>LR990246.1:0-4907299 GCA_905147385.1 Limenitis camilla | reverse complement strand
CTTCTTTTAATTAGTTTCCGACATATATATATAATACATAAATAATGTTATATGTGCTCAGATAAGAAAATACATCTTTATACAATTATTTTTATACCCATAAATTAGTAAGCAATATGCATAAAAGGCTCAAAATTGTCTAGCTCCATAATCAGAGGAGAGGATGCGCTTAGATATTTTTTACCATAAAACTGGCGCGACGTGTCCAATTATTCTCATTTTTCACTGACACTTTATTACAGACACTGAATTTGACTAATACATTATTAAAAAGAAAGAAAAAAAAAATTTTAAAATAAAACAAATAAACCTAGGGAAAAAAAAATATTATTTCTATACATATATAATATGAAGAAAAAATAAAAATCAAATATATTTTAAGAAAATTATTAATATTTTGCAAAATTATGAAAATTGAGCATTACCCAAATAAATTTTATAGGTGTAACGAAATGAATTTTTTGTCTCTAGGACCCTAAAAGGAGGGGGTAGGTCATTCCAAATTTTGCTAGCAGTAACACGGAAACTACCTTTACTGCCAGCAGACCTATGCCTAGGAGTCGTTAACATGTACTCTGAAGCTCGCGTGAAACGATTTGGATGAACATCGCTGGCCCAGTTTAATTTCGTGTACGTTGGCATTCTATACTTTATCACACCGAAAAGCATGGTTGCGAAGTGTAGTTGTCTACGATATTCCATTTTAAGGATTCGAGCCTGATTTAAGTAGGGCGTGACATGGGACCATGGTTGTATTTTGAAGCAGTATCTAGCACAAGCGTTTTGGACTTTCTGAATAGGAATTTTTGTACGAGTAAGAAGCCTATGGCCAAAGACAGCATCAGCATAATTAAACTTAGACAGTACCAAAGCGTCGCATAGCTTAATACGTAAATTTAAATGAAGCACGTCCCGTAGCTGATACAGCACCTTTAATCTATAAAAGCAGTTACGAACAGTATTATTAATATGTTTTTCAAATCTCAAATACTCATCGAATATTACACCCAGGTTGCGTGCTTCAGTAACTTTTTTAATTAATTCGCCTTATATACGAATTACTGGTTGGAACGCGCTTATCAAACTTATTTGTTTATTTGTACTTAGTATAATATATTTGGTTGTGAAAGAATCTCAGTGAAAGAATTTTTAAAATCGGATCAGTAGCAACAAAATTACCATATTCTATTAATTAAAAAGTGTATATGGCAACACTAAATCACTTTTGTCACTCACGAATAGTGTAGTTTTCTATCAGTGAAAGACTTTTAAAAATCGGATTAGTAACAACAAAATGACCATATTCTATTAATTAAAAATGTATATGGCAACACTAAATCACCTTTGTCCCTAGGAATAGTGTAGTTTTCTATCAGTGAAAGAATTTTAAAAATCGGATTGTAACAATAAAATGACCATATTCTATTAATTAAAAAATGTATATGACAACACTAAATCACCTTTGTCCCTCACGAATAGTGTAGTTTTCTATCAGTGAAAGACTTTTAAAAATCGGATTAGTAACAACAAAATGACCATATTCTATTAATTAAAAATGTATATGGCAACACTAAATCACCTTTGTCCCTAGGAATAGTGTAGTTTTCTATCAGTGAAAGAATTTTAAAAATCGGATTAGTAACAACAAAATGACCATATTCTATTAATTAAAAATGTATATAGCAACACTAAATCACCTTTGTCCCTAGGAATAGTGTAGTTTTCTATCAGTGAAAGAATTTTAAAAATCGGATTAGTAACAACAAAATGACCATATTCTATTAATTAAAAATGTATATGGCAACACTAAATCACCTTTGTCCCTAGGAATAGTGTAGTTTTCTATCAGTGAAAGAATTTTAAAAATCGGATTAGTAACAACAAAATGACCATATTCTATTAATTAAAAATGTATATAGCAACACTAAATCACCTTTGTCCCTAGGAATAGTGTAGTTTTCTATCAGTGAAAGAATTTTAAAAATCGGATTAGTAACAACAAAATGACCATATTCTATTAATTAAAAATGTATATGGCAACACTAAATCACCTTTGTCCCTAGGAATAGTGTAGTTTTCTATCAGTGAAAGAATTTTAAAAATCGGATTAGTAACAACAAAATGACCATATTCTATTAATTAAAAATGTATATGGCAACACTAAATCACCTTTGTCCCTAGGAATAGTGTAGTTTTCTATCAGTGAAAGACTTTTAAAAATCGGATTAGTAACAACAAAATGACCATATTCTATTAATTAAAAATGTATATGGCAACACTAAATCACCTTTGTCCCTAGGAATAGTGTAGTTTTCTATCAGTGAAAGAATTTTAAAAATCGGATTAGTAACAACAAAATGACCATATTCTATTAATTAAAAAATGTATATGGCAACACTAAATCACTATTGTCACTCACGAATAGTGTCGTTTTCTATCAGTGAAATTTTTTTTTAAATCGAATTTGTAGTTCCTGAGAAACTCTTCAATTTACAAAATGGCCACCTTATGGCACTTAAATGACCATATCTTTTTAATTAGAATATTTATGGCAACACCACATAGCCTATGTTACCCGGAAAGGATGTAGCTTCCTATCGGTGAAAGAATTTTCAAAATCAGTTCAGTACTTTTAGAGCCTATTCGCAACAAACAAACAAACATACAAACAATCAAATCTTTCCTCTTTATATAATAGTATAGATATATGTCGGAGAATAGTAAAAGGTTATCGATTATATCGAATCATCATCGCTGTCTATGGCGTTGGAGTAGGGTAGTAGCCACTTCCGTTGTGACCCTTTATATGCCATCGACAGTCTGACTGAAGTCTTAGTCGTGCGCGGTCTCTCAAGAAGTGAAGTAGTGTCTAAATAGTGATAGTGTTGTGCAGTGTTGTGTTAGTGCTAGGAGTGCTGTCCGATCAAGGTCACGTGAGTACCTTGCAATGTAATTACCTCGTCTTGTGTTAGGTTAGGTTTATGTGCATTTAACCTTTGGTTTAAATAGAGAGCCTAGCAGTGGAGGCGAGTGTTGTAATTACTTAAAGGAGCTCCTTAAGCCTACACGTTGGTCACAAGTCCAAGGCACTGCTTAGGTTTCTTTCGTAATTGTTGGAGATCATATTTGATCATTTATCGGTTCAATAGCAGTATCTACGTTGCGTTTACCCAATATTCCATTCAATACCATCACCCCTTTTAATGTTCCCCAATATTCCCCATCTTCCTTCTGTTTCCTTTAACATCATTTAAAATCCCCGACATATATATTATATATCGACGTACGTTTAGCTTCGTAACCGAAGCATCCTCAGGAGTAGTTGACTCTACCAGCGTCACTTCCAATTTTGTTGAAAACAGAGCCTTTTATACCCTAACTCGATACTCACAGCCGAGGGGGGGTGGCGTATATGTTACTCATCGTACGGATGGCGACTCTCCTGGAAAAAGATCGATTTCAAAATCGATTCGAATCGCAGCCCTTTGAATCGAAAAAAACAAATTAATTTCATAAAATCGGGAGCCGGTCAGAATTGGTCCGAAAAATTCCTCGATTAATCAATCTCGAACCGCCATCCACGGGTTTTATTCTTACAGCTGTAGTACTCACGTGACTTGCGTGACTGTGAGTTGGGAAACAAGAAACAAATCGGTGATATAAAATCCGTAACTTATAATCTGCTTATTGAACTCTAGTCGACTACGGTGACTTCGCCTACATTAAAGTATACGTTAAATTAAGAACATACGAACGAAAATAAAAATAAAGGAGAGAGAGAAAAAAACCGAACAGAGACTGACCATTCTGAACAGAGATAAAGATAAATATTAAAGAGAGAAAAAAGATACAGGATGAGAGAGAATGATAGTATATAAGAGGAAAAGAGACAGAAATACTATAGACTTCCTCAGTGAAAGAATTTTTTAAATCGGATTTGTAACAACAAAATGGCCATAATCAATTATTTAAAAAATGTATATGGCAACACTAAATCACCTGTGTCATTCACGAATAGTGTAGATTTCTCTCAGTGAAAGAATTTTTTAAATCGGATTTGTAACAACAAAATGGCCATATTCGTTTAATTAAAAAATGTATATGGCAACACTGAATCACCTTTGTCACTCACGAAAAGTGTAGTTTTCTATCTGTGAAAAAAAAAATTAAAATCGGATTAGTAGTTCCTGAGAAACCCTTCAATTTACAAAATGACCAGGTTATGGCACTTAAATGGCCATATCTTTTTAATTCGAATATTTATGGTAACACCACATAGCCTATGTTACCCAGAAAGGATGTAACTTTCTATCGGTGAAAGAATTTTCAAAATCGGTTCAGTACTTTTCGAGCTAAACAAACATATAAACAATTAAATCTTTCCTCTGTATATAATAGTATAGATATAGATAAAGAAATAAAATCAGACATAACAAATCAGTTCGAAAAGAACACAGAAATTGACAAAAGATTTGAAGCGGTGGAAACGAATATCGAACAGTTAAAAATAAAAAGTTTTCAGTAACAAGTAGCCAAGGGTCTCGCCCTCGGCTACTTGTTACTGAAAAATTATTTGCAGAATTAAATGAAAGTGATATAAGAAATAAAAATCTGATATTCACTCAGTTACTTCTGTTTCTAAGTATTAACAAGATAGGGAAAGGATTGACAACGCGAAAGTGATGGAAATTAATAAACTAATCGATAAAGAATGTCCCAGGCCTGAAAAGATCATTCGTCTTGATAAATATTAATAAAAACAGACCAATTAAACTACTTTTCAAACAAAGTTATACCAATTTCATTATTACGAAATAAAGGTAACCTAAAACAGTTAAAAATAGAATCTTTAGGTGTAAACAAAGAGAGTATATGAAAATTGAACATCCTAAAAGAAGATTTAGGCCGTAGACTATCTAATGATAAAAAAGTTGCCGAAAAAGTATGTAAAAGGCAAACCAAAAATTGTCGAAACTTCTCCAAAAGAGGAGGCCCGGCTCAGCAGTGGGCGATTGAAGAGTCGTGAAATAAATAAGTTTTTGAAATTTCTATACATGAATACGTGCAGCATAATTAAACCCGGTAAAATTTATGAACTAATTTGTATTACAAAAATCTTTTAAACAGCCTATACAATATGCATGCTATTTTTAACTGAAACATGAATCAAAAGCAATGAGGAAGGCAGGCGTCTCAGGATACCGAGTTACAATCATTACTATAATTATCGATCAGATAAATTTTATTTCGCATTCATTGGATATTGGTGCTATAGGTACCATATGTACCATTTAGGTATTCTAATATAAAAAAAAATTCTTGATATATATTCTGAATTATTGTGCAAAAGGAATAGAGCAGTTATTTTTGGGGATTTTAATATAAATTTAGTATTATCATATTTGATGTCCACTAGACATAATTAGAAATTACTGGAAAATGGCCATTTCGTTCTTAACAAAATGTACGCAATATATTCCACACAAAAAATCTATATTTGACCACCATTCAGCCCGAATCTAAAAGAAAGTAACTTCCGTTTTGATATCATAGAAACTTCTGTGTCTAATCATAAACAAATGTCCCATACTTATCTAGAAGGGGGTTAATAAATAACGGAATTATTTGTTAATTTTTAGTTCATTTTTAGAGTTTGAACTCTTAAGTTCTGTAACTCATTTATCGCTCATCCACTAATTCACTTTCTCACCTGTTTACTTATTCGCTCATTCCCTAAATCACCAATTTACCCATTGATCATCTACGCACTCATGCATATTTACAACACAAGTCACACATTCACTCACTCAACTTACCCATTTAAAAAGTGACTCACTTAATTTACCTATTTACAAAGTACCTACTCACTCGACCATCATCTAAACTACTAAACAGTACCTCTCTATTCACCCTTCATCTCCAATTTACTGCGCCCCCTCAACAGATAGCCTTCAGTTCTTCATAAATTATAGGTAAGACAAATATAGATCACCTGAAATATTGAGTACTAGGGGCCCGTCCCGGCTTCACGCGGGTGGAATATTATTTTTAAAAATATATTGGCCCTCCCGCATTTCGGTGCCCCCTCTCTTGCCGCTTTACTCGCTGCGCTGCGTCGCTATACTGGTCCGTCGCGTCGTCGTGTATTTTTTGTTTATATTGATATTTTTAATTTCGTAATATCTTTTGAATGAACAGGTATTGAAATAGTCTTGAATACGAAATAATTTATTTGGATAAGGATTAATACAAAGTTATAGAAAACATGGTCTGATTTTGATAGGCATTTTTATCAACTTTTAAAATGTAAAAAAGTAGTTATAGTGACGTAACTATAATAGTTGGACATATGGTCTCGCGGACTTTTTTGTAGATATTGATACGTTCTATAATATTGTACGACATTTTTTTGTTCTATCATCAATACTTTTTGCAGCGCATGCGATGAAAGATATTTTATGGCAAAGTTTTTGGCACCTTGGGTTGGTTTTCGTGAGATTTCCTAAGGATCTCTAATTTTTTCTTGTAATAAATATAGCCTATGTTACTCAGGGATAATGTAGCTTTCTAATGGTGAAAGAATTTTTGAAATCGGTCCAGTAGTTTTTATGTTTATTCGTTACATACAAAAATACAAAAATACAAATCTTACTTCATAATATTAGTATAGATATAGATAAACAACCGCACCAAAAAGGGTTTATATACCAGATAATTGCGATGTCACACAGACACACGGATACTAATAAAACAAAATCAAAATCTTGATCCCATTCGTTTCACACAAAAAAAAATCCGCATCAAAATCGGCCCAGTCTTTAGTGAGCTACGTTGTCATAGACAACGTCAATCATCTTTATCCCATCTGTTTCCACACAGAAAAATCCGCAACGAAATAGGTAAAGTTATTTAGAAGCTACAATATAGACAGACAAGCGAACATTATTATTAAAAAATTACTTACTGCCAACGTACACTTAACGACTAACTTTTAATTACTATTAAACCTAAACATAGGGACGCGCCATCCACATGTGCGAGGTCGTGCGGTGCACGACGGCGCCAGGGCAGAAAAGGCGCTAGGAACGTTTTTGTCAAAAGATGCTTAGCGCGTGCCTGCCCAAACACGAATAGTTTACGTTGTCCCATGCCTGTGTTCCAGTACATATAATATCATCAACTAATGCCATCATCAACTTATGGTAGATGAAGCCGAAAGGCATACGAATCTACTGAGAACATCAATATGATAAGTATTTATTTAAATTTATAGTTGTCTAACATTCTTGACCATATTATGGCTATCTGTGTTCATCATCAGTTCTGCTTCACCAAATGATAAATTTTGACTTGAAATCCTTCTGAAAATATTTATTTTATTTTTTTTTTTTTATGGTATATAGGTCAGCGTTTGACCATGACTTGCCTGAAAGCACGACACGGTCTAAGATGGAGCACGCTTTCCTAGAAGGTACCTATTCACTCTGCATTTGAAAGCACCAAAATAATTATATGCATTTTGAAAAATTCTTTCAATTCCTCAAGAATACCATCATCAGAACTGGATTTTGACTAAAATGGGATCAATCTGTAAGCATATCCTACGAAATATAAAAAGAAATTTCCAATTTGGTTCATAAATGATGGGGTTTTGAAGTAACAAACATAAAAAAAATACAACCGAATTACTTTCTTTTCTTTGACTTTAAAAATGGAGGTTATCAATTCCGACGTATTTTTTTAAGTCGTTTGAATGAAGTATATTATTTTATTATAAAAAATGTCTTGTTTTTAAATAAATTCTTTGCATAATTTAAAATATGAGTACAGATCCCATGCTTTCGAACTATTAAAAAAACTATGCGTAAATAATCCAACTTCAAAAACTAAAAAAATGCACTAAAAATTTAAGAAATAATTCTGCTGTGCTGCAGGTAAGCGTGCAAGCGCCGTCGTACGAATTTTCGATCAGGTCACGTCTCCTGTCGCAAATTTACCCCGTCTTACGAATTTTCAATCAGAACACTTATCCTGACGTGAGTTTAACATTTATTATCTATCCCATAAGTTCACAACGCCGCGTCGCGAAAGAAATTGTCACCTTAATAATAATTTTTACGAACGATGCGCGCCTTAAGCAATATAGATCCCAAGAAACGGGAATGGAAAAAATCCTTAATATGAAAACTACTGGGCTAAACTATGTAAAAATTTTATGACACCAAATAGCAACTATTCCGCATCAAACTAAAGAAGAATCACGTAAATCGGATCATAAATCTCAGCTTAATCGGTATATATACATTAAAAAAAAATCGAAATTCGTTTTGAAGTCGGTTAAGAACTAGTTGATCTGTCCTGTTTTTGTCAATGAAATATATTAAACGTTTAGTAAAACAAACAAGAAACCTAGGCGTGTTAAATCCCAATTACAATATATTATGCAGTTTCATATCCAATAATACAAATAACCAGAACGTTATTTGAGAATATGTACAACATAAAGTTTAGTCTTAGCGTAGTGCCTCCTAGGTAGTCTTAGTTTAGATTAGCAAAACAAACTGAGCAACTTTCGTTCCCTCAACAGGGGAATTACGTACTATAATATACTTCGATTTAATTTTATTATTTAGAGGATGAGCAACAGAGTCGAATGAGACTCAAAGTGCCAATTAGTTTTAACCTAAATGTAAAATCAACATAGACATACATCGATACTAATATGATAAAGAGGGAAGATTTGTTTTTTTTGTAACTTTGTAACAAATAAACTCAAAAACTAATGAACCGATATATGTATATATATTCGGTTGGTAACTGGAACATATCTATAAAAATTTAAAAGGAAAATAAAACTTTTTAAAAACAATTTTTTATTATGTTCTTGTTATTAAAAATCAAATCAAATCAAATCAAAATTATTTATTTCAATTAGACTTTTTTGAAAAGTACTTTTGAAACGTCAAAAATTTGTCGGTCAGATAGTTTGTCTGAAGCTACCACCAGCTCGGAAAGCAGTTTTCTGTTGAGAAGAGCCGGCCAGAAACTCAACAGTCGCTCTTTTCAAAAAGCCATGTTTACATAGTCTGTTATACAAATCATTTAACTTGAGAGTCAACGTTACTTAGATTCCAAGCATTCTCATCATTTAAGTAATCCTGTACATTATAGTATGCTTTATATATTAATGACTTCTTGATCCGAGTTTTAAATTGTTGAAGTGGCAAGTCTAATATAGGCTGTGGAATCTTATTATAGATGCGAACACCAAGCCCCATGAAGCTATTACTCACTTTGTGGAGACGATAGTACGGCGTTACAAGTTTATTTCTGTTTCTAGTATTAACATTATGTTTGTCACTGTGTTTTGAATACAAATGAATATTCTGGTAAAAGAACAAAATATTACAATATATGTATTGAGATGGGACTGTAAGAACGTCTATTTTTTTTGTATACATCTCTAAGGGAATCCCGCGCTCTTAAGTTATAAATGGCCCGAACAGCTCTCTTTTGAAGAATAAAAATGGATTCAATGTCCGCGGCCCTACCCCGCAGTAAAATGCCATAAGACATAATACTGTGAAAGTAACTGAAGTAAACTAGCCTAGCAGTATTGATATCAGTCATTTGTCTGACTCTCCTTACTGCGTAGGCAGCTGAGCTGAGTCTTCCCGCTAGAGATGATAGATGGGGGTTCCACTGGAGTTTTGAATCTAAAGTTATACCCAGAAATACCGTCGAGTCCGCCACATCTAAAATTTCATTATTTAAACGTAGGTTAAATTTTTGTTTTTTAACATTAGGTAAAGCAAACTCAACGCATTTAGTTTTTTTAGCATTAAGAACTAAGTTATTTACCGTAAACCATTGAAGAACCTGCGATAATGCACTGTTTACATCGTCATAATTATGTTTATTTCTGTTTACTTTAAATATAAGAGATGTATCATCAGCAAAGAGTACAATATCACACAAGTTCTTCACATAGTATGGCAGATCATTAATATAAATCAAAAATAAAAACGGGCCTAAATGGATCCCTGTGGAACGCCCATTTGTAGCAAAGATCCAGAAGATTTTACACCATTAATAGTAATCCTCTGGACTCTTTGATTTAGGTATGAGGCAATTAGATCCAGAGAAACACCACATATACCGTAATAATTAAGTTTTTTTAAGAGTGTTTCATGTTGAACACAATCAAAGGCCTTGAACAAATCGCAAAATACACCAATCGCATTTTGTGATTTCTCCCATGCTTCATAAATATGCTTAAGAAGAGCAACTCCATCATCTGTTGTTGACCTACCCCTAGTAAAACCATACTGTTCACTATGAAATAGTTTATTTTCATTAAAATATTCTAAAAGTTGGTTTAAAATAATCTTTTCAAAAACTTTACTCAGTAATGGTAATATAGAGATTGGTCTATAGTTACCGGGATCTTTCCTGTTTCCAGTTTTAAATAGAGGTATTATTTTACTGTGCTTCATTAAGTCCGGAAACTTTCCTGTATCGACACATTTATTAAAAATATCAGCTAGATGTGGGGCAATATTATTGATTATTGTATTTAATATTTTTACTGAGATGTTTCATAAATCACCAGTTTTTTTTATATTAAGTGTCCTGAAATTCTTAATAATATCAAATGAAGTAATATGTTTAAACTCAAAGTAATTAGCATAGCCTGGGAGTTTATTTTTAAGTAGAGAAATAGCATCTAAGGGCGATGATTTTAATGCAGATGTAACTTTGATAGGTATATCAGTAAAGAATTTTTCAAACGTGCTTGCCACTTCTTCTTCCGAATTAATTAATATATTATCAACATTTAATTTAATTGGTTCGTTTTCTATTATAGATCTTCCAGTTATGCTATTAATAATATCCCAGGTAGCCTTTATTTTATCGTCTGAGTTAAGTATTTTTTTTCTAATATAAATTGCCTTTGCCTGGATGCAAACACTTTTAAAGATCTTAGAATAACACCTAACGCGTTCTAAAAATACTGGATCCCGATTATATTGCCTCACACCATATAATTCATATAATTTATCTCTACTTCTAAATATACCTATGGTATGATGGCCCAGTCACTAAATTTCAGTTTTAAATTTTTACTAAAAGTTTTTATTTTAAATGTGTTATTAAATTCATTTAAAATCATAGTAAATAAATTATTATATAGCGTATCTGGGTCCTTATAAATCAAACACAAACTAGAAATTTTTGATACTACCTTATCCTTAAACAAGTCAATTTTATTACTCGACTTTGGTCTACATGAAATCTTATTTGAATTTTTAATTTCTTGGTCTACTAACGTGAATTTCTGTCCATAATGATCCGAAGTTAAGTTTTTCATTATTATAGTCTCAAACACTTCACAGTCACAAAACACATTGTCTATACACGTTGCAAAATTATCACCAACATGAGTCGGCAAGATTATTTTTATAATACTAAATATAATTCAACTTAATATCAATTAACATTAATAATTTGTTTTATTCATTAGAAATAGCAAATTTGTATTTATTATATTTTTATAAAACAAAAGTAGGGTAGAATTTTTTATGATAATGTAATTACAATCATCACAAAGTATATATCTTTAGAAATATATGTGTTATGTTATGTGTTAAAGTAATAATAATGTATGTGGCATAGTATTATTATACTATATGCTATATAGTCTTCAGTTTTACTTCAAACTTGTTAAGTAAAGTGAGACCAAGCGGTGCCAGAATGTGTGATTAGAGATGTTGCTCAAATCAATGAGCCTTGTACAGTGTATAATGTGGTGAGTAGTGTAGTACTTGTGTTTATTGATTGTAATATTCAGATAATTAAAACTAATACTCCCCGGGTTTTTAAAGTTGTACGTTGAATTCAAATGTCGTAGGCAAGTCCAAGTATTTAATGGATTTCAGTCCGTTTCTGAGCTACTCTTTAGTACTGTCACTTATATGTAGTGATTAAACTTTATACACTTCACTACATATATTTATCACAATTAGACATTAAAAATATAAATTAACAATTAAATTTTAAATAAAATATCGGAGATTAAATTTTGACGTCTAACCGGGGCCAGTGTTGCCCACTCCTAAAAAGAACGAATAATTTAAAAATAATAATTTAAATAATTTACACCTTGTATTAAATTATTGCATTTTATCAAATACCCAATTTATATAAATAAAAGCGTGTAAGGATTTGTAAGGATTAATACCTTATCCAAATAAATAATTATCTATTCAAGACTGTTTTAATACCTGTAAATTACTTTTTGAATTTGAAAATACTTTATAAAACGGTTTATATCGTGTTTATGGTCATTTATTTGATTAATGTTTGATCAGACAACCGTCATCTATTGAATTGAATCAGGCGTTACTTTACGGAAATTCATGATTTTAAAGGAATCAAAAGGTTACTTTGCTATAATCCGCGGCAATGTGAACAACCAGACTCGTATGGCACAACCCAGAAGAGGACCCTGCCCACATAAAAGTGAGACGCGCGAACCCGAACCAAGACACATCACACAAGTAGGTAGCTCGACGATCTAACAACCACACTCGTGCAGCGCAATCCAGAATAGCACCCGTTCACAGAAAAGTGAGACGCGCGAACCCGAAACAGGACACACCACACAAGTAGATTGATCGACAATCGACGTACGTTTCGCAATCGAAGCATCTTCAGGAGTTGTTGACTCTATAAGCGTCACTTCGCAAGTGACGCTTATAGAGTCAACACTCACTCTTCTGTGTGTCTCACTTTTCTGTGAACGGTGTGCTCTTCTGGATTGTGCTGTACGAGTCTGGTTGTTAGATCCTCGAGCTACCTACTTTTATGGTGTTTCTTGGTTCGGGTTCGCGCGTCTGTCTTTTATGTGGGCTGGGTGCTTTTCTGGGTTGTGCCATACGAGTCTGGTTGTTCAGATTGCCGCGGATTAGAGCAAGGTAACCTTTTGATTCCTATTAAACCGTCATCTATTCTGTCCTGTGACCTCGAACACTGACAAGTCTTCGAAACGTCGGGGACACCGAAGTTTCGTGAGCATCCGATTATTATGATTTTTTTGTGTATATTTGGTAGGTCTGAGAATAGGCTATTTTTATAACCCTAGGCGATAAAGGTGGCCCTCTCCAAAAATTAATTTATATGGCAAAACAACGTTTGCCAGATCAGTTACTAATAATATATAAAGGTTTTTTTTATCGAAATACTCCATACTATTATATTAAAAGATAGTCAAAACTTATCATTTTACTACAATGTTTCGATTAAGATATCTATTGTCTTTTATACAAAGAAGTCCTTTCTTCATGCCTTCCGTATAATCGCGAGAACCACTGAACAAATTAGCATAATATGGTTTGCACCGTCATTTGCATTTCTGTAGAGAGATTTGTGTGTATTACTCCTAAAGGAAGAGTAACCGCTGGGTTTTAAAGATAAAACTGGACAAAAAGGACTCGCGCACTGAGGGTTCCGCACGAACTGAATGAAGAGAAATACGATTCTCAGACTCTTTTTACACGTGCTTAGATATTGCTTCTCACCTAATTGTATTATTCTAGAAATATCCTCAAAAAATAATGAATAAATAAATATCAATATATGCGGAATAACAGTATCTTTTTTGCGATTGCGTGTACACACAAGTTTGATTATATTAATTTCAAATTGACACCTCCATGGGTTCCTGAGAATTTATTTAAGTTTAATTGTCCTACAAGACATTGCTTCTTACAAAATTTCATGGGTCAACGAAAAGCATTAAAAAAGTTTTGATCCCATTGCGAGTAATCATTGACAGACGGTCGTATGTTATGATTGGGTTAATTTAAAAGTTTGATTTTTTCACAGTTACGAATGTGATCTGTGTTTCATCTTGATATCTCCATGCGTTCCTGAGAAAAAGGATCTTGATAGACAGATTGACGGACAAGGCTCACGCCTATAAGATTTTTCACTTAATAATATGCACTTTATAAAATGAACATAAAATGCTCTTTCCGAGATACACATTGAATATTATATTCTATTCTCTATCACAAGAATTACATCTCTTTAAAAAACATTATAAACGCAGATCTTTACTAATTCATAAATACATATGTTCACGTATTTCACAAAGAGATTATTTCTTCTCCACTTTCTATTAACATATTAAGTTTAGTTAGTATTGTTAATTATGATGTTGGCAACACTAATTTGAGTAGCATCCTGTTAATTATCACGATTTCAGGTTGGGTTAGATAAACCGTCTGATAAACATCAATCGGACAGAATTAGGGGATAGCAAAATAAATACGCCGCCATGACAGCAATAATTATTATTACATCGCGGGTATTTTAGGTGTAATGATTTTGCTCTGAGTCTAAAGTATAACCGCCAGGAGATATATGTATTATATTCGACAAACCGTCATGCTGTTGCTGTATAATATAATATTACTAGTCGCCCCTTGCGACTTCGTCCGCGTGTAGCTCCGCTCCCAATTATCTTAGCGTGATGATATACAGCCTATAGTCCTCTCGATAAATGGGCTATTTAACAATGAACTAATTTATCAAATCGGACCAGTAGTTCCTGAGATAAGCGCGTTCAAGTAAACAAACAAATTCATCAGCTTTATATATTAGTATAAGATAACCATAACTAACAGTATAATGACGTAACAAAATACTATAATTCGGTATCTCAACTTTTATGATGATTGATCCTGGGGTGGATAATGGATACTAATAGCTTATTGCATCCGTGAGATGCCCCAACTGGTGACTAATGCTCGTGTGTAATGACAAAGGAAAAATAACAATACCTGGTGTTCATTTATATCAATAAAGCCACTTGACACAATAGAATAGTAATCCTATCCACCATACATTAAAGACGTGACAGGGATACAAAAGGGGATTAAAATAAACTGCAATATACAATGGAGATATATTTACAAGATGTTTTCTATTTAGTTATAATACATGTCAGGGTATGAGAAATGGATCTTTCACCTTATAATGATTTTTTCTAATATTGTATTAAAATTTTATTTTACACTAAAATCAAATTATACTGTCTCACCAATTACATCCTCCTATAAATCTGAGGCCTATTAAGTGGTTGCACAGAGTAAACATTGCCTAGATTTGTGCTAGGTCTTCCTTATCAAAGATCACATTAGTATACTTTGTTTTGCCTTGAATCAGCATCTGGGGGTCATAAGTCCCAGTTACCATTCGGTTTCCAGTCTAAAAAAGTGTATTTCTACGTACTATACGTTTAGTAACTAATAGATATCGTCCTTTTACAATACGGATATAGAAAGACAGATGGACGGACGAGTCTATGTTGCAAACTTCATCAAAAATCATGATCAAACACCAAAACATTAAATCTTGGTTAAATGTAAAAGCTTTTAAAATACAAAAAGAGCAATCAGATGAAACTGCGAAAACTCAAATATTTACCATTCAAAAATGTCGTATTAACAGAAAATATAAAACGTACCTAAAAATGTTTTGTACAATTTGATAATTTCCATGTTAATTCCTAGTTTGGAAACAGTCAGAATGTTCCATTCTCCATTGGAAACAGTCTCCATAAAGTATCTTATAAGTAGCACTTTTGTTATCTTTTAATTGTTGGTATTAGGTTGGGGAATGAGTTTGTAGCGTTTCAAAGCTTTATCAAGATAGCAGTGCAAAAAAAGCAGAATTAAATAAAACTGGTATAGGAATTAGTTGTTAACTAGTTCTTAGGTAAATGATTTTCGGTATTTAGATTTCGAACAAAAAGTCGGCTGGTTATTTTGTCGGCTGGTTTTGTGTTAAGAAAATAAATATTATCCGTTTATTTGTTTATTCATGCAAATATAAATTTTATTTCTCCACTGAATGTCAATAAAAAACATACAAAATATCAATAAAGAATCGAAACGAAAAATCGGCCGACAATTGTGTCGCCAAAAATTTTCTTTCTTATTTCTTCTTCTTTCTTATTTTATTCATGGAATTTTTATCTCCCGCTTTTTTAATGCTTTAAACGTCGGTTGAAATTTGTTTATATAAAGGGTACGAGAAGTTGTGAAAAAAATCTGAAGTAGTCGAATTGGTTTTATACAGTTTTAACATCGTTTAAAAGTACATTTGATTTAGTGTCTATTGCAGTTAGTGGTCGGGTAGAGTAGAGGAGCGTTACAATACAAAAAACTATCACTACCCTCTCCATTACTGCGCGACAGGAGACAAATCACATACTTTTTTGACATACTTTTTGTGTTAACCTTAAAAGGCAAAAGGAACCCTTTAGGATCACTTCGTTGTCCATCTGTCTGTTTGTCGACACTTTTCTCTGGATCGCGAGGAGGTATAAACTTGAAAATAATATCAAATACTCAAATCTGCGGCCCCTTGCGGGCTTTAACTTTTAAGTGATGCGAGAGAATGGGTGGGATATTGAAAAAATATATCCGTTAATGTGGTCACTCACAAATTATAGGGTACTTCCCGGTGCCCTCGAATCGTAATATTTAGCGTGAAGCAAAGTCTCATAGAACAAGTATAGGATAAAACTATAAATCTATAGATCTTTTTCTACATCACTAGAAAATTAACTTTTTTTGACTGTCACGCAAGACCCCTTTTCTCAGAAAAACTAGAAGAAATGAAGTTGAAATTTATATCAAATATTTAAGGTCTCTCGGATATATAAAAAAATTAAACTTCTAAATAAATTTGATGAAAAGATTCAGCTGCTTTTATCTCATGTATTGGAACATCATTCCCACGCTTGGTCCCTTGATGTAGGAACCTGATTTTTGGCAAGAAGCAAGGTCTTAATAGCCTAAGTGTGGTGAAAAATCGAAAAAATTACAATTTGATGTTACATCACGGAAAAAATGTTCTTTTATATATTTAGGTAATCTAGCACCCCCTTGGTGGTAAGAGGATCTGTTCCTGGCTATACGACTGGCTTGCGCCCACCAGCATGCGAATCCGAGTGCCAAGTGTGATAGACGCGTTTCGGTCGAGTGGGCCGCATGTGGGCCAGATTTACCCCCTCCTTCTCTTTTCTTCACTCCCCCTCGAGGATGCAACGCATCGACAAAACAAGAGGATATCTCTTAATGTCCATTGTGGCCACTTACCATCAGGTAGACCATCTGCTCGTTTGCACCTAATCTACAAAAAAAAATTAAACATGTAAGTCTGTAGTAATATGCTGTATTTGAATATTTGAATTTCTGTAGGGCAGTATTAATATACTGAAGTGATTACGAATAGTTTTTCTGTAGGGCATATTACATTATACAGCAGACCTGGTCAATAAGGTTTAAAGTAAGACAACTCTTCCAGTTACTCAAATTTTCAAAGCCTTACTAGCTTAACGTTAATCAGGGTTTAAATCTGTACCCGGTATGTCAGTGCGTAAGTTAGGCTTTGGTTAATTTAGCTTTAGGTATAAACAGAGAACCTGGGCAGTGGAGGCGAGTGCTGTAATTACTTAAGCCTACACCTTGGACACAAGTTAAACACTGTTGGACACTGTTTGGGTTCCTGTCAGAACAGTTCCTCTCGTTATTGTAAGATTCCATAATATTTGATAATTTATCGGTTCAGTAGCAGTGTCTACGTTGCGTTTACTTAATAGTCCATTCAATATCACACCCGCCTTGTAGTGTTTTCCAATATGAGGAATATTGGAAAACACTACTCAACACACTTTTCTTTCCTTATAAATCTCTGAGTTGTATAAGATATACGAATGTTAGTAAAATCGCAAACATCAACGTTTTGTTGTCGCATTAGCAACGATTGTTGACTACATGACATTTTGGTAAATGATAACTTGTAAAATATTTAAACCGACTCCAAAAAAGAAGAAGGTTCTATGTTTGACAATAAATAGTTTATTGATAGTTTACCGACTTCCAAATAATTTTAATGTTATACTTTTGATAATATTTTGATCCGCACACGAAAATCAAAATTTGATAGCGTTAGTCCCTTTATTGAAATTGTACAGAACCCTCAGGGCGCAAATTCCACACTAGTACTGGCTAAATTATTTATTAATATTAGTAAGTAGAGTATTTGTCCTATCTAACCTAAAGTAAAGTAAGTTTCACTGCGTAAGTGAAACATTACAGACAAATTACAGTAGGCAGTTTATATATGTCGGGGTAGTTGGAGTGAGAGGAAAAGGGAGCGCAATGTTGACTTCCACCCTATAACGTCGAGCATACGTGGCTTCAATGCTACCATAAGAGTGCCGTCAACGAGTAGACTATGGGGGATTATGCTGCCCATGTAGAGGTCTAGTGCTGGTACGCGAGCCCCGTGTTTCGGGGCGACCTTATAGCTATATATGTCGGGGATTTTAAATGGTCTAAAAGGGAGATGGAAAAAGGAAGATGGGGAATATTGGGGAACACTAAAAGGGGGTGATGGTATTGAATGGAATATTGGGTAAACGCAACGTAGATACTCCTGTTGAACCGATAAATGATCAAATATGATCTCCAACAATTACGAGAGAAACCTAAGCAGTGCCTTGGACTTGTGACCAAGGTGTAGACTTAAGAACGTCCTTTAAATGATCATAACACTCGCCTCCACTGCTCAGGCTCTCTGTTTAAACTCAAGGTTAAACGCACATAAACCGAATCTAACACAAGGCTAACCTAACCTAAGGCTAACCTAACCTAAGGCTAACCTACCCCAAGGCTAACCTAACCTAACATTGTGTTTACTTAACCACGTGGCAATTACATTGTAAGGACTTACGTGACCTTAGTTGGACAGCACTTCCACACTACACTGTACTTGACACTATCACTACTTAGATGATGTTCACTTCTTGAGAGACCGCGCACGACTAAGACTTCAGTTAGACTGTCGATCGCATATAAAGGGTCGAGGGTAGATACTGTCAAAACAACGGAAGTGACTACTACCCCACTCCAACGCCATAGACAACGATAACGATTCGATTAATCGATAATCTTTTACTATGCTCCGACATATATATTAGAGGGGTGACTCACTACCTCAGTTTCCCAGATGAGGGTCCGGTTGCGGACAACTGCTGACGGAGTCCTGAAAGTACTTTTTAAAATCCTGTGGCCTCGTCCCTATAGCAGGAGAGAGGAAAACCCCGGATGGTTTATCGGGTTGGGCCGCCTCCTTCTGAGGCAGTTTGGACTGTCTCCGTAACAGATAGTCGCATCAACTCCGAATAACCTACCCAAGTCCCTGATTGAGGAAGTATCTATTGAGCAGATTCCTCCAGGTCAAGAAAAAAAAGGATTATAATTAAGGCCGTGTCGGTATAAAGAGGACTTGTTATCGAATATTATTCAAGGATTTTTGATAGCGAGTAAACGATTATCGAATAATCGGAACGAAGGCAACATCGACGGCACTTTAAACAAAGATTTTTGATAGCCTCAAACGAGTAAATATTTCCTATTTGTTTATTTACTTCTCCCACCAGAGGAGGGGCATTGCTATACTGACAAGAATCTGTATCTGTCAACTATTAAGGAGAGCCAGGGGAGTCCGTTGGCCGGAGGTACGGGTCGCTCCGGGTACTCCTCTGTTTATAAAGATGACTTGAGAGCGACCTGATTTCGTGTGATATGGGCCGCTTCTAACTGCTCCGGGGGCTGGGTGTTTCAGTAGACATATCCTGGAAACCTCCCTCGCTTAGGTGCTTGGTAAAGCGTGCTCATGGGCGGGTTTTAACTGCGGGTATTTGTACCCCCAGACGGGTGGATGTGCCGAGGCGTCCGCACAAGTGCTAACGCGTTCCTGCGGCGCCTAACATAGGCTTTGACGATGGTGGCTTTTAGTGCAGTAGTCCAGCGCTTATCGCTGGGGGTATACATATATGGGGTATACCATTTTAAGAGGTATGCGTAAATGCATTTCCCAGATTAAAAAAAAGGTTTTTGTGGCAGTGGAGGAGAGTTTTGTAATTACATAAAGGAGCTTCATAAGCCTACACCTTGGTTACTAGTCCAAGGCATTGCTTGGGTTACTGTCAGAATGTTAAGAGATCGTAACGTTTAAGTATCTTCTGTCCGTATCACGCCCGTAGCTTTCATGATAGGCCATCCGTTTTATATCAAAAATGCGTATATCAGATAGAACTTTGCCTCTTTGACATTATATCGTTTTACGAAATTGTATATGATAGTTAGACTCTATTCAGAGTTTAATAAACCGCTTTGATCCGACAAATGATCATTCAAAATAACATTGGAGATAAATTTAGAGAGGGATTTGAATATTAACTTAATTCAAGGATAAAGTAAATATTACCGTTCATTAAAAGAAACTCGAAGTAATAGTCATGTCATACTATCTCGCGATATTGCAAACTGTTATTTAAAAATCCGTCATTCATCAACGGATACAATTCATCAGATTGCGACTAAAATTCCAGTAAAATAGCCAGATTTACCCCCTCCTTCTCTTTTCTTCACTCCCCCTCGAGGATGCAACGCATCGACAAAACAAGAGGATATCTCTTAATGTCCATTGTGGCCACTTACCATCAGGTAGACCATCTGCTCGTTTGCACCTAATCTACAAAAAAAAATTAAACATGTAAGTCTGTAGTAATATGCTGTATTTGAATATTTGAATTTCTGTAGGGCAGTATTAATATACTGAAGTGATTACGAATAGTTTTTCTGTAGGGCATATTACATTATACAGCAGACCTGGTCAATAAGGTTTAAAGTAAGACAACTCTTCCAGTTACTCAAATTTTCAAAGCCTTACTAGCTTAACGTTAATCAGGGTTTAAATCTGTACCCGGTATGTCAGTGCGTAAGTTAGGCTTTGGTTAATTTAGCTTTAGGTATAAACAGAGAACCTGGGCAGTGGAGGCGAGTGCTGTAATTACTTAAGCCTACACCTTGGACACAAGTTAAACACTGTTGGACACTGTTTGGGTTCCTGTCAGAACAGTTCCTCTCGTTATTGTAAGATTCCATAATATTTGATAATTTATCGGTTCAGTAGCAGTGTCTACGTTGCGTTTACTTAATAGTCCATTCAATATCACACCCGCCTTGTAGTGTTTTCCAATATGAGGAATATTGGAAAACACTACTCAACACACTTTTCTTTCCTTATAAATCTCTGAGTTGTATAAGATATACGAATGTTAGTAAAATCGCAAACATCAACGTTTTGTTGTCGCATTAGCAACGATTGTTGACTACATGACATTTTGGTAAATGATAACTTGTAAAATATTTAAACCGACTCCAAAAAAGAAGAAGGTTCTATGTTTGACAATAAATAGTTTATTGATAGTTTACCGACTTCCAAATAATTTTAATGTTATACTTTTGATAATATTTTGATCCGCACACGAAAATCAAAATTTGATAGCGTTAGTCCCTTTATTGAAATTGTACAGAACCCTCAGGGCGCAAATTCCACACTAGTACTGGCTAAATTATTTATTAATATTAGTAAGTAGAGTATTTGTCCTATCTAACCTAAAGTAAAGTAAGTTTCACTGCGTAAGTGAAACATTACAGACAAATTACAGTAGGCAGTTTATATATGTCGGGGTAGTTGGAGTGAGAGGAAAAGGGAGCGCAATGTTGACTTCCACCCTATAACGTCGAGCATACGTGGCTTCAATGCTACCATAAGAGTGCCGTCAACGAGTAGACTATGGGGGATTATGCTGCCCATGTAGAGGTCTAGTGCTGGTGCGCGAGCCCCGTGTTTCGGGGCGACCTTATAGCTATATATGTCGGGGATTTTAAATGGTCTAAAAGGGAGATGGAAAAAGGAAGATGGGGAATATTGGGGAACACTAAAAGGGGGTGATGGTATTGAATGGAATATTGGGTAAACGCAACGTAGATACTCCTGTTGAACCGATAAATGATCAAATATGATCTCCAACAATTACGAGAGAAACCTAAGCAGTGCCTTGGACTTGTGACCAAGGTGTAGACTTAAGAACGTCCTTTAAATGATCATAACACTCGCCTCCACTGCTCAGGCTCTCTGTTTAAACTCAAGGTTAAACGCACATAAACCGAATCTAACACAAGGCTAACCTAACCTAAGGCTAACCTAACCTAAGGCTAACCTACCCCAAGGCTAACCTAACCTAACATTGTGTTTACTTAACCACGTGGCAATTACATTGTAAGGACTTACGTGACCTTAGTTGGACAGCACTTCCACACTACACTGTACTTGACACTATCACTATCACTAGCACTACTTAGATGATGTTCACTTCTTGAGAGACCGCGCACGACTAAGACTTCAGTTAGACTGTCGATCGCATATAAAGGGTCGAGGGTAGATACTGTCAAAACAACGGAAGTGACTACTACCCCACTCCAACGCCATAGACAACGATAACGATTCGATTAATCGATAATCTTTTACTATGCTCCGACATATATATTAGAGGGGTGACTCACTACCTCAGTTTCCCAGATGAGGGTCCGGTTGCGGACAACTGCTGACGGAGTCCTGAAAGTACTTTTTAAAATCCTGTGGCCTCGTCCCTATAGCAGGAGAGAGGAAAACCCCGGATGGTTTATCGGGTTGGGCCGCCTCCTTCTGAGGCAGTTTGGACTGTCTCCGTAACAGATAGTCGCATCAACTCCGAATAACCTACCCAAGTCCCTGATTGAGGAAGTATCTATTGAGCAGATTCCTCCAGGTCAAGAAAAAAAAGGATTATAATTAAGGCCGTGTCGGTATAAAGAGGACTTGTTATCGAATATTATTCAAGGATTTTTGATAGCGAGTAAACGATTATCGAATAATCGGAACGAAGGCAACATCGACGGCACTTTAAACAAAGATTTTTGATAGCCTCAAACGAGTAAATATTTCCTATTTGTTTATTTACTTCTCCCACCAGAGGAGGGGCATTGCTATACTGACAAGAATCTGTATCTGTCAACTATTAAGGAGAGCCAGGGGAGTCCGTTGGCCGGAGGTACGGGTCGCTCCGGGTACTCCTCTGTTTATAAAGATGACTTGAGAGCGACCTGATTTCGTGTGATATGGGCCGCTTCTAACTGCTCCGGGGGCTGGGTGTTTCAGTAGACATATCCTGGAAACCTCCCTCGCTTAGGTGCTTGGTAAAGCGTGCTCATGGGCGGGTTTTAACTGCGGGTATTTGTACCCCCAGACGGGTGGATGTGCCGAGGCGTCCGCACAAGTGCTAACGCGTTCCTGCGGCGCCTAACATAGGCTTTGACGATGGTGGCTTTTAGTGCAGTAGTCCAGCGCTTATCGCTGGGGGTATACATATATGGGGTATACCATTTTAAGAGGTATGCGTAAATGCATTTCCCAGATTAAAAAAAAGGTTTTTGTGGCAGTGGAGGAGAGTTTTGTAATTACATAAAGGAGCTTCATAAGCCTACACCTTGGTTACTAGTCCAAGGCATTGCTTGGGTTACTGTCAGAATGTTAAGAGATCGTAACGTTTAAGTATCTTCTGTCCGTATCACGCCCGTAGCTTTCATGATAGGCCATCCGTTTTATATCAAAAATGCGTATATCAGATAGAACTTTGCCTCTTTGACATTATATCGTTTTACGAAATTGTATATGATAGTTAGACTCTATTCAGAGTTTAATAAACCGCTTTGATCCGACAAATGATCATTCAAAATAACATTGGAGATAAATTTAGAGAGGGATTTGAATATTAACTTAATTCAAGGATAAAGTAAATATTACCGTTCATTAAAAGAAACTCGAAGTAATAGTCATGTCATACTATCTCGCGATATTGCAAACTGTTATTTAAAAATCCGTCATTCATCAACGGATACAATTCATCAGATTGCGACTAAAATTCCAGTAAAATAGCCATGATACTGTTTATTATTTTATTATGATAATATTTCAATCAGTTGACAAAACTTCAGCATATTCATACATTTAAACCTTCCTCATAAATCACTAAATCTATAAAAGAATACCTCATGAAAATCCGTTCAGTAGTATGGAGTTTATTGCGAAAAGACAGACAGACGCAAAATGGGACGTTGTTTTATAACTTGCTGTGAAAACAAAAAGGTTGTTTACCTCACATAATAGAAATAATCTCACAAATAATAATCAATACTTTGTTTAATAAAACAAAACTTATTAATATTAGAATTTCAAAGTTTTGATACAACGATGGCTCCTGTAGTAAATATTTGACGATGAATTGCAATAAACTTTAAAAGTTTAAACTTCAAACTCATTTATACCAGTATATGTGAGCATCGTCATATAGTTGTGTAAAATACAGTTTGAATTTGATTAAACTGAATGCGTCATCAAATGAAAAAAGTTTAAACACAACTTTTGTATAAAATAATAAACGATGAGAGTATTCTCAAAATAAACTAGTAAAGATATAGAAAGTACAATAATAACTAATAGATAAAAATGAAAAAATGTTAATACATTTTTATCAGTATTTCAAAGCTTTACACAAGTTATCGTCGTACTAAAATCTTATTATTATCAGCCAAGACAGAAAATATTTATATCGTTAAGTCTACAAAATAAACAAAATACAATTAGTGTTCCGTACTTCAAAATTGACAAGGAATCTTTATAATACTAACTCGGTCCGTCTGTTAAGACCATTATGTTCGGGAATGCGTGTAGATATGAAGTTCAAATTAATATCAATTACTTATATCTACCATCTGTTAGAGCTGTGAATTGTAAACTTCTAGGTTCATCATCATTATCACAAACCGTCAATGGCCCACTGCTGAGCCGGGTCTCCTCCTCAGAATGAGGAGGGTATTAGGCCATAGTCCACCTCGCTGGCCCAGTGCGGGTTGGCAGACTTCACACACCTTTGAGAATTTAATGGAACTCACAGGAGTGCAGGTTTCCTCACGATGTTTTTCTTCACCGTTAAAGAAAGTGATATTTAATTGCTTAAAACAAACATAGCTCAGAAAAGTCAGAGGTGTGTGTCTAGGATTGAACTCGGCACTCCCGAGTAAGACTTTTAGTCTCAACTACTGGGCCAACTTCCTTAGGATTCCTTAGGATCGTACAATTTGGTAACAAAGTACATGTCTTAGAGCAGGTATGTCAGAAAATCATAAAGGACGGCGTTCAAATTGGCCTACGATTAGAATAACAATGGCTTCATAACGAAAAATACTAATTTATTTTTAAACTTAAGAATAATTTTCAGAAACTGACGCACACTCCGGGATTATGCAAACATTTTAAGAAGTATTAATTATAATTTCCTCTAAACCTACGTAAATCTAAGATATCATCAATGTTGCCAGGTAGTAATCATACTCATGGCACGCAGTGGAAAAACGTACTCAGAGTGTTTTGCGCATCAACAAGGTTTTAAAGTTTTGTTTTACTATTAGCGAATAAAAATATTTATTATCATTGCAAATTGCTATTATTATGAATTTAAATATCAATAGAATAGCATAATACACTTGTTTTATTTCTTAAATTGATTTCTTAAGTTTTAAAATAAATTAGTAATTTTCGTTATGATGATATGTTAATCCGTTCGTATGCCAACTATGTATGGAAGGTGGTGCGGCACCACGGTGCGCAAATCCGACTCGCACTTGGCCGTGTTTTTTACCTTTATAAACACTGGCTGACAAATACTATCATAACCGTAAAAAATTTCGGGTCACAGTGAAACAGGCAGCATAAAATTTTTATGCGATGCCAGACAAAAAGTGGCTTTGCCTTGTTTCCGCAAGTCGGAAGCTTTCAAAAACGTTTTGTCAAAAACATTTTTGCGCAAGGATTTTATCTCTAGCCAGAGTTTTATTTTTTATTTTATAATAGATAAGGTGCAAACGAGCAGATGGTCCACCTGATGGTAAATGGCAACCATCGCCCATGGACATCGGAAAAACAAGAAACACTCTCTCGTTTTGTCGATGCGTTGCATCCCCGAAGATAGAGTGGGAAGAGGGAATGAAGAACAAAAAGGATGCGGATTCAGCGGACCCTAGGCAAGAGTGAAACATATATATCCAAAACCATACAATATAAATCCAAAATTAGATTTTTAAAATTAAATCAGCAAAAAATTAAAAAAGTTTAAATAAATAAGATACTCTTTCTCTCTCTCATATATTACTATCTTACTAATATGATAAATGTGAAAGTCTGTATGTTTGTATCTCCGGATGTTTGTTAGTCAATCACGCAAAAAACCGCTGAATTTCAGTGAAAGTTGGCACACAGATTTTATTACCTGGATTTACACCTTATACCAGAAAAAATCAGAGTTTCTGCGGGATAATAATAAAAATGTTAACTGTCATAAAAGCTTGAATATTTGAACTATCTATAGCACACGAGCGCAAGACTAGTATAAATATATTGTCTTTCGCGAAACATCTTTACTATTTTTTACAGTGTTTGCTTAAATTTGTTTTTGTTGTTCATTAGCTTTTTATATTTTAATGGAAGAAGGCATTACATAACTACAGGGCATTAACACAGGAACATTCAACATAATGCAGAAATAAAAAACATTTAAATAAATTTAAATCTTTAGCACTAGCCCGTTTATGTGTGTGATAGTAATTCCTTATTTTAGAGGTTTGCCTGTAATAGATTTATTCCATGCTGATCAAAGATTTTGCATTTCAGCATCTTTTGGATTTTTTTCATAATTTAAGGCTATATCCATCAGCGGGTGATAAATGCACATCCGTGACAAATTCGATTAGGATTTTTATTACATCGTAAGTAAAAGTTTTGTTAACTATATATTTATTTTTATACTAATACTGAATCTTCTATTGGATTTTACAATCATTTTCTTTCATACAAAATTTTTTAAATAAAAAGATTTAATCAATTTAGTAAAATTTAAATAGATTTTGCCCTAGACGAATAGATTTACTCACCAAAGACTTAGATAGTGGATGGACTATCTAATAACTTAATTTCTCGAGCCTGAATGAAAAGCTTTTGTTATCAAATACGAATGGAAAATACTATTTTTGAATTTCACTTTCAATATCTATATTTGCGATTAGTTCCTAATATTTTTTTAATAAAAATTATGTACACACGACATTTTAAAACTAGCAATTCAAAAATAAAAGCAACCAAAAAACCTGCTATTGATTCACAAGAGTGATTATATTGTAATAAACTGCGTACAATAAATATTTGCTTTTCTCTCATATATTACTTATTGAATTTACATATTAATGTATCCGTATTTATATCTTTTGGCAGTTAACGTTGCGATGATGTTTTCGATATTATTATGTTTATTTCGGAAGTATATTTTGTTGTTTCACACCCACCCAATGTACTGATATAAAGAAGAAATATCGGAAATAAATATTTGTACGATGTTTCTAAATAGCAATTTTCAAAAACAGTTTATCTGATTTTGAAATTATTCGACTCAAGCTCGATATAATGAAGCAATTTATTTTTGATAAAATTTATGATTACGTAGATTTTCAAGATTTTATACATTAATATTTTACCATGTTTTGAAAATCTTTAAATCAAAGAAGACGGTTCACAAAATACACAACAATTACAAAGAAATTATATCAAAATTTAAACAATTATACAACTTTTGTTAAACTTACCAAATAAAAGCAGCAGCAAATCGCTTACAGCCAAGCTGAACAAGTAATAGTTGGTTGCCGTATGTAATCCCGGGTTACGCACTATAACGACACATACAGACACATTACCGACTACTCCAGTCAAGAAAATCACCACGAGAACTACACTTATAGGTACTATTTTAGTTAACGGTAGTCTACGGGATCCCATCAACCACCATAACATTTCTTCTTCACTACAGTCAAAATGTGTTAAATTATTGCATCGGTTAAAAAAATCTTCTTCGGTCTCGTTTTCACGAAGATATGTTAAGGACTCCATATTTAAAATATTATTTTTAATTCACTAAAAACGTTTTAAATTCGTCCATTATTATTAACTGTTATAAAAAATAAGTAATGATAGTATTTAAAAAATAAAATTATAGATTTTTTAGTGTGACTGAATTCAAAGTTTATAATTTGTTTTTCCAACAAGTTTCCCGCCAATGGAAAGCGTCCTCCAGACGCGAATAACTCGAGCACACTGACTACATGACCGCCCTGTGCGAGGAAACTGCGGAACCAAGGATTAAATTGAATTTTCTCTCTTCTAATTCTAACATTTTAATAGTTTTATGAAACATTGCTTTTAAAATGATATTATTATTTACTTAAAAAGCTTTTAAGCTTTTTTAGAGAGCATATATTGTATGGTGATGAAAAATTTTACGTAACGTATTAAATGTTAGTTTTAATAGTTAAAATATTGAAACATTGCAAAATCGATTTGAATTTTGGCAAATGCTGAAATAGGAATTTATTTTTATTTAGTCGCAAATTTCAAGTTAAGATACAGATTTTACAATCTTTGCCATCAGTTTCTTAGTAAGTCACAAAAAAACGAATGTTGAACTTTAGATTATTCTAATACGTAACCTATTTCATACGACATTTTAAAACTAGAGAGTCTACATTAACTGCAATACTTAGACTTGTAGTCCTATATATAGGTCCTGTTTGCGGGCAATGTTGGAAAGAATGCTAGCTGCATTTCCCTCTAAATCGAAATTCCGACTTAATCTACTTATATTATTATTATCCCACAGAAATTATATGAACTTTATAAAATATAAAATTTCCTGCTATATTCAATCCCATAAGTTTTGGCTATACATCACGTCGATCAATTACAGTATTTATAATGTTAGCGCCTAAGTGTCTATTTACCTTAACTCCTATTGGATTTCTTTTTATGTAAACACCCGCACACCCAACTTGTTAGCCACTTACAGCAGATATTTCGTGATTTAGTCAATGAGAATAGTTTTTTATGGTACTTCCTAAATATCTCAACTTTAAGTAGTCTATACCAAACTCCTCACATTGTAACTAAATCGCGCTAACTCTATAAAATAAATACATAGAATACATAAAAATATAAATAAATAACGCAAGAGGAAGACAACAGGTCTGTAACGGTTAAAGCATTTATAAAATATTTATTCAGGCTTGTGATCGTCTAGTTAAGACCCTTAATACGTTGTGTAAATAATAACTATCAAAGTTCTTTTAGAGTGTCAGAGGCATGAGTTCAATAGGTAATCGGAAAAGATAAATTAAACTAAATAAAGATCGATTTGCATTTTATTAAATTAATGTAATAACGATGTTGTGATGTCGCATAGATGTATTATAATTTTATAAATAATGACATCAGAAGGATGTTAGTGATAAAGAAGATAGCTGAAGGAGTCTCTCCCTTCCTGTTATAATATTTAAATATTAAAGAGAATAGCGGTCGTCAGCCCCACACCCGCCACCGACAATGGGTTCCAACCAAATCGTGAACCCTCCAGGATAAAAGGTGGGAGCTATTTATAGTGCGCCTACACTTTTGATGCTACATTAGCAAGGACCGAAGTCCTGGTAATACAGTCAAGACTGTAGAGTTGAAAGCCGAAGCCTTAGTAAATCAGCCGAAGCTGTAATAATAAAAAGGCGTGAGCCTTGTGATGGAAATAAATCCATTAAAACAGCAAAGCTGCAAGGTGTCCCAAGACAAAGGGACAAGCCCTGGTTATAAATAAAATGATAAATAAATCACTGGTTCAAACATCAGTTCGTAAGAACTCATAGCACTTAGGCGGCTGATTGCAAGGAATGCATATTCACATAAATGTGTTATCGTTGCCACCGGAGTGGATATCGTTGCAGCCGTAGCTGATAATCGTTGCAGCCGTAGCTGATATAAATATGTGTCATGGTCCACCTTAGTGGAATATGAAACATGATATATGTACAACTCGCTTACAAAAAGCAACACTCCCATCGAGCATATGAGTCAAACAAAGATACGTAATACGCCAGTTCATTATTTTACGTGGCAAGCCACGGAAGTAAAGAGACAAAGTAGGCCACACTGTCCTATATGCTAGTAAACATCCCATAAGGATAATTCACCAGATGCCCTAGCACTACGACATGCTACAATGTCTATTTAAAAGCACTAAGCTAAGGGGCAGTTCTGACAAGGACTATTTATGCCACTCACAATATCCATAAACAAAGTCCACGGACAATGCTCGTGGTTGTACCCAGCATCGCTAGAACGTACCACTTCGGCTTACAGCCTCCGCACCGCTCAGCAGCTGGATAAGATGGTGTGATAGACACAACAATACAACTGAGACGCCAGGACGTTGAAGTATCAAATCACAGTGAAAGTCACAAACAACATCGTATGAGTCATCAAAGACCTCGGAGTATCAAAACACAGAGTGATAGACACAGCGATATCCACACAGGACATCAGGACGTTGAAGTATCAAATCACAGAGTGATAGACACAAACAACATCGTCTTAGTCACCAGAGACCTCGGAGTATCAAATCACGAAATATTCAAGACAACTTGTCATGGGGGTAGTCTGCTAGTAGCTGATGTAGCCACAAAGCCTACAAACCAGTCCACAGCGCATCGTCAAGAATAAAGCATATCCGGCACCGTACACAAGAATTCTCAAAGTAGAACTTAATCACACTAAGAGGCATCTCGCGTCCGTACCACCAAGATACGCAAGGCTCCAGCAACAGACAGATGGAGTTCTCAAAGACAATCAAAATCATCTAAGAGTCACCTTCCGTCCGTATGCCAAAGTTCGATGGAAATAAGGCTGTCCTGCAAGACTACTTTCGCAGAACACTTTTGTAAGGAGGCTGATCTAAACACATGCATCACCATCACATCGAACTACATAAGATATTATTATTAAAACATATTTATATTCATTATTATTACATGCATCGCCCCTATACATGTATTGTACAGTTATAATTCTACAGAGGTCACCCACAAACCATCTATGATAAATACTTTTTATGACCTCTTATTATATCGGTATCATATGTAGTACATGTATGTAAGATGCCGTGCCGACGATCTCACGCTGCCTCCCTCTATATATGCTGGGCGATCGGTCAGACTATCGGCGGTTTCCATACTTTCCCCCATACTAACTAATACACGAACCGTCTTCATAATACACGAACCGTCTGCATTGTTTTTAATATATTTATTATTGAAAATTATGATCGATTATTATTTCTAATGTATTAAATGACGTTTTAAATATAAAATAAATTACTTTTTTATGTTTATTTGTAGGTACATATTATGTTATAATATTTATTAATTACTATTTTATTACCTCTTTATATTATTTATTATTATTTTAAATGTTAAATTTACTTTATGTAAAGTTTATAACCGTCACACTATACAGCAGATTTTTGCTTATTCAGACAAATGAAAATAGTTTGTTCAGTGGTAGGTATTTCTTAAAAATCTCCACTTTATGTAGCCTATGCCTAACTCCTCAATCCTCAATAATAATATTTTATTTTAAACTGCAGAGTTATCTTTTCTTATAAAAAGATAATTATTGAAAAACAATTCCGCAATTGAATGTCATTCTGGAACGACGTGGTCACTCGTCCAGCAATAAACACACCTCATTGATTGATTATGATAGCTTCATGTGATGGAAAGGGGAGATGAAAACTGACGAGTTTAAGCTTGTAAAATGTCAAATTAATCAAATTGTTAATATGCAGTTTTAATTTAACTTTTACGCAGTAAATACGTAAAGGTTTTCTAATATATTATAATTGCAATACTTTTGATACCCATTGATTAGTATACTATTTGTTGATAGTTTATACAGAAGTGGAGAAACAAAATGTTATCTTTGCATGAATAATCTAGAAGAAATCTTCATTATCTTTACATTAAACCGATCAAGCGTTCAATAAAATGAACGTTTTTGAAATTTCGTTTAAAAATTTTGTAACCTTTAGAGAGGGCTCAGCGTGCAGTCTTAAAAATAATACTAAAAATACCAATAAGGTACCCTACAGACCTCTTCTCTTCTCTTCCTCTACTATCTGTCAGAAGACTATATATATTAAACGTGCTTTTAAAGTATCACGCAAAGGTACCCATCAATACTCTGGAGTTTCTTAAGAAAAGAAGAGTTAAGTATTTTGTGTTTCGATATGTGAGGCACAGAACGTCCCTTGCAGACATAAAAGTATTGCTTAACCCGTAAAATGAGTGTAAAAAATGTATTAAGAATTGGCTAATTCATTTAAATTATAGGGACACCGAAGATGATATTAAGATTATCACTTAGTAGTGTACTTATAAACATACGCATGCATGCATCCACTACGTCTATTACACCTCTTTATATAAGTTTTAAACATCCAGTTTTTTTGTTGACAATGAACCGGAGGGAGTAATTTATGTATCAATTTAATTCGTATCAATAAAGAATTAATTTAATTTAATTTAACTGTATCACCATGTTAGTTATTGACTTTTCCTATAATATACATACAACCCATTTTTATATCTTTATTGTTGACTTTACGAAAAAAATTTTTAGCACGTCTAGTCTACCATGAACGGTTTCGGTTCAAAAATTCATGTTATTTACGACGATATTCTTCGGAAAGCGCACTCCTGAAATTATTTTACGAGTCTACAATGTAAATTTGGATCTTTGATAAGAACAAATGAGGGTTCTTTGTACGATCTGGCGAACAACGACGAACAGAGAGCATCAAGTTTGCACAGTGTATCATTAAAAATTATTACGTGATATTAGCGATAGTTTTGATAAAGTCAACACAGCTAACTATATTTTATGGTATGATTTACTTTTTTTTTTGCCTGAATGTTTTATATTTATTTTAAATTTCATTTTTATTTCTATATTTTAGGTTTTACTTTATAATTTGTATATTCTTCCCCAAAAATGTCAAGACGCTCTAAGAATATAAATTTATTAGAGAAAATAAATAATATCGACGTGTTTTATTCGGAGAATGATCAAGAAGTTTCCGATATTGATAATGATACAGCAGAAAATAATTGTGACTTATTTTATAGCGATACGGACGAAGAGAATATTTCAAATATACGAAGAGGACAAAAAAGAAAGATTTATAGTGTTAATTAATGAAGAGAAAAGAGTTGTAGTCTATACGCAGACTATCAGTATGAGGAGGGCTTGACGAGAATATCCTCCTACAAATTACAGCATTTAGTATTGCACATTTTCCATATTCCGTATTGTTGTTAAATGTAATACATTTTACACAAATTCTGTTTTATTGACTTTACAATATCATATCTAACAAGATTTCCGTACAGAAGAATCTGTAGCAGTGTTTATTATTGTTTACACGTTCAATCATGTCATGATCAATAATCAAGGAAAATGCTGAAACAACTCTGCCCTTTATGATATTTTGTTAAGCGTATCCTGTTGGTCTTGATGTTTCCTTAAATATATTATAAACCAGTGCTCTTCAACGATTAGAAGCTTCTTTTATTTTTTGCCAAACTGTTCAATCCGTAGCATTTTCAATTTGTTCCTCATTTTTACTTTCGGGAAAAACTATTTTTAATTATGATATTGGCAACACTTATACTTTGTGTAGCATAATTTTATTTGAGGTTGGTAAGGCTGATTCTAGAATGTTCGCCAACTGAAAAACACAAATCAAGGAAGTGGAGATTGCCAAATAAATACGTGACGAAAGATTACTAGCAGTAACTCTGAAGCTCTGAGCCTAAAGTATACATAAAATAATATAAAATGAACCTCCCGCAATCACTATGAAATTAACTAACATTATAATTTCTGATCTTAAGATTATCACTACCTATGTAGATATTTACCAAAGTAAAATCAAAAAATTTGGAAATCATATGAAAAAGCCTAATAATTAATGCAATTTAAATAAATTAATTTTATTCTTTTGTATAAATTTGTTTAATGTACATATTTCACATATAAGTTGAAATTTTATTTAAATCAGTATGTTTCCCAATTGCATAAAATAGAATAAAGGATAGTATAAATAATAACATTGACGTCCAGTAACATATTATTAATGTAGCCAGAATTGAAGTTTGTTTTCATGCATATATAATTTGTTATTACGTTTCAGATACATTTGGATGTCCGTTTCATGGTATTTCATGGTAGTGTTCCTCTAATCATTTATATAATCATAGTAGGTATACATGGGTGCGACCACGGTTCTACCTTGACCATTTTTATACCGAAGCATTTCTAGGTTTCTATCTGATTATTCTCTTGTTTCGTCCTTTTCAGACCACTTTTTTACGTAGTCGGGTTATAGTTTTTTAAACTTTATTTTTTATAAAAATCGAGACATGAGCTAAAATATGTATAGAGAGGGTCTAGTACTAATAAATATGAAAATATATGTAAAAATAACGGACATCAAAGAACTCAATACACTATATTATTGACGATTGAGGAACGGATTATGTCAAAAATCGAGACAATAAAGTAAAAATGTATGGTAAAATATTTTAGCTAAAATTTAGGATCGTGTTTTGTGTTTAGATGAACAAAAATATATTTTTCATCTACACCTTTGTACGCGCATCACTAAAAATTGGTTAAATAGGTATTTTATAAACTAGATTAAAATATAACTCGGAGAACACAGCGTTTACAGGTATTGTAAACGCTAAAAGGGGTGATATTGAATGGTCTATTGGGTAAAAGTAACGTAATAATTGCTACTGAACCGATAAATAACTAAACATTATGATTTCTTACAATTATTACAGGAACCCAAGCAGTGCCTTGGAATAAAGTGTAGGTTTAAACGGAGTTCAGGTTAAGGATTTCTGTTTAACCAAAGTAGGTTAGGCTAACCTAAACCTGAATTACGTTTACCATCTAATGAATAGAGTCGTTGGTTAGTCTTCATGCAAAAATAGCTCAATGAATTTGAATGATATTTTTTACATCATGTGTAATAGAGTCTGTTCGAGAGGTATAGGAGCTTGAGAGTGCAAGACACTCTCTTAGAGTTAAATTCCACCCTGACGATGTCACAAGTAGCGGCTAGTTAAAGGTATAAACATGCATCTAGGTAAATAAAATAAACTTCCGCGCAGACAGAATTATGGAGATAAATTAGTTCAAAAACTAACTCTGTTTTGTTCTTTGTATGTTAGGCACGTTAGACCTCCGGTCATATTATTTCCGGTTAAACACGATTTGCGAACAATGCGTATTTGGACAGACACAATCAATCGGCTGGGATTATCTATCAAACAATTGCTGTTGATACGGCTTTATGGAGTTTGAGTAGACGTTCCCAGGTTCATACACAGAACTATTGAGGTAAATAAGAAACTCACGCAAGATTTAAATAAAAGAAACTGATTTAATAATAAAAGTAACATTTATATTTTGTTCCACTTTATTCACAATGTTGTTGAAGACTTTATAATCGAACCTTCCCGGAAAGTTTTGTTATTTATTTAATAAGTCCAGTTATGTTATGTTAGTAGTTAGTAAACATTTCTGAGTTTAAGTCTGAAGTTGTTACGTTATTATTAACTAAAAACTTTGTAGAATGAAAACGCGTAACAAAACTTAACCTAAATTCTTCGGACATTCAGAAACTTACTGAGTCATAATAAAACATAATGAAATTTTGGAAATAAAATACGTTAACTTTTACAATTGAGGACACGGTTTAGAATACAATTACCCTCTGCCGCTGGGAGAGCATCTTGTAAGGCCTGAGTAAGCAATCGTCCCTTGGTGGCAGGGGACTGTTCCCCGACTCACTTCCGACCACCAACCATCATGCGAATTCGACCGTCAAATGTATTTAACGCATTCCGGTTGCACTGCTTGTAAGCCAGACTACCCCACTCCCTCTCCAATCTCATTTGGAGTCCCCCGGAATCACAGCATTCTTCTCTTTACTCCCACTCCACACTTTATTTTCAATTATATTACGTACTTCCTCAGTTGGATCACCTGACGATTGCTCCTTATCTGTCATGAAGAAAAATCTAACTCTATGAACAGTTTTTTGTACCTTACTAATATATTATTATAAATGTGAAATTTTGTAGGTTTGGATGTGGATGATATGTTTACTATTGTCATCTACATGGGACCGATTGCTTAATAAAACTAGTACTAGAAATAATTTTAAAATATATATATCAACAGTGTATTATATTTTTTCTGTATATTTTCACTTTATTTAACTTATAAATATTCACAAAGCATAATATTTAGCTTATAAAATATCTTTGATAATTGTACGTTTTAAGGATAAGTATTTTTTTAAAAACATCTTGAAATTATGAATAACTTTTTTATCAGAGTACGATTTAAATCGATCATAGATTTCAATAATTGACTGAATTAAATTGATGAGTAAGTAAATAAGTCGATGAGAGAGGGGGTGAATAAGTAAGTGAGTTTGTGGGACGAGTGGGTGTGCAAAATGAGTAAATGTTTGGTTATTATAATATTTTCAATTTTTATTCCTTTCTCGATCAAAGTCAGAAAAAGTCAGATCCCAGTAATTCATAAAATATAATTTGGGTAATATATGTGATTGTATCTCATATTCTCAGGCGACGTGAATTATACTGACTAATAGTAAAGCTATAATAAGTATATAATAGTAGGACCAAGTGTTATATTTCACACGAAGGATTAATCTACTTCCTTTGATATAATAATTGAGCGAAGAAACGTGATTTCCACGCGAGAAGATATTGCTTTTTAATTGTTCATAGGAGAAACGAAGTAGAATAATTCTTCTAATTCATTACATGATAAATTAATACTAAGTATTCACTTAGAAATAAATTATATGTGAGTTATAATTTAAGAATTTAGTTAGATGTTTCCATGTAAAGTTTGTTTTAAAATGGGAGAGGACGATACCTTTTAATAGATTAGGTACGCCTAAACGTGCATTTTAAACAGGAGGCCTAACAGTACCATGGACTTGTTGTTTGTCAAGGTGTAGGTTTTAAGGACGTCCTTGACCTGATCGAGACTCGCTATCCAGACGCAGTTCTAATATGCCATGTGTATATATAGAGTAGCAAAATGTATACAGAGTATATATAATAATACTTCCTTATGGAACTCCATATCTATTATATTGATACTCCAAGCTGAAATTAGTCCTTATATTTTTATGGACCATACCATGTGTAATCTCTACACTTTGTTTTCTGTTATTTGACTCAATTCTGGAGCCTTTCCTCATACCATAACAATATAGTTTCTAAGTTAATAATCATGGGCTACAAAATCAAAGGCTTTACTCAGGTCTAAAAATATTGACAATGGATATATTTTTCTATTAAGACAGTCTTACATTTTTATTAATTCCGGCTAAAGTGGTAGAACTATCTTTTCTTTTTTTTTATTATAAAATGGGCTTACTCTTGACCTCAATCTAGCTCTAGAGCAGAGACGAGGTCGAAGATGGAGGGAGCTCGCCCAGAAGAAGCCTGTTCACTTTTGCTTTAAGCATTCGGGTTATACGTACTCGGAAATACAGACGCCGGCAGGGAATTCCATTCCTTGGCCGTGCGCATTAAAAAAGATGACTTAAAGCGCTTTGTACGTATAAAGGGTACATCAATTAGGTGGGGATGAAAGCCTGCGGTGCGTCTGTATGTCCGATGGAAGAAAGGAGATGGGGGTATGAGCTCGTGTAGCTCCAGGGCACACTCCCCAAAGTACAACCTGTAAAAGACCGTTAGACTGGCAACTTTTCTTCGGTGAGCTAGAGTGTGAAGAGTTTCCACCAAACTGTCGTACCGATTAGCCGCTTGGCTCTGCGTTCCACTGAGTCCAGTGCGGCGAGGTGATGTTTAGCTAAGTCATCCCACAAGTGACTGCAATATTTCATGCAGGACCGGACTTGAGCTTTATACAGCGTTAAAAGCTGACTAGGCGTCAAATATCGCTTAACCTTGCTTAAGATTCCAAGCTTTCTGGCCGCAGTTTGCGCTTTGGACTCAATGTAATTGCTAAAGTTGAGGTTAAAACTTAACTCCATGCCAAGAAGGTCAAGGGTATCGGACACAGGGACAGGTGTACCTCGTAAAGTAGGAGTCAAGTTGAAAGGACTCTGTTTGGCGGAGAACAAACAAGCCTGCGTTTTGGCGGCGTTGAACGTGACCAGGTTGCAATCACCCCATTGGGATACGTGCCCTAGTATTAAGTTCGTTCGCTCTACTATGGCCTCTCTCTGAGAATTACGTTCCTGTCGTCTTTTGCGCTAGACAGATATCTCTCTACAACCGTACTGTCATCTGCGTATCCAACAATGCCTGGTTGTAGCATGTCGTTAATATGGAGCAGGAAGAGAGTTGCAGAAAGAACAGAACCTTGAGGAACACCGGCGTTTATATCAATCGCGTCAGAGGAGCAGCCGTCGACCACCACTCTTATCGACCGTTCACTCAAAAAGTCTGAGATCCAGCTACAAAAGCCAGCAGGGATGCCGTAAGCAGGAAGCTTGCTAAGGAGACTTGCGTGCCAAACCCTGTCAAAGGCCTTCGAGATATCTAGTGATACAGCAAGCGCCTCACCATGTTTCTCAATGGCTTCGCCCCAACAGTGTGTGATATACACCAGAAGATCTCCAGTAGAATTGCTATTAAGCACCTTTTCCATGACTTTGCGAAGCATGGAGGTGATGGCGATTGGTCGGTAATTGCAAGGATTGACACGGTTACCCTTTTTGGGCACTGGCTGCACATTAGCCAGCTTCCAAGATTTTGGCACCGCTCTAGTTTGAAGAGAGAGCCGGTATAGGCGCGTGAGAACAGGAGATAACTCGGGTGCACAGGCCTTTAAGACTCGCGCAGGTATACCGTCAGGTCCACTAGTTTTATTCACGTCAAGATTCAGCAAAACTCTACGGACTTCTTTGTTGTGGATCGTGATCTCTTGCATAGAAAAGTCACATCGAAGCAGGGATTGTGGCTGCGTAGATCCAGCGTCAAGACGTGAATTGCTAGCAAAGAGAGATGCAAACAAGTTTGCTTTTTCTATTGCGGAGTAAGCCAGCGAACGATCAGGCTGCAAGCAAAGTAGAGGAGGCAATGTAGGGCGGCAGAAATTAGACTCTACTGCCTTCGACAGAGACCAGAATTGTCTACTACCAGGGGGATAGGAGGCAAGTTTAGCAACTACTTACGACGGACATGGTCGGGTCGAGCCCTTTGCAATATCCGCTTGCAGGACTTGGCGGCTGAATTAAAAGCTATCTTCCTCGTGTGAAGCTCTTGCGCTCCAGCTTTGACGTCGCGGACTTGTACCCAAGCTTGGTAGGTGAACTCTTTGAGGGCCTCAGCATGAGTGCACTCAGCTTTTTTTTTGTACCAAGATCGGGATTTGTGGTCGAGCGACATGTCGGAGAATGGGATGAAGTATTCCATTCCCTGCCGAATCACGTCCGCAACTGCCTCAGCCGAGCACGAGGGGTCACCCGAGAAAAAACAAATTTGCTGCCAAGGGAAAAATGCATAGAAGTGCCGCATTTCTTCCCAATCTGCTGACTGATATCGCCACACTCTTCTTGTGCCCCTTGAACAGTTGCCAGGAGGAGAGCAGGTCGACACGGATTTCACCAGACAGTGGTCGGATGATCCCGGCGGAGCAGATATTGAGACCGAGTATCTGTCTGGATCTGTAGTCAGCAGAAGGTCCAGGCAGTTGGCTGTATGGCTAACGATATCCGGTTCACGCGTTGCAACCTGTACCACCTGGGTGAGGTCCAATGCTAGCGCGAATTTACGCGCTTCCCTACCAGCGTGGCATGTTTTCTCGTACGGGAACAACCACTGCTCATGGTGGGCGTTAAAGTCCCCGAGAAAAACAAGTTCCGCCGTCGGATACCGTTGCTAAGCTTTGTCTGCCATCTCTGTGAGGTGGTCGAAGAGCTTGGTGGTCTCCTGATCTCCACTGTGCGACCGATACACACAGGCGTAGACAGTTTTGCCTATGATGGAGTCTACTAAAATCCACAATGTGGAGAACCAAATCCACAAGGTGGTGGTGGACCGGGTCGATGTTAGAATGCAAAACTCGGATGTTAGTGAGGTGTACCTTCAGTGGGAGGGAGTGCAGCCGTTTTTTAACTTTTTTCTTTTTTCAACAAACAATATTGTGTATTTATAAATAACTTCATCACAATCAGTCCATTAAAGTTATAACACTCCGTCGTTGTAGCGTCCTTGTTTAAAAATATTGAGAATTATGCCATATTAATTATAGTAAGTATAAACTCTGCGTTAAATAAGCCTAACATTAAAATTATTAAGGTTTAGCGAGTCCATAGTGTTTGTTAAAATAAGCGTGAGCTTACCGCTAATTTACTATTATTCTCTTATCGTCTGCTCACAGCGAATAGATAAAATAAAGTAAAATAAAGTTCAAAACTGTTCAAAAAATTTCATATTTTGTTCTACACAATTTTCAATATTAAGTATCGTAGTTACACAATATAAAACTCTCGTCCTTCTGAAGGAAATAACATCATAAAAGTTCAAAGGTACTGTACCAGTAGATAATCAAATGAAATAGATACATTCTTGAGATTGTAATATAACCCGCTGTAGCGGCGTTATCTGTATGGTTCCCTAACAAATATATCAATAAGATGGTAATAATATTTATGTTTGTTGCAAGCTCTAATCAGAAATCTATTTATGGTATAATTAGTTCTACAGTTAGGAATTGTAAATACTGCATTGGAGCTGCTACTTAATAACATCTGAATGATATACTTACGCACAAATTACACCACTGGAAAAAGATTACACCACTGGAAAAAGAAAGCTTTAAAATTAAAAAAAAAAACTTAATATTTTTGCTCTTTTCTTTTTATTTAGTACTTTTCATTTTGTCCGAGATAAAAGTCAAACACGGTGCGGATCGGGTTGAAGATTATAGAAAAAATCTATTTATTTCTATAACTACATTTTATAATAATTCCATTAATATTAAAATATATTTAAAAAAAAAATTAGACGTGTCTTCCGACAATTCCTACTCTGTTAAATATTTCTATTGTAGTTACTGTTAGGTTTTATTAAAATATTAATACAATAAAATATCGATATTAATTATAATTAGAATAATTTGATCAATATCTCGATTATCGAATATTAACTTGGTAACACAGGCCTACGACCCCAACTGTCAGTATAGTAGGAATAGATGAGGGGGGTATTTTGTATTATAAAAAGGATTACTTTTACGCAATAAAGTTTAGTTGCTCTCGGAACTCGAGTGAATTCAGTGTTGCTTATTTAAAGATAGTTTGCTGAATATTTAAATTACTAGTGAAATTGCTATTTTTTGCTGAAGAAGTGTTAAATATTAGAGTCAATAGGTCGAGCGGTGAAGGATCCTGCACCTGGGTCGCAAGCCCCCAGGCACTGCTCGGCTTCCTTCCGGATTGTCTATTATTGTAATCTCTCTGAGCTCTGAGCCCTTTATAATTGGTTTTTATATATCTCTTTGTTATTGTTACTTTTAAATTGCATGTCATTTAATCCTCTTCTGCTCGGACCGGACCGCGAAAGCGACTAGACGTGCCCACTGCATGCAAAAGTTTTATTTTAATATTTTACTTTAAACGTCACCGTAGCGGATAACGAGATTTCGTAGGCATCAATACGCGTCATCGCTACAACGCTACGGTGGCTACGGCGGTTCTTGTCATCCGCTACGATCCAGAACGAGCCGATCTGTACGAACGATAATCTGTTTCGCACGGTAAATACTTGTTGTACAATGGTCACTTATTGCATATTACCGTCCTCATATTCATGCATCCCTGGTATTTGTGAAGTGCTACTGCGCGGTCTCCCGGAGTAAAAAATTGCTGCGCACGCCTGAGAAATCTAGCTCCGAGTCTAATTTGCGACAGTTTGAAAGTCATGAAGAATTTTCATCGAAGGCAAGTTTTGTAAGTCCGCGTGCTAAGCGCAAGCGTTCGGAGGAGTTCCTTGCTGACCTTTCTGATTTCAAAAATGATATTAAGGACATGTTATCTACGTGGATGTCTCAACAAAGTAGTGAAAGAGAAAAATTGACGTCTTCTTTAAAAACTATAGAGAATTCACTCTCGTTTTTGTCCGCACAATATGATGATATGAAAAAATCGATGGAATCAATGGAATGTGAGAGGCAGAAGGATTAAGAATACATACTTGTCTTAGAAAATCAAATTGAGAGCTCCAAAAATCACAGCGAAAATGCTCTTTTGAAATAAAAAATGTTCCTAAAACGAGCGATGAATCAAAAACTTCACTTATAAATATACTCAATTATCCACTACCTTAAACACAGAACATCTATAGATCATCTAAAAAAGGAGATAAAAAGCCTGTAGTGGTTGAACTGACTTCATACATACAAAAGACAAATATAATGAGCGCTGCTAAAAAATACAACAATAAAAATAAAACCAATAAGTTAAACGCACATCACATGGGACTGAAAAGCCATAATGCACCGATTTTTCTATCAGATCACTTAACAAAGAAGAGCAACAGACTTTTCTTCTTAGCGAGAGAATTTACAGGATCGAACAACTACAAGTTTTGTTGGACCTTTCTTGGTGAGGTATTAGTGAGGAAGGATGAAATTCACCTATTATCAAAATCATAAACTAATCGCAATTCAAAAGTATTGTATGAATGTATTTTGCACTGCATCTATCTGCACTTCCACATACATTTTTTTCTTATATTGTTAGTATAATAAATATAACTTTAAATACCTACCAATACACACACTACCATCTACAATATACACACACATTTTCAGTACTACCATGCAATCACTCTATCCGCTTACGCTTTAAATATACATATTTTAATATAATTTTATTATATACAAGATTTTCTGAGTTATGTTTAACTAATAATATTAAATACCGTCTTAAACTTCACAGTTGTTATTACATAAATTTATTATTAAATAAAACATTCTACGTAACTATAAATTTCTATATTATATCAATATCTGACACAACTTGTTTGTATGACATTTTTTCTGTTTTAACTTTGAATGGATAATACGCTACAAACAAGTTCAGATATAGACAACTTTCAAATTGTCCAGGCATATACGTGTAGTCCTGAAGAATGTATTACCCACATTAATACTTCAAACCATCTCACTATATTGATCCAAAACATAAGAAGTATTTATAAAAACTTAGACGCTTTTCAAGTAACACTAGAATCACTTAAAATTGAATGCGATGTACTCGTCATGACTGAGTGTCACCATTCGGAAGATAAACCGGTATCTACCCTCAACATCAAATACAATACATACTTTACTAAAAATAATTTGAATCTATGCGACGGAGTAATTTTTTATGTTAATAAAAACCTCGATTATAAGATATCTGAACCTTGTATTAAAAACGCCTCTTGTCTCGTTTTAACACTTTCAAACTTAGTTTTAATATGTATATATCGCACTCCATCGATAAGAAATACGGATGATTTTACTTATTCTATTCAAAACTTGCACAGAAATATAATAACTACAAGAATATTATATTAACCGGTGACATTAACATAGAAATAAAGCTTGACAGTGTAGACTCAAACTGCCACAACAAGTTAACTTCACTAGCATATCTTGGACTTCTACCGGCACATAGACTTCCTACTCGCGATAAAATGTGTTAAAACTCTACTTGCAAAATCTTTGGTACTCACTAACGCCCCCACTGATCATTCTACAGTCATTTTAAATCTTATGTACAAGACTTTGGACGGGTAGCTTTTAAAAATAAAATCTCTATCGATTACGATTCAGTTCTCGATGAAATTAAGAATGAACTTCTTGATATTTTAAATATTGACGATCAGTCACTGGCTGCTGAAGTTTTAGGGCCGGTTGCATCGACAGTTTTTAACGAACACGTAATCGTCAAATATGACGTTCACGAAAGTTAGTGACATAAAAGTAATGTTTAAACTCGATATTACTGTTACCTATCGTCAAAAGATAACGTTTACGTTAACCGGTGATCCTAGCTTTGGTTATTGTCAAATTACCAAATAGCGAAACAAATAAACAAGTTTAGAGACAATTTTCATCATGAATTCACTTTTATTCAATGTTATTCTCGAAAACAGTTTATTCGCAGATTAAATAAATAATTTAGAAAAAAAAATAAAGTGTTTCGTAAGCGTATTTATAAATATAACATATATATTTTTATTTGCTTAAACGAGTAAATAACTGAAACGACTGGAGCGCGCGAACTGTACGATCGCATTTGAAACATATATTTTGACTTTACAAATATAAACAACTAGGGGCCCGTCCCGGCTTCGCACGGGTGGATAATTTTATTTTAACACTGGCTCCCGCATTCTGTCGCTCCCTCTATCGCCGCCTTACTCGCTGCGCTGCGTCGCTATACTGGCCCGTCGCGTCGTCGTGTATTTTTTGTTTATATTGATATTTTTAATTTCGTAATATCTTTTGAATGGAAAGTCCGATTTTAATAATTCAAAAAGTAATTAACAGGTATTGAAATAGTCTTGAATACGAAATAATTTATTTGGATAAGGATTAATACAAAGTTATAGAAAACATGGTCTGATTTTGATAGGCATTTTTATCAACTTTTAAAATGTAAAAAAGTAGTTATAGTGACGTAACTATAATAGTTGAACATATGGTCTCGCGGAGTTTTTTGTAGATATTGATACGTTCTATAATATTGTAGAACATTTTTTTGTTCTATCATTAATACTTTTTGCAGCGCATGCGATGAAAGATATTTTATGGCTAATTTTTTGGCACCTTGGGTTGGTTTTCGTGAGATTTCCTAAGGATCTCTAATTTTTTCTTGTAATAAATATAGCCTATGTTACTCAGGGATAATGTAGCTTTCTAATGGTGAAAGAATTTTTGAAATCGGTCCAGTAGTTTTTATGTTTATTCGTTACATACAAAAATACAAAAATACAAATCTTTCCTCTTTATAATATTAGTATAGATAATATGATATATATACATATTTGTAATGTGCTCGCCAAAAGCTTTCTTTTGAAAGTAATACCAAACACGTGATGAATATCTCAGTTTAATTCTTTTCAAGGTTAGAACCTGATGGTTAAATTCCGTGATAAAAAAATATATATATAGCCTATGTCACCCGCGCCATTATTATGAATCTATTTACACCTCATTTATTAAAATTGGTTCAGTAGTTTAGGCGCTAGGGTGAAACATACAATCGTACATAGACACATACTTACATACATACATAGACAACCAAAATCATTACCTTTCCTTTAAAAAACGTGACATAGAAAAGTCATAATTTAAAATGACGTTTATATGGTATATAATAAGAGAAATTTCTTTAACAAAAGTGGTAATGATATTTATAAATTCAATTTTAGGTTTCTTTTTATTAATTATGGCTTTATGACGTTTGTGATATATATATATTTGATTTCACGAATGCTTCTGTCACTTTTAAAATGAATAATTGACAATATTTTCCTGTATGTTGCTGTTATACAAATAATTTCCCTAAAAATATTAAGCTAGTGCGAACTTTATAACAGGCAACCCGAATAACAATTACAGACCGTTTTTTTACGAGGGATCAGCGATGTCACTTAGACGTCACGAATAGTCTTGGCCTCTTTTTAAATCGCAAACCAATGGCGAACTAGTTCGCTCTTTTAGTTCGTTAGTTCGTTTTTAAATAATTTGGAAAAAATCTTTAGTTCACAATCCAATGGAGAACTAGTTCTGAAAATAATTAATTAAAGAAAAAAAATGATATTCTCAAAAGTGAAACATCGATGTTAAAAATATCGATAATTATGAACAGTGTATTGATATTTCTATGACCATTTAAATTTATGAGTAATATATCGATTTTTTATTAGATATAAACCACTATTTTTATTTATTACACATTTATTTTTATAAAAAACAAGTAGTCAAATATTTATGAAACAACCATCCCTTAGAAGTAAATTATTGGATTTAAAAAAAAATATAAGAATTAAAAAGAACTAAGAGCGAGATCGGCTACGAACTAGTTCGTATAGTTCACCTAAAGGAGTGCTCTTTTGAACTAGGTCGTTCGCGAACTACCCAATACTAGTCACGAACGTTATAGATTTTACGAGTACGTAATCGTTAACGTAGCTTACGATGACAGGCTGTTTGAAACAACCGGCCCTTAGTAAACAAAATTTCCGTAGCTATTAACAACAACAAAAAAACTGTTACTATACCCACTAGAAAACGTTGCATTCAATTGTGGATTACACCTGGTGTTTTGCGCTGTCTTCAAAATCGTGATAAACTTAATCTTAAAATTAACCATCACAATCAGATCCTAAAAATAACCTATACTCGATACAGAAACTTTTGTCATAAAATCGTTAAGGATATAAAAAAAGAAAAAAATAGATAATTCACATAATACAAAAACGGTGTGAAAAATATAAAATCGATATTTAACATATCTAAGAATACATCTGAAAATACACACAAATTAATTGGTCTTTCAGCATCTCCTGTACAGTCTGCAAAACTTGTTAATGAACATTTCTCTAATCTTGGTAAAAACTTAGCCGAAAAACTTATAAACTCACGCTCTTTTGCAGTAAAGTAAACAATAGTCTATATAAAATATTGCCCCCAGTAAACTCTTTTGCTCTTCTTCATACGGATCCTAATGAAATAAATATAATTATCAACAGCCTGGCAAATAACTCTGCGCTAGGATTCAATAACATTCCGACCACATTTATCAAAAAGGCGAAGAATAACCTTATTCTAATTTTATGTCACATTTATAACCGCTGTCTCACACGTGGTTGTTTTCCCAAAATATTTAAAAGGGCAATAGTAACACCTATACATAAGGGTGGAAATGGATATGATGTCGATAATTACAGACCTATATCCGTACTTACTGTATTTTCTAAAATCCTGGAAAAACTGATCAACAACCGCTTAAAACAGTTTCTCTTCGATAATAACCTACTTTCAAAGAATCAATTCGGATTTAGGAATGGCATTTCTACTGAAGATGCGGTATTGGCTATGACAAAAGAAATAAGTAACCATTTGGATACTGGCAATAAATGTCTTGGGGTGTTTCTGGATCAAGCTAAATCATTCGACACTGTATTCATTCCCATCCTACTAGACAAGTTATACAATTACGGAATAAGAGGTTTGCCCCATGGCATTTGAAATTGGACTACCTTATCTACCGTCAGCAACTGCTTAAACTTGGTGAACATGTTAGCCAGCCATCAGCTATTTCCTATGGAGTTCCACAAGGTAGTGTTCTAGGGCCTACTTTGTATTTGATTTATGTGAACGATCTCTGTAACCAAAATCTTCTCTACTGCAAAATATATACATATGCCGACGACACTGCCCTAATTTTTAATGCAAAATCATGGGAAGAGCTAAAGGTTACTTCTGAAACAGGGATTCGCCAAGTAGCTGACTAGTTGAGATCAAATTTATTGACATTAAATATAAATAAAACTAAATACGTAACATTCTCAATTCGTAAAACTACACAGCCCGCTTCTCAATTTACTCTTAAAGTACACACATGTAATCCGGGAACAGCTGATTATTTATGTGAAAAAATAACTAAAGTTAATCAAATAAAATATCTTGGCATTATTATTGACCAGCATCTTACCTGGAGACCGCACATAGAGAGCACAGCTGATAAGACGAGGAAACTCATATGGTTATTCAAAAAACTTAAACACGTAGCCAATGATAAAACACTTATGCCTATAAAGCCTTAGCTTCTCAGTCCTTAGCTATTGCATTATAGTGTGGGGTGGTGCAGCTAAAACAAATCTGATAGTCTTGGAAAGAGCTCAAAGGTCACTGTTAAAAGTAATGTTTTGCAAACTATTTAGATTTCCAACACATGACTTACACAATATGCATAAGTTGCTAACCACCCGTCAAATTTATATAATAAATTGTATTTCTAAAACTCACTGTCACTTACCTTTCAATCCTCGTCAAATCCCAAAGCGTAGAAATAAGTCTGTTTGTCCTATACCTACTACAAAAACTATATTTAAGAAAAAACAATATAATTATCAATCCTCATTTCTTTACAATAAGGTAAATTGCAGACTCAATATATACCCTCTTTTGAAATCAGAACTGAAACGAGTACTAACGGAAACCTTATTAGCGTTAGACTTTGACGAAACTGAACGATTACTAATAAATGAAACTACATATAACTAGATTCTATAATGTATTCAATATATATTTATTGACACACACAACTATGCACTGACACACACACGCGCACACACGCACACACACACACACACGCACGCACACACACACACACACACACACAATGCATATTATGTCCTTTGTTGTACTTATTTAAAGTTTGTATAGTGTTCATTACAAATAAGTTTTTTATAAGGTATTGACTTTAAATGGTCTTGGTGGATGAGCGGGGTACCCAGTAATACGGTCTTGCCCCTAGTACAGGGGCTCTTGCAACTAGTTTGAAACGTAACATTATTTAAGTCAATAAAGAATTTTTATTTTTTTTTATTATTTATTTAATTCTCTTCTCACTTTACACTATCATCAAAGTGCTTATCGGGATCTTTCGAATGTTTATAAACAAATCAAATCAATACACAGATACTTGGAGCGTTGGATATTGGAAGAATATTTTAGGGGTTAGTGTAAAATATTATCTAATAGGAAGGTCATTTATGCCTTTGCGATAGAACTCTGGTGATCTAGATTCGACAAGCTGTGTGAAAGCATTGCTGCCTGAGAAGAAAACTTTTTATCACCTAGAAAATGGTCCAAATCACATGGTCCAAAAAAATGGTAGTCCATTGGAGCAAGGTCTGGCAAATACGGAGGATGACGAATGGTTTCCTATTGCAGTTCCTGTAGAGTTAAAACGGTTTTTCGTGCTGTATAGGTCTCGCGTTAACAAGGAGCAATAATGGTGAAGATCGATTCTTGTGTCGGGGCTGTTTCACTGCTAGTTTTGTTATCATTGTTCGGAATTCAGCACTGTAAACATCTCCCGTTACTGCTTGACCAGATCGGAGAAAGCTATAGTGAATAACACCATGCTGAGACCACCAAACCATTATCTTTTTATTGGTAAGCTTTGCGTTAGGACCCTGTTGCGGCGTTTGACCTGGGGTCAGCTATTGCATTTTTCGCTTACGGTTATCGTCAAGAATCCACTTTTCATCACATGTCACAATTCAATCCAATATTCCTCCATTTCTGTATCGATTCAACAAGGCGATACAAGTTTCAACACGCATTTCTTTCTGCAGATCAGTCAAATCATGAGGCACCCATTTTTCATATATTTTTATTTTATTAATTTGACGCAAATGAGTCAATATTGTTGGTAAAGTAACATTAAACCATGCCGCTAATTCCTGGGTAGTTTGGCTCGGATCGGCTTCCACTATCTCTTTCAATTAATTGTTATTCACACTTGGGTGAGCGGCCTTCCATGTGGTTCGTTCTTCAAATTAAAGTTTCCATCACAATTAGCAGCCCCCTCTCCAAACGCAACATTGATATTGCGAGCTGTTTATGCCGCGTTAGTTTCGCGTCGGAACTCGTATTCAAAAATCACTCGAATTTATTAAATATCCATCTTTCTTGTCTAAGCTGAATAAAAAAAACAACTAAAAGTCGATAATCGAATGTTTCACATTTTTTAAAAGAAGTACTACATAGGTACCATGTGAAAAAAGTTTCACTCAAAAATATCAAAGCATGAAGGTTCTATGTCAATTCGAAGTACCTATTACAATAAAACGGCAACACTTTAACCTCTATTATATAAAAATTCGGTTAAGTTTAAGTGTGGAACTCGCGCACTGAGGGTTCCGTACTGTTTGAACTAAGGGACAAACTTAACTTTGTTGTCAGAAAACTGTTAGACTTAGAAAAGAAGAATTTTTTCAGAACCCTAAAAGGATGAAATATGAAATATGAGAGCACTTAAGCTAATACAGCGGGTTGTCATCCATTACAAGAACACAAAGGACGTGATGCATATTGCGGCAGATCGTATTATACTGGTGTATTGCCAAATATAGACTAGCTAATATTCTTTAATCTAGAAATGTCTATGATCTAATCTCTTAACAAGCTATAATATTTATTGCTACTTTATATTCTAAAAATTGCAAATTTAAATTAAGACTACTTAATCAACTTATATTAGGCACTTTTTAAAGTTATGTCCAATTAGGAATATATAGAAATTAGGAAATTGGATGAATTATAGTAATTTTTGAAGTGAAAACTTCTTTCTTCTTTAGCAGCGTAGTGACCGAGGGACAGGACACGAGACCTGATCGAAAATTCGTTAAGCATCTCAATAATACGGTTTTTTGAATTTTGTTCTTTGGGTTACATAAACCGTAGAATTATATTTTCTTTTCTTAATTCCCGTGACACGTTCTGGTCTCGCTGTATGTAAGCCAGATCTCATTAGTAACCATACCAAAATATTCAAAAATGCACAACGTTAATGTTCAATTTTCACTTCTGCCGGCACTCCCCCAGTGCAACCCTTTTTTTCAATAATTCATGCTACATCCCTATCCCTACTAATATTATAAATGTGAATGTAAGTTTGTTTGTTACGCTTTCACGCGAAAACAACTTAACCGATTATCATGAAACTTTGTACACATATTCTTGAGGGTATTAGAAGTAACATAGGATACTTTTTATGAAAAAAAAATAAAAAGTATGAATTTTCTACTGTAATGATCTCTGATATTTATTTAATGGCTTCAATCAATAAAAGCTAGTAACATATAAAAATCTCATGTCTCATAAGTGTCCGCGATAATTTCTGCTACTACTGACACCGATATTAATTTAGCACACTTTTATATCTATCTATATATATAAAAGGAGAAGCTGACTGACTGACTGACATATCAACGCAGGGCCTAATCTATAAGCGTTAGAAACCTGAAATTTTGCACAGGAGTTCCTTTTATAACGTAGGGGAGCACTAAGAAAGGATTTTTGAAAATTCACCCCCTAAAAGGGTAAAACGGGGGTGCAAAGTTAGTATGAAACTTTGCCGTTTTTAAGTTATTCGAATTAAATTCAGTATGAAAGTTCTTCATTGGATGCCATGAAACAGGGGTAAAATATTTTTTCGAAAATAATCCCTTAAGGGGCTAAAAGGGGACTGCAATGTTAGTATGATTACATCATGAAATTATTAAACATGTTTTCAGACGATCTCCTATAGACTAATATAACTAGCCTAAATCGCAAACGAAGTTGCGGGTAAACGCTAGATAAAATAATAATGCAATTGAAGCTATAAAATATACTGACTTATATTTTTCAATAGACATGCGTTATTTCTTCGAATCACAGATAACATACATAACATTTCTCCCCTTTTAAAACAACATTTTACAACCAACTTAATTAATTAACAAACCGACATTGGATTGACAAATAATAACTAAAACCAAAACGAAACACATAACTTGATCCTTAACACTCTTCTTAGAGCCTAGATATTTAAAGAGCTTCTCAGCCTGAGAACAGTTTCTCGAAATCGCAAAGCTTGCTCTTCCTAAACGTGCGCTTCGCATGTTTCCTGCTAACTCTACTGTTTTCGAAAGTGTTCATTCCTCTGGATCATGAGCGAAGAATATCCCTCGCCCCGCGTCTGGTAGCATTGCCATATTGCTATTACAAAATGATCCCTTAATGCTTCCTCCACGTTTAAAGATCCACAATGTTTTCAGTCAATCAGTCGTCGTAGTCTTGTTGCCCGTTAAACAAAGCTTTCAATTATAAGTTGAGTTACCTTGCGGAACATATATTTTTTGCAAATCCAATCTTATGGGTGTAAAATATTGCAACATGATCGTCCAAATGCTTCAGTACATCTTCATATAAAACTGAGATCTGATGCAAGTTAATACATAGCATCGCTGATTGCGCTTAATATTGCACGGCTTTTAATCTTCAAGTAATCCTTTTCATCCGCAATGTCATTCGCTATGAAACAATTTTGTAGTCGACCTTTATAGATTTGCCAAGTTTGCAAATTAAAATTAAATTCGACAATATTTCGAATTGAGGCATGACGAAAAAAAATTTGCGTTATTTTTTGCGTAGCGTGGATTAAAAATAGATCGTCGACATAAGATAAAATAATAATGCAATTGAAGCTATAAAATACACTGACTTATATTTTTCAATTGACATGCGTTATTTCTCGAATCACAGAAAACATACATAACACACACTGTGTCTAATTTGTTCCAACTTGAGGAATAGGATGATAATATTTATCTAGTGCAAATTAAATATTGTTTATATTATTTGTAAGTTTCTCACGGCTGATGGCTGTCTAAGTTAGTTTATTGATACACACTACAAATCTTGAACAAAAAATTCTAGAAGATACCGTTCACTTTAACACGCTCACTAAAACAAGCTTGTTACAAATCATATAATTTGAAACGTATATACTTTGGTGAAAAATTGTGCAATAAACTTACTCATCATAGATGATACAATAAAACAATAGCAAAATGTAAGTAAAAAATGTCTATGAGTCTTAAAAACTGTGAGTTTATGCCATAACTCCAAAGTGTGAATCCATAAGACATCGCAGTATGAACTAATGGGAGTTTTGATTACAGTTTGCTACTAATTTCGAAAAGTTGTTTAAAATTTAAAAAAAAATACGGTCTCACATATCATCAGACATATGCGCCACCGACGACGAGTTAATACCACAATGGTAAAGTTAAGCAATGTATTCGCACAATTTATATGCAATACAATTACGACTTACCAACTTGGTACGTAAACTGTTTCACACGTCCATTGTGTGAAACTGCTTACATATACAGTGTGGATGTTTGAGACGGGTCAGTAAGGGCAGGTACCTTAACCGTTATAGTTACAGGAAAACGTTCCTAGGACACCATACATAACTTTTTAAGATATTCTGAACTGCATTCACAGATTTTTGAGAAAATGTACTGTCAGCGAAAAAACTGCTTAAGTAAAAAAAAAAATATTTATGTCTATCGATCGTACTTCGTATTGGGATCAAAAGACTCTATGGGACCATTTAAGGTTTGAGTACTTTGAGTTTTGAGTTTTTTTGAGGTTTGAGTAAGGTTTCCATACATTTTGTACTAAAAACGAAACAAACTCAAATCCAAATTATTTTATTTAAATAGACTATTTACAAAGTACTTTTGACACGTCAAAATTGGTCAGTCAGTCAGTTTGTCTGAAGCTTCCACCAGTTCGGAAAGCAGTTTCCTGATGAGAAGAACTGGCAAGAAACTCAACAGTTGCTCTTATCAAAATGCCATTGTTTACATCAGTCTGTATTACAAAGGTATAATCATTCAGCTGAGCATCAACGTCATTTTGAATCCAAGCTTTGTCATCATTCAAATAATCTTGTACAGAGTAGTAAGCTTTATTTACTAAACACTTTTTTATTCGAGTTTTAAATTGCTGAATTCTTAAAAAATAATGGATGGTTTCGTAGAAACGTTTTCTTATAACTATAACGGTTAAGGTACCTACCCTTACTGACCCGTCTCAAAAATCCACCATGTATATTTGTGTGTTACAAATATTAGTATAGTAGTGTTAGTGTTTCTATTAGCTTAATGAAAGTTGGGGACATTTGTAATAATTTATTGAAACACTGTTAAAGGCTCCATAGAATTCGATGTTAAATGAAATTCGAAGTCTCTTTATCCATATTGATTTAAACGTTGAAAATTGCATATCAAAATTTATGCATGCATGTGCACGCACGCATTTACACACACACACACATATCCCCGACCAAGCAATTTTTATAATATACTAGGTGACCCAGTTCGTGACTCATTCGATAACTCTCTTGCCCTAGGTGGGCTAGTACGATCACTCGTATTTATTCATACTCTGCCACCAATAACTAAAAAATATACTTTTTTCTCCCTATTTTCCATTTAATTTCAATTTTATAATGCGTAGTATGTCTTTGTAAATCAGTGACATACGTCACTGACTGTCTTCTGCCTTTTCTTTTATGCAAACCTTATCCTGACAATAGCCAACACAACAACAAAAAGAGTTACCCGATTTGGTGCAGAATTTTTAGAAACAGAAGCGATTCATTTTTTTCATATAGCTTGTATAAATATATTATTACGTTGTAGTTGTATTATTACAATACTAAATAAAGTATGTTAAATATATTAAGTAATAATTCTCATGTTTTTCCGTAAAGATATTTTTAAAAACACCTAAGGTTATAGTTTTTAATTAACTTTTTTATTGCATTACATTATGTATGTCGGGATATAGTTAGGATAGGAAAATAATAAAGAAAATTGATTATCACTTCCGTCGCATTATTTTATTCTCCAACGACTTTTGATATCCTCGAATAGCCTGGAACAAGTAAAAGATTATCGAATAATTAAAATGTCATCGCCATCTAACTAGCCATGGAGTAGTGTTAGTGAAAGTGTTAAGTGCAGTGTTGTGTTAATGCTAGGAATTCTCTCCGATTAATGTCACGTAAGTCTTTAAGATGTAATCCCCACGTGGTTAAGTAAACACGTTAAGTTAGGTTAGCCTTGTGTTAGCTTGCAGGTGCGCAGTGTGGGAGTCTGCGCACCAGTATCGAAGCGACCTAGAAGATAAGGTGTTGTACACACGAGATAATGAAGGAGAGATATTATCCCCTCAGGATGAGCTTAGAGCATGGCAAATGGGGAGGACAGCGGATACGGTTCCACCGATTTCCCTAGGTTCTCCTGACGTAACGAGGCAGACCATCGCAGGGGTTGTAGTAGGTAGAAATCTCACATAACCCAGATTTTTTACCCTAAGGGTTGGGTATCTTTCCCTACGTTATCAAAAATAAAGCCTTGCGTTAGGTTAGGTTTATGTGAGTTGAGGCGAGTGTTTGAATTCTGTTAAAGACTTCTTTAAGCCTACACCTTGGTCACAAGTCCAAGACACTGCCTTGATTCCTGTTCAAAAACTACTGAATAATTAGATTCAGTTACTTCATTCATCAAAATCGGCTCTCTCTTCTGACATATATGTAGATAGATATTTTATTTATCTTTAGTTTTATAGTTTGATTAAATATTTTAAGAGGTATGATAGTTCAAGTTCTTGTTCACAAGTCGAATTAGTACAATATTTTTTAATAAAATTCGTCTTCTGTTTGTTATATATCAATATATAATTTTTTTAACCAGTGTTGAATTTGAAATTGAATGTACTCAATACCAGCTTCTGCAGTTGCCTTTGCACTAGATCATGTATACAGGGGAAACATACTGTAATAGTTACCTAAGTAGCCAAATAATTTTTAACCCTTATCGTTCGAGAATGCGTTGAGAAACTTTCAGTTCTTATAATATAACGAAGGTCTGGCATTAACGAGATCACGAGAAGCCGACCCGCGCAATTTCGCCCGCGTGGAATTTAGTACTTACATGCTCACTTTTGAAACACTTTTCAATGATGCTCTTCTCCTATTGGCCGCAGCATGACCTTATAGGTCTTTCTCAATAAATGCTTTTTCTAACACTAAAATAATGTTTCAATTAAAAAAAATGTTAAACAGTCAACCAATATAAAACCCTAATAACACTTTTTTTTTTTTAAATAATTATGATGTTGGCAAAATTAACTTCAGTAGCATCATGCTATTTGATATAGGCAGGATTTGAGTAGCATTTTGACTTAATATGTTGGACATCTTTATTATTACATCGCGAGTAATCAGTCGCTCTGAGTCGAAAGTTAAACTCTCAGGAGTAATATTCAAATAATCAACATTGCACTCAACACCGTTATTAGCACTATCCAGATAATATCCACTCCTTGAGAGACCTCGCGTAATTCGAGACGGTAGTATAAAATCCTTCCACGGGTGGGGCAGACATAAATGACAAACACTAGCCAATCAAAGGCTGTCAAAGCGACGGAAATGATTATAATTTAATATATATTGTTAGCTGAAAAATGAGACCTAAGACCAGTGGCGGGGTAATGCCCTTATAAGTGACAGCGCGCTCACTTCAAGTCACTTTTGCTCCAGACTCTCTTGCGAGCGGAAGCTCTGTCGGTTTGATCAGTCAACTACCTAATCTCTGATAAATTATTTAATTTTCATTGTTATATGATTGTTTAAAATTAGTTGTTATTTATTTTTAATTTTTATTGCTAAGTTAAATTAAATTTTGATGTAGTAGTGTATAATTGATTATTTTTTTTTGTTCTTTCTAAACCCACGGTCCCTAAGAATATTATATATATATATATATACTACTCGTATGAGTTTCATAAAAACTCTTACTATTCTCAGTATTCATTTTGTATATGCATTATAATTTGTTTTTGGCTATGAGAAAAAAGGGTTGTAGCCAGAATTTTGATTAAAAATTACCCTCAAATATGATTACGCTGACCCTCAGATGGTAGGCAGTGAAGGTAATACCAAAGTTTTTAATTAAATGAAGTACAACCAACTAAGTAAAAAAAGGTTAATGGCTCAACTAGGAGAATGTTTACTGCTAGATTTTAATAAATAAGCAGCGAATACAATTTGGACAAATTTGGTGAAGATAGTTTTTAAGTAGAGCTTAGGTAGAGTTCGTTTTGATTTTATTATTTCTTTATTTTAGGCATATTAAAGAAATAATACCAATTCATTTATCGCAATACATAACAATTGGAGATGAAAATTCGTTGAATCACTGAAAATCTCTATACTGCCTCCCAAGGAATTATACAAAGGTAAATCAATAAGGTAATGCAAGGGACTTCATTGTATATGTCAGAGCAGAGAGACAATTTTAATGAACTAAGTAATCGAATATCACGATTTTGTAGTTTTTGAACAGGAACCCAGGCAGTGCTTTGGACTTGGACCAAGGTGCAGGCTTGAGGATCTCTTTTATGTGATCACGACACTCGCCTCCACTATCTGGTCTCACTGCTTGTCTTAGGTTAGTTTAACATAAAGCTAACCTAACCTAAGGTTATGTTAATACATCTAAATACAATGTTTCCTACATTGTACTTACGTACGTCCGAGAGGTCCAATATCCGTTATATAGCGACACATTATTTGTTACACTTCAACTCCAGGTGATGTTCACTCAAAGAGACTTGTCGAGAGACATAAGTGTACTGCGTCAGTTGGTGAATATAAAGGGACTAGACAATGAGGGGCATTGCTATCATTTGCACTAGTGGGGTAGAAGTAAATCAACAAATAGGAAATATGGCGCTGGCGTTCCGATTTATCGATTACTCATTTGAAGCTATCAAAAATCATTGAATAAAGTGCCGTAGATGTCGCTCGTATTCTGATTATTCGATAATCGTTTACTCGCTATATAAAATAGTCGAATATTAAAATGACGTAACGGAAGTGACAACAAGTCCTCTTTATTATTATCCTACCCTAACTATAGCCCGACACGTCCTTCATTGTTATACTACCCCAACTATAAGCCGAGATTTATTATATTTTGTCGAGGAATTAAAATAAATGGATTTATTTTTTACCTATATATACAATAATACACAATTCCCCTAGCTATTACATCGTAAAAGTTATTTATAGTGCGTACCTATATTGTCTATTACATTGATTTATAAACGAATGGTCGACAGGTCAACAGTCAGGCGGTTTGTACCGAATGTGATTTTAGCTAAGTTGTTATAAATTGAAATGGATGAAGTTCTTTTAGTTTAGCCTACAATATACTCGTAAATAAAATGATGTAGAAAACAGTATAATAACTCCCAGATAAGATCACCATAACCTTAACAATTGCTACAGAAAATGCTGATTTTTGGAATATGAATTTCCCGATACGAATTTGTATCCAAGGAATATCAACGTACGTTTAGTACGCGTTACGTGTCTACAACTTAATAAAAGCGGAAGTAAAAAGATTGGGAGGAAATAAAACCATCTTGTCCTGAGATATAATATGAGAAGTGTCACATTCCCTCATATTTCTTGTCCTTGGTTATTGAATAAGTTGCACCTTCAACGAATATATTTAATTTATCCTGCAGTAAATGTTTTAACTTCGCTCTGTGGTTGCAATTTGCGACTCCAAACATATTATTTTCCATATTTTGCTATGCAAAATGTTCGGCGCTTCCGTAACTTTATTATATAATATAGAATGTTTAAATTGGACGCCGGATTTAATGGAGTCGACTAGTTATTTTATATTATAGAAGATAAAACAATATCACAAGAATTCAAAACGAAAAAGATAAAATTACTTTAAAAAGTAATAAAGCTGCTGTTACTCCATAGTAGAAAAACAGACTTTTGTCTGTATATTGTAGTATATTGTAGTAGGGTTATTGATCATTACAGGAGAATAAAGGCGAATAAAATTTACATAAATGAAAAAGAACCGCTATAATACTCGAGGCCGACTAGACCAATTCGGATTTATTCATTTAAGTCTGAGAAAGGTTACGAAAAGAAAATTGGTAACACTAGGCTTCCCACATGTAAATCCTATTTTCCCTAATAAATAAATTTCCCTATTCTCTCTAAAAAATAATTATTTTAAAAAATATCAACCAGATTTCAAACACAAACAATCTCTTAATAAACCTATAATACCATTTCAATTTTTTAATATAGACAAAAAAATATTAACACAAGTATTTTAATTTGTAACTGAAAATAAATTATTTTTACTAAATTTCAAGCATGCACAAAACATAATGCCAATAAAAATGAACGGACTCAAATGATTTGTTGATGATGAGATGATTCTAAAATAAACTTCTACAAACATTGATCATTTTAAACTTGTGACTTATTTAGAGTACTGTCTACAAAAAAATATATTGTTTAAATCGAGTTGTCCAATTATTGACTTTATTACTATTACAAATTTCTCTTAATACAGACAAACAAAATAATGAATGAAGTAATCTGGGGGTACAGCAGTACCTCCGTAAAGTCGGGCAAAGCAACAAGTAACTCCCAAGAATTTTGAAAAATAAAATTAGAACATAAGCGGACTTAGAAGTATTTAATATGTCGGAGCATAGTAAAAGATTATCGATTAATCGAATCGTTATCGTTTTCTATGGCGTTGGAGTGGGGTAGTAGTCACTTCCGTTGTTTTGACAGTATCTACCCTCGACCCTTTATATGCGATCGACAGTCTAACTGAAGTCTTAGTCGTGCGCGGTCTCTCAAGAAGTGAACATCTAAGTAGTGCTAGTGATAGTGATAGTGTCAAGTGCAGTGTAGTGTGGAAGTGCTGTCCAACTAAGGTCACGTAAGTCCTTACAATGTAATTGCCACGTGGTTAAGTAAACACAATGTTAGGTTAGGTTAGCCTTAGGTTAGGTTAGCCTTGTATTAGATTCGGTTTATGTGCGTTTAACTTTGGGTTTAAACAGAGAGCCTAGCAGTGGAGGCGAGTGTCGTGATCACTTAAAGGAATTCCTTAAGCCTACACCTTGGTCACAAGTCCAAGGCACTGCTTAGGTTTCTCTCGTAATTGTTAGAGATCATATTTGATAATTTATCGGTTCAGTGGAGGTATCTGCGTCGCGTTTACCCAATATTCCATTCGATACCATCCCCCCTGTTAGTGTTCCCCAATATTCCCCATCTTCCTCCTTCCCTCTCCCTTCTCATCATCATTTTAAAATCCCCGACAAATATATTAGCCAAGACCATTCTTTTGATACCAAACACATGATAATTATCTCAGTTTTATTTTATTCGAGATTTAAATTCCGTCATAAAAATATTTTATAAAAATTTTATAGCCCACTAGCTGACCCGACAGACGTTGTCCTGTCTTAACTATGAGTATTGGTCAAATGACTGACGGTTATGTCAAACGTTATGTTTAAAAAGTTAATTTATATGGTTAATAAAAGTAATTTTTCGCGCAACTTTTTCAATTTATTCCTCCATATGAACCTTCTCCTAACAATAACAAACACAACAACAAAGAATTAGCGAAATCGGTCCAGCCGTTTACGCGTGATGCCGTGACCAAGGGAAATAGCGATTCATTTTTATATATAAGAAGATGTGACCCGCACCATTATTGCCAATCTGTTGACAACTCATTCATTAAAATTGGTTCTGTAGTTACGTAAATAGACATTTAGACTGTCAAAAAAAATTACCTTTCCTTTTGGCTTCGCCGCAGTTGGGTAAAAAGCACGTAAAGCACAAGCATAATCACAGTTACCATTTATGTAGATTTTTACAAACAGGAGTTTCGTAAGTGAATGAACGGAGTCGAAGTCGAACTCACGAAACTCCTATTGCTATAAAAAAGCCAGCCAACTGACGTATATTCCACCACGTTATGGTTAGCTGACTTTATTTTTCCTTCAAGATACTAGGTAAACAACGACAAATTTTTAAATGGGAGGAAATGTCTGAAAAAAACAATTTTCTATATGCTGACGGTGACGAGTAATCATAATATTAACCCCTTATGCATTTCACGAATATTTCGCTTTGGAGGGACTTGGTGATGAAAATCTGTCACTGGCTCCCGTACCATAAGTATATATACTTTTTTAACTCTAGGTTTACAATGTAAACTAATATAGAAATAAAAATGTCCAATTTGACATGAGAATTTACAACTTTTTGCGGAGAAATGACTTCATTGACTGTTTCTTTTTACATAAATTCAGAATTATTATTTAATAGAAAATGTTTTTGCGTTTTTTCTTTTAGGAAAGGCGGCAATATACTTAAAAGGCAAAAGATTACGTACATAAAAAATTCAATCCAAATTGAAAGCAGTTGTCGAGATACACGAAAAATATTTAGGTATTACAAAACTTGCTCGTTTTAATTTATTAGATGGGTAATAAAAGACAACGTAAGTAAAAGCTTAAACAAATAAGGAGTAAAATAAAATACGTTTAAGTACATACTTTTATAAAAGTTTACCTAAAACACTTGTACATACTTTGTTTACAACAAAAACAATAACAGTTTTACTAATAGCAACAATCTTCACGAAATGGCGCCAGTCTGCTAGTTTTTCTTGTAAATGTATGGTATGCAAGAATGTTTCTGCCGCAGACTTATTTTTTTTTATATAATATAATAGATAAGGTGCAAACGAGCAGATAGTCCACCTGATGGTAAGTGGCCACCATCGCCCATGGACATCGGCAAAACAAGAGATACTTTTTCGTTTTGTCGATGCGTTGCATCCCCGAAGATAGAGGGGGAGTGAAGAAAAAAATGATGCGAATTCAGCGGACCCCGAGCAAGAGTCCAGAGACAACTAGATCCGCAGCATTAATGGGATGGGAGAGGGAGGGCTATGAAACTTGGCGGTCGGATTCGCATGCTGGTGGTCGCATGCCAGTCGGCGAACAGATCCCCTACCACCAAGGCGGTGCTGGGTTACCCGCCTCTTACGAGATGCTCTCCCAGCGGTCGATAGCGGTTATACAATATCGCCTTTCATTTTTAACTATATGGGAGCTATACTGCACATTAAATACAATAATAATGTAGTAGATGGAAACCGAGTAAATCATATGAAACTCATCGATCATTCTTTCATAATGGAATTCCAGCATCACCATCCAGTCACCATCCAGTTGTCTGGCAACATCCTTTTGTCGTGATACCATTTCTTTGCATAAGGGAAGGAAGTCTAACTCGTCATCAAATACTCTTTCAGGGGTAAAAAGCTCAAGGTGTCATTTTAAATTTTACTTTGTGGAAAATATAAAAAAGTCGAAAATTTCTTAGTAAGTAACATTTTCTTCACATAAGGGATGCTCATCCCTTTAAGCCCCTAGATTCTTAGAGCTCTTAGATTCTGTCCTGAAATTATTATTCTATAAAACTAAGTAAAAAGTAGTTCTAGAGTCAAGACTTGAAACTGGTTCTAGTTTTATTAAAACTAAGTATTGATTATAACTAGAACTACTTTCAAGTTAAATTTACCTTATGTGATTCAGACGACTTTATTTGGTCGAATTTTCGGTTTGGTTTGGTCGAATTTTTGGTTTGGTTTGGTTTGGTTTGGAATGGTCCACCTGACCCGATTGACATCGGCTAAACAAGGGATATCCTCTTGTTTTTCCGATGCATTATATCCTCAAAGATAGAGTGGGGAGGGGGGTGAACAAAAAAAGCTGGGGTTTCAGCAGACCCTAAGCAAGAGGCCGGAACGCGTCTATGACAATTGGCGGTCGGATTCGCATGCTGGTGGATTATCTTAGTCAGTCAACTTTAGTTAGCTAACTTCACACCAGTTAGTGGTGTTTTTTTTAAGTGTATGCCTTTGGTGGACTTGAGTATTCTGCTTTTTACATCTTTATTTATATACCTATTAAATTGATGTAGCTATGGATTTGGTGACATTATTTATCTTATATACTCGATATTCATTTCAAATTGATACCTCCTCATGATCCTAAAAAGGGTCTTGACAAACAGATGATCTAGTGATCCTATAAGGGTTCCATTTTTCATTTTTAAGGTACGCTCTAAAAATTAATTAAACACTAAAAGTCAGAGAAGCTAATGCTATTAATAAATATTCTAGTAAATATAGATTGAAAAAAAATAAACAAACAATGTTTCAATTGAGGCTCGCAATATTTTCCACTCAAATGGCTATCGAAACGTATTCCGGTCGATAACTGTTTTCCAATAGATGGGCGTTTCCATGTGCTTGTCTGTGTTCGCAGAAATAAAAAATAAAATTAGAATTTCAGGAACCAATTAATGCTTTATTTCTTTTCATATACTTACGCGTTTGTGTCAAAAGAAAATTGAGACTTTTTCCATTTTCTGCTTTTACTGTGCAATAATGAAATTTTTTGCCTTTGAGGGATTTTTCTTTAATTTTAACCATATTTACTTGTGAGATCGTGAGTTCAATTCTGTGACTTCTTTTGAATTAAGCATAAAGATTTTATCTTTTATGCTTAATTAGCTCGCTAGTTAATGCAAATATTTGAATAAATAGATACTTCTGCACCAAGCTTTTGTCGTGAAGACAAATAAAATAAAAGAGTAAATTAAAAAAGGAAATAAGAATACCGTTAGATATATTAGAATTTATATACAGACACAAAAAGGAAATTAAAAAAAACTAACAATTATTATTTATAAAAAAAAGGTGCGTAAGTGTAAGAGTGAAGTGTAAGTGGGGTGAGCTGAAGAGAGGGAGAGAGCGCTGGCAGCTGGCCTGCAGAGTTCGGCAGGCGGCCCGGACAAGTAACACAGAGCAAATAGGTAGACTGGCGACCGGAAGAGGTAGGTTACAGGCTGGCCTTTGGCATGGGTTGGGCGCAGACTGGCCGCAGATGTAAGTAGCTCGCTGGCTGGCTGACCTCCGAGCCCGGTAGTGGTTGACTGCAACACTCGGTGATGTTTAGTTGAAGGAGCAGGCTGCGCGATGCGTCCTCGGTCCCCGAAATGCTGGATCTCAATGGCAGAGTAATGGTGTCAAATTTGTAAAGTGTTTAGAAGAAATAGAATGCCAAAAAGGGGTCAGTGCAGGACCCAGGGGTCATCTAGACCCCTGGGCAGGTCTTTACAATTTAGTTTCTCCTTAGTCGGAAGCGAAGGTATGTATCATGTACTGTATCTATGGAGCTGTCTAAGTGAGCGGAAGGCCTAATTGACAGTCTTTAAATATATATTATTTTTACGTGAGATAGTAGTGTGGTCGTTGGTTTTTGGTTGGTTGACACACAAGGCTACCAGTTCAGGGACGACAGTTCTTATCTGATATATTGAAAAATGTACAAGATAAAGTATATAAAAAGTAAATAAAGAAAGTTAAGTTAAAGTTACGGCTGTTTGATTTGATCCATTGGACGTTACAGTAAATATCAATAATTTTTGACTGAAGTTAAACTGTCAAATTATAGTATTTGTAAACCGTTATTTAGTGTGTATACTTTCATAAGTGAGAATAAAAACCTAAATCTCACATATACTTACATGTGAAAAGTAGATTACAATAGATTTCGATCTCAACGCGTAAGCGACAACAGAAGCAGAGCGCTTACGACATTTTGATCGCGACCTGATGTTGCTTTAACCAATAACGGATAATACAAGTCATTATTCACCAGACTATTTAGTTATTATAATTTCACTTTGAAACTCATAATTTAAGAATATTTTGCTTGTAATAAGACCTTGAAATCAATAGAAAAAATTACATGATCAGCGTGTTTAAGACAATATCATTATCAATGTGCAAGATTTACAGTTGAAAAAATAAAAAAGCACACTACCTACACGAGTCATCATTGTAAAATGAAAACCCCAAAAGAGGGCGATAATACCACTTCGATTAAAAATATGAGTGAATATTCGAATGCAAGCGATATACATGACAACGTGACTTTCGGTTGTGAAATAAATTTGATTTAGGGCTCCATCAACTTTGAATATCGGATTTCTCCTCACCTAAAGTTAAATTAGTCATGTGTCCATAATTTTGCTTTTAAAAGTAATAATCTAGAGTATAATAGAATTTGCTGGTATTGAAAACAATTTAGATAGGATTAAAAAATACTTGTTGTTTATAACAATAAAATACGAAGATGCAATTAAGTTATCTGATATTGAGTTTGCCTCCACTTCGGACATCGGCTGTTCAGGTCAGATCCAAACAATCTATGTTAATGATCCATTAACCCAGCGCGCTGCGTAACAAAAATGTACTATTTTGTTTTTTGAATTCCAAAAAGATTGCTTATCCGAATCAGAAGTCAGTTTTGCCCCAGTTTTTATACTCTCAAATTTTTAAGTAAGTTGCAAAAAACCATATAAAAAACGCAAAAAATTAGCAGTTTTAGTATGAAAATTTATGAAACTATAGACCAAATACAATTTATTAAACCATAATCCATTTAAAATATAAGTAAATTGCAAAAAGTCTCAAAAAATTGATCTTGTTGTGATGAAAATCATTTTTTAAATCAAAACAATATATATTACATTATTAATTAAGACGTGGCCCAAGTTCTGTCTAAAAAACTGAAAATTTTAGTTTATAATTTCTTGTTTCTTGGTACTACCACAACGTTTGATATGTACTTGGGTGTTATTCAAAAAAATTGTACATTTACTACTGTCCTCCTGTCCGTCATGATTTTGTTTTTTTGTGTAGATGCTAAACCAATTAAATTTTATACAGTTTATTTTAAAATTTACTCAGCTACTAGTATCATCAATTGAAACGTTGAAATAATAAGCAGATTTTATTTTATATTAAGAGTTCTGTGCCATGGTCGATGTAACTTCGTACATGTACATCACGTCAACTTTCCGTCCAAACACCTTAAAAAATCAATTTATTTACTCGGATTATGTTTATATAATATTAATGATATTTTAGACACATTATTTCCACTAAACGAGTTTATTATGTTGAATTAATAAATTAAAAATACATTAAAGTTAAATATTTGAATGCATGTCGTAGCAATAACGTCACTTTTGTGGTATCACTAGATCCAAAACTACCAAAACGATTACGCCATCGTTGATTCTACCATTTTGTTCCTGCACTGTAGGGACATTTATTTCTGGATTTCACATTGTGAATTACCTGGTATTGGTGAGTATTTTTCATTCTTATTTTTAATACAAGAGATAAATAATTGTTGTTGAAATTAATAAATCTCTTAAAATTTAAGTATACATAATCATTTACAAAATGCAATTACGAGTAATCCACTTGTGTTGTAATTTAAGCTCAAAATAAGGAAATACACTTACTTTCTTGCTACTTACAAAGATAAGTTGATTAGACAAATATAATTGAATGGATAATCGCTTCTCCATTGATTCAAGATTCAAATTTTATGTATGTAGGCTAGGTTGGATAGGGTCAAATGTAGCTCGAAGTGGTTCCTGTAAAAATATGTTGGGGTTTTAATTGTAAATGATAATAAATATATAGTGGAATACGTATTTATTGTTGAACACCGGACAGAGCAGACACATTATAATAGTACAGCCGAACACAGAGAGAATGAAACGTGTTTTTAGAATTCGTTCTGCATAACATCTTAACAAGATACAAACGACTGCCGCGCCGCTTCACTTGGTTGAAACGCTGCCGCATGTCTTGATATATACCAAAAATAACTCTATTGTTACTGATAAATTTCATGTTTATATTCAACGTAACTCATAATTTCTGAAAGGAGCTTTTTGGCGAGAATTTCAGAATAGATGTGTTATATTATAAATACGGAATTTCTAAAATAATATTTTAGTGACAGCAAATTCCCAGCAGACTCTCGATTCTCATCGAGTAGTTTTTTAAAGTCAGTTATCGATCGATCAGACACAATTTATATGGAAAACGAGTGCTTTGGGGAAACTTGAAATAACTTATAGTTTACGTGCTATCCAGATATCTTCAAATATCATTTTCATAAATGGTTTAATATAGTGTGTTTCCAAAAGAACGCTGGATTTGAAATGTCCGTTATTCTATTTTTTCGTTGCTGGCAACATTGTTTTTGTGATTTTTGATATCTATATTAATTATTAGACGTTTTATAATAAAATTGCTTATTTAGCAATATAGCAATGTAGAGATTAAAACGAACTTTCAACGACGAACGAACGAACGAACGAAATTTCCTAAAGTTTTTATATCTGACACCTAATCTTGTTTTGTCATTAGTTTTTCTCGTGATTTCTCTGAATGAGATATTGAATTTTGACTAATTTAAAGTATCTCAGTTTTCCCTTTCCTCCTCATGAATAGTTTCTGTGGGCTTTGGTCTTATCAGACTCTCACTGTACCAAGTCGACCTTCCTTAAACAATAAAAATTGACACCATTGGTCTAATAGTAACAGACCTTTTGGCCAATAATTTCTACTGACCTATTTTAAGCATAACTCAACATCACAAGTCTTTGTTTGTGACTTCGGCTCATCTTCGGTTTGAATTATACTTTAAATGCCTTCGACTATAATAATCATCTTTTTCTTGTAACAGTACTTGTTAAAATGGGATTAATTAATAAATGATAATGTCTAAAGCAGATAATAATTTATTTCTATAATATTTCAATTGCCAAAACAAATAAGGCAATAAAACAATATTCACCCTCACATAAATCAATAGCCAAACACTAACAATCTTTATATGGAATTCTATCGACAAAATATGAAACTTATGAACCAACTAAATTTGATTTGCGGTTCACAGCTTCAGCTTGTTCACTGCTTTCACTTCAGTGTTTTCCCTGAAAACTTGGAAATCGTTTTCAAACAAAAAAAAAATCTAAGATATTTGAACATATTTATATCTAACCTCCTACTATTACTACTACTACACAATAGCACGTAAAAGACAATAATAATATGTATATTAGACGGAAACCGAGCAAATAATATAAAAACACTTATACCACTGTGCCGGACAAGATTTCTTTGACAACTGGCTCAAGGGTATCAGAACAAAGGTTATCTACACGTACCTACTACCCGAGAATACTAAGTTATAAGTGTTGCTAATCACTTATATGGCGCAAAGTAACAGTTTCACTTTTTGTTAAACATCTAAACCTTATTGCGTAAAAGTCTTGCTTTTTATAATACAATAGATGAGGGGGGTATCCCCTCATCTATTCCCACTTTAATGATAGGTGGGGTCGTGGGCCTATATTGCCAAGTTAATATTCGATAATCAAGATATTATTCAAATTTTTATTATTATATTTAATATCGATATATATTTTATAGTATTAATATTTTGATAAAACCTAACACATACAAATTTTCAAATTTATAATTATAATAAGATTAGCAGTACGCGTATTGACTACAATAGTTTTTGATATGATAACGCTAGTTATGATAGTCTCAAAAGGTTGGCAAGTTTTTAAAACCAAGCAAGCAATTTTGGTTGAAAAATACTGTTACGAGCTCGAGTTCTGGATTGAAAAAATTGATAGATGCTTCGTTGGTAAAGGATTTATTTAAAATGTTCACAGTCCAACTAAATCTTCACAAAAATAAAATAACCCTACACTACGATATCGCACTATTCACGTCTCGGATATTTACAGTCCTTATTTTCAATATTTACAGTTCCACACTTATTACACGCACTACATCCGAATCACTATTTTCACCTCTGTTCGTCGCTTTACACTTCACAATGATCCACTAGTTACTATGCACCACTTTCTCTGCACTTCGATATCTCTTCGAATTCACTCTCGAGTATTAGACTGACTTGCAATCGTCCGTACAACCTGCTATAGACATGGATTGAGATATGAAACCCATCACTGTACAACAATACGTATACACATGCAATTTAGACTGAGGCGAGCGGTACCTGGGGCTTGAGACCCCGGAGCAGGTTTAAAGAGCTCTTTCATAATATATTAACTCTCACCTCCACCACTCGACCTCGCTAACTACAATAGATAATAAAGTAAACATACATGGGCCTCGATAAGGGTAACCTTAATCACGACACTATAACACTAAGTTCCATGTTCACTGCACGAAAACATCAGAGAGACTAAGACTAATCTATCGCACTAAAGGTTATATATTGTCTTCACGTCGGTATACTTAAAATAATATAAAATAATCTACCCGCTACTACCACTTTATAAACAGGGTTGCTAACAAACCCTTTATATAGGTTATCATATAGAAACTTCTCGCAACTTGGTTCTAGCAATTTAAAAAAAAGATTATTCTGACAACCACTGGAAAGATCTAGAGTTATACTCATCCCACACGAACACATAAATTTGCCTAATGTCGTCCTTTTCCCACACATCATTCATAGAAGGCTCGCGAAATTTTCAGCGAACGACATCGTGCTGTCCCTCTCGTGTTTATCTTGCCGTCTTATTCTATTTTGACATTTTCCAGCAAGTTCGAACTTTGGTCCTTTGGATCAAGCTTGGTTTAGGCTTTCGAATTGTTTTGATGTTGATTCGTAACAATACGTTCTTTCTTTCTAATTCATTGTGACATTTGTATAAAAATTGTTTTCATTAATTGATAACAATCGCCGGAAAATAAGAATGACTCCATTGTTAGTTTCATCCAGTCATCTAAAAATACTTGTATAGAATTAACTTCACATAAACGTTTTCTTTGATTGCAGATGAAAGGGGAATTTATTCAACTAAACGTTCTTTTAATAATCAAAAAATATTTACTTTTTACAACAATCTATGTAGGGGTAAAACATTAGTGTAAAATACAAAACTTCCAATATTTTTGTTTTTAAATAAATATGAGCAGAGCCTTTGATGTATATCAAAACTGCAAATAGTGACGGATTTGTTCTATTTACTGACGCAAAAAGTGATCTGCAATATTTAGCTGGCTGCACCACATAATTTGTTTTAATCAAAATATATACGAAAATTTTGCAAAAACCATATTTCGTATATATTCATAGTGATAATGAACTTACAATGTAACAAAATAAGCAGCTAGTGATGACGGATATTAAAATTAGTAAAGTCTCTATAATTTCCAAAAAAAATTGTAATTTTGTAGAAGACTTACTTATAAAAGCGATCGAAAACTATAGGTATTTATTATAAAAGAATTAAATTATCCATTAAATTATCTTTTTCGTAAACTAGAGTAAGCTACGGTTTAATAGCGACGGATTAATTCCAAAATACAAGAAAACTCTAATTTATTTTATAAAACACTCCACATTCATGAAATATTAAGGCAAATGACATTTGATTTGTCCCAAAAGCCGAAAATTGAATAATTTTTCATTTAAATAATTTCTATGATGAGAATCAATGACCCTGTCGGATCCGTAGAGGATGGATTGGATTGGAGGAATTTAATTTCGTCGTACTGTTATAATAATCACTTATAAATTTTGTAAAGTTTACTCAGTAAGTTGTTAAACTCTAGGCAGACTAGGAAAAAATCTTATACAATCAAAAATATTAACAGCCGAATGTTATACTACTATATAATATTATTTCAGGTAAAATATTTTTTAATTGATTATTAAAGTTGATACAATCTAATCTCGCTTAAAAAATTAATTTTCTTCATACAAATTCAATCATTATATCAATGAGAAGCAATACTCATGGTTTAGTTCACGTTAAGCTACGTTGTAGAGCTTCTACTAAATCAAGCTGCCTATTATTTATTGGTATAATGGTAAGGAACAGAGTTCACGAGAATTATATCTAAATCATTCATATGGGTTACGACATAGTTATTATGTAAGCATGAGACATATTATAGTTATAGTAAGGAACAGTGTTTATAATATTTCATTCTACGTCTTATTATTTGATTTTACGTTCTTTTTTATGATAGACTAGGGGCCCATCCCGGCTTCGCACGGGTAGAATATTTAGTTTAAAACATATTGGCTCTCCCGCATTTCGGTGCCCCTCTACCTCGGCGTTACTCGCTACCACTCGCTGCACTTCGAGTATCACCGAGATAGAACTACACTGGCCCGTCGCGTCCTCGTGTATTTTTTGTTTATATTGATATTTTTAATTTCGTAATATCTTTTGAATGGAAGGTCCGATTTTAATAATTCAAAAAGTAATTTACAGGTATTGAAACAGTCTTGAATATGAAATAATTTATTTGGATAAGGATTAATACAAAGGTATGGAAAACATGGTCTGATTTTGACAGGCATTTTTATCAACTTTTAAAATATAAAAAAGTAGTTATAGTGACATAACTATAATAGTTGGACATATGGTCTCGCGGAGTTTTTTGTAGATATTAATACGTTCTATAATATTCTAGAACATTTTTTTGTTCTATCATCAATACTTTTCGCAGCGCATGCGATGAAAGATATTTTATGGCTATTTTTTTTGCACCTTGGGTTGGTTTTAGTGAGATTTTCTGGGGATATCTAATTTTTTCTTGTAATAAATATAGCCTATGTTACTCAGGGATATTGTAGCTTTCTAATGGTGAAAGATTTTTTGAAATCGGTCCAGTAGTTTTTATGTTTATTCGTAACATACAAAAATACAAAAATACAAAAATACAAAAATACAAAAATACAAAAATACAAAAATACAAAAATACAAAAATACAAAAATACAAAAATACAAAAATACAAAAATACAAAAATACAAAAATACAAAAATACAAAAATACAAAAATACAAAAATACAAAAATACAAAAATACAAAAATACAAAAATACAAAAATACAAAAATACAAAAATACAAAAATACAAAAATACAAAAATACAAAAATACAAAAATACAAAAATACAAAAATACAAAAATACAAAAATACAAAAATACAAAAATACAAAAATACAAAAATACAAAAATACAAAAATACAAAAATACAAAAATACAAAAATACAAAAATACAAAAATACAAAAATACAAAAATACAAAAATACAAAAATACAAAAATACAAAAATACAAAAATACAAAAATACAAAAATACAAAAATACAAAAATACAAAAATACAAAAATACAAAAATACAAAAATACAAAAATACAAAAATACAAAAATACAAAAATACAAAAATACAAAAATACAAAAATACAAAAATACAAAAATACAAAAATACAAAAATACAAAAATACAAAAATACAAAAATACAAAAATACAAAAATACAAAAATACAAAAATACAAAAATACAAAAATACAAAAATACAAAAATACAAAAATACAAAAATACAAAAATACAAAAATACAAAAATACAAAAATACAAAAATACAAAAATACAAAAATACAAAAATACAAAAATACAAAAATACAAAAATACAAAAATACAAAAATACAAAAATACAAAAATACAAAAATACAAAAATACAAAAATACAAAAATACAAAAATACAAAAATACAAAAATACAAAAATACAAAAATACAAAAATACAAAAATACAAAAATACAAAAATACAAAAATACAAAAATACAAAAATACAAAAATACAAAAATACAAAAATACAAAAATACAAAAATACAAATCTTACTTCTTTATAATATTAGTATAGATAGGGGACAAATGAGCATTAGAAAACTAGAAAGTATCTCTCGTTATGCCGATGCCTTGCCGCCTAGAAAGTTGAGTTAGAAGAGATAGCGAAGAGAAGAATACAGCGAGATGGAGGGGATAGATCTGTCCCCCTTGCGGCGCAACAGGAACGCTTCAATTGGCGATCGGATACGCTATGCTAGTGGTCGCAAGACAGTCGGGGAAAAGATCCCCTACCGCCAAAGAGTGCCGGGTTACTCGTCTTGTTGTTATTATAGCGATAATCTAGATAAGATACATCGTAATCATTAAGTTCCCATTAAACCTACTATAAATATAATGGGGACCTACGTTAGATACGTTGTAGTCATTTCGTAACTTTGAAACCTATTATCAGTACACGAGGACCTATATAAGCTACGTCGTAGTCATTACGTAACTTTGAAAGCTATTATCATTACAGCGAGGACCTACGTTAGCCACGTTGTAGTCGCTACGTAACCTTGAAACCTATTATCATGACACGAGGACCTACTTAAGCTACGTCGTAGTCATTACGTAACCTTGAAAGCTATTATCATTACAGCGAGGACCTACGTTAGCCACGTTGTAGTCACTACGTAACCTTGAAACCTATTATCATTACACGAGGACCTACTTAAGCTACGTCGTAGTCATTACGTAACCTTGAAACCTATTATCATTACAGCGAGGACCTACGTAAGTCACGTTGTAGTCACTACGTAACCTTGAAACCTATTATTATTATAGCGAGGACTTACGTAAGCAACGTCGTAATCATTGCGTGACCTTGAAATCTATTATTATTACAGCGAAGACCTACAGAAGCTACGTCGTATTCATTATGTAACCTTGAAACCTATTATCATTACAGCGAGGACCTCTGTACGCAACGTCGTAGTCATTACGTAACCATAGAACCTATTATATATAGTGGAGACCAGCGAACACAGTGTTTTGGAGTACGCTTAACTATAAGCTACGTCGTAGAGCCTCTACAGAAAAATCTACAATTATATTAGACTTTGAAAACCAGTCCAACTACAATGTTTTATAAAGATGTTGTTTTTGTGTAATGCGTGTACAAACATAGAAAAAGACAGATAAACAAAAATCTCTAAAATTACTGTTTTGCCTTTCATTTGGTGTTGTTTAGATAACTAATATATACAGAAATTCCACTACAATATTGTTTTTCATTTCATTAATTACTGTCTTATATCATACACGACATCAGATCTCAACTATTTAATTATACTTAATGTAAATCAGTGTAAAGTATCTGTGTTCGAGTATAAGTGAAGTGTCATTGGTATCATTTATCGTTGGTATCGTGTGAGCGTTGTAACAATAGATACACAATTATTAATTCTATAGTTTTCATTTTAATGTTTGTATCTTGAAAAGATTGTTGTGATAAGGGTTACTAGAAGGATTGTTTAACTGTAGTTAAGTAACCTGTTTTTCTTTGGCAGAAACTATATATATGTCGGGGATTTTAAAATCGATGTGAAAGGAGATGGGAGGAGGAAGATGGGGAATATTGGGGAACACTAAAAGGGGGTGATGGTATTGAGTGGAATATTGGGTAAACGCAACGCAGATACTTCTACTGAACCGATAAATGATCAAATATGATCTCTAACAATTACGAGAGAAACCTAAGCAGTGCCTTGGACTTGTGACCAAGGTGTAGGCTTAAGGAATTCCTTTAAGTAATTACGACACTCACCTCCACTGCTCAGGCTTTCTGTTTAAACCCAAGGTTAATCTCACATAAACCTAACCGAACACAAGGCTAACCTAACCTAAGGCTAACCTAACCTAACATAAGACGAGGTAATTACATTGTAAGGTACTCACGTGACCTTGATCGGACAGCACTCCTAGCACTAACACAACACTGCACAACACTATCACTATTTAGACACTACTTCACTTCTTGAGAGACCGCGCACGACTAAGACTTCAGTTAGACTGTCGACCGCATATAAAGGGTCGAGGGTAGAGACTGTCAAAACAACGGAAGTGACTACTACCCCACTCCAACGCCATAGACAACGATAACGATTCGATTAATCGATAATCTTTTACTATGCTCCGACACGGCCATTCTGATAATCAACGCGCTCTCGCGTTGCCTTTACACAGTTTAAAAATACGTAACACGTAACACTAGTTTCATAGACTAATAACTTCGTTAAAGTGTGACAGCTTTCAGCACTATTTTCCACTAGACATAAGAATTTCAATCATTAACACACAAAGAAACAAAGAGCTCTCAACACTCTTTACAGAAAACATCTCAAATTCGTAGCAAAGCGTAACAGCTTTCAGCCCCAACCGTCGGGGCCTACAAAGCCACCTTACAAGGGCTCAATAACAACAAAGCGACAACGCTTCCAGTACATCTTTCCGACAAAGCGTAAAAGCTCTCTGTCGCACTAATAAAACGTTAATATGATCAGTAATTTCCAAACACAATGCGTAAAAACTGTCAACACCATAATTTACTACCGAAATGGCTTATATGCCTAATTTAAAGCGAAAGCCTACCTACGTCAAATAATAATCACGATTTTAAGATTTTAAACTACCTTCACAACTATGTCATTTGATATTAACTATTTCTGAATTTTATTTTGTACTACCCACTTTATCAAAAACTATTTTTTTCTCGAATTGTAAATAAGATAACTGTCAGGATTATACGCAAAGAACGTTTAACGCTAACTTTTGGGCTTGTGATCCCACTTCTGATGTCGGGGATTTTAAAATCGATGTGAAAGGAGATGGGAGGAGGAAGATGGGGAATATTGGGGAACACTAAAAGGGGGTGATGGTATTGAGTGGAATATTGGGTAAACGCAACGCAGATACTTCTACTGAACCGATAAATGATCAAATATGATCTCTAACAATTACGAGAGAAACCTAAGCAGTGCCTTGGACTTGTGACCAAGGTGTAGGCTTAAGGAATTCCTTTAAGTAATTACGACACTCACCTCCACTGCTCAGGCTTTCTGTTTAAACCCAAGGTTAATCTCACATAAACCTAACCGAACACAAGGCTAACCTAACCTAAGGCTAACCTAACCTAACATAAGACGAGGTAATTACATTGTAAGGTACTCACGTGACCTTGATCGGACAGCACTCCTAGCACTAACACAACACTGCACAACACTATCACTATTTAGACACTACTTCACTTCTTGAGAGACCGCGCACGACTAAGACTTCAGTTAGACTGTCGACCGCATATAAAGGGTCGAGGGTAGAGACTGTCAAAACAACGGAAGTGACTACTACCCCACTCCAACGCCATAGACAACGATAACGATTCGATTAATCGATAATCTTTTACTATGCTCCGACATATATAACTAGCCAACCCACACAACTTCCGCGTGAGGCTCCGAACTTATAGGTAGCAGGATGTAATATAGGTTATAACCTCCTAAATAAATGGGCTATCCAAAACTAAATTATTTTTTCATTCGAACCAGTTATACCAGACCATATTTGCCATTATTGACGTGACAACGTCTTATAAATTGGTTTGCCGGGTGACACTTCAAGAAACTGCGTTACGCTCCGCTCACGTTATGCGCTCACAATGAGAGCGAGTGAGAGGCACGCGTCCCTTCCACTCGGGCATGGTTAGCCCGCCTAAGAGCGAGAGAGACAGACATAAAAATAAAATTTTGTTAATATGAAATTCAGTGCGAGATTCTTTGTATAAATTAATGTTTTAAATATAATTCTTTGTATAAATAAATGTTTTAAATTGTTACTATTATTTCATCCTTCTTCCTACTATACGAATGAATATTCACATTAAAATTATTTTACCACTCAAAGTCGTTGTCACGTAAAACTTTCGCCCGTATACCGACTTTACAGGCAACCAATTTTTTATTTAAAACAGTTTCTTTTGTACATTTTGATGCTAAACAAACTGGTTGTTTTCCTTTTACTAGAATTTACAATTTGGCTATTAGAACTCTATAACATGACACGGGTGTAAAGAGGGTATTTTATTATTTCTAGCTCTTTATTCGAATAAAATATTGTGAAAAAGAAAGATTTTTAAGATACTTTTTTGTTACTTAGATTGATAAATACTTTAGCAAACAAATGTATGATAAAAAATAAAATATATACCTAATACCATGTCTGCAAAGAACTCTAGAACTACTTATCGGATTTTGATGAAATGGGGATTTACTCGAGCGTCTTGGGGACCTATTAGATTTTGTAGATGAATATTTCCCATTATACGTCGTTTTGTGATTATCTGAGATGATGACATGCGGTCGAAAAGCAGTGTAGCAGTTTTACCCAGTAATTAACCCCATTTTACATAAATTAGTTGCGCTCATTAAGTCAAAAAAAATCCCCGCTTTTGCTGCTCAAATATTATCTCTAATTATAATGTGATATTTGGTAAAGCCAGATATGGTCGCTAGTAAATATATGAAAACAAGTAACAATTATTGTTCAGTACAAGAGAATTTAACGAGGTAACCGGGAAATGAGGAACAATGAATCTTTTTAGTACACAACGGGTGGGTGTACAATTTGTAGATGTTGTTTGAAGGGTCTCCTATTATTTACTCCATTGTATAATTTGATTTAATGGTCAAATTAAAGAAATATTGCCTCCAATTAATTTGTATATATGCTCGAGCGTTTTATTTGATCGATTACATATATCTTGTTTATATAAAAAAATCCCTTGTCAGGATCTTTGTCAGCGACATACTTTGAAACCTCACAATAAATAAATTATCATTTATTTATTATATACATAACTTTTATCTCGAGCACAAAAATTATTCATATTAAATAGATAGATAGATAGATAGAGTAATTAATTTTGAATTTACAAAAAGTAGTACAAAAAATAGTAATTAATTTTGAAAAAGTAATTTTAATTTCTATTTATTAGTTTGTATCTCGTAACAAGCAAGCACTTATTTTAACAAAAATGTTGTTTACTAGAAGTGTTAAACGTGTTATTTTAACAAGAAAATAACTTTGGAGAGAGCTTGTAAAGGTTTCTCCAAAGTTATTTTAGGTTAGAGAAAATAATGATTTTATAGAGTGAGGGTTCATCTACGTAGCGATATTTCTTGTTTTTATGTTTTGGGTGTAAACGATAACAGTAAACATTTATCATTATACTCGTTCTTTACGTTGGAAGTTATCTACACTTACTTTTGAACGGAATTAAAAATGATTACTCTAGTCAAGTAAAAATCATCATTATCAAAGAAACGCAATTTTACCTAGTAGTAGTGTGACGGTTATAAACATTACATACAAGTAAATTCAACATTTAAAATAATAATAATAAATAATATAAAGAGGTAATAAAATAGTAATGAATAAATTTTATTACATAATATTTACAAATAAACATAATAAGTAATTTATTTTATATTTAAAACGTCATTTAATACATTAGAAATAATAATCGATCATAATTTTCAACATTAAATATATTAAAAATAATGCAGAAGGTTCGTGTATTATGGAGACGGTCCCTTATTAGTTAGTATGGGGAAAGTATGAAACTGCCGATAGTCTGACAGATCGCCCAGCATATATAGGGAGGCAGCGTGAGATCGTCGGCACGGCATCTCACATTCATCTACTACATATGATACCGATATAATAAGAGGTCATAAAAAGTATTTATCATAGATGGTTTGTGGGTGACCATCTAAAGAATTATCTTATATATAAAATTGTCGTGTCACAATGTTAGTTACCATACTCCTCCGAAACGGCTCAACCGATTTTTATAAAATTTTATGTGCATATCGGGTAGGTCTGAGAATAGGTCAACATCTATTTTTTATACCCCTAAGTGAAAAGGGCGACCCACTCCAATTTTTTAAAATTTATACGGCAGAACAACGTTTGCTGGATCAGCTAGTAGCAATATAAAAACATGTATAGGGGCGATGCATGTAATAATATTGAACCTCTTAAATAATGAATATAAATATGTTTTAATAATAATATCTTATGTAGTTACGATGTGATGGTGATGCATATGTTTAGATCAGTCTCCTTACAAAAGTGTTCTGCGAGAGTAGTCTTGCAGGACCGCCTTATTTCGAACGAGCTTTGGCATACGGACGGAAGGTGACTCTTAGATGATTTTGATTGTCTTTGAGAAGTCCATCTGTCTGTTGCTGGAGCCTTGGGTATCTTGGTGGTACGGACGCGAGATGCTCTTGGTGTGATTAAGTTCTACTTTGAGAATTCTTGTATACGGTGCCGGATATGCTTTATTCTTGAAGATGCGCTGTGGACTGGTTTGTAGGCTTTGTGGCTACATCAGCTGCTAGCAGACTGCCCCCATGACAAGTTGTCTTGAATATTTCGTGATTTGATACTCCGATGTCTCTGGTGACTCAGACGATGTTGTTTGTGCCTATCACTCTGTGATTTGGTACTTCAACGTCCTGATGTCCTAGGTGATATCGCTGTGTCTATCACTCTATGATTTGATACTCCGAGGTCTCTCGTGGCTCAGACGATGATGTTTGTGACTCTCACTGTGATTTGATACTTCAACGTCCTGGCGTCTCAGTTGATATCGTTGTGTCTATCACACCATCGTATCCAGCTGCTGAGCGGTGCCGAGGGTTTAAGGCGAAGTGGTATGTTCTAGCAATGCTGGGTACAACCACGAACATTGTTCGTGGACTTTGTTTATGGACATTGTAAGTGGCATCAATAGTGCTTGTCAGGACTGCCCCTTAGCTTAATGCTTTTAAATATACATTATAGCATGTCATAGTGCTAGGGCGTGTGGTGAATTATCCTTATGGGATGTTTACTAGCGTATAGGACAGTGTGGCCTACTTTGTCTCTTTACTTCCGTGGCTTGCCACGTAAAATAATGAACTGGCGTATTACGTCTCTTTGTTTGACTCATATGCTCGATGGGAGTGTTGCTTTTTGTAAGCGAGTTGTACATATATCATATTTCACATTCCACTAAGGTGGACCATAACAAATATTTATATCAGCTACGGCTGCAACGACTTATCCACTACGGTTGTTTTTACTTATCAGCTCCGGCTGCAACAATATCTATTTCGGTGGCAACATTTTATCAGCTACGGCTGCAACGATATCCACTCCGGTGGCAACGATAACACATTTATGTGAATATGAATATGTGCATTCCTTGCAATCAGCCGCCTAAGTGCTGTGAGTTCTTACGAACTGATGTTTGAACCAGTGATTTATTTATCACTTTATTTATAACCAGGGCTTGTCCCTTTGTCTTCGGACACCTTGCAGCTTTGCTGTTTTATTGGATTTATTTCCATCACAAGGCTCACGCCTTTTTATAATTATAGCTTCGGCTTTTAACACTGCAGTCTTGACTGTATTACCCGGACTTTGGTACTTGCTAATGTAGCATCAAAAGTGTAGGCGCACTATAAATAGCTCCCACCTTCTATCCTGGAGGGTTGACGATTTGGTTGGAACCCAAAGTCGGTAGCGAGTGTGGGGCTGCCGACCCCTTTTCTCTTTCATATTTAAATATTATAAGAGTAAGGGAGAGACTCCTTCAGCTATCTTTTTTATCACTAACATCCTTCTGATGTCATTATTTATAAAATTATAATACATCTATGCGTCATCACAACATCGTTATTACATTAATTTAATAAAATGCAAATCGATCTTTATTTAGTTTAATTTATTTTCTTCGATGACCTATTGAACTCATGCCTCTGATACTCTAAAAGAACTTTGATGGTTATTATTTACACAATGTATCAAGGGTCCTAGTTAGACGATCACATGCCAAATTAAATATTTTATAAATGCATTATTAGCCGATACAGACCTGCCGTCTTACTCTTGCGTTATTTATTTATATTTTTATGTATTCTATGTATATATTTTATAGAGTTAGCTCGATATAGTTACAGTAGTAAGTACATAAGTATTTGTTATGTTATATAGGAAATAATCTGACAAATACATATCCACGTGTTATGCAATAAATATTATACAGTACTATATCAAGTTTTGAGAATAAATTGGGAACTGAAATTAATACGTGTCGTGGCTGTCGGCAGGGATATACTCGTATATTGCCTCAAAATATTATTAGTTATATTCTGATACGAGAATCGAATTGTCTATAAATTTTATAGTATTATACATATTCACTGTAACTTGATCACAAATATTATTTATGAGACCTATTGTATTTGATGTCATATTTGACTACAAAGAAAATATCAAGTGGCTCTTTCGTCGTGCAGGTCGTCAGCCATTGATAATCACATTTCTTGCTAAAATATACTTATTATACAAACAGAAAACTGGTCAGAATTTTTGCCGCAGGGGAATACGTTTACGCATACTAACTGATCATTTGGGGGATCGAATGATTATGTGGAACTCGTCGGTAGTAAGCGCCGTCCTACCCACTAAACCTACTGCGATACCCTCTCCGTCAAAAATAAGGCGCCACAGGGTCGCATTAAAGACAACCTATTCTATCCTAGTTCTGAATAAATTATCGATTATTCAGTAAGCATAACCTCAGCCTTCACTAATGCTATTAATTTTCCAGGTATATATCTTGAAGAAAAACAGACCATAACCGTAAAAATCATTATACGCATTGTAGCAGAAATATACAGCGTATATACAACGCTATTTGTACTATATACTCGTATAAGAAGCGTAATCGAATAAAAGAACTCGTATATGAATATAACGCTTTAGTACAAACAACCATGATATAGTATAATTTCCTTTATTTTAGATGAAAACGTACTTTTGGAACGTTAAAGTATTTCACAAACGAAAAGCTTTAAGCATAAATATATACAACATCTATATACTACTATTTTTAATTCAGGTGGCTGCACACATATAGTTTCAAAGAAAATGTATGCGACTATATCCTACTTAGTGAGAATTAAGTATTTGTTGTATTCAAACTTACGTCTGCAAATAGCACTCGCTTGCTTCGAAGTTGTTTAGTAAACAATATTCATGTGCAATTTACTGTCGCCTTTCTTCTGTAATAATGATTGAAAAGTTATCTTTCTATGTGTTATAATAAAGTTACCGTTTAAATTAATAGACACAAAATAATATTAAAATTTTATTTTCACGCCTACCAAGGTATAATCTCTATGTTAAAAACTCAGTTAAAATTAATTTTAAAAGAGTAAAGGTTATGAAAAAAATTAATTAAAATTAGTTTCTTTTAAAAAAGCCAAGCCAGTAATAATCTATCATGGGCATGTTTGTAAATAAATGATATTTTATATAAAATATGTCTCATCTGTTAATTAGGTAAAGGTCGATCGTCAAGGTCCCCTCTACTAAAATATATAGTTGTGGAACCTTATTATAGATACGAATATCAAACCCCATCAAACAATTACTCACTTTGTGGAGACGAAAGAATGGCGTCCCAAGTTTATTTTTGGTTTTATTTATATTATGTTCGTCTCGTTCGTTTTGAATATAAATAGATCTTCTACCTAACGTATAAAATATTATAAAACTATTGTTTGTATAATTTATTTATATGTGTATTATATGTCTCGTCTGCAATTGTGAAACTGGTATCAATCGTGGTGGAAATTATGATCAAATTTTACCAAAAAAAGTCGTCGTTATCTTTATTTACATAAAACGTGGTCCAACACCGAAAACCGTTGAATTAGATTATGCCATTTCACTTTAAACACGTGAGTTGATATTTTCGTGTTACGTTTCATATTCTCTTACAGACTTCACCTATAGATTATACAAATTCTATAATAGACGTTAAACGGTATAGATTGTTGATCACTTATGATTTATTATAACCCATTCCACCCCCGAGGACACCTTCTATTTTAAAATTATTTTTACTTTTTGGCTTATCAAATCTATATTTATTCCTATTTTATGGATATGCTACTTTACAAGAAGGAAAGGTAACTATGTATTCATAATGTCTTAAATGCAAAATGGGAATTTAAAAAATCTAAATTGCTTGGAGAGTAATGGGTTTAGAATACTGTTCCAATAAATCTGAGGCAGTTTGACAAGTAATTTCAAACGTTGAATATTGTTTAAGTAGTGTAGTTTAGTGCTGATTTATTGGAATTGATTAAGGTCGAATAGTAGAGGATGAATGTTACATATTTATTATTTGGTGTACCATAATAGGTATACTGCAGCAACAATCGACTGTAGAATACAAATATAAACCTGATTTTTTATCTTTTAATGTCGGCCATTTTGCATAGTTATATGAGCTGTGCAACTTAGTTATAATAAGCTATAATGAGATCATAGCAATTAGTAGTTTTACTTTTCTTGACTTAGATAGCCGATAACGAGGAAAGTTGGACGAAAGTTAGAATTTCAGATATTTTCTGAGGCCAATCAATTGATTGTATCATTGTTAATACTTAATTATTTGTTATTTTTTTTCGAAAGATTTAAAAGACTCAATTCAACTTATCATTAATCCTAGTCCTAACTATAGTTAGCAACACCGTAGATAACGGGACAGAGCTCGCCTGGTGACGATTATGGCTGTCACTGTGCGATATCGGTTCCATGTAGAAGACACTATCCTAACTAATAATATAATTTCAAAAGTAACTATAGTAATAATATAGTAAACATGGTGAAGCAGTATTTCACACCAGAGCAGCTTGTTATATTATACAAGGTTTAGGTTCGTTCATGTATGGAATACTGCTGTCACCTCTGGGAACGCTCTGCTAAGTGCCAACTCGAAGCTCTGGACTCAGTTGATCGCCGGGCTAAGAGACTCATAGGTGATGAGACCTTAGTACGCCAAAAATTGCACAGACTGGAGCATCGATGTAAAGTTGCCTGTTTTTCGGTCTTTTACAGAATATATCACGGAGAGTGTGCGCAGCAACTGCATGATCTAATCCCTGCTTCACCATTCTACCACAGAACTACAAGACGCCGAAAGGGTCTCCACCCCTACGTAGTCGACACACCGCCTGTACGTACGAAGCGTTTTGCTTCGTCTTTTTTGATGCGGACGACTCAGGACTGGAACGCTTTACCGGCGTCAGTATTCCCGAAATCATACAATTTAGATATCTTTAAAAGGAGAGTGAATAGACATTTTGATAAGCGCGCTACATCTTAGGATACATCATTACTTTCCATCAGGTGAGTTTGTAGTCAAGCGCTCATCTAGAAACGTAGGTGACGTTGAGGGTTTTGTTTAAAAGAAACACCCCAGTCAACACAAAAAAAAATATTAAAAAAAAATTTATTATAACTAGGCCGTGAGTGGAATGGCCCGCCTAATAATTGCAGCCGCAGTCCGGTACTTCCCTGAGGTCTGCCGTGATGACGTCACGGGCACTACGGGCAGTAAGTCACCAGACGGGTAGATGTAGCACTGTCAGTTCAAGATGTGTGCCACAAATTATATCACAAATGATCAAAACTTAACGTTTTAATAATAATAAAAAATAATAAACATTAGGTCGGTCAATGAGTGACCACGGTCACGGTGCGACGGTCGGCAAAAAAATGCACGAAATACTTTTCCGGTTTTCCTTTTCCGGTAGGTAATAGGTTCCATACCTTAAAAGGAATCCTTTTACGATCACTTCGTTGTCCGTCTGTCTGTCTATCTGTCTTCTAAGTCCACGCATTGAAAAGATATAACCGTAAATGTGGTCACACACAAAATTATAAATCCCAATGCCCTAGCGTCGTGAAATTTAGCATGAAATAAGCACAAGTAAAGGATAAAATTAAAAAAACTGTAAAATGTTTTCTTCATCACTAGAACGCTAACATTTTTTGATTGCCACGCAAGACCCTTTTTCTCAGAAAAACGTGAAGAAATCAAGATGAAATTAATACAAAATTTTCTGATCTTTAGTTCAAAAAGATAAAACTTCAAAGTCAATTTAATGAAAAGATACAGCCGCTTTTATCTCATGTATTGTAATATTGATTTTTAATATAAATCAAAATTCCCAGGCTTCGTCTTTTGACCTAGGAACATGATTTTTGGCAAGATACAAGATCTTATAGCACTAGTATGGATAATCCGAAAAATGCCAATTTTATTTTTCTTTAAATCTTTTATAGATTTCGGTTTTGACGCATTATTTGAAGAATATGTGAAGTTATGCAGTTGAAATTGTTTACATACTCTGTTATACAAATCATTTAACTTGAGAGTCAACGTCACTTAGATTCCAAGCATTCACATCATTTAAGTAATCCTGTACATTATAGTATGCTTTATATATTAATGACTTCTTGATCCGAGTTTTAAATTGTTGAAGTGGCAAGTGTAATATCGGCTGTGGAATCTTATTATAGATGCGAACACCAAGCCCCATGTAGCTATTACTGACTTTGTGGAGACGATAGTAAGGCGTTACAAGTTTATTTCTGTTTCTAGTATTAACATTATGTTTGTCACTGTGTTTTGAATACAAATGGATATTCTGGTAAATGAACAAAATATTACAATATGTGTATTGAGATGGGACTGTAAGAACGTCTATTTTTTTATATACATCGAATCTTAAGTTATAAATGGCCCGAACAGCTCTCTTTTGAAAAATAAAAATGAATTCAATGTCCGCGGCCCTACCCCACAGTAAAATGCAATAAGACATAATACTGTGAAAGTAACTGAAGTAAACTAGCCTAGCAGTATTAATATCGGTCATTTGTCTGACTCTCCTTACTGTGTAGGCAGCTGAGCTGAGTCTTCCCGCTAGAGATGATAAATGGGGGTTCCACTGGAGTTTTAAATCTAAAGTTATACCCAGAAATACCGTCGATTCCGCCACATCTAAAATTTCATTATTTAACAGTAGGTTAAATTTTTGTTTTTTAACATTAGGTAAAGCAAACTCAACGCATTTAGTCTTTTTAGCATTAAGAACTAAGTTTATTTAAGTTTATACATCATTAATAGTAATCCTCTGAACTCTTTGGTTCAGGTATGAGGCAATTAGATCCAGAGAAACACCACATATACCGTAATAATTAAGTTTTTTTAAAAGTGTTTCATGTTGAACACAATCAAAGGCCTTGGCCTTTGTGATTTCTCCCATGCTTCATAAATATGCTTAAGAAGTGCAACTCCAGCATCTGTTGTTGACCTACCCCTAGTAAAATCATACTGTTGACTATGAAATAGTTTATTTTCATTAAAATATTCTAAAAATTGGTTTAAAATAATCTTTTCAAAAACTTTACTCAGTAATGGTAATATAGAGATTGGTCTATAGTTACTGGGATCTTTCCTGTTTCCATTTTTAAATGGAGGTATTATTTTACTGTACTTCATTAAGTCCGGAAACTTTCCTGTATCGACACATTTATTAAAAATATCAGCTAGATGTGGGGCAATATTGATTATTGTATTTAATATTTTTACTGAGACGTCCCATAAATCACCAGTTTTTTTTTGTATTAAGTGTCCTGAAATTCTTAATAATATCAAATGATGTAATATGTTTAAACTCAAAGTAATTAGCACAGCCTGGGAGTTTATTTTTAAGTAGAGAAATAGCATCTAAGGGCGATGATTTTAATGCAGATGTTACTTTGATAGGTATATATGTAAAGAATTTTTGAAACGTGCTTGCCACTTCTTCTTCCGAATTAATTAATATATTATCAACATTTAATTTAATTGGTTCGTTTTCTATTTTAGATCTTCCAGTTATGCTATTAATAATATCCCAGGTAGCCTTTATTTTATCGTCTGAGTTAAGGATTTTGTTTCTAATATAAATTACCTTTGCCTGGATGCAAACACTTTTAAAGATCTTAATAATAATAAAAAATAATAATAAAAATTCTTTATTACCATAATTGTTTCACATAAAATTCCTCCTTAATTATCTAAATACATGATACAATTTAAATGAAGCCAAGGCTATTGGTAAAGGAGTGCTGAGACGAGCGTGTTAGGATAAAAAAAATCCTGTGTTACGCACGTCTAACCTTCCTCACGACCCTTCAGATGATTCAAACCATATCAATAAAAAATTAAAAATAAAGGAATAACATAAAAAACATTTTGTGCGTGAAAGTGTGTGTGTGTGTGTTTTAAAGATCTTAAAATAACACCTAACGCGTTCCAAAAATACTGGATCACGATTATATTGCCTCATACCATAGAATTCATATAATTTATCTCTACTTCTAAATATACCTAAGGTACTAAGTGTTGGTAATCAATAAATATGGCCATTTATACTTTTACAAGTAGTTTTTCTATAGGGCATTACACAGATGAAAAAAAATCGATGTTTGCTATTTTAGTAATATTCAAATATGTTATACAATATATCTTCCCTTGATACAGATACAAAATATTTTTACTGTTTAGTTAACGAGTTTTATTTTCTGATATTAAAATTTAAAAACTTTGAATAAATTTATTCCAAGAATTAAAGAAATAATTCATTTAATAAAAAGTCATTGAATAAAAAGTCATTTAATAAATTTGTTTAATTTTTTAACTGTTCAATAAGATTTAAAGTACGGTACCTGTTCTAGTTGCTCAAATTTTCAAATAATTCTAGCATAACGTTTATCAGGGTTTAATTCTGTACCGAAGACGTGTATATGTATTACGTATTCGAATATTAGTAAAATCGCAAGCATGACGTTTTTGTCGTCCTATCGTGTGAGATGAATCTAAAACTACATATATCGGCGCGAATCCTACGCAACGGATGTTGACGATATGACATGTTGTTAAATGACGACTTGTAAAACATTTTAATTGACTCGATAAAAAGAAGGAGCTTCTATATTTGACAATAATATATGTTTTATTAATGTATATTCACCGACTTTAAAATAATTTTAGTGAAATTATATTTTATTTCATTTTTTTGTTAAATATGTTTTATCATATTTACATATATTCTCTTTGTAATTATAAATATGTCAATTGACATACGCATTAATAATGTCAGGAATTAATACCCCCCAATACTATTTTTGATAATATTTTAACCCGAACACGAAAATCAAAATTTGATAGTGTTTGTCCCTTTATTGAAATTGTACAGAACCCCCAGAGCGCGATTTCCTCACTATCACTTGGCCGAATTATTTCAGTTATGGAAAGCTTCACTATCAGCCAGTGACAATTTAATGATATCGATTATAAATATGCGTAAAAAATCCGAAATGAAGTGAAGGCCAACATATTATGTCTAGTATAGTAGATAATAATTCATAGTTACATTATTCTACAAAGCTTTGTGCACTGCACAGAATTGATTTTCAAAAGTCAATACAGTAAAACTCGCCTGAAAGAAATTGCTCACAGCAATAAGATCGCCTTTGCACACATTCCTTTACTATAGGTCTAGTTCTTGTATTGCATATTTGATAGCTTGCACTAAAGAGTTTTTTATTCTACTCTATTGTATCATTTTCAATATTGATGTGCCCATCGTCAATCCACAGTGCAGAAATCACATCAAGATAAATAAAGCAGATGAAACATGAAGCTGAATAGCTTAGAGAGACATGAGAAGCGAAATAGACAATAATACAACCCAATTACTTCAGGCAATCATCACAGACCGCTACTTGACGCATCCAAGATTCGATTTGAGAGAGCATGCTGTGCATCCGAGTTTAGTTGATCAATAATCAATATCGAAGGTCTTACTATATTATAATGAACATTATAATCCGGATTAACATTATGTGATATTCATGCAAGCATAGGTTTCATTTAAGGGGAAGACTTGACAAGTAATCCGTCCGTTATGCATTATAACAAAAGGATTACCATCATTACTAATAGGTTGGGGAAAAAGTCTTTTCGCATTATAGTATGTACTTGTAATAAAATCACTTTGGCTATACTATTTGTTTCTGGCTGGTTTTGGTATCATTAAAAGTTAAAATTTTAAAGAAGATAATTCCAAATTCAAATTAGGAAAGTGTGTGATTTTTATTCGTTTTTCGTACTGCGAAGATGAGTGAATCTAATGAAGAAATTCGATACATTTTAAAATTTAATACAAAAAAGGCAAAAATGCAACGCAAGCCGTGAAAAAATTTAGCGATGTTTATGGACTTCGAATTGACCACAGTTTTGGCGCCTTTGAAAAAAACTGGGTAAACAAAAAAGCTCGATATTTGGGTACCTCACGAGCTCACTGAAAGAAACCTAATGAACCGTGTACTCATTTGTGATTCTTTATTACGACGTAATGAAACCGAACCATTTTTGAAGAAGCTGATAACTGGTGATGAAAAGTGGATCACTTAGGACAAAAACGTGCGAAAAAGGTCGTGCTCAAAGGCCGGTCAAGCTTTACAGACTGTCCGTGTCGGCGTCTTTACGTCGGCATTGTATGGGTCACTCGTATGGGCGGACGCAATCACTGCTAAAAACAGGGCCCTCCTGCGGAGGTCGCAGAGAGTCATAGCGGTGAGAGCGATACGGAGTTACCTGACAGTGTCATGGACGGCGGCCACACTGCTTGCGGGCGACCCACCCTGGGACCTCCAGGCGAAGGTGCTCGCAGCAGTATATAGGTTCCGGGCGAGTCTTAGGGCGAGAAATGAGACGCCCCGAGAGACCCGAGGTCGAAAGGATCAGGGATCAAGCCCAGCGAGCCCTGATCCAGAGGTGGGAGGAGGATCTAAGGTCCCCCATTGCAGGGTTGGTGGCAGTGGAGGCGAGGCCTGCTTTAGAGTGGGCCGACCGTCGAGGCGTCGCGGTAGAATGCGAATAGCGACCCCGTGGCGCCTCATTTTTGACGGAGAGGGTATCGCCGTGGGTTCAGTGGGTAGGACGGCGCTTACCGCTGGCGAGTCCCACATAATCATTCGATCCCCCCAAAGGATCGGGTGGTATGCGTAAATGCATTCCCCTGCGACAAAAAAAAAAGGCTTCACAGACTGTGGCGAAACCCGGGTTAATTCGCAACAAGGTGATGCTGTGTGTGTGGTGGGATTGGAAGAACATTATTCATTATGAGCTGTTACCACTAGACAGGACCATCGATTCTGAACACTACTGCGAACAACTGATGAGATTAAAGCAAGAAGTTGAGAGAAAGCGGCCGGAATTAATAAACAGAAGGGGTGTGGTTTTTCGTCATGATAACGCTAGACCTCACACATCTTTAGCCACTCAGTAAAAATATCTATATTTAAATACACAACACTGGTCACACGAAAAAATTCATAATGCAAAATATCCTCCTCATCTATTCCCACTATAATGTCAGGTGGGGTCGTAGGCCTGTGTTGCCAAGTTAATATTTGATAATATAGATATTGATCAAATTATTCTTATTAATATTTCATATCGTCATTTTATTGTATTAATACAATAAAATATGTACTTTTGGATATTTATTTATTTACACAAAAACGGATGAACGGATTTCAATGATATTCGGCACATGCATACTTTATTGCCTGGTTTAACATTTAGGCTACTTTTTATCTTAGAAAAATCCCTAATAAAATGTTAACTGGCATAAGCGCTCGAATATTTTAATTTAGCAACAATATATTGAAAATTAAATATTTTTTTGATACACATGATAAATTGCACCCGTGAGAAGCCGTGACGGGTAAATTAGTATACAACACAATAAAAATAGTACACTTTTTATTACGCACTGTCTTGTCAACCGATATTATAAATGTGAAAGTACCTTTGTCTGTGTATTACGCCTTTCTTCTTAAATCACTGAATTGATTTTGATGAAATTTAGTAAGGCTTTAAGTGGTTGGAAACGCCAATTATAATCTGTTTGTCCTATAAATTGATAAGGTTCTTTTGAGTTTGACTTTAATAGGTATATATTTTAGTACGATTGTGTTTTTGCAAGATTATAGATACTAATCTTATACAGTCAGCCAGCCATGCCTCAGCCATTCTACTCAGACGATTTGGCAACAACCTTCTTGGAAAAATCAGACAGTTCTAAACGTTCTATCCTTTATTTTTTAAGTAAATTTATATATATGTAGGAGAATAGTAAAAGACTATCGAATAATCGAATCGTCATCGGTATCTATGGCATTGGAGTAGTCATTTCCGTTGTTTTGATAGTCTCAACCCTCGTCCCTTTATATCCCATCGACAGTTTTCAAGTTGTCTCTCAAGAAGTGAAGTAGTCTCTAAATAGTGTTGTGTTGTGCAGTGCAGTGTTAGGGCTAGGAGTGCTGTCCGATAAAGGTCACGTGAGTACCTTACAATCTAATTGCCACGTCTTGTGTTAGGTTAGGTTTATGTCAGATTAACCTTAGGTTTAAACGGAGAGCCTGAGCAGTAAAGGAATTCCTTAAGCCTACACCTTGGTCACAAGTCCAAGGCACTGCTTAGGTTTCTCTCGTAATTGTTAGAGATCATATTTGATCAATTATCGGTATACGTTGCCAATAGTCCATTCAATACCATCCGCCCGGTTAGTGTATATATATAATAAAATCGGGTTAATTACACCATTTATAACTCAACTAGCCGAGCCATCTGCCAGTGAAAATCTCGGCAAAATCAGTCCAGCCATTTCAGAGATTAGCCGGAACAAACAGTCAGACCGACAAACGGACAAAAATTGTAAAAAAATGTTGTTTTGGTATACGCACCGTTTATACATCCATATGCACTTAGTAAAAAGCGATTATATTAATATTACAAACAGACACTCCAATTTTATTTATTTGTATGTATGGATAAATGTAAGACCGATAATGGTACAGAGATAGACTAGAGCTAGGGAAGTGACATGGGCTAAACTATAGGCTTATATCCCGAAAATGGCTTGAAGGTGTCGAATTAGGAGATGAAAGTTTGTGCTAGATCGTCATATATATATGAAGATCTAGCGCATATTTCTCTATATATATACATATATAGAGAAATATATTGAAAATCTAAAAGTAAAATATAATATAAAAAAAAGACGTGATAAGATCTACCCGAGCAAAGTCGAGCCTGGTCGACTAGTACTGAATAGTATAATTTATTAATATTTTAAAACTTCGTATTCTTCTTTGAGAGGCTGCAATGTTTAAATTAGAATGACGTTACTTAGCTATTTCATCCAAACTAAAATGGGCATGCGAAAATTTAAAAATCAAATTTGAATTCAAGATTTTTCCCATACTTACTAGCCAAATTAAATAAATATATACGTAGCTACTTATTATACAATGCGCTTAAACGATTGCAAGTAGTCGCATTACGAACTATGTGGAACTTCGCCTGTTGCCTCCTCCTTGTGCTCAGCTACGCAAGTTAATATCTATTATGCTGAGTAAATAAACTTGCTGTAAACATGAATCTAACAAACTTTATAATGTTGCTACATCATACATCACTTTCTAACCTATATCATAAGATTGTGGAAGGTAAAGTTTCTAAGTATCGAGTTTTACTTATAAAAACTTATACTATTTCCCTATTATATTTGCTGTTTCGAAAAAGGCTTAAGTTTTTGGAACAATATTACATCTCAATCATAACCCTCACCACCACTGCTTGCTCTCGCTATCAAAGATTTTAAACTAAACCGAGTTATAAAGTTAACAACTCACTTATGATCTGTGTGGATATCTTGTTTTTGTTTAGCACTGGTTACACAAACTTTCATATTTGAATTAATATTTAATTAAAACTGATTGTGATTTTAAAATAATGTTTTATATAAAACTGATGGTACTGTGTAATTATTGAATAAATTAAGTTTTAAATTTACACAATAATTAGGTGCTTGTCAGACTGCCTTTTCTACATAAGGACAGAAGATACATATTTTTGAGCTGGGGTTGGAATATCTGTAAGTCATATAGCGACCGTGTGCCTTGTTGAAGAAATAAAGGTTTTCCTCAGCCGTCGCGGCGCCTTCCTTGACTGGGGGTAACACTTGTTGAGTGTTGCCATGTAACAATTGATTTTGTTAATTTCGATTTTGACTTTCTCGTCGCTGTCGTGAAGAACAAATCTCGAAACACATTTGCTCTTCACTTAACTTATAATTTGTTCGTCGTTTAATTAAACAAAAGTTACTTTTCTATAGACAAACTTGACTTCGGAATAGACATTTTGTCGCTTCCTGAAAATAAGATGTTTCACTAATTAATTTAGAAATTTGATTTTGAATGATCTTTTGGCGTTATTAAAACAAGAAAGCAATAGTAGTAGGTCTACATCTTTAATTTGATTTAAAAATATTTTTCATTGAAATTTTTCTCATTTTTTTTTTCATTTTTCTCAGCAGGTACCAACGTCATTGTAGACGCCATGAAATGCTAACTGTACGATATAGAGTAAAACATGGTAAAATATAGTAAGTTTATAATAGTTGAATCATTATTATTACATTAACAACTAGATTCGCTGCAGTTTTCATTATCATCATTATAATAACCCGTGGATGCTCCACTGCTGAGCTGGGTCTCCTCAGAGTGAGGAGAATGTAAGGCCATAGTACACCACGCTGGCCCAGAGAACTTTAGGGAACTCTAAGGAGTGGAGGTTTCCTCATGATGTTTTCTTTCACCTTTATAGCAAGTGATATTTAATTGCTTACAACACAAATAACTCATAAAAGTCGTCTATAACTTATAATATCTGCAGACCAAAAAGTGTAAATAAAACTTTATCTAGTTTATAATGTTTCATAAATTTTAACACATAAAAATAAAGAATAGGCTATCTTCGTTAAAAACATTTTAGATTTTAGGCGTAGCTTCATTCTCTTAACGACAAACGGTGTCTTGGGACAGTTCCTTAAACCTAAGTAACTATTTTAAAATCCAATTTTCACAATACGCTTAAACATTTTTTTATAATAGTATTAAACAATCAGTATTTGATAGAATTTTCTACAAAGTGTGATGTTGTTGTCAAATAAACTTCTAAGTCTTGGTCAAGAACACAGTACACAGTAACAAGAATTTAAGCAATGATAAGACCAAGATTATCCTTCGTCTTGGTCTTGTCCTTGCTTTGCTCATCAATAATATAATCGTTTCACTTGACACTAAGTGAAAAGCGATTCTACTGGTTCTTAACGAACACATCCCTCACTACACTTCCTCCCACATCTCTAGGGAAAACGTAGGCTTAGTGGTTTTAAAATTCAAATACATACTCGACGAAAGAACTAAAATAAATTATACATATTATATATTCGCTAAAAATTTTCGATTTTTTCTGAGAGCTTTTCAATTTTTTGACAGTCATACAATACATTTCAATACCTCTTTGTAAATAAAAATACAATAAAAAAAATTTAAAAATGTCAATATAAACAAAAAATATACCCCGACGGGCCGGTGTAGTTCCACACAGCGCAGTGAACAACGTGGTGTGATTGCTATTGCTCATGCTCTCAAAAATATAACTCTAAATTCGACAGTCTTACTATTTGTCATCAGGGGGCATCAGTCCATATCTCCTGGCTCCAATCCTAAGAGAAACGTGCCAGGAGGATAATAGGAGACGACACCTTAATGATATCACGACTGCAAAGCCTTAAAACTCTTCGAAAAGTTACTTTAAGCATTTTGTACAACATTCTTCCATCGAACAGCCAGACAACCGCGATCAAAGATATTCCATGAATACCTAAACGAATAAAACATATCTATATTTAATTTTAATTTTATAAAAGTTTCTATGCGCCTGCATTCGAATAATTTAATATGAAATTTGTAACTTAATGGATTTTGCACTTTCTTATTCTCTTTTGATTAAAAATTGATATATAATTGGTAGCATACCATCGTCTTTGAATAGTTATCACAGAACTCTCGTAGATTTTACAACATTTTAAAGATTTTAAAAATCTAAAATATACACAATATGTCTTGTCAAAGCTCGTTAAAAAGATTATATAACCTCAATTGTGCAATTTTTTGAAATAGTATTAGGTTATAGTTCCTTATCTTTATTTTTAAATTTAATAAGTCATTCTTGTCGCAGTAAGTGTACTAGAGTTATATTTTTAGACGTTGGCCTTAAATTGCTCCTGCTCTATTTCATTTCATATACAGATTATTTCCGTGTCGATCGGTGCTACACACTTACAGGCTATACAAAAATGTAAAAAAAATCCTTACATCTGATTTAATCTATATCTATACTTAATATTATAAAGAGGAAAGATTTGTATTTTTGTATTTTTGTATGTAACGAATAAACATAAAAACTACTGGACCGATTACAAAAATTCTTTCACCATTACAAAGCTACATTTTCCCTGAGTAACATAGGCTATATTTATTACGGGAAAAAATTAGAGATCCTCAGAAATTATTACTAAAACCAAGGCAAGGTGCAAAAAAATTTGCCATAAAATGCCTTTCATCGCATGCGCTGCGAAAAGTATTGATGATAGAACAAAAAAATATTCTACAATATTATAGAACGTATCAATATCTACAAAAAACTCCGCGAGACCATATGTCCAACTACTTTAGTTATGTCACTATAACTACTTCTTTACATTTTAAAAGTTGATAAAAATGCCTATCAAAATCAGACCATGTTTTCCATACCTTCGTATTAATCATTATCCAAATAAATTATGTCGTATTCAAGACTGTTTCAATACCTGTAAATTACTTTTTGAATTATTAAAATCGGACTTTCCATTCAAAAGATATTACGAAATTAAAAATATCAATATAAACAAAAAAATACACGTCGACGCGACGGGCCAGTATAGCGACGCAGCGCAGCGAGTAACGCGGCAAGAGAGGGGCCACCGAAATGCGGGAGAGCCAAAATGTTTTTTTAAAATATTCCACCCGTGCGAAGCCGGGATGGGCCGCTAGTTACCTATATATCAGGTTTTATCCACTCGCACCGTAGTAAAATTCGCTCGATAATTTGAATGACTTGACCATTTTTGTGTATAGTTAGAAAGTACTAAGTCCTACTATGACTATGAGAGAGTGATGCTAAATGTCTTGGAGACGTATTAGATTTTGTACGATTGCAGTTTATTTATTTCTAGTCAACACATTTCATAATCATCATTATCATGACACCTCAATGGCCCACTGCTGAGTCGGGTCTCCTCCTCAGAATGAGGAGGGTATTAGACCATAGTACCAATACCATCTTTGAAAACATGGATAACTCTCAGGATTGCAGGTTTCCTCACGATGTTTTCCTTCAACGTTAAATCAAGTGATATGTACTCGTAATTTCTTAAAACACGTATAACTCAGAAAAGTCATCAGTGTTGCGTGAGATCGTACTCGGTCTTCCCAAATAAAACTTCAACCTCTTCACCACTAGACTATCACTGCTTTTTTAAAACGGATATGGTGAAAATTTGAAGCGTTTTAATAAAACTGTATTCAGTTAAAATTCAATTCAAAAATACTTTATTGCACAAAAATAAAATATATAAAAAACTCACAAAAGTATTACTATTTAAATATAAATATGCAATGGCGGCTTTATCATTCAGAGTGATCTCTTCCAGGGAGCCTAGTTTTACGCAACAGAATAAAATGTAATAAAACAGGGTAATCAAAGGTGCACAAAGTATTAAATTAATTTTTATTCTACGTAAGTATTTTTTTTTTATTTTTTTAAAAGCAGTGTTTCCGTACAGTATCTGCACTGTCAAATGTCAAAATAAAAGTGAATGACCACAGATGATTTTAGGTGATTTGTATACATAAATTTAAATACATTCCAATGTTACTTATTTGTTATCTTAATTTAACTAAAATCAAGATGAATTTATTTCAGTTTTCTTTTGTTTTCCTTTTTAGTTTTTGTGACCTAAGTCATCCTACTAATATTATAAACGCGAATGTTTTTAAGAATGTATGAATGCCTGAATGTTTGTTACTCTTTCACACAAAAACTACTGAATGAATTTTCATGAAACTTTAGAATAATATAGCTTACACATCAGAATGACACATAGACTATAATTTATAATGATAAAGTGTGAATTATCCAAAATATAGTTGGTGAAACCGTAGGCGCAGCTAGTACTGTATAGAACCTCTGATTCGTCTGATGACCATTATGGCTGAGCAGTAATGTGGTGTCGTGATGCTGGGTCTCCATCACCAAGGTTTAGAGAAATATAGGTACTCTATTAAGTGCATGTTATTTTTGTCTAATGCGTGTTATTGTGCGGTATCGATTCCATGTAGATATCATATTATCCTCAATCAATGTCAATTAGACTATTTAGTACTATTAACTCACTACTAAATCAATGTCAATTAGACTATTTAGTACTATTAACTCACTACTAAATCAATGTCAATTAGACTATTTAGTACTACTAAATCAATGTCAATTAGACTATTTAGTACTACTAAATCACTACTAAATCAATGTCAATTAGACTATTTAGTACTACTAAATCAATGTCAATTAGACTATTTAGTACTATTAAGTCACTACTAAATCAATGTCAATTAGACTATTTAGTACTACTAAATCACTACTAAATCAATGTCAATTAGACTATTTAGTACTATTAAGTCACTACTAAATCAATGTCAATTAGACTATTTAGAAAAGAAGGTAAATATCAGACAAAGAAAGAGATTATATATTTGTAGCAGTCCAGATGCTGTTGCCGTTTCATAATCATCTGCTCTCGCTTACACTTATATACAAAATAATCTACACGTCTTTCTCACTTGTTATTTATAAGTTTAATTTAAGATTAAGTATGAAATTATATAATATTTTATTATTTACACGCAGTCACTTTCCCAAGAATCGGTTTACTTTTTTAGTTAAAAGCAACTTAGCTGAGTTATTCTATTGAACTTTCTTCCTTGCTTACATATTCATAAGATGCTCTCTCTTCACAATTCATTTTATGTTTTATTAGGGTTCAGTACCGTCATTAATAAGAAAAAAATCTAAATCCTGAGAATAAGGAACCCTTATAGAAGCCGTGATGGCCCAGTGGTTGAGACTTCAAGTCTTACTCGGGAGGTCCGAGTTCGTTCTCCCACACAGGCCCACACCTCTGACTCTGAGTTATGTGTGTTTTAAGCAATTAAATATCACTTGCTATAACGGTGAAGGAAAACATCGTGAGGAAACCTACACTACTGAGAGTTTCCTAAAGTTCTCAAAGGTGTGAGTCTGCCAACTCGCACTGGGCCAGCGTGGTGGACTATAGCCTAATACTCTCCTCATTCTGAGGAGGAGACCCGGCTCAGCAGTGGGCCATTGATGGGTCGTAATGATGATGAAGATGAAATTACTTTTAAAAAAATTGCATTGAAGTTGTTTGTCCCTTAATTCAAATTGTACGGAACGCGCAAGTTCAACACTCGGACGAGTAGTGTAAAGGAGTTGGAAACTCTTTAGATAACTAGTTCTAGCTTTGTGATTAACATGAAATGTGGTTGCATTATGACCCAAATCACTAAGATATTAATAATTATTTCCACCTACCAATACTCACTATAGGCTTACTAAGGCTTACCGCTAATTAATTAGGAGTTTGGTTTCCAGTCCAGTCTGCTATTAAAACATTTATAATTGAATTTCGAATTAGTTCCTAATCAATTTAATGCTACAATATAAAATTATGTTATTAAGGAGTCTAGACATGGTGATTCTCTATACTGTATCTAGTTTAACGATTAACGACTTTTTGGTTGATTCAATAATTAATTTATTATTTTTAGTGAAAAATATAAATTACTAGTCGACCCGCGTGACGTTGCCCGCGTGTATCTCCGCTTCTATTGGTCTTAGGATGATGATATATAGCCTATAGCCTTCCTCGCTCGATAAATGGGCTATCTAACACTGAAAGAATTTTCCATATTGGACCAGTTCCTGAGATTAGCGAGTTCAAGCAATCAAACAAACTCTACAGCTTTATGTGTTAATATAGATAATTGTAAGAAATAATAAAATAAATTGTTATTGGTTCGGAACCTAGACTAGTTATGAAGAAACGAAATATATTTAAACAATCTTTTGGGTTCAACAGATTAAGATTTTTGATAAAATCTCATATCGTATTCGTAGAGAAAGCCCTGTAGGCTTCTCTACGAATGGATGATCTATTTTTTTTTCTCAATAATTAATAAACCGATTAACAATTTATTCATATAGATGAAACCGAAAGAAACTAAAATTTATTATTTTATTATTGACTTACTTAACTCTCACTAAATTAGAGATTTTTTACTCTAATAAAATCATATTTTTAATAACTTTTTTAGTGTCTGTAGGTTATAAATAAAATACGAACATGTATCGAACGTTTCATTTATTAATAATAACATAAACACAAATCTGATAACAAAAAATACAAAATCAATGAAATACAAACATGGCACAAATTAACTTATACAATATGTTAACAACAAATGTATGAGAAAAGATATAAGTTTCACAGATATACAGGCTGTGGGCAAGTTCTTTAATATAAAAAAAAAATACTGATAAGTATGTTACAAACACAAAAAATAATCAAAAGGTTATTTCTATACATATTATTTAATTTCCATAAATATCGTATTTTAACATATAATATATAAATTACATCAACTTCAATTGAATTGTCATAAAACTACCAATAACTCAATAAAGAATAAGGTCGTTTAAATTTAAAGTTAAAGTTTTCCGAAACTTAGTATATAAAAATGCAATGTCTGTTTATAGAAAGTTGGTATTATACGCTATCTACAAAAAGGAGGCGGTTTTTCAGACCCGCCTGAGTTGTGTTTTATCATTTAGATTTTAAGGTCTTATTTTTCATTAACAGCTATAATTATTAGAAGTTATAAAAATGTTCACACACAGACATACTTTTGTATAAAAACACTGTTTATGTGGAACAAAGATATGCAAAGATGTTATATGCTCTAAGAGGTTCATGACCTGGAGCAGTGGATCAAAAGGGGTGTTCTACAGGTCAATTAGCTTTGTAATCTCTTACCTTGATTGTTAGATCTTATTTGAATACTTTAAAAAATGCAACATATACACGATAAGTCAAAAAGTAAACTTAACCACTAATCTCGTTCAAAATAAAAAAAGTTTTAAAAGCTTCGAGTATAACTTAGTTTACAATAATTATTGGTTTTTAATCACTTAGCTAATTTAATTAAATTCACCTGTAATTTGATTAAATTCGCACCTCAGCGACGCGATGAAGGGTCAGCTAGATTGTATTAAAAAGCAACATTAGGCTTTTAATATTTAAGTAAACTTCTGTACGACATGACAGCTCACAATAATTTCATGACAATTTTTAATTCATATATATAATGTCATATAAATAAGATGCAAGATGGGTGTCGAGAATGCTCTCGCCGCTTCAACAACAAAAACGCGTGGAGTATTGGAGCGATTTTTTAAACTTCTGCGGTTAAGACAAGGATGGAGGATTGGATCGAATTGTCACTGGAGAAAATACTTGGGTTAATCATTATGAACCTGCCTCAAAAAAGAGCTCTATGCAGTGGCACAAAAAAGGCACAAGAAGTTTAGTGTAACAGTCGGCAAGAAAACTCATGGTGATAGCCTTTTTGGGACTCAAGGAATTTTGTAAATAGATTATAAAGGTAACGTTAAAAGAAACCATCACAGGAAAAGAAAGGGAAAATTCACAAAAGGTATTTTCCTCCTTTTGCAGAACAACGAACCTGATCACAAGAGTCGAGTAAAGATGACAGCCCAGCCCAAGCGATAATTATTTATTCACAAATCAGAAAAACACTCCGTGGGAAGAAATTTTCATGCGATGAGGTAAAGGGTTTAACCACTTAAAAACGAACCTTCATATCTTTACAACCCGAACCTTAAATTTAAACTTTTACTCTGTCCCAGCACAATATGAAAGTTATTACATAATGTTGTTTTCCACTTTGTTGCAAGACGCCAAGAGATGGCGCTGCAGAATAAAAAGTAAGAAATATTTGACGCACTAAATTGCAGTTTTATTTTCCTTAACTATTAGAGACCTTTGCTCGCTCCGTTTTATACATATGTACATACTATATATACAACAATTTTAATAAATAATATATATAATTCGATAAAATTCTTAACAGTATATGTTCGTGAATATATTAGAGCATAGACGTCTCATACAGAGGTTTTCATGTTCACTGTAACATTCGTATATATTACATTATTTCTTATTTTTTATTAATATTAAAAACAAAACACTATTTTATGCAGGACGTGCTATTTTAATCTATTCATATTATAAAAGAGTGAAACCCAGACATCGCAAAATAATTTAAATTATCCATCCAATTCGCAAGAAAAAAATATTTTTTTTCACCATCAATAAAACTCCATTTTACCTCAGAACAACAACGACGAGTCGTTAATTTCGTAAACTTCCATATAAATAATAAAACATTCTCTCAACTCAACAAAAAAAGTGATAAAAGAGAAACATCGATAATTCGCAAAACTATGTCGCGTCAAAAGTATTTTAGTAATTTAACTCTAATTAAAATTTAAAAAATAATAAATAAAAAAAATTGCTGTTACTTTCAGGACTTACTTTATTTTAAGAAACTCACAAATTTGTAACACAACAAGACAACTAATTTTACGCATATGATATTAAAATGAACGAAAGGTTTATAACTATGATTTAAACTTATAAAATACTTAAAATGTACATAAAACTCTCACATACTTAAATGTGTCAAACTTTCCCTTAAAATAGTGGGTAGTTTCATCGAAATATATAATAAAATAAATACCATTATAATTTTTAAATTAAATTTGTTTTAATTTGGTTTGGATTAACTTAGTAGTATTATTATCTTCATTACGAAAATATTTCAATAAATGCACCTAGCAATGCAATATTCAATAAAACAGGTTTATTATGTGTCGAACAATTACGTAAATACATATAAAAATGTTTGTTTGTATTAAATCAATGTTTGTTTACACCACATGCCCGTCAAAAGAATAATAGATCTAAGAAAAGTTTGACACACTGTACTGCGGGTTTATTTTCCTTAACTATGTGGTACCCAGTTTGATTATTAACCATATGTAAATGCTATATCTACTACTATTGTAGACGTCTTATGAATAATATATACAAACTACCTGGTTTATGTGAATACTGCCCCACTCCACACATTATAATTAATATTTTATTCTTTAAGATTCAATATAATATATATAATACTTAATATTAAGCTTATATTTTAATGTACTCAAAAATCCCAGAAAAGTCAGAAAAATATATTATCCTCATTGGTCAATGTCTGAGAATGCAGAAGGAAGAAGAAATTTTTAACAATACAAAAATCTCTATTTTATCGTTCATAAAATACATGTCAACCAAAGAGAACCAAAGAGAAGGAATGAAGTGTGAGAAGAGAGAGATCGTTCACAAACATTAATTCAAATTCAATATCGGCAGAGTATCGCTTTCTAAGAAGGATATATAATTAAAAATCAAATTTCAAAAATAAATAAGAGATGTTAACTTAAACAATTGTTATCAATTTTAAAAGAGTTACATAACACAAAAAGCAATAACTAATTTTACATGAGCGGTGTTAGAATTTACGTAATATACTATATATTACTTTACATAGTTTACTATACTTTAAACTGACGAAATACACACAGTTAAATGTGTCACATTTTCCATTAAAAATTATGTACTTCATAATTTCAACAAAGTAGTAATAATAAAAAGAATTAAATAGATTTCTTTAGTAGATACTCGTATATTGGAATCCTTGTTATCCATTTAGTTGCAAGTCTACAACACATGGCGCTGCATTATAAAATATAAAAAAAACTTGACGCATTAAATTGCGGGGTTCATTTTCCTTAACTATAAAATCATTGTAATCTCACATACTATGTATATTACTCTTATACAGATACCATATACAGCGATCAAATTATGTACAGACAAAGATAATATTTTACTTATGAATAATAAATATATACACACTACTTTGTTTTGTAATAGCTCGTCAAATATAAATTTTACATTATCTTTTATTCTCTAAGATTTAATATTAAAAAGATAATACATAACATTAAATGTCTATTTTAATCTATTCAAACAATAATATATAAGAGTCGAAACAACAAATGTCAGTAAATTAAATTATCATGATTTGTCAATGTGAGAAAAATTTACGAAATTAAAATTTTACTCAATAAAAAATCTCCATTAAATCTCAGAACAAGGAGAGCGGTTTGCTAATTTAGCCATCTTTAATATAGGTAGTTAGCATCTGGTGGTAAATAAATAAACATTCACCAGGAACTAAACAAGGAATGCTAAAGAAATGTTGTAATAAAGTTTACTCAAAATTTAAAAAAAATATGAGACAACAGGAGAGCAGATAACAGAAGATAATGTTACTATTAAAAAACTTACGAATGTATAAAGTAAACTATAGTTTTGACTTACAAAGTACTTAATATCTACAACTCTCACATAGTTTAATGTGTCAAATTTTTCCTTTTAAGTATATGAAGTAATTATTAGGATTTAATATTTAAATATTTCTATTTCTCTGTGACATGACAGTCATTACAGTACGTATTTGAACATAATCAAACCAAACTATTTCTAAACATCAATATCAAATAAAACCTCTATAAGTTTAAAATGATTAAAACAAATATATATAAAAATGTTTGTTCGGTTGTACAATATGAATGGTCATCGACATTGTGTTTATGCTGTACACCACGGGATGGCGTTGCAGCATGAAATTATCACAATGGTATTACAAGTATTTTATTTTATGCTTTCATGTTTTGCATTTCGTTGCAACTCGTCAAGAAATGGCGCTGCACAATAAAAATGAAGGAAAATTTGACACATTACACTGAGGGGTTTATTTTCCTTAACTATAAAACCTTTCTTCAATTTTGTTTGTTTACATTTACATGTCTACCGACTAAATATACTATAACTATATTTACTATTCGATAAAAAATATCATACATACAGCGATCAGATTATGTACAGACATAATAATATAATATCTATGAATATGTACACACTACTTTGTTTATTTGTTTATATCCATTCAATACGATTAAATACAAAAAAGATTTTAACTTAATGTTGCGTTATATTTATTCATATTTCTTAAAAAAAGGTAGCAGAAGAAAATATCCTCATTTATTAATGTCTGAATTACAGCAAAAAAAATACAATTAAAAAGCTTCCGGAATACGTCAGAGCAACGAGGAAGAACTATGACAACTATCATGAAAACTAGTATACTTTGTTCTTCCAATAATTTCAATACTAATCTCCAAGTAGCACAAGAATGGGGGTTTTGAGATCTTCAAAGTTGTATAAATGATTTGCTTATACGGAATTTATTTAGTAACCAATGTGATTTTTTATTGCATGAAATGTAAACAAATATTAGGGGATGAAAACATTTTAACGTATATTGCAAAATATATTAATTACTATAGTTTAAACTTACTTAATACTTAATAACTAAAACTCGATTAGAAAAAATTGTAAAAAAAAATGACACTCATTTAATTAAAATGGAAAAATACGCAAAAAACCTAAGGGAAAACTCAAACTTTAAAAAAATGTTTCAATATTATTAGAAATTTTTTAAAAAAAAATGTATTCTAAGGTAAGGTGAAAAAGTTAAATACAAGAGAAGCCTTAAACATTACTCACATCCCACTATATATACAAAGGATGGATATATATTACTTATATATTTAATTTCTCTGATTTGACGCCCTTTTTTTCATTAGTTATATATACACTAAATTACTTAATAACTAAAACTCTCACACAGTTTAATGCGACAAATTTTCCTTTTAAAATTATGAAATAATTTCAACAAAGTAATTACAATAAAAAGCACCATTCAAACTTTAATCCATATAAATAAATACAATAGGAGTGTATGTTTGTAATATTAAAATAACCGCTTTTTACTAATTGCGCATGGATGTATTTTTTTTTCTGGTTTTCTGTCTGTTTGTTTCGGCTAATCTCTGAAATGGTTAGACCGATTTTGACGGGACTTTCTCTGGCACACAGCTGATGTAACAAGGAGTAACTCGGGTTATTTAACATCTCGCTACGACCCATGAGAGCGGAGCAACACGCGAACGAAGTCGCGCGGGTCGACTACTATTTAAATAGACTTCTCTACGGCATGACGTGACACAATAATTATAAAACCTGTCTACGTGTTCCGAGTCGTTGTACGAAATAAATTTACTTTAACACTGACTGAACACAATATGAAGTTATATTGTGATTATGTTGTGAGCTGTGTATTACAATGCTTGTTATCCATGTAGTTGCAAGTCGACAACAGATGGCGCCGCAGAATAAAATATAAGAAAAATGTGACGCATTAAGTTGGGCTATAGAAGTATTTTAAGTTTTCAATATATCTTACACACTATATATATATATATATATTACGCTTGTATATATTGTCATTTATTATTTAATATAAAATAGATTTTACAGATTCATATATAAGATTCGAAACCAGAAATGTCATAAATTTACAAAATTATAACTTTACGCAATAAAAAACTCTATTTATAACCTCTGAACTACGAGAGCGGTTTGCTAATTTAGTTATTTTCTAATATAATTATCGTATTTGTGGTAAATAAATAAACATTCACCAGGAACTTAAAAAACTACAGAGATTTTGTAATAGTTTACTAAAACTTTAAAAAAAATATGAGACAACAGGAGTGTAGATAATAGAAGATAATGATAATTTTAATCTTTAAAAAGTTACGATAGATACAATATATCTTTGAAAATATTTGTTACAACTCACCAAGAGATGGCGCTATAAAACCGATGAAAAATTTGAAACATTACATTGCGGGTTTACTTTCCTTAACTATGTAGGCCATCCATATTCTCATCTATATAACTTTATTTATTTTTGTATTCGTTAAAATTCTATTAGTATATGTACATGATAATTTTATATTTGGTAAAGTAAGTAAAAAAAACAAATAAAAATATATAATAAAAACAAAATGAGAAAATTTTAATTTCCAACGTAACACTAAACCTCAATAAATAGAAAAATATGCAAAAATCCTTAAGGAGAACTCAAATTTTAAAACATTAAGGTACAATTAGAAATTTTAAAACAATTTTATACTCAGGTAAAGTGAAAAAGATTATTAAGCCTTAATAAGTAATGAACTCACATCCCACTATATATACAAAGGACGGAGCAATCTAATTTATTACATTTTAGGTTGACGCTTTTATATGTATACTATAGATGTACCTATTTGCTAAAAATATGAAAAACCTTAAATACGAGTCAAACTGAAAGTTCTTAAAACTGGCAACTTGTAAAAAATATAAAAAAAAATTAAAAATGGAACATATGTATTGCATTCGTTTGTCATTTGTTTTACGATTTGGCGGCAAATTGTTTTAGTGGATAGAAAAATAGTTTCTGCTGAGTGGCACACAACAACTGTTTGGACCTCGCAATAGGATCCTCCTTTACCACCGCACACCGCCAGGAAAAAGATCGACTATTTGGCGACGTCGAACGTGGAATCACTGGGACACCTGCCGTATTGCCCCGACCTCGCACCTTGCGATTTTTATTTATTCCCAAAAATAAAAGAAAAACTCCGAGTAAAACATTTCATGGATGGTGTAGCTGCGTTTCAAACGGCCGTCGAAGAGACCCCTAAGGACGAATGGGTATAGTGCAGTTCTTAGTGGTTCCATCAGATGCAGCGACGTACTGACGTGAATGTACCCTATTTTGAAAAGATACAATAAAACTGATAACTAGCTAGTTTAATCATCGTTGATTTTTTAAAAACTTTCAATTTCACCCTCGTAGTTACCTAAAAAATCTAAATAAAAGTCTCATCCCACTATATATGCAAAGGATTTTCCTGCATTTTGCATTTTCCTGTACAATACAGGAAGATACAATATAATATAAATCATTATCAATAAACACAAATAAATAATATACTCTAAATAAACAGCAAATCGGGCTCGAAGTGTTTGCCTATAATAAAATTTTACAGATCAATTTCTATAGCTATTTTGGTATTTAAACTATACATAATAGGAAAACAAAGATTCTGATTAAGTAGAGAAGTTTTAGGTTGTAATAATATATATTACTGCACCGAGTACAAAATGGCTTGTAAGTATATATATATTTTATATTTGATAGTTGGCAGATGACTCTACTCCACCTGATTTCTACTATAAAAGACAATAAACAAGATAACTTTATGTGCCATTAAAAACTTACCCTATAGCGGGAACAATAATATCCAGAATATTCAATTAATAATAAAAATATTTACAAAATTTAAAATCAAATCAGCCAAGATCCAGACTAAAGTAATAATTAACTTTATTGCTTGGATCGCTTTTAAATAATTGTCCTGTCTTAATAACAGTGACGCGAGCCGTAAAGGCGATCGGTTCGCTACTGCCAGTCGTCGCCGGTCGCGCGGCTTCAGCGCGAGCGCTTACTACGTTACAAGGGAACACGTGTGCTGGAAGTAAATTCCACTTTTTCGCTGTGCGACAAAGAAAAGAGTTCGCAAACTTTTTAGTTCGCGATGGAATCGATGCCACAGTTAGTCGGTGACAACGGAAACCGGCACGCGTAGTTCTTGTACGGAAAGGGAAGGGGGGAATGAGGGAGAACAATTCCTCTGAACACTCGCCGTGATACAGTCGATAGAAAGCGATCTCACGACGCAGCTGAAGAGGTGCGAGGGTGTTGGAGACCTCTGTATCGCCAATGATACGAACAGCGCGCCGCTGCAACCGATCCAGGGCTTCAAGCAAGTGCTTAGCGGAGATACCTGAGTTTTATACAGCAGGCACAGTTGCTGGGGCGTGAAGAAACGCCGCACCTTGTTCAGGACTCCGAGTTCACGTGACGCTGTTTTTATAACAGCCTCGATGTGATCCCTAGGATTCAGGTCGCAGCAAAGCTGCATTCCGAGCATGGCAATTTTGCAATGTCTGCTCGTCCAGCGGCTGCATGCCCATGATAACCCTCGTGCACAGTACTGTCATCTGCATAGCAATGTATGTTCCCAAGGGAAAGCATATCATTGATATGCAGAAGAAAGAGTGTAGGGGATAGCACAGAGCCCTGAGGTACACCAGCGTTCACTGCAAATAATTGTGAAGCGCATCCATCCACAACAACTCGGAGACTACGCTTGTGCAGGAAGCTAGCAACCCAGGTGCAGAGCTGAGCTGGCAGACCGTATGCAGGGAGCTTGGAGAGAAGACCTTTATGCCAAACCCTGTCGAAAGCTTTGGTGATATCCAGGCTGATGGCCAGTGATTCACCATACCTGTCGATAGTTTCACCCCAAAGATGAGTCACGTACGCCAGAAGATCACCTGTGAACCGCTTTGGACGAAACCCGTACTGTCGGTCATTAATAAGACAGTGATCTTCCAGGTAATGGATCAGCTGGTTATTTGTAATTCTTTCCATAAGTTTACACATAATTGAGGTAGTAGCTAATTTAGGTACTTTAATTTTTTCTGACTCTTTGTACTAAATTCTTCATACTTAACGACCCAAAACAATGGTTATAGGTTAGTAATTAAGGATATCATTTAAAAGGCGGATTGCCGACAAGTTAAACTAACATAATATCTAAGAGCAACTAAATATTAATCAAGACTATTAGAATTAAGATATCCACGTTAAATTGTTCACGATACTCCAAAAACAAAGTCTATTATATAGATTGTTTTTTTTTGAATTGTAAAGTTTGCTGTTGCCTATTTTACTTTCATACTTTTCTACTGATAGTACCAAAAAGAAAAAATGGCGCCAAGTGCACTGTAGTGAATGTATGTTATTACAACAGTAGCAGTTATTTATATGTCACTGATTCACATATTAGCGCCCCGACATTACTTGACAATGTACTGGGAAATTAAAAGCAACCACAACTATTTTCCCTTAAATATAATAATTAGAATTCTCTTTTAGTATGTCTGTTGTTTGGATAATTCTATAAAATTAAATAAAGGCTTTACGTTTCATGAGCTTTTTTTTAAATTCAGATAAAGAATAGATATTAACGTGCCTGAAAGATAAACCTAACTTCTGTAATATAGTCTTTTATAAAAAAAATACATGAAAACTTAGGAGCCGTTCAAGACTATATTAATATACTTATTAATAACAATGATGGGGTTAATGAATTGATTATTAATGTTTAAAACACAAATATGCAGCATCATTCCCAATAAAGGGAAGGGGAGAGTTGGAATATTTATTTTATTAAATTTGTATTAGCGTTTTAATTATTTAGGTATACTTGTAAATTTTATTATATTTATATAAGTATTTTATTATAGATTTTAATGTCGTTGCAATGTAATGATGTTAGTGATCACTTTCTATCTTTTACTGTAGTAGGGTTGCTTAGCGACGTTGGAAATAAACAGTCTTGTCATGGAGCCGTATATTATTTACAATAATGTTCTTAATAATTTGCTAATATAACATGTGGCGACGAGAAAATAAGGAAATAACAACGATGTCGCTCGAAAAATTTAGTTTCGATTAATTGAATAACTCGGACGATTGGGATTACTATATACAACGGTTCAACATTGAACTTGATTTACACGGTCTTAACACCCCAGAAAATGAAGAAAAACGTAAACGATTGCTATTATCACGAATTGGACAAAAGGGGTTTAAAGTTCTTGTTGATCATTTTAGACCAGATTCAGTAATAGAGAAAAAATTCGACGAACTTGCAGCTGTCTTAAACGACTATTACGGACGAAAAACATACGTTCTTGCTGAACGGGTTGCTTTTGCTTCAAAAACTAGAGGAAGTGGCACATCGGTATCCCAATTTGTGATAGATCTTCGAGCTTCAGCGGGTTATTGTGAATTTGGAAAAGCATTAGATGAACGGCTTCGAGATCAGTTAATCATAGGTATAAACAATTATCAATGGCAACAAGAACTCATCAAGCAACATCCTAAAAATAGTTCTAAATTGGAAGACGTAGTAGCTACAGCGCGGAATCTAGAACAAGAAGAAACGCAAGCAAATTTTATAACACAAACACATATAACACGACCATTAAAGTCAAACGATAACATTAATAAAGTTGCTAAAGGTAGTAGAGATAATAAAAAAGAAGTAGCAGAATCTCGGAACAAACGTTGTTCATATTGTGGTAAGGCATTTCATAGAAACCTTTTTGATTGTCCTGCCCGTGGAAAACAATGTACTGCATGTGGTAAACAAAATCATTTTTCAAGTGTGCGTATTAGTACCAAAAATTCTAAAAATAGATATAACAAAACAAGACATGTGAATATCCAAAACGATGCAAGTAGTGACAGTACAATTTCAGATGTGGAAGAAGCTCTACATGCTTTTAATGTCACTGATAAAAACAGGCCGTCAAAAATATTAATTCCAACAATAATAAATGATATAAAAATCGACATTTTATATGACCCAGGTGCAGTGCATTCTGTTATTGGAAAAGAATTATGGAAAACTTTGGGACGACCCAAACTGAAGAAGTGTAGAAGCTTAGTGGGCTATACAGATGTAAAGATTAAAACATTAGGTATTTGTCAGATTATGGTAGAAGCTTTTAATACCACTAAACTTTTAGAAGTATATGTAACTAAACACAATGATATTCCATTATTCGGACTCGATTGGTGTATGCAGTTTGAACTTCTTACTTACAGAGTACCCTTAGCTCTCAAAAGTCAAGTAACAGCGGAATTGCAAAGATTGATAAATGAAAATGTAATTGAGTCAGTGGATACTATGTCGACACCGATTGAATGGGCGTCTCCAATAGTTATTGCATTAAAACATAATGGTAATATACGCATATGTGCAGATTTTAAGGTAACTATTAACAGTCACGTTCAAATAGATGATTATCCTTTACCTAGATTTGAAGAAATCACCTCTAAACTAGCAGGAGGGGAATTTTTTACAAAAATTGATCTTAAGGACGCTTATTTACAGTTAATGGTTCACCCGGATTCCAGGAAGTATTTAACAATCTCAACACATAGTGGGTATTACCAGTATAAACGTCTTCCTTTTGGAATATCTTTTGCACCATCTCTTTTTCAGCGAACGATGGAACGATACTTTATACTCATTACCTGGTTTGTAATGACCGCATCGGGAGAAGAGAAGGTGGGGTGGCGATATATCTACGTTCTTACATTCCTTTTTCTATAGTTAGCTCGTCTCCTCAGCCCTCTCCTACCGATTCAGCTGAACATTTGTTCATTGAAGTAGAACTTTCTCACAATAAAACTCTCCTTGGTGTATTCTACAATCCCTCGCATTTGTTTAACTACTATCCACATTTTGAAAATATTTTAGACAAATTACTCCCTATTTATAACCACTCAATTATCATGGGAGACTTTAACACCTGTTTACTTAAAGGCGACGTACATAGTAACAAACTGACAGACATAGTCGAATCCCGTAATCTGCATATTCTGCCTCTTAGAGCTACCCATTTTTTCCTGGCTGTATTCCTTCGTATCTTGACCTTATTATGGTTTCATCTCCAGATTTTGCGTTCAAACATGGCCAGTGTCCTGCTGATGCGTTTTCATATCATGACTTGATTTTCCTTTCATATAAAATTCGTCCTCCTAAATCTAAATCGAAAATCCTTCTGCAACGTAATTTTGGAGGAATGGACAGAGATCGTTTACTAGAGGATGCCGAATAGACCTGACTACAATCTCTACTGCCAATACAATTGATCAGAAAGTAGATATTTTTAATAATGTACTGACTCAGTTATATGATGCACATGCGCCTATAAAGCCCGTAAAAATGAAGCATCTGCCAGCGCCGTGGTTGTCTGATGACATTAAGTTGTTAACTGAGAAGAAGAACCGAGCGAAATACAAGTTCAAGCTCAATAATTCGGACACCAATCATAATAAGTAAAGAGAAGCCCGGAATCGCTGCAATACGTCATGTAGGGATGCCCAACGACGCCACATTCATAGTTCTGTCGAAAACAGCGACATGGCAAAAACCTGGAAATTCTTAGATTATGATTGTGATATTGGAGTTGGTAAATCTTCTCACAACACTTTAATTAATATTAATATCGATATCCTTAATAAACATTTTACATCTTCTAACGTGATAGACAGTTCTGAGAAAGATCACACTCTGCAAATTCTTTCGTCGATGCCAGCTCCAAATTTTCCACCGTTTACCTTCTCTCCTTTCACTGAATGTGATGTTAAAAGAAACATAATGTCTGTGACATCGAATGCCGTCGGTAGTGACGCTATTAGTCGTAATATGATTATTCCTATCTTAGATATAATTATTCCCGTTTTAACTGGTATATTAAATTACTCCATAAATTCTTGCAAATTTCCTGATACCTGGGGGTATAGTCAAATAGTACCAATTCCTAAGAAAAATAGTGCAGTCAATTATTCTGATTTTCGTCCAATCTCTATCCTTCCTTTTTTATCCAAAATTCTTGAAAAATTAGTTTTTCAACAGTTAAATCTTTTTATTAACGATCATTTACTTCTTAATCCTTTACAATCGGGTTTTCGTGCAGGTCATAGTACGGCATCAGCACTTGTCAAAATTACTGACGACATTCGATGGGCTATGGACAATAAACAGCTGACAGTTTTAACTCTCCTAGACTTCAGCAACGCATTTAACTGCGATGATCACGATATATTGCTTAGTTTACTGTGTTCTTTTAACATATCTCCAACAGTGTTAGACTGGTTTCGGAGTTACCTTATGGGCCGTCGACAACGAGTACGTCTTGATGAGAAATTCTCAACATGGAGCGATGTCCAGTCTGGGGTACCTCAGGGTGGCGTGTTGTCTCCTTTGTTATTTTCAATCTTCATCAATTCGATCTCTCAGTGTATCTCTTCTCCCTACCATATGTATGCAGATGATATCCAAATTTATAGCCATGCAGCTCTTGAAACCCTCCCTACTGCAATTGATGCTATCAATAACGACCTTGTGGAGATATCGAAGTGGAGCAATAAATATGGCCTTATTATCAATCCTAATAAATCCCAGGTCATTGTGATAGGTAGTCCGGGAATGATTGCAAGGGTTGATTGGTTGAACTTACCACCTATTGTTTACAATGGTAATAAACTAACTTACTGTTCAACAGTGAAAGATTTAGGTGTACACTTAGACCAGACATTATCATGGTCGGTGCAAATTGACCAAATTAGAAAAAAAACATTTGCTGCATTGAGCTCCTTGAGACGTTTTCGATCTTTTCTGCCTATTCCTACAAAAATAATGCTTGCAAACTCTCTCTTACTGTCCATACTCGATTATGCAGATGCATGCTATTGTAATTTAACCGAGGACCAAATGAATAAGCTTGAGCGTTTACAAAACCTCGCTATTCGGTTCATATTCTGCTTACGCAAATATGACCATGTATCAGAATTTCGTTCAAAGCTCAAGTTACTCCCGATACGCTGTCGCCGGAATCTACATATTCTCTCGTTTTTGTACTGTGTTTTGTTTAGCCCAAATGCACCCTCATATTTGAGAGAAAAATTTAAATTCATTGAAAATCCTGCTGGGTTGAGAACAACGCGGAGACTTAAATTACAATTGCCCGAATTCTCAACAAAATTCTATGACAAATCTTTTACTGTTCAGGCTATAAATTTATGGAATGATCTCCCACTCACTATTAGACAAACGGCTACATTAGGTAAATTCAAGAAATTAGTCAAAGTTTACTACATTGATGAGTAAAACGACATTAATAATTATTATTTACCATAGGATGATATCTATTTATTAAATTTACTTATGTTGTTGTAGTATATTATTATCATTTTTTTTTACAATATTTATAAGTGTATTATATTTGTATGTATATAAATTATTGTATACATGTATGATGTTTATGTATTGAGATGTAAATTATTAGTATATATTAGATGCTACACCACCTTCCTCAATCCCATCTTCGTTTTCTTTTCGAAACGAGGGTTGTCTGGAAGGGATGGCTAATTAGCCATAAGACCGCCCGTTGTACTTCACAGTTAACTCTTTAAAATATGTTATATCTAGTTTATTAAGTTTTGTTAGTGGTAGTAATAATAAACCGGATATCCGTGTGGACTTAATATTACATTATCCTTATATGTACAGATTACTCGTTTTTTGCGACCACGGTTCTAATTTGACAGTTTCGATCTAAATTATTTTCTTGTTTCGTCTTTTTTAAACCACTTTTTTTTACGTAGTCGGGTTATAGTGTTCAAACTTTACTTTTTTATTCAATAGTTTTCTGTTTCACGATCGGTATTACCTTTATAATCTCATATAGTAACGCAATGGGGATTTTTATTTGCTTAAACGAAACTAAATAACTGAAACGACTGGACCGCGCGAACTGTTCGACCGCATTTTAAACATATTATGACTTAAAATATATGATGTATATATATACATATTTGATGTGCTCGCCAAGACCTTTCTTTTGGTACCAAACACGTGATGATTATCTCAGTTTAATTTTGTTCGAGGTGAGAATCTGAGGTTTAAATTCTGTCATAAAAAAAATATAAAATGTATATAGCCTATGTCACCCACGCCATTATTACAAATCTATTGACACCTCATTCATTTAAATTGGTTCGGGTAAAAACACAAATATGCATACATATTTATGTTTTTATAATAATAATAATATGCGTACATATAAAGCATTATTCCCAATAAACCGGATATTCATGATGACTTAGTTTAATATTACATTATCCTATTATGTACAGACTACTCGTTTTATACCTGCCAATCAAATCTTCCATATTATTCCTATTAAACCAGATATTAATGGTGACTTAACTTAATATTACATTATCCTATTATGTACAGACTACTCGTTTAATTTCAGACAGTGACCAATTTCCATATTATTCCTAATAAACCAGATGTTAATGGTGACTTAGATTAATATTACATTATCGTTATATGTACAGACTACTCATTGTATTTCATATAGTGACCAATTTCCGTATTATTCCTATTAAACCGGATATTAATGGTGACTTAATATTACATTATCCTATTATGTACAGACTACTCGTTTTTTAGGTATTCAAATCTTCAATATTATACAATGTTTAATATTAACTTGACGCTACAGAACTTATGTCTATGTTGCTACTATTTGTTACTCAAGTGGATGGTGAGGTTTGGATGATTTAAAAAAATAATGATTTTTAACAGTTATTTCTACTAAGTAAAATTAAAATTATAATTATAAAAATAGGTGTTTGTTTATTAGTTACATATCCAATCGTAAGTTAAATGGCATTTCTGTTGGTTTTAGTGCTAAAAACTCAGATAAATATCTGCTAAGTAATATAAAATCATCTGAACCCCACCAATGCTACTTCAACCAAACACTAGATTTTATCACTCCGTTGACGAGTATAGTCTAAAATCTTTATAACGCTGACGCAAATACAATCTATACTAATATTATAAAGTTTTTATAAATTACTTATTTAGATTTTATCATGTTACTAATAGGCCTAGTGACTGATTTGGAAAAACTATTCTATCATGATTTAACTAAGAAAATTCTCGCCGGTAAAATGATTAGCTCTGACGTCATTATTTTGTCTGTCAGATGCTAATAATATTGCTATTTTATATGTAAAAGTATAAATTTTATAGACTATTAATATTATGCATTCCTACTTGTCGATAAAAGATCAAAAAAAACAAAGTTTAACAAAACTAAATTACATTGACTAAGTTGTGACGTCATAGCAGGTTCTATATTATTATATTATGTAAAGTAAAATTTTTATCGTTATTCATTACTGTATATTCATCCATATATCATATAAAATAAAATAATATAAAAAATCTCTAATATTCTGCTTTTTATTGAATTAGCGTCAGTGTGCTAAAGATGTAACGACTGTTTAAAATTACTTGTTTTAAGAACTATTTATTATTTATCTAATAACACATTATAATATTAATTCAATAAATGTGGTAAATAATAATAATGGAACGAGTCAAGACTTTAAAAGAAATGTTTTTACTTCAGAAAGAAGGGGAACGTAAAGTTCGTAAGGTATAGAAGGATTATATGTGAATAAGTATATTATATCAATGTTTGTTGATTTTCCATAACTCTATATAACAAGAACCCTATATTGCGTTACTGTGGATTATTACATTTTATCGGCTAAATGGTTAATGTCTCAATATTATTTCTCTCAGTTTGTAAATTAGTCTGTAACATCGAATGCCGTTGGTAGTGACGCCATTAGTCGTAATGTGATTATTCCTATTGGAGATATTATTATTCCCGTTTTAAGTAATATTTTAAATTATTCTATAAATTCTTGTAAATTTCCTGATGCCCGGAAGTACAGTCAAATACTACCAATTCCTAAGAAAAATAGTGCAGTCAATTATTCTGATATTCGTCCAAGCTCTATTCTCCCTTTCTTATCCAAAATTCATGAAAAAATTGTTTTTCAACGGTTATACTTCTTATAATCATTTACTTTTTGACCCTCTAAGATCAGATCGTGCAGGTAATAGTACGGCATCAGCGCTTTTTAAAATAACTCACGACATTCGATGGGCCATAGACAACAAACAGCTTACAGTTTTAACTCTTCTAGACTTCAGCAACGCACTTAAGAAAAGTAAAGTTTTTTTAACTTATCTCCATCAGTGTCAGACTGGTTTCGGAGTTATACGTCACCTTATGGGCCATCGACAAACAGTACGTCTCGATGAGAAACACTGATCATGGAGCGATTTTCTGGTCTGTGGTTCCTCTCTCGAAGTTATCAAAATTTATAGCCACACAGCTCTTGAAGCCCTCCCTACTGCAATTGATGCTATCAATAACGACTTGTGGAGATATCGAAGTGGAGCAAAGCTCAAGTGGCTCCCGATACGCTGCCGCCGGAATCTACATACTCACTCTTTTTTGTACTTTTACAAATAACTTTTAAATATATCGAAAATCATGCTGGGTTGAGAACAACGCCAAGACATAAGTTACAATTACCCGAATTCTCAACTAAATTTTATGAAACTTTTACTGTTCAAGCTATGAATTTACTCTCTATTAGACAATCGGACACATTACGTATATTCAATAAATTAGTAAGTAAATATTACTATATTGATAAGTGAGAAGACATTTATAATTATTAATTACCGTAGAATAATATCTATTTATTAAATGTACTTAAGTTAATGCATGTATCATTTTCTTACAATATTTATTAGTTTATTATATTAGTATGTATGTAAATTTATTATATGACATATATATGGATATAGGATGGTTATGTATTCAGATATAAAGTATTAGTATATATTATATGCTACACCACCTTCTTCAACTCTATCTTCGTTTTCTTTTCGAAATATAAGACTGCCCGTTGTACTTCACAGTTAACTCTTTATATGATATACATCAAGGTGTATATAGTTTATTAAGTCTCTTTAGTGGTACAATAAAGTTATAAAATAATCACTACACAAGTTAAAACAAAGTCACTTCCCGCTGTCTGTCCCTATGTATGCTTGGATCAATAAAACTACGCAACGGATTTTTATGCCGTTTTTTTAGAAGATGGAGTGATTCAAGAGGAAGACTTATATGTATAATACTTGCACCCGTGCGAAGCTGGGGCGGGTCGCTAGAAAATAATAAATTCTAAGTATATTGTAAAATCGGATGATGTACACGATACCTAAGGAACTGAGTACTTTATTGCGTTATTGGTAGTTGACGTTAAATCGAGGGTAGAACAAAGAAGGTAACTGTACTTTTAAAGGCAATAGATGCCTGGTTCTACATATAACATTATATGTTATAAAGATACACTAAAAGTATTGAAAAAAAATATCAGGAGTTCCATCTGTTTTCATAACGAATAACTTAAAATAATTTAACAATACATTATTGAAGAAAAATGTTTGTTTAAATGTAACAAAGATGTAGGACAAAACTTAATGATCTCACAAAATACATTCTCTTTGAAACTTCAAATTTAATTTAAAATATAATTATAGTGCACTAAACACAACTCATCTATTACATTATTTTTGTACTTTTGAATAACAGTAAATAAACAAATCAGCATAATTAAACAAACATGGTGAGTTTGTTTGACGAAAAATAATTTTTGCTTACGTTGAAAAGAATGTACAAGTTTTGCATAAGATATAAAAACAGTAAGCATAATGATTTTTTTATTTCAGAAATAGATAATGTAAATCTGCACTATATAAAGTTATGTAACACTTCTTCTATTGGTTAAACCAAGAAGAAAAACAACCATCCAAAAATATTTTTTTAAACATGTATAAAAATATTGTATATTTGTCCAAAATAATGAAATATTTAATTCCATTCACACTTCAAAATGAAAACACAATTACAATGTTCGAAAAATTTTAAGACTTTTTAAACATAGTAATAAAATAAAGTTTGTATTTTTTTCCAATCTTCTGATGTTGACTGCAATTCGAAATTAAAGATAGAGGGTAAAGTTGAAAATGATGTAAATTGCATGTTACCTCTACTAATGACATTTAAAAAGGTTTGCTCTCTTCTTGTTTAACCACACCCATCTCCTGAAGCAGCTCCTCTATACCTTCGGGTACCCGTCCCTGGTCGAGTTCAAGATTCCATTTGTAGTACTGAAAATTTACACGAAAGTCATGAAAAATTTTAATCGACATTAACACGTGATAAAAGTGATAGAACGATAAAACACTTAATCCAGAAATTGAAATAACTGCGATAAAAGCAAATAAAAAGGTTAGACTATTTCCATTAACTGTAAAATTTAAGTTTTACAAGTAATCCTGCAGGTTTCACACGGTTCTCTTTTACCAATCATATTGTAAATACTTGTTGGATCCTTAGATAACAAAAGATGTCAAATAGAATTTATAACTTACAAATAATTACAACCCTTGTCCTTTATGACCAATTAATATTTTAAAAAATATTGAGTTTAATTTTTTGAAATAAAAGCTAACCTGTCTCGCAAGTTAGTAGTAATATCGTCAGTAGTTTTAGTTCGCCGCAAACAAACATTGTGATTTTAAAGAAATTTGGTAAGTTATAAATGTGATTTTTAAAATTAAAAATGTTGTAAGTTATATATGTAAGATACCTTATCGAGCTCCTTCCTCAGGGCGAGTACTGAACGTTCCCGATCAGCAACCAGCTCTTCCAAATATTGGTAACGGAGTTTCTTGCGGGCGCGACACTCGCGTGCCGACTGCCTGCTACGTTCTAGAATTATATATTCAAGTATTAAGATCCTTGCCAAAACAATAATAATAATAATAAAATACTTTATTGCACACACAGTGAAATACAATGACGAAAATAATTACAAGCAGTAACTTAAGCTATAGCATGCAAAGGCGGCCTTATCACTTAAAGTGATTTCTTCCAGGCAACCTGCTGGTCGTACGAAACCTTAGCAAACAAAAATATAGGTGGTGCGCAAAACAGTTTTAAACCTGTATTAACTTATAAAACCAATAATATGTTTTTGGTACATATAATATGTGTAAACATATAAATAATAATAACTTTTATTATACTACATACATAAATTGTACATGTTACATAAATACATATTATAAATACATATATATATAAACTATACTATATATACACATATATAAACTATACTATAAATTTTGTAAGGACAAATAATGTTTTTTGACGAGTGCCTTGAATACAGATAGCGATAGTGCCTCACGAACTTCCCTAGGAAGTTCATTCCACAACTGTACTGATTTAAAAGTAAAAGATTCTTTATAATTCTGAGAGAAACAAGTAGGAAACTTCAATTTGTTCTCGTCTTGGGAACGAAGTCTGAAATGTAGAAGTGTATCGGATCCAAGGTATGTAAAACGCTCTTTCAGGTAATTAGGAGTTTGAGGATTGTATAATATCGTGTAAAGAAGTGAAACAGTATGGAGATTTCGACGATATCGTATTGTAAGCCATTGTAGTTGGGAGTGATACTGTGTTATATGATCAAATTTCTTAAGACCATAAACAAAGCGAATACACATATTTTGCAGTCGCTCCAACTTATCAACAAGTGCTTGAGATAAATCTGTGTAACATGTGTCGGCATAGTCAAGGATTGGAATGAGAAGTGACTAGGCAATAGAAATTTTGGTACTAATTGGCAAAAGATTTTTCCACCTCTTTAGATAACCAATTGAGGCAAAAATCTTACGGCTTACATTACTAACCTGCGGTATCCAACTTAAGGTGTTATCAAATATCACACCTAAATTTTTAATTTTGTCGTCATATTTGAGTGCGACGCCATCGAATACAACTGTGGGTAAATGTGTCGTATTTAATTTTGATATCTGATTTGGACCGCCGATAACTGCAAGTTGAGATTTATTGGGATTAACAGTTAATCCATATGACTTACTCCATCTGCATATAGCATTGAGGTTCGAGTTAATCCGTTCAATAGCGTTTGGTAAGTCATCTATGGTAGTTGATAGATATATCTGTAAATCATCAGCATAAAGATGATATGGAATATTTATAAGTTCTGTAACTGTGTTAATAAAATTGGAGAAAAGGAGAGGAGATAAAACACCTCCCTGTGGAACCCCGGCTTGAAGACAACAGGAAGATGACAACTTGTCATTATGACGTATACATTGCTGACGATCATACAGATATGAGTTAAACCATTCAAGTCCCTTTGGTGTAAAATTTGAACTTTGTAAGACTGCCAAAAGGATATCAAAGTCAACTGTATTAAAGGCATTTGAAAAATCTAAGAGTACCAAAATAGTCACTTGTTGTCAATTCCTACACGTATATCATCACAAACCTTGACTAGTGCCGTCACTGTGCTATGCCCGGGACGGAATCCAGATCGATAAGGACTCAAGATGTTATGTTGGTTTAAGAATTCGAATACCTGACTATGAACAATTCGTTCTAAAACTTTAGAGAGAAAAGGTAATATTGAAATTGGACGAAATTGTGAATACAGGGACGGATTAGATACTTTAGGAATAGGTAGAACATGGGCTAAGCGCCAGTGCTTAGGAAAGGTGGAGGCAGCCAGGGAGTAGTTGAAAATGTGTTCAAGTAAAGGAATAGCGGAATCTAAGATTAAAAGTATCATTTTCCTACTTACTCCATCGCTGCCAATTGCATCAGATTTGATATGTTCTTCCTTATGTCACTGGTGGATACGTGTTTGAATTCAAAAGACGGACAATTTCTAGGTTTTGAAAGAATAGCGTTAATGGTGTCTGATTTACGTAGATTATTGGTGCTATCCGCAGTGAAATGTTTATTTAATTTATCTATATCAATTTCCTGGGGGATATTGTCTCGATGATGACCAATTCCCATAGAGTCTAAGAACCTCCATACTTTACCAGGCTTACAATTATTAATCGACTCGTGGATGAACCTACGTTGGGCGTCCCTACACGCACGACTACATTTATTCCTTAGATGTTTATATTTTTCAAAATTTGTCTCTGTAAAATTATATTTATATTTACGCTTAGCTATGTTGCGTCTCAACAACAATATTTGCATAAAAATAATACCTAAATTGAAGTCTGATAATAGAAAACGGATTTGTGACTAAACAAAAAATAAGATTTATACATTAGAAACTGGATGCATGAGATTTATTGAAACCCAAGTTTTATATATATCCTGAGTTACAAAAATAATTAGGGTTTTTGTTATTAACGTCTATAGTCAAAATTCAGGACTACTATTATACAATGTCCGTAACGTTTCTTTCCTATCTATCACTAATATTAATATTATAAAACATAATTTGATGAAATGTAAAAGTATAAAGTAGAATAATATTCAATTACAAGTATCAAGTATCCTCACCTAGTTTAGCCTTCATGTCCTGTTTATCGAGCTGTGCCTTTCTGCCAGGTCTGCGGCCACGCTTTCCTCCCTCCCGCCGCTCTCCCCCCTCCGCACCTGACGCACCTGTTGACCCGTACACCCCGCCGTGGGACTCCTAGAGCAAAATATATTATTGATCAAACATTGGATCTTTTGATTTAAATATTTATTATATATAAAATTGTCTACATATATTACTCGTATATAAAATAAATAATGAAAATGGTAAACCTTAACACAATACCTGTCTGTTCAACCCCTGAAGCGCTAATGCCTGAGCGCTGTATATATAACCCCGCCCGCTTAAGCTGCGGAGGCGTGCGTGGGTTTCGTATTGCGCAAGGGCGAAATCAACCCTTCGCGCAGCGTCGGAGACGTCACAACCCGGAGAGGTACTTATCACAATAGCTAAATGTCAAATAGGTTGTCGTATAAATAGATTCAGCCTATTGATTGCTTACGAATATATTACCAATAGTACTTACAGGTGAATAACTGAAGAAACTTACAGTGCAGACAATATAAAAAAATATGTATTTAGAATAAGATGTTGATTTATATATATTTTTTTATTTATGGTTAGGTAGAATTATATTAATTATCGTAGTAATATCAATCCGCAGGGCAGCTGGAAGCGAGCTGTTGGGGGAGTAGCAACCCCACGGACCTGAACTCTCCCAGGGGAAGCTCGTGTTCCTCATCCTTAGCTTGCCTTTTCAGGCTAGTTGGAGTGAACACTGACGTGGAACAGATCCCCTACCTCTAGCTTGCCTAATTAGACGGATCAGAGTGGAGCCGCTAGAACTTTACGTTCTGAGGGTACATGTGTCACGTAAGTGGTTAGTTGGCACGTGAGGTTCCCCTAGGGATAGACCAATGATCTGGTAGAATACCGGGTGCACATCCCTGCCCTTAAGCCGTGTAGCAAATGTTGCAACGTACAAACGATCTTTTACGGGGGCCCCTTGATGAATTGGCGAGTCTCTGTCTACCCATTTTTAGTTTCCATATATTACCATAGTCCTACACAAGCCGGGGATTTTCCTTAGGTGTAATGATGATGATTATGAATGATGATGATGATGATGATGCACAGTTTGATTCCGCTAGTCCGCTAGTCGTTAAAAGCTTAAATAATCAAAAAAACTTTAAAAATCTAAAGACTATTTTTATGTATTTAATAATATTGAAACACAATTCAAAATCCATCGTAACTTGTTTTTCAAAGTTATCTTTAGTTCATTCAGTTGTAATAGATAAGGCAAATTCAATTCAAGGGTAAATAAGGACAAATACGTATTTACATTTTATTCAAAATAGTATGCCATGTTTGTTCCTGTTATTATTCTCCGGTCACTATAGCTGAAATTTTTAAATTCCTTGTTAATAATAACAATATACTTAATCAATAATCTATACATAACGTGTAAAGCGTGAGTCGCACGCGGGCGGCATAGGTGGGGGACAACATGAAGCAATTAGGAGCGGCTTAGATACGTAAGCATCTCTTAATTGCCTCATTTGTGAGTTCTTATTTTATTGTGATCGTCATATTACGAGGAGCGGTATTATCGATTTTACAAGTGGGCGCAAAATCCTCTAACGATGTGCCTCAAACTCAAACTCAAAATATTTTATTCAAATAGACTTTTTACAAAGTACTTTTGACACGTCAAAATTGGTCAGTCAGTCAGTTTGTCTGAAGCTACCACCAGTTCGGAAAGCAGTTTCCTGATGAGAAGAAGTGGCAAGAAACTCAACAGTTGCTCTTTTCAAAATGCCATTATTTACTTCAGTCTGTTTTACAAAGGTATAAGATATATAATCATTCAGCTGAGTTTGAGTTTCAACGTCATTTTAAATCCAAGCTTTGTCATTATTCAAATAATCTTGTACAGAGTAGTAAGCTTTATTTACTAAACACTTTTTTATTAGAGTTTTAAATTGCTGAAGTGGCAAATCTAATATAGGCTCTAATATAGTGGAATCTTATTATAGATGCGAACACCAAGCGCCATGAAACAGTTAATCACTTTGTGGAGACGATAGTATGGCGCTACAAGTTTATTTTTATTTCTAGTATTTATACTATGTATGTCACTACGTTTGGAAAATAACGTAATGTTCTGCCTAATGTATAAAATGTTACAATAAATGTATTGTGACGGCACCGTAAGAATACCTATTTTATTAAAAACATGTCGAAGGGAATCTCTAGCTCTTAGATTGTAAATGACCCGAATTGCTCTTTTTTGAAGAATAAAAATGGATTCTATGTCCGCGGCCCTGCCTCACAACAAAATGCCGTAGGACATTATATTGTGAAAGTAACTAAAATAAACGAGTCTGGCTGTATCAATATCAGTTAGTTGCCTTACTTTTCTTACTGTGTAAGCTGCGAGCTAGGAGAATCTTCCCGCCAAAGATTATAAATGGAAGTTCCACTGAAGTTTTGAGTCTTAAGTTATTCCCAAAAAGATCTTTGAGTCAGTTAAATTCAATATCAATCATTACTTTAAAAAAGAGTGAATTTCTGTTTTTTAACATTCGGTAAAGCAAATTCCACGCATTTAGTCTTTTTTCCGTTTAGTACTAAATTATTAATCGTAAATCATTGAAGAACCTGCGACAATGCAATCTGCGACATGCGTCAATGCGACAATCGTCGTAACTGTGTTGGTTTCTCTTAAAATTGAATATAAGAGAAGTGTCATCAGCAAAAAGTATAATGTCGCATAAATTTCTCACGTAGTATGGCAAATCATTAATATAAAAATGGTCTAGGTCTATGGTCTAGAATAAAAATGGACCCAATATAGAACCTTGTCGAATGCCCATTCTTAAGAAGGATCCAGATGATTTTTCACCATTAATAGCAATATTCCGGGTCCTTTGGGTAAGATAAGAAGCAATGAGATCAAGTTCTTTATCACTAATACCATAATAATTGAGTTTTTTAAAAGCGTTGCATGTTGAACACAATCAAAGGCCAAATACAAAATAAACAAATTGCATTTTGTAATTTCTCCCATGCGTCGTAAATATGCTTGAGGAGCGCGACTCCTGCATCCGTTGTCGACTTACTCCTAGTAAAACCATATTGCTCACTATGAAAAATATTATTTTTTCCAAAATGCTCCAAAAGTTGATTTAGTATAATTTTTCAAAAACTTTACTTAGTTATGGTAATATAGAGATAGGTCTGTAGTTATCAGGATCGCTTTGTCACCCTTTTTAAAAAGAGGTATAACTTTACTGAACTTTAGCTACTTAAGGAAATTTTATAACAATATTTTTAGCATGTTTAATTACTATTATCTCACAAAACTACTTTAATTTTAAATGTAATAATAATATTTACCGCTTGCTTGGTTGTAAGCTATGAACAGCTATATAAATTTATTGTAATTTTTACATTATTTTATGTTAATGCGATCTTTGTTTTTATACGCACTCACACATCACAATTCCATTTCATCAATCTAACCGTTCACTCGCTTTTATGCCTTCACAAAAATAAGACACATACAAAAACACATTACACTCATACTTATTACATGTTTAATAATAAAGATTTAGATTTAGCAAAACTTTCTGGCTATACCAGAGATATGCACTCGTCTTGCCTGTCTGGTGATTTTACCCGCTATTTTGTTATTTATCAACAGCAGAACCTAATATTTAATGTACTTTATATATTTTATCTTAACAATTTCGGAGTCGCAGGGACATATTCATGCACTCCACACCAATGCGAAAGTTATTTGAATTCCTTACATAAACCATTTAACATCGTGCAGATGAAGAAGAAATCTTGATGAATTTCATATCACACTTAGTATAACGCTCACAAAGTGCCACATCATTGTTCTCACAGAGTGCTGACTAAGCGTTACTCCAATTATACCAAATAATTCTGGTTATGCATCTTTGAGGTCCAGTTTCAGATATCAAAACGAGGGTGTGGTGGTCTATGTTCTTGAAAAGCAGTGCAGTCGTCTGCAATATTGTCGAACCAACTTTTAACGAAGCAAACTGCCTAGTTGTTAAATTGTCTAATCTTGCCTTAGTATGTATCTATCGCTCTCCCGGTTACCGTAACACAGATAACTTTTTGCAAAACCTAAACAGCACCTTAGAGTCACTTCATTCATTTAATTATGTGGCCATTGTTGGTGATTTGAATATTAATATAAATGCCTCAGTTCCCGAGCAAAGTGTGAATGATTATCTCACTATCTTGTCATATCACGGTTACCTTCCCACACATACTTGTAGTATACGTAACCGCGACAAACTTCATAAAAAATCGAAAAAAGATCCGGAGAATGCCATCTTACGTGTTAGTTATTCACGGTATCGTAACCTTTGTAACTCATTACTAAAAAAACTGAAGGCTGAGTATGAAAGAAACGAATTAATAAAACAGGAAACAGGCGCAGAAAAATATGAAGAATACTTGGAATATTGTTAACAAAATAATTCAGAATAGACGAGACGTAAGACAGCTGATAGAACTGCTAAATTTAAATCCAGACCCACAATTATCCGTCCACTCTGTGAACTCTTACTTCGTTGAAATCGGCGAGATAACTCGCATCTCCTCTGCTAGCTAGTCCTCTTCACTCTCTAAATGATACCCAATTCCTTCCTGAGACTCGACTTGAATGCAAATCTATGGTCCTACTTGACACTAACGAGATGGAGATCTATGAGATCATAAAGTGCCTTAAAGAGAAATGTGCGGTGGGTTGTGATGATATACCTACAGTTATTTTGAAGAAATCTACTAATGTTATAGTTTCCATACTTAAACATTTATTCAACTTATGTTTACATCAATGCATCTTCCCAACTGTTTTTAAAAAAGCTGTTGTCCACCCAATCCATAAGAATGGGGATAGAGATAATGTCACAAACTATAGGCCCATACCTGTATTAACCTCTAGCTCTAAGATCTTTGAAAAGATTTTAAATAATTGTTTAACTTCCTTCTTAAAAGACCAAAACATAATTTCTGACAATCAGTTCGGGTTTATGAAGGGAAAGTCGACTAAAAATGCCGTTAATTGTTGTGTAGATACTATTATATCTAATATCGAATCAAACGAAAAATGTATAGATATATTTTTAGATCTTACAAAAGCTTTTAATACAGTCTCTATCCCAATCCTTATAGATAGGCTTGAATCCATAGGTGTAAGAGGAAATGCATTAAAAATCTACTCCAGTAATTTAACAGACCGCACACAATTTGTTAAAATAGGTAACATCTAAAGTGCAGACCAAAGTATAAAGTACGGCGTTCCCCAAGGAAGCGTGCTCGGCCCAACCCTCTTCCTTATTTACATAAACGACCTGTTCCGAATGTCTATTCCAAATACAAAAATAATATGTTATGCAGATGATACAGTTTTACTCGTTATATAATAAAACCAACAGATCGCTAAAAATACTAAATTTAACCCGTTACGAGTGTAAAAAATGTATTATAAATTGGCTAATTAATTTAAACTATAGGGACACCGAAGATTATATTAAGGTTATCACTTAGAAGAGCATCCACACACAAACATACGCATCCACATACGAACATTCACATACATACTCACTTGTGCATAGTGACGAGAGCGTATATTTTAAAAATTGTATTTAAATCCATGTCTATTACTCTTCTTTATATAAATTTAAACATTCAGTTTTTTGTTGACAATGAACCGGAGGGTCTCAAGGAAGTTTTGACGTGCGTAATACAAGATTTTCCTAGTACGTGCGTCACAGCTCTCCTTTCCCTTAGATCTAATAGCGTGTTTATAACTCATGTTTGTTTTTTTTTGATGTTCTGTATCAATTTTATTTGTATCAATAAAGAATTATTATTACTATTATTTTTACATGACACTTGTTTTCTCGAAATTAACATTTCGGTACTAGTGAACCACACGGGTCTAAACCAAGTGGGGCTCAATGCACTATGTGGCATGTGTTGAGTAGTGCGGCTTTTTGCATAGTAATGAATATATTTTTTAGTAATTTTAACTGCTTTAACGAACTTAAAAGATGTTTTGGTATAACCCCAGTACTGGAGATAACCAAAGGCACAATATGCACTATGTCCAGCTTCCAAATTCTTTTTATTTCTTGTTTTAATTCTATATATTTTGTTATTTTATCTGAGATTGTTTTTTGTAGATTGTGGGTGCTGGGAACTGAGATATCTATTATATAAGCCTCTTTATTTACTTTATCCACGAGAGTTATATCAGGTCTATTATTATGGATAGTTTTGTCTGTTAATATTGCTCTGTCAAAGTACATCTTGTGTGTGGCGCTCTCCAATACCGGTTTCGGTATATATTTATAGTATGGTAGTAATTTGTCCTGAATTAATCATTCTGTATACTATTGTCTTTTTTTTTAAATTTAATATATAATGTAACTTATTGCGTGAACGTAAACTGCAGATATTCAGCAGAATATAATGTAACGGTTTTTTATATCACACAAAAACTACAACATGAAATTGAATGCGGATTAGATGTCGAAAAATAGTTATTGTCATTTTAAAAATGAAGCTCAGCGAAGCTAGGACGTTTTGATTTGTTGCATATACATTACTATAAAACATTCATAATCCGGGAATGGAAACAACTGCGGCATAAACAAATATTAAGCTTAGACTAAATTTCGATTACCTGAATAATTTAAATTTTACTAGTGATCCCCCCAGGTTTCACACGGTTGCTTTTTACCAATCATATTGTAAATAGGTAAAGAGGATGAAAACACGGCGCCATCTTGGTCGATGCTTAGATAACACAAGATGTTAGTGTGGTTAAAAAAAATAATTTGAAACTTACAAATAATTACAACTCTTTTCCTATATAAGGAATTAATATTAAAAAATATTGAGTTTACGTGTTGAAATAAAAACGAACCTTTCTCCCAAATTAGACTAAATAAGCATGTAGTAAAAAAATAAATCAATATCGTCAGTAGTTTGGGATTTCGTCGCAAAGAAAGATTGTAATTTTTATAGAGATTTAAGGAAATTTGGTGAGTTATATATGTAAGCATATCCTTACCTTATCAAGCTCCTTCCTCACGGCGAGTACCGAATTTTCCCGATCAGCAACCGGCTCTTCCAAATATTGGTAACGGAGTTTCTTGCGGGCGCTATACTCGCGTGCCGACTTCTTGCTACGTTCTAGAATTATATATTCAAATATTAAAATATTTGTATAAAAATAATACCTAAATTGAAGCCTGAAAATACAAAACAGATTTGTGATTAAACCACAACTTAGATTTATACATTAGAAACTGGATACATTTTGTGAAATAAATTTAAATTAATTCGGTAATACTCTCCTATTGCAAAATTGAAATATTTCGTATACAGATAACATCATGGATTTTAAGACACAGTTTATTTAACTGAAATAAAACTGAAAATTGTACTTAACTGTATTTATAGTGCCTGTACAACTTTATAATTAGTGTATAAAATTAAATAGATCATTAAATTATGTCTTGAAGTAGATTTTGTTTTAAAAATTATATTTATATCCATGATGAATGAGATTTATTAAATCATAAATTAAACCTATATCCTAATTTACAAAAATAATTTTGGTGTTTAAGTCTATAGTCAAAATCTAGGGCTACTATTATGCAATGTCCTTAACGTTTGTGTCCTATCCGTCACTAATATCTATTAATATTATATTTTTTGATTTGATTTGTTAGTAGATATCAAATGTCTTTTATAAAGTAGAATATTATTTAAATACAAGTATCAAGTATCCTCACCTAGTTTAGCCTTCATATTGTCCTTTTTATCGAGCTGTGCCAGGTCTGCGGCGAGAGGGAGGGAAGCGTTCCTCCCGCCGCTCTTCTCCCTCCGCACCTGTTGACTCGTACAACCCGCCGTGAGACTCCTACAGCAATATAAATATTATAATTATATATTAAAATATTGGATCTTGATTTATATATTTATTATATAAAAAAATTCTAGTTATTTTATATAAAATAAATAATCAAACTGATAAACCTGACCGCAGCACCTGTCTGTTCAACCCCTGGAGCGCTAATGTCTGAGCTAGGGATGGATTTTCGATGAACATCGATGTAAGAAGATAAAATATCGATGTTAGAAAATAAAATATCGACGATTTAAAATTGATGTTGCATTAAATACGACATCGTAACGTCGATGTCAGCAGGAACACATATTCGGAATTTGGTCGCTGACACGTCATAATCGACAGAAATCTATAAACGCTTCCACACACAGTAAGTATTTATCAAATTTTGAATGTTACCAAACTACGGAAAAATCCTGTCTTGTTCTACCTAGTCTGTGGTCTTGTTCGTTTTCGACTTGTTTCTGAGTGAAGTGTTATTTATTCTTACTTGGTTTATACACAAAACTTTGTATTAGCAACATGTAAGTAACCACACAATATTAGTTACATTGTCAATTTGCGGTGAGATATATAAGCACTATTGTGATGTCAACGATCTGAGCGATTATTTTCGAAGACTGGTTCAACTATATATCAACAGTGCAACAAATTATAGGTTCAACAACAAAACAAAAAATTATTATTTTCACAGTTTATTGACAAAAAGTATTGGAACTTACAATGTGTTTCTACGCCCTAATATTTTAAATAATTTTTTTGATTGTTTTCATTAAAAATGTCGTGCGATATTATAGTTGTTTTAATTATAGATGACGATGTGTGCAAAAAAAAAATTGATGTTGGCTGACATCGATGTTTTTGTCTCGATATTTATCGAACAACGGTGCCTAGGTTCGATGTTGACATCGATTTCAACATCGATATTTTTCTAACATCCGCGCCGGAGACGTCACAGCCCGGAGTTGTCGTATAAATTGATTGTTACGAATATATTACCGACAGTACCTACTGGTAAATAACTGAAGAAAATTACAGAATAGATAATATAAGAAAATATTTCATAAAACGTTAATTTATATATGTATTAAATATATATTTTTCAAAATTTATTACATACCTACCTATACAAGATCATTATTTTTACTGTAATATATTGTTATACATTAATTCAAATTTGATATTAAAGGAGTTCCTCGAATTTAATTACTTTTTTTAATTCTATGTTTAAAGCAAATGAAGTTAAAATAAGACCGGTAGCCTTTCCCTTTCAAACAAGAAATATCATATTGTAAATCAGTTCACAGACAAAGAAATTATACCCATCTATTAACACTACACTTACCAGAGCAGTCATTTTGACTAGTCGTGCAATTTCTTTATGTTATAAATAAATAACATAAATTATGTAAAATAAAAAAGGATTGATGAAAATGCAGGATGGACAAAATACTTTTTTGTTTTTAGAGTTGCGTACTTCCAATAAGCGTGTCTTCCTTATAGGATCACTTCAAACACGTTGTGCGTCTATCTGTCTGTCAAGACCCCTTTTCTCAGATTTGCGTGTAGGTATTAAGTTGAAATTAATATCAATTACTCAAGCCTGCGATCCCTTGCGACTGGCGAAAAAATCAAACCTCCACGTCCACGCATTGAAAATATATGACCGTTAATTTTTTCACTCGCACAATTATAAGGTACTTCCCAATGACCTAGCGTCGTGAAATTTAGCATGAGGTAAGTCAATGAATAGATACAGCCGCTTTTATCTCATGTATTGTAATTTTGGTTTTCGAGATAAATCAAAATTCCCAGGCTTCGTCTTTTGATCTAGGAACATGCTTTTTGGCAAGAAGCAAGGTCTTGTAGCACTAGTATGGGGAAAAATTCTATAAATGCCAATTTTTTGTTACATCACGAAAAAATGATATTTTATAGATTTAGGTTAAAACGCATTATTTGTAGAATACGAGAACGTACGTTATCTAGTTGAAATTAATATTAAACATGTAAGTCTATAGTATCTTAAAGGTGTTCTAAGTGTAAGCAATCAATATATTTATTTATTCTTAACTTACACCAAGTAGTATTTCTATAGGGCATTCCACATATGCTGATGAAATATATGGTTTGAATTAATAGACCATATATGTTCGCAAAGTTTATTTTTATGTAGTAGCAAACAGCAAAACATGCAACGACCAACTCTGACACATTCAGAAGAACCGTCGAACAGTAATGACATTTTCGAATATATATAAAACTAATTTATTCTTAAGAACGTTTTGGTTTATAATAGAACCTCATTTCTAACACCTGCCCTTAAACCAAAACGTTATACAACCATCACTGCTAAATAACATATGAACCATAAAAATATATAGCCTTTCAATCAATCTAACTAGCCCTCAAATTTAACTGTTTTTTAAATCTATCGAATTTATCTTTCGCCAAGGCTTTCGTAAGAATATCTGCAGTCATTTTATCAGTCGGTAGATAACTCAATTTACTTAATTAGATTTTTACATTTATATCTCTGATAAAATGATGCCTCACATCTATATGTTTAGTGCGAGCATGAAACATAGAAAAAAAAGTACGTATGAACAATGCTTCCTTACATGCATCAGAAAGTGCCATATATTCAGCTTCGGTACTAGACAGAACAACAGTCCTTTGTTTTCGACTTTCCCAGGAGACTACCGAACTACCAATTTTAAATACGTAGCCCGTGTAAGATTTTCTGTCTACCTGACACGATACCCAGTCAGCGTCGACATATCCACAGACCTGTAAGCCTGATTTTTCGAATACCAACCGATAGGTAATTGTACCTTTCAGATACCGTAATACGCGTTTCGCAGCTTTCCAATGAGTTTCAGAATAACATTTATTAAATTGACTCAAATAACTCACTGCATGAGCAATGTCCGGCCTAGTACATACTGCAAGATACATAAGGTTACCAATAAGATTTCTATACTCATAGTTTTCAGACTTCTTATCCGCCTTATCAAGCTTCGTACCAGCTTCCATCGGTGTTCCTACCGGCTTACACTCCTCTTATTTAAATCTTCTTAAAATATTACATATATAATCAGACTGATCTAATGTAATACTTCCTTTATCTTAAGTAATTCTCATTCCTAAGAACTCATTAACTTTTCCAAGGTCTTTCATCTCAAACTCTTTCATTAATTGTTCTTTTAACTTCAATTTATCTTGGTTACATGACGTAAATAATAATATATCGTCAACATATACAGCGATAATGGTGAGCTTTCCATGAAGATTTCTGAAATAAACGCATGGCTCCACGGAAGATTTTTTGAAAGACATTTTCTGTGTCAGAACTCCGTTTATTTTATCATACCAGCATTTTGCAGCTTGTTTTAACCCATAGATGGATTTGTTTAATTTATACACCTTATTCTCCTTCCCCTTTATAACAAATCCTTCTGGTTGTTCCATGTACACGTCTTCATTAAGCTCTCCATTCAAAAAAGCTGTCTTGACATCTAATTGATCGATGTCTAAATCATATTCAACCGCTAAAGCTAATAGCATCCGTATCGTTGAATAACGAACTACAGGAGCAAAAGTTTCTTTATAATCTATGCCGTACTTTTGTGTAAAGCCTTTTGCTACCAAACGTGCCTTATATCTATTTATTTTTCCACTAAGATCTCGTTTTATTTTAAACACCCATTTACTTTTTACTGGTTTTTGACCTTTCTTGAGATCAACTAGACTCCAACACTTATTTTTGTAAAAAGAATTATATTCATCTAACATTGCAGTACGCCATTTGTCTGCATCTTTACCATTCAGTTCCTCTTTTACTGTATTCGGCTCATCATCACCACTGCTTAGCTTTGAAGCAATGTTAGCATACTCTTCACCATTGTTTATACTTGTGAAGCTTAGAGTATCTGAATCTTCAGAGCAGACCGATGACATCATTGGAACGTAAGTAATATCCAAAACGTCATCTGTACTAGCAATTGTTGTATCACCATCATCAGTGTCATTCAATGCATCAATTTCTTGTCTACGTACACTTGGCTTAGTACACGTGTCATCATACATAAGTTGTAATTTACCATCATTGTACGTCTCATTGAATGGCTCTGAATCAGGTCTACTGTTATTAATGTCATCTGTGACATTATCACTCATCAAATTAAAATCTATTATATTACTTGATGAATTGTTTATTCTACTATTTACAATGAACTTATTTTCAAAAAAAATTACATCTCTACTTATAGTACATTTCGTCGGACAATCAAGGTCTATCAGTCTATAGCCCTTGCTCTCTTCGCAATAACCAACAAATATATACATTTTACTTTTAGCATCCAATTTCCTTCTAATAGGAACCATCGCATATGCTAAACATCCAAAAATCTTTAAATGACTAATATCTACCTTTTTCCCAGACCATTTCTCTTCTGGTGTAGAACCCTTTAATGCTTTTGTGGGAGATCTATTCTTTATATACACAGCCGTCTTTACAGCTTCAGCCCAAAAACGCTCATCAAGGCCAGCATCTTGCAACATGCATCGAGCCTTTTCCATGATTGTCCTATTCGCTCGTTCGCTTACTCCGTTTTGAGCAGGAGAATATGGAACCGTCGTTTCGTGAAAAATTCCATGCTGCTTAAAAAAAGATTTAATTTATAATTTTAAAGATTTAAACATTGATTTTCAACAAGAATCTTAAAATTTTTAAAAGTTGCAAAGACTTCACCTTTAGATTTTAAAAAATATACAAAAGTTTTCCTCGTTAAGTCATCGGTAAATGTCAAAAAATATTTCGCGCCTCCTAACGAACTTCGAGACATGGGTCCACATAGATCAGTGTGTATTAGCCCTAATACATCACTAGCCCTATTAAAAGATTTTTTAGGAAACGGTAGTCGAGATTGCTTCCCCTTAACGCAAGCTATACATGATTGATAGTTATTGTCATCGTAATCAATACCAGTGACCATACCTTTTTTCAGCACGTACATACTCCTCGAGTTCAGATGAGCAAGTCGCCTATGCCACGTCTCTTGTGTCTCCTTACAGCCCGAATTAACAGCTTTCGAGGTTGACGCCTTAGGTTCCACCTCGGAAACGTTCGCTGTCGATTTGGAAATGTCAGTCCGCATCTAAACACAAGTTATATTTGGCACTTTCTGTTGCAGTCGGTTTACAAGAACCTAATATGTCTAATACATACACATTATTTACATGACTAGCCGTCGCTACAACCTCTTCTCTCTTATTTACAATTTTACAATTATTAAAATTAAAATGTACAGAAAAACCCTTTTTCGTAACAGCGCTAACCGAAAAAAGATTTGCTGAAAGATTAGGTACAAAATATACGTCACTTACAGTTTTGACAAGATTATTACGTAATGTGATTTTTATATCACCCTTTCCAATTGCAGAAAGTTTCTCGCCATTCGCAATACTTACTTCCACGGGTTTAATAGGAAATTATCGTAGAAAACATTTCTATTATTGCACATATGGTTTGTTGCTTCTGAATCAATACACCATACGTCATTTCTAACAGTAACAGACAGTGCTGTCAATATAGCCTCATCTTTTTTATGTGAAACCTCCTTAGTAGATTGTTTATTTTTATATTTACAATTCCTCATTAGGTGACCTGGCTTTCTACATTTGAAGCACTTTACTTGTTTTCTAGATACTAAAGCTGTAGCACCTTCACTTTCATCCTCTCGTCTTTAGCACTCCTGAAGTAACTTTGCTTTCACTGTTTCGCTAGACAATTTTAAGTTGTTATTCTCGAGAGTCATTATTAATGGATTGTAGTCTGATGGCAATCCACTCAACATAATAATTAATAATAATAATTTATTTTAATAATAATAATAATAATTTATTTTCATACAAAAATACATGTATACAAAATGTTGCAAAATTTTTTGATACAATTTAAACACATTTCTTAGGAAATAATATATTGGAGCTTTGACCCTCGTACTGAGAAAACTCGTGTTACGAGGGGCATGCCTTCCATAGGACCGTATTTTAACTAAAATTATCATTAAAGATTGTGTAAATAGTATTAATAATAGAAAATTAATTCATGATTAGTACATACTGATGAATAATTAAACTTATATATAAATAATTTGATATCTCTCTATTACATTGTGCGTGCTTGGTATGTGTACGTGTGTATGAATGTTTACGAGAACATATGTGTGTTTGCGCGTGCGTGTGTGTGTGTGTGTTTGTGTGTGCGTGTGTGCGTGTATTTATGTTTATGTAATTTAAAATATTGCATGCAGATTACTGTGTGACTTTCAGTAGATTTTCAGTTTCTCTGTAACTAAAACCCATTAACCATTTAGTAAGTTTCTTTTTACATTCATAGCGGCTAAGGTTTGTAATGTTAAGAACTTTATTGACATCATTATATAAGCGTGGGCCAGCTATGATGCTTTGACGTCCAGCGAGGTTTGTTCTGTATGGCTTGGTGCGAAAGACAATTCGAGTGGAACGTTTATCAGCTTGTTGCCGATGTATATCACCAGCGGGCCCATGACACTGAAGAATTAAATTTAATATATAAAGCTGCCGAACGGTGAGTACTGAAGACTCTTTATACAAGAGTGTTGTGGGGTATCTAAAAGGTTTTTTGTTTATTACCTTTAGTACAGCTCTTTGCGCTCGTTCCAGGTTAATCATGATAGACAGGGACGCTCCTCCCCAAGCACTAATTCCATAGCTAAGTATTGATTGGACTAGGGCATAGTAAGTTAGTTTTAGTACTTTCTGGTCGGCTATGGAGTTTATTTTTTTAAATACGAAGGTAAGTTTTCGAACTCTTTTACCTAGTTGAGAAATATGGCTTTTCCAAGATAGTAACCTGTCTATCACGACCCCCAGGTACTTTATTTCAGTATCACGGGCAATTTCAGGACAATTACAAGTATCACGAGGACTCAAACAAGCGTGGATTTTGACTGGAAAAGGGTTTGGTGGTTGATCTACTTCAGAAGCAGAGAAGGTTATGAACTTAGTTTTGTCGATATTTAGTGTAAGTAGATTACGTGTCAGCCATAATTTAACCGCTCCAATCGCATTTTCAGCATTTAAACGTGCTTGTTCCCAATCCCGTCCGTCCACAACCAGAACCGTATCATCAGCATAAGATATAATTTTAGTATATCTGATCATTATCTTGCAGAGATTGTTGATATAAATGAGGAACAGAGTGGGGCCAAGCACGCTTCCTTGAGGTACGCCATAAGCTATTATTTCATCCTTACTAGTATAAGACCCAATTTTAACATTTTGCGTACGATTTGTTAGATAGTCCCTAAAGACATTAAGTGCTGTGCCCCTAATTCCAATCTCTTCTAACCTTTTTATAAGAATGGAGATAGATACCGTATCGAAAGCTTTCGATAAATCAATAAATATTGCAATGACTTTATTTTTAGCTTCAATGTTAGTAACTATATTATCAACTAAGGTATGAATCGCATTTTCGGTACAAATTCCCTTTCTAAATCCAAACTGGTTCTTAGAAATAATGTGGTTTTTATTTAGATAACTCAAAAGGCGTTTATTTATTATTTTTTCATGTATTTTAGATAGTATAGTCAATATTGATATAGGTCTGTAATTTGTAATCTTCTCTCTATCTCCCTTCTTATAAATAGGATGTATGATAGCTTTCTTGAACACTCGTGGAAAGACACCCTGGGAGAAACTAAGGTTTATAATGTGTTTTAGGGAAGGAATGATGTTCTTACGTACAGCTTTCACTATGTTAGCAGATATACCATCCCACCCCACTGCACAATTGCTTCTAAGAGATAAAATGACAGAGTTAATTTCCAGTTCATCTGTGTCGAAAATTGCCATAGAATTTAGATTTATATTGGAGCAGGATAATGATGGCGTAATAGGTGTTTTGTCATGCAAATTTTCTTCTACAAGTGGTCGAGCTAGATTGGATCCAATATCTACAAAAAACTTGTTAGTCATATTAACCGATGTTTGGGGATCGGGCGAGATCGTCAAGAGTTCTTGAGGGGGGCTTATCTCCGTTTTCAAATTTGTTACTCGTTTCAGGACGTCCCATGTCGCTTTAGAATTACCTCTCGCAAGCAGAAACTGTTCGTTTTCATAGTTTCTTTTAACTGTCTTTAATAGATTACAACAAAAATTGCGATACCTAATATACGATATTTTGGCAATTACACTATCTGGATATAGCTTCGTGCGCTTGTGTAATCTATCCCGAGTACGAATGCACCTCATCAAACCCGTAGTAATCCAGGGTTTGATATTAAGTTTTCTAGATGGGACTTTTATGACCTTCGAATGTTCTTCAATTACTCCCGAAATGGTTTTAACTAGTGTTTCTGCAGCAACATTAGCATCTGTGCTTTCAAGTACCGTCATGAAATCAGTTTTACTTAGTTGCGTTACAATAGCATTAGTATCGGTTACTCTTCGAAATTTATTTGTATTCTGTAAATTGTAGCAGCATAAATCAAGACTTAAGAAGGTAGGTCGATGGTCTGTGATATAAGTATCTAAAATTAGTGTTATACAATTTCTTTTAGTTTGAATTAAGACATGATCAAGACATTTATTATCGCGGGTATTTATTTTATGTGTTGGGTAAAGACCATGGCAAGATATTACATTTATATATTTTTCCATAAGTGGATCCTTACTGTCGGGACATATGTTAATGTTGATGTCACCTAATAGTGTCAGTGTTTGGTAATTCTTCAGAGAGAACAGTGTATCATCTAGGCTACTGACGAAATTATCAATATTACGATAGGATGGAGAGCGATAGATTGCAACAATAGCTATGTCTTGTTTGTATTTGAGTACAAGGCAATTAGCATCAAGAAAGGGAGGTTCACTAAATTGACATTCCATCTCTCTCCGTACATAGGCAACAACTCCATCATTTTGGTTACAGAAACTTGACTTGAACGATACATAACCAGAAAGTAACGGAATAGTTGGTGTTTTGCTCAGCCAACATTCTGATAAGATGACGATGTCGCATTTCACATCCATTGAGTATAGCAGAATTTCCAGTTCGTTAAAGTTGCAATTTATACTTCTTATGTTTAAGTGCAAAATATTAAAGGGATGTTTAAGTGAGTCTAAATGTTTTGAACAGTTCTGTGGATCGCAGAGATATGATTTCGATAATTCTATATCATCTATATTGGAAGAAATATTGTAAATGTCAATCATGATGAACTTTTGAAAAAATTGTGATACGATAGGTATAAGTTTTTCCAGAATAAGCAATTGAATAGGTGAGTAACAAAATAAAGACTATCTTCTGTGTAATAATGCATGCACAATACACTATGTAAATCACAATATAATATTTGTAATATCGTATTTTGTATATTTGTAATATCATATAATTTGTATATCCGTAACATTCGTATTAGTGTGTGTAAAAGTGATCTTGTATATGATTTAGATTTTTTAGTTGTGAGATTACTACAAAAAAAATTGCTACAAAATCGTCTTCTAGCGGTGAAGCAATATCTTGCAATTGTTGCACTATTGTATGAATTTTGGATAAATATATCTCCATGTTCTTATAATCACTTAAATTCACGGCAAAAAGACTTCTTAAGAGACTCAACCTCCGGCATAATCCTCTGTCTTTATAAGCCTGTTGTAAGATTGTCCACGCTTCACGTGCGCTCTTAGCATTTCTTACATGTGGATATGCTAAAGATTGCACAGACAGACAAATTTTCGCCAATGTCTTTAGGTCTTTTTTGCGGTCTTTACACTCACCTTCCATACAATCCCATAAATCCTCGTGGATTAAAAGCATTTTCATTGTGAACTTCCAATTATGATAGTCATCAATGCCTTTTAGTTTTTCCATAGGACATTATGTGTTCTTGCTGTCGGCCATCTTTACGTCGAAAAAATATTTAAATTTTTGAATATTTTTTCCGTTTACTGAAGGCCCATAACCTGATGAAATATATGGTTTGAATTAATAGACCATATATGTTCGCAGAGTTTATTTTTATGTAGTAGGAAACAGCAAAACATGCAACGACCAACTCTGACACATTCAGAAGAACAGTCGAACAGTAATGACATTTTCGAATATATATAAAACTAATTTATTCTTAAGAACGTTTTGGTTTATAATAGAAACTCATTTCTAACATATGCGGACATGAAAATGTCGAAGTTTGACATTTAAGTAATTTTCAAATATGTTACGCAATATACCTCCCCTCGAAACAGATACAAAATATTTTTCCTATTTAAACTCTAGTTGACGAGTTGAATTTTCTGATATTGAAATTTAAAAACTTTAATTAAATTTATTCCAAGAAAGTAAGGAATAATTTGTAATGAAAAAATGTATTTATAAAAAGATTATTTAGTAATATATAAATTCTACTAATTAATTTTTAATTTTAAACACTGACTAGTCCAGTTGCTCAAATTTTCAAACCCTTCTAGCTTAACGTTTATCAGGGTTTAATTCTGTACCGAAGGAAGTACCAGGAGTAATAATATATTCGAGTAATAGTGAAATCGCAAACATTGACGTTTTTGTCATCGTATCGTGTGTGCCTAAAGGTATATGGGGCACGAATCCTAGCAACAGCTGTTGACGACATGACGTGCTGTTAAATGACAACATGACGTAAAATATTGTAATTGACTTCAAGAAAGGAGGAGGATCTATATTTGTTAATATATATATTTTTTAATATATATATTTTTTAATATATACATGTTCATCGACTTTAAAATTATTTTAGTGAAATTATTTTTATTGCCTTTTTTTAAATGTATTATCATATTTTCTATATTCTTTTTGTAAGTAATAATAAATATGACAATTGAAATACGCATTACTAATGTCGGGAGTCAATTCCCCCCAATACTACTATTGATAATATTTTAGCCCGCACACGAAAATCAATATTGATGTGTTTGTCCCTTTATTGAAATTGTACGGAACCCTCAGTACGCGAGTTCCACACTCGCACTTGGCCGAATTATTATGAGACGAAGACATTGAAACAGCTATAATAATTGATGACTTCAACGTTTTATCAACACAGAAATGTGATTCCGGGAGAATCATGAGACCGATCCAATACATGTAGCGGCCCTTGACTCTGTATATTTAGTCAGACCTTGGGCAGCAGATAATGGTTCCTTTGTTTGATGTGAGGAATCTATGTGACAATGCACTTTTTGCTAACGACACAGCTTTTTTATTTAAAGTTACGAGAAAATAACACAGTTACGACGATGTAAGCAGTGCATAGTCGCAGGTTCTTCAATGGTTTACGGCTAATAATTTGGTATTAAAAGCATAAAAACTAAACGAATCGAATAAGCGTTACCGAACGTTAAAAACAACAATTTACTATTTTATCAAATAATGAAGTACTAAATGTAGCTGACTCAACAGTCTTTTTAGGAATAACTTTAGACTCAACACTTCAATGGAACTCCCATTTATCATCTCTGGCGGGAAGACTCAGCTCGGCGGCTTACACAGTGAGAAAATTAAAGCAACTAACTAATATCGATACAGCTAGACTTGTTTATTTCAGTTACTTTCACAATATTGTGCATTATGGCATTTTAGGGTAGGGTAGGGCCGCGGACATAGAATATATTTTTATTTTTCAAAAAAGAGCCGTTCGGACCATTTACAGATATTTAGAGATCCCCTTCGAGATGTATTTAACGAAACAGGTATTCTTACAGTGTCGTCACAGTAGATTTAATGTAATATTTTGTACATTAGGCAGAATATTAATTTATACTCAAAAAATAGTAAAGGTCATAATATAAATACAAGAAACAGAAATAAAATTGTTATGCCATACTTCACAAAGTCAGTAATTGTTTCATGGGGTTTGGTGTTCGCTTCTATAACAGGATTCCACAGCCTGTTTTGGAATTGCCTCTAAAGCTATTTAAAATTGACATTAAAAAAGTGTTTAATAAATAAAGCCTACTCAGAATAGTTTTTATTTAATAAATGATTGCTTGAACGACGACAAAGCTTGGAATCTAAGTTGCGTTGACACTCAGCTCAATGATAGAATTGTAAAACAAATTCATGTAAACAATGGCGTTTGGAAAAGAGAGACTTTCTTCTCATCCGAAAACCGCTTTCTGAACTAGTGATAGCTTCAGACAAACTGACTGACTAACCCCTTCTGACGTGTCAAAAGTACTTTGTAAAATGACTATTTAAAATAAACTATTTTGAGTTTGAGTTTCATTCGGCTATTAAGAACTTGAGCCCTTGGCTGAGATGTTTAAGGGGGGGAGGGGGTCGAGTCAAATCTCATCTAATCTTACGTTGGAGAGAGGGGGGGTCGCGGCAAATATCACGCAATTTTTTTTCTGATTGAAACCAAAAAAAATTATACTATTTTAGTCCAGCTATTATACATTGCACCAGCTAAGCAAGCGCGTATGTTCCGCACAGTGCGACCCTCACGGATTGTCACAAGACGAGCTAATGAGTTACTGTGCGCAAGCGTGGCTAGATCAGAACGAAGTTGAAGGAGCACTTTTACTGAAAATCATATGGACATGTTGGTTCCAACAGTCTCTCTTGAGACCGCGCATGATTCTCCATGGACTGAATTAGAGTAGATATTCTTTTTTTAATCACAGTAATTACGATTTTAGTAATCTATTGTTTAATTTATATTACACTTATAATTAAACTCTCAGCAATATTGATTACTAGTTTTAACTAGTCGTAAATAAAAGCACGAAGCAATTTTTTTTCTTCTTTTTACAATAACAATCCAACGCGTTTACGTAAGAAACCCACATTTTGAAAAATCTCACGTGAGATTGGGGGATGGGGGAGGGGGTTGAATAAAATCTCACGACATCTCACCAAGGGGGAGGGAGGAACAGAAAATTTAAAAAAACACCTCACGTAATTTATGGACGCCTCCCTATCTGTATATAGGACCTCGATACTAGATGATACCGTTGTTGTGACTGAAGATTAGATCTACTTATTTATAATTTGAGATTTTTTTCTTACTAAAGTATATTCAAAATTTTAAATATCTTTTATTTAATGACTATATCTTCCTGTAGGTTATAAATAAAAAAACTAATATTTATCAAAAGCTACATTTATTAGTAATAACACTAACACAAATCTGATAACAAAAAAAAAAAATTAATGGAATACAAACATGGCACAAATCAACTTATACAATATCTTAATAACAAATATATGAGAAAACAACAACTTTCACAGATATACAGGATATGGGCAAGTTATTTTATTAAAAAAAAAAATGTTATTGATAAAACATGTTACAAACATAAAACATAATCAATACATATTATTTAATTTCCATAAATATCGTATTCTAACATATAATATTTAAATTACATCAACTTCAATTGAATTGTCATAAAACTACCAATAACTCAATAAAGTCTAAGGTCTAAGGTTTAAATTTTCCGAAACTTACATCCACACTCAGAAACACTCATTAATTTAGGGCTAATGGTTACAAATTCTCATTAAATTTATTAATTGTAGAAACATCCTAGAGACAAAATTTAATCGTTACATAGATAATGACAAGTTTGAGTATCCGTAGGGCGGAGCATTACCCTTCCTTACCTCGATATTGCCCTGGTGTGGCCAAACTAAAAAAAAGTGTTTTTTTATAATTTACAAAAAGTTATTTTAAATTCATTTAAAAACCATAATTAAATGTATTAGATTAGATTTTTTGTATTAGATTTTTTTGTTTTTATTCCTGTGACAACATTCTCATGTGTCATCAACAAATAAGTTTAGAATGTCAAATTGTCAATTTAAATTTCGTTTTGGGTTTAAGCAAGCAAACCTAACTGAAATTGAAATTTGAAAGATTTCCTAAAATACAGCATAATAAAATAACAATAATATAAATAAAATTAAGGTAAATTGGTAAAAGAATATGAATGAAAGTTAATTAATTGAATAGTCATTCAAAGAGTTTGCTTCATATTCCTTTTTCAATTGAGGAACCACAACCTTCGACTTCGCGTAGAAGGATGGCTTATTTAACGGCTGACGAGAATTATTTATTGACGAAAAAAGCCATAAAATCTAAAAAGTCCGATATTTTTCAAATTTGTAGATCGTCAAATCACTCATTAACGAGTATAAGTAAAGGTTTTGCTAGACTTAAGTTTATTTCTTCTGACTCTAGGAGTGATTAATTATTGATTTATAACAAGGAGCGACTTAAATAATCCTTTGACGTCTTTGAGTGTAGCAGTTAGTATATAAAAATGCATGTTTGTTTATAGCAACTTGGTATTATACGCTATCTACCGATAGATGGCGGTTCTTCTTGCGACTAGCTGTTAATACACATTTAATAAGTCGTATAAAACACAACATAGAAGAGTTTACATTGTGTAATATCTCTGCTATAACTATCACGTCAGAAGATAGTAACGCAAGTACCATTAGATTTTTAATATTACAATGTCGCTTAAGAAGAATAAAGTCGTAAGTGCAAAACGAAGTATTTTATTAGATAGATTGTTTTATTAAGTAACGTGCGTTTTGCATATACAACCTTTTTCCTCGAATATTTAAGTACTTGTTAACGAGTTAAAAGTACAGGACAGTGTAGACCCGCCTGAATTGTGTTTTATCATTTAGATTTTTAGATCTTATTATTCATTAACAGCTATAATTATTACAGAAGTTATAAAAATGTTCACACACAGACATCCTTTTGTAAAAAAACACTGTTTATGTGGAACAAAGATATGCAAAGATGTTATATGCTCTAAGAGGTCCTTGGCCTGGAGCAGGGGGTCAAAATTAACGAAAAAAGAATTAGGAGTATGTGAGACGATAAGAAGGACCATAAATTTCATTAAGCCTCCAATACAAATAATTTCCTTATACGAAAATTATTCATCATAAAGCGAATACCATGGTAGGGATGTGTTCTACGGGTCAATTAGTTTCGGAATCTCTTACCTTGATTGCTAGATCATATTTGAATGTTTAATACATACTTTAAAAAATGCAACATATACACGATAAGTCAAAAAGTAAACATAACCACTAATCTCGTTCAAAATAAAAAAGGTTTAAAAGCTTCCATTAGTTTTCCTGCGATTTGCATTTTAATTAAATGAAAGTAAAAATAAGAGAACTTAAAAATACTATAGCTGACATAATTTTATAACAAATATTTTAGGTAAAAAAATATACAAAACTTACTTCAAATGCTGTCGAGTATAATTTAATTTACAATATTTATTGGTTTTTAATCAATAACTTAGCGAACTTACAAAACACTTCATAACTAGAACTCCCACATACTTTAATGTGTCAAATTTCTCCTATGAAAATGTTAAATAGTTTAAACTATATAATGAATTGCTGTTCGTTTGTCTCACTGAAACTCGAGAATAGCTGGAACGATTTGGCTAATTTTGACCTTGAAATAGTTTTGGCAGTCCAGGGAAGGTTAAACGATGAAAACTGCAAAAACGATTTTGATAAAAATTTTATCTGTAGTTTAATCACCTTAGCGAAGCGATGACGGGTCAGCTAGATTGTAATAAAAAGCAACATAGGCTTTTGAATATTTAAGTAGACATCTTATATACACCAGACAGATATATAGGTACACCAAACAAGTTATTCCGGAACTTTCTCCTTTTTATTTTGGTTTGAAATATTAACTCATTATCATTTGTATAACAAAGATTCTGTCAGAAAATAATGGACATCAGCACCTTTTCACCTACTTTTTAAATTTCTTAAACCAAGCGTCGAAGCAACAGATAATTAAATGATATTACAATTAATATAAAAGGTATATATAACTTAAAATATATAAATGGTTGTTGGTATGCAAGGAATCAATATGCAGTTGGTGCAAGATGGGTGTCTAGAATGCTCTCGCCGCTTCAACAACAAAAGCGCGTGAAGAGTTGGTGCAATTTTTTTAAACTCTGCGAATAAGACAAGGATGGAGGATTGGCTCGAATTGTCACTGGAAAAAATACTTGGGTTCATCATTATGAACCTGCCTCAAAAAAGAGCTCTATGCAGTGGCACAAAAAAGGCACAAGAAGTTTAGTGTAACAGTCGGTAGGAAAACTCATGGTGATAGCCTTTTTGGGACTCAGAAGGAATTCTGTAAATAGATTATAAAGATAACGTTAAAAGAAACCATCACAGGAAAAGAAAAGGAAAATTCACAAAAGGTATTTTCCTCCTTTTGCAGAACAACGAACCTTATCGGACGAGTCGAGTAAAGAAGCCCAGCCCACACCTACAGTTCTGACCGCCAACGATACAAGCGACAATTATTTATTCCCAAATCAGAAAAACACTCCGTGGGAAGAAATTTTTATGCGATGAAGTAAAGGGTTTAACCATTTCAAAACGAACCTTCATATCTTTACAACCCGAAGCTTAAATTTAAACTGTTACTCTGTCCCAGCACAATATGAAAGTTAGTACATAATGTTGTTTTCTACTTTGTTGCAAGACGCCAAGAGATGGCGCTGCAGAATAAAAAGTAAGGAATATTTGACGCACTAAATTGCAGTTTTATTTTCCTTAACTATTAGAGACCTTTGCTCGTTCCGTTTTATACATATGTACATACTATATATACAACAATTTTAATAAATAATATATATAATTCGATAAAATTCTTAACAGTATATGTTCATGAATATATTAGAGCATAGACGTCTCATACAGAGGTTTTCATGTTCACTGTAACATTCGTATATATTACATTATTTCTTATTTTTTATTAATATTAAAAACAAAACACTATTTTATGCAGGACGTGCTATTTTAATCTATTCATATTATAAAAGAGTGAAACCCAGAAATCTCAAAATAATTTAAATTATCCATCGAATTCGCAAGAAAAAAAAATTTTTTTTCACCATCAATAAAACTCCATTTTACCTCAGAACAACAACGACGAGTCGTTAATTTCGTAAACTTCCATATAAATAATAAAACATTCTCTCAACTCAACTAAAAAAGTGATAAAAGAGAAACATCGATAATTCGCAAAACTATGTCGCGTCAAAAGTATTTTAGTAATTTAACTCTAATTAAAATTTAAAAAATAATAAATAAAAAAAATTGCTGTTACTTTTAGGACTTACTTTATTTTAAGAAACTCACAAATTTGTAACACAACAAGACAACTAATTTTACGCATATGATATTAAAATGAACGAAAGGTTTATAACTATGATTTAAACTTATAAAATACTTAAAATGTACATAAAACTCTCACATACTTTAATGTGTCAAACTTTCCCTTAAAATAGTGGGTAGTTTCATCGAAATATATAATAAAATAAATACCATTATAATTTTTAAATTAAATTTGTTTTAATTTGGTTTGGATTAACTTAGTAGTATTATTATCTTCATTACGAAAATATTTCAATAAATGCACCTAGCAATGCAATATTCAATAAAACAGGTTTATGATGTGTCGAACAATTACGTAAATACATATAAAAATGTTTGTTTGTATTAAATCAATGTTTGTTTACACCACATGCCCGCCAAAAGAATAATAGATCTAAGAAAAGTTTGACACACTGTACTGCGGGTTTATTTTCCTTAACTATGTGGTACCCAGTTTGATTATTAACCATATGTAAATGCTATATCTACTACTATTGTAGACGTCTTATGAATAATATATACAAACTACCTGGTTTATGTGAATACTGCCCCACTCCACACATTATAATTAATATTTTATTCTTTAAGATTCAATATAATATATATAATACTTAATATTAAGCTTATATTTTAATGTACTCAAAAATCCCAGAAAAGTCAGAAAAATATATTATCCTCATTGGTCAATGTCTGAGAATGCAGAAGGAAGAAGTAATTTTTAACAATACAAAAATCTCTATTTTATCGTTCATAAAATACATGTGAACCAAAGAGAACCAAAGAGAAGGAATGAAGTGTGAGAAGAGAGAGATCGTTCACAAACATTAATTCAAATTCAATATCGGCAGAGTATCGCTTTCTAAGAAGGATATATAATTAAAAATCAAATTTCAAAAATAAATAAGAGATAGCAGTGAGGGCTAATGATAATGCAAAATGTTAACTTAAACAATTGTTATCAATTTTAAAAGAGTTACATAACACAAAAAGCAATAACTAATTTTACATGAGCGGTGTTAGAATTTACGTAATATACTATATATTACTTTACATAGTTTACTATACTTTAAACTGACGAAATACACAGTTAAATGTGTCACATTTTCCATTAAAAATTATGCACTTCATAATTTCAACAAAGTAGTAATAATAAAAAGAATTAAATAGATTTCTTTAGTAGATACTCGTATATTGGAATCCTTGTTATCCATTTAGTTGCAAGTCTACAACACATGGCGCTGCATTATAAAATATAAAAAAAACTTGACGCATTAAATTGCGGGGTTCATTTTCCTTAACTATAAAATCATTGTAATCTCACATACTATGTATATTACTCTTATACAGATACCATATACAGCGATCAAATTATGTACAGACAAAGATAATATTTTACTTATGAATAATAAATATATACACACTACTTTGTTTTGTAATAGCTCGTCAAATATAAATTTTACATTATCTTTTATTCTCTAAGATTTAATATTAAAAAGATAATACATAACATTAAATGTCTATTTTAATCTATTCAAACAATAATATATAAGAGTCGAAACAACAAATGTCAGTAAATTAAATTATCATGATTTGTCAATGTCAGAAAAATTTACGAAATTATAATTTTACTCAATAAAAAATCTCCATTAAATCTCAGAACAAGGAGAGCGGTTTGCTAATTTAGCCATCTTTAATATAGGTAGTTAGCATCTGGTGGTAAATAAATAAACATTCACCAGGAACTAAACAAGGAATGCTAAAGAAATGTTTACTCAAAATTTTAAAAAAATGTGAGACAACAGGAGAGCAGATAACAGAAGATAATGTTACTATTAAAAAACTTACGAATGTATAAAGTAAACTATAGTTTTGACTTACAAAGTACTTAATATCTACAACTCTCACATAGTTTAATGTGTCAAATTTTTCCTTTTAAGTATATGAAGTAATTATTAGGATTTAATATTTAAATATTTCTATTTCTCTGTGACATGACAGTCATTACAGTACGTATTTGAACATAATCAAACCAAACTATTTCTGAACATCAATATCAAATAAAACCTCTATAAGTTGAAAATGATTAAAACAAATATATATAAAAATGTTTGTTCGGTTGTACAATATGAATGGTCATCGACATTGTGTTTATGCTGTACACCACGGGATGGCGCTGCAGCATGAAATTATCACAATGGTATTACAAGTATTTTATTTTATGCTTTCATGTTTTGCATTTCGTTGCAACTCGTCAAGAAATGGCGCTGCACAATAAAAATGAAGGAAAATTTGACACATTACACTGAGGGGTTTATTTTCCTTAATTATAAAACCTTTCTTCAATTTTGTTTGTTTACATTTACATGTCTACCGACTAAATATACTATAACTATATTTACTATTCGTTAAAAAATATCATATATACAGCGATCAGATTATGTACAGACATAATAATATAATATCTATGAATATGTACACACTACTTTGTTTATTTGTTTATATCCATTCAATACGATTAAATACAAAAAAGATTTTAACTTAATGTTGCGTTATATTTATTCATATTTCTTAAAAAAAGGTAGCAGAAGAAATTATCCTCATTTATTAATATCTGAATTACAGCAAAAAAAATACAATTAAAAAGCTTCCGGAATACGTCAGAGCAACAAGGAAGAACTATGACAACTATCATGAAAACTAATATACTTTGTTCTTCCAATAATTTCAATACTAATCTCCAAGTAGCACAAGAATGGAGGTTTTGAGATCTTCAAAGTTGTATAAATGATTTGCTTATACGGAATTTATTTAGTAACCAATGTGATTTTTATTGCATGAAATGTAAACAAATATTAGGGGATGAAAACATTTTAACGTATATTGCAAAATATATTAATAACTATAGTTTAAACTTACTTAATACTTAATAACTAAAACTCGATTAGAAAAAAATTGTAAAAAAAAATGACACTCATTTAATTAAAATAGAAAAATACGCAAAAAACCTAAGGGAAAACTCAAACTTTAAAAAAAATGTTTCAATATTATTAGAAATTTTGAAAAAAAATGTATTCTAAGGTAAGGTGAAAAAAGTTAAATACAAGAGAAGCCTTAAACATTACTCACATCCCACTATATATACAAAGGATGGCTATATATTACTTATATATTTAATTTCTCTGATTTGACGCCCTTTTTTTCATTAGTTATATATACACTAAATTACTTAATAACTAAAACTCTCACACAGTTTAATGCGACAAATTTTCCTTTTAAAATTATGAAATAATTTCAACAAAGTAATTACAATAAAAAGCAGCATTAAAACTTTAATCCATATAAATAAATACAATAGGAGTGTATGTTTGTAATATTAAAATAACCGCTTTTTAATAATTGCATATGGATGTATTTTTTTTCTGGTTTTCTGTCTGTTTGTTTCGGCTAATCTCTGAAATGGTTAGACCGATTTTGACGGGACTTTCTCTGGCACACAGCTGATGTAACAAGGAGTAACTCGGGTTATTTAACATCTCGCTACGACCCATGAGAGCGGAGCAACGCGCGAACGAAGTCGCGCGGGTCGACTACTATTTAAATAGACTTCTCTACGGCATGACGTGACACAATAATTATAAAACCTGTCTACGTGTTCCGAGTCGTTGTACGAAATAAATTTACTTTAACACTGACTGAACACAATATGAAGTTATATTGTGATTATGTTGTGAGCTGTGTATTAGAATGCTTGTTATCCATGTAGTTGCAAGTCGACAACAGATGGCGCCGCAGAATAAAATATAAGAAAAATGTGACGCATTAAGTTGGGCTATAGAAGTATTTTAAGTTTTCAATATATCTTACACACTATATATATATATTACTCTTGTATATATTGTCATTTATTATTTAATATAAAATAGATTTTACAGATTCATATATAAGATTCGAAACCAGAAATGTCATAAATTTACAAAATTATAACTTTACGCAATAAAAAACTCTATTTATAACCTCTGAACAACGAGAGCGGTTTGCTAATTTAGTTATTTTCTAATATAATTATAGTATTTGTGGTAAATAAATAAACATTCACCAGGAACTTAAAAAACTACAGAGATTTTGTAATAGTTTACTAAAACTTTAAAAAAAATATGAGACAACAGGAGTGTAGATAATAGAAGATAATGATAATTTTAATCTTTAAAAAGTTACGATAGATACAATATATCTTTGAAAATATTTGTTACAACTCACCAAGAGATGGCGCTATAAAACCGATGAAAAATTTGAAACATTACATTGCGGGTTTACTTTCCTTAACTATGTAGGCCATCCATATTCTCATCTATATAACTTTATTTATTTTTGTATTTGTTAAAATTCTATTTGTATATGTACATGATAATAGTTTTGGTAAAGTAAGTAAAAAAAACAAATAAAAATATATAATAAAAACAAAATGAGAAAATTTTAATTTCCAACGTAACACTAAACCTCAATAAATAGAAAAATATGCAAAAAATCCTTAAGGAGAACTCAAATTTTAAAACATTAAGGTACAATTAGAAATTTTAAAACAATTTTATACTCAGGTAAAGTGAAAAAGATTATTAAGCCTTAAGTAATGAACTCACATCCCACTATATATACAAAGGACGGAGCAATCTAATTTATTACATTTTAGGTTGACGCTTTTATATGTATACTATAGATGTAACTATTTGCTAAAAATATGAAAAACCTTAAATACGAGTCAAACTGAAAGTTCTTAAAGCTGGCAACTTGTAAAAAATATAAAAAAAAATTAAAAATGGAACATATGTATTGCATTCGTTTGTCATTTGTTTTACGATTTGGCGGCAAATTGTTTTAGTGGATAGAAAAATAGTTTCTGCTGAGTGGCACACAACAACTGTTTGGACCTCGCAATAGGATCCTCCTTTACCACCGCACACCGCCAGGAAAAAGATCGACTATTTGGCGACGTCGAACGTGGAATCACTGGGACACCTGCCGTATTGCCCCGACCTCGCACCTTGCGATTTGTATTTATTCCCAAAAATAAAAGAAAAACTCCGAGTAAAACATTTCATGGATGGTGTAGCTGCGTTTCAAACGGCCGTCGAAGAGACCCCTAAGGACGAATGGGTATAGTGCAGTTCTTAGTGGTTCCATCAGATGCAGCGACGTACTGACGTGAATGTACCCTATTTTGAAAAGATACAATAAAACTGATAACTAGCTAGTTTAATCATCGTTGATTTTTTAAAAACTTTCAATTTCACCCTCGTAGTTACCTAAAAAATCTAAATAAAAGTCTCATCCCACTATATATGCAAAGGATTTTCCTGCATTTTGCATTTTCCTGTACAATACAGGAAGATACAATATAATATAAATCATTATCAATAAACACAAATAAATAATATACTCTAAATAAACAGCAAATCGGGCTCGAAGTGTTTGCCTATAATAAAATTTTACAGATCAATTTCTATAGCTATTTTGGTATTTAAACTATATATAATAGGAAAACAAAGATTCTGATTAAGTAGAGAAGTTTTAGGTTGTAATAATATATATTACTGCACCGAGTACAAAATGGCTTGTAAGTATATATATATTTTATATTTGATAGTTGGCAGATGACTCTACTCCACCTGATTTCTACTATAAAAGACAATAAACAAGATAACTTTATGTGCCATTAAAAACTTACCCTATAGCGGGAACAATAATATCCAGAATATTCAATTAATAATAAAAATATTTACAAAATTTAAAATCAAATCAGCCAAGATCCAGACTAAAGTAATAATTAACTTTATTGCTTGGATCGCTTTTAAATAATTGTCCTGTCTTAATAACAGTGACGCGAGCCGTAAAGGCGATCGGTTCGCTACTGCCAGTCGTCGCCGGTCGCGCGGCTTCAGCGCGAGCGCTTACTACGTTACAAGGGAACACGTGTGCTGGAAGTAAATTCCACTTTTTCGCTGTGCGACAAAGAAAAGAGTTCGCAAACTTTTTAGTTCGCGATGGAATCGATGCCACAGTTAGTCGGTGACAACGGAAACCGGCACGCGTAGTTCTTGTACGGAAAAGGAAGGGGGGAATGAGGGAGAACAATTCCTCTGAACACTCGCCGTGATACAGTCGATAGAAAGCGATCTCACGACGCAGCTGAAGAGGTGCGAGGGTGTTGGAGACCTCTGTATCGCCAATGATACGAACAGCGCGCCGCTGCAACCGATCCAGGGCTTCAAGCAAGTGCTTAGCGGAGATACCTGAGTTTTATACAGCAGGCACAGTTGCTGGGGCGTGAAGAAACGCCGCACCTTGTTCAGGACTCCGAGTTCACGTGACGCTGTTTTTATAACAGCCTCGATGTGATCCCTAGGATTCAGGTCGCAGCAAAGCTCCATTCCGAGCATGGCAATTTTGCAATGTCTGCTCGTCCAGCGGCTGCATGCCCATGATAACCCTCGTGCACAGTACTGTCATCTGCATAGCAATGTATGTTCCCAAGGGAAAGCATATCATTGATATGCAGAAGAAAGAGTGTAGGGGATAGCACAGAGCCCTGAGGTACACCAGCGTTCACTGCAAATAATTGTGAAGCGCATCCATCCACAACAACTCGGAGACTACGCTTGTGCAGGAAGCTAGCAACCCAGGTGCAGAGCTGAGCTGGCAGACCGTATGCAGGGAGCTTGGAGAGAAGACCTTTATGCCAAACCCTGTCGAAAGCTTTGGTGATATCCAGGCTGATGGCCAGTGATTCACCATACCTGTCGATAGTTTCACCCCAAAGATGAGTCACGTACGCCAGAAGATCACCTGTGAACCGCTTTGGACGAAACCCGTACTGTCGGTCATTAATAAGACAGTGATCTTCCAGGTAATGGATCAGCTGGTTATTTGTAATTCTTTCCATAACTTTACACATAATTGAGGTAGTAGCTAATTTAGGTACTTTAATTTTTTCTGACTCTTTGTACTAAATTCTTCATACTTAACGACCCAAAACAATGGTTATAGGTTAGTAATTAAGGATATCATTTAAAAGGCGGATTGCCGACAAGTTAAACTAACATAATATCTAAGAGCAACTAAATATTAATCAAGACTATTAGAATTAAGATATCCACGTTAAATTGTTCACGATACTCCAAAAACAAAGTCTATATATAGATTGTTTTTTTTTGAATTGTAAAGTTTGCTGTTGCCTATTTTACTTTCACACTTTTCTACTGATAGTACCAAAAAGAAAAAATGGCGCCAAGTGCACTGTAGTGAATGTATGTTATTACAACAGTAGCAGTTATTTATATGTCACTGATTCACATATTAGCGCCCCGACATTACTTGACAATGTACTGGGAAATTAAAAGCAACCACAACTATTTTCCCTTAAATATAATAATTAGAATTCTCTTTTAGTATGTCTGTTGTTTGGATAATTCTATAAAATTAAATAAAGGCTTTACGTTTCATGAGCTTTTTTTTAAATTCAGATAAAGAATAGATATTAACGTGCCTGAAAGATAAACCTAACTTCTGTAATATAGTCTTTTATAAAAAAAATACATGAAAACTTAGGAGCCGTTCAAGACTATATTAATATATTTATTAATAACAATGATGGGGTTAATGAATTGATTATTAATGTTTAAAACACAAATATGCAGCATCATTCCCAATAAAGGGAAGGGGAGAGTTGGAATATTTATTTTATTAAATTTGTATTAGCGTTTTAATTATTTAGGTATACTTGTAAATTTTATTATATTTATATAAGTATTTTATTATAGATTTTATAATGTCGTTGCAATGTAATGATGTTAGTGATCACTTTCTATCTTTTACTGTAGTAGGGTTGCTTAGCGACGTTGGAAATAAACAGTCTTGTCATGGAGCCGTATATTATTTACAATAATGTTCTTAATAATTTGCTAATATAACATGTGGCGACGAGAAAATAAGGAAATAACAACGATGTCGCTCGAAAAATTTAGTTTCGATTAATTGAATAACTCGGACGATTGGGATTACTATATACAACGGTTCAACATTGAACTTGATTTACACGGTCTTAACACCCCAGAAAATGAAGAAAAACGTAAACGATTGCTATTATCACGAATTGGACAAAAGGGGTTTAAAGTTCTTGTTGATCATTTTAGACCAGATTCAGTAATAGAGAAAAAATTCGACGAACTTGCAGCTGTCTTAAACGACTATTACGGACGAAAAACATACGTTCTTGCTTTTGCTTCAAAAACTAGAGGAAGTGGCACATCGGTATCCCAATTTGTGATAGATCTTCGAGCTTCAGCGGGTTATTGTGAATTTGGAAAAGCATTAGATGAACGGCTTCGAGATCAGTTAATCATAGGTATAAACAATTATCAATGGCAACAAGAACTCATCAAGCAACATCCTAAAAATAGTTCTAAATTGGAAGACGTAGTAGCTACAGCGCGGAATCTAGAACAAGAAGAAACGCAAGCAAATTTTATAACACAAACACATATAACACGACCATTAAAGTCAAACGATAACATTAATAAAGTTGCTAAAGGTAGTAGAGATAATAAAAAAAAAGTAGCAGAATCTCGGAACAAACGTTGTTCATATTGTGGTAAGGCATTTCATAGAAACCTTTTTGATTGTCCTGCCCGTGGAAAACAATGTACTGCATGTGGTAAACAAAATCATTTTTCAAGTGTGCGTATTAGTACCAAAAATTCTAAAAATAGATATAACAAAACAAGACATGTGAATATCCAAAACGATGCAAGTAGTGACAGTACAATTTCAGATGTGGAAGAAGCTCTACATGCTTTTAATGTCACTGATAAAAACAGGCCGTCAAAAATATTAATTCCAACAATAATAAATGATATAAAAATCGACATTTTATATGACCCAGGTGCAGTGCATTCTGTTATTGGAAAAGAATTATGGAAAACTTTGGGACGACCCAAACTGAAGAAGTGTAGAAGCTTAGTGGGCTATACAGATGTAAAGATTAAAACATTAGGTATTTGTCAGATTATGGTAGAAGCTTTTAATACCACTAAACTTTTAGAAGTATATGTAACTAAACACAATGATATTCCATTATTCGGACTCGATTGGTGTATGCAGTTTGAACTTCTTACTTACAGAGTACCCTTAGCTCTCAAAAGTCAAGTAACAGCGGAATTGCAAAGATTGATAAATGAAAATGTAATTGAGTCAGTGGATACTATGTCGACACCGATTGAATGGGCGTCTCCAATAGTTATTGCATTAAAACATAATGGTAATATACGCATATGTGCAGATTTTAAGGTAACTATTAACAGTCACGTTCAAATAGATGATTATCCTTTACCTAGATTTGAAGAAATCACCTCTAAACTAGCAGGAGGGGAATTTTTTACAAAAATTGATCTTAAGGACGCTTATTTACAGTTAATGGTTCACCCGGATTCCAGGAAGTATTTAACAATCTCAACACATAGTGGGTATTACCAGTATAAACGTCTTCCTTTTGGAATATCTTTTGCACCATCTCTTTTTCAGCGAACGATGGAACGATACTTTATACTCATTACCTGGTTTGTAATGACCGCATCGGGAGAAGAGGAGGTGGGGTGGCGATATATCTACGTTCTTACATTCCTTTTTCTATAGTTAGCTCGTCTCCTCAGCCCTCTCCTACCGATTCAGCTGAACATTTGTTCATTGAAGTAGAACTTTCTCACAATAAAACTCTCCTTGGTGTATTCTACAATCCCTCGCATTTGTTTAACTACTATCCACATTTTGAAAATATTTTAGACAAATTACTCCCTATTTATAACCACTCAATTATCATGGGAGACTTTAACACCTGTTTACTTAAAGGCGACGTACATAGTAACAAACTGACAGACATAGTCGAATCCCGTAATCTGCATATTCTGCCTCTTAGAGCTACCCATTTTTTCCTGGCTGTATTCCTTCGTATCTTGACCTTATTATGGTTTCATCTCCAGATTTTGCTTTCAAACATGGCCAGTGTCCTGCTGATGCGTTTTCATATCATGACTTGATTTTCCTTTCATATAAAATTCGTCCTCCTAAATCTAAATCGAAAATCCTTCTGCAACGTAATTTTGGAGGAATGGACAGAGATCGTTTACTAGAGGATGCCGAATAGACCTGACTACAATCTCTACTGCCAATACAATTGATCAGAAAGTAGATATTTTTAATAATGTACTGACTCAGTTATATGATGCACATGCGCCTATAAAGCCCGTAAAAATGAAGCATCTGCCAGCGCCGTGGTTGTCTGATGACATTAAGTTGTTAACTGAGAAGAAGAACCGAGCGAAATACAAGTTCAAGCTCAATAATTCGGACACCAATCATAATAAGTAAAGAGAAGCCCGGAATCGCTGCAATACGTCATGTAGGGATGCCCAACGACGCCACATTCATAGTTCTGTCGAAAACAGCGACATGGCAAAAACCTGGAAATTCTTAGATTATGATTGTGATATTGGAGTTGGTAAATCTTCTCACAACACTTTAATTAATATTAATATCGATATCCTTAATAAACATTTTACATCTTCTAACGTGATAGACAGTTCTGAGAAAGATCACACTCTGCAAATTCTTTCGTCGATGCCAGCTCCAAATTTTCCACCGTTTACCTTCTCTCCTTTCACTGAATGTGATGTTAAAAGAAACATAATGTCTGTGACATCGAATGCCGTCGGTAGTGACGCTATTAGTCGTAATATGATTATTCCTATCTTAGATATAATTATTCCCGTTTTAACTGGTATATTAAATTACTCCATAAATTCTTGCAAATTTCCTGATACCTGGGGGTATAGTCAAATAGTACCAATTCCTAAGAAAAATAGTGCAGTCAATTATTCTGATTTTCGTCCAATCTCTATCCTTCCTTTTTTATCCAAAATTCTTGAAAAATTAGTTTTTCAACAGTTAAATCTTTTTATTAACGATCATTTACTTCTTAATCCTTTACAATCGGGTTTTCGTGCAGGTCATAGTACGGCATCAGCACTTGTCAAAATTACTGACGACATTCGATGGGCTATGGACAATAAACAGCTGACAGTTTTAACTCTCCTAGACTTCAGCAACGCATTTAACTGCGATGATCACGATATATTGCTTAGTTTACTGTGTTCTTTTAACATATCTCCAACAGTGTTAGACTGGTTTCGGAGTTACCTTATGGGCCGTCGACAACGAGTACGTCTTGATGAGAAATTCTCAACATGGAGCGATGTCCGGTCTGGGGTACCTCAGGGTGGCGTGTTGTCTCCTTTGTTATTTTCAATCTTCATCAATTCGATCTCTCAGTGTATCTCTTCTCCCTACCATATGTATGCAGATGATATCCAAATTTATAGCCATGCAGCTCTTGAAACCCTCCCTACTGCAATTGATGCTATCAATAACGACCTTGTGGAGATATCGAAGTGGAGCAATAAATATAATAAGGCATTATCAATCCTAATAAATCCCAGGTCATTGTGATAGGTAGTCCGGGAATGATTGCAAGGGTTGATTGGTTGAACTTACCACCTATTGTTTACAATGGTAATAAACTAACTTACTGTTCAACAGTGAAAGATTTAGGTGTACACTTAGACCAGACATTATCATGGTCGGTGCAAATTGACCAAATTAGAAAAAAAACATTTGCTGCATTGAGCTCCTTGAGACGTTTTCGATCTTTTCTGCCTATTCCTACAAAAATAATGCTTGCAAACTCTCTCTTACTGTCCATACTCGATTATGCAGATGCATGCTATTGTAATTTAACCGAGGACCAAATGAATAAGCTTGAGCGTTTACAAAACCTCGCTATTCGGTTCATATTCTGCTTACGCAAATATGACCATGTATCAGAATTTCGTTCAAAGCTCAAGTTACTCCCGATACGCTGTCGCCGGAATCTACATATTCTCTCGTTTTTGTACTGTGTTTTGTTTAGCCCAAATGCACCCTCATATTTGAGAGAAAAATTTAAATTCATTGAAAATCCTGCTGGGTTGAGAACAACGCGGAGACTTAAATTACAATTGCCCGAATTCTCAACAAAATTCTATGACAAATCTTTTACTGTTCAGGCTATAAATTTATGGAATGATCTCCCACTCACTATTAGACAAACGGCTACATTAGGTAAATTCAAGAAATTAGTCAAAGTTTACTACATTGATGAGTAAAACGACATTAATAATTATTATTTACCATAGGATGATATCTATTTATTAAATTTACTTATGTTGTTGTAGTATATTATTATCATTTTTTTTTTACAATATTTATAAGTGTATTATATTTGTATGTATATAAATTATTGTATACATGTATGATGTTTATGTATTGAGATGTAAATTATTAGTATATATTAGATGCTACACCACCTTCCTCAATCCCATCTTCGTTTTCTTTTCGAAACGAGGGTTGTCTGGAAGAGATGGCTAATTAGCCATAAGACCGCCCGTTGTACTTCACAGTTAACTCTTTAAAATATGTTATATCTAGTTTATTAAGTTTTGTTAGTGGTAGTAATAATAAACCGGATATCCGTGTGGACTTAATATTACATTATCCTTATATGTACAGATTACTCGTTTTTTGCGACCACGGTTCTAATTTGACAGTTTCGATCTAAATTATTTTCTTGTTTCGTCTTTTTTAAACCACTTTTTTTTACGTAGTCGGGTTATAGTGTTCAAACTTTACTTTTTTATTCAATAGTTTTCTGTTTCACGATCGGTATTACCTTTATAATCTCATATAGTAACGCAATGGGGATTTTTATTTGCTTAAACGAAACTAAATAACTGAAACGACTGGACCGCGCGAACTGTTCGACCGCATTTTAAACATATTATGACTTAAAATATATGATGTATATATATACATATTTGATGTGCTCGCCAAGACCTTTCTTTTGGTACCAAACACGTGATGATTATCTCAGTTTAATTTTGTTCGAGGTGAGAATCTGAGGTTTAAATTCTGTCATAAAAAAAATATAAAATGTATATAGCCCATGTCACCCACGCCATTATTACAAATCTATTGACACCTCATTCATTTAAATTGGTTCGGGTAAAAACACAAATATGCATACATATTTATGTTTTTATAATAATAATAATATGCGTACATATAAAGCATTATTCCTATTAAACCAGATATTAATGGTGACTTAGCTTAATATTACATTATCCTATTATGTACAGACTACTCGTTTAATTTCAGACAGTGACCAATTTCCATATTATTCCTATTAAACCGGATATTAATGGTGACTTAATATTACATTATCCTATTATGTACAGACTACTCGTTTTTTAGGTATTCAAATCTTCAATATTATACAATGTTTAATATTAACTTGACGCTACAGAACTTATGTCTATGTTGCTACTATTTGATACTCAAGTGGATAGTGAGGTTTGGATGATTTAAAAAAATAATGATTTTTAACAGTTATTTCTACTAAGTAAAATTAAAATTATAATTATAAAAATAGGTGTTTGTTTATTAGTTACATATCCAATCGTAAGTTAAATGGCATTTCTGTTGGTTTTAGTGCTAAAAACTCAGATAAATATCTGCTAAGTAATATAAAATCATCTGAACCCCACCAATGCTACTTCAACCAAACACTAGGTTTTATCACTCCGTTGACGAGTATAGTCTAAAATCTTTATAACGCTGACGCAAATACAATCTATACTAATATTATAAAGTTTTTATAAATTACTTATTTAGATTTTATCATGTTACTAATAGGCCTAGTGACTGATTTGGAAAAACTATTCTATCATGATTTAACTAAGAAAATTCTCGCCGGTAAAATGATTAGCTCTGACGTCATTATTTTGTCTGTCAGATGCTAATAATATTGCTATTTTATATGTAAAAGTATAAATTTTATAGACTATTAATATTATGCATTCCTACTTGTCGATAAAAGATCAAAAAAAACAAAGTTTAACAAAACTAAATTACATTGACTAAGTTGTGACGTCATAGCAGGTTCTATATTATTATATTATGTAAAGTAAAATTTTTATCGTTATTCATTACTGTATATTCATCCATATATCATATAAAATAAAATAATATAAAAAATCTCTAATATTCTGCTTTTTATTGAATTAGCGTCAGTGTGCTAAAGATGTAACGACTGTTTAAAATTACTTGTTTTAAGAACTATTTATTATTTATCTAATAACACATTATAATATTAATTCAATAAATGTGGTAAATAATAATAATGGAACGAGTCAAGACTTTAAAAGAAATGTTTTTACTTCAGAAAGAAGGGGAACGTAAAGTTCGTAAGGTATAGAAGGATTATATGTGAATAAGTATATTATATCAATGTTTGTTGATTTTCCATAACTCTATATAACAAGAACCCTATATTGCGTTACTGTGGATATATTGTATTACATTTTATCGGCTAAATGGTTAATGTCTCAATATTATTTCTCTCAGTTTGTAAATTAGTCTGTAACATCGAATGCCGTTGGTAGTGACGCCATTAGTCGTAATGTGATTATTCCTATTGGAGATATTATTATTCCCGTTTTAAGTAATATTTTAAATTATTCCATAAATTCTTGTAAATTTCCTGATGCCCGGAAGTACAGTCAAATACTACCAATAGTGCAGTTAATTATTCTGATATTCGTCCAAGCTCTATCCTCCCTTTCTTATCCAAAATTCATGAAAAAATTGTTTTTCAACGGTTATACTTCTTATAATCATTTACTTTTTGACCTCTAAGATCAGATCGTGCAGGTAATAGTACGGCATCAGCGCTTTTTAAAATAACTCACGACATTCGATGGGCCATAGACAACAAACAGCTTACAGTTTTAACTCTTCTAGACTTCAGCAACGCACTTAAGAAAAGTAAAGTTTTTTTAACTTATCTCCATCAGTGTCAGACTGGTTTCGGAGTTATACGTCACCTTATGGGCCATCGACAAAGAGTACGTCTCGATGAGAAACACTCATCATGGAGCGATTTTCTGGTCTGTGGTTCCTCTCTCGAAGTTATCAAAATTTATAGCCACACAGCTCTTGAAGCCCTCCCTACTGCAATTGATGCTATCAATAACGACTTGTGGAGATATCGAAGTGGAGCAAAGCCCAAGTGGCTCCCGATACGCTGCCGCCGGAATCTACATATTCTCTCTTTTTTGTACTTTTACAAATAACTTTTAAATATATCGAAAATCATGCTGGGTTGAGAACAACGCCAAGACATAAGTTACAATTACCCGAATTCTCAACTAAATTTTATGAAACTTTTACTGTTCAAGCTATGAATTTACTCTCTATTAGACAATCGGACACATTACGTATATTCAATAAATTAGTAAGTAAATATTACTATATTGATAAGTGAGAAGACATTTATAATTATTAATTACCGTAGAATAATATCTATCTATTATTAAATGTACTTAAGTTAATGCATGTATCATTTTCTTACAATATTTATTAGTTTATTATATTAGTATGTATGTAAATTTATTATATGACATATATATGGATGTAGGATGGTTATGTATTCAGATATAAAGTATTAGTATATATTATATGCTACACCACCTTCTTCAACTCTATCTTCGTTTTCTTTTCGAAATATAAGACTGCCCGTTGTACTTCACAGTTAACTCTTTATATGATATACATCAAGGTGTATATAGTTTATTAAGTCTCTTTAGTGGTACAATAAAGTTATAAAATAATCACTACACAAGTTAAAACAAAGTCACTTCCCGCTGTCTGTCCCTATGTATGCTTGGATCAATAAAACTACGCAACGGATTTTTATGCCGTTTTTTTAGAAAATGGAGTGATTCAAGAGGAAGACTTATATGTATAATACTTGCACCCGTGCGAAGCTGGGGCGATATAATAAATTCTATATATATATAGAAATAATAAATTCTAAGTATGTTGTAAAATCGGATGATGTACACGATACCTAAGGAACTGAGTACTTTATTGCGTTATTGGTAGTTGACGTTAAATCGAAAGTAGAACAAAGAAGTTAACTGTACTTTTAAAGGCAATAGATGCCTGGTTATACATATAACGTTATATGTTATAAAGATACACTAAAAGTATTGAAAACAAATATCAGGAGTTGCATCTGTTTTCATAACGAATAACTTAAAATAATTTAACAATACATTATTGAAGAAAAATTTTTGATTAAATGTAACAAAGATGCAGGATAAAACTTAATGATCTCACAAAACACATTCTCTTTAAATTTCAATTTTAATTTAAAATATAATAATTATAGTGCAAATTTACACTAAACACAACTCATCTATAACATTATTTTTGTACTTTTGAATAACAGTAAATAAACAAGTCAGCATAATTATAAACATAGCGAGTTTGTTTGGAGAAAAATAATTTATGCTTACGTTGAAAGAATGTACAAGTTTTGCATAACATATAAAACGCTAAGCATAATGATTTTTTTTTATTTCAGAAATAGTAATGTAAATCTGCACTATATAAAGTTATGTAACACTCCTTCCATTGGTTAAACCAAGAAGAAAAACAACCATCCAAAAATAATTTTTTAAACATGTATAAAAATATTGTATATTTGTCCAAAATAATGAAATATTTAATTCCATTCACACTTCAAAATGAAAACATGAAGGCTTCTTACAATGTTCGAAAAATTTTAAGAGTTTTTAAACATAGTAATTAAACAAAGTTTGTATTTTTTTCCAATCTTCTGATGTTGACTGCAATTCGAAATTAAAGATAGAGGGAAAGTTGAAAATGATGTAAATTGCATGTTACCTCTACTGATGACATTTAAAAAGGTTTGCTCTCTTCTTGTTTAACCACACCCATCTCCTGAAGCAGCTCCTCTATACCTTCGGGTACCCGTCCCTGGTCGAGTTCAAGATTCCATTTGTAGTACTGAAAAATTACACGAAAGTCATGAAAAATTTTAATCGACATTGTCACGTGATAAAAGTGATAGAACGATAAAACACTTAATCCAGAAATTGAAATAAGTGCGATAAAAACAAATAAAAAGGTTAGACTATTTCTATTAACTGTAAAATTTAAGTTTTACAAGTAATCCTGCAGGTTTCACACGGTTCTCTTTTACCAATCATATTGTAAATACTTGTTGGATGCTTAGATAACAAAAGATGTCAAATAAAATTTATAACTTACAAATAATTACAACCCTTGTCCTTTATGACCAATTAATATTTAAAAAAATATTGAGTTTAATTTTTTGAAATAAAAGCTAACCTGTCTCGCAAGTTAGTAGTAATATCGTCAGTAGTTTTAGTTTGTCGCAAACAAACATTGTGATTTTTATAGAGAGTTAAAGAAATTTGGTAAGTTATAAATGTGATTTTTAAAATTAAAAATGTTGTAAGTTATATATGTAAGATACCTTATCGAGCTCCTTCCTCAGGGCGAGTACTGAACTTTCCCGATCAGCAACCAGCTCTTCCAAATATTGGTAACGGAGTTTCTTGCGGGCGCGACACTCGCGTGCCGACTGCCTGCTACGTTCTAGAATTATATATTCAAGTATTAAGATCCTTGCAAAAACAATATTTGCATAAAAATAATACCTAAATTGAAGTCTGAAAATAGAAAACAGATTTGTGACTAAACAAAAAATAAGATTTATACATTAGAATCTGGATAAATTTTATTAAAGATTTAACTAAATCCGGTATTACTCTTCTATTGCAAAATTGAAATATTTTGAATACCGATGACATCATAGATTTTAAGACACACTTTATTTAACTGAAATAAAACTGAAAATTGTACTTATCTATATTTATAGTGCCTGTACAACTTTATAAAATTAGTGTAAGAAGTATAAAATTATACAGGATATACCTGGATAAGTACAATAGTTGTATTTAAGTAGAATTTGCTTTAAAAAATATGTTTAAGTCCTCGATGCATGAGATTTATTGCAACCCAAGTTTTATATATATCCTGAGTTACAAAAATAATTAGGGTTTTTGTTATTAACGTCTATAGTCAAAATTCAGGACTACTATTATACAATGTCCTTAACGTTTCTTTCCTATCTGTCACTAATATTAATATTAATATTATAAAACATAATTTGATGAAATGTAAAAGTATAAAGTAGAATAATATTCAATTACAAGTATCAAGTATCCTCACCTAGTTTAGCCTTCATGTCCTGTTTATCGAGCTGTGCCTTTCTGCCAGGTCTGCGGCCACGCTTTCCTCCCTCCCGCCGCTCTCCCCCCTCCGCACCTGATGCACCTGTTGACCCGTACACCCCGCCGTGGGACTCCTGGAGCAAAATGTATTATTGATCAAACATTGGATCTTTTGATTTAAATATTTATTATATATAAAATTGTCTACATATATTACTCGTATATAAAATAAATAATGAAAATGGTAAACCTTAGCGCAGTACCTGTCTGTTCAACCCCTGAAGCGCTAATGCCTGAGCGCTGTATATATAACCCCGCCCGCTTAAGCTGCGGAGTCGTGCGTGGGTTTCGTATTGCGCAAGGGCGAAATCAACCCTTCGCGCAGTGTCGGAGACGTCACAACCCGGAGAGGTACTAGTATCACAATAGCTAAATGTCAAATAGGTTGTCGTATAAATAGATTCAGCCTATTGATTGGTTACGAATATATTACCAATAGTACTTACAGGTGAATAACTGAAGAAACTTACAGTGCAGACAATATAAAAAAATATGTATTTAGAATAAGATGTTGATTTATATATATTTTTTTATTTATGGTTAGGTTGAAATATTAATTATCGTAGTAATATCAATCCGCAGGGCAGCTGGAAGCGAGCTGTTGGGGGAGTAGCAACCCCACGGACCTGAACTCTCCCAGGGGAAGTTCGTGTTCCTCATCCTCAGCTTGCCTTTGCAGGCTAGTTGGAGTAAACACTGACGTGGAACAGATCCTCTACCTCTGATTTGCCTAATTAGACGGATCAGAGTGGAGCCGCTAGAACTTTACGTTCTGAGGGTACATGTGTCACGTAAGTGGTTAGTTGGCACGTGAGGTTCCCCTCGGGAGAGACCAATGATCTGGTAGAATACCGGGTGCACATCCCTGCCCTTAAGCCGTGTAGCAAATGTTACAACGTACAAACGACGTTTTACGGGGGCCCCTTGATGAATTGGCGAGTCTCTGTCTACCCATTTTTAGTTTCCATATATTACCATAGTCCGAAATAAGGACAAATACGTATTTACATTTTATTCAAAATAGTATGCCATGTTTGTTCCTGTTATTATTCTCCGGTCACTACAAGCACAAGACACTATAGCTGAAATATCTAAGATTTTTCTCAAAAAAAATTGTTATACTTTTTAGATTCCTTCTTAATAATAACAATATACTTAATCAATAATCTATACATAACATGTAAAGCGTGAGTCGCACGCGGGCGGCACAGGTGGGGGACAACATGAAGCAATTAGGAGCGGCTTAGATACGTAAGCAACTCTTAATTGCCTCATTTGTGAATTCTTATTTTATTTTGATCGTCATATTACGTGGAGCGGTATTATCGATTTTACAAGTGGGCGCAAAATCCCCTAACGATGTGCCTAAAACTCAAACTCAAAATATTTTATTCAAATAGACTTTTTACAAAGTACTTTTGACACGTCAAAATTGGTCAGTCAGTCAGTTTGTCTGAAGCTACCACCAGTTCGGAAAGCAGTTTCCTGATGAGAAGAAGTGGCAAGAAACTCAACAGTTGCTCTTTTCAAAATGCCATTATTTACTTCAGTCTGTTTTCCAAAGGTATAAGATATATAATCATTCAGCTGAGTTTGACTTTCAACGTCATTTTAAATCCAAGCTTTGTCATTATTCAAATAATCTTGTACAGAGTAGTAAGCTTTATTTACTAAACACTTTTTTATTAGAGTTTTAAATTGCTGAAGTGGCAAATCTAATATAGGCTGTGGAATCTTATTATAGATGCGAACACCAAGCGCCATGAAACAGTTAATTACTTTGTGGAGACGATAGTATGGCGCTACAAGTTTATTTTTATTTCTAGTATTTATACTGTGTATGTCACTACGTTTGGAAAATAACGTAATGTTCTGCCTAATGTATAAAATGTTACAATAAATGTATTGTGACGGCACCGTAAGAATAACTATTTTATTAAAAACATGTCGAAGGGAATCTCTAGCTCTTAGATTGTAAATGGCCCGAACTGCTCTTTTTTGAAGAATAAAAATGGATTCTATGTCCGCGGCCCTGCCTCACAACAAAATGCCGTAGGACATTATATTGTGAAAGTAACTAAAATAAACGAGTCTGGCTGTATCAATATCAGTTAGTTGCCTTACTTTTCTTACCGTGTAAGCTGCGGAGCTGAGTCTTCCCGCCAAAGATGATAAATGGAAGTTCCACTCAATCATTATTTAAAAAAAGAGTGAATTTCTGTTTTTTAACATTCGGTAAAGCAAATTCCACGCACGCTTTAGTCTTTTTACCGTTTAGTACTAAATTATTAATTTTAAATCATTGAAGAACCTGCGACAATGCACTCTTTACATCGTCGTAACTGTATTGGTTTCTCTTAAATTTGAATATAAGAGAGGTGTCATCAGCAAAAAAAGTACAATGTCGCATAAATCCCTCGCGTAGTATGGCAAATCATTAATATAAATGGTCTAGGTCTATGGTCTAGAATAAAAATGGACCCAATATAGAACCTTGTGGAATGCCCATTCTTAAGAAGGATCCAGATGATTTTTCACCATTAATAGCAATATTCCGGGTCCTTTGGGTAAGATAAGAAGCAATGAGATCAAGTTCTTTATCACTAATACCATAATAATTGAGTTTTTTAAAAGCGTTTCATGTTGAACACAATCAAAGGCCTTGGACAAATACAAAATAAACAAATTGCATTTTGTAATTTCTCCCATGCGTCGTAAATATGCTTGAGGAGCGCGACTCCTGCATCCGTTGTTGACTTACTCCTATTAAAACCATATTGCTCACTATGAAAAATATTATTTTTTCCAAAATGCTCCAAAAGTTGATTTAGTATAATTTTTCAAAAACTTTACTTAGTTATGGTAAAATAGAGATCGCTTTGTCACCCTTTTTAAAAAGAGGTATAACTTTACTGAACTTTAGCTACTTAAGGAAATTTTATAACAATATTTTTAGCATGTTTAATTACTATTATCTCACAATAATTCTGTGTTTATTTTTATACTTCCTTACTTTAATTTTAAATGTAATAACAATATTTACCGCTTGCTTGGTTGTAAGCTATGAACAGCTATATAAATTTATTGTAATTTTTACATTATTTTATGTTAATGCGATCTTTGTTTTTATACGCACTCACACATCACAATTCCATTTCATCAATCTAACCGTTCACTCGTTTTTATGCCTTCACAAAAATAAGACACATACAAAAACACATTACACTCATACTTATTACATGTTTAATAATAAAGATTTAGATTTAGCAAAACTTTCTGGCTATACCAGAGATATGCACTCGTCTTGCCTGTCTGGTGATTTTACCCGCTATTTTGTTATTTATCAACAGCAGAACCTAATATTTAATGTACTTTATATATTTTATCTTAACAATGATTAGTCAAATTTCACTAGTTAATGAAATAGACAATTTCGAAGTCGCAGGGTTATATTCATGCATACCGTAACACGGATAACTTTTTGCAAAACCTGAACAGCACCTTAGAGTCACTTCATTCATTTAATTCTGTGGCCATTGTTGGTGATTTGAATATTAATATAAATGCCTCAGTTCCCGAGCAAAGTGTGGATGATTATCTCACTATCTTATCTACGAAGGTAACCGTGATATGACATCACGGTTACCTTCCTACGCATACCCCCAACGCGTGGGGACAGTTGCTTAGACCATGTCATTCTCAAAACTCAGATGAGAGCAATCACCCTCATTATCGATACCTATATTACAGACCATGTACCCATATTACTTAGTCTAGAGATATTGATGTTGACCCCTAACAAACCTATTGAATCGTTCGTTAGGATTAATATTGAGTCAGCAGTTGCGCAACTTGAACATACGAATTTCACACAAGTCTTAGATAACGGTGATGCTACAGTGGCAGCCCAAAATTATATTTACTTAGTTTCATCTGTTCTTAACAACAATCAAATATTTAAAAAAGTATTCCGAAGAAATCGTATAATCAAGCCTTGGGTTACACCAGGTCTTTTACGATGTATGCGTAACCGCGACAAACTTCATAAAACATCGAAAAAAGATCCGGAGAATGCCATCTTACGTGTTAGTTATTCACGGTATCGTAACTTTTGTAACTTATTACTAAAAAAACTGAAGGCTGAGTATGAAAGAAACGAATTAATAAAAGCGCAGGAAAATATGAAGAATACTTGGAATATTGTTAACAAAATAATTCAGAACAGACGAGACATAAGACAGCCGATAGAACTGCTAAATTTAAATCCAGACCCACAATTATCCGTCGACTCTGTGAACTCTTACTTCGTTGAAATCGGCGAGAGACTCGCATCTCCTCTGCTAGCTGGTCCTCTTCGCTCTCTAAATGATTCCCAATTCTTTCCTGAGACTCGACTTAAATGCAAATCTATGGTCCTAATTAACACTAACGAGATGGAGATCTATGACATCATAAAGTGCCTTAAAGAGAAATGTGCGGTGGGCTGGGATGATATACCTACAGTTATTTTGAAGAAATCTACTAATATTATAGTTTCCATACTTAAACATTTATTCAACTTATGTTTACATCAATGCATCTTCCCAACTGTTTTTAAAAAAGCTGTTGTCCACCCAATCCATAAGAATGGGAATAGAGATAATGTCACAAACTATAGGCCCATATCTGTATTAACCTCTAGATCTAAGATCTTTGAAAAGATTTTAAATAATCGTTCAACTTCCTTCTTAAAAGACCAAAACATAATTTCTGACAATTTGGGTTTATGAAGGGAAAGTCGACTGAAGATGCCGTTAATTGTTGTGTAGATACTATTATATCTAATATCGAATCAAACGAAAAATGTATAGGTATATTTTTAGATCTTACAAAAGCTTTTGATACAGTCTCTATCCCAATCCTTATAGATAGGCTTGAATCCATAGGTGTGAGAGGAAATGCATTAAAAATCTACTCCAGTAATTTTACAGACCGCACACAATCTGTTAAAATAGGTAACACCTAAAGTGCAGACCAAAGTATAAAGTACGGCGTTCCCCAGGGAAGCGTGCTCGGCTAAACCCTCTTCCTTATTTACATAAACGACCTGTGCCGAATGTCTATTCCAAATACAAAAATAATATGTTATGCAGATGATACAGTTTTACTCGTGCATGGAAATAGTTGAAAACGGGCACGTTTCTTTGCGGAACAAGCGCTCAATGCGGTTAATAAATGGCTTACTAAAAACCTCTTAACACTGAATCTTTCAAAAACATTATGTATCACCTTTTCTCCAGGTATAACGTCCCAACCTGAAGACAATTTTGTCATAAAGTCACATACCTGTGGATCCTTGCAGGAGTCTTGTTCTTGTTCAAAGATAGATCGTGTCAAGGAAATAAAGTACTTGGGCGTCATTTTAGATTATACTCTCACATGGCAAAATCATATCACTATGTTAGTACAGCGCGTCAGGAAAGTCATGTACGTTTTTAGAAGGCTCAATCAGGTCGCAAATCACGACATCTTAATGATGTTGTACAATGCTTTAGTCGAATCGTTACTGAACTACTGCATAACTGTTTGGGGTGGCACGTTTAGTAACATAATGTTACCTTTAGAGAGGGCTCAGCGTGCAGTCTTAAAAATAATACTAAATAAACCAATTAGGTACCGTACAAACCTCTTGTTCAGCAAATGTGCCGTATTATCTGTCAGAAGACTATATATATTAAACGTCCTTTTAAAGTATCACGCAAAGATACCCATTGATACTCTGGAATTCCTTAAGAAAAGAAGAGTTAAGTATATTGTGTTTCGATATGAGAGGCAAAGAACGTCCCTTGCAGGTCGACATAATAGTATTGCTGGCCCACAGTTATATAATAAAACCAACAGATCGCTAAAAATACTAAATTTAACCCGTTACGAGTGTAAAATATGTATTATAAATTGGTTAATTAATTTAAACTATAGGGACACCGAAGATTATATTAAGGTTATCACTTAGCAGAGCATCCACATACATACTCACTTGTGCATAGTGACGAGAGCGTATATTTTAAAAATTGTATTTAAATCCATGTCTTTAAATTTAAACATTCAGTTTTTTGTTGACAATGAACCGGAGGGTCTCAAGGAAGTTTTGACGTGCGTAATACAGGATTTTCCTAGTACGTGCGTCACAGCTCTCCTTTCCCTTAGATCTAATAGCGTGTTTATAACTCATGTTTGTTTTTTTTTGATGTACAAAGAGATTATTTCTGTATCAAATTTATTTGTATCAATAAAGAATTATTATTATTATTATCTTCTGTATTGTTTGAAATTTTGGTAATTAAAATCATAGTCGCGGGCTTTTGGCCAAACGAGAATGAAGTGTTTGTGTGATAGGAATATATATTTTAAAATGAAATAGATAAAAATTTCCGTACAATTTGGCATGTGTTAAGGATGACAGCTTTTTGCATGAGTATGAATGTAAGTGGATGAATTTGCAAGACTTTTAAATTATCCTGTAATGAAATTGGTATGACTCCTGTGGATGATATTATTATTGGGACCGTCCTAACTGTATTTACTCGCCACTATGATTTTATTTCTATTGCAAGGTCTTTATATTTTGTAAGTTTTTCTGTATAAGTTGCCTGTACATTATTAGTATTTGGTATGGGTATATCAATAAGGTAAACGATTTTATTACATTTATCATATAATGTTATATCTGGTCTATTGCAATGAACTGTTTTATCAGTAATTATGGTACGGTCCCAGTAAATTTTACAATTGGATGCATCTAATATGACTTGGGGTTCGTATTTATAATAGGCAGTTTTTTCTTTAATAAATCCAAGTTTATAGGCGAGGTATGTACTGATGTATTATAGCAGCGACTTAATCGTGCCTGTGTTTGTAGTCCGTTTGCGCTATAGCTCTACATGCCCCCGTGATATGCTGAATTGTCTCTGATGCACTATGACACTGACGGCATAGATCCGAATCAGAGTTACGTATTTACAATTCCTACAATGTTCATTTTTAAATATATCTAAAAAAAAAAACAAAATACATATAAAAAAATAGAGGCCAACCGGCAGCGGGAACACCGTGCCGTGTCCAGTAGTACCGCTTTCTGCATCAGGCCCTTGACCCATCCATCCAACGCGACCCTCTTAAGGTGTTGATCGAGGCTCTTGGCCATTAGGCTATTTGCCGTCACGACAATCGGCACAACGACTGCTGAGTCCACATCCCACATATCAACAATCTCATGAGCTAAATCAAGATATTCATTTGTTTATCTTTCTCAGCTTTCACGAGATTCCCGTCATGCGGGATGGTGACGTCAACAATCATTGTGCAGCGCTCCGATCGATCTATCACCACTATATCAGGCTTATTGGCAATAATAGTCCTGTCAGTGATGATAGTTCGATCCCAGTACAACGTGACACGACCATTTTCAAGAACTGGGTCGGGCGCATACCTATAGTACGGCACCTCGGACTCCACAAGGCCGTATCGAAGAGCAAGTTGTTGGTGGATAATCTTGGCCACTTGTTGTGTCTGTGCAAATACTCGCCGTTAGCAAGACGAGGACAACCGGAAATAATATGTCTGAGTGATTCGCCCAAACTGTGACATGCCCGACATATGTCCACCGTGCCATCCCTCACAATATACTTCCCGTAGTTTCTCGTCATGATAACTTCGTCCATAATTGCACAGACAAAACCTTCGGTTTCCCCAAATAAGTTATTGAACCGTAGCCAAGCTACGGACGCTTTGAAGTGGACCTCGTCCCCGTGAAGGGCACGGTAGAAGCGTCCGTGTAACTCCTTGCTCTTCCATACCTCCTTGCGGTTGTCGGTGCAAAGTACTATAGGTTTGCGCCAGTTCTCTTTTACCAAGGAGAGCGGGGTCAGTCCCTTGTCCATTGCAACCACATCCTGATGCATTCCCACGTCGGTTTGGAGGAAATACTCCCTGAGATTGCATACCTCCCGGTTATGGAAAGTCTTAGCATTCAAAAAGCCGCGACCCCCACATTTCCGAGGGATGTACAATCTCTTTACCGAAGATCGAGGGTGATGCATTCGATATGTGGTAAGCAATGCACGAACTTTTCTATACAAGTCGTCTAGTTCTTTCTGAGTCCACTTGAGTATGCCGAAGGAGTACATGAGAATTGGCATGACCCAACCATTGTCGGCGCGCACCTTATTCCCTCCTGACAAAAGACTTTTCAATACTTTTCTCAGGCGGGCAAGGAAGCGTTCCCACACTGATTGTGTCATGTCAATCTCGATAATCCAACAACGCAACACATCTCCGCAAACGATAACCCTACCCTGAATTCTCCAGCAATGTGCTAAGAGGGTTCAGGGCTAGGCAAAACCACAATGGGCTCAAACTATCGCCTTGGAATATACCCCGCTTAATCCTTATTGGTTCATTATTTCCCTGGATTGGTCGACACACTGGATAACGAAGGACCGTCATTAAATTAGGAAACGATCCTGTATCCACACACTTGTTGAAAATAAGAGCTAGATGTAGAGCAGTATTAAAAATAATTTCGGTAAGTAATCTTACAGATATATCCCATAAACCACCAGTTTTTTTTTATTTAATATATAAATGTAACTTATTGCATGAATGTACAGTGCAGATATTCAGCAAAATATAATGTAACGGTTTTTTATATCACACAAAAAATACAACATGAAATTGAATGCGGCTTAGATGTCGAAAAATAGTTATTGTCATTTTAAAAATGAAGCTCAGCGAAGCTAGGACGTTTCGATTTGTTGCATATACATTACGATAAAACATTCATAATCCGGGAATGGAAACAACTGCGGCAAAAACAAATATAAAGCTTAGACTAAATTTCCATTACCTGAATAATTTAAGTTTTACTAGTGATCCCCCCAGGTTTCACAGGGTTGCTTTTTACCAATCATATTGTAAATAGGTAAAGAGGGTGAAAACACGGCGCCATCTTGGTCTTAAAAAAAATAATTTGAAACTTACAAATAATTACAACCCTTTTCCTATATAAGGAATTAATATTAAAAAATATTGAGGTTACGTGTTGAAATAAAAACGAACCTTTCTCCCAAATTAGACTAAATAAGCATGTTGTAAAAGAATAAATCAATATCGTCAGTAGTTTGGGATTTCGTCGCAAAGTAAGATTGTGATTTTATAGAGATTTAAGGAAATTTGGTGAGTTATATATGTAAGCATATCCTTACCTTATCAAGCTCCTTCCTCACGGCGAGTACCGAATTTTCCCGATCAGCAACCGGCTCTTCCAAATATTGGTAACGGAGTTTCTTGCGGGCGCTATACTCGCGTGCCGACTTCTTGCTACGTTCTAGAATTATATATTCAAGTATAAAAATATTTGTATAAAAATAATACCTAAATTGAAGCCTGAAAATACAAAACAGATTTGTGATTAAACCATAACTTAGATTTATACATTAGAAACTGGATACATTTTGTAAAATAAATTTAAATTAATTCGGTAATACTCTCCTATTGCAAAATTGAAATATTTCGTATACAGATAACATCATGGATTTTAAGACACAGTTTGTTTAACTGAAATAAAACTGAAAATTGTACTTGTCTGTATTTATAGTCCCTGTACAACTTTATAATTAGTGTATAAAATTAAATAGATCATTAAATTATGTCTTGAAGTAGATTTTGTTTTAAAAATTATATTTATATCCATGATGAATGAGATTTATTAAATCATAAATTAAACCTATATCCTAATTTACAAAAATAATTTTGGTGTTTAAGTCTATAGTCAAAATCTAGGGCTACTATTATCCAATGTCCTTAACGTATGTGTCCTATCCGTCACTAATATCTATTAATATTATATTTTTTGATTTGATTTGTTAGTAGATATCAAATGTCTTTTATAAAGTAGAATAATATTTAAATACAAGTATCAAGTATCCTCACCTAGTTTAGCCTTCATATTGTCCTTTTTATCGAGCTGTGCCAGGTCTGCGGCGAGAGGGAGGGAAGCGTTCCTCCCGCCGCTCTTCTCCCTCCGCACCTGTTGACTCGTACAACCCGCCGTGAGACTCCTAAGGCAATATAAATATTATAATTATATATTAAAATATTGGATCTTGATTTATATATGTATTATATAAAAAAAATCTAGTTATTTTATATAAAATAAATAATCAAACTGATAAACCTGACCGCAGCACCTGTCTGTTCAACCCCTGGAGCGCTAATGTCTGAGCTAGGGATGGATTTTCGATGAACATCGATGTTAGAAAATAAAATATCGATGATTTAAAATTGATGTTGCATTAAATACGACATCGTAACGTCGATGTCAGCAGGAACACATATTCGGAATTTGGTCGCTGACACGTCATAATCGACAGAAATCTATAAACGCTTCCACACACAGTAAGTATTTATCAAATTTTGAATGTTACCAAACTACGGAAAAATCCTGTCTTGTTTTACCTAGTCTGTGGTCTTGTTTGTTTTCGACTTGTTTCTGAGTGAAGTGTTATTTATTCTTACTTGGTTTATACACAAAACTTTGTATTAGCAACATGTAAGTAACCACACAATATTAGTTACATTTTCAACTTGCGGTGAGATATATTATAAGCACTATTGCGATATCAACGATCTGAGCGATTATTTTCGAAGACTGGTTCAACTATATATCAACAGTGCAACAAATTATAGGTTCAACAACAAAACACAAAATTATTATTTTCACAGTTTATTGACAAAAAGTATTGGAACTTACAATGTGTTTCTACGCCCTAATATTTTAAATAATTTTTTTGATTGTTTTCATTAAAAATGTCGTGCGATATTATAGTTGTTTTAATTATAGATGACAATGTGTGCAAAAAAAATTGATGTTGGCTAACATCAATGTTTTTGTTTCGATATTTATCGAACAACGATGCCTAGGTTCGATGTTGACAACGATTTCAACATCGATATTTTTCTAACATCCGTCCTTCCCTTTCCGCTAAAGCTACGGAGGCGAGCGTGGGTTTCGTATTGCGCAAGGGCGAAATCTACCCTACGCTACCTTCAGCGCCGGAGACGTCACAGCCCGGAGTTGTCGTATATAGATTCAGCCTATTGATTGTTACGAGTATATTACCGACAGTACCTACTGGTAAAAATTAATTAATTAATTAAAAATTAATTAATTAATTAATTAATTAAAAATCAGTTAATTTAAAATTAATTAATTAATTAATTAATTTTAAATTAACTGAAGAAAATTACAGAATAGATAATATAAAAAAATATTTCATAAAATGTTAATTTATATATGTATTAAATATATTTTTTTCAAAATTTATTACATACCTATACAAGATCATTATTTTTACTGTAATATATTGTTATACATTAATTCAAATTTGATATTAAAGGAGTTCCTCGAATTTAATTACTTTTATTAATTCTATGTTTAAAGCAAATGAAGTTAAAATAAGACCGGTACCCTTTCCCTTTCAAACAAGAAATATCATATTTTTTCACTCGCACAATTATAAGGTACTTCCCAATGACCTAGCGTCGTGAAATTTAGCATGAAGTAAGTCAATGAATAGATACAGCCGCTTTTATCTCATGTATTGTAATTTTGGTTTTCGAGATAAATCAAAATTCCCAGGCTTCGTCTTTTGATCCAGGAACATGCTTTTTGGCAAGTAGCAAGGTCTTGTAGCACTAGTATGGGGAAAAATTCTATAAATGCCAACTTTTTGTTACATCACGAAAAAATGATATTTTATAGATTTAGGTTCAAACGCATTATTTGAAGAATACGAGAACGTACGTTATCTAGTTGAAATTAATATTAAACATGTAAGTCTATAGTATCTTAAAGGTGTTCTAAGTGTAAGCAATCAATATATTTATTTATTCTTAACTTACACCAAGTAGTTTTTCTATAGGGCATTCCACATATGCTGATGAAATATATGGTTTGAATTAATAGACCATATATGTTCGAAGAGTTTATTTTTATGTAGTAGCAAACAGCAAAACATGCAACGACCAACTCTGACACATTCAGAAGAACAGTCCAACAGTAATGACATTTTCGAATATATATAAAACTAATTTATTCTTAAGAACGTTTTGGTTTATAATAGAACCTCATTTCTAACACCTGCCCTTAAACCAAAACGTTATACAACCATCACTGCTAAATAACATATGAACCATAAAAATATATAGCCTTTCAAACAATCTAACTAGCCCTCAAATTTAACTGTTTTTTAAATCTATCGAATTTATCTTTCACCAAGGCTTTCGTAAGAATATCTGCAGTCATTTTATCAGTCGGTAGATAACTCAATTTACTTAATTAGATTTTAACAAACTATATCTCTGATAAAATGATGCCTCACATCTATATGTTTAGTGCGAGCATGAAACATAGAAAAAAAAGTACGTATGAACAATGCTTCCTTACATGCATCAGAAAGTGCCATATATTCAGCTTCGGTACTAGGCAGAGCAACAGTCCTTTGTTTTCGACTTTCCCAGGAGACTACCGAACTACCAATCTTAAATACGTAGCCCGTGTAAGATTTTCTGTCTACCTGACACGATGCCCAGTCAGCGTCGACATATCCACAGACCTGTAAGCCTGATTTTTCGAATACCAACCGATAGTTAATTGTACCTTTCAGATACCGTAATAAGCGTTTCGCAGCTTTCCAATGAGTTTCAGAATAACATTCATTAAATTGACTCAAATAACTCACTGCATGAGCAATGTCCGGCCTAGTACATACTGCAAGATACATAAGGTTACCAATAACATTTCTATACTCATAGTTTTCAGACTTCTTATCCGCCTTATCAAGCTTCGTAATAGCTTCCATCGGTGTTCCTACCGGCTTACACTCCTCTTATTTAAATCTTCTTAAAATATTACATATATAATCAGACTGATCTAATGTAATACTTCCTTTATCTTAAGTAATTCTCATTCCTAAGAACTCATTAACTTTTCCAAGGTCTTTCATCTCAAACTCTTTCATTAATTGTTCTTTTAACTTCAATTTATCTTGGTTACATGACGTAAATAATAATATATAGTCAACATATACAGCGATAATGGTGAGCTTTCCATGAAGATTTTTGAAATAAACGCATGGCTCCACGGAAGATTTTTTGAAAGACATTTTCTGTGTCAGAACTCCGTTTATTTTATCATACCAGCATTTTGCAGCTTGTTTTAACCCATAGATGGATTTGTTTAATTTATACATTATTATTCTCCTTCCCCTTTATAACAAATCCTTCTGGTTGTTCCATGTACACATCTTCATTAAGCTCTCCATTCAAAAAAGCTGTCTTGACATCTAATTGATCGATGTCTAAATCATATTCAACCGCTAAAGCTAATAGCATCCGTATCGTTGAATAACGAACTACAGGAGCAAAAGTTTCTTTATAATCTATGCCGTACTTTTGTGTAAAGCCTTTTGCTACCAAACGTGCCTTATATCTAGTTATTTTTTCACTAAGATCTCGTTTTATTTTAAACACCCATTTACTTTTTACTGGTTTTTGACCTTTCTTGAGATCAACTAGACTCCCAACACTTATTTTTGTAAAAAGAATTATATTCATCTAACATTGCAGTACGCCATTTGTCTGCATCTTTACCATTCAGTGCCTCTTTTACTGTATTCGGCTCATCATCACCACTGCTTAGCTTTGAAGCAATGTTAGCATACTCTTCACCATTGTTTATACTTGTGAAGCTTAGAGTATCTGAATCTTCAGAGCAGACCGTTGTATCACCATCATCAGTGTCATTCAATGCATCAATTTCTTGTCTACGTACACTTGGCTTAGTACACGTGTCATCAGACATAAGTTGTAATTTACCATCATTGTACGTCTCATTGAATGGCTCTGAATCAGGTCTACTGTTATTAATGTCATCTGTGACATTATCACTCATCAAATTAAAATCTATTATATTACTTGATGAATTGTTTATTCTACTATTTACAATGAACTTATTTTCAAAAAAAATTACATCTCTACTTATAGTACATTTCGTCGGACAATCAGGGTCTATCAGTCTATAGCCCTTGCTCTCTTCGCAATAACCAACAAATATATACATTTTACTTTTAGCATCCAATTTCCTTCTAATAGGAACCATCGCATGTGCTAAACATCCAAAAATCTTTAAATGACTAATATCTACCTTTTTCCCAGACCATTTCTCTTCTGGTGTAGAACCCTTTAATGCTTTTGTGGGAGATCTTTTCTTTATATACACAGCCGTCTTTACAGCTTCAGCCCAAAAACGCTCATCAAGGCCAGCATCTTGCAACATGCATCGAGCCTTCTCCATGATTGTCCTATTCGCTCGTTCGCTTACTCCGTTTTGAGCAGGAGAATATGGAACCGTCGTTTCGTGAAAAATTCCATGCTGCTTAAAAAAAGATTTAATTTATAATTTTAAAGATTTAAACATTGATTTTCAACAAGAATCTTAAAATTTTTAAAAGTTTCAAAGACTTCACCTTTAGATTTTAAAAAATATACAAAAGTTTTCCTCGTTAAGGTTTAATAGGAACGTAATCGTAGAAAACATTTCTATTATTGCACATATGGTTTGTTGCTTCTGAATCAATACACCATACGTCATTTCTAACAGTAACAGACAGTGCTGTCAACATAGCCTCATCTTTTTTATGTGAAACCTCTTTAGTAGATTGTTTATTTTTATATTTACAATTCTTCATTAGGTGACCTGGCTTTCTACATTTGAAGCACTTTACTTGTTTTCTAGATACTAAAGCTGTAGCACCTTCACTTTTATCCTCTCGTCTTTGACACTCCTGAAGTAACTTTGCTTTCACTGTTTCGCTAGACAATTTTAAGTTGTTATTCTCGAGAGTCATTATTAATGGATGGTAGTCTGATGGCAATCCACTCAACATAATAATTGCTACAAAATCGTCTTCTAGCGGTGAAGCAATATCTTGCAATTGTTGCACTATTGTATGAATTTTGGATAAATATATCTCCATGTTCTTATAATCACTTAAATTCACGGCAAAAAGACTTCTTAAGACACTCAACCTCCGGCATAATCCTCTGTCTTCATAAGCCTGTTGTAAGATTGTCCACGCTTCACGTGCGCTCTTAGCATTTCTTACATGTGGATATGCTGAAGATTGCACAGACAGACAAATTTTCGCCAATGCCTTTAGGTCTTTTTTGCGGTCTTTACACTCACCTTCCATACAATCCCATAAATCCTCGTGGATTAAAAGCATTTTCATTGTGAACTTCCAATTATGATAGTCATCAATGCCTTTTAGTTTTTCCATAGGACATGATGTGATCTTGCTGTCGGCCATCTTTACGTCGAAAAAATATTTAAATTTTTGAATATTTTTTCCGTTTACTGAAGGCCCATAACCGGATGAAATATATGGTTTGAATTAATAGACCATATATGTTCGCAGAGTTTATTTTTATGTAGTAGCAAACAGCAAAACATGCAACGACCAACTCTGACACATTCAGAAGAACAGTCGAACAGTAATGACATTTTCGAATATATATAAAACTAATTTATTCTTAAGAACGTTTTGGTTTATAATAGAAACTCATTTCTAACATATGCGGACATGAAAATGTCGAAGTTTGACATTTAAGTCATTTTCAAATATGTTACGCAATATACCTCCCCTCGAAACAGATACAAAATATTTTTCCTATTTAAACTCTAGTTGACGAGTTGAATTTTCTGATATTGAAATTTAAAACTTTAATTAAATTTATTCCAAGAAAGTAAGGAAAAATTTGTAATGAAAAAATGTATTTATAAAAAGATTATTTAGTAATATATAAATTCTACTAATTAATTTTTAATTTTAAACACTGACTTGTCCAGTTGCTCAAATTTTCAAACCCTTCTAGGTTAACGTTTATCAGGGTTTAATTCTGTACCGAAGGAAGTACCAGGAGTAATAATATATTCGAGTAATAGTGAAATCGCAAACATTGACGTTTTTGTCATCGTATCGTGTGTGCCTAAAGGTATATGGGGCACGAATCCTAGCAAAAGCTGTTGACGACATGTCATGCTGTTAAATGACAACATGACGTAAAATATTGTAATTGACTTCAAGAAAGGAGGAGGTCTATATTTGTTAATATAATATATATTTTTTAATATATACATGTTCATCGACTTTAAAATTATTTTAGTGAAATTATTTTTATTGCCTTTTCTTTTCCTTGCCTATTCTTTTTGTAAGTAATAATAAATATGACAATTGAAATACGCATTACTAATGTCGGGAGTCAATTCCCCCCAATACTACTATTGATAATATTTTAGCCCGCACACGAAAATCAATATTGATGTGTTTGTCCCTTTATTGAAATTGTACGGAACCCTCAGTACGCGAGTTCCACACTCGCACTTGGCCGAATTATTATGTGATGAAGACATTGAAACAGCTATACATAACTGATGACTTCAACGTTTTATCAACACAGAAATGTGATTCCGGGAGAATCATGAGACCGATCCAATACATGTAGCGGCCCTTGAAACTGTATATTTAGTCAGAACTTGGGCAGCAGATAATGGTTCCTTTGTTTGATGTGAGGAATCTATGTGACAATGCACTTTTTGCTAACGACACAGCTTTTTTATTTAAAGTTACGAGCGTTACGACGATGTAAGCAGTGCATAGTCGCAGGTTCTTCAATGGTTTACGGCTAATAATTTGGTATTAAAAGCAAAAAAACTAAACGAATCGAATAAGCGTTACCGAACGTTAAAAACAACAATTTACTATTTTATCAAATAATGAAGTACTAAATGTAGCTGACTCAACAGTCTTTTTAGGAATAACTTTAGACTCAACACTTCAATGGAACTCCCATTTATCACCTCTGGCGGGAAGACACAGCTCGGCGGCTTACACAGTGAGAAAATTAAAGCAACTAACTAATATCGATACAGCTAGACTTGTTTATTTCAGTTACTTTCACAGTATTGTGCATTATGGCATTTTAGGGTAGGGTAGGGCCGCGGACATAGAATATATTTTTATTTTTCAAAAAAGAGCCGTTCGGACCATTTACAGATATTTAGAGATCCCCTTCGAGATGTATTTAACGAAACAGATATTCTTACAGTGCCGTCACAGTAGATCTAATGTAATATTTTGTACATTAGGCAGAATATTAATTTATACTCAAAAAATTGTGACGGTCACAATATAAATACAAGAAACAGAAATAAAATTGTTACGCCTTACTTCACAAAGTGAGTAATTGTTTCATGGGGTTTGGTGTTCGCTTCTATAACAGGATTCCACAGCCTGTTTTGGAATAGCCTCTAAAGCTATTTAAAATTGACATTAAAAAAGTGTTTAATAAATAAAGCCTACTCAGAATAGTTTTTATTTATTAAATGATTGCTTGAACGACGACAAAGCTTGGAATCTAAGTTGCGTTGACACTCAGCTCAATGATAGAATTGTAAAACAAATTCATGTAAACAATGGCGTTTGGAAACGAGAGACTTTCTTCTCATCCGAAAACCGCTTTCTGAACTAGTGATAGCTTCAGACAAACTGACTGACTATCCCATTCTGACGTGTCAAAAGTACTTTGTAAAATGATTATTTAAAATAAACTATTTTGAGTTTGAGTTTCATTCGGCTATTAAGTACTTGAGCTCTTGGCTAGGGGGCGTTCATAAAATACGTGAGATGTTTAAGGGGGGGAGGGGGTCGAGTCAAATCTCATCTAATCTTACGTTGGAGAGAGGGGGGGGTCTCGGCAAATATCACGCAATTTTTTTTCTGATTGAAACCAAAAAAAATTATACTATTTTAGTCCAGCTATTATACATTTCACCAGCTAAGCAAGCGCGTATGTTCCGCACAGTGCGACCCTCACGGATTGTCACAAGACGAGCTAATGAGTTACTGTGCGCAAGCGTGGCTAGATCAGAACGAAGTTGAAGGAGCACTTTTACTGAAAATCATATGGACATGTTGGTTCCAACAGTCTCTCTTGAGACCGCGCATGATTCTCCATGGACTGAATTAGAGTAGATATACTTTTTTTAATCACAGTAGTTACGATTTTAGTAATCTATTGTTTAATTTTTATTACACTTATAATTAAACTCTCAGCAATATTGATTACTAGTTTTAACTAGTCGTAAATAAAAGCACGAAGCAATTTTTTTTCTTCTTTTTACAATAACAATCCAACGCGTTTACGTAAGAAACCCACATTTTGAAAAATCTCACGTGAGATTGGGGGATGGGGGAGGGGGTTGAATAAAATCTCACGACATCTCACCAAGGGGGAGGGAGGTACAGAAAATTAAAAAAAAACACCTCACGTAATTTATGGACGCCTCCCTATCTGTATATAGGACCTCGATATTAGATGATACCGTTGTTGTGACTGAAGATTAGATCTACTTATTTTTAATTTGAGATTTTTTTTTTACTAAAGTATATTCAAAATTTTAAATATCTTTTATTTAATGACTATATCTTCCTGTAGGTTATAAATAAAAAAACTAATATTTATCAAAAGCTACATTTATTAGTAATAACACTAACACAAATCTGATAACAAAAAATACAAAATTAATGGATTACAAACATGGCACAAATCAACTTATACAATATCTTATCAACAAATATATGAGAAAAGAAACAACTTTCACAGATATACAGGATATGGGCAAGTTATTTTATTAAAAAAAAAATGTTATTGATAAACATGTTACAAACATAATCAATACATATTATTTAATTTCCATAAATATCGTATTCTAACATATAATATTTAAATTACATCAACTTCAATTGAATTGTCATAAAACTACCAATAACTCAATAAAGTATAAAGTCGTTTAAATTTTCCGAAACTTACATCCACACTCAGAAACACTCATTAATTTAATGGCTAATGGGTACATAACAAATTCTCATTAAATTTGTTAATTGTAGAAACATCCTAGAGACAAAATTTAATCGTTACATAGATAATGACAAGTGGCTTTTTTATTAACAAAAAGTTATTTTAAATTCATTTAAAACCCATAATTAAATGTATTAGATTAGATTTTTTGTATTAGATTTTTTTTGTTTTTATTCCTGTGACAACATTCTCATGTGTCATCAACAAATAAGTTTAGAATATCAAATTGTCAATTTAAATTTCGTTTTGGGTTTAAGCAAGCAAACCTAACTGAAATTGAAATTTGAAAGATTTCCTAAAATACAGCATAATAAAATAACAATAATATAAATTAAATTAAGGTAAATTGGTAAAAGAATATGAATGAAAGTTAATTAATTGAATAGTCATTCAAAGAGTTTGCTTCATATTCCTTTTTCAATTGAGGAACCACAACCTTCGACTTCGCGTAGAAGGATGGCTTATTTAACGGCTGACGAGAATTATTTATTGACGAAAAAAGCCATAAAATCTAAAAAGTCCGATATTTTTCAAATTTGTAGATCGTCAAGTCACTCATTAACGAGTATAAGTAAAGGTTTTGCTAGACTTAAGTTTATTTCTTCTGACTCTAGGAGTGATTAATTATTGATTTATAACAAGGAGCGACTTAAATAACCCTTTCGACGTCTTTGAGTGTAGCAGTTAGTATATAAAAATGCATGTTTGTTTATAGCAACTTGGTATTACACGCTATCTACCGATAGATGGCGGTTCTTCTTGCGACTAGCTGTTAATACACATTTAATAAGTCGTATAAAACACAACATAGAAGAGTTTACATTGTGTAATATCTCTGCTATAACTATCACGTCAGAAGATAGTAACGCAAGTACCATTAGATTTTTAATATTACAATGTCGCTTAAGAAGAATAAAGTCGTAAGTGCAAAACGAAGTATTTTATTAGATAGATTGTTTTATTAAGTAACGTGCGTTTTGCATATACAACCTTTTTCCTCGAATATTTAAGTACTTGTTAACGAGTTAAAAGTACAGGACAGTGTAGACCCGCCTGAATTGTGTTTTATCATTTAGATTTTTAGATCTTATTATTCATTAACAGCTATAATTATTACAGAAGTTATAAAAATGTTCACACACAGACATCCTTTTGTAAAAAAACACTGTTTATGTGGAACAAAGATATGCAAAGATGTTATATGCTCTAAGAGGTCCTTGGCCTGGAGCAGGGGGTCAAAATTAACGAAAAAAGAATTAGGAGTATGTGAGACGATAAGAAGGACCATAAATTTCATTAAGCCTCCAATACAAATAATTTCCTTATACGAAAATTATTCATCATAAAGCGAATACCATGGTAGGGATGTGTTCTACGGGTCAATTAGTTTCGGAATCTCTTACCTTGATTGCTAGATCATATTTGAATGTTTAATACATACTTTAAAAAATGCAACATATACACGATAAGTCAAAAAGTAAACATAACCACTAATCTCGTTCAAAATAAAAAAGGTTTAAAAGCTTCCATTAGTTTTCCTGCGATTTGCATTTTAATTAAATGAAAGTAAAAATAAGAGAACTTAAAAATATTATAGCTGACATAATTTTATAACAAATATTTTAGGTAAAAAAATATACAAAACTTACTTCAAATGCTGTCGAGTATAATTTAATGTACAATATTTATTGGTTTTTAATCAATAACTTAGCGAACTTACAAAACACTTCATAACTAGAGCTCCCACATACTTTAATGTGTCAAATTTCTCCTATGAAAATGTTAAATAGTTTAAACTATATAATGAATTGCTGTTCGTTTGTCTCGCTGAAACTCGAGAATAGCTGGAACGATTTGGCTAATTTTGACCTTGAAATAGTTTTGGCAGTCCAGGAAAGGTTAAACGATGGAAACTGCAAAAACGATTTTGATAAATTCTTATTTCTTATTTTTTATTAATATTAAAAACAAAACACTATTTTATGCAGGACGTGCTATTTTAATCTATTCATATTATAAAAGAGTGAAACCCAGAAATCTCAAAATAATTTAAATTATCCATCCAATTCGCAAGAAAAAAATATTTTTTTTCACCATCAATAAAACTCCATTTTACCTCAGAACAACAACGACGAGTCGTTAATTTCGTAAACTTCCATATAAATAATAAAACATTCTCTCAACTCAACTAAAAAAGTGATAAAAAACAAACATCGATAATTCGCAAAACTATGTCGCGTCAAAAGTATTTTAGTAATTTAACTCTAATTAAAATTTAAAAAATAATAAATAAAAAAAATTGCTGTTACTTTTAGGACTTACTTTATTTTAAGAAACTCACAAATTTGTAACACAACAAGACAACTAATTTTACGCATATGATATTAAAATGAACGAAAGGTTTATAACTATGATTTAAACTTACAAAATACTTAAAATGTACATAAAACTCTCACATACTTTAATATGTCAAACTTTCCCTAAAAATAGTGGGTAGTTTCATCGAAATATATAATAAAAAAAATACTATTATAATTTTTAAATTAAATTTGTTTTAATTTGGTTTGGTTTAACTTAGTAGTATTATTATCTTCATTACGAAAATATTTCAATAAATGCACCTAGCAATGCAATATTCAATAAAACAGGTTTATTATGTGTCGAACCATTACGTAAATACATATAAAAATGTTTGTTTGTATTAAATCAATGTTTGTTTACACCACATGCCCGCCAAAAGAATAATAGATCTAAGAAAAGTTTGACACACTGTACTGCGGGTTTATTTTCCTTAACTATGTTGTACCCAGTTTGATTATTAACCATATGTAAATGCTATATCTACTACTATTGTAGACGTCTTATGAATAATATATACACACTACCTGGTTTATGTGAATACTGCCCCACTCCACACATTATAATTAATATTTTATTCTTTAAGATTAAATATAATATATATAATACTTAATATTAAGCTTATATTTTAATGTACTCAAAAATCCCAGAAAAGTCAGAAAAATATATTATCCTCATTGGTCAATGTCTGAGAATGCAGAAGGAAGAAGAAATTTTTAACAATACAAAAATCTCTATTTTATCGTTCATAAAATACATGTCAACCAAAGAGAACCAAAGAGAAGGAATGAAGTGTGAGAAGAGAGAGATCGTTCACAAACATTAATTCAAATTCAATATCGGCAGAGTATCGCTTTCTAAGAAGGATATATAATTAAAACTCAAATTTCAAAAATAAATAAGAGATGTTAACTTAAACAATTGTTATCAATTTTAAAAGAGTTACATAACACAAAAAGCAATAACTAATTTTACATGAGCGGTGTTAGAATTTACGTAATATACTATATATTACTTTACATAGTTTACTATACTTTAAACTGACGAAATACACACAGTTAAATGTGTCACATTTTCCATTAAAAATTATGTACTTCATAATTTCAACAAAGTAGTAATAATAAAAAGAATTAAATAGATTTCTTTAGTAGATACTCGTATATTGGAATCCTTGTTATCCATTTAGTTGCAAGTCTACAACACATGGCGCTGCATTATAAAATATAAAAAAAACTTGACGCATTAAATTGCGGGGTTCATTTTCCTTAACTATAAAATCATTGTAATCTCACATACTATGTATATTACTCTTATACAGATACCATATACAGCGATCAAATTATGTACAGACAAAGATAATATTTTACTTATGAATAATAAATATATACACACTACTTTGTTTTGTAATAGCTCGTCAAATATAAATTTTACATTATCTTTTATTCTCTAAGATTTAATATTAAAAAGATAATACATAACATTAAATGTCTATTTTAATCTATTCAAACAATAATATATAAGAGTCGAAACAACAAATGTCAGTAAATTAAATTATCATGATTTGTCAATGTGAGAAAAATTTACGAAATTATAATTTTACTCAATAAAAAATCTCCATTAAATCTCAGAACAAGGAGAGCGGTTTGCTAATTTAGCCATCTTTAATATAGGTAGTTAGCATCTGGTGGTAAATAAATAAACATTCACCAGGAACTAAACAAGGAATGCTAAAGAAATGTTGTAATAAAGTTTACTCAAAATTTAAAAAAAATATGAGACAACAGGAGAGCAGATAACAGAAGATAATGTTACTATTAAAAAACTTACGAATGTATAAAGTAAACTATAGTTTTGACTTACAAAGTACTTAATATCTACAACTCTCACATAGTTTAATGTGTCAAATTTTTCCTTTTAAGTATATGAAGTAATTATTAGGATTTAATATTTAAATATTTCTATTTCTCTGTGACATGACAGTCATGACAGTACGTATTTGAACATAATCAAACCAAACTATTTCTGAACATCAATATCAAATAAGACCTCTATAAGTTGAAAATGATTAAAACAAATATATATAAAAATGTTTGTTCGGTTGTACAATATGAATGGTCATCGACATTGTGTTTATGCTGTACACCACTGGATGGCGTTGCAGCATGAAATTATCACAATGGTATTACAAGTATTTTATTTTATGCTTTCATGTTTTGCATTTCGTTGCAACTCGTCAAGAAATGGCGCTGCACAATAAAAATGAAGGAAAATTTGACACATTACACTGAGGGGTTTATTTTCCTTAACTATAAAACCTTTCTTCAATTTTGTTTGTTTACATTTACATGTCTACCGACTAAATATACTATAACTATATTTACTATTCGTTAAAAAATATCATATATACAGCGATCAGATTATGTACAGACATAATAATATAATATCTATGAATATGTACACACTACTTTGTTTATTTGTTTATATCCATTCAATACGATTAAATACAAAAAAGATTTTAACTTAATGTTGCGTTATATTTATTCATATTTCTTAAAAAAAGGTAGCAGAAGAAATTATCCTCATTTATTAATGTCTGAATTACAGCAAAAAAAATACAATTAAAAAGCTTCCGGAATACGTCAGAGCAACGAGGAAGAACTATGACAACTATCATGAAAACTAGTATACTTTGTTCTTCCAATAATTTCAATACTAATCTCCAAGTAGCACAAGGGTGGAGGTTTTGAGGTCTTCAAAGTTGTATAAATGATTTGCTTATACGGAATTTATTTAGTAACCAATGTGATTTTTTATTGCATGAAATGTAAACAAATATTAGGGGATGAAAACATTTTAACGTATATTGCAAAATATATTAATAACTATAGTTTAAACTTACTTAATACTTAATAACTAAAACTCGATTAGAAAAAATTGTAAAAAAAAATGACACTCATTTAATTAAAATAGAAAAATACGCAAAAAACCTAAGGGAAAACTCAAACTTTAAAAAAAATGTTTTCAATATTATTAGAAATTTTGAAAAAAAAAAGGTGAAAAAAGTTAAATACAAGAGAAGCCTTAAACATTACTCACATCCCACTATATATACAAAGGATGGATATATATTACTTATATATTTAATTTCTCTGATTTGACGCCCTTTTTTTCATTAGTTATATATACACTAAATTACTTAATAACTAAAACTCTCGCACAGTTTAATGCGACAAATTTTCCTTTTAAAATTATGAAATAATTTCAACAAAGTAATTACAATAAAAAGCACCATTAAAACTTTAATCCATATAAATAAATACAATAGGAGTGTATGTTTGTAATATTAAAATAACCGCTTTTTACTAATTGCGCATGGATGTATTTTTTTTTCTGGTTTTCTGTCTGTTTGTTTCGGCTAATCTCTGAAATGGTTAGACCGATTTTGACGGGACTTTCTCTGGCACACAGCTGATGTAACAAGGAGTAACTCGGGTTATTTAACATCTCGCTACGACCCATGAGAGCGGAGCAACACGCGAACGAAGTCGCGCGGGTCGACTACTATTTAAATAGACTTCTCTACGGCATGACGTGACACAATAATTATAAAACCTGTCTACGTGTTCCGAGTCGTTGTACGAAATAAATTTACTTTAACACTGACTGAACACAATATGAAGTTATATTGTGATTATGTTGTGAGCTGTGTATTACAATGCTTGTTATCCATGTAGTTGCAAGTCGACAACAGATGGCGCCGCAGAATAAAATATAAGAAAAATGTGACGCATTAAATTGGGCTATAGAAGTATTTTAAGTTTTCAATATATCTTACACACTATATATATATATATATTACTCTTGTATAGATGCCGTTTACAGCGATCAGATTATGTACAGACGTTATAATATTATACTTATCAATAATATATACACACTACTTTGATGTCGGTCAATTGTCCATTGCAAAATTTACATTGTCAGTTATTATTTAATATAAAATAGATTTTACAGATACATATATAAGATTCGAACCCAGAAATGTCATGAATTTACAAAATTATAATTTTACGCAATAAAAAAACTCTATTTATAACCTCTGAACTACGAGAGCGGTTTGCTAATTTAGTTATTTTCTAATATAATCATAGTATTTGTGGTAAATAAATAAACATTCACCACGAACTTAAAAAACTACAGAAATTTTGTAATAGTTTACTTGAACTTTTAAAAAAATATGGGCAACAGGAGAGCAGATAACAGAAGATAATGTTACTATTAAAAAACTTACGAATGTATATATTTATATATAGTTTTGACTTACAAAGTACTTAATATCTACAACTCTCACATAGTTTAATGTGTCAAATTTTTCCTTTAAGTATATGAAGTAATTATTAGGATTTAATATTTAAATATTTCTATTTCTCTGTGACATGACAGTCATTACAGTACGTATTTGAACATAATCAAACCAAACTATTTCTGAACATCAATATCAAATAAGACCTCTATAAGTTTAAAATGATTAAAACAAATATATATAAAAATGTTTGTTCGGTTGTACAATATGAATGGTCATCGACATTGTGTTTATGCTGTACACCACAGGATGGCGTTGCAGCATGAAATTATCACAATGGTATTACAAGTATTTTATTTTATACTTTCATGTTTTACATGTCGTTGCAACTCGTCAAGAAATGGCGCTGCACAATAAAAATGAAGAAAAATTTGACACACTACACTGAGGGGTTTATTTTCCTTAACTATAATATTTTTCTTCAATTTTGTACGTGTAAACAACATTTACATGTCTACCAACTAAATATACTACAACTATATTTACTATTCGATAAAAAATATCATATATACAGCGATCAGATTATGTACAGACATAATAATAATATAATATCTATGAATATGTACACACTACTTTGTTTCATAAATACGATTAAATACTTAATAAATTTAATATTTTAATTTCCAACGTAACACTAAACCTCAATAAATAGAAAAATATGCAAAAAAATCCTTAAGGAGAACTCAAACTAAAAAACATTAAGATTTAGTACAATTAGAAATTTTAAAACAATTTTATACTCAGGTAAAGTGAAAAAGATTATTAAGTTTTAAGTAATGAACTCACATCCCACTATATATACAAAGGACGGAGCAATCTAATTTATTACATTTTAGGTTGAAGCTTTTATATGTATACTATAGATGTAACTATTTGCTAAAAATATGAAAAACCTTAAATACGAGTCAAACTGAAAGTTCTTAAAGCTGGCAACTTGTAAAAATATAAAAAAAATTGAAAATGGAACATATGTATTGCATTCTTTTGTCATTTGTTTTACGATTTGGCGGCAAATAGTTTTAGTGGATAGAAAAATAGTTTCTGCTGAGTGGCACACAACAACCTGTTTGGACCTCGCAATAGGATCCTCCTTTACCACCGCAAACCGCCAGGAAAAAGATCGACTATTTGGCGACGTCGAACGTGGAATCACTGGGACACCTGCCGTATTGCCCCGACCTCGCACCTTGCGATTTTTATTTATTCCCAAAAATAAAAGAAAAACTTCGAGTAAAACATTTCATGGATGGTGTGGCTGCGTTTCAAACGGCCGTCGAAGAGACCCCTAAGGACGAATGGGTATAGTGCAGTTCTTAGTGGTTCCATCAGATGCAGCGACGTACTGACGTGAATGTACCCTATTTTGAAAAGATACAATAAAACTGATAACTAGCTAGTTTAATCAGTTTTTGATTTTCTAAAAACTTTCAATTTCACCCTCGTAGTTACCTAAAAAATCTAAATAAAAGCCTCATCCCACTATATATGCAAAGGATGGATCAATCTTACTTATTACATTTTATGTTGACGCCTTCCCTCCCTTGGGTCTCATTACTTGACAAATTTATAAACTATAGATGTACCCATATGCCTAAAATATGAAACCTTATTATTAGTTACCTAAAAATCTATAAAACTCACATCCACACTATGTACAAGGGATGGATAATATCTTACTTAATTCTAATTACTATAATATTGTCGTCATTTTCCGACTCCGATATCTAAGCTTAAGCTAGTTGAGGTGGATTTCAGTTTGGTTGTAGTCGTATTCAGTTTTAATACTAAATTGCATTTTCCTGCACAATACAGGAAGATACAATATAATATAAATCATTATCAATAAACACAAATAAATAATATACTCTAAATAAACAGCAAATCGGGTTCGAAGTGTTTGCCTATAATAAAATTTTACAGATCAATTTCTATAGCTATTTTGGTATTTAAACTATATATAATAGGAAAACAAAGATTCTGATTTGGTAGGGAAGTTTTAGGTAGTAATAACATATATATTACTGCACCGAGTACAAAATGGCTTGTAAGTATATGGGAATGATGGGAGCTTTCTTCGAGAAACTTCTTAAGTAAGGACCAGCTTTACATTTAGTACTCAGTACAAATTTATCATTTTTACTAGATAAAGGTTTAAATTGTCTAATTTAGGTATCTTAATTTTTTCTGACTCTTTGTACTAAATTCTTCATACTTAACGACCCAAAACAAAATGGTATAGATTAGTAATTAAGGATATCATTTAAAAGGCGGATTGCCGACAAGTTAAACTAATATAATATCTAAGAGCAACTAAATATTAATCAAGACTATTATTCACGTTAAATTGTTCACGATACTCCAAAAACAAGGTCTATTATACTTATAGATTGGTTTTTTTGAATTGTAAAGTTTGCTGTTGCCTATTTTACTTTCACACTTTTCTACTGATAGTACCAAAAACAAAAAAATGGCGCCAAGTGCACTGTAGTGAATGTATGTTATTACAACTGTAGCAGTTAATTATATGTCACTGATTCACATAATGGCGCCCCGACATTACTTGACAATGTAGTGAGAAATTAAAAGCAACCACAACCACTTTCCCCTCATTAATAAGGTAACGAAAATCCATGACATGAAAATACATGACGTTTAGAAGTCAGACTCAAGGCTCAATATGACCTTGTTTTTGGATTTGTGTCTCAGTTTATAATACTAACTAATAATTGAACGCAGGAAGTACTCAAAATAAAATAAAAAACAATAAACTAAGCCTAAATGATAATTTAAAAAATTAAAACCATACACACCGTTACAAAAAAAAATATAAAAAATATATTATTTACTTTTCCTGACTTTTAAAGTAATGTTGTATATAATCTAATATTATGCGTTTATAGTCTAGCCTATGTAAATATAATAATTAGAATTCTCTTTTAGTATGTCTGTTGTTTGGATAATTCTATAAAATTAAATAAAACTTCTGTAATATAGTCTTTTATAAAAAAAATACATGAAAACTTAGGAGCCGTTCAAGACTATATTAATATACTTATTAATAACAATGATGGGGTTAATGAATTGATTATTAATGTTTAAAACACAAATATGCAGCATCATTCCCAATAAACCGGATATCCGTGTGGACTTAATATTACATTATCCTTATATGTACAGATTACTCGTTTTTTGCGACCACGGTTTTAATTTGACAGTTTCGATCTAAATTATTTTCTTGTTTTGTCTTTTTTAAACCACTTTTTTTTACGTAGTCGGGTTATAGTGTTCAAACTTTACTTTTTTATTCAATAGTTTTCTGTTTCACGATCTGTATTACCTTTATAATCTCATATAGTAACGCAATGGGGATTTTTATTTGCTTAAACGAAACTAAATAACTAAAACGACTGGACCGCGCGAACTGTTCGACCGCATTTTAAACATATTATGACTTAAAATATATGATATATATATACATATTTGATGTGCTCGCCAAGACCTTTCGTTTGATACCAAACACGTGATGATTATCTCAGTTTAATTTTGTTCGAGGTGAGAATCTGAGGTTTAAATTCTGTCATAAAAAAAATATAAAATGTATATAGCCCATGTCACCCACGCCATTATTACAAATCTATTGACACCTCATTCATTTAAATTGGTTCGGGTAAAAACACAAATATGCATACATATTTATGTTTTTATAATAATAATATGCGTACATATAAAGCATTATTCCTATTAAACCAGATATTTATGGTGACTTAGCTTAATATTACATTATGGTTATATGTACAGACTACTCATTTTTTTCAGATTGTGACCAATTTCCATATTATTCCAATGAAACCGGATATTAATGGTGACTCAATATTACATTATCCTATTATGTACAGACTACTCATTATATTTCAGCCAGTGACCAATTTCCATATTATTCCTAATAAACCAGATATTAATGGTGACTTAATATTACATTATCCTATTATGTACAGACTACTCGTTTTTTAGGTATTCAAATCTTCAATATTATACAATGTTTAATATTAACTTGACGCTACAGAACTTATGTCTATGTTGCTACTATTTGTTACTCAAGTGGATAGTGAGGTTTGGATGATTTAAAAAAAATACTGATTTTAAAGTGACACTTATTTCTACAAAGAAAAATTAAAATTACTTTTCAGAAGTTGGCAACAGCCACTAAGCACTTATATGTTCAGTTTGCTAAAATAGGTGTTTGTTTATTATTTACATATCCAATCGTAAGTTAAATGGCATTTCTGTTGGTTTTAGTGCTAAAAACTCAGATAAATATCTGCTAAGTAATATAAAATCATCTGAACCCCACCAATGCTACTTCAACCAAACACTAGGTTTTATCACTCCGTTGACGAGTATAGTCTAAAATCTTTATAACGCTGACGCAAATACAATCTATACTAATATTATAAAGTTTTTATAAATTACTTATTTAGATTTTATCATGTTACTAATAGGCGTAGTGACTGATTTGGAAAAACTATTCTATCATGATTTAACTAAGAAAATTCTCGCCGGTAAAATGATTAGCTCTGACGTCATTATTTTGTCTGTCAGATGCTAATAATATTGCTATTTTATATGTAAAAGTATAAATTTTATAGACTATTATTATTAAGCATTCCTTCTTATCGATAAAAGATCAAAAAGACAAAGTTTAACAAAACTAAATTACATTAGACTAAGTTGTGACGTCATAGCAGGTTCTATATTATTATATTATGTAAAGTAAAATTTTTATCGTTATTCATTACTCATCCATATATCATATAAAATAAAATAAAAATCTCTAATATTCTGCTTTTTATTGAATTAGCGTCAGTGTGCTAAAGATGTAACGACTGTTTAAAATTACTTGTTTTAAGAACTATTTATTATTTATCTAATAACACATTATAATATTAATTCAATAAATGTGGTAAATAATAATAATGGAACGAGTCAAGACTTTAAAAGAAATGTTTTTACTTCAGAAAGAAGGGGAACGTAAAGTTCGTAAGGTATAGAAGGATTATATGTGAATAAGTATATTATATCAATGTTTGTTGATTTTCCATAACTCTATATAACAAGAACCCTATATTGCGTTACTGTGGATATATTGTATTACATTTTATCGGCTAAATGGTTAATGTCTCAATATTATTTCTCTCAGTTTGTAAATTAGTCTGTAACAACGAATGCCGTTGGTAGTGACGCCATTAGTCGTAATGTGATCATTCCTATTGGAGATATTATTATTCCCGTTTTAAGTAATATTTTAAATTATTCCATAAATACTTGTAAATTTCCTGATACCTGGAAGTATAGTCAAATACTACCAATTCCTAAGAAAAATAGTGCAGTCAATTATTCTGATATTCGTCCAAGCTCTATTCTCCCTTTTTTATCCAAAATTATTGAAAAAATTTGTTTTTCAACGGTAAAACTTTTTATTAACAATCATTTACTTTTTAACCCTTTAAAATCAGGTCGTGCAGGTCATAGTACAGCATCAGCGCTTGTTAAAATAACTGACGACATTCGATGGGCCTGGAATGGTTTTAACTCTTCTAGACTTCAGCAACGCACTTAAGAAAAGTAAAGTTTTTTTAAAGGTTTCGGAGTTACCTTATGGGCCATCGACAGAGTACGCGTCTCGATGAGAAATACTCATCATGGAGCGATCTCCTGGTCTGTGGTTCCTCAGCGTGGCGAGTTGTTTCCTTTGCTATTTTCAATCTTCATCAATTCGATCTATCAGCGTATCTCCTACCATATGTATGCAGATGATATCAAAATTTATAGCCATACAACTCTTGAAACCCTCCCTAATGCAATTGATGCTATCAATAACGAATTGTGGAGATATCGAAGTGGAGCAAAGCCCAAGTGGCTCCCGATACGCTGCCGCCGGAATCTACATATTCTCTCTTTTTTGTACTTTTACACATAACTTTTAAATATTTCGAAAATCATGCTGGGTTGAGAACATAAGATACGCGAAGACCGAAGAAGAAGAATTCCCAACCAAATTTCATGAAACTTTACTGTTCAAGCTATGAATTTATGGAATGATCTTCGTTTATTATATTAGTATGTATGTAAATTTATTGTATGACGTATATATGGATGTATGGTTATGTATTCAGATATAAAGTATTAGTATATATTATATGCTACACCACCTTCTTCAACCCTCTCTTGGTTTTCTTTTCGAAATTTAACTCTTTATATGATATACATCAAGGTGTATATCCTACTAATATTATAAACGCGAAAGTTTGTAAGAATGTATGGATGCCTGGATATATGTTTGTTCCACTTTCACGCCAAATCAACTGAATGGATTTTGATGAAACTTTACAATAATATAGCTTACACATCAGAATAACACATAGGCTATAATTTATAATGATATAATGTGAATTATCCAAAATATATATAAGTAAGATAAGTGTCAAGTAAGTAGGTAAAAATCTGCCATACGCGAGGTATTCTGGCGTGCGCCGCAAAAACCGTTGGAGTTACACATATATAATGTATATTGGAAATGTTTATCATAAATAGTCCTACCAAAAAGCCCGCGAGAGTATATATCTATTTTATATGTGTAAGCCATTATCGCCAAAATATTGAATCATATAAATAACAGTAGTAACAAATTAATCCTTATAACCAAAACAAATAATTTTATCGCATCTGGTATATAAAGTTGAAAAAAAAGAAAGATGAAATTTTTCTTATAGACACTACATCATTTAGACAAATATTTGAATATAGTTATGACGATAAACAATCGAGTGCGCGATATTATGATGCAGCGGCGGGCGCACGATTGCAGGGTGGGGGAGGAGGTCGCTCATGGCTGAGTGCGCGACCCGAACGCGAGCAGACGTCGTTGACGGTTGTGTCCGTAATGCGAATTTTCAAGGCGATTTGATTAACAGTTGCTTTCAATAATTCCACGACAGCTTAAATGTTTCTGGTTGTTACATGTAACGAGTGTGTTTTTATTATTTTAATTTCTTAGGTTGGTATTTGATTTTTACGGTAATATACTTAAACAATAAAGAACGAAAACGTAATTTGTTTGTGGATAATAGTAAATAATAAGAAATTACTACGTTTATTTTAATTATTACATAGGTAGGTTAGTATGTATGTTTCTTACTCTTTCACCCAAAAACTACTAAATAGATGTTGATGAAACTTTACAATAATATAGCTCACACAACATAATAACACATATGCTATAATTTATAATGATATACTATAAATATATAAATTATCTCAATTATAGCGGGTGAAACCTCGGGGCGCTGCTAGTAGTTTATAGTCTCTTTAGTGGTGTACAATAAAGTTATAAAATAATCACTACATAAGTATAAAACAAAGTCACTTCCCGCTGTCTGTCCCTAAGTATGCTTGGATCAATAAAACTACGAAACGGATTTTGATGCCGTTTTTTTAGAAGATGGAGTGATTCAAGAGGAAGACTTATATGTATAATACATGCACCCGTGCGAAGCCGGGGCGGTTCGCTAGAAAATAATAAATTCTAAGTATGTTGTTAAATCGGATAATGTACATGATACTTAAGGAACTGAGTACTTTATGGCGTTATTGGTAGTTGACGTTGAATCGAGAGTAGAACAAAAGAAAGGTAACTGTACTTTTAAAGGCAATAGATGCCTGGTTATACATATAACGTTATATGTTATAAAGATACACTAAAAGTATTGAAAACAAATATCAAGAGTTGCATCTGTTTTCATAACGAATAACTTAAAATAATTTAACAATACATTATTGAAGAAAAATGTTTGATTAAATGTAACAAAGATGTAGGATAAAACTTAATGATCTCACAAAACACATTCTCTTTAAAACTTCAATTTTAATTTAAAATATAGTAATTATAGTGCAAATTTACACTAAACACAACTCATCTATAACATTATTTTTGTACTTTTGAATAACAGTAAATAAGCAAGTCAGCATAATTATAAACATAGCGAGTTTGTTTGGAGAAAAATAATTTATGCTTACGTTGAAAGAATGTACAAGTTTTGCATAACATATAAAACGCTAAGCATAATGATTTTTTTTATTTCAGAAATAGTAATGTAAATCTGCACTATATAAAGTTATGTAACACTCCTTCCATTGGTTAAACCAAGAAGAAAAACAACCATCCAAAAATAATTTTTTAAACATGTATAAAAATATTGTATATTTGTCCAAAATAATGAAATATTTAATTCCATTCACACTTCAAAATGAAAACATGAAGGCTTCTTACAATGTTCGAAAAATTTTAAGAGTTTTTAAACATAGTAATTAAACAAAGTTTGTATTTTTTTTCCAATCTTCTGATGTTGACTGCAATTCGAAATTAAAGATAGAGGGAAAGTTGAAAATGATGTAAATTGCATGTTACCTCTACTGATGACATTTAAAAAGGTTTGCTCTCTTCTTGTTTAACCACACCCATCTCCTGAAGCAGCTCCTCTATACCTTCGGGTACCCGTCCCTGGTCGAGTTCAAGATTCCATTTGTAGTACTGAAAATTTACACGAAAGTCATGAAAAATTTTAATCGACATTAACACGTGATAAAAGTGATAGAACGATAAAACACTTAATCCAGAAATTGAAATAACTGCGATAAAAACAAATAAAAAGGTTAGACTATTTCCATTAACTGTAAAATTTAAGTTTTACAAGTAATCCTGCAGGTTTCACACGGTTCTCTTTTACCAATCATATTGTAAATACTTGTTGGATGCTTAGATAACAAAAGATGTCGAATAGAATTTATAACATACAAATAATTACAACCCTTGTCCTTTATGACCAATTAATATTTAAAAAAATATTGAGTTCAATTTGTTGAAATAAAAGCTAACCTGTCTCGCAAGTTAGTAGTAATATCGTCAGTAGTTTTAGTTCGTCGTTTGTTTGCGACATTGTGATTTTTATAGAGAGTTAAAGAAATTTGGTAAGTTATAAATGTGATTTTTAAAATTAAAAATGTTGTAAGTTATATATGTAAGATACCTTATCGAGCTCCTTCCTCAGGGCGAGTACAGAACGTTCCCGATCAGCAACCAGCTCTTCCAAATATTGGTAACGGAGTTTCTTGCGGGCGCGACACTCGCGTGCCGACTGCCTGCTACGTTCTAGAATTATATATTCAAGTATTAAGATCCTTGCCAAAACAATATTTGCATAAAAATAATACCTAAATTGAAGTCTGAAAATAGAAAACAGATTTGTGATTAAACCAAAAATTAGATTTATACATTAGAAACTGGATAAATTTTATGAAAGATATTTAACCAAATCCGGTATTACTCTTCTATTGCAAAATCGAAATATTTTGAATACCGATGACATCATAGATTTTAAGACACACTTTATTTAACTGAAATACAACTGAAAATTGTACTTATCTATATTTATAGTGCCTGTACAAGTTTATAAAATTAGTGTAAGAAGTATAAAATTATACAGGATATACTTAGATAAGTACAATAGTTGTATTTAAGTAGAATTTGCTTTAAAAAAATGTTTATGTCCTTGATGCATGAGATTTATTGAAACCCAAGTTTTATATATATCCTGAGTTACAAAAATAATTAGGGTTTTTGTTATTAACGTCTATAGTCAAAATTCAGGACTACTCTTATACAATGTCCTTAACGTTTCTTTCCTATCTGTCTGTAATGTTAATATTATAAAACATGATTTGATTTCTAAGTAGATATCAAATGTAAAAGTATAAAGTAGAATAATATTCAATTACAAGTATCAAGTATCCTCACCTAGTTTAGCCTTCATGTCCTGTTTATCGAGCTGTGCCTTTCTGCCAGGTCTGCGGCCACGCTTTCCTCCCTCCCGCCGCTCTCCCCCCTCCGCACCTGATGCACCTGTTGACCCGTACACCCCGCCGTGGGACTCCTAGAGCAAAATATATTATTGATCAAACATTGGATCTTTTGATTTAAATATTTATTATATATAAAATTGTCTACATATATTACTCGTATATAAAATAAATAATGAAAATGGTGAACCTTAGCGCAGTACGTGTCTGTTCAACCCCTGGAGCGCTAATGCCTGAGCGCTCTATATATAACCCCGCCCGCTTAAGCTGCGGAGGCGTGCGTGGGTTTCGTATTGCGCAAGGGCGAAATCTACCCTTCACGCAGCGCCGGAGAGGTACTTATCACAATAGCTAAATGTCAAATAGGTTGTCGTATAAATAGATTCAGTCTATTGATTGCTTACGAATATATTACCAATAGTACTTACAGGTGAATAACTGAAGTAACTTACAGTGCAGACAATATAAAAAATATGTATTTAGAATAAGATGTTGATTTATATATTTTTTTAAATTTATGGTTAGGTTAAAATATTAATTATCGTAATAATATCAATCCGCAGGGCAGCTTGAAGCGAGTTGTTGCGGAGTAGCAACCTCACGGACCTCAGCGGTCCCAGAGAAAGCTCCTGTTTCTCATCCTCAGCTTGCCTTTTCTGGCTGATTGTAGTGAACACTGACGTGAGACAGATCCCCTACCTCTGGCTTGCCCAATTAAGCGGATTAGATTGGAGCCGCGAGAACTTTACGTTCTAAGGGTACATGTGTCACGTAAGTGGTTAGTGGTAAAATACCGGGTGCACATCCCGACCCTTAAGCCTTTTAGCAAATGTTGCAACGTACAAGCTATCTTTTACGGGGACCCCTTGATAAATTGGCGAGTCTCTGTCTACCCATTTTTCAATCTATAAAAACATTGTCGGGTAGGCGCCATAGTTTCATCCATAGCATTAGTTGCTGAGTCCACTTAGTTTCCATATATTGCCATAGTCCTACACAAGCCGGGGCTTGTCCTTGGGTGCAATGATGGCAATTACTGATAAATTTTAAAAAGTAAAAAAAAATTACCTTAGTAAAAGGACCTTGCTAAAATAGTATGATCAGACAATAATAAATTACACCTATTAATTAACATTTTATTTCCAAAAGTCTGGTTTGGAATTCTGGATCGAATTTTTAAAAAAAATACTAAATCTGCACCAAAGACTTTTTTAAACGTTTTCCCAAGTTAATTAAACACTTAAGTATATTATATTTTTATCAAAATTTTATAGAAGTTTGATTCCGCTGGTCCCCGTAATAAAAGCTTAGCTATCATAAAACTTTAAAAATACAAAGACTACTTTTAAGTATTTAATAAAATTAAAACATAATTTAAAACCCATCGCAACTTGTTTTTCAAAGTTATTTTTAGTTCATTCAGTTGTAATAGATAAAGCAAATTCAATTCAAGGGTAAATAAGGACAAATACGTATTTACATTTTATTCAAAATAGTATGCCATGTTTGTTCCTGTTATTGTTCTCCGGTCACTACAAGCACAAGACACTATAGCTGAAATATCTCGCATTTGAAAATTGAAATATTAAGTAAATAAATTTCCTTACTTGACTACAAGGTGAACTTGCTAATATGGGTAAATTCAATTCAAGGATAAATAAGGACAAATACGTATTTACATTTTATTCAAAATAGTATGCCATATTTGGTTCTGTTATTGTTCTCCGGTCACTACAAGCACGAGACATTATATCAGAAATTTCTCGCATTTGAAAATTGAAATATAAAGTAAATAAATTTCGTTAGTTGACTACAAGGTGGATTTGCTAATATGGCGTGACTGTAATATGCAATACACCTTTGTTATTAAAACTTTTACTTGAATTGTTAAAATATAAGAATGTTGTGTAAAGAAACTGAAAGTTAATTTGAAAGAATCCTTACATAAGTACATAACACAAAGGTTAGCAATGAAGCCCATAAAAGTTTCAAAACCTTTGACAAAATTTACAAAGAGAAAAATATTTAGATTTGCGAATAAATTGTGAAACAACCTTAACAAAGAGAGAAAATAACGTGAGTCACGTTATTTCCTCAATCGAGATGAAAAAATATTATGAAGATATAATTTCAATTTAATTTGAAGGCGGCGGAATTTTTTTGGCTTACGTCTATGAAAACAATAACAAACGTTTGAATGCAAAAAAAAGTGTTTGTAGATACACTAGATAGCAACAAATACAATTTTATCGAGAAGTGTGGGCTTGTTGTATAGTTTACTTGAAGCTTTTTGTTACCTAGGCCTGCAAGAGTTTTGTAACTTGTAAAGTGTCCTCCAAAATGATTGAAAAATATTGATTTAGAAAAACGCCGAAGGAAAATTATTTTACGTCGTCGGATATAAAACAATTTTTATACGTATTGATTTAAACCAACATAATCACAATTTCTTTATACAGTTATTCAAATACTTAATATTGTAAATGTGTAATTTTAATTTTTTTTCTGCAATCAGTCCTAAACTAATAGCAGCATTGTCGTGTTATTTTTTCTTCTTTTAAATTTAAATACACATGGTAACTTGCACCCGTGCAAAGCCGGGACGGGTCGACTAGTTAGAACTATTAACTGGACAAATATAAAAACATGGAGTGTACATCTTTCAATGTCGAGGCGTGAAAGTCGGTTATGTCGTCACGTTTTAGACATTGAACACGAGTTATTGGTTAACTGCGTAGATGCATTTAAAGATATGCATGCATTATTTTGAAACCCAAAAGTTTATCTACTGCAAATTTTTAACTAATGGGTAAAGCCTGCAGGGTTTTAAAAGTAGTTTCATCATCATCACAATCCACCCACTGCTGAGCCGGATCTCCTCCTCAGAGTAAGGATTGGCATACTTCACACACCTTTGAGAACTTTAGGGAACTCTCAGGAGTGCAGGTTTCCTCACGATGTTTTCCTTTACCGTTAAAGCAAGTGATATTTAATTGCTTAAAACACACATAACTCAGAAAAGTCAGAGGTGTGTACTCGGATGGAACTCGGATATTCCTATTAAGACATCAATGTCTTAAATACAGGGCTATCACTGCTAAAAGTAGTTTACCGTAACCCAAACTACAGATACAATTACAGTATTGTCAATTTATATTAAAAAAGACAGACGGAGAATCAGAACTATGCATCACAACTGAAATCGTCACTTCTTTAAGACTGCAACGTCACACATTTACGAAACAATCTAAATCTGTCTCATTTAAGATCTTGTGCAACGTAAAGTAAAATGCAGGTTAAAATTGGAGTCGTCGAGATATTTAAAGCACAACGCAGTATTTTTTAGCTTATGTAAATTTTGAATTTGATCTATAAGTATTGAGTATCTTAAGAAAGACTCAGTTTAGTTCATTGTGGAACAAAAGTCAAGCCAAAAACTGTTGCTATCTAATATAGTAATTTTTAAAACTGAAATATAACTCACCATAACGAGCGGACTCATATGGGTGTGGTAACAAAATAAGTTCACAATAAAACAACGAATCGCTTCAGTTATTGATTTTCAGGGTTCAGAGCGTGGCCAGACATAAAGTGCACCAATGCAAGCCCTGGGAATTGAGCTATTTCGCAGATAGTGCGCAGGTCACAGTTATAGGTATCCTAGTACACTCGCAACATTAAAACGCATATCTAAATAATATAAGAGCTGTGGGTTTGCAAATCTATCTATGTAATCTATGTCGCATAACTTTTACCTGAATATTGAAAACTTATCCTGAGATACAAATAATCAATACTCTATACATAACGTGCAAATCGTGCGTCGCACTCGGGCGGCACAGATGGGGAACAACCTGAGGCAATTACAACAAGCCACTCCTAATTGTCTCATTTGTGAGTTCTTATTTTATTTTGATCGTCATAATACCACCCGTATTATCGATTTTACAAGTGGGCGCAAAATCCCCTAACGATGTGCCTTTATAATTTAATATATAAATGTAACTTATTGCATGAATGTACGTTGAAGATATTCAGCAAAATATAATGGTCTTTATATCACACAAAAACTACAAAATAAAATTGAATGTGGTTTAGATGTTGAAAAATAGTTATTGTTATCCAAAAAATGAAGCTCAGCGAAGCTAGGACGTGTCGACTTGTTGCATATACATTTCTTGGTATTACGTCTACTAAAGATTATTAATTATTATCAATAGTCGACAAAGTTAGTCGAGAACAATTCTTAACTCGTTTTTGATAACATCTCAAGTGAAATGCGTAAACAAACATTCAACAAATGCAACTGCAACTGTCTGTGGCAATCAGAAAATGGGTGTAACGACTTCGTTGATGACTGTACTTGGTTCTTTCAACAAATTAAATGCGCACTTCACGTGTTGCTTAGTTGGAATTTTAAAAATATAATATTTGTGTCGATTTATTTTTAGAAAGGAGATTTCACGTGTTTTAAGTACATAATATCTATCTGCCCGTTGGTCTTCGATAGACTATATTACATTAATGTGTAAAACTAATACATTAACAATATTAATTTTACATCGAAAGAATAATAATATTTAATTTTTATAAAATAAATATACATTATTTTATGTAGTCTAACTAAGTTTCGAAGATTACAATACCTTTGACAAATGCATTATACATTTGCGTCGACGAGTAATATTAACATTAAAATGAAATGCAACATTATTCTTCCCAGTAACCATTCGAACAAATACGCAGTTGACTGTTTCTCAGTTAGCAACAAAAGGCCGGCGATACTAACCGAACTGCGTCGTTAGCTCGCGTCGACGGATGATTTTATGCGGCGTAGTAACTGTCAATGTATAACCTAAAATATACCGACTTCGAAACGTTTTAACTCTGCAAAAACGCTACTTTCTTTTACCGGTCGCTATAGAAAATTATTACACCTAGTTTTTCACAGACGAATTTGTATAGAAAGCCAAAATTTACTTACGGTTAGCTGGAATCACCGAGCGCCGTGACCGCCTAGGAGACTGCCTCAACACACACTGACGCTGTGCGCAGAGAACGCGATCGCGCGCATTTATATTGTACTCTTTTTAAAAAACCAAAGTTTTGAGTGATGGCGAATTGCGAAGCTAAACGCAGTTATACAACTCACGCACACGAATGGTTAAAAATTAAAGGCGAGAACGAGGTACGTATTGTCTATGTCGCAACAGCTTATTGTATCGTACTCCTCCCCACCTTGAGTTAAAGTGACCTTATCGTTTGGCTGCACTCAGAAACAACGACTGCAGTTAACAAGTTAAACGCTACTTTATTAGATTTATAGTAAATCGCGGCTTAATAATTAGGTCCCACATTACAATGTTTACCGATAGAGATCACTACCAAATACGCATCATTGCAAATAACGAGTTATATTATCGATGTATGATAATATTTTTGAAGTTTTTATTTACTCTCCTTATCATAATATAGATAGGAATTTGGATTTAAATAACAATTTAGTTTTTATCTTTATTTAATATTCAACAATAAATATAGTTATTAAAACATCAACACGATCAAATATATTAACTTTTAAAAAAGGACGTACTGAAGTAAAACTTTTTTACAATTTTTTTCTGATATATATTAGATAGAAAGTTGACAAAAAGTTACTAGTTTTAAATTTAATAGTTTTTGAAGCAGTTTTCAGGGTCAGAAAATTTAATCTTATCTAAAAAATTTTTGGAAAAATAACATTCAATCATTCTACATAGATTGCTACAAGTCAGTGAAAAAACAGCGCTGTTAAGGTCAAGAATCCTACTAATATTATAAACGCGAAAGTTTGTAAGAATGTATGGATGTCTGGATGTATGTTTGTTACTCTTTCACGCAAGAACTACTGAATGGATTTTGATGAAACTTTACAATAATATAGATTACACATCAGAATAACACATAGGCTATAATTTATAATGATATAGTGTGTAAATATCCAAAATATAGCGGGTGAAACCGCAGGGTGCAGCTAGTCTATATCTATACTATTATATAAAGAGGAAAGATTTGATTGTTTGTACATTTGTATGTTTGTATGTTTGTTTGTTTGTTGCGAATAGGCTCGAAAAGCACTGAACCGATTTCGAAAATTCTTTCACCGATGGGAAGCTACATCCTTTCCGGGTAACATAGGCTATGTGGTGTTGCCATAAATACTCTAATTTAAAAGATATGGTCATTTAAGTGCCATAAGGTGGTCATTTTGTAAATTGAAGAGTTTCTCAGGAACTACAAATCCGATTTAAAAATTTTTTTCACTGATAGAAAACTACACTATTCGTGAGTGACAAAAGTGAATTAGTGTTGCCATGTACATTTTTTAATTAATAGAATATTATTTAAAAAATGTACATGGTAACTTTGATTTAAAATTCTTTCACTGAGAAGTCTATAGTATTTCCGTCTCTCTTTCTCTTATAATACTATCATTGTCTCTCATCCTCTTTTTTTTCTCTCTTTAATTTTTATATTTATCTGTTCAGAATAATTAGCCTCTTTTCACTTTCTTTCTTTAGATTATCTCTCTCTCTCTCTCTCTCTCTCTCTCTCTCTCTCTCTCTCTCTCTCTCTCTCTCTCTCTCTCTCTCTCTCTCTCTCTCTCTCTCTCTCTCTCTCTCTCTCTCTCTCTCTCTCTCTCTCTCTCTCTCTCTCTCTCTCTCTCTCTCTCTCTTTCTCTCTCTCTTTCTCTCTCTCCTTTACCTATTCAATTTTATTTTTGCTCTGCCCTCTCTCTTTTATCATCAGTCGCTTTTCTTTTATATTAGTTTCTATTATTTTTTTTTTATAACTTTTTCTCACTCTCTTTTTTCAAATAATAAAAAACAACACAATTGCACAGTGACAATTTAAGGACATCAATTATAATATTGCTTTAAATACCCGGAGCGAAGCGAGGGCAGCCAACTAGTAGATAAATAAAATTATTACACCGCATGTGAAACATTCTCAACATAACTTAATTATTACCAATGCACATAGATTTTCGTGAATTCGTATTGCCTCGTAAAAAACGTAAGTTTTCAAGGTCTAGATCAAACCCTATCAAACATTACCTAAATAATCAAAAAATATACTAAAAATGTCCCATCTAAGGAAGGGTGTGGCTGACGAATTGATTTTTATTTTAATGTCAAACACACGTTGAACTAGGTCGAGCTAGGTCATGAAACGCATCAGAGGTGCGCTAGGATGCGCCAGTCATGGTGCGTCTGCGTGATGGACTGGGGTCATGTAATTTAGGGCATCTAGGCGTATCCTACTAGGGCGACAGCTTTACAGAACCACATCAATACCACTGTTTCGTCATTCGTTTTATGTGCTCGCATGTGACTGTACTTTTATATATGGTGTTTTAACACGACAAAATGCGATCACTATGAAGACAAGGTAAAATGCGCGTGGCATGGTGTTGTAGCTTTTAGCCAAAGTAAATGTTACTAGAGGTTAAAAGTTAAAGAGCTTTATTTCGATTTAGATTAAGTATACCAAAAATATTTTTTTTTCTAATATAAAAGTAGTGGCGTCAGTAATTCTATTCTAACAACTTTGTAGAATGACATACAATATGTTTTTTCAGTTTGTTTTTGAAAATTCTAAAAGATGTACTGCTAACAATATCTTTAGGTTAACTATTGTATAGTAGTGCTCCCTCAATTTCTGTGGTTATAATACCGTATTTCTTTGTTGGGTAAACTTATTTTATATATATTTCGTGTTGTATATTTGTGTAATTTCTGTTTAAAATGTATGTGTCTATCTAACTAGAATGCATGTTTTATATTACTATAGTTGTTCTAATGATAAGATTTTAGTGGTTTCGTACAGTTTTTTAGTAGGTGTGTGGTAGTCTAAATGGAATAAAGTTTTAACAAATTTATTATGTGATATTTGTATTTGTTTTAAGTTTGTTTTAGCAGCAGATCTCCAAATTACTAGCTTTCATTTTCTTTCTTGCTTGATTTATATCTAACCCAATGAATTTTCTTTGCTTTCTTCTGATCTTAAAAGATCGATATTACACTTCTTTATCTATATTTATATGTGTTAAATATATTTATATACGTATATATATTTATATACGAGAATCTGTATCATAATAGGGGTTAAAGTATGAAAATGCCGTTTTATTGTAAGAGGTACTTCGAATTGATATAGAACCTTCATGGTTTGAGATTTTTGAGTAAAACTTTTTTCACAAGGCACCTATGTAGTTCTTCTTTTAAAAAATGTGCAACATTCGATTGTCAACTTTTAGTTGTTTTTTTTATTCAGCTTAGACAAGAAAGATGGATACTTTGAAAATTCGAGTGATTTTTGAATACTAGTTCCGACGCGGAACTAACGCGGCAGAAACAGCTCGCAATATCAATGTTGCGTTTGGAGAGGGGGCTTCTAATGAACGCACCGTGCGATTTTGTGATGGAAACTTTGATTTGAAGAACGAACCACGTAGAAGACTGCCCACACGGGTGAATAACAATGAATTGAAAGAGATGGTGGAAGCCGAGCCAAACTCCCCAGGAATTGGCGGCATGGTTTAACGTTACTTTACCAACAATATTGACTCATTTGCATCAAACCAATAAAATAAAAAAATATGAAAAATGGGTGCCTCATGATTTGACTGATTTGCAGAAAGAAACGTGTGTTGAAACTTGTGTTGCCTTGTGGCATCGATACAGAAATGATTGGATCGAATTGTGACATGTGATGAAAAGTGAATTCTTTACGATAACCGTTACCGAAAAATGCAACAGCTGACCCCAGATAAAACGCCGCAACAGTGTCCTAAGGCAAAGCTTACCAATAAAAAGATAATGGTAACTGTTTGGTGGTCTCAGCATGGTGTTAATTACTATAGCTTTCTTCGATATGGTCAAGCAATAACGGCAGGTGTCTACTGTGCCGAACTCCGAACAATGATAGCAAAACTAGCAATGAAACAGCCCCGACTCAAGAATCGATTTTCACCATTATTGCTCCATATATATGATAACGCGAGTCGAGAAACCGTTTTAACTCTACAGGAACTGCAATTAGAAACCATTTGTCACCCTCCGTATTCGCCAGACCTTGCTCCAACGAACTAAAATTTTTTTCTTCTTTCTCAGGAGGCAGTACAAAATGCCTTTACACAGTTTGTCTAATCTAGATCACCACAGTTCTATCGCAAAGGCCAGACATAAATGACCTTTCTATTAGATGGCAGCAATGTATAGATAATAATGGTAATTATTTTGATTAAATAAATATTTTTAAATTAAAAAAAAAAGCGAATTTCAATTTTTCAGTGCAAATCGGCAATTTCATACTTTAAGCCCAAATACATTTTAATCTTCTGTTAGGTACATTTTATTATATCATAACACAGATTGTATTAAAAGCCATCAAATCGAAAAGATAATATTATTATAGATACAAGACAGATTAGATCATAGATTGGTTTTTGTTGATAAAAATGTGAAGATTTATACAGTTTTGAAGATTTCTAATGTTGTATGGAATTGAGAAAAATCTCTACAAGGCTACATAATGATGATAAAAAATCTGAAAAACTTAAGGGCTTGCTAGGGGTAGTCAAGAGACATGAAAAAATGAGAATTTTCAATATTTTTTTTGCCATTAAACATTTTATTTTATAAAATTAATAATATGGCTTTATAATTTGAAAAAAAAATTATAATTTCAAAAGTTATAGCTGTTTGCGTTGACCCAATACTAACAGAAAGTTGACCATCATAAGTTCTTGGAGATTTATCTAAAATAAATCGTTCAAAAATAAAATAGTTTTATAAATAGATAATCTTGTGCCTGATCGAAGGATAAACAAAGTATGAATATTTTTTTAACTTTTATAGCGTGATCTTGTTGAATATATAAATTTTTTTCATTTGCAATGAAGACGGAAGTTCGAGAAAATTCTTTGACTTAACATTCTTTAAACGAAAAATAATTAGCTATGTAAAAATTTTCAACGGGAATAAATTTTTTTGTGTTCAGAATACACCATAATTTCTTCGTATTTAAAAAAAAATTCAATACCTTAAAATTAATCAATCTGTCCTGCTCGCTATTGACGCCGCGCGCAAAACTAAAAACTGTCTCGCAGAGACCCATTTTCAGCGTTAAATTAACATTGTAAACAAATTGTAAACAATGTCCATCTGAAGGTCATTGATTATAAATAATGGAGATAGAGCTCCGGGAGTGGAAATTTTTTTTATTGGAAATTTTCTCCTCTAAGAATATTTTTTTGAAATTTCTGAAATGTCAATAGGCTATGAAATACTGACGAAATACGAAATGTCTTTTTTCTTCATCTTTAATTGTTTATAACTTTTGCAATTTTTTTTGTGCTAATACACGCTTTTAGGACATTTTTCTAGGCGTCATTCCAGACACATATTTTTAAGAGCAATATCTCTAATTTAGACCATTTCAACTTGTATTAATGTTATTTGTGTTATTGTTGTAAAAACCTTAATGCTTAGTGAACCGTTTGTTTTTTAACAATCCGCTAAACAATACAGCAATTACTCATGAGAGTCCATTTGTTGAGTAGATTAAAACTAAATTCTTGTAATAATATTTTTTAATTTTGTAAGTACCAAATTAAATTTAATAAACAAATATTTACAATATTAGAAAAGATAATATTTTAATATTTAACACAACTAAAAACTATAATAACAACAGTCACATGTCCCAATGTTATCAACTATTTCATAACTACATAAAAACAAAACAGTTTGGACATTAGGTACTTTTTTACTAAAGATTTCGTGTGCAAAAACATATTTAACCTTGTTTATGTTTATCAAAAGAATAACATGAGACAAGATGTACTGCTTGATTAAACCATTTTGCAGTTAAAAGTGACTCATAAGTTATACCTATCTTTTAGACATACTATAGTTCCTTATAAAATTACCAAAATATCTATGGTATATTTTTTATAATTTTTATATGAACTGTGATGTTTTGGAAGGATTGTTACAATATTAAATTAAACTGAAATCCAAATGTAAAAATAGGTGTCCATCCATTAAGGGAACAGGTCCTCCTTCAAGAAACAACTTTAAGGAGGGTTAGATTTACTTAGCATATACCTAACATTCAAGGACTAGGCTAGAAAAATTAAGCAGTGTTCCCAACTGATCTATTATTTTTGTAGCTTATACTAAAAATTTGTAATTATCATTAGGTATTACAATTATTCCAAACCATACAAACATAATGTAGTTTTAGAATTCCCATATTTTTTATAAAACAAAACATTAGATAACTTAATAAATAAAACATAAAATGTGATAGGATGAAAAATATCAAGAAAATGTTATTAAATATCTAGCTACTATTTATTTCACTTTGTCACTGAAAATAAAAACAGCTAGATTTAGATATAAAGTGGCTATGTTTGGCAACACTGAAATAAAGTTTTTATACCGCAGGGTGAGGAATTAATAAATCCTATTAGATTTTTGAAAACACACAGACACACAATTGCGTCTTAAAATATTTTTGTCAAACCAATGCTTTGAGTTCTCATCCATACCAACCAAGAAGAACCTATGGCCTTTAAATAAATAATCTCTATTAGTGATTTTTCATACTTTTTTGACATTCTTATTCTAAATGTTCATCTGATTTTGTGTTGCAAATAATGCCCTCTAGTGGGGCTTTACAGTATTAAAAATTATATGAATAAGCGCCATCTATGTTCTCTCTACAAAACTAATATACAGAATATCAATCATTAAATTTCAATATAATATATAATAATAAATTTTAATTTAATACTAAATATAATCATGATCATCATCACAACCCCGTTAATGGCCCACTGCTAAGCCGGGTCTCCTGAGAATGAGTAGGGATATATAATATCGATAAAAATATTATATCTTAATAGAAATATCTACAAACACTTATAAAGATAAAAATAAATACAGATAAAAATCTGAGCTTCTTCATTTTCAAACTGTGATGAATAACATGTATGATGTAAGTATTTTTTATAATCTGTTTAAAAAATATTAAAAACAAAATCTGAGCTTCTTCATCTTCAAACTACTCTGAATAACATGTATGATGTATGTATTTTTTATAATCTATTTAAAAAAAAGTTAAAAAGAGATAAAATCTGAGGTTTTTCGTTTTTGAACTGCTCTGAATAACATGTATGATATATGTATTTTTTTTAAAATTAAATACAGTTAAAAATCTGGGCTTCTTCATTTTCAAACTATTCTGAATAACATGTATGATGTATATATTTTGTGTATGTGATGTATTATTAAAAAAATGATTCGCATACAAAACATATAAAAATGTATGAACAAAAATAATAGAAAAACTTCATTTGCCTGTTTTCTGTCTTAGTTATTTATAGCTTTGTAGTATATTCTCTCTGTAATCTGAACCCTCAGTGATTTGAAGAAAGGTAGGTAACTAATCAATACTATTTGCAGAGATTTTACATATTATATATATATGCAATATTAATTACCAGACAATCCTCCTCTAACTTAATTTAATATTAATAGACAGCAATGAATTCGCAAAAATTCCTCCTACATAGCACAAATAGGAATTATGAAACAAATACTCTAATATGAATCACCTAATATTTTTAAAAGCTAAGAAAAAAAATATTAATATAAGAATGATGAAAATTTTTAATCTTGTTGTGCAATACTACAAATAAATGACGGACGGAAATTAGGTCGATTAAGGAAATTGTGTCAAAACAAAATGAACAAGGAAGTAATTGTAATCATCGTGATTATTCTTTGATATATCATAATTCAAGTCAATTTCTATCCGAAAATGAGGTTCTATACATATATGAACATAAGAATTATGTAAAAATACAAGGTCTAAAAGAGTAAAAACTATTTTAAAAATATAAACAAGATTGACAAAGAAAATTAGAACTCACGTTCTGAGATTCCTCTTCCAAAACAGCCATTGTCTCAAAATCAATGTTCATCTTGCCTTTTATCTTGTACTTTTAACTTGAAATCAAATCAAAACAGCAATAAACAATTATCGAATAACAAGAAAAACAATGTTTTTATAAAAATATTAACACCACTATCCAGCAAACGTATGTATTGTTTACAAACTGGCAAACTTGGCAAGGTCATTTGACATATTTTGGTCACCTACGTCACGTGACGTCACAAAATATTGATTATTATGCTTATAGTTGCCCTACAAAAAAATGCAGAAATATGAAATATTGCAACACTGATTTTTTTTAACAAATAATTTTTTATACATAAGTATGTACAGTATATTTAAATACAGGCTTCATCGTAATCAGATGGGAAGTTGCCGAAGATGCTGGCTGCAGACATGGATCCTTAGGATAGGATTTTAGTTATAGTTTATTTTTAGTAAAACTAATTACATATTATGTTCATTTGTAAATATTATACTGAGTATCTTAACTGTTTTTTAAACACAGTGAATAAAAATAACTGAAAAAAAAAATAATTAGAATAACTTTAAAACAAATTATAAAAAGTAATTGTAAAATTTAAGTACCTATTATATTATAGAAAAACTATTGTCGGTACAACTAATCGACCACAGCTTAAAATAGTAGGTATTTAGATCTATCTCTTTTTATTAATGATCTGTTACAGAAAAAAAATGTTGCTCTATTTAAAAAATGGTATGTCAAGTTTTTTCAATTTCAACCTCGGTCGAGAACTGCAGTCAGCAATAAAATTTTTCTTTCTGTGATAAAGTCTGTACTCGGTCTATAGCTTTATGTATTGTGATCGGGCGATGTGGCCTTATGAACCATAAAATATTTTTCATTAACGTTGTTATTTTATAATGTGAAAGAAGTGTTGTGTGTAATTGTATTATTTTGTGCGGTTTAATAATTAGTTGTATTGCCATTGAAATATCAAGATGCGTATCGGTTTTGTGTTATATTGGTGCGTATTTGCTCTTCATCTTTGTAGAGCGGATGATGGAGAGAGGACAGAGTCTAACTCCAGAGAAGGTGTTAGGAGACCTCAGTGGGGACCTATGGTGAAGAGCGGGTCGTACATCAGCGACTCCGGCAGTGCAGCGTCGAACGAAATCAGTGAGTATTTGTCAGCTAGTTGGCTCATGTCACCTGTTGGCTTCCCCTAATCACTAATTTGTATCGTATCGAAGCCAAAAACATTACGCGTATATTTAAAAGATATTATCATTAAGATTCAGACTAAATGAGGTTATAGATATGACCTCAAAAAACAACTGTTTGCCTTAACTGGTAATATGAGAGCCTTCTGGCCATGCTCCAGAAAAGACATAATTAATATTAACACTTGCCCTTACACAATTGTAGTTATATGTTTGTACTATTTTTTATTGTAAATTTCAATATATATTTTACTTAAAAAAATTAATTACTCAAATAAAGAATAGTAAGGTACTCTCTTTTTTAAATTATAATCCACCATGCATTCAAGTAATTTTTTTTTAACATTTAAGACACATGCTTTATATAATACATGTACATATATATCATTATTAAAATTAAATTAAATAAATAAATTAAAATTAATATAAAAATTTTGAAAATTATTTTTCTCGAACATTATTCTTATTTAAAACAAATGTAGACATAAAGTAATAACATATTTTCTTCTTATAAGTGTGTGAGTTAAAAAAGGTAACAGATGTTGAGTGTTTGTGTAAAGTGTGGGAAAAAATCTGAAGATACATCCTGTTTGATAAAAATAGACTTTAACTTTATTATTTAAAGAAGTGGTTTAGGCAAAAAAATCAATAAAATGGTGTTAATGAGTTAGCTGAAATAAAACTAACTAAACTAAAATAAATTACATGTTCCTTCCCTTAAAACTATGAAATTAAGTAATAGTATAATTATTATGATGCTAAAACTACAAAGCATTGCCAAATGAGATTATTAAAATAGTTGATTTTAATATTTTTAAAAGCAAGCTAAAGAACATCTTTTATCTGATGTGAATAATAAATGTTTCAATTATAAATATAATTTTTGGTAAATTTCTTTTGTTTGTGATTATATAATATTGTTTGTGATTATATTAAATTTATTTATGTAATTTTTTAAATAATAATATTGCATGCCTGATATGGCAAACTGTTAAAAACTAACAATTATTTATAAGATCTGAAAATTTATTTACAGTTATGCAATAAATTATATTGTGATTCTGAGTTAAACTAGACCTGCCCTGATGTAACATGAGCAATAGAACTGTTATATTTCAAAAAGAAATCCCGTGGTGTTTTCAATGAACTGTCTCTTCCTGAAAATGAAAGTCCAATCAGTAGTTTTTTTTAAAGAATATTACTAACAGTATGGATTGCTCCGTACTACTAGTAATCTTAATCCCTCCAACTAAGCTAAAATGCTTGTGTTAGGAGTGGGCCATGAGTAGTCCAATGACAGGAATACTGAATCGATTCAGACGTTACTTTCGGGAAATTCAAGTTTAATAAGAAATCACAACAATTACTTTGCTATAATCTGCAAAAAAACACGTGAATTTGTATAGTGTGACTTGGGTCTGAGGTGCCAACTGTAAAAGCTAGTATCCTGGCTCAAAAAACACAGCACAAATTCACATGTGTGTTTCGATCTGACACCGGAGCATGCTCAGGGGATGTAGACTCTACAACTTGAATTCTTATGATTATATGTAATATTCTATTAAACAATTTATGTAAATTCAGGACAGATAGATGAATTATAAAAATAAAATCAGATATAACAGTGGTTCTACTTACCTTTTTATTTGAAAAAAAAAATGAAACCATGACATAAAATTTGAAGGTTTTCCCTAATATTAGGAAGATTGCTCATAATTATAACCTTGTAGGAGGAAAAATAAAGAAGCATTGTTAAAATTGGTTGGTTATGACCTCTAGGTACAAATGTTGTTCAAGTAGTTGATGACTATCTGCAAACAACATCTGCATGATAATTGACTTGGGATTGTGATATAGGTAAATCATACACCAAATATGGAAAATAAACCAATTTTTGTATGCTAATTACACAAGTCTGTAAATTTGTGGAATTAATGATGTATCACGTTTTGCTGTGCTGCACTCTGTTTTTATTCTTCTTGTTACCATGTTCAGATTATTTCTTTCAAATCCTGATGAAATCTTTTACCTTACTCACTTACAGAAATATGAATTTAAATAGTGAAGTTTATTGCTCAATTAATAGCTCATATTTTCAAAATTTCAATCATTTTCTTTACAACATTCTCATAGAGCATTCTATGATTCCCTACAAAATTCCTTACAACTTATGTAAAAGATTTTCAAGTCTCCAATTCAATCTGATTGTTAACTAAGCTTAATGCCAGTATTAAAAGTGGTTTCAGGTTCATGTCAACAATAACTCCTTGTGATATCTCTTTATGTTTTTACTTCATTATAAGAACTGTTTTTAGTTAGAATAATGACATATTAAGTGTTATTGGTGGGTTACCAATACATCATAAAAGGTACATAATAAAATCTTAATCTGAATTTGGTGGACTTTACCACTTAACCTGTAGCATTCTTCTCTTCTTTCTCTTTCCTTACTCTATCTTCGAGGTAGTAATGCATTGGACGATAGTTACTCTCATGTATTGCCTTTGTCCACGGGCACCAGTCGCCATCATTTGTCCGCTTAACTGTCATAAAAAGATAATACCCCTGTATAAGCAAGTTTAAACAGGTATATTAAAATGCTTGAATAATAATTTAAGGAAGGGATATTCTCATATAAAAACTAAATATTGAAGAGAATGATATAAGTATAATACAATAGATTTTTTTCATTTATTGAAATAAGCTTTCCTGTACACATAACGGTACAAGTCATCAGGATATATGATTGAGACAAAACATGATGATTGTTAAGATTACCCCAATGTGATTCTGTTTGAAGTAAATTAGCATTGATCTATGAAATGTGAATGGTGCTACTATTACACTGTGCAGTTATTGTCACTGAGTTTGGGTCAATAACTATACTGTTTAATGGTTATAATTTTGCATATAATATTATTGGGTATCTGAAACTAAAACTAAAAAAAGGCAAAATTTGTAGGTAAGCACTGTTAATAAAAAAGTAGATAATACTTCATAAAATATGCAAGTTATCTATTTTATTGTAAGTGGGCTGCTGCTTCTGCACTTAGACTCTAATTCAGTCCATTGCGTTCAGTTATGACTAGCTATACAAGCCAGCCCAGCTCCTTCCAGAAGTGCAGGAGTTTCCTGGGAACTTCACAGGTTTCTTGGAGCGTACCTCATGTTCTTGAGGATTTGTGCCCTTTGTGTGGCGACGGCCCACGCATTCCAAGACAACCAGTCCAAAACAGAGCGCAGTCGTCTCTTCTGCTTGCAGACAACCTGTAGAGATAGGACTGTCAGTCAAGCCTATAGTAAATAATTGTTTGTTAAGTGGGCAGTGTCCCGACATTACTTCTGAACACGAAGGTCAATGCGATTCAGATTGAGCAGTTTTTGGGACACGCTCCTTGACCAAGCAGGGCTGGCTAGGTTGGACTGTCGACTGCCTTTTGCGTTATTTCATCTCGCATTGTGCGCTTCTAGAGTAAACTGACGCAGAAATGAGCGAAAAGTGCTGAAGGAGATAGGAAAATGTAGTACAGGTAAACTGACGCAGAAATGAGCGAAAAGGCCTACCACAGTAGTCATGGATCCTTTTCTCGCCAGCTCATCTGCTGCATCATTACTTAGAGATCCGATTTGCTCGTATATGAAGCTTGATATGATAGAATCACTGCCAAGCGCTTGGAGAACAGCCTTGCGCTATTAGAGAGAATTTGGATTCCGTTATCTGTGATTTCTCCAAGTGAAGTTATCCGTTTCAACCATATTGTATGAAAACTTTGTCATGTCTTGTCTATCAATATAAAAATATTCATCCAAATTAGTGCAGTTGTTATGGTTGAAAAAATAATTCGTAATAGTTTGTACATAACATGTCTTCCCATGTTTGTAGATTATATACCAATTACACGGCTACTGAAAAAAGAACGCAAAAAGGTTTTTTCACACAAAAGTACTATAACTAATATAATTATTACTATTTTTTTATTTAGCTTACCTTAATAGTGGGTGATGTTAGTATACTATAACGCGTCGATTTATAATTCTATTGTACTCGTATAAGTAATTTATTAAAACATGTACTTTGTGTTATAACAAAACGCTAGTTAGAAACAGATAAAAACAGTCGTACAAACCGTGAAGACGAAATTAGATACCATTTCGCGAAAATATTTAATTTAAATAAGAAAATTGTTAAGTATGAGAAGCACCTGAAAACTGTTAAAGCATTTTATCTGTAATCACGTGTTTCCTATCCACAGATGCGTTTTAAAATAGTCTATATGAGTTCCGTCTGCCATTGATCTTGGTGAGTCATTGCTGTCTGCCGAAATGTGACGCGAGACTGAGCTTATCTATTCACTTTAGATATCATATTTAATTAACCAAATGACCGATAAGAAAACATAATTTTTTATTTATTTGTTTGCCTCAACTGAAATAATATTTGTAGTTATTTTTATACAATCGTCGTAAGTTTTGACGTTACCACCATTGTATCCAAACATACTTTAGAGTACTGGTTCTTAAAATATGTCCATCAACGCCTAGGGATCGATGGACTAGTTGCAAAAACTAATAAAAAATATAATGCCTTTCTACTTCATGGTCAAATATACCTTGTACTAGTAGAAGTTTAATTTTAATTAATATTTAAAAATAATGTTGTAAAATAAATGAATCTTTATTCCCCTTTAAAATATCTGTTATTAAGTTATAACTAAAAGCGTTTGATTTAGAAAAGTTGATAAGAAATTGTGAAAATATTTGTGCTTTAGTTAAGTTTTACATACTTTTAGTAATAATCTAAATTTTTGAAATATTTTCTGAAGATGATTATTTTCATTTCTAGTCAGTAATACGACAGCATTGAAAATATACTACAATAAAAGTGAAAACATGGCAAGCGGTGCTCTATTCTAGAGGAACGATAGGAATATATTATATATATTTTATAATGAACTCGAACATGTTTTAGTACTATTTCCTAAGATAAATATGCTATTTTTGGATATAAGTTATATGACAGTTAAAAACTCAGCGCGATCTATAGTGATAACAAAAATGGACGTAATCATAGCGTTACAGATGTCTGTAACCAAATGTTTTTATGATCTTTCCGAGTAATTTAAAACAAAGGCGAAGCGGTTATTAATTTTTAATAAAGCAAAACCTAACAAAATACTCACTTTACTTTATATTCTAATGGCGGACCCTGCAAACTTCGTACCGCCAAACAATCAATGAATGTCTGTTACAGATTAGCTGAACTGTTGACAACCAATACACATATGTCAATCCTTTTTCATTACTGATATTATTCTACATTTTTAAAATCTAAAATACCACATTATCCAAATATTGTGGATATATCTTGTCGATTCGAAACGTTAATTAAATACGTTTGTTAATTAGGGGAGTTTACCGTATCGACGGGATGAACATTGAATGTTTGACACTTACGAACCCCATCAACATGTTGTATTGAAAAAAGGTTTTATTTTTTCCTCAATTTTCCTATTTTTTAATAGTTATTCTGCTATTCTAGACTGAGACAAATACAACAAATCAAAAACTATGAAAATCGGCCTAGCAGTTTTAGAGTTATGTGTTCGAACAAACCTGACTTTGTTATATCTTATATATAAAATTCTCGTGTCACAATGTTAGTTACCATACTCCTCCGAAACGGCTTGACAGAATTTTATGAAATTTTATATGCATATTCAGTAGGTCTGAGAATCGGCTACTATCTATTTTTCATACCCCTAAGTGATAACGGTGGCCCACCCCAAATTTATAAGGCAAAACAACGTTTGCCGGGTCAGCTCAGGTCAGCAGCGGGTTTTTAAAATTGTTATAATTATTATAATACGCACTGAGTTATTGGCACCACTATCACCACATATTGAACTTTCAACCGTTTACTAATGTTCTGGACTCGTCCCCAAACGAATTATTAACTCTTCGAAGTTCTCTATAAAAAGAGGATTTACTGTCCAGATCTACGACTTTCCATAATGGTTTCATCGTAACAGTCTCCATGGAATATTATAATATTATTTTTCAGTTATGCAACTTCGAAGATCATAAATGATTTAGTAATAAGTATAGCTAACGTAATTATAGGTTTGACCTTGAATGCGCAGAAGTCATTATTTGGGCCTTTTTAACAGGGAGTTCGGGGCGAGAACAGCGCGTCACACGCGATTAATTCCTAAGTTTGGAAATATCTGATGAATAATTCCTCGTTAAAAATAATCTGTAACAATTTATTTAGGAAATGGTTTAAGTGTGATATTTCATAAACGTAAACAACGGAGCTTGGCACGGCGCTATTGTTCCTATGGCTAAATCAGTCGCTACCTACTTGCACTAGATGATTAGATTAATGTTCGCATACTGCGGACAGTCACATGAATTTTCGGCTATACAAACTAATATAAAGTAGTAGTAACAATTACAATTTCAGTTACAACATTTAAGTCTTAAAGATTTCCTTACATGATATTACATCTGACTAGTATGAGATATACCCGTGAGGGGACAGGCTAGAATACAATTCCCCTCCACTGGGAGAGCATCTCGTAAGAGGCGAGTAACCCAGCACCCCCTTCGTGGTAGGGGATCCGTTCCCCGACTGGCTTGTGACCACCAGCATGAGAATTCGACCGCCAAGTGTCTCTGACGCGTTCCGGCCGAGCCGCATGTAGGCCAGATCTAGTCCTACCATCCCATTACTGCTGCGGTTCCAATGAACACCGGGTTCTTGCTTGGAGTCCAATGAAACCGCAGCAGTCTTCTCTTCGCTCCCTCTACTCACTCTATCTTCGAGTCGGCAACGCATCGTCGATGTCCATGGGCGACGGTGGCCACTTTCCATCAGGTGGACCGTCTGCTCGTTTGTCCCTTATCTATCATAAAAAACGATACCGATTTTATGTTCTCAATATTATAGAAAAATGTTTTCGGTAAAATTTCTATATTTTATCAAGCTTAGCATGAGATAAAATGTATACAAATCATAAAAAACCTCTAAATTCTTAAGTGTAGATAAATGTTTATCCAAAAAGTCACACGTTGAATTGTTTACATATAATTCATTCAAATCAAGTGTTATTGCCGCTATTGATCTTTTTTGTTTACATTTTGCCTCACATTAATATAGTTGCTAAAAATCTAAAACAGAACGGATTTCTTTCAAACCAATTATTTATTTGTAATGAAAATTTTACTAATAGGAGAGATATCAACACATACAATTTAAATTCAAGGAAAAAAGCCATTTCTTATCATCTACCATTTACATGTGAGAAGTATAAACGGTACATTTGAATATTTAAATGTATTTTAATATAAAGACCATCTAAATTCTAAAGATCATCCAACAAATGGACGGCTATTTAAAACTTTTCCAGTAAACATTTCTTTGTAATTCATGTTGTTTGCCCATAAATTTCTTTTTCTAAACGTTCTAATTGACCGAAAAAACAAACATTGGCGGAAAGAAATGATGACGAAATACTATTTTTTTCACTTTCATCTCGCTAGTAACTGAATTATTACTATTGATTAGGTGTCTCTTCAATGAGAGGAAAGTTTTGCTACAATCAATGCTTTGTCACTTGAGTATGAATCTATTAATAATATTTTATTTTTTATGTAAGGACGTCCGGAAAGTTTGGTTTTCAAACGCTATTAAAAATACGACAAAAACATTGTGATCGAAATGCTTTGAATTTTCTCTAAGACGACACATTTTCGGTTCCTTGTGGAGTTCGACTGTATTATGTAAATGTCCATTTTCCCGTTGTAAATCTTTTGAGAAGTAGGACCAATCTAACAAGATTCCAATATTGGTAAGGACTACTTTAAATAAAGATACTCTATTCAGCTTAGCATGATACAAAATGTAAACAAAGAATCATTATGCACGAATTGTTTACATTTCAACAATGTAGTGTAAATTTTAGATTCAGATTTTTGAAGTGAAACATTCTTTAGCGGCGTTGCAACTGTGTTTTTCTCTTTTTTTCAGGCGTCAGATTTTAATAATTGAAACTAGAAAAAAATGAAAAATCGGAGTCTTGCAATTCATATTTATATTTAATTTGATATTTTATTGGCTGTCACAAGTTGAAATGATGTTGCTACGTTGAGCAGTGTAGGCATGAGATTCGCGGCAGTTTGATGAGTAATTTCGTGTAGTTAATATTGCCTATCATAGTTTAGTGGTCTTTAATTAAATGATTTGTTGCTACATTGAATAGTGTAGGCGTGATATTCGCGGCAATTTTTTTTTAATTTTGTTCTTTAGGAATATTCAAAAATGCCAACGGCAATATTCAAGTTTTCACTTCCGCCGGCACTTTAAAAAATTATTCGTATGTTAAAATATCTATTTGTGTTAGGCTGCCTGACATGAGCGAGGAATGTGTTTGTTAACCTTTTTTTACTGAAATTGCATGAGAAAGGGTTGATTCCAGGCCTTTTCTTAGAGAGACGAAATAGACAAGAGATTTTCCTATAAAGAGTCCTCTTCTATGGAGTTCGCCTGAACATAGAGTAAATGTGTTTATATACAAACCTTCATATCATGCTCGCACCGCCTTGAAGTCTCTGTGTGCTGTCGTCTCAACTGGTTTAAATCATGTAGATTTTTAACTGAGGTAGGGCACAGCAGGAAATTTCCTGCTCAAATATGGAGCTGCTCGACTGGGGTAGTACCTCGACAGAAGACAGAAGATCACAACTAAATAACACTACTCTAAAACAGTGTTGTGTTCCTGTTGTTGAGTAAGGTGACCAGAGCTCCTGGGGGGAATTGGGGATAGGGTCGGCAACGCGCTTGCGATGCTTCTGGTGTTGCAGACGTCTATAAGCTACGGTAATCGCTTACCATCAGGTGAGCCGTTCGCTTGTTTGCCGACCTAGTTACTTAAAAAAAAATGTAGAGCCTTTTACACACAGCTGTTTCAAGTTCTCATTAGACTGTTTATTGGTCACATCATACTGCCCCAGCTCATAGGGTGCGCTAATGGTGTGTATGTGCGCATATTTGGGCTTTTCGTAGCATTGGGTGGATGAAAGATCATTTTCAATTATAAGCCTGGTGGAAACACAGCTTAAGGTTTTGAAAATTATTGCACATTATATAAGTAATTGGATTTACAAAAACCCTTTTTATAATTTATTTACATTTTGTCTCACCCTAAGCTGCGTAGAGTATAGTATAGTTTATTGTTACATCTGTTTTGCTAGTCCTTAACTGATCTATTGATCACCCAATACAATCCATATTCAAATCGTTTTAATGGACAATTGTTGCTTTGTTACGTCAATGAAACGTACGTGATGGATGATGGCTTCGTATTTGATCAACAATACACCACAATATACGATGCAATATTAAATTGTAACATAGTCTTACATTGAGTAATTACGATTATATGTAATACCCTTTCTAATAAGTTTAAACAACTAATTCTTTTATGTACAATGTCGGCGAGTAAGATAGACTTAGGTTATCCTAACCTTAGGTTTAAACATTGAATCTAAGCAGTCGAGGCGAGTGTTGGAATTCTGTTAAAAGGTCTTTTAAACCTACACCTTTGTCACAAGTCCAAGTTTCCTGTTCCATAATATGTAGATGTTTAGTTATTTATTGTTTCGGTAGCAGTATCTACGATGCGTTTATCTAATAGTCCATTCAATATCACACCTCCTTGTGGTGTTTTTCAATATACACCCTCCCCTTCCTCTTGTACTAACGAATTCGGTGACATTTTCCGTTATTGCTTACTGTCTAGTCTGAAAAAAAAACATTTACTCGTATATCCAGCATGGCTAATACTATAGTAAATATAATACCCTATAATGTTTCTTGACATCGCGTTTTTATTAATTGATCTCAATGAATACTAGTTAAGAGAGGTATAGTGCGTTGCGTTGTCGGTCTATCTTCTTACTTTTTGATTCATTGAATTTAATTGTGTATGATACGAGGATCGCCGTATGATGACTAAATGTTTTTACTAATTCTGAAGTCATGTATGATCGTTTTTGTTTGAAATCACTCTATATATTTTCTATACAAATACTTAAAATACTCGTCTTTCTGAAAATATTCCGTTCATTAAAATATTTAATCAAAATAATGATTGTTAACTCTAGAACATCGAATATTTATCTAGTGAACGCCTAAAAGACGAATTTCCATTTGTAGTACGCATCTTTTTACTGACTTGTAAAAACAATTAGCAAAATCACTTTTTGTAGATTTTGAATCTTTAGCAAAATAAATAATTTTCAAGATAATATATTGTGTTATTTTTATCTACGATTTGGTATTCAAATTTTGTATTATGTAATTCCTACAGAATAAACTAGAAGGTGTACAAAAAATCACGTTTGCTGTATGGGAGCCCCCGTTAAATATTTATTATATTCTGTTTATAGTATTTGTTGTCATAGGGGCAACAGAAATACATCATGTGTGTAGATTTCTAACTGTCTAGCTATCACGGTTCATGAGATGCAGCTTCGTGACAGATGTACGGAGGGACGGGCGGACGGAATCAGAGTCTTAGTAAAAGAATCCCGTTTTAACCCTTTGGATACGAAACCCCAAAAAATTAATTAAAATTAACATTCAGTTTCGGTCGGAAAAAGTGGAATAGTTAGCCTGTATGGTAGTTATATTCAAAATTGAACGTCTGTCATTGTCACGGCATTTGTAGACTTAAATTAATCCTCTATATCGTTACACGTGCACAGTATTGTTATTAATATCGAACATTCCATTGTAATCTATGAACTGTGTCGCAATGAAGCCTCTTGCTTCTTATTTTCGTATACTATTAAGAAGATAACTAGGTACTATTCTTTGTCTAGGCTATATATAGACTAATAGAAATTATTTTATCAATAATTTCATTGCAAAACCATTGTAATAAGGGAAAGGAGGTGTAAATTAATTAAATAGAAACTTATTGTGCCATAGATTAGGAAACATAATTATTATAAAACCACCTTCCCGGTGAGCGTTTGAATGAGAAGTATTTAGCACCATCTAAAAGTCCATTCAGCAGTCTAATCGTGCTCCATTTTTGGCGACGGTTATGCCTTCTAAAATTATTCATTACAATCGTATTAATATAATAACTGAATCACGAAGGTAGCTTGCCAAAACATCCTGTACATTCTTTACATTGTCAACAGAATTGATTTGTTTACATTTTCGTTTTTGACTTGTGAAACCAATAAATCATTAATATGTTCAAACTAATACTCGATAAAACAGTGCGTTTGAAAATGGTAAAAAGTAAAATAAAATTATAGTAGGATGAAACCCAATGAAAAAAGAAGAGAATATAACAAAATTAAATGGAAAAATAATTTACGGGCGATCTCTGAGGTCGGGAAGTGGAAAAACGGTTTAACTCGATTTCAGGCAAAACTACAAGTCCTATGGAAAAGTTTTTAAGATCTACAACTTTTGTATTTATACTTTTTTCACATAACCTCAAAATTTATGTAAAAAATTCAAACAACCAAGTTTTTGGCTTTTTTATTTTTATCTTCTACAAAAATAATATTTTTTTTCACCAAATTTGGTGAAAACTTAGTATGTCTCAAATACACTGTAATTTTTTTGATTTAAAATTATATAATTTTTTAACCTTATTTTGACTTAATATCGACAAAGCACCCCAATTTTCAATCGAAAAATCTCACTTCAAAATATCTGTTTTTTTTTTTTTAAAAAGTCAAAAAAAGTGGGGTTTTTGTTCGTTGGAATCTACTTTCTGATGGTGTAAAAAAAGATACATTACCATAGTAAATTTTCTTAGAAAATGCGTCATCACTCATGCGAATTTTTTTTCAAATTCGTCTACAACTTATCGATGTCATAACGTATATTATTTGCGATGTTTTTTTGACAAAAATGTCTGCTACGTCCCAATGAAAAGCATCATTACTTAAACGCATTTCCTCGGAAGTGTAACCTTCAAAATAAAACGCTATTAAATCAATGCTGCCAAAATTATCAAATGTTCACCATGTCGCAGAGGAAATTACATAACTCAAAATGATTTCCGTCGAAAGTGAATCAGTTGTGAAGAAACATCATAAAATATTTTGACAATTGCTCTTATATTACTTAAAAATGTAGTACTAATTAATAAAATAATCATTGGCACAATTACGAAATATAAGTCAGAAGAAAAGTATTAAGTGACTGCAATGCGAGCAATTGCTATCCTGAGTACAAACTTTGCTATAAACATACATAATAAATAACTATAGTAATGATAATCAAGTTTTTAGTTCTAACTAAAATATCTGACAGACAAATTTGTAAAATAGATTTTATATAAATGCATTATGTATCTATTTCGTGACAGTATGATTTATAAATCAATCCTGCAGACATTGGCTCGCTCCTACAATCTACTAGTTGGTCAAACGTAATTGAAACTATTACGATACTCGCAATATGAAAATATGATAGACAATGTTTCAGATTTGCAAATATAACAAGTTACTCCTACGGATCTTTCTCTAGAAATTAAATTTTGTTTAATTAAGCCCAGTTGTCTCGAAGAATTGGATTTTGTGACCTGCAATTAACTACTACTATTAAATAAGCAAGGGACTATATTTCGAAATGACAAAGAATAATAATTATTCATATTAAGTAGAATAAACAAGGTCTGATAAATCTGTATTTATGTCTCAACCGATTACGAATTTTTGGCAAATTTTGTGTTAACTTGACTGAATAATTTATTCATTATTCATTGAACGCGTCTCTTCACTGTTTGTTATTTTGCCGTTCACTGAACACATCCTTCCTTATTATCTCTAAATTTGATCGTCTTCACTTGACTATAATTATGTGCATATTTAGACATAGTAATGGGAAATTTATTTAAGTATTTGTAATATTAAAAGGGGTTACTCTATAATATAAACCTCACCCTTAATTGCTTTAAGCGTGCGTCATCTCTTCCTTCGCTCTATTGATGTGAAACCAAGTGAAGAGGATTTTGTAAACAACATAGCCTTTATACTGGTAAATGGTTATTTCATTTAAGGAATAATTTGTCAAGAATAAGGCTTATGTAGCAACGTTGTTCTTTATATTGTATTCAATAGTAGAAATTTTACCAGAATTTTTGTTCGAGGGTAAGTCCCCTGCTATCTCATATAAGCAAATCATTTGTACAACCTCAAAGATGTAAAAATACTTAAAACGTCTACCAGGAGACTTTTTCATGAAACCATTATGGGGTCAGAATTATAATAATGAGATAAAGTGTCATGGATCTGGACTATTTACTGTGACACCTCACCATATGTAGGGGTTGAATTCAATAATTGAAAGGGCTTAGCTTCTATTTAACTTTCTTTACTCACTGTTAAAAAAGCAGTGATGGCCCAGTGGTTGAGACTTCTAAGTCTTACTCGGGAGGTCCGAGTTCGATCCTGGGCACACACCTCTGGCTTTTGAGTTATGTGTGTTTTAACCAATTAAATATCACTTGCTTTAAGTGTAAAGGAAAACATCGTGAGGAAACCTGCACTTCTGAAAGTTCCCTAAAGTTCTCAAAGATTTGTGAAGTCAGCCATCCCGCACAGGGCAAGCGTGGTGGACTATGGCCTAATACCCTCCTCATTCTGTGGAGGAGACCCGGCTCAGCAGTGGGCCATTGACGGGTCCTGATGATGACTCACTGTTATTAAATAATATTTTACAATTTCGATATAAGATAATCAGATATATGAACGTCCCTCCAGAAACAAGGCTGAGGCAGTTTTTCTTTTTTTATTAAATCATTTATTTTGAGCCTCTCGTCATTGTACATGGAGTTTGTTGACTAACAAACTCAATCGAAAATTTGTTAATAAGTTTTAATTTATTATTTCTATAATCAACATATTATATTTATAATCACCAAGTAACAAAAGATTAAAAATCTAATCTGTGTGGGAGTGAAAACGTACAAAAATGACCCGTTGTTTGCTTGTTATCTCTTATCAAAGCGTTTATATTGTAAATATGCAATTTGTGTAGAAATAACGGAACTGTTTAAATTACAATATATTCACGAAACGTTTGAATCTATCACTGAGGTCAGTACTTACAAAGAACTGACCACACTGATTACATTTATGTAAGACAATGTCAAAGATTACTTAAGTCAGCTTCAATTATTTCTCGTTTACGTAGTTTCGTAATATATTTATGATTTTAAAAGTTGTATGTCGACTTTCGATAATTACTTTTCATTTTAAAAGCGAATAACGACGAATTCTGAAAGTAAAACATTCATTTCAGACCAACCAATAAGTACTTAGTAAATTACAGCAAAAATTGAATTCCATTGATATTTTACAACAAAAAAGTTTGTCGTGAAGTGTATATAATGAATATTTGAATTAATCAGATTTAATAGAAATGTAAAAATAAACCCAAAAATCTTCGAATTATTTGTGTATATTATAAATCGTCTTTCATTTTTACTTATTCGATTAAACTTTTTTTTAGTTATATTTATTGTATTAATTCTCTTTTCTAGGTTTCTGGTCGTTCGTGGCGTAAGGCTAATGTAACCCCGATGTTACAAAGACTTATTCTATTTATTATGTTGTAAATTTTACATTGAATTGTAATAATATGTTACATGTATCTAAAAATAACTAAATATGTAACTTGCATGTTAGCACATACTATTAATAATATTAGTACATAGTATCAGGATGGGTCACGTCTGAACGATGCAAGGTCAAATTCAACCGATTAATAGTAAACGGTAATTAATTGTTTTATTGGCACAAATAATACGTTTTTTTATTAATATTAAGTACTTATATGTTATTAGATTATAGGGACATTGTTAGTATGGTATAGCGAAAAGAGTTCTAATGAAATATTTCATTCCATAAAAATGACATTAAATACTCTTAATTTGTTTGTTTCTATTTAGGCTTTTTATTTGACGATATACGAAAGTGTCTTGATTTTTCTTTTCAATTTTTATCATCTACGTGCGATAGTATTCAATTTTATTGCGATATAAAGTGCAAATAAATATTTTATTGTGATTACAAGGCAAAAGCTGTAGGAAAATTGCTATACACAATTGATGTGTTTATCACAATAGACGATACAAAAAAACCCCAATTTAAATTCACTGGTACGTGTACGGTGTACTTGAAATACAGGAAATTCGTTCATACTTGTTAGATTATTATTGATTCTTCTTTTAATTTCACTAATAAAATATTATGTTCATCTTCATCGTCACGACCCGGCAATGGCCCACTGCTGAGCCGGGTCTCCTCAGAATAAGGAGTGGTATTTAATTTCTTAAAACACACATTACTCAGAAAAGTCAGAGGTGTGTGTCCAGGATCGAACTCGGACCTCCCGAGTAAAACATTGAAGTCTCAACAACTGGGCCATCACTGCTTCTAAATATTGTGTTATATAATAAATAAATCATATGATTTTAGGCACTTAATAGCTCCAGCCGTAATATCGGTAAAAACGTGGAAAATTTGATATCCACGTTATATTATGTAGATGATTAAGATAACAATAACCTTCAACTCTTACCTATTCAAGTGAATGCTCACACTACTTCGCTAATCTTTTGTTGCTTAGGAAAACCCGAGTTTACGTTATCAATTCAAAAACCAAATTGTGTTTCGTGTCTTTGATTATTTATTTCGGTCATTTAAATAGCCTGATAAGTAACACAATTAGGACTATTCAGCAATAAAAAGTATTTTAATCACAAATAAAGTGACTATTTTGGGTTTAGTAAATGACAAATAATCTTTATAATTTATTATTAATATAAATAATGAGAAAAACAGTTCATGACTTATTTTGTTTTAGTGAAAAATAGTTTAAGTTGAATTTAATTTAAACATAACTGGTTTTGAGTTTTATTCAAGTGGAATTGCCTTTTCTTCAACTTAAGAAGAAGAGCTACCACCTTACGGTGAAAAGGAGCGCGCGCTAGTGATGTGTCTTGGCGGGGAAAAATCGATTAATAAATAATCAATTTTTCTCTCTTTAACATAAATCGATTTCTTATAACTAAACAATAATTGATTATTTTTCTAACAATTCAAAGAGTTGCATTTTTTTGTACATAATATTAAAATTACAAAGTCGAATGACTAAAACAAATATAGAGGAAACTAAATAAAATTATTGCCACGAATTTTTAGTAATATTTCATTGAAATGTATATAAAACATAACGATTAATACAAAAGAATGAAATAACTACCTAATAGTTAAACCGAAATATAAAACAAGTTTTTATTCATTAACACAGATATCTAGTATCATTTTACTAGAACAAAAAAAAATTAAACAATATTGTTTGGTAAAATTAGATTTAAATGAGCTACAATGGTTTAATCCAATAACGCAAAACATCTTTTTTTACTTAAAAAAGAGTTAGAGAGAGTAATATAATCGATTTATTGAAAAATGATTTTTTGTATTTAGATAATGGATTATTAAAAATCGATTATCTTTGTTTTACATCCCAAGCGCGCACGTCGCGTAGTTGTCCGCGGCCAACCGACAGTTTGGAGCGTCATATTTCTCTTAGTTTAGTCGCTGAAGTGTTTGTACTTAATATCTTAGAGATTAAATTATAAAGATTTGCACAAATAAATAATTTCAACTTTTGGTTGAAATTATTTATTTGTGCAAATCTAAATATTAATAAATTATTTATTAAATTCCTTATTTTTTGTGTCAGAAACAAAATTAACGAAACAACTACTTATTACCCATTAAACAATTTTGAAAAAGAATGTGACATGATTGTGAATGTGATTTTTGAAATAACCGAATCAATAAGTTTCCAAGATTGATCATTTTTATATATTCTCCTATTTCAGTATTGCTAGAGGCGTGCAACAACGAACCCTTGTGTCTTCAAGACCATGCTGGTCTGGAAGCCATCACCCAGCTACATCGACAACTCGACGACGACGCAAACGGCAACGTTGATCTGAGCGAGAGTGATGATGTAAGTTAGTCATTTATTTAGAAACCTCTAGCTTCACTAAGTTAAAATATTTGGATATCCCAATAACTAAAAAAAAAGGCTTTGTGTGTGTGCGTTTTCACAACTGTGAAAACCGTATCTAATTTCGTACAGTAATTTTTACGTGATGCGTGTACAAACATACGGACAGACAAAACAAAATTTAAAACCCAGCACAATCCATAAAGATATTATTAATTCCAGAGTTGATTATATTTAAATATAATAAATTTAAATTTAATCAATATTTAAATATAATCAATTTAAATTTAGTCAATATTTAATTGACGTGATTTTTTTTAATTTGAGAAATTATCCCACACTCCGTTCAAGCTATCTATCTCTATACCAAAATTCGTCAAAATTGATTCAGATATTTAGGCGTGAAAACGTATCAGGTAGACAGGTTTTTAAATGTTATCATTACTTATGTTTTATATTAATATACTTAGTGTGTAAATATTTCTAGTTCCTCCGCGAAGAACTTCAATATGACAGCGGGTACGAGAAGCGACAGCGTGCTTTTCATCACAATGACGATATGCACATCTCTGTTAAAGAACTATGGGAAGCATGGCTTCGGTCCGAGGTAAATTCATAAAGTACTTAATATATTTGTGCCCTCGCTTCGCTCCTGGTATTTAAAGCAATATTATAATTGATGTCCTTAATTTGTCACCCTGTAATTGTGTAGTTTTTTATTATTTGAAAAGAGTGAGAGATAAAAAGGTAATAAAAGAAAATGATAGAAAGGATAAGGAGAGAAAGAAAGAGAGAGATAATGGAAAGAAAGGATGTGAAAAGAGATTGATAATTCTGAACAGAGATAAAGATAAAAATTAAAGGGAGACGATGAGAGAGAATGATAGTATTTAAGATGAAGAGGGACGGAAATACTATAGACTTCTCTCAGTAAAAGAATTTTTAAAATCGGATCGAAAAAATCGAATAAAGTAGCAACAAAACGGCCATGTTCTTTTAATTAAAAAATGTATTTGGCAACACTAAATCACCTTTGTCACTAACGAATAGTGTAGTTTTCTATCAGTAAAAAAAATATTAAAATCGGATTAGTAGTTCCTGAGAAACCCTTTAATTTTCAAAATGACCACGTTATGGCACTTAAGTGGCCATATTTTTTAAATTAAAATATTTATAGCAACACCACATAGTCTATGTTACCTAAAAGGATGTAGTTTTCTATCGGTGAAAGAATTTTCAAAATCGGTTCTGTAATTTTCGAGCCTATTCGCAACAAACAAACAAACATACAAATCAAATCTTTCCTCTTTATATAATAGTGTAGATAGTATAGATTACCACATAACCCGCGGCAACCTTCGATTTATAGTAATATCATGGTAACTATGACGAGGGTTAATCATAATGAGATGAAAAACGGCAGACTCTCAATTAAACTTTTATCCCGTACCTTAGAAGCCACCTTAGAGTTTTAATCCCTCCTTTTTGCTAATTTTCACTCACCTAATTTGGGTTGTGTCGTGATATCAGTCAGTTTCTTCTTTTATAATTAACCATAAACATAACACTCGCCTAATTACTAAGATTCATCATCATCATCACGACCATTTAATGACCCACTGCTGAGCCGGGTCTCCTCCTCAGAATGAGGAGGGTATTAGGCCATAGTCCACCACGCTGGCCCAGTGCGGGTTGGCAGACTTCACACACCTTTGAGAGCTTTTTGGGAACTCTCAGGAGTACAGGTTTCCAAACGATGTTTTCCTTCACCGTTAAAGCGAGTGATATTTAATTGCTTAAAACACACATAACTCAGAGCCAGAGGTGTGTGCCTGTGTGGGGGATCGAATCTCGGACCTCCCGAGTAAGACTTGAATTCTCATCCACTGGGCCATCATTACTAAAATTACTCTCTTTAAAACAAAAAACTGAAATCACTACGTAGTATAAAACAAAGTCTGTCTGTCCCTATGTATGCTTAGATCTTTAAAACTACGCAACGGATTTTGATGCGTTTTTTTTAATAGATAAAGTGATTCAAGAGAAAGGTTTACATGTATAATACATACATATTATAATAGAGAGAGTAACCGTGCGAAGGCGGAGCGGGTCGTTAGTTGAATATAAAAATCTATCTATATTTCGCCTTTCTTTCTGTTCGTCGGATTATACGCTAACTTCTAAATCATATAACGAACTAGCCGACCCCCGCGACTTCGTTCGCGTATTGCTCCGCTCCTATGGGTCGTAGCGAGGTGGTATATAGCCATAGTTACTCCTTGTTATATCAGCTATCTGTCAGTGAAAGTCCCGTCAAAATCGGTCTACCCATTTCAGAGATGAGCCGGAACAAACTGACAGATAAAAATTGTAAAAAATGTTGTTTTGGTATATGTACCATGTATACATCCATGTGCTTTTAGTTAAAAGCGGATTTTTAAATATTACAAAGAGACACTCCATTTTTATTTATTTATATGGATTTTAATAACGGTTTTCACTAATGGAAAGAGCGATAAAAGTGATAAGTTTATTTTAAAAACGTGTTATACAAAATGGTCGTCGAATTTCGTGATTTAATGTAGGTACTGTAACGTCATCATCAATCAAACAGTTTTGCCACGCTAAGCAAAAAGTTAACCTTTACGGATGTTAACGACTTTTTATAAAGTAAATAATGAGATCAGTAGCGAATCTGTGTCACCTATTTACTTGAGTCAATATGTGTTTCTGAAACCGAGATAATGCAATGTTATGTTTATTCTATTTCAAAATCCAATATAAACATTTTATTATCTACTTGCAAAGAATACACGATGCAAGCAAACGAGATATTTCATGTTATGAAAATGAGTCATGAAGTTTATCCTTAATATTGTCTAGACTATAAACGAAACGTTATAAGAAGCCCTGGATTTTTAGATATTGAAGATTTCTTGTAGGCATAAAATATATTATACTGGCTATGAACACTAAAAAACAATAATTAAGTAAACTCCAACCACTAAACATATTTAATCTAATCTCCTTAATTAAATTTAAATGTCAGTCAAAAACTTAGTACATTGATGTAAGTAAGTTTGACTTGTATGCTACTGAAACTTGCTTGAGCTATTCTGAAACATTTTTTAGTGTTTAGACATTGGTGTCTTATCCAGGAGATCCGGGTTCTGGGAACAGACCTCTGACTTTTCTGAGTTATGTGTGTTTTAAACTATTAAATATCACTCGCTTTACGCACACACGGCGAAGGAAAACATCATGAGGAAACCTGCACTCCTGAGAGTTTCCTAAAGTTCTCAAAGGCGCACTAGGCCAACGTAGTGGACTGTGGCCTAACACCCTCCTCTTTCTGAGGAGGAGACCTCGCTCAGCAGTGAGCATTAATGGTTTGTGATGATGATGTAACTTATTTACCATTGCTATTAAAATCTGATAGCCTAATCTGACCATGGTCAAAGACATAACCGGCTTTTTACGTATTTTTTTTATTAAAATTATATATTTTGTCAGACAATACAAAGTTGTTATCTCTGTAGGGATACCAACGATATTCTAGACTTTTAGTTTACTTGATAACTGTTTTATCAAATGCTTCTTAAAAGGAATAAAATAGGCTTCAGTCATTTAGTGTTATTAAATAGAATATTTGTTTTATTTTTCTAGGTGCACAATTGGACGGTAGAACAAACAGTGGAATGGCTCTCGGAATCTGTAGACCTGCCGCAGTACAAGGCTCTATTCCTTCAACACCGTGTCACTGGAGCTACATTGCCAAGGTGATTAATAAAAACTGTACCTAAATTTTAAATCGGCATAAATATCATGAAAAGGGATAACTCTAACCACATTATAAACGTCTAGAAGTGACTAAGTCTAGGAGTCGAAGGTGTTTGAATAAAAATTGGATAGGTGTTTTAAAATTGTAAGTCTCTCTGTACTAATATTATAAAGAGTAAAAGTTTTTCTGAACCGATTATGAAAATTCTTTTACTAACAGAGAGCTACATTGACTATATATGTACCCGATAAATGAAAATACTTTTTCGTGGTAGTCGGATTTGCAAAGTTGGAGAAAAACGGTCCAACGATAATTCCAAGCGTCTTATGAACGCTGCCTTAACAATGAGAGATATATAGCTGCCCATCCCGGCTTCGTAAGGGTGGATAATTTTTTTTAAACATTTTGGCTCTCCCGCATTTCGGTACCCCCCTCTCGCCGCGCTCGCTGCGCTTCGTGGCGCGCCACACCGGCCCGTCGGGGTATATTTTATGTTTATATTGATATTTTTATTTCGTAATATCTGTTGAATGGAATGTCCGATTTCAATAATCCTACAGGTATTGAAACCGCCTTGAATGCGAAATAATTTATTTGAATAAGAATTAATACAAAGGTATGGATAACATGGTCTGATTTTGATAGGCATTTCTAGCAACTTTTAAAATGTAAAAAAGTAGTGCTAGTGGACATAACTATTAAATACAACATCTGGACATATGGTCTCACGGAGTTTTTTTGTAGATATTCATATGTTCTATAATATTGTAGAACATTTTTTTGTTCTATCATCAATACTTTCTGCAGCGCATGCCAAGAAAGATATTTTACGGCTAATTTTTTTGCACCATGGATTGGTTTTAGTGAGAATTTCTTAGGATCTCTATTTTTTTTTGTATAAATATAGCCTATGTTACTCGATCATAATGTAGTTTTCTAATGGCAAAAGAATTTTTGAAATCTGTCCAGTAGTTCTAAGTTTATTCGTTACATACAATAATACATCCAAAACATACATACAAAAATAAATCTCCTCTTTATAATATAAGTATAGAAAACCGCGTATTTGTTATCTAATTAATAAGGAAAGTTAAAAAAAAATGATTTAAAATGTAATAAAAAAACTCTCTGTTTTGTTAAAATTGAATAACACCAAACCTGTTTCATGCTAAAACAACGTAAGGCAGGTAACACAACACCCTTGGGTGAGAGGGGATTTGATTCCAGACTGCCATAGCCATAGCCAAGTGTCTGATAAATTTATTTGATGTGTTCCGGTCGCGCTGCATGTGAGCCTAACTTGCTCCCTCCCTCTCCCATCCCATTAATGCTGCGGATCTAGTAGACTCTGGACCGTTTGCACATTTGCGCCTTATCAACAATAAAAATAAAGTTAGAACAATTTTGTCAGGGTTTTCTCACTATAAATATTAATTAATTACAAAGATTATTTGTCATATCAATAATTTAATACTTAAATATTTGTTATTCCTGATATTTTCTGGATTGTGTGTTTATATCAGGTTAATGATATTACTTGATAATTTTGCTAGTACGTTTTATTTTTCGTAGCAACTACTAAAAATAAAATAAAATAGTAATAAAACTTAAAACCATTGAACCATGTGATAAAACAGTTACCATTTAAATACTATTTTAATGGTAACAAGTAGTTCATTGGCCTGTTTATGACTGTACCATACTTTTGTAAAGCGGCTTCTTACTATACTGATAACAGTCATATAAAATGTCAATACATTAAAAAAATGTATTCGTTATTAAAAGTTACATTAAGTTCATTCATTCATTTGAACATATTTATTTAATTATTCCTAGAAGGAAAGACCCGCATTGGAATACTGGTTTTTGTGACAGACATGACTGAGACTGTTCAAAATTGATAAAATATTATGTTTTCTGAATTTAATATGAGTATATTTATTTACACCCTCTATTTCTTTGAAATTCTTGAATTAAGAAGAAATTCCAGAATTAAATTTTTTTCCATGCCCTTTTTGTTCAAAATTACCATATATTACGAAGAAACTACTTCAAAATATGTGAAGCCCTTATGTTTTATGTCTTTGTATATTATTGTAATGAGAATTTCATGCGAATTACGCAACTATTACGAACTGAGAGAGTATTGACACAAGAATCATCATCATCACAACCCATTAATGGGTCACTACTTAGCCGGGTCTCCTCAGAATGAGAAGGGTGTTAGGCCATAGTCCATACGCTCAGTGCAATGGCAGACATTACACACCTTTGAGAACATGGAAAACTCTCAGGAGTGCAGGTTTCCTCACGATGTTTTCCTTCACCGTTAAAGCTAGTGATATTTAATATCTTAAAACATAACTCAGAAAAGTCAGTCATTTGTGCCCTGAATCGAACTTTTAATCTCCCTCCCGTATAGCGTGGAGATTAAAAGATTATGGTTTAGTTACTTGTATATGTTGAGCATTTTATATTATATTCCTAATATTATTATTTTGTTAAAGGCTTGCAGTCAACAACATGCAGTACGTAAGCAACGTGTTAGGAATCAAGGATCCCATACACAAACAGAAACTTGCTTTAAAAGCTATGGACGTAGTACTTTTTGGACCCCCTAAAGGTGAGCTTATTAAATATTTATTATTCATATATTTTAAGATTATCTAAAAATTAATATTTGTTTGAAAAAAAAACCTTATAGGTTGTAATAAAATAATATTAGTTTTAGGACTCGTTGTATTTTTAGTTTGTTAAAACCTTTTCTGTTTTGAAATGTGCAGGAGTAGATTTACTGATATTATGATGAAAGACAGTGATAGCCCAGTGGTTAAGACATTGATGTCTTACTCGGGAGGTCCAAGTTCGACCCTGGACACACACCTCTGACTTTTCAGTCATATGTATTTTAAGCAATTAAATATCACTTGCTTTAACGGTGAAGGAAAACATTATGAGGAAACCTGCAATCCTGAGAGTTCCCTAAAGTTCTCAAAAGGTGTCTGAAGTCTGCCAACCCGCACTGGGCCAGCGTGGTGGACTATGGCCTATCCCAGTCCTCACTCAGAGAAGGAGACCCGGCTCAGCAGTGGGCCAATAATGGGTTGTGATGATGATGATGAGGTTTACTGAGGAAAAGAAAAAATATAAAAATTGATGTATAACTTAATCAGAGAATTTATTTATTTTATCATGTAAGTCATAAATAAAGTAAATTATATATATTTATTTTTTCAATGATCAAAAACACTAACAATGGTAATATACATATAGATGGTTTTAAAAATCACAAAAGCCAGACGTTGGCCTAAACATGGCTAGTGAGTTCGTAATTAACAGATTTCTTAGCAAAAAAATAAATAAATAAAAAAGTATATATAAGTATAATAAATAAATAAAATAATTTTTTTTTATTTCAATTTAATATTTATTTCTTATAAATATTAAATTGAAATAAAAAAAATTAAAGTACAAAATAAAATATGGGAAATTTGTTATATATACCAGAATATTAATATATTTGTGAGCTATGGTTATTTATGGAATTTTTTATTACTTATTTTAAACCCTTATCATTATTTGCATATATAGATTTATTTAAGTTTATACACACTAGTGGACCCGCGCGACTTCATCCGCGTGATGCTCCGCTCCTATTGGTTTTAGCGTGATGATATATAGCCTATAGCCTTCCTCGATAAATGGGCTATCTAACACGGAAATAATTTTTCAAATCAGACCAGTAGTTCCTGAGATTAGCGAGCTCAAGCAAACAAACAAACTCTTCAGCTTTATATAATAGTATAAGAAAATATAATCGAATTTTATCTAAGCAACGAATCTTTATTAAAAAGTATTAATAAAAAATACAGCTTTTGATTTTCGTGCTATGTTTACAAGATTTCCAAGAGCTGCACATAATGTGCAGTAAAAAATAGCAATTTGTGGCGATTCTAACAAAAATACGCAAAGTGTGACTTTACGAGTTTACTTTGGACGCTTGAATTAACGTTTTCAAACAAACTATTTTGAGCTATATTTTATTACTTTCGTAATTTTCAGTATTATTTTTGTATTTAGAGAGTATTTATATACTTACATACTACTTCACATCGGTTTTCATGGCCAATCCATACAAATAAATAAAATAGAATTGTATGTTTGTAATAATAAAATTACCGCTTTATACTAAGTGCATATGGATGTATACATGGTACATATACCAGAACAACATTTTTTACAATTTTTGTTTGTCTGTCTGTTTATTCCGGCTAATCTCTGAAATGGCTGGACCGATTTTGACGGGACTTTCACTGGCAGATAGCTGATGTAACAAGGTGTAACTTAGGCTATTTAACATCTCGCTACGACCTATAGGAGCGGAGCGACACGCGAACGAAGTCGCGCGGGTTGGCTAGTTTATCATAAATTGATTTCTAGATTCTTAGTACTACTAGTTGTAACTAATAAAGTTTTTAATAAAACTAAACAAAATTTAGAAACCAAGGAGAAAACAAGCTTAGGAGGAAATGCTAAATAAGGAGTACCTTATTATTTATTTTATTTATTTCTGTACCACAAACTTATAAACAATTATTACAATCTTAAATGTACAATAGGAGTGCAGGTTTCCTCACGATGTTTTCCTTCACCGTTAAAGCAAGTGATATTTAATTGTTTAAAACTCACATAACTCAGAGTCAGAGGTGTGTGCCTGTTGGGGGAAAGTTGCACTGTGACGCCCTGGAACTGAAACGTCGCATAAGAACCAAACGCGTGTGACGCGCTGCTCCTGCACCGTGCTCTCCGCTAAAAAGCTCCTAATAGTGAATTCTGGTCAAACCTATACTTACGTGACGGTACCTATACCCAAAGTGGTAATAAAAAAATATTGAAAATGTCTTGGATTATGATCTCAAAAATAATTCAAATGATTTTATAGCACTGTATGCACACTTCTATTCAATGGTTAACCTTGACCACTTATATCGATAAAACTTCACGATAACTATTTAACTTTTAACATATTTAAATCATAATTTTAATTTTAAATAATTAATTTTAATTGGTTATGGAACTTAGTCACTGATAAGTAACAAAAAAATATCTTTACGATCGTTTTGTTAAGAATAAGTAACACAGACTCAGAAGTAAAAAAATTCCATTTTTTTTAAAGAATTTTTAATATTTTTTTGTAAATCGAAAAATAAAGAATGTCTTTAGATGACGTAATAATCGCATATAAATCTTTACATTTATATGCGATTATTTTGTCAGTTTTACCAATGGATAGTGATACAAGAAAAAGGTTTTACGTATAATACATATACTGGATGGATTTTTAAGACGGGTCAGTAGTGGCAGCTACCTTAACCGTTATAGTTACAGGAAAACGTTCCTAGGAGACCATCCATAACTTTTTGAGATATATTGAACTGCATTCACAGAATTTTGAGAAATTGGGGATCAAAAGACCATGGGAAAGAGTATGAATGAATAAATGGGTCAGTGAACAGTTTGAATACACCTCAGCGAAGCGAGAGCGGGTTGGATACTATATTATAAGTAATAGTTGTACTACGGAAACAAGTTTGTTATTTACTAAGTATTTACACTAATGGTACAATAATCGCGTTCATTTTTACTACAAACGATGTAAGAATGTGGTTTTGTCACAATGTCATCACGGTAATCATTTTAATCATTACTTCAAGGCTGGTTTATATTTTTTTTGTTTATTTAATATTTAATCCTAATTCTGTTATAGATATGGGTCATAAAGTTCGGTAAGCTTATGAGGTATTAGGGTGTTTCAACGCTCGGAGGTCGCTATATTATTTTAGTTTCCCATTTAATAACATGGGAAAATCCTTTTCTGTTTTTAATTGAATCTACACATAATTTACGCAATTTTTTACAAAAAACCATTTTATATTCTTAGTCTTTGAGCTTTACAAAACTAACAAAATATGATTATCTTTACAAAAAGACTAGTTACAGCTATTTAAAAATTACTCGACCCCTTACCCCTTAAATGGAAACATTTGAAAAAAAAATCATAGAAAAAAAAATTAAAAAATTTTTTGAAGCACCCTTATTTTTTTATTATTATAATTCTTGTATAAAAATAAATTGAGGTTTCTTAGTGTCCCTCGAGACTCGACAGCTGGACAATTTGTTTAAGTCCAAGGAAGGTTTAAAAGTTGAGAAATTCTTAAACGATTGTAATAAACCTTTTACACCTCAACGAAGCGAGGACGGATCTGAAAGGTTTTTTACAAATTTATATTGGATTTTTTTTTCTTTTATATTATAAACCTTGTCCTGGCAATAAAGAACGCAAGTAATACAACGGTGCAGTTGTTCGAATGTTACACGCATACATTTCGGCGATTCATTTTAATTAAATTCTTAAAAAATTGGGATGGGCGTTATTACTTAGGAGTATAAAAAATAGGTGTTGACCGATTCTCAGACCTACCTGATATGCACACAAAATTTCATAAAAATCGGTCGAGCCGTTTCGGAGAAGTTTGGTAACAAACACCGCGACAATTCAAAATAGACTCGATGTAAACAAAGCATTTTAGGGTCGTCAAACTTTAGATAAAATAAAAATAGTCTATTTCGTGTTTATGATTGGATTACTGCACATTAATTAACAAATATTCAAAAAACATTATTTTTACACCGCATTCAATAAAAACCACTCACACAACTTCAAAATTATTGTATTAAAACGAAAATCAAAAAATAAATCTTAATAACTTTTATCTGAAAACTCTATAATGACATCATTATAATCCAGATATCACGCACTCTTTTCGCCTCGGGAAAAATATCCCACAGGTACATTTTACCGGGAAGTATCCTATATGTTAATCCAGATCATATTCTATAGGTGTGCAAAGTTTCATCCAAACAAATCAATTTATAACCATTATAGTATTAAAATCTGTTACGTAGTGTTTTTGTGAAAGAGTGACAAACATTTCACATCCATACACATTTTTCCATTAATAATAGAGTTACTACCAGTACCACGCGGTTATACTGTATGTTAGTTTGATTTATATACTATATATCTGCAGTTTCATCAAAACCGTGAGGGGACGGGATAGAATACTATTCCCCTCTGCCGCTGGGAGAGCATCTCGTAAAAGCCGAGTAACCCAGCACCCCCTTGGTGGTAGGGGTCTGTTCCCCGACTAGCTTGCGACCACCAGCATGCGAATCCGACCGCCAAGTGTCATAGACGCGTTCCGGTTGAGCCGCATGTGGGCCAGACTTACCCCCTCCCACTCCCATCCCATTAATGCTGCTAGTGTACTCTGGGATCTAGCTCAGGGTCCGTTGAGACCACAGCATTTTTTCTTCTTCACTCCCCCTCCTCACTATATCTTCGAGGATGCAACGCATCGATAAAACAAGTCTTGTTTTATCGATGTCCATGGGCGATGGTGGCTACATACCATCTGCTCGTTTGCACCTTTTCTACCATAAAAAAGTTTTTGCGTGAACTATTAACAAACTCATGCCAATGTTTTATTATAAAATCTGTAACATTTTTTTAAAAATGTTGTTGATATATGCCTGTCATTCTCGGAGTTCGAACGAAAGTCCTAGGACCCTTGAAATCTCAGTTAATCAAGATATTGTACATGTAGCCAAACTTTCATTATAATAACTAAAAAAATATTATACGAATTTTAAATATATGTACGAATATAAAAAAGGTACACAACCGACGAGTAATATCATCGTGTCATTACTTGTGAATTGTTATTAAATCATACTTGTAGGGGCGCCATTGATTTACATAATATGAGACAAATTGAAACAACACACTTTATATGTATGACGACATATTTATCAGCTATGTTTTTATATATAAATGATTTAATATAAAACGTAGCTTTTCTAGGTATATATGATCTTTCTTCGAAAGGTAAAGGGAAACGAAAAACTTTTTTTTTCCCAAAAACGCTATAGATACTATAGGACAAACATTTTCGTGCAATTTAAAAAAATTATATATTTTCATTCACTAATGACATGCTCCGGTTTAGCACGGGTTCTCTAATATAATGTGCATTTATTATAAACATAAACCTTCCCCTTGAATCACTCCGTCCAATAATGAAAACCGCATTAAAATCCGATCCATAGTTAAAAAGATAAGCGTCTTATAGAAAGCGGGAAGTAACTTTATTTTTTACTATGGAAAGATTTTAATAGAAATAAATTATTGCTACATGTACAATATGATGTTACCGAGTTTAATTGTTTTTAATTGCACAGTTTTGTAGGACGCCGCGATTACCGCATTACGTGATGATCAGAACATGACAGATATTGTTCCACATTCTTGGCAACGTATATGTATATACAATTATACATATTATAATAAAAATAAAATTTATAGATTGTCTGTCTTAAAGAATCTATATAAATAATAATCCGGTCAAGTGGTAGTGTGGAATTCGTGTACTGAAGGTTCCATATAATTTCAAAAAAGGGACAATATCAAACTTTGATTTTCGTGTCCGGGTCAAAATATCATCAAAAGTAGTATTGTGGGGCGTTTACTCCCGACATTAGTAATGCGTGTTTCAATATAATCAAACGCCTTTCTATGTACAGCTTATATTTACAATCAATTGGCATATTTAAATTACTTATTGAATAAATATAAGAACACATGAAAAAACAATTTTGACAAAAAAATAACCGATTTCAAACTGAAATAATTTTAAAGTCGGTGAACGTATATTAGAATAACACACGCAGCCGTATATAGAAACTCTTTCTTTTGTTGAACCTGCTTAAAATATTTTCAAGATCTCAATTAATAATATTTCACGTCAACAGCCGAAATTCGATAAATCTCTTTGTTGTTGTGTTAGTTATTGTCAGGACAAGATTTGTGTTAAATAAAAAGCGAGTGAGACAGGAGAGAGTTGGAGAAATGGTGGTGTCTATTCCAAATCAGTGATATTCTACGCATTATAGAATATGCTCTGCCGCTGGGAGAGCATCTCGTAAGAGCCGAGTAACCCAGCACCCCCTTGGTGGTAGGGGATCTGTTCCCCGACTGGCTTGCGACCACCAGCATGCTAATCCGATCGCCAAGTGTCATAGACGCGTTCCGGTCGAGCCGCATGTGGGCCAGACTTACCCCCTCCCTCTCCCATCCCATTAATGCTGTGGGTCTAGTGGACTCTGGGCTCTTGCCTAGGGTCCGCTGAATCCGCATCATTTTTCTTCTTCATTCCCTCTTCCCACTCTATCTTCGGGGATGCAATGCTTGTTTGTTTCTTGTTTTTCCGATGTCCATGGGCGATGGTGGCCACTTACCATCAGGTGGACCATCTGCTTGTTTGCACCTTATCTATTATAAAAAAAAAACGAGTGAGTGTTCGGGTTGGTAGGAAAGAGAGTTAGCGAAAGAGTGCGTGAGTGAGAGAACGATTTAAAAAAAATACTTCAGCGAAGCGAGGGCGGGTCAGCTAGTAGATAATATTTAATCGCACAATATTTAATATTTTAAAAACTGTCTGTTCGTAATATTTTATATTTGTAGGCTCATTCCGCCGAAACTGTAGGGTTTTCAAATTTGTATTAAATCGGTTATCAGGAAAAAAAATTAAAATAAAAAATATTTAGTGCATTTTGGATTTTTGAAGTGAAACTTCTTTAGAATCGTTGTGATTTCAAACCGGATGCAACGGAAAAAACGACAGGTAAGAGACACAAATACAAAAATTTGTAGGAAAGAATGAGACAGAAATATACATACTATTTTATATTATTATATATATTCATCTCATTCTTTTGTCGATTTACTGAAGTTTCACTTCTATCGTGTGTGAATCGCACACACGCCTTTTTTTTATTAGTTAATGAACTGTTAAAATACCATAAAATACATAGTTAACACTAACAGTAAATCAACAAACGTTCTCACAATTAACACAACTCCCACAAATCAAATGAATCATAGTGTCACTACTGTTACATCACGCTACTAACATTCATTCGAGCACGAGTTTTGATTGCCGATTGTCATTATTTGTGTTTCTTACTCGTTTATATGGAAAAAAGTGTAATAAGTGTACGTGTATATTACAGTGTAACCTTAATATAATAAAGGGCTTGTATATAATACTTTACTTTAACTATTTGTAACAAACCTCTTTTAAATAACAAATTTTCAATAATTACAAAATTGTCTGATGTTAGACACTGCTGTTAGTAAACAAAAAAAAACGGATTTGTTTCCTTTTTTTTAAAACTTTTGAAGTCTGAGAAAAATGTAATAAAAAACATTTTTTTTATTTACTATTTACTATAATATCATATACAGATGAGTATGTAAAACCAACTTAACCTCTATATAACGAACTTGATTATATAATATTTCCTAATTCCCTTCATCTTTATTATATCAAGGTTGCACTGTATTAGAAATCAGTAGAACTGAGTGTCCAGTTGTGATGAAGTTTTAAATGCCGCTCAAGTGCCTTAGTGTGGAAGCATCGAAGTTAGTCAGTTTTTTAATTAACGGCCCATGTGTGGACTTGACAGATGAAGGTTTATTGATTTTATTATCTATAGTTTAATAAAAATGATTAGATATTAATACTAAATCAATAATAATATAAAAGTGCTCAACGTCCATGGCTATCATTATCTTATATATAAAATTCTCGTGTCACAATGTTAGTTACCATACTCCTCCGAAACGGCTTGACCGATTTTCGTGTATTTTATATGCATATTCAGAAGGTCTGAGAATCGGCTACTATCTATTTTTTATCCCCCTAAGTGATAAGGGGCAACGGTGGCAAAACAACGTTTGTTGGGTCAGCTAGTTTATCTATATACTTTTTCAATGATTGATTGAACAAATATTTGTGTGTGTTTGTATTGAAGAGGGAGGAGAGGATGGTTTATATTCGCAATATAAAAATCAAAATTGCTTCTGAACTAGAATTAGATCGTTTTCGATTCTTTACCATCTAAAGCTTAGACTCACATTTGAAATAGTTAGGTTCTAAAATATAAAATTCTGTTAATCTCAGTGGCGGCAGGGAAGGTACCCATACTACATGACCCATTTTGTACAATTTTTACACCCCTTAATATGTGACTAGTTGACTACATGTAGTATATGCCAAGATCAGCTAACGTCCCAGCGTATGTACGTCAATGTTGTCATATTTGAATATAGCACGAGATTTCCCTAGTAGATATTGACTACGTGACGAAAATCTAAGACCCCCCACCCCTGTGATCAAGCGAAGTATTTTGAAGATCTCCCTCTATGTTATAAATCAAAAATAAGCATTGTTAAACTAGCCGTTCGGATCGTTCAGGACATTATCCATCTAGGAAGTAAATAGAAACGTTCACAATCACGAAAAGTCGTGGGTACAAATCCCGTGGGTTCATTAGACTACTGACGTGGCTCTCTCCTACACAAGCATTTAGCTTAGTTGGAAGGGTTAAAAATACTAGTATGAACCATAGTGCAAGTTATCATTATTTTTTTTTTATTTACTTTTATGTTGTTTTAGTTAAAAATCTACAACCCGTTTAGAACAAGTATTAAACCGCTGATTGATGCAGTGGGTCCGTGAGATATAAAAAGAGGTCGATGCATATTTGATGAAAAAATCAGAATTACCTAATTTTAAGATCTGTAATAGGTTAGAGGATGTGCAGCACTTGTTGATGGAGTATGTCAAGAATGAAGGGTAGTAGGATTAATTCAGAGTATTATTAGTAGGTAATCATATCTAAGAAGTTGCCTTTGCACTATACAATTTAGTTGGTACTGTTTAACTTGTATATTGTATAGAATAAAAAAGGGCTAAGTTCGAGTCACACTCGGCAACGAGGGGTTCCTTACTAATTTTGGCCAACAAAACACGCTTGTTGTATGGGAGCCCCCCTTAAATATTTATTCTATTCCGGTTTTAGTATTTGTTGTTATAGGGGGCAACAGAATTTCAACTGTCTAGCTATCACGGTTCGTGAGATACAGTCTGGTGACAGACAGCTTAGTAATAGAGTCCCATTTTTACCATTTGAGTATGAAACCCTGAAAAATGGTAACAGACCTTTTTGTGAGTTTAAACCATTTCAATATTATTATTGGTTAAGTTATGCAATAAATCAATTTTGAATCAATTTATAACAAGTATCATTTGTAAACGATGTGAATTTTGACATATAGACACAAACAGCTCTAATTACTTCACGGTGTACGGTCGCGATAACAAGATATAAGTTTTATTATACTTCACATTTTCAACAAAAAATCATTGTACATCACTCAGTAACGTTCTCTACTATTATTTTAATGGTAAAAACAATGTTTTAAGAGCTAAATAAGAAGCGTACTTAATACATTATTTTAAAACTATTATCGCTTTAACGACTAGAAAAGAAATATGTTTCACAAATGAAAAAAAAAGTACCAAATTTGCGATCTTTTTTAATATTTATTTGGTACCTGTAAACTATCTTATATCATCTTATTAAGAAATCTCAGTTTCAGTTCTCAAAACCTTGTAGTATTAAATTAAAGGGTTAGTAACAATTCTTATCATAGGATATATATGTATTCTGTGTATGTATTTATTGTTATATAATATTATACAGTCGAATATGTAGTTTTAGTTATAAGATAGATTTTTTTTTCTAATTTCCTGTACAGTAGTTTTATTATAACGCATATGTAGGTTCATACCCCTAAGGTTGTGTTAAGTCCACCCGTTGTGCACATCTTTTTTTTCGTTTGTGCAATAAAGATAATAATAAAAAAATATTCGGTTTTTAGAAAACGTCTCAAAAAGTTTGGGCAAAACTTTCAATTTCGATAAGTACGATTAATTTTCAAAGTACATACTTGTAACCACAAATTATATGGGCTATAAAACACACCGAGTGAAGTGTGGTCGCTCAAGCATTACTTTTTCTATAATTGTTTAGTATATTAGCACTATTAAACATGTCAACTACTTTAAAGAGATAATCGTCTAATATGTATTATCTTAGAATAAATTATAAATGTCTTTAAAGGTTCAGAAGGCTTAAAATATATGAAGGCTATTATCATCAATAAATCAGTACCAAAATCAATAATTACTAATCATCTTCATCTGGTTTTTGTGTTCGCGTCATGATGACGCTCGAATGACTAAGTGTTATCAAGTTTCTGCTCTTGATGATATCAATGATATCTCAAAGTAAAAATAACTAGATATTGTTAATTAAACATATATTTTTTTTAAAGTTTCGTTTCGAGCTTTAGCAATGGTTTCACACCTTTTAATTATTATTTTAATCAAAAGAACTTTATCTTTATTTAATTAACTTACCCTTAACTCTTGATTTCTGTAGGTGACTAGTCTGGGTTGGAGTCACGACCTACAGAAATGAAATCCAATATAACTATGTATATCCATAATCTGCTAACCACCTCTTATATATCTCACGGATCCACTGAATCTCGTCGACTTCTTATCTAGGCCACCTCCAAAATCATTTTTAAGTAAAGCAACGTGAAAGTAAATTCCTATTTTTAAAACAATATTTATTTTTAGCTACCCAGTCTTGCTTTGCTGAGGTATTCAAATCGTTCACTCACATACCCGTTGAATTTCTATTCTATAATGCGTACTATGTCACTGATTTCCAGTGGATACCCACCATCCCACTCACTGTCTTCTGTCTCACTCACTTTTTCTTTTATACAAACATTGTGCTGGCAATAATTAAAAAAAATATGTGATTTTGTGCAGTCGTACTGAAGTTATGCCCGTATATAATTAAAGGTGAAAATCAACCATATTTGTAGTATTAAAGTGCTATAAAAACTCAAGCTCACACTTGACATATTTAATACAAATGTTATGTAATTATCAATCCCATGAGTAATGTTTGGTCTTACAATTAGTTATAATTTTTTATGAATTTTGACATTTTGAGTCATTATTATTTTATTTAATTTACCGGTACAATTTCCTGGTTGCGTTGCGGCGTTTTCCTTGAGGTAATTAAACAAGTTATATATTATAAATAGCCTTTGTATTATAAAGATTGATCTATGGTGCACCGTGCATGTTGCAAGTACATAAGTAGAAACCATGTTGTGTGGACAGTATAGCTATTTCGCTTAATATAAATAATTAAATGCAAAGTGATAAATGGGTGATAGTTATTTTTTTTAAACATGTAGCTTTTATCGTGAAATTTATTATGTGATAACTCTTTTTATGCTTACCCTATTAATAATGTTTTTAATTGTATATAAATATGCTTTCTAAGAGTTGTAAGAAACTGACATATAATTAAATCTCATTCATATTGATGGTATTATTTGGGATTAGGTTTTAATGGTTTTACTAAGACGACCACGACCTTCAATCATAAATCCGACACACTGAGCTAGTGTCGTTTTGATTATCAATATGAAGTATTTATGAACAGTGAGTAGGTACTTAAAAGTCAAAAAATCTCAGATTTTATTCTAAAGACACGACATATCAAAAATAAATACTTTTTAAGTTTCTTGTAAGGAATAGTAATTGATTTTAATAATTAGGCTTTATTACTAAAAACCTCTATCTTTGATAGTTAATGCAATAGGTATAACTATTGCCTCAATAAATCTCAGATTTTTTTCTAAGGACACGATACATATCGCGAAATAAATATTAACGATAGTTAACTTAGTTGTAATTTGCTAGTTTATTACTTACGTCTAAATTAAATAAATGATTCAGACATTGTTATTTCATAATTATTTTTTATTTCTGATTTCGTTGGTTTCTAAAAATAATATGTATCAAACTCTAATGATAAAAATCAGAAAAAATATTTCTATGCTAAACCTAAAATTTACCAATATTAGGTATAATACAGTACCATCAATATAAAGTTTCTTGCAACTCCAACTGATTGTATAAGAATTAGGATAGACCCAAAGAGAATGGCTTATATTGCATCTTTTTATATTACATGTTGAATTGTCTGAAATTACTCTTTCAATATAATTTGTTTGTTGTGAATAAAAAATTATTATCATTTGCTTCAACAATCGTGAGACTCAGCTATTAATTATTGTAGTTTATTAGTACATGTGTCTTGTGATTACGACTCAAGGGAATAAGAGAATATAAAAATGTGCAGTTTCTAAATTTATTATACTATGGGTGGCTCTAGATCGTCTTTAAAAGTAACTTTTAAAAGTAAGTTTAAAAACTTTAGTAACCTTTTGAAGTTAAATATCCATTTGATATTTTAAGAATCCTAATTAAATAAATGGTAGAAAAAACATTTGAGTCTCTTATGACTTTGGATTTGGGTGACTGCTAAAATTTTTGAACCCAAATTTACAGCAATTCACAAAAAATATATTGTAATCTATGCGTTTTCTCACAGCTGAGTCGATTAGTACATAATATAGAGTTATATTTATTGTGCATCTAATATACCTCTACCTGGGTTACAAGCCTTAGGCTGCGGTTTCCACCAGAGATGAGCGAGGAAAGTGTTTTTAAGTTCCAATAGAATCGCTTAATTTCATATCCTCAGAGCGAGGTGAGGTAAATAAAGCGATTCAGATTTTCCTCGCTACCTTAGGCACTACTTGGCTTCCTTTCATGCCGTCTAGATAGTATTGTAAAGATAAGTGGCATACTACATATACCAACGTTTATGAGGAGTAGGCTAAAAGCTCCTAAGCTTTGGTGGGGGAACGTCCCTTTAGTATAACATTGAAAGAGTATTTCATAGACAATTTAACATGATATATATAATCGTATATTATATAATTTAATGTTATATAGAAGGTAGTAGATGGAAAGACTGGCTGCTCGCCTCTCTCCTCCTGGGAGCCGTGGTGGGGGGGTGGGCGGCTCTGCGTGCGGGTCGCGCGAGCAGGCACCAGGTGCAGCGGATGCTGAGGGACATGGAACATCTGAGGAAGGCTGAAATGGCCCTTGATGATATGCAGAAGGAACTTGAGAAAGCTAGACTTGAACAGGTAGCCAAAAAAATATATTTTTTTATAATTAGTAAAACTCAAATTATACGCTTGGTTAGCTAAAATAATCTAATAAAGAAATTGTTTATTAAGTATTTATGATAAATTTATTCAAATAGTTTATCACAATCAAGTTAATAAATTTTATTAGTAACTATATAAATGCGGTCGTCGACATAAATATATAATTCGTGATAATTAAGTAATTCAATAGAAAACCGTTTTTAGGAAAGTGCAACTACGGAAAAGAAGAATCTAGAAAAGAAGTTAAGAGAAGCTGGAGATACACCATTGTTGAATTCTGCCTCATCAGATTTGGAAGTATCGCAGCTGAAAGCTGAAATTGAAGTACGTTTATTAACATTTTATTCAAGATTAAATGTTAATTTTTAATATTTATTATATATTTGTATCATAAGGACTGCCTAAAAATCCTTAAACCCCAATCGCAGCTACACTGTTGGGTCTAATTTGCATTTTATTCGATCCAGCCGTTTTGTTCCCTACAGTTGTACAAAAGATTCATTTTTCTTAGACGAAGTCTGTCAATGTATTGTATTTTAGAAACTTTGGTTTTACATATTGTTTTGGTAACATGTGCTATAGTTTCAACCACATTTGGCGGTCTTCCTCAGCTAGTGGAAGCGCGCGCGGTGACGACTCGGCGAATAACTTTGTGTTGAAACTATAGTACATGCTACCAACATAATGCGTGAGTCTCACCATCTTATAAAGCTTTAATATGTCAATATTTAATTGAAAAATAATTTTGAAATAAAAATTGAACAATTTAATTTATTATATATATATTTATAGATGCTCAGAGGAGAATTACGGCGTGCGGAGGGAGAATTAGAAGACAGATGTTGGGCTCCTCCTCCTGGTCTACAGCAATGGTTACAACTAACACATGAAGTAGAAAATAAGGCGTACTTAAGAAAGAAACAGCAGGCCGATTTCCAACTGCAACAAGCTAGAGAAGCGGTACGGAGTAATTATTGTTATGTTCTGTATTTTTTTAATTTTTCGATTGGGATTTTATACATATTTTAACTTGAAATTAAACATTTTATTTTTGCACAAAATGACAATCACGAAACTGTTTATTATAAAAATTTAGACATTTTGGAACAAAGCTTTTTAAAGTGTGTTTTTTAGTATCACATTTTCTTTATTTTCTTACATTTCCTTTATCTTCTTATCTCGTGCGCTTCGAAGACGCCGTTCCCTCTAAGAAGAATTTTAATACGTCGCCAGTGCGTTGCGCGACTAAAATCGCATATCTAAATGACAACTCCTATTTAGCAGGCTAGAGTCTCGCTCGTTACAGGAATTAACCAGACAAATCGCTCCACAAACTAAGAATGGCCGTGCACCACCACCCACCGAATCAAGAAAGAGCTGTTAATCTGTCAATCCTTCCGATGTCCGTAATAATAATATTTTAGGTCCTTTTTCATTTATTGCTTTGAATTTGATGCTTTACGATCAAACAATACTATCTCGACTGGATATATCCTGGCCTGAAATATCTAACAAGGCTGATATTTTGACATAATAACTTCGTGACTCACAATTAAGTAAGGATTACCTTATTAAATATATATTGTTGTTATATTACAGTGTGAAAAGTTACGCAAAAAGAGGTCCAGTTTGGTTGGCGCTTTTGTCTCAACCCACGGCAAGTCTATAGACGATGTCGACAGATCTATCGTCGAAGCTAGAACGGCCTTAAATGAAGTCACACAGGAATTACAGGTAGGATTTTATAATATTGCATTACATCTATGTATTAACAAGTGTTCTTTTATAATTTAAATAAGATTTACTAATACATACATACAATATCTCTATCTTTTCATGGAATTTTTGGATTATCCCTAGTTCTAGAACTATCATCTTGATATTTTTATTCATTATTCGAAATCACATATATTAAGGGAACTGTTGGTTTATAAAAATATAAGTATTGAGTTCAAGTCAGTTGTAGAATGAATAGGGATCTAACTTACTTACACTTAAATTCCCTAAATGTTGAAATACCGCCGCTTCATATTATATTACAAAAAAAGTGAACTAAAAAAACGTTGTGTTCAAAGTGGGATTTTCCTAACTTTTTCGTTTAATTTTACGTACTCATTATAACTGTATTATTACAAGTAACGTTCAAGGACGTAAATTATATCTTAATTAATGCTCAATTTTACTTACATCTTATTATGGTATTTGGTATTTTTCAAACATCTGTTACAATAAACACTCGTATTGTTTTTACAGCCTTAAAAACCTCATGATTCAATTCGTTCTTTCTAAATTCTTTGAAGATAATAAATATTGTTAAAACCACCTCACCAGTGTCGGGATTGAATTCAAATAATTGAAAGGGCGTAGCTTCTCTTTAACTTTCTTTATTCGCTGTTATTAAATCATATTTTACATATTCTATATAAAATAATCAGATATATGAACTGATGTCCCGTCAGAACCAAGGCTGGGGCAGTTCTCTCGTTTTATATAAAACTAGTCGACCCGTCCCGGCTTCGCCCGGGTGCAATTTAGCACGTGTATTTAGCCGTAACCGCTATGTCCCTGCATTTTAAACTTGTAATATTTTAGAAAATATTCATTTGAATTTCATGCTGTAATATTCATTTTAATTTAATGGACAATCTATTTAAGGTCCCTAATTGGATAAGGATTAATGCTGTTGTTTAAAATCGCTTCGTAAATAAACCATTTTTTTTTTTGTTAAAAGTAAAAGATAAAAAATGGTTATTGTGAGTTATCCCTAAGAGATAGCCATATACCATCGCGGACTTTTTTGTAGACCTTTTTAAGGTGTATAATACTGTAGTACATTATTTTATCTATCTCGTAGGGCTCAGCCAGCGTTTGCCATGTAAGCGTAAAAAAATGTATTTACGACATCACATTAGAAACCTCTAAATTTATCAGTGTTTCTCTACTATATTATGCATGTATTATACATATAAACCTTCCTCTTGAATCACTCTATCTATTAAAAAAACCGCAATCAAAATCCGTTGCTTAGTTTTATAGATCTAAGCATACATAGGGACAGACAGACAGACAGCGGGGAGCGATTTTGTTTTATACTATGTAGTCATCTTGTAAGGTGTTTGTTCACTAACAAACCTCCATACTACAATACTATTATTATATATTTAAAAAACAGATAGTCATGATGTAGTAATATAATATGAAGGATCTAGATCATTAGTTTATAATTGAATATTAATATAAAATTGTTTTTCTATGCAACTTCTTAAGCATTTTACGGATTTTATATGGTAAGAGTGTAGCCATTTCATAGTTCGTACATTTTTTATTCATATTTTATAATATAAAGCACCTAATTATATAAGAGGATGTTCAGCAAGTTGTTTTATATTTCTTTTATAATGCTGAATTACTGCTTCACAAGTTGGTTAGAATTCGGTATTATAAAAGAAAGAATGAAACAAAAACAACTCCACGAGAAATGACGTCGAGGGAATATGGTTAGAACGAGCATATATTGTATGTTGAATATTCTGTAATATAAGACAATGGGTATGAAACATTGGATGTTTATGAAGGAAAACTATAAATGCAGTGCATAGCGCCAGGTATAAAGTAACTGTTATGACCAATACAAAGTATTGTGAAGCCAATGGACTGCTGAAGGAAATATAATAAAAATTGACGTTTAATATCTGAGAATTATGAAGACGAATGTACAACAAATTTTATATTTTTGTATATGCATGTGATAGCTACCGACTTGATGAACCCCTCGTCCATTATTCAGGACGCATATAAAAATAATTAGGAAAGACCTTCAAGGAGAGTTAACACCATAAATTCCACCCAGGGTATTTTAAGTATATAATTCCATCCACTTTGTACAGAAAAACGGTACAAGTGCTCTACAATTTGTTAGGTTCTACCGGTCTTCAATTTTGGATGGAAAAGACTACAAAAGGCGATCAAACATTTCTAAAAAACTTGGACCTAATTTATGACCAGCCCCATGATGATTTCTTAACTTAAAAAAATCAGATGCGGTGCCTTCTTTGTCATGTCTAAAAGACTAATTTCCCGAACCAACATTCACTATGATAGACATATTTAAATATACATTTTAAACTTAAATTTCTTGAAGTTTCACATTGAATGAAAGAACTAATGTAATACACTTTATTGTAACAAGAAACTTAAAAACAGAAAAAAACAGTGACAAAACATACACTTTAGTACAATTGGCAGCCTTATAGCTAAAAATACGATCTTTTCCGGGCCACTAGTATGATACAGGACATAAAATACATATATTAGGTAAAGTGTACTATTAACTTATACTTTAAGATGAGAAAAAAATATACATACTAGATATTTTAACTCATAATATAATTTTTTATTAATTAACTATAAAATATATTAAAAAACCAGTCAGGGAAATGGATTAGGGATTCACTCGGGTGTATGCAATGGTGAATGTGTTGCGACAACTCTACTTTTTATTATAATTTATTATAATGTGATGACAGTAAATAATAACTATATTTGCAGTATGTTTAATGCATGTGTGTGTGTGAGTTAAGTGTACGTTGCATATTTTAATAATCTGTAATTATTTATAGGAAAGAATGCACCGATGGAAGCAGATCGAGCGCCTGTGCGGTTTCAATATCATAAACAACAATGGTATACAGTTCCTTGAAAGCACGTTATACAGAAACGTCAATGGACGACAGGGTAGAGGTAATTATTACATAATATTTATTATCTACAAAACTACTAAATAATAAAATATATAACTAAATAATAATTAACGCTGCGGATCTAGTGGATTCTAGGCTCTTGCTCAAGATTTACTGACACCACAGCGTTTCCTTCCCTTCACCCTTCTATTTTCGCGGTTTCAACGCCTCGGCAATACAAGAGATACCTTCTTGTCTTGCCGATGTCCATACGCGACAGTGGCCACTTATCATACCAAATAATATATAATCTATGACCATGTATACTGCATAGTATGAAGCTTGGGTATATAAGATAATTCCAGTCGATAAGAATTAAAAATATAAGTTGCTTTTTGTATTAACTTTGTCATACAAACGTTTTTTAGAAGTGACAAATTAAAAAAAAATCAAACAATATAAATTATATATGTTGTTACTTCAACGGTAACCCGTCTTTAATAAATATGTTACATATATCTATGTCTTCCGAGCTCATCGTAGCTATTAGACAGACAGATTGACTGACCTTATTTGAGTTAAAGTTACTTGTAATGTCGGAGAAAAATAACTGTAAACCTAAGGTTAGGCTAACATAAACCTAACTTTACACAAAACGTGACAACTACAGGTGATCTTAATAGGACAGCACTCCAACGCTTACACAATCCAGAGACTACTTTACTCCATGAGAGAACGCGCAAGTAAGACTACAGTCAGACTCTCGAGACCATATAAAGAGTAGAGACTGTCAAAACGACGGAGATGACTACTACCCTACTCCAGCGGCATAGATATCGATAACGATTCGATTATTCGATAATCCTTTATTATTCTCCGACATATATATGGTTCTTATGTAAGATTTGTCTCATTTCAGTCCGTATGAGCAGTTCTCAAGACGACTTGAGCGTGGGAGACGACACCTCTCTATGCGGCTCAGGTAAGCTGGACGACGGATCTGTATTCCACGAACATTTCGAATGAAATACCTTTAAACTGCTGTATTGTAATATTTATTGTATGTACAATTATACTTAAACAAAATTATGTTAAACATGATCATACTAATTATTATGGGATATATTTTCTTAACACAAATCTTGATAAATAAATTTTTTATTTATTACAATGACGACAATTGTTTTTTAGAGTTTCGTACCCAAAGGGTTAAAACGGAACCCTATTACTAAGATAGCTAGACAGTTGATATTTTCACAAATGATGTATTTCTAAACAACAAATTTTGTAAACAAAAAATTCCAAACAATAAAATAAATATTTAAGGAAGGCTCTCATACAACAAACATGATACGGAAATCCTCGTGCGCGAATCCGACTCGCACTTGGACAGTTTTTGTTTCAGACGTACTCTTTGCTATATTATTTGCTCTTTGCTATACACTTAAAATACATTAACTCCCACTTTTTTCTCTTCTGAAGAAAAGTACTTATACTTTGTCATATTTTTCCAAATCAAAATTGTAAATTAGATTACAAATTAAAAAATAAAATTCGACAGACTTAGAATACCATTAGGCTGCGTTGCCATCAGAGAATGAGCAAAAATGTATAATTTATATTAATGACATGACATGAAAGATTCTTCAACACGTTGTAATATTTTTTTGCTTGTTTGGGTCATTGAATTAGTTCTTAAATAATCCTTTCTCAGTAATCAATCAAATAATCAATATTTTATTGTATAATTGTGCATTCAATTATTTAAAGACATTAGAATTATTTAAATACCATTTTATATTTTGAACTATAACCATTTACAAGTGCATGGATAAGCTCAGGCAGCCGTTGCATTTTGACCATGTGATATAAAATAATTTTGTATTTATTACTATAGTTATATGATTAGTAATTGCTATACGTGAATAAGTTGATATCTAAGATGTATCATTATTCAAAGTGCTACACTAAAATTGTATAACATCATATTTTTATACATTTTCTTGCTACTATCAAATATCTATTAGGATTTTTCTCCGTTGAAACCTTTCCTTGGACTTTGATACATACAACTGTATAACATACAACTAGTATTCTTAACCCCTGCAAGTAAGCTAAATGCTTGTGTCAGGAGTGAGCCACGTCAGTAGTCCAATGACTGGGGTTTGTACCCATGACCTATCGATCATGAATCCAACGCCTAAACCACTTGCCTACTGACCCTTAATTTAATTATTGTCTTGGCATTTATAGAACGGTTACAAAAAAACTTGAAAAATATATATATTGTCATATTCGAATAGATTAATTTTTTTTTTGTTTGTAAAGCAATAAATATATGTAACTAAATGTAAAAAAAATAAATATTTTATATTAAAAAAATTTTTACTCGCGACCTTTTAAAATATAATACAGCAAAAATATCCCATGTAGCTGAAAAAAAAAGTGCAGGTTTGAATCAAAATTATTACTTGGATAGTTTGAGTGGGGGCAAGAATTAAGTGATCAAAAATCAAAATTTTAATTTAAAAAAAAATCATCATCATAATCAACACAACCCGTTAATGGCACACTGCTGAGCCTGGTTTTCTCCTCAGAATGAGGAGGAGGTTAGGCCATAGCCCACCATGCTTGCTCAGAGCGGGTTGGCAGACTTCACACACCTTTGAGAACTTTTAGAGAACTCTCAGAAGTGCAGGTTTCCTCACTATGGTTTCCTTCACCTTTAAAACAAGTGATATTTAGTTGCTTAAAACACACATAACTCAGAAAAGGAGAGTGTGTCCAGGATCGAACTCGGACCTACCGAGTAAGACATTCAAATATTAACCACTCGGCCATCACTGCTTTAAAAAAAATATTAGAATACAGTCAAATGTTATCAACTTATTCACGTATAGTATATAAATAATATTATTATTTAGAAAATGGAATGCATCTATAAAGCTTAGCTTAGGATGAAGAATTTGGCTTCAACAGCTTATATGCGGGTTCGGTATAAGCTATAATCATATTTTTATAATATTATAATTCGTACTTAAATTAAAAAAAATGTCTCCATACAATAAAAATATTTTTATACTAATAACAAAATTAACAATTAAAAAATAAATAAAAAAATTGTTTTCTACTAACGTTTTTAAAATTCCTTACAACTATTATGACGTAATTGAAAAGACAATATGATATATGAAACCACTCCTCCTGTTTAAGGTAATTAGAGGGGTTTATTATACTTAAATAAGATCAGGTCTCATCTAAAACAATTTAATTTCAATCAGAGGCGGATCTAATGTTACTGACCAAAGTTGAAGTAAAAGATGTTCCAAATTATACAAATCTTGGGCCAGCTGGGTAGTTCGATCCACGACGGCTCGCCTTTACTATTTTAACAATCAGTACACGTCGTGGATTTAACTATCTATACCTGTCTACTATGTATAATGAAATAGATTTTAAAAACTTATGGAATTGATAAGTAAATTGTAACACAGTACAAAATGTATATTTCATTACCTTTAAAAACTTTTAATGATCTTAGGGGGCGTCCATTAATAACGTGAGGCATTTTTGGGAATTTTTCGACCTCCGATTCCCCCTCTTTTAATCTCACGCCAATTCTTCTACAGGGTTCGAAAGAATACGATAAACATCATATTATGTCAGATTTGATCCTTTTTATTGTCTAGAGAATAATTATTCACGTTAAAATTGCGTGGTATTTGCTGAGACCCCCCTTCCCCTCTAAGAGAGATTTGATACACACGATCCGTCTCTGAAAATAGCTCAAATTTTATAAGTAATATTTAATAGGTAGCTAACAAATTAAGTTATTTACTTAATATATTATAAGTTTTAAAAAATAAGCTTTATGTTAGATCGGAGGCTCAAACTTAAGAAAATATTTAGTTAGACAACGAAGCCGGAAAATACGGTAATATTTATAAAGTTATATCGATTTGATTGTTAATAGAAAGTTATTGTTCTATCGTTCTCAAAACTACCCGAAGTGAGAGAAAATGTAAACGAACTTTTTCTTTTTTTCGCATTTTATAAGGATTGAAGTTTATTTTTTAAAGCTCGTGTTAGTTATGTCCTAAATCTAACGTGTTACCGATTCAATTTAGTTTTCTTTATCTATCATGAAGTTTTAATCGAATCACTACAATGGTAATTTATTATGTACAAAACATTTATAATATAAACCTATAGGTTTTGCGATTGGTTCTTATGTTCAGTTCCCGCGCATCGCACACTCACGATGGGCAACTTTCTCCACTATTCTTTCTCAGACCTAAAGTTAGTTGCCGGCTACTATATCAATGTGTTAAATCGATTAGAACGAAACTAAATCGAAAATTGATTTTTATTGTAAATCGTATCGGTAGCGTATTAGGACATCACCAACTCGAATTGTTAAAAAAATAAGCGATCAAAAAGAGAATAATTAATTATTTATTTACATTTTATCTCACAAATAAGTTGAATTGTTAAAAAATGTCTAGTACAAAAAACTAACTGTTTCAATCTGTGTATATTTAATCTGTGTAAATGTCATTTGATGGATTAAATGATTTGTCATGGATTATGTCATCACAATCGATAGGAAGCTTTCAGGCTTAATAGCACAAGTGCTGTCGAAAAGCATGTATGAAATATTTATAGAATCTGTACATAATTAGCTTTGGGCTGTGGTTTTTATTCCTTTTGCATGTCTTATCACATTAGCTCTAGGATTTAGAATTTTATATTATTTTAGTACGTCCACTCTGAACTGTTTAAGATTATTCATATTTCTTCCTTTGAAAATAAATTATAAAATCACATACATGATTCAATTTATAAATATAACGCTGTAGCAGAAAAGAAGATTAAAAAATTAAGGCATCTTCAAAAACTTCTTTAAAAAAATAATTGACATATTATTATTATTTAGTTTGATAAACACACAATGATACGACTGTGAATTTTTATTTTAATGTATAATTTAATGTATTTTTTTTTCGTAATTAATAGCTTTTACATAAAAAATATCACAAAGCATTATATTGTTATTGGACCATTTTTCGAACAATTTGTAAAGAGGATAGATTGTTTGCTAATTAGAAGAGAAGAGACGAGAAGAACACAAATTGTATCATTTTGAATCAAATTTCATTATCATAACATTAACATTTTATTTCTACTTCCTGCTTCTTTAAAAAGACCTTATTTAGGATATGATATTTTGGAACAGCATATAGATGTATGAAAAATATTTTAGGTTATCCCTTTTTTTTAACGAATTGTAAAAGTAAAACACTGTCTGTAATAACATGTCTCAGAAATTTTAAATCTGTAATCGTCCCAACCCCTCACATGTTGCACTTTGTTGCTATATAAAAATATTCAGGCACCGACAACTATAAACATATTTTATTATTAGCCTACTGGAACTCTGAATTTTTCCGAGATAATTTATAATGAATCCAGGTTTAAAATTTCAATTAAATCCATTCAGCAGTTTTTGCTTGATTGAGTTATAAACATCCAAACTTTCACATTTATAATATTACTACTCAACCCGGCTTCGTCCGAGTGCAATTTACCACGTATATTTGGGTTTAATTACACAATTTAATTGCTATATCACATCACTATATTTTAATATTCAACACCAACGTAATTTATATATGACTAATTCCGAAAGACATGTCGGCCACACAGCTCGACATGCACTTCATCCCCACGTCGATAGAAGGCGTACGGGCACACTCATTTGTTTACTTAAGTATTTTTTGCGCGATAAAACATAGCCTATATATACAGTAAAGAGCAAAAAGAGTCGAGTTATATCGAGTAACAGCTTATGGTGTTGGCCCAATTTAGAAAATCAAAGGTAATTTGAAAGGAGAAATGTACCTTAATATCCTTAAGATGCATCTGTTGGAAGTTGTCGAAAATAAGGGGCATTATCCAGCAAGATAATGACCCGAAGCACACATCGAAAACAGTAAAAATTTATGCTGAATGAGCAAGAGTATCAAGTCCTACCTTGGCCATCGCAGAGTCCAGATATCAATCCGATAGAAAATTTATAGGGATACCTAAAAAAGCCCTACCGTCTAACTTAAAAGTTCTATGGGAACGTATACAAGAATAGTGGTATTAAATTTCACTGGAATACTGTGAAAATCTTGTGAAGTGTGGAAAAGAGGTTGTATGCTGATAAAAAGGCAAAATGTCTTGAATATAAAACCATTACAATTTTCAATATTTAGAAATTTTATCTTTTTTTTTAGTAATTTATAGTGGTGCAAAAGTGAACCAATCGTACTTCCCAAAATTATAAACCAAATGCATGTTTCAGTTTATCAGACTTTCATAAAAAAATAAATGTAGTAGTATAATTAATCTTACTTTTATAACGCTACTTTTTATGAAAATGTAACGTACTGACTCAGTTTTGCTCTTTACTGTATACGGAAGGGTTGCTGTACCAAATTTTATCAAAATTCGTTTAATGTTTTAAACCTTATTGCGTAACAAACAGAAACCATTTATCCGTCAATAGATGACGTAAGTAGTGTATTAAATGTTATGATTTTTACAGCAATTAAATTCCAAAACTTATTTTCAAAACCTCGTTTTCATCTCCAGGTCACAACTAACACCATATTTTTTGTTCTACCATAATTTCACTACATGTGTATATACACAAAAATATTTGCACGTTTGAAAGCTTTTGACGATTGTGATTTTGTTTTATTTTTGCCCCTTTCGGCTTTTACAATTTTTTTCCTTAGTTGGCAACACTATAAGGTAAGAATCTATTTTTATATGTAGAGACGCTTATAATTCTTGGGGTTAACATATTTCATACATGCTTTTAATATTGGGGCATATTGTAACAAAATAGAGCGCATTGTAGATGAGAGTATTGTATAAATTTTGTTAACCGTAAAATTGTAAACACAGTTAGATTATAATCTATCACGCGATTTTGTAAAATGTCGAAAGATTGTGAACCGTAAGATACTGCTTACAATTAAACGCATTATTTCTAGGAGATTATAATTTATCGGTGTGTTTTAAGCAATTAAATACCACTTGCTTTAACGGTGAAGGAAAACATCGTGAGGAAACCTGCACTCCCTAAAGTTATCAAAGGTGTGTGAAGTCTGCCAACCCGCTCTGAGCCAGCTTGGTGGACTATGGCCTAACCCCCTCCTCTTTCTGAGGAAGAGACCCGCCTCAGCAGTGGGCCATTAATGGGTTGATGATGATAATCTACCGAAGTGAAACCGTCAAATTGTGAATCAGTATCTATCGATAGTTTACAATCTCGCAAGATAGATAATCTAACGGTATTTACAATTTTACGGTGACATATTAAAGTAATATTTATAAAGCTATTCGAATCACTTGTTTCAAAAACCACATCAATTAAGATTCTTCAAACACACTTATTTTCTAATCATGATGACGGTATGACAATTTCTGATCCCTTCTCCTTATGTCCTTTACATCTTTTAAACTACTCAACTGATTTTAATGCAGTTTTTTTAATAGATAGTGATTCAAAAGGAAAGTTTATATGTATGTAAAGTACATATACTATTGTTTTTTGTCCAAAAATGTGATGCTGAATTATTTCATGATACACTCAAGTTATTGTAGACCGAATATAAAAAAAATATTAAAATCCCTGAAATTGAGTGATTTATGAGGTTTTTGAAACAACAGATTAAAAAATCATAAAGCATGAATGTATTAATGTTTAAATCTATATAGAATATGTGAATGTAATGTGAAGTTTATTAGATTAGTGATTTTATTTTGTAAGAAAAAAAATATACTTTATTTTAGTAATTGATATATTAAATTCAATGTGGATGTTAGAAATTTAAACAATTTAGTTAAACAACTTTTATAATTTATTGTAATGATTAGTGACAGACAACTTCGGATGGCGCGAAGATTCGTCTGGAAGTGAAGAGCCAGATGCCCCACATTACCCCCTGGACCTCAGACTGGCTGAAGCTAGGTAAGGAAAACTGTAACGTAGATTGAGAATGAATAGTTATTTACAATTAGAAGATAGTTTTTATCTACATCAGAAAATACGACGTCTACTTCTGCACACCAATTGATAGATGCTATAAAATTATTAGTTACCAGATTTTCAAGTTATTTTGTTTTAAACTTTGATCCATTGATAAGTGACATCGAAGTGTGGTGTGACGAAGTGGAACGTGCTAGGGTTGCGAACGGTTGGAATGATCATGAATGCTTATCGCGTGTTGCTATGTGTCTAAAGGGTGATGCTAAAGTTTGGTTAAGCGAATGGGTCACTAATGATAGAACGTGGTCAAACTTTAAAAATGAATTTAATTCTAGGTTACAATTTGAAGAAAGGTTGGCTCAAGAGGCGCGTGAGAAGAGTATTGATAAAAGAAGTTCCGATGAGCGGTCGAGAACTTCCCACAATGATGTTAGGAAGAGTCCTACTGATGACAGGCGACGTGACCCTGTACACTTTATATTAGGAGGAGACAAGTAAGTAATATACCAAAATCTATTTAATAAAAGAGAATAGTAGTATCTTAATTTAATATAATCTTGAGGTCAAAAAACCAACTGTTAAATATCTATTTCAGTGTAAACTGGACAGGCGAAGACTTAACCCGTGCGACACATTCACAATCGCAACCCCAGCTTAGGGCTTCCATGCGGTCTATCGCGCCGCTGCCGCCCCCGCGCCGTCCTGTGCCTCAGATACAAAGATCGAGAAGCACTGACGTAGTGCCTGGAGCTGATGATCCTAGGCCCCCTCCGAGACAGCCTATCAAACCGAAAACGCTTGCTGAAGGTATGGTAATATCTTTTGCAAATATGCCAATACGTATCTCTTTTAAAGAATGGATTTAAATCTATATTGATATGTATATTTGATAGGTAACGAGAATTCTGAAACACCTTCAAGCAACACGCCGCCCGAAGAAGAATCAACGGACTCCTCTCTGATGGAAGACGACAACGTCCCTAAGGCCAGAAAACGCCGCATCCACCTCTCCTTCGGTAAAAAGGCGAAGACTCCCGCGTGACCGGCGGCTTGTGCGCAATGTGTATAGTTCGACGGAAATAGAGCTGATATTAGAGAAGAATAAATAAAATACTTTGCTATATACTACGATGACGCAACTCTAGTATCAAATACAAAAAACATTAACTAGTAAAACATACGAAGAATTTTAATAGAAAAGTCAGGTTTCATTTAAAGTCAATACATTTTTTTGTTTATATTTCGAAAAATTAAAAAAAATCAATACGTGCTCGTAATGAATATGCTTCTCTTTTGTTTATATAAAAAGTCATATAATTCAGTATTTTATAACTGATAATATTTTTCAATAAAGTAAAATCATCTCTCAATCTATTGTTTAATATTAATAATATTTTCAATTTATAAAATTTTTAAATCAATAAAAAAAAATTGAGTGCAATTTTATTTATTCTTCTTTATTGGCGAATAGATAAATGAATTTATTTATTGAGTGAATGGTTCCGAGTTTCTCCCACATGATATTATTTATTTTTTAAATTGAATTTACTTCGCACGTTTGTTGTGTTAGCGCACGTTACAATCCTATTTTTGATAAAACCATATTGTTATATTGCAGTAGAAACTTTATAGACGAAAACTCCTAGACCACTAAGGCTGCGTTTCCACCAGATGTTTGTTAAGAACCAATAGAGCTCACTGAGTGAGGCTAGGTGTGAGGAGATTCAACTGATTTTTAACAAACATTTCTCGTTACGAATTTCGCGTCTCTGGTGGTAACGCAGCCTATTACAAGTTTCGATAAAACTTTCTTATCTCTAAAACTTTCCTAAGTTGATTTTTGACCCTTTAAATTCGACTTCAAAGATTCTACTGTAATAATTTTATTTTTTTCCGTTTAGGAAGCTGCCATTTATAAATTATGTCGAATGACGTAACTTGTCCGAATAAAAAACATAAAAAATCTTAAAAACTAAACAAATATTCTACGCAGGCAACAGTATGACGGCTTGATTATGGAGGTTATACACTAGATACAGATCTTCAGAGTTACAGCTAGAATGCTCACGATGTAATCATAAATATTTCCATTATGGCGGCGTATTTATTCGGTTTTCTTTTATCTATACGTTCTTAACTTCTAAAATCAACTTGCTGACAGGCTGCCAAACAAATCAATGTTGCCAGTATCATAACTAACAGAATCCTACTTAAAATTTCAAAAGACTAGGTTTGGACAAGGATGAGGAAAAAAACAGTAAATTCGTTTGACTCAATTTATAAATGGTCTTATAAAATATTTGCAACTTCCAACTGTGTGAAGGAATGTAGTAGTGAAAAATATCAATTTTATCCGATAAGTCCTTGGAATGTTACGGAGCAAGTTTATACAATTTACAGCTTTTATAATTGTAAGTAAATGTTTCCTGTAGACATTGAAGCAATGTAAATTATAGAGTAAGTTTAGTATAAGTATAGTGAATATCCTAAAATGGCTTAAAATACGTCGTACTTATAAAGTAAAGATCTGTTTAGCTCGATCACTACTTAGTTATAGATATACATTTACTATCATTACTTAAAACAGTGTTGCCTTGTACAGATAACTTCATGAACACATCATATCTCTCGTAGGAACGCAATCTAAAGGGCCACCCCCTTTAAAGGAACCCTAGATGACTTGAAGACTTTTTAAAAATTGAAAAATGATAACCATCACCAGAGATGAGCGAGAGCCCTCGTTCAGTGTGTCAAATGGATCGATTCTATTGGTTCTTCATAAAGACATCGCATCTCTCGTAGGAACGCAACCTTAGGTGGTGGATAAGGCTTCCTAGATTACTTGAAGACATAATTTTTAAAAACTGTAAAATGATAGAGATGAGAGCGAGAGCCCTCCTACCCTCACTTAGTGTGTCAAATGTATCGATTCTATTGGTTCTACGATGTGTTTATACATCGGATATCTCTCGTAGGAACGCAACTAATGGGGGGTGGATATGGCTCCCTAGATGACTGGGAGACATAATTTTTACCTCCACCAGAGATGAGCGAAAGTCCTCCTACCCTCGTTTAGTGTGTCAAATCGATCGATTCTATTGGTTCTTCATAAACACATCATATCTCTCTTAGGAACGCAACATAAAGGGCGTGGATAAAGCTCCCTAGATTACTAGAAGACATTTGATTACATCAAAAAAATTTAGAAAAATTAAAAAAAGGGGAATATTGTGTTTAGACCCAAATTCATGACATTTATATAGGCCTCCCCCCTCCTGTTGTATTTTGCAATTTCTTGAGACAGGCAATAACTGAATGTTTGTATTACTTCCATAACAACAAAGGTTGTGTAACTTGTACATAACTATATCGCATCATTCCCTGTTTGCGTAGTTTGATAGCGATATAATTTGCCCTCTAGATATATTTGTAGATTAAGGCAATTTGGTGCTAAAACATTTTCAGACTGAAAACCTATAACGGCTCCATTTTACTATTATATACCATTTGTTATTTATTTCCACTCGGAAAAAAAAAATACGTATATTTAATACTAATACACTAGCTGCCCTGGCAAACGTTGTTTTGCCATATAAATTTGGGGTGGGCCACACCTATCACTTAGGGAGAGGAAAAATAGATAGATAGACCGAATATGCATATAAAATTTCATAAAAATCGGTCGAGCCCTTTCGGAAGAGTTTGGCAACTTACAACGCGACACAAGAACTTTATATATTAAATTATATTTCGTACTAAATACAAATTTAAATATTTTTTCTAACATGAAAACTTCAAAGAGAATGGGTCTCGACAAGCCAGTGGTTGCGTTAGTAATACATTATGTACTTCAATTGAAATACAAAATACGTGGTCTTATCGTGATGATAAGACCTCTGGGTCAGAGTAAGAGGCCTATAATTCCTCCTCGATAAATGAGGTATCTAACGCTGAAACAATTTTCAAATCGAACCAGTAGTTCCTGAGACTGGCGCGTTCAAGCAAATAAATTATATCAAATGATGTTCAGGTATCGATTTCTTTCTGTCTAACAATATATACTCAAGTCCTGATAATCTATTTCGCAACGAGTAGTGTAAGAAATTATTTCGTACTCCCGTTAGTAAGATCGTTAGATTTTCTTTACGTTATTATAAATCTTACAAGTACTTCCTTCTTTGACTTTTTTGTATTTAGTACGAAATATATATTATTAAACATCTACACTAGTTTCGAAGTTAGACGGATACGGGTAGGAAAAAAAATTCCGTTTGTTGTGGAAGTTACCCAAAACGAGGTACTTTTGTATTAATCTAACACCGCTCAACTTACGAGCGGATTTTTTTTTTATGTTTTTCCTCTACACTATCGTATTTGTCTAACTTCGTGAGTATTGATTTTTTTCCCTCTACACTAGCGTATTCGTCGAACTTCGTGAGTAGTATAGAGGAGACTCTAGGGAGTGGAAATTGATAATAAAAAGTACTTATTCATACAATAACACCAAGTATTGTGTCAAACTATATTTTCTTGTACTTAATATAATTAAGACGAGTACAAAATTGCGCCATACGTGTTTTCAGTTAGCCCAAAATAGTTTAGTCACAAACCTGCAATGTTGCAGTATTAGGACAATATTCACGAGTTGTGGACCTTTTACCGGTCGTTCATCACAGGCCAACAAGTCTGTTAAAACTTTTTAAATTAATTTAATTAAATCTTGTATTAGTTCTTTTTGTCACCCACACAGTTTGGACTCTTCTAGCATCACAACACTTCATCATATTAGGCCTAATGAATATTAGTATGTTGGGGGTAGAATCAACTCTGTTTTCAACCAATGGAGTTAAAATGTTATTCACAAGTTTAATTTAGAAGGACAATAATAAATCAAACAATAACATAATCTAACATGGCGGAACAACCAGATGACAGACAAGTTATTTTTAATGTTCTATCCAATGAAAGGACTTTAAATTTGTTGGGGTGGAATCAACTCAGTCTTCAACTAATTGAGTTGAATTTTTGTATACACGTTTAGTTTAGAAGTCAATGCAACATCACAATATAAATCTAACATGACGGACAAGTTATTTTTAATGTTCTTCTAAATGGGTATCAAATAAAAGTACTTTATATTTGTCGGGATGGAATCATCTCGCGTCTTGAGCCATTGAGTTGAAATTTTGTATATACGTATAGTTAAATAAAGTGACGTCACTAAATCCAACATAGCTTCTAAAGATGAGCGACTAAGTTTTCTTTTAATAGTTTAGTTCAAAATAAATGATCATCATCTTTTAAGCTTTCACAATTCATCAAGCACCACTTTATACAAAGTGGTGGGAGGGAAATCTTTGTAGGGTTTAGTAAAACTCTTTGTTGTTAGTAAATTATTTTAAAAGTTTTTCATTGTTGGCCTGTTATTAAATATTTATTAATGACTGTCGTTATATAAGATTTTATTATCATAGAAAGAACTATTAGAATAGCCAAAGGTTATGCTGCTCACGCTTGACCATTTTCGATTTTATACAAATAGTAATAATAGGTCTTTCTAAGATAAATTTGGTAATGTATATCCCAGATCTGAAAGTTGTGTAAGAAAAAGACAAATCGTGATAAAGGTTGTTACTTATAAAAAAAACGTTAATAAATTGATCCTATAATCTTGTGTATTATTTACATAAAGAATGCCCGATATCCGGAAAGTATTGAATTAGTGTTTTAAGACTCAAGTTCTATAAAGAAAAGTTAAAAAATTTCCTCCTCTAATAAATATATGTTAAAATAATAAGCAGACAGTGCGACGTGCATCGAAGGAGTCGGGTAAAAAATTTGTCGATTTGGCATGGAATGACCACATTAGTGGTGTTTCGGATATCCGTATCCGCGAGAGAAAAAATATCCGCATCTGTTACATTTTTGACGGATCTTTTACCTTATTAAAAAATCCTATTAAATTTCAATCAAATTATTTTTTATTTTTAATCGTATTTTATCGTTGAAAGTAGTTCTGCGTCGTAATCTTGAAATGTTGAAGCGTACTTTACAGGATAAAGATATACAATGGATATTGGAGAACAGAGAACATTAATAGAATTTAAAACCATTGAGAGTTATTGGAAAAAAGATCTACAATCATCCTCTTCTACATGAGATTAATTTATCGTATAATCGATTCAATATAATACATAGATATGCTGGTATTTCGCAAATAATGAAGTTCCCAGACGTTTCAAAAAAGTTGTTTTATTACTATGCCATATTTCATCATCATCACGACCCTTCAATGGCCCACTGCTGAGCCAGGTCTCCTCCTCAGAATGAGGAGGGTATCAGGCCATAGTCCACCACGCTGGCCTAGTGCGGGTTGGCAGACTTCACACACCTTTGAGAACTTTTAGGGAACTCTCAGGAGTGCAGGTTTCCTCACGATGTTTTCCTTCACCGTTAAAGCAAGTGATATTTAATTGCTTAAAACACACATAACTCAGAGTCGGAGGTGTGTGCCCAGGATCGAACCTCGGACCTCCCGATAAGACTTGAAGTGTCAACCACTGGGCCATCACTGCTTATGCCATATTTACTAGAACATAAATATGCACCGTAAGTTTTTTGGAATATGAATAAAGCTGTGCAATAAAGAAAAATGTCTTTCTTTTTAGAAACAGATTTTTAGTGAAATCGAAGGGGGTCAGGTAAAAAATTTGTCGATTTGGCATGGAATGACCCATGTATATTGTCGATAAGCGCAGGAAGACTTCATCCATAAATTATTTTAGAAAGTAACGTGAAACCAAGACACTCGCAGGTGCGGGACTAAAAGAACGTACCCCTAATACGTGGTGACACTTTTTTTTAAATTTTTTAACCCCATCCTAGTTTTCACGTAGTCATTTATATCATAGAATCGGAACGAATTCTCGTCAAATCACTGGAATGATCATCATAGTTCGCAGACAACATCGCCTTGTATAAACAGTAGTTATTAAAATAAAACCAACAATTATTTAAAACTAAATTTATTTTTAAAAAATGTGTACAAATCCTACTTGCTCGTGTAAACATTGACACATTGCAGTAGCGTTGCATTGCATACAGTCTTACAGACAGTTAACGCGCACTTGCTGATGTCACCAAATACTGTCAGCGTCTCGATGTTAGGCTGCGATATCATTAATTTTGAAAATTATTCATGGAGGAATGTCAATTTAAAGATCAATGTGGGGTCACGACTCACGAGCCTGTGTCCCCGATATTTAGTTGTAATACAGAATCAAGACTAATTTGGATTTGATTCAAAACTTAAACAATTTAAACAGCTCTTATATTTAACATCAAGATATAATTGTCTTTTCCAATCACGGGTCAAGTGTCCCGGGACCTTTAGAAGGCGTGCGCGGTGCCGCGGTAGCTAACGCGTAGAGGTCCTTCAGACAATTTATTACATCACATAAGATATTATTTATATATAGTAATAATTAAGTGAACAAGCCGTGATAAATTTAATCCATTTAGTCTCAAGTATGTGACCCCACTTAAGGGGCACGAGAAAAAGAAACTGAATTCCGCTTCGAAAGAAATTAGCACCAAGATGTTTTAAATACTGAGAGTGACACAGATTACACATTAGAAACATCTACACACATAACAAACTGGATAAACGATGTTGCGAATAACATCCTGCGCTTCTTACTATCGAGAACAAATAAATGGAGTCGTAGCGTTAAACTGATAATTTCATTTTACCCACATGAAAGGCCTCGTACTTACAGCTGGTTCGCAAGTACCAGACACTTCTCAATTTGATCATTGTGAGAACTAGGCTTTAATTTATTTTTAACTCATAGCGAAATTAAACCTAAGTCAATGTCTCTTTTTTTTCTTTTCTTAGATTTTTAAAAAAATCGATATATTTCAGTTCGATTATCTATATTTTTTCGAGCCCCAGGAACAAAAATGTAGTAACCATCAATAATATAGAATAAGGAATATTACCATTATCATCAATAATACATACAGAAGGAAAGGTTATTATTTTTTTATTTAAAGTTATGGTATGTGTGTAGTAATTTAAAAAAAAATAAAAAAATATAAATTTCATTCAATCTCGTCATAACTGACATTAAGACTGATATAACACTATCATATATGATCATAGATGTAAGAGTCATATTATATAAAGAACATATCACATCTTTTTATCTTCCAATCTAAGATTTTCAAGTGAGGTGTTACGGACTCTATGACGTTTATGGTCATATGTAGGCCAATAGTGTAATAAGTAAAAAATTAAGAACTATATACAATCATATAAATATGATCATAAAACTTGACAGATATGACATATATATATGATGAATATATCATAGCGTAATATCAGCCTAACACAAGAAAATCAATGAAATGTACAAGTCTTTGCATTGTTCAAATGAAACTATCAGTTCAGCACCTCACGACGTCACGTAGGCCGTGACGTCACGGTATTTAGATATCTCTCATCCTCTCCGTTCTACTGCTGTTTACACTCCGCCGGGTTCTCGTGTGTTGTGATCTTGCCGAGTTTCTTGACTGGGCGGCGCTGCGGTCGCTCCTCGTCCTCGCTCTCTTCCGTCGAACACTCCTCGTCCTCCTGATCATAGAGTTACGTGTCAACACATACTACTACATACATCTAACTATACCTATGTTAATAATTACTTGTCTACGTCATCAGCACATTCTTTGCCAAATTAATATTCAGTAGAACATCACGTGACATCGCGTAACATTTAAGAAGTAGAACAGCCAACCCATAGAAATAATTCTAGATATTATACCATAAAATAGATCGAGTTAGCCATATTTGTATTACACTAGCAATTTCTACATTATTTTCTTCTTCCTAGTCTTCTCTTACAAATAGAATTAGAAGCGTCAGTAGCTCAGTGGTGCGGGCGTTGGATTCACGATCAACAAGTCGTGGGTTCAAATCCCAAACATTGGACTACTGGCGTGGCCCACTCTAACACAAGCATTTAGCTTAGTTGGAGGGGTAAAGGAAATACTAGTAGTATGTGATCTATACTGCTAATAATCTTTTTTAATAAATAAAAAAAAATGGCCTCTTATAAATTTCCTACTGTTAATTGACTAAAACCAATTATTATATGTTTAAATTAAATAATAACAGTTGTTTAAAATTTCCTAAAGGCTTCTAAAATACTAATTAAAACAAATTTAACTTCGTAGAAAATGTTGAACTCATCACGCGACGTCACGTGACCACATACGACGCAATATCGCGCGATTGGCAATAAACGTGCTACATTACTAATTCTTATCAATACTAAATATAAAAAACTACTTGTTAGATACCAAAATCTTCTCTATATTTCATTAGTTGACACGTTGTATCTGTATACGTAATATTTAAAAATAAACTTACATTTGTCTGAAACATAACGCAAATTCTGCAACCATCTGCCGCCGACACTTACCCAAATAAAATTGCATGCAAAAAAAGGTATAAAAAAATAAAACACATGAATAAAAAGCTTACAATTTTAATGTCCTTGGTTCGACATCATGCCAAAACATAAAAGCCATAACCAATACGTTAAACTAGCTTGGAGCTGCAACGCGAACGAATATACGCTTCAATACAAAGTTACATAAATATACAGAACAATATTAGCCCTCCAAATGCAGTTTGGCACTGAGAGATTCAAAGATTCGCTGGAATGACGATTACGAAATAATATCACATCGAATTTAATAAGTACACTAATCCCCCCTATAACACGGTAGTTCCACGTTATAGGAAAACGCGTTGTAGGAGTATTCTCGTATAACGCGCTTGTATGACCCCCTATAACGCGTTATGTACAAATGATTCACGTTTTGTTCTAGAGAAATAAATTTCCTTTTTAACTTAGGTTTTGTTGTTGTCATGGCTTAAAAATATATAATTGTTTAACCAATATTTTTACAATTTAAAAACTAGGAACACAAATTTAATAAAATAATTTAATTTTAATAACAACACAATTAAAAGCGTCGGTAGCTCAGTAGTCGGGCGTATATACGTCGATAGGTCGTGGCTTCAAATCCCGGACATTGGACTACTCCTGAGACAAACATTTTAGCTTACTAGGAGGGCTAAAGGGAATACTAGTAGTAAGCGAAATTAATTATGAAACTTCACAGTACAGAAATATACCGTGGGAAATCCCCGCGTTATATAGGGGGAATACCCGTGTTATACGAGGGGCTGAAATCGCGTTATAAGAGTACCGTGTTATAAGAGGGCTTTAACTGTACACAGTATTACGTAATATCCATAAACAAAAATACAAACTATTACAATGTATAATAAATAAAAAACGTTCATAAAACTAATCTATAGATAGAAATGCAGGTTCGTGAACGTGTCGAGTGGACGACATGCATTACCTTAAGGCACCTCGCTGCTCTCATCAAATATAGCGCTCTTGGAGCTCTCTATACAAAAACCTCTCTAAAACATATTTATCTGTAGATAAACCATGCATAGAACTGGATACAAATGCAATAAGTCTAGCTCAATACTAACAATTTATATATCACTACCAAGTGGACTAACTGGAACTGCTCCACGCGAGTATTATCTAGACATCGGCATTATATGCTTTATATCACTACATTATGCATTTACTGAACTTAGCACCATCGAGTCGAGCTAAAAACACAACAGCACATTTCGACTACATATTAAATAACAGCTCAAAATACTTTTTTTTTCTCTATATAACCCGATGTCTAATTGTTAATTAAAATTTCGTATGTTTTTGGTACATATTGATATGGGATAGATATGACCGTATAAAACTAAAGCCACATTTAGCTTAGCGAGAAATAGTAGTGTTACCAACCGTCAAAATTGTAAACATATAAATTTATAGTACGGTAAAAAAATACTTAGAAATAGGTTGGCAACGCTAACTATAATGAGGGTAGGGGGCTAGGTCGGTCCATTAGTCGTCCGCGTCCGAGACCTCCTCGGTACCAGAGTCCTCGTCCGAGTACGAATCCTCCTGAAAGCAAATATACCGCTGTTGGACCAACGATCAGACGGAGTTACTGCCTCACCCTATAGGGCCTATACCAATGGTAATGCGTCCGCGCATCGTCATCATCGTGCGTGAGATCATTTTAACATTTTTCTGATTTAATACATTGCAACCTCAATATTACGACTTCCTCGATTAAAAAAATTCTTCGTAATCCCCTTGAATTGTCCATAAGAATCCAACCTCTTTATAACGAATTTTCAACTACAAAGTGTAAATACTTCTAATTAACGAATTTTGTCAATAAAAAAACTTTTATATAACGTTCTTACCATTATATGATTACCCCTTAATCCCATAGTATGGCGGGACTGGTTTTTTTTTATAGCAAATTTTTGATCAACCTAACCTCAATTTACAAACCTTAGTCTAACGAATCTTTATATGAAAGTCGCTTCCCGTCTGTCTGTCGGTCTGTCCCTATGTATACTCAGATCTTTAAAAGTACGCAACAGATTTTGAAAAGGTTTTTTTTTTGATAAATTTAAGAAGGTTTATATGTGCGAAGCCGGAGCGGGTCGCTGGTTACTTGATATAACGAACATTTACTTGCTCTCGTCCGATTTTATATATTGAGGTTGCACTGTACGTTCATTCGTTCCGTTCAAATTCTGTTTTAGTATAGTCAAATTTACTATTAAAATATCTAATTGAATTTGTAGATTGTTGTATCTCTGTAAATCTTACGCACAAGTATGATGAATGCGTCGCTAATTTTAAAAAACAAAAGTGATATAACTATGTTTAAGATACATCGAAAATTTTCAATTATTATTTTCCTGTAAACCTATAATTTAACATAAGTTACCCCACCTTTGTAATCTTATAAAAAAAATGTTTATACGAAATTATACTGTACCTGCGTCTGATTGTTGCAGTCCATATTGTAATTGTAAACTATATAATAAGCACAAACTACCATGCACGTAATAAAGAAGCGAGGCTACCAGATGGCTGTAGAATTCACTTAGTTCCAAACATGCCTACATAGAGTAGATGTAGAGAAGCCATAACGATACCAAGTATAACAAGTTCACTCTATTCATTACTAATGTCAACTTGCTATAAGTATATATTGATGTCTAAAATCCCATGTAGATCATGGTTAAACATTTACGATCAACGCATATTGTTCAGGTGTAAGTTCAAAAATATTATCTGTGTAGTTTTCAGACAATGTGCGTTATCAAGTTACCTCTTCCTCGTAGTCCTCGTCGTCGTCCTCGTCGAGCCCCTCGCCAGTGTAGAGCAGCACGGCGCGAGAGACGACGCGCTCGCGGATGTAGTGGCCAACCTCAAAGTCGGCGGTTAGTAACGCCTGTAAATTGTTATAGATTGTTGCTATAGATCTTTTAAACTACAACGGAATTTAATGCAGTTTTCAGTAATAGATAGTAATTCAAGAGAAAGTTTTATATGTAATACATACAAAAATATATATTTTTTTTAAATTGAACCAATGACTTATTTTCTGAAGTCAGTTGAATTTTTAAAAAAAAATTAGTCTATTTTTTTCTTTTCATCAGCTTACCTAAATATCTTCAAAGTATACAATTAGTTGTCAGTATGTCCACATAATATTTAAAGACGTATCCTTTAACTTCTAACCGTTGAGGAATTGTCTCTTCCATCACATAAGCTCAGCAATAACATTATACACAATATCTGATTATTTTATAGATTAAAGTTAATTGAAGATGGATGAATTGAAGTTAATAAAACTTTAAAGTTCAATTTTAAAACTCGACATTGTTTATTCAATTAAGAGGTCACAGATTTGAACCCTTTTAGACATTAACAGCGAGAAGTCTTAGCAGCTAACTCGAAAGTTCTCAAAGTAAGCTTATAGAACAGTTATTGTTATTTGTTCATTCATTATTTTTCCCTTTGTGGCCATCTACAAATTACGTCACACTATAAAGGGGAGGGAGAAGGGTGACGAAGTGTGACAAGGGTTGAGAAGGTGCGCTAAATATCATAATGTAACATTTAAAATGGACTTGAATAATTATTCCAGCATTTTGTTTTAATTTATCACAATTATTTAAATTAAATACATTGTCCTAGGACCTGGACCGCAGGCCCCTTTACAAATCTCACTAATTCTTTTTTTCTTTTAAGTAGATCTCCTGACCGAATCTTGGCAGTCAATATAGCTACTTTGGGAATCAGTGAATGTTGCAGCATAATATAAACTTGTTACTTTACCTGCGTGTCAGTAGCCAATGTAGAGTTAGGATCGTCGGGCATGAGGGGAGGAGAGAAGAAGTTGAAGAAGGAGTCGGCCTGCACAGACTTGGTGACGGTGCGCACGGAGCCGCGCGACTTGTGTTTCTGCTTCTTCTTTATCGTCTTCACCGTCACGTTCTTGCCCTTTTTCCAATTGATTTCACAACCCTACACAGACACAATAACATAATCTTCCTTTAATCTCTCACTTTATCTATAAGCTGTCAATCAATCAATTTATAAATATAGATTATTTTAATTTTTTTTCAAGTTTTTTTTTATATTAATGTTTTTATTATTAATTTGGACCAATAAAGTGCACACCTTAATCAATATAGATTATTTACTTAAAAAATAATAAACAAATTCTTTTATTTTTATAATATTTTTGTTTGGCTAAAACATTTTTATAACAATATAACTATAATGTCTTTACAGACGTTTTTTTTTCCATGGACATCGGCAAAACAAGCTGGTGGTCGCAAGCCAGTCGGGGAACAGATCCCCTATCAAGGGAGTGTTGGGTTACTCGACTCTTACGAGATGCTCTCCCAGCGACAGAGGGGAATAGTATTCTAACCCGTCCCCCTCACGGGTAAAACACTCACTCACATTAAGTTATCTTAAATATCTTTTAAGCACAGACATTTTAAATATTAAATATTTATTACATGTATGAAAATTCCAGTACATTCACATACCTTGCAGGAATAAATTTCGGGTCCCTCAAACTCCAGTGGATTCTCCTCATCAGGTGTGCACTTCATGGAGTACTCCTTGGTTAGGATTGTATTTGTGAAGTAGTCATTGGGTGCAAAATGGAATTCCAGTATAAAGCCAAAGGGCACTTCTTGCATTTGCACTGTCATACAAATAATACATTGGTTATTTCCAAAACTAAAATATTTCATTAAAAAAAAATAAGGACATGTTAAATTTAATAGTTATTTTCAAAGAACCTTTTTTTTTACTTCTATTCTAGCAAAACAAACAAACAAACAAGAAAACAAGTAATAGGTTATCATATTTATATTAATTTTTTTTTGGATAATTTTTAGCAAACATTTCTTGACTTCATTAGTGTTTAGTTCATTTACTAATATTTTCAAGAGAGAGAGAGGAAATATCAATGCATACTAACATAGTTTTTATGTACTAAAAAACTGACACTTCAGTTGCCTCAATAAAGAGTTTATATAGAAAAAATATATCAGAAAATTATCTATTATCTTTATCGATATAGATAAAAGGAGAAGCTGACTAACTTAATGACATATCAACGCAGGGCTTAAACTATAAAGGTTAAAAACATGTAATTTTGCACAGGGTTTCCTTTTATTTCCTAGGAGAGCACTAAGAAAGGATTTTTGAAAATTTACCCCCTAAGATGGTAAAACAGGGATGCAAATTTAGTATGAAACTTTGCCGTTTTTGAAGTTATTCAAATGAAATTCAGTATGAAGGTTCTTCATTGAGAGTAGGCTGAGTACTTTAATATCGCAAACGAAGTTGCGGGTAAAAGCTAGTATATTATAGTATAATAATTTCTATTACTCACCTTTGATATCTTGCAAAGTTTTAATAATAGGTTCGTCATGTTCCTGCATCATTTCACACAGCATTGAGACATTTTTGAAAATGTTAAACCAAAAGTCAGGAATTCCTTTGACATTGGGGTCCATGGGTGGCCTGCAACCATAGACACTTGTTAATAGAGAGATTTTATTTATTACCCTCCTTCTTACTGAATAATAGCCTCAGTTGGTGATGCATGTTAGAGAAATCAGTCACGGTGATTTCAGTAAGGGGTGTAAGTTGTCATCATAAAAAACTTAATAAAGAAAAAAAGAAGAAGAATTTATCTATAAAAACCAAAGAAACAAGATTTATAAAAATAATACTAACTCGGTCTTCTCTTCTTCATCCTTCTTATCTCCCTCAGTGATAGCAGCACACTTTACGGCACGAGCCAGCTCCTCCTCTTCGGTATCATCACGCCACGGGTTCAGACATTCTTCGTCTGCTGGCTCGTAATCACCATTTACTATTTGAGCACGCTGAAAAGTATATTTTATGTAATAACATTATCTGTTTTCCTTTTTCTTTTCTTTTAATTAAATGGTAAAGCTTCAGTTGGTGATGCATGTTAAAGAAATCAGTCATGGTGATTTCAGTAAATGGTGTAGATTGTCATCATATTTTTCTTATAGAAATAAATTAGGAATGCTCCTCAATATTTTTACTGACAGAATGCTATCAAGTGCTATAGCATTCTGCTACGAAATTATTGTAAATTATACTCAGAAAAAAAAACAATGGTAGAACCTTATTTTTTTCCTTATGGCAATACAGACATGTCATTAATTACAATTTATTTTTTTCATAAAAGAATATTGGGTTTTACTTCACTATTGCAATAACTTTTAAATGTAATGAACTACAGAAAAAAAACGTAACAAACTTCAGTTTTTTTTATTCGTGACAGGATTACGATTGGCCTCAATCTCACCTGATGGTAAGTGAAAATGAAGCCGAAGATAGATTTTAAAATATAGATACTATTAAACATGATGAATACCTTTTCAAACAGCGGCTTATACAGTTTCTCGTACTTGCACTCCAGCGCATGCACCTCAGAGTAGAATTTAGCTTCAATGTCAACAAATTCCTTCTGCAAGGACCTCAAGGCGCGGATTCTCCGACGCACGTTGGGAGGGAGAGCTGCCAGGGTTTCCGCGTGGATTCGGTTGCTAATTGCAGCCAGCATCTCATTGCGAGTAATACCACTGGAACAAAAGGAAACCTTAGCAATCTTTATACTTTCAGCATGACAAACTCTTATACAAACCTTCATCCCTAAGTACTATTTTGCTATATTTAAATATATATTGCTATCTTTTTTTCTGACTTTTAATCCCTTCAAGAATTTTTTTGCGATAAGAGGTAAGCACCAAATTCCATAAAAATCGGTACAGCCGTTGTTAACATATAAATGTGTGGTAGATTTAGATATTTATTAACTACTGGTAATTTCAATTAGGATATTATATTGGTTTTGAAGATTAGATTGTCACACACCCTACAGAAATGTATGTGAAATAAGCTTTTAAAAAACTAACATTAGTTAGGAGTTAAATAAGTACGCGGACATGTGTAAAATCGAAGAGTAAATGCAGTGATACCATAGTTCTGTATTCCGATAAATACTACATTAGTATTGCTTTAATTATTTGATCGATATGCAGTAAAAAGGCGACTATAATTAAAAGACGAAACGTGTCAAGAATGTGTCAAATAGGCGCTTGGCAATAGCACTTATACTGACCTATAGAAAACTATCACAAGAGACTAACAAATATAAAATAACCATACTACTTGCTATGTTAACAATATCTACGAAATACAGTTAATACAAGTTCTCTCATAATACAACATATTACGTGAGTGAGACATTTTTTTAATTAATTTTTTCATAAATTCCTTAACGTTTAAAACGATTCTTAGTCCCATTTATACGCCAGCATACGCTACACGTATTATCTCTCGCAGCAGTTGGAAGAAGAACCCGCAATACTGAAGGGTCATCATGGATAATCTCCAGACCACAAAGACGACCTAAGTGATGATGAAGACGAAGATGAGTAACTCTGGTTTTGTCAAACGCCCAAGCATTATCATCATTTAAGCCGCTATGTAACTTCTTTCGAGTCAAAGCCTTTTATTTTTCATTCAAAACGGGAAACGGACAACGGGAAGTCTTCCAAACATCCATGGGTGGAAAGCAAAAAAAATCAAGATCAAACAAAACAATTTTTCGGATATTTGTAACAGGCTAATCAGTGACGACAAAAAAATGCAATAGGTATCTGTCTTATTGACACGCGGTAATTATTACACGATTTCGGAAAAGGGGACAGTTTGACGTCCCGAAACTTACTTTCAGAACAACGGGACAGACAACCGAATAAATAACGAGCTCAAATCGAAACGTATAGTCACTTTACTAATGCATCAAAAAATCTATCTGTCAAACGTGCTTACTTTTCTAACAACTTTTTATATATTTCGATATCTACATATTCGAAATTAAATGCTTAAGACGCGGGTTGTACTTTATTAAGTACTTGATATTTTATATTTCATAAGAAATCTTAAAAAAGTAATTTAACGAGTTCAATGTAAACACACATGTAATTTATAGTCCGCCCTAGTTTCCAGGATGGGAGATGATTCAATCGCAATCCCCGTATATTTTAGTCGCACTATTACGTTATGCTTTCCGCTATTTAACACGATTTAGTAGAAAAAGTCGAAGACAATTTTTATTCAAGGTTTCATTAGAATATTTCAGAAAAAGATAAAATATCGACTTTCCCAAAGATTGTCGAAACCACCCAAGTTGTGAAAAGGGATACATTTGTACATTTTTTATGATGAAAACCTACAAACTACATCACGTTGCCCGACAAGTTCAAAGAGTAGTCTTTTGAAGAAACAAAACCATCTTTATTTTAATTGGGAAATTTTCAGAGACAGAAAAATGGCAACACCAAATTCGCATGTCACACATCACCATAGAAACAAAATTCACGAGCTATTAATCCAATTCCGATAATCTCACGCCCTTGCTTATAAACAGTGATTAATGTCTAATTAAGATCGATACTTCTCTATCTCAAAGAAAGAGATAAAACACTGCTTAACTAATTAATAGATTAATAAATACCAACAGAAGGTCTTTGCGGTGACCATCATAAGAACTGGGTCAACACAAACAGCTATAACTTTTGAAACTATATTTTTTTTCTTTCAAATTTTCGTGACTTCAAATCAAAACATTGTGTAATGATGCCATGTTATTATTATAATAAAATTAATTAAATGATTTAATGACAAAAAAATATTGAAAATTCTCATTTTTTTACGACTACCCTTAACCCCTTAAACACTTTTATAAGTAATCCCGTAAATAATTAATTTGATAATACTTAGTATGTAGAAAATCTAATTCCGTTGTTTCTAATATAAATTATCTGTAAGAAAATGGATCGTGCCAGTTTAATCTGCGGATATTATCTAGTTTCTTCTCTAATGGAAAATGCAAATAATATTCTAGCGGTTTTTGCTTGACGCATGAACAGACACCGGCTATTAACACTTTATGAGCTGTATTGTTAAATATAAAATGTTTCTTGGAATTCTTTCAAGTTGACGTTTTTGTTACACTTAAATTTCTTTTGTTAAAATTAAAAAGAGAAGGGTTGTTAGTCTATACGCAGACTAACAGTATGACGGCTTGACTAGAATGTCCTCTTGGGGGTTATACTTCAGATTCAGAGCTTCAGCGTAACTGCTACAAAAACTCGCGATTATATTCTGTCGTGACGGCGTATTTATTTTGCTATCGCGAATTCTTTGATTAGTGTTTATCAGTTGTCCAACATTTAAGAAAGTAAAAATGCTACTCAAATGATAAGTGTTGCTAAAATTATAATTAACATTTTGTAAATGATTTCGCTATCTTATCGGGATGGACCCTAAAATTCACTTTTTGAGCCCAGAAAAGCAGATTCCGATTTTTTGCGACTATTATCATGATAAAAATAAAAATCTGGAGATGGATGAGATTTAAAAAAAATTATACTAGCAGATATATATGTTTTCCTAATCGGGATAGAAACTATTCTTTATATATGTATGTTAGGTTAGGAAATACATACGCAATTTTTATTTAAAATTAAGTAGTTTTGTATTCATTTTATTTTAGACTAGCCGACCCTTGTGACTTCGTCCGCGTGTAGCTCCGCTCCTATTGGTCTTAGCGTGACGATATATATATAGCCTATAGCCTACCTCGATAAATGGGCTATCTAACACTGAAAGAATTTTTCAAATCGGACCAGTTGTTCCTGAGATTAGCGCGTTCAAGCAAACAAACTCTTTAGCTTTGTATATTAGTATAACATGTAAATAGTAAGAAAGAATGCGTGAAAAAGGTCGTATGTAAAATGGCTGGCAATTAGATGACAAATGAAAGATTGAAATAAAACGGTTTTATATTTCATACTAAAATCGGTTGGTTAGGACAAAGTCAAAGTTATACAGTTGCCCTAAGCAAATCTTCTCATCCGGTTTATCTCAACCCTCAAGGCTTGCCATCTGCTCTTACACCTTGAAAATTTCCCTCCATAAAACAGGTTTATTTTATAATTTGGAGACCATAGTCCACATAAGGTAACATACAACTGGTTTACAAAAAGACAGTACCTTTCGCATCTACTTACCAAACCACTTTTTAACAAACTGTAACATTATCCTCTCTACTAATAATAAAATGCAACAGAAGCTCTTGTTGTCCAAAAATAATGTTGATGGATATTGGTATTGACAATAGAACCTTCGAGAAGGACATAAGCTAATCTTTGTCGCGAAAATAAAACTAAGACATTACAAAAAATCACCAATTCTCCACAGACGAAGTCAAGATCTAGATAGCAAAAACCAATAGACATCCTTTATGGAAAATTTTATGAGTTTACATGGTATGTAAACGTAAAATGTAAAAAAAATATGGGATATACATAAAGTGACCATACGTCCCGTTCTGAACGGGGCAAGACCATTATTCGGTTATCTATCCTATTGTCCCGAAAGTCAAACTGTCCCGTTTTCCGAAATCGCACAATAAATACCGCGTTGTCAACAATAAGACAGATACCTACCTAATATATATATATATACCTATTGCATTGTTTTTTTTTTGGTCGTCACTATGATTTGCCTGTTACAAATATCAGAGAAATTTTTTGTTAGATTTTGTTTTTTTTTTCACTTGTGGATATCTGAAATACTTCTGTCTCGTTTTGAGTAAAAAATAAAATGGTCACTTTAGATATAAATTAAAGATAGAGGGGATATGATATCGATATTTTTAAACCTAAAATCGATTTTAAGATTGATATCAGATTTTTTCCGAGACAAAGGACAACCCTAGTAATTTTATAATAATTATGATAGGTGGAAACGTGTTAAATAAATCATTCCTGCTAATTTTTTCGGGATGAACGGAATCCCAGTTACTTTTAGGATCGCCTTTAGCTATCATAAATTAATTAATCTGTTCCATTGTAAAAGAAAGGCAAACCAAATCAAAATTTTACCTATTCTTGTTTAATTTTTTTTTTTAAATACCTAATTGATACGATTTCGAGACAGTGCAACCACAGCCTTAGGCATTCAGACAAGCGTGCCGTCTTGTCTTGCAGGCCAAGTAGAGCGTGAAATGATTCATAAGTTCAATGACCCGTAATCTCAGCCGATCCAGCTCCTTCAGACGTTTTTGTCTACCTAAGTCTTTTTGTACAAGTCCATATAAAAAAGTAATAGCCAAGTACATCTAGATTTTAGTTATTTATTTTTTATAGTTGCTATGTGATCTATTTAATATATGGGCAATAGACATATACATAGTAGTATCTTATTCCATATACATTTTTTATTTAAGTTAAGAAGTTATTACTACTAAGATACCAGACACCTTTCCAACAAATAAAATAACTATATAGGTAATTTAGTTAAAAAAAATACAGTTTTTTTTAATGATTATTCAATAAAATAATGTCACTAATAATAAAGCTCAACAAAAAGAGGTTTGATAGGGTCCTTTTAATATCATAGCATCTTATAGGCTTAATTGATCTTCCGGCTTAAGTTCATAGCAACAAGAATCTATTAGAGTTGAATGAATCATTGTGACTCAAATTTAGATGGAAGTCACAAAATAATACTAATACGTATATGTAATTGATATGTATATATATATGTTAGTATCACATAATGTAAACATAGTTTAAAAGGTTTTAAATTTCATAAACAGGACCATGGAAATTTACTGACATTGATATGATTTTATACATAGATATAGCATATACATATAAGAAGCTAATTTTTATCCCAGGAAAAATTAATTATTAAATTAATTTAATTATTAAATTAAAGCAACTAACATACCAATACAATTATTAGACATTCTCCCTCATGTAAAAAGGGTGGAAACACAGGTGGTTAATTAATTTATATAGCAATTTAAAGTTTTCTAGGTCAACCAGTATAATATAATTTTTTTTTAATTTACTGTAGTTATTATGGAAAATTTATATATTAAAATTTTAACTATTCTCAGATTTAAAAAATATTATACATAAGTAATATAAAATAGTATAAAATATTATAACACAGATTTAAAAAATATTATAAGCATGAGTTCATAGAAAATTACAAAAATGAAACCAGTGGCCTTTCGCTAGTATTTTATATAAACAAGTGTAAATAAAATTTTAACCAAAAAAACTATTAGATAGAGCATTTGTATACACGTGTTTCATATCATTCAGCAGTTCAATACGGATGTTTGCTTATTCTTACCTCTTGATCAAATGTGCTGCTAATTCGTCACCGCCGATGAGTCTCTCCTCATCACCAGACTCCGCCTCTGATGTCGCATCATCAGCTCGTTCAACGGAACCCATATTTTTCTAAAACCATAAAAAAATGTTATAGCGGCCTCGATTGCGCCACGTTGCTCTCTACCAGCATTGATGGTAAATTTAATACACTCTCACATTAGTTTTTTTTTTCAAATATGGCCTTTGATATTGCTTAGGGTGTAGGAATTCTGGTTATGTCCACGTAGTGAAGAAACAAGGTTGTGATTATAGTTCAAATAAAGGCGATTGTTCGATTTATGTAAGCAAAATTAGAGTTATTGATGTACTATACGTATTATCTTGTAAAACATAATGCGCAGTTCCATCAATTCCTTTTCAATTGCCGACCGCATGGCCGCTTCATTGTTACTTGTATTAACATTAAGCCTGCCTATTTATTACTAATTTTTAATCACAAATAACACTAAAATTATAGAGTCACGGAATAAATTTAATATTTAACGTAAATTCACATTAACAAATTTATTCGTTTTACAACTTACCTCTCTGCCGACAAGACTTGTGAGAAAAGAAAGATGGCGTCGAGAATTTTAAATTCAGTTATCAGTATTACAAATGTATAGGCTTTGTATTACCCATTTTCCCTAAAAATGTCTAATTTTACCCCAATAGCAGGTTTAACAATTTCGAAGTTAACTTATGAAAAAATAACTTTATAGTCTATCACACGGTACCTGTACAAAATAAATTCAGTCAGCGCTAACAAGCCTCCACGAAGAACAAAAATTGTTGCAAAATGATCGAATTTCTAAAAAAAATGCTAATTCTATACTCTTACTATAAAACTAATTTTGAAACCATGAAAAAATAAGTTGTTTCATACATGAATATATATTGTGCAATTCAACATCATCACGACCCTTCAATGGCCCATTGCTGAGCCGGGTCTCCTCCTCAGAATGAGGCCTCAGAATGAGGCCTCAGAATGAGGAGGGTATTAGGCCATAGTCCACCACGCTGGCCCAGTGCGGGTTGGTCGACTTCACACACCTTTGAGAACTTTTTGGGAACTCTCAGGAGTGCAGGTTTCCTCGCGATGTTTTCCTTCACCGTTAAAGCAAGTGATATTTAATTGCTTAAAACACACATAACTCAGAGTCAGAGGTGTGTGCCCAGGATCGAACCTCGGACCTCCCGAGTAAGACTTTGAAGTCTCAACCACTGGGGCATCACATGCTACAATTCATACGTATCATATATATTTTATTTCTATCAACTTGCACTTTTCGCGCCAATCGGCTGCCGACACCCTTACCTGACACGACATATATTAAATTGATTTATTTTTATTAAAAAAACGGTGTACTATTTAATTTTGCTGACGTTTCCATAACTAATCATGTTAGAATAGAGTTAGCCCGTTGGCAACACTAAAAGGTTTTAATTCCGTATTTGCGTATCATAAGTTATTAAATAGTACAAAATATATTATGTAGATCCTTGTATATAAATTGTTATACTTCTTTATTATATAAGTTTCCTGCATCCTTTAATTTCAAAATAAAAGCTTACATGTGAATTTACGAGCACGCGCCGAGCATCTTCTGCGCCGTTGTGCCGAACACTTATGAGTGCCTATACTTAAAGACAAAATAAAAGGGAATTCTCTCTTGGCTCGACTACAATAATTTAACAAGCCCCCTTTATTAGATTTTGTATTACGCCCTTGTTTACAATCTTTTTTTAAATCTTGTTAACCGTCGCTCGACTCGCTCATATTATATTTTATGTTTTAGCTCTGGCGCCCCCTGAAAGCTTTTCCGTCTCGGCGGTGCCGTCGTGCGCCGCACGTCTTTGCATCCTACCGCTATGCCACGAACACGGCGCTCGAAACGTCTAAGATCGAATAGGTACAAGAACAAAATGTATATGCAGAAGGAACGAATGAAACGAAAAGAAACATATGCTTGTCATACCGCGTTAATTAAATGATATAGACATTTTAGAGACTAAGGTTACGGTTCAGGCTGTTGCCATGTTGTGTTGTCAATAAATAAATAAATTTTACCTAAATCACGGATAAAATTCACAATATTTAAAAAGTTAAAATAACGGTTTGGTTAGGTGTTTCAGTTAATGATTTATGAGTAGACTTTGAAGTTTGAATGTGAAACAAAAACGCAATGAAAACAATGAAGTAATGTTAAAAAAATTTATTGTCAATCGATAATACCAAAATGTCATTTTGATATTTCTGATTGTAGTGATAATGTCTACTAAAGACAAGGGTGTACGGTGTAATACCTTTGCTTTTTCCATTATGGAATAAAAATAGAGGGAAAAAAATGTCACAATGTCATTACTGTCAGTCAATTGTCAAGCAAAATGTTTTGCTATGGTGTCGTAAGTTTGAATTGATCTTACAAATTACTGTTGTTTGTTGTATTGAAATGTATTTCACGCAAGGAATTTGATACCTTACCATAAAATGGCACCAACTGTTCAAAGTAATGAGCCCGAGCGCGAAAAGCGTCCACAGAGGACAGGCGAAAGGAGGTTAGTTATAGTTACAAATATGAACTTATTTTTTTATATGACATGTACCTAATGTGTACCCGGCCAGTCACAGAAAACATTTTAGAAAATTTAATGTCTGGTATTTTTATAATATCAATATATACGAAACATTATTTTAGTATTTTTGTTTGTTAGGCTGCCCATATGTTTGTACGCGTAACACGTAATAAATCTATATATATAAAACGAAGTCGTGTTAGTTATACCATTTACTACTACATACATAGTTACCTTATATTCAGAACTGCTACGACATAGTTTATATTCAGAAGAAAATGTCGAAATAGGGGATGAAAGTTTGTTTGGAAGTTTGTCATACATATAGAGAAATATGTTGGAAATTAAACATTAATACTAATGATAAAATTCATCGGAGGGTAGTAAGGTTGACTAGTTAGTTATATTAATATTAGTTAGTCATATTAATGCTTGTCTTACAAAAAATCTATGCTTCATTTTATTTAAATCTTATCATTTCAAGATCTATTTACCTAAGCAAAGCAAGAGATGGTCAATTGATAAAATATACCTATTAATTAAATTTGAAAAATATTGCATTACATACAGGGCAAATATCACATCTATACAACCTAAGTACAGTAAAATCCGATTATAATGTCGGCCAAGGGACAAATGATGTTATGTTGTACTAAATGGAAGTCATACTTAACAAATTATTTGTGTTTTTTAATATGATAATCACACATATATATGAGACCATCAGAGAAAAAAAATTTAAGTCAAAATACTTATTTATTTTAAATATATAATAGGTTGGGGAAAAAGTCTTATTGTATTATAGTATGTATGAACTTGTAATAAAATCTCTTTGGCTATTTGTATCTGGCTGGTTTTGGTATCATTAAAAGTTTACATTTTAAAGATGATAATTCCAAATTCAAATTAGGAAAATGTGTGATTTTTATTTGTTTTTCGTACTGTGAAGATGAGTGAATCTAATGAAGAAATTTGATACATTTTAAAATTTTACTAAAAAAATGTAAAAACGCAACGCAAGCCGCGAAAAAAAATTGCGATGTTTATGGACCTAGTGCAGTGTCTGTGAGAGTAGCACAAATTTAGTTTAAGCGTTTTCAATTTCAAGAATGTGCGAAAAATGGTTGTGGTCAAAGGCCGGCTTCATAGACTGTAGCGAAACCTGGGTTAACTCGCAACAAGGTGATGCTGTGTGTGTGGTGTGATTGGAAGGGCATTAATCATTATGAGCTGTTACCACCAAGCAGGATCATCGATGACCTGAACTCTACTGAGAACAACTGATGAGATTAAAGCAAGAAGTTGAGAGAAAGCGGCCGGAATTAATCAACAGAAGGGGTGTGGTTTTTCATCATGATAATGCTAGACCTAACACATCTTTAGCCAGTCAGCAAATATTAAGAGAGTTTGGCTGGGAGGTGTCCGCCGTATAGTCCTGACCATGCACCTTCAGATTTTCACCTGTTTCGGTCTCTGCAGACCATCTCTTTAGGTAGTGTCAGGTTAACAACAGGAGAGGACTGCCAAATCTACTTGTCGCTGTTTTTTTGATCAGAAGCTCAAAATTTCTATAGCAATGGGATCATGTCTCTACCTACAAGATGGCAAAAAGTTATCGAACAAAATGGTACCTACATACTTTAGTTAAATGTAAATAAACTATATTAAAAAATGTTTTGAATTTTCTTAAAAAATGCGAAAAAACTTTTTCCCCAACTATAATATACAACCCAACCCAACTATAACTATAATATACAACTTTTTCATAAACTATAACTATAATGTACATATATAAACATATATAATATGTAAAAGAATGAAGGGAAATGTATAATTGAAATAATCAACATACATATGTGGATTAACATAAGCTTAACCAAACGTACATATGTACTCAAATGTAGAATGTAGGATAACAAAATAACTGTGCAGGTTCATAATGTAACTAAATATCTATGGAATTCTGTTGTTAAAAGCGGCCAGTCTCTGTAAGCAGAGTCATAATAAATGGATTTACTTTCATAGTGGCTGATATTAAAACCGAACATGTGCCTATACTTGCGTCGCTAAAAACGGTTGTTATATGCAGTCATACTAAACAGACTACACTGTATTTTGGTTTTGGACCTTGAAAGATCATTTTTATATTATAATGATAAAGAAAAAAATAATAATTTATATAAATTTACAGGTCAGAGTTAGTTACACGTGTGAAGTACTGTAACACTCTCCCAGATATTCCATTTGATCTAAAATTCATTACATATCCATTCCCATCTACACGATTTATACAATATAATCCTACATCATTGGAGAAGAATTACCGCTATGAAGTATTAACGGAGCATGATCTGGGTGTTCACATTGATTTGATAAACCGGGACATATACCAGGGTGATGGTAATGCACAGTTAGATCCAGCTGATGAGAAGCTTTTGGAAGATGATGTACATACTCCGCAAGATTCTAAGCGATCCCGTCACCATGCTAAAAGTGTTTCATGGTTGCGACGGTCAGAATATATTTCAACTGAACAGACTCGATTTCAGCCACAGTCTATGGAGAAGGTAAAGTTTTACAGTATCTTACTAAAAAAATTACCAAGCCATTTTTTTTTCTTATTTAAATAATCTGATTTTTCATATTTTGCACAATAGTGCTTACTATGTCAATGAGCAATTTATAATCACTGTTTAGTTATATTAAAATCTGTTAAGTAATAGTTGATTGTTAGTTAGACATTTTATGGCAAAGTTTAAGATAATAAAAACTGTTGAATTAACTAACAATATATCTGAAGTCTTAATTTTTATTTAAATAATTTATAATGGGAATAATTTTTTTAGTGTTCAAATAAAAAAAAAATATTCAATACTTTAAAAAATGTGTCGTACTCACTTTTTACGTCGAGATAGCATTAAATGAACATTATAAATAAAGGAGAAAGAGTTCCGGGAATAGGGAGTTTTTATTGGAAATATCCTCCTCTTTAAAAAATCTTTTGAAATTTCTTAAATATTAATGGACTATGAAATATTGGCGAAAAACGAAATACCTTCTTTAAAATCTTTATTTATTTATACCTTTTGCAATTTTTTATGTCCTAATACACTTTTAGCACATTTTTCTATGCGTCAATCCAGATCCAATGAGCTATCACACATTTTTTTAAGAGCAGTATCTCTATTTAGACCATTTTGAACTTGTCGACTAGACTACAGAGTACCTGTGTTTTAAAAATTACTATTATAATACTAATAGACTTCATTTAATTATAATTGTAAGTTTTCGTGATAACAGGTTGAAGCCAAAGTGGGTTATAATGTCAAGAAAATATTCAGCGAAGAGACTCTATACATGGACCGAGACAGTCAAATCAAAGCTATTGAGAAAACATTTGAAGATAACAAGAAACCCATTGAGAAACATTATAGTAAACCAGGTGTGACTCCAGTGGAAGTTATGTCGGTGTTCCCTGACTTTGATATGTGGAAGTATCCTTGTGCGCAGGTTATATTTGACTCTGATCCTGCACCAGCTGATAAGAATATTGCAGGGCAAATTGAAGCTATGTCTCAAGCTATGATTAGGTAAGTGACTGTTAGAAAGCATCACTTGATATCTATCAAGAGGTTATGAGACTCTATGAACATAATAGAATACTCTATTAACAAATAAAAAAAAAAATGTTATGTCCTGTTTTCAAACTATTTTGATTCAGGGTATTTATTTTGTTCGAAAACATAATATTCATAGTACTCACATACATTTATTTATTTGATTTAGTAGTACAGTGAAACCTGGTTAATTAGGATCTAAGGGACAAAGGATTTTGTACCATTTAAAGTGGTTTTCATTTATACAGGTTTCAAATTATAGTTATCTCATTTACAGAGACCCTGCTTATAGAGGTTGAAATGTTAATAAAAATGTGTATTTTTGGTGTTATGAAATAAGTGTAGGTATTTATTTATTTTAAAAAAATATATGCTTTTATTCCCTCATTGGTGTAAAAGAAATTCAATTTTTTGCAAGCAAACATGTCGAAACCTGTCCCCTTTCCAACTCGATAGAATGCCTCACTTATACAGGGAATTGATCTACAGAGTCCCAATTTCAGAAGTAAACTTTCAAAATCCTAGAAATCAAATCTCGTTTAATCAGGTTCAAAAAGTCCCATTAACATAGGTAATTCGATGAAAAAGTACTGGGACCTCATTGGAATTCTCAATAATATAGGTATCTTATCCAGGTCCCAATTAACCAGGTTTCACTGTATTTATTTGATTTTCTAAATTATACTAGTATTATATTTTCTTAATTATATATCCTGATGCTGGTTCTAAAACATGAAATTTTGAGATAACCAAAGAAATGTGTAGTTACAAAAAATATATAGAAAATGTATCCCCTTTAAAGTTTTAGTATATTTTCTTCGTTTTTACTGTTATTTGCAATTTTTTTAAATCAAGAATATAAATTAGTCTGCATTACTTTCAGCCCCATAAATCACTATGGTCTATCTGTTACATCATGGAAGAAGAATAACTCAACAAATAGTTTCACCTTTTCTGTATTTTAATATGTGAAAAATTTGACTTATATGTTGGTTATTTTTTTTTTCTGACTTCTCTTTACTGTGAGCTCACGGATTTTCAATTTCCAGTTTTCTAAGATTCTTTTTCTTCTCTATTTTATTTACTATCTTTGTGTAATATATTACATACAGTAGTTGACCTGCACAACTTAGCCTACGTCGCATAAGGGAAAGAGTTATAGAAGTTTGTAAGAGGAACAATTTCGTCATACATGACTGTTGAATTAATTACTTCTCTAAAAATAAAAAAAATCCCCTCCTCGTGAGGGGACGGGTTAGAATACAATTCCCCTCTGCCGCTGGGAGAGCATCTCTTACGAGGCGAGTAACCCAGCGCCCCCTTGGTGGTAGGGGATCTGTTCCTCGACTGGCTTGCAACCACTAGCATGGGAATCCGACCGCCAAGTATCTCAGACGCGTTCCGGTCGAGCCGCATGTGGGCCTGGGCTACCTCTCCCATCCCATTACTGCTGCTGTTCCAATGAACACCGGGTTCTTGCTCGGGGTCCATTGAAACCGCAGCAGTCTTCTCTTCGCTTCCCCTCCTCACTCTATCTTCGAGGCGACAACGCATCGACAAATCGAGAGATATCCTCTAGTTTTGTCGATGTCCATGGGCGACGGTGGCCACTTTCCATCAGGTGGACCGTCTCCTCGTTTGTCCCTTATCTATCATAAAAAAAAAAGAATCCTATATATATTCCTTGATAAATGCTATCCAGGCTCTCATAAAAAAAAATTCGAACCAGTACTTGTTGAGATTAGTGTGTTTAACCAAACAAACAAACTCTTTATAATAGTATTATAGTTTCATCAAAATCTATATAGCCATGATGACGATTAATAAATGCTTGAAATTTTTTTTAACAGGGGTGTGATGGACGAAAGTGGAGAACAATTTGTGGCGTACTGCTTACCTACCGAGGATACTATTCAGAAACGTCGTCGTGACGTCACCGAGGGTATACCGTATATGGATGGTGATACATATGAGTATAAGATGGCCAGAGAATACAACTGGAATGTTAAGAGTAAGGCGTCGAAGGGTTATGAGGAGAACTATTTCTTGGTGAGTCTTGAATTAAAAATAAAATACTAGTATTTCTTAACCCCCTTAATAAGTTTGATTGTGAAACCTTTCCTAATAAATGTATTTAACTTATTTGGAGAGTTTAACAAGAATTATTTCTTTTATTTAGTAGTAATGTTTAAGTTAGAAAAGTGTGATAGGTTATAGTTTATTTTTTTTTTCTAAAATTGTTGTCACAAGACCACTTTAGTGTTTGACTTTTTAATAGGTTTTGGTTTAGCTAATCTAGTTTTTATATATAGCAACACCCTAAAATCGGTCATATCTGATTTATTTAGAGACTTATAAATATTTTTTTAATAATAATTCAATTTTCCAGGTTGTCCGCAATCATTGTATATACTACAATGAGCTTGAAACTCGTGTCCGTCTGTCCAAACGTCGTCTCCGAGCCGGAGCTGCAGCGCAGGCCCTCACTCGCTTGGTTGTTACTCACCGTCCCCTTAGTGCTGGTGAGCATCGCATGCTGAGGCTGAGGGAGAAGCAGCTTGAGCCAGCACAGGTACAATATTTATAAATTAATTAAGTATTTACTTAAATGGGATTAGACTGAATTTAATATTTAGATTAACAAATTGATTATCTATGTTAAATGTTTCCTTTAGGAAGAAGACGAGGAGGAAGAAGATTATGATGAAGAGGAAGAGGAGAAGCAAACTCAAAATGATAAAGAAAGGTATAAAAAACTTATAACAGCAGAGTAAACAATAAAACTTATGTATTTACTTTATTTATTTTTTGTTATAGTTCAAGGTCTAGATCAAAATCTAGGTCGAAGTCGCCTCAAGGGTCAGAAAAGTCTAAGGGATCAAATAGATCCAGATCAGGTTCTCGAGAGCGTTCTAAATCTAAGTCTAGGAGTCGGTCTCGTTCAGCATCTGGATCTCCGGAGCGGAGGAAGTCTAGATCTAGATCTGGTTCTGCACGATCAGGATCTGCGAGGTAAAAATTAATTATTTTATGTACTAAATTTTTGTAAGAAGTATTTTTTTAATACTTACATATATTTTTCTTTTAAATATTTTGTCGTCATAACTGTTGTCATGGTTACTGAAACTTAATAGGATATCGTTATGACGCGAGTGAAGCCGTAGGTAATGTACTAGTCAAAAATGAACATCGTAATTCAGGGATCTTAATACACATTAAAAACGTGAATCTTTTATTGTATTATTTAAACCAAGGGGGTTAAATAACGTAGAGTCTGTATATGCTGATAATGATATGATAATTAAAAAGGACGTAGATTAAAATGAACTTCTCATTTAGATCTAGATCAGGATCAGCTCGGTCCAGGTCCGGATCACGTGCATCATCACGAGCGTCTTCTCGTGCCAGTTCTAAAAGCAAGGGTTCCAGAGCAAGTTCTGGTGAGAGAGGCAGCGGAAAGGGAAGTGATAAGGTCAGTCATAAAGGCATTATTCTTTTTAAACTTACTTTTTTTAAATTAAATTTATTATTATCTTCAATATAGGAATATGTGTGATTCAAATAAATTCATTTCGGTTCTTCGGTGCCCCCTCTCTCGTCGCGTTCCTCGCTGCGCTGCGTGGAACTACTCTGGCGCGTCGGCGTGTATTTTTTGTTTATATTGACGTTTTTAATTTCGTAATATCTTTTGAATGGAAAGTCTGATTTCAATATTTCAAAAAGTAATCTACAGGTATTGAAACTGTCTTGAATACGAAATAATTTATTTGGATAAGAATTAATACAAAGGTGAGGAATTCGTGGTCTGATTTTGATAGGCATTTCCATCAACTTGTAAAATGTAAAAAAGTAGTTATAGTGACATAATTACATTAGTTGGACATGGTCTCGCGAAGTTTTTGTAGATATTTATACATTCTATAATATTGTATTTTATGGCTAATTTTTTTACACCTTGGGTTGGTTATAGTAAGTTTCTAATTTTTTCTTGTAATAAATATAGCCTATGTTACTCAGGGATAATGTAGCTTTCTAATGGTGAAAGAATTTTTGAAATCGGCCCAGTAGTTTTTAAGTTTATTCATTATATACAAAAATACAAATCTTTCCTCTTTATATTAGTGTAGATAATAATTATTATTATAGATCGTGACGTCAAATGATGGACATTTAAACTTCTCGTAACTGCTAAACATGTTCAACAAAACCTTGTTAGGTTATTATTTATTTATCCACAAATATATAAAGAGAAAAGATTTATTTCTATTTTTGTACGTTTGTTTGTTGCGATTAGGCTCAAAAACTATTGAACCAATTTTGATAATTCTTTCGTCGATCGGAAGCTGCATCCTGTGGTGTTGCCATAAATATTATAGTTAAAAAGATATGGTCATTTAAGTGTCATAAAGTGGCCATTTTATAATTTGGCAATTTTCTAAGTACTAAACCGATTTTAATAATTCTTTCACCAATAGAAAGCCACACTATGTCTGAGATGACTTAATTTATTAAGTGTTGCCATATAAAGTTTCATTTTTAACTTTAAATTAATTGAGATATAAATGTTACTTATTTAAAATATTTTAGGGATCTAAGGCATCGTCAAAAGCCAGTTCCCGTGCGTCGTCACGTGCTAGCAGAAGATCTTCTCGAGCTTCCTCTCGCGCTTCGTCCAAGGGTTCTAAGGGTTCAGGATCCAAGGCGTCTTCCAGGGCTAGTTCAAGGGCGAAGTCAGGTTCGAGAAGTGGATCCGAGAGGTCAAGGAGTAGATCTGCTAGTGGATCTAGACAAGTGAGTATAAGTAAAGCAAGTAATCCAAGCGCTTAAGTGTTAGGGATTCTTTTTCTCACCGTTTCGCAATCACTGTCATGTGGACCATTGATTCCCAAAGTGTGTATCGAAGGGTTGATACCGAGTATGCTAAGTAGCTTAGGGAGCGTTCATTAAATACGCGAGATGTTTAAGGGGGGAAGGGGGTCGAGTCAAATCTCATCTAATCTTACGTATGAGAGAGGGGGGGTCTCGGCAAATATAACGCAATTTTTTTTCTGATTGAAACAAAAAAAAATTATACTATTTTGGTCCAGCTATTATACATTGCACCAGCTAGGCAAGCGCGTATGTTCCGCAAAGTGCGACCCTCACGGATTGTCACAAGACGAGCTGATGAGTTACGATTTTAGTAATCTATTGTTTAATTTTTATTACACTTATAATTAAACTCTCGGCAATGTTGATTACTAGTCTTAACTAGTCGTAAATAAAAGCACGAAGCAATTTGTTTTCTTCTTTTTACAATAACAATCCAACGCGTTTACGTAAGAAACCCACATTTTGAAAAATCTCACGTGAGATTGGAGAATGGGGGAGGGGGTTGAATAAAATCTCACATCTCACGAGGGGGGGGAGGGAGGTACAGAAAATTTAAAAAATCGCCTCACGTAATTTATGGACGCCCCCTTACGTAGAGACTCAATAGTCTCATATGTAATATAATATTAAAGAGCCGATGGATGAGTCGTAAAGATAAACATGAGAAAGAGTGAACAACAGTATTTATTCAGATTTATAACACAATAGAATCGACCGTATCCCAACAGGGTGGAAGTAGGGATGTGAAAAAATAATCGGTTTTTAAATTAATCGATTGTTTTTGTCTTATAATCGATTATATTACAACTTTTTAAGTAAAAAAGATAAGTTATGCGTTATAGTTATAAACCTATTTAGCAAAACTACATTTAAATCAATTTTTGCTAACCTAAAAAAAAAGGTTTATTTCTTGTGATTATTATTCAATTTTATTTTCGTTCTATTAATATGATACCATGGTACTAGACATCTGTGTTATTGTTCAAACTTAACATTTAAATAAAAACTTTTGTATTTCGGTTTTAAGACTAATAGGTAGTTTCATTCTTTTGTTTTATTTACATTTTAATAAAATATTAAATAGTATTTAAAATTAGTGGCTATAATTTTATTCAGTTACCTCATTATTTGTTGAAAAAAAAAACTTGATTTTTTTCAGTTTAAAAACCGACAGATTGTTGTTTTTGTTATTACTAAGATCATTTTAATTATTACGTACGAAAAAATGCAACTCTTCGAATTGTTAGAAAAAAAATCGATTATTTATTAATCGATTTTTCCCTCTCCAAGTCACAACATTTCGATACTATAGAGTCACTAAAACGTCCCAAGCAAGGTGGAGGGGTATAGTAAAATCTGGGCAGCGCGATGTAGAATGAAGCTCTTAACATAAAGCGCCATCTCTTGATATTTTATTTTCGGTAAATTAAATGATTTTCTTTCAGGGTTCCCGCAGCGGTTCCGCATCGAGCGCATCTTCTCGTCGTAGCGGTTCTGATTAGATTAATAAGATTTGTGTTAAATGAATAAATACATAATTTACTATATTATTTCTGTACTTTTATTTGTAACCTATAAAAATTTTGTCATCGAAATATAATTTACCAATGCAATCAAGACATTATGTTCTATCATTACAGAAACTTCTTAAGCCTTCTCCTAGTTTAAAAGCTAAAAAAAATCCTGTTTAACCTTCGTATAGTCGCGCGTTGGTCTCTCAGACCGACAAACTAATAATTCGTAGTTTTCTCAAAAAATATCAACACTGCGACTGCGGTTTTTAGTAATAATAATAATTCTTATGATAATTTAATATGAAAAGGAATGACAAAAGATTTAGGTGGGTGAATGTATGTGTATGGGCGTGTATGTGTGTCTCGTGAGTGGGCGTGTATGTGTGTCTCGTGAGTGTGTGTGTATGTGTGCTAACTAATCAAATGTCTGTTTTTAGAAGATTTTCAGTTTCAACATAATTTAACTTGTTAAGCCAGTCCTTCATCACTATCCGACATTTATATTTGGCGAAATTAACAATGTTCATTGGTTAATTTTGTTATATAATCGCGGCCCAAGTAGTTGTTCATTTGTTCTTCGCCATTGTTTAGTGCGGCGCAAGCGCTGGTATTGGGTGGATGTAAGTAACTCATCCACTGTTATCGGTCCGCGGGCCCACGCGAGTATACGTGATACCATTCGAGGTAAGCTGCTATTGCTAGAGTATAATGTATAGCATTATTTCAGATCTTAGAAAAAAAATATTACTTAATAAGTATATAATTACAAGTATACAGACGAGATTAACTTTCGGTCTGAGACACCGTGCGCGAGTACATATGTAGTGCTTTTAAACGCGAGTATACGAAGGTTAAGGACATTGTTAAGGGTATAGCTACCGGCACGTAAGTATAGGTTTGACCTCGAATGCGCAGAAGTCACTATTAGGGGCGAGAGCAGCGTGTCACTGGCTATTGGTTCTCATGCGACGTTTTAAGCTAGCGTTCCGATTCCAGCAGCATGCTATGTCCTTTCGGATAGCAGCGGCCAAGCCGCGACTGCCACGTGCAGTCAAGAAGGAGTCGGTGTGAACAGTTGTGCGCTCGGTCGTGTTTTGTCTGATCGCAACTATGTCTGATATTATAAATATAAATAAAATTAAATGAGAACTCCTGAAGCGACTTATAGACGACGAAGAAGAGGATGATGAAATCATTTTGTTCTTACTTTCATCAAAAAGGAATAACGTAGATTCATTATATACATCCAGAATTGAGGAACTCGTCATTTTCATCAGTAAATGACGCCATTTTGACTACCATAATAACGGAGCGGCTCGGCGGCGCTGCCGAAGTCGTGCGCAAGCCACGCCCCCCGGCTTAGCTGTCAGAAGTGTCAGGATAGAACTTCTTTTTGGAAATGCCCATTATCAAGGAGCACACAGTTGAAAACTTTTTCTTTGACATATACTTAAAAATATACTTTTTTTTACATGAGGAGATTGTTAATAGAAAAAAAACAAATATACATTTCAATAGTTTTATTTGCACGTCCCATATAAAATAAACATCACATTTAATCTGTTCCCTATTGACATAACATTTGGGTTATTTTTGATATCTTAAAAAGTTGATTAAAATTTATATTTTGTTAATTATTACACAAATTATTAAAAAAAATAATTATATGTTAAAGTTTATATAATTCACACATAACCTCAACAAAGGAAAAATATGGAAGATTAGGAGTTACATAAAGATGGACTTAAACAAATTTAGTCGTAAATATGGTTGATCCAAAACTTTAAACTAAAACCTCTCCTTTTAAATGTATGAGTAAATCTGTTATTTTATTTGTTTTGGACCAACTATTGTAAACTAGATTTAATGACAATGTCATTAAAAATATAAAATTTATTATTTTTAATATTTTTGTATAAATTTTTGTTATTTTTGTTAAAAATCATTTAATTGTATAATTTCTTGTAAAATGTAAAAATGATTTCTTTCTGGGATATTGTCACGATTATTTTTTTTTTAATTTTCTATATTTCATTTATAGCATATCTTTAAAAAGTAAAAAAGATTAAATTTTGTATATAACTTTGATTTTTCTGTATATCCCATACAAATAAATAAAATTGGAGTGTCTGTTTGTAATATTGCAATAACCGCTTTTTACTAAGTGCATATGGAAGTATATACGCACGCATCACATATACCAACAACATTTTTTACAATTTTAGTCTGTCTGTGAGTTCCGGCTAATGTCTGAAATGGCTCGACCGATTTTTACGGGCCTTCACTGGCGGATAGCTGATCTAACAAGGAGTAACTTAAGCTATTTAACATCTCGCTACGACCAATAGGAGCGGAGTAACACGTGAACGAAATCGCGCGGGTCGGCTGGTAATAAGTAGTATGGTTGAAAGGATCAAATAATGCGTAAAACACACTGAGTTGTAACCTAAAATGGTATCAAAAAGAAATGGGTCTCTTCCGAGGAAGAACGAGACAAAACCAGAGGCTGCAGACCAACTTGTTGACCTGACAAGATCCGTTCCACATTAAGCATTTCGGTTAAGTGGTAAAAAGATAGTCCAGGCGGGAGGAAGTTGTTAGGAGAGGTCTCGACCTTTAGCATTAAAGACAAACGATGCTAGGAGGAGACAGATAGAGTAAATCTTACTACCTATCTAGCTTGACATACTTAGTGTGTTTTATGCATACGATAACGGTCGGTCAACCTTTTTTATATGAATACTACGTTATTATTTATAATTAGTTAATGTTATCCAGATTATAAAAGAATATTAAAGAGTCAACATTAAACAATTTACGATTTTTTTTATTGAAGCAAAACTTCTTCAGGCGCGATATCAAACTGAAAAACAATTTGTTTCTTTGCTTACCGCCGAAATTGATAATCATTCTCAATCAGAAATCTTTGGATTATGGATTGAATTACAATTTCAAATTTGTGTATTCAATGGCAAACTTTCTAGCGCCCCTGTCCGCAATTACTTTAAATGACAATAAAACTGACCTTCGCTCGCTCACGCGCTCTTTGGATCAAGTTTGTTTTTTTCCAATCATATTATACTTTCATTTGGCCCCCCCTCGCTCGCGAAAATAAAACCACGGCGCTGTCGTGCGCCCCATGACATATGGATGGGGCGTCCCTGTATAGAGGAATCGGGACGGGACCCTTCCCACCCTTTGTTATAGTATTTCAACAAGTCCCGCAGGACCATCAGGTGAGCCGTACGCAGCGTTCAATTTAAATTAATATAAGATTTTTTTAAATGCCAAAGAAGTTTTACTTATTTTTTTATTATTGGTACAACCAAAACTAATTCTTACTCAACTCTTCTTCTACAATATCCATGTAATGTTTAGTAAACACAGCCTTATTATGCATCACGTAACGTAGAAGCGTTCCGGATACCGAAGTCAGTTCAGTGGTAAAGGCGGACAGACCAACTGGTATCTGGCGAGAACCGCCAGCACAGACTAGTATCATCTTCAGGAATTCCAGGATACGTTGACCTTGAAAAAAGGATAATTTGATTTATTCCTATAAGGGGTCGTTCAATACGTCAGCAGATTTTCAATTATCAACCCCCCTACAACTATTAAAAAGGGGGTTACTCACGTTTCGATGTTCGTGTTATTTTTTTATTGCTGAAATAATCACCATGCAGACCCCCTACCCCAGCTTTAAGCGTCAGTAGGTGAGAAGTTCAGGCGTCGCATTCACGATAGGTAAGTGGTGGGTTCAAATCCAAGCATTTCGCTTAGTTGGAGGGGGTTAAGGAATACTAGTATGTGATCCATACATGTATTTTTTTATATAAAAAAAAGCTTATGTAATACTTGAACGGTCCCTAAGTCAGAATCAAATTACGCATTGATTAGATTTAAATCAAAAGTAAATAAAAAAATGATTCAATTGAAAAATATTTAGTAAATAATAATAATTGTTTGTCTGTCTGTTTTGTTTTTAAATCTAAACTGCCAAACCATTTTTAATGAATTTTTTAAAATAAATTATTTTATATTATATATATATGACGTTCAATCGAATGGTGTTATATATTAAACTAGCGACCCGCTCCGGCTTCGCTCGGTTACTTTCTCTACTATAATATGCATGTATTATACATATAAACCTTCCTCTTAGATCACTCTATCTATTAAAAAAAAACGTCCAAATCCGTTGCATAGTTTTAAAGATCTAAGCATACATTACTCTATGTAGTGATACTCACGGACAATCTGTCTAACTTTATGTTCGGGGTCTCTGAGTGAAAGGATTTGTGTCCTTATGAGTTCCTTGGTCTCACTTGATAATGGCTCCTGATTGAGACTTTCCAAAAGTTGTTCCGTCACCAATATTACTTCTTCAGCTACTGATGGTAGAACTGCTTTTAGTTCTCTGGAAAAAATGCTATATTTTATATGATAGCCCTAAATATATGATTAACAAATGCAGATTTCGGGTGATCTGAAAGACATAGCAAATGTTGTTGGGTTTGTAAATTGCCTAACGGCCGAAATTCATAATCAATCTCAATCTAAAATTTTTAAGTTATGGATTGAGATTGATTAATAAGTTCAGTCGTCAATGGACAAACGAAAAATGAAAAAAAAATATGAACAGGTTGTAAACATTTTGTATTTTGCAAAATTATAGAATTCATTTAAATATTTTAAAAATATAATATAATTTTTTTTTTAAATTAATTGGTTTGGAACAATATTTTCTTTATAGTATTTTTTTATATTAGACATTTTTTTAAATCTGCACTAATTTGACAAAAAAAAATGTTTATCAAAATACGATATTTGGGTAACTGCCTCACAGAGATAATTAAAAGGGCTGGTATCCCAAAATACAACATGTTTATCAAGTACAACAACTGCCTAACACTCAATGAATATCGTGTTACAAGATTAGCTGAACTGTTGACAACCAATACATATGTCAATCCCTTTTTCATTACTGACATTATTCTACATTTTTAAAATCTAAAATACCCCATTATCCGAATATTGTGGATATATCTTGTCGCTTCGAACCTTTAATAAAATACGTTCTTTAACTTGAGGGGAGAGTTTACCGTATCGAAGGGATAAATATTAAATGTTTGACAGTTACGAAACCCATCAATATTTTATATGGGAAAATGTTTTTTCTTTTAACAAGAAATCGGTACAAAAAACAACAAATACGACAAATCAAAAACCATGAAAGATAGTCCAGCCGTTCGAGTTAAGAGTGGTCAAACAAACCTGACTTTGTTTTATATATATAAAAGATTAAATAGATTACAATATAATATCATTTAAGGAGACATTAATCCCTATTTCCCTTGGTAATTCTTTTTGTTGTTGTTTGTGTCATTTGATCAATATAAACGGTACTTACGTATCATTACTAGTGTTGTCCAGAATAATAAATATCTTTTCTTTAAGCTTTTGTCTATGTTGTAGTTGTGAGTCGCCTGCACATGAGGGACTCACTAGTAAGAGTGAGGCAACACAGATCAATCGGTACACTTGAGTACCGAGCTCAGTGAAGCGAGGTTTGTCTAATGTGACCGTCTGTAAAACATCAAAATTAAATTATTAATAATAAAAATGTAACATATAGAATATCTGTATATTTAAGAAAACCTAATGTGAGCATTCATTTTAACAGAAAATAATAATTAAAAAAATAGAATATGATGATATATATCCTATAGGCTTCCTCGATAAATGGGCTATCTAAAACTGAAAGAATTTTTCAAATCGGACCCGAAGTTCCTGAGATTGCCGCGTGTAAGCAAGGAAAGAAATTCTTCAGCTTTATATAATAAATATAAATCATACCCAAATAGCCCACGATAAATGTCATTTGATTACCCTCTTTTTTTACATATAAATAAGGTCTAAAGACGACCATAAGCTTAATGAGGAGGAGTCCGTACAACTCAATAAATGGGATTCATAAAAACAAATACAGAAGTATATATAATGAGTAAAATAAAAAAGTGGAATAAGGAACATTTGAAACTTTTATTTAACTTGTTTTTGTATGTTCGCATCAAAAAAAATGTTGCAACCTAATTTAAAAGTAGTCATCAGATTGAGGTAAACAATGGCGTCTTAAAAAGAGCGACTGTTGAGTTTCTTGCCAGGTCTTCTCTTCAGAAAACCGCTTTCATAACTGGTGGTAGCTTCAGACAATCTATTTTGACGTGTTAAAACTTTGTAAAAAGTCTTTACTCTTTTTTAAATCCTGGTTACACCTCTGACTTTTCTGAGTTATGTGTGTTTTAAGCAATTAAATATCACTTGCTTTAACGGTGTAAGAAAACATCGTGAGGAAACCTGCACTCCTGAGAGTTCCCTAAAGTTCTCAAAAGTGTGTGAAGTCTGCCAACCCGCAGGCCCGGGTGGTAGACTATGGCCTATTACCCTCGTCATTCTGAGGAAGAGACACGGCTCAGCAGTGGACAATTGACGGGTAGTGATGACGATAAATATTGTTTAATAGAAAATGGTTCCCACATTACCTCAGGATACTCCTTCTTCTCATCCCACTCCAGAAGTTCTAAATACGCCTTAGCAAGTGTTTGTGCGGTTACATTCCTTATGATAATAGCATCTGTTACTGGTAGACTTAGATCTGACTTATCTAAATGTCTAAGCAGCCATTCTCGTGTGTGTTGTAAACCATCTGAGAACAAATAAAGGCCCCTTCATATATCAAATCATACAGATAATTTCGTAAACTAAAAAACGGAAGATCTAGAGACATTTTGGGCAATCAAATTACATCCTGACTGGATTAGAATTAACCCCCTTCTATATTATCCCAAAAATCCCCCATTTCTTTATTCATTTAAGTGGAGCCCTTGGAACTCATATAAACCTCTGGGAAGAATTTAGTTAACATTTTGAATCAGAAACAAAATCTCTTAGTTTCATTCACATTGAATCTTGACTTTAATAAAATATGAAATGTATTATGTAAGTTTATATCAATGTTATTGAAATTCACCCTGATTTTACCCGGGAACTAAAAACAACAAACGAAAACATAAAAACCAAAAATATTTTATCTTATTAAATTCGCAACAATATAAACCGTATCTTTACAATAAAAAACGAAGAACAAAAGAAGAAAATCTATATAGTGAAACTACACGGGAGCTTTTACTACACGATAACTCTAAAAAGTATACAATTTCGGTGGAAGGCGAGCATTGCTTTGGGACTTGCGACTCAGGATCATTCAGTCTACTACCATTAAAACTCTACATTAAAACATTCAGCAAAATATATTTAATACAGTACTAAGAAGTCTCAAGAGTTCCGAGAATAACTAAACCTACTAGTATAGAAATTATCCTTTTTATAACACAAAATACCTACTCATCCGTCCACTATACAATCAAAGGTGGATCTAGGCCTATGTTCCCATATTAATATTCAAAATCTTCCTTTAAATAATTATTAAAGTTAACAGTCGTCCTTTTATACCTAATGGCGGAGACCCGGCTCAGCAGTTAGCAGGCCATTAAAGGGTTGATGCTTCGGCAATAAATTCTTATTTACATAGAGACATAAAAGTTGTTGTTACTTAATAAATTACCTTCAGCAACTTTGAGTATATCATCAAACTTAGCTCTTTCGTACTCAACACTCTCTTGTTGTACATGTGGTCTGATCATTGCTATCAATGTATTGGCTAGATCTAGCTTTAACACTTCCAAAGTTTCTAGAATGGCTCGGAATATCTCCACCTGAAATAAAGACAGTCACAATTACAAACATTGTAATATAAAAATAAAAATTTATTTAAAACACCGGTCAAGTTCGAATCGGAATCGCGCATGTTTGCTGTATCATGTATGGTCCCTTAAATATTTATTTTATGCTGTTTGTAGTATTCATTGTTATAAGGGCAACAGTAATATATTATTTGTAAAAATTTCAACTGTCTAGCTATCACGGTTCATGAGATACAGCCTGGTTACAGACAGACGGACGGACGGATAGCGGAGTCTTAGTAATAGGCGTTTTGACAGACAGAAAAGTCTGTTACGCTCTTTGTTCATAGGACGGCAGACTTACTTACGGAAACATATTTTTTCTTTGTCTTAAGGGTACAGTTGTAACGGTAGTAGAAAGAGACATATATGTGACTAAGATACGTTTATATTATTATTATTGTGTGAGTGGGGCCTCATGCGCAAACACCTGCCACCTCGATCATTGTTGATCATTTGTGGCGACCCTGTTTCAAATATCACATCTTAGCCCCGTAGACTGTAGGAATATCCAAATCTTTTGGGCAGTGGTCGATTGTATTTCTTTTGGGTTCATAATATGTCGCCCTAGATGGATACTTCCTTTAAATATGAGCGGGTCACATTCGCAGAGTATATGCATAGCAGTCTCGTCTGCCTCATTGCAGAATTTGGACTATTGCTCATGTTATAAGGTTAAACACTGAAAGATTTTTTCAAATTGTACCTGAGATGAGCGCGTTCAACCAAGCAAACAAACAAACTCTTCAGATTTATATATTAAGTATAGATAAAACATAAACAACAGCTTCCAAGGTATCTCTCGATTTCTAGATTTGTCTTCATATATCAAATATATTTAGAAATGACATCATCAGGTGTATTGACTCTTTTTTTATGACTTAATCTGACTCATATAGCAATTGAACATCATTTGTAAACTGGGAAGTGATTCATAAAACTGCGCATTTCGTAAACTAACATGGTGTTGTATAAAATATTAGTTTATTGCTCTTTGTTTAGTACATACCTAATATAATAAAAATTGTAATTGGTTGCTTATTATCGCAACACTTGCTTGCACTAGTCAGTACCCAGAATATGAGTAGATGAGTTTTTTTTTAAATAGAAAATTTGTTTTTGGATCAACTTTTGGTCCCCCTGAATTATTCTTATATTAGTATCAAATGCTGTACTCCAGAGTTAGATTCCATATGCAGATATTATAATATGCTCTTAAATCCTATAAGTTTAAAAGACTAATTAGGTTTTACTATAAAATTATCCAAACCGGGCTGACTTCGTTGAGGTGTATTCAATACGTTTACTCACTCACTCACATAATCATTAGCTAACCATCTTGTCCACCTACATGCTTGCACGCTCATTCATTATGAGCGTGCTGCCTGCTAGTATAGGTAGTTCAATCCACGACGTCTATATTGACAAATAGAAGGCGCGCGGGAGTAGACATGTCGTGTAAGAACAAATCATTTATGCCGCGCTGCTTTTGCCCCGCGTTACCCTCCATAACACACCAGGGATTTTAAAAACTTCAACACAATTTTAATTCTTTTTTAATAAAACCATAACAATCGAAACCAAAAAGAATTATGGATTAATTTTTAAATAATAATAAAATATATGCTTATAAATACTTACAGTATCAGTCATAGTGGTAATATTCTGAATCATTTCATCTCTAGCGGGTGCGGCAAGTTTGGCCATGAGATCTAGTACAAATGTTGCATACTTGTTGAAGTCCAAACTATCGTTTTCAGCTTGTTGTTTTATAAAATCACTGTCCAGCACTTCTTCTATCATATCCTTTATCCGTGTTTGACGTGGAAGCAATATATTGAAGAGGCCCTATAGTTAATATATTTTAAGTGATACAAAAATTAAAAAGACTTCTTTACTAGATGTGCTGATTCCTAAGCTACTAGTGTATTATAAAAAAAGGTGTATCATCACCCGCTAATTAAAACAATACAAAAATTCTCCACCTACAACTGTGTAAAGTTGGGCTTGAACAAACTATTTGTGAAATCTGACGATGATGTAAAAATTTCCTTATTAATAAGAACTAAACTAAAAAAGGAAAAAAAGATGTACCTGAGTTTTTGGCAATATAAGTATTTTACAATAAATTTATTAAAACTTTTCATTGTATGAGTCTAAAAATAATATTTAGGAAAAATAAAAAACTTATACCATATACAATACTAACAAGTTTAATTTAAAATTTAATATATTATTAACTTACTTTCTTCACATCTTCCAACAAAATAAGAGCCTGCTTGTATTCAGGAGGATCAGAGTTCAATTGATCTCTTAAAACATCGAAATATGCTCTGTGCATGGTTTCTTTTACTAACTTTTGATAGCTGAAACAAATATTGATTATTACCATTTCATACAGAGAATAGAATTTAAAACAATCACATAGGGGCTATTCAAGTATTACGTAACCATTTTTTTTTTTAATTATCAACCCCCGCGTTCCATGTCAGCACAAGTAAGAAAAGCCCTTTTTTTACCCGGAGGAATCTGCTCGACAGATATCTCCCCAAGCGGGAAGGTTATGCGAGGTTGGTGCGACTGCCTCCAACTGACAGTTCAAAACTACCTCAGAAGGAGACAGCCTGACCCACTAAACCATCCGGGCGGTTCCTACTCAGTGCCAGGGAGTGGAAAGCCATGGGACCGTAACGCACCACAGCCTGCCAGTGCTTACAAGTAAGAAAAGCCTTAACCCCCGACTCCCAGCTTATGTAAATATTGATGCATACATTTTTTCCACCCTCATTCTGAGCGGGGATATTTAAGTTACGATGTTCATGTTTACTTATTTGCATATGCCACCCCATCCCCCATGTCATAAAAAACACGCAGAAAAAGGACCCCTTGTCCGAATTAATGCATACATGTAATACTGGAACAGCCCCAATAAAAATGAAAAGTAAATTAGAAGGCACATGCTTAAGCAGCTTATTGTATTTAATAATTTTTTTTTAGTTTATATTTCACAAAATTTTACCAAATTTGTATAAGGTAGACTTAAATAAACTAATTTTACAGTACTATAATAATCTATAATTGATATACCTATTATCTGGAGGTTCAAATGGTTCCAACTTAAAATCCTGATCAACTGCAATTTCATGAGCTAATGCCATGTTCTGCATACCATGGGCAGCTTTCATGATGTCCTCTAGAGTAACAAACTTGGGTGGAGATGCTCCAGTTATGGTAGATCCCTTCACTCTAAATTGAAGAGGTTCACTGGCAAAGTAACTGCGACTACTAAAAAAATATTTGTTATCAAACAGATGAATTTAGGTATACAAATTGTAGCTAAATAACTTTTCTAGAAACTAAAATACATAAATATATATATTTATACTGCATAATATACCTACATAAATATACTTATATATACATACTTATACCTACATAAACATACTTAGAAATAATAACATCATAATTGTGAAAGATAGTGCTTCTTTATATCTGAATTTGTTTACTAATGAGTTATTATTTAAAATATTTTCCAGAAAGGAGTTCTATGAACTCTAAACTTTTAACAGATACAAACAAGGTCTTACACTCAGGAGTGCCATCTGAAAACAAAAAGATGATTTCATGACATTGAAAGGGATATTTTATGCATATTTTGAAGCCAAATTGGGAGCCACAATTAGTCGACGACGGATTGGATACATAATTATATTTGCACAAGCCAAAGATAAATTGTATGCACAAATTCTGAAGTATATTTTAGATAGCAGATATCAAAGTATATTTTCTAAGCCCCCTTTTATGACAAATTTACATTTTTTAAGATTTCATTTCAAATAATTAGAATTGTATTATACTAAAAAAAATCTAGATTTCCGAGTGTATCATTGTATAGAAAAAAACAAGCTGAGCCAACCAAAACCGAAGTGAATTCGACGCTTTAGAGAGAATATTGTTAAATTGATTGAAGAGCAATATTAATAACAAAGAATTACATCATCGGCTGGACTTCATCACATCATCTGTATAAGTAAATTAAGATTGAAACAAAGACGTTATTAACCTTGATCCAGTAGGCACAGGTAGTGAGGTAATCTTCATATCCTTTTTCTCTTTGTCCTCCTCGGAGCCGGAACCACTAGGCTTGTCGCGGTCACCCATGATGAAATCTTTATTTGAACTGACCCAGGAACTTGACTTGCACCTTCAACCCATATAAGGCTGGCTACGTTAAGGTAAAGGTTTATTGAACACAATCACCTTGATTCATAACATAACCTCACTTGACAAACAAAGAAAGAATTTGATTTCGATACTGTTAATAGAACACATTCAAATAGTATAACATAATTTATCTTACAATAATATATCAATACGTGATTATTGCCTTTTAACCAATTTACAAAACAATCAAACTATTTTCATTTACTTGTCAATTTTGTTTCTGTACTCCGTCGCTGTAATATCTGTCAAAAATTTTTTCCTCTGTTTTTATTCCATAACGGAAAGGCAAAGGTATTACACCGTACAGCCATGTGTTTAGAGGCGCGTTCCATTAAGCAATCTGAACGCCCCCAACACTCATTAAAATTTGGCGGCATTTTAAAACAACAAAAATGGCGACAATGTAAATAACTTTATTTGATACGGATGGAGATTTATTAGTGGACGTGAATGTTTCTGCAGTGCATATTTATATAAAATTAATTTTAGTTTCAATTAAATTACAAATAAATAAACCCCTAAATTAAATTATAAATAAAAGGTAGAACCGTGGTCGCACTAATATGTATCTACCATGCTGTTTCATGGTAGTGTTCCCCTAATCATAGTAGGTATACATGGGTGCGACCACGGTTCTACCTTGACCATTTTTATACCTATGCATTTCTGGGTTTCTATCTGAATTATTTTCTTGTTTCGTTCTTTTTAGACCACTTTTTTACGTAGTCGGGTTATAGTTTTTTAAACTTTTTTTATATTTAATAGTTTTTCGTTTCCCGATCGAGATAACTTTTATAATCTCATATTGTACCGTAATGTTGGTTTTTATTTGCTTAAAGGAGTAAATAAGTGCACCGCGCGAACTAGACGACCGCATTTTAAACATATAATATGTTGACTTAAACAATAAGATATATATACATATTTGTAATGTGCTCGCCAAGACCTTTCTTTTGATACCAAACATGTGATAATTATCTCAGTTTAATTTTTTTGGAGGTTAGAGTCTCAGGTATAAATTCCGTCATAAAAAAAAAATCATAAATTTTTTATAGCCTATGTCACCCGCGCCATTATCACGAATCTACTGACACCTCATTCATGAAAATTGGTTCAGTAGTTTAGGCACTAGGGTGGAACATACAAACATACATACATAGATACATACATAGACTGCCATAATCATAACCCTTCCTTATGGCTTCGCCGTAGTCGTGCATAAAAATCAATCAATAAAAATTGGTTGCCTGTAAAGTCGGTATACGGGCGAAAGTTTTACGTGACAACGACTTTGAGTGGTAAAATAATTTTAATGTGAATATTCATTCGTATAGTAGGAAGAAGGATGAAATAATAGTAACAATTTAAAACATTTATTTATACAAAGAATTATATTTAAAACATTAATTTATACAAAGAATCTCGCACTGAATTTCATATTAACAAAATTTTATTTTTACCTTTGGCTAACTGTGCTCGAGTGGAAGGGACGCGTGCCTTTCACTTTTTATGTCTGTCTCTCTCGCTCTTAGGCGGGCTAACCATGCCCGAGTGGAAGGGACGCGTGCCTCTCACTCGCTCTCATTGTGAGCGCATAACGTGAGCGGAGCGTAACGCAGTTTCTTGAAGTGTCACCCGGCAAACCAATTTATAAGACGTTGTCACGTCAAAAATATGAATATAAATTAATTTAACCAGTAATTATAAACTAAACCTCTTGAGACTATTGCTCGCTATTTGAATTACTTACGTTCACGCCAAAAACGCTCGCGGACAAGTGGAACGGGAGAAAACGCAGGCGTTGAGATCGCTTAGTGGAACGCAGGGTAGCAGGTAACTAAACATTACGATCTCTTAATATTCTGACTAGAACTATTATGACAGGAACCCAAGCAGTGCCTTGGACTTGTGATCAAGGTGTAGGCTTAAGGGATCCCTTTAATTAATTACAACACTCGCCGCCTCTGCCCAGGTTCTCTGTTTAAACCTAACACAAGGTTAACCTAAACCTAACTCACGCCTCCGACATATTCATGCCATAATGGCAAAGGTATTACACCGTACAGCCTCGTCTTCAGTAGGTCAATTCTTTATTCATTTTATAGTACGGCCGAAGCCATGTCTTCCATTATAATTATCTAAATTCTTCTAGTTGTAAAATTCCTTGTGGTAGTAATTGTCCTTGTATTCATAAGTCCTCCAAAAACATCTCCCGAGAACACGGCCTCCCGCTCTTTCTCTAGGAAGTATGAGTAGGAACTCAACTCAACTTCGCCATCCAAACCAAACTTCAAATTTATTTTACAGAGATGTTCCCCAAAAAGTCCGCTTCACTCGGAAACTCCCGGGCTTTCTGTCTTGCTGTGATTGTCATTTTTCTGTGGATCACAGATAATATCAGGACATTAAACAGAACCATTTTTGGAAGAAGAATGCAATAGCGGTTATTCATTTTTAAACAATTGAAAATTGATTTCATGTCACCTTGTGGAGAAATCATTTTTCTTTGCGAGTTTTGGTTAAGAAATAGAAAAGAAAAAAAATATTTTTTTTTAATGGGAGATCAGGTGCAAACGAGCAGATGGTCCAACTGATGATAAGTGACCACCATCACAAAAAAAGAGATAATCTCTTGTAAGTCTGGCCCACATACGGATCGACCGGAACGCGTCTATAACACTTGGCACACAGTCGCAAGCCAATCGGGGAATAGATCCCTTACCACCAAGAGGTGCTGGGATACCCGCCTCTTACGACATGCTCTCCCGTCCCCTCACGGGTAATTTCTATAAATTCGAAATAAATAAATTACTTTGTCGTCACAAATTTAATAATTTTAATGGTCCACCCCATTCACATCCACAACAAAAAATCACTTTTCCAAACGATTCAAAGCATCCATCAAAAAAGATTTCCGTGTAAACGAGGGTGTCCTTTATAACTGACGGTCTCACCCACATCATGGACACAATACATCGCATGTTCGAAAAATCACGTCAAATCGTCGTGACAAATGAAATCGGATTTTTCTTTTTGAATTTACTTATACGGACGAAATATGACATGGTTAAATGTATTTGATTATGGATTGGTGGACCTATGTCAAGTTGACAGACCATCCCAATTTATACATATGTATAACCAGAACCTGCACTATTTAGATTAAAAAAAGAAAGATAGCGAATATTTAAATCTATTATATATATTACGAGCGGCCTGCCCTCGCTTCGCCCCGGGTACTTAAAGCAATATTATAATTGATTTCCTCAATTAGTCCTTGAGTAATAGTGTAGTTTTTATTTTTTTGCAAAAAGAGAGAGTGAGAAAAAGTTATAAAAAGAAAAGTGATAGAAGGAAAAGGGATTTTATTCCCCTCTGCCGCTGGGAGAGCATCTCGTGAGAGCCGAGTAACCCAGCACCCCCTTGGTGGTAGGGGATCTCTTCCCCGACTAGCTTGCGACCGTCGTCGTTGCGTTACATCCTCGAATATACGTTGTACTTAGTTACTTAATTCGTTGGTTACGGGGGAGTGAAGAAAAAAAAATGTGTGTGCGATTCACACACGATAGAAGTGAAACTTCAGTAAATCGACAAAAGAATGAGATGAATATATATAATAATACTAGGGGCCCATCCCGGCTTCGCACGGGAATATTTAGTTTAAAACATTTTGGGTCTCCCGCATTTCGGTGCCCCTCTACCTCGGCGTTACTCGCTACCACTCGCTGCACTTCCGAGTATCACCGAGATAGAACTACACTGGCCCGTCGCGTCGGCGTGTATTTTTTGTTTATATTGATATTTTTAATTTCGTAATATCTTTTGAATGGAAGGTCCGATTTTAATAATTCAAAAAGTAATTTACAGGTATTGAAACAGTCTTGAATATGAAATAATTTATTTGGATAAGGATTAATACAAAGGTATAGAAAACATGGTCTGATTTTGATAGGCATTTTTATCAACTTTTAAAATATAAAAAAGTAGTTATAGTGACATAACTATAATAGTTGGACATATGGTCTCGCGAAGTTGTTTGTAGATATTGATACGTTCTATAATACTGTAGAACATTCTTTTATTCTATCATCAATACTTTTCGCAGCGCATGCGATGAAAGATATTTTATGGCTATTTTTTTTGCACCTTGGGTTGGTTTTAGTGAGATTTTCTGGGGATCTCTAATTTTTTCTTGTAATAAATACAGCCTATGTTCTCAGGGATAATGTAGCTTTCTAATGGTGAAAGAATTTTTGAAATCGGTCCAGTAGTTTTTATGTTTATTCGTTACATACAAAAATACAAATCTTACTTCTTTATAATATTAGTATAGATAAAATAGTATGTATATTTCTGTCTCATTCTTTCCTACACATTTTTGTATTTGTGTCTCTTACCTGTCGTTTTTTCCGTTGCATCCGGTTTGAAATCACAACGATTCTAAAGAAGTTTCACTTCAAAAAATGCTGCGGCTTCAGTGGACCCTGAGCAAGAACAACAGGATCCGCTGCATTAATGGGATGAGAGAGGGAGAGGGATGGGTAAGTCTGGCCCACGTGCGGCTCGACCGGAACGCGTCTATTACACCTGGCGGTCGGATTCGCATTCTGGCGGTCGCAAGCCAGTCGGGGAACAGATCCCCTACCACCAAGGGTGTGCTGGGTTACTCGGCTCTTGAGATGCTCTCACAGCGGTAGAGGGACATAGAATTCTAAACAAATATGATTAATTTTTGTGTTAATATTGAAGTTCCTGTGGGACAGTTTGTTTGCTTGAACGCGCTAATCTCAGGATCTACTGGTCCGATTTGAAAAATTCTTTTAGTGTTAGATAGCCCAATTATCGAGGAAGGCTATAGGCTATATATCATCACGCTAAGACCAAGAGGAGCAGAGCTACACGCGGACGGAGTCGCGCTGGTCGACTAGTAAGTAATATAATACGAATGAAATTGTGTACGCATATAGTTAGTAGCTTGGAATCAACATATAGAATACTTTTATTCAGAATAGAATTTGTTCACTGATAAGGATCTGTAATATGTTGAGACACTTAAAACATCTTGATCTTAGAACAAACTTAGCTCTACGTGGACGAAGTCACGCGGGTCTACTAGTTTTCAATAATTACTTGTAAATTTTGCAGTAGACAAATTAAATTTATATATTAATTTTTAAGGATAGTTGAGTTTAATCAAAGTAAAGGTACTTTTTTGGATCTACTTTTTAGTAGAATAAATTATTATCATAATATGAGACTTTTCTGTAATTGTTTTAATTGCTATAACAGTCGTCCAAACGATAACTTAAGGGGCTAGGGGTAATCAGAGACATGAAAAAAATGAGAATTTTTTTTGGCCATTAAATTATTTTATCTTATAAAATACTGATTTAAAAAATGACTTGAAGTCACGAAAATTTGAAAAAATATATTTATAATTTCAAAAGTTATAGCTGATTGAGTTGACTCATTTCCAACTTTGCGGTGACCATCATAAGTCCTTGGAGATTCATTTAAAATCAATCGGACGAATAAAAATAGTTTTATAATTTAATAATCTGGTGCCTAAATATATATGAAGCATTTAAGAAGCTATTTAGAAAGAGTATAATTTTTCATAATCGCTAGCAATTGTAATTTCAAATTTCAGTCTCACAAGAGTCGGCGCCGTGGCTTAGTTGGTTAAAGCGCCTGTCTAGTAAACAGGAGATCGCGAGTTCGAATCTCGCCGGGGCCTTCTTCAGTTACATTTTGATCAAATCTTTTTGATATAATGTTTCTTTAAAGAAAATGTTTCTTTACTTGTTACTGCAGTTTGTACCACTACTGTCAACCATTACCTGTACTAATTTATTTTCCAAATGTCTTTAATCCTTATCTGCAACTTTTGTTAATCTATTTTTCCTTTTATTCCTGATTTATAGCTCAAGATGTTGTAAAAGTATAAAATTTCGCGTAAGTATTAGGATTATTTCAAAATAAGGATAGGTTCATACATGTCCATGAGTTCTTATACATTCAACTTCATATGAATATTACCTTTTTTAAATAGATTTTTTATCTACACTAATAAGTAATATAAAAAGGAAAGATTTGTATTTTTGTATGTAACGAATAAACTTGAAAACTACTGGACTGATTTCAAAAATTCTTTCACCATTAGAAAGCTACATTATCCCTGAGTAACGTTGGCTATATTTATTGCTAGAAAAAATTAGACCCTCAGATCCTAAGAAGTTCTTTCTAAAACCAATCCAAGGTGTGAAAAAATTAACCATAAAATGTCTTTCATCGCATGCGCTGCGAAAAGTATTGATGATAGAATAAAAGAATGTTCTACAGTATTATAGAACGTATCAATATCTACAAACAACTTCGCGAGACCATATGTCCAAACTTGATAGAAATGCCGATCAAAATGAGACCATGTTATCCATACCTTTGTATTAATTCTTATCCAAATAAATTATTTCGTATTCAAGACTGTTTCAGTACCTGTAGATTACTTTTTGAATTATTGAAATCGGAGCGCCAACGCGCCGGTGTATTAAATGTCCACCCGTGCAAAGCCGGGACGGGCCGCTAGTATTCAATATATTGTATATATGTAAATTTTAAATTTATCTACCACATTTATTTGCCCTTACTGTTTTTCGCCCTTCAAAGATTTCTTGAATTGGTGATAGAATCTTTCTCCTGACCATCTCGTAACCATCAGATACCATTTAAAATTTATTGACCACGTAGCCTAAGTAAAATCTTTCTTTCGTTTTGGTTATACGGCTGCTGAAGTCTTAATCAGAGAAAGAAGAGATGATGATATTTTTTAAAAAAAAATTGTAAAAAACTCAATTTCAGAATCTCAGTAATTTATATAGCTGGGAATATAGACTACAGAAGCAAAGCAAGACGGCAATTACTTATTAGCAAGATAGAGGCGTTCAAATGATTAGAAATTTAGATGATCCCGAATTCGGAGCTGAGAGTAAAAAGTAGAGTTACGAGCCAGAGCGCACTTAGCATAGTAATTAACTACTTGCTTTGTGAATATACTTAATATTCAGACATTCAGGTATTTGGGAGAATGGGAGATATTATATCTTGAGGATGATTTAAATGTCTAACGTTGTGTAGAGTAATCAAGTACCTGTATTGTTTTAGAGTGAATTAAGTTTAGCGAGAGATAATTAACATACAAGAAAGTAATTTTTTTCGAGGATAGAATGGGGAGGAGGAGTGAAGAGAGAAATGCTCCAGTTTCAGCGAACTCAGAGTCCACTACATCCGCAGCATTAATGGGATGTGAGAGGGAAGTCTAGTCCATATGCAGCTTGTCATTAACTCGTCTATGACACTTGGCGGTCCGATTCGCATGTTGGTGGTCGTAATCCAGTCGGGGAATAGACTCCTACCACCAAGAGGGTACTGTGTTACTCAGCTAAAACTGAACGCCCTTGTACCATAGAATTCTTATGAATGAGAACCCACACAAAAACGACTGTATGAATTTTAATGAGTGAGTGAGTGAGACCAATTGAACAAATGAATGTAAATTTTATTTTATTCCCTTTCCTGATTTTAAATCAGCTAGTGCTGATAAGTAAGTACTACTATCTAACTATAATAAATAAAAATGAATTGCTTCCATGTATGTATGCACATAACTTCAAAATGACTGCATCAAATTCGATAATTCTTTTTTTGTCGTCGTTATTGTCAAGATAAGGTTTGTATACAAGAAAAATAAAAAAAAAACAAAAATATTGTGACAAATACAAATATGGTAGTAAGAAGTTCGCTTCCAATTTATTTATAAGTCATATTTTGATAATTTTTTTTAAATTTAAGAAAAAGTTTTATTATTATAATGTTTTATAGGTAAATAAAGTTTAGCGATATAATAAGGAAACTAATTTTCTGGGTGAACTTGTTCAAACTGTATTCGAAGGTAAGCAGCCGGTGCTATTAAACATTTTCACAAGACGTCTCCGGTCTCCGCTTCTAGTTTGATACTTTTGCTTTGACGGGAAATATTAAAAGCACACTTTAATTTGGACTCTACATTTTTCAGTTTTTACTTTTTCAAACTAGGTTTATTAATATTCCTAAGTGCGTTTTTATAATGTTGCTAAGTAAAACAAGAAAATCATTTCCACCTGTTTCGGTCTCTTCAGAATTCTTTAGGCAGTGTCAGGTTAACATCACGAGAGGACTGCCAAAACTACTTGTCGCGGTTTTTTGTTCAGATTGGAATTTAGGTTAAAAATGAAGTATTTCGAAGTAACTTATTTTTAAACATATCGTGTGAATTGAGAAAAATTTGAAAATTGAATCCATCTCACCTCTCCCATGCGTTGTCAGCTAGAGCGATCATGTGTGTGCACCCTGGATCCAACGACTGCATGCGATCCGCTTGAGATCGTCGGTTCACCTCGCGCGGGGCCTTCCAACGCTGCGCAGATTCTTAGCATTCTCTGCCCCACCGTTACCCAGATCGCAGACACAGCCAGGAATAGTTGGGCTGTCAGGCACTGGGGGCCGTGGCTTTGTAATGCAACGCCATTAATCACCAAGCTTGGCAGGCGGGTTGGTGATCGCAGCATTTTCTCGCGCCAATGAAGCTGCTGCTCGTCTGCGAATGGTTATACTGCCATTATTTGGTCGCCAGAGCTTCGTCGGTCTTGTGCCAGTTGCACCACGTGCAGGTGAGGTTAACAATTAGAGTGCCTGATTGGTACTAGACACTCCTTTACACCCCATCTCACCTTAAGGAGAATTAATTTTTCTTTGGGGGTTTTTGTCATGTTATAGCGTAAATATGGCTGATTTTTTAGTTCATCTGACGTTGCCTTGAAAGAGCATTTTCCTTTCAAAGTATGATAATCAAATTAAAAACTCGCTAATTCATAACGCACTTAGAAAATCAAGGAAAATGGAGAAAAAATAAGAAACACGAATTAATTTAAATTAATTTTAATACTTAACTTACTTACTACATTTACTTTAAAATTATATATGTCGGGGTATAGTTGGGGTAGGATAATAGTTAAGGTCGTGTTGGGCTATTGTTAGGGTAGAATAATAATAAGAGGACTTGTTGTCACTTCCGTCGCGTCATTTTAACATTCGACGATTTTAGATAGCAAGTAAACGATTATCGAATAATCGGAATACGAGCGACAACTACGGCACTTTATTCAACGATTTTTAACAGTCTCAAACGAGTAAAAGATTATCGATTAATCGGGACGCCAGCGCCATATTTCCGTTTTGTTGATTTACTTTACTCTCCCCACTAGTGGAGGGGCATTGTTACCATTGTCTAGTCCCTTTATATTCCCCGACAAGTCTCTTTGAGTGAACATCACCTGGAGTTGAAGTGAAACAAGTAAACTAGTGTGTCGCTATATCACGAATATTGGACCTCTCGGACTAAGGATCATGTAAGTTCTTACGTCTTATTTATTATGAGTCCCTACATTGTATTTAGATGTGGTAACAGAACCTTAGGTTAGGTTCAGGTTAGGTTGGGTTAGACTACGGAATCGTTATATTCGATCCCTAATTTATTAAAATCAGCCCTCTCTTCTGACATATATGTCGGAGAATAAGTAAAAGATTATCGATTAATCGAATCGTTATCGCTATCTGTGGCGTTGGAGTAGGGTAGTGGTCACTTCCGTTGTTTTGACAGTCTCGACCCTCGACCCTTTATATGCCATCGACAGTCTGACTGAAGTCTTAGTCGTGCGTGGTTTCTCAAGAAGTGAAGTAGTGTCTAAATAGTGATAGTGTTGTGCAGTGCAGTGTTGTGTTAGTGCTAGGAGTGCTGTCCGATAAAGGTCACGTGAGTACCTTACAATGTAATTACCTCGTCTTGTGTTAGGTTAGGTTTATGTGCGTTTAACCTTGGGTTTAAACAGAGAGCCTAGCAGTGGAGGCGAGTGTCGTGATCACTTAAAGGAATTCCTTAAGCCTACACCTTGGTCACAAGTCCAAGGCACTGCTTAGGTTTCTCTCGTAATTGTTAGAGATCATATTTGATCATTTATCGGTTCAATAGGAGTATCTACGTTGCGTTTACCCAATATTCCATTCAATACCATCACCCCTTTTAATGTTCCCCAATATTCCCCATCTTCCTCCTTTCATCTCCTTTTCACATGATTTAAAATCCCCGACATATATAACGATTATAATTATGTTATTAAAAAAAACTATACAATTTTCAAGCTTTTAAGCTAACTTTCCACTAGAGATGTGCGTTGCGAGAGATGTGTTTGATAAGAAGCTTTAGAATCGCTTTATTTGACACATTCTGAGGCTGGGTAAATTAAGCGATTCTATTGTTTCTCTGGTGGAAACGTATACTTATAACAGTGAATAAATAATTGTAAAATAAATACTAAGAAATCTTATGACGTTACGTAATTATCTCGAGAATCTGTGACTACAAAAGATGTTTGGAAAATTAAGATGTTTGTAAAACAGAAAAACATTCAGTACATCAGTTAATCAGTAGCAATGAAGCGAATATTTAAATTTGCGAAATCTCATGTATTTTTATTTATAACAGTTGTATTTTTAGCAATACAGAAATCGTATAAAGAAGTTGCTGTTATAAAAATAACCCGTTTCGTACCCGACATGAAACATATTTTAATTTTATCAAAAATTCGCGATTTTAATACAGAAGGACAAAAATATTTCATTGATAATAAGTGTAAATATACTAATTGTTATTTTACGATGAATAGAACCTTGTTTGGTGATTTTAGATATTTTGATGTGGTTTTGTTTAATTTGCAAGATGTAAGCGATGATAGTATAGTGTTGCCAGAATTGAGGAGCGTTAATCAGAAATATATTTTCGTAGCTAATGATTCGTCGGATAATTTTCCAATTTGTAATCCTGTGTATGATAATTTTTTTAACTGGACTTGGACATATAGGTAAGAGTTTTAGTATTAATATTTTACTAACTTGTATTATAAAAAATACTAAAATAAAACACTGACTATATATATTGTGAATTGATTACTTTTTATAAATTTTAGCATAATTGGGAGACATTAAATTGTTTTGCCTACAAAAACTATGCGAATCTTGTTTGACTGTAATTTTGTGTTGTTTTAAAAGTTTCAAGATTTTAGTTACTATGTATGTAATTATTGTATCAAGTTTTTTTTATGAAAATACATGAAAGGCAAACCATTAGAAGCAAAGCTATGTAATACTGGTACTGGAACCAGATTCAAATTCGGTTAGTGATTTCCTCTCGAGTGAAAATTCGTTTACTGCATAAGGAATATATATTATGATTACTCGTGACCGTCAGCTGCGATTCCATGGGTGGAGCGAGCAGCGGCAGCTTCCCAAACATGTAGAAATTTTTTTTTCAGTCATTTCCTCTCATTTGATAATTTGTCGGATTATAGTTTACTTAGCATCTTGAAGGAAAAATAATGTCAGTTGACCATAACGTGGTGGAATATAATATTAACCCCTTATGCATTCATAGGAGCATTTATTGCTCCCGCACCAAGTAAAAATAAATAAATCTTAAAGTTCTCAATATAACAATTTCTCATACTAAACATCTTGATCCAAAATTTCACACCTTCAAAAAAATCTAATTTAATTACTTTAATATGAATTATTTAATGATTTTATTTCTATATTGTTCAGTTTTGACATATTTTCACAGATTCGATTCCACCATCTCCTACCGCTTCATCACTGTATACAACTCCGACTACCAAGAACTAGGCAGCCACTTCCAATGGAATTACAACATGAAACCAATAGATTATGCATTAAAATCACAATTTATTACGAAATCTAAAGCTGCGGCAATATTCCTCGACAAATGCATCAGCAGAAGCAACAGAGAGATTTTAATAACTAAATTAGCAGCAGATCTAGCAGAATATAATTTAACTATTGATATATTTGGTAAATGTGGTGAAAAATGTAAGAGGAAAACTATGAATCCATGTTTTTGGAGATTGAGAAAGAATTACTATTTTTATTTAGCCTTTGAAGATTCTATAGCGTATGATTATGTGACTGATATTGTCTTATATGCTTATAATAATAATGCTGTTCCGATTGTATATGGAGGAGCTAGATACGATCAGTGAGTCAACATGATATATTAGTTTTATCATGATTCAGTATTTCATTTTAAAATATTATAATATTCGTTGAAATTGACTATATATTTCAGATAAATAACTTTTTAAATATTGTCTTCGAATCGATATAAATCCGTCGCGTTAGAATCGATTTCAAATTAAATCGAGCATAAAGATAGATTCTTCTGATTAATAATTAACAATTTGATTTTTACTTTTCCAGTTACCTTAGCCTGTGGTCAAAAAATAACAAATTTTCTCTCAAGTTTAAATTTAGTAGTCAGTTTACTTTACTTAGTTATATGTAGGAGCAATCTAAGAGAATCACTATGTAAGCTATATAATGTTAGGGTTACATAAACCTAATTAACGTTGTGTTTAGCACAGTCTTCGGGCAGCACTCCCAGCACTAACACAACACTGCACTTAACACTTTCACTAGCGCTACCCCGCCTGCGAACCGTGATTTGTCGGTTTTTCGGACTCATATCAAAGGTGTCCACACAATCGGCGATTATTCATCGTCGGACAGTGAAGGCTATCAACTTATTGTTTTTATTTTTATCAAATTATATTGATTCATTAATTTATTAGTTAATAATTATCTAATAAGTGCTGAACTGCTGAGTAGTTATTGATTGACATAATGGTTGTCTACCACAATTAAATAAATGGACGCAGCAGCAACACATTCCACGTTCATCTTAACGCTTGCCTATGTCTACATAGGCATATGCTAGCACGATGATCGTGCCGATTGACGATCACACGATCGACGATCATCATTGTGTAGTAATACCATAAGACTGCAGTCCGACTGTAGAGGGAATATAAAGAGTCGAGACTGTCAAAATGGAAGTGATTATTATTTTACTATAGCGCCATAGATGGTGATGACGATTCGATTATTTGACATGTATAATGTTATATATTCGATTAATCGTTATTATTTTTTTATTTTTCAGGTATCTTCCACCAGGATCCTACATCAACGCAATGAATATGTCAACTGAAGCCTTAGCTTTCACTATTAACGACATAATTTCCCACAAAGAAAAATACTATGACTTTTTTAAATGGAGAAATCACTACACAATATCGAAAGCGCCTACTCTCAACGCATGCGACTTGTGTGAAATGTTAAATAACCCGGATAGATTAACCCAAAAAGTTGTGTATAGTAAATTTAGGTGGTGGTGGAATCATTTGTATGAATCGCGATGTGACAACTATTAATACAAGTAACCAAGTTATATAGTCAAAAGGAGAAAGAGAGACAAAGCTTATTTGTGAATAAATAAATATTTAATTATTTTGTTTTGATTATAATTTACTAGAGCCTTTTTTATTGCTCTTCTAGTTGCTCAGTCTTTTTCAGATCGTTTGTAGACTTGAATTTGCAAAGTGATTTGAATGACCACCGTGCGGGTGCCGGGTCCATCGTGTGAAAGATACACGGGAGTAGGTTTAAGGAGCTCTTTTCCGATGCACATCAACACTCACCTTCTCCACTCGTGTTACTCTCCCTTGCCAGCCAAATTTGGTACGACCCTGTCAACGCAGCTTTAGTTACTAGCTTAGTATAGAATTTACTGCCGTTCTGGACAGGCCTAAGTCTCTCAACAAGTTATAGTCAATTCAAATCTAAATACAATTAAAATCGTAAAATACTCATTAAAAACTATGTATATGTTAAAAGAAATAGGTCCAAATATAAAATTCAGCAAATTCTGTTTACGGATCGATATAATAAAGAATCCGATAGCTATAGAACTACCGATCTAGTTAATAATGAATATCAATCAAAAATCTTTGGATTATGGACCGAAAGTAGACACCAAATTCAAATTTGGGATCTATTTTTAATCTTTAATCCAAAGATTTAGAGATAAGATTCAGATTGGTTCTTATTTTGGCCGTAAAACAATAATTAAAAATTAAATAACGAGTATTATGTTATCGTTAGTGTCATAAACAGTGATGGCCCAGTGGTTAAGACGTTGATGTCTACTCGGGAGGTCTGAGTTCGAACCAGGGAATTTCAATATCACTTGCTTTAACGGTGAAGGAAAACATCGTGAGGAAACCTGCACTCCTGAGAGTTTCCCATGTCCTCAAAGGTGTGTGAAGTCTGCTAATCCAGCGTGGGGGCCTATGGCATAATCACTCCTGATTCTGAGGAGGAGATCGTCCTTTATTGTAGGATAATATTAATAAAAAACTATTGATTATGTTAATACGGAATGAAATAATGTATTGTTGAAACATTATTAGAAGTTATTACCAAAAAATAATAACGAAGTACAACTAACAGTTATAATATTCACATGGTCAACAAATCCAATATTCCCGCTATCAAGCGCTATCCAATCTACAAACAAGGATTAAAAGTTTAAATTATTATATCATATCGTATGTTTCATCGGACGTCGGACGGTGGTGTTTGCTCCTTCGTAATTAAACTTTAAAATCCATCGCCATTTGTTACTGCTAAATATTTGCTACAGGACAATAGCTTTTGGGTAGTTTATGATGATACTAGACGACCCGTCCTGTATCATTATATCACTTATATATTACGCTATATATTACATTTTATTTTCAACACCAACGTAATTTATATATGACTAATTCCTAAAGACGTAACGGTTACACATCGACATGCAATTCATCCGCATTTCGATAAATGGCGTAATCGCACACTCGTTTGTTTAGTTTGTATACTCAAATATTTTTATTGCAATAAAATATAGCCTGTTTTCTTCTCCAAGCTCTAACCTATCTCTGTACCAAATTTCATCAAAATCGGTTCAGTGATTTAAGCGTGATTGCGTATCAGACAATACAGACCATCTACCCATCAATAGATGTCGTAAGTAGTATATTAAATCGCACTTTCGTTTGTATTCTTAAGTATTACCTATGTTTTTTAAGTTACTTTCGAAATTATAATATTATACGTTTATGTATATATGTTATGTGTTTAGTGTTGCTATATGAAGCTTAAATTCTATTAAAACTTGTATAAGTATAAAAAAATGAAAACATCCTATCCTACTTCCTACTAATCCTACTAATATTATAAACGCGAAAGTTTGTAAGAATGTATGGATGTGTGGATGTATGGATGTTTGTTACTCTTTCACGCAAAAACCACTGAATGGATTTTGATGAAACTTTACAATAATATAGCTTACACATCAGATTAAGACATAGGTTATAATTTATAATGATATAGAGTGAATTTTCCAAAATATAGCGGCTGAAACGGCGGGGCGCAGCTATTTTATACATCCTTACTTACATCTTGGGGTAAAATCTTATTTATAGGAATGATATGAAACTGAACCTTCTTCTTCGTACGAAGGGCAAGTTTTAGAGATTAAGGTCAGAGTAAAAATGATAACTTATTATTACTATATTTAACTTAACAAAGGTTTGGTTATCTCACATGTAACGTCGACAACACAGTGCATTGTTACTTCTAATTAGTAACAGAGTCGACAAACACACAAAAAAACTCATTTTGTTTTTAACCTTTCTCTTAACGTGTCTTCTTTATTTATGAAATACCCTTATTAAAATATTTTGAACTATGCACAGTCCATAATTGAAGTGTTTACCCTATATGCAAACTAACTTTCCTACAATTCGGTAGGTTACTATAATTCAGGTTTAATTTACTTTGACTACCAGACTGTTTTCATCTCACCTTAATTACGGGCAACAAGGCTCCAATATTCCAAGGAAAATAAATCAAATGAACTAGCAAACTGAAGATGGCAAAGGTAAACTCAGTTTAAAATGGAATAGTCGAGAAAAAGTAATCTACTTCGCCAACGGCAAGTACGTTTGCGTAGGTAAATTAGTTGGTAGTTCTGCTAGAGAAGTTAGATTGCCTTGACTCCTTTAATTTTTGTCTCGATGTTTGTTATTTTCTTGGTTTATTTTTATAGCAGGGATAGGTAGAGTTATGAAATTGTTTCGTTCTGTAGATAATTTCGTTTCTTCTTTTGACACGATTGATAATAGATCATGTGTCATGAAGGTGATTGACTAACTTATCAATGTACACTTGTATGTTGTATATAATACAAGTTAACAACATATTTAATCAGTAATCTTTTTTATGTGGCGTAGATACATGTTAAGAACTGATTTATCGGACCTTAATGCAGATTTTATAATTAGCCAGAGCTTGGCCTCGAGCAGGCCACGACTGAAAAGAAAATCAGTAGTCAAGACTCAAGAATTAAATACAAATAAATTACCTGAATTTCGATCTCTGAAAAACTACTAGTTTTCAATAACAACATTAAAAATAACGAATCAGTACCATTTTATTAAGAAGTACTTTAGTAGTTTGTCTATCTTTAACGCAAACGGAGTAATGTAGATTACGTTATATTTTGTAATTATTATTATTAAAAAAATCCTGAAACATTAAATATAATATATGACAGGATATATTAAGCAATGAAAAAATTCGATTAATTGATTTAAGGGGTGAGGGGTAGTCGGAGACATATAAAACATGAGAAATGTAGATATCTAGACACCTGTAAGAATGTAACAATCCAATTACTATTCAGCATATTTACTTTTCAGTCTGGTTTGTCTCGGATTTAATACTCGAGTGCGGAGTGTTTAGTATTCAGTGGACGACGGTGATTTTCCAATGAGCGGGTGCGTGCGGATGCAAAGACGCGATGTCTTCATTGTGACGGTATTATTCTGATAATCATTTATCGAGGGATATTAAAAAAGTACTTATTTAAAGCAAAGTAATAAAACAAAAAATGATCCAAGAGCTACTCTTTATAAAAGAGTTGAAGACAACTTACTGAAAAAAATAAAATGTAGGTACTTATTATAAATGAATTTATTTTTGTAATCCAATATATGATATTTTTTGGATATTATGTAACGGATGAGTTACATTAACGTGTTAGAATCGGGTGATGTTACTGCTGAACTTTGATTGCATCTTGGCAGAGCGCATTACAGAGCTTGAAATAAAGATAGACCAACAAATACATTTCAATATTTATTTTAGTACGGACATATTGGTACGGGAGCCAGTGACAGATTTTCATGACCGAGACCCTCCCAAGCGAAAATTCGTGAAATGCATAAGGGGTTAATATTATGATTACTCGTGACCGTCAGCTGTAATGGAGTTTCGTGAGTTCGACTTCGACTCCGTTCATTCACTTACGAAACTCCTGTTTGTAAAAAGTTTAAGTAGCTTAAACAGTAACTGTGATTTTGCTATAAAAAATCAAAATGTTACATGATCAAGCAGTCAGCTGACGTATAATCCACCACGTTATGGTCAGCTGACTTTATCTTTCCTTCAAGATACTAGATAAACTATAATCCGACAAATTTTCAAATGGGAAGAAATGACTGAAAAAAAAATTCTACATGTTTGGAAGGCTGCCACTGCTCGCCCCATCCACGAAATCGCAGCTGACGGTCACGAGTAATCATAATATATATTCCTTATCCAGTATACGAATTTTCGCTCGAGAGGAAATGATTGACCGAATTTAAATCTGTCTCCCGTACGATATGAATATAATAGCTTTTATTCTTTTAAATATTTACAAGTATAGAATAGTACTTTAACGGAGGGGAGTCGTCGCTAATGAGATTCTTTAGGTCGCGGTTTGCATTTCAGATCAGATTTGCGCCTCGGAACACTGTTCCACTGAACTCATTCCCTAATAATGAGATTTCAGGTACCTTTCAACAACTGCTGCGACTACATCAACTTTTTGTAAGCACTTATTTAAATACAGCTGCCTAGTTAATTCGCCGTTGCTTCTTAAAATACTAATACATATATTATAGAGATTAGAAATATAAATATTTTTTTATATTAGCATATGCTCACGACTGGAGAAAAAAATGTTTGTATGGATTTCAAAATTGGGTGTAGACAGAAATGTAAAGTTTGTGAATTGTCAAATTGATATTAATGAAGAATAAGTCACTAGAACTGATATTTATTCAGGTATAAAAATATTCTCATTAATTACAGATTACAAACTATATTTGTGTCATATTTCATCCAGATCTGTGAGGCTCTTTTTTGTTTTTAAGTAACAAACATACGAACTTTCACATTGATTAAAGAGTTTTTTTTTTAACTTTTCCTCTCGTGCGGGTGCAATTTAAACAAACATTTAAATTTGAATATGATACTGTATCTGACTATCTAGGCGTTCAATAATTTTTTTATTGTTATGCCACGGAATCTATGATTTTTTCGAGGTAAAAAGTAGCCTATATGTTAATCTAGGTTATAAAGAACACGTGTGCAAAATTTCATAGAAGTCCGTTCAGTCGTTTTTATGTGATTGAGCAACAAACATCCAAACATCTGTACATCCAAACTTTCACATTTATAATGTTAGCTTGAAGTAAGATAGACTAAATATCTGTTTAAATTAATAATTCAAAAATATTAATAGTTTATTTTTAGGCTTTAAACGCGTAGTTCAATAGAATATTCAGAAAATATGAATAAAACTGTATTGAAAACAATTACACCGTTACAACAGGAGTATCTTTTTGCAATATGGTGACAAAAAGGCAACATCTCGACAAGAGCAAATATATTCAAGGGGCCCATTTGAGATTCAGTCCCACGCATGTGTCATAGACAGTGGCCCTCCTGGGACGAGGTAGACGGGCAAAAACTGAATATTGGAGATATGCTCGTATTATTGCTGCACGACTCCAAAATAATAAACGACACGTTTAATATAAATTTATTCTTTACCAATTGATCTTAAAGTATTTAATAGACTATTCCGAAGATAAGCTACAAAATGGTTATGAGCGATTGATTAAAGATATTTCTTTACATCATATAGAATCGAGTGATAAACTTTTTTTAAAGTACGTCACAGTATTTATGTTATTTATCTTTGTTTTTTTTTGCATATTATAAATATTTGTCAAGTCTGTATTGACTCCTGTTTTTATACTGTGTTTTCAACAATATAAACAATCGACTGATACAAGTTAATATCGATTCTACTAAATCTATGTCGTCTGGGTATCAATACTTAGTGACTGTGATTTATATTTTTAATTTATATTTATTTCCCCGCTTCAATAAGAAAAGAGTAAAGATTAAGTTATAATTTTATTAATATTTAATATTAAAAATTTTAATTTAAGATAAAGTAAGACGAGAAATCAAAGACAATGGACACTGTGTCCCAAGCGCCTAATACATAATGGATAGCAGCCGGGCTAGTTTCAATGAAGGATTTTTTTGCATACTCCTAACATTCTGTTATATTGTAACATCGTTTTCCTTTAAATTTATTCCCTTTTACTGACTTTTTTTAACGATATTCATAATAGCCTATTCATGTAATATTTTTTGTTACGTTTACTTAGGATAGTCACAAACTCGTGCGAAGTTTTGACTTCGTTCGAATTGTTTGAGGACACTTATTTGTTTCTAGCCTGTAATTTTCTCTGTGTTGTTATTAGGTGATAGTTTTATATCTTGACCTGTTTTAGAAATAATATAAAACACGAATTATTATTGTCCTACTGTTCTTCTTAAGAAATGTAAAGATTTTAATTATTATTCAAGATTTTAACTAAATTTCAATACATTTTTAACTCCAAACGTTATGTTTTTGAAGAATAAGAAAGCAAGAAGACCGTGATGCTGAGTCAAGAAGGCGTTAGAACTGCCAAAAGCTTCTAACTAGATGGATAGGTCATTAAGAAGGTCATTAAAAAGTTAAGGTCATAAAAAGTCATTAAGTGCTTGGTCATATTTTCTATAGATCGAAGTTAATGATAAGTTATTGGGAATTCACGTAAGAGTAAAGAATCCACGTAATTTAACGTTCGTATCTAGATCCTTTTTTGGTCTAACAAGACAACTGGTCAAACAAGTTTCGGAATCTCTGCTTTAGATGGAATAATTTTGGAGATTATTTCTAGTAATAGATACGCATCCTCTCACAGAGAGAGGTATGTGAGACTCGCAGCGATAAACACTGAATACCCACTAAAAACCATCGAAACCGAAGTCGTTTTTTAGTGGGCACCACAGGATCGCCTATATGCACTTGATAGATTTTAAAATAAGATGTAGAGTAAAAGGATGATAGTTTTTAAAATATTATTTACTTTAAAACTATTATAATTATGAAAATTATTAATGTTTAGCAAAATATACTACAATGCTAATATGTGGGTACCTACACTGAAATATTAAGTTACAAATACAATGTAAATAAACACAAGTAAACCAACTTCAAATCATGTATTTAATCTAGCGCCAGTTCGGAATAATATTAATCTGAGGAGAAGAACTGGCAAGAAACTCCTCTTATCTTACTTTCCAAAATATAGATTTACCAACATTATATAACATCAATACTATTTAGCAAAGTATCACTATTTATACAAGATATTAATAACTTATCTTTATATGGTTGTACAGTAACCAAGAATATCCAACAGCAACACCACTAGCACCTCGCTACAGAGCAACAGCGTAACGACTATACAGAATTGTAACTAAAGTATCAGCACCTCGTTATAGAGTAACAGCGTAACGACTATACAGAGTTGAAACTGGAGTATCAGCACCTTGTTATAGAGCAACAGCGTGACGACTATACAGAGTTGAGACTAGAGTACCAGCTCCTTGTTATAGAGCAACAGCGTAACGACTAGATGAGTAGAAACTAGATTATCCCAATCCAACCCGTATCTGCCTTTTTATAGAAATACTGTCACAAACTAAGCTAGGCAAATGGTGGCGCTATTAATACTAACTTAAATACTAAATTACATTATTTATAATAGTAGACAATATTTATATCATTTGACCAGCTTAATATTCGTCTAAATTATTTATTTAATTTATTAATTACAATCTTAGAGTAATATATTAGTATTTCAATTATTGGAAATTAAACAATTTATAAATAAGAAATTAATGGTTAACTTTCATTGAAGATCAAACAACCAACATGCTAAATTACATTTACAATATTAGATAATATTAATATCATTTGACCAGTTTAATATTTGTCTATAATATTTATTTAATTTATTAATTACAATATTAGAATAATATATTAGCATTTCAAATATTGGAAATTAAACAATTTATAAATAACAAATTACCTTAACTTTCATTGAAGATGAAACAACTAACATACTAAATTACATTATTTACAATATTAGATAATATTAATATCATTAGAGCAGTTTAATATTTGTCTATATTATTTATTTAATTTATTAATTACAATCTAAGAATAATATATTAGTATTTCAAATATTGGAAATTAAACAATTTATAAATAAGAAATTAATGGTTAACTTTCATTGCAGATCAAGCAATTAAAATACTAAATAACATTATTTACAATATTAGATTTTATTAATATCATTTAACCGGTTTAATATTTGTATAAATTATTTATTTCATTTATTAATTACAATCTTAGAATAATATATCAGTATTTCAAATATTGGAAATTAAACAACTTATAAATTAGAAATTAATGTTAACTTTCATTGAAGGTCAAACAATTAAGATGTTGCCAGTCTAAGAAAACAAGTATCCATGCTCATTTAATTATTTACCCCTAATAATGTTATTATTTTATAACACGGCCATACTGACAATACTTCGTCCACGAAGTACATAATATATACAGAATGATCCTAATCGTGAAAATTATATTAATAATTACATTTAGGTATACCTATAAACAAAAATAATTTCCAAGTATATGAATAAATTGATTATTTTACACACTGTCTATTTTCTTGTAAATTCAAAAATAGTTTAACATATTAAATAATGGCTTTACTCCGTGAAATACTTATGCTAAACATTATACAAAATAGCAAACCAAAATATACATATTTCATACCATATAAAGTTTTATATTAAACTAAAATCAAACAATGAGTCAGCGTATACTTTCCAACTACATAGACATGCCAATCACATTCACCTGCTGTTGGTGATATTACCTGGCACCAAGTAGGAGTTTAATCATCATTTTATCTGAGCTGTAACCTAGACATGCCGATTCCTTCACCCGCTGCTGATGAGATAAATCGACACCAAGTTACAGTTGACCAGCGGTTAACATAACTTTATCTCTTATTATTTTAATAATCAGCTTAACTTGAATAGACATGATGATCCCATTTAATTGCTGCTATTGAGATTGGATCATCACCAAACAAGTATTGTAACAGCGTACCCTAATTTTATTTTGAATTGAAGTATTTATTTATATCACCTTTTCATTTTATCTGAGCTGTAACTTAGACATGTCGATTCCTTCACCCGCTGCTGATGAGATAAATCAATACCAAGTTACAGTTGACCAGCAATTAATATAACTATTCCTTTTTATTTTAATATACTGCTTAACCTGACATGATGATCCCATTCAACTACCGCTATTGAGATAGATCATCACCAAACAAGTATAGTAACAGCATACCCTAATCTTTATACTTCATTTCAAATATACTTCATATAAAACCCTATTATTTATGGGACTGCCAAACCCAAGGTCAATGTCGACGCTAACCTACTACCAATTTTCGAACCTACTCCTAAATTTTCGAACCTACACCTAATTTCGAACCTACAATAATTTCGAACCTACAATAATTTCGAACCTACAATAATTTCGAACCTACAATAATTTCGAACCTACACCTAATTTCACAGCCTACGTTGACACTAATCTATCCTAAAATCGAAACTAAACTAAAGTCGACATTAACCCAAGGCCTAACAGATTTTAATTTAAAACCGTTCGGTTATCCTGATAAATGACATGGCCAGCTATAGTATAGCCCTCTGCCTAGTTACAAAAAAAGTTCGTATACATTGATGAATTATCATTTAAATTTAAGTATTTTAGTCAAAAATTAAGATGCTAAAAATATATAATCAGAACTATTAGGGTTTTAATTATTTACTCCTAAGATTATACAACAAAATCCAAAACGTAAGCAAAATCAAGTCAATAGTAATGCAAAGTTAAATATTTTGGCAATATAATCAGTCCGTTTAGAATGGCAAAGGTCAAGTTGGTTATAAAAATGGAGAAAACTCACAAATACTAATCGAAAAAAAACAACCTCAGACCTTGACAAATATTATTTACAAGTAAATTTTAAGAAATTAAATAATAAGTATGTAGCATTACTTTAATATTTACGTACTTACGTATATTTTTAATTGTGAATTTGTTTAAAAATATTTTTGTAATAATGTAACATTAGTTATTTATAAAAAAAAATTGTGTGAAATGAAATAATTAAAGATGAAATACCATTTCATATTCATATGGAATTCGTTAAAGTAATCTTTAAATTCGCATAAATACTAAATACTTATACAAGTATAAATAGTTAACTATAATTTATCAATTATTGATGTATAAGATGTTACTGTACATTCAAAATATGAACTAGGCAGAAATGGGCCATGTCCTTTACACATTTCTAATACATTAATTTCGAGTAACATTAAAGAACAACTACTCTAACCCCTTTAAAAAAACTAGCCTCATTTAGAACGGACTATTAAACACTCACAAAATTTTTCTCGGATTAAAACCACACTAGCTTTCCGAGTCGTCGTCCGTTTGCACCTCGACACCGTGCCCACGCACAACTACGTGATACCTCAGGGTTCTCTCCATAGATTTGTCGGCAGCCATTGTGGCTGACTGAATAGTAGCAGCTTACGCAACTGGAAAATAATAAAACAGTATAAGTTAATTGTGTCACGAGGAATTCCGATCCCACTTCTGATGATAGATTTTAGAATAAGATGTAGAGTAAAAGGATGATAGTTTTTAAAATATTATTTACTTTAAAACTATTATAATTATGAAAATTAATTGTTTAGCAAAATATACTACAATGCTAATATGTGGGTATCTACACTGAAATATTAAGTTACAAATACAATGTAAATAAACACAAGTAAACCAACTTCAAATCATGTATTTAATCTAGCGCCAGTTCGGAATAATATTAATCTGAGGAGAAGAACTGGCAAGAAACTCCTCTTATCTTACTTTCCAAAATATAGATTTACCAACATTATATAACATCAATACTATTTAGCAAAGTATCACTATTTATACAAGATATTAATAACTTATCTTTATATGGTTGTACAGTAACCAAGAATATCCAACAGCAACACCACTAGCACCTCGCTACAGAGCAACAGCGTAACGACTATACAGAATTGTAACTAAAGTATCAGCACCTCGTTATAGAGTAACAGCGTAACGACTATACAGAGTTGAAACTGGAGTATCAGCACCTTGTTATAGAGCAACAGCGTGACGACTATACAGAGTTGAGACTAGAGTACGAGCTCCTTGTTATAGAGCAACAGCGTAACGACTAGATAAGAGTAGAAACTAGATTATCCCAATCCAACCCGTATCTGCCTTTTTATAGAAATACTGTCACAAACTAAGCTAGGCAAATGGTGGCGCTATTAATACTAACTTACATTATTTATAATAGTAGACAATATTTATATCATTTGACCAGCTTAATATTCGTCTAAATTATTTATTTAATTTGTTAATTACAATCTTAGTATTTCAAATATTGGAAATTAAACAATTTATAAATAAGAAATTAATGGTTAACTTTCATTGAAGATCAAACAACCAACATGCTAAATTACATTTACAATATTAGATAATATTAATATCATTTGACCAGTTTAATATTTGTCTATAATATTTATTTAATTTATTAATTACAATATTAGAATAATATATTAGCATTTCAAATATTGGAAATTAAACAATTTATAAATAACAAATTACCTTAACTTTCATTGAAGATGAAACAACTAACATACTAAATTACATTATTTACAATATTAGATAATATTAATATCATTAGAGCAGTTTAATATTTGTCTATATTATTTATTTAATTTATTAATTACAATCTAAGAATAATATATTAGTATTTCAAATATTGGAAATTAAACAATTTATAAATAAGAAATTAATGGTTAACTTTCATTGCAGATCAAGCAATTAAAATACTAAATAACATTATTTACAATATTAGATTTTATTAATATCATTTAACCGGTTTAATATTTGTATAAATTATTTATTTCATTTATTAATTACAATCTTAGAATAATATATCAGTATTTCAAATATTGGAAATTAAACAATTTATAAATTAGAAATTAATGTTAACTTTCATTGAAGGTCAAACAATTAAGATGTTGCCAGTCTAAGAAAACAAGTTTCCATGCTCATTTAATTATTTACCCTAATAATGTTATTATTTTATAGCACACTCAACTGTGGTGTCCCGGCGGAAGTCCACGTGAAGGGTCGTACCACGCGAAATTCGTCGCGGAGAACTTCTCCGATGCTTCACTAAGAAGCCTGGGCCATCCAAACTGCATAATTGCGTCTGTGGATGCCCTTCCTCCTCCTACGGAAAGAACGCCTTTCTTCCGCGTTCCGTCGCCTCCTTAAGCCTCATTACGGACTCGATGAAAATTGACGCAAGAGCAACATTCATCAAATAGCACCATTTGCAGAAGTTAAAGAATGTCACCTATTAACGAGAATGTAACCTAATTACATCCTGTTTAAGTAGAGCATATGGCTATATGTTATTTTCGTCGTAGTTGAATCAGCTTAAAAAATAATTAGGCAGCGTTCTCGATGAAAGTTCCCAGGCGACTTGACACTTTCCGTCGTTTTCAACTATTCTCGGCATATTTCAATCAATTTACATGAAACCTTAATAAATTATAACGCGGGAAAAACGCGTAAATTTGGATTTTCTAGCGAAAACACAGACAGACGCGGAATGGGACTTTGGTAGAAAAGAACTTCTTTGCATTACATTCTTAGGATTCACCGTGCGGGTTCCGGGTCTATCATGTGGTAGAGAGGAATTCCATGTAGAGTCCGAGGCTACGGGAGTAGGTTTAAGTAGCCTCTTTCCAATGCACATCAACACTCACCTTCTGTACTCGTGTTACTCTCCCTTCTCAGCCAAATTTGGTATTATCCTGTTAATGCAGCTTTGGATAATCGCTCCAGTATAAAATTTACTGCCGTTATGGATAGGCCTCTTTTCTCTTTCAACAAATTATAAAGAGATTTTTCTGGTATACCTCTCCCTCTCACTTCTTCAGCGTACAGGTTTACTATATAACCATTTATAATTAATTCATCCGTAAGTTCATAATATTTATTTAGTTTCATTAGATTAGGTTACCTTATACCTTAGGTTTAAACAGAAAACCTAGGCAGTGGAGGCGAATGTTGCAATTGTAAGGAAGAGCTCTGGAAACCTACATCTTGGTCACGAGTCCAAGGTACTGCTTAGGTCTTAATTGTAAGATATCATATTGTTTAGTTATTTATTGGTTCAGTACTTTACCTAATAGTCCTTTCTTTTCATTTCTCCGACTTACAGTATGTAGTGATAAAATACATATATATAGTATGTAAAACAATAACATTTATCAGAGAATGGACTAAACATCGCGGATAGGTGACCACGCGTTCCGTACACAATCTATCTTCATCTCAACTGGTGCCGCACACGGCCGCTACCGGCGCGCGGCGCGGAGCTGCATCTCCATTGTCTATACACGTTGTTTTGTTTCCAACAGATCCATCATTGCTTTATGCGGGTTTTTATGAGAGAAATATAAAATCATTCGTGATAAAATTTTACAATTCATACTTCATAAAGCTCCGTGTAAGGCCTTTGAAACTGCTCCCAGGTTTAATTATTTAATTAATCAACATAGAAACTCTACACTCTCTTTAGTATGGGAACTGTTTTTTTGTAGCTTTATCAAAGAAAAATAGTTTTATTGTAAATAATTTTCATATAATTTTGACGGATACGGGGACACGTGGGTTTAAAAAATATTTAAAGGTTATCTTAAAATGATTTATGACAGATTTGCATCTATTTTCTAGGATAAATTTTTCATACTATTAGTTATATTATTATGCATATATATACATATATATATTTAAAATGAATATACGTATATATGTTTGTATGTATGTAAATATGTATGTTTGTATGTAGGTATGTATGTATGTATGTTTGTATGTATGTATATTATTTAAAGAAGTAAGTTTGCACTGTCCCGTTTATCTTAATAAAAGTTCCTTAACTGCCAAGGGTTGTCTGTAAGAGATTGCTTGTAGCAATAAGGCCGCCTTTGCATACCTTTTATTTACTTTAGCTTTGTAATTATTAAACAATGTAATATTTTTATTTGGTTGTGCAATAAAGACTTTCTATCTATCTATCTATCTATCTATCTATTTTCTGATACAGTGAAAACTCTTTATCGGTTACTTAAGTACTTTTAACTAAAAAAAAACAAGCAACAATAGTTTTTAATGAAGACGTTGGCCAAAATTAGTGTTGTATTAAAATCGTTGGTTAGTAATGATTAGTATTTTATTTATTTAATAATTTTCTCGTAGCAAAAATTTATGCATATCGAGTAGCCTCTGTTTCAGTATTAAATAATACCTAACTTACCTAAGGCGTTGAAATTTCAAGAGCTTTTAGTAATATAAATCAGTCAGAGTGTGATGTTATTGAGTGGTTAAGACTACTTTAGACTGGTAAAGAGTTTTGATTGCAATACATTCATTTCTTTCTCAGAAACTTCAGTATTAGATCTGGAGTGAATTGGAAGGAGCACCAATTCAAACACCTAATCACCCTCCTACTAACAGACTCACTAAATTACGCAGTCTCACATACATTGAAATTTGTTTAAAGTACTTTTTCCTGTTTTGTTAGCCTAAAAAATACTTGGTTGTGTAAGTAGACATATTTTTGTGTATGTATTATTCCCGTTATCCCTTAGACCAACTTTTTTTCGGGATAAAAAATACTCTATGTTAATCTTAGATGTAAATTGAGTAACAAACATATAAAAACTTTTGCCATTTATAATATTAGTAGAATTAAATATTGTCCATAATATCGTGTCGTCCAGTTGTACGGTAACGCAATCCAGATTGACGGATAGTCTTCGTGTAATGGGGGGATTGAGTGATCACCCTCAATCCGACAAGTTAGTTCATGTGATGGATGGTACAGTAATACACGCTCGATCCGTTATTGATTGACTTTTTGTACACTGTTCTGATTTTACCATTATTGAGATACAATATATAAATACTGTATTATTGAGATGGATTTTGTATGTATGTATACGTTTATTTCTTTCAGTCTTTAAGACAAATAGGTTTTGGAAATTAATAAATAAGGATACGAATAAACATTTTTAGAGAAGGATGGAACAGTGAAGAACCCTAATTCCTTTAAATAATTATAACACTTGCCTCCACTACCAACAACACTCTGTTCAAACTTAAGGTTTAGTAGCCTAACTTACGCGCCGATATATATTTGATAAAACAGTTGGACCTGGTGTGTCTGTACATTAATGAGATGTATCAAAAATTGAGAAGTGGAGAAGAAGAATGATAAGGGAATTAAATAAATTTTTTAAATTCATTGTTTGTCTGTCTTTTTGTTTAAAATTTAATGGTTTTGTACATACCGTGTAGATTGAGTAGTTAATCTTGAAACCGATATGTCTTAAAATACCTTTTTATAATTTATGTAGATACTCCAGTTTATACAAGTGAAAGGTCACAGGACTAGAATTCACATATTTTTTAATGTAATGTAAAGAAATTCAAAAAACGAATGCATTTGAACTGTTCATCATTGTTCATCATAATCTATTAATGGCCTATTGCTAAGCCGTGTTTCCTCCTCATAGTGAGGGGGGTATTAGGCCATAGTACACCATGCTGGCCCAATGCGGGTTGGCAGATTTTACCACACCTCTGAGGACACGGAAAAATCGCAGGTTTCCTCACGATTTTTTCTTCACCATCAAAACAAGTTACATTTAAATTAAATACATTTTTAGAAAAGTTTTAAGAATTTTTTAATTAGGTAGAATTCCTATTAAAAAAAACTATAATTATGTTCTTAAAGGAATATACACTGGCTTGACGATTTATAAGCTCTGTTCCGATAGACTCAATTGTATAGTAATTTTATAATATTTTAGTGTAATATAATTCTTATTAGGGATCACATGACTTGTTAGTTACTTAGTTTAGTTAGATAATAAAGCGAGGTTAGGCAGTTGTGCTGTCTGTACCTGTACCTGGGTCACAAGCCTCAGACACAGCTCATTTTCCATTTTAATGTCCATATCATTACGTTTTAATCCATACAAATTAATGAAATTGTCGTGTCTGTTTGTAATATTAAAATAACTGCTTTTTACTAAGTGCATATGAATGTATACACAGTACATATACCAAAACAACATTTTAGACCGATTTTGAAATTACTTTCACTGGCAGATAGCTAATGTAAGAAATTAGGCTATTTAACATCTCACTACGACCCATAGGAGCGGAGAAACACGCGAAAGACGTCGCGCGGGTCGGCTAGTGTACATATATAGTTAATACCATTTGGCGTACTTTTATCACGGTGAATATTCTCTTCAAAAAATGGAAAATTGATATTCAACTTTCATTATTATTTTCTTGTATGTCTTTTCCAATCACGGGTCAGACAATTTAATTTAATATGAGATGTGACACAAACCGGCGATTATCCCTGTACGCACTATGAGAATGCACCCAGGGACAATCCCCGGCTTGTGTAGAACTATGGCAATATATGGAAACTAATAATGCTGGGCTATAGATTGGGGTGATAGTGGACTCGGTAACTAGTGCTATGGATGACCTATGGCGTCTACCCGACAATGTTTTTATACATTGAAAAATGGATAGACGGAGACTCGCCAACTCATCAATGGACCCCCGTGAAAGGTCGCTTATAGGTTGCAACTAGGGGGCAACATTTGCTGACTGGCTTAAGGGTAGGGATGTGCACCCGGTATTCTACCCGATCACTGGTCCCTCCCGGTCATCACGTGCCAACTAACCATTTACGTGACACATATACCCTTAGAACATAAGTTCTCGCAGCTCCACTCTGATCGGCCGGTTAAGGCAAGCCAGAGGTAGGGGATCTCATCCTCGTCAGTGTTCACTCCAACCAGCCAGTAAAGGCAAGTTGAGGATGAGGAACAGGACCTTCCCCTGGGAGCACTCAGGTCCGTGGGGTCGCTACTCCCCAATAGCTCGCCTCAAGCTGCCCTGCGGCATCATCAGTATTATTATTACTAGCCTTTATTGCTGATACTAATCAATATTTTTTTTTTCATTAAATCATTGTTTAGTATTTAATTTTCATTAACGTAGTTTAAATGAAAATGCTAAATGTTGTAACTTAATAGACATCTCAGTATTTTAATCTAAAAGTGTCTAGCAATTATTGCAGCTCATCTAAACTGTGAAATAGCTTTGAAATATATATAGGCGCCTTCGATAGGAATTTTTCATAATTGAATATTTTAAATAACGTTTTACTATATTGAACTCGCTTTAGAAGAATAAAAATTTTATTAAAATATCACGCTGCTTTAGGTTTTTATACGTAGCTATTTGTATTTTCAAACAAAATGTGTAGTAAAACAGTAAGAAAATACTTTTAACAAAATACCGGGGCTGTTTACATCTAATGTACCTGAGTTTGAATAAATCCTTAAAATTTAAAAAAGGATAAAAATGATATTTTTCGTAGCAACACTGTTGATAGCTAGTTTATGTAGCAAGTTATCTATAATATAAACACTCCCTTGACTTGACAATATATAAGCCATAAGCCCTCAAAAGTTAAGAACCTGATATTGAATTATCATAATGGAACACAGTTTAGTGAATTGTTACCATTATTAACATTGAGAGTTTACATTTATTTAAAGAATTCTTTAAACCTACTCCTGGATCTCAAGCAGGCACAGCTCAAAGTACATGTCGTTATTGTCTTTTGAATCTTACTATATAGGGTAGGCGTTATAATGTTTTCTATACCCGTACTTGGCGCGCTATTCGTGTCATGAAATGTTTTCTCGCAATAAATTTGTAAGATAAGGGATCTTTATGTTTATCTCTAGATTTTTTTAAGAATCTTTAAAAGATTTCTAAATATGAATTATTTAATTTATTCAGTTTGAAATTGTATAAAGAATGGAATGCGTAGCTGTTTACGTAGTAGTATTCTCTACGTTGCTACGCATAATGCTACGCCGTAGCAGGAGCGTTTCGCTTGTCCCTGACAAGAAAAAAAGAACTAATGATTCTTTATGTGTGTAACAAATCTTGCAACTCAATTTTGAATTCAATTTGGATGACAATGTATGGTTAACTTTTTGACGTTATTCTAAATCCAATATGGCAGTATATTCAAGATGGCGGACTAGTTATTTTTAAGGAACTTCTATAATATGGGTATCAAATGAAAGGGGTTACTAAGAATAATTCGAAAAATAAAGAGAAGTCAGTCTAAATCCAATATGGCGGACTGTATGTATGTTTGTTCGGGTGAAATCTTAATTTTGAAGCAGATATCTTCAACCAAGTGAGCTGAAATTATGTACACAAGTTCAATTTGTATGACAATGCATGGTTAACTTTGTGACGTAATTCTCAATATGAGTATATAATGAAAGGGCTTGCTAAGAATAATTCGAAAAATTGTTTATCTAGACAAGTAAATCTCGCAACAAGGTTTTATATCATATAAATTATGTAATGACTTTATATGATAGAAAAAGTGTTAAAGTAAAAATTTATTATTTTCATTTTAGAGCATTCAAATAAGTTTGTTTTTTAAATAGGGGTTTTTATTTTTAATTTATTTATTTCAACATCCAATTTCTAAAAAAATACAATATAAAAAATATACTTAACATTTCACCCTTAGTTTATTCATACTGTGACGGTTATAAACCTTACATAAAGTAAATTCAACATTTAAAATAATAAATAATATAAAGAGGTAAATAGTAATGAACAAATATTATAAAATTATATTTACAAATAAACATAATAAGTAGTTTATTTTATATTTAAAACGTCATTTAATACATTAGAAATAATAATCGTTAATAATTTTCAACAATAAAAATAATGCAGGAAGTTCGTGTATTTCGAAGAAAGTTCGTGTATCAGTTAGTATGGGAAAGTATGAAACTGCCGATAGTCTGACCGACTGCCTAGCATATATAGGGAGGCAGCGTGAGATCGTCGGCACGGCATCTCACATTCATGTTCTACATATGATACCGATATAATAAGAGGTCATAAAAAGTATTTATCAAAGATCATATTATTAAAACATATTTATATTCATTAATTAAGAGGTTAATTATTATTAAATGCATCGCCCCTATAAATGTATTGTACTTTGTTTCTTTACTTCCGTGGCTTACCACGTAAAATAATGATCTGGCGAATAACGTCTCTGTTTGACTCATATGCTCGATGGGAGTGTTGCTTTTTGTAAGCGAGTTGTACATATCTCATATTTGACATTCCTCTAAGGTGGACCATAACACATATTTATGTCAGTTACCACTGCAACGATTATCAGCTACGGCTGCAATGATATCCACTCCGGTGGCAACGATAACACATTTATGAGAATAAGAGTATGTGCATTCCTTGCAATCAGCCGCCTAAGTGCTGTGAGTTCTTACGAACTAATGTTTTACCCAGTGATTCATTCATTACTTTATTTATAACCAGGGCTTGTCCCTTTGTCTCCGGACACCTCGCAGCTTTGCTGTTTTATTGGATTCATTTCCATCACAAGGCTCACGTCTTTTTATTATTACAGCTTCGGCTGATTTACTAAAGCCTCGGCTTTCAACCTGACTGTATTACTCGGACTTCGGTCCTTGCTAATTTAGCATCAACAATGTAGGCGCACTATAAATAGCTTAGGTTCACGATTTGTTTGGAACCCATAGTCGGTGGCGGGTGTGGGGCTGGCGACCTCTTCTCTCTTTTATATTTACATATTATAAGGGGAAGAGAGATACTCCTTCAGTTATCTTCTTTATCACTAACATCCTTCTGATGTCATTATTTATAAAATATTATACATCTATGCGTTATCACAACATCAATATCACAGTAACTTAATAAAATGTAAATCGAACTTACTTATTTAGTTTATTTTATCTTCTTCGATGACCTATAGAACTCATGCCTCTAATGCTCTAAAAGAACTTTGATGGTTATTGCATTCACAACGTATTAAGGGTTCTACCAAACTAAATACGATCACATGCCAAATTAAATATTTTATAAATGCTTTATTAACCGTTACAGACCTGCCGTCTTCCTCTTGCGTTATTTATTTATGTTTTTTACGTATTCTATGCATATATTTTATAGACTTAGCTCGATATAGTTACAATACGTATGTTACCTATCTTTATGTGACGCTCTTTTCAATTTAAAAGTTAAGTTATTTAAAACGAATAGAATAATGAATTCAGGAGAGTCGAGAAGCAGACCCAGAAACAGATGCCGACGCGCGACGCCGTACTTGTAAAGTTTAGAGGTTTTGACATGGAAATAGAGTTGTCCGACCCGATGCAAATTACTGAATAATCCGCTTATTGAAATGCCATCACAATGAGCGTCTGTTGTTGATATCCACGCTTACTGCTTACCGCTTACGTTTGCTGTTCTATTTGCTTATTTTTATTTGTTCTACAACATTAAAGTACGAGCGACCAGGCCTCGCTTTGCTTCCGGTATTTAAAGTAAAATTATAAGGATATTATCAGGAATAGTGATCATTTTATGGCCTATATCCAATAAATATTATATGTTTCTCAGAATGGATAAATAGCCTAAATTAAAAAAAAAACAACATGGATCATATTCATATTAATCATCATCCCAATAATGCCTTTTATGACATGATAAATAACACCTAAAACTATAGTATTTGATTATAGGTTAAGATAGTATGGCTTGTATAGTAAAATAAATAAAATTAAAATTAATCTACATCTACATCTACACTATTATATAAAGAGGAAAGATTTGATTGTTTGTATGTTTGTTTGTTGCGAATAACCGATTTTGAAAATTCTTTCACCGATAGGAAGCTACATCCTTTCCGGGTGACATAGGCTATGTGGTGTTGCCATAAATACTCTAATTAAAAAGATATGGCCATTTAAGTGCCGTAAGGTGGTCATTTTGTAAATTGAAGAGTTTCTCAGGAAGTACAAATCTGATTTAAAAAAAATTTCACAGATAGAAAACTACACTATTCGTGAGTGACAGAAGTGAATTAGTGTTGCCATATACCTTTTTTTAATTAATAGAATATGGCCATTTTATTGTTACTAATCCGATTTTTTAAATTTTTTCACTGTTCGTGAGTGACAAAGGTGATTTAGTGTTGCCATGTACATTTTTTAAATAATAGAATATTTTGTTGCTACTGATCCGATTTTAAAAATTTTTTCACTGAGAGAATAGTATTTCCGTCTCTCTTCCTCTTATAATACTATCATTGTCTCTCATCCTCTCTCTTTAATTTTTATTTTTATCTGTTCAGAATGAATAGTCTCTTTTCCCTTTCTTTCTTTCGATTATCTCTCTCGCTCTTGCTCTCTCTCCTTTACCTATTCAATTTTATTTTTGCTCTGCAAAGCATCTGTCGCTTTTCTTTTATTTTTGTTTCTATTATTTTTCTTTTTATAACTTTTTCTTACTCTCTCTTTTTTCAAATAATGAAAAACTATACAATTACAGAGTGACAATTTAAGGACATCAATTATAATATTTCTTTAAATACCTGGAGCGAAGCGAGGGCAGGCCGCTAGTATATAATAAAATAGCACAAATTATATGAACATGTATCAATAATTCCTCTCCATATAAAACTACGTAAAAACTAAACTTAATACTTTTCTATGCGTACAATAATCAAGCTCTAGAGGAGCACAAAGTTTTCTGTTATAATATAAATATATAAAAGACTAGTAGGGCGCGTGGGTGCGCGGCCCGCTAAAGCGGACCGCGTGAAGAATTATAAATTGTCGAATTCCGGATGGCGGTTTTGTAGAAAATGGTAGAAAAAGGTGGTGAGTTGTAGTAGAGAAAATGGTGGTCAGTGATTGGCAGTGGTAGACAGTGGTCTACTATTTTACGTTCATTAACTTCTACTGTGCACTGTCTGTAACTTACTTTTCTACTATCTATAGCTTTGTCGACTGTCCACTGTTTACTGCTTACATGTTCTAAAGTGAATATCACATTGATCAATAAAGCACAGTACTGTGGAATGTAAAAGAGAGACCTTCTTTGATATATAAAAACATCCAGGACATGAATGTCACTTCAGCGCTCAATTCGTGACATGATAATACGTACTTAGTATATGGAGATATGCAATCGTTTTATGAAACTACTATTATGATCCCGCCATCCGGAATCCGACAATTTAGACATTTTTTCAGCTCCCTGAGAATTGGATGCAATTTGAGTATTTTTTTTTTGAGTAGCGCCCACCTAGCCGTGCTTTATACCCCTCTCTGATAACCTCGATGAATCATTTGTCAGAATGAAAGTTCTTCTATAAACCGTATCTAAAGTATTGCATAGTCTCAAATTGTAGTCTCTTCAACATTTCCCATATATTTAGTATGGAAAAATAAATTCCGCCATCTTGATTTTTTTTTCTATTCATCAAATAGACCTTGAGGCCCAGATCAACTTTTTTCAATAAACCAATCTTCCATCTTGTATACTTACTGAGATAGACGCCGACGAAATTTGAATCGCCGTCATCTTAAATCCGCCATTTTGGATTTTTTTTCAGCTCATTGCCAATTGGATGAGGTTTCAAATGAAATTTGTTCGAGCAACTCCCACCTATCTTAAATACCCTGGCTGTGCTCTTCCCCCGTCTCCAAATTCCTCAATCATGAGCTATCTCCATATTTTTCCTCTTAATGAATTTTCGTCCTCTATATGAAACCATGAGTGAAAAAAAATTTTTTCATACAAAAGTTTACAGGAGAGGTGATCAATCAGTCAGTGAATCAGCACAAGCAGCTATATTAATTATATATTAATAATTAAATCAAATATTATTGTAGTAAAAGTTTTACTTAAAAATATGCTGTAAATTTTAAATATAAAAAAGTTGGTGCACGTTTTAATATGCGTTGAAACACTTTGTCTTAATAGTGGAGCTCTAAAGTCAGCCAAATCCTATCGAGTTAAGTTTTCGAGCGATTTTAAAAAATAAAACGTCTCAGATTCTCAAAGTTCTGCGGGGGATTTCTAGTCCAACTTCTATCCGGGAGAGGCTTAGCGGGAAACTTTGGGAGCGTTTTCAAAACTGAACTTTATTCAATATATAGACCGTTTCAGCGAGACTATTAGATGCTCGTGTCTAATACTGTGCGAGAATTTTAATATTACTTCAACTCGTATTTTTGATATTCTAGTGAAATATCTGAGCTGAATATGTAAGGTGTGTAAAATTTAATTCTAGTATGTTATTAAAAATGATTTTTGCCTGCATTTTTCTGAACTCGGTTAAATGATAAAACATTTAAGGCAATTTATGTCGCTGAAAATCTCTTCTAATATTATAAATGCGAAAGTAACTCTGTCTCTCTGTCGCTCTTTTACGCCAAAACTACTGAACCGATTTAAATGAAATTTTGTATACAGGTAGTATAGAACCTGAGAAAGAACTTAGGCTACTTTTTAATGCGAAAAAAGGGTTTTAAGGGGTTGAAAGGGGGAGATGAAAAATTGTATGGAAGTATCGTCAATTTTAGAACAAGAAGCTTGGATGATTCAATATAAATAAATATGACATTTAAAGTTTGTTTTTACCTCAAGGGTGTAAAATAAAAAATTGAGAAAGACACTATTCGACGCGGACATAGCTTGTCATTAATAAATTGGTAATATTGTTTGTTAAATATATTTTTACAATTTTTTGGAATCCATATGATCAAATTGACTTTATACTATCACAAAACAAGTGTTAATCTCACTTAACACTTACTTTGTTATTTATTCATGAAAATATTACGTAAAATGTTCGGATTAAAGGTTTGTATTTGTCAATAAAGTTTCCTAACGTAGCTTCTAAAGTGATTGAATTCCTAATATCATTAATAACCGTCAATAGCTGTATAAGACAACATATCTTCACGCCGAGCAGTCGAGTAGTTGAGCAGTTGAGCAGTTGAGTCGGATCGTGTTTGCGAGTACCGATAGGCAGCAATTACAATAATTCAAGGGACAACGCCTGACCTATCTCTCTGAATCCATTAGCCATTCGTTCAGGGATGCCATATATCTTGTGTTCTTTTTATTGCTTTGATTAATGTTAATTAACCAAACGTTAGTCACTTTTTGGATTGTATTGCTGCTGGTCTAATTAAACCCTAGATTCCATGTAATTTAAATCTGAACTCAGTAAAAGTTATTCTCATTTATATATCTACCTCTCTATCTAACTAAAAGGTTTACCTCAGCGATATGAAAGCAGTTTTAGAATATCTTGTATTTTTTTTAGGATAAGGTACCAACCTTTTCATGGCATTGGATTGAAATAAAATAAAGCCTTTTAAATAATGAACAAATGGATTATTCATGTATGGATTTAAGCTCGAATTTTCCTCCGACTAAAGTTTCTGTCACCTTCAGAGAGCGAGAGTTTCCATCCTTCCTCTCTTTTGCAAGTTGGACGTTTACTGATTTCGATAGCCTTTCAGACTTTACGACTTCTTTCAAGCCAAAACTCTTGCCTTGTCGAATCTGATGTGGGATCGCGAGTCCGAGGTTAGCCAAAGTTTTGCCATCGCGGAAATATAGCTCCAGGATCTTCATTACGAGTATGTGCTCTGTAATTCTAGTGGACACGTTTCTCCCAGTTTCTCCGACGTAGCACTTGTTGTAATCGAAATTTGTATATGAGTAATTCGTTTGTCCATAATTTAAATATATGAAAATCGTGTGAGTTTTTATAATAAAATAAAGCCTATATTTTAAGTTCTATCTGCTGCAAAATACTTCTTTATTAAATTCTGTCCAATTTTTCTTTAATACAATTATTCTATGAATATGCGTACATTTATTCTAAGAATTTTGTATCCTACGTCTTTGAAATACTATCAAACTCGAAACTGAAAATACTTATTTCAATTAGACTTTTTAATAAGAACTTTTGAAATATCAAAAAGTTGTCGGTTTAAAATTAGTCTGTAGAGAAAAGCCGGCCAGAAAATCTTTTTTTGATGATTTTTTGATTTTTTTATAAATATCTCTAAGGGAATCTCGCGCTCTAAGGTGATAAATGGCACGAACTTTAAATCTTAAAGAAATGTTTAATATTGTAAATAAAATTATATGCTGTGGCAACCCTACAAACGACCGATTCAAACGTCCTTTACAGTGACGAATGTTTGTCGCGGACAACGTCTATTGATTGTTTATCTGTATATCGCTTTCGGCATTAAATGCAGATAAATTTTTAGTATTTTTTTATTCAATGATATCGGCGTGACCTCATTTTGTTTCGTTGTTATGAAAAATCAATAATGGGATAAAACGGAAAACCAAATAGATGTAGTTTCAAGCAAGTAGTAGCGACATTTGATACAATTTGTACGATCTACGAGTGACAACTAGTTGAACTTTCGGAAAGTGTGTATATGGCCGTCACCTCTGTGAAAATTATCGCTTTTATAAAAAATATGTTTTAATTGTTGCTTTTGCAAAAAACTGCATCCTATATTTCTGGCGTCTTTTACGCTTATTATCGACATCGACGAATGCGACGTGTTGGGCCTAAATTGCTTTTTTAAGGACCATTTATTCGAGTCACTTTCTGCATCTGTCAGGCGGGTCCAAACGTCAGTAATATAGAAGTCAATAATTTGTACCCCACAATGGAATTCAATACGGCATACCTATAATTTGTAGATATCATAATTCAAATCAAATCAAAATTATTTATTTCAATTAGACTTTTTTGAAAAGTACTTTTGAAACGTCAAAAATTTGTAGGTCAGTTAGTTTGTCTAAAGCTTCCAGCTCGGAAAGCAGTTTTCTGTTGAGAAGAGCCGGCCAGAAACTCAACAGTCGCTCTTTTCAAAAAGCCATGTTTACATAGTCTGTTATACAAATCATTTAACTTGAGAGTCAACGTCACTTAGATTCCAAGCATTCTCATCATTTAAGTAATCCTGTACATTATAGTATGCTTTATATATTAATGACTTCTTGATCCGAGTTTTAAATTGTTGAAGTGTCTAATATAGGCTGTGGAATCTTATTATAGATGCGAACACCAAGCCCCATGAAGCTATTACTCACTTTGTGGAGACGATAGTAAGGCGTTACAAGTTTATTTCTGTTTCTAGTATTAACATTATGTTTGTCACTGTGTTTTGAATACAAATGAATATTCTGGTAAATGAACAAAATATTACAATATATGTATTGAGATGGGACTGTAAGAACCTCGAAGAAGAATCCCGCGCTCTTAAGTTATAAATGGCCCGAACAGCTGTCTTTTGAAGAATTAAAATGGATTCAATGTCCGCGGCCCTACCCCACAGTAAAATGCCATAAGACATAATACTGTGAAAGTAACTGAAGTAAACTAGCCTAGCAGTATTGATATCAGTCATTTGTCTGACTCTCCTTACTGCGTAGGCAGCTGAGCTGAGTCTTCCCGCTAGAGATGATAGATGGGGGTTCCACTGGAGTTTTGAATCTAAAGTTATACCCAGAAATACCGTCGAGTCCGCCACATCTAAAATTTCATTATTTAAACGTAGGTTAAATTTTTGTTTTTTAACATTAGGTAAAGCAAACTCAACGCATTTGGTTTTTTTAGCATTAAGAACTAAGTTATTTACCGTAAACCATTGAAGAACCTGCGATAATGCACTGTTTACATCGTCATAATTATGTTTATTTCTGTTTACTTTAAGTATAAGAGATGTATCATCAGCAAAAAGTACAATATCACACAAGTTCTTCACATAGTATGGTAGATCATTAATATAAATCAAAAATAAAAACGGGCCTAAAATGGATCCCTGTGGAACGCCCATTTGTAGCAAAGATCCAGAAGATTTTACACCATTAATAGTAATCCTCTGGACTCTTTGATTTAGGTATGAGGCAATTAGATCCAGAGAAACACCACATATACCGTAATAATTAAGTTTTTTTAAAAGTGTTTCATGTTGAACACAATCAAAGGCCTTGGACAAATCGCAAAATACACCAATTGCATTTTGTGATTTCTCCCATGCTTCATAAATATGCTTAAGAAGAGCAACTCCAGCAGCAATTAAAAAATGGCTGCAATACCGCTCAAAGTCGAAGTTCTATCGAATAGGTATTTTGGGTAACTTCTACTAGTCGGGTTCAATGTTTAACCCTATCTAAACTTTTTTTTTCTCACGAAGGAATGCATTTACTCATACCCTTTTAGACCCTGGTGGGGCCGGCTGGGTTATGTGGGACTCACCAACGAGCAGGTCGCCGCAATACCCACTAAACCTCCGCAGTTACTCTCCCCGTCATAATGAAACGTTGCGGGAACGCTGACCGCAGTCTACCGCAAACGCCTCGACGGTCGACCCGTACTAAAATGGGCCTGCGCGCCTCCCGAGAGGTGTCCCGGGTAACGGGGACATTCTCGGTTCCCCAGTCTCCGGGCAATCTGATGCAAATACTGCCCCAAACAACCGTGTCCGCTGAGTACCTGTGTCCGCCGATAGGTGAGAACACCGTACCGCCTGCCGATCCATTGAGCGAGGTGGGAACGAACCGCCTCCACGGTCGCTCGACAAGCCGGGTGGAACCCCAGATCATCCTCCCAACGTCGGATCAAGGCTCGCTGGGCCTGGGCCCTAATCCCACCTGCCACCATTCCAGGAGACTCCCCTCTCGCTCTCAGGCTCGCTCGGAAGTGGTACACCTCGGCGAGCACTTCCGCTTGGAGCTCCCAGGGAGGATCACCCGCCAAAAGTGTTGCCGCCACCCAGGACACCGTACTATAGCCCCGTATCGCTCTCACCGCCAGGCCACTCTGCGTTCTACGCAGCAGGGCTCTATTCGACGCGGAGAGGGCCTCCACCCACACGGGAGCTCCGTATAACGCCATGCTCCTTACGACACCGGCATAGAGGCGCCCGCACGGCGAGCTCGGGCCGCCGACATTCGGCAGCAACCTCCTCAAACCCTACCTAAACCTAGTTTAAGGTTTACCTGTCTAATGTCTGATGTATTATTTTATTTTTGTTAATATTTAAGTTTAAGAAAGAAAGGTAGAATAAAATTTCCTGTAAGTCTAACTTTAAGTCTCGTAATTTTTAGGTTAAAAAAAAAGCCAGTCTAGCCGACAGTCGAAAATGGTAGCTAATATACTTCGGTATCAATATATTATTACCTATTTAACATTTTTAAGGGCTTTTATTCTTTAGATTGTTTTATAATACCTTTGCTTTAAATAAACTGCACTTAATCTATCAAGAACAAATTGATATGTCACATGAAACATGGCCATATCTATTATTACACGTATGGTACAGTTATATACGAGTACGTAACATAATTGTATTCCTCAGAGGAAAGCAGGGTCACAGTAGCACAGCTAAAGTGGATTGAGTATGGCGGTGATTCAACAAATACGACGTATCACGGAAATCACTTAGCATATGACAAATAGTGCTTGAGTGACATGCTTTTAAGATATTCATACATTGGAAGAAATATGAAACCTAACTCGTTTTATTTCGATTTTTTATTTTCTTATCCATCTTTTTCATGTGTTAAGTCATCATCTTGAATAAAATGCAAATATTTGTTTACTAAATTTAAATATAATAAGATATTTTTACTGACAGTTAAAGTGAAAACGAGCGTTTAAGTGGGCTAATGGTAAGATGCGTTGCTACCTTGAAGATACTTTCCTTTTTTATTTAGAAAAAAAGATTACTAGCAGTTTGGGTTACAAACTTACAAACTACTAGTGTTCTTAATCCTTCCGACTAAGGTAACCATGTCAGTAGTCCAATGACTGACCCACGCCTTTTCAACCGTGAATCCAACGCCAGGCCCCAGAGCAAGCACACAGAGTCTACTAGAACTGTAGCATTCACAGGATGGGAGAAGAAAGGCAGAAACACTTGGAGGTCACATTGGCATGCTGATCGGTGGTCACAGATCCTCCACCACTAATGGGGGTACTAGGTTACTCGCCTCTTACGAGATACTCTCCCAGCGGCAGAGGGGTATTGTATTGTAAACCAAAAAGTAAAAGTTTATTATTCGTTACTGTACTTACACAATATTCAATCTGTCCGTTATCAGGCTATCATATTTTAAAAATAATAAATATGTTGCTCTAGATTCATTTTCATACTTCGATTCATATTTATATACCTACTAATCTAGGTAAAAGTCAAAGAAGTAGTTTCCAGTATAGTTTATTTGATTTTTTTAATAAGAAATTTGCAATAGGGGAATTTTAATTCAAACCCTACATAAGCGCGTTCAGAATCAAAATATTATAATTTACAATAACATTTAATATGCTAGGTATACATTTCATAGCATATTATTTTTAATGCTCTCACTTGATCTAGTTTATTTTTAGTTTAATAACTTTAAAGACGAAGACTAACAAAGTATATACTACACATTTACTGGTAAGTGAAAACTTTCAACTTCCATTATTTATTTGAAAGGTTTCTCTTCGTTCTATACTAAGAATCGCTATCAAAAGGCTTATCGCCGCTGCTTTTGGTCTGCTCTCAAAGAGATTAAGCTTAGCCGAACGCCATAAATACATTTTATAGATCACTACCTACTTTGAAATAAAGGATTTGTGTATTGTGATTTTAATACCCGTGAGAGGACGGGCTAGAATACAATTCCTCTCTGCCGCTGGGAGAGCATCTCGTAAGAGCCGAGTAACCCACCACCCCCTTGGTGCTAGGGGATCTGTACCCCGACTGGCTTGCGACCACCAGCATGCGAATCCGACCGCCATGTGGGCCAGACTTACCCCCTCCCATCCCATTACTGCTGCGGTTCCAATGAACACCGGGTTCTTGCTCGGAGTCCATTGAAACCACAGCAGTCTTCTCTTCGCTCCCCATACTCACTCTATCGTCGAGGCGGCAACGCATCGACAAAACAAGAGATACCCTCTAGTATTGTCGATGATCATGGGCGGCGGCGTAATTTCCTTCCAATTTGAACACTTAAAAATACAAACGTTCTCCGTGCCTAAAAATTTATCGTCCGATCATACCACCTCCAGAAAGTGGGGGTATTACCTGTCAAGGTCTTTTAATGCATTAACTAAGTATAATACAAAATGAGTATTCGATAATCAAGACAATGATGAAATTATTCTAATTATATTTTATATTATTAATATTTTAATAAAACCTAACATGATTTCTGGATTAGTTGGACATGATTCTGGTTGCATTCTCTGGATCTACTGAGCCGATTGTAAAAAATCTTTTGCCAATAGAAAGCTATATTATTTATGAGTGTAATAGGGTATATATTAACTCGGAAAATAAAAACTTATTCGTATGATTTGTAAAGTCAGTCGGAGAAATATCGGTCGAAAGATAACATTTCTTACGAACGCTGCCTTAACGATGAGAGATACCCTCTAGTATTGTCGATGTTCATGGGCGGCGGTGGCCACTTTCCATCAGATGGACCGTCTGCTCCTTTGTCCCTTATCTATCATTAAAAAAAAATTGAGACTTAGTGGAAAAGTAAATACGACATATTTTTTTAAATAAATTTTTAATTTTTTTTAAGGTTCTTACTTTTAAAAAAATCTATAATACAGTCATAATATAGGTTATAAATAAATAATAATTCTACAATAAATTAATGTAAAATATATTTAACTGACTTTTCAACTGACTTCAAAAAATGAGGAGGTTATCAATTTGGCACCCACTTTAAAAATAACAATTGTTGTATATTATTGTCCTAATAAAGAGAGGTTAATTAATAAAGTAATTATTTTTTACTTTTTAGTGCATTTTATAGTTTGAAGTCGGTTAATATTTTTGTTAAAAATGTTTTATTTTAGTGGCTTTAGTATGACTGAAAATGGAAGTAATAAAACTGAACTGTACAGTAAGTTATCTACCATTTCTGGATAATTTTTAATTATTGCTTCTTATGTGTTAAATAAATATTCAATTAAATTATAAATTAGAAATTGTTTTACTATTATATTATATTGTCAATCAATGTTCTATTTCCGGTTTTTATATTTTATTTGACATGAGAAATAATGGTACGGGAGCCAGATTCAGAGTCGGTCAATAATTTCCTCTCGAGTGAAAATTCGTATACTGCATAAAGAATATATATTATGATTACTCATGACTGTCAGCGGCGATTCCGTGGGTGGGGCGAGCAGTGGAAGCCTTCGAAACATATAGAAAAAAAAATTTTTTAGTAATTTCTTTTCATTTGAAAATTTGTCGGATTATAGATCAGCTGGCTTACGTAAGTCCACCACGTTATGGTCAGCTGACTTTACCTTTCCTTCAAGATACTAGGTAAACTATAATCCGATCACGAGTAATCATAATATTAAGCCCTTATGCATTTCACGAATTTTCGCTTCGGAGGGACTTGGTCATGAAAATTTATCACTGGCTCCTGTACTATAAGAACAGTAGGATTCAATAGATGTCTATCAAATGATGACGTCATAAGTTCATAGAAATTCTAATTTTGGAGAATTACAAATATATCATGTCTCTTATTTCAGTTGGAGCCAAGTCGATCGAAAGCTTTTGTATCCTAAAACAAGACTATATGTACTACAATACATATATCTACTTATGTACTTCTGTACCTAGCAGACTAACTAAAGTAGTAAAACGTGATCCGTTCCTGAAATTAGATAAATAATGAGTTGGCAAGTTGGTATTAGTTTGGCCCCTATCGGGTGACCGCCTAACTAGCCAACTTCCCAATAAACCGTATTTGTTTACTTTCTTTTGTGCCAAACTTTCTCTGTTGCTTTAGGCTCCTACATGTGGGTTTTTAACTAACTTTCAGTTTATGTTTCTGTCAATTTTGTTTGTGTTGAATATCCGCTAGGAGGTTTTATTTGGCTCTGAAAGTTGGATAATAAATTAGGATATTGATATTTTAACTACAGAATTTTGATATTTTTTTTAATCTATACTAATATTGTAAAGAGGTAAAGTTTTTGAGTGAAGGGGGTTTAAGCCAGAAATAAATCCAAACACTCGCTTATCCGTAATTTCTTTCCAATTTGAACACTTAAACACATAGGTTCTCCGTGCCGAAACATATTGACTGACCATACTACCTACAGAAAGTGGGGATATTATCTGTCAAGGTATTTTAATGCATTTACTAAGTATAATATAAAATGAGTATTCGATAATCAAGATTGATCAAATTATTCTAATTATATTTTATATTATTAATATTTTAATAAAACCTAACATGATCTCTGGATTGGTTGGACATGATTCTGGTTGTAATATCTGGATCTACTGAACTGATTGTAAAAAATCTTTTGCCAATAGAAAGCCATATTATTTATGGGTGTAATAGAGTATATATTAACTCGGAAAATAAAAACCTTTTCGTAGTAGTTGGATTTGCAGTCAGTCGGAGAAATATCGGTCGAAAGAAAATGTTTCGACGAACACTGCCTTAACGATGAGCGATATATGATTCATAGTTGAGGGTAGACTATGAATGAATTAATGAGTGAGTGTCTGAGTGAGTGAACAGTTTGAATACACCAGTGAAGCGAGAGCACGTCGGCTAGGTAACATATAGAGACCACATAAACTGGCTGTATGTTTGAATATAGTAGAAATTACATTCCTGAAATTGCTATTGATTGGCACAAGAATATATCGATGAAAAATATAATACGACACAGTAAGTTTAGTTTCACAATCCTAAAGAAGGCGTTCAATGTGAAACGATCAGACTTTATAGAAAATTCATTACAAAAAATAGAAAAAAAATGACCTCTAAAACATCGTAAGTAAATGCAGAGTTTTTTTAGTAAAATTCGCGTCCGGACACGAGCTACGAGCAACGGGCAGTGAGGTTGATACAAAATGACAAGTTTCGTTTTACGCTCGCCAATAAAGCGGAACGACAGATAACGTCTGTCACATGGAACGGACGCGAACGAAGAAAAACATTCAAAAGAGTTCCAAAGAAATATATTTTAGATATTTTCATACAATGTAAGAGATGCTTAAGTTATCGACGAGTTGGAAGGTTTCATTTTATATTTTTTTGTGACAGAAATGAGAGAGAAAAGCTAAAGTTGCTAGTGGTGATTACAACTGACACAGTGGACTTAAAAAATATTAATTAATTTATTTCCCTATTAATCAATTTTTATTTAACTTGAACTTAGAAAAGATATTTATTTTATTTTTTAGTTTTATTGTTTTATGTGTTATAAATATAATCTATTTCTGAATTTCATTTTATTTTATTAAACCAAATATTTTATTTTCAAACTAATATTGAATTGATTCAAGCGGAGATTCATGCTTAACAAGAAATCACAACTATGAGGAGGAGATCCGGCTCAGTAGTGCTCAGCAGCTATTAATGGGTTGTGATGATGATGATGATGAGATTTTTGACGAAAAAAATAGGACTACTTTATATAGGAGGGAAATACCTTATAGATTATGTAGAAAGAACAGATTGCTTAAACATAATAAGAGGAGTGGGAGAATATTGAAGTCTAGTCTCATTAAATGGTCAAAATTATAGAATACTTGCCGTAAATAGACTGGACTTACTAAGTTTTAAGCTATTGATTTTTAATAGGAGTACGTTGGCAATAAACATGTATAAAAGAATCATTTTTTTACGACTTTACATCTTATATAGGTAAAAATAGTTGCTAGATTTTGTGAGCATCAACATTAATTATCTTTGAAAACTCTGTAATTATTGTAGTCTAACAATAATTAAAATGTAATTAAAACAAGCAAATAATTGGTATACCACAAAATTATATTGGATAACATATCGGTGAGAATATATTATAATAACATTGCATAGAAAATGAGGGACTAATTGGTAGAGTATACAAAGTGCGTAGCGTAGTTCGATGAGTCCTGAAAGCAATTTCAACAAGGATCAAAATGTTCAGTTAAAGCTTGTATCGTTCAACAAAAGCCATTAACGGATAATTTAGGAGTTATGAAGTGTCCGTTCATGCTTTAATAACTGGTGTACTGGTTCTGTATAATAATATTTATCTGTATATTAATATTTGTTTGTTTTTAGGATTCCATACCTAAAGGGTAAAAATAGGACCCTCTTACTATGACTGCACTGTCGGTCCGTCCGTCTGTCTGTCACCAGACTGTATCTCATAAACCGTGATAGCTAGATAGTTAAAATTTTCGCAAATGATGTATTTCTGTTGCCTCTATAATAAATATTAAAGTGAGACTCCCATACAACAAACGTGATTTTTTTAGCTAAATATTGGTAAGTCTAACTATTTTGATAAAATTTTGCTTCGCAAGTTTATGTTTTATTAACGCATGGCATTTGCTGATTGCATTACATTATTCCTATTTTATTCAGGCCTATTGGTACCTCAAATGTCTATGAGATTTACGAAATTTGATATTTTGCAGTAAATCTACCGGTACCCCGAAACTCTACAAGATGGCGTTACATAGTTATTATTACATTTAATCTTACTGGAGCTCAAATATTTATGAGACTGCGTTAGATTGCTGCTATAGCATAAAAGTCTAATGGTACTGCAAAAATCCACGCGATGGCGTCAAATTGTTTTTATTGCATGTAAGCCTAACCGGTATTTCAAAGTCTACTGGTGCCTCAAGACGCTACAAGATGTCGTTATATTGTTACTATAGCAAGCAATCTCACCAGATTTATATTAAAGAGATTGCGTCAAATTGCTGCTGTTGCATAAAAGTTTAGTAGTACTGCAAACATCTATGTGATGGCGTTAAATTGTTGCTATTGCATATAAGTCTAACTAGTATATCAAATCTCTATATTTATAAGATGACATTACATTCTTGTTATTGATCGTAAGGTTACTGGTACCTCAAGACTCCACAACGTGTTGTTGCATTGTAACTATTGGATGTAATTTCACTGGATCTCAAATATGAGATTGCGTTAGATTGCTGTTATTGCATAAAAGTCTAATGGTACTGCAAAGCTCTGCGAGATGGCGTCACATTGTTGCTATTGCGTGTAAGATTAATGGTGCTTGAATATTCTATGAGATGATAACGCATTGTAGTTATTGAATGCAAGCCTCCAAGTACTTCAAATCTTCACAAGATAGTGTTACAATATTAATTTTTGTATTTAAGCCTACTGTTACTACAAAACTCCAAGAGATGGCGTTACATTTGCTACTATTAGGTTTAGGAGACTATTTTTTTAAATAATAGTATAAAATATTAATAATAAATATAATTTTGCTTTATTTTACAAAGAAAAATTTCTTAGAGAACCCTAATAGAGAAAGTTTGCCCATAAAATTAGATGGAGTGTAGGATCACTCCAAGTTAGTTATTATATTTTATGAAGAAGAACTGGCAAATCGTAACCATTATATAATATTCCACTTAATTTATTATATTATTTAATTTTTAATTCTAAATAATATTATTATAAATATATAAATATGTACTGTCTATAATTAGTAAGAACTTGTGGGTATTGAATATTTCAAGTATTTATTAGTCTATTTCCTATTGATCCTTAATTATTTAAAATATGTAAAAAATAATGGATCACCTCTATGTATGTAAGCGCATAACTTCAAAGCGACTGCATCAAATCGGGTAATTATTTTTTGGTGGATTAGTTACTGTCAGGACAAGGTTTGCATAAAAGAAAAAGTGAGTGTGAGAGAAGAAAGTCTGTGAAATGGTGGTGTCCACTGCAGATCAGTGACTTACTACGCATTATGTATTAGAAATTCAAAAGAAATAATATATGAATGAATAAGAGAGTGAGTGAACGGTTTGAATACGCCTCAGCGAAGCGAAGGTCAGTCGGCTAGGAGATTATCTCAGCAACGGAGCAAAGCAATGACCGGTGGATTTTTTTAAAATTGCGGCACAGTAGACTAAAGTTAGCTTTTTTTTATTTAATTCGGAGTATTTAATTCAGATATAGTGCAATTCGTGCATTCAACCAATTCAAATAATACAACATTTTAGATAAAAAATACCTTTTTACATTTAGAATGAGTTTATTTTCCAATCAGTTTTGTAGTATAAAAAAATTTAGACAAAAGCTTTTTTGTAAAATAAATTTGAACAAATGAGAAAGTATATTATAGTACGTTCAAAATAACGGCACGTAAGCTAGTTACAAAAAGGTAAGGGGACGGGTTAGAATACAACTCCCCTCTACTGCTAGGAGAGCATCTCGGAAGAGTCGAGTAACCCAGCACCCCTAGATAGTAGGGGATCTTGCCAGACTAGCTTGCGACCACTAGTTACGAATTCGACAGCCAAGTGTCATGTGCGACAGTCTTACCCCTCCCTTCCTCCTCCCATTCCGTTAATGCTGCGGTTCAGTGAACTCTGGGTTCTGTAGCATTCTTCTTTTCATTCCACTTCCTCACTCTAACTTCGAGGTGGCAACACATCGGCAAACCAAGAGTCAGTCTTTAGTATTTCGCGACAGTGTCCACTTACCATCAGGTGGGCCGTCTACTCATTTGCCCCTTAACTGCAATTAAAAAAAATAAAGAGAAAACGCTTTTGTACTCTATTGTATGTAAGAACAGGATCAGAACGACTAATTTTCATAATTGTCTACATTATATTTATATACAGAATATAATTAATTGGACATTTTTAGATTTTGAAAACTTGGATCTTTCCCTTTCTTCAGGTTAATTACTGGAGTTGCTTCTAATATCATCATGGATATAAAACCTTCCTTTGCTAATAAGCATCAATTTATTAACCGAGTTATTAATGAATAAATGTGGTACACGGAGCTACAGTATTCGGGCTTGATTACTCACATGCAATAATAATGATTTCTGTCATGCTGGCGTATTTCTTTGGCTACCGTTCGTTACTAGAATTGATTCAGATGTGCCAACTTTAAACGTAATATACTTTTATTTGTTAACTAGTCAATCTGTTTGACTTTATTTTTCCAGGGCAAAACAAAAATGTAATTGTTAACCTCAATCTCTATGAAATGCCATAAAAGTTACCATAAACTCGTGCGCTAACTATAAATCAATTATGAAAACATGTAAATACATAGTTTCCGATAGCGCGGCTCGCGGACAACTATGTGAGAAAATTATAACGCAATATCTTGTATGGCTAGGGTTACCATTATTAAATTTTACAACTACTATGCTGGTTTGTTACAAAATGGATAAATTTATGAAACGGCTGATTTAACATTTGCAAGCAATTGCATTACACAGTGTAATGGAATATATTGTTTTTACAAGGGGAACATTTGATTTTACGCATTTAGTAGAAAGTAACAACGTAGTGAATAACATGGTAAAGTCCTCTGTAATCATGCATACTCATATTATTATGATTTGTCTTTCTTATATCTATACTAATATTATAAACAGGCAAGATTTGTATTTTTGTATGTAACGAATAAACATAAAAACTACTGGACCGATTTCAAAAATTCTTTTGCCGTTAGAAATCTACATTATCCCTGAGAAACATAGGCTTATTGAGAAAATTAGAGATCCTCAGAAATTCTTACTAAAACCACCCCAAGGTGTGAAAAAATTAGCCGTAAAATGTCGTTTTCGCAAGCGCTGCGGAAAGATTGATGATAGAACAAAAACAATGTTCTACAATATTATAGAATGTATCAATATCTACAAAAAACTTTGCAAGACCATATATCCAACTATTGCAGTTATGTCACTACAAGTACTTTTTTACATTTTAAAAGTTGATAGAAATGTTTATCAAAATCAAACCACGGTTTCTATACCTTAATATTAATTCTTGTTAGATAGAGATTATTCCACTTACCTGACAACCTGGTGTCACCGCGTGGATGCTCGACCGGGCCCGGTCTGTGGTTATTCTATTCCACACATATGCTGCTGCTGGCTCTTTTCTCCCTCCAGGCGTGTTGTGGTATTCAGGATTATGCACGAACACAATATGGGAACTAGTGGACTGTATAACTTGTAATTGTATGGACGGCGGCACGTTTGTCCTTTTAGATCGTAGGTTCGTTGTAGAATAAAATACGAATGTTGAACGTGTACTGTCCTAAGAACGAGTGGCGCTGCCATCGCATCACACCACCGTCTCCGCCAATCAGAGCACACACAATCGGTTTGGTCGCCCCGAAGATGACGTCAAGCAGTGAAACAATCTCTTTATAATTATATTTAAATATTAAAGATAATTCCAAATTGTGTTGTACATATAAATGTATGAATATTTAACACAAAAAAAAAAGAAAACTCTGTTCTGGTAAACAATTCTTATCAAAATAAATTATTTCGTATTCAATACTGTAGATTGCTTTTTGAATTATTGAAATCGGATATTTCATTCAAAAGATATTACGAAATTAAAAATGTCAATATAAACAAAAAATACACGCTGACGGGCCGGTGTGGTGCGTCACGCAGCGCAGCGAGAAACGCAGCGAGAGGAGACTATGTATTAAAAAAAATTGTCCACCCTTGTGAAGCCGGGACGGGCCGCTAGTAGCTTATATATCTTTCCTCGTGTTGAAATCCACGATTTCGGGACAAACTAAGATCAATTTTTTTGAATTTAAAGAACGGAAATAAAACTTTAAGCCCTCTGGTAGCAACTTACGCTAAAGCCGATAACGTTCTCTTGACACATAAATTAATTTTTAAATAAGTTAAAAGGTTGTTCAAATACAATCCTGGCAAATTCAAACGTTTGGTAACTCTATATATAGGTGAAATAGCACGCGATATTGCATAGTTCGCGAGCAAAGGGGTAAGAATATGAATAAACTGAGCTCGTGGAGTATTCTATATCAAATAGGTGAATCATGAAATTGTAGATCTGTTGTACTAATGTCTTTATTGAAATGCCTTTTATCTAAACGTATAAATAATTTAATTAAATAATTAACTGATATATTTCTTCTTATCTAATTAACAAACAGAATACGTCTACGGTTTAAAAATCATAAGAGATTAAAGTTTGTAAGATCTAGCAAATCAATAATTGAACAAATAAATAGCCGATGTTTACAGTTGTTTCTATAACCCAAACGTATAAAAGGCTGAACTTTATAAGATATAGATGAATATTAGCGTAATAGCTTTAAACTACAGAGCAATTGTTGTAAATAGGATGCAAAAAATACTATTGGTTTTGGGTTAGTATAAAAGTGTGTAACTTGTGAAAAGAGTTGTAGCTGTAAATTTACCGCATAAAAGTGTTAAAAATTTGTGTGTTGAGACTATAAAATAAACGCATAAAATAGTATAATTTGTGTATTAATGTAACGGATACGGATACAGATACGGATATTTTTTTCCCGCTGATACGGATACGGATATCCGGAATACCGCTAGTTATAATATGTAAATCGAATGTATAAAAGAGTGACGATTGCAAGTTGTAGTTGTTAATCGAAAGCATAAAGGAGTGACGATTGCAAGTTGTAGTTATTAATCGAATGCATAAAGGAGTGACGATTGCGAGTAGTAGTTATTAATTGAATGCATAAAGGAGTGTCGATTGCAAGTTGTAGTTATTAATCGAATGCATAAAGGAGTGACGATTGCGAGTAGTAGTTATTAATTGAATGCATAAAGGAGTGTCGATTGCAAGTTGTAGTTATTAATCGAATGCATAAAGGAGTGACGATTGCGAGTAGTAGTTATTAATCGAATGCATAAAGGAGTGACGATTGCGAGTAGTAGTTATTAATTGAATGCATAAACGAGTGACGATTGCGAGTTATATTTGCAAAACGAACGCATAAGAGAGCAAAGTGTGTGTGGGTGTTATATAATATGTAAATCGAACGTGTAAAAAGTGAAGTTTGTGAGTTGTAGGCATTTAACCTTCTTTATTTAATCATCTAATACGTTGCTAGACAGTTGAAGAAGATGAAATGTAAGGTCGTAATGGACAAAATTGTTATATAATCCGCGAAAAGATAGCTGCTGGTAAAGAGAGGGATACCAGCCATACTTGACAGAATTGATCGAGTCAGGATAGTGCATTTACTAGATTTTTCAGTCCTTAGTACTGGCGTAGCGCCAGCCACGATTGCTGCGTTCATACTTCCACGATAAATGTCATATTATGTTGAGATTGTTTCAGCTCTAGCTGATAAAATATATTTTACCATATATAATGTTATCAGATAATTAGGTTTTAATTTAATATGGCTAGCGGCTTTGTCTGTTTCAAATATGACCTAAGTGTAATGTAATGTTAGTAAATAATAACCATAATCAAATTATAAAGCTGCTAAATTACTTTATAATGATTTTGTTTAAATTTTTCTTTCTTTGGTGGCTTAAATTCTATCGAAAAACAAACCGCCTGCATCTACATCTATATACTAGGCGAAAGATTTGACTGTTTGTATTATTGTTTGTTTATAGTTTTGTTTGTTGCTTAAGCTCGAAAAATATTAAACCGAATTTAAAAATTCTTTCACTGAGCTGAGCTACATCCTTATCGGGTAACATAGACTATGTGGTGTTGTAGTATATAATTTGTAGATTAGGTTACCGGTCTCTACACAATTTCTGAATGGTGTCTATTTATAAAATTTAATTTAAAATAGCCAAAGTTGATGAATTTGTTATAAAATTATCTAATAGTAGACCTATTGCAGGTTCTTCCAGATGCAATTTACCGGTTTTTTACGTTTTATTTAAATTATTTTATTATGCTATATAATATTGAACGATAACACGTCTTGCACATTTAATTTAACTGCAAATTTTCATCCACTACTACAACCTCTTCAAGTCTTTTTTTCGCGACAAAACGCACCAATGTCCTTTTTTTTAAGCGTGAAAGCGTAACAAACAGACTGAGTTACTTTGACATTTATAATATTGTAATTGGGATTTGAATTACATGAAGTTGTGAAAGAAAAAAAGTTTGAGGAATTCTGACTTAAACCAACAAAAGATATAACTAAATCTTACAGCTAAGCTGGTATCTAATTATAATATTCCGCGTAAATCCAACGTAATAGATTCGCATTGCAATTAGAAGTGCGAAACCGCGCTTGCCAAACCAAGTTTTTGACTTCATTATGCGAGAACGAACCAAACTTTGTTATAGGATTACCTGGTAACTGTATAATCGTAGAGAAAAATCAATTTACGTTTATCTGCTATTCTGGTTACGTATTTTCTGTTGTAACTTAGTTCCTGTATCTCAACTTAATTTTAATATTAGTACTACCTGACCCGGTAAACGTTGTTTTCTCACATAAATTAAAATGTTAGGGGTGAGGCACCCTTATCACTTAGAACTATAAAATAGAACATAATATTCTCAGACCTACACAAAAAAATTCATAAAAATCGGGAAATTGGTAACAATGTCACACGAAAATTTTTTAATTTTTAAATGAATTTTCTAGACATTTCAGAATTAATTTGGATGCCATAAAGCACAAGATTTTTGCACTTCATAGGAGGGATTTGTTTGAGTGTAATTCTGAGTTGGCGCAGCACGTAAGATATCAGTTCTTGACCATAATTTGTCTTTTGTTTGATATGTAAAATATACGTCTGCTGTCATTATTTATGAGTTTTTGAAGGTCAAAGTTAGAAAATGATCGTTACATTAATTTTGTAAAGGAGTAAAGTTACTGTTCCATTTGTGAGTAGTAAGATTGAGTTTCTCCATCTTTTTTTTCCTTTATTTCAGCAATAGAATTGCTAAAATCTCCTGGTTCATATCTTTTTGTTTTGTATTTTCAATAAGTAAGGTTATTTAAGTAGATTATATCAAGTGAAAAAGAAATTGGTCCAGTAACCTCCCGCAAACAGAGAGCTACGATTTCTCTATTATCTAGTTTTGTTGTTTGAAAAATAGATTTTTCCCATCTCTATAGAATTTGAACCTCAGAAGTCTTTCCTTTTATTTCCTAAGTAATTAAAAAAGGTCTTTGTTGTTAATGTGTACTATATCTTTTCCAAACACGCGTCAATAGTGACCCGGACCTTTGGAAGTTGTGCACGGAGCCGTAGCCGACGCGTAGAGGCCCTTTAGACAATTTAATTTAATATGAGATGTGACACAAACCCGCAATTATCCTTGTTTGCACTATGAGAATGCACCCAGGGACAATCCCCGGCTTGTGCAGGACTATGGCGATATATAGAAATTAATAATGCTGGGTTATGGATTGGGGTGATAGTGGACTCGGTAACTAATGCTATGGGTGAAACTATGGCGCATATCTGCTATCTACTACATTATTATTAATCTTCCTCCTCCTATTCAATCATATCTTTAAATATTGTTACTTTATCCTAGCTGAAATATTTAAGTTATTATAATAACACAATCAGTGTGGATTATTGTACGCTATCTCAATTACACGCAATATTTTAATTACAAAAGGTCGGGTGAGTTTGAATTTGTTATGATAATTATGAACCATAATAAGAGAATCACGGTTATTAAAATTTGAAACCCCTTCGCGTTCAAGTACTTTAACTGGGAATTATTATTGAGATTTGTAATGTTTAGTGGAGAATATTAAGTGAGCTTCGTAGAGAGAGTAGAGTTAAGATACAAATCTTAAAATTGTAATGGATGTTTTTATGATATAAGAAGTTTAAGAGAGAAATTATAATAACTTCTATAAAATTAAGATTTTATAATTTTATGTATGCGTTACCTGCGCACTATCATGCTAACAAAAAGAAAAACTTTACCTTGGTGGTAGGGGATCTGTTCCCCAAATGGCTTGCGACCACCAGCATGCGAATCCGCCCGCAAAGTCTAATAGACGTGTTCCGGTCGAGCTGCATGTGGGCTAGACCCCCTCCCTAGCCCATGCCATTAATTCTGCGTATCTAGTGGACCAAATTGGACTACAGTCCAGGACTTCTTGGCCGTTGTCTACAAATAAGGAGGATTTTGATAAAACAGCAATGATTTGGGTTAATCCGATAGGGGCCCAAGTGTTTGTAATTTTGAAATTGTAAAGTAAAACAGTTTTTCATCATTGTTGTAACTGATCATTTTAAAGGCAGTTACACAAATTGGTATAATTGGGGAGAGCCTCAAGCCCAGAGAACTACAAATTCATGATCCAACACTATATTATTCAAAATCATATTGTTTGATTTGAAATGAACAGTTGTAACTTTGGTTAAAGACGTAACGTGGACGTAAGAGCCCAGAGCTCAGAGATGCAACGGCAAAACAAGAGAGTATTTCTTGTCTTGCGGATGTCCATGAGCGATGGTGGTCAAATACCATAACCATGGACCATCTGCTCATTTGCATCTTATCTACCTAAAAAAAGAAAGGTTTGACCCTACATTGAAGTCGTCGCTATACGTTTTCGCAGCTACTTTGAAAGGTTGCATCTAAATATTGTAATTTATTTATAAGAAAATGTTTTTAATATTTTTTTTAATCAAATGTAAAAAATTTAAATGTGACTAAAAAGAAACATGGTGTATGGTGATAATTTTCATAAACACAACGGATATTGACGCGCTGTCCACACACGCGAAGTTCAACTAACTTTTCAACGCTTTACTAATTAGTTCCTAAAAGTTCTAACAGATGGCGTTACTATTTGTTTGTAGGTAAAACTATAATATGTAAAGTGTTCAGACGAGGGTATCCTTATTTAGAAATCATTGAGGTTATCATATTTATACTAGCTGCGTCCCGCGGTTTCACCCGCTATATTTTGGATAATTCACACTATATCATTATAAATTATAGCCTATATGTTACTCTGATGTGTAAGCAATATTATCGTAAAGTTTCATCAAAATCCATTCAGCACTTTTTGCGTGAAAGAGTAACAAACATACATCGATACATCCATACATTGTTATAAACTTTCGCGTTTATAATATTAGTAGGATGTTACTGGCTGTCTCGACAGACGTTGTCCTGTCTTGACTATAAATATTGGTCTAATGACTGATATTATGTAAGAATTATACAATTTTTTTTAACTACTAAATATGTAAAACCTTTGCCTTTTCCATTATGGAATTAAAACTGAGAAAAAATGCCATTATGTCAAACTCCATAAGTTACTTATAAAAAATTATATGGTCGTTAAGTCTTTTAAATTTTCAATTATCCGCGTAATTTCTTAATTTATTTTTACGTAAGTATCTTCTGCTGACAATAACACATCAAAAAAAGAATTGGCGAAATAGATAATGAAAGTAGTAACATAATATAATTGTAACATAACGTTTAAGGTGATCCAAGCAAAGCATACGACGCTATTTTAATGAGGACGGCTCAAAATATAATAGGCTTTATGTGACATTACATGTGCGCTTTACGCTTTGCATACACGTCGGTTACAGACTTAGTTACATGCATTAGAAATTATGTCTTCCATATTATCTTCTGTATTAATTTTAAGAGAAAACTTTGTACTCTTTTTAAGAAAGACACAATTAAATCAAGTATAAGATAATTAAAAGATATATTGTAGTTATATAATAAGGAAGATTTTTTTATTTAGATTTTAAATAAACGCACATTATAGAACACAAAAAATAGAATAAAAACTATAACAATCAAAGCAAAGGCAAATAGTAGAAGTTGATAATAAAACTCTTCTGTGGCTACTATTAGATAAATACATACTACATTTAAAACTTTAAGAAAAAATACGATATAAAAACGGGAGTTTTAGAAAGTACTAACTGCAGTTTGAAACTTGATGTGAAAACTGCTAAAACACAAATGGTTCGACGTTTTGGCTTTGTGACACGTTCTGATATTCCAAAGTTGTTATAATTTTTTTTAAATCAAGATATACAACAACTTTTTAATCACTATATCATTTATCGCTATATTTTAATTTTCATTAGAAAGTATACACCTAAATTATATGACTAACACCCAAAGACATAACGATCATAAAGCTCCAGCATCCCCACGTCGATAGATGGTGTATTTTTCGCAATAAAACCTAGCCTATGTCCTTTCCAAGTTCTAATCCGTGTCTGTACCAAATTTCATCAAAAACAGTTCAGTGATTTAAGCAATAGACAAAGCAAGCCACCTATTCGTCAATAGATGGCGTAAGTAGTAGATTAAATCGCACTTTCGTTTCTTTAGTTTGTATTCTTATATAATATCTACGTTTCTTTAGAGTTACTTTCGAAATTATAATATTAGTTAGGATTAAATTTTAATAATTTAAATACAAGCCTTTGCTACTTAAGATAACAAAATATATTAGCTTAAGTTCGACAGATTTTTTCCCTATTTTTAACAGTTTTATCTAGTCAGCCATCTTGGGCCATCTGCCATATTAGGTTCATTATCGCAGTCGGTTAAGTATATTTGCTTTTATATTTAGTTGACTATATTGTATATGTCGGGGTATAGTTGGGGTAGGATAATAGTGAAGGCCGTGTCGGGCTATAATTAGAGTAGGATAATGATAAAGAAAATTAATTGTCACTTCCGCCGCGATTTTTATATTCAAAAATTTTTGACAGCCTCAAACGAGTAAACGATTATCGATTAATTGCGACGCCAGCGCCATATTTCCTATTTCTTGATATACTTCTGATAATAATAAATTTTATCTTTATTATTATCCTAATCTAATTATAGCCTGATACGGCCTTCACTATTATCCTACCCCAACTATACCCCGACATATATGTATTCTCGCCAAAAAAAAGTCACATAAATCGGTTCATGATAAAAAAATGTGTAGCTTGAACAGGATATAATATATGGCTTACTTTTTGTACATATATTAAACCCCAAATATCAATTGTCGAGCATCACCAAATCCCCGTCTGAATAAATCGACAACACCACCAATAGATTGTTTCGCTCCATCATAAATTCTTCTTTCTTTGATGACTTTATCAAAACCACCTTTTAAATTACTGCCAGTACCTGAAAAAAAATGTAACAATTTTAAGAATCTCTTTCCTGAGGAAAAAGGGGACCTTTACAAGTTTTAATTCTAACATGAAAATTCTTGAAAAATCATTATTAATATAGAATTTTATTATATTTCAATTATACTTACTAAATAAATTTAACGCTACTTTCGTTGGCAAACTTTTGAGTCTATTTCCAAAAGTATTATGATCTTGATTTTTATCAATTTTATCAACCATCTCAATGTTGTCCAGTTCATCTTCTTTTACATCAGCTGCTTTATCTATTTCTTTTATACTCGTCTTATTTGCTACAAATTTATTTTTTAACGCAATCAAATCGTGTACAGATTTAATATTTTTTAATGATTTATTGCTATCAGTTTTGTTTAATGTGTCTTGACTGTTGGCGTCAGCTCTAATTTTGAAAATCTGTAATTAAGCTTTATTCTGTTAAATTTCCAGTTTTATTTCTATCTTTCTCTCTCTCGTTTCTCGTCTTTGTTAAGATTATTTTAAAATAACTTACCAAAACGAAAAGCAGAAATAAATTTATAAACATTATTTTAGGTTTTAAGATCATAGATTATAAACACAATTATATATTAAATTGGTAAAAGAATAAATGACACATCAACATATTACAAAACTATAATTTAATACTATTGTGAATTCGTTCAGCATTTTTGAGAACTTGTTGTGTAAATTAGCGTACAAAAAATATATGATTATTAATTTTAGCAAAACATTATAAATTAATATTGGAAATTTTATAGGCAAAGGAATTTATATTTATTTAATGTAGAGCTTATTGAAATAAAAATAAAAATTAAGAAACGGATTTGAATAAGTTTAGTACTTAAATCTACATCTACACTATTATATAAATTACACTATTATGATTGTTTGTATGTTTGTTTGTTGTGAATATGCTCGAAAACTTCTGAACCGATATTGAAAATTCTTTCAACGATAGAAAGCTATATCCTTTCCGGGTAACATAGGCTATGTGGTATTACCATAAATATGCTAATTAAAAAGATATGGCCAATTAAATGCCATAACGTGGCCATTTTGTAAATTGAGGAGTTTCTCAGGAACTACTAATCCGATTTTAAAAATTCTTTCACTGAGAGAAGTCTATAGTATTTCCGTCTCTTCCTCGTATATACTATCGTTCTCTCTCATTTTCTCTCTTTAATTTTAATCTTTTTTGTTCAGAATGATCAGTTTCTTTTCACATTCTTTCTTTCGATTATTTCTCTCTCTCTCTCCTTTACCTATTTAATTTTATTTTTTCTCTGCCCTCTCTCTTTTGTTATCTATCGCTGTTCTTTTCTTTTTCTTTCTATTACTTTTCTTTTTATAACTTTTTCTCACTCTCTCTTTTTTTAAATAATGAAAAACTACACATTTACAGAGTGACAATTTAAGGATATCAATTATAATATTGTTTTAAATACCCGGAGTGAAGCGAGGGCTCGCTCATATTTTGTAAACTAAAGTAATATTCGAACATTAACTTTTCGAACAATTACTTGACCAGTATTGATAATTATTTCACCAAAGAATCTTGAAAGATTTTTCTCGAGATTTAGATTACATTTTGAGTAGCTGTTACTATCCTACTTCTTACTAATATTATTAACGCGAAAGTTTGTAAGATTGTATGGATGTACAGATGTATGTTTGTTACTCTTTCACGCAAAAAGTACTGAATAGATTTTGATGAAACTTTACAATAATATAGCTTATACATCCGAATAACACATAGGGTATAATTTATAATGATATAGTGTGAATTATCCAAAATATAACGATAAGTGTCAGGTAAGTACTAAAAAAATCTGCCATCTGCGAGCTATTCTGGCGGGCGCCACAAAAACCGTTGGAGTTACATGTATATAATGTATAATGGATGTTTATCTTAAATAATCCTAAAAAGGCCCGCCACAGCATATACGCGTGAGGGCAGATGTCATTGAGTCACAATTTGTCGCAATTTTCCATCATCACGCAGATGAAACCGCGGGGCGCAGCTAGTAGTATAAGTAACAGGTGAGAGAGGAATTACTGCACAGCAAACCGCACCGTAATTACGAACCTCACCTGGGGTATTTGGTTCATGACACCACTTAAAAGAAACAAAATACAATATCAATAACTCACGTGATCCTCGATAAGGGAGCCTACACTACTTCCAAAACTTTATACAATGTTCACCGTGTGAAATCATTTGACAGATTGCCTCAAATCCATCAGATAATATCGTATTTATTATCTACAAGAAGTTATCAACATTGTTGCTAACTTATATATTTTTTAAATCCCGTTTTGAATGTATAGATGAGTCAAATATTGATTAGTAAGTAATTTTTCAATTACGTTTAAAATAAAACATTACTATACATCAGCAATGCATACAAATTGTTTTTTTGATGTAGATAAAAAGTTTGAAATATAAATGAAATTTCCTTTAAATTTTCAACACATTTTGCACAACCAACAGTTTTTCCTGCCCAAATGTAAATTAAATGATGAATAGATTTTCACGCGAATGCGCTCCGTTGTAACCAAAAAAACGAATCGTCCATTAATTCAAAATGTATTTTGTTTTTATTTGCTTTGTCTGTTACTGTTTTACGATAATTTCTTTGTTACTTTCAATTTTAAATTTACGTTTACAAGATATTAGAGTCACTCCTATTATCTACATGAGAGCTTTATTGCATAGTAAGATGTCATACTCTCATAATACCAAACACTCACAAAATCATTAACAATGTTGTTTCATGGATATAATTAAAATAAAATAAAAGGAACTATTCGCGAATGCATACTTTTAAATGGTTTTGCTTCCATATCGTATTGGAAAAGCTTTAGCAGTAACTGAAGCACTCTATTCTTTAGGGTCCAAAAGAAATTAAATATGTAAAAAATAATTTTTACATATTTAATTTTTTACGTTTTCGTTTCCACCTTTTCGAATTGAAATTTTTATAAATTCTACATTTTAATATTTTTAATTTTTTTTTCTTTTCAATATATCTATAAGCTTGTAAAGATGGCAGTTTTAATCTAATCAAAAATAAATAATTGTTTAAAAAAACTAAAAAATACGCTTTTGTCCAAAATTTAACTAAAAAATAGAAAATAAATTTGAATTAAAAATAGTGTAAGAAAAAAAAGCTACAAGTCGAAGCGAGTAACTCCCTCACCTTAAACAAAATCTGTACTTGAAGTTTTTAATTTTTTTATTATATGTATAGAAAAACCTCAATAATATGCATAGTTTTTGTGGCGATAGAACTGAGAAAGTCTAACAAATAATATCAAACAGTCTAAAGCAGTGTAAGCAACAAATCACTTTACGAAGTTACTCGTCAAACTGCCGTTGATCTATCGAACATAGCTTATAAGCTTTCAAGCTACTCTTAGTGGACATATTTTTAACATCTTACTGGAAATATTTGTGGACTAACGGCCGAACTTAATAATCTATCTCTATCTAAAATCTTTGGATTACACATTGAAACTAGATTCCAAATTTGAATCTGAAATGTGTAAGCGGTGGAGGCGAGTGTTGGTTTCTGTTAAAAGGCCTTGAAAACCTACACCTTGGTCACAAATCCAAGCCACTGCTTAGGTTCCTATCGTAATTCTAAGAGATCGTAATATTTAGTTATTTATCGGTTTAGTAGTAGTTACCCAATAGGCCATTCAATATCACATCCCCCTTGTAGTGATCTTCACTATACCCTTCTCATTCTCCTTTTCAATCATGTATGTCCATATTATAATAGTTAGGTTATACTAATTTAAAATACCCTTTTCATTGTTTTCAAAGCACAAATAAGTGAAATTCCATAGCTTATTAATAATAATTTATAGCGTTTAGGAATTCGATAATAATTGTAATATAATACGATCGCACGGCGCGGCGCACCCATGTCACTAGAAAATGTCGACAAAATGTAATCCATGTATTAAGTGTTACTCTTTTACACCTGATGCTTATGTGAAAAAAAAACGTTTTTTTAATATTATTAAGTCCCATTACAAAATATTCTATGAAATATCATTACGCACTAGGTTAGCTTCTTTACTAGGTCTATTATTACTTTTAATCTTGTTTAAAAACCAGCGATTTGTTATCAAATTAGCCGACCTGGTTTCACTTCACTGAGGTGTATTGAAACTGATCATTCTCTCACTCGCATACTCACTCATTCATTCATTCATTCATATCTACCCGCATTTGTGAATTATATATCATCGTTAAGGCAGCGTTCGTAAGAAACGTTTTCGTTCGATCGTTTTTTCTCCGACTTACTTTGCTAAACCGACTACCACGAGAAAGTCTTTTCATTTTCATTTTTCATAATCGGTTCAGTTGATACAAAGATTACCCCTACAACCTCACAAACCTTACCTTCTTATAATATTAGTAAAGATTGCCGTAAAGTTTGTTTGTTAACTTGTATTTCCTTCATGATAAATTTCGTACATGTCATAAGTTGTAATGGATGACGATATGCATAGTGATTGTGTATAGAATTATTTGTTTTAGTGTAATTTGTGTAGATAATGAATAATGTAAACCCCTTGCAAGTGTTAGCGGTGAGTGAAAGAGATGGAGATATCTCCATCTCTTTCTAGGTCTATTATTACTTTTAATCTTGTTTAAAAACCAGCGATTTGTTATCAAATTAGGCGACCTGGTTTCACTTCACTGAGGTGTATTGAAACTGATCATTCTCTCACTCTCATACTCACTCATTCATTCATTCATTCATATCTACCCGCATTTGTGAATTATATATCATCGTTAAGGCAGCGTTCGTAAGAAACGTTTTCGTTCGATCGTTTTTTCTCCGACTTACTTTGCTAAACCGACTACCACGAGAAAGTCTTTTCATTTTCATTTTTCATAATCGGTTCAGTTGATACAAAGATTACCCCTACAACCTCACAAACCTTACCTTCTTATAATATTAGTAAAGATTGCCGTAAAGTTTGTTTGTTAACTTGTATTTCCTTCATGATAAATTTCGTACATGTCATAAGTTGTAATGGATGACGATATGCATAGTGATTGTGTATAGAATTATTTGTTTTAGTGTAATTTGTGTAGATAATGAATAATGTAAACCCCTTGCAAGTGTTAGCGGTGAGTGAAAGAGATGGAGATATCTCCATCTCTTTCTAGGTCTATTATTACTTTTAATCTTGTTTAAAAACCAGCGATTTGTTATCAAATTAGGCGACCTGGTTTCACTTCACTGAGGTGTATTGAAACTGATCATTCTCTCACTCTCATACTCACTCATTCATTCATTCATTCATATCTACCCGCATTTGTGAATTATATATCATCGTTAAGGCAGCGTTCGTAAGAAACGTTTTCGTTCGATCGTTTTTTCTCCGACTTACTTTGCTAAACCGACTACCACGAGAAAGTCTTTTCATTTTCATTTTTCATAATCGGTTCAGTTGATACAAAGATTACCCCTACAACCTCACAAACCTTACCTTCTTATAATATTAGTAAAGATTGCCGTAAAGTTTGTTTGTTAACTTGTATTTCCTTCATGATAAATTTCGTACATGTCATAAGTTGTAATGGATGACGATATGCATAGTGATTGTGTATAGAATTATTTGTTTTAGTGTAATTTGTGTAGATAATGAATAATGTAAACCCCTTGCCAGTGTTAGCGGTGAGTGAAAGAGATGGAGATATCTCCATCTCTTTCTAGGTCTATTATTACTTTTAATCTTGTTTAAAAACCAGCGATTTGTTATCAAATTAGGCGACCTGGTTTCACTTCACTGAGGTGTATTGAAACTGATCATTCTCTCACTCTCATACTCACTCATTCATTCATTCATTCATATCTACCCGCATTTGTGAATTATATATCATCGTTAAGGCAGCGTTCGTAAGAAACGTTTTCGTTCGATCGTTTTTTCTCCGAGAAAGTCTTTTCATTTTCAGGTTTCATAATCGGTTCAGTTGATACAAAGATTACCCCCCTACAACCTCACAAACCTTACCTTCTTATAATATTAGTAAAGATTGCCGTAAAGTTTGTTTGTTGGCTTGTATTTCCTTCATGTTAAATTTCGTACATGTCATAAGTTGTAATGGATGACGATATGCATAGTGATTGTGTATAGAATTATTTGTTTTAGTGTAATTTGTGTAGATAATGAATAATGTAAACCCCTTGCAAGTGTTAGCGGTGAGTGAAAGAGATGGAGATATCTCCATCTCTGTCTACCAAAACTCTTACAAGGGGGTGCGGGGCACGAAGACTTCCCGACGTAGTGTACTATTGCGTGACGTCGTGGTGAGTATAAATATAGAAAACCCGCCGACGCATGAGTTCGTGAATAAACAAGATCAATCGAAGAAATTCGTTTAATTTAATACAGTCTACATCAGTTGTTGGTCCATCGAGCCGGATCAGTTGCTGGACCTCCGAGTAACCGGATCAGTTGCTGGTACATCGAGTAGCCGGACTGGATACAGAGTGTCCCGATGTCTTCACCTACCCCCCAAATATGTTAGAGGGAAAGGAAAAACAACGAAAAAAAAGATCTGATTTAATAATTATTTATGTAATTTAAAAAAGAACAATTACAATAGCTCAGGGTCGTGGGTTGGTTTTTTATCGCCGTATGGTCGTGCCAAGGATAATACTCCCCTGACAGCGCGTTGTCACAGGTGCAGGTTTTTTAGAAAGTGGACAAGCTCGATCCTGAGCTTCGATCCCCAACGTTCGGACTAACTTGGATCGATGTCAAACTGAATGGTTCGATCCCGAACTTTGGAACCTGGAATTGTTATGAATCCCAAGTTATAAAAAGCCTTTAAGCCTCCGCTGATTGAGAACGGCACACCCACGCTTAAAGCAAGAAGCGGTGTAGGGAAGTATTTAATGAGTAGTTGGTACAGTTCACGATCAGAACGGAGTTACAAAATCTTATGATGCGAAATAATGAAAAAATAACAAAACAAAAGAAACGAGGCAAATATAATTAATAGCTTTAAAAATAAAAATAAAAATTTAAGGACAATAATTTTTTAATTAATAAGTAATTTAATAAATTTTTTTTTAAATGCAAATTTTATAGTTATATTAAAAAAATGAATGAAATAAATTAACACGTTTAAATTTACCACGAGGCGAAAGGATGACGCAATCGCTGCATAGCGATTGCTCGTGCAAAATACAAATAATAAAAACTAATTAAGCACTACCTATATCGTGAAGAATGTGCAACTTACCCTTATTTGGGGTGAAAATTAAAACTGAAATAAGTTCAGTAATTAAATTATCTAAGACAACCTCGCACGGTCAGGGACGGGCCGTCACTGCCGTGTCCTCGATCAGCGCGAGCGTCGATTACTCGGTTCTTTTGTTTTAGTAATTGTAAGAATTAGGGTTCGTTATCGTTATTATTAGGGTTATCTATACTATTATATAAAGAGGAAAGATTTGATTGTTTGTATGTTTGTATATTTGTATGTTTGTATATTTGTATGTTTGTATATTTGTATGTTTGTAAGTTTGTTTGTTTGTTGCGAATAGGCTCGAAAAGTACTGAACCGATTTTGAAAATTCTTTCACCGATGGGAAGCTACATCCTTTCCGGGTAACATAGGCTATGTGGTGTTGCCATAAATACTCTAATTAAAAAGATATGGCCATTTAAGTGCCACAAGGTGGCCATTTTGTAAATTGAAGAGTTTCTCAGAAACTACAAATCCGATTTAAAAAATTTTTTCACTGTTAGAAAACTACACTATTCGTGAGGGACGAAGGTGATATAGTGTTGCCATATACTTTTTTTAATTAGTAGAATATGGCCATTTTGTTGCTACTGATCTGATTTTAAGAATTTTTTCACTGTTAGAAAACTACACTATTCGTGAGGGACGAAGGTGATATAGTGTTGCCATATACTTTTTTTAATTAGTAGAATATGGCCATTTTGTTGCTACTGATCTGATTTTAAGAATTCTTTCACTGTTAGAAAACTACACTATTCGTGAGGGACAAAGGTGATTTAGTGTTGCCATATACTTTTTTTAATTAGTAGAACAGGGCCATTTTGTTGCTACTGATCCGATTTTAAAAAATCTTTTACTGATAGAAGTCTATAGTATTTCCGTCTCTCTTCCTCTTATAATACTATCATTGTCTCTCATCCGCTCTCTTTAATTTTTATCTTTATCTGTTCAGAATGATTAGTCTCTTTTCACTTTCTTTCTTTTGATTATCCCTCTCTCTCTCTTTCTTTATCTCTCTCACACTCTTACTTTCTCTCTCTCTCTCTTTCTCTCACACTCTTACATTCTCTCTCTCTCTCTCTCTTTCCTTTACCTATTCAATTTTATTTTTGCTCTGTCCTCCCTCTTCTACTATCTGTCGCTTTTCTTTTATTTTTGTTTCTATCATTTTTCTTTTTATAACTTTTTCTTACTCTCTCGCTTTTTTCAAATAATGAAAAGCTACACAGAGTGACAAAAAAATATTATAAGGACATCAATTATAATATTTTTTTAAATACCCGGAGCGAAGCGAGGGCAGGCCCCTAGTTTATAATATTTTTATTTAATATTTTAATTTTTTTAAATTTAATTTCTATTATTAATATGTCGCCATTTAATTTCTATTATTAATATGTTAATAATATGAAGTCAAGCCACGAATGTTGACGAATGTGGACCGACCACTGGGAACACATTGTATCGCGCGAGCTAAGAATAGGACGTGCAAATGAACCGGCTGCATCAAGAACGAGTCTTGGGTGGGTGGTGCACGGAACAGCACCACGGAACTTTATCCGCCAGGAGGGCAGCGTGCTACACGTTTACGAGTACAAACCATCGGCGAGCGCGAAAGATGAACAGCTGATTCGGGAGCTTCAGGATTTAGTGGAGGCGCATTTCAAGATCGAATCACTAGGAATAGGAAACAAAGCTAGAGTGGCCGCCACTGACCAGCGCGCCACCGACATCGTTAAAAGAATAATTAAGCAAATCAGTTGCGGTTATGAAGTGGGGCTACCATGGAGGCATGATAATGTCAACTTGCCACACAGCTATCAACAAGCATTCCGCAGACTGAAGAAAATAGAACAAAGAATGGACACCGATCCTGTATTCACCAGAGAATATACCGCTCAGATTGATAACCTGCTGAAGAAGGGGTATGCAGTACCGTGTGACGGCTCCGAGCGAGACTGTTGTCCGTTGGTACTTACCACATTTCACCGTGAAGAACATGAACAAGCCTGGAAAGCAACGACTGGTTTTCGATGCAGCAGCAAAGAATAATGGACTATGCTTGAACGATATGCTGCTCGAGGGGCCTGACTTGCTACTCTCTTTGCCTGGCATCCTGTTCCGTTTCCGTGAAGGCGTGGTAGCGGTGACGTCGGATATACAAGAAATGTTCTTCGCATTCAGATTCGCAAGGAAGATCAACCCGCACAGCAGTTCTTATGGCGAGGCAACGAACGACAGAAAGATCCACAGATGTTCAAGATGAGCAGCATGATATTTGGCGCGGCGAGCTCTCCATATAAGGCTCACTACGTGCGTAATCACAACGCGGAGACGCACTCGGCTGAATATCCACTCAACTACGAAGCTATAACAAGAAGTCACTATATGGATGATTAAGCAGCTAGCTACGACTCAGGCGAAGCAGCAGCAGCAGTGACAGAGATAGTTGCAGTACACTCGCACGCAGGCTTCACTCTGAGAGGATGGAGCTGCAACGAACCGATGGTGCTACGCAACGTGCCCCGCGAACTACACGCTACGTCGCCTACGACACTGGGGGGAGAACTACCAGAGAACAACATCCTAGGGCTCTATTGGAACGCGAAGTGCGACGAACTCGGGTTCAACACCTCCATGAACCGGGTGGCAGCTGACGTCCGAGCGGGAAGGCGTGCACCCACGAAGCGAGAAGCACTCAGCGCGGTCATCTATCTATGATCCACTCGGCTTGTTGAGTCATTACACTATACGAGCGAAGATTATTCTTCAGAGATTGTGGAGACTTCATATCACCTGGGACGAACCTATACCCGACGAAGACAACGAACTTTTCACCACATGGGTGACTCAATTGGAGGACATCGCGCGGCTACGCTTGCCACGTTGCTACACTACGCAGAGTTACGAGAGCGTTGAACTACATGTGCTTGCATAAGAACGGAACCGCAAGCGTCGTATTAGTTGCAGCCAAGGCGAAAGTGGCACCACGGAAGGCTCTCACCATTCCGCGTCTCGAACTACAAGCCGCACTCGTCGGAGCGAGACTCGCCGACGCTATAAGAAAAGAGCATCGTTACGACGTTAAGAGAACTACGTACTGGACAGACTCTTCTACGGTGGTTCATTGGATTAAGAATGACACACGTCGACACGAAATAACAGAACTTACGCACAAAGAAGAGTGGCGTTGGTTGCCTACCGATCAGAACGTGGCAGACATCGCTACGCGACTCACCGACGCACCGATAGACACAAGAGATCAGTGGTTCAGCGGACCAAACTTTCTATATATGCCTGAAGAACAGTGGCCAATTCAGTCCGAAGGTGGAGAAGCAGAAGAGGAAGTCCTGCTTACGGTCGAGACGAGCAAGATAGACAGCTGGATACCGGATCCTACTCGCTTCTCGAAGTATGAGGTCCTCGTGAGAGCAGCTGCAAGAGTCCTAGCCTTCGTCGACATGTGTCGTCGCAAGACACAGCATCTAGAGTTGCAACACATTCAACGAGCAGAAACAGAAATTCTACGATATTCTCAGCAAGAAAGCTTCAGTGAAGATATTGACCGCCTTCGATCAGCTCGGCCCATTGCCAGGACGAGCAGGCTATACAAGCTGGATCCGGAGTTGGAAGATGGCTTACTGCGAGTAAGAGGAAGGATAGGGGCGTCAGCGCCTGCAGCAGACACTAAGAAGCCGATCATACTGGACGGACGTAACCCTATCACGAAGCTGATCGTGCTTCGAGAACATTGCGCGGCTGGTCACGCAAATAGAGAGCGCGTTATCAACAATCTACGCCAGGGCTATTGGATTTTACACTTAAGACCGACTGTACGCGCCGTTGATAGAAGCTACACGTTCTGCAGGAAGAGGAAAGCGATGCCACGAACACCTGCTACCGGAGACATACCGGCGGCCCGACTCGATTCCTTTCATCGCCCATTCACCAACCGCGGAGTGGATTACTTCGAACCGATGCAAGTTAAGGTGTCTCACATCGCGCGCCGTACACATCGAACTCGTCGCCTCACTGTTGAGTACAGATTCTGCAATTATGGCGTTAAGAAGAATGGCGGCCCGTCGAGGGTGGCCGCGACTCATGTTCTCAGATAACGCTACGAACTTCCGTGGAGCAGATGAAGAACTACGCAAGGCCTACGCAGAGTGGGCACCAGCACTCAAAGAAGTGGCATTCGTGTGATAACGCATTCGCAATCGTGACTTTGAGTTCGTGAATAAACAAGATCAATCGAAGAAATTCGTTAAATTTAATACAGTCCACATCATAAGTAATGAAAAGTAAAAGTTTAGACAGAGATATATTTAAAAACCTGAATTTTTTTAGACTAGATTTAGATAGAGAGTGTAATATTTTTAATATACCTACGTAACATTCTTAGGGAGGAGTTTTTACGATATATTCGATAGGTTGAGAAAATCGAACATTTCAGCTTCGACATCGAAAGGGCGGGACAAAGAGTGGATGAGTCAGTAGAAAGCTTTGATCGCGTTTTTTAAAAAGAAACTTTCAACACATAGTGTATAGCTATGAACTACTTTTTATTATATAGTGCAAGAATAGTATATTTCATGCCGAGTTCAAAAAAATGCTCTTTTTTACTCGAAAAAGGATGCTTGCTTCCGTTTCAAGAATATTGTAATTGTTACGAACGATATTTTTTCTACAACCCAACACTATATCAGAAACCTTTAAAATGTCGTGAAATCGAAAAGAGAATTTAACTGAGTGCGAAATGAAATTCTATACTATATTTCACACTGATTTGAGAATTATTTAGTTTGTTAAATTGAACGAATTTTGAGTAAAGTAAGTTTTCTGTTACATTTTTATTATAAACTACCTGCGTCCCCGCATCTGTACCCGCTATATTTTGGATTATTTACACTATATCATTATAAATTATAGCCTATATATTATTCTGATGTGTAAACTATATTATTGTTAAGTTTCATCAAAATCCATTCCGTAGTTTTGCGTGAAAGAGTAACAAACGTACATCCATACATTCTTACAAACTTTCGCGTTTATAATATTAGTAGGATATACATTTAGCTGTATGTGTGTTTGTTACAATATAGTCTTAAACAATATCGGATGCTATATTACATTCAGCTACTAAACTTTTCTTTTTCGTATTTTCCAATTTCTGGATGACTTAAAGGATAGAAAAGGATATTATTCAAAACTATAATAAAAGATTTATTATATCTCAATTTAAACATTCAGAGAGATAAGTATTGTTAACAGTGTTCACTTTGAAGCGGTTTGCAGCTCTATGAAGATAGTGAAGCTAATTTCCGCGCAGTAACTAGTAACAACCTTTATCTTCCGCTACATGTCATGTAACCTGGTTTTGCGTATTCTTTGTTACCTGCTATATAAGCAAGTCTTTTAAAATCCTTTGATTAGCTAGTACTCATAGTATAAAGTTTTCTTTAATTTAACCACAGGCCGTTACACTTACACAGTCTGTATACTACTTTTTACCTCTTATCCATTCTTCCAATTCAACTTGTCATAAACCCTTGTATATAGATAGAGAACACTTTGAAGACCCCTGAACTAAACAGTAGACAGCCTGTCTAGTAGTAATCTTAAAAAAAAAAAAAAGTTCTTATAGCTTATAGTTAAGTTCATACATATTCTACTCCTGAAGAGTGTGCAAATATTTAAATACATTGAACTTAATTTTAAAAGTTATTTCTATATAATGTTAAAATTAATAGTAAATGTCAAGTAAATAAAAAAAATATATTTTCCTAAAAGTGTCAATTTATAACAATGTCACATCAATTCAAATTCCACAAGTTAGATAGTCGTTAACATTATAAAATAATTTTTCTAATAATAAATTGAACAAATTCTTTTTAAATAATTTAAATGGCAATCCTTTTAAATTGTCTGGTAGTTTGTTATATATATCAACTGACATACAATATACATTTTTAGAAAAAACTGTTAATTTTTGATATGGTACAAAGTTTATTGGGGTACCTTGTGGATCTTGATATATTTTCTAGATTTTTTTTGAACAAGGATGGATATTTCTTTACAAATAAACATATTTCGAATATGTACAAGCAGGGCAGAGGAAGAATTTATAGCAACTTGAATAAAGGCTTGCAACTGTCCAAATAGCACCACACAACGATCTCTGTCTCTTAGTCAGTTTCAGTAGTGGAAGTCAAAATATAACTCTGCATTTTATTTGCTAATGAATTCCTTATAACTATGTTAAGATGTACTTTTTAAAAAAATCCAGCAGATTTACAGACAGAAAGCAGACAAGAAGTCTGGCTTACATATAGCACTACTAGAAATAGGAGGAAATGGGTTATTTTTACTTCTTACTAATACTATAAATGTAAAAGTTTGCGTGTATGAATATTTGGATGTTTGTTACTCTATCACGCAAAAACGGTTGAACGGATTTCATAAAAATTTGGCACACAGATAATATATAACCTGGATTAACTTATAGGCTACTTTTTATCCCGGAAGTATTTAGATTTTCTGCGGAATAATAACGAAATGTTTATTGCTGTAAGCGCCTAAATATTTTATTTTAGCAATATATTGAAGGAAAGGAATTTTTTTTGATAAATCTAAAATATATGTTAGTATTACCTCTTATAATTAAAAAGCTATAAGTTATGTAGGCAACTATTTAATGCTTCAAGTTTCATGTTATAGCTTATCTTCTTATCAGATTACTTTTAGTGTTTGTACATATTTAGCGTGTTTTAACTATTATTATTATTATTAACAGTATACTGCGCAGTAACACACAAATGACAATATTAACACATAAGCTAGCTGGAAGTCAATCAGTGTCTGGGGCTTGAGACGCACGAGCATGTTTACAGACGTCTTTTACTATGCACAAACTCTCACCTCCACCGCTAGACCTCGCTACCAAATATTAAAATAATAAAGTACATTACTCACGTGCTCCCCGATAACCTAACACCACGCCACCAAACAATACTACACTATCAGTCTCAATACTTTGTAATATGTACTGCACGACACCACTTGACAAATTGACTAAATCCTATAGGAACGAACAGTTTTATATTGTCTACTGAAAACAAGATGAAATGAACTATTCGCGAATACTAATTTATAACCGGTGTTGCTAACGTTATTATTATTTTTTGATTTTCATTATATTCATTCATAAACATACCGCAATCTGGTGGCCTATTCTTTTCAACCTATCTCTTTATTCAATCTCATCATTAGGTTAGCAGTGCCTTGGACTTGTGACCAAGGTGTAGGCTTAAGGATATCCTTTGTTCGATCGAGACACTCGCCTCCACAGCTCAGGCTCTCTGTTAAAACCTAACAACTACATAGTAAGGTACTCACGTAACCTTAATCGGACAGCACTAACACAACAATGCACTTAACACTTCACTAGCACTATCTAGAGACTACTTCACTCCTTGAGGGACCGCGCTAAAGTAAGACTACAGTCAGGCTGTCGATGGCATATAAAGAAGTGATACTAATGATTTAAATAAGCAACATAATTATGAAAAAAAACGTAATTAAAAAAAATGAAAAGTATAAAAAATCTTCAACGACCTTTAGATATCAAAATATTGATTGATAAATAAAATTAAAAAAAAACTTTTGGTGATATTTGATAGGGCGCTTAAGATATTGTAAAATAACATATTTTCTTAATACACCTGAAGTTCTTTTTGGGCCATTCTACTCTACATAGATAAAAAATCCTCGTAGTTTGTCAGATTTATGTTTGTTTTCTAATTCAATATAGAAGGTAGTTCTGGTTTAGCGATAATCCTAGTCTGAACACACAGAAAGTAGAGGAAACGAAACTAATTAACAAGTTGAAGCGGGAGATTTCGTTAGGCGAACAGTTATTTTTGCCAACTTTGCCGCTACTAGTTATTTATATAAGAGATCTCGTGATACCATTAGGCTTAGCGAAACTCCAGTAATGTTCTCAGTTTACTATTATTATTATAGAACTACCTAGGTGAGTTTAGCCTGCTCAGTCTTCTTAATCGCAAGTCAGTTCTGGATCTTTGTTTTGTGTACAAAGTTGTCACAGGAAAGATCGACTGTGAGAGAGTTCTAAACGAAATAAAATACAAAGTACCATTAAGATTACCTTGTACACCAATGGCAACTTTTTACATTAGAAGGTCTAGAACAAAATATGGACAAAACGCGACCTTAAAACGACTATTGAGGTTGTGTAATATTTGTTTGACTGAAATAGATATTTTTGGAGAATGTTATATTTTCCAAAAAAAAATTAAGAAATTGTTGAGGCATGCGATTTGAATTATTTTTATAGCATTTTTAAATTTTGTATTTATAGTTATTTTTTAGTCATTTGCATTAATTTTCTTAAAATTTTAAATTAAGTGGGCTTTTTTTGATATATATTAGTTTGGAAAGATACTTTTACTATATTTCGTGAGAAAAACATCAACACTTAGACACATAACCACTTTAATAACACTTATCACATCAAAAATCAAAGAAATACTGCGCTCTGTCACCGTGCATGATCTTTTTATATCTTTTATACCTTAGCCTAAAAAAATAACGGAAACAGTGTCAATGCTGACAATTCATCACTAATATGACCTAACTAATAGACAATTAATTTCCTGTACATTATACGATAGATAATATTCAAGTATTGTACCGACATATAACAACCATTTATATAAAATTAAAACGGATGCTAACACAGATAACTAAATAAAGAGGTATTTCTCTACTTTATATGTTAAGCGCAGAACATACTGAGTGCGTGTGCATTTAATTTATAACATATACTGAGTGCGTGTGCATTTAAATTATAACATAACAACCATTTATATAAAATTAAAACGGATGCTGACAATTTTTAATTTTTTATGCTTGTATTTGTAATTTTGTTCTTTAAAAGTATGCTGCGTTTTGTGGATTATTTTTAAATGTTGAGGCCGTCTTAAAAAGTTGCTTTCTTACGAATATAGTAAAATAAGATGTTGTTACTGACTAGTTCTTAGAATTGTAATTACTGGTAATAACTAAATAAATAAATAAGTAGTAATCGGAGTGAGAGGGGTATTGAAAACACTAAAAGGGTTATTATATCAAATGCATTAAAGGTTTAGGAGCTCTTCAACACAATTAAAACATCTACTGCTTGGTTTTACTGTTTTATCTTTAGGTCAACATAAACCTTTTTTTTTACGATGGGAAATGCTATTTACGCATCCCCTCTGAGTTGGAGGGGTATGTGGGACTCACAGCGAGAAGCGCCGACTACCCATTAAAACCCATCGGTACCGCCGCCGTCGCGCATTGGGTGCTGATAAACCTAGCCTAACTCAAACCTAACCTAACGTTATGTTGACGTAACTAGGTGGCAACCACATTGCATAGTACTCATGTGACTTCCATTTGAGACGCTTAGCACTATTACTTCCTTTCATAAGCACGATTTTAGACGATGTTAACTCAAAGAGATTATTCAATGGACAAAGTGATGAAACAGTGCTAGGAGCAGCCCTCCACTAGATGGGATAATAGTGAAAGTAATTGTAGGCCAATCACAGGATACTAAAGGTCGATGAGTTGTAATATGACAACGTAAGTGGTATTAAATATTACCCTAACATATGCGCCTATTTTAGTTACAGCCAATGCATCCTCGTTGTAATACGTTAATCATTATTAACTTACCTGGTACTTATTGTTATTGTTGTTTTATTAAATTGAAGTAAAATCTTTTTAAATTCATCTATGGGTTATTCTGTTAAATTATCTTACTAATATTGTGAATGTGAAAATTTTCATCTACTCAAAAACAGTTAAATTAATTTGGTATGATGTTACCTTGATTAACACAAAAGATACATTAGAAAAAGTAACAATTTCAAAAAATTATAATTGATATATTATTTAATGATGGCTTAATTTTAATGAAATTTTCCATAGATACAGATAGATACTTTACAAGTTACATTGTTATTTGGATATATGAAAAGACATAAAGATTGTGGTGCATGTATAAATACAAGAAGGCCACAGTTGAGGTGTCAGTTGTGTTGTTCATTATATTTAAAAAAAAATCTTTACGTGTCTGTAATTTTTATTTATTTATTTATTAAAAGGTACACCAACGGCGAGTTTACACATAATATTTTGCTAGAGAGATTTACAAAGGTTTTACATTTATGTAACCACCAATTAAAGGCCTACACAGCTTTCACAACAATATTAATCTAACCTATAGTCGAGTTTTATTTAGCTTTGAGTCTGTGCAACATCATACACTATAAACAAAAATTATATTAATAATAAAAAAGAAAGTACTTAAGCCTAGGGTAACAAGATCGTTTATGTTAAATTATTTATATAAAAAAAATTTTTGAAACTTTTCAAATTCATACGGAAAATGTCGACGTCATGGTAAGTATTATAAAAATCATTATAAAAACGCATCATACGATTGAGAGGAGTGTTACTTCCTAAATTAGTATTATAGGTTGCTGTGAGTAGGGACGCCCCAAGGATCTTCTGCGCCGTCGTGCCAAATATTCTTGTGCCGCCTACAATATTCTTATTTATACTTTTTGGCATTCGAGGTGCTCTTTGGGTAAACTTTATTTTATTCGAATCATATTATATTTTCATTCTAACGCCTCCTAAAAACATTCCAGCGCTTTTTCTTCTCTGCGGCGCATAGTAAAGAAAAAGGTTAGCTGTGACGCGATAACAGGAAGAATATTAAACTACAGATAATATGTATAATTATAGTAATTTTAGACTTCTTATTCACTCGCAAATATGTTATATTTGCGCATACATTTAATATTAAGTGAATTTGAGAGACAAATACAAGTGAAGAAAATTGAAACGTTTCAAGTGAATTCTCAAAAGGTTTGAACTTGCCTGTTTATTTTCGAGGCAAGGCATAGTCTACTTAAGTTATGATTTTCCTCCTCTTTCATCTTTCAGTTATGCTAATATGGATATGATATAATAGGTACTTCAGATTTATTCAATATTAAGTTATTTTACATCATTTAGTGATAGTGTATACTTCAGCTAGAGGTCGTTATTGGATTATCTTGGAAACATCAACAAAACATCTTCAATAGGTAGGAAGGTTATATACTGTCAACGTGTGGAACATTTGTGATATTAGAAGTATAGAATTTTCAATTTTCATAATTTCAAAAGGATTGCCACAAAATTCTGAATAAAAATAAATAAAATTATGAAAAATATTTTTTTATTGAGAAGGAGTTTGCGTTCTTTTAAAAGATTTGTTAAATATCTTACTAGCAAGTAAACAAAAAAAATTGTCTATCATAGTGAAATATGAATGTGCGGGTCTGGTCCTTATATAGGTAACACTTCCAATGTACAAAGAGAAATTCCTGCTAGAGTAAGTATGAGGTGAATAAAGACGTAGTATTTAATAATATTAATATTATAAATGTAAAAGTTTGTGTATTCGGACATTAGTATGTTTCTGCTGAACGGATTTCATTGAAATTTGGCACACAGATAATTTATAACCTGGATTTACTTATAGGCTACTTTCTATACTAGAAAAATTCATCGTTTCGGGATAATAATGAAATTTGTTTGTTTGTCAATCTAAATAAGTACAAGTGTTAAATTGCACCGACGACTACGCAGAGTCGACTAGTAGTTCAATAAATGTTACAAACTTCACACATCCATAAATTAATGTAATTTTTCGTATATTTTAATAAACGAGTATGTCCACACAAAACAGCCCGGTATTAGTTTAGTTGCCTCGCGAAGTGAAGTAAACTCGTGCATGTATTTGCGTCTAATGACGTATGTTGCGAGCGGACGCGCACTTCGACTTCAACTTAAACACATTTAAACTTTTACCTAACTTTGAACAAATTGTTAGTGCATTCAATTATACTAGTACCGTGTTTTCTGTGATATATAAATATAATTATTTGTATGTTTTCCTTCTACTTCCCTTCTTCTTTCTTCCTGACGTTCTTTAAAAATGATTGGCCTAATATCTTGCTACTAAACAAAAAATATTGACTATCATACTGAAGTGTATGTTTTTAAATTGTCATTAAGAGTAAAACTTCCTGTTTTTCCTTTTTAAATCTCTGTTATTATGGTTTAGTTAAAACAATTTTAAACGACTGATGATGTGCGCAGACGAGAGTTAATGCATAGCAAAGAAAAACAATAAACTTACTCTTGGTCTCAAGTCACAAGTGCTGTTGAGGCACCTGTTTGTTGCTATAAGATTCACTCAATTGATCTCTCAGTGAAGCGAGAACGAATTATATGTATATATATATGGAATATCTCGTAAATATTATCAAGTTGAAAAACCTTTGTCGTTTTTTATATTATATTTTTTAATAAAATATCTGATAAAAAATTATTACACTAAAAAAATTATAAATTACAGATCTACGATAATATTAGAAGGGAGTACTAAACATACAAACAGAAGTATTCTATATTTTACTACAAACCTTATAATATAGGTTCAAATAAAAAATCAGAAGCGTTTAATATCAAAGATGTCTTCAAATTTTTACCCTCGATAACGAATGAAAAAGTCCCCTTTTTGAGTCAGCAAAATTTTAATTGTATTCATAAAAGTCGATGGCGATGATGAGTATAATTGGAATTATTCAGATTTCAATGAGGTCTTTAGTGAGCGAGCAAAGGATTAAGTTGATTATAAAGTAAAGGCTCTGAAATTTTACTTAATGACAGTATTTTTCATAGTTTGGGTTCCACCATTCTCTTATGTTATTTACTATGCTATAATTATATGTTGGATCATTCAGAAACTCACATAAAGAGCAAATACCATCATCTTCAGGGGCTTCTTTATATGCGTAATGATTATGCCACCTAAAATATTCAGAAACACAAATTAACTAAAACTTTTTGATATATGGAAGTACTCAGAAATAATCAAAGTAGAACTTACCGAAAATATTCATAATAAATATTAGGGTTTGCTATTGCTTGAGCGATTTCGGATACTATTGCTTCTACCTTTAGTTTCGTAGCATCAATATAAGATCCTGGTGGTAAAAACCTGCCATAATAAACAATATTTAAATATCTGGATTTCAGTTTAATCTACTTATACCATAATTACCTGGAGTAATCAGCACCTCCATAAACAACTGGTACAGCAAAGCTATGCAAAGGATAAATTAATTCACGAGACACATAGTCCTCATTTAAGTTATTCTCAAAAGCAAAATAAAAGAAATAATCTTTCTTTATTAATAAAAGACATTCCTCTATTCGCTGACGTGGACACTTCATTTTGCCACACCAACCAAATGTATCTAACTGAAGATGAGAATTTGCTAAATATTTTTCAAGATCTTTTACGAAATTCTGGTGGAAGATGGAAGTGGAACTACAATCTGATATTATCCACGCTGCAGCTTTCCTTTTTCCTTTAAGTTTCCTCTTTACATCTTCAGTAGTAGGTATCATTGGGTGGATCCATGTCATGTTTGTTCTTGGTCCAACTTCATTACCATCTTTATCAACAATTTTCAAAGCCGTGGCAGTTATATCTGAATCTAATTTATATGTCCAGGTAAAGTTAAAATAATTATCATAATTCTTATTACAAATAGGATTGCTACTTGCAGGATATGTCGATTTAAATATATACTTTTGGTGTTGAGCTCGTAATGGAGGATGTTCATCCCAATCGCTGTCAATACCAAACATGATTGCTTCAAAGTATCTCAAATCAACAAGAAGACTTTTATCATATGTGACATAACAATTAAAATATGTACAATTGTTTAAAATAAATGGTTTTTGTCCATGATTACTTCGATGATGGTAAATTGCATCAATATTCCACGTGAGTATGAATTTCAAGTCTGTAGGCAACTTTTCTGGTTTTTTAAAATCCAATGTCATTATTGTTGAATTTCTTTTATGCTTTCTTACTTCGCGTATAATTTTCCTTGTGATTCCAGGTGTTTTTAACACATAATTTAATTCTAATATATCATCTTTCTCTTCGAAAACAAGATACATTATTGAATGCAAAAAGATAGCAAAATAAACGCTCATCAGAATAGCCTTTAGAGTTTTGCACATGTTGACTAATGAATGCTGTTTCTGATGAAAGTCTTATATATCTTTGTTTATAAGCAACCTGAGGAAATCACAAACATCGTTCGCAAAGTTCTCGATACAAAGTCCGAGAGCTCTAGAGAGACGGATATAAATAAAAGTACTCAGACATGCTTACGCATTTGGCCTTATTGTAAAAAAACTATAATGATATCCTGTATGCGTATAGCTTGTTCTACAGTATGGGACTTTTGTCAGACTATTTTGTCTACTTGTTTTTTAGTCCCAACCATGTCCAAAGTTTTATTTAATAGGATAAGCAAATATACCGAAAGATTTGTTGTATAAAATTTTAATTTGATTTTGATTAATTTTGGAAAGTCCAAACACTTTCCTTAGATACAAGGAAAATTTTATTTATTTTAAGACTTTCAAAAATAATATGATTTTTACAATTGCTATTATAGAATAGTGGTATATATGTCGGGGATTTTAAATGATCTGAATGGAAATGGAAGGAGGAAGGTGGGGAATATTGGGGAACAATAAAAGGGGGTGATGGTATTGAATGGAATATTGGGTAAACGCAACGTAGATACTTCTACTGAACCGATAAATGATCTAATATGATCTTTAACAATTACGAGAGAAACCTAAGCAGTGCCTTGGACTTGTGACCAAGGTGTAGGCTTAAGGAGCTCCTTTAAGTAATTACAACACTCGCCTCCACTGCTAGGCTCTCTATTTAAACCCAAGGTTAAACGCACATAAACCTAACCTAACACAAGACGAGGTAATTACATTTTAAAGTACTCACGTGACCTTGATCGGACAGCACTCCTAGCACTAACACAACACTGCACAACACTATCACTATTTAGACACTACTTCACTTCTTGAGAGATCGCGCACGACTAAGACTTCAGTCAGACTGTCGATGGCATATAAAGGGTCGAGGTTCGAGACTGTCATAACAACGGAAGTGACTACTACCCTACTACTACCAACGCCATAGACAGCGATGATGATTCGATTTAATCGATAACCTTTTACTATTCTCCGACATATATTTATAAGTGTTACATGGAAATTACTATTATAGAGTCGTGGTTAAGTTCACCCTTCTTAAGGTCCACGTAAGTTAACTTTATTATCTACTGTAGTTAGTGTTCGGGCAGCAAAGGGGAACGTTATAATAATATGAAAGGGTTTGACCCTACACCTTGCTTGCAAGTTCATGGGTATCATTCCTCTCTCATTGAATGACAAGGTGGTGTTTTACTAATTACAACGCTGTCCTAATGCAAATTTTAAAAAATATTTTATACTTTAATGTAAGCCTCTCGGTCTAAAACGATTTCCCAGAAATATGCTCACAATATTTAATTAAGGAGAGAGGAGAAAAGAAAATTCTACATATGCTAATACAAGTTTGAAGTACAGAGAGCTAAATATGCCAATTATACTAGACGTAAAATTAAATATGAAAATCTCTTTGTACGGACGGACGCGTTTTTCATCCTTTACACCAGTGATATGCAAATGACAAAAATAGACAAGTACCCTCTTACCTGACGGGAAGGAATTTGCGTTATTGTTTAATATGTGGAATGTTTCATATAAACTATTGTTTTTAATTACTTTGTGGAATGTTTTGAGGTCTAGTAGTATGAGGATGTTTGTTTCTCTCTGATGCAAAAACGAGTAAATATTTTTTTTATTACAGCAAATGTATAGCGATTGTCCAGTAAGTCCAGAAATGTTTTTATATATTCTGTTTTTTCTGTCAAGATTCCGTTTCACAGGAAGGTCTATTTATAATCCCTTTGTAGTTATAAAAAAAAACCATGTGGGTGAAGGCAATTGAAAAATATAGCCTTTTATGTACACTAAGGATATCTTATAGCACACGTAAAAGGAACAAACCTAACGGCAACTAATAAAATAATTTTTGTGATTAAAATCTTATTTGTAGTTTGAAAATTGACAATTGACTATGTCGTTGTATGGGGAAAATCTTTTTAAAAGTTGTTTGTAATAGCCCGACTCGCACTTAACCCGTTTTTAAACAGGCTATATGCAAATTGTAAAGGAAAGGGTTCATTTTAGAACAATAAAGCGAGAGAGGATCATCTAGTATCAAATAATTGTCATACAATCCCCTCATCAGCCAAAATACCAGCAAAAAGTATAAGATCCAACACAAACATCGTGTATCTTTTTTGTTAATCGCTACCGAAATTCACGGCTTTAGAAACTTTTTTCGCCTCAAAAGCGAAGCTCTGAATATTAGCAAAAAGTCATTAAAAGTAAGGACGCTGTTCATCATGGCGGTGAAACCTCAAAGTCGGTATTAAATCGGTGAGTTGGTAGGACCTTAAGTTATAAAAGTTCATTCATTTAACGGTTGTGCGCGTTCGGCCCGGGCTGAAATTCAAATTATATCGTATAGTTATGTGTTATGTAGGAAACTTGCTCAGATGGGAATTGCCGAGATGAAAACCATTTTTTAAGATAACATTTTATCTTGTACTTTATCTAGAAGCAATATATAATTTCTTCTTCTTTCTTTAATCAAGCCATCCAGTATTTAATTACATAGATATTAACATTCACAACAAGATACAAACTTCGCAATGAATTTAATCAAAAATATTATATAATTCATGATACCAATGCACTCCAATTTCATTGATTAGAATATAAATAACTAAATATTGCATTGCTATTTAAAGAGGAAAGGCACCTTCCCGTCTGATTATGATGAGGCCTTAGGTTAGGATTTTACCTCTAGTTTCATTTATGTTTACTTCGTCTATCTGTTTTATAGTGTAAATATTAAGAGCCTAAAAAAACAAATAATTTATATTTTAATTCCTGTAGTTGTGACCTGATGACGTATATCGTCCACGACACCAGCATAAAAGAGAGTAAATTATCAGCTCTATGTTTGGGCTATAATGTCTTACTATCATATATGTCGGGGTATAGTTGGGATAGGATAATATTTTTTTAAGGTTTACGTTAGGTTAGGTTAGCCTTATGTTAACCTATCCTAACAGTGAGACCAGGCAGTGGAGTGAGTGTTATGATCATTTAAAGGATATCCTTAAGCCTACACCTTGGTCACAAGTCCAAGGCACTCCCTGGTATCCTGTTCAAAAACTACAGAATCGCAAGGTTCGATCACTTCATTCATTTAAATCGGCTAGCTCCTCTGACATATATAATAAATAAAATATTTTGAAACCTTGTACGATTAATTCCATTTAAGTTTATTTAACCTGCTTGATATTTATTGAAAACTATATTTAATCGCGTTGAAACTCATTCTGTATAAACCATCCCACTTCTGATATTATCTATTTGAAACAGAGATTATGTACTATATTGGGATAAAATAAAAGAAACTACCCGTTTATATTAGGTTGTCAACGGTGTTACTAGCTTAAAACCTTAAAACAATAATAACTTAAAAGTTTTTTGAATTTTAAATATTCCAAAAGCTTGTTATTCTGCAAACCTGCGTTATATTTGTATTGAACTCTTGCGAAAAGTTACAACTGAAATCTCGACCTACTGGTACAGATTTCTAGGAAGCTAAAACACTGATAAAAACGTATTTTATATATTCCTAATTTTAAAAATATGTTTGTATCAGTTAAATTTGTTAAAACTTTAATAACCTGAAATATTCATAAATAAAAAATATATACCTCATATATATCTTAGTTTAAATGAAATAGGAATCCGGGGTCACGGCAGTGCTTCCATAAAATCTAAAAAGTTAAACACGGGCACCAATTTTTAGTGATCAAGAGGACACATTATGAGTAGCAAATTCCGAATTTGTCAACAATTTTTACATATCAGTTTTCGGTCTATTTTCGGAGTTGTTATCATGAGTGTATTATGCCTGTGAGAAAGGGCCTTAGGATTTTTGCTCAAATTTTTGGATTTAGCTATTTGTTATTATAGTTTCTTGTTACTAAAGAAATAAATAAATTTTATTATTATTAGATGAAAGTTGTAGAACAGGACTTTATTAAACATAATATTTATTTGGTTAAAAGACTGCATTGCGAGAGTGGCTTCTTTAACATTTTATGTTTTTATTTGAATTCCAAAAGAAGTTTTTGAAAAAAGTTTAAAACCTCCAAATTCCTTTGCTAATGACGATTAATTTATAAGCAATATTATTTTTCATTATTAGTATTCAGCGTGAAAAAAATGAATACTTCGCGCGATTTAAGGAAAAAGTTTCTTTTATTGGTAGCGACTTCTACAGTAATCAAGGTAACTTTGGAGAAGATAAAGAGAAATTTTACTTATAGAAATATTAGTGTTATTACAAGTGAAAAATGTTTTATTAAAATTATATTCACTTGTAACAAACCAACAAACAAAGCAATCTATTTTGGAAGTCAATCATAAGCTGATATGATAATGATACTTTGCAGGTATACTAAGTAGTTTGGATGATATTAGTATAATAGAGCCAGCAAGGTTGATAGTATTTTCAGTGACTAACTTAAGACCTTCGTCGGGTTTGGGATTATATATTTATCTTTGTATTTGCGAGTATTTCCTTTTATTTTATTTTAATTTTATTCACGTAACATTTTACAATAAGACAGTATATAACATCTTTTCCAATAGATTTGTGTCAGAGCTCGCTTGGTGACCATCGTGGCTATTCAAATGGTGTGGTGTCGTATTGCTGGAATTCCATTGTGAATGATTTCGTGAGTAATCGACGAAGCACGTCGATTATAACAATTCCTAGTAATTTGCAGTCTATAAAATAAAATAAAATGTATTGAATACAATACAATTAAGATTATTCAAAAGTTGTTTTACAAAACCATTCACAATTTACAATAAATTCAGTATTTTAAAGTTTCGGCCTCTTCGGCAACTTTTGTTTCATTCAGTTTCCGCACCATCGGCCTTTATCCTATTAGTATAATTAAATCCAATGGATTCGTCGGTTTTAATTTCATTTTCGTGTTAACCCTTTAAGTTTTCAACGTTTTAATCCGACCCGTGTAATTTGGACCATAATTTCGAGGATTGACTTAAGTCGATAGCCCATTGATTTTGGTCCGGTTACATGAATTATTTAAATTTCGGGAACTTTGGCGTTTCTATTTTTAAGGGTTGCATTTACTTTATTGTTTTATTTTTTTACAAACATTAGCTTTATTAAATATATTTAAATTTGGACAGTTACCACGACATGTAGATAAACGTATTAGGTTTTATTAATATATGTATACTATTAAATATTGAATATTGATCAATATCTCGATTATCGAATATTAACTTACGACCCCACCTGTCATTATAGTGGGAATAGGTGAGGGGGGTATTTTGTATTATACAAGGTATGACTTTTACGCAATAAGGTATAGTTGTTCACACATCTCGTGTGATTTCAAAGTGTTGTGTAATTGCCGTTTTTCTGCAGAAGTATTAAATATTTGAGGCCTTTTAATCCTGTACCTGGGCCGCAAGCCCCAGGCACTGGTTGGCTTCTGTCTGCATTGTATATTATTGTAGTGTTTTGAGTGTAATTGTCCAGTAAATCTACCTGTGTTAGCTTTTAAACGATAGTGATAAAGCTGAGAATATAGAACAAAAGAACCTATTTTTTTTCAAATTCCCTCTTCTTAGAGGCGTTAAAATAGTGACGTTATCTTATCGAAGCGAGATAAAACAAAAATGGCATATATTATGTTAAAAAAAGTCAATATACAAATATGATTGTTAAATCTAACTTAAGAAGTGGGAACTCGTACAACTGAAATTCCATTATAATATTAATAAACTAAGTCCTATGATGGTATGATGATTTTTGTATTGAAAATATGACTGAATAATATCCAAAGTAGTGCTAGTGGAAGTGTAACAGTGTTGTGCTGTGTCGCTAGTGATAGGTTTTTTTGATTGAGAATTAGGTACGTGAGTGTGGATATACAGTCCAATTCTTCTTTTTTAGCTACGCAAATAAATGCAGTACGTATAACTTACCAAGACAATAAATCTAGTCCAACACGCGTTCAGATCATTATAAACTTGAGCGACCACAGCCCTGAATATAAAATTATCACCTCCCTGACTCAGCGGGTTTAACTTCATTTTAATAAAAACGAGAAAAAATTACGTTGCCAATGTCTCCGAGTGCGACGAACGCTGAGCGAGGTTTTTACGTCGATTTCACTTGCTTTTTATTTGATTGCTGTTTTATTACGATAATGAATATAATTTTTATTTAAAATGTTTTTATAAGCGTCATTAAAACAATGAGTATGGTATGTAATAAATCTTATGGATTTATTGATTCCCCAGAGTTTTTTTTTATCTATATCTATATCTATACTAATATTATAAAGAAGTAAGATTTGTATTTTTGTATTTTTGTATGTAACGAATAAACATAAAAACTACTGGAACGATTTCAAAAATTCTTTCACCATTAGAAAGCTACATTATCCCTGAGTAACATAGGCTATATTTATTACAAGAAAAAATTAGAGATCCTTAGGAAATCTCACGGAAACCAACCCAAGGTGCCAAAAAATTTGCCATAAAATATCTTTCATCGCATGCGCTGCAAAAAGTATTGATGATAGAACAAAAAAATGTTCTACAATATTATAGAACGTATCAATATCTACAAAAAAGTCCGCGAGACCATATATCCAACTATTATAGTTACGTCACTATAACTACTTTTTTACATTTTAAAAGTTGATAAAAATGCCTATCAAAATCAGGCCATGTTTTCTATAAATTTGTATTAATCCTTATCCAAATAAATTATTTCGTATTCAAGACTATTTCAATACCTGTTAATTACTTTTTGAATTATTAAAATCGGACTTTCCATTCAAAAGATATTACGAAATTAAAAATATCAATATAAACAAAAAATACACGACGACGCGACGGGCCAGTATAGCGACGCAGCGCAGCGAGTAAAGCGGCAAGAGAGGGGGCACCGAAATGCGGGAGGGCCAATATATTTTTAAAAATAATATTTCACCCGCGCGAAGCCGGGATGGGCCGCTAGTAATAGATAAGGTGCAAACGAGCAGATGGTCCACCTGATGGTAAGTGGCAACCATCGCCCATGGACATCGGCAAAACAAGAAACACTCTCTCGTTTTGTCGATGCGTTGCATCCCCGAAGACAGAGTGGGGAGGGGCTCACCCGGGCTGAAGGCTCAAGTCTATCGGAACAGAGGTTATATACAATCTTGGGATAAAGTAAATGGTGTTGCTAACTAGAGCGTCTTTAAATTGTATAATGTCACAAATTTTTATTTATTTTATAAAAGGACGTGGTGGCATCAAATTAGAATTACTTAATTCGATATTCTCAGGTTTGTTGTTTAGAACCATAGAGTTATGAAAAAAACAAAGCTTTAAATATGAAAAAACAAAGTTTTAAAAATCCATATTTTCTTACTCACAAATTATGTAAAAAATATAGAGTCTTACTTACAATAGTCACCAAGCTTGAAACAAAAAAATTTAGTTAGTCTTTTGTAGTCTGTTTGGTTGAAGCTCCCACCAGTTCTGAAAGGAGTTATCTATTGAGAAAAACTGTCAAAAAAAGTCAACAGTCGCTCTTTTCAAAACGGCATTGTTTATGTATAATAAAGGTAAAAGAGGTAATTGAAACCTACCTAGCAAACGTAAAAAAATCATGAATGCCATTGATGAACTGACCTATGACAATATATTAAAATTTTCCAACAAAGTTAGGTTTGTGTCTTCATCCAAATTCTTACTTTTCACGTACTGTAATAAATCGCCAAATAGAAATTTCTGAAATATAAAGCAATATGAGTGTCTACACTTTTCCATTTTATCCCAGTGATGGTTAAGAATAACACAGGCACACACCTCTGACATTTCATTTGGAGGAAACCTGCACTCCTGATTGTTCCTTAAAGTTCTCAAAGGTTTGTGAAGTCTGCCTACCCGCACTGAGCCATCGTGGTGGACTATGGCCTAACTCTGAGGAGGAGACTCGGCTCAACAGTGGGCTATCAACGGTTTATGATGATGAAGATGTTTAGCTCAGTTTTAAATAATATTTAAATACTTGATTTAATTATTTTCCAAATAGCTATGTAATGCACTCGCACAATAACTTATATTAAACAATGCATATCTAATTTCATCTCCACGCTGCAGTAGTTCAAAAGTGCCAGAAATTTCATTATAACATTCACCGCGTGAAGGCTTTCAAAGCCGAAACCCGAAATAATATAAAGCATATTCTAACGATGGTTATGTATTTCGCGGAAACATCAAAAATTTGATGTTATTTCAAACTACAAAGTAGAATTTTAATAACAGAATGGACCCATGAAAATACTGCTATTTTTATGTCATTCATGACGATTTTCAGAAAGTAATTCATGATGATTGCAAGTATCTACAGTTTTTTCAAATATTTTATAAAATTGCCTTTTAAAACTTTTATTAAAATACACACCAGTGAAATGATGAGCCGTGACGTCATCCTTATCCAGTTATTCTCATCCTTATTTAATATTATAAATGCGAAAGTAACTCTGTCTCTCTATCTGACTGGTTGTCTGTCGCTCTTTCACGCCAAAACTACTGAACCGATTTAAATGAAATTTGGTATACAGCTAGTATAGAGCCTGAAAAAAGACGTAGGCGATTTTTTAATGCGATAAAAGAGTTGTAAGGGGTTGAAAGGGGGGGATAAAAGGTTGTATGGAAGTGTCGACATTTTTAGGACTAGAAGCTTGAAATTTATTTTTAATGTTGTTGATTCGATATAAATAAATATGACATTAAAAGTTTGTAAAAGTTTTAGCCTGAAGGGTGTAAAATACCATTAGGAAAGACATTATTCCATGCGGACGAAGTCACGGGCACAGCTAGTTATAAATATGAAATCTATAGTTCATAAGTTTCACACCGTTATAACCGTGTATTCAAGTAGTTTTTTCACTTAACAATTTATTACAAGTCAAACGTCAAATCGTTGCTATAGGTGGTGTGGTGTCGTAATGCTGGGACTCCATTGTAAAGGATACGGTTTTCCGTGTAAAATATAACTCTCATATAGATAACGTTAGGGTGATAAGACATGAAAAGATCTGTGCAGAGCTGACCCGTTCACCCGTGAGGGGACGGGTTAGAATACTATTCCCTTCTGCTGCTGAGAGAGCGCTTGTAAGTAAACCAGCACCCCTTTGGTGGTAGGGGATCTATTTCCCGACTGCAGCAGCACTCGCACTTCTCTTCCCCACTATCTTCGAGGATCCAACGCATCGGCAAAACAAGAGATACCTCTTGTTTTGCCGATGTCCATGGGCGATGGTGGCCACTTACCATCAGGTGGACCATCTGCACGTTTGCACCTTATCGACCATAAAAAAAAGAGTACAAACAAACCAATTTACGTTTACTAAGTCCTGACGTCATCACTTTATTGACGTTTGTGCTATCATGGCGGATAGTTGGATATTGAAGTTTCATTTTATTGAAAATATCATTAACCTCAGTTATATTATAAAAATAAATATTTAGTATTTGTTGTTTATTGTCAACTTTCTTCTCTAGTCTTTAATATCTCCCTAAGCTGTTAGCTATGTTCAATTACCGATTTGCATAGATATACAGACATCAGACATATACTTTAAGACAAAGGTATGTTAATCTAGAAATGAATCAGTTTATCATTCCTAGCGTTGTTGCATTATTCAGCTTTGATTACATTACCTCTCAATTATGTACTATTTTATCCCTCACCATCTTATATAGTAATCTGCTCAACATTACTCCTACAATATAATATTATTCTGTTTTGCTTTATCTTTGTATATTTTATTAAGAAAAAAAAATGTATTTTATTCGTGACTGTCTCTTAGTATTATGTGTATGTAGTGAAAGCTGTTTCTTTCCTTATATAAGAAATAAATATGTATATAAATAATATCTCTGAGGGTTCCGTATAATTTCAATAAAGGGAAAAACACTATCAAATTTTGATTTTTGTATGGGAATTTTGATTTATCTTGAAAATCATAATTACAATACATGATATAAAAGCGGCTGTGGCTTTTCATTAAATTGACTTACGAATTGACGGTTTGATATTACAATTTACATATTTGAGGAACTAGAGATTAGAATATTTTGTATAAATTTCAACTTGATATCTTCACGTTTATCTGAGAAAAATGTTCTTGCGTGACAGTCAAAAAAAGTTAATATTCTAGTGATGTAGAAAAAAAAATTACAGTTTTTTAAATTTTATCCTTTATTTGTGTTATGAGACTTTACTTCATGCTAAATTTCACGACGCTAGGTCATTGGGAAGTACCTTATAATAATATAAGCGACACAATAACGGTCATATCTTTTCAATGCGTGGACTTAGAAGTTTGATTTTTTGCCAGTCGCAAGGGACCGCACGAGTATTTGATATTAATTTCAAATTAATACCTTCATGCGATTCTGAAAAAAGGGTCTGAAAAAAACAGACGGACAGACAGACAGACGGACAACGAAGTGATCCTATAAGGGTTCCTTTTTTTCCTTTTAAGGTACGGAACCCGAAAAATGAATAAAAGATAAAATATTATTATTTTAAAAAATTGCTTAGCTTTTCTACAATACAATTTTTATGAAGTAAAAACAAGTGATGTGAAGAGGATTTCGTTACAACTAGTTGACAAAGTTAGTTGGTGGTTTTGTAAAGAATTCAACCTGGTCTTTTCTTTTTTTAATAATGGCGAGGAAGATGATAGGTTAGTGCCCCACAGTCACACTCAATCAGTCATTCTGACGAGGGGGGTTAGGAAAGTGGCAATCGCCTTGAATCGACTCTATTTCTATAGTTGTAATTGCTGTATCATTCATTAATTAAAATTGATAGCATAGATAGATGTATCTTACGCCTAACGATTGAAATCGCCGCAATTGTCAATATGTTGTCCGCCGTGTTGACAACTGTCAAAAATGTCACTTGTATGAAAATACTTATTTGTCTCTTTCAATTCGTTTGCCTAAATTGAGCAATTCTACATTTGCTGTCAATTTCGATTGTAAGTCACGTGACCTTTTCTTAACCTTACCTCAATCCCATACATTTTTAATTTTTCAAAAAGCGTTATTGACTATTGACTTGACATTTTGCCTAAGATAGAAGATATATATTAGGTTACATAACATTATAACTTTACTCTTTAAAAGTTTGCCGATAAAATCGAGAGAGACGTGTAGATTGTTCTGTATATGAGAGTGAGTAAGAGCGCATGATCGCAAAGTCATTGTTTTAGATAAAATATTTGTAAAGTTAAGAAGTTTTAATATCATGAATGATTTCATGAAGTAATGTCCTATAAAGTCGAGTTTCCGAAGCCCACATTTGGCTTTAGCCCAAAAAATTAATTGGAGACAAGAGGGCGATGTTTCAGCGAGTGCGAGGACCAGCTAGCGGCTGTAATTAGAGCAATCGCACTGAGTCACGTCTGCCAGTGTCGCTAAGTGTGCTTCAGGCTTTATAGTTGTTCACTTTCAAGTTGGGACCAGCTAAATTGATTAATATATAACTGTAACTATGTAATGTTTTCTATACGGTTTATAAATTAGTATTCGCGGGTAGTTCAACTCAAACTCAAGTATCATGCAGTATATATTAAAGTAGTGAGACTAATAGCCTCCGTTATCGAGGAGCACGTGACTTACAAACTTTAATATTTGGTATCGAGGTCGAGGTGAAGGTGAGAGTTTATGGTTATAAAAATGTCTTTAAACCTGCTCATGGGTCTCAAGCCCCAGGCACTGCTCGGCTACAATCTAAGTAACATGTTATTATTGTTGTTTTAGTGCTAGTGTGCCGTTCCATTCTCTTAATAGTAATAAAATAACTTTATGGTCCATTTTCTGTTCCATTCTAAACTTGTTCCTGGGTCTCCAGCTCAGTCTTCTGTATTCCATCTGCATGTTATTATTATTTTTAGAATGTGACTGCGTAGTTCATAAACATCTGATATTAAGTTAAGTAACATATAATTTTAAAAGGGATGCAAGAGGACCGTGTAAATTGATTATCCTTACTTAGTTATATAAATTGTAAATAAAATAGATTCTGCAAAAATTTATTGTTTTATAAAAGCTGTAGTAAGAAATCCTATTTGTTTATTACGAGCGGCCTGTCCTCGCTTCGCTCCAGTTATTTAAAGCAATATAATAATTAATGTCCCTAAATTGTCACTCTGTAATTCATTATTTAAAAAAAGAGAGAGTAAGAAAAAGTTATAAAGAGAAAACTAATAGGAAGAAAAAGAATAGAAAAGCGACAGATAATAAAAGAGGACAGAGCAAAAATAAAATTGAATAGGTAAAGGACAGAGAGAGAAAGAGAGAAAGAAAGAAAGTAAAAAGAGAGTAATCATTCTGAATAGATAAAGATAAAAATTAAAGATAGAAAAAAGAGAGGATGTGAGAGAATGAGACGGAAATACTACAGACTTCTCTCAGTGAAAGAATTTTTAAAATCAGATTAGTACCAACGAAATGGCCGTAATCTATTAATTAAAATATGTATATGGCAACACTAAATCAGCTTTGTCACTCACGAGTAGTGTTTTCTATCAGTGAAAAAAAAATTAAATGGGATTTGTAGTTCCTGAGAAACTCTTCAATCTACAAAATGCCCACCTTATGGCACTTAAATGGCCATATCTTTATAATTAGAGTATTTATGGCAACACCACATATGTGCGTATGTTACCCGGAAAGGATGTAGCTTCCTATCGGTGAAAGAATTTTCAAAATCGGTTCAGAAGTTTTCGAGCCTATTCGCAACAAACAAACATACAAACAATCAAATCTTTCCTCTTTATATAATAGTGTAGATAAAATAAAACTATTACTGTTCATATGTATATAGCCCGCGACTTTGTCCGCATGGAATAGTATTTTTCCTAGTGTTATTTTGCATATGAAGGAGGATTGTCATGTTTATTTATATCGAATCAACACCTCACAAAATAAGTTTAAAGCTTCTAGTTCTAAAAATGACAATACGCCCATACAACTTTCATCCCCCCTCTTCAACCCCTTTAAACCCTTTTTTCGCATTAAAAAGTAGCCTATGTCCTTTCTCAGGCTCTAGACTATCTATATACCAAATTTCATTTAAATCAGTTCAGTAGTTTTGGCGTGAAAGAGCGACAGACAGACAGCAGAACTAAGAATCTTAAAGAAGCAACAATTTATTGCAATATTATATTAAATGTCTATTCCAGTCAATTTAAGTTGATTAACTCGCAAATATCTTTAGTTTGTACCAGATAAGTGTAGCTAAGAGCCCTTCAGGCTCTTTTGTTATTCAGTTCTTGGTCTAAATCTAATCTGGTCGTAGTTATACTTAATGGCGGGTGTTATTCATTTGATTATAATGAGTCTTTATATCATGAAGTTGTAAGATATTTTGGTTGTTTTTAATTTAAGAGCGGTTAACACTGAATGGGGTTGGAAGCAATAGAACTGCCCATTTGTATAAAAACGAGATACATTTTGTGACAGCAGAAAAATGGCAGATGCTTGCAAATCCATTGGCTCTATTAATTCATGTTATTTCTCATTTAGTTTCTTAGTTCATCCGGATTGTTACAATAATTAAATTTTCCCTATTTTATCACATGTTGTTAAACTGTATTAAAGTACAACTCGTTGGAACTTATTTCACATACAAAACTTAAGGCACGTAGATAATGGATAGAAGGGTGAAGAGGTAACGGATCGAGGAAATATCCCGCTCGGCTATCCGTCATACTAATAAATTTAAATTATAATAAGCTTAAATAACATTATCTATACGTAGTCTGATTGTAATGAAACTAATATTCCCGGCCCAAAATAAGTTATCTGTATATGTTCAATCACTCTATAAAACTGCGTACTTCTGAGCTGATAAAAATTTTTACTTGCAGTGTCTCATTATCTAGTATCGGAGCCTCATCATTATGAGTACTGGAAAGTACTCAAATACATGCTAATATTTTATTTTTTGGGCATTCTTTATTAGAGAGTTCCCTCTGTTCAAGTTCAAGACCTTGATCCTGTTAGCATCCGTTTAAATTTTATCTAAATTGTTGTTATATGTTATAATTTAAATGCACACGCACTCGGTATGTTCTGCGCTTAACATATAAAGTAAAGAAATACCTCTTTATTAATAGCATCCGTTTTAATTTTATATAAATGGTTTTTATATGTCCGTACAATGCGTGAATATTATCTATGGTATATGATAAATTGTTTACCGTACAGGAAATTAATTGTCTATGAGGTAGATCATATTAGTGATGAATTGTCTGCATTTATACTGTTTCCGTTATTTTTTTTAGGCTAAGGTAGGATATAAAAAGATGATGCAAGGTAACAGAGTGCAGTATTTCTTTGATTTTTGATGTAATAAGTGGTTATGTGTTAAAGTGCTAGTGTTTTTCTTACGAAATATCTGTGCTAATAGTTCTAGAGCTAACAATCCTGACCAGAGTAATTGGGAAATGGATAAAAAACGACTATTGCAAGATAAAAAAACTTAGTGCTCTAATAAGCGAAGTATATAAAAACCTAATCATGAAAACATTTCTGAATCATACAAAAAAAGTTTTTAAAAAATCATCAAAATGTTGTTTGTGTTTCTTGAGACTTAGAAATACATTTACAGATACTTTTTAGATATTGTAATAGGCAGTTGGCTGAACTCGAAAACTTAATTGGTAGCTGGATAGTAACAGTAAGTGGTCGCAACTAATAGTAGCTATAGTAGCTGTCATCAGTCAGAATCACGCTTGCGGTCTATCAACATCATTCGTCAAGTTGTGTTAAGTGGAGTTTCCTTATATCATTATGGTATCAGTCGCACAATACTATAACAATCAATACTAATAACGAAAGAGTAAATTTCCGATTGTTTCAAAATGACGAATATAAAACGAGACTTACTTATGCAGTAATTAGATTAGTAAGTAGATACGAATTTCTCGATCTGGAAAGAACTCTTACTCAACATGCTTATACTCATTCTCTCGTACACATCACCCTTAGCAACAATAATCATCATATTGCAACCAATTTACACAATACCTTAACAAATAAATCATTTACCTAAACCTTCCTCATGTTCTAAGTGAACATGAGGAAGGTTTAGTTCTGTAGTCTTTGAGTTTATCGTGAACAAACAAATAGACAGACGCGGTGTGGGACTTTGTTTTAAAATCAGCATTATCATCACAACCCATTAATGGCCCACTGCTGAGCGGGGTCTCCTCAGGATGAGCAGGGGGTTAGCCATAGTCCATCACGCTGACCCCGTGCGAGTTGGCAGACTTCACACACTTTTGAGAACTTTTAGGGAACTTTCAGGAGTGCAGGTTTCCTCACGATGTTTTTCTTCACCGTTAAAGCAAGTGATATTTAATTGCTCAAAACACATAACTCAGAAAAGTCAGAGGTGTGTGCTCCGGATCAATTCCGGGCCTACCGAGTAAGACACCGATGTCTTAACCACTGGGCTATCACTGCTTTTTATAATATGTTGTGATAACTTTAACATTCTTTTTAATATGTTATATTTAACTTTGCTTAACTTACAAATTAGAGAGACGTGTATTTGATGAACTAAGAACGAAGTTTTGTTTATAGGAGAGAGGGGATGTTCAGCTAGCGGCACTAGCGGTACTTTATTTTTCTCATAAGTTTAATTGGTTATATTGTGCATTATAGAAAACGTTTATTGTTCTAATTAATAATAAATAAATCAAAACCGAACACGACATTTTTATTCAACAAAAAATAGAAACATTGAATTATTGCATTTTACATTTGGATTATATAACAACAAAAAATCTATTATAGACTTATACTTATATATGAAACAAAGTCTGAGTTTAATTTTAAACTGACTGACTTTTAGAAAGTAAATATATAGGACAATATTTATTCTAGAGAGGTTCCTGCAAAACTATTGATAAAAAAGAGAATTAAGAAGAACCTTTGAAGGTACAATAATCCTTAATAATTTTACTATTCTTGGATGAAATTCCACTAATTGTGTTGATATGCTTTTTATTTAGAATTCAATTTTTCCTTTACTTGGAGGAACTTACACTTGATAAAGGTCTTAGGTCCTTAAAAATTAAAGGTATATCAAAATAAGTAGTGTTGCCCAAATTCAGTCTTGGTCTTGCAGTCTTGGTCTTGTTCTTGCGTTTTTGCAAGACCAAGACCAAGAACAAGACCGCGTATTTTTAGCAAGACCAAGACCAAGACTAACCGTGCAAGACTTGAGCAAGAACAAGACATAGCCTGCAAGACTCTTGCGTCTTGCAGCTAGGACTTAGAGCTATTTCACTGAGTAGTTAGGTGTAACAGTTCGGTGTATAGGTAGGTACGCTTAGGAATTCTATGAGACGCAAAAAACTGTATCAAAGAATATGAAAAACTGGACCTATGCGCATTACGACTAATACCATAAACATAGCGAATAAAAAAATTATTAAAATCAAACTGAGTGCATGCATAGTTATGTTTTAACCATCGGCACTTTGATAATGCGGCATCAAAGGTTTTGTACTTACTTCTCAAAGAAATTTGCCGCTTTTCGGAAGTACATGGTTATGATACACGCGCCGGCGGCTTCTTTTGAAATCTAAAACAATCGTTGCCGCCACGCCGAAATCATAACATTTGACACTATTTGATTGCCGCCATAGGGCGTAGGTATACTCATGCAAAATAATTTCAAATTTTTTTACTTGGTCAAAAAAATTGATATAAAGTATCATAACCTAATGATAAAGCTGTTGATTTGTGTTGTATTTTATTTTTTATTCAAATAAATGATAAATCGTAAAACTCTTTTATTAAATTTCTTATAAGTTGAGGGTTCAATCTCTTTTTAGACAGATAAGTATTGTTCTTTAAAATACAGTCAAGTTATTGTAATTAATTTGTTTTTTTACATGTTTTAGCAAATGTAAGCTTATAAATCATAAATGTTTATTAAGAAACAGTTACTTCCATGGAAAACGACATATAGGTCAGTTGATTTTTCGAATTTCTTATCAAATCTTCAGTTATTTATTAATCTGCTTGATCTTTACTATGGCTATATTCATTCAAGCTCACAATGTTCCAATTCTAATACGTTTTTCTAGGATTTAAAGTAAACTTTAATAAATAGTAATAGACTAATAGGTAATTGCAAGACTTGCAAGACTCTTGCTGCAAGACCAAGACCAAGACCAAGACTGGGAGCGCAAGACCAAGACCAAGACCAAGACCAGGTGTATTGGCGCAAGACCAAGACCAAGACTGGCTAAGTCTCGTCTTGTTCTTGCGTTTGGGCAACACTAAAAATAAGTGAATATTGATACTTAATTTTTAAAATGTGGATGATAAAATACGTCTCACAGAATCAAAAACTGTTTTAAACGTCCTAACCCTGGCCGCTGGAAATAATACATCTAACACTCCTCTATGATGATTCTTAATTGGTATCACCTTCATCAGTTCTTCTTCTTCTGGTGTATAAGTAATTGTAGTTGGAATTGTTTCTGTTGTCTTCTTGATGTGAGAGGAATTAAGAAGAACCTTCGGAGGTACAGTGATCCGTGATATTTTTAGTGTTTTTGGGTGAAATTCTACAAATTGGGTTGATATGCTGTTTATTGGGAATTCATTTTGTTCTTCACTTGCTGGGTCATTTGCGAGTCTGTTCAGCGTACTTGTGTATATATCTTGGAAGTTAACTGATGATGGCACGAAGGAGTTGTATGTGTTTGTATATGGATGATCATCCTCTGTTGATTGGGTATCTGTATGCACCTGTAATTGATTATTATATTAACAATATTTAGAATTTTTGATAACCTTTAAGTGGCTAGTAGGTTATATTCTATCCTATTAATAAAATATAGTTCTCTTATTACTTATTGAGGATCACGTAATTAGATTAGATTAGTTAGATGATAGACAGCCAGGTCGAGCAGTGGTGACAAGTGTTAATGCAGGAACCCTATTATAATAAAAGGGTTCCTTAAACCTACACCGGAATTACAAGCACCCATGGTACTGCCTTGCTTACTTTTATGGCATTTAGGTATTGAAGGATTGTATTACTGTGCAGTTCAGGTTAAATACTTCTATGACTGGACTAACTATCATTGACTAAGAAGTCCACTAACTAAAATAATACACTGATAGGCTAAAATGAGTTGTGTACATATAATATATTGAATAACTTACCAAAAATATAATGCACGTAATCACCATAACGTTCGAAGCCGACATGCTGATGTCCGATTCTATCTCACACTGAATGAATACTAAGAAACAAAGACATTGTCTGTACGTTCGTCAGTTAGTTAGTTATGTTTTAAATACTACTGCACGGTACAATTGTGTTTATTCAATCAGTCAAAGTAAACTATATTGTATTAGATATTATTTACTTCATAATGAATAGTGACCTTCGAACCATATGACTAGTATTACCTGTGGCGCTGTCTGGAAAGTAGTTACTTAGATTTACCTTAATCTGCTACCTCTTTAATATAGCTTCTATTACGACAGTTAATATTGTTTTAAATAGTGCAAATTGTGTGTCACTAGCCCCAGGCGTTGCTCAGTTCAATGTTAATATTTTTTATAGTAGGTATCATTACTTAAGTTTTTTAAGTGATAACTTCTTATGGGAGGGTAAACTGCTTCGTAACGTAACGCGTTACGGCGCTACTATGTCTGGCTTCCCTTTCTCTCACGCATACGGCAGCAGTTGGCAGGCTGCTCCTCTCTCACTTTATCCCACAGCGCTAGCCGTATTTCGGATAGACGCTTCCCCCTCTCTCTACTCAGTGTACAACTTCAATATTAAATAGTTCAACTTAGATTAGTTGAAGTTATCACTTCTGTCGAGCGTCCCGAGACGCACACGATTTTTTTATATAACAAAGATACGTTTGCGTATGCGGCAGTTTGACAAATATTTTCATAAACTATGCCAGCAGATTAAAGTGAAGTGTAAATGAATGTTTTATAAATAATACTTATGAGCTCAGAAGCCATTTCCACGCAAAAAAAATGGTTGAGTTCGAGTCGCCCTCGCATCGAGGGTTCCATACAATTTGTATTAAGACACAAACTTAACTTTGATGTTCGACCATACATCAACATGCCTATAGTGAGTTTACTGATAGTAAAAACAATATTTATTTTGGATTTCTCAATTTAAATATAAATTTTGACTGCTTTTTACTAAGAAGTTTGATGTTTTCACAGAGCATAGGACTTGCAGACCTGAGTATTTGGTTATAAGTTCAATCTTGAAAGATTGACTCATGAATATGATCCTTTAACTTCTTTTTACTTTTTAACGGAAACCTATAATTGGATCGATAATTAACATTATTATATTGTATTGTAATTTTATCTAAAATTGCTATAAACTCGTACGTGAATATAAATAATACAAAAGTGGCTTTTACACATTGCTTTTGTACCATAATTGGCTGTGCATATAAAATGTAAATGGAATTTTGATTATATTTGATTGGAGCGGATTGCTTGAATTGTTAACTATATTTTTGTTACATTTTTGTTTTATAAAGTAGTTATTGGTCGATGTTATTTTCATTCACATTAAATTGATGTGTATTTTAATTGATAGAAAAAAAAATAAGTCTGGATAACTATGAAATTAATGTAATTTTAATAAAATAATTTTAACTGAATTTAATAAAAAGACATATCATAATAATACTCACAGGTAGAATATGAAACAAATATAATATAAAATATCTTAAAATACGAATGTCTTTGTCAGAGAATTGCTTTGAATTTTATTCAGTAAAAATGCAAGTTTTTTATGAATTTTAAATTTGTCGTCAAATGAAAGCAAATTTAAACTTTTCAAAGGGTAATTTGTTATATGACTTTCAAATGGAAAAGAAACCGTTGCCTTTTTCCTCCTCAACGATGCAACAAAAATGTTCAATCTTAACGTTCAAGTTAGTTAAATGTCATTATATTTAACTAACTGATGGTAATAAGAGATGAGAGCTAGCAGAGCAGATTTAGTAGGTTTGTCTTCGAAACACTCACTAGCCTGAAAAATGATTGGCTCTTATCAGGATGCGTTATAGTTTGTTGAGTACTTTCATAGATTAAATATTATACTTAAGTATCTTATTGCGGATCATGTGAGTATTAGATTTGGTTCCTATGATGTGTAACAAGCTTTTAAATATAATCAATACAACTGATACAAGATGCTATAGAAAACTTTTATTATAAACATCGAAACAGAAATGCTAAAACGAAACTAGAAAATAAATAATATCTATATATTAGTAGAGTAGCTTCTATAAGCTACTTTCGTTTTTGCAGTGAAAGTTAGCATTACTCTAGAAACTGTTTTATCCCGGGACTCGAACCCCGGTCCCGTGAGTGTAGCACTTTATTTTATACAAAGCGATGAATATACGGGGTTAAAATCGTATTTGCCCCCAAATAAAAGGAAGCGAGACAACCGTGCCGTGTACTCCGATATGAGGTGTGGGTTTCCATTTCACATGTCTCGACGGGAAAATAACTACAGTATTCAAAAAACCCTTAAAAATTATACTCATTAACTAATAAAATTTGAAATTAAAAGATATTTTATGAAATTAAAAGAGACAAAGAGATGATTGACCGAATTTGAATCTGAAGAGTTTGTTTGTTTGCTTGAAAGCGTTAATCTGTCCCTCATCTAAAAGATCCACTGGTCCGATTTGACAAATTGTTTCAGTGTTAGATAGCCCATTTATCGAGGAAGGTTATAGGCTATATATCATCACGTTAAGATCAATAGGAGCGGAGCCACACGCGGGCGAAGTCGCGCAGGTCGACTAGTCGTTTATAAAAAATTTGAAGATAGAGATGGATGAATAAAATTGTTTGATAATTTGACTTCATATTACAAAAATTGATTGACGTGTATAAAAATGGAAACAGTTTTTAGCCGGTACGCCACACCAGTAAGGATGCTTATGATGCGGTGTTGCAGTTTATTTAATTTCCTCAAAGGCATTACGTGGAAAAAGCATGTTTTAGAGTACTCCCATCTCACACACAGCTCCTTGCTTGCCTTTTATCTTTCAAATATATTTAGATTTTAAGTGCACCACACTCTAAAATTGCTTGTCTCTTTCAATTTATTAAATTTTTCAAGACCTTTTATTTATTTAATATTCAGTAACATCCCTATCATTAAATTAACATTCGAGTAGTGAAATGTATAGAATGAAAATTTTGCGTGAGATAAAAAAAATTGAGTGAAACTACTTCGTAAGGTTTTATCAAGTTGTTTTTTTTCTGTAAGGGACCGGGATATATCCTTCTTTGAGTAGTTGAAGAACTAATAATGGAGGTAGGGACCTCCATATGCAGGGGAATCTCAGGAGATTACTCTTGCCATTTACCTCTACCCTATGATTTTTTTTATTTAGATATGACATCAGAAGGCAGTTCCTTTTATTATAGTATAAACAATGATATTTATTAAGTCTTACGTAACGTAATATATCTATCATAATAAATGTAGCGTCTGTGATACTTCCTTTATAACAATATTAATCTATTCTCTCGAACTCGACTCTCGAATAATCGAATCGTCATCGGTATCTATGGCGTTGTAGTAGGGTAGTAGTCATTTTTGTTGTTTTGACAGTCTCGTAACTCGACCCTTTATATGCCATCGACAGTCTGACTGAAGTCTTAGTCGTGCGCGGTCTCTCAAGAAGTGAAGTAGTCTCTGAATGGTGATAGTGTTGTGCAGTGTTGTGTTAGTGCTAGGAGTGCTGTCCGATCCACTGCTAGGCTCTCTGTTTAAACCCAAGGTTAAAATCACATAAACTTAACCTTACACAAGACGTGGCAATATATTATAAGGTACTCACGTGACCTTAATTGCACAGTACTCCCAAGCACTAACCTATTTAGTATAAAGACTAAGACTACAGTCGGATTGTCGATAGCATATAATGGGTCGAGACTGTCAAAATCACGGAAATGACTACTACCCTGCTCCAGCGCCATAGATAACGATTCGATTATTCGATAATCTTTTACTATTCTCCGACATATAGTCTTCGCGTGGGTAGACTTGAATCAAATCAGAAGAGACAAGGAACTACACACGAATACACAATTATCAACAGTGTTGCTAACGCATTATCATCAAATTAAGTGTGATTCGAAACGTAGGTAGTTCATCTAGTACTATAATCCTATATAGGTTCTCCATATTCAGACCCATAATTCGGGCAGGTCAACATAATCACAGACCTTTGTCCTGAAGGTTCGATCCACATACAATGCAATGCATCAAGTTGATAGCTCCAGCTAATCCCGGTATATGCTCCTAGTGTTTCGGCATAATGGTTCTGCTAGTTAATCAATCACGTCTTCACTAAGATATAGGTTTCGGCCTCTGTTTGTTTATGAATATCTTAACAATTAATATATTTAGACTAGTATCTTCGCGGCTTCTTCTGCCAAAATTTCAGAATTGGATCCAGACTGAATTGAAAGAATCATGCATCAACTCACTCTTTTTTGACTTGTTTTTGTCAACAACTGTTTTCTACCCACAGGATCTCTTTTTTTCAAAAGTAATAAACGAACCTCAGTATTCTAGGTCTCATAATAAGTTAATGTGAATGATGGAGATGAGAAAAAAAATCAAAATTGTTTGTATGTTAATCATATTATAAGTAACCTAGAGAATTTAGATATGAATTATTAAGAGTAAGTACAGCAGACATGCCTATATTTTTGAATGCCTAAATCATTTTCATTTTTGGCCTAAATAAGAATAAATTCTAAGTTATTATTAATTGTTGGTTTTACCTGAAAATTTTTATTTCATTTTATTTATTTGTGTCTGAAAACTCTAAAGTAGTAGATAAAGTCACGTTCATCTTCAAGACTTTTTAACACTAGCAGACCTGCTCTCACTTCACTGATCTGTATTCAAACCATTCACTCCTTCACTTACACACTCATTCATTTATTAATTTAAATACTCCATAGTAAATAATAAAACAAAAAAAATATCCGATTTGGTGCTGAACTGAAGTTATGCAATTACCTACATAGAGGCGATCAATTTTTATTTATATAGATGACTAGCGGCCCATCCCGGCTTCGCGCGGGTGGAAAATTATTTTTAAAATTATATTGGCCCTCCCGCATTTCGGTGCCCACTCTCTTGCCGCTTTACTCGCTGCGCTGCGTCGCTATACTGGCCCGTCGCGTCGTCGTGTATTTTTTGTTTATATTGATATTTTTAATTTCGTAATATCTTTTGAATGGAAAGTCCGATTTTAATAATTCAAAAAGTAATTAACAGGTATTGAAATAGTCTTGAATACGAAATAATTTATTTGGATAAGGATTAATACAAAGTTATAGAAAACATGGTCTGATTTTGATAGGCATTTTTATCAACTTTTAAAATGTAAAAAAGTAGTTATAGTGACGTAACTATAATAGTTGGATATATGGTCTCGCGGACTTTTTTGTAGATATTTATACGTTCTATAATATTGTAGAACATTTTTTTGTTCTATCATCAATACTTTTTGCAGCGCATGCGATGAAAGATATTTTATGGCTAATTTTTTGGCACCTTGGGTTGGTTTTCGTGAGATTTCCTAAGGATCTCTAATTTTTTCTTGTAATAAATATAGCCTATGTTACTCAGGGATAATGTAGCTTCCTAATGGTGAAAGAATTTTTGAAATCGGTCTAGTAGTTTTTATGTTTATTCGTTACATACAAAAATACAAAAATACAAATCTTTCCTCTTTATAATATTAGTATAGACTAGGGGCCCATCCCGGCTTCGCACGGGTGGAATATTTAGTTTAAAACATTTTGGCTCTCCCGCATTTCGGTGCCCCTCTACCTCGGCGTTACTCGCTACCACTCGCTGCACTTCGAGTATCACCGAGATAGAACTACACTGGCCCGTCGCGTCGCGTCGGCGTGTATTTTTTGTTTATATTGATATTTTTAATTTCGTAATATCTTTTGAATGGAAGGTCCGATTTTAATAATTCAAAAAGTAATTTACAGGTATTGAAACAGTCTTGAATATGAAATAATTTATTTGGATAAGGATTAATACAAAGGTATAGAAAACATGGTCTGATTTTGATAGGCATTTTTATCAACTTTTAAAATATAAAAAAGTAGTTATAGTGACATAACTATAATAGTTAGACATATGGTTTCGCGGAGTTTTTTGTAGATATTGATACGTTCTATAATATTCTAGAACATTTTTTTGTTCTATCATCAATACTTTTCGCAGCGCATGCGATGAAAGATATTTTATGGCTATTTTTTTTGCACCTTGGGTTGGTTTTAGTGAGATTTCCTAAGGATCTCTAATTTTTTCTTGTAATAAATATAGCCTATGTTACTCAGGGATAATGTAGCTTTCTAATGGTGAAAGAATTTTTGAAATCGGTCCAGTAGTTTTTATGTTTATTCGTTACATACAAAAATACAAATCTTACTTCTTTATAATATTAGTATAGATATAGATAGGTAATGAAGTCGGGACCTACATAAGTTTATAGATAATTCAATTTACTTCAGCGAGGCGTGGACCAGTAAAACAATAATATGATTTCAATTTACTAACATACTTTATTCAATAATTGTATAGTTTTACCAAAAAGTAGAGCAGCCCAATACATCAACAATACAGTAATACATCAAGTGAATAGCACGAAGCTAATCTCAATATATGTGCTTCGATGTAATTCCCCTGATAGGTAATCAATCCAATTGATTAGGGTTTTAGGATTCATTCATTGATTCCTAATTTCAAACGCTCATTAATACTAACTCTAATGAAAATCTAGCTCCATAAATAAATATGAATATTACTTTGCCTATGTGTTTTAAGGCCATTACTTTATTTTAAAAAAACACTCAAATAAAAAAAATATTTAAATACAAGCTTTTATCTCTTAAAATAACTTAGATAACAAGAAGCACCTGAAAGGACTTGTCCGCCATATTGGATAGTGTTAAGTCATTTTATTTCGTATTCTTAGCAAATCCTGTCATTTGATACCTATATAGGTCTGCAAAAAAAAGTAACTAGCCTACCCTCTTGTAGCAAATCCCTTAAGCTGCGTTTCAACCAGAGATGAGCTAGCATGTGTTTGTTAAGAGCCAATAGAATCATTTCATTTGACACACTCTGAGCGAGGCTATGTAAATGAAGCCATTCTATTGGTTCTTAACAAGCTGGAGAAAACGCAACCTTAAATGACTTTTTTAAGTCTCTTTCAAAATACCTTGACAATTATAACCATTACGGTTACTTACCCTATATCTATGTCATTCGGGGATAGTGTAGTTTTCCATGTGTGAAATAATTTTCAAAATCGGGTTACTTACCGGACTTTAAATAGCCTTTTTATTATTGAAATCGATTCGCTCAAACTTTACCTATAATCTTATAAATTAGGCGATTTTATTTTCTCTATTTCTTATTTCCTTTTTTCATATTTTTTTTTCAAGGGAAAGCTTGTAAAAAAAATTGGCATAAACGTTTCATTACTTCATGTCAATTGGTTATAAGGCAGTTTGGAAGTTAAAAAAATGAATAGTTTCTAGATATTTCTTTAATATTTAGTATGCAACCTGAAGTATAACACAGATGTCTGAATCATTAATAACTGTTGAAGTAATTAACGCTTTCACGGTATTCCTTAAAAGAAGACTTTCCGCGGTTCTACACTTTAGGATCGAGTTATGCAGTAACTTTCCCTAATTTAACTTTAAATTTTAAGTTAAAATAATTGTACTTGTCGTCATATTTGTTTTTATCTAGACTTGCACTCCTGAGGGTTCCTAATTTTTTCAAACGTGAGTCAAAATATTCGGAGCTGGTTTGATCACACTCGAAACTTGCGGGGTATTGTGACCTGATGCAATTGGAATGCTAATTACTCATTTTTTGACTAATGTTTCCTTATTTAAAGACTCGTTTTTCGAAGTCCACGGTGTCGATATCACCAAATATACTAAGTCCTATATATATTTACTAAGTCCTTGATTAAGGGCGGCTTCACTCGTGTGTGAAGTCGGAAGTCTGTAGATGTCTGTAGTGTATTGGCAAAAGCTTTTGCATAAACAAGCCTTTTTATTTTTAAAAACTATGTACTGTTTAGTAGTTGTTATGTCAATTTTGATAAAGTGATTATTTATTAGTAAATATTATTTAAATAATACCCCCACAGGCTGAACAACTTACTCTTTATCTCCCGACAATTCAGATGCAGTTTGATGAGTAAATTCTTGCAATAAATAATAGATTTAGTTATACTCTAGTCTCAACTTATGTAGCAATATCTCATTTTTCGATAATCAATATGACCGGTTCTGAGTAAGTTAAGGCTGTAATAACAATTTAAAAATATAAATGAATTTTTACTTTCATCTGTATCGTTGAAGGCAGTCCGCGAAGTAACGCGAAGAAGCGAAGCAACGAGGCAACATCTTGTACTAATTGGTCCACAGTGAAGATGTTCCGCGATTTATGGCTTTACTCACCTACACCTTCCATATTGCCTACTTTGTTTTCTTGTATTTTATTAACCTTTATATTATGTTTATATTAGTTAAGATATTGTTAACTTGTGGTTAAAGTAGTTTGTATTCTGCAACATAAACTTAATCTAATAATAAATCTTCAATCTTCTATAAAACAGCAGATTATACAGATTTTCCGCGAAAAAGTTAATTTGTTTGGTGATTTTACTCAGATCTTCATTCCTTAATCAAAGTTTTTAAAAAAATATATTTTTATTCCTATTGTCTTGGTCTTGTGTTGGTCTTGTCTTTGTTTTGCCTTAAAAAATAAATATTTCACGGACGGGACTTAACGTAGTCATGCGACCTGAGCCCGGCCCTGTCCTATTCACTAGATCCGCTGACTAGGCGTCTAGCCCATATCCGTGCGTCTAGTGAATTCTTAGAATAAGATAAGATGTTCTCGGTGGGCGATATGTTGCCCTGTAGTTATTTAAGTTTAGATTTAATTCATTCCTTTGTCAACCTTCAATAAACTCACTTGTATAATTTTATAATTAATTTTTAATTTTTAAAAAGTCGCCCTCGAGCTCCCAAAGTAAAACTGGCGCAGCCGGTAGGATACCGTATATTCTACGGCCGTGTTGCTTGCCATTCGTAAAAACTCAAAAATCGGGTTTTGGGCGAAAAGCGCGGAAAAAGTAGATCGGTATCCTCGAACCAAAGAAATAAGTTTTCGGGACGCGCGGCGAAGACAAGTGAGTGCAAAGGGATCATCATTGGAGGAGTATGGATGGCTTGTGAGTAGTCCAAATTCACTATTCCTTGTTTCCATAATCTATTCCTTTTTATTTGTATTAAACTAGATTGTAGAGGTCCAAAATTACCTCTTAATTACTGGTTAACTGATTTTCAAGGTAATTGCACAGAAAATAGGTAATTACACGTAGCGTACATCGTGTTACATATTTTATTTTAATTGATTGCCTAAAAATCGGCAATTATATGTAGAGTTAGTTTTATTAGTTACGTATATAGAGTTAGATATTTTAATTTTAATTAATTGCACAGAAATCGGCAATTACTCGTAGTACTTAATATTATTTTATTTTAATTGTATTGCACTAAAATCGGTAATACGTTATACTACATTTTATATTATATTGTATTTAAGTTAGATGGTAGAAATGGCTACAACTCTTGTTTCAATTCCACAAGAAATATCGTCAATTATCCCTAAGTTTGATGGAGATGAAAGGCTTTTAAATTTATATATTAAAAAATGTGAATATGTTATAAGATGTTATAGGAGGGAAAATAATCCAGCACAGGATTTATACGTTTTTCATGTAGTTTCTAGTAAATTAATCGGTAAAGCGGCCCACTTAATTAGTGAGAGGCCAGATATAGAATCCTGGGCTGAATTAAAATCTGTTTTAACGCAACACTTCGGAGATCCGCGTTCGGAAGAATGCATTGCTATTCAATTAGAAACATTAAGGATTAAAAATAACGAATCCTATTTAGATTTTTGTAACCGTATACAACAGGTTAAGAGCACATTATTCGCGAAGGTTAATCTTTTAACAGATGATCATATTAGGCGAAGTAAAATAACTATATATGATAATATGGCACTGAACGTATTTCTATATAATTTACCTGAGGATTTAATTCGTATAGTAAGGCTCAAGGGCACTAATACACTTGAAGATGCTCTCAGCATTGTCCTTGAAGAAGTAAACTTCAAATTTCAGTATGAACAACGTAATAGAATGTTAAGACCATTAGTTCAAAAACAATTTTCACAGCCTTCAGCTAACACTAGTAACCCTTATGTAGAGAAATTTGGTCTTAAACCATTTATTACTTCGAACCCTCAACAGAACCAGGGATTCAGATTTGGTATACCTAATCAAATCCGCCCGCAGGTTCAACAGCAACCTAATTTTGGTAATCAGCAGTTCAAATTTGGCATACATCATAATAATCAGAGAAGACCTCAATTTGGACCGCCGAATATTCAACCCAGATTCAATACCCCACAAATTCCTCAAGGTTATAGACCAGCGTTTGGCCAAGGCCAACAATACTACAGACCACCTGTTAACCCTCAACATCAGTTTAAATTCGGTATACCACCAGTACAGCAAAAGAATCCAAAAATGGACACTGATGTTACTATGCGCACTGCATTACCTGCTCGTAATCAGGCTCACCATAATGAGCTACAAGTATATTCACCTCCTCAGACGGATGATGATTGTTATTATGTTCAGGACGCAGATGATAATTATTATAACGAAACTTATGAAGGTCAGGAAGTCGCAGATCAAGTTAATAATGATATTACAGATGAAAATTTTTATCAAATAGCCTCGGACATGAATCCACCGAATTAATAAATTTAAATTGTGAAAATTTTGCAAAGCTTCCCTACATTTATTTACCAGAAATTAATTCAAAATTTATGATAGATACAGGAAGTTCTCGCTCTTTTATAAGTCCTAAAAAGGCAAATGAATATTTTCAGCAGTATAAGTTTTCAGTTCCTTTCGAAGTAATAAGCACACATGGTCGAAGTTTACACGATGAGGCAATTTACATCTCACTCTCTGAAATCTTTAAAACTTCAGATTCACACACTTTTTACATATATGAAGTAGACAAGGACTATGATGGACTTATAGGATCTGATCTATTATCACAACTTGACGCTAACATAGACATGAAAAATCAGATATTAAGGACTCGTAATGTTGACATTCCTATTGTGTATAATCCCCAAATTACAGTTAAATTAGAACCGCGATCTGAAACCAAGGTAACTCTACCGACGGACCTTAATAATGGTACAGGAATAATAGAACATCATACATTCAAACCAGGTGTTAGAATGCCTTCTGCACTTGTTAATTGCACCCAGGGTCAAGCTCATACTATTATACAGAATTCTTTAGATACAGCTGTATGTTTGACAATTAACCAATTAATTCCAATTACTCCATACGAACCCCAAACATGTGAAATCAACGCAGTATCTGAAAACGACCTTGACATCGATGACTATTTGAAGGAAAACTTAAACAAATTAAGACTTGACCATATGAACACAGAGGAAAAGAAAGCTATTAGTGACTTATGTTACGAATATAGAGACATTTTCTACTGTGACAAATTACCATTAACTTTCACAAATAAAGTAAAACACCATATTAGGACTAAAAATGAAGAACCAATATACTTAAAACCTTACAGACAGCCACAGACCGTAAACGACGAAATTAATAGACAAGTTGACAAATTACTCAAAGACAATGTTATCCAAGAGTCTTTTTCTCCTTGGAATTTTCCCGTTCACCTTGTGCCTAAAAAGATGGACGCTTCTGGAGAGAAAAAGTACAGAATGGTTATAGACTACAGACGTTTAAATGACATGACTATCGACGATAAATACCCGTTGCCAAATATATCCGATCTATTCGATAAATTAGGTAAAGCCAATTATTTCAGCACGTTAGATTTAGCTAGCGGCTATCACCAAATCGAAATTAGTGAAGCTGATAGACAGAAAACTGCTTTCAGTTCTCAGGCAGGTCACTTTGAATTCTTACGCATGCCCTTTGGCTTGAAAACGGCTCCTGCGACTTTCCAGAGAGTCATGGATAGTATATTACGAGGACTAATAGGAATGCATTGTTTAGTATACCTGGACGATATAATTATATTTTCATCAAGCCTTAAAGAACATATAGAAAAATTACGTAAAATATTTGAACAACTCAGGCAAACAAATTTAAAAATACAGCTAGATAAATCCGAGTTTTTAAGAAAAGAAGTTCTATATTTAGGGCATTCAATAACGCGAGAAGGGTTAAAACCCAATAACGACAAGATAGATGCAGTTCTGAAGTTTCCTCTGCCAAAAACACAAACTGAAATTAAAAGCTTCCTCGGTTTAATTGGGTATTATAGGAAATTTATCAAGGATTTCGCTAAAATCACACGACCTTTGACAGTTTGTTTAAAGAAAAATCGTGGTATAACAATTAATAAGGAATATGTAGAATCATTTGAAAACTGTAAAGAATTATTAACAAACGCACCGCTGTTACAATATCCGGATTTTGAGAAACCATTTTTATTGACAACAGATGCTTCAAACTTCGCTATTGGTGCAGTATTGTCACAAGGACCAGTAGGAAGTGATCGTCCTGTAGCATATGCGTCACGGACCCTTAATGAGGCTGAAAGTAGGTACAGTACCATTGAAAAGGAGGCACTTGCTATAATATGGGCCATTAAACATTTTCGCCCATATCTTTACGGTAAAAAGTTCACCATTTATACCGATCATAGGCCACTTTCATGGTTACATTCGTTCGAAGAACCCAACAGTAAAATCACGAGATGGCGATTACGGTTAGCGGAATACGACTACGACGTAATATATAAAAACGGCCGTCAAAACACCAACGCTGACGCTCTATCAAGAGTCAAGATAAATGCATTAAGAAAAAATATTAAAGATAACAGTTCAGTACAAGTAAATGTAGACGAAAAGGATTTGGAAATTCAAAAGCAGTGTGAAGAAATTACAGAGGAAATATCTAAATTAAGTAGGAATAGGAGTCCAATCCCTATTTCACCAAATTCAGAAAAACCTATATCACTCTCATCAGATTCAGAAAGCACAGGAAGTAGACCCAAACGTAAGCGTTCACCCTATTCAATTCCAGGACCTTCAAGTGGTACCATTACAGCATCTGAAACAGAATCACATGTAGGATCTGAAACTATTCATTCTGCACATAACATGGATTCCACAGGAATCCCTATATTAAAAGAAGCCGTCGATACTAAACCGAACCAAATTTTAATTCACACTTGGTTTAGGGATGAAATAGCTATCAAGAATATTTCTAACATAAAACAAAAGATTTTAGAAGTGCATTTGCCATTAGAAAGACCTGATTTAATAAAAGACTTTTTGAAGAGATACATCCGTACTAAAATAAAATACTTTATCTATTTTGAAAATCCGCAGCATAGATTAGAGTTTACAAATGCCGTTTTAACACTGTTCAAGAAGGGAACAGTAAATATCTTGGAATGTACCGAACGAGTTGTGTATGTGGAAAATGAGGACGAACAAAAGGAAATAATAGAGAAATATCACATAGGTAAAAATTGTCACAGAGGAATTAAAGAAACTGTAGCACATATTAAACGAACATACTTTTGGCATAACATGGATATAACAGTAGCCGCAATTATCAATTCATGTGAAACATGTAAAAGGTTAAAATACGACAGAAAACCAATTAAGCCTAAAATCCAGTTAACTCAAACACAGAACAAACCTTTTCAAGAAATATTTATAGACTTATTTAAAATTGAAGGAAAGACATTCCTTACAGTTATAGATGCCTTCAGTAAATTAGGACAGGCTTTTGAGATTCCCAACAAATCTGCACCAGAAGTGGTCAGAGCTTTGATTAGATACTTTTCTTTTTACGGGACACCTACTAAAATTAGTTCAGATTCAGGATCAGAATTTAATAACGCACTCATTAAAGAACTCTTAGACTTTTATAAAATAGAATTACATTTAGGCACCCCCAACAACCCTAATTCAATGGGTCTCATAGAGAAATTTCACTCCACGATAACAGAAACTTATAGGTTAGCGAAGTATGAACGTAAGCTAACAGATGCAGCATCAGTGATGACTTTTGCTTTATTAGCTTACAATCATAGCATTCATTCTGTGATAGGACTAACACCATTTGAAGTGGTATTTGGGCATACTGAATCAACAAGTCCCTTTAACGTAAATTTTGATAGAGAATATATGCAAGTTTTGATACGTGACCATAAGAAAAGAACTAAATTTCTTTATAAAAATTTAACTAATAAAATGTTACAAATAAAGGAAAATATTCAAAACAGAGAAGGTGGTGAGACTAATTTTAACATTAAACCTGATGATGATATCTATTATAGGGGAACAAATGTAAGAAGAGGTAAAGATAAACCTAGATATGATAAAGGCAAGGTTATAGGTGAAGTAGATAGGAATGTAGTAAAGATAGCAACAAAGAATCGCGAGACTAAGATCCCCATTAAAGACATAAAACGTCCTTCACAGGATCGTCCCAGTCTTGTGGTTGGCCCTAGCTGCAGCGATCCAGGCCCTTCAACTGCAGTCTCTGGAAGGTAATCCCGGTGTGTTGCCTGTAAAGGAAGGAACAGCTGTCATTAGTTCAGAAAAATGGACAATTATTAAGAGATTAGATTTAAATTTAATATGCGACGATATTAACGTCAATATAGCTAGGTTTAATGACCTTAATAGAATTATAGAAGATAACTTTCTTTTATTTTCCGACTATATATCACAAACCGAATTTGCCATGAATTTAACGATAAATAAAATTAAGCAGATATTGCCTAGATATAGAGTGAAAAGAGGTCTTATTAACCCATTGGGTTCAATTATAAAAATTATTTTAGGAAACTTAGATAACGAAGATGCAATTAAATATGACAACCTCATAGAGAATGTTCAGTCTAAGCAAGAGTTTTTGAAAAATAAGCTAACCCTGGTCTCCGAGGTAGTTCAAAATCTGTATAATATCTCACGAAATATTAAGGATAATGTTTTACAAATTGATCTTAAATTAAAAGAGTTTCAAAATGGATTAGATAAGTTAAAAGAAACAGAACAGAGACATTATTTAAATAATATAATAATCAATGTGTATTCCATGATTTTACATAATTTTCAAATGATAATAATAAAATTAAATGAAGTAGAAACAGCAATGGCCTTCAGCAAGCTCGAAACTCTACACTATTCTATAATAAACTCAGATACTCTCTTAATTTTACTGAATAAAATTGAACTTACCGAAAGATTAATTTTCTCTGCTAGGCCTGAAAATCTTGTGAAAATAGAACAAACCATTTGTGTTAAGTCATTTATTAAAGAAAATCAGTTAACCTTTTGTTATGGAAATTCCGTTAGTGTATAAAGAAACATATGTATACTATAAATTGTATCCTATTCCCATACTCCATGATCATAAGACTTATATTATCCTTCCAAAGTATCCTTACCTATTAGTGAAAGGACTTACCTCTGAGCCTTTGTCTACACCATGCCAGCAAACGGATATCAATAACTTCGTCTGCTTCAGAGACGTCTCGAACATTGGAAAAATTAATGAAGACACTTGCATCTCAGAATTGATGCAATTTGCTAAAAATATTACTTCATGCACATTAATATCTGTAAGATATAAGGGTGTCCTTGTCCAGCGCATTCAAGCTAGCCAATGGATCGTGTTTTCCGAGGAAAATTCAATAATTAGGAGTTTCTGTCCTAACGATGTGTACCAAAGGAACATTCAAGGAACATACATAGTTACGGTAGAAGATGCATGTGAAGTAAAAATAGACAAATATTCATTAAAATCACACCCCCACAAGATAATGAAAATGGATTACGTAAGACTGCCAACCGTGAACCTGCCTCACATAAGTGAAATAAAAATGAAGCAAGGAAAACCCGTAGAACTAAAAGATATGTATCTGGAAAATATACAAGAGATAACTAATTCTATAAAATTCAATGCCAAAAGTGAAGATGAAATAGTGAGAGTAAATAGTGTCAGTGTTTGGACGATTGTGTTATATTTAATTATAGTAGTTTTCTGAGGAGTTATCTTCTATATTAATTTGGTAAAATTAGGTTATACATGTAATTTTCGAGATTCTCTAGAACATGTAATTTCGGATAATCTCGAATCTCAGGGGGGAGAAGTCATGCGACCTGAGCCCGGCCCTGTCCTATTCACTAGATCCGCTGACTAGGCGTCTAGCCCATATCCGTGCGTCTAGTGAATTCTTAGAATAAGATAAGATGTTCTCGGTGGGCGATATGTTGCCCTGTAGTTATTTAAGTTTAGATTTAATTCATTCCTTTGTCAACCTTCAATAAACTCACTTGTATAATTTTATAATTAATTTTTAATTTTTAAAAAGTCGCCCTCGAGCTCCCAAAGTAAAACTACGTGCTGTCTGTTAATTATTGATATTATCAAACTAAATTTGTAAACACAAATATTATTAGATTTGAAAACTAATTTAAAATGGTTAATGATAAAGGTAAAATGCAAAACGCTCGAAGTTTGGTTTAAATGATACAAATATCTAAAAAACAGGATTGTGGTTACACCACCAAGTTTAAATAAGTGAACATAATTTAACTTTTGCAATGCGTCTTCGCTTTGATTCAAAGAAGCTACATAGCGTCATAAATCATTAACAGCTGATAATGCCTGGGCGTTTAACAAATTTGGAGTTGACTTCTTCATAATGATCACTTAGGATCTCTTTTTGTTTGTTAGTTATATTCTCAATAATATCTTCAATTGATTGAATTTCGTATGGTGCCACATTGTCGTCAATGGAAGAATATCCAGGAAGAAATATGGAATGGATATCTCCAATGGAAGAGGCTTATTAAACGGGATGACGAATCGTATTAAGAAATGTATGAAAATATGTCTCAAGTTGCAGGTACTGGCATCAAATGGCGTATTAAGCGTGATCGTATTAAGCGGGTTCTGCTGTATTATATTTATAAATAAAATAAATCAATCTATAAATGTTAGTGTAATATTTTTTCATCATAGCGAAAAACAAAAATTGCTATATGTATGCGTAAGAGATAAAAAAGTTACAAGAGATAGAGGTTTATCTTTCATATGGGATTCAGAACTACGGATTCAAGTATAATATCAACAGTTTCATGTAATACTGTAATCTTGTACTCCGGGGAATGCATTACCGGGCTACGCCGCTTCTGTCAGATATACGACCCTTAATTTACTTTGAAATACATGTACTTAAGATTCTGTGTGCTGATAATGTGGAAAATGCTAAATCTTTCATCTTACTATAGATCATGTTAGCAACACTTTTGTGCGAAATATGCTATTTCAGATTAAATATGCTAGTTCAAATTAAATTTACTAATTAAGATTAAACATACTATTCCAGATTAAGTATGCTATTTCGAATATTGAATTGAATCAGGCGTAACTTTGCGGAAATTCTTGATTAAAAAGGAATCAAAAAGGTTACCTTGCTATGATACGTCGTACGTCGAATGTCGAGCGATCTACTTGTGTGGTGTGTCTTGGTTCGGGTTCTTACCCGTATGTGGGCGGTGTGCTCTTCAGGGTTGTGCCGTACGAGACGGGTTATTCACAATTTCGCGGATTATAGCAAGGTAACCTTTTTGATTCCTTTTTTTATGCTATTTTGGATTAAATATGCTATTCCAGATTAATTATATTATTTCAGATTAAAAATGCTATTTAAAATTAAATATGCTATTTAAAATTAAATAAATAGTTACTAGGTTTAAGTATTGATTCTTACCCCTTCGTATATTATTCGCTATTTTAGTAACCTGGATGACGCTAATCAATTGATTTAATCGATCGATTGATTTTCTTTAGTAACTACTCTCGTTTTATTTCTGTGTTGGTATATACAAATTTATACAGCTAGAATCACTATTAATAACGTTTTAGCTAGTAGTTTCAATTTATTTCAAAATATGCTACACTCGCTCGATAATTTATAAGCTTTGTTCAAAGGACAAGTATTAAATATCAAGTTATCATTTTTTTAATGGTAGATAAGGTGCAAGCGAGCAGATGGTCCATCTGATGGTAAGTGGTCACCACCGCCCACGGACATTGGCAAAACAAGAGATACCTTCTTGTTTTGCCGATGCGTTGCATCCTCGATCTGCTCAGCAGAACCTAAGCGAGAACCCCCAGTCCACCAGATCCACATTAACGGGATGGGAGAGGGTAAGTCTAGCCCACATGCGGCTCGACTGGAACGTGTCTATGATACTTGGCGGTCAGATTCGCATGCTGTTGGTTGCAAGCCAGTCGGGGAACAAGCCCCTACCACCAAGGGGATGCTCTTACGAGATGCTCTCCCAGCGGCAGAGGGGAATAGTATTCTAACCCGTCCCCTCACGTGTAAAGTTGAGTATTGAAGTAAAGTTACGCTTAATACGTAGTAAAAGACATCTTTAAACTGCTCTTAGGTCTTAACAACATGAACAATGAATATGGGTCTTAAACCCCAGGTCCTGACAAGCTTTTTGTCTAATGTGCATGTTGTTATCATATAATAGGTTGTGGTATAATTATAGTAGGTTGTAGAGCAAAGACGCATAGTGCTGCCAACCATCCATATTGGTTTGTGCAAGGACACCATATTTTGATTCATAAGTAAACAAGCAAGATAATAAAACAGAAGCAGTAGTTCTAATCCTATAAATGCAAATCTTGTGTATTTTTCCTTTTTCTAATAAACTTATGATTGGAGCTGGTGCAATCGCCAACTTTGCCTTATTATACTATCGCACTATGTTGGTATATCTTGACGTTATCCAAAACAAGGATATTCCCTGCATTAAAACTTATATATACGTCGGAGCATAGTAAAAGAGTATCGATTAATCGAATCGTTATCGTTGTCTATGGCGTTGGAGTGGGGTAGTAGTCACTTCCGTTGTTTTGACAGTCTCTACCCTCGACCCTTTATATGCGATCGACAGTCTAACTGAAGTCTTAGTCGTGCGCGGTCTCTCAAGAAGTGAACATCATCTAAGTAGTGCTAGTGATAGTGATAGTGTCAACCTTGGGTTTAAACAGAGATCCTGAGCAATGGAGGCGAGTGTTATGATCATTTAAAGGACGTCCTTAAGCCTACACCTTGGTCACAAGTCCAAGGCACTGCTTAGGTTTCTCTCGTAATTGTTAGAGATCATATTTGATCATTTATTGGTTCAATAGGAGTATCTACGTTGCGTTTACCCAATATTCCATTCAATACCATCACCCCCTTTTAGTGTTCCCCAATATTCCCCATCTTCTTCCTTCCATTTCCTTTCACATCGTTTTAAAATCCTCGACATATATGTCAGAAGAAAGAGCCGATTTTAATGAATTAGGTAATCGAATATTATGATTCGGTAGTTTTTGAACAGGAACTCAGGCAGTGCCTTGGACTTGTGACCAAGGTGTAGGCTTAAGGGATCCCTTTATGTAATTACGACACTCACCTCCACTGCCCGGTCTCACTGTCTGTCTTAGGTTAGGTTAAGTGATGATTAATTTTCTTTATTATTATCCGAAGTATATCAATAAATAATATGGCGCTGGCATCCCGATTAATCGAGAATCTTTTACTCGTTTGAGACTCTTAAAAATCGTTGAATATTAAAATGACGCGACGGAAGTGATGATTGATTTTCTTTATTATTATCCGAAGATAATCAACAAATAGGAAATATGGCGCTGCCGTTCCAATTAATCGATAATCGATTACTAGTTTGAAGCTATCAAAAATCGTTGAATAAAATGCCGTAAATGTCGCCCGTATTCCGATTATTCGATAATCGTTTACTCTTATCTAAAATCGTCGAATATTAAAATGACGCGACGGAAGTGACAACAAGTCCTCTTTATTATTATTCTACCCTAACTATAGCCCAACACGGCCTTCATTATTATCCTACCCCAACTATACCCCGACATATATATTGTTATTTAAAAAGAAGGAGTTGTGGTCTATACGCAGATTAACAGTATGACTAGAATATCCTCCTAGGTGTTATACTTTAGATTGTCTTAGTGGTATGATGGAGCGGTTTAAGTGAGTGAACGAATCTGTTAGTAGGACGGTGATTGAGTAATTGTGTTGGCACGTAAGTAAATGTCGCACAAACTTTTTAAATCACGCAGAACCTGATACTGAAGCTTCACAGACTCTGTCAGAGGAAAAAACTAGTAAATAAACAAATTCTAATAAACTATCTGTGTTAATATAAACTAGATATTTTCCATATTATTCTAGCAAGCGTTCACCATGGGCTCCTCGAGTCGCGTATGAAGGCAAAATTAGACTTTTTAAACTTTGAAACTTCGATTTTACCTGACTTCGTCGTTATTTCGCGGTCTCAGGTGGGCTACATGTTTTATTACGCTTTTTATAGCCAAGTACAAAGTTTTGGTTAATTTAGAAAAAGCTATATTTTTGACCTTTTAGGATTTAAGGATCTCAAAATACGGTTCACTATTTTAATATAATAGGATCATTACAGCACAGTTACTGTAGTGTTATATAGTGAGGTGAACAATTAAAAAACCGTACTTTCTAAAGTTTTTTTACTAATAATTAAACTCTTTGTAACTCTTGTTTATATGCTTGAGTATGTCTCCTATACAATAGCAGGGTTTTTGATTAAATATATGTTGTAGAATAATAAAGAATTAGTAGTAGTGTAGCGTGTAAAATTCGCTACACCCTATTCTTATTATTTTTAATCCAATCTTCTTCAAATATACAAATATTTTATTATTAACCCATTGGGTTCAATTATAAAAATTATTTTAGGAAACTTAGATAACGAAGATGCAATTAAATATGACAACCTCATAGAGAATGTTCAGTCTAAGCAAGAGTTTTTGAAAAATAAGCTAACCCTGGTCTCCGAGGTAGTTCAAAATCTGTATAATATCTCACGAAATATTAAGGATAATGTTTTACAAATTGATCTTAAATTAAAAGAGTTTCAAAATGGATTAGATAAGTTAAAAGAAACAGAACAGAGACATTATTTAAATAATATAATAATCAATGTGTATTCCATGATTTTACATAATTTTCAAATGATAATAATAAAATTAAATGAAGTAGAAACAGCAATGGCCTTCAGCAAGCTCGAAACTCTACACTATTCTATAATAAACTCAGATACTCTCTTAATTTTACTGAATAAAATTGAACTTACCGAAAGATTAATTTTCTCTGCTAGGCCTGAAAATCTTGTGAAAATAGAACAAACCATTTGTGTTAAGTCATTTATTAAAGAAAATCAGTTAACCTTTTGTTATGGAAATTCCGTTAGTGTATAAAGAAACATATGTATACTATAAATTGTATCCTATTCCCATACTCCATGATCATAAGACTTATATTATCCTTCCAAAGTATCCTTACCTATTAGTGAAAGGACTTACCTCTGAGCCTTTGTCTACACCATGCCAGCAAACGGATATCAATAACTTCGTCTGCTTCAGAGACGTCTCGAACATTGGAAAAATTAATGAAGACACTTGCATCTCAGAATTGATGCAATTTGCTAAAAATATTACTTCATGCACATTAATATCTGTAAGATATAAGGGTGTCCTTGTCCAGCGCATTCAAGCTAGCCAATGGATCGTGTTTTCCGAGGAAAATTCAATAATTAGGAGTTTCTGTCCTAACGATGTGTACCAAAGGAACATTCAAGGAACATACATAGTTACGGTAGAAGATGCATGTGAAGTAAAAATAGACAAATATTCATTAAAATCACACCCCCACAAGATAATGAAAATGGATTACGTAAGACTGCCAACCGTGAACCTGCCTCACATAAGTGAAATAAAAATGAAGCAAGGAAAACCCGTAGAACTAAAAGATATGGATCTGGAAAATATACAAGAGATAACTAATTCTATAAAATTCAATGCCAAAAGTGAAGATGAAATAGTGAGAGTAAATAGTGTCAGTGTTTGGACGATTGTGTTATATTTAATTATAGTAGTTTTCGGAGGAGTTATCTTCTATATTAATTTGGTAAAATTAGGTTATACATGTAATTTTCGAGATTCTCTAGAACATGTAATTTCGGATAATCTCGAATCTCAGGGGGGAGAAGTCATGCGACCTGAGCCCGGCCCTGTCCTATTCACTAGATCCGCTGACTAGGCGTCTAGCCCATATCCGTGCGTCTAGTGAATTCTTAGAATAAGATAAGATGTTCTCGGTGGGCGATATGTTGCCCTGTAGTTATTTAAGTTTAGATTTAATTCATTCCTTTGTCAACCTTCAATAAACTCACTTGTATAATTTTATAATTAATTTTTAATTTTTAAAAAGTCGCCCTCGAGCTCCCAAAGTAAAACTACGTGCTGTCTGTTAATTATTGATATTATCAAACTAAATTTGTAAACACAAATATTATTAGATTTGAAAACTAATTTAAAATGGTTAATGATAAAGGTAAAATGCAAAACGCTCGAAGTTTGGTTTAAATGATACAAATATCTAAAAAACAGGATTGTGGTTACACCACCAAGTTTAAATAAGTGAACATAATTTAACTTTTGCAATGCGTCTTCGCTTTGATTCAAAGAAGCTACATAGCGTCATAAATCATTAACAGCTGATAATGCCTGGGCGTTTAACAAATTTGGAGTTGACTTCTTCATAATGATCACTTAGGATCTCTTTTTGTTTGTTAGTTATATTCTCAATAATATCTTCAATTGATTGAATTTCGTATGGTGCCACATTGTCGTCAATGGAAGAATATCCAGGAAGAAATATGGAATGGATATCTCCAATGGAAGAGGCTTATTAAACGGGATGACGAATCGTATTAAGAAATGTATGAAAATATGTCTCAAGTTGCAGGTACTGGCATCAAATGGCGTATTAAGCGTGATCGTATTAAGCGGGTTCTGCTGTATTATATTTATAAATAAAATAAATCAATCTATAAATGTTAGTGTAATATTTTTTCATCATAGCGAAAAACAAAAATTGCTATATGTATGCGTAAGAGATAAAAAAGTTACAAGAGATAGAGGTTTATCTTTCATATGGGATTCAGAACTACGGATTCAAGTATAATATCAACAGTTTCATGTAATACTGTAATCTTGTACTCCGGGGAATGCATTACCGGGCTACGCCGCTTCTGTCAGATATACGACCCTTAATTTACTTTGAAATACATGTACTTAAGATTCTGTGTGCTGATAATGTGGAAAATGCTAAATCTTTCATCTTACTATAGATCATGTTAGCAACACTTTTGTGCGAAATATGCTATTTCAGATTAAATATGCTAGTTCAAATTAAATTTACTAATTAAGATTAAACATACTATTCCAGATTAAGTATGCTATTTCGAATATTGAATTGAATCAGGCGTAACTTTGCGGAAATTCTTGATTAAAAAGGAATCAAAAAGGTTACCTTGCTATGATACGTCGTACGTCGAATGTCGAGCGATCTACTTGTGTGGTGTGTCTTGGTTCGGGTTCTTACCCGTATGTGGGCGGTGTGCTCTTCAGGGTTGTGCCGTACGAGACGGGTTATTCACAATTTCGCGGATTATAGCAAGGTAACCTTTTTGATTCCTTTTTTTATGCTATTTTGGATTAAATATGCTATTCCAGATTAATTATATTATTTCAGATTAAAAATGCTATTTAAAATTAAATATGCTATTTAAAATTAAATAAATAGTTACTAGGTTTAAGTATTGATTCTTACCCCTTCGTATATTATTCGCTATTTTAGTAACCTGGATGACGCTAATCAATTGATTTAATCGATCGATTGATTTTCTTTAGTAACTACTCTCGTTTTATTTCTGTGTTGGTATATACAAATTTATACAGCTAGAATCACTATTAATAACGTTTTAGCTAGTAGTTTCAATTTATTTCAAAATATGCTACACTCGCTCGATAATTTATAAGCTTTGTTCAAAGGACAAGTATTAAATATCAAGTTATCATTTTTTTAATGGTAGATAAGGTGCAAGCGAGCAGATGGTCCATCTGATGGTAAGTGGTCACCACCGCCCACGGACATTGGCAAAACAAGAGATACCTTCTTGTTTTGCCGATGCGTTGCATCCTCGATCTGCTCAGCAGAACCTAAGCGAGAACCCCCAGTCCACCAGATCCACATTAACGGGATGGGAGAGGGTAAGTCTAGCCCACATGCGGCTCGACTGGAACGTGTCTATGATACTTGGCGGTCAGATTCGCATGCTGTTGGTTGCAAGCCAGTCGGGGAACAAGCCCCTACCACCAAGGGGATGCTCTTACGAGATGCTCTCCCAGCGGCAGAGGGGAATAGTATTCTAACCCGTCCCCTCACGTGTAAAGTTGAGTATTGAAGTAAAGTTACGCTTAATACGTAGTAAAAGACATCTTTAAACTGCTCTTAGGTCTTAACAACATGAACAATGAATATGGGTCTTAAACCCCAGGTCCTGACAAGCTTTTTGTCTAATGTGCATGTTGTTATCATATAATAGGTTGTGGTATAATTATAGTAGGTTGTAGAGCAAAGACGCATAGTGCTGCCAACCATCCATATTGGTTTGTGCAAGGACACCATATTTTGATTCATAAGTAAACAAGCAAGATAATAAAACAGAAGCAGTAGTTCTAATCCTATAAATGCAAATCTTGTGTATTTTTCCTTTTTCTAATAAACTTATGATTGGAGCTGGTGCAATCGCCAACTTTGCCTTATTATACTATCGCACTATGTTGGTATATCTTGACGTTATCCAAAACAAGGATATTCCCTGCATTAAAACTTATATATACGTCGGAGCATAGTAAAAGAGTATCGATTAATCGAATCGTTATCGTTGTCTATGGCGTTGGAGTGGGGTAGTAGTCACTTCCGTTGTTTTGACAGTCTCTACCCTCGACCCTTTATATGCGATCGACAGTCTAACTGAAGTCTTAGTCGTGCGCGGTCTCTCAAGAAGTGAACATCATCTAAGTAGTGCTAGTGATAGTGATAGTGTCAACCTTGGGTTTAAACAGAGATCCTGAGCAATGGAGGCGAGTGTTATGATCATTTAAAGGACGTCCTTAAGCCTACACCTTGGTCACAAGTCCAAGGCACTGCTTAGGTTTCTCTCGTAATTGTTAGAGATCATATTTGATCATTTATTGGTTCAATAGGAGTATCTACGTTGCGTTTACCCAATATTCCATTCAATACCATCACCCCCTTTTAGTGTTCCCCAATATTCCCCATCTTCTTCCTTCCATTTCCTTTCACATCGTTTTAAAATCCTCGACATATATGTCAGAAGAAAGAGCCGATTTTAATGAATTAGGTAATCGAATATTATGATTCGGTAGTTTTTGAACAGGAACTCAGGCAGTGCCTTGGACTTGTGACCAAGGTGTAGGCTTAAGGGATCCCTTTATGTAATTACGACACTCACCTCCACTGCCCGGTCTCACTGTCTGTCTTAGGTTAGGTTAAGTGATGATTAATTTTCTTTATTATTATCCGAAGTATATCAATAAATAATATGGCGCTGGCATCCCGATTAATCGAGAATCTTTTACTCGTTTGAGACTCTTAAAAATCGTTGAATATTAAAATGACGCGACGGAAGTGATGATTGATTTTCTTTATTATTATCCGAAGATAATCAACAAATAGGAAATATGGCGCTGCCGTTCCAATTAATCGATAATCGATTACTAGTTTGAAGCTATCAAAAATCGTTGAATAAAATGCCGTAAATGTCGCCCGTATTCCGATTATTCGATAATCGTTTACTCTTATCTAAAATCGTCGAATATTAAAATGACGCGACGGAAGTGACAACAAGTCCTCTTTATTATTATTCTACCCTAACTATAGCCCAACACGGCCTTCATTATTATCCTACCCCAACTATACCCCGACATATATATTGTTATTTAAAAAGAAGGAGTTGTGGTCTATACGCAGATTAACAGTATGACTAGAATATCCTCCTAGGTGTTATACTTTAGATTGTCTTAGTGGTATGATGGAGCGGTTTAAGTGAGTGAACGAATCTGTTAGTAGGACGGTGATTGAGTAATTGTGTTGGCACGTAAGTAAATGTCGCACAAACTTTTTAAATCACGCAGAACCTGATACTGAAGCTTCACAGACTCTGTCAGAGGAAAAAACTAGTAAATAAACAAATTCTAATAAACTATCTGTGTTAATATAAACTAGATATTTTCCATATTATTCTAGCAAGCGTTCACCATGGGCTCCTCGAGTCGCGTATGAAGGCAAAATTAGACTTTTTAAACTTTGAAACTTCGATTTTACCTGACTTCGTCGTTATTTCGCGGTCTCAGGTGGGCTACATGTTTTATTACGCTTTTTATAGCCAAGTACAAAGTTTTGGTTAATTTAGAAAAAGCTATATTTTTGACCTTTTAGGATTTAAGGATCTCAAAATACGGTTCACTATTTTAATATAATAGGATCATTACAGCACAGTTACTGTAGTGTTATATAGTGAGGTGAACAATTAAAAAACCGTACTTTCTAAAGTTTTTTTACTAATAATTAAACTCTTTGTAACTCTTGTTTATATGCTTGAGTATGTCTCCTATACAATAGCAGGGTTTTTGATTAAATATATGTTGTAGAATAATAAAGAATTAGTAGTAGTGTAGCGTGTAAAATTCGCTACACCCTATTCTTATTATTTTTAATCCAATCTTCTTCAAATATACAAATATTTTACTTTAAATTTGTTTAAATAGTGCATACTACTGCCATCTATGGTGAACCATCCACACTAAGCGTGAGCGCCATCTAGTTTCGAACGCGTGATCTAGCACGTATAAATCGATTCGTTTGTTTAGTAATATTATATGATTTCTTTTTTTTTATTTTCAAATAAACAATTTCAAAATTAATATTAACCAATATTAAATAAATTATAATTTTTGGAACTTTAACAATTAAATTATTATTGATATAATGGTACACGGACCTATATTTCATTATTCGATTTTTAATTGTCTCTCGTAGGAGCTGGCAATATTTTATTTCTTTTCCGTCAAGTTGTCGTACTTCATTTCTTTCTTTTTCTCCATGTCGTTTGGGTAGGCGACTGTTCCTTGTGATTCCTGGAGAGGTGCCAGGAGCACCTAATATTATTTTCTTTTTTGGTAAGTACTACATTTGAATCGTATTAACGTTGGCGTTGGAGTGGATAGTGTCTTATTATTGTATTCGTTATAGCTGCCGCGACGCGAGCCATGCTGCGTGCGAGCATGCCTTTGATCATCACGCCAGGCTTGGAATCCTTAATGCCCTAACAAGCCTGACATACTAAAAACCTCCACAGGTTAGTTAAATATAGTAATTACGTATTTCATACAGTTCTAATTGTTCTAAACTTATAGAGGTTATTACCATGTGCTTACATTATTTATATTAATACTTATGTTCTCTTTATAAATTTCTATTTAAAAACATTTGAATAAAATATCTAAACGATACGAGAGCGTGTCTTCATGAATTTGTACGATTTTTGGGAGTTTATTCAACTTAATATGTTACCGCTATCCGGCACATATAGGTTGGATGATATATGTCCATGAAATCTTAATTCCTTGTTAATAATCTTCTAAATATAGTTAAAACCAATAAAAGAGATAATGTATGCACATGATTTATGTAGAATTTCTAAATATTTTGGGGTATCCGGAGACAGTTGATGTCCGGCCTCTCCGGAAACAATTTTCATTTCTTAATTCTTATTTATATGTTTGAATAACATAATTTAATAGTCAAAGTGGATAAATATTAATGTGTCTGTATTGGGATTCTATTGGATTTTCTTGTTGTTTTGGAGATTTTGGATAATTTATATACCGTCTCAGTGAACATTTAAGTTTTCTTTATTTTATATTTGTGTTATCAGATAGTAGTGTTAAATGGTTGATTTGGATTACTGTTAGTTTCCTGAATATAGATTCATTCATTCTTTAATAAGATATTTTATTAAAATAATTAAAGTTTCTTCTTATGTAGCTTCGGACTACAGTTGTTCTTCTTAGTCCAAGCCGTTATAATAGCTTTGTTTATTCTGTAATTACAGGAGGTGTACCTAGGGGGCGTGTGTACCTAGGGGGCGTGTGTACCTAGGGGGCGTGTGTACCTAGGGTACTCCGTATCCGGAGGGTAGTCCGTATCCGGATGTTCGTCTGTATCCGGATGTTTGTATCCGGAGGGGATTGTGTTGTTGGTGCGTGGAGTTGCGTCCGGAAGACCCTTGTTTCCCGAAGGACAAGTTCCTAGGATTCTTTTCTTTTTTTTTTACTCCCTGCATACCCTGCTCCGGGTTCCATTATGAAGGAGATTAGGAGGCTGATGCTGCCTCTCCGAGTCGCCCGGCTCCGTGAGAAGCCCGCGGACTCTGGCATGCGCGCCGTCAGGCGTGGATGACCGTGAGCAAGTAACCGGTTATTTTTTTCTTTTATCTGTTAACTCAACTCAACCCTTCAATTTTACCACTGTAAGTCCTACGGTCAGTCCCTCAGGCGCGCAAATCAAATCCTGTAAACTATACTAGAATGCGAAGGAAGCTTTAGGTAGCTTTTCGATTCATTTTTGCTAATAAAACTTTATGTAGTAAAGAGTTGTTTTTTTTTCTAACAATTGTAACTGTGGAATCTTCGGATCGTATTGTCATTAAACAATTCAATTTAATTTACATTTTTTTTTGTTAACCTCCCGCCCGAAGGGTAGGAGAGGTTACAATGGCGACCCTGCCAGGATTAAATTTGCTGCGCGGACGTTGTTTAGTTCTTTTTAATCGAGTTTTCTCAGTTAATTACTGTTGGACTGATTGTTGAGTTGAGTTGACATACTACTTACTACCTGGTTAAGAATGTATTTTCTTAAGCCGTTTCTGTGTTACTTGGTTTACCTACATTATTTTTTTACTTGTATTATGTATGTAATATTTTACTTGTACTACTTTGTAACTACCGTTATATTTAACTGTTCAGTTTAATACACTGACAGTATGTATTATTCTTACTTAAATGTTACGTATGTACCAATGATCTAGGGCATTTTAATTGTTTACTATTTTTTATTGTTTTGTATTATACCTACCTTAGAGCTTCACTCTAAACAATTTGTTATTTCTACATTGTGCTCCGTATTTGCTATCCTGGGCTACTGACCATTTATTTTTTTTTATATTTGCTTTATTTAATTAATTAACAATGGAGGAACGACCAATTAATTTTAACCTTTTACATAAAGATGAGTTGATATACGAAGTCTTAATAAGAGAAGCCAAGCCTTCGAATACCGTTGTTGGCTTGCGTTCCCAAATTAAATCCTTAGCTAAAGAATATCCTAGTGATGATATCGATGTCTATGAGGGTGACATTGCTGTCGAATTAAAATTAATTTCCTGTAAGTTAGTTGAGTTGTCCGGACTTATGTCCGAAAAGCAATTGCGTTTAAAAAGTTTAAATCGTATTCATACTTTAGGTAATCATTTGTTTCATAGGTTAGGAAGGTTGAAGCCGGTCGAACCTGATGATATTACTTTGCATACCGATCTACAATCACAATTAGATAAAATATTAGACAAGTCTGATTCCGTTTTCGTGAGTTACCAAAGGAGCTTAAAGGACTCAGTACATTCCTTGTCCGTCGAAGCAGAGAGTCCACCAGAACCTAGTGTCAGCGCGTGTTGTGATCGAAGTAAGGGAGTTCACACGCTCGGTATAAAGTACAACGGTCGCTCTTGCGTGCTTTCTTTTGTTCAGCGGTTGGAGGAATTGTGTTTGTCGCGAGGATTGTCTCACCAGAGGTTGTTTGAAGGAGCAGCGGAATTATTTACGGAAGAGGCATTGTTTTGGTATCGTAGTATTCGTGATTCGGTACATTCTTGGTCGGAACTTAAGGAATACCTATTAGATGATTATTTGCCAGTGGATTATGACCAACGGTTGCTGGGTGAGATCCGAGACCGAACCCAAGGTCGTGATGAGTCTATAATTAATTATTTAAGTGTAATGAGAAATTACTTTAGTAAGTTACGGGTTCCTTTAAAGGAAGAGGAACAGCTACATATTGTACGATATAATTTACGCCCTCATTTTTCTTCTCAATTAGCTTTTGTGGATATTCATTCTTGGTCAGAATTAAAGTCCAGGTGTCTTTTGTCGGAGTACGCTAAGCAACGAGCGGATTCATTTACCGAACCCCCTCGATTTAACTCAAGTTTAATTGCCCCAGATTTAGTATATAAAGGAGTACAGAAGCCGTGTCATGTGGTTTCTAAGTTATCTAACGAGAAACGTCAAGAGTTCTGTGTACGCTGCCGTAACAGCGGACACACTTTAAAGAATTGTCGAGATAAGCCTTCCTTAGTTTGCTACCGTTGTGGTGAAAAGAATTTCACGGCGGCGAATTGTCCTAAATGCAACCAAAGCCAGACAAACAGGCCAGGTTCGAGTTCTGGTACAAAAAACTTGCCAGAGCGGACCACAGAAGGAAAGAGCTAGAACTCTCCGACTCTATTGATAGTCATATTCGTCCTACCTCATTATCTATGAGTGAGGATCCGGCTATCTCTTGTACAAGCTCAAGTCACGTTTCGAATTATAACTCCTCTTTGGTCCGCGAAACGAATAAAAATCGTGTTCGTGTTTTCCCTACCCAGGGCATACGTAATGTTATTCCTGTTACCCAGGAATTACCTATTTCTCGTCGTGAAACCCACGATGTCATTCCTGTTACCCAGGAATTACCTAACTTACCTACTCCACGTCGTGTTACCCACGATGTTACCCCTGTCATCCAGGAATTACCTAATTTACCTACTTTATCTACCTCTCGTCGTGTTACCCATGACAATATTTCTGTTACCCAGGAATTACCTACTTCACATCGTGATACCCACGATGATAATCCTGTTACCCAGGATTCTACCCTTATGCTGCCCCACGTATACAATGGCGTAGCAGTTATACACCATGTTACCCATGGTGCAGTTTCTGCTAAACAGGAACTTACCCCTTTTACCACTTTGGGACTGGAATCTCGGACTGATTCCAATTGCCCTAAATTAACTTGTTCGTCTGTAACAGATCGTTATAATAATGATCTCAGACCCTATTTAAATACAAATATTTACCGTGTTAGTTATGCTACCTTACATAAAGATGTGGATTTGGTTTTTATTTTAACCGCAAAGGGTTCTATATCTCCCGTGGTAGGTTACTACCTATTGCTTGTCACGGTTGATACTTTTACTCCAGTGGTTGAATTAAAGACACTTTGTTTTAAATACCGCCGTAAACGAGGTTTATGTATTTCTAAGGTTTATTTTATTGTTTCAGGATGTTCTTACTTCTAATTTAGGTTTTTTGGTGTTGTTTAGTTTAGGATTAGATTTTGTTGCTGTTTTACTTTGGTGTAGTGAGTGGACGGGTGAGGGCACCCGACGAATTTTCTATCGTAAATTCTTTCTGATGGGAGGGGCACTGTAGCGTGTAAAATTCGCTACACCCTATTCTTATTATTTTTAATCCAATCTTCTTCAAATATACAAATATTTTACTTTAAATTTGTTTAAATAGTGCATACTACTGCCATCTATGGTGAACCATCCACACTAAGCGTGAGCGCCATCTAGTTTCGAACGCGTGATCTAGCACGTATAAATCGATTCGTTTGTTTAGTAATATTATATGATTTCTTTTTTTTTATTTTCAAATAAACAATTTCAAAATTAATATTAACCAATATTAAATAAATTATAATTTTTGGAACTTTAACAATTAAATTATTATTGATATAATGGTACACGGACCTATATTTCATTATTCGATTTTTAATTGTCTCTCGTAGGAGCTGGCAATATTTTATTTCTTTTCCGTCAAGTTGTCGTACTTCATTTCTTTCTTTTTCTCCATGTCGTTTGGGTAGGCGACTGTTCCTTGTGATTCCTGGAGAGGTGCCAGGAGCACCTAATATTATTTTCTTTTTTGGTAAGTACTACATTTGAATCGTATTAACGTTGGCGTTGGAGTGGATAGTGTCTTATTATTGTATTCGTTATAGCTGCCGCGACGCGAGCCATGCTGCGTGCGAGCATGCCTTTGATCATCACGCCAGGCTTGGAATCCTTAATGCCCTAACAAGCCTGACATACTAAAAACCTCCACAGGTTAGTTAAATATAGTAATTACGTATTTCATACAGTTCTAATTGTTCTAAACTTATAGAGGTTATTACCATGTGCTTACATTATTTATATTAATACTTATGTTCTCTTTATAAATTTCTATTTAAAAACATTTGAATAAAATATCTAAACGATACGAGAGCGTGTCTTCATGAATTTGTACGATTTTTGGGAGTTTATTCAACTTAATATGTTACCGCTATCCGGCACATATAGGTTGGATGATATATGTCCATGAAATCTTAATTCCTTGTTAATAATCTTCTAAATATAGTTAAAACCAATAAAAGAGATAATGTATGCACATGATTTATGTAGAATTTCTAAATATTTTGGGGTATCCGGAGACAGTTGATGTCCGGCCTCTCCGGAAACAATTTTCATTTCTTAATTCTTATTTATATGTTTGAATAACATAATTTAATAGTCAAAGTGGATAAATATTAATGTGTCTGTATTGGGATTCTATTGGATTTTCTTGTTGTTTTGGAGATTTTGGATAATTTATATACCGTCTCAGTGAACATTTAAGTTTTCTTTATTTTATATTTGTGTTATCAGATAGTAGTGTTAAATGGTTGATTTGGATTACTGTTAGTTTCCTGAATATAGATTCATTCATTCTTTAATAAGATATTTTATTAAAATAATTAAAGTTTCTTCTTATGTAGCTTCGGACTACAGTTGTTCTTCTTAGTCCAAGCCGTTATAATAGCTTTGTTTATTCTGTAATTACAGGAGGTGTACCTAGGGGGCGTGTGTACCTAGGGGGCGTGTGTACCTAGGGGGCGTGTGTACCTAGGGGGCGTGTGTACCTAGGGTACTCCGTATCCGGAGGGTAGTCCGTATCCGGATGTTCGTCTGTATCCGGATGTTTGTATCCGGAGGGGATTGTGTTGTTGGTGCGTGGAGTTGCGTCCGGAAGACCCTTGTTTCCCGAAGGACAAGTTCCTAGGATTCTTTTCTTTTTTTTTTACTCCCTGCATACCCTGCTCCGGGTTCCATTATGAAGGAGATTAGGAGGCTGATGCTGCCTCTCCGAGTCGCCCGGCTCCGTGAGAAGCCCGCGGACTCTGGCATGCGCGCCGTCAGGCGTGGATGACCGTGAGCAAGTAACCGGTTATTTTTTTCTTTTATCTGTTAACTCAACTCAACCCTTCAATTTTACCACTGTAAGTCCTACGGTCAGTCCCTCAGGCGCGCAAATCAAATCCTGTAAACTATACTAGAATGCGAAGGAAGCTTTAGGTAGCTTTTCGATTCATTTTTGCTAATAAAACTTTATGTAGTAAAGAGTTGTTTTTTTTTCTAACAATTGTAACTGTGGAATCTTCGGATCGTATTGTCATTAAACAATTCAATTTAATTTACATTTTTTTTTGTTAACCTCCCGCCCGAAGGGTAGGAGAGGTTACAGTAGTCACTTCCGTCATTTTGAGAGTCTCGACCCTTTTCCAGTCTGACTGAAGTCTCTCAAGGAGTGAAGTAGCGTCTGGATAGTGTCAGTGAGTGTTAAGCGCAGTGTTGTGTTAGTGCTTGGAGTGATGTCCGACTAAGGTCACGTACCTTATAATGTAGTTGCCACGCCTAGTGTTAGGTTAGGTTTTTGTTAGCCTAACCTTATGCTTACAGTGATTACCTTATTTTGCAGTGACATATATATCACTAAAAATTATGTTAGGTATGTCTCTATAAAAGGAAGAGCAGGTAAATATTATATTTTGCTACAACTTTATAACAATTTCAGGTGTTGACGCATGGGTAACCCATCCATTACCCATCTTCAAAACCAGGCATAATAAACAATTTAATCGAATGTAGATATATCTACTAATATAATCGTAAATGTAGCAACACTATCAACATATATTCAATAATATACACAAACTTACTCAATCAAGATTCGATGTTTTACTAAAAAAATATTATTATTTAATAATTACTTGAAAATACTATATTATGGAAAGATATATAAATATTAAGTATTGATGTTGGTATTTAATTTTGAATTTCTTGTTAATTTACGAGTGTTGCCATAATAATAAAAATATGATCGATTAGGGACCACTGATAAGCGATTGCAATTTATTACATACAGATTAAAATAAAATATACAGAGAGCAGAATCGTTTATAACTTCCTATCGTGTTTAATTGCTTGATATATGGAACTTTGGTGACCCATATATTCAATATATATAAACAAAAATGGATTTCCTCTGTAATTATGTACGCGCATAGCTTCAGAACGACTGCACCAAATCTGGTAGTTTTGTTGTGTTAGTTATTGTCAGGGCAAGGTTTGTATAGAAGAAATAGTTAGTGATACAGAAGACAGTCAGTGAGATGAGAGAGTGAGATTCGCATAGAAATCGTAGTATTTTGGGAACTTTTTGTTGATGTAAAATCATGAAAATTGGTATTAACAATGTGTTTCAGCACTAAAGTTAAGGAAATAATCCAAACACCGTAAAATTACGTGAAAATATTCTAATGTAGTAGTTGGTAAACTAATTGCGACATATATTTATGTATCTGGTGAAAGAACAACTCGAGCGAAAACACTGTTTTTATAAAAACACTTATTTATTATTTCACAATACACTGCACACTTTTAAATGTTAACACTCCGAGTCTCGAAACACAAGTAAGTCAAAAAGTGAGGTAGCTAAAAAAAGAAGGCTTGCTTGTCTACCACCACTCTGCCGTCGCTCCCATCAGTCTAGTGTTGCCAGTATACAAGATCGAGTTTCCTAACAGTCGGCCATTCTGATGTTGCTACGCGTCCCGCGGAGCTTAGGGATGTAAATCGCTGAAAATAATTTTACCTCTTAAGGTACTGGCCTTCTTAATGTGCCATATAACCTGTGTCCAAGCTTTCTTAATAGCTTGAATTACAAACCTTAATGGTTTCAAGCGGGCAAACCGTCTTAATGGTCAGCCTTGGGGAAAGTTGACTGTGTTAACTACAGACAACATCAGCCCCAAAAGTTGACTTCTTAATGTCAACAGAGTCGCGACATTCTGTTATTATAGCCCTTAGGGCAATGCATATATCCGGATAACGACCATAACATAACCGATAGTAATAATGCGTATAAGTTCATTAGTGGCTCAATGACTTCTTAATGTCATATCAATCAATTGCTTCTGAATGCAATGTAAAATAATGATTAACATAGAACTTATATAGTGTTATGGTTCTGCCTCTTAAGGCTAGCGCTGAATTAAACAAGATATATCATAACATAATTAAATATATTTGGATCCAAACAAAGAATCATAAATAATAGCTATTAAATATACAAATTTATAAGTATAGCCCGAACAAAATTATAAGCAGCACTATTCTGAATCAGTGCTTATTAAATGTGGCTCTGCACAAAAAGGCTTTAATTTATCTCTGGCTAAGACATTTCTATAAGGGCGACTTCGACCTTGTTTGCCTTCAACAACATATCGATCATGAGGCAAAACTTTAACAACCGTGAAAGGTCCGTCAAATCGTGGCATAAGTTTACCACTACGCAAACCCCTACGAAATATTTTTTTTTCTGCGAGAACTTGATCTCCAATTTTAAATAATGGAGCTACGCGGCGTTTTTTATCAAAATTTTGTTTAGCCTTTAGCGACGTAGCAGCAGAGCGTGTAATTGCACCCTCCCTCATGTCAGCTAAATCTGCACTTCTTAAAGGTGCTACTATATCGCCTAACAGTCGAGGACGAAAACCGTACAATAATTCGAGAGGTGACTTTCCAGTACTACTATTTAAATTTGAGTTAAGGCCAAGTTGAACCTTGGGTAAATATTGCTCCCAGTTATTTTGGTCATCACCAACATATGCAACGAGAGCATCTAATATCGTCCGATTAAATCTCTCAACCTGACCATTCGCCCTCGGACTGGCAACCGCGGTCATAACATGTTTTATTTGTCTACGAAGGCAATAATCTTTAAAATCTTTACAATTAAAAGCTTTCCCACGATCGCTTATTATACGACTAGGAAGACCGAACGTCTTTATTAATTGTTCGAATGTGTGCAGAACATATTTACAGCTTACGTCCCGTACGGCTTCTAACCAAATGAAACGCGTAAAAGAATCTATAATGGCTAGTACGTGCATTTTGCCAGTAGGACTTTTGCAAAATGGACCCAAATGGTCTACATGTACCGTATGAAAAGGTACAGCTACTTTATCTATAGGATGCAATAATCCTACACGCCGTCCGGTTGGTTTTTTAGCGTATTGGCATGAAATACACCCTAAAACATATTTTTGAATAAAACGGCGCATGTCACTAAACCAATACTTAGCCCTTATAGCATCATAAGTTTTATTAAAATTGACATGGCCATTATTATCATGAAAAGTTTGTATAAGGGACCATCGTGAATTCCGAATTTCGAAATAATACATTATTCTCAATCAAATAATCTTTTGCTAAGCCGTTCATGTTACCGTTAGAAACTTCGCGATTTAATTGCTCAATTATAGATTGAATACCGCAGTCATCAGATTGTAAAGATTCTATTAAGTCCTTATGAGTTATACGCGAAATTTTTACTGGATTTCGACTTAATGCGTCGACGTGGGCCATAGATTTACCCGCACGATACTCAACATCGAAATTAAAGTTTTGCACGTCAAGCCACCATCGCGCGATACGTGGTGATAAGTCACGCCTAGCCCATGTCCACCTTAATGCACTACAGTCGGTTACAATAACGAATTTAATCCCTGTCACGTAAACTTTGAATTTATTGAGGCTCATGACGACGGCTAACGTTTCGAGCTCAAAACTGTGATATTTTTGTTCTGCTGGTGTAGTCTGTCTACTCGCGTACGCAACCGGCTTCCATGCGCCGTTAGGCTGTTTTTGCAATAAAATACCACCTAACCCCATCTTAGATGCATCAGTATGTATCTGTGTATCATATTGCGGGTCAAACAACGCTAACACCGGTCGGCTAATTAAAACAGACTTTATATGATCAAAGGCTCTCGCTTGCTCTTCACCCCATATCCACGGTTGGTCCTTTTTTGTAAGTATAGTTATAGGACGAGCGATTGATGCAAAACCGGAAACATATTTTCTAAAATAATTGGCTAAACCCATAAATTGGCGAGCCTGATGTACATTTTGAGGAACCGGAAAATCACGAACCGCAGTTAACTTATGCATAGATGGCCTTACTTCACCGTTACGTACTTCGTGTCCCAGGTACTCTATTTGCGGAACCAAGAAAGAACACTTGTCTAATCGGAGCGTCATGTTAGCCTCTTTCATTTTATTTAATACTACTTGTAACCGTTCTAAAGCATCGTCAATGCTTTCAGAGTAAATAAGAATATCATCTAAATATGCAGTAGCGTATTTGAATCTTAAAGATCCAAGTATTTCATCAATTGCCCTTTGAAATACAGACGGCGCATTAACTAATCCGAAACTCATTCGTTTGTACTGAAAATGACCATCTGGCGTTATAAATGCAGTATACTGCTTACAGTCATCTTCTATTTGAATGCAATGATATGCAGATTTAACGTCTAAACATGAAAACACGCGCTGTTTTGACAAGCGATCTAACTGATCTTGAATAAGCGGTAACGGGTAACGATCCTTTTTGGTAATTTTATTAAGAGCGCGGTAATCCACGCACATACGTGATTCGCCCGTCTTTTTAGAAACAAGTAACACCGGACTAGCATATGGGGAATTGCATTCCTCGACTATATCCTTCTCAATAAGGTCATTGACTATAACGCGAACCTTCTCACGTTCGACTATTGACATACGGTATGGACGGTAATAAATGGGTTTGTTATCTATTAGCTCAATACGCATCTTAACCGGGCATTTACCTATTTTATTTTCTTCGCCAGAAAAACAATCCGAATAATCACGCAATATACCCTCAAGTTTATGTAGGACATGAGGTTCTAAATTCTTGCCTACTTTATACTGCTTTGTACCGCATGTGATGGTAGCACGGGCTACACATTGACCTTCAGGGATAATAAGTGTATTTTGATTCAAGTTATAAACTTTTAAAATAGTTTTACCCTCGAGAACATCGGATTCGCAAGATGGTATAAAACATTCTGAACGCGGGGAATTATATTCAGTTGTATTCATCATTACTGTGCCAGAGAAGGGTTGAACGCAAGATACCATAATTTTATTAATACCAGGTTGTAATGTCACTGTATCGTCTGTCACGAATTTGACGCGGTCAATTGTATCGGATATATTAGGTAGTTCGGTTAAATGATTAGCATTATAAATTTTTAATGATGTTGGTGTTTTTATTACGTAAACGTTGGGATACTCCGTGAATGGCTGTCCGACAATAACACCAATATCTTGTGCATTATCAGGAACAATATACGCTTTTGTCTCACAAGACGCCTCGTCAGCGCAAATTTTAATAAAAACTTCTCCAATTGGAGCGACATTCGCACCACCAAAACCACTCAAGTTGATGTTAGGTGAACATAAACGTAATTTCAAATTTAATTCTTTGGATAATGATTCAGTAATCGTTACGCACGTGCTACCGAAGTCTATAAAACCATACGTTAATTTATCGTTAATCTTAATCTCCATGTAATATTTTGAACTACCCGAAACGTTTTTTATTATACGTACCGTTTGTTGATTTTTGTTAGACTTGCTATCATTATTAGCATTACGGTTCTTAAGTTTTAAGCACTCATCTTTAATATGTCCGTTTTTACCACAATAACTACACTTTTTATTTTTTGTATAACAATCATTTTCGTTATGACCACGTTTACCACAAAATGAACAAATCAAATTTAATTTACTAGAAGGATCACGAAATTTATTTCTACATTTAGCCGCGATATGTCCTCGCATTTTGCAAATATGACATCTGTGTATTTTATTATCAATATTAATCTTTTTATTTTGATCTAAAACTAACGGATGTGCAAACGACGATAAATATTTTAAAAGAGAAGTAGTATCTCGACAACCGGCTGAAATGGCACCAACCTCTATTAAATTATTACCGATTGTGCCTATAATAGCTTCAACTATTAATTGTTCCGGTATACCACAAGCGTTACCTAAAGCTAATTTGTCGTAATAGAACTGCAAATAATCCTGCTCTGGGCGTCTTATTACATTGACCAAATCACGCATCATACTTAATTTACTACGATTGGAAGGAAAAGCAGACAATAATCGTATTTTCCATTCGGACCAATTTAAATTTAAATCACTTAGTTGATCATACCACTGTCGGGCATAACCTTTTAATTTGGAGGTACAATTAAATATTATCGTCTTTTCATCCCAACCATACATATTTGAAATACCGTCTACTTTTCTAATCCATTGTTCCATTGTTATCATCGATATTTGGGGGTCAAATTCTGGTAATGGGTCATTACGGCCTACATATCGTACTACCGGAGAACTCGGTCGTTGCACGGTCCCAGCATTGGGACTTTGTATTTTGTCACATGACAACGAATTGCTTACTACACTTGATGGCACAGGACAGGCAGTAACATGAGTCGGAATTTCTATAATAGGCTGTGTCTGACCTTGGGCCGATGTGGTTCCTACTGGGCCCGAAGGTGTGTCAGCTGTGGTCAATAAGTCCCTAGCCGCACAGGATGATGGTCCGGCACGCGTATCAACTGATGTCACAGGGACATCGAAATTACGCGATAAAACACTCGTACGCGACACGGGGGTAGTTGAAGAATAATTCCTTTGTTCACAAAACTGACTATTACGTGTCTCTTGATAGTTTAATAATTCACGTTCCAACGCATTTAAACGATCGTTCATATTACGTTTTTCGATAGATTTGAGTAACTTTCGGCGTAAACGAGATTCACGGTCTTTGTCTTTTTTATGACGACCCATTTTGCACACAATTATTAACGCAAATCACTGATTAAAAAAATAATGTCAAGGTCACTCTGAACCAAAAACGTTTATAAAAGTTAGTTAATAAGCACTTACGTGAGCAGCAATTCGATCCCACTTCTGAGCTGAAAGAACAACTCGAGCGAAAACACTGTTTTTATAAAAACACTTATTTATTATTTCACAATACACTGCACACTTTTAAATGTTAACACTCCGAGTCTCGAAACACAAGTAAGTCAAAAAGTGAGGTAGCTAAAAAAAGAAGGCTTGCTTGTCTACCACCACTCTGCCGTCGCTCCCATCAGTCTAGTGTTGCCAGTATACAAGATCGAGTTTCCTAACACTGGACAATAGTTTTTCCACGGCAATGTTAAGTTTGTCCCTTAATTCAATTTATACGGAACCTCCAGTGCGCGAGTTCCACACTCGCACTTGGCCGAATTTTTTAAAATTTCATTTAATGATTGAGCGTATCTTAGTAAGTGAGTCTTTCAATACAGTCTAGAACTAATTCTGAACCTTTTGCGGAAGAAATATTCTATATATCTAGCTGCTTCGGCAAACCTTGTTTTGCCATATAAATTTTGGATGGGCCACCCTTATCTTTTAAGGGGATGAAAAATAGATACTAGCCGATTCTCAGACCTACTGAATATGTATATAAAATTTCATAAAAATCGGTCGAGCCGTTTCGGAGGAGTATGGTACCTAACATTGTGACACGAGAATTTTATATATAAGAGAATATCTATTCTACACTAAAGTTAAAAGCGTCATCATCATCGTCAGTCAGCCATATTTAGGCTTATACTGAATGATGAACAACAAACCGTCGGAATGATATCGGAATGCTGGCAACTCAGTCGGATGCCCCAAATATCGACGCGACATACCGATGCCTGTGGCTGCCATGACTGACAGATATTTGATAAGCTATTCATTGTTTAACTTTAGGTGCCCATTTATTATGACCATATATTTATACTAATATTATAAATTATTAAGGATTAGCATGGGTACTCAAAAAGCTATTAGCGTTTTCGATGAAAATTCCCAGGCAGCTTGACTGTTTCTAAAATTTAAAAAAATTATTACCATAATTCAACCACTATATGATAATAACAGTGATAATATCATACGGGGTTTTCCATTAAATAAGTTAGGCTATTTCCAAGATTTTAAAACACCTTCTCTCGCCTAGGAAGCTCTTGCTCGATCACTTTCTACTGTCCCCAAATCTCTCCGGAGATTTTTTAAAATACTTATATGTTTTAAGTGTTTATGCGTTGGATTTATTTTAAAAACACGATTTGCTTCTTTTAAATGAAGAGTAGCATTTTCTCGAATTTTATTCAAAAACTAAATTAAACTTTAATTTTAACCCATTATCGAGGGTTTTTTAGAAAAATTCCTCTGTCTTACTGCGCTCATCTGAAAATTTCATACTTAATTTTATTTATCAACAAAAGGAATCGTCTTCTGTCTGTCATCACTAGCATTATAATAAAGCATTAGAACACTAATGTAATGTTGTAAAAGCCTAATTAATTCGTTATCTTTAAAATACGTCATCTAGAGTTGTAACATGTATTTCTTAATTCAAAGTCATTTTGAATTAATCAAACTTAGGATTGATGTTTAAAAACTACCTTAAAGGTATCGTTTGCAATAAATGATTAATTAGGGATAAGTCCAGGTAATTATGACATGCAAATTTTCATATATTATTATATAGCTTGTAGAATATATGTAACATGTTAATATGTAGGTACAGTAAATAAAATATGTATTCCTGTCGTGTTTGACATAACCCTTGTGGTTAAATCTATTAAGATTAAACTTGCACTAGCTTATATCTGAGGTTCTGCTTGAATTTATATGTCCAATAAATGTATAGTAAAGCTATTTTAATAACAAAGAGGTGATGAACCGGGTTCAAAATTTTAACAATCCATAGAAAGATCAATCAATAAAATAACTGATTTTTAAAGAAAACGCGGATTGATGTCACGTGTCCAAAAATTGTCTTTATATGACAAAAGTTTAACACAACGTGACGTCACATTGTTCACGTCAATTTTAACTTTACGAAATAAATTAATACTAACGAATTTATTTTTTAAAAACATTAATTCCATGATTATTCACAAGAAAACAAGCTTCCATTCGATTAATTTATTGCGAAATATTTTTTTTAAGAAAAAAAAATTATGGAAATATTATGATGTATAGAGAAACTAGTCTTACTCGATCCAGCTTCGCACGGGTGTAATTTACGAAATTAATTTACTACAAAATTATGATTTTTTCCGGGATAAAAAGTAGCCTGTGTATTAATCCAGATTATAAAGTATTTGTGTGCCAAATCTTATTGAAATCCGTTCAGACAATTTTGCGCGATTGAGCAAACATCTAAATATCCAATTACAAACTTTCAATTAAGTAAGATTAGTAGCTTCCTTTTTATGAGTTTTATAAGTCGGTTTGAAGTTAAGTGATATTAAATTAAAGTATCCGAGAAGTTACAGACAGACAAGACACTTATGTATAATAATGATATACAATTCAGTAGCTTCGTCGAATCCCGCAAATCTCCCGGACAATGGGCTGAGCCGGGCAGGTGTGTAGTGTGTACTAATTATCTAGTTTGACTAATGAACTGCTTAATAACATTGGATCTGTGGTTTACTCTCTACAATATAATATATATTTAGTGTTGCCATAGTATTGATTTTCCAAAATTAATTAATTAAAACATTTTAAAAATATGACATTATTATAAACTATTAACATCGAATGAAGGTTAAACAAGTTAAATGTTGTTAGTCTATTTGCCACATATATTTAGTAATATACCTGATACGAGCATACAGCAGTAAACATTTATATTTTTAGGAAGCAAATTTTCAGACTTTTATTTACTAAAACAAAAATAGAAAAAAAAGCAAGAAAAAAAGAAAAAATGTGTGTAACATTGGTTTAGACCAGCATTATTCAATCTTTGTCTGATAACGAAATTCTTATACTAATTTATATAATTATAAAAATGTTAGCTAGAATGAAAAAAGTTTTATTTATTTATTTATGTACTAATAAATGTTACATATTGACATAAGTCATTTAAAATATAAATATATTATATATATACAAACATTTACATAATACAATACATAAACTACAACTATTACTAATATATACCAATATAATACACAAATTATACATAAACAATTCATTAAATAAAATTAACGAGTATGAGTTTGAGATAAATAATGCTTTTTCAGTCTGAGTTTAAAAGTATTAAGCGAGGGGTTATCGGACAAAATATCATTCGGGAGAGAATTCCATAATTTTGTAGCAACAACAGTAAATGATCTCTTATAAAATATTGTTTTATATGGTGCCAACAAAAGCCTTTTAGCATTTACACAAGAGCGTGCTGGTCTTGTTACAAGTTCTTTGTAACCGGAATCTAAGCATTTCTCTTCGAAGTGATATGTCTTTTCTGTACTTCTCTATGGTGTAGAAGCGTGGACGCTAACAGAAGCCATGTCTAGGAAACTGGAAGCGTTCGAGATGTGGGAATACAGACGTATGCTAAGAATTTCTTGGAGAGACCGTGTACGAAACAGCACTATATTACAAAGAATGGGGAAGGTTACAGAGATACTTACAACCATTAAGAGGAGGAAATTGGAATATTTTGGACACGTGATGTGTAACACCAAGAAGTATGAACTCCTTCAACCTATCATGCAGGGGAAAATGGCAGGCAGAAGGAGGCCAGGCCACAGAAGGATATCGTGGCTTAAGAACTGGCGCCAGTGGTTCGGGAAGAGCACAAGATCACTTTTTAGAGCAGCGGTCTCAAAAGTTGAAATCGCCCTAATGATTGCCAACCTTCGTAAGGAGACGGGACGTTAAGAAGAAGAATAAAAATGTTGTATTTTTTTTAAATTGTTTTTTGGCATAAATATTTTTCAAAATTTTAACTTATTTGTATTTCAATCCTATTTTCCGGCTTCGATTCAGTGTAGCGGCGTGACTTAATTTAGGCTGCGTTTCTACCAGAAACGAGCCAGGATTAAAAACCAATAGAATCGGATTTTTTTTAAATGACTACTAGAAGTATGGATCACCTTAATCTCTCCAAATAAGCTAAAATGCTTTTTTTAGGAGGGGGCCACACCAGTAGTCCAATGATTGAATTTGAACCCACGACTTATCGATTGTGAATCCAACGCCTTAACCACTGAGCTACTGACGTTATTCTTATCAATGACTAGTTACCATGAAGTAGAGCTCATGTATAGTTATTAGATTGACAATTAACTACTTAATAGACTAACTGGAAAAATTAATATATCCTACGTGAAGTGAAGGCGGGAGTATAACTATAACTCGTTCACACGTGATACAATACAAGTGGCATGTTAATATGAAATCAACGGCGCGTACTCCGTCATAATTGAAAATAATCCCAGTTTTATATCGGAAATTGAAAACCAAAAGCTGACGCGCGCGAGTGTTTGCGAAACGATAAGTTTGTTTGATATTTTATTTAATTGCCATACCGCATCACTTGTTTTACTTATTAATTAAATGTGCTTATTATTTGTAATGTATTCGTTTTTAAGGGATGTAATTGTATAAAGTATCTGCTTAATATTTTACTACAAGGAAAAGAGTGAAAAATATAGTTAAATATGTGTATTTATACAGTATAAATATTTATATAATGCAGTAATAAGAAGAAGTGTCAGTAGCTCTGTGGTTAAGGCGTTAGATTCACGGTTCGCGCGGTATGTGATCCATACTACTAGTAAACTTTTTTTTACACGCTTTTTATTAGCTTCACTTGTATGTCAGTATGTCAGTCTGTCAGTATGTCAGTATGTAACTCTCCGTGGGTAATTTGCGCGCCTGCGGCCTTCCTTGGTTCTGGTAGCCGTTTCTCAAGCGTGATTTTTTTTAGTTTAAAAAAAAAACTAAATAAATATCACGCTTTTATAAATAAATCAAACTAAAAAGTAAAAAATAAATAATAGTTTAAAAAAACTAAAAACACGCTTTTTATTATAGAAAACCAAACTAAAAAATAGAAAATAAATTTTAATAAATTTAAAATAAGAATAGTGTTAAAAATTTCAATAAATATAAATTAATAAAAGTGTAAATGACAATCACTCTACTCATATCTGTCAATAAAATATTTATAACTATTGACACCATGCACCCCACGCGTTTTTTAAATAAAATACATTTTTTTTATTTACACTATTATTAATTTATATTTATTGAAATTTTTAACACTATTCTTATTTTAAATTTATTAAAATTTATTTTCTATTTTTTAGTTTGGTTTTCTATAATAAAAAGCGTGTTTTTAGTTTTTTTAAACTATTATTTAAAGTAAAAGAGAACCATAACACGCATTTTACACTGGAGAAGATCACATGAGCATACATCTTGCTACCAAACATTTAGGTGTTATATTCACTCTAAGAAATTCGTTGTCGAGCTGTCGTTGATATCAGAGTAGAGCTATGTAAAGAGTTGGTAGTTTTTGTATAGGTATTAGTTTCCAATATAAAGTTTCAAAGTATAATCGATAGTGTTGTTAGTAGTAAAATTAGGAGGTAATCTTGTGTGTCATATCAGCTTTTGAAGTCAAAATCATGGAAATTCAGGTCTCCTAAAACTATAAACTTAAAAATTGGTAATGGCACGTGAATGTGAACAAAAAATTTTTTGACGTTTTAAGGGCCTACCATCAACTCTTATGGAGTCTATTTGGGATACCCCATCTCCTCCCCTTCATTTTCATTGAAAAACACTACAAGGGGGTATTTTGTGAAGAAATGACAACATTGAATGTTGTCATTTCTAAATTTAAAAAATATAAAAAAAACAAGTAGGTAAGTCTAAAATATCGTTATCATTATAATAATAAGTTTGTGTTAAGACTACTATCATAAGAAGTTACCTATAGTGTTTATATACTGTGTCATATTGTTCGGGGAGGGTAGTATCTATAAAATAAATCTCATTCGGAAATTTGGCGTAAACAAAATTGAGACACTGTTAATAAATTGACGGATGGCACAATATTATGGCTTCACAATTTATTTCGTTTTAAAGCTATCAAAGCTGTGTGTAGTTACCGCATGGTGGCGTACGAGAAAATGTCATGAAAGATTTCGCTTTCTTTATATTTACAGGAAATGATTACAAATTCACCGTACATAACTACATCGCGTTGTCACGTACGGCAAAGGGTATATTTTTATGGAATACGTAATTCTGTTTGACTTCATACGCGATGTCCATATTTGCCGAAGACTCTACGTCCTACATGCAAAGAGTATTGACTGTTTCCAATGACTTCAGATTTTTAGTTTAGAAAATCGTTATATGTATAAGATGACTGACTGACTTTAGATAGAAAGCTGAGCAGCGACTAGGACTAGTGTACTAGGTGCAGATTACACGGATTACCTATTACAATGACCTTAAACATGATTATGCTAATTTACATCTATTTAAATTATTTAATAAAGTTAACAAATCAAGTGATCCTCAGTTAATAATACGCTTAACATTACATTTCCTAGATAGACAATATTTACTCTATGAAATTACTCGGCATAACGTATTTCAAATATGGGGACAGAGCCAAAAATAGTTGAACTAGTGGGGTATTTATTAAAATAAACCAACAGTAGCTACTACCCAATCATAGGCTATCATAAGTGTTATTAACAAGATCTAGTCATAACTTCCATGATTTGTCTTCTTCGCTTCAGGGACAATCTTTCAATTTTTAGCATGATTTTTTCACAATTTTGCATTATTTAGTTATGCTCATATATAAGCAATAATTAATTAATTAATAATTTATGTTTGGTAAGCATTTCTTTAAAATGTTTCAGTACACTTTAACGTGAAAAAGTCACAAAAATTAGTAAGATATTTTGGTAATTCATTAAATGTCAATAAAGTATCGTTTAATCTTTATTATAGCTTTGAAAAAAAAAACCAATATGAAAGTAGAGACTACTCCAACTCATGGGTGGCCTAACGGGCATAGCCGGGTTTCTATGGGATATCTCCTGTTGGGTACTTATACTTAGAGGTTCATTTAGGTTATGAATAAAAATAATTTTGTCAAAAATAATAACCAACTTAATAACAATAAGTTAAGAATAAAAAATACAATAGTAAAGAAAATATCTTATTCTCCGACTCGCTTCGCTTTGATATCGGTTAATGCAGGTTAACATATCTTATTTCTCGTGGTATAATAATGGAAACGCGCAAATCTATAACGAAACAGGTCTTAGCAAATAGAGGGAGACATCGACTGATAGAAAAATTTTCTCGAGAGCTCCTTGACTGGAATAGGTAGATATTAGATAGTAAGAGACTGCTCTCTTAAGGATCAACATAAACTTTTAATGCTATATTTAGTTCTATAATAACCTCATAAAATATTATTTTAGAATAATATTTTATTAATTTTGATTTCAAGATTATGTTTGGAAGTTACCGATGACTTGTATAACTTTAATTCTCATTAGTATTATTTTTTATATTATATTCTATTGTCCAATTGCCATATTTTCCTAGAAAAAAATGTTTAATCTAATTTTATATATCTATTTTTAAAAATAATACAGTTTGTTTATAGTAATTTTTATTGTTTTTATGTTACTGCACTTGCCTATATTTTCCGTTTGCGTGTATTACTGTGAATTTTTCTTTTGCAAAGATCTCTCTTCTCTTCGTTTGATATATTTATGGCCACCAACTGCACTTATACATTACACTATTAATAAATACAAATTAAAGAGTTAAAATAACAGTGTTTATACATATAGCAAAATATATACAATAAATGGCAATATCAAGGCGATTTAACAAATACCTAACATTGTTCATTCCTTATTGGTTTTGGAACAGGTCTAGTTCCGTAGCTGTAGTCACACAAATATACTCAATATTTAATAGTACAAACAGGTAAACTCCCATAATCACAGGAAACCAAACAGACTAAGTAATTTGAGTCCAATATACAGATTTTGTATCGTTAAATACTATTGTGTATCGAGTTAAAGATCATTATTTCTATTCTCTATTATCTTAATAAAATTTTAAATAAATATGATTGAAGTAGAATGTGTTTTTGTAAAGTTGATTTTTTTTCTCATTGTATTACAAAGCATCAAATTATATGAAGCTCTATAATAATCTAATTACAATCTAGCCTAACTACAATGACTAATGAGTAATTTTATTTTGACCTAAACTTATTAAATTAATGTAATATAATACCTAAGAATGCGTCCATTAACACTTTCTTAGTGTCTCTAAAGGTATAGTCACACTGTTATTGTGATTAATATTTTTAATGTTTCTGCACTATTTTTTTTCCACTTCACTACAACTAAGGAATGTTTTTTTTAATAGTCACTACACTAACTCGAAAGGTTTTGTCCTTCGCACTAGTTGTGTGATATCAAGGAGCTGGATTGCCTTGACGTTCACATGATGGTGAAGCCTTCGTTCATGTGCTGTAAAGTTAAATAAATTTAAAATTTTGAAATAAAATTAAAAATATGGCATATGCGATACCTCTATATTTTTTTACCCGACTTCGGCTAAGCCAAAAGGAAGGGTTATGATTTTGGCAGTTTATGTATGAATGTATGTTTGTATGTTCCACCGTAGCGCCTAAACTACTGAACCAATTTTCATGAATGAGGTGTCAATAGATTCGTAATAATGGCGCGGGTGATACAGGGTATAAAAATTTTGTGACTATTTTTTATGACGTAAAACCTCAGATTTTTTCAGTTACACTTTGAAAAAATTAAATTGAGATAATTATCACATGTTTGGTATCAAAAGAAAGGTCTTGGCAAAGTACAAAGTACATTCAAATATATATATATATATATATCTTATTGTTTAAGTCAACATATATGTTTAAAATGCGGTCGAATAGTTCGCGCGGTCCTGTCGTTCCAGTTATTTACTCCTTTAGTAATCTCGATCGGGAAACAGAAAAGTATTAAATAAAAAAATAAAGTTTAAAAAACTATTAACTACGTATATCATATAGAAACCCAGAAATGCATAGGTATAAAAATGGTCAAGGTTGAACCTTTACTATGATTAAAGGAACACTACCATGAAACAGACATGGTAGGTATATGTACATGTTACATTTCATTGTACCTATGGAATATAATTGTATCTGAGTTGTGATTGACATTTGTAAAGGCAGTTATTAATAATTATTTCTGATTAATTTTCACTTATAATGAATTAATCACGATTAATTTTAAGTTTTAAATTTTTTTTTAAATTGGCTAAACTAGTTAATCCACACTGGTCTTTAAATCAAATATTGAGATGTCATACACCAGTCTCGGTATTCATAAAACTATGCGAGCTATTGACTCCATTGTTTGTTTTGTTTTCTTGTTTATTGTTAACAAATGATTTCCTTCAAGATATCTAGATATTGTTAGTTTCATATAACCAAGCAGAGTGTATAGTTTAGAAATGTATTTATCATTAAAAACGGAATCGTTTGCAAAGTTATTCTTTATAATAAGTTGTACAGGGTTATTATTGTATGTACTGTTGGCTATTTACACATTTCATACTGCATTTACTACAATGTTTCGATTACAAGACTATCAGGAATATATCCAGGGTCTTCCGAATCCAGACGAAAGGGTCAGAAATAAATATAAGGAATTAAGGTACATATTGCTTTGGATTAATGTCAATAGCTCTTTAAATTTACTTGGTGAAGGTCAAGATCCTTTAGTTGAACACAAATGCTCACACACAAATTGTTATTTAACTACTAATAAATACCTTATAAATGATGATTACATAAACTTTGATGCAATAATCTTCGATGCCAACGATTTGCATAATTGGCAGAAAATGAACTTTCCAGAAACGAGGTTGCTCCACCAAAAATATATTTTCTACAGTTCCAATTCATCTGATAATGTTCCTATCTGCAATTTTAATGCAGATAACTATTTTAATTGGACTTGGACTTACAGATTAGATTCTGATATTGTCAGTCCATTTATTGAGGTGAAAGATATAAAAGGTAATGTCGTAGCTCCTAAATCATCAGTGAAATGGGATACAGAATTAAGAAACTTTACTGAAGATGAAATTAAACTTTTGGAAGGGAAGAAAAAGGCGGTAGCATGGATAGCTACGAAATGTAAAACAAGAAATGATAGACTAAGATTTGCGAAGATGTTACGTGCAGTTTTAAAAGAAAATTCTCTAGCTTTTGATATATATGGGTGTGGTTACCTTAAGTGTCCAGATAGAGAATGCTCGAGAGTTGTAAAAGATTATTACTTTTATTTTGCTGCTGAAGATTCTAACGCAGATGATTATGTTACTCAAGAAGTTATTACAGCGTATGATAATTATGCTGTTCCTATTGTTTTAGGTGGAGCAAATTATAACAAGTAAGTTTATATTTATAATTGCTTTGTGGTGGTTGTAGGTGATAGTGGTTAAAAATTTGTTCCTGACTTTGATACCAGGTATGCGTCAGCTCTTTTTGGATTTATGAAAGATGAAGCAATAGATACAAGTGATCAAAACTATAATAGGTCGTTTAAACGAAACTCTTCTCGTTCTGGAAAAAGATACGTTTTAGTTTCAATTTGTGACGATGAAGAAGATGAAAATTAAATTTCGTAATTGTGTCTAATTAATTTGAATCTGAAATATTTTATGTTTTTGTCAATATTTTTTTTGCAGATTCCTCCCCATTGGTTCCTATATCAATACAGCTAACAATTCCATAGATAAACTCGTAGCAGTATTAGATAATATTATTAAGAATCCTAAAATATACTATGATTTCCATCGTTGGAGAAAGCATTACGTTATAAACAAAGCTGACAATTTCAAAGGAATCTGTGAAGTCTGTGAATATCTTAACGATGAGAGAAAGTTTGGCACAGTAAGCGTTAAGGAAGATTTTAGAAAATGGTGGTATTCGGGTGTAATTCCTCTATTGAAAAGATGTATTCCTAAGCGTGAAGTATTAAAATTTTAGATGTATAAAGAAATGTAAAATAAAAAAAATATGGTCTAAAAGCATTTCTGTAAGTAATATGAAAATTATGTTGCTGGTTTTCTTTCGAAATCTGGATCTATCTTTGAAATAATAAAAGATTGACATTATCTTATTAAAGCAAAACTTTTGTAACATTTACCTTTATTTTTCTTTAATACATTGACACCTGCTTCTTCATAATAGAAACTTAAAGGTTAAGACAACAAAAGGATTAATAAAGAAAAACCGTAAAAATGTCAGAGGTGAAGTTCCATATACAATAGTTTCCAAAAGACTATGAAATTCGAAAATGTTAAATTTTATAAAAAATCAATTTAAAAAAGAGGTTTTTAATCTTACTTTCATAAAATTTATATTTTCTTATGTACTGTTCTTAGTTTCTTTGTAGATTTTTGAAAAATACTTAAAACTGATTGTAGTGAGGTTTTAGAAAATGTTTGAAATGGGGAGTTTAATATAAGGGGGAAGGATTAGAGGCATGTTATAGTAGTTATATTTTCATATTTTTAAATATAATAAAGAGATGGAAAGGCGAATGCTGAAAATTGATGTTTTTATTATTATTATATAGTTCTGTGATACAAGTCAGTCTGTCGATATTTTTATGACTTAAATTTTGAAAAAATACTTCTTGGTCAATATTGACGTTACAAAAAGAAACACCTATTTATAATTACATTTTTGTAACTTCATTAAGTTTGGATATACATTGATCTGTCGGTCAACTGGCTTTTTTTGTAGCTAAATATATTATTTTTTCTACACCCTCTAAAACTTTCCGTTATGATGAACGATCTAAGATATATTTTTAATAATCTCAGATATTTGTTGTTTACCTAGGAGTCTAATAAATATAAATTGATTTTATAAGAGTTTAATAATTAATAAATACCATAAACAAATATCGGGATAAGCTATAACAAATAATTGAGTAGGGCAGACGTTTCAAGTGACTAGTTAGCATATCGCAGAGATCGCCTGACGCCTGCTCGCATATTCAGAAGCTCTTTGTTCTGACCCCACTTCCCCGTTTCCCCACTTCTCTCCTTCTCTATGCAAAACAGCTCAGTTCTGTATTGGCGATTGTGAAACTTCTTTAAGAGTCCTTACACTTTCAAATGCTTTAACATTACAAATTGACTTTGATATGGAAATATTGTAATTAAAACTTTATAATTTAGATCAAGGACGTTTCCAGACTTTGATTTAGTTAGTTTTTAATATTTAAATTAGAGGGGTTTGTTCAATTATTGTACATACTAATAAATATCTGTATTCTTACATTTAGTTTTTTCTATATTAAAATCACCAGAGGGCTATATGGTGTCTCAAAACTTCTTGTTACTGTTGTTACAGTTATTTATAAATCCAGATCATTATTTTTTTTAGATCCTAGAGTAAATACTTTATTATCCTACTTTGCAACGCGATAATTTTCCTCTTCGCTGTTTGTCTTTGTTCTCTATCATTAACCTAAGCTATTAAAGTGATCGTTAATAATGTAATACTTCTTAGGTTTTCATTATGATAGTCAATATTTTCTATGAAATTACTGAAACTGCCGCTGGACTATAAAACCATAGTATTTTAAAGAATTATAAATATATCTTAGCTATTTTAACGTTTAAGCAAAAGTAGGGGGACGGTTGCGCATTGTGAGCGTGGTGCGTGTCTGTATAGATAATTCAATCCAAGACACTAAGCAGACAGTGAGTAGACATTATTTTGACACAAAGTAGGCACGCTGAAGCAGAAACGTCGTGTGGCGTCCAACCAATCACGTGTGGCGCGTTCACATCGCCCCGCTTTACCCTAACAGTAACCTGCGCATTCAAGGTTAGAAATATACTTAGATGAAGAGAAGGTTTTTAGAAGTTCGAATCGAAATGTATAAAGAAAAAAAGCAGCTTTTCTACGTCGCCCGGATTTCCTATAATGTGTGAACGTACACGTAGATTAAGAGTAAGAATGTAGCAAGTTGGCAAATTAACATTTCCCGTAAGTAGATTTTTTCCTCAATATGCAAAACAGGCGTGTATAATGAAGAGCTCTTGGGACTTCTTGGCTTCAAACTTGAGCCTCGTTGAAGTTCGAAGGCGTGAACATTTTTAATATATAATGACTAAGTTAAAACTGGTATAAGATTTTATATATAAGGTAAAATAGGTCTATTTCATTGGCTTATATTAAAGAAAAAAATCTAGTAATTCCAAGTAATTCATATTTTAAGAATGCTCTGTAACCCTGTAACCCTTATTGAAAATGTCGAGTGATGGAGTTAGACCATGAGTTACAACGATCAATTCCTTATTTTTTTCACTTCTATAGCGAAACTTCTCAAATTCTGACTCTTTAAAAGATAAAGTTTCGGAATCAAATGGTATCATAATTTGGTTGGGGGTTATTTTTTTTTTTATGGTGGATAAGGTGCAAAGGAGCAGATGTAAGTGGCCACCATCGCCCATGGACATCGACAAAACTAGAGATACCCTCGTTTTGTCGATGCGTTGCATCCTCGAAGATAGAGTGGGGAAGGGGAGTGAAGAAGAAAAAATGCTTCGGTCTCAACGGACCCAGAGTTAGATCCTAGAGTCCACTAGATCCGCAGCATTAATGGGATGGGAGTGGGGAGAGGGTACGTCTGGCCCACTTGCGGCTCGACCGGAACGCGTCTATGACACTTGGCGGTCGGATTCGCATGCTGGTGGTCGCAAGCCAGTCGGTGAACAGATCCCCTACCACCAAGGGGGTGCTCCTTAGCTGTGTTATAAAATCTTTTTAAAAATGATTGAATTTGACATAAAACGTCACGAAGCTTATATATAACTCCTTCTCCCTCTAGTGTCTTTTATTGTTTTGTTGATGAAAGATTAAGCCTAACCTATTACTTAGCTCATTTAAATGAGACTAAAAGAGAAAGACGGAAAAAATCTGACTTACCACGAGTAGCCACGGGAGAGTCCAGTTTAAATATATTTTGATTTATCCCTAAGACCCTTAAATAATTCTTATCTTAATCATTCATCTATAATAACATTAGGATGGATATATGGGTACAAATATCACGTTAATGTGACCGAAGCCTGCTCGTTTTCCATTCTTTTGTGAATAATTTAAATGAACGGAGTATTAAATTCTTTATCTACTCCCATACTTTAAATCCTCTAAAAAAGATTTTGAAACAATTAGCTTATTGCCAACATTAAAACACTCAATGTCCTAATAACCATTATATTATACAAACGGATCGTATAATGTTGTACTGGATTTCATACTAACACTTAAATTCCTTCTGCGCAAAGGGTTTACTCAACAGACACCCACATTCTTACTGCTCGATGCGTGGACACGATTATCACACTCGGCTTCGCCTCGTGAGAGAATACCACATTCGTGATTTTTGATACCCCTTGCATAAATAACTATTATAACTATAGCACCGATAATTTTAATGACAAAGACAAATATATAGTTTCATTTGTCACGGCGGGTAAGCGATTACCGTAGCTTATAGACGTCTGCAACACCAGAAGCATCGCAAGCGTGTCGCCGACCCTATCCCCAATTCCCCCCATTAGCTCTGGTCAGCTTACACACCAACAGGAACACAACACTGCTTTAGAGTAGTGTTATTTAGCTGTGATTTTCTGTAAGGTCGAAGTACTACCCCAGTCGGGCTGCTCCATTTTTGACCAGGAAATTTCCTGCTCAAAATCCTCTCATTTTTTCCTCTCAGTTAAAATCCTCTCATTTTTTATGGGTTGTCCAATATTCAAGAAAGTAAAAATGCTACTAAATCAATCCTACCAACATCATAAATAACAGAGAGCTACTCATATTAGTGTTGCTAAGATCATAATAAATTATTAATAATTTTATAAAATAAAAAAATATTTTAAAAAGATCGGAAATTTTTCGAAGTGTCTAAATTTTTTTTTGTGTTTTAGAACTATATTGCCTTAGACACTTTTATTCCCTAATAATGAGTCTTATTACTCCATAATATATTGGTCAGTGATCTTAATGATAAAGCTTCCATAAATGTTGTACAGTTTGTATAGTATTATCAAGTATGCACAGACAAACATGTATATTAACAGTTAATCTGCGGGATAGACCGATTCTATTCACAAATTCTATTTGCAAAATGCTTAGACATAGTATACCAACTATGTACGTGTAATCAAGTCGACTGATGAATATTCTAGAAGCTCGACACTCGACTCTTAGTAGAGGGCGCTACTGAACGAAATTTGAATTATGCCTCGTCAGGCTTTTAGATGGTAATTATGTATATTCATGGATTATTTTTTCCCTTGACATAGTTTTAGTGACGTAACTGTTGACCGGAAAGTATTATCTGTGGATAGTTAAGACTTTCAAATGTATTTATATAAAGACTGTTTTTAAACTGCGATTACACTTTATTTCCGGCGAAGCCAAAGGGAAGGGTTATGATTTTGGCAATCTATGTATGTATGTATGTTTGTATGTTCCACTCTAGCGCCTAAACTACTGAACCAATTTTCATAAATGAGGTGTCAATAGATTTGTAATAATGGCGCGGGGGACATAGGCTATAAAAATTTTATGATTTTTTTTATAACGGATATTATACCCCAGATTCTAACTTCGAAAAAAATTAAACTGAGCTAATTATCACGCGTTTGGTATCAAAAGAAAGATCTTGGCGAGTACATTATAAATATATATATGTCGATGTGAGTTAGGTTTAGGTTAGGTTAGCCTTGTGTTAGGTTAGGTTAATGTTAGTCTAATCTTAGGATTAAACAGTGAAACTAAGCAGTGGAGGTGAGTGTCTCGATCGAATAAAGGAATTCCTTAAGCCTACACCTTGGTCACAAGTCCAAGGCACTGCTTAGGTTCCTGTCATAATAGTTCCTGTCAGAAAAGTGCGACATCGTAACGATTAGTTATATCCTGACTGTGTTGCGCTCGTATAGCTTTTGAGATAGGCCATCCATCTATATCCTTTTTTATTTTAGTTTCCGACATATATATATCTTATTGTTTAAGTCCACATATATGTTTACTATCTCTGTTTCATGCAGATGTTCCTCTAATGGTATAAATAATCATAGTAGGTATACATGGGTGCGACCACGGTTCTACCTTGACCATTTTTATACCGAAGCATTTCTGTGTTTCTATCTGAATTATTTTCTTGTTTCGTCCTTTTCAGACCACTTTTTTGCGTAGTCGGGTTATAGTTTTTTAAACTTTATTTTTTTTGAGATAGAATTATATTTATTACTAGCCGAGCTGCTCTCGCTTCGCTGGGGTGTTTCGAATTCTGTCGATCGTTTCACTCACTTTTTCTTTTATACTGACCTATCCTGACAATAAATAACACAACAAAAAAAGAATTACATACACAGAGGCGATTCATTTTTTATTTATATAGATTATTAAGAAATCAATAAAAGATATAATTATGTATTAGCCAATAAGGCGATTATCAAGCACCACGACTTCGCTTCGCTGAGAGTCAGTCATAGGGACGTGATACTGTAATTGTTTGAATGTATGAGATATGTGTAGATGATTAAAATAATTTGTAGAAGTTTTAAATTTCATAATTAAAATGTTTTAGAAAAAAATAGTCCAGAAATTAAGTATTTATGATGAAAATGTAGTCTACGGTACTTTCAGATCTAAGCTATGTTTATAAAGAAAATTACATCTTATGCTTCTTTAGCATTTAATATTTATATATAGTGATTTTTTATTAGTGATATAGTTTAAGAATGAGCTATACTTCCACTATATGATATACTAGCTGCGCCCCGCTATGTTTTATAGCCTATATGTTATTCTGATGACTAAGCTATATTATTGCAAAATTTCATCAAAATCCATACATCCATACATTCTTATAAACTTTCACGTTTATAATATTAGTAGGATCAGTAGTTTTTGCGTGAATGAGTAACAAACATACATCCACACATCCATAAATTCTTACAAACTTTCCCTTTTATAACATTAGTAGGAATTAGTAGGATCAGTAGTTTTTGCGTGAATGAGTAACAAACATACATCCATACATCCACACATCCATAAATTCTTACAAACTTTCCCTTTTATAACATTAGTAGGAATTAGTAGGATCAGTAGTTTTTGCGTGAATGAGTAACAAACATACATCCATACATCCACACATCCATAAATTCTTACAAACTTTCCCTTTTATAACATTAGTAGGAATTAGTAGGATCAGTAGTTTTTGCGTGAATGAGTAACAAACATACATCCATACATCCACACATCCATAAATTCTTACAAACTTTCCCTTTTATAACATTAGTAGGAATTAGTAGGATCAGTAGTTTTTGCGTGAATGAGTAACAAACATACATCCATACATCCACACATCCATAAATTCTTACAAACTTTCCCTTTTATAACATTAGTAGGAATTAGTAGGATCAGTAGTTTTTGCGTGAATGAGTAACAAACATACATCCATACATCCACACATTCATAAATTCTTACAAACTTTCCCTTTTATAACATTAGTAGGAATTAGTAGGATCAGTAGTTTTTGCGTGAATGAGTAACAAACATACATCCATACATCCACACATCCATAAATTCTTACAAACTTTCCCTTTTATAACATTAGTAGGAATTAGTAGGATCAGTAGTTTTTGCGTGAAAGAGTAACAAACATACATCGATAAATTCTTACAAACTTTCGCTTTATAATATTAGTGGGATCTGATAGTGGAAGTGGATTGGATTCCCCATTTCCGTTGATATGTTGCTCCTTTACGGATTTCTAAACGAATTCTTGAATTCTGCTATTTTTAGTATTTTAAGGCTGTGGTGAGACAAGACCTGGTGAGACTTGTTGTGTTAGGAGGTGGTGTGCTATGATTTGATAAGCAAACACCTTAAACCTAACCTAATAAACGAAATTACACAGAACTAGATGCGCCTACGTCTATCTCCTGCAATATATATAGAACTATAAAACAGTTTAATGTAACCGCGTTAAGCGCAGTTCACATAAAACTGAATGTAACCGAAACGTAGTAAAGTGCAATCAGGGTACAATTGGATTGCAACACGCGATATATCGGCCTGAGTGCGTTAACACACCTGATGCAACTGCATTATCCTTTGTTGGCTACTACTATTGATGAATATTGTACAATCGTTGTTATATTTTAAACTCAAGTTTTTGCAAGCTCTACTTAACAGAAAATTAACTTTTATAAGCTGTTGGTGGCTTCATTACAGATTAAATCACCAATATATGATGGCGTAAAAATGTAATTGAAATAAAACTCATTTTGTTTCAACACCTATTATATATTATTTGAGACGGTATTTCCTACTTGAATTTAGACCACTTTAAATCTTTTCTAAATTCCATGTGCTCCAAAACTTCCCTCCTCCCTATCTCATCCTATTAAAAACGTGGTTTTAGTGGACTCTTGGATCTTACTTGGAGTTCACTGGAAATACATCATTCTTCTCTTCAATCCCACCCTACACTAACTTCGAGGTGGTAACGCATCGGCAAAACAAGAGTCATACTTTTATATAGAAGAGTCATAATGGGGGATTGTCTGTCCGTTTGAGCTTAAACTGTCATAAAAAAAATCTATAAATAAGATACAAAAATTGCTGAGACAGTTGAGGTAGCTTTCTTCAAGCAGTTTTCATTTCTGACGGAGACTTCTTCTATGGGACTTCATTGGATACACTACAAGTAATACCAGGTATCTTAAGAAGTCTATATTGGAACAATTACGTTTTTCTAATGAGAGACAATGGTAGAGGTAACGTACAATATTTACTGCGCCTACAAAACCAATACGCACCTGAGACCTGAGTTTGGGTGTTCAACTAGAGTTCTTATTTGCATAATAGTTTTGATTTCGAACCATTTTGGACATAGTAGTCTGTATTGATTTATCTTTGAGAAAATAATTATAAAAAGTCTCAAATACTACTTTGTTAGATTGCTCCCTAACGATTAAACATGATTTGCTTCAGAAACTTTGGCGGAACTATGAAAAATATCTCACTAAAGTTTCATCACAACTTCAAAATATCTGCCACTGGAGCAAATCGCTTGAACTGTGTGACAATCCCTCAAACACTCAAGCAATTGTGATCGGTAGCCCTAAACAACTGTGCAAAATAAATTATCATCTCATACCCCCTATTAAATTCGATAATATTCCCTTGGCACTGAGTAACTGTGTCAAAAACCTCGGTCTTTTAATGGATTGTCACCTTTCCTGGAATGTGCATATCGCTGCAGTTAGTAGGAAATTTTTTGCATCCCTGGGCTCTTTAAAGCGATGGAAACACTTTCTGCCAATTTAAACAAAAATATCCTTAGGACAAACTCTTCTTCTGCCGATATTGGATAATGCAGACTGTTGTTATCTGGACTTAACGGAAGATCAACTAAACAAACTGGAGCGATTGCAAAATATCTGTATTAGATTTATATTTGGGCTACGTAAATATGACCATGTTTCGGAATATCGTACAAAACTTAAGTGGCTCAATATCAGAAACCAACGCAATCTTCACATTCTTTCCTTGCTGTACTCCACTTTGTATGACCCATTTATCCCGTCGTATCTAAAAGAGCGGTTTAGCTTTCTAAGCTCTGATGCGTCATGTCAACTTGACCTCCGGTCAAGAAATGACAATCGGCTGACGCCCCCCCATAGCAAACACGAATTATTATAGTAAGTCTTTTACGATAAAAGCTGCCAACCTATGGAATATGCTACCCTGTGATATACGCTCCTCTAATTATATATTTAACAGTCATCTTTTTAACTACTATTTATCCTGTCAACAGTAGTGTGTCGTATATAATTTGTATATTTTATTTTATCTATTATGTATGTATATAGCGTAGTGTATGTATAGTGTCTAAGTATTTAGCATTTAATGTCATCATAAATTTATTTATATATAATACATATTACGTGTAACTGTTTGCACTATCCCGTATTTGTACGCTAGAATACATAATATGGAGAAATTAATATAAATTGTGTACTGTATTTTCTAAAATTGCTAAATAGAAAAACATTTTTTTAAAAAAGTACTATATTTTGTCAATAAAAGACAGCAACTCAAATATACTAGTATGTGTTAATAACACCGTTTATTAATTAGTGTTTGCGGGTAGTTCCTTTTATTTTATTTCAATTATACCGACGTGTAGACATTATATAACTTTTAGTGAGATAGAGTCAGTCTCTCTGATGTTTTCACGCAGTGTTTTTTTTTATGGTAGATAAGGTGCAAACGAGCAGATGGTCCACCTGATGGTAAGTGGCCATCATCGCCCATGGATATCGACAAGACAAGAGATATCTCTTGTTTTGTCGATACGTTGCATCCTCGGATGTAGTGTGGGGAGTGGGAGTGAAGAAAAAAATTCGGTTTCAGTGGACCCTAAGCAAGAGCCCAAAGTCTATGACACTTGGCGGTCGAAGTCGCAAGCCAGTCGGGGAACAGATCCCCTACCACCAAGAAATGGGTTACTCGGCTCTTACGAGTTGCTCTCCCAGCGGCAGAGGGGAATAGTATTCTAATCCGTCCTCTCACGGGTTGTGTACATGGAAGTTAGTATTATAGTGTCGTGGTTGAAGTCAGGGCTTCTTGAGGTCCACGTAAGTTAACTTTATTGTCTACTGTAGTTAGTGTTCGGGCAGCGAAGGGGGGTTGTAATTATAATAAAAGGCCTTTAACCTTACACCTTGGTCTAAATTGCATGTGTATTACAGTGATTTACAGGATTATTTAGAGACATAAAGATTATAAGAATATAAAAGAGGTTAGTTATCAACAATATCTATTTATTTACATAACAAAACGGATCTATAACAGAGTAGAGGGTAGAACACAATCACGCGCGTGGGACGCTATCAATTATTTAGAGCTGTCAGCGCTTGCAACGAATAAAACGTTTCGATATTTTCATTTGCATTTATATGGATATGTATTTTAAACTTTACAACACTATCTGGTATAAAATTTACATTTTTTATTTTTAAATTTGGAAATTGAATAATTTATTAAAAACTGTACCTACCTGTTAATTATTTTTGAATGCTGTGTCTGAAATATCAATCATGAGGTTTTTTGACTTTGTTCCACCACATCAAAAAAATTCTACATATAGTTTTGATAAAATTTGGTGAATGAGAAAAATGATTTTGGTTTTTTATTTTTAAATCGGCTTTCAGTCTAAGATTCACAAAAAAAAAACATATTTTTAAGAATTTACTCGTAGGTTTGGGAAAAAAATTTACTATGTAAAAAAACAATAATTCATTTTATTGGAAATCTAGAAAACATTCCAGATAAACGGCATAAATATAGGTGAATTATTTTTATTTGATTTAACATTAAATATAAATTTATTCCTCTACTATCTTTCATCAAAAGTCATTTAACTATTTTGACTTCAAAAATTTGAATTTTTTTTTAAATTAATAAGACGTCAGCTAAATACAAAAAACTTATAGAAAAAGTATGTCCACTTGTTCGGATTTAAATACCTGCCAGTTACAATCTATTTTTAATCTATACATTTAAAATACAGTTTTATTAATATCTATATAAGATGTAATGCAAATCATAGCCAAACTATCGTGGCGAAACCAAAAATGATTAATTCTAATAGGGTACATAGGGTAGATGTTGTAAATAATTGATAATGTCCCCAGGTACACCTAATAGACAGTTTATACGGGCCATTTATTAGTATAACGGATGAGCTTTGAGTTCGAGCTTCGTGTATAATTATATTAGCCTACACCGTCTACGTTCAAATTATATAAAAGGTTAAATTTATCAAAAACAAAAAATATATTAACTTATGAAATAGGTAAACTAAAATCTTATTGGATATATAAAAATTATTGTTTCTATAACGAAGATTCTTAAACATGTTGGTTTAATTTGCCATTAGGCTTTATGCATTACAACTCAGCGAAGAGAGTGTTTTTTAAAAATGGTCTAAAATATAATAAAAATAATTATATTTGTTTCTCATGCTACTACTCTTAATTTTGAGTTTATAAGTTTGGATTTATTTACATTCAAAAATTATTTTTTTATTTTTTACAGATTTTTTTAGCATAATCAGAAATAATATAAAATGAAAATTTAAATGGTTATGTCAAAAGGAAATAAATGAAGTGATAATAAATACAGAACCCCGAGAGGAAGATTGATAGCGTATCACTGCATTGTCAGGCGAATAAAAAAGTATTCAATAATAAATCTAACTCAAGATGTCGATCGCAGATGTGCCCGAGATAATATTGAAACGTTTTAATAATAAGATATGAATATAGAAACTGATATTGATATAAGATATCTTTAACTATCTACAGGTAAAAGGATTTTAGGTAATAAACATTTTATAATATAGGAATGATATTTTAAGGGAATGGAGTAAAATAGATAACTAGATTATGATGGTCACAAGGTCGGATTTGATTTAAAAGCTAATATAATTGTAAATAATAAACTCAATATAGACGAAAAAGATAATATGAATGATATCTGATTGATCTTGGTAGACAAATAGTTTATTCACTGTATTTATTATCACTCAGTCAAACAGCAATTGTAGAAACAAGACTTTCAATAAACGTAGAACTGCTTGACATGCATTAGTTGAATGACTAAAAAGAGATATAAAATTAAAACAAGAACAACACTTATTTCAAATTTTTATAAATCTAATCAACTTTAAAAAACATGTTACTCATTTGTCTCTCCATACAAGCATCCTTGTAACCAGGATTCCACCATTCTCGAAACTTTTTGTATACAGTCGGATAAGTATAATTATTTAGCTTAGCACAAAGATCACAGACTTGGTTTTTAGGTCTAATTGTATAATAATAGTAATTCTTCCAATCGAAAAAATATTTGTAAGTATGTGCAGGGAACTTGATGAGATAGTCGATGATGGCACCAAGCTTCTTCATATCGAAAATTTGAGCGTTGATATAAGAACCAGGTGGTAAGAAACTGTAAATTGAACAAAAAGGTGTCAAAATGATATTAGTAAGTAATTAGGCAGTTAAGTAACATATAATAACTTACTTGTTGTAGTCAGATGGTCCTAAAATTATAGGTATTGTCTTATGCGACATTGCATATACCACTATCTCGGAAACATAATCGTCAGCGTAAGTATCTTCTAGAATCAATTGAAAATAATAACCATCCTCTACTAATGTAAAGCAGTTCTTAATGTTTCCTCCAGGACATTGCAAATCTCCACATGGACCAAAAATATCTAAAGTATATCTATAGCCCCTTAGCTCATTCTTTAGTTCCATCACAAATTCTTGATATTTTGCTCTCGTTTTACATTTTGTCACAATCCAAGCCACTGCTTTAGTTTTTTTTGAAAGTATTTTTTTATTATCATGTGTAAAGTTCTTAATCCAATTAACACCAATTTTAGGACCTACTAATTTCTTGTTAATATCAAAAACGTTAATGAAAGGCTTTGGTATATCTGAATTTAATTTATAAGTCCAAGTCCAATTGAAAAAGTCATCAAAACGGGAATTACAAACTGGAAAATGTTCTGCAGATCGTATCGAGTAGAATATATATTTTTGATCAGAAGATCTATTTAAATCAATATCATTGGGATTTAAATAAATAATATCACGGATGTTAAATACTACAGCATCTATGTTGTGTTGATCGTTTCTTAGCAAATGTTTATTATATGTTATGAAACAATTTATAAATTTACATCTTTGTCTTATAAATAAGTTCTGCCCTTCTGCAAGTCTAGATCCTCCACTGAAATATGACATCTTTTTACTTTTCTGTGGTTGCCAGAATAAAATATATTTCAAATCTGTTGGATACCTTGCTGATTTGCTATCAATTAAGAAGTTCTTGTTTCTCATTATCTGTATTGTCGTTAAAGCCACTAGTATCAATATTATAAATGAAGTATATAAAAACAATTTTATTAACACTTTTTTTAAGGGACTGATGAATATCATTTCTCTCACATAATACATTGTTGCACAATTTTTGATCACTTTCTTAATTTTCATGTCGAGCTGTCACAAAAGACTAAACAATGTCTATGTTTGCTTATTTTACTGAAGTTATGAATTCCTCTCGAAGTATTCAACTATTATTGTTTAGATTTACCTTTCCGATAATTGAAATAGTAATGGTAGAACTGAAATATAATATTTATTAAAGATATCCAATTATAATTTTTATTTTTATTGTTCCACAGTTTGAAGCCTTCATTAGATCTTTTAAGGCCACTGATAGTCAAAATAATAACGATTAGGATAACACCAGACGTATTTACATAATTAATAAGAAGGGGATTGAGACCGAGTAGCTGGCTTATAAGGTTATTTCTAAACTATTGAAAATACCTCAGATGTGCATTATAATCGATAAAGGTTATACAGAACATTATCAAGAGGTTTGCCACCAAAAGATGAAAAATGAAAGAAAATTAATTAAAAACGCAGTTAAATAGAAAGCAAATCACAGTACCGAAAACACTTTAGGGTCTTTGTTTATGAAATACTAGCGTAGTTCCAGGGCGTGGTCCGTGTGTAATTTATGCGTTTCATTTCGCAATATAAAGTAGCGAGTTTAACCAACTGTCGTATGAAAAACTCGTTTCGTATCCAACGTTTAATTTATAGCAAAAATATACACCTCCCGCGGTATTAATGTTTGGGAAAGTAATTGTAAAATATATTACATTTTTGATAGTCGTTACTTATCGTGGTTGTCATTTGTGACAAAATTGTTACTATTTAAACTATTTGGTAACTATATATAATCAGCTGCCCCGACAGACTTTGTCCTGTCTTAACTATGAATATTGGTTAAATGACTGACAGTTATGTCAAACGCTGTAAACGTTACATTAGAAAAGTTTATACTGTCAAGCGATAAGGTAACATTAGATATTAGAATAATTAATATGTTCGTTTAGTTTTCTTAAATTTTATAATATACCGCACAACTTTCGTATTTTTTTTCTTACATATGAACCTTTTCCTGACAATAACAAACACAACTAAACAAGAATTAGCGAAATCGGTTCAGCCGTTTACGAGTGATGCCGTGACCAAGGGAAATAGGGATTCATTAGATAGAAGAAAAAGATCAAATCAATTGTTACAAAACGCTAATACATTTATCACCAACAGATAATAAAATTAAACTGATTAAAATATTCAATCTACTACAAAAAGAGTTATTTTCTTCCCTACAAACCATACATTTTTACTAATCTGGAAATTAGAGGAGGATAAGTTTTTTATTTTATGCTATTTTAGGCACAAATTGCGAAGGCAGTCCGATAGCCTGGACAAGCTGATGGTGCTTGGTAAGTGGACTTGGTAAATCGAGCATGTGGCCGCTCCTCCACACAGTGGTCAGACCAAGTTATCAACTTCACGGGCCTCCAAGTGACCATAGCTCTGAGGAAAGCTGAGGATTGGACGGACTGGAGAAAACTTCTAATGACCGTGACCCAGACACTAGACCAGAGTGGACACGACCTTCACCAACGAAGCAAACGACCGATAAGAAGACGGTGAGTGTAGTGATGGATTGAGTAAAGGATTTCCTTACTAACCTGGTAGTGGACTTAATAGGTCACAAACCCTGCTAAAATTTCCTAGGATCGAGAAGCGAGGAGAATCTTAGAACTTTATCTGGTATTCTTGAACTTTTTGTAAAACTGAAAAAGGTACCCTTAAACTTTCGAAAGAACTTTCTAAAATCTAAAAGGAAAGGTATGGCTTTTTTTATCAAAGCGATAATTTTCATAGAGGCAACGCCCATTGACTTAAGTAGTTCGTACGAATTCCGAAATATGGCGCTACTATTTGTGTGTAGGTAAAAAATATATGTGAAAGCTAATCTCAACTACAATACTATAAATGTGAAAGGAACTCTGTCTGTATGTTTGTTACGCTTTCACGCTTAAACCAATGAAATTATTTTGATAAAATTTGGTACAGACATAGAACAAAGCTTGAGAAAGGACATTTATTTTAAAGTTTATTGCAAAAAAGGGGCTTGAAGGGGATGAAGTGCATGTTGAGCTTTGTGACCCTTTACATCGTCGCATAAGTTTGGCTTTGGTTAACCTAACCTTAAAAAAAGGAAAAAAAAATCTCTTAGTGATTTTCAATATACCTCCCTACTTCATTCGCTTCGCTTCTCATTTATCTGTTATATATGACTAATTCCGATAAAGTAATAGGGGATGCAAGTTTGTATGGGAATTCATTATACATATTTACTAGACTAGTTAACTTTTATAGATACGTATTTAGAAAATACTTTTTTACTTAATATAAAAGTGTAAAATAATGAGAACGCTTTGCAACAGGAACAGAAGAGATGATGAGAGACGTTTATCGTGGATTAAGAGTGGGCGGTCTTGCTTATTTTCCGTTGTTAGTGTTGTTACGCCTCAAATTGTCGACACTTGAGCACAGATTAGCTTCGTTACCCCGCGGCGCGCGTACCTGCTAGGGATGTAATGTTTTACATGCTACAAAATATCGATAGAAATCGCTAATAAACAATATTTAATGGAAATATAATAAGTAGTCATCCCCATTTACAATTTTTGCACTGCCTATATAAATAAATTTCAGAAATCTAAACAATGATAAAATGGTCTATACATTATTATTTTGTTGTAAGGCTGTGCTTTTATATTTGACTAACTTTTATCCGCAACTTCGTTTGCGATATTAGGGTAATTATATTAGCCTACAGGAGATCATCTGTAGACATATTTAATAATTTACATTGCAGCCCTTAAGGTATTATTTTCGAAAAAATATTTTACCCCTGTTTCATGACTTCCAATGAAGAACCTTCTTACTGAATTTCATTTGAATAACTTCAAAAACGGCAAAGTTTCATACTAACTTTGCACTCCCGTTTTACCCCCTTAAGGGATTACTTTCGAAAAAATATTTTACCCCTGTTTCATGACTTCCAATGAAGAACCTCCATACTGAATTTCATTTGAATAACTTCAAAAACGGCAAAGTTTCATACTAACTTTGCTCTCCCGTTTTACTTCCTTAGGGGGAAAATTTTCAAAAATCCTTTCTAAAAAAGCCTATGCAAAAGTTCAAGTTTTTAACCCTTATAGTTTAGGCCCTGCGTTGATATGTCAGTCAGTCAGCTTCTCCTTTTATATATATAGATATGTATCTACTATTTTAGGATAGTGTACACTGTCGATCGTGAATCCAACGCCTGAACCACGGACGCTAAGAATTATATTTGTGAGTTATGTAAAATATTACTTATCGATGTGACCTCCTACTCCTACCTCCAACTCTATGTTTCCAAGTGGTCGCGCGAGAAAGTCCTCGGAATAATGATTTCTTTGAATCCCCCACTGTTTGAAGTACTGCCATTACTCAGATACGTTTGTGCAGTACTTAATAGCAGATCTCGATGTCATTTCTAATTGTTTTCCTTACCTTTGTACCTTTGTACGGTCGTTGACAAATAATGACGTAACGAATTATGTTTGTACGAAATAATATACGGGAGTGCGATTACAGATTGTTCTGATATTGTCATACAATTAAAGAGGTACAGAAAGCCGCTTTGGACTTAGGACCAAGGTGTACGGTTAAGTGCTTTTATATAATTACTAGTCGACCCACGCGATTTCGTCTGCGTGAAGCTCGGCTCCTATTCATCTTAGCGTGATGATATATAGCTCATAACCTTCCTCGATAAATGGCCTATCCAACACTGAAAGACTTTTTCAAATCGGACCAGTAGTAGTGAAGGAGTGAGTAACAATTTGTCTGATTCCGGATGGCGGTTATGTAGAAAATGGTACACAGGGATAGAAAGTAGTAGAAAATGGTAGTTAGTGATAGGCAGTGTTAGACAGTGGTCTACTATTTTACGTTCATTAACTTCTACTGTGCACTGTCTGTAACTTACTTTTCTACTATCTATAGCTTTGTCGACTACAGTGGACACTGTTTACTGCCTAAATGTTCTAGAGCGAATATCAGATTGATATGCTATCGAGCACAGTACAGTGGAATGTAAAAGAGAGACCTTCTATAATATCTACCAGAGCCATAAGATGTAAAAAAAACATCCAGGACACGAAAGTCACTTCAGCGCACAGTAGTAGTTAATGAATGTTAAATAGTAGATCGCTGTCTACTACTTCCCATCACTGACTACCATTTTCTATTACTTTTTACCATTTTCTACAAAACCGCCATCCGGGATCTGACAATTTAGATTTTTTTTTCAGGACCCTGCCAATTGGGTGAGAATACGAGTATTTTTTGTTTGAATAGCGCCCACCTATCTTTAATAACCTGGCCGTGCTCCATACCCATCGTGCTCCATACCCAAAAGTCGATGAATTTGTCAGAATGAAAGTTCTTCTATGAACCGTATCAAAGTCTTGCATAGTTTCCAACTTGTAGTCTCTTGAATATTTCCCATACATTTAGTATGGAAAAATAAATTCTGCCATTTTGATTTTTTTTTCTATTCATCAAATAGACCTTGAGGCTCTGATCATCTTTTTCCAATAAACCAATCTTTCATCTTGTATACTTTCTGAGATAGACGCCGACGAAATTTGTATGGCCGCCATCTTAAATCCGCCATTCTGAATTTTTTTTCAGCTCATTGCCAATTGGATGAGGTTTCGAAAGATATTTGTTTGAGCACCTCCCACCTATTTTAAATATCGTGGCTGTGCTTTTACCTCGTCTCTGAAACCCTCAATCATCAGCTTTCTCCATATTTTTCCTCTGAATGAATTTTTGTCCTCTATACGAAACCATGAGTGAAAAAATTTTTTTCATACAAAATTTTACAGGAGAGGTGATCAGTCAGTCAGTCTCTTTAATATTCCCCATATATATTTTATATGGGAAAATAAACTCCGCCATCTTGTATTTTTTTCTGTTCATCAAGTAAACCTTCATGCACTGATCATCTTTTTCCAATAAACCAATCTTCCATCTTGTATACTTTCTGTAATAGACGCCGACGAAATTTGTATGGCCGTCATTTTAAATCCGCCATTTTGGATTTTTTTTCAGCTCATTGCCAATTGGATGAGGTTTCGAATGATATTTGCTCGAGCACCTCCCACCTATCTTAAATATCCTGGCTGTGCTCTGCTCTTCGCCCGAAATCCTCAATCATCAGCTTTTTCCATATTTTTCCTCTGAATGAATTTTCGCCCTCTATACGAACCCATGAGTGAAAAAAAAAATTTCATACAAAAGTTTACAGGAGAGGTGATCAGAGTTGAGATTATTAATTCAAATGGATGTATAAATTATATCATTATAAACTAATCGATTCTTTTTTTAATCGGATTATAGCCATTATGATTTGTTTAAAATACTCTACTGTATACCGGACAGCAGTTAATGCTCTCGATTATAGGAAGATTAAAATTGATGAAGGAGTGGTAAGCTTTTTAATAGATTTTGTAAATATGTAGAGCTAGACACCCGACCCGACTCTGCTCGGGTACTGGAGGATATTATGGTATATGTAAATATTGTTTTGTTATATCTCAATAAGGATATGGCAACGCTTTTTATGAAAGATCCCAACTGACATTTTCAACTTCAGTCAACCTTAACAAACAAATACAAATACAAAAAAATTAGACTGAGAGAAAAAAATAAAATTTAATAAACTATAACCCGACTACGTAAAAAAGTGGTCTAAAAAGGACGAAACAAGAAAATAATTCAGTTAGAAACACAGAAATGCATCGGTATAAAAATGGTCAAGGTAGAACCGTGGCCGCACCCATGTACACCTACTATGATTAGAAGTACACTACCATGAAACAGACATGATATGTAAGAAAAGTAAAATAAAACAAAATACTAACAACACAGTGGTAAATTGTGTAATATTCGTCAAAATATTGTTATAATATTATTTTTGTAAATAAGAAATCAAGTTATTTAACTTACAGTGGTGAGGTATATCAATGTTCAATCAATTCTCCTTCTTTGAACAAGGTCTGATAGTTTCAACAACACAAAGGTGTAGATGAACTCAATCAAATCGGGCCGTGTAAAAGAAAAACGTGCATCGTCACAGTTTCAATTCCATTTGCCGGGCGACTGTTTTCACTTGTTTACGTTGTTTTATAAGGATACGATTTCTTTTCGAATTTTTTGAACGTTCACATACTTTTTTCCGCTGCTCTGAGGTAAATTTTAATCAATTTGTCCATTCTAGACTGTAATCTACAGCATTTTCAACACTGAATGTCCTCTCAATTCCGTCAAGTCTGTCAATTCACATTCAGTTTAGTGAAGTTGACACAGATGTCACAGTATTTTCAAGGCTGAATGTCTTGTGAACTCTGTCAAGTCTGTCAATTCACATTCAATAAACATTCAGTTTAGTGGAGTTATATCAGATATTGCAGTAGTTTCAAGGCCATATGTCCTGTAAGGTCTGTCAATTCACATTCAATAAACATTCAGTTTAGTGGAGTTAACACAGATATTGCAGTAGTTTCAAGGCCATATGTCCTGTCAAGTCTGTCAATTCACATTCAATAAACATTCAGTTTAGTGGAGTTAACACAGTTATTGCAGTAGTTTCAAGGCCATATGTCCTGTCAAGTCTGTCATTTCACATTCAATAAACATTCAGTTTAGTCAAGTTGACATAGATGTCACAGTAGTTTCAAGGCTGAATGTCGTGTCAACTCTGTCAAGTGTGTCAATTCACAATCAATAAATATTCAGTTTAGTGGAGTTAACACAGATATTGCAGTAGTTTCAAGGCCATATGTCCTGTCAAGTCTGTCAATTCACATTCAATAAACATTCAGTTTAGTCAAGTTGCCATAGATGTCACAATAGTTTCAAGGCTGAATGTCGTGTCAACTCTGTCAAGTGTGTCAATTGAAAAATCAATAAATATTCAGTTTAGTGGAGTTAACACAGACATTGCAGTAGTTTCAAGGCCATATGTCCTGTCAAGTCTGTCAATTCACATTCAATAAGCATTCAGTTTAGTGAAGTTGACACAGATGTCACAGTAGTTTCAAGGTCCTGTCAAATCTGTCAATTCGCAGTTGATAAATGGCCCATCCAACGCTAAAAGAAATTTTCAATTCATACCATTAGTTCTTAAGATTAGCACATATATCCAAACAAACAAACTTTTCAGCCTAATAATATTAGTATAGATGTGTATTTATGGAGTGCCATTAAATAATAGATTTTATAGCGAAAATCGTTTTTTATAAACACATTCATCTTTTACAGTCCCATATACAAAAGCCGCGATACATCTTCGCATCGCTAAGAAGACCGCAAACCACTAATTAGGTGTTAAATCACAAGAACGACTAGATTCCCCTCCGGTACCCTATTTACAGTGATTTACATGCGCAAAACACTTAAATTAGATAAATTATAAAGGATAGCATATAATATTATTTCTATGCAAAATTACTCGTTTCTCTAAGAATATTTTCCATCGAATTTTCTACAAGATTTAGTATCGAAAAATACTATACACCATATTCTTCAAAAACGTACCCACCATCCAGTGTATGTTGTATATTGTTAAAAAAATTGGCTTGTTTACTAGAAATAGACTCGTAATATAATGATATATCATCACCCTTAAAAGCCTGGTTGAGCTTCTCCTGAGAATGAGGAGGGATTAGGCCATAGTTCACCACGCTGACCCAGTGAGAACTCTCAGAAGTGCAGGTTTCCTCACGATGTTTTGTTAACCACGGTCACCATTGATGGTAAAGGAAATTATAATAAAAATATTGAAAAATTAATAGTTGTTTAACTAGTGTCCGCTATGCCATAACGGATATCAAAACTCAAACTCAAATAGATAAGAAGATAGATATTTAGAATTACAGTCGAGTAATTAAACTAAGTCTGAGCTATAATTTAGCTAAGTTACATATAATATATTATGGTACACAGAATGTTAATCAAATAAATAGTATGTTAGAGTTAACCGTTAACCGAGTTGTATGAACAGTAAGTGGTGCAGTGCATTACGCTGTCAATGATCGGTAACGAAGTTTGTCTATTATAAAGCTACTGTTCGCAGCGACATGCAGCAATAATGTTTTTATCATAAATGGTTTTGTAAAGATTCTATGGTCTACTAGTATTTGCCAAATAATCTAATTCGTCAAGGCTCTATCACACAAAACCATTGCTTTTTACGAGATAAAAAGTAGCCAGTGTGTTAATCTATGTTATAAAGTATCTGTGAGCGAAATTTCATTCAAATCCGTTCAGCAATTTCATTGAGTGATTGAGTAACAAACATCCTAACGTACAATCCTTCACATTTATAATATTAAGATCCAAAAATTATTTGTAGGTTTTTGTTTTTCTCCAGAAAAGAAAAATAATATTTTTCAATTCCTATAGTAGCGTAGGGTTGTATCTTACCGACTGCGCCAGTAATGATACTTTTTTTCTTGCTGGATACAATATTAGGGCTTGATAAATTTTGTTAAATGATAGTCATGTTGTCGTGATATTGCAATCTAAAAAGGCCTTGTAAACCTGCACCGGCGCGGCGTCACTATCTCCAACTATATGTTTGTGGAAGTTATTACCGTTTAGCTGTTTTTCTTTCAAATTAATAATATAAGTAAGGGTTTTTGTCGACATTACTCAGAGTGAACCAACCCTGGGGCGAGAGGCCAAGACAAAATAAAATTATAGAGATTTTAATATTCTAAGAGGAAACATTATTTTGTTATTATGTTCATATTTATTAAAAAGCTTTTTATCGCAACAATGCGAAGTCTTGTTGAGTTTATCAACTATATTTTACTTTCTAGTAGATAAATAGAGGAAATTTATTAAAAACCAAGTGCGAGTCAGACTCATGCACCTAGGATTACGTATATCGTAATCTGCATTGAGGGAATTTCGTTATTTTCCTTTGTGTAAAAAGACATTAATTTTTAGCAATTTGTCCTATAAATGTTGATTCTCTTGACAGTGTCGAAATCTTTTGAATTTCACGTACAATTACGGTCACGTGGGAAGAAGACTCGCCAACTCTTCAGCTTTCATCTGAAAGATCGATTATACGTTGCAACTAGGGGGCAACAGAGCAGAGTGTCTTAAGGGTAAGGATGTGCACCCTCTCGAGGGGAACCTTCGTGTCAATCAACCACTTACGTGACATATATACCCTTGGAACGTAAAGTTCTCTCGTCTCCACTCTGATCGGCCGGTTACGGCAAGCCAGAGGTAGGGAATCTGTTCCTGGTCAGTGTTCCCTCCAACCAGCCATTAAAGGCAAGCTGAGGATGAGGAACAGGACCTTCCCCTGGGAGCGCTCTGGTAGAACCCCAGGGGGGTCACTACTCCTTTTGGAGTTATGTGTGTTTTAAGCAATTAAAATATCACTTGCTTTGTTGGTGGAGAAAAATATTTTGAGGAAATCTGCACTTCTCAGTTCTCAAAGGTTTGTGAAGTCTGCCAACCCACATTGGGTCAACTCCTCATTCTGAGGAGGAGATCTGGTTCAGCTGGGCCTTGAACGGGTTGTGATGATGATTTTCGCTTTAATTGATTGCAGACTGTCGACCGACAGGCAAATAAATTATCCTGAGACGAATAGGGTGAACGGGTATAAATAAAATAAAAATGGGTCAATGTCCATATTTCGATATGATATAAATATAACGTAATAGGTACTTCGCTACCTTACGGTGGTACTTTATGAAAAAGAAGGTTACTTTTTTCCTTCTACTACACGGAACCTTAAAAATTAGCACTAAAACTTAGAACAGTATTTTGTATACCTAGTCTATTTATTAAAGAATTTAAAGTATTCCTTATATACCGAAAGCTCTCTTGAAGTGATGTTTAAAAATATGTTAAAATGTTCACATGCAAGCAGGAACTGGGAAACGGAAGTTCGGCCGCAGACAACATGGCCGCCGGCCACTTCCGCCTCGGAGTTTCCTGTCTCAGTGCCGCGGACAGTTTAAAAATGGCAAAGCGAATCTATTTCTGGTTTTGTCTATTTAAAAATACTTGGACTATTCTTAGAACATGCGTAATATAAATAGGAGTTTAGCGTAATGGAAGTATATAATAAAACTGAAGCTGTTTCTTTGATTTATCAGACAGAGTCGGAAAATTCTGTTTACATTTGACCGATCAATTATTGAGAAAGATACATTATCCTACCGACTGCGTCAGTAACGAAAATACCAATTTATATGCATTATATGTACATATTGGCACAAATCAGCACAAACCATAAAAAAATTATAGTATGTAAAAATGATTTTATAAACTTAAGTTTTGTTAATTTATCAAACTCATCCAAAACGGCTAGACAGATTTTTACGAAATATTTATATGTATATTTGGTTGGTCTGAGAACACGTCGCAGGCCATTTTTTACATCTCAAGGTGATGAGGGTGCTTATGGTGTTTGGTGGTAGAATATATGGTAATATAATAAGACTGTTAAAAATTAAATTTTTATTTTCAATATCTCTTATTTAATTCAATCGGGTACTAATCGTTTAAAGTGTTTTTTTACGAAATATTTCTTGCGTTATTATAACTTATTTATGCATATTTTTTTCAAAATTGTAAAACAAGCAGAACTCTTCAAAACTGGTTAATATATTTAGTAGGCAACAACAATATGTTATACCGCATTATTGAAGTTTAGCTCGCAGTTTATGTATTAAAATATGCACATAAATTTGACTCAGCTGACTTTCTAGTGCCCTGGCATACATTTATTTTCTAGTTCGCACATATATTTACTGAAAATCTAATATTTTATTGCTTGCTGGTGGAATATCATTTAATATTAATGTCTATGATAGCTTAACAATATATATGTTTAAGGTTATAGGTTAAATTCTCTATACTATGAGTTTAAAAAATACTATAAAAAGTCTTCTTAAAAACCACGCGTTAAAAAAGAGCATGATTATAACATCGTTTTTTATTTTTTTTTAAATACGAGCAGTATGGATTACATACTACTAGTACTCCTTAACCCCTAAAAGTAAGCTAAAAGGCTTGTGTTAGGAGTGGGCCACGGCAGTAGTCCAATGACTGAATCGATCGTGAATCCAAGGCCTGTACCACATCCATAATAACACTACTTACCAAACAAAATTAGAAATAAAAATTTATCGGAATAGTTTAGGACTTGAATACTAATCATACCGACTTCACTCAATAACGATAAATAAAACGGCGTACATATCGTAGTTTTGTTCATTTATTAGTCATATCTTAATATTCCATACGTTTAATTTCCAGCATAACAGAAGCAAATCACAGTTTAGCTCATATATTTACGCGTATCGATGTCGTAGCACAGACCGTAGTTCCGAAGGAAGCTGACGCCGTAGACCATGGATATGTATCCGGTTTAGCCGTTTACTCTATGAAATATATTATGTTCTGTTATAAAGTAACTAACCTGACTTAGGTTAGTTGTAACGTAGTCCTATGTATAGAATGATGTCACTTGCTAATTCCTTAAGAGGCAGTATAGATATTTTCATTCGGTACTGGCATTAAAACGAAAAATGTTAATAAATTATACTAAGGTAGTCGTAAATTAAAATTACAATACATGAGATGAAGTGTCTGTAACTTTTCATGAAATTGACATAGCAGTTTGATTTTTTTACATATCCGAGGAACTAGAGACTTAAATATTTGATATACCTACATATATTTCCGAGTTTCTTGCGCCCATTCTTCTCAGGTCTAGGTTAGGTCGCTTCCAAAAGGATGGTAGATTCCGACATTCAATGACAGAGTGTAAATTCCAATATTGAATAAAAAATTTTGACTTTTGACTACATTTCAACTTGATATCTTCACCTTTTTCTGAGAAAAAGGTCTTGCGCGACAATAAAAAAAAGTTAATTTTCTAGTATAAGATACGTATTTAGTTATAAGTGATATTTTGCATGTGATGTTCACAATTAAAATTAAATTAAAATTAGAAGACATTCATTTGCAATCTATTTTTAAAGTAATTAACTATTTCAAGTTTTTTGAAATATTTGATATCAGTTTTGTTTGGCTTGTTGACTAGGATGTTACTTCTGAGGGGATATTTTGGGGCCGTTCTAGTTAATACTACTAATACGTAAGCAGATTTTTTGCAATTATCAACCCCCCCGACCCATGTTAGCTAAAGTAAGTAAAGCCCTAACCTCTCCCCGTACTTAAAGCCCTAACATCACCCGTGAGGGGACGGGTTAGAATACTGTTCCCCTCTGCCGCTGGGAGAGCATCTCGTAAGAGCCGAGTAACCCAGCACCCCCTTGGTGGTAGGGGATCTGTTCCCCGACTGGCTTGCGACCACCGGCATGCGAATCCGATCGCCAAGTGCCATAGACGCGTTCCGGTTGAGCCGCATGTGGGCCAAACTTACCCCCTCCCTCTCCCATCCCATTAATGCTGTTGGTCTAGTGGACTCTGGGCTCTTGCCTAGGGTCCGCTGAATCCGCATCATTTTTCTTCTTCATTCCCCCTTCCCAGTCTATCTCCGGGGATGCAACGCATCGACAAAACGAGAGAGTGTTTGTTGTTTTGCCGATGTCCATGGGCGACGGTTGCCACTTACCATCAGGTGGACCATCTGCTCGTTTGCACCTTATCTATTATAAAAAAATAAAAAAAATACATAAACATTAATGCATGCATTTTTCTCCCTACTTAGCTCCCTCAGTTTGAGGAGGACGTTTCGATGTACGTGTTTACTTTTTTTATAGCTGACGTAATCACCATGAAACCCCCATGAATTTAGACACGGATGCTGAATGCTGTTGCATTACAACTTGAATACTTGCGGTGTATTGATAATTATATTTGTCATGGCGGCATATTTATTTGGTTACCTCTCACTGTTTTATTGGTACAACTAACAATCAATGTTGCCAACATCATATCTAACAGTATAATATATTATTTGTATAAGGATCCGGTTGCGTATGAAGAAACTGTCTCCAGTAAATGAGCTCTAAGATAAGCTCGTAGGGCCAAACTAAACTAATTTTTCAATGCTACTAATATTACTCTACTCTAATGACTTCTCTCATGGAGGCGTTTTTATTTGATTACCTCTTACCTTTTTGTTGGCATAACTGATTCAGTTAGAGCCAACTTCGAAAATCAAAAAATTAATTTATGATCTGATATATGTGTTTATTAATATGATACAGTGTATTATGAAATATATATGAAACGTGTTAGTAGTTCGCGTCATAGTTCGAAGCTTATCTTTTCCGCAGGAAACTGTGGTCACGGACAGCATGGCGCATCCTGTTTTATCTATATCATGTGAAATATGATTTTTCTATAGAAGTTCGTGTTAGATTGTAGTATTTACGTATAACTATTATTTTATAATATACAATGGTGAATTTAACAAAAGAGAGAAGGCTGGAGTCTAGGGTGGCAGGACTTGGGTGCAGCAAATTTGTTTTTTTTTTCAATTAAAATCATTTTAGTTGTAATTTTATTTTAATTTGTTTTATAATTTAATTGTTTCGTCTAGTGTCACTTACGCGAGCCAGATTCAAATTCGGTCAATCATTTCCTCTCGAGTAAAAATTCGTATACTGCAGGAATATATATTATGATTACTCATGGCCGTCGTGGCGAGCAGTGGCATCCGTCCAAACATGTCGAAAAAAAATGTTTTTAGTCTTTTCCTCCCGTTTGAACATTTGTCGAATTATACTTTACCTAGTATCTTGAAGGAAAAATAAAGTCAGCTGACCATAACGTGGTGGAATATCCACTGCTCGCCCCACCCACGTAATCGCAGCTAACGGTCACAAGTAATCATAAAATTACCCCTTATGCATTTCACGAATTCTCGCTTGGGAGGGACTTGGTCATGAAAATCTGTCACTGGCTCCCGTACCATTAGATTTAATATTAATAAGCTGTGGGTTTTATAAATAAAATAAAATAGTTAAATAAGTTTCACACAAACATTTATTTCCACATGCCCACCGCCTGTCAGCGACGCTCGATACTAAATTCCGTGTATAAAATAATAAATGAATTGTCCGTCTGATAATAAGTAAAATAAAAAATAATATGTATGTATATAAAAATAATTAATGTAGTTTCGCTACAATATCAAAAAAATTCTCATGAATCTCATTTAAAATCATCTAATAAACTTACAAATAATACTAAACAACCATTAATAATGTAGTACAATGTCGACCGACGACGACCTCATATATGTACACTGTCCTAAAATTCCTATCCATCTCTATACTAAAATTCATCAAAATATGTCAGACATAGCTACTTTAGCATTAAGATATTGACGTGATTATGAACTTATTGTTAACTTTTTCCTTTACAATCGTTATTATTTGTTATGTTACTATATGGTGTTTAAAAGGACTAAACATAGTAGCGATAAGTATTGCAACTATATCTTGCTCCTTTTAAATTATAATTAATTGTGTGTCAAACTCGGCTTAGTGTGATACGTTTTTAATTTAAATATTGTTATATTACAATTGTGAGTTTATGTTGTAAATACCCATATAATGATTTTTTTTCGTATATTTATGAAAAAATTGGCAACTAGTTGACCCGTCCTGGCTTGGATTTATCAAAAAACACTTATTTCTCAATATATTGCTGCTAAATAAAAATATTTAGGCGCTTACGAATGTCAACATATTTTAACATTATCCCGATGTTTATCCAGGTTATAAAGTATATGTGTGCTAAATTTCATTGAAATCCGTTCAGCTGTTTTTGCGTGATTGAATACAACATACAAATACAAAAAAAAAAGGTTTGTACGTTCACATGTATAATGTTTGTAATTTTTAAAATATAAAAATACATTCCTAGTTTCCTTGGCTACCACTTAAATGATTTCCATGTTTTTTTTTAAGTTTTTTAATAATTTGTTAAAGATTTTTTATCAATAAATCAAACCTCCATTTTTTTCTACAAATAAATTCCTTTTACAGGTGGTTTTAAATTTTCACGATTGTAGAAAATGTTGTCCGATTATGATGCAACAAAAACCTATGACTATTTTATGTCTTATAATATATTCAAGAATTTAAAGTCTCTTTAAGATTATGCGTAATTATAATTTGTTTAGCTTTAATGATTTTTGTCATTTTAAAGCATAGCAAAATTTGATATTGAATACTTTACTACTGCCTTGGAAAATGGCGCTCACGATCACAAATACACTAAAGTAGATAGAAAAGTAGAAAGACAAAAAGATTTATAATATGTACTTCTTTGCACTCCAAGCAATTGTGTACCTCTGAATCAACTTGGTGAGGGTCAGAGAGCATTCATTGATAAACATTGTGATCCTATGTGATTGTAATATACAATTTCCTTACATTCAAATTAAAAATTCTCAAGGAGAAGCGGTTGGTACGAAAAAGAAAATGAACTGATTCGTAGAAAATTATAGTATTGATGAAGATTTAGAATTAAGACTTCAAAATAAAACTAAGGTTGTGACATGGTTTGTCTCACACTGTAGTAGTAGAAATGGTCGCCAAGAATATGTAAAAAAACTACAAAAATTTATATATATAGATTTGTATCTAGTTCCTATTTAGTGATCGAAAATGGTTATTGAGATCATATTAAAATACACCAAGGTTTGTTTTGTATCTATTACTAATAGGGTGTCTGTACTATAATAAGAGTGTATCTATTATGTAAAATAGTAAAATTTTTGTTTGTGTACGCTTCACGTTAAAACGGCTGAATCGATTTGAATGAAATTTTGCATACGGATACTTTAGAAGGTGGATTAACTAATAGGGTACTTTTTACTCGAAATAAAAACACCGTTCCCGTGGAATTAAAGGCTACAATAAAAGCTGAAGTTATACATACAAACCATACTTGAAATATTCTTGTATTGGTGAAAACCAAAAAACGAAATAATGACTTTTTTATATCATGTAAAGATAGAGGTAAAAAATAAAAAACATTGTGTCGATAAATATTTTATTTCCATAACCTTTACGCAGTGTCAACACGTCTATATCTAACATGAAATCCATAGTTATATTACACTAATACGTTTAAAGCATTTTAAAATATAATACAATATCATTGTTACCGGAGTTTTGATATAAATAGTATTACTAACAATATAAATAACTCGATTAGTAGGAAATCATCGATTTTACAGTAAATTTGTGTTACTTAAGAGCATGAGATCTTCAAAAAAAGTTTGGCCATTTTTTCTAATTATTGACTTAATAAAAGTCATAGATTAACATACCCCCAAAGGAAATAACTAGGAGACGTTAAATCACACGATTTTAGGGTCAAACAACATGAAGATTTCTTCCATGTTTTAAAAACATAATTCACTTAATATTTTAATTATTAAAATGACAACTCCTTTGAACTCTCATGCAGCTAAAACACCTTTTTTGATTAATGTATAGTGTACGTCTATTCATAAGCTTCTTTGTATACTTTTCGCCTATAATTGTTAAAACAATTGACAAGAATAAGAAACTACAACTAATTTATATTTACGTATACTATTCATTTTATTGACCTTTAATAATATGGACGACAAGTTTTAATGCATTACAAAAAAAGTGTCTGAGACCATATACATAAATATTACTTTTTACATGCAAATAAATATTTTTTTTAATTACTATAATTTCGCGCCTAAATCTATTTGATTTTTTAAAAATTGTTTTGTCTGTGTATTTAATTCAATTTATAAATAAAAACGATTTAAAAAAATCATTTACGTTCTCTTACAATCTGATTAAAACATTGCATGCAGCTGAGTTGTCATGCGAGAGTGTTGCCACACTAATAATTTGCTATAAGAAGACAATAAAAATAAAAAGATGTATTTTTTAATAATAAAATATTTTTAAATATTATCTCGGACACTGAAACGATTGTGAGTCCATAGTATTATAGGCCAATGATTTTATACGATATTTTTTAGCACATAGCTTACTTTAAGGCTTATTTTACCTATGCTGCAATAAATACACCCGAAGTGGACGAATCACGATATTAATAAACTATTTAATCTATATACACTTATATACAATTGTTACATTATAATACAGATTTAGCGAAGATTTTATTAGATAATCAAAAAAATATTTAGGAAGAATATTGTCTATACAATTGACATTTTATAACTACTAAAGCATTCTACAGATTATACAAACATTAAACAGGCATCAAAAATTTTAAGGAATATGATCTATAACTACTTTTATATGTAATAATTCAATAACTTTAATATTAGTTAAATTAGATTAAAATTATTAAATAGCTCTTTTTAAAGGTCTAGTTAAAGTAACATAAAAGTAATCCTTAGGACACGTTGTATTGAACCAATAAAAGGCAAAATATCCTTAAAAAATATTCATATTTTTTAAAAATAAATAGTAATATTATTATAAGAATAATCAAGTATTACGTAAAATCAATAATTATTTTAAATGGATCTTTTTAAGAGCCTAGTTAAAAAAAATACGTATTCTTTTTGTGTTTTAAGGACATAACAATAATCATCAAGTATTTATTCATTAATTATGACCAAAATAATTTATATAGATTTTTTAAGGTTACCTTTAAAACGCTTCCATTATTATATTATATTATGACGTGAAGATAAAGGTTAATAAAAACCAAAATAACGTAAAAAAAATAGTTTTTTTATTTTACATAAAATGATTTACAAAAGAAGTAATGTTATTACAATAAACATCAAGTATTTGTTTATATTATATTAAAATGATTTAAATAGCTCTTTTAAAAGCTTCCATTATGATATGAACTTAAAGATTAATAAAACCAATATACTCTAAACATTTCGTCCTTTTTTAAATTTTGGGATAGTTATTTTTTAAAAGCTTTTAGTTAAGCGAAAGCATCGCCAAATCTTCAGCGCTTCTGTACCTCATACTGTGGTCTCTTGGCCACTGTGTTGCTGGAAAATAAATATATTAGTACTTAATAATTATACATAATTCAATTATAGAGCCCTATATACCCTGTAGTGTTGCCACACTTCATATTGATTTTTGGAAATAATTAAAAAAAACATTGGTAATTTTTTCTCTCCATTCTTGCAACCTTTGCTTAAAGCCTGAGTTTAAAGAGATGCCAACCCAATTCTGGCTGGTTCTTAACAAACACATCCCTCGTTACACATCCTCGCTCATCTCTGGTGGAAACGTAGCCTTAATTTTAAACGAAAAATAGAAGACAAAGAAACAGAGGATACATTGAATTATTAAAAAATTATTCGTAAAAAATAAATATGTGTACAATTTTTTTTCCGAATTTCTCTAAAGTGTTAATAGATTGAATTACTAAAGGTGGCATTCTTACTCAAGAATAATGTTATATAATTATTAATTATTATTTATAAAGCGAAGCTGTCATACATACATACATTACAATAAAATACTTATAAAGATAATACTTACATACATTATATGAAATTACTTTATCAAAATTTCGAAATCATTAAATTGTAAAATTAATGCATAGAATAATCTCCATTTAAATGCTAAAATATTAATGATACAATAATTAGTATAAACAGACAAATATTTATTATCTAACAGAATGAATTCATTGCATAATTATATTGTGTCAAAATGTTAAAAAAGCAAAGCTGACAAGAGACAAAAGCCGTGATAAGTATGCTAAATTATATTAAACAAAACAAAGCATATGAATAGGATACGCATATTAATCATTTATATATTTAAAATTGTCAATATATCTATTTGTGTAAATTCAATGATAATGTAATGAGTCAATTGTGATATAACTTTAGTATGATTCGTCAAACTATTAAGTAACTATTTTTAATACCCACGCTGATACTAAGAACTAAATAAAAAGGCAAAAAAAAACCTCTTCTTTAGGCTGCGTTTTCACCAGAGAAGAGCGAGGATACGTAGAGAGGATTGTGTTTATCAATTGTTACATTTCTGGTGAAAACGCAACGCAGCAGATAGTCGGTTCTTTTGATATTTTAAATTAATGAGTTAACCCAACGACATTATGGCTGGGTATCTGATACCCGACAGTTTTTAAAATCCTTTTTAAAACAAAACCCATGCTTTATTTGATTTAAGATTATCCACTTACAAAGACAAAAAAAAAACCAAAGGCTTACCCAGAATTCACATGATTAAGTTTATACCAAAATATTTTTTATGAAGCAAAGCAAGCTAAAGCATTAACTTAATTTTATACTAAAAAATTCCTTAATTTTTTCGATATTTTGTTTACTGTTGCCAAATAATTTTGATAACATAAAAAACGGCTGAATGGATTTGAATGAAATTTGGCTACTTTTTATGCCAGAAAATATAAAAGTTCGCGCTTGATATTAATAAAATAAGGTTACTGTTGTAAACGTCTTAATATTTTTATTTGACTAGTAATATATATGGGTAAAATGTACCCGGCCACGTTAGCCGTGTTCTGATTATGCGGCATACAGTATATGACAAAATTTTAATGTTAAAGCATTGCCATACATTTATTATACACATATCATAGCTATAGATGAGTTAGATGTGCAAGGATACCTATTTTTGTGACATGCTTTCTTTGAAACAGCCTTTCGTTTGCATGCAATACTTTTTTTCGATCGTGCTTTACGGGAATAACGTGCTGAAAGATAAACAGTTTAATACATATCTAAAAGTATTTTATATCTTAATTAGTCGATTGACAAACAATCTAGAAGTGCAGAAGAATTTAAAAAGATTAATATATTAGTCAAAGATCCCGCGACGATCACATCTTCGTTATTTTATAAAAACTGAACGTAATACTGTGTATGTCCCTGATTCCTGATCCCGCCTGATTTATTGCTGTAGAAATACGTAAAAGATCTATATAATCATTTTAAAGGCTTATCGCTTTTACAATAAAGAAATGATGTCGTTACTTATTATAATACAAGAAATCTTAGCTTACAGAACTATTTTGTATATATAATAAAACCCTTTTTTAATATCTCTTAATCGTTTAACAAAATTTATAATTTAAGCACTTTAAACTGGTCTATATTGACCTTTGGAGGTTGAGGACGACCTCTAGGGGTCAATGTAGTATGGATAGCGATAAAAATAAGAGAAGCATTGGATTTTATTTTTTAGTCTTTGTAACTTCAAAATAATATAATAACTAATCAATCAATTTCAATCCTCAACTATGAAGTTTGGATCACGGTTGGATCATAATTGGGTCGATTATTTCTCTATTACGGACATACACAGAGAAACTTTCAGGTTGTATAAAACCACAAAAGTCTGGTCGCCGCGAGATCTTCTTTCATATTATATTTACACTAGCAATTTGTAAAGGGTTTCGTACACTGAGGGAATTGAGGGACAAACTTAACTTTGTCATCGGACAACTATTACCTCCATACATTAACATAGGTCGAGTTCAGTTTAATACTTTTTTACCAAAAATTTGCTGTTTTTTTTATTTTTTTAAACTCTAAAACGCAAGTACAATTTAATCAGTAGTGAGCGTTGAGTAGATAGAAAAAAAAATCCCATTTAAAACTTGGCTATGAAATTAAACTGAAGTAGTTATTAAACAAAACATAATATAATTATGTTAGTGTTTTGGACATTAAGGAAAGGGTGACCTAAGTATTTGATATAAATATTAACTTTACTACAACATGCATTTCTGATAAAAAGTTTAGACAAAAGGACAGACAGATGGACAACAATATAATCCTAAAAGGATTCTTTGTCTCAAATGGGACATAACGCGTCCACTTATTAATTCAATTTTTTACTAGCACAGGTAAACAGAAACAGTTATTAATTAACCATATTTAAAAGTATTTAAGTAACAAGTATTTATTATAAGTGCAATCATTCCAGAAACCAAACATTCACATTGATTCATGCTTTTTACGTAATTGGATACAAAGAGGTTTAATTTTATATTTTGTGTTACCTGTATAGTGCATGTTGCGGTACATGTCCGGACAGTTGCTTGAAACCTGGAAAATATTTAAATATTAACTTTATATACTATTAACATATTTTAATCATACCCTTACTTCCTGACACACTCTTACGACTGCTTTTCCACCAGAGATTTGACACACTCTGAGCGAGGTAAATAAAGCGATTCTATTACTTTAAAACAAACAAATCCCTCGCTACACAACCTCACTCATCTCTGTTGGAAACGCAGCCTTTTATTAGAACTTCAATAATTACAAATAAAATGTTATATCTCAAAAGCGAAGCTTTTTTTTTTGAAGCGTCAGTAGCTCAGTGGTTCGGGCGTTGGATTCACGATCAACAAAAGTCGTGGGTTCAAATCCCGGACATTGGACTAGTGGCGTGGCCCACTCCTGACACAAGCTATTTATTAGCTTACTAGGAGGGGTAAAGGGAATACTAGTAGTATGTGATACATAAAAAAAAGAGATCATAGCTCTTAGGCGGTTCGCCTGTAGTCGATATTTTCAACAATTTTCGTCATATTTCAAACAACTTACACGAAACCTCAACAAATTATAAACTTTAACCTTCTTCATGAATTACTCCATCTATTGGTTAAAACCGCATAAAAATACGTTAAGTAGTTTTTGAGTTTATTGTTATCAAACAGACAGTAGTTTAAGTCTTCTTTTTATTACGAACGAAAGAGACGTGTGACTGTTTTGTATAAGAGAAATAGGGGTGAGAAATATTAAAAATCTCAAGAAAGATTTTTATTTTAAATACAGTACATTATGTTGGCTTAGAATTAAATTGATTTGAGTAAAATAATTTTTTACTCAAAGGAGAAAATCTAACTGTAGATGTTAAAACGCTGCAGTGTTGTTATTTGTTGCATGCAAAATAAAAACATAATTTAATATACCCAGGCGTCAATTAGTTTAAAAATATTTATGTATACGAATAGACACATACATATCTATACATATTATACAACAAAGTCGCTTCCCGCTGTCTGTACGTTTAGATCTTTTAATTACAGTTAGTAATTACAGTTTTGTTCAATAAATAGCTTATGACTGCGAGTCTGGAAGATATATTTTCGAGATATTTGTATGAAGTAATATAATAATTATCTTATAAATATAACTATCATATTCTATTCATATATAAACTAACCTATTCTACATGCTAACATATAGTTTTTACTAAGTCGAGATATAAGCAAAGTTTCGGCCATCTGTGTGCCCAAGCTGAGACCAAACATATAACATACAATAGATATAGTCTGGCTGACAATGGATATATTATTATAACAAAATGATATTAATTACAGATTAACGCAATAAATTATATATTCAAGCGACTTTTTGAATTAATCATATTATAATATAAAACTTTACTTCTTCATCACCCTTTAATGGCCCACTGCTGAGCCAGGTCTCTTCACAATGAGGAGGTATTAGGCTACCCGCACTGCCCAATGCGTGATGGCAAACTTCACATACTTTGAGAACATGGAAAACTCTCAGGAGTGCAGGTTTCCTCGCGATGTTTTCCTTCACCGTTAAAGCAAGTGATATTTAGTTGCTTAATACACACATAACTCAGAAAAGTCAGAGGTGTGTGTCCAGTATCTAACTCGGTCCTCCCGAGTAGACATCAACGTCTGTTGTTGTAAGCAAAATATCTGAATTCCAAATACAAGTAGAATACAAATACAGTTATAGTCCAATAGACTGAACCGCAGAGCTCCGTGTTAAATTAATTAATGGAGATGCTAAATTATAATTTGTGCCGTGACTAAGGCTGAAGGCTAAAAGCTGAAGCTTCAAGCTGTTTGAAATTTATGGTTAGCGATAGAGAATGTTGAATCAAAATGCCATTGTTGTATAAAATCATTCGCTTATTGGATATTTGTATTAATTTGAATTATGTTACAGTGAATCCAGTCTATTATCCACACTATTATATAAAGAGGAAAGATTTGATTGTTTGTATGTTTGATTTTGAAAATTCTTTAACCAATAGGAAGCTGCATCCTTTACGGGTAACATAGGCTATGTGGTGTTGCCATAAATACTCTAATTAAAAAGATATGGCCATTTAAGTGCCATAAGGTGGGCATTTTGTAAATTGAAGAGTTTCTCAGGAACTACAATCCGATTTAAAAAAAATTTTCACTGATTGAAAACTACACTATTCGTGAGGGACAAAAGTGATTTAGTGTTGCCATATACGTTTTTTAAATAATAGAATATGGTTATTTTGTTGCTACTAATCCGATTTTTAAAAATTCTATCACTGTTAGAAAACTACACTATTCGTGAGGGACAAAAGTGATTTAGTGTTGCCATATACATTTTTTAAATAATAGAGTATGGTCATTTTGTTGCTACTAATCCGATTTTTAAAAAGTCTATCTCTGTTAGAAAACTACACTATTCGTGAGGGACAAAAGTGATTTAGTGTTGCCATATACATTTTTTAAATAATAGAATATGGTCATTTTGTTGCTACTAATCCGATTTTTAAAAAGTCTATCTCTGTTAGAAAACTACACTATTCGTGAGGGACAAAAGTGATTTAGTGTTGCCATATACATTTTTTAAATAATAGAATATGGTCATTTTGTTGCTACTAATCCGATTTTTAAAAATTCTATCACTGTTAGAAAACTACACTATTCGTGAGGGACAAAAGTGATTTAGTGTTGCCATATACATTTTTTAAATAATAGAATATGGTCATTTTGTTGCTACTAATCCGATTTTTAAAAATTCTATCACTGTTAGAAAACTACACTATTCGTGAGGGACAAAAGTGATTTAGTGTTGCCATATACATTTTTTAAATAATAGAATATGGTCATTTTGTTGCTACTAATCCGATTTTTAAAAAGTCTATCTCTGTTAGAAAACTACACTATTCGTGAGGGACAAAAGTGATTTAGTGTTGCCATATACATTTTTTAAATAATAGAATATGGTCATTTTGTAGCTACTCATCCGATTTTAAAAACTTTTTCACTGAGAGAAGTCTGTAGTGTTTCCGTCTCTCTTCCTCTTATAATACTATCATTGTCTCTCATCCTCTCTCTTTTTTCTCTCTTTAATTTTTATTTTTATCTGTTCAGAATAATTAGACTATTTTCACTTTCTTTCTTTCGATTATCTCTCTCTCTTTCTCACTCTGCTTTACCTATTCAATTTTATTTATGCTCTGTCTTCCCTCTTTTATCATCTGTCGCTTTTCTTTTATTTTTGTTTCTATTATTTTTCTTTTTATAACTTTTTCTTACTCTCTCTCTCTTATGAAATAATGAAAAACTACACAATTACAGAGTGATAATTTAAGGACATTGATTATAATATTGCTTTAAATACCCGGAGCGAAGCGAGGGCAGGCCGCTAGTTTTTTAAATAAATCCAATGCACATTATGAAAAATCTCACGTGAGATTTAGAAGTAGATTTTTGTGTTAAGTTGTGTTTAAACGCATAATAAATATAAATAATTTTATAAATAAATAAAAAAATGGTATCTCAAAATATGAAAGTAGTACTAGTACAAAAACTTCTTGTAACTTGCAAACGTTTCTGTTTAAAAAAATGTTTTTTTTTCTATTCGTGTACCTTCTATCATAGAATAATAATAAATCTCATATAATATTAAAATGTTAATCTATTTTAATATGTATCTCAAAAGTTTATTGTATAAATAAGTAACGATTGATAATAAGTTTGGTCTACATTTTGGTTTAATTTTAACTAGAGAAATTAATCAACTGTATAATTTTTAGTTGAAGTTCTCATTATAACAATAAGTTAGTATATCTCAAAACATGAATATAGTAAATTTAATAGCACCGATAACCCAAAGTATATAATTTGAAAACGCTCTTATCACCCACAGCGGTAAATAAGCGCAAATAAACACAAAGCTTAGATCCGCGCAGTACTCTACTGATAAGAACAGAAGTTTTTATGGTCTATCAATCTTATAAACAACGGTGGTGAAAGGATTAAATGTAGGAAATTTCTTCGCTATTTAAAGAAAAGTGTTTAAAATTACTTTAAAAGGAAATTTGATTAGATTTAATTCGATTTATCTTATCTTATCGTATATTTAACGTATTTATGTGTATTGTTAACCTATGGAATAAATCAAAATACAGTAATAAAATAATAAGTAAGGTTAGATCAGCTCTAGGGGCTACCTCAATTTCATACGATTTAACCTCTCTTTGAAAGAAACTACAGTACCCATCTAATTTTGTATAAAGGATTTATATCCTAAGATTATTTACAAAATGAAAAATAAAGAATTCCACGTCCTAATGAGTAGAGAAAGAATAACAAGAGCTCTAGAGACTACCTGAATCACCCTTATATTTTTTTTGACAGTTATGACGTTAATTGTTTTTAATTTGTGAAGCATAGTATTCATCTATTTGAGAAAAAGAAATCAAAACGCCAATAATTATTATTGTATTTGTGCTAAATAAAATAATATATAATATCAATAGAAAATAACCCTTTTGGGTAATTTAGGTAGCCCCTAGAGCTTTCTCTGGATATTCGCTTGACAATACTTATTAGAACATCCAATCTTGTTTCACCTGCTTGTATAAAACCGAAAGAAGAAGATCTGATATGTTTCTGAAATATTAGTAAATAGTATAATAATACAAACCGGTATCCCCTGTTTATTGAAGTTGATGTTAGTCCTCACAGTGCGGTGGTGTAGGGGCTGTACTGGTCGAGCATTGTTACCCAGAGGTGCTTTTGGTGTCAATTGTGATCCTTGCATCAGACGACGAATTGCATACATCTGTTAAAAATAATTTAACTGTAAAATCTTCTAGCACGAAATAAAAACTAGACACACGGTCCCGTAGAAAATTACACCTATAACTGTTTTTAGGGGCCGTTCAAATATTACGTAAGCATTTAGCTTAGCTCTTTATCTAACCCCTCCTCCCTGTTTTTACGTAAACATTTTCTCCCTCCTCATTCTGAGCAATGATATTCATGATGTGCGTGTTTACTTTTTTATCACTGGTGTAATCACTATGTCATCCATACCCCATGTCATCAAAAATTAGCAAAACATGGATCCCCCCGCCTCTCTTTAATGCTTACGTAATACTTGAACTGTCCCTTAGTCAAATATAAGTTTTAACTCAAAAATAAAATCTGTGTTTAGGTACTCAGATATCTTGATAAAATAATAAGTTTTATAATACTAAGATACCAATTACCAAAAACATCTAGCGAGTAAATAATTATATTAATTTTTTGCGTCCTAGAGGTCTTTTTTTGGTTTTGAAGCCCAAACGATACTGAGTTTTACTGTTAGAGATCTCCTAAAATTATAGCAATTGTTTTTAACACTGTGGTACAGAAGTAAATAAACTAACTAAATAAAAGTTCATCCAAATATTGAAAAGTGTAACCATTCGGTTGGAATATTTTTGACACTGTTTATATGTCTAGTAGTGTTTATTAATTTTCAAAGCATGTAAACCTACTGAGAGTTTTTGATAAGGGTAATGCCCATTAATGATAAAAATTGTTGTCACTGATATTTACATGTTTGAGATTCACAAACTAAGTGAAAATGATTTTTATTTGATAATATATGTATCAGCTTAAATTGGTAATGTTTTTTTAAATAAAATATATTGATTCATACCTCTTGTTTAGAAATATAGATAGGTTTGTTAAAGATGATCCAAACAGCTGTTTCCCAACAACCTGGGTGGGTTGTGGAACCTTCATAAGTTAGGTATTGCTGAGTGTTGGGTAATAAGGAGCTGAGAGGTAAGTGCTTGATGGGGAAGGAGCTACCTGTGGAAAAATATTAAATTACTAAACCGCTTCGTGATTTATTCAGCGCTGAAATAGTGCCTGGGCTTGCGACCCAAGTGTGACACTCATTTTTACTTCCGATATGTTGACTAACCCGAACACACACCATTGACAAAACTTATAATAAATACTTAACTGATGTTTACTAACCGATTTGGCTATTTTTGGTTTAGAAATACTTGTAAAAGTCCAAGGAGGGTTTAAATTTAAAAGGTAAGAGATGCTAAAATAAAAAAAAAAAATTTATGACCTCAAGTTTGGTAGAAAAACAGACATACAAAAAAAATTTTGGACACCAATATAAGCAAGACAAAAGAGTTTTAAAATATAAAGAGATCCAATTCTGATTTAAACGAAATATTATGTAACACAGATAGGTACTTTGTAAATGGGATAATACTTTTTATCCCAGTAGAATTATTTGGTGTTCAGAAGACGAAATCTAACACTAATCTATGATGACTTAAAACCACTGTAATTAGTTAAAAAAGTGAATTACCTCTGAACATAACTTTGCTAAAGGCGCTGGTAATGAGCCTCAATTCTTTGTTCGTTGGTTCTCCAATCTTAAAAGATAAAAATAGATTTAATGAATTGTTCAAATACCTTTATTACTGTCAGAATAAATTAAAGGATAACCAGAAAACTGAAAATTGACATAGTAGAAAGTTAAGATTTTTTTTATATTTTTAAAGTGCTCAGAGATGTATTGAGACTAAATCTTATATATTTATTATTTTGTATTGAATTAAGACAATATTGCATATAAAACATTTAAAAAAAATAGTTGTAAAATGTTACGGCTAATACGCCATTTTTTATCAGACTATTTTTAGGTTAAGGTTACGTATCATATTATTTATGATATTATAATAAGCATATTAATTTATACTATTATTTAAATTTCAAAAAATTGGGATTAATTTAATTCCAAAATAATTATTGATTTAATCATGATTATTATTTTTTATTCTGTTCATTCTATTTTTTTAACTGTAATGTTATGGATGTTTACTTACTTGAACCATTAGTGAGATCCCCACCACTCCTTGTGATTTATGTTGTGCTTCAGACATGTTGTGATACAACTCCTTATTAAAACCGTATAGCTGAATCTGTTAACAAAATGAATGTTTGGACACTTGTTACTCTATCGTCTAAAAACAGCTCAACGTAATTGAATGGAAGGCACATGAATATACTTTATAACATATATATACAACTTTATAAAATATTATTCCTTACTTTTTATTCTTTTTTATTAAGGGTGAATTTGAAATTAATTATACATATAAGTACTAATTTTTCATACACATCAATACTTCCGCAAAATACAACCATGCATTTATAAATTCACTAGCACAATACATCCGCGCATCAACACATCCATACAGTCAGACATCCTTCACTTTCATATATCCATACAACCTCTCATTCATGCATGCATATACTCACGCATCCAAATATCCAACCTTCCGTACATCAATAATTCGACACAACTATACATACACATGTCCACACTTCCATATATTCAGTCATATATACATGCATTCTCATATCTAAATAGTAGCAAACTTTCATATATCCATACAACCTCACATCCATACATCAATACATCGATACAACTATGTATACACCCGTCCACACTTCCATATATACACGCATTATAAGACCATGCATCCACACATCTACACATACAAATATTCATACATCCACCCAACCATGCTTAAACAAACTTTCCAGTTTTATTCATTTAAATAGCAAAAGCTAAATGTTTTACTTCTAAAACTTGATATCAATTCCCATGATCAGTTTTATTGCAAATTAACACTTGAAAGTCGCTGTCATTACCGACCCGTTATTGGTCTCCCGGGATAAACTTGCCAACTTAACTCTATTTAAACAAACTTGTTAACAATTGTTCTCGAATCTCGACGAATCTAATTTTGGATATATTCAGTTATATTGTTATCACAATTTTAGATTTATTATTATAAAGAAAAATATGATATCTCTGAAATCAAAAATATTTTTACTTACTTCCCCAGGAAATGTATGATGATCGATCTGATGCTCGGATCCTCGATTATCATCCAGTCCATAATGGAAGTATATTTCTTCAAACTGGTACCTATATGATAGTGGTCCTCCACTGATGTTGACTTGGTGCTTGCTGTCCTTTTCCACCCGGAAGACTAGTGACTGACCAGTGTTTTGGAGAACTCCGCTGACCTGATGGAAAATGAGATTTATTTATATTTTATTTCGTGGCTCCTGTGAATTTATTAAAAAATATTTCGATATCATGATCATGTAATTACTAAATTTACATTTTGCATATTAATAGCAAAAATTTGCAATTCATATTAGAGACAATAACAAAATATATAATTCTACAATACTTAGATATTCATACATTATTTTATCGTCAAAAAAGCTACCACCGTCTGACGCGATAACAGAATAATATTTTAATAACTAGTCGACCTGCGTGACTTCGATCGCGTAAAATAAAATTTTTCGATTCATGTTTCAAACTATATGTGTACAAAAAGTGTATGTTTAGCAGTTTTTAGCGGCTCTCCTCCTCAGAAGGAAGAGGGATTAGGCCATAGTCCACCACGCTGGCCCAGTGCGGGTTGGCAGACTTCATACACCTTTGAGAACTTTTAGGGAACTCTCAGGAGTGCAGGTTTCCACACGATGTTTTCCTTCACCGTTAAAGCAAGTGATATTTAATTGCTTAAAACACACATAACTCAGAAAAGTCAGAGGTGTTTGCCCTGGATCGAACTCGGACCTCCCGAGTAAGACACCGATGTTTTAGCCACTGGAATATCATTGCTACGATACTAGTCACGGACTACTTAGTAGTAATTTTTTTTAAACGGTCCTAATTCATTCTCTATTGTCTATATATTTATCTATATAAAAATGTTTCTGAGGCTAGTACGCATAATTATTTATCTACATGAATTTTTATGTTTTTAAAATAATTAAAACCCAAAATCTATCTAGAGTTAGCAACACCGTTTATAACCGATCCGGATGTATTCGCATATTTTTAATAGATTAATTTCAAATGTACCATTAATATTTGATAATATTTCGAATATGTAATTAGTATCTATAACAAAATTGAATTTATCGAGACACCCCTCTGGGAGAACCTATCAATCAATGGGCACGCCTTGATTAAAACCTGGCAACTTTTGCGCTTTGAACGAGATGACATATTGCTTGATAGCACGCGACCGCTGCCTTCTGTGATATATTGCTCGCTGGAAGTGATTATATGGAAAATATTTTGAATATCATTTTTGCTTTTTTTACAATACTAATAACAAAGCAATCTCTGTAATAAATCAGAATTTAGAACCATTTTTATATAAACTCTTAATAATTTAAAAATATTAATTACTACTACTATTTCATCACGACCCTTCAATGGCCCACTGCTGAGCCGGGTCTCCTCCTCAGAATAAAGAGGGTATTAGGCCATAGTCCACCACGCTGGCCCTGTGCGGGTTGGCAGACTTCACACACCTTTGAGAACTTTTAGGGAACTCTCAGGAGTGCAGGTTTCCTCACGATATTTTCCTTCACCGTTAAAGCAAGTGATATTTAATTGCTTAAAACACACATAACTCAGAGTCAGAGGTGTGTGCCCAGGTTCGAACCTCCCGAGTAAGACTTGAAGTCTCAACCACTGGGCCATCACTCTCAACCACTGGGCCACTACTACTATTTAGGTAGTTACAAATATTATTGAAAAAGTTAACCTTAAATCGCTAACGTCATCAAAGTGACGAACATCCAATTCTTTTTTTTTAAATTTTCCCTTATAAGAAAGGCAAAGCTAGATATTCGGTGCAAACCTGATTCATAGACATCGCGGCATTCTTTTTTACGGTAGATAAGACGCAAAAGGTAAGTGGCAACATTGGCAAAACAAAAGATACCCTCTTGTATTGTCGATGCGTTGCATCCTCAAAGGTAGGTGGGGAGGGGAATGCTGCGGTTTCAGCGGACCCTGAGCAAGGGCCCAGAGTTCACTAGAACCGCAGCATTAATGGGATGGGAGAGGGAGGGGGTAAGTCCTTCTCACATTCGGCTCGACCGGAACGCATCTATGACACTTGGACACTTTTTTTATATTATAATAGGGGCCATCCATAAATTACGTTACACTATAAGGGGTAGGGAGGAGGTTGACGAAATCTGACAAGGGTTGGGAAGGTGTGCTAAATATCGTAATGTAATATTTAAAAATAAAAAAAAAATCATATCAAAACCAGACTTCAACAATTAACGAAATGTCTAATGTTTTTTAAGATGTTTGATCTGTTATTTATTTTATTGATAAATAATTAAAATAGACTTGAATAATTATTTCAGCATTTTGTTTTACTTTAATAATTTACAAAATGTGACTCCGAGGGAGAAGGGGTCAAGAAATCATGAAATTCGTGTGACGTAATTTATGGATGACCCTATATAAAAATATTATAAAATTTCACTAATGTCCAAATATAAAATTCCATCGTAAAAAAAGTTGTCTATTTAGCTAATATGATGAACGTTCCCAACGTTATCTATCTAGGGTCAATATTTAAGTGTCTCTTCTGTTGTTTTATATGCGCGTTAAAATAGGCGTGGAGTGCCCTTGTGTAGTTCAGAAACTGTTTATGTTAGTTGTTGATAACTGATACAAAACTAACTAGATAGAAACTTCGATATAATGGAATGGTGAAAATTACGTCATTAAATACGTTACATGTACGTTACAATTGGTTTTATCGATTCAATACAAATACTATAACTATACTTATTACTATACTAGTAAAAATATCAACCATCAAAAATTATAGGATTCGAAATATCAATTACATTCAGATTTTCATTTACAGACTAATTTCATTTCATTGAGTCTTAGAATCGTACTTCAAGTACCTAAAATTGTTTATTAATATTTTTATTGAAGATTTACTCAATTAGTTGTCAATTAGCAGAAGCGTCTGTAGCTCAGTGGTTCAGGCGTTGGATTCACGATCAATAAGTCGTGGGTTAAAATCCCGGACATTGGACTACTGGCGTGGCCCACTCCTAACACAAGCATTTAGCTAGTTGGAGGGGTAAAGGGAATACTAGTAGTATGTGATCCATACTGCTAGTAATCTTTTAAATAAACAAAGAAATTTATCAAGTTATGATGAGTCACACACTGGCTTAGATATTTGAACTAAATAGTCCTCAAATCCCTAAAAAGTGAAAAAAAAAACCGAACTGTATTATTGAGATCTGGCTTACATACGGTGAGACCTGAACACGTCACGGGACTTTGGGAAGAAAATATAACCCCTCCGTCTTACAAAGTTTTGATCAGGTCACGTGTTCTGATTGCATCGCCGATCGCAGTTTTTTTTGGGATGGGTAAAAAATGTTACGAGTTTAACATTTTTTATCCATCCCAAAAAAAACTGCGTCTTACGAATTTTCAGGTACATAACTGCATACTGACAGATACTGCAAAATCAAAACAATTTAAGCGAAACAAAGCAATAAACAAGAGCACGTTACACAAAATTTAGTAACATAATAAAGCAACCAAAACCCGCAGCGTGGTCGGGTAGCAAAAACTAACCGGACGCAGATAGCCTATCGCGGAATATATTAGTCGTGTTCAGGCTAAATGAATTTGCATGACTCATTATATTCATATTGTGCTTGTGACATTGTATATTGCTTCAACATAAAGTAGACAAACACGAAAACCAAGAAGGATAAGATAACTTGCAGTTTGTGCTGCAAATATATAAAATATTATTAGCGATTAAGGACTCGGCTAATAAACGCAGAAAGTGTCCAAAGAATAGACTATTGTGGACAGTCATAAGTCGAGAATTTAAAAAAGTGAATTTACAAGACAACCAAGGCACCGCATGAGCAAAACGAGAGCATCCATGGACGACGGTGGCTACTTAACATTAATTGGATCGAATGCTGGTTTTTCCCTTATCTGCCATGAAACAACGCCTAGTTGCGTCGTAAAAATTAAGATACAAAGGTTCAAAAGAGCATGAGATATCACATTGGTACGTATATTATATTGTTATTATATTTTGTTTAGTAATAAAATAAACGATATTTTCATAGAGGCGTCGGTCATTGACGTACTGTTACCGTAGACGTTCTCCTCAATGTAACTGACGTAGTTTAACCAATTTTGACAGATGCAGTGGCATATTCTTATTTTCAAATCATTGGTCACAAATGACTAGTATTCTAGTTAGTTCAGGTCTATGCTGCTAGAATCCATGGCCACTCCGAAATCTATTCCATAAATTTTTACCTAAAATTACTAAAATATTGATCCTCGAGTTGGGTAAAATAAGTTACATTATGTTTATTGGAATTTGATTTGAGTATCAATAACTTCTTGCGTTGCCTTATGGATAAATAGAGCAAGAGGGCAACTATTTGGTATCCCAGAGATGGTACAAGAAGACAGGGACGTCCGAAAACCAGATGGGAGGACGATATTCGCCAAACGCTGGGATCATGTTGGATCAGGTTCATATCTGACAGACTTGAATGGAGAAGGGAGGAGGCCTATGCCAAAAGGCAAACCGAAAAGAGGGATATTTTATAAAGCATCCGTATAAGCAAAAATTATATATCGGAACCAATTGGCTATATCATAACAATAATCAATAACTTCTTATCAAATTATTTTTGTACTTTCAACAGTATAAACAGCTACAGATTACAGATAACACAACATATTAGACCTCCGTTGCACACTCGTATTTGTATAGTTTTTAAGTCCGATTAGGCTGCGTTTCATTTACATAAATAAGAAGCGATTCTTCACAAACACATCCCTCGCTACACATTCTTGCTCATCTCTTGTGGAAACCCCGCCTTAAGATTGTAATATTGTATTTATTTGTGTGTAATAAGGTATACATCAATAAATAAATAAATAAACAGTCGAATATACTCTTGAATATATAGTTGAATACAGAAGTGGTCGAGCAATACGAAAAGTTTCTTCAAAGACCTGTCCAACAATAGATCCAAGCTTGCGATGATCCAAGAGCTTAGATAGTTTAAAGGCTAAATTCTAGCTATTCAAGGAAATTCTCAAATTCTTGTAGAGTATGATATCTTAATGGTAAACGTTATTTTGTTTTGTTGGCCTTAACCCACTCTGCAGTAAAAAGTTTTTCAAAATAAGTATTTTATTCCTTCTCACAGAAAGATATCTTTTTAATTAACAGGGAATTGGAAACGTCGGTCTTGAGTATTTTACTAGATATATACAAAATGCGATTTCTAATATGGAAAAATATTACTACAAGGAGAAAAAATCCTTGATGATAAGGCTTATTGTTAAATATCCGTAAGACATGCGCTTGACATATAAATATGACGTCCATTGTAATGTGCATAAAGCCGGGACAGGTCTCTAGTTATTATCTATAAGCTGATAGAATAATAATGAAGCTGAAAGTTTGTTTGTTTGGTTGAACGCACTAATTACTATCAGACTACGACTCATAGGAGCTGAGCATCAATGAACTATGTTGCAAAAACGGTAAAAATTGATTCATTTTGAGTTTCCGTTGCATGCGCTGCGTGCTCCTTTAGAATTGTATTTAAGGTGCTTACGCTCCACCCGCTCTTCCTCTCTCTTTCTCCGTCTCTCTCTTATGTGAAACGAAATCGCATAAATCAGCTAGTAGTGTATAAAGCGATAAATTTTCTATAAAACAGACCCAAGTCTAGATAAGCTTCATAATTATAATGCAAAATATTTCCAACGTTTTATGTTTTATATTATCGTTACAATTACAGTATTCGTTATCATAATAAAGTGCATTTATGTATGCAAACTTGTCGCATAAAGCGTTGACTATCGCAGCTTACAGCTACGGATTATACCGGCCGTTGCGAATTGCGGTGTTAATTCGTTACTGCTGATTTACTAAATAAAATGATTTTATTTTTTAAAAATTTTTGATAGAGTAATTTCTAACTTTACACATCTATACTCAGGTAGTATAATTGTAAATTTATTTAAATCCTTTTAAGGGATTTTGAGGACTCCCGTGTCTGATATATACCGAGATTTGGCTCGAAATTTTTAAAATAGATGAAACTTTTCTAATTAATGTGTGGGAGGGTTGATAACTGCAAAAAAATTGCTTAATTAATGCTTGAACAGCTCTTAATTTTTGAAGTACAGATGAACATAAGACAGCCTTTAAAGATAAAGATTTTTTTTTATTTCGATAAATAATAGCAAGTAAAAAAAACCTAAATGTGAGCAATAATTTTAATCATGAACAAATAAATTAGATAACACTAATTATAGCATATCTATCTTTAGTAATATTGATGAAATCAATAAAAACAGACCAACGATTGCCAACCTTGTGTTTATCAATCTGTATGTCCCGTAACCACGGATCAAACAGCAGCTTGTCTGGCTCAATGTTGACGGGGCTCTGTCGTCTACCCTTGTTGCACATGCTCCATTGAGGATTGATAAGACCCCAAAAGCCAGGACCTGTAGAGAAACATAAAGTTAACAACGATGGAAGATGTTTTTTAAAAAAATTGTATGTATCAGAATTCTCGGTTAAATTGATAAAATCGATTCAAGGACAACTAGTATAACGCCCAAATATGTAAATAAAATGAGAAAAACCATCAGATGTATGGTTATTCGAGATTCGATCGAATTCGAGATTTATTTAAAACTGTTAATAATATTTACAAAGGAAATGGCCCATTTCTGCCTAGTTCATATTTTGAATGTACAGTAACATCTTATATTTCAATAATTGATAAAAATAATTATAGAAATTATAGTCAACTATTTATACTTGTAAAAGTATTTAGTATTTATGCGAGTTTAAAGATTACTTTAACGATTTCTATATGAATATAGAACAGTATTTTATCTTTTATTGTTGCATTTCACGCAGATTTTTATATAAGTAACTAATATGTTAGATCATTAAAAAAATATTTTTAACAAATTCATAAATAAAAATATTCGTAAGTACGTAAATATTAAAGTAATTCTACGTATTCATTATTTTATTTTTTTAAATTATTTTATCTTTTTGTTTATAATACTTGTAAAATAATATCCGTTATCCTCAAATATTGGTGAATATTGCGTACGTGTAACGAAACGCGTACGCGTTAGATCAGACATACATGAGTATTACTAGCCGGTGTCAAAAATAGGTTGTTTTTATTTATTTTCGATTAGTATTTTGAGTTTTCTGCATTTTAATAACCAAATTGAACTCTGCCATTCTAAACGACCTGATTAAATTGCCAAAATATTTAACTTTGCGTTCATTACTGACTTGATTTTGCTTACGTCTTGTATTTTGTTGTATAATTTTGTGAGCAAATAACTAAAAACCTGATAGTTCTATCATTATATATTTTATAGCATCTTATTTGTTGACTAAAATACTTTAATATAAACGATAATTCATCAATGTACACGAACTTTTTGTAACTAGGCAGAGGGCTATACAATAGCTGGCCATGTCATTTATAAAAATTTATCTCGATATTTTTAATTTTGGTGGTAATTTTTGAGCGTTCAAAATTGAATCGCTGAACAGATTCAGAGTTTATATCATTACATCCATCTAAAAATATTTTTTTCTGGTCAGAACACCGATTATTATCGAATCATGTTTATCTCAGATATAGTGATCAGATCTAGTCAGTTAGAATTATTATCTTTTTATTTATCCACCATGTCTATAATTTACATTTTTAAGTATATCTAGAAATTATAATATATTAATATATTAATGTCTGGATGTTCAGGTTCAGGACCTGAAGAGAAATATAGTCGCATTTTTTTAAATTTAGTTATTCATTTTCTATTTGTCTTATAACTTATTTCAATTTCAATAATGAACATAATATTTCCATATATACAGATACATTACAATAATGACATATAACAAATGGTGTGTGAAGTGTAGCGGTCGTTAGTCAACTGACTAATGGTGGTGATAAAATCTTAGTCAACACAATCCTAGTTATTAACATCACACTTGATGATATATTGATCGTGATAGTCTTATAATTGATTTTGGTTTTTTTTTCCAAAAATAGCTTTGATTTAAAATGATTGAAACAGTTTTAGGAGGATAACCATTAATAGACAAAAAATAAAACTTTTAGAATTAGTCTAGTCAACGAGTGCTTTTTTGTTCTACTTCTTTCAGCAATCTCAAAAAATTATGAACAAGACATTATTTCATTCGCAAGAATCTACATCATCATCTACATGAGATGAATTAAAAAAATAAATAACGTACCACTTGTAAATATTGCAAATGTTGTAAACAATTTAATCAAAAATTTGTAATTTGTAAAAGTCGTAGTTTTTCGAAGTACCTATCGCAAAAAGTAAAAAAGATTTTAGAAATCTAAAAAACGATTAAAAAAGATGAGATAATTCCCTAGAGAACAGTTTTATGTCCTGGAAGTTTAGGACCAATAGTTATAATTTTTCTATAGGGGTGAAAATACGGCTGAAAGCGTATGCTCTGATTTGCAAAAGTAACGCCCACTTCAGACACTTAACGATTAATAATTATTTAAACTTATTAAACATTAAAATATAGAAATGAAAAAAAAGGCAGGATAAATTAATGAACGCAAATCCAAGTGGAAATTTTTTTTTTGTAATTAATTTTTTACTGAGTTGTGCCATAGATAAGTTATATTTTTTTAGTTCTTAAGCATGAACATTGCAAGTGTGGTAACTGTTTAATATGAAACGTTGTTCCTTCCTCGAAGCTTTAAATTTTTTATCTTATTATACAACTTGGAGTAAAATAAGGTATATTGAAAAACACTACAAGGAGGGTGTGATATCGAATGGACTATTGAGTAAAGGCAATGTAGATACTGCTTCTGAACCGATAAATAACTAGACATTATGATCACTTACATTTACATCAAGAATCAAAGCAGTGCTTTAAGGACTCTTTCATTCAACTGAAACACTTGCCTCCACTGCCCAGGTTTTCTATTTAAACCTAAGGTTAGGCTAACCTAAACCTAACTCACGCGTCGACATATATTCTTCTTTTAAAATAAGATGGTAGACGACAGTAAGAAAAATAAATTGCCAACGACACATATATTCCATAGAGAACCAAAATGTATTTATATGAATAACATGGAAAAGAGAAAACTTCATTTTCTTAATACTGAAAATAAAAAATATCATTAACGACAAAATTGGCGACAGCCAACTTTTTGTTGCTATTCTTTTCTTAACTCCTTGAAAGATTTTTATTGATAATCTGATAAGCAACAAAATTACATGTGTTGCGCAGTAACGCAATACAATTATTGCATAAGCAGTACAATTATTAATTTTAAAAATATCATTATTTTACAATTTTCCTATTATTTTCTTAGAGCAACAAAATAGCAACGAATTCCCGCATAACTTTTAATACTATATTGGTGAGTTTCGAATTTTCTGAGTATCTTGATATCAAGCTAGCAGTGATTGCGATATATCGAGAACCACATGAGCAATAAAAATCAGTTCTTTGGTATTCAGTTAGCAACTAATTCCTTTACAAGCCTTATTTAATCCAGTCAATTTTGCACTGCTACCTTAAAATGTTAGGTTTTGCAGAAACTCTATCTAGAGCTTATGCAATACCTAACATTTTGAATTCAATTTTCAGAAATATTCAACCGAAAATTCGCAGTATTACATACGTGTGTGGTATTAGAATCTCGTTCATCAATAGCTAAAATCTATTCATTAGCTTCCCAAATCCTACCCATTGAAATCAGGTAGCAAGTTAAACGTCATTATAATACAATGGGCATCAAATTTCATAGCCGAATAACTGCCAGTGGATAGTTTTAGCGATGACGAGTAGGAATTCTCGTTACTCAAATATAAAAGGCTATTGAATACTGTCAGTGATAGTATTCAATGGAGTTTGGGATACCGCAAAATTTGCCCATCGCAGTGCACTGAGTCGTGCGTAATGTAATGTTGGTGCTTGTTTTCATTGGACATAGTTAAATGACGGATCTAAAGTACAAGAATAATTTACAAATGAAAACTAACTTTTATTACCTAGTTTTATCACTAATCTTCATTTTAATCATTTCCTATTATATTTGAAGAAGTTCTTTGTTTAATCACATCAAAATCAAAATTGAGGTCCTATAATAATTATGCTGTCCTAAAGTTGTTTTTTTTTTAAATAAATCTTAGCTAAAATAATTACTACATTAATAGCATAAAACTATAATTTGATAAATACAGTCGTTCGTCGTATAATAATTTCCATTTATAGCTATAATAATATTATAAACAGTTTGTTTGTTAGGTTGAACGAGCTAATCTCAGGACCTACTAGTTTGAATTGAAAAATTATTTTAGTATTGGGTTGTCCATTTATCAAGAAAGGCTTTATTACAAATATAACGATTATATAACGTCACGCTACGACCAATGGCAGCGGAGCATCAAGCGGATGAAGTCGGGCAGGTCTGATTGTTTTTCATGAATTTCCTATAAAAGTAAAATGATTTTCAACTTATATTCTGCCTCGTGGAAATATTCGTTAAGCTTTTTATTAGTAATAGCATTAATTTAATTATGGTAACTATACCAGTAACCATGACAACGTGACGCAGAAGTGTCGTGATGCTTTTCTCTGCGGGAATCAAAATTCAACGCGTGAAAACTTTATAACAATAGTTTTTTTTAATAGAAATTATTTAAAGCTTTATAAGACGGCCAGACTTGCATATTGTTTTGGTCACATGTACTATAGTTTCTACCGCACTCGGCGGTCTTCTTCAGCTAGTGGAGATGCGCGCGCTGACGGCTTGGCGAATACTCTTATAAAACTATAGTACACGAGACGAAAATAATACGTGAATCTCACCGTTTTATAAGGCTTTAAAATATAAAGTTTATTACCATGTAAGTTTCTATAATATAGTACAGAATTATTAGTACTTATTTAAAAATAAATTCGTAGTATAATGGAAACGTCCATATAATGTAATATTAGGGTACCATTGGCGAACTATCGGATATGCCCGGCCGGTCATTACCGTTACATTAGCCGAATTTTTGTCATTCAACGTAATGAGAATGGGTTATATTAAAACAGGGTTGATTAAGTTGTAATAATATGAGACTGTTTATCTATTATTCTACAGCCATAATAATAATATTCTAAATACCATTGTAATATTTTATTGTCTAATTGAAGACGCTACACTGCAAATATTTCAATTTCTTCTTTCACGAGAGTTTTCAAGAGTTTTAACCGATTACAAAAAGCAATATGGGAACTCCCACCCACGAAGTTCAAAAGAGAGCTCATTAACTGATTACTATTTAATTGATTTATAGACTAAAAGATTTTTTTTAACGACGTAACAAGCAAGGTACAAGTAAGTTATTATCTATTTTAGACATTGCAATGGATTTTAAATTATATTATTTTTTCTTAGTAATTTTAATCAATTACATTATTGTATCACTTATGTTAACATTATCAATATAATTGCTATGTATATAAGAGAAATATATGATACTCATCACTGTACAGCAATACGTATACACATGTCATTTAGACTGAGGCGAGCAGTGCCTGGGGCTTGAGACCCAGGAGCAAGTTTAAAGAGCTCTTTCATAATATATTAACTCTCACCTCCACCACTCGACCTCGCTAACGACAATAGATAATAAAGTAAACTTACATGTACCTCGAGAAGGGTAACCTTAATCACGACACTATAACACTACCATGTTCACTGCACGAAAACACCAGAGAGACTGAGACTAAACTATCGCACTGAAGGTTATATATTGTCTTCACGTCGGTATACTTGAAATAATATAAAATGATCTACCCGATACTACTACTTTATAAACAGTGTTGCTAACATAATTTTATGTTTCTTTCCTGAAATATACTTTCCACGCCATTGTGAATTGCCACGAATTGTGATTAAATATTGTTAATGGATTGGATCGGATCGGATTTAATTTGTAGATTTTTTGTCTTAAGTTAGCAACATTGTTGACAACGTCATAAGAATAGGGTATATTAAAACTGGTCAGGATTAATCATCAATTACGCTTATCATAAAAATCGTTGAAGTTCATTAAATTTTTATCGTGGTCGATTAGTGTAGTAGGATCTTTTTAATATTGTCTTTTATGTCTATCTGCGCTTATATAGCAGATTTATCGATTTTTTTCAATTGTAATCCTCAAGACCTTAACACAGATACCCGTATATAAAGTTTTATAATACAAAATTCTGTAAAAAATATAAAAATAGGTAAATAGAATCAAATCGGTGCTGAGACTATATATAATGATACGGGTGAACTATCATTACGATGTTATCAGTATCATTGCAGTATCATTACCCAGTGGTTCGGTTTTTCGAGTAGCTTTATGGTATCCCATTTTTTACGATTATGAAGGGTTTTAGATATTCATGTGTTCAGATAATATGATAAGTATGGACTCAAAATGAATATAATCGTTAATTTTCTTATCAAAAACAAGGAGAATGGAAAAAATACTGATTTTATTTACCTGAAATTCCATCGTATGTCCACCATTCTTCCCAGCTACCTGATATATCTGTGAACACATTTAATCAAATAAGTAGGAGGCATTAATGTATGAGTAACAATAATATAATATCAGGTTTTGTACGTTGTTTTGTCGTCATATAGTTCTTCCGATCTTTTTTTTTTATATATAATTTCAATTTTTTTCTCTCGATGAACATTTTCTATTTCATCGGATAAGCCAAGAAAAATGGAAAATATTTTATTATTTTTTTTTATATAGTAACTCTAAACGCATTTAATAAAAGTTTTCTGAAATGTGCTTGTAAATGCATACGGTAAGATGGAAGCCATATTAAAGTCTGCCATATTGGATGAGATTATCCAGTACTATCTTGACTGTAAAAGAGACTATCTTTGCCCTGATGTATGATAAAACACTATTAAATTTGACTAACTTCTGCTGCTCCGATTTTTTTCTTTCGATACAATGAAATGATCCTGACATGAAACTGGGCCGATTCGCATTAAAAAAAATTTACCAATTTCACTTATTTCTAAGGACTATTCAAACTAATGGTTCCTAAGAAAGTTTTCCTGTATCTCCAACGGTTTAGGATTTCCCCATACTGTCCCCTCTAAATCTCTGTATAGCAAAAATTTCAGATTATAACGTAACATATACTACGTGTCGCTATGAAAAATCTTCGAAATGTTTATATACCTTTGACGGAGATGCAGAGCAGTGTGAGTGTGAATAGACATTGGTGCATCGTGAGGATGCCGTCACGCAGAACCCTGCATTTGGGACCTTACACCTGGAACAAACACAAATAAATATTTACAACTACTATAAATTACCAAGTACGAAGTTTCTGGCTTAAAAGGAAGGTCTTTTTGTCTTCAATTTGAGTCTGGGATTGCCCTTCATATACGAGCTCCGCGGTCCAATTTATTAATTTACTTGTAACCTTGATTCGTATGGTTGCAACTTTTTTCAGACCCTTACGACAATAAACGTATTTTATTATTACAGCACACTATAGAAGTAACTTCTAATTTTATTGTGTCCGTGATTGAGTAACAAATATCCAAAAAAAAACATTTACAATTATAATATTAGTAAAATTAGATTCGCCTTATTCTAGTGGTCCAGGTTTAAACAAAAAGGTTAAAGTTTATATTATACTAGCTTTTACCCGCGGCTTCGTCCGCATTGAAGCTATTAAATAAGTATCAGAGATCATTACAATAGAATCGTAATTTTTTTTTTCATAAAAATGTATCCTATGTTACTTCTGATACCCTCAAGAATATGTGTACAAAGTTTCATGATGATCGGTTAAGTAGTTTTCGAGTGAAAGCGTAACAAACAAACTTACTTTCACATTTATAATATTAGTAGGGATAGCTGAGTTTTGTCAACTTTAAAGGAATCATCAGCATCAGCATGGGAGCAGATCTAAAGACATTTAAATTGTACATAATACAAATTTTTTTTTTTTTTAAAGATTACTGGATCACATACTACTAGTATTCCCTTTACCCCTCCAACTAAGCCAAAGCTTGTGCTAGGAGTGGGCCACGACAGTAGTCCAATGTCCGGGATTTGAACCCACGACTTGTTGATCGTGAATCCAACGCCCGAACCAGTGAGCTACTGACGCTTCAGCTAAATAGGTAAAATCAATATTAGCGATGCTAAGAGTTCTGCGTTAGTTAATTGAATTGTTTCTACTTCTCCAGTCTCAGTTGTTTGTTTTCAATTGTTACTGAGACACATCGCAGTAAGACGAGTGTATATACATAGCAACACAAGTCAATCTGTCCTCATTTCTCATCAGGTAGAGTGAAGATTTTTATGCTAAATATCAAAAAAATCAATAACAACTCCACAGTTAAGGGTGTGAAAGAAGTAGCACATTGAAAATTAATAACAACATTATCTTATATATAAAAATGAATCCCTATTTCCCTTGGTCACGGCATCACGCGCAAACGGCTGGACTGATTTCGCTAATTCTTTTTTTCTTGTGTTTGGTATTAAACTAAAGTACTCAGAAAATTTAAGGAAACTTAACGACCATATAAACTTTTGTAATGTAACTTTTTATGACATTTGACAAATAGTCATTTATTTTATTATTATTATATTTAAGACAGGACAACGTCTGTCAGGCCAGCTAGTCTTATATGTAAAAATGAATCCCTATTTCCCTTGGTCACGGCATCACGCCTGAACGACTGGACCGATTTTGCTAATTTCTTATTTGTTGTTTGTTATTGTCATGAGAAGGTTCTTATGTAAGAAAAAAATTAAGAAATTGCGCGGAAAATTATAAAATTTAAGAAAACTTAGCAACCAATTTAACTTTCCCAATGTAATGACGTTTGACATAACTGTCAGTCATTTGACCAATATTCATAGTCAAACAGGAATCTTCTAGTACTACTGAACACATTACCATAAAGTTTTTACTAATGGATGAAAGGATTCTTGAGGAAGGTGTATATAATTCTCTATAGATTTTATGTGAATTGAGTTAAGAGTAGAATTGTAGAAGAAGTCGGAAAACCCTCGTTAAGCTTACCTACTTATATTATAATACTAGCTGCACCCCGCGGTTTCACCCGCTATATTTTGGATAATTCACACTATATCATTATAAATTATAGCCTATGTGTTATTCTGATTTGTAAGCTATATTATTGTAAACTTTCGTCAAAATCCATTTAGTAGTTTTTGCGTGAAAGAGTAACAAACATACATTCATACATACATTCTTACAAACTTTCGCGTTTATAATATTAGTATGATTAATAAGATACGGAACTATTTATGTTAAAAAGGACTATTGCCTTCACACTAATTACAGATTGAGATACATTCGTACAAAGCTGGGGCGATTCATTAGTTATACTATAAAGGTTGTAAAATCATTTTTTAGTTGCACTCCAAAATGGTACGTTTTTAAGTCATAAATATGAATGTTATGGTAATATCGACAGACATGCAATATATCGATTTTATTTATTTTTGAACAGTAGAATAAAGAAACGCTGGATTCGCTGTCAACTACTTGACTGCTTACATTTAAACGACGCAACAAATTTTGATAGAATTTTGAAAAGTTTTTTTTATTTCATCGTACCATACCGTATTAGTGCAATTTCTATACAGCTAACTCCTCGCGAAAAACATACGTTATATACAGTGTTGGAATAAAATAAATGGTTCAACTACCCGCGAATATAAAGTTGCTAACTCTTACATTTTCAAAATTATGTTAATCATGTCCATACATGTCTTTAACCCTCCGCAAGTCAGTTGTATAATAGTTACACCTTAAACCAAGGAAGGATAAATAGACCTCTATAAATAATTATCAAGGTAGAAAAGGATCCTCAATTATTCCTAAATTTTTAAAACTGTTAATCCATTCAAAGAGGGCGACGTTTATATATTGTTAATTAATAAAAAGAGAGAGAGAATGTTGTAGTAGTCTATACGCAGACTAACATTATGACGGCTTGACTATAATATCCTCCTGGGGTTATACTTTAGACTCAGAGCTTCAGCGTTACTCCTAGAATACTCGCGATGTAATCCGTGATTATTTTGTCGTGACGGCGTATTTATTTTGCAATCCCCACTTCCTTGGTTTGTGTTTATCAGTTGGCCAACATTCAAGTAACAAGATGCTACCCATATCAGTCGTACCAATATCAAGATCAAGAAACAGGATGCTACTCATATCAATCGTACCAACGTCAAGATCAAGTAACAGGAAACTACTCAAATTATAAGTCTTGCCAACATCATAATTAACAATTTGTAGGTGAATAAGTGTGCCTGCTTTATGTCTATTTACTTTTTACGTAATTTTTTATTCTCGCTATAATATTTGCCAAGATTATTAAAAAGAAGATTCAATTTTTTTATGATTTTTTTGAATTCATAAGAAGAGGTATGTTTATATATTTGTATGAATATAAAATTAATATGTGTATATTATTTTCTTCATTACTATCCTTTGTAAATTTTCTTTCCAAGTTTATTTCATTGCCATCCCAGTATGAGTTGACAAATTTCATTTCATTCCATAGTATCAATACCTTCCGCTTTTTATTTCTAAAAATACTTTTTAAGGCCAGTTCCCTTAAGCAGACTTTAAATAATGATATGTATTTCAATTGAAATATTAACTAAAATATTATAAATAAAAAAAAAATTATCTATGAAACGCCACATATTTGCTCGTAGGGACGGAATGAGTCAAAGACAAAATGTTCCTTTTTTTCCCTAGAAACACAATATCCCAATTTCGCATACGCGAGTAAAATATATAAAGTCAATGTTTTAGACGAAATACTCCATATACAACGACGTTTTTTTTTTTATAATAGATAAGGTGCGAGTCCACTAGCCCCAGGGTATTAATGGGATGGGAGAGGGAGGGGGTAAGTCTGGCCCACATGCGGCTCAACCGGCTCAATGACACTTATCGATCGGATTCGCATGCTGGTGGTCGCAAGCCAGTCGGGGAACAGATCCCCTACCACCAAGGGGGTGCTGGGTTACTCGGCTCTTACGAGATGCTCTCCCAGCGGCAGAGGGGAATAGTATTCTAACCCGTCCCCTCACGGGGTAAAAAAACGTATTAGAAACACTGTATATACCAGTAGTATTAGCGGGTAGGTCATTTTATATTATGTCAAGTATACCGACGTGTAGACAATACATAACCTTTAGTGCAATAGATTAGTTTCAGTCTCTCTGGTGTTACCACGCAGTGTACATGGAAGTTATAGTGTCGTTGTTAAAGACACCCTTCTTGAGGTCCACGTAAGTCTAATTTATTAATATAATATTATGAAAGAGCTCTTAAAACCTGCTCCTGGGTATCAAGCTCCAGGCACTGCTCGCCTTCGTCTAAATTGCATGTGCATACGTATTGTTGTACAGTAATTATTCCTCTCTCATTCTATTACTGACGTTTTATATATTTTGGAAATTCATTTGAAACTACTTTCTAGAGAAGTTAAATATTATATAATAATACAATTTGATATTCTCTTCTAGTTACAATAATAGTAAAGTAGAGTCGCTTAACGATTTCAATCTGAAATTGCAGTTAGTTTTTCCTTTATTCCGTGACAGCTTTGAATCGGTCTGATTATGCCGTTAACGGTTTTCCGCTTGTAATGTCGATGTTACTATTCGTACTAATACTATAAATGTGATTGTGTTTGACGGAGAAACTTATTTAATTTTTTTTTGTGGCAGATAAGGGGCAAACGATTTGACGGGCCACAAGAGATACCCCCTTGTTTTGCCGATGCGTTGCCACCTTGAAGATACAGTGAGAAAGAGAAATGAAGAGTAGAATATTACGGTTTCAGTGGGCCCTGAACGAGAACCCAGAGTTCACTAGAACCGCAGCATTAATGGGATGGGAGGGGGAGGGATAAGTCTGGCCCACATGCGGCTCGACCGGAAACATGCTGGTGGTCGCAAGCCAGTCGGGGAACAGAGCCCCTACCACCAAGGGTGTGCTGGGTTACTCGGCTCTTACGAGATGCTCTCCCAGCGGCAGAGGGGAATTGTATTCTAACCCGTCCCCTCACGGGTAAAAAATTTAATCAATCCATAGAAAATACACATTTTTTTTGAAGATTATTTAACCCTTTAAACAATGTGCATAAATGTTACATCGGAAAACATTTCTCAGTCCAGAACTATCAGAAAAAATTAAAAAAAAAAACTTTATTTTACTGTTATTTTTTTTTTATGTGGTGTACAATAAAGTTATAAATAAAATAAATAAATAAATATTATCCAGACAAACAAATTATTTATATAATTATAGGTTTGCTTTAACTTACACAACAGTGACAATGATTTTTCTATTTCTAGGGTCTGTGAGACCCCAAATGATACATTGCTAGTAAACCTAAATATTATAACTATATACCAAAACTTAACTGTTTCAGACTGTAACAATACTACAAAGTATCGGAATAAACAAAGCTGCACAGACTTAGTAGCACAATGAACAAACAGTAATTATCCAGAATTACGGTATCTGTTAGATAACGGGTATTTAGATAGGGTTCTTTTAGGGATCTCTGGTTTATGGCCCTTGTTAGTTAGCTTATCTGCCTTGTAATGATAGCCCTTTAGCCAGCTTTTTGTAAAGTTCGTGATAAATTACAATTGTTATGTAAGCAGAATTGTTTCTTGAATATAGACGCTACAGCAATTATTTTTTATTTAGACTTTTTTATATATTTTGTTCAGTTATATCTACTATTAATTATATTTTATAGTTACTGCTTATAAAATAATATCATACAGTACAAACAGTAAGGAGTTAGTTGTTCATGAAGTGACTAAAATATTATTACAGTAGTCGACATGGCAATTTAGGTATTATTTTACATTTTAATCGCTATATAATTTTAAATTTTAATTTATATATGTTGGAGAATAGTGAGACTATTGAATAGTCGAATTGTGACTGAAGTCTTAGTCGTGCGCTATCTCTCAAGAAGTGAAGTAGTCTCTGAATAGTGTTGTCCTCCTAGCAACAGGAGTGCTGTCCGATCAAGGTCACGTGTGTACCTTACAATCTAGTTGCAACGTCTTGTATTAGGTTAGGTTTATGTAAGATTAACCTTAGGTTTAAATAGAGAGCCTGAGCAGTGGAGGTGAGTGTCGTAATTACTTAAAGAGGGGGATCCCTTCAAGTCTACACTTTGGTCACAAGTCCAAGGCACTGCTTAGGTTTCTCTCGTAATTTTAAGAGATCATATATATGATAATTTATCGGTTCAGTGGAAGTATCTACGTTGCGTTTACCCAATAGTCCATTCAATATCATCACCCCTTTTAGTGCCCTCCAATATTCCCCTCACCTCCTTCCTTCTCACCATTTAAAATCCCTGACATATATTACTATTCCCAAAGACATAACGGACACACAGCTCGACATGGACTTCATCCCCATGTCGATAGACGGCGTACGAGCACACTCTATTGTTAACTTTGTATTCTTAACTATTTTCGCGATAAAACATAGCCTATGTACTTCGTCAAGCTCTACTTTATATCTTTATCATATTTCATCAAAATTGGTTCATTGAAGGCTGATTGTGTAACAGACAGACTATCTATTCGTCAATAAATGACGTAAGTAATTAGTATATTAAATCGCACGTTCGTTTATTTAGTTAGTATTCTTAATGAATGAACGAAGTCGAAGTCGAACTCACGAAACTCCTGTTTGTAAAAAGCTACTTAAATGGTAACTGTAATTTTGCTATAAAAAATCAAAATGTTACATGGTCAGGCAGCCATCTGACGTATTATCCACCACGTTATGGTCAGCTGACTTTATTTTTCCTTCAAGATACTAGGAAAACTATAATCCGACAAATTTTCAAATGAGAGGAAATTACTGAAAAAAAAACCATTTTTTTCTACATGTTTGGGAGGCTGCCACTGCTCGCCCTACTCACGGAATCGCAGTTGACGTTAATACCTTATGCATTTCACGAATTCTCGCTTGGGTCCAAATCCCTGGTCATGAAAATCTATCACTGGCTCCCGTACCATAAGTATTATCTACGTGTCTTAAGTGTTATTTTCGAAATTATAATATTAGTTAGGATTATTAAAACATTTTTTTTAGATCGACCATCGATCGAACATGCCATTTTTTTGAAAGTAAAAGAAGGAAGAAGTAAAGGACAGTATGTTTTTTATAATAATCGCAAACATTCTGCGGATCTCTTAATAGTTCAATCCACGACAAAAAAACAATTACTATTTAAATCACGTGTGGCGTGCTCCTCTAACCCTGCGCTTCCCGCAACTAAACGAACAGTAACTTTATTGTGTTACTATAGATTATATTCTGATATACCAAATAGTAGATATAAAGAATATTAAATGGTATAAACAAAACCAAGCTAGGAAGTGAACATGTTTCTCTCCACCCTCTCAGCTCCCCTCGTCGCCGGCAGTGGCTCCGCGCTGGCGGGCGTCGGGCGCCAGGGTGTCTGCATCCGTTTCTCACCAAACTTATCTTTATTATTATTTCAGTTTTTGCCACTTGGTTTTTAAGATGCTTCTCTATTTATTTACTAATATTATAAACTACCCAACACAACTTCGCACGCGTAGAAGAACTGTTATAGTACAATCAGTACACGACATTACGGTTATATAAGCTGCTTGCTGTATAACAGATTAAATAAAAATTAAATATCTATCCTCTGACTTTGCATATCTGTAAACGCAAATGCATAGCATGGTTAAAGACCTTATCCTATGAGGAGACAGAGAATCTTTCCTTCCTTCTTATTTCTTATAAACTGTACATGTATTAACTTTTAGTTTAGTCTGTTGTATAGAGGATAATTTTATGGTTCCGTATCGTAAAAGGAAAAAAAGATCACTTAGTTGTTCACCAGACAGGCGGCTTGTCAGTCAAGAGCCTATTTCTCAGGAACGCGTGAAGTTATTAAGTTGAATTTAATATCAAATATTCAGGTCTTCAGTAAACTTCTAAGTAAACGTAATCAAGAGATGCAACCGTTTATGCATTTTAATATTCGCATAGGAATCGTAACATATTGGGTACATTTCATTGACCTAGAAGCATGAGGTGAGAAGCAAAGTGTTTTGTCACACGTTAAGGAAATACAAACACCTAAAATAACATATAAAGAAATTTATTACAGTTGCTCAACTGATTATGACTATGTTGATGTATGGGGACAATAGTTTTTCGATGACAAAGTTAAGTTTGTCCTTTAATGTAAATTGTCGGTCCGGAACCTTCAATGTGCGAGTTCCACTCGTATTTGGCCAGATTTTTAGAATTTAGTGCAGCATTACGATGATCTATTGCGATTAGAATCCGTGATTGGGGGTGATTCACCATTATAAATAGTAATTCAAAGGAACAGCATCCGACTCTCCTCGGCGCCATCTTGTCTGACGCCAGGAAGTCTACACTGTGAGATATATTTTATATGGATCCATTTACAGCAACTATTAAAATGTTTTATTGAGTTATCAACACTTGATTTATTTTTTGCATTCTCAAATACTTTTACTTTATGCCAAGAACAACTTTCTCGATAATAGCTTTAAATAATAAATATAATAAATAGCTATTTTTAACAACGCAACGGATTATAATGCGGTTCACCAATAAAGTCGTACAAGTAAGGAATAAATAAAATATGTTTCATACAGTTGATAAAATATCCATATGAAGCTGGAGCGGGTTGCTAGTATAGCAAATCTACAGTGCTTTTATAAACTACCTAATATAGATACACAGTATAGATGCACTAGAAAAAATCAACAATAAAGTAAACTATATATCACACGGAAAGAGAACACAAAGAGCTCAGCAGTACCCGAGGATTGAGATCCAGAAACAGATTAATCTATTAAGCCTGAACTCGCCTACACTACCAGACCTTATTATCCAAAATCTCTTCGACATGATAGTGAATGTTTAATCTATGAAACTTCTCGTCAAAAATGCCACTAATCTTTCAAGACAGAGCTTATAAGTTGTCGAGTTTTGAAATAAAGCAATCAATAGTTGCTGACACATATAGAGATATTTTTAAAAAGATAAGTCAAAACAAATACTAAGAACTAAAAACACGAGTCTTTTAGAAAGTTAAATAAAAGAAAAAATGAATCCCATTTTCTGTGAACATAAAACAATATTGAATTCCATAACAAAATAACAAATGGCTCATTAAAACCAACTTTTACATAACAGAAAGTATTGTACATTCGCCTTTTTGTGTTTAAGCGAAATTATACTTTACATACAAGTGATAGAGTTCAAAATATTTTGAGTTACGGTAGTTAAGCTACGCAATGATACCGGAAGTTAACAGCGGTTCGTAGACAAAGCTCGTTCTTCGCCGGATGAGGGTGTATCTACAAACTTTGTAAGTTAGTTATTTTTAGTCTATTAATGAGAATTATGTGTGTTAGTTGGTTTGTACTTCGTATGTTTAATAATAAAATATTATACTTACTACGCCCAGCTATTTTGAAATAGCACTTCAGTATATATAGACACATACTACTTATATAAATGCAAAAGAAAAGAAACAAAACAAAGGTAATTTACCGCGACTGAAACTGTAAATTTAATACAGTCACTAACTTTCAATACCGACACGACATCTATTTAGCGAAATTGCTATAAATTTAAATATAAGTCAAACAAAATGTAAAAACAACAGTCAATACAGACTTTACAAATATTTATAAAATGGATGATAGATAGATAAATACGTACTTTAATAATGTTTAACACTTGATTCTATTCGATAATAATAGCCCATTAACCCAGATTACCCCAGGCTGAAACTCTAATTTAATATAGTCTCCAAGAATCGAGAGCAACACGACATTTATTCCATTTAGAAAAATCGATATTAACTTGTATAAGTCGATTTTTTATACTGTTGAAAACAAAATACAGACTTAAAATGCTGAAAAAAATAGTTAAAATATGTCGGAGAATAGTAAACGATTATCGAATAATCGAATCGTTATCACCATCGTTGGCGTTGAAGTAGGGTAGTTGTCACTTCCGTCGTTATGGCAGTCTCGTCCACTGTAGTCTTAGTCTTTGTCGATCTCTCAAGGAGTGAAGTAGTCTCTGGATAGTATTAGTGTTGCGTAGTGCAGTGTTAGTGCTAACGTCGTTTAAGGTCACGTAAGTACCTTACAATTTAGTTACCACGTCTTGTGTTTAAACGGAGAGCCTGAGCAGTGGAGGCGAGTGTCTCGAACAAATAAAGGAATTTCTTAAGCCTACACTTTGGTCACAAGTCCAAGGCATGGATTAGGTTCCTCTCGTAAATGTTAAAATCATATTTGATTATTTATCGGTTTAGTAGCAGTATCTATGTTGCGTTTACCAATAGTCCATTCAAATTTCAACATCATCACCACTTGTAGTGTTCTTCAATATTCCCCTCACCTCCTTCCTTCTCATCTTTAAGATCCCCACCACCACCATTCTATACCACACTTGATATCGAAAGAAAGGTATCGATAAATACCGTTTATATCTACTCAGTGTAAGTAATGTCAGTGTGTTACCATGGTTTCAAGATTGTTATAATTGTCAATGTATTAATACTGTGTGGCAGCTCCCGAGTTAGCAATCAGCTGATAGTCTTCAAATGGCTGACCAGAGCTTCAAAAATTATACCTAAGAATCATCTTGATTAAATTACCTTTTAAACAAATAAAACTTTATCAGAATCAGTCTATTATTTTGGGCGCAATGATGCCACAAATAGGCATGCAGATACACACGTTACAATACCCCGTGGTTATTTTCTTAAAATTTCATTGAATGAATATGTGTGCCTGAGGGAGTGAGTCAGTCTGATACTGAAATTTTAGACAACATGGATGCAAACTAAATTTGAACATAGGTTACTGGGGTGTACAAATCCCACACACGTGGAAGCTTGCTGGGCCCTTATCAGCATTTAAAATAAGGGTTTATCTATTGTCAGTTAGGCGATAAAGACACAGTACTCACAGGTTCTTGATGATCTTCTTTCTAGGCATGCCCACTCGCACCACGCCTGGTTAAATGCCTACATTACGACTGTCACTCACTGCGTCTGCCCGTGGCGCAACGAACACTACCTACCTCCCCCCCCCCTCCCCCCCCCCGTCGCGCGCGCATTCAAATATATTGAACAACTACAAAATTAAAAACTAAGCAATATATGTTTTTCCTGTTTAAAAATCTAATGGTGGAGAAAATTTCAATGACACTATTCTGATGAATCGTAGGTGATATTTGTTGATTTTGAATAATTTTATATATGGTAATATAGTTATTTAAAACTAGCTGACCCGACAGACTTTGTCCTGTCTTAACTATGAATATTGAATTCGAATTGGCTGTCAAAAGCTTACATTAGAAAAGTTAATACGGTCGTTAAGTTTCCTTAAATTTTCTAAATGACATGGCCAACTATTGTATAGCCCTCTGCCTAGTTACAAAAAGTTCGTGTACATTGATGTATTATCGTTTGTATTAAAGTATTTTAGTCAACAACTATGATGCTATAAAATATATAATGATAGAACTATCAGGTTTTTAGTTATTTACTCACAAAATTATACAACAAAATTCAAAACGTAAGCAAAATCAAGTCAGTAAAGAACGCAAAGTTAAAAAATTTTGGCAATGTAATCAGTCCGTTTGGAATAGCAGTTCAAGTTGGTTATATAAGTGGAGAAAACTCAAAATACTAATCGAAAAGAAATAAAAACAACCTCATATGTTTGACAGCGTCTAGTCATGCATGTCTAATTGTCTAATATAATGCGTACGCGTTCCGTTACGCGTTAGCAACATCCACCAAGATTTGAGGATAATGGATATTATTTTACAAGTATTATAAACATAAAGTTAAAATAATTGTAACAAATAAAATAATGAGTATGTAGCATTACATTAATATTTACGTACTTACGTATATTTTTATTTATGAATTTGTTTAAAAATATTTTTCTAATGATCTATTATCATATATTTAAATAAAAATCAGCGTAAAATGAAACAATAAAAGATAAAATACTGTTTTCTATTCATAAGGAAATCGTTATACTTTAATTCGCATAAATACTAAATACTTGTACAAGTATAAATAGTTGACTATAATTTTTATATTTATTTTTATCAATTATTGAGAAATAAGATGTTACTGTACATTCAAAATATGAACTAGGCAGAAATGGGCCATGTGCTTTCCGCACATTTTTATTAAATTAATTCTTCTATAAGAACCTTCTCCTGACAATAAAATTTTATATATAAGAGTACATGAGAATATGTGCCATTTTCAGTTTAAAACAATAATACTGTGCCAAATGCTTGTACGACGCCAATATGTCTCGACGCTCTGTCTCACAACTGATAGCTTTAATATATTATATATGTTATATTATGTGTTTGTTTTACTAATATATATCATTTGAACAAAATATAGTATTAAGTATCACTTGACAGACTAACTTAATTCTATCGGAAAGAAAGTTATATATTATCATATAATTATATACTCGAAATAAGATAGAATAAACTACCCGCGAATACTAATTTATAACGGTGTTTCTAACAATAGCATCTTCCCACAGCTTCATCTGCGAAGATTTTTAAGATCTTAATTACTAACTCAGTTTTCCACTCAGACACCAACTCAATCACCCTCTCAGTAACAGTCTGTTATTTATATTAATATAACATTTACTTGAGAAATATATTTTAGTTAAGTTTTAGTTTACATCTATGTAGTAACACCTAATCTCAAGAACAACTGGTCCGATTTGAAAAATTCTTTCAGTGTTAGATAGCCCATTTATCGAGGAAGGCTATAAGCTATATATCATCATGCTAAGACCCATAGGAGCGGAGCATCACGTGGACGAAGCCGCGCAGGTCGACTAGTAGATTAATATTAGAGTGAAGTTTTTTTTATTTTATTTCAAGTATACCTGTAGAATCAATCTCGCTGGTCTTTTCACGCAGTATACTAGAAGTAGTGAAATTAGTATTGTAATGTCGTGGTTATATTTTATTATCTATTGTAGTAAGGGTTCTAGCAGCGGAGGAGAGTGTTGTTTAATCCTACACCTTGGTAGCAAATCCAAGTGTCTACCAGGCTTGCATGTGATACGTATTGCTGTACAGTAATGAGTATTATTCCTCTCATTCTATGACACTTTTAAATATTATCAGCAGCAAGTTTTAGATTAGTTAAAGTCGTATTTTAAAGATATTTGCTACGAAATAGTAAAGTATTATTTTTAGGAGCAACGTGTGTCTATTTTTCACGCAATTTCTAATACTTACGAGTGTTCAAAGGATCCAATACATTTGTCGGTTCGCTCTTGGATCGTATCGGATTCCCCATACGAAATACAAATAAAATATGTGGCTGACTGTCACACCGGTATAAGGATTTATTGTGAATGAAATCTGTATTTAGTATTACTTTAGTTCTAAAGTATATAATATTTTTATAGCGGCTTTAATGAAGAAATACCTTTTTAATTCATGTATAAAGTCTTAGTTAAGTGACAATAATTATAATTTAAAAAATATATACTAAAAAAGCAAAGCGAGAGAGAGTGGTTAATTGTATAATATTGGATCTTAAGGCGGATAATGAAGTTTGCAAATAAGTTTAAATTTTAAAAAGTTGACTCAAGATTTTAAAAACATGGCTCAAGTAAATCTTTTCTATAAATAACTATATACTTCAAAGTAATGAATAATCAACCTTATTTACGGCTATCGTTGAATTCACTCAGGTGGGTGGTACCAGAAAATAAAATTGTCTGGCGAGCTAATAACATCATAATTGATTCAAAAATTTTTACAATAGTTGATGTGCATCGGAAAGAGGCCCCTTAAACTCTACTCGGAGTTATCGGATGTTAAGAAGTTCGACTCATCTAAATCAGCCAAACCATTTTAATGACACATGAATAAGTTTCGACTCAACACGTAACTATCGCTTTTGCAAAATGGTATTCAATTTGGAGGGTAATTCTTGCGTGATGCGCGCACAAATTATCAAAAATGTAATGAATGTTTGTTTTGATTTCTATTGATGTCATAAAGCCGTCATATATACGTTATTTTTTATGACAGATAAGGCGCAAACGAGCAGAAAAGCCGGTCTTTTAGCAGACAATCCACCTGATGGTAAGTGGCCACAGTCGCCCAGGGTCATCGGCAATACAAGTTTCTCAATAACACTTTCTCATGTATTGCCAACACAAAATTGCGTTGCCACTTCAAATAAAGAATGAAGAGGGGGAGCGAAGAGAATAAATCTGCGGTTTCAGTGAACCTTAACCAGGAATCCACTGAAATCGCGGTATTAATGGGATGGAAGGCGGAGCGGCGTAGACTGGTCCAAAACATTAAGTTTTTTTAAATATTTTTGTATAGGAAACTTTTTTGTATAGATAAGATGCGATATTAGAGATATTATTAAAATCTGGCGTCTTTATCATTATCCTCTGTGTCTGCGGACAAGTGAATACTATTACAAATGCTTGTAACAGGCGGCCTAATGCAGTAGCGAGTAGAGTTAATTTAGTTGAGTGGATTTACCCTGCATTGTCATCGCTTGTTTATCGTCACACAACCGTTAATGGTATTAAATTTTATATTATTGTATTCTATTCTGGCAATTTAGGTTTTTCGGAAATTGTCTATGCATAGTAACGTCCTTGAAACATACTCGTTTATAAGTAATTGATTTTATAAAATTAGCTTTAATCGGTTTTGTCTGATTTATTTTGCATAAATTAGAATTAAACAAAAGTAACTCTTACTTATAGGGTTTTTCTTGATTCTGCTTATTGTAGACCTAATCTGTCTGTAGCCTAATACTGGTTTGTAGACTTCCTATTATTTAGCTAAAATCTTCTTGTAGATTGGTTTCCTTCAAGTTTCGTTATAATTATTTCCTCGACTGATAGTTGAATCGTATTAGTCTGCTTGCAACTTTCTTTCCGGCTTGTAGATTTTCTATTAATCTGTACTTTCCTAATAGACCGTTCATCGACTTTATAACTGTATGGTTATCCTACTTGACTCACGTTAGTCCGAAACTGGTTATCGACTACTTACTAGTTGGATCTTAATCTCTTTTTAAACGTGCCATTAAATTTCTATGGCTATAGTCTCTTTATATACTAATGGATTACTAATTTCGGTATAGTCTTCTTCGAAACTATTTATTACTTCCTACAAATTTGCCTTTAGTCTCTTTCTACATTAATTTTAAACTTTCGACTAGTCTTGATAGCTCTAATTCTAAGCAAGTTGTATATTTCTCATTAGTTTGGTCTAGAAATCTGGCTTCGTCAATACTTTTCAAAAGACTTGCTCTTATTCTGTCTGGAGATATAATTATTTTTAATATTGTTTGTTCATATACGCATGTGATCAAGCATCACTTACTTTTGTCTGTCTGTTTACAGTAATCACCGCCACAATTGAACAGTATACAAGAGATTAAATTAAACAATACTCCATTTGCACTTGAATTGTAGTACTAAGCATATACAGCAGTTTGTACACACTGAATAATACAGTAGAGTAAGTAGAGTTAATATTGTATACCTTAATTATACGGGATTGGCTCGGTAACGTCTTACCTCGGATAAGATGCTGTTATTGTCAGATGAAACTGCATCTTTTATAAGGTTCAAGTGTACTACAAGTACATAAAAAATATATTTAAAAATATTGTTTTTAAAGTAAGTTTCTGGATATATTGTTATTTATTCTAATATTTCTATGACCTTTATAAGTAAATTAAAGTTTCTAATTATTCTTTGTCTTTGTTCTTTCTAAAAAACTAGACATTCCAAAATTTTTTTTTCTGATTTTAATAATAATTATTTAAACAATTAGGTATTATTTCATTTATATTGTTTTACATATTTACGTAAAAATGACAATGTAAAAAAAATCTATTTTCAATATGTATGGACATTTTTTAAATATTTTTTTAATACATCTACAATAAAAATACATTTGTAAGAAATTAAATGTATTAAAAAAAATGATTTAACGATGCGTGATATAGTCAGAATTAGGACTTGTGGTTCTGATGTGATGTGACAAGTATAGGTTAACATGATCCATGGACTGCAAAACAATATAATCAGAAGATTCTCGCACCATTGCACTAGCACTACTTTACTCAATGAAATCAGTTTGTCAGATTGCCTCTGCTTTATGGCGACAGACGTTATATTTGTCTAGTTAGTAAAGTATTCTTAAAATTATCTAATCTTGCAGGAAGTACAAAACAACCAATTACTTATATTCGTTTAGTGTTGCTAGGTCACAATGATTAATTGTGGCATAAATATCCATGAAAGTTATAATTGTAAAATTTTCATATTTTCTATGTTTCAGGAACTGTATTTTCCTTTATGTACAATAAACATAAATAAAGAGTATTATTTATATTTTTAATCTGTATTAAAATTAAATGGTTTCATTAAGGAACCCCATAAAATAAAAAAGAAAATGTAACATAATAAAGGAAATTAAACACCGTCCACCGGATGAGACATCGTTACCCAAAACCGAAGACATTACATGAAGAATGTTTTGTATTTATACATACTGTGTTTAGGTATTAATTTTCTATCTTTCACTCTCTCTGTTGTGAATGATTTTCAAAAAAAAATGTTTGTTATGATTCCCAGATCGAATACAGATTTATTTTAAAACTAGCCGACCCGCGCGACTTCTTTCGCGTGTTGCTCCGCTCCTAGGGGTCGTAGCGAGATATTAAATAGTCTAAGTTACTCCTTGTTACATTAGCTATCTGCCAATGAAAGTCCTGTCAAAATAAATCCAGCCATTTCAGAGATTAGCCGGAACAAACAGGCAGACAAAAATTGTAAGCAGTTATGTTAATAAATCTTCAAAAAATAATGTTTTACTTTATTTTTTTTAAAGTCTCACTCACCTCTGTTACTAAATGTCATCTACAGTCCTTAATATTTAGAATTTTTCTATTTTTTGTGTTGTGGAATTAATAAAAAATAATCAATCATTTTTTTTTCAATTATATTGTAACTAAAAATATTTTATTTTTATCGTGTTATATTTATCTTTGCTTACGCTAAGAGAAAAAGACAAGAGTAGATTGTTTTATATATAGGAGTAAGTGAGAGCAGATGATTATGCAGCGGCGTTAGCGTTCGGGTATTATTTGTATCCCTTTCTAATAACTTTTTTCTTTCTTATAGAATAATCTAAGATGTTAGTTTATAAGGCGTCTACTTATTAAATAAGCAATTTTTTATTTTGTCATACAATCTATTAAATTAAAAATTTAAATTACTCCGGACAGAAACTCTAATATATTATAATCACTGACTATCGATACCCAAACGAGATCGATTTAGAAGAATCGATTTTAACGTATAAGTCGATCTATTGTATTGTTGAAACAAAATATCAAAACAGCAGTCAATACAGACTTAACAAACAATGCATAAAATTTATACTGTTACATACTTTAAAAAAGCTTGATACTCGATTCTATAGGTACGATACTTGATATCGAAAGAAAGGTATCGAGAAATACCGTTTCATTTCTACTCAGTGAAACCAATGTCAGTGTGTTACCATGGTTACAAGATTGTTATAATTGTCAATATATTAATATTGTCACGCAGCTCTCAAGTTAGAAATGAGCTGATAGTCTTCAAACGACTGACAAGATCTTTAAAAATTATAGAATATAGCTATATAAATATAGCTAAGAACTATCTTGATTAAATTACCTTTCTAACAAATAAAACTTCATCAGAATAAGTCCATTAACTTGGGGGGCAACATGTAGTTAAAAATTTGAAATATAAGTTGTACAAAAGTTAAAAACCATATAACAGTTTGTAAACCATAAAATTCCTGAACACTTTACGTAATTAAAAAGTTTCTGACCGCATTAATGTTGTGAAACAATTACGAAACAACACCACATCTATGTCTTTCATCTGATATTACATTTTAAATATTTTGTTTAATATCAAATATTATAAATGCTATAAGTTAATCGGAGATATTCTATACTTTTTATTATATTAATTAAATTAAGAGTAAGAGATAAACGGCTCACTATTAAGCGAAGAGAAAAATATTTACTTACTTGCTAACCTGTACTCGCTTTGCTAAGATATTTTAAGATTTATCAATATCAGTTTGGATTTTTTTCATTCAGTAGTCTTCACCAGCTTACCTAAAACAATTTACCAAAGTGTCAACATAAACATACATAACGGACGTTTATTCGTCTTTGGCTACTAAAAAAAATTGGAAATCAGTTGAAGAACAAAAAGAAAGAATTTGCTTATCTATTTACTTTTTACAAAATTATTAACTCCAAAATGGTTTAACTGATATGAATATTTTGTCCTTAATAGTCCTTGAGTGGATAATGGTTATATATATCGGAAGCGTAAGTTAAATATTGAATTAAATCAGACGTTAATTTGCGAAAATTCATGATTTATAAAAGTAATGAAAAGGTTATTTTACTAAAACATCTTTACAAGTGACGCTTGTAGAGTCAACTACTCCTGAAGATGCTGAAGCGAAACGTACGTCGATATATATAAAACATTTTTCATTACTTTTAAAGCCTAAGTTAGGCTTGGTTAAGATTAGAATTAGGTTGACCTTGTGTTAGGTTAGCCTCGTATCAGGTTAGCCTTATGTAAGCCTAACCAGCTTATACGGAGTCCCTGGGCAGTTGAGGTAAGTGTTCACATATGTAGCGTGGCAGCCCTTAAACCTTCCTACACCTTGGTCACAACTCCAAGGCACGGCTTAGGTTCCTTTCGTAATTGTAAGATATCATATTGTTTAGTTATTTATCGGTTCAGTAGCAGTATCTACGTTGCGTTTACCCAATAGTCCATTCAATATTTTTTTAGTGTTCTCAATGCCACTCATTCTCCGACTTACAGCCAAAACTCAAAATTGTCATCGTCAGATTCGAGAATTTGTGGAAACAAAGCGAGTACAAATTGCTGGAATAAAAACCAAATCCGATTTTTTACAAATAAAACATGTGTAGTTCAAGTGAACTGCATATAGATAGCTAGAAATGAAGATTTCTAAAAGAATGTAGATCACGAAATGTAACATTTGAGCATATATATCGTCCTACCCTAAGAGATACAATTTCCATTCGTACTTTCCTCCTTAGATAATTCTAAAATGCAGTTACTTCAGAAAGAGCACATGAAAACAATTCGTTAAATAAACAACGAAACAATCCAGCTGCAGTGGATGTGGTTTAAATAATAAATATAATTGCGCCCCGCGGCTCGGCCTCGCTCTGAGTAATCACATCACTCATTTATCCTTATCACTCTAGTGTGATAATACAGAACCCTCACTCTATTCTGAGATGTTGATTAAAATTGTAACAAACTGAAACATCTTAATATAAGCTAGTTTATTTTCGATCACTAATCTATACTATAATATTATAATATTATAAAGAGGTAAAGATTGTGAAGTTGTAGGTGGTAATCTCTAAATCTACTGAATCGATTTTGAAAATAATTTTACCAATAGAAATCTACATTATGAGAGAAAAGAGAAAAATTAAAGATAGATCAACACAAGGCGAGAAAGAGAAAAAAATAGTGAATCTTTGCTTTTCATATATTTTTTTTTTCCACATACTACTAGTATTCCCTTTACCCCTCTAACTAAGCTAAATGCTTGTTTTAGGAGTGGGCCACGCCAGTAGTCCAATGTCTGGGATTTGAACCCACGACTTGTCAATCGTGAATACAACGCCCGAACCACTGAGCTACTGACGCTTCATATAATAGTGTGGATAATAGAAAATTAAATCAAATATTTTAAAAGAAAACTCTAAAAATAAGTTGTACTTAAGTGATTATTTTAATTATATTAATTGAGGGTACTTTTGAATAGTAACATTAATACAATTGACTTCATCTCTAGATATTTATTATAGATTAATAAAAAAAATCTTCTAAAACTAGTCATAAATAAGCAGATACTGATGGTCTACTTTTGGTGAAGTCGGTTTATAATATAAAATAAGAAATATTTTATCCATATCTTTTGTCTGTCCAATTATGTTAAACTTAAAAAGTACTAAACGGATTTCCACGCGGTTTTCAGCAAAACATATAATAATTTACGAGGAAGGTTTAGATGTATAATTTGTTAAGGTTGTGTATAAATTGGTTGAAATATGACGATATATGTTAAAAATTATGGAAAAGCTTTTTACTTCATATGCTCTACTCTCTACTCTCTACTCTCTACTCTCTACTACCCGTGCAAAGCTGGGGCGGGTCGCTAGTGTAAGATAATATTAACACTAGTCATGCTTTCCTTTCTCGTTACCGTCATGTCCGAGTTAATAAGAATTAATTACACTGACTAATTAATGTTTTAGCTTTGGAACAACTTGCTGCTTCATTGTGTTATAATTAATTCAAATTGTCTATTTCGCCCTAAATGTTATTTTAAGGGACTGTGGCTAAATTGTCTTTTACACAAGTCAACAAAAAATAACTTTTTTTGTCTATTGTCTGATTGTTCACATTTAGAAACAAAAAAAAAACAATTTAGAAAAAATTAGCTTTTGGTCTGTTTTATATTGATAATTAAGTTTTAAAGTTCTTAGTGGATGGTTTTTTTTAAAGATTACTCTAGCAGTATGGATCACATACTACTAGTATCCCCTCCTAGTAAGCTAACAAATAGCTTGTGTCAGGAGTGAGCCACGCCAGTAGTTCAATGTCCGGGATTTGAACCCACGACTTATCGATCGTGAATCCAACGCCCGAACCACTGAGCTACTGATGCTTCAATGGATGGTAAAATAATAGTTGGTAACCTTATAACAAAATGGCGGTAAGTCGCGTACTACAATGCATTGAGTATAATATATGTCTATTACAACTGTAGCAAATATTTTTGTATATCACCGAATCGCAAAATGGCGCCCAGACCTTCAGACTCATCGAAATATATGAAATGAAAACTATGAAAACAAAATTTTCTAGAAAAGCAAACTTTAACGCATTATTAGTAAGGTAAAAAAACTATTTAAAACATTATTAGTAAGGTAAAAGACATCAAAATTTGACATTTAGTAGTCAGACTCAAGATCCGTTTTGACCAGTGTTATTTATTTTGTCAACAAAGTTACATAGCTAACTTAAATATGAATTCAAAAAATATAGGGGTCTTGTTGAGGTAAGATAATAATAGAGGTCGTGTCGGGCTTTAGTTCGGGTAGGATAATAAAAAAGAGGACTTGATGTCACTTCCTCCGGCAGTACTCCAGGCGATGTTCACTCAAAAAGACTTGACGAGGGGAATCTAAAGGACAATGGTAGCAATGCCACTTACTTATCCACTAGTTAGTTGATTAACTTCTCCACTAGTGGGGAGAAGTAAATCAACAAATAGGAAATAAAGCGCTGGCGTTCCGATTAATCGATAAACGATTACTCGCTTGAGGCTATCAAAAATCGTTGAATAAAGTGCCGGGGATGTTGCTCGTATTCCGATTAATCGATAATCGTTTACTCGCTATCAAAAATCCTCGAATATTAAAATAACGCGACGGAAGTCAGTCCGAAATATTGTAATTTTATTTCGCACTCGGTTAGTTCTTTTTAATGTCAATTGAGTGTATCTCGGTCGTCGTCGTGTCAGCCACGTCCTATGGGACGTCCACTGCTGGATATAGGGCTCCCCCAGAGGAGGAGAGGAAATCGAGTGGATACTCGATTTTATAGTGATACGAGTGAGTAAGTAGAATGATACTAGTGTTAAGAAAATCTCTAATTATTTGAAAGGATCGATTTTTTTTATAGATATTTACTGTTTTTTTTAATATAGAAATTAAGTTGGTGTGTGTAAAAAAATTCAAATAAAGTTATTATTATAATAAAAAATTTATTGTTTTTCGATTCGATTCAATCTTTATTCAAGCAACTTTATTATTTTTCTAGTTATATAGTGTTATATTTAAAATATTCTCTAAAAAGCAACAATGGTTACTTTCAGAACACATTAGACTTATCTATAATCCAGGCTTAATAAAGCTAATGGCAAGTCTGTCCGTACATTGACGTTTCTTTTTATTGTTTTACCCCCATAAAAGGCGTTAAAGACTCGCTCACGACCATTTGCAACGTATTTTAAATCTTTTTAATTTTTCCGGTCACGCTGTTTTTGTATTATTTCTTTGAAACGTGTTATTATTATTTAAGTATAGTACTTATTACATGTATTAAACGTAAATCCAAATTTGTATGAAAATTTTAAATTATACTTTATAAAATGTTCAACTTCGACTTTTAAGATAATTTAAAATAGAAACACATAATAAAAATCTCTTATCGCTTAGAACAATTTCTTCCAGACAATCTTAAGGTGGAAAAGTTGAATGGTGAGAAATAAAAAACTATGTAGTATTTTACTATCCCAATCATAATATATTTTCTATATGATTTTAAATGAAATTAAAATATAGACATGAGATCTAAGATTAGATTCGAAGAATTGATTTCTAACTGTATAGAAAATCGATATTCAGATTCTTTAAAAGATAGTTTTTAATTGAATTATGAACCGATTAATTTCAATCGATCATGTAATGCTTGATTCTTCTACTACTAGATAACTACAGTATCAACCAACAGTTACTGTGAATTATCTAACTATAGTGATCGTTCGTTGAGCTATACGTATTTTAAAATTATGCCGTGAAACTAGTAAGAGAACTTAAAAAAATCGTTACAGCGTAAAAGATGGATAAACCAATAAATAATATTAGTGTCCTAATATCAGTCGAATTAACATGAAATATGCCCAAAAGTATTAGATACCTCGGAGAACATTAAACGAGAAAAAGAAGAGAAGGGAGTATATTGAAAAACGAGATACTACTACTGAACCGATAAACAACTAAACATTATGATCTCTTACAATTATGACAGGAACCTAAGCAGCGCCTTGCACTTGTGACCATGGTGAAGGTTTCACATAGTGAAGGATTCCCTTTCCTAACTTATGCGCTGACAAATATATAGTAGTGTAATTTAATTATGAGAAGTTTGCAACATTGTTTATAACTTTGTGGTCGTGGGTAGTTCATTTTATTTTATCGCGAGTGTTTGACAGTCTCGCGATAAACGTAAGTGTCAATAGCGTTTAGTTTAGTGTTAATGAAAGTTCGTGGTGATCAGGTGAGTGGTTTTTACCTACAGTGATTATGAAGGAGTGTTTACTGGTAGTAGTAGGACCCTTAAATCCTGCTCCTGAGTCGCAAGTCCCAGGCGTTGCCCGGCCTTATACCTAAAGTGCATGCATAAACATTGTTATATAGCAGTAAATTTTCCAAAAGAAAAAAGTAGGTGTCGCAAACCACGACAGATCAAATAACTGAAGTTTGTTTGTATATCCTTCAATAAAGTTGGGTGAAGTGGTGTTAAAGAAAAGCGAATTTAATCCAGAAGCCATAACTTTGTAAAAAGAGCACTTTTATACAAAGAGCCTCTTTACCATGACTGCGTCAAAAAGTTTTTTGTATCTATACGTAATGGTATGGTTTTGGATGCGGCATGTTTTTATTACCATTTATTTTTATGCGAACTTAAGTGAATTTTTTTAAACACATATACGTATTTATATTTTTATCACCAAATCATTACTAAATCTTATTTAGTAAATAAATACTGTTTGTTTAAAGTGTAAGCAATAACTTGATTACCATTTGAATCTCTGATAAAAATGTATATTTCGTACCGAATACGAAATAAAGCTTCTTATTACCCGAGTTAGAAGCATGGTCGATTAATTAGCGAGATAATTTTGAATACTTATTTGGATTAACCGTAATAAAAAAAACCTAGTACGAAACGAAATTTCATACAATATTACACACTGACATGCAAATTATTTCTCAGTCTGTTAGGTTCATTCAACGGTAGAACTGTTCTCAATTCCGAATTAGGTTAAAAATTTTAAATGGTACAAAAGGTATTCTTTCATACTGAAAGTTTTAGTTATAATTATGCTCAAGGTAAATATTTGAGAACTAGCATCCTTTTTCAAGTAAAACAAAATGAGTTTTTAACAAACTTTTATTATGTAAAATGCCTCATCCAATCACCGTAATCCACGAATGTCAGTCATTTATAAGTTTTTTCATGAAATTGAGTGCGGCGTCCCGCGGTTTAATATAACGACGATCCACCAGCAATATGCTCAACTTTCACACGTCAACTTTTTGCTCGTTCGGATACATCATTTTTTATTACCACCTTTTGCCGGTAATGGCGTATTTTGAAGTTCTGTTTTAACGTCGCTTCAAGTTTTCTTATTAGAAATTATTGCCCTTTTACGCGGTATACAATATTTCGAAGAAAAGGTTTTCTTTTGAAACAAATAAAGAAAATATTATGCATTTCAATGTTTTAATCCTGGATCGTACTGAAACCTAGATTTTAAATAAAACTTTTTGTTGTATTAAACCTTATCAGCGAACAGTCCTGAACCTAATTAAAAATAATGATAAATAAAATTGCTCTTATCAAACAGTATTTTTATATATATTTCGCAAACACACCGGAAAGCAGATAAATTAACATATAAGTTAACCAAATAATACTTAAATTAAAGAGTGACGTGCTGTTAAATAATGGGTTGTCTACGTTTATTTTGCAATCCCCTATTTCTCCGATTGTGTTTATCAGTTGCCCAACATTCAAAAAAGTAAAAATGCTACTCAATTCAAACCTATCAATATAATGATCAGGATGCTATTCAAAACAATCTTACCAATATCATAAATAACAGATAATCCTACTCAAATTAATGTTTTCAATATCATAATGAACTCTATTATTTTTATTTATTTATTAAAGAAATGATATTTTTGCTTGAAGTGAAAGCAATATTTGGATTACCATTGGTAACTTTGAAATCTGGTAAAAATTTCGTACCGAATACGAAATGAAGCTTTAACCCATTATAAAATTAAGTTTACAATATTTCACACTCAATAATTTCTCACTCGGTTTAGGTTCATTCAATGAAATAATGAACTATCATTATATAAAGATCAAGTCAAAAATTATTTCGTTTAATTTGTCGTTGTAGATGGGAGGGTTTTCTAATGGTACAGGTGACTTATGCCCTAAACAGTCTAAATGAAACCCTAGAAATAAACGAGGAATTTCAGTAGAACCAGGTGACAAGTGATCATCTAGTCATACAATTTTAAGCAATTTTGCTGTAGATGAACAATAAATAATGGTTGTAATTTTATGAGTAGGCAAATATTTAATGTTTAATTAAACATTCTGCTCGCAATCAGTGAGCGTGGGAAGATAACTTTCAAATTAACACCTCGCGGAAACTTCTGAACGAGACAGGTGCTGCTAAAATATGCTAATCTGCCGCCCTTGCGTCTGCTGGGAAGTGGGATCTACCGATCATTATAATCTGTGTTATGCTTTAAAAATTATTTAGGCAAGTATAATAAATTTGTGATTTACTAGTTGAAAATATTTTGTATTGTATTTTTTTTCTACATGAAAATATATTGTGTAAAATTTTCTTCCTTTAGGCAAAGTGTACTAAATTTCAGTAATTTTTTATTAATATATTTATAGCTGTTTGTACTGACTCACTGACTGATTGATCAGTGAATCAGCACAAACAGCTCTAATGTAAAATTTTCTATAAAAAAATTTTTTTCACTTATGGTTTCGTATAGAGGACGAAAATTTATTCAGAAGAAAAATATGGAGAAAGCTGATGATTGAGGGTTTCAGAGACGGGGGAAGAGCACAGGCTGGATATTTAAGATAGGTGGGAAGAACAAATATCATTCGAAACCTCATCTAATTAGCAATGAGCTGAAAAAAAATCCAATGTGGCGGATTTAAGATGGCGGCCATACAAATTTCGTCGGCGTATATCTCAGAAAGTATACAAGTTGGAAGATTGTTTTATTAAAAAAAGAAGATCAGGGCTTCAAGGTCTATTTGATGAATAGAAGAAAAAAAATCAAGATGGCGGAATATATTTTTCCATACGAAATGTATGGGAAATGTTCAAGAGACTACAAGTTGGAAACTATTCGAAACCTCTTCCAAATGGCAGCGAACTAAAAAAAACAAAATGGCAGATTCAAGATGGCGGCCATGCAAATTTCGTCGTTGTCTATCTCAGAAAGTATACAAGATGGAAGGGTGATTTTCTGGAAAAAGATGATCAGTGTATGAAAGTCTACTTGATGAACAGAAAAAGAAATACAAGATTGCGTAGTTTATTTTTCCATATAAAATATATATGGGGAATATTAAAGAGACTACAATATTGAAACTATGCAAGACTTTGATATGGTTCATAGAAGAACATTCATTCTGATAAATTCGCGCCATACTATAACATTATTAACCACCTGTTAACAGTTCTTGCAGTGGCGTAACTATAGGGTGGCATTTCGGCAAAATGCCAGGGGCCCCGAGCCGAAAGGGGCCCCCGGTCAGAGAAAGCTGTGAGCATAGGTGGATCTTAATATTTAGTATTAGGTAAAAAAAAAGCAGTGATGGCCCAGTGGTTGTGAGTTCAAGTCTTACTCGGGAGGTCCGAGGTTCGATCCTGGGCACACACCTCTGACTCTGAGTTATGTGTGTTTTAAGCAATTAAATATAACTTGCTTTAACGGTGAAGGAAAACATCGTGAGGAAACCTGCACTCCTGAGAGTTCCCTAAAAGTTCTCCAAGGTGTGTGAAGTCTGCCAACCCGCACTGAGCCAGCGTGGTGGACTATTGGCCTAATACCCTCCTCATTCTGAGGAGGAGACCCGGCTCAGCAGTAGGCCATTGAAGAGTCGTGATGAACTGAACTAAACAATATTTAGTGAAATGTATAACTAAGGTGCAGGTATTTGCCACGGAGGATACGGCTCCGAACGGTGTAGTTACGCCACTGAGTTCTTGATACCAGTACGTTGTACGTCCAATAGCAATTATCTAAAAGACTTACGAAATAAATTAGTGTGTGTAATATTGAGTTTCGATAAAAAAACGACACTTTATCTAAATACAAAATGTTCTAATTGTTCTAAATCGTAAGAGCCGTTTTCATGACATTATAAGATTGTAATAGTAAATTCCCTTATTCTATATCAATCAAGAGGTTAAAGTTTATTACCTATTATTAGATTGATATAATTACTTCAAGTGAACAATAAAAATTCCTTATTATCATTGAATTATATAAACCTTAACCACTTGTTAATGTGTATCTAATTATAGTATTATAAACTTATACAGGTATAACCTTTTTAGGGCTTGCTTTGTTAAGATATTTTTTATAACATATTAACACTATTTTACACATAAAAAATTAACCACCATTTTGTTGGCCACCATGCTCTACTAGATAGCGTTACATTATTGTTATTGTAAAAATAAAAAAAATTACAAATTAATGTTGAATCTACTTCTTCATACGCGTGGAATTCATTATATACTTTTCAGAATTAAAAAATTATATTATTGTCGGAAGCCTTATGCTTGGTTTAAATTAGTATAAGTTGCTCTTATGTTAGGTTAGCTAAGTAATCCTAACCTTAAGCTTAGACGGAGAGGGTAGGCAGTAGAGGTGAGTGTTCACATATATGGCAGGGATTCCTTAAACCTCCACCTTTGTCACAAGTCCAACGCACTGTTTAGGTTCCTGTCGTTTATGTAAGAGATCATAAAGTTATTTATCTATTCAATATCACCCCTCTTAGTGTTTTCAACACCCCTTTAACTTTCTTCAAATATGAATTGTAATTTTAATTACAGATCCAACAGTTCAACTAGCAAGGGCGCAAATAATAGAAAATGTGATGACAGGAGTACAAGAGGCTCAGTTCACTGAAGGAATATACCAAGTGGCCACATATATACAATATAGTTTATGTGATTTTGGATATAAAGTATTGTGTAGTAGGTACTACAGAAAACTGCATTCTAAAATTTGAGATTTTAAAAAATTTCTGTATTATTTTTTGTTCAAAAGTTTTGCGAAATATGCGATTAAATAATTTTAAATTAGAAACAATAATTTTCTAAATAAAATATTCTGATTTTTATTTCCATTCTTCACTGAGGGATTAATATAAACATACTAAAGAATTTTTTTTACTCTAAAAACATTCGTAAATTTTACGTAGTTACGAGTTACCTATTTCATCATAATTGGATTAATGGTTTTGGAACATAGAAAACAGAAAATAAGATAACTTTTACTATTTAAAAACGTAGAGATTTCTATTAAAATTTAGAGAATATATACTTTCAAAATTTACAAAATTTTTCACTCAAAATTAACTAAATTTTTTACTTGTAGACATACATTTCATTTCATTTAAAATAGCTTAAATCTAATGGTAAAAAATAATAGTTTAAAAAAACTACAAAAATAAGCTTTTATAGAAAATTCAACTAAAAAATAGAAAATAAATTTTAATAAATTTGAATTAAAAAAAGTGTAAGAAAAAATTATTTTATTGTAAAAAAAGCGTGGGGTGCTTTTCAGGATATTATCAAAATAACCCTTCTACTCATATCTGTTTATAAAATATTTATAACTATTGATAACATGCACCCCACGCTTTTTTTTCAATAAACAAACACACGTGACCCTCAATATGTGTAACACTCACTCTTCACTATTTATAGTCAATATTTACTATACAAAACTACTCGTCAAACTGCCACAGATTAACGGGAAGTTATTAACCTATCAAACGTTATCAACTCACCAACAGTGTCATAACAGTTGTATGTTTGATCATATAATGTTATTTACACTTTTCTCTAAACGCCTTTCAAAGCATCATATTTCAACCAATTTACACAAAACCTTAACAAATAATACACCAAAACCTTCCTCATAAATCACTCTATATATTGGTAAAAACCGCATGAAAATCTGTTTAGTAGTTTTTTAACTTATCCCGAACAAGCAGACAGAAGTGACATGTCACTTTATTTTATAATAAACGACTTTGTTTTACACTATGTAATACTGACGTATTTCCGCCGGAAGTATAACAGTTATGCAAAACGCAATCCGTATCAATACTGTGAAAATTATAACTAACATTATCCGTATTTGTTATTTATAAGATAACAAACAATGTGTTATGTAAACAACCAAAATTCGTTACATTAATTGCGCTATTAGAGGACCTTGATCTCAAAGGTGGATCCACGATTTGTTAACATGAGATTTTTATAAAGCGTGTCAAATTAGATTCAACAGATAATATAATGTACAGGAGGTATTTTTAATTTTTTCTTACAATTTTTTAAATTTATTTCTAGGGCGAAAATAAGAAAAGAAACTAGAATAAATTTGCGTTCATGATGAAGAAAACAAGTTCGCCTAATTGTTACATTTGTGGTGTGATAAAAGATGTGAAACATTTTGCTTGAAGTGTGCTCGTAACGCAGGGAAGAGAAGTGAGCTAATTAAAATAAAAAAAATTATTAGACATTGGAATCTTCTAAAGCATTTTGGCTGTTCCTTCTTGGGAGATAGTATCTACATAAAAAGATGTTATGGTTATTGTTTTTGGGAACGATGGGACTGACATTCTCACTTTATGTAAAAGCCCCAAAATAAATAAAGAATAAAAAATGATGTTGGCAGCACTAATTCAACTAAATTGGTAGCTTTATTACTTTCTTGAATGTTGGATAACTGTTAAACATCAATCGAAGAAATAGGGATTACAGAATAAATACGTCGCCATGACAGAATAATTATGATTACATCGCTAGTATTCTAGCAGTTGGTCTGAGTCTAAAGTCTAACCCCCAGGAGGATATTCTAGACAAGCCTTCATACTGTTGGTATGTGTAAAGATTATAACTTCTTTTCACTTAACAATAAAAGGTAATCCAAAAGAAGAATATACAGTTATTGCCGATTTTGAAAAATTTCTAGGATTTTCTGAATATTTTTCTTTTTTTTCTTTCTAGAGTTCTATATAAATATTACATATGTTATTATACATAAATCTACTTACTTGTATAAAGTACACCAGCTCAGTCAGACATTGGAAGGATGTAAAAGCAGTTGGTGTGGATGCGTGTAAGTGAAAACCACCCAATCATCACTACTGTATTTTGAATCACTTATATATCTCTTAAGAGATTATACATAGGGATCAGGCCGGCTTCATGCCGGCGTGGAAGTTTGTCGCACGCGGGCGGTACTAATGTTGGCGATACTTTTGTTCACATCACGTCTCTAAAGGCGGCATCAGTTTGTTAATGAAACATTTTCTTTTGTCATTATGTCACCAGACATTATCGATTGGGCGCTAGAAAACCTACCATTTTATATTATGTCAAGTATACGTGAAGACAATATAACCTTTAGTGCGATAGATTAGTCTCAGTCTCTCTGGTGTTTTCGTGCAGTGCACATGGAAGTTAGTGTTATAGTGTCGTGGGTAAGGTCACCCTTCTTGAGGTCCACGTAAGTTAACTTTAATATCTATTGTAGTTGGCGAGGTCGAGTGGTGGAGACGAGAGTTAAAATATAATGAAAGAGCTCTTTAAACCTGCTCCTGGGTCTCAAGCCTCAGGCACTCCTCGCCTCAGTCTAAATTGCATGTATACGTATTGCTGTCGTTGAGGTATCAATTTTTTTTTCATTAAAAGGCAAATAAAGAAGTTATTAAATAAGAAACTAAGTACAAACCGGCCTGTATACATAACTATTAATTAACAGTTCAACAACAGAAATTAATTCATTACAGTGTTCAATACTTCTCACGCGATGGCATATAACTATGTATATATTTGGTGAAATAATCAATCAATAATTGTAATGTTTGATAGCAAAATGAGTAGACTTGTCTGTTTTGTGTTTCTGATAGTGCAATGTACTGGGAGTAAAGTGAAAAATGATTTGAAGATACCTAATGGTAATTTTTTATCAATAAATACAATAATAATGTTCTTAATTTTGTAGTGACACTTAGTATTTACAATTTTATGATACTAAGAATGTATTTAAATATCTATTAATAATAGACAATTTGGATTTATAATTAATAAAATCTAATATTTTCTTACAACCATCTAATGGTTATTAAATTTAAAAAAAAAATAATAATTTTATAAATTATTTTGTGAATACTTTCCACGTAATATCTTACATATATTAAGTAATTCAAAATAATTTATTTATATTATTTAGTTTATTTTAACACAATATTATGTAGAAATGTCTGTTTATAGTTTCAGAGCTTGACACAGGATCAGGATCTCTAGGAAATATTGGAAACAATGCTCCAACAAGTAAGTCCATTAAAACAAAATTTAAAAATAAATAATAAAATTAGCACTGTTGAAAAACCATTTTTGATTGATGTTGATACCGTTACTCAGTGTAAGCAATGTCACTGTGTTACCATGGTTACAAGAGAGTTATTCACAAATTATAAACAAGAACTATCTCAATTAAATTACCATTCAAAGAAATAAAACTTCATCAGAGTCGGTCCATTATCTTGGGCGCTACGATGCCACAGACAAACATACAGATACAAACACACGTTAAACTTATAACAACCCCGTCCGTATAGCGTTGGGAGTACAAAAATTTTTAATGCAATTTCGTTATCTAGGATTTAATAAATAGTTAAATTTTACTATTTTTTCAGATTTACCATTGGGTTCTTTGCCTGGTCTAGGTAATCTTGGTGGTAAGTTATTTAATTATTATTTACCAACGTAATAAGTCTTAAATTTAATTATATAGCAGAACCAGATATTTATATATAAACATATTATTTCTTTACAGGACTGGGGCTGCCATTAGGAAATCTTGGAGGGGGAGAAAGTAAGATTTACATTTTCATCTATTTTATACATATTATGAATAACAAAGCTATTTATCTAAATAATTAAAAATATTAAATAAATATTTTTTTTAGATCAAGGAACGGGAAATGTTGCAGGCATTGTTCAAACAAGTAAGTGATATTTTAAATAATATATTTTATTTTCATTACACAAAAAGTCTCGACCTATAAAATGATAGAACTAAAAATTAAATCTGATTTCCTCAACTATTTTTTTAATAATTAATAATGTTTTAGATATTGGCACTACTGATGTAGGAAACGTTGCAAACATCGCTCAAAGCAGTAAGTTTTAAAATAATTTACATGTTTTACGAAAATCGTACTTCTGAGTATCTTACTAATATTTTAATTGTAAACGTTTGGATGTTTGTTACTCAATCTCGCAAAAACGTCTGTGCTGATTCCAATGAAAATTAGCACATAGATTACACTTTTTATTCCTGAATATATTAGAGTTCCTGCTGTATCAAAATTAATTATATTTACTGCCGTAAGCATCTGCATATTTTTATTTATCATTAATTTTATTGAAAATTAAATTGTAGTATATAAATAATAGTTAATTTTATATTTATAGAATACTTTTAAAAAATAAATGTAAAATTACTCTTGTAGATGTAGGAACGGGAACATCAGTGGGTAATGTTGCTGGTATTGTTCAAACAAGTAAGTATTATTTAGAATAATTATAATATGAAGTAAGTAAAATTAGGTTTTGTTGACAATTTTCACATTCTGATTTATCTAAAGATATTACTCTAATATCTGCTGTTCTCAATTTAGCACAAGTTTATTAATTTCTTCGAAATAAACCGTCCTATAATTATTCACGTGCGTTTAATATGTAGTGTATAATGTAATAGTACGTTAGTTTAATAATTAATTGACAAAATTTCATATTTTTAACACCTATTTTATTGTTATATGAAATTAGAAAAAAATAAATGGATACGTATTTTTTATTTTTTTTAAATATGAGTCCAGTAAGATTTAAATCGATTTTGAAATTTAATCTATTCTAAAAAGGCTTAAAAGCCAAATGACGTCATACGGTTGAATAGCGATATGTCTATCAGTTATGAAATATTAGTTATAAATAATTAAAAACAGATAAATTAATAACAAAAATGATTGTATAGCATTAATTTTTATTCTGAAATTTTAGATATTGGGACTTCAGGATCAGGTGGTAACAATAATGAAAACAATAATGATGATAAAGACAAAGATAATGGCAATAACGGCAATGGGCAAAATAGTACGTAATTTTTGTATCTTTTTTTCAAATTATACATAATATTAAAATGTATATTTTTGTAAAAAATATTTTTTTTATTCAGGTGGATCATCAATTGGCAATATCGCCAGCATTATTCAATCAAGTAAGTATTTCACTTAATATTTATTGATATGGCTAATATTAAAGTTAGAAATGTATTATATATCTTTATTTATTTACATTTTAATAATCAGAGTTGGTTTCTGGAATTTCTATTAAATAACTAATTGTATATAATAATTTTTTAAATTATTTTACTACTTAGATTTTAGAAAATGACTGTTTTTATATTTTAGTTATTGACTTTATTTCCTTTCTGAGACAACTTTTTTGTTGATGTTACTAGTTTTACTTCAGTTCATGTTTTTAAATAGACTTTTTTTTCAGATAACAATGGTTTGCCAGTATCAATAGGTAATCTTGGTAATGGTGGCCTAGGAAGTAAGTAATTTTTAAATAAATCCTTGTACGGCTATCGTTTTAAAATATTAATTTTAAACTACATAATTTACTCATTTTTTTAGAAGCTGCTAATATAAATATTATTTATTGCATTTACAGATTTAGGAAACTTAGGTAACTTAGGTAATCTAGGCAACTTGGGTAATTTAGGCAACTTGGGTAGTCTTGGTAACTCTGGTTTAGGAAGTAAGTTAAAATTTATATCATTTTTTTTTAATTAAAAAAATATACCTTATATAAACAAGCTTGTATAATTGTTTATAGATCTTCCCCAATTACCTGGCGGTGTAGGTAATATTGGAAATATTGCTGGTATTAACCAAATTAGTAAGTTTTTTTATCTCATACCAATCGAGTAATATAAATTTATAATTATTTTTGTGCATTTGCCTGTAGTGTTTTATTTAAACAGTCAAATGAGATGTTAATATAATCGATTTGTAATTTTTAAGATCAAATTAATATAGTTTTTTTGTTTATCGTAAATCCACATTTTCTTTACAGATAATGGTAATGCTAATATCGGAAACATTGCCAGCATTATTCAAAGCAGTAAGTATCTTGTTAATCAGTTTTATTTTTAATTATGATAAATGTCTAAATAATCTTGTAACCTTTCAGTTATCAACAGTAACAACAATAACAACAATGATTTAGGTAAGTAAATTTATCTTCTATTTAGATGTAATTTTTAAATAATTATCTATTTTAATAATTATTTGATAATATTTTTAGATGAAAATGATAGGAACATTGAAAGACCATGCCAAGTGTTTGATACATATTGCATCAGGAAGTTCTTTGCTGAACATTCTCAATGCAAGGAGTCTTATGGACCTGTTCCAGATCCACTATACAGACACCAGTCCACGATATACTTACCAAGGATTAATTTGACCTTGACAGCTATAGACGTTCTATATTCTGGTCTAAATGGCAGAATCGACGAGTTCTAGTAAGTGTTTAAATGATATTGTATAGATAAACAGATTTTGGGTGTTTTTACAAGTTGGACTAAAAATTTATTTGATATTTGTAGCATCAACAAAAAAACGGACAAACTAGTACTGGCTATCGAATTCAGAAACATGACATTCTACTCCAAAGACACTTATTTCCGTTTACATCGTAGAGGAAGAGAGCCAATCGTCACTGTGGACTATCTTTACTTCAATTATAGTAAGTACTATTGCAACTATTATAATATCTTGAAAATTTTACTCTGTGTATTTATTGCTGATAATTGTAGATTTTTTTTAGTTACAACATATTTATCAAGGATCTTTGAAATTGAGTTTAAAACGCAATATTATTCTTTCCAGAGTCTGTAATATCTACAATAATCATCCCAAATATAAAGAACCTTCAACTGGATAAAAGTGAAACATTCGCATACACAAATGATGACAATCCTAGCTTCAGTATAGGACCTAACGCACTTAATAGCCCAAGTAATGTATTGATAACATTATTTAAAACTGTAGTAGACACGTGGCCAATTATTTTATCATTCCAATCTACAGAATCGATTTTGAAAATTCTTTTACCAAAGAAAGCTACATTATTTGTGAGTGTTATATAGCCTATTAATCCGAATAATGAAGTGTTAGTCGGATTTGCAAAGTATGTCGGAGAACAAATGGTCGGACGAAAACGTTTCTTATGAACGCTGCCTTAACGATGACAGATATATGATTTATAGTTACTGTTAGATTATGAATGAATAATTGATTGAGTGAACAGTTTTAATACACCTCGGCGAAGCGAGAACGCGTCGGATAGTCACTAATAAATTAATCTATCTACAGTTTAAATTTCTTTGAAGACTGCTTACGCATATAAATAAATGTGTTGTATTTAATTTTGTAAAATTATGTACAGAAAGAGGTATGGAGATATTTTTTGAGTATGAAGCGGTTAACATTAAAATCATTTAATATTATATTTTATTATAGATTCGTTAACTCAACTGGTAAGACAACAATTAGCAGCTGACATTAGGACAGACGCGCAAGAATCTCAACTAACTGAAGGTCCATTCTATACGGCGTCTTATGTACAATACAGCATATGTGATTTTGGACTTAAATTATTGTAAAATTAAATAAAAACTATTTACGAGTGCTTAAAAGGATTTTTATACATTTCATAACACCAGTGTTATATTAAAAATCATGTACTTATCTTCATTATTGGGAAATGAAACTAATGATAATATTAAGTAAGTGCAAACTTACTTGAATGAATAAACCGACTCATAATCGATATTAATATTATAAAACTTAAAAGAGTTTATTTGTTTCTTTGTAACTCTCAGGATACTGATTGGAATTGAAAAATTATTTTAGTATTGGATAGTCCATTATAGATATGGATTAGACCCATAGGTGCGCAGCATAAATGAATAATGTTGCAAAAAGGAAGAAAAAATATTTTGCTTCAACAATGAAAGTTCTCTTTTAAAATTGTATTATAGGTGCATACGCCCTACTCTCTCTAAGCCTCACTCTCTCTTATGTGACGCAGACGAAATCGTGCGTGTTGACTAGTATGTCTTAAAGAACGATGTATATTTTCATGCATCACTGAATATTAAGTTAGCGATTGATTAAATCCTTGGCCTTTTACGTATGTATGTATTATCATTATTATGAATGATTTTTAATCTAACGTGCTATTATCATTATTATGAATGATTTTTAATCTAACGTGCAAAGATCAATTTTAATAAGAGAACAGTAAATTATTGGCTTCCGAAACAAACAAACTGACTAACCTTTTTAGCATGTCAAAAGTTCGTTTTGTTACATTGTATATTTTTAACAGCTTATATTAATTAGTTTTTTAGTATAAAATATTTTTACTTGTATTTAATTTTCGCAAGCAACCCTATGCAACTGCATTTGTAACATATTTACTTTAACTTTTAGTTTAATAGAACTCATTTAATAAAATTTTACTAACTTCTGCTGCTCCGAGTGTTTTCCACCGATAGAATGAAATGATCCTCACTTGACAGTGGGTCGATCAGCATTTATAAAAATTGACTAATTTCATTCTCATTCATTCATTTTTATTATCTACTCAAGCTTGACCAAAAAAATTACAATTAAAGCACCTAATAGTTCCAAAGAAAGTTTTCCTGTATATCCAGTGGTTTAAGATTTCCCCCTTACTGTATCAGTTAAAAAAACACTGTACTCATATATTAAACAAAGTTGAGTTAGTTACACGATTCATAACTTTACAATGGCCGGACAGATTTTGTTGAAACATAGTACAGAGATAGACTATAGCTTGGAAAATTACATATGCTACATTTTATCACGAAAAGAGGTCCTAAAGTATTAAAATAGGGGATAAAATTTTGTATTGGAGTTCGTTATATATACGGCAAAATTAAAATTAAAGTCACGAGGTAAAAAGCACAAGCGTATGAATTAATGTTATTAACTAATTCAAACAAATACTAATTTGTCATGTTACGATTTGTCACCGAGAATCTAGTTAAAGTGACCCTAAAAATAAGGGAAACGAGTACGAAATTAGACATCTTATTATATTTAACTACCTGAGAGGCATTTTGCACTAGAAACCAGAGATATTTCTCGCAACTAATTTCAAGAATGCGACAAAGCTTTTCGTTCAATGTACTGGAAAAAGTTTTCTATTGAAGTATTATAAAGTCACTAGCCGACCTTTTTTATACTTTATTTTTTTCATACTCTTTTTACACAATCAGGGAGAAAAATATTGAAATCGATGTTTATTTATTATCATAAATTATAGTAGTTTTTTCATCCCCTATAAACTTATTTTTTACTGAATCTTTACATAATATTAGTATATTAAAAGATTGCTACTGTTCTTCTAAGTTTATAATTTCAGTAATTTTGTGCCTGTCTCTGTATTTAAGTGATCTAAAACCCTTTTAAATGACATTACCTTCTTCGCTGACATCTCATTTAAATGAAAAAAAATGTTACAAAGTCCTCTATTAGTGTTAGTAAGATTTCTTCAATATTTTCTATATAAAGACAATTAATACATTTTTTAAAACATATCTTTACATAGTATAAAATAAAATCAGTTCATACTATCTTTACGCTTAGATCATTTAAACTACGCAACGGATTTAAATGCAATTTTCACCAATAGATAAAGTGAGTTACGAGAAGATTTATAAATAATAGATACATATTATAGTAGAGATACCGTATGAAACCGGGACGGGTAGCTAGTGCTCTATATTTTAAATTAAATTTGTTTTGCATACAAAAGAACTAAACATGAATCTAATCAATTAAATAAATTAGTAATTAATTAATTCAGTAGGTGATTTACTAAGGCCTTAGTTTTTTCTACAACATATCATGTATGCATTAATTGATCTACTCTGGTATTTACACGCTAACACAATTTTGCATTAAATTAGTGATTTTGTTATTTATTAATCTAGTTTCATTAAAAAAAATAAAGTCTAGATTTAAAGTTAAAGAGTAATATAAATCTGCTATACGTAATTTTGTGTTAAATAAAATGCTGATTATATAGTTTATGTTTCGTTCGTTTTTAATCATGTACTGCTTTTTAACATGTCACACTACTTAAGTTTCTTTAATTATTTTTATAACTTACGTAGTGGTCCTGCTTTGCCTGGACTAACTTTGTTTTATAGTTGCTTATTTTAGAAGATATGAACGAAGATTCAAAGGTGGTCAGATACTTGAACACTTTTTATGCTCTACTATTTAAACATATTGAATTTGAATACAACTTTTAAAAAGCTCTTTCTATTATTACTTTTACCTTATTTTCTATTATTATATTTAAAGTATTATTTAATACACACTTACAATTATTTGAATGTTGGCCATCACGACAGAATAATTATGGATTACATCGCACGTTTTCTAGCAGTAACTCTGAAGTTCTGATTCTAAAGTATAACACCCAGGAGGATATTCTAGTCAAGCCGTCATACTGTTAGTCTGCGTATAGACTACAAACCTTCTCTTATTTTTATTAATTAACAATACATTTAAATTCACATGATTTTTGCTTATTTTTATCACTGATATTGATGTTCATATTAGAAGTCAGAATATAAAGAATTTTATTAGTTAGAAAGTAAAAAAAATATTATACTTAAATAGATTTTTAGTAAAAAAAATGCACCAATTACTCCTAATAAAAATAAATTATACCATTTTTTATTTACCAAACTATTTGTTATTAATATAAAATTTTCAATTTTACTTTTCATTTAATCGCTTTAAGGATTTTTTTCGATTAATTATGTATAAAAAAATTTTAATTTCATAACGAAGTAACAATGTCACTTTAACACTTTTAAAACAAATAAAAACTTACCTTAAATATATCACGCTCAGATCACGCACAAAAAAAATCACCAAAAAAAAATTAACACAACAAAAAAAAGTATTAGTACAGAAAAGGTTCTGTAGACCGAAAAGTTTTACGTAAATTTCGGAATCTCGCAAAATACCCCAAAGAACGACCTCTCTCGCGAAAGCTCGCGGTCAACTGACTGAATTTCACTCTGTCCTTGCTTTCATGAAATGAACTGAAACGGAAGACCAGAATGTCGTAAGTGATTCCTGTTGGGCTTACAAAAAGGGCTGTATCTTGTAGACCTATGATTCAGTTTGAAATAAAGCGTAATTTTGTTTTTAAAGTACTCAACTGTTTGTTTGGGAGGGCCACAGAGGCGGGAATGAGTCGAAAAAAAAATAAGCCAACCGCGTCTCAGTGAACTGAAGCTCCATGGGCGGGTTTTAGCCGAATATCTTTAATTAGAAATGGTATTTTGACTTTGTAAACATTGACTTTCAATGATGTGGACTCACAGTGACCTCCTACAAGTACCAGGCTAAAGATTTTCAATAAGTTTTAGTCACTTTAGTCACTATAAACATTTTATAGTCGTACATTTAGGAAGTAGATGATTACTATATCTTATAGTGATAACACTTTTTTGTGTTACTTGAGTGAAAATAGTAACGAAAAAGTAGAAATGTAGTCAAAGGGTATCATAGACTTAAAGAAAAAGCTTAAAAAAATAATTAATTGGCTTTGACCCACTTTTTGGTTTCTGTTTGAGGTGAAATTTTGCATTGTTATTTAAAAAGATTGATTTAAGATTATAATGATAAGGTGGTGTTCTGATGATGGAGGTGCAAGGTGGACGTAGGAACTCTATAATAAAACGAGACAACCCCATTGTTTGTGGACTCATTTGATTTACTTTGACAAGAACTTTATTATATGTCCTTGATATAATTATTTTTTGATTTAGGACTTCAAAGATTCACCAATGAACTCCTAAATCAAATAGGAAATGTATAATGTAATTAAACTATTTTATTTTATAGTTACTTCTTCTACTATTATGAAACTATAAACTGAGCGAATTTAATATAAAATATGTTGCATGAAACCACAAGTATGTTTGAAGTTCGAGATGAGTATGCAATAGCGTGCAAGTTTGCGTAATAGTTGATTGGCAGTACTGTAATTTTGCTAATAGTTTACAAAATATTCTAGAACATGTTAATTTTATTGTACTATATTCGTAGGGATATTCTGATGAGTATTTTTCAGTATAAAAGTAATAAATAGTAAGGAAAGTTTAGTCCAAACTCATCATCTAGAATTTTAGTCATAAATGGATTGGAAATTAAAATACAGACAAAGTCACAGGATAAATCTAGTATAAAACAAATAAATGGAAGAAATATGAGATCATCTGTCATCTCTTTCAGATAAAGGCGTGGCTTCTAATGCGCATGCGTGAACTTAAGAATAAGATTTGAGAAACTCTTAAGAAATCTACCATTTGTGTCTAGGATACAATTGATTGTGTATTGAAATGTAGGTTATGTATGATTAAATGTATTTGTGTAATATATTTGCAGCTTATTTGATAATTTATAAATAGGTTTTAAGGAGTTTTTGTGGTCTTATATAATTCCAAAATCTAGTTAAAGTTAGTTTTCTTACCTTCAAATAAGAAACTATCACTTATACTAAAAAGTACAAGTACAAGTAAAATGATTTTTATATTTTTATTAAAATATTAATATAAATTTATTGTTTTCAAATTAATAGTTGAATTTTTCATCTTGATCTACAAATTTTTTTATTAAAAATAAAATAATTAATTCAACATTTTGTTGAAGATATAAACATTCGTTTTTAAAAATGTCTACATTGTATATCCATAAAGATATTAGGAAAAAATATTACCCTCATATTTTGAATCAATTCTTAGGTTCCAATCAGCATCACGAACCACACCACCATAAACTTTTCAATGTTTAAAAAAATCACACACAACTAATAGATAGTTCAAAATCTGTTAGAGATTAATTAAGATATTTAAACTTTAAGAGGTTAATTTATAAATTGAGAGTTAAAGCATTGCTTATATCAGAGTACTCTCTGCGAATATAAAATAACTTTAAAAGACCAGTATTTTTACTAATGAGGAAAGATTTTAAAATAATAACCTATTGTATTATGGCTGTTAGTACAATATCTAATATAGTCTTCTAAATGATTTAAAAATTAGAGCTATAAATATATTTAAATTAAAATATATCGAGAGTGCATGTCTCATATAAAATCGTGGTTAAGTTCAAACAATAAGCGAAGTATAAAAATATTCAGAAACATCTATTATCTTAATGTATAAACAGAATCGTCATATAAAAGCTAAGAAATGCTAAAAGAATATTTGCAAGGAATTTTGTTGTAAGCGCACGTCCGTGCATCCCGCAGTTTGGTCACGAAGTGCCGCTCTGTTGCACAATTCGCACGCCTGACACGAGGTGGCGCTGTCTATTTGTGCCATTTTGGCGCCCAGTGTGGGACCCAGTTTTCTATATTGTTTTCTGTACAAATTGAATAAGATTTTGGTTAGTGAGCTTAAATATTATAAAATAAATCCGTAAAGATTTTAAGGAAAACTGAATGAGTGTCAGTAGAGATTAATTAGGCGTCAGTAACTCAGTGGTTCAGGCGTTGTATTCACGATGAATAAATAGGTCGTGAGTTCAAATGTCAGACATTGGACAACTGCAGTAGCCCACTCCTAACACAATCATTTTAACTTACTCGGAGGGGTTAAGAATACGTATAGTTTGTAATCCTAACTGTTAATAATATTTATTATTTAAAAAAATGTCTGAGAGGTAAAATATTGTTAATGTCATGATAAAATATTCATAGCAATTTTCAAATATATATATTAGGATTTAACTTTAGTCTCTTCAAGTTAATTTCAAAGTGTTATTTAAAATTTCGATGGATAGTTGAAGTTTAAAATAAAATCGTTTGAACCTTTTCAATACAACGAGGCAAATTACTACCTTCTGTAGCGTTTCAGTGACGAAAGGGAATAGTTGGCCCTAATTTACTGGAGATACTTTCAGCGTTCGTTACCCATTTCCATACGCCAATATATCAGTTAAAGCTTCCAATCTAAAAATTGATATTTGGTAGTCAAGGAAGAAAATAAGTTGTTATACTTATATTTTCACTTTCTTCTATCTATAAGATAGCAAAATTATGTTTAAAATATCAAAATTGTAGTAAAAATTCTCCATTTTTCTCTGTAATTTGAGGCACGGCTTGGAATATCAAAGGTATATCCGAGTATTCCCTGGGGATCGGCGGTTTTGCAGCGATTAAGGCTTCGCCGCGTTTGATGTATTCATCCCGTCTCGGTAGCTGCGAGAAGAGATAAAAGTAGCGTTAATACTGACCTGGGATTTCAAATACATATTGAATACTATTCATTTTTAGGTTAAACTTCTGTAAGTATTCAAAAAAGAATTTACTAAAACTAATTTCAAATCTTTGCATATAAATTGTCTTTTATATTAAATTAATTGCATATAATTGTATATTAAACTTTTTTCTGTAATATCAACTTAAACCCCCCACTTCTCTCTGTGTATTCGGGTATCGGCTGGCGAAGATCATAAGTTATAAATAGTTTATTAATCTTCTAAATGTTAGAGTTGTTAGTTAACTAGGTAGATATTGTTGTAATCATTGGAAAAGACACTGTGGATTCAATCACAGCTACACATAATATTTTTGTTAATACTGTATCATCCTCTATCAGTTTGCGTTTCCACAAGAGATATTCGAGGATGCATAGCTAGGGATATGTTTATTAAGAGCCAATAAAATATCTTTATTTAAATAGCCTCGTTCAGATTGTGTCAAATAAAGAGATTATATTTATTTTTTAATAAACACATTCCTCTCTACTCATTCTTGCACATCTCCGGTGGAAACGCAATCTCATTTTCTTTCAAATAACTTCAAAGCATATATCTCAAATAAATCGAGGTAATTTTCTCAGACGGTGCGTCCAAGTTTTCAACTAATTGAATTGGCGAAACTTTTCTAAAGGTGGTAGCGACGTCGCCCGCGGACGCGGGAACTTTGAAAAATTCCCAGCTAGTTTGTTTCACTGTAACTTAATAAAAACTAGGAAGAACTGAGTTAGGAATCAAGTTGGAAACCCGCGCCGTGTCGCGGTACAATTTAATCAAATAAAGAGCTTATCCTTCATGTTTCTTTACAAAATAAGAAATGGATTTACCAAAAATATGACAAGTAACACAGTTTCAAATACATGGATAGAAACATAAACGAAAATATTTGTGTTATATTATATTATTATTGATATACTTATTTCATGTATAGTTTTCGATTTTTATACTTACCACTCCTACTATTGAATACTACTACTACAACTTGTTATTCCTACTACTACTACATGTAGCTATTGGTATCTCTAAAATGAATAAATAAAATATTTTTTTTGAAAAATTTACGAAAATCTTTATAATATTAAGATTTAATGTTTTGTTTAGCTTTCGCTTATTTCAAGCCAAAAATATTTTATCTTAAAGACTCAATTTTTATGATTTCTAGACTTTTGAAATAACGCATTTAATATTAAAAAAAATAACTCGGTATTTTCTATTATTCTAATTAATTGATTAACTTTAAATTAAATGCTATTAAAGTTGATAGTAAGACTAGTAGCTTAACAAAATGTGTCACAACTAGCTAATACTACTAGATACTACTACTAGCTTCAAGTAGTAGCTACTCGTAGCTAATAAGTACGACTACTAGCTACTACCACTGATTATTATTGACTACGACTCCTAGCTACTACCACTAATAAATATTTAAAATAAAATTATTAAAATAAAAAGTATTAAAAAAAATTAGCTAGTAATCAAATAATACTACTATCATAAGCTGTATGTATAGAGTATCATTTCACGGTATTTAAAATAAAAAGTTTTATTTAGATTTCAAAAGCAGAAAAATTATACCCAAATCTCTAAACAGCAAACAACAAGAAACTGCACCATTAATTCCTTTTTTGTCTGTCATACTAATTCTGTTATTTAAAAATCAACCTTAAAATAACATAATAAGGTTTAAAATAACAAAATGGTGGTTAAGATTTTTTTAATTTAATAAAGTTGAGTCACCGCATTAGCGCGGCATAATCAGCTTTGCATTTTCAAGTAAACAAGAGTTTTTCCGAGTTTGTAAACATCAATATTGATGGAGGCTTCTTTCAAAACAATAAAGGAAGTTAAATTGTGATGTTTTTTTATGTTTACAAAATCTACTTCGAGCTAGATACAGTAACTTTATCAAAACTAGCCATTAGTAATGTTATTGCTACTAGTAGTAGCTACTCGTAACTCTGATTATTTTTGGCTACGATTCCTAGCTACAACTACTGACTAATATTTAAACTTAAATTACTTAAATAAAAATTAATAATACCAAAAAATATCTAGTACCTAATTAAAAAAACATTTTACTAACACAACCTGTACACAATAAATATGCTAGGTTTCTATTGATTGATGTATTATATTAAAATATTTCTTTCTTTTTATTTTTATTAATAAAGTAAAAAAATACTAAATTTCTAATTGAACATTTAACCGAAAATCGATAGCCAAAAAATGCCTCTAACTATCACTATGACGAGCTATTTAAACATGCTCTTAAGTCTTAAGCCCAGGGCAATGCTCGGATTTTATTTAAGATTTCATATTATTAAAATCTTCTTTGGAGTTTTATTTTTATTTATTGTTTTTACAGCAGAACTAGCTCGTACATAGATGATAAACTCATCTAATATGTTTATCACCCTACCCAGCAGTTACACAATTGAATGTGTTTAAAAAAACAACGAGCAAGTAAAGCGAACAAATTCCAAATTCAAATCAGTTCGTGAGTGGGGTGCAAAGCGAGAGGACGTGCCGTCAACCATTTACGTTACAACTCCATTCCAGTTAAATATATTGACGAAAACGAGATATTATGAGATTTTGCATAATTTCTATTTGAGTGGAATGTTGAGTAGCTCTGATTGTCATTTCATTATGAGGGTAATTCATTAAAGCTTTGAGTTGAAAATAGATTTTCATACGTCTTTTGCACTGCTTCTAGTAAAGTTTCTGATAGTTATCTGACACAACGTAGGGATTTATAAACAAATGGTGTAGACAGTCTTAAGTATCACGCCAGAAGTATCTTATTAAAGGAGAAAGGAGTATTACAATTATTAAAAAATATCTATTTTAAGTAGCCTGGTTTCTTAAAGATTCTCAGAGGATTGAATCAAAGGAATGTATTCAAAATAGATCTTCCTCATTAAACGTATATTTATATTAAAGGAAAAGTTGGTTATACTCATCATCGAAGTTACTAGTTTTAAACTGTCTAATATAATATAGTTAGTATAGAAAGATCCAATTATCATCAACATGAAACTATCCATTTAATTTTAATAATTTTATTCACGTTGTAGTAAACGCTTTGAACAGGTACCCAAGTTGCGACCAAAGGATCCTTTAAAATCATGATAAGTGATAACCCTCGCCTTTAACTAATTTTTCGGTCAGCGTTAATCGTCAGGACGAAATTATACTAATACTTTAGACATTTTGTATAACTATATACATTTAGAAAAAAAAATTAAAAAATCGATGGATTTTGATTCAGTTTTTTTAAATAGTTAGTGATTCAAGAGTAAGGTTTATTTATATAATACATGTATATTACAGTAGAGAAAGTAACCGTGCAAAGCCAGAGTAGGTCACTAGTTGTATATAACACAGAGTTGGTAGGAATTTAGATGATATGTGAGAGTAAGTGAAAAAATGGGTGATGAGACGATAACCCATGTATGATGGTAATGTTGAAAAAAAAATAGAAATGCAGTTTTTATTACATCAGGGCATCTATTTCTAAATATACGAATATTTTAGCTTTCTCTATTAGCTCCGAATCCAGTATGAACAATGAACATTGTTCTACAAGTGTAACCGATTGCACGTTGTCAATAGCGCCTACATAAATCACCGTCCAGCTACGAGTGTCTAGCAGACGAGCTCGGGCTCGGGATATCTAATCCGCTTATCTGTTTATCCACTGCATCTTAAATTGCTAACTCTATTTATTTTTATACTAGCAACCCACCCTTGCTTCATTACCAATTTATCGAAGAAAAAATATACGAACAACAAATGCAGAGAATTAATTTCGAAATCATATTTTACGTCGATAAGTTTCGAATTTATAAGTTTGGTAGTATAAACAAAATGGCGACAAGTCCTATATATATGTATCAAAATTTGGCAAAAAATAAATTTTTGGTAAAGCTTTAGAACTTTAAACAATAATCTTAAACGAATAAAATTATTACTTTTGAATTGCATATAGACGTGCATTTTGGACGGGAAAACAAGCAGTGGAAAGGCCTATAACCCTGAAGCAGGTTCAAGGACATCCTTAAGTTGATCGCGACACTCACTATTCACCTCTCGACTTCACTACCCAACAACAAAATAAAGTATATATATGTCGGATCATAGTAAAAGATTAATCGAATCGTTATCGTTGTCTATGGCGTTGGAGTGGGGTAGTAGTCACTTCCGTTGTTTTGACAGTATCTACCCTCGACCCTTTATATGCGATCGACAGTCTAACTGAAGTCTTAGTCGTGCGGGGTCTCTCAAGAAGTGAACATCATCTAAGTAGTGCTAGTGATAGTGATAGTGTCAAGTGCAGTGTAGTGTGGAAGTGCTGTCCAACTAAGGTCACGTAAGTCCTTACAATGTAATTGCCACGTGGTTAAGTAAACACAATGTTAGGTTAGGTTAGCCTTAGATTAGGTTAGCCTTATGTTAGATTCGGTTTATGTGCGTTTAACCTTGGGTTTGAACAGAGAGCCTAGCAGTGGAGGTGAGTGTTATGATCATTTAAAGGATATCCTTAAACCTACACCTTGGTCACAAGTCCAAGGCACTGCTTGGGTTTCTCTCGTAATTGTTAGAGATCATATTTGATCATTTATCGGTTCAATAGGAGTATCTACGTTGCGTTTACCCAATATTCCATTCAATACCATCACCCCCTTTTAGTGTTCCCCAATATTCCCCATCTTCCTCCTTCCATCTCCTTTTCACATCGTTTTAAAATCCCCGACATATATAATAACTTTAGAGAGATTGTTATGAGAAAGAAATAAAGCCTACGGCAAAGAAGTCATAACATAAAATATTTATGTGTTGTGGTCAATCCTCATCAAATATTTTTTAAATTATCAAAACTAATCTTCATTTACCGTTTTTGCACAGTAAATATTAAAAGTAACTAATGTGATACTCAATACAGTGTTTACGTCGAGAAATCACTTCACAGACTGCCAGTTTATCGGGACTGAATTTATATACAGTCGAGACGGTCAGTATAGTAAAAATCAAATAAAAGGAGCTCGTTAATACTAATTTTGTTGTTATTAAGTATACATTAATATACAGTGACCATACAATAATGAGCGAACCGTTTAGAAAATGACAAATGGTCCGCAATGTTACATCATTATTTATAATGTTGCAATTTATATCAGACCTCTGAGTTATGGCTGTTCTCTAATAAAAATACCAAAAAGCTTCAGTGAGAGAGGTCAAGATATACTGGGGCATCTGTTAAGAATTGTGCTGTACATCATCTTGAACGCAAATTATATTATACGTATGTATGTATATATCGCTAACGAGCATGCTGAGGGTTAGATGCTTCGTGTATCGTTTTAAATCTTTTATTTATATCCGTTACTTGTATTTGAAAATACTTCTTCTTCCTTGTTTTACTCATCTTCGGCAGCTTTATTATTTATCTCGCTATCTGTTTCGCTTTTATGAGAAACTTACACTTTTTATTTTTGTCTAGCATTGCTATCTTTTGAGAAATTATTTATACCTTTATTTATATGAGTTCCAAATTATATTCCCCTCTAAAAGTATTTTAATTTTAGTTTTTCTCCTTAAACGTTACATTTCTATCATTTGTAAATTATTTTTTCCACTTTTAACAACAAAAAACAATTTGAAATAGTTAGCTATTGTCAATATCGTCTCCATAAATTACTGGCAGACAGACAAGCTCGTTTAATCCGCTTAGCTGTTCATCTGCTATCTAAATTTGATCCTTAAATCCGTCTTTATTTGAGTAAACTGGAAAGGTCAATGGCTATTTTACGTTACATACCTTTATTTTAGACTCTAATCTCAATAATCTTTAACGAGATAAACTTTACAATGTACAAGTTTTGTTACGCACACACAGTATCAACAACAATTTACTTACACAAACTCGAACGCAAATATGTATTGATTACTCTCAAGTAGTTGTGACCCGGCGACGTCCGTTGAGGTGGACAGGAGAGACAATATTGCAGCTACAGTGACCATAACAAGTACAAGTATAGTGATCGAAACTTCATCAAAACACATGTAACGCCCGTGTGCAATTATAAATATATAGCGCGCTTAGAAAAAAAAGGAAAAACTTCTAGAATCTATGTCGCTTACTTTGCTATAAGGTGTCATTGATGATGATAACTTTATTTTGTTCTTCATTATTTACTTGTACATAGTTACTTGACAATTCGATCTTTTCCGAATAGAATCGCCATCCCTAGTCGGCGCCCCTAAGACCTCAGCTCCCGTGTACACCGCACTATAGGTAGATCTGCCCTTAGCCACATCGATCCTCTGAGGGGACGGGTTAGAATACTATTCCCCTCCGCCGCTGGGAGAGCATCTCGTAAGAGCCGTGTAACGCAGCAACCCCTTGGAAGTAGGGGATCTGTTACCCGACATTATACGAATCCGACCACCAAGTGTTTATGACGAGTTAAGGTCGAGCCGCATGTGGGCCAGGCTTACCCCATCCCTCTCCCATCCCATTAATGCTGTCTGCAGGGTACGCTGAAACCTCAGCATTTTTTCTTCACTACCCTCCCCCACTCTATCTTCCAGGATGTAACCCATCGACAAAGCAAGAGGATATCTTTTGTGTTGCCGATGTCCATGGGCGATGGTGGCCACTTACGAGCCGATGGTCCACCTAGACCTCTACCATAAGAAAAAACAGTGAATCCAGAGTTCATAGAGAGAGTATCATGTCAGATGAATTTTAACAACTTTTCTTAATAAAAGCCATCTATCTACATATAAGCTTATGATATATTTATTTATTTTAGTCTAGTCTCAATTCTAAACTTGGATTGTCATCAGTTCTAATCCCGATAGCAATTTGAATTGTTCTGCAATTTCGATGAAGCAACGACGACCGGAGACCGGAACCTATGTACAAACTTCTGTCACATGTCTCGCGAGTTTCGCAGATTTGTATTAAAGTGGATCCGACCTGGACTCAAGCTAAGAAAATATGGAATGGACATACACATAAAATTGCAATTACAATGTTATAATACATTTTATCAAAGAAATACTTAAATTTTGAAAATCAAGATCGTATTAACAATTTCAAATTTCAAATTTAGTGCAAAATCTAGAACAGATTCATAATTTGAGCAAAAGTAATGGGTAGTAAGCTCATAGTGCTCCGTGTCTGTATTAGTAGTTCAATCCATGACGTCTACTTTTTTGACAAATAGAAGGTGCACGGGAGCTGAGAAAAGACCCTAATAAAGACTTCTGCGCATTTAAAGAAGTACACTTAGTTATGAAATTTTTATTATTCATTTAAATCTAATACCATAGATATTAAATTAAATACCATAGCCTAAAACTAGATAATATTCTAACGACAGAAAATAATAAAAAAGCAATCTTCACGTCGCTGAGAGGAAATGGAAGGGTAACCAGTACTAAAAGTAGTTACAACTGACGTTCAACGATAACACAATCAATTATTTTTAGACACACAAACACCCATATATATATATTAAAATATTGATATTGATCCGAAAATAATACGAAATAACATTTCATTATTATTGTTCTCATTTAAAAACCTAAAGAGGGAAGACCAAAAATTGATGTAAAGTAAACGACTGTTTACTTAATTATCTAACTAAATCCAGTATGAACATTTCCAGTGTTACCATCTCAAAGCAATAGTAACACGAATTCAAACCGCCTGATGAGACGAACTTCGTATCGAGTATCTATATAAGACTATTGGGAGACTGTCAACTACACTGGACTAAACATAGCTATTGTCTGTCTTTGTCTACAAGTTGGTACCTTTGTGCTTTGTACTAGTCTAGTTTCCATTCTATATACTAGGATAAACAAGGAAATAGATTATCATCTATATAAATAGACCAAATAATTCCTTATTCATTACACAGAATTACGGTTCAATATGTTATTTAAAATACAATTCCATACTACAAAAATAATTTATTTTAATAAGAATGATTCTAAATATATATCGGAGATTTTAATGAAAAAGAGTAGGCAGAGGGAGAGAGGGGGTATATTGAATATTGAATGGACTATTGTGTAAACGCAACGTAGATACTCCTATTGAACCGATAAATAATCAAATATGATCTCTAACAATTACGAGAGAAACCTAAACAGTGGACTTGTGACTAAGATGTAGGCTTAAGGACGTCCTTTAACAGAGTTCCAACACTCGCCTCCACTTTTCAGGCTCTCTGTTTAAACCTAAGGATAAACTCACATAAACCTAACCTAATAAAAGACGTGGCAATTAGATTGTAAGGTGCTCACGTGACCTTAATCGGATTGCACTCCCAGAACTTACACGAAACTACACTTAACGCTTTCGCTGACACTATCTAGAGACTACTTCACTCCTTGAAAGACCGGGCAAGACCAAGACTACAGTCACATTATCGAAGCACTATAAATAGTCCAGGCTGTCAAAATGACGGAAGTGACAACTACCCTACTCCAGCGCCATAGATGGCGATAACGATTCAATTATTCGATAATCTATCTAATAAAAACCTCATTCATTGTTGCTCCACAATTCCAGGACACACCTCTCACCATAAGCAAAAGTATAGGGATCCTTGGTGTCGACATCTCAAGCGATGTGCAGTACCGTAGTCACTTGGAAAACAAAGCCAAGCTGGCATTCAAAAAACTCGGTGTGCTGAACAGGGCCAAGCGGTACTTCACCCCGGGGCAAAGACTGCAGCTGTATAAGTCGCAAGTCCGACCCCGTATGGAGTACTGCTCTCATCTCTGGGCAGGGGCACCAGCATACTAGCTTGGGCTGCTTGACAAGGTACAAAGACGAGCTATGAGAATCGTTGACGATCCCATACTTACAAGCGGTATCGAACCACTAAGTCTGAGGAGAGACATTGCCTCTTCATGTTTGTTCTACCGTTTGTACAATGGAATGTGTTCTGAGAAAATGTTTGAGATGATGCCGTCATCGTCTTTTTACCACCGCTCGGCTCGCCATCGGCAGGGTGTTCATCCTCACACTTTGAAGCCAAAATGGTCGAGTACAGTGCGGTTTCAGAGGAATTTCCTCCCGCGAACAGTGCAGATGTGGAATGAGCTTCCTGTCAAGGTTTTCCCAGGGAGCTACAATATGGGGTCCTTCAAAAGGGAGGTGAATAGGTTTTTGAAGGGTCGGCAACGCACAAGTGACACTCCTGGTGTTTCAAGTGTCCATAGGCGTCTGATTTTGAAGTTATATTGTTTTAGCAGTATGATATGCTGGCCACACTGCATGCGTGGGGGGATCTAGTTTGATAGACGTCATGGCGAGTCTACGAGCGGGACGATTGGTGACTTTTGCTCCAGCTGTCGGGCACCCTAGACGTATATTTCAAAAATATTAGCAACACCTTTATAAAGTAGTGTAAGCGGGTAGGTCATTTTATATTATGTAAATATACCGACGTGTAAACAATATATAACGTTTAGTTCAATAGATTAGACTCAGTCTTTCTGGTGTCGTCGCGCAGTGTACATGGAAGTTAGTGTTATGGTGTCGTTAAGGTCTCCCTTCTTGAGGTCCACGTAAGTTTACTTTATTATCTATTGGAGTGGAGGTGAGAGTTAATATATTATAAAAGAGCTCATTAAACCTGCTCCTGTGTCCCAACCCCAGGCACTAGTTGGCTTTGTCTAAATTGCATGTGTAAACGGTATCGTATCTCTCTCATTTTATGAGAATATTTTTGTCACATATGTGGAATAGAAAAAATTGCTCAAAATCTATAAGTAGACAATAGTCCACCTACGTAAGATTAAGACATATAATTATTAAATTAATTTAATATAAAATTAGTATGGGAACAGTACTTTTTTTTTCAGGATAAAAACTAACCTCTGTTAATCCATGTTTTTAAGTATCGGCGTATCAAATTTCATTCAAATCAGTTCAGCCGTTCTTACATAATGCTTGTATAACAAACACGGTAATTCTTCGATTTTTTTTAATTTTTTGCCGACCCGACCCGTCAACAAGTAAAAGTACAAGTAAAAGTTTTGTCAAAATCGTTTTAGCATTTTCACCGATCTCACCTTCCCTGGACTCCGAGAAATAATTCAAAACCAAAATTAGCCGAATCGCTTCAGTCGTTCTCAAGTTTTAGTGACACTAACGAACACCAATTCATTTTTGTATAAAAGATAATATGTCGGCGCGTAATGTTTTCAACGTGCCCCCTCTCCTCCTTCTTTTCTTTCTCATCATTTTTCTCCGACATACAGATAAATAGAGTAAATTAAAGGCAAAGTTGTATCGCAATGCAATAGTAACGATTTCAACAAATACCGTAACTGCTATCAACAACTGTCGCAACAACTTGAACAATTAGCAACAATGCGACAGGTATGATATCAGACAAGTTTCAAATGCATAATTAAATTTCGTATTCTACCCCCTTTGAGACAAAGAGGTGCAAATAATTCCAGTATTTCATATTCAAGACGTGGTTCTTGATTAGACTTGGTAAGCATATTTTTGAACTAGTAACTCATCCTTGCTTTTATACTATTATATCAAAATTGGAAAAGTTTTCTAAAAATCATTCTAATTCAGCAACAATTGGTACTTTTGTTTGTTTTAAAATAAATTCGGCCAAGTACGAGTGTAGAACTTATGCACTGAGGGTTCCGTACACTTTGAATTAAACTAAAAACTTATTTTCCGTCGGAAACTGTGATCCCCGTACATCAACATGAGCGCAGTCAGTTTACCAACTGCAATAAAATGTTTCTATATAATTTAATGATTTTTAATTAGGTTTCTAACATGTGCTGAAACAGATTGCTTTCGTGATTCTAGATCATCGGGAAGTACCCTATAATTTTGTGAGTAAAAACATTAATGGATTTTTTGACAGCTTCAAGGAGCCGCAGATTTAAGTATTTGATATTAATTTCAACTGGATACACTACAAGTGTTTCTGAGAAAAAGGTTCTTCACAGACAGATAGACAGACGAACAACAAAGTGATTCTATAAGAGTTCCTTAAATCCTTTTAAGGTACGGAACCCTAACAAAACTAAATTGTTGATGTAACTGCTAAATAAATTTAAGCGCGGCACACGTAGTTGTAAGGGTGAGTCAAATATGTGGAAGAATTTTAGTGAATGAGTGAATTGGATTGGTGAATTATGGGTAAGTGAGTGATCAGGGGAGCTTAATTTTCTATTAGGCATTCCAAATATTTTATTGGTAGATTAATGATTAACACAAAAATGATCAAAAAACAAATGTTCGAATAGTGATGAAATTATAAAATTATAACGTATTTATAAACCTAAAAGAAGAAGATGAGGAATAGTAGGAATATGCTGTATATTTACGTCTAGTGAGTTGTCCATTTGGGAAACTGAGTTTTTCTCCTAGTAGAAAATCTTGTATATTTGCTATAAATTTTCATTAGTTCGCTGAAAACATGACCACGTAAATACATAAGTACTGACATTATCCCAAATCACCGATATGGAGCAAATGATCATCGACGCGTGAGATTTATACAAATTTGAAATCCAATCAAAACCGCAACGCACGTGTGGACTATCTGACAGGGTTTGGGATGCGTTACACCATAATGTGATGCGATATTAATTTACATTTTAATACCACACGTGGTTTCACACGAGTTAAATGTAAATTAAATGTATGTTTAAAGAATTTGCTATTGCTGTACAGCAATAAACATCTCTTCGCTGCTCGTAAACTTACGTGAATCTCAACAGAGATAACCACAACACTAATTACATGCTGTTCCACCACAGATCAAATACATAAAGGTATATCCCATCGCTAAAAAAATGTATACTTCTAAAACGTCTTAAACGGTAATCTCCTGACTTTAGCATGCAATATCGATTATCACGAGTATGATTTCTTAATTATCTTTCAATTTTTATACCAATTTTTACTTGCAAGATCTTGAAATATAAATTTTTTAAATGTCACATTTACTCACTATTTCGCAAGCGAATATTTTTATATGTTTTCTTCACTTCATAGGTCTCAGAAGACTACCTCACTTTCACCTATATAAATAAATCTTAAATGACGGTAATATATTTTGGAATACCCACGAAAATGTCCTTGCTCAGTGAAAAACAGCCGCGAAATGAAAAAGTATTACCTTATGCCAGCGTAGACATAAGACAAGCAAAATATAGAGAAAAAGTATAAAATTCATATGAAATTGAGCAATTATATTTATAGGCCAAAGGATAATAAGCATAATGAATCGGCTCCCGAAGAAAATCTGGATCTTCAGATACATTAATGATTATTTTGTAATTTAATGGATTTTTCTTAGAAGGTCTGAAAATTCAAGGCAATTGATTTAGTAATTTCCGAGAGTAATATATTCATCTGATTTTCTCTGAAAGTTGCAGCATTTATTGTTTGAACAAATGGCTTGTCATTCTTGATGATATGCTAATTGAATCAATAAAAATATGTAGGTACAAATAAAGAATGTGTTTACTCCTCGAATTGAATGTATACGCGCTATCTAAGGATCCACTTACGTGGCCAAAACTTTAGTCGGAGAAAAATTCTGACTCAAATCCGTAAATGGTAATCCGTTTTTTCTACAATTAAAAAAAGGCTGACTATGGTAATATCCAATAAAAAAATCTTACTGAGTGGCGCACGAAATTGCATATTATATTTGCACTAAAAACGCCTGATTCAATTCAATATTTTTGCACTAATCTGAAAGTCTTTAACGGCTAAAAGTAATCGAATTTTACACAAATGAGGTAGTAAAATATTTACTTTGTCGTATGTCTGTACTAAGGGTAAAAATATCGTGATTCGCATACAAAAATGTTACAAATTCGCGAGAACGGCGATGGATGTCGTGCACTTGCCCGCCGGACTGCGCTATTTGTCATCTCTGAATTTTTTATATACCTCGAATCTGTAAATTGCTAAGAATATTTGCGTTGGACATTTCATGTTGACTTGTCTTGTTATTGTGCAGAAAAATAAATATAATCCGGAGAAATAGCGAGGAGAGGGATATAGAAAAACACATTGAATGGACTATTGGATAAACGCAACGTAGATACTGCTACTGAAACGATAAATAACTAAACATTAAATCCGACAGGAATCTAAGCAGCCTTGGACTTGTGACCAATGTGTAGGTTTAAAGAGCACTTCAACACAATTGTAACGCTCAACTCCACTCCCCAGAGTCTCTATTTAAACCTAAGATTGGGCTAACCTAAGCCTAAATTTCGCGCCAACATTATACGTGTTTAAGTGTCTTTTTATTTTTTACAAGCTTTTTTTATTTTATATAGGCAAGCGTTAGACGTTAGCGTCTAGGATGTATCACGTCTTCCTAGAAGGTACTTGTTTACTCTAGTTTTGAAGGCTCCAACGTTGTACCCATAAGGAAACAAAGAATCCGGCAGATCATTCCACATTTTCGTACTGAGAATAATGAAGAAGGCAAAGTGTTTGGTACGTAATAGAGCTATTTCCACCATGTACCGGTATCACTTTGGTCGCGTTTGTCTGACTGTTTTATAGTAAAATGGTGTAGGTGGGATCTATGGAGTTCTAGAGACCATTCTCCGAAATGCATCCGATAAAATACCGATAAAGAGGCAACCCTCTGTCGATATTCCGGGCTTTGCAGCCGAGACTTTAGTAAAGTGTTGTCTTCTATTAGCCTTCTGGCACGCCTCTCAATGGATACTAAAATCTTAAGTTGGTACTTTGCTGAGCCGTCCGAGAGGTGAGAGCAGTGCTGTACTATATACGACCTGACTTGCACTTTATATAAGCAGGTGTTCCGGAGTGAACTAATCTTACCTTTGAGAGAATACCAAGTTCTTTGCGGCTAGCTGAGTTTTCTCCACATAGGAGCCGAAATTAAGAGTTGATGAGAAGGTAACGCTTCTAGGTTGTATGTTATCGAGACGAACACATTCCGAAAGTTATATACATAAAGGTCTTTTAATTTTAGTTAAGCGCTGATTAAAAAGTTAGTTCTGACAAGATTTAGCAACTTGCTATAACTACATAATAGAATTTAGACGTTTCAGGGATAAATTTAAGTAACGAGGTCGATCAATGTAGGCGAGAGTTTAGCTCTAGTGAAAATGCCTTATAATTTTGCTCCTGGATTTCATATCATGTTATTACTATATTTTTCGTGTTGCTGTGCAGTATATCTGATAATATGTTAAAATAAAATAGCATTATATTGAGATAACAAAAACACGTAAGTTTCTATACATCGTAAAGTGCATTACAATAGAAAACAGATGCAAAGTTCGCGTGTTTGTAGCTAGAATCCAGATATTATCGTGCTAAGGAACTGATAACCGCCACATCGTTAACACTTCATTTACATGCTTATACTGCTTTATATAGAATTTAGATAAATCCTATTATTTATAGAATAAATACTACATTTAATAAGTTTCAAATAGTCTTTGGTATATTTCGAAGCAATTATAAACGTAAAACCAGTGGACATGCAATCGTATTGGAAAAATTGTAGAATAAGAAAGTCCGAAAATTAGGATAATAAAACTGTATACTCAGATTTCAGAGCGGATTTTTTAAAAAATATGTTCAGTAAATTAAAAATGTACTCTAACAGACAAACAGATTAAACAGACAAATTAATGTAGACGCCTACAAATTAACGTATATTATATAATATACAAAATATTTTGAACTCATTTTAATCTTTTTCCTCTCCTTGACTAGAGGGATTTATTATATTTTCGGTAGTTAAAACGTTTATATGATTCGGTTTAAACTCATAAGTTCGGGGTCCAATACTGGTTCAAAAAAACGTTCTTTGTTGTAGTCGATCAATAACTGAAACTTAATATTAAAATTCGCATGTCTAAACAATAAGTGACGCTCCAACAGCATAGAATAAAATTAAAAGCTCGTACTGCGATAGACACACGTCATCCCGCGCGAGTGCTCCCAAACCCGCTTTTACGAGAAACCCCTATAAAGTTAATCAAACACTAAAAATTTATTTGGTTTTTATTAAAAATAAAAGTTATAGTTCTTTTGTAGTGTTTTCGGATTGGGTTGTAAAATTTATATACCTTGCTAGCGACCCGCACTGGATTTGCACCGGTGAAAAAGGAATTCCGATGAAACCTTCCAGGCAGTTTGACTTTTTCAAAGTCAACAAATATAAACCATGCTTTCATAAAATCACACTTATGAAAATCCATTAAGTAGTTTTTGAGTTTTTCGAACAAAAACGTAGGAATTTATTTTACAATATGTAGTGATAATACTTGAATTAAGTGACTTTCCAATATAATGTGTATAATAAAATAAAATAAAAAGTCTTTATTTCTACTAAGCCTTAACTTAATACGTTTTTTAACTAAACCTTTCTTGAACTTATAAATAATAAGTTTAACTATGCTACTGTTTTATCTTACGCTAAGATAAATAAAAGAAAAGAGTAAATTAAAAAGGGAAAGAAGAAAACCGTTAGATATATCAGACACAAAGGGGAAAATAAAAAAAACTAACAATTATTATTTACAAAAAAAAAGGTGCGTGAGTGTAAGAGTGAAGTGTAAATGAGGTGAGCTGAAGAGGTGAGAGGGAGAGAGCGCTGGCAGCTGGTCTGCAGAGGTCGGCAGACGGCCCGGACAAACAGCACGCAGACGGGCCACAGAAGCAATGCGTCTTCGGTCCCGGGAATGCTGGATCTCAGTGGCATAGTAATGGTGTCAATTTGCAAAAAAAGCCAAAAAGGGCCTGTGCAGGACCCAGAGATTATCTAGACCCCTGGGCAGGTCTTTACAATTTAGTTCCTCCTTAGTCAGAGGCGAAGGAAAGACATTGCTTCCGCTAGCTTTAAAATGAATACTTTTAGTGTTCAATATTTAAAATTGTGCTGTTTTCTTTTTAATTGTGAAAAAAAAAGGTAAACATATTAGGTTAGGGAAAAAGTCTTTTTGCATTTTTTAAGAAAATTTAAAACATTTTTTTAATATAGTTTCTTTACATTTAACTAAAGTATGAAGGTACCATTTTGTTCGATAACTATTTGCCATCTTGTAGGTAGGGACATGATAAACAATGCTATAGAAATTTTAGGGCTTCTGATCAAAAAACCAAGATAAGAGTTTTGGCAGTCCTCTCGTGATGTTAACCTGACACTCTCTAAAGAATTCTAAAGAGACCGAAACAGGTGGAAATCTGAAGGTGCAAGGTCAGGACTATACGGCGGATGCGTTAACACCTCCCAGCCAAACTCTCTTAATTTTTGCTGAGTGGCTAAATATGTGTGAGGTCTATCGTATTCCGGCCGCTTTCTCTCAACTTTTTGCTTTAAGCTCATCAATTGTTCGCAGTAGAGTTCAGAATCGATGGTCTTGTCTGGTGGTAACAGCGCATAATGAAGTATGTCCTTCCAATCCCACCACACACACAGCATCACCTTGCTGCGAGTTAACCCGGGTTTTGCCGCAGTCTGTGAAGCCTGACCGGCCTTTGACCACGACCTTTTTCGCACGTTCTTGTCGTACGTGATCCACTTTTCATCACCAGTTATCGGCTTCTTCAAAAATGGTTCAGTTTTATTACGTCGTAATAAAGAATCACAAATGAGTACACGGTTCATTAGGTTTCTTTCAGTGAGCTCGTGAGGTACCCAAATATCAAACCTTTTTGTGTACCCAGTTTTTTTCAAATGCGCCAAAACTGTTTTGTGGTCAATTCCCAGTTCTTCAGCTACATCGTAACTACTGGTATGCCGATCTTGCTCCACTTTTTCAAAAATGGCATCCATTTTATCCGTAATAGGGCGACCAGAGCGAGGTGCATCTTTGACATCAAAATTTCCGGATTGAAAACGCTTAACCCAAATTTGTGATACTCTCACAGACTCTGCACTAGGTCCATAAACATCACAAATTTTTTTCGCGGCCTGCGTTGCATTTTTACCTTTTTTGTACTAAAATTTTAAAATGTATCGAATTTCTTCATTAGATTCACTCATCTTCACAGTACGAAAAACAAATAAAAATCTCACATTTTCCTAATTTGAATTTGGAATTATCTTCTTTAAAATGTAAACTTTTAATGATACCAAAACCAGCCAGATAGATACAAATAGTATAAAGAGATTTTATTACAAGTACATATATACTATATTGCGAAAAGACCTTTTCCCCAACCTATTTTTAAAAATACTCTTTGAGTATATAAAAAAATAAAGAAAGCAATTTTCATAAAGATGTCATAAAGATGGTAAATTTTGAAGAAAAATCGTGTTCCGTGAATTAAATATCAAGAAAATATATTGTAAAAGAGAGGAAAAACCAAATAAAGTGTAATACACACGCGGACCTGGAGAGAGCCATTTATGGATGGTTGACAAAAATGGGTATGTACAATGATTTGTTTATTAAAGAAATAAGGAGTAATCAGCGAGAAATCACTACATGTTATTCTATAAATCAAGCAAAGTAGTCGCCTCTGTATCATAGGCCTCCCCTACTTCTTTCCATTCTTCCGTTTTTCGAGCTATAGTCACCTTTTTCTGTCTACCAATTTTCTTCCTTCCCTCCTTTGAGAAAAAAGGGTAAAAAGGATAATGTATATTACTATGCAGTTATATTTGAAAAACAATATAGTACCATTTATAGCTTGAACCCTACGAGCATGTTCAAGACGTCTTTTATCTATACTATTATATAAAGAGGAAAGATTTGATTGTTTGTATGTTTGTTTGTTTGTTGCGAATAGGCTCTAAAAGTACTGAACTTGAAAATTCTTTCACCGATAGGAAGCTACATCCTTTCCGGGTAACATAGGCTATGTGGTGTTGCCATAAATATTCTAATTAAAAAGATATGGCCATTTAAGTGCCATAAATAGTTATAGTTTCTCAGGAACTACAAATCCGATTTAAAAAAATTTTTCACTGTTAGAAAACTACACTATTCATGAGTGACAAAAGTGATTTAGTGTTGCCATATACACTTTTTAATTAATAGAATATGGTCATTTTGTTGTTACTAATCCGATTTTTAAAATTCTTTCACTGATAGAAGTCTATAGTATTTCCATCTCTCTTCCTCTTATAATACTATCAATGTCTCTCATGCTCTCTCTTTGATTCTTATTTTTTGTTCAGTATGATCAATCTCTTTTCACTTTCTTTCGATTATCTTTCTCGCGCTCTCTCTCTCTCTCTCTCTGTCTCTTTCTCTCTCTCTTTTACCTATTCAATTTTATTTTTGCTCTGTCCTCTCCCTCTTAGCATCTGTCGCTTTTCTTTTCTTTTTGTTTCTATTATTTTTCTTTTTATAACTTTTTCTTACTCTCTCTCATTTTTCAAATAATGAAAAACTACACAATTACAGAATAACAAATTAAGGACATCAATTATAATATTGTTTTAAATACCCGGAGCGAAGCGAGGGCAGGCCTCTAGTTATACATATATATAAAAACATTGGTCTCCACCACTAGATAATGCTGCATCTAAAATACTAAATATATTTACTCCACTTGACAAAACTATTTTTGGTATTTTTAGAAAAAAAAAATATTGAAAAAACTAGTTAATCTAGTAAGTTCTGTAGTGGTGAATGAAAAGTAAGTAGTTGACTCGTCGTCGCTTATTTGAGATAGAAAGATCTTTGAATGAGTAAAACTAGTCTAGGTTTTTAGTTAGACTAGCAACAGTATAACTATGAAAAACACATTTAATTCCATGCTGTAGTATTTTCATTGCACGTATATCTATGAGGTTTTCTTTTATTTTATATTAAAATTTCGATCTAATTTGGCATATTTTTCAATGTTGCATTATTGTTAAAAACTCCGGACTAATTATTAGGAATTTTAAAACGAGTTACATCATGCATTAATATGTCGTTTTAAAATGTCTTCATCTCACTAACAACTTCGTTAATTCTAAAATATTAGCTAAAGGACACTAGGTCAATAACTATTGTGACAGGTAGTATTCATAGACTGATTTTGTAATCGTCCGGCAAGCGAGTGCTTTTAGTCGGTTTCCGGTGAAAATGTCACTTCCAAAATGCAAATCCGATCCTTACTTCAGTACTAATATTATTAATGCGGTAGTGTGTTTGTTGGTTTTGACCTTCTTGTTGAATCCTTGTGGAATATACGCAGTGAGTCAATTTATGGATTTATGGTAGGCTATTATTTGTAATTGTAAAGTTGCCAATTTCTATAAGATAATAATGAAATATGTTGTACTATATTTTTAGAGGTAATTCTTCATATGCTCTTTTAACTTTAATAAAATATTAAAAGATAAATTGTGATAGGGTGGTCTTTATTTTCAGATTTCTGTCCCACGTTGGGCGCCGATGTAAAGAAAATTAACTCCCATATTGTTAAAGTGACGAGATTAGATTCGAATTACAAGTTCATAAGTACGAAAGCGATGATAGAAAAATCTGAGATTTGGGACTGCTATAAAAAAGATAGTCTATGGAGTTAACTCAAAAAGAAAGCAGGCACTGATGCACTATAGATCGCCAAAGATAGCAACTAGGATGAGGTGGAATTTATTGGATTACATTTAGATAGTCAGCGTGTAACGTATCATCTAGTTACAAATTGTGTAAACTTGAGTTAATTTAAGAATTATAACATTAGTATAGTTGTTAGATTTAGTAACAAGCTTATTTTAAACTTCCAAATATTTGATAGTCTAAAATCTAATAAACCTTCTTGAAACACTCTGTCTATTGGTAAAAATTGCATCAAAAGAACCATATATAAAAAAATCTTTAAAAAGCGTTTGTAACTTATTTTCACTTACTATAAATGTATAGTTTATTGCGTTATCGAGCCAGGCTGTATAAATGCAAGCGAAGGCTTTTAGTCGGCTTCCGGCGGGAGTGCATCCCGTGACGTCACTTCCGGGAGCTTTCACTCGCCTCTGATAGTTTCTCATTTCGAACTTTTATTTCTATATTTGTTGTATAGATTTTCTTACATTTTTTATTTTATAGAAAAGATTAAAAATAATAGCTGTTTTAATACTAATATAATATATTCGCTTCGCTACGGCGTTTATTTCGGCAATTCAAGTATTACTAAAAATTTTTAGACTACGAGGAATACTGAAGTAGGGTATCAAGTAGTTCTCTTTAAAATGAAATAAAACCATTTTTTTATGTAAGTAATAAGTAAGTTTATATATTTGGATGTTTATTTCAAGATACTAGTGTACATACATTTTTAGGCACACAGATAAGTTGTAACATTAATTAATACATGGGATAAATATTATCCCAAAATAATACGGTTTCCTAAGGTTACGTTGATTATAATTAAAATATTTCGATTCAGTTCGAATGGTGACCGTAAGTCAATAAAGAAATCTCTTAAATCAACATTTGAATAGCAATCCCCATGCACTATTTATTTTTCAAGACCACGTATCAGTTTGATAGATATTGCCTTTCGCTCTGAATTTCAAATTTAAACGACAATATGAGCTGCACCTAAATCATAATCATTAATCGATGTAGGTGCAGGTTTACTAGGCCCTTTCAAATAATTCCACTCACACGTGATCTTCATTCAGGATGACCAACACACTCAAAACTACCTTCTGTGCACAACTTTAGATCATGTTTACTGTATAAAATCGATCGTCAGACTGCGTATTTATCTGAAAGTTTTACAAACACAAAGTAGCTGGCAAAACTAGTATATTTTTTATATCAAATGAGTGTATACCGTATACTCTGTATCCTTAACATCGCAGACGAGAGGGTTGCTCGTTTCCAAGTCATTATAGTGTTGTATTCGGAGAGAAATATAAAACCTTCGAAAATGGTACTCTCAACCCTTAAGAAAAATACAAGATATTAAATATCCAAATTATTTGACGTCATTACGTTAAAGGATCAAATATTTTGTCAAAAATATTTGTTTTCATAAAAGACTAACCTTTTTGAAACTGTAATTTTTTAGTTATGGACCTCCGGAAGATTTTTTTTTTTTTTGAGAAGAAAAATTTACAAAGATGGAGAACTAGTTATTTCCTACGCATTTGTATTTGACAAGAAAAATACGAAAAACTTGTTTCAAACATTTTTAAGTTTTATTTTTTTGGGATATGGTTTATTGCAGATCAATAAAATGAACGTTTATATTTTACTTCTATTATTTACTATCTACTTCTATTATATATTCTACTTAGCTTTTATTTTTTATAAGAATGAGAATGAATTCCTAATTTTGACATAGAAGATATAATTTTTAAAAAGATAAGAAAATAGAGCAAAGAAACAAACATATTTTTAATAAACAATATGGTAATTAAATAAAATATAGAATAATTAATATAGAAGCAAGAAGTCACTTGAGCTTGTAATGGTTTTTATGGAGATGATTTTTTGTATATGAATAAAATATAAAACACTAAGTAAATAAGAAAATAAAGGGTATTAATACTTATATAATAAATTCCATAGAATTTTCAATAAATGTCCATAGCAAAATCAAACATCAAATTCCAAATTGTTGGTGTATAAAATGAAAACAATAAACAATGTATTTAGACAGGTTTATTAGAATTACAATCCTTTACCAGTTTATAAATCCGGCTCGAAGGACCAATTAGTAACTGAGATACCGTACTCGGTTTCCATAGAACAAAAGGAGCACAAATAAGCGAAAAACATCTATAAGTACCCGCACTGTTCCGATGCTGTGTAATTGCTTCGCCTGAGGGTAGTCGTAGACAAAGATTATTTATTCTATGAGAAAATATTGTTAATACTTGATATAAAACTAAGTATCCAAATTACATATTTTTTCTTATCAGAAACCAAAATGTAGAATTTCTGTTATCGATGGTTAAGATTGGTTTAGACGCCTTTTTTAAATTGTGATATCTCTATCTGTTTTCCTTCCCTACTAACTGAAATATATTTTTTAAAATTTTGAAAATCAATTTTATGGATTTTTTTCTAAGTAACTTACACATTATTATGATATAACTGTAGAAGAGCTTGTAATTTTTTTTTGATCTCAAAAAAATATTATTATCTTGTGTTGATATCTAGTGTTTTTTATCGAACTCCACCGAAACGACTTGACCGATATTTATGATTTTTTTGTATATATTTGGTTGGTATGAGAACAGACTATTTCTACGTCTAGGTGAAAAGGTTAGTTCACTCCAGAAAATAATTTAAATTGACTTCCAATATTGCTTAAAACTTAAGTTTAGTTAAAAAAACTTGAATTGCATATAATTTATTTAAAACAATTTTATTACTTTATAGTAAAAATTGCAAGAACATAAAACAAGAATGGAATAAATATATTGTATCTGAAAGAAGTAAATATAATATTTATATAGTTATTGTCATATCTATAAAATGTTTATTCTCTGCGCTATGAAAAGTCCGAAAGACTTTACCGAAGCCGCCTTTAACAATCAATCAAAGTAAACCTCAACGGAGACTCTTTTAAACGAAAGTGACTATTTTAATTAATTGTATCAATATTAATGATATTTTATGTAACAAAATACACTTAAATTTGTAATCTAAAGTCTAGCCTGTGTTGTAATATATTAACAATCGAAATTATAATAAAATATAAGTCATGATAGTGGCAGTACTGAGAGACCTATAGAGTTGAAATTTTTTAACTGAAAACTGGACTCAATTCATTTTAGATGTCCACAATTATTCATAAAAAAATACTCTTTTTATTAGCATATTATTGACCTACAGAAAACGTTGACGAAGTATGGCTTCGATAAAAAGAGCGGCTTATTGGCTATCTTGGACTATGTAGTATTGAACCGTCGTTTCGGAAAATTAGAACTGAAGTTTTATTGGGAATAACAGGAGAGATGACAAAAACAGACAAGGGTTTCGTTCAAAACGAGATGTAGGGTAGTTAGTCATATATATCCCATCATAGCACCATATCTTATCTCATACTAACCCAGGATCCAGTAGCCAAGGAAGATGATAATCGACTCATCCTTGGGATATGAGTAGGACATGATTAGTCGTCATCTGTTAGAGCTACTATAAGTTCATCTCTACGTTATGAGGTGCAATTTTACAGCAAATTATTACTTTCTTTTCACTTCGGAAAATATATAAATTAGGGTTGTACGATAAAATTTAAACTACCAAAGTTGTTAAAGTTAAATCGTTGAATTTCACGAGTTATTTCTTATCGCGAGGTTACTCGATTGGGAACTTCTTAATGTATTTTCTATTTACTACTATTACTTGTTTCGTATACGAGCTATACTTATATTATGTATATTAATTGTACAGTTACTTTAGTTTCTCTTTTCAAGTAGTATTGCTTTTTCTTCCTTTTTTTACTGACTGATAAATCAGAAACTGTAAGTGCAACGCAAAAACAATATTAGTTTCAAATTGTTTTTTAACTTCGCTAATTTTTATAATTAACCTACAATATTATATTTAACCCTTTATGTATAGATTAATCTACAAACTTAATTATATTCTCAATTGTATGATTGTCTTGTTTTAATGCTTTTACTTTTACATGTGCTTCTGCATTTACCCTAAATTCTGTCTCTTTGTTGCTTATTTCACTCATAATAATCAGCGTATAAAGTATATAAGGCGAAAGAGTTCTAAAACGCCAAACAAGAATAATTTCTTTTTAGTCATTTTGTTAGTCTCTGTAATACTGCTCTAGTAGGAACACAAAGATCTAGATCACTATTCGAATGATATAATGTAATTCATTATTCAAGATTATTACAAACGTCCACAATATATATACATATGCGAGCTTGGTACACTTAAACGTGATATTTATATGAATACCCGGCGTGAATAGATTCTGCTCTTCCGTTTGCTATTTGGGTTGCGGTTTTTAGACTACATTGAATAAGTTTATGAACTAACAAGTATGTTAATTTGAATAGGCAACTTATATAGTTTACACAATTTAGTCGATCCGATCGACCGTTTCTCGGCAAACAGCAGCACAAATCACTGAGCTAGTCTATTCAAAGCATTTCAAATAGAAAGCTGAAACTAATCCTCTATTGAGTATTGTTCAATCCTATAACACATATAGCCATATTAAATTAATGTGATTTTGGATACGTTAAACTGTATACGGACTCCAATGATAGTTCAGCTAATAAATTTTAGCTTAATCCAATATCAGGCAGTAGCTTAAAAACTAGTTCACCATCTTGTCATGTTGGGTTTGCAAGTAATGTTCTTCAATCTTGAGTTGTCCACCATATTGGATTTAGAGAAGAGTCATTTTAATTTTTTTAGATATATCAACAAACCCTTTCATTTAATATCCATATCATATGCATGGGTCTTCCGCCATATTGAATTTATAATGAAAAGTCATGTTACTATTCCTATTCTTCACAGCTAACCCTTTCATTTGATACTCATTATAAAAATTGTTAAAAATAGTCAGCCGTCTTGGTCGCCGCCATATTGGATTTTGAATGAAGATTAAAGTGAACTGAAATAACTAGTCTGCCATTTTAGTCCATCCGCCATAGTGGATTTAACATTTGATTTTATTTGGCATACATCCTCTTAACGTGTATGCAAAATTTCATCTCAATCGGAAATGATTTTTTTCTGCTGGGTGGTTCAATTGCATCATAATTTTAACTTGATAAATTAAAACAGTACAAATTCAAACTACAAGGCAGGCGACCACTACTTTATTGTTCAGCACTCCGATACTTCCAAACATTCTAATATATAATGATATTATATCTTAAATGTCTGAAATAGTTAGCCGGTGCTTGCCCCCTAATTGAATCTGTTAACGTTACTCCGTGCTCTTGTCGACTATACTGTCCATTAGAGGTTATAAACATGTTTGTTCTTAATAACTATAAAGTTAAACTATAGTTTTTAAATTATTATTATCTATATAAGAATACTAGCAGTATCCTTTCACCCTTCCACGTAAGGTAAATGCTTAATTAGGAAGAGGCCGCGTCAGTAGTCCAATAATAGGGTTTGAACCCACGACTTATCAATCGTGAATCCAACCCCTGAACCACTGAGCTACAGAAACTGTGGTACACTACTTTTGCCTACACTGCTCGACCTCGTAAACCATGAACTGATTAAAAATATAAAAGATTAACGTGATGCAATTAAATATTATATCAATATCTCGTATCTATCCATAACCTCCGTAGCTATCTGTACGTTTAAATAAAAGTAAAATAAGTTTGCATTCCACGTAGCAGACGCGCGGGAGCAGTATCGTCGCATAAGAACCAATCACATGTGGCGAGCTCCTCCCCACGGCGCTAAAAATATCATAAGAATGACTTTTAAGCATACAAGGTTAGAATTAAACTTAGATGCCGGCAACTATAGCAAATCAAAATTCAACAGTGTTGCTAGTGTTGATAGAAAAAGTTATGTAAGTGAAACGAAATAATATAAATAACTATTAATATTTAATTTAAAAAATACTATTAACAATAAAGCATAAAAAACTAAAAACAGGTAGGTAACGATGAAGTGAAAAAATTTAGAAATATAAGCATAGTTTTGATAAGTTTCCTCAATTCCTCAAGTATCTCATCATGGAACTGAATTTCGAAAAAAGGGATCAATCCGTAAGCGTATCCTGTCAAACACAAAAAGTAATTTTCTGTGATAACAAACATTAAAAAAAAACTGAATTTTTAAGCGGTTTTTTTTTTAATTTTTTGAAGTCGTTTGAAAATTATTATTAATTTAACTAACATCGATACTGATGAAAAAACTATTTTGAATTAAAAAATGTATATATGAAAGTTGTTTTAGATCAATTAGGTCGGCTTTGGGTTCAAGCTCAGGTTGTGGGTTTAACTCCCACTAACTGATATTTCTGATATAGTAGTGTTACTTATGATGTTGGTAATACTAATAATTCGAGTAGTATACTTTTATTTATTATGTTGGTAGGATTGATATGTAGCATTTTTATTTTCTTGAATATTGAACAACTGATAAACATTAATCTAAGAAGTAGAGATTGCAAAATAAATACACCGTCACGACGGAATAATAATAATAATTTTTTTTTATAGTGGATAAGGTACTAACGAGCAGATGGTCCACCTGATGGTAAATGGCCACCATCGCCCATAGACATCGACAAAACAAGAGACACAGAGAGACAACCTCGTTTTGTCGATGCGTTGCATCCTCAAAGATAGAGTGGGGAACGGACCCAGAGTTAAATCCCTAAGTAAACTAGATCCGCAGCATTAATGGGATTGGAGTGGGGAGGGAGTAAGTCTGGTCCATATGCGGCTCGACCGGAACGCGTCTATGACACTTGGCGGTCGGATTCGCATTCTGGTGGTCGCAGCCAGTCGGGGAACAGATCCCCTACCATCAAGGGGGTGCTGGGTGACTCGGCTTTTACGAGATGCTCTCCAAGCGGCAGAGGGGAATAGTATTCTATCCCGTTCCCTCACGGGTAAAATTGCATCGAGAGTAATTAAAAAAACGCTGAAGGACTGTGTCTAGTATAACCCTCAGGAGTAATATTCTAGTCAAGCTCTTTACTTATATTAGAAATACTAAATATATACAGAGATCTTACAAAGTTCGGACCCTCAGCAAAAGGAGTCAAAGTTTAGTGTTGTTCTTGTCAACCGTACTGTCCATTAGGGTAGACTCGACTTCCGCCTCCGGCTATATTCTCCTCACTTTCAATGGCTTTTCAACTCAATATTGTTATGTGGGCTTATATTAAATAATTCTGTATAGATTTTTTTCGGTCGATTATACTAATAGAATTTATTATAATTTAAAAAAGTACGCGAAGCTTTTATATTTTTTTAGGGAGAGCCTACTTTAGGGAGTAACATGCACTTGGAACGGAAACCGAATAACCAATATTAAACACTTACTCCAAACCTTAGTAATGGTGACCCAGCATCAAGACTGGCTGGATCCTTTTGACAACTAGCTCAAGTACATACAGTCTTGAAATAAAATAAACGCTACTATTACTATTACTACCCGCGAATATAAATTCATCAACGGTGTTGCTAACTGGTGACGATTAAATATCTCATTCAACCCCTAACAAACATTTCTCTTCCCATTGATACGCTTATGCTTGAAAATGTTTACTTTAAATCCAATATGGCGGACTCGTAAAGACAGCAGAGTAAGTTTTTTATTTACACGCATGATATGGGTTAACTTAGATGAAAGATTTTCTGTGAAAAAGAAGAAAAAGCTTATCACAATAAATAAAAAGAATTTAATAGGGAAAAAAGAATTCCGTCAAAAAAGTAAATTATTTGACTTTTGTAATGTCTTTAGTTAGCAACATTGCTAATGTCTTTTGATATTATTTGCTCGGTTTCCATCTAAAGTGTATATTATTATTGTTTTACGTGTTGCTGTGCAGTATATCTTCCATATAAATAATAAAAAATGATATAGCTTCGGTAAAGATACTTTAGGTAACAGTCCCGTCAGTATCTAAAAAGATCCATCGATCTAAGTCAACTGGCCATGTTTAATCACGAGTTTAATTCTAGAGCCATTTTGAATGCTGATCCAATTTTCTCCCAACACTGTTATATTTCACTCGCTAACAAGTCAGATAGATTGACTATCAAATTTCTTTTCATGTACCATATTCATTTAAATGTTCTGCATCTAAATGCATCATGTCGTAATTGCTAGCTGCACCCCGCGGTTTCACCCGCTATATTTTGGATAATTTACAATATATCATTATAAATTATAGCCTATGTGTTATTCTGATGTGTAAGCTATATTATTGTTAAGTTTCATCAAAATCCATTAAGTAGTTTTTGCGAAAAACACTAACAAAATTTTTTTACAAACTTTCGTGTTTATAATATTAGTAGAATCAAAAAGGAGTTATAATCTATACGGAGTTCAACGGTATCCTGGCTTGACTAGAATATCTTCTAGGGCTTAAACTCAGAGCTTCAGCGTTATGACTAGAATACTTGTGATGTAATAATAATTACTCTGTCATGACGGTATATTTATTTTGCAATCACTACTTCTTCGATTGATGTTAATCAGTTGTTCAACAATGAAGAAAGTAAAAATGCTCTTCATATCACTCCTACCAACATTATAAGTAACGAATAAAATTAGTCTTGCTAATATCATAATTAACAAAATATTTATATGTTTTTTCATTCATATTTTTCCTTTTTATGTACCTTGAAAAAATATGTACCTATTACTGTGCACTATTTGTGTCATTCTCTTACATCAGAAGTGAGTCACAAGCCCCAGTCAGTGCTCTAAATCTTGTCAAAGAAGCATATTATAAAATATTACTGTTCAGTTATAAGGATTATCCACTTACAAATGTTTTTTATGCAATTCATCCGCAATTCTGATGACACTTTCACGAGTTAGTTAATCGACGAGAATCTTATAGTTTTTACAAATTTATTTCAGTCTTTCGAAAAACATGTCTCTTTGCTGAAATATTTCGTTGATGAACAAGTTTGAAAGAAGTAACCTAGAAAGAAGATCCTCAAGTAATATTGACCCTACAAAAGTATCATTTGCAATGTAGACCTAGCTTTACATGCAATGACAAATGAATTGGAATATTTATTTCATAGGTAGACAAAACTTCTTGAAACGGAAGAAACAATAGTATTTGCATCAAATAATATATTTTCCTTAAAACCAAGTTAACATAGCTTATCTTTACAATTTAAATTTCAAATGTACAGAAAAGAAACATGTAAAGATCTTGAGACATTTACGTCCAGATGCAAATGAACTTTATACTTTTATTTACGTTAAAATAGTAAAAACAGGCATTTTATGAAAGCTAGATAACGTCAGGCACAGTTTTTCCTGTCACCGCCATATTTGTGGTGAGGGTTAAATGTTCTTGGATTTAAATAAAAAGCGTAACAATGCAAGAGATATTGTTTTAACATTTATACAGAATTCATATGTTTTATGCATCCAACTGTGTATGGATTTTCACATATCATTCATCTGTTTTTGTACTTTTTAACAAATATCACTAACTACCCGATTTCACTTGGAATTTTCACTCTTACGTTATTGAGTTTTAATTTCTCGTTTACTCATACAATAACGAAATATTGAATTTGAATATTAGCAAAACGAAAGTATAGAAAGCAAGTAGGAAAAGAGGAAGGAATGAAAGTGAACAGGTATGATGGTAATAATTGTGTGAGAGAGAGAAAATAAAATCTCGAAATAATAAAGAAGTTGATGAAAGAAAAATGCGAGAATTGACGAAATGGAGGAGTTAAGGAACTAAGAGAAATTCGGGAATAAAAGAGTTCACATCTTCAATCTAAGTAAGGACAAAATATTAAGACAAAAGTTCCAAAGTGAGTATAAAGAGAACCAATTTATTTAAATGTATAAAATGTAAGATTTGAACTTGATATATTTGTCCCTGACATAGAAACTTTTTAAGAGACGTAACACATAATCTAGCACTAGACGAGAGCAGATAGCTAGCTCATTTTATCCCTATAGAAATGGCACTCAAATGCAAAATGAAGCTAGCATTCTTGACACCATTTTTAGAAGCAATGAATAAAGTAATTTAATACATATTTTAACATTCACTATACAAATAAAATAAAATTTACATAAAAATATTGGTAATGTGATAAAAATAGATGGAAAACCTCTCTCATTCTCTTGAATCTTCGTTATATTATACATTGGTATTAAAAATAATAATCAAGTAACGTATATACTTTTCTCTTACATTGTCTTGAATTTTTTCAGTAATATTCTCCCAATTAGAATTCCTATATTTCAACTACATTCTGCAACAATATGCCTGTCTCGACATCTGCGACAAATGATACTTTCTTTCTCTCCTAAAAAAATAATAATATTTGAGAATGTAAAAAGTTTATTAACAAATTAAAAACTAAGGATGGGATGCTAAATGGAGTCTCAAAATATAGTTTAGAGTATCAAAACATAAAGCGTTGTTCTTAATTTACACTTCTCATTAAAACGTAAAGAAGTACACTATCAAACAAACTATAACAATATGAATATTACGTCTAAATCTAGTTTATAGACCAATAATTTCCTCACACATAGAGTATAGATAGGATTCATTTCCTTTCACCTCGCTTCGGATATGAAATGCATGATACCGCTGCATCTGCTTAAATCCTCTGATATGTTAAATTTATTCTCGTACTGACTAAAAGTGATATTGTAATTTTAAATCTAATGTTTAGACATTATTTTACACGTATAGTATGTCGGAGAATAGTAAAAGGTTATCGATTAAATCGAATCATCATCGCTGTCTATGGCGTTGGAGTAGGGTAGTAGTCACTTCCGTTATTTTGACAGTCTCGACACTCGACCCTTTATATGCCATCGACAGTCTGACTGAAGTCTTAGTCGTGCGCGGTCTCTCAAGAAGTGAAGTAGTGTCTAAATAGTGATAGTGTTGTGCAGTCTTGTGTTAGTGCTAGGAGTGCTGTCCGATCAAGGTCACGTGAGTACCTTACAATGTAATTACCTCGTCTTGTCTTAGGTTAGGTTTATGTGCGTTTAACCTTGGGTTTAAATAGAGAGCCTAGCAGTGGAGGCGAGTGTTGTAATTACTTAAAGGAGGTCCTTAAGCCTACACCTTGGTCACAAGTCCAAGGCACTGCTTAGGTTTCTCTCGTAATTGTTAGAGATCATATTTGATCATTTATAGGTTCATTAGGAGTATCTGCGTTGCGTTTACCCAATATTCCATTCAATACCATCACCCCCTTTTAGTGTTTCCCAATATTCCCCATCTTCCTCCTTCCATTTCCTTTTCATCATTTTAAAATCCCCGACAAATATATATAAAAATATAAATTTTTGTAGCGATGAAACACAAACGCAGTAATAGTCTAGTGATTACATTAGTGTCTTACTCGGGAGGTACGAGTTCGATCCTGGGCACGCACCTCTGACTTTTCTGAGTTATGTGTCTTTTAAGCAATTAAGTATCACTTGTTTTAACGATGAAGGAAAAAATCGTGAGGAAATCTGCACTCCTGAGAGTTCTCCAAAGTCCTCAAAGGTATGGTAAAGTCTGCGCATTCACTCTGGGCCAACGGTGGACTATGATCTAGCCCCCTCCTCATTCTGAGAAGGAGACCCGGCTCAACTGTGGGCCATTAATGAGACACACGAGAAGGGTAACCTTAATCACAACACTATAACACTAACTTCCATGTTCACTGCACGAAAACACCAGAGAGACTGAGACTAATTTATCGCACTAAAGGTTATATAATGTTTTCACGTTGGTATACTCGAAATAATATAAAATGATATACCCGCTACTATTACTTTATAAACAGTGTTGCTAACAAAATTGTTCATTATAAGACTAAGGATTGTAATGATTTGTATGTTGTGTGTAAGTAAGTTAAGTTAGTTTATTGATGCATTTTAACATCTCTTCTGTTAACCTAACCGTTGATAACTTTATATTCGCGGGTAGTACCTTACATTTTATTCCAATACTGTATATAACCTCTGCTCTGATAGGCTTGAGCTAGTTGTCATATGAAGCTCGCCTGGTGAACATTATTGTTGTGCAGTCTCCTACTAAGTAAAGAGTAAGTTTTAACATTTTTTTACTAGATTTTAAGTGCATATTATTATTGTCCTGTGCGTGTTACTATGCGGTATAGGTCCCATGTAGATAACATTTGTTAAGATTTCAAATGTTTTGTGTGTTTTCTATCGTGTCTTTATACAATATTATATATGGTAATATCATAGTATTTTTAAATACCATGTTTTTTTAAATAGTTGTATCCATATGAGTGTAAAGTATACTATAATAAAATCGATTACTGTAGCAATGCCTGTATCCATAATTTAAAAAACGAGGAAAAGACGTATTATGTTTTAATTTGGATAATTTTTACTATCCTTTTAAGATACGTATAAAAAGTCGGGATTATAAATAAATTACATCTCATATTTATATGGGAGGTATAAAGCTACATACAAATGCATTATATAGCAACACTGAATTAGATATAATACAACTATACCCTATAATAGTGTAAAGCATACTTAGTACAGTACAATCGATGATATATTAATTTCCTGCAACTGCACGGATGCAATGATATCGTGTGCTATACCTATTATATGTTGATCGAATCTGATTTACTGTTTTGAATTTCAGGATATAATTTATTTACAAATATTACAATTTAGTATACTGCCTAAGCTGCCCTCGCTTCGCGAACTACTGGTAAAAGTTTGATGAAAAACGTTTTAGCATTTCTCATCGTTCAAACTTTCCCTGGTCTCCAACAAGTATTTCAAAAACAAAATTAGCCAAATCGATCCAGTCGTTCTAGAGTTTTAGCAAGACTAAGGACTATCAATTTTTTTTTATATATATTCCTATTTAGATATGTTTAAAAAAACTGTATTAATAAAAGTTCTAACTGTATAAATAAAAAAACAAAAATTAAAATAAAAAAAATAGTGAGTTCAACCAAGTGACCAAAAAAAATCTACATTTTAGGAATACCCAAAAAAATGTAAAAAAAAAAAACATATTTAAAAGCCAAATATACAATAATTTAAATAATATTATTAATATGAATCAATTCTTTTCCTTTTTAAATATCTTTATATGTATGTATGTATTAATGTGTAGTTTGATTTAATTCGATCTAGGGGACTAAGCAAAACACGTTAAAACGAAAATGGCCGACAAAAGGTGCGTCTTTTTTCAATAAGGAAAACACAAACAAATCGTTCCATCAGCCAGATACAAAAATGCTTAGTAGCCACCCGGTTTCATTTCCGTGGTGGTATCGATAAATATTTTGCGCCACTCCATAAATAACCCATAATGGATTCCCATTCGGTCGCGGCTTATGGTGAGACGCCACAGATAAAGAATCGCTGTATTTTTTATCTATATCTACACTAATATTGTCTGTATCTTTGTTTGTTGCGAATAGGTTCGTTCTTTCAATAATAGAAAGCTACGTATATCCCTTCCAAATAGTCGCACATTCACGCACACTTTTTTGCGTTTATATTGCAAATGCTGGCTGAACCCAACGAGATAGTTTAAAATAATGTACTACAGTATTGTACACCTTAAAAAGGTCTACAAAAAAGTCTGTGATGGTATATGTTTATCTCTTAGGGAAAACCCACAATAACCATATTTTATCCTTTACTTTTTACGAAAAATAATGGCTTAATTACGAAGCGATTTTAAACAATACAGTATTTATCCTTATGCAATTAAGTACCTTAAATGCATTGTGTATTTGTTATAGATCAATATGGCCCTTAGTAGTATGGGAGCCCAAGAGGGATTTTTTTGGATTTACTCGAGCGCGTCTGATTAAGGTAAGGTGGGTTAATTGCATGATAGAATGCATGTATTTTGAAAATCTGACGATTTGGGCGTCGCGGACCGCGGACGAGCTTGTACCATCAGCACACCGCATCCCGACGTCATAACATCATCACAGATAATCACAAAACAACGCATTTATGTCATTTTATGTATGTATGTATCACTTAATATCCCCTCTGAATATCTGACGGCGCTTGAATACATTTTTTTCTACCCTTCTAGATGGCCACCCTCACAATTCAAGTCGGTAGATGAACATACCGTCATATCAGTGGTAAGTCGGACCATCTTAACAAACAATATATGACATCTGGCTAATTATCTTCTTGTAATTTTGTAACTTCTTTTCAGAAAAAAAAGTTAAGCATTAATGTTATATTAAATTATTTTGGTCCGGGAAGTCGTCCTTGGTAAGAATTTTATTATTTACAGTTTATTATAAAAATTTGGTACAAAGATTTAAACAAAAAATAACACGCATAACATAGATTTACATCTCCAACCTTAGTTTATATCTGGTACTATAGTACAGGCACTACTTTCAAGAGCAAATTAATGATAAATGTATCGAATGCTAAGTTGTTTTCAATTTTGTGAGCCTATAAGTCCTTCAATTCTATCTATATACAATGATATATCATATGTATCTAGAAAGTTTGTTTTTTATTGATTTTTCCATTAATTTTATATCTTCGACGTAAAGTATAAAATGATTTCGCCGCACCCGCGGTCAACCATTGTTATTTAAATGCGTATTGAAAAGTTGGGAATCTTCGTCTACAGAATATCTATCTTTCTTATCACATTTTTTGTAATGTAAATTGTTTTATATATCAATTTTATAAATACAATTGTTGGAATATTGTCGAAAATTATAAGTAAATTCTATCCCAAAATTTAAATTGTGAAAAATCCAATTCTAGCAAATTTTAATTTGTTTTCGACTTCGTTCGCATGTTGCTCTGGTCCTATGAGTCGTAGCGAGATGTTAAATAGGCTTAGTTACTCCTTGTTACATCAGATATCTGCCAGTTAAAGTCCCGTCAAAATCGGTTCAGCCATTTAAGAGATTAGCCGGAACAGACAGACAGACAACAATTGTAAAAAAAATGTTGTTGTTGTATTTACACCATGTATACATCCATATGCACTTAGTAAGTAGTAAAAAGCGGTTATTTTAATATTACAAACAGACACTGAAATCAATTATTTTGGTAGAGTTATGAAATCATAAATAATGTGTAATTTTTAAAAAGAAAAGAAGAATGAAAATTGAAACAATCACGATTAAGTTTATCATTGAAATTACTTCTAAATTGCAGCCACTATCATAGAGATCCAATTGATAGACAACTGAATCAGTTTAATGGTTCAAAGCAATAAAAACTCCTTTTTTGTTGTAGCATAAACGCCACTACAACTCGTTAATCAGAGAAACTCTCTTCTAAATCATTTATAAAGACGTCGCCGGAGCAGTAGACGAGAGCGAATTTTTCTTGTCTTAAGTAAATAAAAATCCAATCAGCGGCAAATCCAATTTTCATTCCGCCCGTTGGATTCACCCGGGATTCGAGCCTCATTTTTTACTTTTTTTACATTTTCACACTATTGCGCTATTCGTTTCTTGAGACATTTTTAAAATTATTATCTTTGACGTCGTGTTGAGTTTGTTTAGTTTTATATTCATTTTATAGTAAGTTCAGCTTCGCGGACTATTTTTAATACATTGAAATAATAAAAAGTATATAATACATTGTAGATAATAATAGTTTATTACTTATATGTACTATTCTAAAATCATTGTGGGGTATTTATTATAATTAATTAGCATACCTTTTTGGGAAATAAGACTTTACCATTTTTTTTATGGTAGTTAAGGTGGATACGAGCAGATGGTCCACCTGATAGTAAGTGACAACCATCGCCCATGGATATGGAATCTCCAGGAGGGTGAGTGCCTGGTGATCTGTAACACAGGTCCAGAGCCCATAATGGACACCAGGTTCTCACAAAGTAATTTTTATTTTTTTTTTGTATCGGTAACACTAGAGATATCCTCTTGTTTAGTCGATGCGTTGGATCCTTGAAGGGGAAGGGGAGTGAAGAAAAAAATGTCATATTTTATATTTTCATTTATTCATATAAAGTCGATGTAATATTGCATTGTGTATATTTGTATGTGTTTTATGATAAAAACTATGTCTCGAATAAAGAAATACGTCGATTCATTGTGAGTGCATCCTGCCCACGTAGTGTACTGTTCAGGTCACTGACCCACGGTTATGATGTAGGAGGATTATTTTTTTGAAGCGTCAGTAGCTCAGTGGTTCGGGCGTTGGATTCATGATCGATAAGTCGTGGGTTCAAATCCCGGACGTTGGACTACTGGCGTGGTCCACTCCTGACACAAGCTATTTATTAGCTTACTAGGAGGGGTAAAGGGAATACTAGTAGTATGTGATCCATACTGCTAGTAATCTTTAAAAAAATAATTAAAAAATCACGCGAGTCCTTAACTTTATTACTTGACCTAGTTTGTGAAAAAGCATTATGAACCTATTAATGAATCACACGCCCAGGCGCTGATAGACTTCCTGTATAAGTTCCATTATCAGATAGACAGAATTGTAGTTAAATATAACAGAAATTCACTACTTCTTTTTAAATCAATATTTCCAAAATGGAAGCAAAATTTTATCTCATCTGGATTCTTTTTGTCAAACTTAATCTTATAAATCACTCACCACTCAGCTTTCGCGAGATAAAAGCTCCGAGAACTGCACAATATCTCTTAATATCAATTTCTATAAGTACACGAGAAGTATCTTACAAATTGTTCTGAACATTTACTAAATATTATACTAGAATTAGAGATAGAGAAGATTCCTTTGAGAAGTTTTAAGATTTCTAGGATTTTACTTTCGACTTGGAAATCATTTTGTTTAACTGATCTTAATTTCAAAAAAAGAAAAGCGACAGATGATAAAAGAGAGAGAACAGAGCAAAAATAAAATTGAATAGGTAAAGGAGAAAGAGAGATAATAGAAAGAAAAAAAGCGAAAAGAGACTGATCATTCTGAACAGATAAAAATTAAAGAGAGAAAAAAGAGACAATGATAGTATTATAAGAGGAAGAGAGACTGAAATACTATAGACTTCTCTCAGTGAAAGAATTTTAAAAATCGTATTAGTAGCAACAGAATGGCCATATTCTATTAACTAAAAAATGTATATGGCAACACTTAATCACCTTCGTAACTCACGAATAGTGTAGTTTTCTCTCAGTGAAAGAATTTTGAAATCGGATCAGTAGTTCCTGAGAAACTCTTCAATTTACAAAAAGACCACGTTACGGCACTTAAATGGCCATATCTTTTTAATTAGAATATTTATGGCAACACTACATAGCCTATGTTACCCGGAAAGGATGTAGCTTTCTATCGGTAAAAGAATTTTCAAAATCGGTTCAGTACTTTTCGAGCCTATTCGCATCAAACAAACATACAAACAATCAAATCTTTCCTCTTTATATAATAGTGTAGATGTAGATGTGGATATAATAATAATTGGCGAGTCTCCGTCTACCCATTTTTCAATGTATAAAAACATTGTCGGGTAGACGCCATAGGTCATCCATAGCATTAGTTGTTGAGTCTACTATTACCCTAATCCATAGCCCAGCATTATTAATTTCTATACAAGCCGGGGATTGTCCTTGGGTGCATTCTCACAGTGCATACAGGGATAATCGTTGGTTTGTATCACATCTCATATAATATTAAATTATCTAAAGGGCCTCTACGTGTTGGCCACGGCTCCGTGCACGCTTTCCAAGGGACATATATAATAATAATTTATAATATATTTTTACTTTATTTTTTTAAATTGTTACATTATCCGTTTCACTTTCATGAAAATTATTCGAGTACTGTTCTTGTCTAACATATATACATGTGTTGAGAATATCTTTTAAAATAACAATTAGATAAAATAACAATTAGATTCGACACTATTATAATGTAGAATTTTGGAAAATAGTTTTGGTCAAATATCCGTCGTCCCCACTCATCAGCTTGCCATGAAGTCTATCAACCTTGATTTTGTCAGCTACGTCTTTTAGTCTAGATCTATTGAATAAATTAAAAACAAAACTGAATATTCAGTTTTTCAATTCATTAAAACATGAATTGTATTCGTACTAATAAACGTAGTATTTAGTACTAAATTCCACTTTTTCGTCATTAGTATGTGATTGAATATAGTTTTGGCATATTGTTGGTGAGAGTGCCCCGTGGGACGGGGTCGGGTCTGCTCGACCTCCTAAATTCAATAACTCAAACATTTCAAACTTGTTCCGCTACCAAAGTTCGGTGGACTGGGAATGCATGTAGTGTATGCACTATGCACGGTGATTTGCAACTATGTTATTATTTTATATTATGCATATTTCCACCATTCAGATTTTCATGCCTCAAATGTTTGCTTAATGAAATATCTACGTGGAATAATTAAATCAATTCATTTCTAAAATATTAAAAACGGTATTTTTTTAGTTCAATTTAGATGTAGATCTGTGCACCGGATATTGCATAGTTGGTAACTTTCAGGTTTTGCTATAAAATGATTGTTTCTGTTGCAAGCGGGTATTCTTGTATAGTGTGCGTAGTGGCAACGCTGTTGGTTATACTGATAGGGGAGCCAGATTCAAATTCGGTCAATCATTTCCTCTCGAATGAAAATTCATATACTGCATTAGAAATATATATTATGATCACTCGTGACCGTCGGCCGCTATTCCGTGGGTGGGGCGAGCAGTGGCAGCCTTCCAAACATGTAGAAATATTTATTTTTCAGTCATTTCCTCCCGTTTAAAATTTTTTGGATTATAATTTACCTAGAATCTCTTGAATCTTGAAGGAATAATGAAGTCAGCTGACCATAATGTGGTGGAATATACGTCAGCTGCTTGACCATGTAACATTTTTTCCTGCAAGATATTAGGTGAACTATAATCCAACAAATTTGAAATTGGGAGGAAATAACAAAAAAAAAATTTTTTCTTTAGGTGTTTGGGAGGCTGCCACTGCTCGCCCCACCCACGGAATCGCAGCTGACGGTCACGAGTAATCATAATATTAACCCCTCATGCATTTCACGAACTTTCGCTTGGGAGGGACTTGGTCATGAAAATCTGTCACTGGCTCCCGTATGGTACGTACCGTGTGTGAATGAAAAATTATATTGAATATTCGTTTTGTTTTGCTAAAGCCTTCTGTAGTTTAACAAAGTGTAACAAAACAAAATAATTCAGAATTTACTCAAAATTTAAATGCTAGTTTTTAGTACTCAAGATAAAACATATTAACTCAAACTTTGACTATCCTATTATGGAGAAACAGTCCTATCTCCTGATTTAATAATCAGTCGGTATCATAATGTTGCATTGAAATTGATACACTTTTTAGTTCAATCTCATATCAGGAAGTTACTGAAAGATGGTTCTATACATTGTGGGTACATACTTTATTTATTTATTTTATTTTTTTATTTAATCACGAAACCCTTGACCTTTTTCAAAATTAAAACATGCGTACTTTTTTTAAATAAAGTTCTATATTCACTTAAGTTTTTAGCTATACCTGTTCTTGTTTCTTCTTGCTTTTACGTTCTTATTTTAATAAAAAAATTGGAAACCGGTTTCTAGAAAGTATTATAATTCAAGAACAACTCATAATACTTTCTTTTGGATTTTTGTACTGAATTAAAGCTATAGACTGACACAAAAAGGGCTGAATAAATTTTAGTGAAATGAAACAAATGATTATGAAAGAAAGAGTAAATGATTTTCATTGCTAAATATCTACTCTACTTCCTAGAGTCATAAACACTCCGTTTTACCTAAACGAATAAAAAGACTAAAATACAGAGTATCAATAGCAGTATAACGTTGAGGATTAAACATACAAGGCATGAAATGTCAAAATCCTGAAATGATCAGAGACTCAGTGAGTAAGCGCGGTATCAATATCAACAGATTAGCCGCGTGACCGTGTCTACGACAAGCCGCGTCAAAGGGACCGGAAAATATTGGTTTGGGTCGTATCATAAGCTACAGCGAGTAAATTGCTTTAATATTTTATTCTTTCAATCGTAACATACGAGTATGTTAGTGGATATGATGAGGATTCGTACTGGACACACTCCTTTGAATAAATTCGCTTACTTTATGGGCAAAGTTGCGTCCCCTAATTGTTATGCGTACGACAAAGTTGAAGATACATACGACATTTTATTTGAGTGTGTTGGGAACGAATAATTTAGGTGGGAGATATTTTCTTGAAACCCAATATTACGGGCAATGGGTGGGTGTAATATTGGCCGATCATTTGACTGAGGAGGCCAGGGGGCTTAGTAAGGTGGCAATCGCTTTGAAGCGACTCTATATCTATGATTGTAATTGCTGTATCATTCATTAATTAAAATTGACTGCAAATGTATCTTACGCCTAACGATTGAAATCGCCGCAATTGTCAATATCGCCGTGTTGACAACTGTCAAAAATGTCACTTTACTGTGCATTTGTATGAAAATACTTTTTTGTCTCATTCAATTCGTTTGCCTAAATTGAGCAATTCAACATTTGCTGTTAATTTTCGTTTTTCTATTGTAAGTCACGTGACCTTTTCTTAACCTTACGTCAATCCCATACATTTTTAATTTTTCAAAAAGCATTATTGAATATTGATTTGACATTTTGCTGAAGCCCCAGGGCATTATTATGGTTAGCCGGAAAATGTCTCCCACGAAGATGAACTTCACAAAATAAGTTTAAAAGTTTTATGTAATGTAAAAAATATTGATGTTTGAATGCCGTTTGTTTCCTTACGGAGCGACGTTGTCTCTAAGAAGACAAAGCTCCATAAATAAAAATTTGATGAAACCCATATGTAGATATTCAAAGTTTTTCTATTCTGATTATAAAGCACAGTCAAAAGTTCAAGTCTCTGAAGCCAATGTATTGTTAACTATGACGTTGGCAACACTAAATTGACTAGCATCCTATTATTTATGATGTTGGCAGGATTTATATGAGTAGCATTTTTATTGAGGTCTGGATCCAAAGTAACCCTCAGGAGGATATTGTAGTCAAGCCGTCATATTGTTGGTCTGCATATTTCAATTAATATTTTAAAATGGTGTGATTATCTGAATAACACTTATTCATGATTTATTAATAATAAAAACTTAACAACAACGTAAGATAAATTAAACTGGCGTTATTCTATTAACACAAGTATTATAAATACCCACCAATAAAATTACCAAATATGAAAATAACAGTTTGATTTTAACTCTAGCAAACATAGATAAGTAATGCTTAATCAAAAAAATCAGTCACTTTTCTCTTCTGTTTTACAACCGATTTTCGTTAATAAAAATTACGTATAACGGATATTCCTTCATAAAAAAAATTACTATGATATGGATTACAAACTACTAGAATTTTTACCCCTCCAAGAAAGGTAAAATGCTTGTGTTAGGAGTAGGCCACGTCAGTAGTCCAACATCGTGAATCTAACACCTGAACTACTGAGCTACTAACTTTATTAACACATTTTAAACTATTTTCTGAAGTAATTAAATCTCTTATTACATTAATTACTAAAATTTACAACAACGCTTCAGTTAAATAATTGTAACCAAATATTTTTCCAAGTGAAATTGTTGAAAAATTTTCCAACGGAGTTTCGAAGAGTAACTCTATGAATACATTCAGAAAGCGTCGGCATGAATATAAAATGAATAAAAATGAATAAAGCGGGGGAGCGGTTAATCATCGACACGAAATATTCGACTTTCGAGATTAAAGGCGCTTGTTTTGTAACTCGTTATGTACTTAACGTGATAAATATGTACTTATTTGTGCTTATGTAAAATTGACATTGTATGATTTAATGCTAGAAGTGTTTAATCAGACTTATAACTTAAAACTTTTGTTACCACACATAATATATATGAGTGCTCCGCGGAAAAGATTAATTATAATCTATGGTATTGTCATCTGTACACAACGCCATCTAGTTGGCAATAAGAATTTAAATAAGATCGGAAATAAACTATTATTGTAATATATGGAATAATCGATATTTAATAAAAGATTTACAGTTTTTATTTAGATTATTAACATATTAAACTATTTTGAAAGAATCAATAATTACTTTTTATTATTTTGAAAATATAAATTAATATTATAATTATAAAAAATAATACAATAAGACGTTATTGTTTCGGAACCAAGTTTAGCTATAAAATGGGTTTTGAGAGAGTTTATTCTTCGTTAGGACTTCGTAGTGTCAACTTGTTTTAATATATAAAACAAATTATAATATTTGGAGTATTATTTAATCATTCCGACCTGGTCCCAACATATCCTATAACAAAGACAATTCACTTTGGAACATGAAGAAATAATATTGCAACAACAGTGGCGATGATAAGTTATAGCCCACTCTATGTTGCAACGCATCGACAAAACAAGAGGGAATCTCTTGTTTTGTGGATCTCCATGGGCAAGGGTGGCCACTTACCATCAGGTGGACCACCTGCTCGTATGCACTTTATGTACCACTAGCTGACCCTTGCGGGGTCGTCCGCGTGATGCTCCGCTCCTATGGGTCGTAGCGTGATGATATACAGCCTATAAGCCTTCCTCGATAAATGGGCTATCTAACACTGAAAAAACTTTTCAAATCGAAGCAGTAGTTCCTGAGATTAGCACGTTCAAACAAAAAAAATATATATTTTTATACAACTGATGAACATCTCGGAAGCATAAGTTAGGCTTAGGTTAGCATTGTGTTGGGTGAGCCTTATGTTAGTCTAACCTTAGGTTTAAACAACGAGCCTGGGCAGTGGTAATGAGTGTTGCAATTGTATTGAAGACATCTTTAAACCTTTACCTTGGTCACATGTAGCACTGCTTGGGTTTCTGATGATCATAATGTTTAGTTATTTATCGGTTCAGTAGCAGTTTTCAATACCCCCTCTCACTTGTTTTTTTTATGAAAAAATTTCATAGAGTGAATACTTTCTATAATAGTAAAATGTATTCAGATTTCTGAGGATATCGTAATTTTTCAGCATTACTTAGTTTGGCTAGATGTTAGGTAGAAAAGTCAAGTCACACACCTGCACCTGTACATCAATCCCCAGGCACTACTCAGATTTCTTTTACCTATAACTTTATATTTATAGATAGTAATTTGTTGACACTTAGTAGATATTAGTTTTCTTTCCGTTAATTATGATGTTGGCAACACTAATTTGTGAAGCCAACATGACGAAAATATTATTACATCGCAGTATTCATCAGTAACGCTGAAGCTCTGAGTCTAATGTATAACCCCCAGGAGGTCATTCTAGCCAAGCCGTCATACTGTGAGTCCCATAGACTACAACTCTTTTTAATAAACATTTTTGACAAAGAGAGTAAATATATATACACATATATATTTACTCTCTTTGTCCCAAGTGATTTTTATCCCAAATCTGAATAAATCAATAAGCCATACATCATCTTCGATCTTCCTTATAAATATACTTAAACCCGCAGCGATCCATCATATTAGCACCACAATACACAGTATCCGCATTAATGCAGCTAAAATATTATTTTTCATCCCCAACGCTTTGGGATAAACATTTCATTATTGTATATTTGAAATATATTTATAGATGTCATTGTTAGATATATATCTTAATCTTTTATTTAGATCTATGCTAGAGTACGCTTATATCTTTTAAACTATGTATGCATATGCGTAGTATAAGCCTGCATTTCCATCAGAGATGTGAAAGGATACTTAGTTTATTTGACACGCTCTGAGAGAGGTTAGTTAAATAAAACGATTCTATTGGTTCTTGAGCAGCGATGGCCCAGTGGTTGAGACTTCAATGTCTTACTCGGGACGTCCGAGTTCGATCCCCCACACAGGCACACACCTCCGATTTTTCTGAGTTATATGTGTTGTAAGAAAATAAATATCACTTGCTTTAACGGTGAAGGAAAACATCGTGAGGACTCCTGAGTGTTGTGGATGTTCACAAAGGAGTGTGAAGTCTGCCAACCTGTACTGGAACAGCGTGGTGGACTATGGCCTAATACCCTGCTCATTCTGAGGAGGAGACCCGGCTCAGCAGTGGGCCATTGACGGGTTCTTAACAAACACATTCGTCAATACGCATCCTCGCACATCTCTGGTGGAAACTCAGCCTTATACACGCATTATAGTAGAAAACAATCGAGAAAATCATCAAGTACTAAATTCAAAGCGGACGAAAACGCGCGGGTCGACTAGTTATATTACTGCACAGTGAAAGTTAAATATCAATACAGTTATTTAGTGCATTTGGTATTACATAAATAATTTTACAAACATTTTATATATATTGATTTAATACATAAAATATTATTAAAAATGACGGGAAAGATCCCAAAATTGAAATTCGGAAAGAGCACATGACCTATAAAATTATTGATTTTCTAAAATACAAGTAAAACTAACGAACGACTGGTCTTAAAAGCACCCACCTTAAATAAAAAGCCGACCAGTGCTTAGGATTAAAGACCGATAAGCAGAAACATTGTATAATACAGAAAACCTTATAGAAATATTAAGATTTTTCCACTGCTAATGATATTCATAACAAACGTTTTAATTTCTAGATACCTTTTCGTAATCAAGACACAAAAATACATCGCTTTGAAATATTTTTTGCCTTTATTTTGGCGGTAGATTGCAATTTTCCGCAGGTTGAACGCGGATATTAAAAATTAAACTTAATAAGCGCTGTTTTGTGCTTGCGAAGAATATAATTTATTTGAAATTCAGGTACTAACTATAAAACAATTCAAGTTGAGCATTTGTTACTTTTGTTGTGACATTTTCGATGTCATCCTCCGTTAAATAATATCGATAACCACTATGTATCCAACAATAGACCGTCTAATCTTATGAGCAATGGTTATAACAGTTACAAAAAAATTGAAAAAAGCTAATTCCATTGTCTACATTTTGCCTCAACTCTCGAAACCTCGCAATCAAACCTGGCTGCTCCCTAGTAACTTAGTACACATATGTTCACGGACATCTTTGCATATAAATCTACTCGGCTCATCAAAATCTACCTCAGAACCCAAACTCTAGGAATTTACTAGTAGCCCATAAAGAGTTCCACTATCCAACTTCTGGATATCATCAGATTATTGAATTCATCAAAACAAACAACGCAGTTTAGCGTTGTTTATATTAAGAAAAAACTATGTATTTAAAGTGAATAAAGCTATTAATAAAAACCTTTAATCCCAAACTAGTGGGTTTAGCAAATAGCCACTGAAGAGTTCCATTATACTCGTCTTAACTATCGTCAGGCCCTCGACACCTAATTTATATTGAACGAATGCTGGTGGTCGCAAGTCAGTCGGGTAATAGATCCCCTACCACCTAGGGGGTGCTGGGTTACTCGGCTTTTACGAGATGCTCTCCCAGCGGCAGAGGGGATTAGTATTCTATCCCGTCCTCTCACGGAGAACCTACCTACATCTTGGCTCTATCTGCAAAATAGCTCCAGACTGCCAAATGATGGTACATCAAATACAAGAAATAGGTTAAAATTGACTTCTTCAATACTTAACGTTAACAGCGATAAAAATATAAATTATTTTTTACCGTTTTTTGCTCATTGCCAAAATATTTTATATCAAATAATGTCGAATTCATAATAAAAACAAGATGAAATTATATTTCACGTGTACATACCTCATGAATACATTTGGTTAATGCAGCGGGATGAGAGAATTAATTCAAAGGGAGCAAATTGAATAGAATCGGAAAAATTACACCTCTATATTTTTTCTTTTCAAGAGGGTGAATCTTTCTGTATTCAATTATTCTGCAAATTTTAAACATAACTTTGTATAACTATGGAAGTAATTAAGTTTTTAAAAGGATTTCTCTTTCAGTGTATCTGAAACATTTCTATTTAATTTAATAAAAATGTTTCAGAGATTCGTTGTGCTAAGTATATTATGGAATATATGTACAGTATTTTTGTACAGCAATATGGATGAAGATTTTAGAGTGCCTGGGGCTAGTGACCTAGGGTATATTAGTTATAAAACTCACCATTTACTGGTCAACCTTACAACTAACATTTAACTAAATAAGTAAATATTAGTCGCTAATAGTATTAATTAGAAAATATAAGTTATTTTACAATAGGGATGTTAGTAACAACTTGGCGAGGTCAAGTGGAGGTGGTAAGACTTAATATGAAAGAACTCTTTAAACCTGTAACCCCAGGCAATGTTCGGCTTCGTCGGCAATTGCATGTGTATACGTATTGCTGTACAGTAATGGATATCATTTCCTATCTCATTCTATGACAGGAACAGCTGAAAAATTCATATTTATTTTATGTTTTTGAAAGCTTTTTCTTGTTCTCATCATGCCCTTTCTTTTGATAACTATGTCACCCATATGGTCCACCATCTTTATGTGCCCGCCGTATTGGGTATGTCAATTGTCCTTGTCTTCCAAACCAGATCTACATCTATAAAAGGCAGACCAGTTAGGTCCCATCCCAAAGATGGCCATGGATAAAGCCTCCTCTACACTACTCGCGAAGTTGAACGATGTTAGAAGAATACGATAGTGTAGAGAGGCACTTCGGCTTACCTCGTCAAACTTTACCTCGCCTCTAGCGACTTCCATTTGTTGTCGGTTTTTGCGACCGAGTCCCGAAGTTGCACACTACTCGGCTTCAGTACTCATCCAGACATCGTGTATGTCGGTGCGTTATTTAGGTTATAATTAGTTCGCGTGACACGATTAAGAGCTATATACCCACTGTATATCACAGGAACAAATTATGTTGTTCCTGGAAAATCTGCAAACAGACAATTATTTGGGACCCGGCAGCTGCTACTTGAGCGTCCATAACAAACGTGCACAGGCCATCGGCACCATTGAGCGAATGAGCTCATCGCGAAGTTGAACGACTTTAACCAAAGTTTCTAGAGTACTTCGCCGAAAAACTTCGCGAACAGTAGACCAGGGGTGAGTCTAAGTTCCAATTGAAAAAGAAATTAAAACGGACCACCGTAGAAGTATCTCCGCACCAAAATCTATTTATTTATTTATTACTCCTGAGTAGTACGAAGTTTAGAGTTACGTACCACAAAAGGAAAAAATTATATTATGATCGCTTCGTTGTCTTTCTATCTGTTCGCCCATCTGTCTCTAATGTTTTCACGCTTAAACCATTGAAACAATTTTGATGCCAAAAAAATGCTTGAAAGGGTTGAAATAGGAGATGAAGTTCATGTAGGGAGTGAGTCATATATAAATAATTATGTTGATGTTAAAAATGAAAATGATTATATAGCGATATAAAATTTATGTATTTCGTTTTTTACATAAAGTATGTACCTAGTATTTTCGCGAAGAAAAATTGAGAACCTCCTATTTTTTTATAATTCGGTTAAAAAATTAAAGAGAAAATGAATTGTTATATCTTTAAAAGTGTCGTTGGAGTAGAGTGGCGATATATTTCCAGTGTGAGTGTCGCAACGTGCGGGTGACTGCAGTTATTGCCTCTTGAGACGAGTAGCCGCTGTCAGGTTTATTGCGAAAAATCCGGTTCCACGATCCTTGATAATAAAATATGTTCAAGAAGGCATTAGAAGTGTGAAAATGTTATTTTTTTCGTCGAAAATAGCGTTGCTAATACTCTCTCATGTGTCTTAGACAAAAAGTAAGAAAATCTGGAAATTAAGGAGTGCCTAAGGCTTGTGACCTAGAAGCAGGCTTAAAAATCCTTTTTAATTATGATCACGATATTTACCGCCCACTTCTCGATCACAATACCATACATCTAAGATTAAAAATATGATATATTTTGAGTGCACAAAATGAACATAAAAAGTAGTTAATGTTTCTCTATATTTCTGTAGGATATCCTTCCTAATCTACTTTGCTAAAACTTTATGATCTATATTGCACTTAAATGAAAATAGTAAAAACCTTTAACCACATTGGAATCTAATGTAAAGTAAAGTAAAGAAAATAAACAAAAGGAGTTCTCTCAAATAATTTATACTCATCAAAACAACATTAGTCACCGGTTGTCGCAATTCGATGACATTTGAAAGGGAACGCTTTGCAGAGCGGAAAAGTCTACTGTAAAAAATGATCCACTCAAGGTATAGGATGGTTTTCCACTAACACACAAGGCTATAAGCTACTTTTTTGACTTTTGCACTTATTTATAAGTATATATTTTGAGTTAGGTGTCTTCCTGTCAAAGAACGAGAGAGGAATTATACCCTTTACTGTACATCAATACGTATACACATGTAATGTAGACAGAAAACCTGGCAGCGCTTTGGATTCGCGACCAAGGTGTAGTCTTAAAGACCTTTTATATGATTATAACCCTCCCCTTCGCTGCCCGAACACTAACTACGGCAGATAATAAAGTTAACTTTCGTGGACTTCGAGAAGGATGTCCTTAACCACGACACTATAATACTCACTTCCATGTACACTGCGCGACTACACCAGAGAGACTGACTCTAATCTATCGCACTAAAGTTATATAAAAGGAACTACCTAAAAACATTAATTTATGAACTGAGTTGCTAATATTCACAATATTTTACATTAATTTGTCAAAGCATGAGAGCATGTAACAAAAATATTGGTAAGTGTATATTAAAGTAAGTGTTCATGTGAGTGAGTTTGTGTTTGAGGTGTTTGTGTGTGTGAGTAATATAGATTTAGAAGAGACAATCAGCACTTGTATCATGAGAAAAACATATAGAAAGCTACTCATATTTTATATAATTCATGAAAGCTTTTACCCGAACCTAGTGACATCTAGTGGATCTCAATTAATTAAATATTGAATTGAATCACAACGTATGGCACAATATAGGAGAGCACCCTGCCCAGATAAAAGTGAGACGCGCGAACCCGAACTTGCACACACCACACACAAGTAGGTAGCTCGACGATCTAACAACCAGACTCGTACGGCACAATCCAGAAGAGCACACCATTCACAGAAAAGGGACACGCGAACCCGAACTAGGACACATCACACAAGAAGATCGTGATCGCGACAATCTACGTACGTTTCGGTCCGTAACCGAATCATCTACATGCGTCACTTGCGAAGTGACCCTTGACCTTTTGATTCCTTTCAATTAATTAATTTTTAAAATGCAGTTATCCATATGCAACGTTTTTTTTTCGAAAAGATTTAATTTTTAAATCGAAATAAAAATAAATTCATAATAAAATATTTTTCAAATATGGGAATAAAATAAAGAGAAATTAATATTTCTCTTATATAAATCTATTTTAATTAAAAAGTATTTTCTCTGCTTGTAATAATATTACCATTAGTATAAATTGTCAATAAATCTTAAAAATTAAAATCTCTTACTTCACTAATTGCACCCGTTTCACTCTAGTGGTAAGTCATCCAATAAAAAAAGTCATCTGTGATTTTTCATCTCGACCGCGGACCGCCTCCGTTAGGTATATCTGTTCAATGTATTTACTGGGATTGAATTACTTGATACTTGATTCTGAAATTTAAAAATACAAAGCTTTTATTGTACTTATTGTATTAATGTCCGAGACTTAAGACCCTGGATCAGGTTAAAAAGCTTTTCTCCTACACGTAAACTTTGGCCAATACAGCTCAATATCTTTACAGGTTGACAGACATCATGGTGAGCTGACAAGTTGTGGCGACGGATAGTAATTAGTATTTTTGCTCGTTTGCATATGTATGTTTAAAGTGTAGAATTGATATATTGTTAGTTATTTGACATAACCTCACATTAAAGTGACCTAATCTAACATCTCGATCATTAAAAGCAACGACTTTAATGAACCCCAATAATGGTCACACTTCCCAGAGCAAATTACTAGTCAAATTGCCACTGAACTATTGGGACTGGACTTATGTATTAATCAGCTGGACGTTTCCCAACTCTCATATCTAGATAAAGATTTTTTTTTTCATTGAAAAAATGTGTGTGCAATGTAAAATATCAACACATAAAAAAGTAAATCTAGATCAAGAATTGTTATCAAATTTATGAATGCATAGAGAATATAGTTTTATAGGTATGTGTTTTGCTCCTTTTTTCCGTTTTTTTTTCTATAGTATACAGGTGCACCTGATAGTAAGTGGCCACCGTCGCCCATGGACATCTACAATACACGGAGAATTGAAAATGCGTTGCCAACCCTACTTTACTTTTTAAGGAACCTGTATACTCGGCGTTTGAAGACCCCCAAATTAAAGCGCTCTGGGAAAACCTCTGGTGACAGATTATTCCACAGCCTGCACGTGCTTGGGAGGAATGATCTTGACTTACTTGACGTACATTGCTGGTATGCCACGCATCCAAGTGGTGTGGATGGAATCTGTCCCAGCGGCGTAGAGTGCGATGGCGGAAAAGTGTCGGGGGCACTAACTCGAAAAATTCCTGTGAACATTCCCCATTGTAGACGGTAGAGAACACACAGAGATTCAACGTCTCGATCCGGAGACTTAGTTATGGGGTCGTCGATAATGCGAACAGATCGTCGTTGAATGGAGTCAAGAGGAAGCAACCGGTACTTAGGGACGCCAGCCCAAAGATGCAAACAGTACTCCATATACGGACGGACCTGGGCTTTGTATAGCAACAGCCGGTGCCCTGATGTGAAGCACAGTTTCGCACAGTTTTTTTGAAGTAAGTTTGGCTGTGCTCGTTCGATATATCGACTCCTAGGATCCCGCTACTATTGCTGGTGCTGAGGGGAATGTTCTGGAATTTAGGCGCTATAATAAAGGGAGTCTTTTTTGTAATAAACGCTCAAACCTAGGTCTGTAGGTTTTATTCGGTCAAAGTGAAATGTTTTTGTAAACTGTAGTCTCAGCGTTTTTTTTTTTTCGTTGAGTAATTGCTTCGCTACCGAATATACTCTTTAAAGAATCAGTAACATCTTTTTTCACCTCATCTGTAGACATCGTTTTATTTAACTTGCAATATCTGTCTTGCATATGAATTATAAAATAGTTATTCTGAACCAATAAAATGAAACTCATGCTCTGTACTCATACATTACATAGTCCTTTAGATTGTATGACAGTGCATGGTTAGCTGAGTGACGTTACTCTAAAATCAATATGGCAGACGGCCCAAAATGGTGGACCAGTTATTTCAGCCATTCTTCATGTTACAATAGCAAAATCTTGCATTTAATTCTGAATCAGCTAATAATAAAGTATCAAAACTACACAATTGTATATTATCGAGTGGGAAGTCACTTCTCGTAAATTATTCTTGCTTCTATTTTGTAAAATATTACCAGCAGTGGCTGCTCCACTCGGCAAAAGTGTAAATTAACGCTGTCAGTACAAATATTATTGTATAAAACATTTAAGGAATAAAATATACAGTAAAAAAATTAGGATTTTCTTGTTGTAATTGTTGTATGTAATAATCTATTCCTATAATAAATTGTAACAATAAATCTGGACATAGAAGATATTCAGGAAAACTCAATGTGATTAGTCTTATTAACGCTAATAGAAACCAAAATGGCAAACATGTTGTTATTAAAACATGTTTCAGCCCAGCGAAGCTATCCTTTTATCCTTTTTTTTTAAATTTCTTTACTAAATACAACTGTATGTGGATATCTCAAGCAATACCTGAAAAATAGGATTTAAAATTGAAAGCTTGGAAATAAGGATAGCCTGATACCGATCGAAACATCCTGATTTTTAAGCCTAAATAAAATAAATAAAAACAGTTATATTAGCCACACTGATGTATAGTGATATTCATGGGACTACAATTTACAAAAATATTCCTTAATATAATAGTGGGATGTATGTACTAGATTTCCTAATTATTTTTTGACTAAAAATTAGATATAATCTTATATCAGTGGCGGTGCAAGGTAATATCGTCGATCGTCTTAATATTTTCTTCAACTATTTCAAAAATTAGCTATTTATTCATCCATTATTCTTTCAATTATATAAGGTAGTGTTTATTTATTGATTTTTGCAAGATTATCTCTATAAATAAAAAGGAATGTTTGAATTAAATTGGATAAATCTTTTTTTGTTGTGGTCGTTATTGTCTACAAGGTTTGTATAAAAGAAAAATATCCTATGGAAATTAAGTAGAGATTAAGTGAACGATTTGAATATACCTCAGTGAAGAGAGGGCGAATCGGCTAATTAAAAGTAATTGTTTACTCACAAATAAAGACCTTCGTCTAACGCCGCCACTGATTTGGGTAAAAAGAATATAATTTAGTATATTTTGTAATAAAAATAGCCAAGCGTTATTTCTTTTTTTTTTTTTTTTGAAAATATTAACAAACACAACAAATTTGTAGCTAGTACGAATTTGTCAACAATTAACATCACTTCCTTCCCTACATATTTTAAAAACAACAAAGCCATGTAAAATGAGGCCATCTTTTAGTAATCATGTCTTAGACTACCGTTTATTGCCACTTTTCTCCTTGTTTATTCACTTAAAAATCCATTACACACAAAAAGACCACTTATAAATATGAACAACGTCTTTTTAGATAACGTCTTCATATAAAAGACAAATGATTCTCAAACTTATCATTTAGAATTAAAGTTTAGTTTCCTTCGAGTCTCCTACTCATGAAATTTTAGTATATTTTAAAATGGGTGTGAACATGTCAGAATCAATTCGAGCAGCCATTTCTCAATAAAGTTGAAACATGCAGCTTTTAAAGTTTGATGTTTGAAGACATCTTTGAGTCAGTTCTAATGTGTTTGGCGAATAGGACCAACAAAGTGTAATATATATTTTATAGATAGCTACACTTGAAAGGCTTTGATCCGCTGGTAGCTATCCCGATACGAGACGAATTATCTATACTAATATAGTTACCGGCACGCAAGTATAGGTTTGACCTTGAATGTAGAGATGTCACTATTAGGGTCTTTTTACCGAGGAGCGCGGGGCGAGAGCAGCGCGTAGCACGCGATTGGTACTTATGTGACGTCACGAATAGAACCGTCAATATAGGCACGCAGCACGCTCACAATACGCAACTTTCCCCCACTATTTTTGCTCAGACCTAAAATTAGTTGCCGGCTACTATACACTTAGTGAAATTAAGAGTAGTAATGCTAAGTTATCCTTATCGTATATCGGTTGAGTCATTAACCTTATTACATATGCGCGTTATAAAGCTCGAAAGCCTAGCCTAGCACCTGGGTCGGAACCCCCAAACGGAGGTAGTGGAGGTAAGCTAAGTAATAGACCCCAAAGATATTTTTTAAAATATTTTTTCAAAAACTTTCTATAGCGTAACTTTAATTAATATGTTACAACTGTATCCTATGAGCAAACCTGCCTGGGGCTTGAGACCCAGAAACATATTTAAAGACGTGTTATATAACCGTAAATCTTTACCGCTAGACCTTCCTACGAAATGTTAAGATAATAAAGTACAGAGACCTAGCACCACGCCACCAAACAATACAACACTACTTTAATATGTACTCCGCGATAGCACTTGACAGACTAACTCAATCCTATCGGAACGAAAGTAATATATTGTCCACTCGAAATTAGATAAAATTAACTACCCACAAATATTAATTTAAGAACAGTGTTGCTAACAGTTCCATCCAGCGAGTACTTCTTTTTATGTGTATGTCAAGATTTTAGTCAGCCGTCAAAGTGGTCTCGCCCGGTAACCATCAAAAAAGTGTACCCTGATGTTAGGATTCCATTATCAAGGTTTTATGTGATATTATTTGAAACTAGCTGCTTCCCGCTGTTTCACCCGCTATATTTCAGATAATTCACACTATATCATTATAAATTATAGCCTATGGGTTAATCTGATGAGTAAGCTATATTATTGTAAAGTTTCATTAAAATCCATTCAGTAGTTTTTGCGTGAAAGAGTAACAAACATCCATACATCCATACATTCTTACATATAACTGTGCACTACAGCTACCATATAGATAATAAAAAAAAACAGAAGTTGACAAAATAGAAAAACCATAGCACACCATGATTACTTTCCCCTGACGATATATCAAGTGAAGGGACAAAAAGGGAAACCCTAAGATTTGTTCTGTTGAGGGCGTAACTGATCCGCCCTTCGACCTGATATGTGATTTCTAGGGTCACAATGAAGTTGCTGACTTTTGTAATAGCTGTATGTTTTTACACAAACGTAATAAAAAAGGTTTCCATTTAAGCTTTTCTAGACAATTCGTTTCTATAGACAATTTCTTATTCCTTTGATAAGGAATGTGTGGACGCCATTTTGTTACTCAGTGACATGCAAAAATAGCTATAATAGACTGGTGCCCACTAAAACAATCCCACCATTTTGAATTGAGAAAAAAGAATTAAAATTTATTTACTTAAACGGAGATTCCAAAAAAATATTTTCATCTATGAATTTAATATTCTAATTGATATGACTTTTTATTAATATTAATGTGTCTTTCATAATACTGGTAAATAACTAAACTGTAGTATTGTTCACAAAAAGTACTAAGAAGTATTTTTTTTTAAATATTGGGTATAATTTAACAACTAAATTATATTGATTTGTAAACTAGCTTCGTTGACTAGAATAAAATAAACTATTAAGTTTATATCCGATAAGATATGATGCTGGAAACACTGATTTGTGTGGCAGCCTGTTAGTTATGATAAGCAACATTAATTTGAGTAACATTTGATTTTAGAAGTTGGCAAAAACTGAATATTATTCAGTTGTGCCAACGTAAAGATACAGCAAACCAAGTAAATACGCCACCATGGCGGCAATATTTATTTATTACATTGCGAGTATTCTAGCAGTAACGCTGAAGCACTGACTCTAATAAATAACCACGAGAGGATATTCTAGTCAAGCCAAACCATCCTACTATCGGTCTGCGTATAATTTACTAAAGAAATTTCGATAAAATAGCGAGCGTCCAACACGACGTGACGTCACATAGCGTTTTACAGCACGTGACATCTTTACATCTTACTATCTTATCTAAATAATGCTTTAAATGTGGAATTTTGGATGTTTGTTAATAACGAAAAAGGCTGAAAGGATTTCTAGGATTGATAGGAAAGGACTTTTTATCCTGAAATATCAAAGTTCCTATGTGATAATAATAAAATATGTGTACTTTAGTAAGAGCTTGAATATTTTAAAATTAAATATTTTTTGATAAATCTAAGTATCATAGTCGATATATTAGTAGTTCGGCCAATTAGTATTTTATAAATATTAATTTTTGTAATCTCTTATCCATGACTTGTGATATTGGAAAGTCAGGCATATAAAAATTTTCACAGACTAAATTTTATCCTTGAACGTTAAAATAACCCTTAATTTTTCAAATATCAATAGAGAAAAGGGTCGTTTTATTATCACCATCGTAAAATGCTTTACACAATCACACATAACTCTGAATGTTCTCCACTTGGAATTACCAGAAAATGGTCGGACCTTCGTCGACACTTTTGAAGATCATAAAAAATATTGGCTATGTGAGGAGTCTGGGATGTATTTAGAGATAAGATAATATACTGGATACAAGACCACTTTTTGTCCTTAAAGTCCTGATTTTAAGGACAAAAAGTGGTAAGAGAATGAATAACTACTAATATTGCAAATAGATGAAATTTATACTTTGACTAGTCGATCCGTCCTGGCATCGCACGGATGCAATTTACCTCGTATATGTCGATTTAAGAAGAAAGTTAAATTTCCAATATATTATTGCTAAATTAAAATATTCAGACGCTTACGACAGTAAACAAATTTCATTATTTTTTCCGGGTTAAAAAGCCTATTGGTTAATCTATGCTATAAATTATCATTGTAATGTTAATAAGAATACCAAAAAACGATAGTCGAGTAATATTAATTAATTTTAGTCTGTCTGCATAGTTTAGTAATATAAATTAGATAATGTTATTTCAGCCTTAATCCGAACCTTGATGGAGTTAAAACTTTGGCGGTCAAACAATATTCATTTAACCTTATAATTTACTAACCTATTTTCACTTCTATTCATTTAAATATGATTTATAGAACCATGTTAGCTATGATAAATCCATCTACAACCGGTTAATCAGATGCATAAATATGTTTTAAAAAATCTTTTATAAAATAAATTACAAAAACAAACACTGGGATCTTATTTAAATAATATTATAAGATGGTTATAAATTTATTGTACCTTTGTTTCATTTTCTTGCCTCGCCATCTTTGAATGTCCACCATATCGAACCTAGACCTATCAAAACATGCGTTTTTATTCAAATAAAATGGGAGGAAAATAAATTCGAGTCAGACTACCTGAAGGACAAATCTTATTTTGCTGTTGGAAAACTGTTGTCTACATACATCGACAAAAAATTACGTTCAGTTTATCAACTGCAAAAAAATAATACGATTTTTTGATTTTCATTTTTTCTTTACGTATGCTATTATTAAATTACTTTTTATCAAATTGTCTAATTGTATTTGATTCCCTTACAAATATTAAAATATGTATTAAAACCTTGATATTTTTACAGAACCAAAATGTTGCAGTTAGTAGCAATACACGTTCCTGAAAAGGGACATGACAGACAGAAGGAAAATTTGTCATATTTTACACGTGAGGGGACGGGTTAGAATACAATTCCTCTCTACCGCTGGGAGAGCATCTCGTAAAATCCGAGTAACCCAACACCCCCTTGGTGGTAGGGGATCTGTTCCCTGACTAGCTTGCGACCACCAGCATGCGAAACCGACCGCCAAGTGTCTCTGACGCGTTCCGGCCGAGCCACATGTGGGCCAGATCTATCCCTCCATCTCCCCTCTCATTACTGCTGCGATTCCAATGAACACCGGGTTCTTGCCCAGGGTCCATTGAAACCGCAGGCGGCATATCTTCAAGGCGGCAACGCATCGACAAAACAAGATACCCTCTAGTTTCGTCGATGTGTATGGGCGACGGTGGCCATTTTCCATCAGGTGGACCCTCTGCTCGCTTGTCCCTTAACTACTATAAAAAAAAATAAGGACAACGAAATGATCAAATACAGATCCCTTCTTTTTATTTTGAACTCTTAAAGAGAGTGAAACGAAATTGTTATACCATTAAAGCTACTTTATTATCAAACTGTAAACCGACATTTTATTTAATTCCCAACATGTGACATAACATTTAAGGCACCATAAACGACAGCCGGTAGCACCAAGTTTTACCTGACTTTTATTTTATGGAGCCAATAAAACTGGAAACTTACTGTCGCCTACTCGCCGTGGACACCGTCTTTGAAGTTCATGTGTCAAATATGTATGATAGATTAGACATTCCAGTCCTTTCTTGGTGATTTCTACTACTGATATTATTTAATAACCATTAATCGAATAAAAGCTGGGCCATGAATTAAGTAACCGAATCTCATGATTCTTTAGTAATTTGGACAGGAACCCAGATTTAGGGGAGCGCTCCACTAACGCACATGCGAACACACGCCTGCTCCACTAAGCGGTTTAACTGTTAAAGTCTAAGGTTAGGTTAACATAAGGCTAGCCAAACATAAACCTTACCTAAGGTTGTGTTAACACGCCTAAATACAATGTAAGGACTCACAATAAATACGACGTAAAAACTCACATGATCCTTGGTCAGAGAGGTACAATATCCGTAACATAGCGACACAGTACTGTTACACTTCGACTCCAAGTCTGGGAATAAAAAGGGACTAGACAGTATTAGCAAATAGCAATGCCACACCACTGGTGGGGATAGTAGTGATGAGAATCGGTAGCCAATCACAGGCTATCAAAAATCGTTGAGTGTTGTTATAATGAAATGGAAGTGATATTAAATACTACCCACTCCGCCATATATATAAAAAATCAATAAAAATTAGTTATATACAAAAATTAGTTAAAAAATCAGAAATTGGTAAGAAAAGGTAGTCTCTTTTTGAAATTTGTCATATTATACATTATTTTACTAGTCAAGCCCTTTCATTTGTAAGAGTTGTGAAAAAATATTTATCCGACATTTTGAATCGGTAGCCATCTTAGACCAATTTTCATGAAACATAATACACAAGATGCCACAGACATACACACGTCAAACTTATAACACCACATCGTTTTGCGTCAGGGTTTAAAAATAGGGTTATCCGTGATCACCTCATAAAGTATTAGAAGCGAACAACAAAATCAAATAAATCATGTCATTTTTTAAATGATTTCAGCTTGCCTAAAACAGATTTATCAAAATATTAAAAATGCATTAGGAATATAAAAGTGTAGTTTAAATCAGTTCATTAATCCCAGCCGTTAGGTGGCGCTGGCGTATCTTCACGCAGTTCGACACGAAATAAACTGGCAATCAGGGAGGAGTGCAGGCGGAGGAATCCTCATAAATCCGGAGTCGACTTCACTCCGGCCTTATTCAATCTCCGGGGATAGGGACACGGATGTTGTTTACCTAGAAGAGACACAAAATAAAATTTTTTTGTTATTGAATAAGTTAAATATGTGTGTGTGGTCGTTGTCTATAGCGAAAGAAAATCCGAAACATATTTATTTTTTTATCGCTAATTCTTCTACATTTTTGTTGAACTACATCTATCAACTAGCGGAAGAGAATTGGGGACAGACACATGTGTTCAGCGAACTCAGCAGTTTTTGGGGCTACTGAACTCGAATTGCCTCCCTGGCAGAGCGTACTTCGTTAGGTTACGTAACAAATAACTTTCGTTGTTTTGCCTCTTCTAATATTATTATTGTAAAAAAGCACCAAAAAATAAATAAAGAAAAAATAATATTTGTTCTGATTGTTAGCAACACTGTTTATAAAGTAGTAGTAGCGGGTAGATCATTTTATATTATTTCAAGTGTACCGACGTGAAGACATTATATAACCTTTAGTGAGATAGATTAGTCTCAGTCTCTCTGGTGTTTTCGTGCAGTGAACACGGAAGTAAGTGTTATAGTGTCGCGGTTAAGGTCACCCTTCTCGAGGTCCACTTAAGTTTTCGTTATTATCTATTGTCTATATGGGTATCATATCTCTCTCTTATTTATAGCATGATTGATTTTAGTTCCTGCCATTCCAGCTTATATATTCAGACCGACTGATATGACCCTATGAAAATTATCATTTCCTTTTTTGTTTATTTTTCTACCGTACCACTTTTCAAAAATACTCAAAACAAAGATTCTATTTTTACTTCTTTTAGATTCGATAAATAATCATAACAAAATATTTTGATGCCTTCAATTCCTAAATATTAAATGAGAAAACTCGCATATGGTTGAAATAAAGAATATTTGAACAAAATTATTTTTGTTTGGTTCCAAGTAGATCCCTAAACTATGAAGAGAATAAAATTTCGTCAATCCGGTTCTTATAACAACTATAATTTAAGTTTAAATTAATATAAAAGCAAAATGCTTTTATAAATTCTCTTTAGGATGTCGCATCTATTTTTTTATACCTTTGTGTATATACTTCAGTGGGTGAGGTCGTGTTTCGCGGGGTCCGATATAAAAGTCCACTTTATAAAGGCTGACCGCAGACGCCTTTGTAGGTTTCATCTGATAGCTATGTTTTTATATTCATTTTGAACTTTAAAGCATCCTCAATATTTGTTTTGATATAAAAATAAAAATATGAAAAGTGCGAGTCGTACTCACGCACACACGGACAAACTTAATTTTACTTTATATATTTTTAACTGTGTAATTATTCGTATTGTAAATGTTGTTTAATTTTTTCCTTACTTATGCTGCGACTGCAGTTTTTAATTTTAACTTGATTCCTATACGCGTTCCGCAGAAAAAGGATCTTCATAGAGATACATACAGACAAACGAAACACGAAGGGATACTTTTAAGGCTTCTTTTCCATTTTGAAGAGGAGTAAGCAAGCAACTTGTTGTAAAGTTTGTATTGTGTATTAAGCAAAATATTGGTCCTATGAAATATGAAAAGAAATTGTTAACCTATGATGAATATTAAGTAATGTAATTTTGTGTTTTTGCGTCAGTCACAGCCAGTGTTTTGTAAATTAAAAAAATCTGGAACAAAAAAATTTTTGTTTCTTTAGCGACGAGATGTTTAAATCAGAAGTTTTTTTTTTAAGTTTTTTAACAACCAAAGAACGAGTTATATTCGTTACAATATTTATCTACATCTTTTTTAATCATCTAAACTTTGTAAATAAAGTTAAATAAAATTTGATGGAGATAGAATCCATCCTAAAACGTTAGACACGAACAGTTACGAGTCTCACAAACAACCGGATCGTTTAAATTTTATTTTCCCAGACTTAGTCACCATAAAACCACTTTTAGCGTCATCCTGTCACGGATTTAGGTTGTTCATCTCCGATAGGTGGTGATGGAGGACATGCTCGTAAAATTTATGATCTGGTACGGATATCAATCTATAGGATAGAATAGATACTCTTGGTTTTACCATATCAATTATTATAATCTATTCTCTCTTTCTCCCACGTCATCTCCTTCATTCTCTTCTCCATTTTTATATTACTATTTTTCGTCTTCCACTTCGCAACGTTTTCGGTCACCACTTCCTATCATTCTCCTTCACTCTCTCCATATCTCGCTCGTCCTCTGCCATCACTCTTCTTTTCTCTTTTACTTAGCATATCCCTCTTTTCTCTCACTCTCTTATCTCTCTCCTATCACATTCTATCTTTTGCTTCTTCCACTTTCCTTCCCCGTTGCATCTGACATAATCTTACTCACATTTGTATCTGTCTTATAACTCTCACTCTCTGCTCTTTCTTCCTTTTCTATGTCCATGAATGATGAAAGTTCGATATTGATTATGAGATCGGTGAAGCTGTATTATTTTTTAACTATTAATTCTTATTATACTATATTTGTTGATTTGCCACTTTTCTGTAATAAAGAAACGACCATTAATAGTTTTACAGTTCCTCAATATATTTTCAATAATAAACGCGCACAAAGTAACAAATGTAGTAAAAACGCTATCGATCAGTGAAACGTAAATCTAGAACCGTATCTCGTTTTCAGTAAAACGTGAACAAGTGCTCCTAATAAAGCTGGGCGGTGTATGCGAGGAAATTGAATGCAAGGTGCGGGTAGAATGCAAACTGACGTGTTACTCACCTACAGTACCTTTGTTTCTCGAAACTCCTGAGTAAAAAAAATCATGTGCTAGCAACACTGTTGATAACGTTTGACTGACTACTATTTTTCATCAGCTCGACTATTTCTCTCTGATAGATCCGCAGCAGTTTGACAGTCAAGACAGACCATCTGCTACGCAATCACGCTTAAATCACTAAACCGATTTTGATGAAATATGGGGACAGGGATAGATTAGAAAGACATAGGTTGGTGTTGAAAATTAAAATGTATAATATAGCGATTAAAATGTGAAATGAAAAGACTATTTGTTGGAGTTTATGTTCATGAATGGTTCATTGTAAGTCTTTGTCTCTTAATCAGATATCTATTCTTATGATATCTAAGTATATCTTACAAGTATATAAATTATATATTATGAAGGTAGTCCACCCACGCACGCCGTCAATAAAACCACTATAAAGCGAGATATTAGCCAGTCGTAAAATAAGGCGCGTCCAGTATCAAACGACGGTTATAATGTGACAAATAAAAACTGGACGTCAATTTAATTGCTTTATACTTTACTGCCTTCGCCGATCATATAAAATAGATATTAAAATCAAATATATTGATATAATGTGGATGTTGGTCATCTTTAATACACGTTTGTCGTCGATGTAGAAATGCTCGATATAAATCGATATTTAAAAACATCGATATATGAACGATCGATAAAAATAATTTACTCTACTTCTTTTTTGCCGTAAATCAGTCGTCTTACTTATTCCAGTAAAAATACCTTTTTTCTTTTGATTGATTTTGAAAAACTATTAAAATAGTATATGTACAATAACGGTTTGCTCTCTTGAAGAGTTGAGTTATAACTAATGTGACCATACGTCCCGTTTTGATCGGGATAGTCGCGTTAGTCGGTTGTCAGTCCTGTTGTCCCGAAAGAAAGCTACCGGACGTTAAACGTTAAATTATCTCGAAGCCGGGAATAAGACTGGCCGATCCCTATCGTGTAGTATGTTTTTCTTAGAAAATACTAGCGTTAACTCTTAATTGTAGCTACCAAACGGAAGGTTATGAATTTATGATTATTATTTATCTCTTTTTTGATAAGACTATCGTCCTCATTATGATTTGCTTGTTAAAAATACCCGAAAATTTTGTTTTTTTTTATCCCTTCGTCCGTGGATGTCACTCTATAACTTACTCTTGTTTTGTTTCGTTCCGATTATAACGTAAAAAGTACAAAACAAATTCCTAATATTGATTGTAACGTCTTGTTACTTTATTATTGCATAAAGACAAACATACTAACACACTAATTAATGTTACATTAATAGTAATTCAAACAGTTTATCAAATATTTCATGTAATATTTAAATAAATTCAAAAATATAAGTTATCTGTAAGTTGTTACTGATGGCCAGAAAATCGATACAGTCCCCTTGTTTGTCTAACTCTCGAGTTTGACTCTCAGACTGTATTCTGTTAACATGGTGAAAGCTTAACGGTCTGAAAATTTATTTTATATGTATTGAAATTAAAAAATTATGACAATTTCATCACTGAAGTGAAACACTGATAATTTTAGAGGTTTCTAATGTGATGTCGTGAATAAACACATTTTTTTGCGCTTACATTGCAAACGCTGGCTGAACCCTACGAGATAGATCAAAATATTGTACTACAGTTTTGTACACCGCAAAAAGGTCTACAAAAAAGTCCGGGACAGTATATGTCTATCTCTTAGGAATAACCCACAGTAACTACTTTTATTCTTTACTTTTTACGAGAAATAATGGCTTATTTACAAAACGAATTTAAGCAATACATCATTAATCCTTATCCAATTAGGTACCTTAAATACATTGTGCATTTAATATAGATCAATAAGGCCCTTTACATCATATAATTTAAATGAATATTTTTTAAGATATTACTGATTTAAAATGCAGGGACATAGCGGTTACGGCGCGTCAAATTGCACCCGGGCGAAGCCGAGACAGGTCGGCTAGTCATTTATATACGTGAAGTTTGTTACTCAAACACGTAAAAACGGCTTAACGGATTTCAATTAAATTTGGCACACATATACTTTATAACCTGGATTTTATCTGAAAATATTCATAGTTCCTGTGGGATAATAAATTAGTTTTTTCATTATACATACAACACACGCGTTTGACTTATTAGTGTTAATTAAATTATCGACTTTGCTTATCAGGGAGAGGAAGCTAGTTTCGCCGTGAGCTGAAATCGAACTATACGACAAATATGATGATTCTTGACAATATCGTGGGGCTGGAGTTAAAGAGCATGTCAGCCTTCTGTGGTGTCGTTATTCTGAGACTCCACTGTAAAGGATTTTGTAAGTGTTTAGTATTTAATATTATTATTATTGTGTTACAGTGCAACATATCTTCCATATTGATAATATTTGCTCCTAAAATCATATAAACTAGAGCCAATCCAGAATTTTCATTAATATATTTGTAGGGGATTTTAATGAGGAGAAGCGAGGAGGAGAGGGAAACATTGGAAAACACCACAAAAGGTGATTACATTTTATGAACTATTGGGTAAACGAACCTTGATCTCTAACAATTACGAGAGAAACCTAAGCAGTGCCTTGGACTTGTGACTAAGGTGTAGACTTAATGAATTCGTTTAAAAATTACAACATTCGCCTCCACTGCTCAGGCTGTGTGCTTGAACCCAAGGTTAAACTCAACCTAACCCTACACAAGACGTGCCAACTAAATTGTAAGGTACTCACGTGACCTTAATCGGACAGCACTCCAAGCACTTCTGCACCGCACAACTTTAACACTATACAGAAACTACTTCACTCCTTGAGAGACCGCGCACGACTAAGACTTTAGTCAGACTGTCGAGTGCATAAAAAGGGTCGAGACTATCAAAACGACGGAAGAGACTACTATCCTACTCCGACGCCATAGATAGCGATGACGATTCGATTATTCGATAACCTTTTACTATTCTCTGACATATTCCCAAGTTTATTAAAAATACTTAGGAATCTAATAATCTGTTAAAAACTCTGTGTTATGTATAGTATTTATACACTAAGTGATCTCGTTCATAATAAATGTAGAACTAAAATGTGCATGTTGTCAGCTGTTTGAACTAAACTCGAAGCTAGATAGTCCCATCTTTTATTCGCTGAGGAAAGAGCAATCTGTCAATATTGACCTCGCTTTGTGAGATTTAAAGCTTTCTATGTATGCAGATAGATAATACCAAAAGATTTCCATCTTTTGAACATGTATATAGGTATTGTATCTTTCAGATTCATGCGCTAGCCTAATTTTTCTTAAAAAAAAGTAAACTATGTATGGACTATATTTCACAGTAGTATAGGAGCTAATACTAACATATAATCTAGATGGAAGCTGAGCTGTGCCTGGGAGTTGAGACCCAGCAGTTGAGCAAGTTTAAAGAGGTCTTCTATTATGCACAAACTTTCACCTCAACCGCTCGACCGCGCGACCGAATATTAAAATAATACATTACCCTCGTGTTCCTCGATGAAGGCCTAACACCACGCCACCAAACAACACTACACTAATAGTGTCAATACTTTAATATAATACTGCGTGACACCACTTGACAGAATAACTTTATCCTACACAAAAGGGGTATAGTTGGGGTAGGATAGTAATAAAGAGGACTTGTTGTTAGCCCTTACATTGTATTTAGTTTTTTTTTACGATGGGAAATGCTTTTTACGCATCTCCTCTGAGTTGGAGGGGTATGTGGGACTCACAGCGAGAAGCGCGCAATACCCACTAAAACCCATCGGTGCCGCCGCCGTCGAGCATTGGGTGCTGGGGGTTCGCAGGATAGCATTCTACCTCAGCACTCTGACGGACCCACCTGCTTGGGGTTCCAAGCTTATACCTGAGGTCCAGTTAACACAACCTTAGGAACGGTTTAGGTTAGGTTAGATTAGGGTAACCCATCCTAAGACAAACAGTGAGACCGGGCAGTAGAGGTGAGTATTATGATCAATTAAAGGATATCCTTAAGCCTACACCTTGGTCCAAGGCACTGCCTGGGTTCCTGTTCAAATACTAAGGAATCGTAAGATTCATCCTAATCGGCACTCACACACACATATATATATGTCGGAGAATAGTAAAAGGTTATCGATTAAATCGAATCATCATCGCTGTCTATGGCGTTGGAGTAGGGTAGTAGACACTTCCGTTGTGACCATCGACAGTCTGACTGAAGTCTTAGTCGTGTGCGGTCTATCAAGAAGTGAAGTAGTGTCTAAATAGTGATAGTGTTGTGCAGTGCATTGTTGTGTCAGTGCTAGGAGTGCTGTCCGATCAAGGTCACGTGAGTACCTTACAATGTAATTACCTCGTCTTGTGTTAGGTTAGGTTTATGTGCGATTAACCTTAGGTTTAAACAGAGAGCCTGAGCAGTGGAGGTGAGTGTCGTAATTACTTAAAGGAATTCCTTAAGCCTACACCTTGGTCACAAGTCCAAGGCACTGCTTAGGTTTCTCTCGTAATTGTTAGAGATCATATTTGATCATTTATCGGTTCAGTAGAAGTATCTGCGTTGCGTTTACCCAATATTCCATTCAATACTATCACCCCCTTTTAGTGTTCCCCAATATTCCCATTCTTCCTCCTTCCATTTCCTTTCACATCATTTAAAAATCCCCGACATATATATGTAAAAAAAATTTCAATGTTGGAAAGCCCATTTATCGAGGAAGGGTATCATTCCCCTCTCATTCTATGTCAATCAGTTGTTTTTTAACTTATATATATTCATTGAGTATTTAAACTATTTCTGCAACTTTCGATTCTCTTATATTAAAATTTAAAAAATCAAAATATATTTATTTTAAGTTTAACTTCTTTATTCGATATATATAAATACAAATTTAATAAGCAACGTGGCAATATTCCAGCAATATGAGTCCGTCTACATAACTATTGATAAAACCAATAGATCTCCGCTCCAGGCGAGGATCGCTTTACCCTCCGAATGTTAATATCGACGTCTTTTATTACACTGTATTTTGGAAATTTCTCGAAACGTGTATAGCCTGAAAACTATATGACAGTATTGGATATTTGATATAAGGGCGAACAAGGGCCAATAAAAGCATATTATTTACTAAATTATTACTACTAGCCGAACCGCCCTCACTTCGCTGAGGTGTATTCAAACTGTTAACTCACACTCACTCATTTATTCATTCATACTACCCGCAACTATAAATCATATTTTTCTCATCGTTAAGGCAGCGTTCGTAAGACGTTTTTGTTCGACTAAGTCTATTCATTTTTCGGGTTAACATACAAAGCTACATTATTTATGACATTCAAAAATAATGTAGCTTTCTGTTGGTAAGAGAATTTTTAAAATTGGTTCAGTAGATCCAGAGATTACCCCTACAACCTCACAAGCTTTACCTCTTCACGACCCCACACTATTTGATAACTGGCTCAAATTTATTGTAACTACGTGTTTACTAAATAAAAAAAACTACCCGCGAACACTGAATTAATAACTGTATTGCTAACTAAAGATTAAATGACACTACTGATTCACTAAGTGGTCTATACTCGTATCGACCTGCAGTTGTCGATGATCAGATTTAAAGGATCCTCATGAGTAAAAAACAAGATCGAGATTTAATATATAATAATAATAATAATAAATTTTTATTTCAGATATAAAAAAAATCCATAGCGTATATACATATCTAGTTATGTTAGTATGGCTTATCCTATGTTAGTAACTTATACAATCTAACAACTTAATAAATACTACCTCTTATTGTTCATGTGTACATCATTCCAACTCTTCCAGAGTGGGCTATCCCACTTAACCGCCAATGTGCTGAGAAGTGTGTTAGTGCTCTTCATGAGTCTGCTCATCATGGACGCGACACGTCTGCGGGTGATCGCATAGAAATCATCTATATGAGCATCCGCAAACATTGCCGACGCACTGCAATGTCGAGGCTTACCCAGCACAGCCCTCAGCACATTGTTGTACTGCACACGCAGAGCGCTGTAGGTTCACTGCGTATAGTTGGACCACAGACTGCACGTGTAAAATAATTGACAGTATGCTTTGAACAATATTAGCTTAACCTGTGTTGTACAACGTGCAAATCTGCGAGCCAACATATTGCCTCGGACCGACAGAGCCCTTCGTTCTCTCTCTATATCAGCGTCATCGACGAGGCACTCATTGACTATGTGTCCGAGGTATTTGTACTCAGAAACTTGCCTCGTACTCCTCGTAGGGGAGTACCATACGGTTTAATAATTGGTTTATATTTGGTAGGTCTGTTATTTCCCCTGAAAATCAGAAAAACGCTTTTCTTGACATTGTATCTAAGTCCATATACCCCTGCCCACTCTTCACAAATCCCCAATAAACGCCTAAGACCGCTGACTAAGGGGCTCAGAAGTACCATGTCATCCGCATAACTTAGATTATTCATGGCGATGCCATCTATTGAGCATCCGATTCCAGCACTGCTGAGCCTCTCAATCAACTGGTTCATGTACAAATTGAATAGCCTTGGAGATGTCAGTCCGCCCTGTCTCACTCCACACTTCAATTTGTAATGGTCACTAGTTGCATTACCCCATCTTATCATATTTGGTTGGTTTCCATACCAGTACTTGATTATATTAATTAGGTTAGGACTTAACCTAGTTTCTGCTTCCAGCTTCGGCCATAAGATTTCGTATGAAACCAGATCAAAAGCTTTGGACAAATCCAAAAAGTAGGCGTATACTGTGCCTCAAGCAGACTGTTGTACTATACTATCTGTATAGTACAACAGTCTGCTTGAGGCACAGTATTGCGCTTTCTGTGGATAGACACGGCCTAAATCCATATTGCGCATCATGTATTATGAAAGCCTTATTTAACTGTAAATCAAGCAGGTCATCCAGAACCTTCGCTATAATCGTTGCCAAGGACATCGGCCTGTAATTGGATGCATCCGCCGCATCACCGGTCTTATTTTTTAAATAGGTACCACTACTGTTTTTATCATGTTGACGGGCAAATAACCATGACTACAACAAATATTATACAATAATTTGAGAACGCTTGAGAGGTGTACACCAGCATATTGCAGGTGATCAATGCTTAAACCATCGTGTCCCGGAGACTCACCGCGTTTTATACTTTGTATCACTCTGTTGACATCATTAAGTGTGAAATGAAACACGTCATTATTATTGAACTCAGTGTCATGAACAACTTCCTTATTTATATTCGGCTCTACTTTAAACTGTTCTTTTAACATGTTGGCTGTATTTTGACAGCCGCTAATGCCTGCAACTTCAACTGGTCTACTCAACCGTGCATCCAGTCTATTTGTATGTTGCTAGAATTTTCCAAAGTGCTTTGTCTCTTACGAGGTTGCGAGTATATCCATTTTTGTTTGATCTTCTCTATCTTGGCACCATTTAATTTTATTCTTAAATGCCTTGCGAGAGTCTCGCATTTCCTCGTATATTACTCCACACATCGGCTATCCAGCCCATACCCATGACTGAAAACAAAGACGAGCTTTATCATGAAACGACTTCACATGTTTATTCCATCCTGCAATATATCTCTTCTTTTTAAAAAACGTAGTTTTATGGCTTAAGATTGCTGCTTCCTGCAATATACTTATTATATCCGCATACAATTTATCAATAATAATCTTATGCTCAATTTTATCACAATTTTTGGCATCACAATCGGACATGTCCTTTGGAAAATCAATTAGTTTTAATTTATTGTTACAAACCTCCGTATACTCCGTATATAAAGTTCACTAGAACGGCAGCATTAACGGGATGGGAGGGGGAGAGGCAGGTTTGGCTCATCGGCACATGCGGCTCGAGCCGATGTGGGCCGAACAGATCCCCTACCACCAATGGGGTGATGGGTTACGCGGCTCTTACGAGATGCTCTCCCAGCGGCAGAGGGGAATTGTATTCTATTCCGTCCCGTCACGGGCCATCGCTTCTTACATTCGAATCTCCGTTTAAGTATTTCAATATCTACTCGATTCTCCGACATAAATAATCGTATGTTGTGTTAAATTATAGAAGATCAATATCGCTAATATATTGGTGTATATGGACTTACTAGTGTCAGTAATAATTTGTAGTCCAGAATGTGGGGATTCGTGATATACAGATTTTCTATTGTCCTAATAACAATCTTTACTAACAAATTGCTCATCTCATTTCCTTTACCTTTAGCGTAAGTACTTACTACTGCTTCAAAACTTGGGTACGATTTCCAAATTTATTTGTATTTAGATCAGATATCAGTATAAAGAGATTTTCATTTAAAAATGTTTCAATTCAGACATAAAAGAATGAGTCAATTAATTTCTCAATAAATACTTATTATCTAAATCAAATATGTGAGTGTCCTAAAAATATAATTTGCAAAAAGTAATAAGATTCACGCAGTTCCATATTTATCCACTTCCTACTTTACTACTGCCATAACCTGACCAGCCGCGGCATCGTGTATGGATTTATTTATGAACTGACCCACGCTCATAAATAACCAATCTGAAAATGGCACCCTACGATACTAAAACTATAGAGCTCCTAACCTTTATCGTCTTTATAGTGCCAGTAAAAGGATTAGACATGTTATGGGTTTTTTTCTAACATTGTAATTCATCTATTATATAAAATTATCGTGTCTCAATTAGTTACCATACTCCTCCGAAACGGCACTAATAAAACACATTCAATTTATAATAAACTATTGCGTAATAAAAATATTCAGAATTTTCGTGGAATAAAAAGTAACCTATATTAATTCAGATTATAAAGTATATTTGTGCTAAATTTCAATGAAATCCGTTTAGCCGTTATTGCGTGATTGAGTAACATACATACAAACTTTCAGATTTATAATATTATTAAAGTTATTTATGTTTCTACTCTCCTTTTAACGATAACTGTCAATTTTATTGTCTTTCTCAACAAACTGTAGCATAATAATGTAACATTTTTCTTAGTAAAATATACTGAAAGTTTTCACAAAGTTTGTAAGTTAGATAATCACTAAAAACCGGCACGAAAGTAAAGTTAAAAAGTCGGGAGACGTGTCGCGACTGACAAACACCGAACTATCTCTTTCAACGAGACTCGGGACTCACCTTCAACAAATAAAGTAGCTAAGTTAGGGCCCGTTAAACATGGCGTTTAGATATTTGGAGGAGACATATTGTCTACTAAAACTTCAAAGCATTTACCCGTCTTCAAACAAAGAATGATATCCCGTGTCTTTGTATTTAATTTTCATTTAAGTGAGGCGTATTTATTAGTTAAATTTGCTTTACGTAAAAGGACTGGTTTCTGTCCAAATTTTTGTTTGACAGAATCTTCACAAGACAGGTGTACGGAATGATTTAAATTACCTCTAAAATACCAATTCAGGACCATCCATCTCATCCGTTGCTAACCATCTGATAATTACTAAAAAGTATCATGGCACATCAATTCAAGACAACTCAAATTTTGACCTAAAACAACTTTAAAATCACACCTTGTAAGTTCATGAATTATTTACTTACATATTTTTAATTTTATAGGTAACACAAAAAGTACAAAATTATTGTGTTTATCAATGGCAAATTATTAGATTAGCGTATTGCGTTATATTATGCATATGAAAAACGTGCCGTTAACCGAAAGAGTGGATTACCTACACAGTTAAAATAGATGTAATTCTCTTGAGAATTTGAGAGACACTTCAATGTTTAGTAGTGATGCCACAAATTTAGCCAATTCAGACGTTAGATTCACGATTTATGGGTCGTAGGTTCAAATCCCAGTCATTGGACAACTGACCACTCCTAACACTAGCATTATAACTTACTTGGAGGGGTTAAAAATACTAGTATTTTGCAATCCAAACTGCAATCTTGAAAAATAAAAGAAGCTTATTAACACATTAAACAACGTATCGATATTTTAGTTGAATAACTCTTATTGAAATTCGTTAACGGTCTTGTTCTGTTAAATCGATACTAAAGACTGCTGTTAATCAGCTTTAAAATATACCACATCCATTTATCCCTGAAAGTCTAGTGAGTTAGTATGCGAGACGGCACCTTCAAATGCCGGACCGACTTGCAATACTTATAGCAGTTTAGCGTTAGCCCCTACCCCCGAGTATTGTATTACAGGGTATTGTATGCCACACGTGACCTGACGGACTTTGTATTTTCAATTTGATACTACGACCTTCACGAAATCATTCTATTTTTAGCTGGACAACTGGCTTTCCACGACAAAGTTTTCTCAGTGAAAAATTCATCGCGGTTACTGATGCCTTACTTCGGGAATATCATACTTGAAAAATACCTTCTTATCATACTTGGAAATGAAATAAAATATATTGGATATATATTATTTAAATAAAATATAAAATATATTAAAAACCTAAACAGCACTATTGCAATCACATTTATCAGAAAAGAAAGTGCGTCAAATCTAACTTACATCGCTGTTGTCAGTTATTATTTAACACTTAAAGATATTGAGTTATATTAGCCTACAGTAGATCGTCTGTAGACATATTTAATAATTTTATGAGGTAGTCATACTAACTTTGCAGCACCCTTTTACCGCCTTAAGGGATGATTTTTAAAAAAATATTTTACATGTATTTCATGACTTTTAATGAAGAACCTTCCAACTGAATTTGAATAACTTCAAAAACGGCAAAGTCATACTAACTTTGTACCCCCGTTTTATCCCCTTATGGGGTGAATTTTCAAAAATCCTTTCTTAGTGCTCCCCTACGTTATAAAAGAGATGCCTGTGCAAAATTTTAAGTTTCTAACCCTTATAATTTAGGCCCGGCGTTATATGTCAGTTTTTAAGTCAGCTTCTCCTTTTGTATATATAGATAGATAGATCATCCATAATCAGAGAAGTAGTAGCAAAAATGTCCTGTAAGAAAAGTCAGCAACACCGTTGATAACTACATATTCGAGCGCTTGAGCCAGTTGCCAAACGGAGCTCGCCTGGTGACCATTGCTATGCAATGGTGTGGTTTCGTGATGCCGGGTCTCCATTACTAAAATTTAGAGTAAGTTTTTTTTATATTGCGTACTCGGTTTCCGTTTTAAGTGTATATTACTATTGTCTTGAGCGAGTTTCTGTGCGAGAATCTATACTGCATACTATAATGTAACAAATAATGACATATGGGAAACTAAAAAGTAACTGAGTAGGGTAAGGTGCTCCATCCATTCATCAAGTACTCGCATCCAATCGGTCCAGTGAGGGTATTTTTAAAATAAACCCATCAAAGAGTATCTATATAACTTTTCTACTTTATTTAACAAATATTTTTATCCACAACTGTCTATTAATATCACAAAATAAAAAACGCAAATAACATTATTAGATGAAGAATAAAGGCAAGCTATTAGCTAATATAATTTAGCGGGATCACATGCGACCGCGAGGGTAATCAAATATTTACCCGCCCCCGGCTAGCGGCTGCTCGGCATTCCTGGTAAACATACGCAGACAACATTTTGTATGGATTAACTTTATTAAATAGTAGTCAAAGGCCTTCGCTTCGACTAGATACCAATAATATTCTTGTTCACATAAATAGCAGTATCTTTTGAACCATAATTATAGTTTTCTATATATGTCGGCGCGTAGGTTAGACTAACCTTTGGTTTAAACAGAGAACCTGAGCAGCAGAGGTGGGTTTGATATATGTGGTAAGAATTTTCTTGTCCTTTTTAGACCACTTTTTTTACGTAGTTGGGTTAAAGTATTTTTATATCCAGATATTTTTCGATGGAATAAACCCTTTTTAAACTTTAAACCCTGGAGCAGGTTTAAAGAACTCTTCTAAGAATTACATGATACTGGATAAGGGTCACATAGGCTACGTTGTAGTCACTAGAGATGAGCGATGTGTTTTTTAAGCCTCCTCTACACTACTTGCGAAGTTGAACACATCGTTCATAGACGAATATGATACTGCAGAGAGGCACTTGAGCTTACCTCGTCAAACTTTATCTCGCCTCGGGCGACTTCCGTTTGTTGACAGTTTTTGCACCCGAGTCGTAAGGCCCGAAGAGCTCATCGCATAGTTGAACGAGTGTGTGGTTCAGTTTAGAGGAAGTCTAAGAATCAATAGAATCGCTTTATTTGACACACTCTGTGCGAGGCTAGATGAATGAAGGGATTCTGTTTGTTCTTACCAAAACAATCCTCGCTCATCTCGCTCATCATGATGGAAAGCATAAACCCACCGACAAATAACGACACCATGTCATTACTATGCGAAATCACTTAACAGACTGACTTATATCTATCCATAATCTATACTGAGGTTATATACTACCTACAAAAGGAACTTCTTGCGAGTATAAAGATATTATAATGTTGCTAACTTCAGTTACAAATTATTAATATCAAATTAGATTCAAAACAGCAATTTTGGCTTCAAAAACAGTAATGTATAATTTGAACAATACATTAAGCACATCGCGATGTATATATGGATGTTAATGGAGTCAGACGAGGCTGCTTTTTATCAGTCTGTTCTCAGGAAATGAGATTTTTGCCTACGACGTTGAATGAACCCATTTAGCGTTGCCATGTGTTTGGTGAAAAGTGTCTTTAAATTACCAGCTAATTTTACAAAATGTTTTACGTTTTATACAGCTATTTTCTTTTATAATTATTACATTTAACTTTGACACCGCCGAGCTGTAATTAATTAATAAAAGTTGAATCTTTATCGAAAGTTCTTCAATAAAATTTACTGTACTATTGAATTATTATAAAATTAATACAAATATTAATTTAAAAAAAAAACAAATATTTAATCAATTTTTAAAGATTTTCTGTCTTAAATTGGAAATTTTTTTTTTTTTTTATGTAACTAGGTTGGCAAACAAGCGTACGGCTCACCTGATGGTAAGCGATTACCGTAGCTTATAGACGTCTGAAACACCAGAAGCATCGCAAGCGCGTTGCCGACCCTATCCCCAACTCCCCCCAGGGGCTCTGGTCACCTTACTCACCAACAGGGACAGAACACTGCTTTAGAGTAGTGTTATTTAGCTGTGATCTTCTGTAAGGTCGAGGTACTACCCCAGTCGGGCTGCTCCATATTTGAGCAGGAAATTTCCTGCTGTGCCCTCCCTCAGTTATTTATTTATTTATTAGAATTACCTTACATCATTTTACAATCAATATACATTGTTACTTATGACATATTTAAATAAGCTTTTATTAATTGTGGTTTTTGTGGTTGTGGTTGAGTTCTGGTATGCACATTACTTACATTTAAGTTATTTAGCTCTTTGTGCAATGTTGGAATAAGCCAATAGGTACAACATATAAATTTGTATTAGACGTACGGGCCGAGTAAGTGAACGATCTCAACATTATCATTAAAGTTTTCCGACAAAACTAATAATTTATTTTTTAACTCGACTGGTAAAATTTTACTAATTTTAAAAATTTCCTCACGATTCCTATTTCTTTTTTTTATCTACTAAGTATTTTATTAATCTAATTTGAAGTGATTTAATTTGTAAGCATAGAAAAATATTTTGAAAACGATTTTCTTTTCATATTTATGTGAATTTTATATTTCTTTATAAATTACTGATTGACTATTAAGTAAGGTAAACTATGCCTGGATCTTGTGACCTAGTGTGTTTAATCGGATTTGTTTTCTATGGGTAAATACTCCTTTCCGCAGCCTCTTAAAACCTATCAGACTATCTTCTACCTACTACGACAGGATATTGTCGAGCCAGTAGATTTTTTTAAAAACAAAGTGATAGGAATTAATGGACAATAAAAAGGTACCAATAATTTTCTAGCAGAGTGTCTCCTAGTCAATAACTTCAAGTATTCACTTAACTATTACATTTCCAAGGGACATATCCTTTCACAATATAGAAGTAGATTAGGTTAGCGTGACATGTTTGGAGTACATTTAGTAACCGGTCACGTCTACGAAGGTATCGGAGTACTGTCGATTCTTTTCTTAACGTTTAACTAGGTGTGAACTGAATATACTGTATAAGTGAATAAACTAAAATGGAGTAGTATTATTTAGTCGATAGTGCAATGAGTTGAAATTGAATCCACAACTTCATCATGTATATATTGTCATAATAATTAGACTACCACCATGTTATAGACTAGTCGTAACATATTTTAAAATGACAACGTTTTTCTGCCATTCATTTTAAATGAAACAAAGCCTATATTTTAATTTTGAATTTTTTAAGTTCTTCAGGTACCTGGGAGAAAATCGGGCCACTTAGATGACTGTTGCACTTAGAATCCTATATACTATATCCTATATAATGAAGTAAAAAACTACTCTATATCTCTTATAACTCCAGCGCTCCTGTACGAATTATAGCATTATTAACACTTATTGCATTAATAATTCTTTTCCTCAGACGTTTACATGAACATCAATGTATTGATTTAAATAACATTACCACATTACTATGAATAAATTTAAAAAAAAAACTTTAAGACTTAGATATATAATTTGTTATTAAGGAGTCATTGTAAAGGGATTTTTGGATTTTTTACAGAATAAAGTTTATTATTATCAAATTGTTTTAATTAATTTAAAAAAAAAAAGATTTCTAGCAGTATGGATCACATATTACTAGTATTCCCTTTCCCCCTCCTAGTAAGCTAAAATACTTGTGTCAGGAGTGGGCCACGCCAGTAGTCCAATGTCCGAGATTCGAACCCACGTCTTATCGATCGTGAATCCAATGCCCACAACACTGAATTACTGCCGCTTCAAATTATTATAGTTAGCAACACCGTTACGAAATTTTTATTCGGGGGTAGTATTTTTATGTTATTCTAAGACAATATATAAACTCTGTTCGATAGACTTGAGCCAGGTGTCAAAGGAGCTAGCCTGGTGACAATTATGGCTGTTACTGTGCGATATCGGTTCCATGTAGATAGCATCAGAAGTGGGATATAAAGAATTCGCCCCACAAGCCCACAAGTCACTTTAAAGGTACTTTGCGTATAATCATCCTGAAAGTTATTTAGTTTTTATTGTGAGTATTGTAGTGCGATTAACTTAGTTCTAAAAGTAGTTTAAAATCGTGATTAATATTTTGAAGTAGATTGGCTGAGTCGAATAAAGTCTTATTTTCAGTCTAATGTACTTGCTTCTCGAACAAAGTGTGAATCGGTGTTGTGTAGCAGTAGTACCGAAAGTCACTAATTATTATGGTAAGAGGACAAGAAAATATCTTGTCCCAAAAATTTACAATGAACTGCCGACAAAGATCTCCCAAAGTTGTGAACTACTTACATTAAAGCGCAGGTTAAAGAATTTTTTCCTAAAAAATGATTATACAAATAACGACTGATTTCATTAAGCATCGCCATATTATTATATGACAATGCTTATTGAAATTAGTATACATACTACACATACATATATTACATACAGAATAGACGCATGATGTGCCATTATAAGTATATACATGTACAAAATATACACGCACCAACCTACACTACCTACCTACACATAAACTAAAGAACATGTACACATTACCAAATTAGTTTATTTCTTTTTTTATATTTAGTTTATTTTGGTTTTTAATTTTTGTTTATTTTATTTTTCTTTTTTTACTGGTTTTGTTTCTATATTTTATTTTATTTAAAATATTTATAAATGTTTAAAAAAGAAAAAAAAAAATTTAAAAATGAGAGCATTAACTGCCGACAAATTGCTGTGCAGTTTGGCAGAATACAAAAGTGCTAGTATTAAGTCCATTTTTTTGTGAAACTGTAATAAATAAGAAAATAAAAATAAGATATCCGCAGTGAACACTACTGTCTACTGTACTGGTAATGGCGATACACGTTAAGAGTTGGCCTCAGGCATCTCTTATCAAAACTATGATATAAACTTACCGTACACGTATACTATCACATCTTGAGCAGTAAGCGCATTAGTGATCGGTAAATGCAAAGTTCAATGGAGTAGTCATTCTAGATTTAACAATTACGCCATTCGGGACGAATGGGTCCGTAGGATAGCCGAATTAGCAACGCGATATCGGTCCCATGTAGATAGCATTATTATTTATAAACAAACAAGTCAGATTCAGAATACAACTCCGATTAACATGAGTAGGACGCGTGTGGAACGTTATTGTTCATCAGTGGCTGTGGTCCACCGACCGTGGTTCCAGTTCGTTTACTAATCAAATAGCAATACGTGGGACGACAATTATTGTACAAATGAAACCTTTCCTCTATTGTATATTTAAAATAAACCATTTACCAATGTTTATTGAAGTACACTTTTAGCGCACTTTATTATCTTGGTTACACAATTTGATTTATATAATAGAGACTCTCACTATCCTTCGTCACTTCGTACTACAGCTTAACTAGCTTTTTAACCATATTAGAAAGAAACAAACTTTGAAAGAAACAAACTTTATTGGCAAAACACAACATAAAATGAAATTGCAAATACAAACAACTTGAAAATATATATATATATATATAAAAATTAAAAAATAGCATCTAGAACTTAATCTACAATCTAATTTGCATTGCCAGTGTAAGCCGACGAATAATTTATAAATTAAATAAATAAATAAATAAAGTAGAGGATAGTACGTATATAAACACTATTTGGTTATAACATAAAAGAATAATAGAGTACGTTAATTTACATATGTATTTAAATTATGATTAAGTATTAAAATATAAAAGATATATAAACAAATTTATTTTAAAGTGGTAAAAAATATAAGCGAGTATATGTATTATTATAAGTATGATATGAAGGTATTATATGTATATGTTCATATAATATAGATATATATATTTATTTATATCGTTATTCGCATGAGATTCTAGAAGGCAAAAGCGAAACTGGCAGTTTATGTTTGTTTCTGTAAATCAAATAAATATGCCTTAAATTTTAATCTAAAATTATTGGTGGTCTTATATTATATTACGTAATTAAGCAAGCTTTTAAACCATGACTAACAACCAAACTAATCATTTAATCTGATATTAATAATAATTTTTTGTAGATCCTTTTACTAATATAAGAGTAAAGTAATATATTGTTACGAGATTGAGTTTATTGGATTGTTATAAATTGATAGATACTTCGTTGGTAAAGGATTTATTTAGAATGTTTAGAAAAGTCCAATAAAGTCTTCACAAAAATAATTTTACACTACGATCTTGCACTATTTACACGTCTCCGATATTCACAGTCCTTATTTTCAGTATTTACAGTTCCTCTCTTATTACTCGCACTACACCCGAATCACTATTTCCACCTCTGTTCGTCGCTATACTCTTCACAATGATCCTCTAGTTTGACTATGCACAACTTTCTCTGGACTTCGATATCTCTTCGAATTCACTTCTTCACTCTCGAGTATTAGACTGACTTGCAATCGTCCGTACAACCCTTTATATAGGATTTCATATAGAAACTTCTCGCAACTTAATTCTAGCAATTTAAAAAAAGATTATTCTGACCACTCTGCGATGAAAACACAACAACAACTACGGAACATCTTATACAAGACTGTCTGCGATTCGAAAGCAATAGATTAGACCACATTATTCTATGTGAAAATTTCGCTATTTCTCCCTTCATCATAAAAGACTTACCAAAAAAGCAGCTCACAATTGATTCTTTCGTAAAATTTAACGACTACGTACCCAAAAATATAAAAGAATTTAATGATCGAAGAGATATTAATAATTTAAATAATTAAAATATAAATATAATGTTCCTGATTCTCTGAACATAAGACGCTGTTTATATTTTAGCTTTATTAGATGATTATAAATATTTAGTTAACACTATTATTGCTGTAAATAATTGGTTTAATAACTTAGCAGGAAAACTTTAGATGTGACTCCGTATCAAATAGCGGTTCACATCTAAGTATAGCAAGAGTTATACCCATCTCACTCGAACACGTAAATTTTCCTAATGCCGTCCTTTTCCTACAATGTCAATCATCGAAGGCTACCAGATAAGCAATCAGGCAAATATTTTATCCTTGAGAGGACGGATTGAAAAATACGTTACTATAGTGGTTTCAAAGGCTCAAGGTCTAATTTGTGGCTTTGATCCCTCTAAATGTAAACTTCAAGGTGGACAACTACCCATCACCAACACATAATATAAAGCATCTGCTTGATTTCGTTTACTCTGCGACTTTAATTGATTATTTAGTTAAACAGATAAGACGATTAATTACTATAGCCATAAAAGACACCATAAGCAAAAATACGGTACATATATGTATATTATGTTCCAAAATATCCTTTATGTAATTATTTACCAATGGTCCGTGGTTCCAGTTCGTTTGCTAACCAAACAGCACACGCGTGTTGAAACAATCAATGAACAAATTGCTCTTCCTTCCGTCTTGTTTTCTATCTTGTTACGAATTTTACTTTATTTCCGTACATTTTCTAATGATATTTTGACTTATATAGACTTTTACCATTAATAGAAGTCTTTTGCAATATTTATTAAAACATTTGTTTATCGTAAAAATTTTCAAAAAAGTTTCCAAATGAAACCTACAATCACTTTCATATCTACTAGTCAACCCATCCCGGTTTTGCCCGGGTGCAATTTACCATGTGCAATTTAGGTTTGATTTCACATTTTATCCACTATATTACAAAATCACTTATCGCTATATTACATTTTAATTTTCCAAAGACAACGCTCACACAGCTCGATATGCACTTCGTCCCAACGTCGATAGATGGCGTACTAGCACACTCATATGTTTACTTTGTATTCTTAAGTAATTTTTAAGTAAAGTTCATAGCCTATGTTCTTCCCCAAGCTCTAATCTATCTCTGTACGAATTTTCATCAAAATCGGTTCAGTAATTTAAGCGTGATTGCGTAACAGACAGGACAGGCCCGTGAGGGGACGGGTTAGAATACTATTCCCCTCTGCCACTGGGAGAGTATCTCGAAAGAGCCGAGTAACCCAGCAACCTAGTGACCGCCAAGTGTCATAGACGCATTCCGGTCGAGCCGCTTGTGGGCCAGACTTACCCCCTCCCTCTCCTCTCCCATTAATGCTGCCAATCTAGTAGAATCTAGGCTCTTGCTCAGTGTCCGCTGAAACCGCAGCATTTTTCTTCACTCCCACTCTGTCTTCGAAGATGCAACGCATCGGAAAAACAAGAATCAAGATCTCTTGTCTTGCCCATGTCCATGGACGATGGTGGCCACTTACCATCAGGTGGACCATCTGCTCGTTTGCTCCTTATCTACCATAAAAAACAGACCATACATACAATATTACATAATAAAATAAACAATATACAGTATTTAAAATATTCAATGTATTATTAGAATTTATCAATGAAATTTATAGATGAACTAGCCGACCCGCGCAACTTCGTTCGCGTGTCCCTCCGCTCCTATAGGTCTTAGCGAGATATTAAATAGCCTAAGTTACTCCTTGTTACATCAGCTATATGCCAGTGAAAGTTCCGTCAAAAACGGTACAGCCGTTTCAGAGATTAGCCGGAACAAACAGACAGACAGACAAAAATTGTAAAAAAAAAAAAAAAATGTTATTTTGGTATATGTACCATGTGTACATCCATATACACTTAGTAAAAAGCGGTTATTTTAATATTACAAACAGACACACCAATTTTATTTATTTGTATGGATTAACAAAAAGAAATAAAACTCACTGAACATCAATTCTCGTTACATATCTATACTAATATTATAAAGAAGTAAGATTTGTATTTTTGTATTTTTGTATGTAACGAATAAACATAAAAACTACTGGACCGATTTCAAAAATTCTTTCACCATTAGAAAGCTACATTATCCCTGAGTAACATAGGCTATATTTATTACAAGAAAAAATTAGAGATCCTTAGGAAATCTTACGAAAACCAACCCAAGGTGCCAAAAAAATTGCCATAAAATATCTTTCATCGCATGCGCTGCAAAAAGTATTGATGATCAAAAAAATGTTATACAATATTATAGAACGTATCAATATCTACAAAAAAGTCCGCGAGACCATATGTCCAACTATTATAGTTACGTCACTATAACTACTTTTTTACATTTTAAAAGTTGATAAAAATGCCTATCAAAATCAGACCATGTTTTCTATAACTTTGTATTAATCCTTATCCAAATAAATTATTTCGTATTCAAGACTATTTCAATACCTGTAAATTACTTTTTGAATTATTAAAATCGGACTTTCCATTCAAAAGATATTATGAAATTAAAAATATCAATATAAACAAAAAATACACGACGACGCGACGGGTCAGTATAGCGACGCAGCGCAGCGAGTAAAGCGGCAAGAGAGGGGGCACCGAAATGCGGGAAGGCCAATATATTTTTAAAAATAATATTCCACCCGCGCGAAGCCGGGATGGGCCGCTAGTAGACTATAAAAAGTGATGGGAGTAAAATTTAGAGGTAATTGGTATTTTTAATATGCGGAAAAAATTATTTAAATATTTAAAAAATACATTTAATTTTACCCAGCCGCAGCGCCATCTTTATAGTAGAGATGCCACGAATATTCGGCAACGGTATTCGGCCTATTCGGCCATTCGGAATAGTTAAAATCTCGATAAAAAAGAATGCATAATATTACTCACAAATATTTTTATTTTATCTCATTAATTTAAATAATACTTAAAATCTACCAGTAGTAAGTTATGATGAATGAAAACAATTTATTTAGAATTTGTTAATAGCAAACGTTTCACCAAATTTTCTGAAAAAAAAAAATATTTTGTAGAAGACAAAAATTAAAAACCATAAACTTGGTTGTTTGATTGTTTCACAAAAATTTTGAGGTATATGAAAAAAGTGTAAATAAAAAAGTTATAAAAATCTGTTTATTACCTACAACTTTGCCATCTAAATTTTTTCATAGGACTTGTAGTTTTGATTGGTCGAGATAAACCTTAGGGAGGGAGGGGGTTGGTTCCCCTTTAACATTTTCCTATCTCAGATCGCCCATAAATTATTTTTTCTTTCATTTTTGATATATTCTCTTCCTTTTCCAGGGTTTTGGTTTTGAGCTATGAAGTTATCGACCGTAGTCTATTAGTAAAACACTCTCGAAAGATTCTAAGTGTTGCCGAATATCCGGCGCTTCGGCCAAGAGACTTGCCGAATACTCGTTCGGCTAAATCACTATTCGTAGCATCTCTACTTTATAGTTCAATAATTGTGAATATTGACAATCCATCCAGTAATCTGTTAGCAACCCTGTTTATAAAGTAGTAGTAGCGGGTAGATCATTTTATATTATTTCATGTATACGTGAAGACAATATATAACCTTTAGTACGATAGATTAGTCTCATTCTCTCTGGTGTTTTGGTGCAGTGAACACGGAAGTTAGTGTTATAGTGTTGTGACTAAGGTCACCCTTCTCGAGGTCCACGTAAGTTTAGTGGAGGTGAGAGTTAATATATTATGAAAGAGCTATTTAAGCCTGCTCTTGGGTCTCAAGGTTCAGGCACTGCTCGCCTCAGTCTAAACTGCATGTGTGCATGTGTCTATACATAGAAAATCCACTTAAATGCATACAAAAGATTTCATCATAATTTGTGCAGTTGTTTAGGGAAAATTTAGTAACATACATACAAAAAGTGACAATGGCTGTAGATATAGAAAAGAAAAATAGTTTGTGACAGACAGTCATTTTGGGTAAGTCCAGAAGGAGATAAAGAGCAATAGTTGCGGTTGTGCCCATCCAGTTTTATTACGGTCGGTGATATTTTGCGATAGGGTCCGAACTATTACACTTATCGAGTGAGATGTGATCCACGAATAAAATACCAATCGAAAATGTTAACTAAACTATTGGTTTTGTTAAGAACTAGAGCTGTAGTCAGAAATTCAGAAAGATGTCTGTCTATCTATATTTATGTACAATGAGAGTTAACTGAACTGAATTATAAAATATATATTTCCCCTTAACGAAGCAAGAGAGAAACATTAATAAATTCCAAAACTCAAATTTAATTACGAAAGTGCTTCAAATATTATAAAGATAGTTACGATCAAACAGAAAAACGGACAATAATTTTGTTTTATATTGGCTGCCTTTTATCATGTGTAAAATTAAAATTATTTTCATGTTTTTCAATCCACAATTAATTCATAACCACTGGCGTCTCGTACTGATAATAATATAATTATTGAATCCAGATATACAACATATATAAAGGGGAAAAGAGGGGGACTAGAATTGAAAAATTCATATCGATCCGAATCCGAATGTGATAAATGAAATACAATTATATGTCGGGGATTTTAAAACGATGTGAAAGTAAATGGAAGGAGGAAGATGGGGAATATTGGGGAACACTAAAAGGGGGTGATGGTATTGAATGGAATATTGGGTAATCGCGACGTAGATACTCCTATTGAACCGATAAATGATCAAATATGATCTCCAACAATTACGAGAGAAACCTAAACAGTGCCTTGGACTTGTGACCAAGGTGTAGGCTTAAGGAGCTCCTTTAAGTAATTACAACACTCGCCTCCACTGCTAGGCTCTCTATTTAAACCCAAGGTTAAACGCACATAAACCTAACCTAACACAAGACGAGGTAATTACATTGTAAGGTACTCACGTGACCTTGATCGGACAGCACTTCTAGCACTAACACAACACTGCACAACACCATCACTATTCAGACACTACTTCATTTCTTGACAGACCGCGCACGACTAAGACTTCAGTCAGACTGTTGATGGCATATAAAGGGTCACAACGGAAGTGGCTACTACCCTACTCCAACGGCATAGACAGCGATGATGATTCGATTTAATCGATAACCTTTTACTATTCTCCGACATATATATGTTCGATCTGGCGCTGACGGATGGTGAGAGTTGTTTGCTCCCGCAGCTAGATGGCGTTGCGCACTCTCAAACCAGCGCGATGCTTGTCTATTCCTGTATAATCTATGCCCCTCCGCCGCCCCCATTTTCATTACAAGTTAGAACATTCAAACGGGCAGTGCGGTACCGTGTGCCACGCACCTCGCTTGAGAAACACGATCTGAAGGGGAACTGGAGCCGGCTCCAGGAGTTGCAGTCTGCAAATCTGGTGAGTAGACTTCTTTTGCTATTTGGAAGCGTAAGATTGTAGTCGAAGGCATTCCTTTTCCTCCCAATACAGTCTAACAAAGTAGCACGTTGCTAAAATATCATATATCAAAAGGATTCAGATTAGTTTTTACAGTAATACGAATAAATGCATGAGCGAAATTGTCGTGTTTCGAAATCTACAGATACTTTAGCATGAACTTGATAAACTAACAAGTGAAATGTTTTCAAAGTCGAGCAAAATGCGTTTACGATCTTGTCTCACATTTGTCACGATATCGAATAAAGCATCGACCCCTATATCTCTACGACGAAGTGCAAACGAAGCCGTCTGCTCGGGTAAATGCGTCTATACACTACTACAACTATTCTACTATACTATGTTCAGCCTATTTTCAAGTGTTTCATTGATTGGGTTTTCTATACTTTTCTTTATTCTTTGAAATGTGTATTTAATTCTTTAAAAATAATTGACATCCCTATAGTTATTTAATCCCCTATCTCCTCTTTAAACTGCTTCTGATATTAATTTATATTTTTGACTATACCTATAATAATATGTCATATCCGTGAGGGGACGGATTAGAATACAATTCCCCAGCACCCTTGGAGGTAGGACATCTGCAGCAGTCTTCTCTTCGCTCCCCCTCCTCACTCTATCTTCAATGCGGCAACGCATCGACAAATCAAGAGATACCCTCTAGTTTTGTCGATGTCCATAGGTGTCAGTGGCCACTTTCCATCAGGTGGACCGTCTGCTCGTTTGTCCGTTATCTATTTAAATAAAAATCACCGCCATATTGTTTTTTATTGATATAAATACAAAAGGCGCGGATGCTTCATTCTCGTGTCTGTATATTTAGTGTAAAAAACCCTAAATTTATTATAATTAGTGATAGAAGTTTGTAAAGGAGTCGTTTAGGTACATGTTTGTTAACAAAGTCGAGCAGTGGAGGCGAAAATATTTGCATAAAAAAGTAACTTACTCACGCACTGTACTTTTTGTCTAAAATGGATGTTATTGTTATTTTTTGCAAGTTGCTGTTAAGTCTACCACATTCATAGTTAATATCCTCACTTTTTACGAGAGTTTAATTCTTACAAGAACGTTGTTACCGAAATAAAATAAGAAATTCATTTAAGAATGTATAAACACATAAGAAGAACAAAGGAAAACACGATGTAACTCCAAAATTACACATTTTGCGTTGATAAATTTTTCATTCCCATCTTGCTGGGTTGATTGCGACCGTTCTCAGCTTTTACTACTCGAGGCTCAGCAATTTTCAGATTGAATTTTTACGATACAAGAATAAAGTTATAAACAAATGAATAAACTCAGAAATCGTGAAACAGCCGACAAATTGAAGTGAATGAGGTTATGGCAGTTAAAGTTCCAAAAATAGGATCGGCTTTATTTTACAGTTAATAAATAAATAAATCCTACTAATATCTAAAACAATATCCTATTTTCTATGTTTATTACTCAAGCACAAAACAGTAATTGTTAAAATTGTATTATATTAACAACTATACGACCCATCCCGGCTTCGCCCGGATGCAATTTTACACTTGTATTTAGCCGTAACCGCTATGTCCCTGCATTTTAAATCTACGATATCTTCGAAAATATTCGTTTAAATTTCATGCTGTAAAGGGCCATATTTATCTAAATACAATGCATAATGTATTTAAGGTACCTAATTGGATAACGATTACTTGTGTATTGTTTAAAACCACTTCGTAAATAAGCAATTATTTCTCGTAAAAAGTAAAGGATGAAAAATGTTTACATAATACATATACCACATGTATAAACATATACCATCGCGGACTTTTTTGTAGACCTTTTTAAGGTAAACAATACTGTAGTACATTATTATGATATATCTCGTAGGGTTCAGCCAGCGTTTGCAATGTAAGCGGAAAAAAATGTGGTTATCAGTGTTTCTCTACTATATTATGTTTATATTAAACATATAAACTTTCTTCTTGAATCACTCCATCTATTTAAAAAACCGCATCAAAATCCGTTGTTTGGTTTTAACGATCTTAGCATGCATAGGAACAGACTGACAGACAGCGGGAAGCGACTTTGTTTTATACTATGTAGTAATTAATAGTATCAAAGTTCCATTTTCTTCGATTAAATTGTATTAGATACTATTTTCAGCCGTAAAGAATATTATTGTATAATACACTTACCCCTACCTCGGTAAGCTCATGTAAAGAATCTCTTTAAAAACCTTTCAACCGAATAAAAAAATTAAAAGGTTGTATTTTTTTTTTATTTTCATTTCAATTCTTTACGCAAAATTTTTTGGGAATTATTGGAAAATTTTTATTACAGCATATTTTATTATTATTTTTAAAAAATATTGTACTCGATATGAACAATATGTTTATACTAAAAGTAATTTAGATGTCTTTTGCAAGTCTAAAATTGCCAAATCTGCAAACACGGACAAGTGTTTGAAAATCCCAAACTAGCTCTATCAACACTGCATTTGTAGATACTCAGTTAAATAAATAATAGATTATTTTTTTCGTATTACAAACAGAATCTTCATAAAGATTTAAAAACTATCACCAGTCCATTTTTAACATTAAGATAATGGATTCATCGTCCACTAGCAAAAATAATATTAATAAAAAATACTGTCCTTCTATTGACGCATTCTATACTCATAGTTTAGATTTCGTCACGGTTTTCCAAGATTTGACCCTACAATGAGATAATATCAAATGAATAGAACTTAAAAAACCTAACCGAACGAAATTAAAATTTAATACATTGACGACTCTAATACTTATACTGCAGAAAAGATTTTTTTTTCCTCATAGAATGGATTTTTTTTGACAAAATGAAAAACGTATTTCATTTTATCACAAAATGCCAATGTGCAGGCAGAATGGATAATAGTGGATGGATCAAAATAGTTACGGAATGGATACCAAAAAATGAAAAAGGGGGCTGACCAGAAAGGGTTGGAAGGATATCTACTCTGAAAGAGTGAGACCACGATGGATGACGAAAGCAAGGAACAGGGAGACATGGAAGGTAACGGGGGAGGCCTACGCCGCGGAGGCGACTTATTATATATGTCGGGAACGACTAAAAGATTAATCGAATCGTCATCGCCATCTATGGCGCTATTGAAAAATCAATAGTCACTTCCGTCGCGTCATTTAAATATTGTCAAACGAATAAACGATAATCTGATCGTCATCGGCGTCTATGGCGCTAGAGTAGAATAATAATCACTTCCATCTGCCCACCCATGGAGGATGATGGATGGAGGTCTCAAGAAGTCAACATTATCTAAGTAGTGATAGTGTCAAGTGCAGTGTAGTGCTGGAAGTGCTCTCCGACTAAGGTCACGTAAGTCCTTACAATGTAATTGCCACGTGGATAAGTCAACACAATGTTAGGTTAGGTTAGCCTTAGGTTAGGTTGGCCTTGTGTTAAGTTAAGGCACTGCTTGGGTTCCTGTCAGAATAGTGCGAGATCGTAACAATTAGAAGAAATAAAGGCTTATTTTATGTACACTGACTTGACGTATAAAACAAATAATATTCAGTATGTAAGGGAACTTATAATTCAATACTAGTAGTATTATAATAAAATAAAAATATAAATCGCAATATAAAATACACATAGTAAGGATCACATGAGCGTACTCGTATTTCCGCTATATTTTTATACGACGTTTTGAATAGAGCTGAAAATGTCTGCAGGCTGTGTTGCCAATTTAATAATGCCCTTATGTAGGCCATTCTACTGAACACTCGCTAATAACATTATGACGACATTTCAGATTTCACTTTACATTTCTTTACGTAATCTTATTCGTAGAATATGAACATTTATAATTTCACGTATTCATAAGAAGGAATTTTGGAAGAATATATAGAAAATTGTTATTATTGTCCATAAATTACGTGAGGTGTTTTTTTAAATTTTCTATACCTCCTCCCCCCCCCTGGTGAGATGTCGTGAGATTTTATTCAACCTCCTCCCCCAATCTCACGTGAGATTTTTCAAAATGGAAGGTTGGATTTCAAGGATTGTTATTGTAAAAAGAAAAAAAATTGCTTCGTGCTTTTACTTACGACTAGTTATGACTAGTAATCAATATTGCTGAGAGTTTAATTATTAGTGTAATAAAAATTTAACAATAGAATACTTAAATCGTAACTACTGTGATTAAAAAAAGAATATCTACTCTAATTCAGTCCATGGAGAATCATGCGCGGTCTCAAGAGAGACTGTTGGAACCAAAATGTCCATATGATTTTCAGTAAAATCATCTGCTCCTTCAACTTCGTTCTGATGTAGTCACTCTAAGCCGTTGGTGCTTGCGCACAGTAACTCATCAGCTCGTCTTGTGACAATCCGTGAGGGTCGCACTTTGCGGAACATACGCGCTTGCCTAGCTGGTGCAATGTATAATAGCTGGACCATTAAAATAGTATAATTATTTTTTATTTCAATCAGAAAAAAAATTGCGTGATATTTGCCGAGACCCCCTCTCTCTCCAACGTAAGATTAGATGACATTTGACTCGACCCCTCCCCCTCTTAAACATCTCACGTATTTTATGTTTTACAAGTTTTACTGATTATCTATTTTATTTATTTAGGCAGGAAGTAACTTAAGAAATTACGCATTATAATAAATATCTCTATATAAAATAAAAATTATGGTTAAAAAAACTCCCCGATAAACCGGAAAAACCAAAAATTGGCAACACTAAAAGCTCGAATGTGCCTCCAAAATTCTGTTAATCTCTACGAAGGTTTTAATGTCTAGAACTAAAAAACAAAATTAAGAGTTCCTAATCTGAATTTCCTTTTTTTTAATCTACGAATTATTTTGATATGTTTAAAAGGAAAAAAATTATTTAATTTTTACCTTATTACACGCTTCACTTGTATGTTTGTATGTATGTTTGTAACCGACTCCTTGGGGCGCGATTTTAACCCACTTTAAACGGCCAGATTTCATTCAAACTTTTTAAATTTATCGAAGACCGATAACAATACACTAATTTGATAAGATAAATTAATAATAGTACCCCTAAGGGGGTAAAACGGGGGTACAAAGTTAGTATGAAACTTGGGCGTATGAAGGTTTTTCATTGAAAGTCATGAAACACGTGTAAAATATTTTTTTGAAAATCATCCCTTAAGGGGGTAAAAGGGGGAGTGGAAAGTTAGTATGAAACTTAATATTTGGTTATAACTTCCTAATAATGGTTTTGAAAAAACACGCTTTTATAAATAAACCAAGCTAAAGGGTAGAAAATAAATTTTATTAAATATAAATTAATAATAATATGTCATTATATAATTAGGAGACTACCCTACGACAACGTCAATATAAGCATTACTGAATTGATAGCATCGACTATTAATCAGGACAGAATCGATTATAAGTCAGAATTAGTGATTGACGGTTTCGATCCCCACCACTGCCTATAATAAACAGGCACTCAGTCGCATACAGGCTGATTAGCTGCTCAGCTGTGTTACCAGAAGGTTACTTTTGTTTTTTTTTTTTGGGATTTTTTTACTCCGTTGGTTACTTTTAGGTTACACTAGTGAAATGGTTACTTTAAGGTGATATTTCGGAATTTGTAGAATAATTGTTTTAATAAATTCTCACATATAAAACGTGAAAGGGAAAGCTACATTAAATTTTTGTGTTGGCAAGCTTCCTTTGCGTTTGCTCACAATTAAAAGAGAGTCGTTAAAAAATCAAATTAAAAAAAAGCGGTAGATACATTTTACGAGAACAATACGTCGTACTCGTTTACTAAACCAACACGTCTTGTATCTTTCTTACTCACTCGATCAAATCGAATTCGGATAAATTCATTCGTTTGTTGCCATTGCTTGTCGTATCATTTCGTTAATTTGTGTTCACTGTTTTGGTTGTATTGTATTGTATCAGAGATAACATAATTTCCTACCTATTAGTGTACGTCTACTTAGTACTTACTACGCACGTGTGTGCCTGACTTTGTACCTTTTCTATAATGAGGACTAATAACAATCCCATGGGTTTTGCAGTTGTAGCCAACTCATTAGAGAATAAAATTGATAAATGAATTGAAATGCAAATTTAGTATGTATCAATATTATATGTATAATAAATAAGTATAAATATTCAGATAAGTACTGATTTGAAATTCATTTGAAAAAAAAAATCGAAAGGTTATTTTTTATACTAAAAGGTTACTTTTGTAAATATTTCAGGTAACTTTTGCAAATACCGAGCTGGCAACACTGCTGCTCAGTCGTCCACCGGCGGTGGTTGTTCGATACTGTGAGTCCGTTCCATGTACTAATTTTACCTTATAATTGTTTTGTTATTTGGAGAATTGAAGGTTGTTTGCAATTCTTTATGTTGTTGAATTTTTGTCGATTTATTATTTAAAATAAAATTGGTTTATAATTAAATTAGCAATTCTGGTACCTAAATATATTGTATTTTATTGATTTTTAAATGTTTGTCAGAACATCAAAATAAAAATGTTTTAAGACTTATAAAATGGTAATAAGCGAGAAATGACGAAGTATAAACGTTAAACTTCGTTTCTCTAATTACAGGTAAGGCTTAGTAAAGTAAGACATAAATAGTATAATTTGTAAATAGTAAATACCAATAAATCTCTAATTACAGAGCAACACACGTTTATTTTCGTCCAACCAATAAAATAGAATATTTTAGAACTTATACATATAAAAATGAACCCATATTTCCCTTGGTCACGTCATCACGCGTAGACGGCTGGACCGATTTTGCTAATTTCTTATTTGTTGTGTTTATTATTGTCAGGAGAAGGTTCTTATATAAGAAAAAAATAAGAAAATTGCGCGGAAAGTTATTAAATTAACGACCATATTAACTTTTCTAATGTAAACTTTAGACAGCAAATTCGAATTCAATACTCAGAGTTAAAACAGGGGCCTTAGCCAAGTTGACTTTCTGCAATTGTTAACGCATATAGAAAACTCTAAAAATGTATGGGAATGACATATGTCAACGATATATTTCGTGATCAAATTAAAATGACATATGGAAAATGAGCGTTTGCACTTAATGGGTGTGTTCCACTAAGCACTCACGAGTACGACGACCACGCTCACGACCACGGTTTTTACCGTTGCACTTATTCGCGAGCTTTACGATCGTTAATACAAGTGAAAAGGGTTATTGCGCGTTTTGAACGTTAACGAAAATAATTCAAATGGTGAGTTAAAAAACAATAGTTTAAGGAGGTTAAGGTTATAATTATTTGTAAGTCTTAAGAGTAAACTTCAATAATTAATGGGTAAATTATTTATATGCATATTTTTATTGATTGATTTAGATTATTTTTATATTTATAATTAAATTGAAACTAAAATTAATTAACATAAATATATTTACCTGAGGCAGGACACAGAGCATCCGCTGCAAAAACATTCACGTCCACTAATAAATCTCTATCCATATCAAATAAAGTTATTTACATCTTAAAGTTATTTGGGCGTTGTAAACGCTTAGTGGAACTCACTAAATATGTCAACAAGGCTTGTCAACACTTATCGCTTGAAATTGTAGAAAAAGAATAGAAACATAACGTTTGCAACTTGGTTAGGCCTCCAGGACGTCTGTCGGGTCAGCTAGTATATCTATTAAGATATAAAAAATGTAATATTAACTATCAAGACAAAGTTAAAGATTCTTTTACTCCAACGAAGAATGTTATAAAAGTAACAAAATATTTATAAAATTTCCACTTACTATAGATTTAAAGGAATATCTCGTACACTGAAATTCAAGTTTAAAGTTAGCATGAAAAATTTTTAGAAATATTTTCTGCTCCACGACCTGCCTCCTAATTTCCCTAGAGTACAAGTGGACTCGTAAGTTGTAATTGTTTTTTCATCTACATAATTGAAATGATAGTCTTAAAATGTTTAAATTTATATATTTTTATTGTTAATACATTAATAAAATAAATAAATAAAATTTAATTAAGGGTATTGTTTAACGAATAATAATCTTATACTATACTAATATAAAAAGCTGAAGAGTTTGTTTGTTTGAACGCGCTAATCTCAGGAACTACTGGCCCGATTTGAAAAATTCTTTCAGTGTTAGATATCCCATTTATCGAGGAAGGCTATAAGCTATATATCATCATGCTACAATCAATAGGAGCGGAGCTACACGCGGACGAAGTCGCGCGGGTCGACTAGTAGTGAGATATAAAGACTTATTAGCAACAAAATAGTAATATTAGTAAACGCGGGTAGTTTGTTCCGATATGATTGAGCCAGTTTGACAAATGACGTCGCTCAGTACATATTAAAGTATTAAGACTAGGTGAAAGTTAGTGCATAATAGAAAATATCTTTAAACCTGCTCCTGGATCTCAAGCCCAGGCAATGCTAGGTTACATGTTAATATTATCGCTTAAATGTTAGATCCTGTTAGTTTTATGTAATATCAAGTATACCGATGTGTTGACAATATATAACCTTTAGTGATTAGTGTCAGTCTCTTCGGTGATTTCGCGCAGTGCACATGTAAGATAGTATTATAATGTCGTGGTTAGGTCACCCTTCGTGAGGTCCACGTCAGTTTATAATCTATTATGGTTAGCGCTTATTGTTATAAAAGACGTCTTTAAACCTGCCTTTAGGTCTCAAGCCCCAGGCACTGCTAGGCTTCCGTCTAGAGTACATTTCAACATTGCAGTTAGCTCCCATATACTTAGCACTCCTATTAATAGACTCGATTTTTAGACTAATCCTTACTCCACACAATTACGGTTAAATATTAATGTGTTCTTAAAAAAAATTGCGTATAAATAATATTCTAAACTAAAGGGTCAATATGACGTCTCATTTGCCGAAAACGTGCGTAGGTAGGCGGAGTGCGACGAGGATGCGGCGCAGCACGACACTAACGCGGTAAAATTATTTCTTATTAAAGCTGCTGTAATCATTAAGCACTTCTAGTAAATTACTTTTTTAATTTTAATAATACAACAATAATAATACATCATCATCACGACCCTTCAATGGCCCACTGCTGAGCCGGGTCTCCTCCTCAGAATGAGGAGGGTATTAGGCCATAGTCCACCACGCTGGCCCAATGCGGGTTGGCAGACTTCACACACCTTTGAGAACTTTTTGGGAACTCTCAGGAGTGCAGGTTTCCTCACGATGTTTTCCTTCACCGTTAAAGCAAGTGATATTTAATTGCTTAAAACACACATAACTCAGAGTCAGAGGTGTGTGCCCAGGATCGAACCTCGGACCTCCCGAGTAAGACTTGAAGTCTCAACCACTGGGCCATCACTGCTTTTTATATTAAGAGTGACCATAAAAAGTCGTAATATATGTAGCAAGGATAGTAATTACATAATAGTAAAATAAGAATCTTTATTATAAAACTATATATACCTAAAATATAATAAAGGCAAATATTTACGGTCCTAAAATGTGTAGAATTTTCACGGCAGAAAAGATATCAGGACCGCAAGCTCCACAGCGGCAGCGCAGATGCAGGGCGGATGTTAAATATACTCTGCGCTTAGATGATGTCGCCTCTGCAGATTAAACAAATATTACCTCGTGATAATGTGCACCTACGAATACGGTAGACTTGACAAAACAATTTTACAATTTTTTTATTTTATTTACTTTCATAGACAGAGATGCCATACAAGTCTCTCGAGACTTTTTTACAGGTTCCTACCCAAGCAAGGACTTTTGAAGGTTATGCAGGTTTGTTACGACTGCCTTTGAAGGAGATAGTCCAAAACTACCTTTGATGGAAGTGTTGCTATCATCTGCTGTAAGGAAGCAAAGTTCTTCGTCCGCTGCCGCTGCTTGTCGACTGAGTTTTCATGTCTGTAGTGAGACTAAGTAGACTCGACGCTATACCTTTCTTATTGCATAAGGTAGGAGTTTGAGTCACATGCCATTACTCTTTCCGCGGGAACTTCGAGTTCTAGTTTAAGAGAATAATACTTAACACTGCTCAGCAATATGTATAAGAAACCTTGAAGCTTGTTACCCATAAGCAGGTTTTAGGATGTCCTTGAAATTATAACGAAATTCACCATAAACTTTCGTCATCCGTGACAAAGAAGATCTTCCACTATGACTTCAAACTACACTACTTGTACTATTTAAGACAATGTTTACTATATAAAACTACTTGACTATCTCACTCAGATTTATCTGGAGAGAGGTTAAATACCCTGGAGACAGAAAGTATTCTTTAAATCAAGCATATACTCAAGCACGCTCACGTGAATAAAATTTTAAAATAATTATTATAATATGTACGCTAATGTGTTTATTTTTGTGAATTAAACTCCATTTTTATATAGAGAAGACAAAAAATATTTTTAAATTGAATAAAATCGAATCTAGTCTAAACATTTGTAGGTCTATATATAGCCAGCAGCTTTCGGCGCGTAATATCCAACAATATCAATACGAGAGCTGAGAAATGAGCGCCTTCCAATATTATTGTATCTAAGTATCTAGCAGACTTTGCTCTTTGATTCTAGATCAATTTGTTCTAGATTTGATAAACTTATATCTTTTATTAGTCTAACACAGTATTAGGTATAACTTAATAAAGATTATACGTATTATACTTATTGTTGTACTAGTATCTGCCCGCGATTTTTTTCGAGAAAACTTCAAAATTGCGTCCAAAGTAAATTAAAGTGTGAGACACTCTTAATCTATACCATTATATAATGAGGAAAGATTTGATTGTTTGTATGTTTGTTTGTTGCGAATAGGGTCGAAAAGTACTGAACCAATTTTGAAAATTCTTTCACCGATAGGAAGCTACATCCTTTCCGGGTAACATAGGCTATGTGGTGTTGCCATAAATACTCTAATTAAAAAGATATGGTCATTTAGGTGCCATAAGGTGGTCATTATGTAAATTGAAGAGCTTCTCAGGAACTACGAATCCGATTTAAAAAAATTTTTCACTGTTAGAAAACTACACCATTCGTGAGGGACAAAGGTGATTTAGTGTTGCCATATACATTATTTAAATAATAGAATATGGCCATTTTGTTGTTTCTAATCCGATTTTAAAAATTCTTTCACTGAGAGAAGAATTTCCGTCTCTCTTTCTCTTATAATACTATCATTGCCTCTCATCCTCTCTCTTTTTTATCACTTTAATTTTTATTTTTATCTGTTCAGAATGATTAGCCTCTTTTCACTTTCTTTCTTTCTTTCGATAATTTCTCTCTTTCTTTCTCTCTCTCCTTTACCCATTCAATTTTAGTTCTGCTCTGTCCTCCCTCTTTTATCATCTGTCGCTTTTCTTTAATTGTGTTTCTATTATTTTTCTTTTTATAACTTTTTCTTACTCTCTCTAATTTTTCAAATAATGAAAAACTATACAATTACAGAGTGACAATTTAAGGACATCAATTATAATATTGCTTTAAATAGCCGGAGCGAAGCGAGGGCAGCCCTCTAGTATACTAATAAAGTGACTTACTTTTTAGACAAGCACATTTAGTCAATTTCATAATTAAAAAAAAAACATTTTCACACAGGAATTGTTTTATTCCAGTATAAAAATCTACTATACCACGAGAACTAAGCTATTTTTCAGGATAAAAAAGATATTTATTAATCCTTTCTCGTCTGGTCGCTCCCTCATGGCTATGGATCGTGGTCATCGACGGATGTGGATAGCATACACCTAGTTTGGATTATCTATTTCCACCGGTGCCTGCTCATCGCGTCTCCGGCGACCGAGTAAAACTTAATTGAATATGGGCCTCATACTTGATTGCTCCATTTTGGTTTTATTAATTCAGCTTATATGTATATTATATCTGTGTGAATTTCATTGAAATCCGTTTAGCCTTTTTTGTGCATTAGAAATCACAAGAAACAAACATACAAAGATTCACATTTATAATTGAGACTAGATGCCCGCCCCGGCTTCGCATTATATAATATACTTGTATTGCATACGAGCGGCCTGCCCTCGCTTCGCTCTGGGTATTTAAAGCAATATTATAATTGATATCCTCAATTTTTCTTTCTGTTATTGTGTAGTTTTTCATTATTTGAAAAAAGAGAGAGTGAGAAAAAGTTATAAAAATAAAAATGATAGAAAGAAAAAGAAAAGAAAAGCGACAGATAATAAAAGAGAGGACAGAGCAAAAATAAAATTGAGTAGATAAAGGAGAGAGAGATAATTGAAAGAAAGAAACCGAACAGAGACTGATCATTCTGAACAAAGATAAAGATAAATATGAAAGAGAGAATAAAGAGAGAGGATGAGAGAGAATGATAGTGTATAAGAGGAAGAGAGACGGAAAGATGTGAAAGAATTTTTAAAAACGGATTTGTAGTTCTTGAGGAACCCTTCAATTTACAAAATGACCAGGTTATGGCTCTTAAACGGCCATATCTTTTTAATTAGAATATTTATGGCAACACCACATAGTCTATGTTACCCGAAACGGATGCAGCTATCTATCGGTGAAAGAATTTTCAAAATCGGTTCAGTACTTTTAGAGCCTATTCGAAATTATATAATAGTGTAGATGTAGATATAAACCTTCCTTTTCAATCACTCTATCTATTTAAAAACCGCATCAAAATCCGTTTTGTAGTTTTAAAGATCTAAGCGTACATAGGAACAGACAGACAGCGGGAAGCGACTTTGTTTTATACTATGAAGTGGTAAGTCTGCCAGCATCTTCGTGTAGAAGAAGACTTGACTCCGACTAACCACTTGGGATAAAAAATATCCTATGTGTTTTTCAAGCTTATACTCCTTTTCACAGAAGTTTGGTTTTTATGGGATAAAAAGTAGCCTGTATATTAATGCAGGTTATATAGTATCTGTATGCCAAATTTCGTTCAGTTTTATTCAGCCGTTTTTGTGTCAATGAGTCACAAACATACGAACATTACAATTGTAACATTAGTAGGATAGGAAACTAATATTTCTAAAACCCTGTGAATAATATTTCTAAAGCTGTAGTTAAATATTTTTATAATTTTCCGTCCTCATGCATATATGTTATTCCCTAGACAACAGACTTTATGTTAAGGTTCAAATTTATTTTTATTTTACCAGTTTCATTGTCCATGTGGAATTTAGAAAGCTGTTGACTACAAATTGGTCTCACGAAAAATTTATTTAATCTAAAAAGCAAACAGTGTTAGCATTGTGGTTAAGACAATTAAGACTAAGAAGAAAGTTAAGATGTTCATATCTTACTTGAGATGTCGATCCTGGGCATTCCTGATAGTTCTTCATGTTCTCAAAGGTGTGTGAAGACTGCCAACCGGTACTAGAATAAATCTATATAAGTTTATTAGGGGCCCTTTTGGGCAATAGGCTCAATGTTTTAAAGGTCGCAATCGACTTATTTTTAAGGTCGTTCGAGCAATAAATTATTTAATGACCAGTTCATTACTTGTTTACTACTTTGGACCTTAAGTAGTCCAGAACCCTATTTCTTTGTATACAATAGAGTCCGAGTAAGGGATGCGTTTTAGTAAGAGACCTTAATCTTTTTGTAAGGGCATTGCGTGCTTGACTCACGAGACAAGTGCCCAGTAATGGATATCTATTAGCCACAGGATCTACAGGGCTGGCAACACCGAGTTTTATACTTTTCAATAGATTATTATAACCTCGAATTTTTTATGATTATGATTTTAGATCCTCGTTTTTCCACGCAGTAATAGAGCAGAGAATTGATGTTATTTTAAGTATAGGATAAATATATAGCCTCTTTATCTTGTAAATATGATACACATATTTAATATTTAAGCAGGTTTTTTGATGAAAATTCTCATGAATTAAATGAATTAGTCAGTATCTAATTTTGATGATTGATAAATCGTTTTCCTTACCTGAAAAATGCCATTTTTTGATTATGCTTTGGAATGGCGGTAGTTTCTTCTATTTATTTTGTGACTAACCGACCTAAATTTAATCTTCATAAAATATAACCAATGTTACAAAATATCTGAGGCAATCCTTAATCATACAGTTGACATTGTCTAATGATGTTGTAGATCCCATTATTGAAGTTCAATTGAATTTGTGAGTCGAGCAATAAATGGTGATTGTTAATATTGTATGAAAGAGCTCTTTCAATCTTCAACTGGGTTAAAAGCCCCAGGCACTGCTCGGTCACCTGTCTGAATTGTTTATAAGTCTTCCTGTGTCCTTTTTGTATGTAATCTTACGTTAAATTCATAGTAAAAGTATTTGATTTTAAATACATAGTAAAAGTATTTTAATGTCCTCCGAAAAGATTAATGACTTAATCCAGTTTATACCACTGGCAACCCTGAACCTCTAACCAGCCATCCATTACAGTGATTTCCGACACTCGCCTGACGCAGCTCTCACTTATAGCGGGATCAAAGAATCTGTTTCGTTTCGTATCCCGACTTTTTGAAGTTGTGTCCTTTTAAAATATATCATTTATATAAATCTACAGTAAAACATAGTTGCGTATATATTTGAAGGTTTTTCTCGATTATTAATTGTTTTATTTATGGAAACTAAAGCGGAGTAGTAATATCGCTTTTCTGTCTAAGTGTATTGAATTTTGGTTATTTTATTTTTTTAAATGCGCACATTACATTTTGATTACGTGGCAATAGAGGTAATCTTTGCGCAATAGTAGTGACCCGCTGTTGAATACGATGTCACAACTGACGTAGAAAAACAATGTTCATTGAAAATGAAGGCAGCCGATCGCTTTGAATTACGCTGTTCACAAAATTATTGACCTTCGTTTACAATTTTTGATTTTCAATTATATTTTTATAAAGAGTTTTTTTTTTGTAAAAAATAATCCATCGATTCATATAAACCAATAACACGTACAGTATCCTATCTCTTCGAATGAGATGATGTTCGAGTGATTTTCTATTATATTTTTATAAGGATTTTTTTAGTATTAATATAATCCATCGGTTCATCTTATTATGTCCTAATAAAGCGATAGTAGTTCATGGCTTCGAATATAGCCGATCCCATAATTAACACGATGATAATTATTAGAATAGCTTTATTATACTTCACTTACAAGTAAATTCGTTTGACTTACAATTATGTTTTTTTAAGTGTTTTTAATATAACAGCCTATCGATTATTCATTAGAACTAGTAAAGCTAAATTCTAAATTGTATTTCCTAATAATATGTTTAATTCTGTTTATAGTTTTATTGTAAACGAAGCAACTGTTTTAGGGTAATAAATAATACACACTCAGCAAAACAAAGAATGATTAAATCGTCTTATCGGATCCACGTTACCGCAACAATAGAAGGCTTTTAGTAAATTACGATCTTTTTGCAGAATAGATATCGCTGGTAATCCGATGTTGTTCAGCGTAATTACTTGTGACTGTAAGTAGGATTGCGGATTCAGGAACTGTCTTTGTGTTAAGCTTAAGCGATGTTAACTAAAACTCAAGTATAATAACTTATTTTGCAGATGAACCAATAAAAACTTAACAACTACTCTTCTTAAAACGCCATCAAAAGAGCTGAACTGATTTGATGATTTTTTTGTGTTAGTACTTTTATATTTGCTAAATTCTACTAAACCTAAGATCTATTAGCTATTTTAATCCTACAAATATTATAAATGTAAATGTTTACATATTTGTTATCTACATGGCACCGATATTATAAAGTTATCAACAGTATTGTGTGATATTCGATCATTTATATCTCATACTAATACTGATATATAAATTTAAAGAGTTTGCTTATTTGTTTGTTTGCTTGAACGCGCTAATCTCAGGATCTACTGGTCCGATTTGAAAAATTCTTTTAGTGTTAGATAGCCCATTTATCGAGGAAGGCTATAGGCTATATATCATCACACTAAGACTAACAAGAGCTGAGCTACACGCGGACGAAGTCGTGCGGGTCGACTAGTATTAACATAAAACAAAAAATTGAAACCACAAATCTTTCTAGCTAGGATTAACACATAGTTTAATTTTTATTTTGCAAAAATCATAGCACAGCATATTTTACACGCAGAAATGGCAAAAAGTGTATAGAGTAAGTAAACTAGAATACAGCTCGTACTCTGTGAGATAGGTCATATTCCCATAAGATTTAATGAAATGAATGAACGTTTAATGTACGGTGTTGGTTTGTTCACTTTTTTCCCCAATCTGTATCCGATTCTGAAGTTTCCAATGATGAAATAGCGGGCGGTATATATATTATCCGCGAGGGGACGGGTTAGAATACTAATCCCCTCTGCCGCTGGGAGAGCATCTCGTAAGAGCCGAGTAACCCAGCACCCCCTTGGTGGTAGGGGATCTGTTCCCCGACTGGCTTGCGACCACCAGCATGCGAATCCGATCGCCAAGTGTCATAGACGCGTTCCGGTTGAGCCGCATGTGGGCTAGACTTACCCCCTCCCTCTCCCATCCCTTTAATGCTGTGGGTCTAGTGGACTCTGGGCTCTTGCCTAGGGTCCTCTGAATGCGCATCATTTTTCTTCTTCATTCCCCCTTCCCACTCTATCTTCGGGGATGCAACGCATCGACAAAACGAGTGTTTATTGTTTTTCCGATGTCCATGTGTGATGGTGGCCACTTACCATCATGTGGACCACCTGCTCGTTTGCACCTTATCTATTATAAAAAAAATATATATGAAACACTTTTTTACCCAATAAAGTAATGGTATAGCTTGTAATTATTTAGACATAGACACAGACATAGAAGACATAGAATTCTTTATTTGGTTTCACAATCAGCTTACAACTAACTATTACAAAAAAAAACAGCATGGTAACAATAACATATTGAAGTGTCGATCGCGATTCCAAAATGGTCCCCACTCAGCATAAAGTCCGTACCTGTAAACGTACAGATACAGCGCTGGTCTTCCGTGAGGCCAGTTGTTTCGACGTTTGAACGGATATTGAGGGATTTTTTATACAAAGAATCAAAAGAACAATGACGAAAACATAAAAAAACACCAAAAATATGTCTGTGATAAGAAGCAAAATAAATTTAAAAATAATTTTATTTATTATATAAAAATATATAACTCAAAGAGCTTATAAGTTGTACCGCAACAAACATTAGGAATAAGGCAGCTGATAAGAAATACCAGATACAGCTTTGTAGTATAGAGTGGGTACTGGGTATAGCAAACATATCGTTTGTACCGGTTAGTTTGTACGTTGCAATTGGATAGCAATTTTATGAAAACCAATATCAAATAAATATTAGATACTGTTTTAAATTCTAGATGTGAGATCGCTTAGTAAATATGAGCATGAGTGTTTATATCTATATTAAATTCTATATAATTTTTAACAGTTAGTCGCTTTTATTCATGATGCTGAAAGATGTTTTTTTCCTGAGATCTATTATAACTCAAATTCTCATTTTCACTGTGACAACTCAAACCTATAGATGATGTAGTAATAATCCCTCCTCATTCTAAGGGTGATGATGATATATCTTTAGTTATGGTAAAGTTTCTATTACCTTTGGTATCATTGTGATGGCCCAGTGGTTGAGACTTCAAGTCTTACTCGGGAGGTCCGAGGTCGAGTAATTAAATATCACTTGCTTTAACGGTGAAGGAAAACATCGTGAGAAAACCTGCACTCCTGAGAGTTCCCTAGAAGATCTCAAAGGTGTGTGAAGTCTGCCAACCCGCACTGGGCCAGCGTGGTGGACTATGGCCTAATACCCTCCTCATTCTGAGGAGGAGACCCGGCTCAGCAGTGGGCCATTGATGGGTCGTGATGATTGGTATCATTATAATGCCAAAAAAATGAAGTGCCAGCCATTATTTTACTTTGACTAATTTACTTTAAAACTTACATATTCCTTTTTAATACTTTTTAAAATATTTTTTATTAAAGTTATATCACAAAAAAATCCATAATTTTTTGGATTCACAAGATCGATATTTCCAATAAAAACTGAAAAAATATTTATAAAAGTAAATTATAACTTTTCAATTTCTTGTACAATATCACATAAATTCTTAGTTTATAGAGCGTAGGTGAGTTAGATTGGACATGTAGAGCAACACAAAACAAAGCACTACAAGCAAGGGCCATTGAGCATCACGTTTCCTCCAAAAAGGCCCGATTGACCGGAAATAGAGGCGCTGTATTTACAACTTCCGAGCCGGGGGATGGCGGGAAACCAATTAATAACTTTTATCGTTTCCGCTGTTGGCATCTCGAACAATTAGCACGCTCATAAAAATCTTTACGCCTGATTGGGTGATACGGAATACGGTACTGGGTAAGGGATTCTGGCTTTATTTATAGAGGTGTTGTACTTTTATACTTGTGTAGGAAACAATAAAATACTACACAAACGATTCGTCTTTACGTCTTCTCGTCTTAGTTCATACTCCGTCATTTCATTCTTTTTTCTTTCAAATCATCAAAATAAAATTAAAGGAAAACATTAATAATGTAAACTTAACATTTCCTAACCACATACTTATATTGATTATTATATATTGTTAATTATAATATTGATTTGGTAGCGGTTACGTTTTGGGTAGCGTTTACGTTAATAATAATTACGAGAGGAATCAGAGCCTTGGACTTGTGACAAACAGAACAGAATTCCAACCCTCGCCTCCACTGATTAGTTTCATTGTTTAAACCTAAGGTTAGGTAAATCTAAGTCTAACTTTCGCACCGATATGTATATTTAGACAAACCCTCGTTTAATTAAATATGATAAACTTCACCTACAGATAAGTTCGTTTAATTCTTACAATATACACTACTTTTGTAGACAAATAAAGAAAATATCTCTTCTGTTAGTATGAATAAATTATTTTCTATTGTCTTAATAGAACATTTCCTTAAACTATATGTTTATATTTAGCTAATAAGTAATTGATTTCAGCTATCCCAGTCAGTGCACTCTTGCTAAGTAATTCGGCAGGCAGTTTAGCAGAGTACAGAGGCACTTGAGCCAGTAATTGAATGAAGGATGCCAGCCCGCGGCGCGTGTCGTTTGCGGAAGCCCCTGCAAATCTACTTACATCCTCTTTGTATTGACTATCGCGAGACTTTACACTATGAAAGGCTACATGGACGCGGTATGTAGGAATTTAGAAATTAATTTAGTCGGAAAAGAGACAGGTTAAATTACAATCCTCCACTGCAGCTAGAAAAACATGACATAGCTCTTAAGGCGAATAACGTTAAATCTTTTTCCCGATTGTCTCTTGACTACTATCTTTAAATTCAACTGCCAACTGTCTTTGGTGTGTTTTATTTCCATAGCATGTCGAAAAGTTAGCTAGAGTTCTTCCTCTATTCCCTAGGGTCCTTCCCTATTAAAGCAGATGTTAATACGGAACATACATAGAAACAGCATTTAAAAAATTCTGATTTTTTTTACACATCTTTTTAATTGTTTATAGTAGTTTTTGGAATAACTTTTAACTTGACTTATATAGGAGTATGTTACAAATCCACAAAACAACTTCGAAGAAAATTAATAAGCTATGTTTGTCATTCCAAAACAGTGCTTTTTCAATATTTCCTAGATCCATGTATATCGCTTATGCGCCTAGGGGGCTCTGTAATGACATCACAGTGCGATAGGCACTCCGCTCGCATCCGGAGATTTTTATCGAAAATGTTATACTCGGCGGCTTTTATAGCTACCGATACCGCGATAAAACGCTTAATGGTAACTTCAATAGAATATTGAAGCTAAATTGCACTAGCTAGAAAAGCTTTAAAAGTTGCTGTTCATGTTTTTATGCTCTGATGAAAAAAAAAATCTCCGGTACCCCGTAAGTGGGACTTCATTCTCTACAATGGTCGTAAACTATCAGCTCTAATTTTCGGTAGATTTCTATCAATATTTAATAAAAAATAAACTTTTCGGTTGAAACTTAAATTTATTACTTATACTAGACTACACTCGCGGCTTTATCTACGTGATGCTGCGTTGCTTTTGATCGTAGTATGATATTATATATCCTATAGTCTTCCTCGATAAATGAGCTATCCTAAAAGCTAAAAAAAATTCAATAGAAATCAATAGTTTCTTAGATTATCTCGTTCCAACCAATAAAACAAACAAACTCTTCAGTCTTATTTGTATAGATTTTACAATTCGTTTATATTTCATATATAAATTCGTTGTTGTGTTAATCTATTTGAAATTCACGTCTCTTTCGTCTTGTTTTTGTAAAATATATTCCTTACACGTATTGAAGAACTACTAACTGTTCACGATTTTAAATGAAATATCCTAGAAAATACGTACACACAACAGGACTATACAAGACCTTAAATACCTGAATATCATAAAGTTAACCATTTTCTTTAATAAATTATAAATCAACAGCTGGACAATATAGGTAGTATATCTATATTAAAAACTCAGTCTAAATACACTTTTTGAATTGTATGTAAAATTAATTAAGATTTTATAAATACACCGATAGACGTGTTATTACGTTATATCTATATTAAAAATGGCGAATATAAAACTATATTTTCATACCAATGTAATTAGAGAAACGCCAAAGTCAAAGCCACAACGCGGCTAGTTCCTTTTAAATTATTTCAAGTATACCCACGTGTAGTCATACTTTTTTGTTGCCCTTACAGTGAGTAAATTATAAACATTTTGGAGTATATTAATTAAAAAAATATTAAGAGTATGTAAACCAACTTTAAATAATATAATAAAAAGTCGCTTCCCACCAAACCAGCCAACCAACTAAGCAAGGGATTTTAATGCAGTTTTCACTAGTTAACAGAATAATACAAGAGAAAGGTTTATATGTCAATACATGCATATTATATAAGAGAATCCATGCGAAGCTGGGATGGATCGCTAGTGTGACATATTATCGAGATAAGACCAGTAGTAGCAACTATCGGCCTCTATAGAGAGTGTGTTGAAACCAGCGAAACTTTTCTAATTAACTTGGCTGAAAGTTTTTTCGCTAACGACGTTCGGACCGAAGTGGCTTCTGTAGTTCCTTGTCTCAGCCCCCAGCCCCCAGTCCCCACACGTTTGCGTCTTGTTTAACTCATCTCATACTTACCTAACTATCTTCTAACTTCACTTCATATAAGATTACGGAGTATTTCTTGACTATACTCGTAATATGTGCATCTTCTTTTGACTGTATTTTATGTGATTGTATGAGTGATTTACGTGTTTTTTCTTTTGTTTGGTGTGGAATATTTGCCATTTGGTCCCATAAAAATTTACCATAGTTTGGCCCAGTGATAACACAAGTCAACAAAAAAAGAAACTTTTTTGTGTCTGTTATTTAATGACTATTGTCTGAGTGTTTACATTAAAAATTAACCAAAAACTCAATTTATGAAGAAATAAGTTTGCTTTTGTATCTTTTATATTGATAATTAAGTTATAAAGTTCTTAGTGGAGAGTAAAATAATAGTTGGTAATACTTTAAAACAAAATGGCGACAAGTCGCGCATTCTATTGTATTGAGTGTATGTATGTCTATTACAAACTCTAGCAACTATTTTTGTATATGACTGAGTCGCAAAATAGCATACAGACTTTACTTGTCGAAATAATATGAAATTTTCTATGAAAACGAAATTTCTAGAAAAGCAAACTTTAACCAAAAAACCTATTTTACCCATTATAAGTAAGGTAAAAGAAATCAAAATTTGACGTTTTGTTGTCAGACTCAAAATCCGTGTTGACCGGTGTAATTGATTCAATGAACAATTTTTCAGTTCCCGTTTCTTGGGATCTGATTTGTTTATTTATGTATGTACACCGATTACTCTGAGAATTATGATCCGATTTACGTGATTTTTCTTTTGTTTGATGCGGAATATCTGCCATTCTGTCCCATAAAAATTTTACATAGTTTGGCCCAGTAGTTCATTTAATAAACATTTTACTAACCAGAAAAATGAATCTTTGCATTGAGTATTTTGTTAATGCGAAAACTTATCAACTAAACTAACGTTTTACCAGTCGAGATATAGCGATTAAAATGTGAAATTAATTAACCTAAATATACCCAGGCGAAGCCAGTAAAGGGTCGACTAGTAATCTATTCACGACTGTCGACGATAACTGTCATTGGACTTCTTTTGTGTATATCTTATATATAAAATTCTCGTGTCACAATGTTAGTTACCATATTCCTCCGAAACGGCTCGACCGATTTTTATGAAATTTCATATCCATGTGCAGCAGGTCTGAGAATCAGCTACTATCCATTTTTCATCTCCCTAAGTGATGAGGGTGGCCCACCCTAAATTTATATGGCAAAACAACGTTTGCCGGTCAGATGTTATGTACTAAAAAATGTTTATACTTTGATTTTAGAAGTTGACACAAACTGAATACCATTCGGTTGTGCCAACGTAAATTGCATCGCAAGTATTCTAGGAGTAACGCTGAAGAACTTTGTCTAAGGTATGGACCCTAGACAGATATTCTAGTCAACAAGCCGTCATACCGTTAGTCAGTGTAGAATATAACTTCTTTTAATTTACATAGTTTTCAACACACTTGCTCGTAAAGTGGCGTTTTGTTTCACTGTTTTTGTGAACGTAAACAGCTCCATAACACACGCGTGCTTTTTACTTTACATTATAACACGAGTGCGGTAATGAAGTTATATAAACTACACGCGCGAATCAAATCAAATCAAAATTATTTATTTCAATTAGACTTTTTTGAAAAGTACTTTTGAAACGTCAAAAATTTGTCGGTCAGTTAGTTTGTCTGAAGCTACCACCAGCTCGGAAAGCAGTTTTCTGTTGAGAAGAGCCGGCCAGAAACTCAACAGTCGCTCTTTTCAAAAAGCCATGTTTACATTGTCTGTTATACAAATCATTTAACTTGAGAGTCAACGTCACTTAGATTCCAAGCATTCTCATCATTTAAGTAATCCTGTACATTATAGTATGCTTTATATATTAATGACTTCTTGATACGAGTTTTAAATTGTTGAAGTGGCAAGTCTAATATAGGCTGTGGAATCTTATTATAGATGCGAACACCAAGCCCCATGAAGCTATTACTCACTTTGTGGAGACGATAGTAAGGCGTTACAAGTTTATTTCTGTTTCTAGTATTAACATTATGTTTGTCACTGTGTTTTGAATACAAATGAATATTCTGGTAAATGAACAAAATATTACAATATATGTATTGAGATGGGACTGTAAGAACGTCTATTTTTTTATATACATCTCTAAGGGAATCCCGCGCTCTTAAGTTATAAATGGCCCGAACAGCTCTCTTTTGAAGAATAAAAATGGATTCAATGTCCGCGGCCCTACCCCACAGTAAAATGCCATAAGACATAATACTGTGAAAGTAACTGAAGTAAACTAGCCTAGCAGTATTGATATCAGTCATTTGTCTGACTTTCCTTACTGCGTAGGCAGCTGAGCTGAGTCTTCCCGCTAGAGATGATAGATGGGGGTTCCACTGGAGTTTTGAATCTAAAGTTATACCCAGAAATACCGTCGAGTCCGCCACATCTAAAATTTCATTATTTAAACGTAGGTTAAATTTTTGTTTTTTAACATTAGGTAAAGCAAACTCAACGCATTTGGTTTTTTTAGCATTAAGAACTAAGTTATTTACCGTAAACCATTGAAGAACCTGCGATAATGCACTGTTTACATCGTCATAATTATGTTTATTTCTGTTTACTTTAAATATAAGAGATGTATCATCAGCAAAAAGTACAATATCACACAAGTTCTTCACATAGTATGGCAGATCATTAATATAAACCAAAAATAAAAACGGGCCTAAAATGGATCCCTGTGGAACGCCCATTTGTAGCAAAGATCCAGAAGATTTTACACCATTAATAGTAATCCTCTGGACTCTTTGATTTAGGTATGAGGCAATTAGATCCAGAGAAACACCACATATACCGTAATAATTAAGTTTTTTTAAAAGTGTTTCATGTTGAACACAATCAAAGGCCTTGGACAAATCGCAAAATACACCAATCGCATTTTGTGATTTCTCCCATGCTTCATAAATATGCTTAAGAAGAGCAACTCCGGCATCTGTTGTTGACCTACCCCTAGTAAAACCATACTGTTCACTATGAAATAGTTTATTTTCATTAAAATATTCTAAAAGTTGGTTTAAAATAATCTTTTCAAAAACTTTACTCAGTGATGGTAATATAGAGATTGGTCTATAGTTACCGGGATCTTTCCTGTTTCCATTTTTAAATAGAGGTATTATTTTACTGTGCTTCATTAAGTCCGGAAACTTTCCTGTATCGACACATTTATTAAAAATATCAGCTAGATGTGGGGCAATATTATTGATTATTGTATTTAATATTTTTACTGAGATGTCCCATAAATCACCAGTTTTTTTTATATTAAGTGTCCTGAAATTCTTAATAATATCAAATGAAGTAATATGTTTAAACTCAAAGTAATTAGCATAGCCTGGGAGTTTATTTTTAAGTAGAGAAATAGCATCTAAGGGCGATGATTTTAATGCAGATGTTACTTTGATAGGTATATCAGTAAAGAATTTTTCAAACGTGCTTGCCACTTCTTCTTCCGAATTAATTAATATATTATCAACATTTAATTTAATTGGTTCGTTTTCTATTTTAGATCTTCCAGTTATGCTATTAATAATATCCCAGGTAGCCTTTATTTTATCGTCTGAGTTAAGTATTTTGTTTCTAATATAAATTGCCTTTGCCTGGATGCAAACACTTTTAAAGATCTTAGAATAACACCTAACGCGTTCTAAAAATACTGGATCCCGATTATATTGCCTCATACTATATAATTCATATAATTTATCTCTACTTCTAAATATACCTATGGTAGCCCAGTCACTAAATTTCAGTTTTGAATTTTTACTAAAAGTTTTTATTTTAAATGTGTTATTAAATTCATTTAAAATCATAGTAAATAAATTATTATATAGCGTATCTGGGTCCTTATAAATCAAACACAAACTAGAAATTTTTTGTACTACCTTATCCTTAAACAAGTTAATTTTATTATTCGACTTTGGTCTACATGAAATCTTATTTGAATTTTTAATTTCTTGGTCTACTAACGTGAATTTCTGTCCATAATGATCCGAAGTTAGGTTTTTCATTATTATAGTTTCAAACACTTCACAGTCACAAAACACATTGTCTATACACGTTGCAAAATTATCACCAACATGAGTCGGCTCAGAGAATAAGTTTAATAAAAAATTTGTCTGCTTGTTGCTCCGCATTTTTGGCAGATTGTTTTGTACTGCTATATATATGTAAATATAATAATCAGGCTGTGCGTCGTAGTGGAATGAACTATCTGTACGTATGTTTATTTATATAGTTATTTTTATGTAGGTATAGATAGTTCAATCTATGACAGCGTTGACGCATGAACTATGTATGAAAATTATAAGTGGACCGTGCTACGTCGTGGATTGAACTGTTTACGCGTACGTTTGTTTATATAGTTATTATATCTATGTATAGATTGTTTAATCCATGACAGCGCCGCTGCGTCTACAATATGAGAAAATAATAAATGGACCGAGGGCGTCGTCGTGGATGGAACTATCTACAAGTATAATTATTTATATAGTTATTATATATGTGTATAGATTGTTCAATCCATGACAGCGCCGACTCGTTTACTATACAAGAAAATAAAAGTGGACCGAACATAGTCGTTGATTGAACTAACTGCACGTATGCTTGTTTATATAGTTCTTTCTGAATATGTATGAATATATCGTTCAATTCATTATGACGCACGTTACGTCTACTGTATGTTATAATAATATGCGTGCGACGCCGTGGTATGAGCTATATATACATTTGTTTATTTCTTTGTTTGTCTGTATGTTTGTATATTTTAGTAAATCAACGATGTTTTTTTTGTACACTCGTGTGCTTTGGTCATTACAGTTCTCGCCTCCGTTACGCTGCACCCCTCCATCTCGACTGTAATGACCAACTTAGTACACTTGTATCATAATGTACTATTAAGTCTTCTAATTTATTGCTTTTTTGTAGTAATATAACCAAACATGTTTTACGATGATCAAAAAATACTGCACAGACATCCCCCTCTCCCTCACATCCATTGATTGGTGACTGCGGTTTTAATGGACTCTGGGTTCTTGAGTAACATTCCCTTTCCTCACTCTATCTTCGAGATGGCAACACATCGGCAGCACAAGAGAGAACACGTTAACCAAAACAAGAGACACTCTCTTGTGTTGGTTAACATTTGGAGACGGTGATCACCACCATCAGGTTTGCCGTCCACTCGTATGCCCCTTAATTGTTATAAAAAAGTCACACATCACCACCCGTTAATCGCACACTACTGAGCCAGGTCTTCTCCTCAGAATGAGGAGGGATTAGGCTATAATCTACCACGCTGGCCAACAGAACATGAAAAAATTCCAGGAGAGCAGGTTTCCTCACAATGTTTTTTTTTTCACCGTTTATGTCGCTGATGTTAACTCAGAAAACTCAGAGGTGTGTGACCAGGATCAAATGAAAATAAAATTATACAAATATGTTATGATATTTATGATAATACAATGTTAGATATTATTCATCTCTTGTCTGTCCATCTATAATTATTTTTCTAACTCCGAATGTGGGAAAATATTTCTCCATTCCAGAATTTCCAAACTTGAATATAATTTAATGTTTAACTTTTGTGTGTGTTTATTTAAAAGTAAAATAAAACAATATATAAAACTTTTTTTTTTAATTAATACGTATCATTTCCACGACCTCTTATATAATTATCAACAAGTTAAGGCGTCCAGAGGTTATCAGTACTTAAATATATTTGACCTTTCTAATTGAAACAAAAATAATATTGGGTACTTGATAATAGCGATTTTTTGCTAAGACAATTAAAATTTTTACGAACCGAATGAATATTAGATAGACATTTAATAACTGTTTATTTATCTATCACTTTTCTATTAGATATAATGGAATTCTGATAACTTTCTAAGATTTTTTAATATTTTTCTGAATATACAATAGTCAATAATAACCAAGTGTTTAAATACAGAAAAATATTACTTAAATAAAATGATAACCAAACTTCTTTCAACCATTTATTTTACTTTTAACAGCTCAAATTAGTGATGTCCTAATTTTACCGACTCGATTTCTAATTATAATCGATTATATGTGTAAAGAAATTTAAATCGATTTAACACATTGATTTATTTTTATGTATATGATATGTATTTCAATAACGATCTGTGCTAAAAATCATGATCAATCATCAATCATGTACCTTGACTATTATAAAAAAACAAGAAAATACTTTTTAAAAGTACGACATAGGCTTGCTTATGTTTAAAGTAAAATAAATGCTTGAACAAAATATAGTATATCACGTTTTCAAACTAAGTAACCAGGTATTTCAAAAACTTATTAACTTTTTTACTTAAAGAAATAATGTTACAAATAAAAAGTCAACTTACCCTAAAACTAATTAAGACGAGTTAAAGCTATAATGTTTGTATCCTATAAAAATATCTTTGGATGGGAAGTTTGTGATTTGGTTTGTTCGATGAAATCTACGGAACTACTAACTCGAAATTAATAATACTTTTACTGGGTAAGGTTTTAAAAGTTTCGCAATCACGTGACTAACCTGATGAGTAAAAAATAAGAAACTATGAAAATAGTTAAACCAATCAAAGTTAGTAAAAAAAGTAAATAAAAAAATAAAAGTTCAAAAAAAATTAAATGTTGTTTTGCACTTACAAGAAAGTATTAAATAAATTATTGGTTTGTTTTCAAAAATAATATTAACTAAATTTTAAAGTATCAATCTTTTTTTACACCGCATTATTTTTTTGTGAAATAATCGCCATCAATGCTTCTCTATTAGGTAATCCTAAATTTTTTCTTTTCATTTTTAGTCAAAAAATGTTTCCTTTGGTGATAAAACGTAAGGTTTTTTTAATCATGAATCCTCTCAATTACTTTTCTCACAACTTGAAATATAGTGGCCAAAGTTTAATCAATCAACCGTTTATTCTATTCTATATCCATTTTATACGAATCACATATCTTCTACGACTATTTTAAGTACAGAAAAAAATATTTAAAGTTACCTCACAGCAAGTTCCAATTTTAATGAAGGCATTTAAATTTAATGCCAACACTTAGAAGTCATAAGTTTCATTTATACTTATTTAGTTTACAAAAACCTTCGAATAATGATACATAGACATTTGTTACACAAATACCATGTAATATTAAATATTAAAACCTTTTATTTCTAATACAGATTTGGCAGTGACCTTGGGATATTTATGTAACAATTATTTCTTACATCTATCTTCGTAGTTTGGGTTCCACCAACTTCTAAAATTATAATAAACACTAGTATTTTCAAAGAAATCCTTATCATTAAGAGCTTTACACACTGAACATACGTTATCAGTTTCGGATGGATCGCGATAAGTATAACTGGTTTTCCATTCAAAGAATTGGCTATATTTTTTTCTTGACTTTATAAGGTTTGCTATGGTATATGCTAGATCTTCTGGAGTGGTATATCTTGCATTTAAGTACGATCCATGTGGAAGAAACCTGCAACAAAATAAAATAATATTTATTGTTTTCTGATGACTTGCATCTCCATCGATCTGTCACTAAATTTAAAAAGTGTACCTGGAATAATCAGCACCACCAAAAACTATAGGCACAGCTTCATGTTGCAAAGCTGTAAGGAGCTTCTCCGTTACGTAATCCTCCGCAAAGGAATTTTCAAATGATAAATAAAAAAAATAGTCTCTCTTCAAAACAGAATCACAGCTGCTCTTCTGGTTTCTTGAACATTTTAATGGTCCACAAGCGCCGTAAACATCAACTGTCAAGCTATACATTTGTAACGCTTTTTGTAGTTGCTTAACATATTCTTGGCGACCACTTCTACTACTACAGTGTGAGACAAACCACGCCACAGCCTTACTTTTATTTTGAAGTCTTAATTCTAAATCTTCATCAATACTATAATTGTCTTCGATCCATTTCATTTTCGTTTTCGGACCAACCACTTCTCCTTGAGAATTTTTAATTTGAATGTAAGGAAATGGTATGTCGGAATCTAATCGATACGTTGAGGTCCAATTGAAGAAATTATTAAATACATCGGAACACACCGGATAGTTATCAGCTGATTCCATATTGAAAAATATAAACTTCTGATGGAGAGATCGATATGATGGTAGTTTTGATTTAGTCATCGTTTCTATATTACGTCCATTAAAAGCTATAGCATGGAACTTAGTGGTGTCACCACCAAAAAAGTTTCTATTAGTTGTAACATAACAATTTATAGGATCACAATGTTTATCAATGAATGCTCTTTGACCGTCACCAAGGTAATAAAATGGGGCAAATTCTTTCGGAGTCCAAAGAAGTATGTATTTCATATCCTTTTGCAATCTTTCCACCTTTCTGTACACCTCAGAGTATCTGTGATCTCGAGCGCCATTTTCTAAAGCTTCAGAAATCAAGTTTTCACTATCGTATGTTAAATTATCTTTTTCTATCAACTGTATCCAAATGACAGAAAGCATTAAACTTAGACAAGTTATAATTAGGAAGAATCTTATGGAAAACTTATTCCTTAAAGAGGTTATAGATTGCAGGTACAGCCGCAAGCACTGAGGCATCTTTTTCGCGTCATGGTCGAGCAACGAGTTTTTAAATCTTCAATAAAAATACTTTTACAGTTTTTGAATTACATCTGTAATAAGAAAATAATAAGTCTTATTTAATTTAACAATTTAAATTAACAATTATTAAGCCTAAAAATGAGAATAAATTTTTTAACTAATTGTTATTATATTAAAATTATACAATTTAATAAGAAAACAATTTTTCCTTATACGACATGCATCTTTTACGATACTGGAATTCCCACTCATTAGTCATTAAAGGTAACATATAAATTGTATAGTCTGCGTGAACTGAAAATGTTTAATTATTTGACTTTGAATGTCATGTTTATTTATATTGAATCAACGGACTAAAAAATAAATTTCAAGCTTCTAGCTCTAAAAATCAATTTTTCATCCCCCTTTCAACCCCTTACAACCCTTTTTTCACATTAAAAAGTAGCCTGTGTCCTTTCTCAAGCTCTAGACTCTGTTATTCCAAATTTCATTCAAATCGGTTCACTTGTTTTGACGTGAAAGAGCGACAGAAAGACAAACAGAGTTACTTTCGCATTTATAATAATTTTTCTTCAAGTACACGTTGGTTGAATCAGCTAGTATTACAACACGATGTTATGGAACTTTCTACTATGACCTGTATTTAACCAATGAGCATTGAGCATTGAAGACGTAAGTTTATTTATCATAGAGAAATATTAAACCCATTTAAAACGTGTTTCATTAAATTAAATTTACTACTTTAGAATGGCAGGCCAGGAGACTGAAGCGCACCTCGACCTACCCACGATTGTCCGCTATTCTGATCTGGGAGATGAGATGGTAATTCTCCTCTCAGTCCTACACAGTATCGCCCCTGGAACACTTAGGAACGCGCACCTGCACTGAGCCTATCCATGGACGACAGAAGCCCCCGCCCATTTACATTATCTTAACTAAAAAATAATGAAGAAATCGAAACTAGTCACATCACTCAACTTTAAACTTTAACAGTCACGTCACATTATTCAACTTTTTTATAACATTTTAAGTTATCAACCATATTGATATAATTCTTAGAATCGATATTATCAATGTCTTAAATAATCTTCGACATCACTACGATCTATTTTCACTGCGATTACCTCTCTCCTTCTAAGATCTATCTTGGGATAATTTCACCGTATTGTATAGCTGTCAAGCTGCTAAGAAGAAAGAGACAGAATGTAAACAATGGATTCCGTATAACAAATTATCATAATGTAATAAAAAATTAAAAACTATGGATTGACTTTTATTAACTCACTAACGTTATTAGAAAATAATTTATTAATACAAATTACATTTTAAAAAAATCAGAAAGCTTCATAGCTTCAATAGTTAAAATAAAACCTTTATTGTTTATGTTCAGCCAATAATATATAATAATTATATATATGATTATACATGGCGTCATATATAATACTACCAATATTATAAACGCGAGTTTGTAAGAATGTCTGGATGTATGGATGCTTGTTACTCTTTCACGCAAAAACTACTGAATGGATTTTGATGAAACTATACAATAATATAGCTTATACATCAGAATAACACATAGGCTTTAATTTATAATGATATAGTGTGAATTATCCAAAATATAGCGGGTGAAACCGCGGCACACAGCTAGTCACATGTAATGCTATATATAAAGAAGCTTTAAATAATTTCTTCTGATTATATGTAGGTATATATAATTATATATAACAATGTTTGAGAAAATTATTATTTATAATTATATATGAATATATTTATAAGATTAGGCACAATTATATTTATTTTTTCTCGGGTTTAAATCTCGCGTTTAATCTAACCCCTTTCAATGAATCTTACATAAATATATACAGAAACATTTATATAGTATTTAAATGTACATAGGTAATAAAAAAACTTTTGGATATCAAAACACTATAACCCGACTGTATAAGCAAGACGCTTTAACCTGTCAATTTCGCACATGCGCACTGCAGATGTAAAAATCGAACTGTTTTGTTACGCTTACATACACATCACTGACTTCCAACACTTAAATCCAAATATGTTCAATATCTTGAGTTATTTCGTGTAGTACTTTAGTTTGTAAAGCTCGCGGTTGTTTGATATTTTATTTTGGAAACCGTACATTCCTGAGACATGAGCGAGGGCCGGCGCCGCGCACTCCCGACTGACGTAACCAAGGTCATGCCGCGGTATTTACTTGTATACTCAAATATAAATAAACACTTTCTGTTTAGCAATGTATTTATAAAGGACTTTCTAATCAAACTATATAAGTAATACTGTTATGAATATCTATAAAATTCAAGAGAAATCTTTATGAATAAACTTTATAATTATAGCACATTAGCTGTGCCCGCGACTTCGTCCGCGTGTTTACAACCTTTGAGGGTAAAACTTTTAGAAACTGAATGTCATATTTATTTATATCGAATAACAGCCAAAAAAAGCTTCTAGTTCTAAAAATGACGATACTCCATACAACTTTTCATCACCCCCATTCAAACCCCTTTTTACGCACAGAAAACAGGCACACAGGCTTTAAAAAGTAGCCTATGTCCTTTCTCAGTCTCTAAACTATTTGTATACAAAATTTCATTTAAATCGGTTTAGTAGTTTTGGCGTGAAAGAGCCACAAAGAGACTTTCGCATTTATAATATTAGTAAGGACTAGTCGACAATCGATATATCAAAAATATAGGTTTGGTACTTAGATATATCAAAAGGTACCAATTTAATTTTGAATTTATTGACTAACTTAACAGTAAACATACTTTATTATTATCCCACAGGAACTGAAGTTATCACTGGAATAAAAAGTAACCTTTATTAACCTGGGATATAAAGTATATGTTTGCTTATTTTAATGGAAACCGTTCAGCCGCTTTTGCGTAATTGTAACAAACATTCACAACAACAATTTTGGAATGTTTGTATGTTTATACGCGTATCACACAAAACGGCTGAATGGATTTGAATAAAATTTCGCACACAGATGCTATGAGATCGAAAACAGATTTCGAATTCGAATTTTCTATACACAAATTTGAATTAGAAATCTATTTTGAATCCAAAGATTTTGGTTCTAACTGATGTATCTATCTCATCCTATCATATCTATCTATTGTCTATCTAACTTTTTGTTTATCATCTACTAGTCGACCCGTCCCAGCTTCGCCCGGGTGCAATTTAACACGTGTACTTAGCCGTAACCGCTATGTCCCTGCATTTTAAATCTGTAATATCTTCGAAACTATTCATTTTTATTCCATGCTGTAAAGGGCCATATTTATCTATATTAAATGCACAATGTATTCAAGGTACCTAATTAGATAAGGATTAATGCTGTATTGTTTAAAATCGCTTCGTAAATAAGCCATTATTTCGCGTAAAAAGTAAAGGATAAAAAATGGTTATCGTGAGTTATCCTTAACTTTTTTGTAGTACTTTTTAAGGTAGACAATACTGTAGTAGATTATTTTGTTCTATCTCGTAGGGTTCAGCCAGCGTTTGCAATGTAATCTGAAAAAAATGTGTTTATTGACGACATCACATTAGAAACCTGTAAAATTATCAGTGTTTCTCTACTATATTATGTATGTATTATACATATAAACCTTCCTCTTAAAATACTCTATTTAATAAAAAAAAACGCATCAAAATCCGTTGCGTAGTTTTAAAGATTTAAGCATACATAGGGATATAGGGGCAGAGAAAGCGACTTTGTTTTATACTATGTAGTGATGTACTCGTACTAGTATTTTGAGATATATTTAACTATTAGAAAATATCTCCTAAGTATCACTGTGAGAAAGAAAATGAAGGAATATTTAAACTGAGAGAATAAAAAGATTTTCTGCTAATTTAACCAAGAAGCATAAAACTTCGTTTAATTTATTTATTTAATGATATCATTATTCATTACATAAGCAGGAAAACAGGGGCCAAGGCAATGTTATTATGACTTGTTTAGTTAAGTCTAAATAAAAAATGCAATAGTTTTCCCCTTGATATATTTTATTCCCTCTCTTTATGCACATTTTTCAAATAATAATACAGTTCATTCAAAGAACTAAACTGAACATTATTTAAAAAAAAAGATAAAAACTTACTGTTTTGTTTAAATTAGATATCACAGAAACTGTTTCTTGCTAAAATAATAAAAGTTTAGAACAGCTTATCAGAAAAAAAAAGAATCAAAAAGTTACCTTGCGATCCGCGAACTTCTGAACAACCCGTCTCGTACGCACAATCCAGAAGAGCACAGCGTCCACAGAAAAGTAAGACGCACGAACCCGAACCAGGACACACCGAACCGAAGCATCTTCAGGAGTAGTTGACGCTACAAGCGTGACTTCGCAAGTGACGCCTGTAGTCTTGGGTAGTTCGCGAACGACCTAGTTCAAAAGAGCGCTCCTTTAGGTGAACTATACGAACTAGTTCGTCAAAGATCTCGCTCTTAGTTCTTTAGAGTTCAAAATGTTTTTTGCTGTCCGCACTCCGCTTCACTAAGCAGTGGCGCTACGTAGCGATTAACGATAAAGGAATCGATTTATTAGCCGTTAGCAAATAATAATTCATCCATACTTTTTTCTGTAGTGTTTTATTTCTAATAAAAAAAAAAAGGTGTGTGTGCGATTCACACACGATAGAAGTGAAACTTCAGTAAATCGACAAAAGAATGAGATGAATATATATAATAATATAAAATAGTATGTATATTTCTGTCTCATTCTTTCCTACACATTTTTGTATTTGTGTCTCTTACCTGTCGTTTTGTATATTTCTGTCTCATTCTTTCCTACACATTTTTGTATTTGTGTCTCTTACCTGGCGTTTTGTATATTTCTGTCTCATTCTTTCCTACACATTTTTGTATTTGTGTCTCTTACCTGGCGTTTTGTATATTTCTGTCTCATTCTTTCCTACACATTTTTGTATTTGTGTCTCTTACCTGTCGTTTTGTATATTTCTGTCTCATTCTTTCCTACACATTTTTGTATTTGTGTCTCTTACCTGTCGTTTTTTCCGTTGCATCCGGTTTGAAATCACAACGATTCTAAAGAAGTTTCACTTCAAAATCGATATATACTTTATATTTAAATGGTGTTAAAAGTATCAATATATCGTTCATAAAGATCGATATTTCTAACATCGATGTTTCACTTTTGAAAATATTGAATTTATTATGAGCGATGTTGCATCCCTAATCCCTTATCTTTTTCCCTATTTACAATTTGAATTTACGTTTAAGTTTTTAACTTTATACAAAGTTAGTAGTAGTTTTTATTTGATTACAAATATAAATGATTTTATTTTTTACTATATATGTGCCATAACTAGAAGTGTGAAATCTTATTCTAAAGTTTAATACTTTTTAAGTATTGTAATATGGTTAGTACTAGTAACGAGACTAGTTGTTGACTTATTATTAAATAATCATTTTATTTTTTCACTATTATTTAAATAAAAGATTTTATGTACCATAATGAAAATGTGAACTTGTAACTTTTGGTACTTGTTATTTATTCTTAACTTTCCCCATCTTCCACTAATGTAAACTTGCCTCCTCTTAAGGGCTTGCCTCCTCTTTAGTTAGTTGAAACTCGGATAATATATTCAGATCAAAACAGTGAATAAAACTGATTGTGTGATTCCTTTGTGTAGTTGTTATGCATTAACCTAATTACGCGTTTCAGTTACAGACTGATTACCTACGAACACGTGTTGGGTATCCATTTACATTTTAACCAGTTATTCGTTTGATAACAAGTTATTATAATATATATCTACTGTTACATCTAATATATTAAATACTCGTGTCGCGTTTGTTACCAAACTCCTCCGGAACGGCTCGACCGATTTTTATGAAATTTTATGTGCATATCGGGTAGGTCTGAGAATCGGTCAACATCTATTTTTACACACTCTTATCACTTATCCAATTATTTTAAAGCTTTTTGTTTCTTTCAAAAATTAAAAAATGGCAGCGTCAATTTTTTCTAGTTTTTCGGGAAAAAATCAACAGTTAATTGTTTATAAAAAATCGAAATTTAAAAACTAAAAAAATTCTTCGATCAGGCATAAGACTATTTATTTACAAAACTATTTTTTTTGTCCGATTGATTTTAGATGAATCTCCAAGGACTTGTGATGGTCACCGCAAGATTGGAACTGGGTCAACACAAACACCTATAACTTTTGAAATTATAAATTTTTCTTTTCAAATTTTCGTGACTTCAACTCAAAGTATTGTGTAATGATGCCATCTCTTTAATTTTATAAAATAAAATGATTTAATGGCAAAAAAAATACTGATAATTCTCATTTTTTCATCTCTCTGACTACCCCTAACCCTTTAAGCCAACTAAGCGAAATGCTTGTTAGTAGTGGATTAGTACAAAGACTGAAATTTGAACTCACGATCTGACAATCGTGAATCTAATACCCTAACCACTGAGCTAATGACTGAGCTAATTCAAACAAAACAGTAAGTTTTTATCTTTTTTTTTAAATAATGTTCAGTTTAGTTCTTTGAATGTACCTACTGTATTATTATTTGAAAAATGTGACTATGAAATTAGACTTAACTAAACAAGTCATAATAACATTGCCTTGGCCCCTGTTTTCTTGCTTATGTAATGAATAATGATATCATTAAATAAATAAATTAAACGAAGTTTTATGCTTCTTGGTTAAATTAGCAGAAAATCTTTTTATTCTCTCAGTTTAAATATTCCTTCATTTTCTTTCTCACAGTGATACTTAGGAAATATTTTCTAATAGTTAACTATATCTCAAAATACTAGTACGAGTACATCACTACATAGTATAAAACAAAGTCGCTTTCTGTGCCCCTATATCCCTATGTATGCTTAAATCTTTAAAAATACGCAACGGATTTTGATGCGTTTTTTTTTATTAGATAGAGTATTTTAAGAGGAAGGTTTATATGTATAATTTAGTTAATATAGTAGAGAAACACTGATAATTTTACAGGTTTCTAATGTGATGTCGTCAATAAACACATATTTTTTTCGCTTACATTGCAAACGCTGGCTGAACCCTACGAGATAGATCAAAATAATGTACTACAGTATTGTACAATTTAAAAAGGTCCAAAAGTCCACGATGGTATATGTCTATCTATTAGGGATAACCCACAATAACTATTTTTTATCCATTACTTTTTACGAGAAGTAATGGCTTATTTACGAAGCGATTTTAAATAATACAGCATTAATCCTTATCCAATTATGTAACTTAAACACATTGTGCATTTTATATCGATCAATATGCCTATACCTTTACAGCATGAAATTTAAATGAATATTTTCGTATACACGTGTTAAATTGCACCCGGGCGAAGCCGGGACGGGTCGACTAATGTATAATATACGCATTGGCCGACTTGGGTCGCTAGTACGATATAATATAGTCTTGTTCACACCTACCTGAAAACACTTCTTCTTATTTTATCGTAGGGTTCTTTCTATGATATTTAAAGAATTAAAACTGAGTAGAGTACTATTCATTAGCAGTAATAGCGAGTAACTAACATACTTACATAAGTAATTAATTCACGGTGATTAACACCGTTAATTAAAATTTTAATTGATACATACTAAGTATATATAATGAGGCTAAAAATAAAGCTATTGATTAAACTATATGGCGGGAACGGCTAAACGATTGTGGAATAAACGAATAGTCATCGCCCTCTATGGCGCTAGTAGAAAATTAATTTTCACACATTTTAATATTCAACGATTTTTGATAGCCTCAAACGAGTAACTATCGATTTGCGAGCGACGGGATATGTGCCGGTTCCGACTCCTCCGGGGGCTTGGTATTTCAGTAGACATGTCCTGGCATGCCCACTCGGTTAGGTGCTTGCTAAAATGAGCTCATGGGCGGGTTTTAACTGCGGGTACTTGTACCCGCAGACGGGTAGATTTGCCGAGACCGTCTCTACCGCAAAGCAGGAGGCGTAGAGAACCCAGGAGACCGATCCGGAAGCCTTTCTCATGCGCCGTAGGCGAATGGGTCGCCTGCGTCACGCCTTTGTGGCGGCGATGCCTCCTTAGCGCTCTGACGCTGTGCGAAGGGGGTCTATGGGTGGCGGACGGGGGTTTTTATCGCCCAAAGGTAGACCCAGTGCAGGTGCGCGCCCCATGGTGTTTCAGGGGTGACATTTTGCGGAGTAAGAAGGGGGTCAGCCCATCCTCGTCCACCCGTCCCTGTAGGAACTTCTCAAGCTCCGGAGGTTTAGCGGGCGGGCTGCCTTTTTCTGAGGCAGTTTTGGACTGTATCCTTTAGAGGCAGTAGCGCCATCCCCGCATAACTTTTCCCAAGTCCCCGCTTAGGAAGGTAGCTGTTGAACAACTTCCTCCGGGTCAACAAAAAAAAAGTTTATGTTAGTCTTATCTTAGGTTTAGACAGTGAAACTAGGTTGTGGAGGCGAGTGTTGGAAATCAATTAAGAGCTCTTTAAGCCTACACCTTGGTCACAAGTCCAAGGCACTGCTTGAGTTCCTGTCATAATAGTTCCTGTCTGAATAGTACGAGATCGTAACCATTTTTTTATATCGTGACCGTATTGCGCCCCTAGTTTTCACGATAGGCCATCAATTGTGTCAGCTTAAATACATGTTTACTCCATACATTATACAATTCTCTCCTACTGGTTCTCGGTATTATCAATTATCAGGACTTTAAATACATTCTTTGTTGCTATTCAAAGAACATCTCTCTTTTTCGGATTCCCAATTTGATTCCTCTTACAAAAATACTTTCATGTTCCAATACGTCGCATGGATCACAAAAATATTTTTAAGCAAATTCATAAATAAAAAAATATACGTAAGTACGAAAATATTAAAGTAATGCTACATACTTATTATTTGATTTGTTAAAATTATTTTAATTTTATGTTTATAATAATTATTAAAATAATATCCAATCAATCAAATATTGCTGGATATTGCTAACGCGTAACGGAACGCGTACGCATTGGATTAGACATGCATGATTAGACGCTGTCAAATATAAAATGTCAAGTTGAAATAATATTTTAATTTCTTTTCGATTAGTATTATGAGTTTTCTCCATTTTTATAACCAACTTGAACTGCAATTCCAAACAGACTGATTACATTGCCAAAATATTTAACTTTGCGTTCATTACTGACTTGATTTTGCTTACGTTTTGGATTTTGTGAGTAAATATTTGAAACCCTGATAGTTCTATGATTATATATTTTTAGCATCTTAGTTGTTGACTAAAATACTGTAATATAAACGATAATTCATCAATGTACACGAACTTTTTGTAACTAGGCAGAGGGCTATACGATAGCTGGCCATGTCATTTTTATCAATTACAGAATATAATATTAACAACTCACGTGAGCATCAATGAAGAAGATCGATATTTTAGACAATCTTTATCGTGTGAAATCACTTGACAAACTGACTCGGTTCTATCAGGACAAAGGTTTTATGTTGTTCAGACCAATACTCTCAATACCCTCTGTATTGTATTGAAAATAATTAGGCCAAGTGCGAGTGTGGAACTCGCGCACTGAGTGTTCGGAGGGATCGGGCCAATACATCCAAAAATATTTGAATTTGGTTCTTTAGGTTACTTAAACCGTAGAATTATATTTTCTTTCAAAATTCCCGTGAAACGTTCTGGTCTCGCCGTTTGTAATCCAGATCTTAATACTAACCATTCTAAAATATTAAAAAACGCACAACGTTAATGTTCAAGTTTTCACTTTTGCCAGCACTCCCGGAGTGTTTTTAATTTGCTTTATGCGCGCCATTTTCTTTTCACGTCATATTTTTAAAACCCAAAATGAGTGATTCTAGTGACGAGGAAGTTTTTTGGGCGGCAAAAAAATTGACTGAAACATTTAATAATGCGCAAATGATTTCCTCGCTGAGGTGGGATGAAAAGTTACGTGTTACACTCGAGTGCAAAGATGTTTCACTCTTTTGATTCCATCGCTAACGCTTAGGATTCTAATTTTTTAATCTTTCGCTGCGCTCGTGATTCACTTTTAGAATCCTTCGCATGCTCGGTCTTCACAATATAACTATTAAAAATTTAGCAACGAGGACAAAAACGTCGATGTTTTCGATTTTATTAACATTCGAATATGTTATACATATACATTAGGGTGGCGAAAAAAAATTGACTATTTTTTTTGAGTCTCGAGTGAAAAGAAATATTAGTTTTTGATGTTTTAAGAGCCCTCTGCAAAGGACAGCTCTAAAAAAAAATTCTTAAATTTTTTTTAAATTTCATAAATCGTCAAAAATCGATTTTTTATTTTCTCGTTACGGTAATATTTTATAGACCAAAAAAAATAAGTTTCTGAAAGTATCAGTTCAAAATTTAAATTTTGAAAGGTCGCTCATAGTTTTTGCATTACTTTAGATTTTTTCGAGCAACCTTTTAATATTCAAATTTAAATTCCATACATTTTTTTTTATTTAGTACAATAATAGATAAAAATACACCACGAGATGAACTAAAAATCAAGCACAATATAGAAAACATAATTTTTTTTAATTTAATAATTTTACAAGTAAAACGTATTATTATATTTAATCGTTTTTTCTCTGAGTTTTTAATATTTCATTTAATTATGATTAGTTAAAATCACTCAAGACTCAAAAAAAATTGTCGGTTTTTTTGCGCCACCCTAAAATTAATATAGATGTATTCAGACTTTAAAAATGTGAAAAACTGGAAAAGGTGCCTAAATTTAAAACATTATTTACCCTAAAAATAAAAAAAATTATAAATAATAAATGGAATTTATATTTTGATTAAAAATGATTTGACTATCTTTCTTGGAAAAATTTATTTAAAGTTTTTAAAATTTCAATTTCGTAAACTTAAACTTTTAACCAGAGTTAAAGTAAGTGAAAGCGGGTAGTTACTAATTATAATACTTAAACTGTCAGTATTCTAAGTTTTAGAAGTAAGAAAGTTTTAAGCTTAATTGCAACAATAGGATTCCAGAAAGCTCGAAAATTATTACGTCTAAAATGCTTTATCCTACCCTCAAAATAGTTTTCTTAAGCCTTTCCTAAGAAATTTAGACTTGGAATTATTTTTATTATAGAGGAAGGATTATACCTTTTTAGTTTATTTTTTTAAGATTACCTACTCTTCTTCTTCTTCTTTGTTTAATGGCTTCTAGTTGTGCACAATTAAAATGCACAGGGTACTTTGCAAATGTCACGTAGTAAGGACAAAACACACTTGTGGAATTTGACCGGTGAGACTGAGTTTTTAATTTATGAAAGTTCCTTTACAATAAGAGGGTTCCACCATGTTAAGATCGATCTACAACAACACAATATAAGTTAGTAACCAACACCAATAAAAAAAAGTCTTACATTCTAATAAATATTATGTACAGTTAGTATATACTATTTACAGTTTAATGTTGTTAGACTTAATAAATTTACACACAAATTTTTCATGACGCGGACAAAACACTAATTGAAGGAAACATTTAACATCAATAGGACGAGGGACAGAAGGAGGTAGAGCATCATAAAGTTTACAAAAGAGTTTTGGGCAGGAAAACAAGATTACCTACTCGAAAACTTATGACTGATCAAAAGTAATATCGTAGAGTAAGTGTTATTAATTTAGTTTTATGACAGTAACGCCTTATAAGCCTGCCCTAAGTCACAAGCCCCAAGCACATAAGTTACGGTTGATTTACCAACTGATAAAAAATGTTCTGATTGCATGATTCTTAGTTATCTGGTTTTGATTCCCTTGACAGAATATGCATAAACGCATATTTTTGATTACGTTTCAAAAAAAAAATTTTTTTTTTATAGCTTCCTCTACAGATGTCATATTCTTAGTCTAGATTTCTTTTTTCGGTTATATACGGAACCCTAAAAATAATTAGTTCTAATTTAAATTTAGACGACTCAATTGAGATCAATTGATTTAATTATACCTAATTTAAGCAATGTGTGTCGAAATATCATCAAATTATTATTACAATTGTCGTAAAATGAGAGAATGATGATGATACCCATTACTGTACAGCAATATATGTTAACTCTTACCTCCACCACTCGATCTCGCCAACTACAATAGACAACAAATAAACTTACGTGGACCTCAAGAAAACTGACCTTAATCACTACACTATAACACTAACTTCTATGTACACTGCGCGAAAACATTAGAGAGACTGAGACTAATCTATCGCATTAAAGATTATATGTATAGTCTTCACGTCGGTATACTTGACATAATAAAAAATGATCTACCCTCACTCATAAATTGAGTTTTATAAAAATTATTTGTAAAATAAAATACGCGACAAACTTAACTTTGCCGTTGGAAACTGTTGTCCTCATAACCAACTACCAATTGGAAAGGATATTGATTTCATCTTGATTCCTCTGCTCGTTCCTGAGATCTTGACAGACAAATGAATGGACACCGAAGTAAAGAATTTATAGAAATATCAATTATAATGTTTATGTAATTTTTTTTTTGTAAAAAAGGAGACTGTCAGACATTCTGATTATTTCTTAGTGGACACTGCTCTATTGTGGACAAGAATAGATTAGTGAAGCAAGGTCTCATCCTGCTAGGCTATTGTTGTCTTTTACGTATTATACTGTACAGCATAGACAATATATTAGTTAGTAGCCGAGCCGCCCTCGCTTTGCTGAGGTATACAAATCGTTCACTCCTCCTCCACCCATTGAATTTCTATCTCTATATCTTATATATAAATGAATTTCTATGTCTCTTGGTCACGATATCACGCGTGAACGGCTGAACCGATTTCGATAATTCTTTTTTTGTTGTGATTGTTTATTGTCAGGAGAAGGTTCTTATGTTAGAAAAAATTAAGAAAGGTGCGAGGTAAGTTAGAAAATTTAAACCTTAACGACCATGTTCACTTTTCTAATGTAATCTTCTAATATTAGCTTTTGACAGCCAATTTGAATACAATATTATTAGTTATAACTGGATAACTCACGTTCTATTTAATACTAGTTGACCCATGCGACTTCGTCCACGTGTAGCTCCGCTCCTATTGGTCTTGGCATGATGATATATAGCCTACAGCCTTCCTCGATAAATGGGATATCTAACACTGAAAGAATATTTCAAATCGGACCAGTAGTGCCTGAGATTAAGGCGTGAAACTGATAACAACTAACACAAAAAAAAAGCCTCCCTCACATACATCTAGACAATCCAATTTTATTTATTAAATAATTTTATTTATTTATTACATAAGGCATACATAAAAAACGGCGCATCACAATCATGGAATTGGTTTTACCGTGCACCGCTAATTCACAAACAATAACTTAATGTTTATATTTTACAAATACAAAAGTGGGTACTAACAATAATTTACGAACGAAAAATATAATTATAAACAAGGTAGGTCGTACGCATCGTACTCGACGAGTAACCCACCTCCCCTTGGTTGTAGGGGATCTGTTCCCCGACTGGCTTGCGTTCCGATCGAGCCGTATGTGGGCCAGATTTACCCTTTCATCTCCCATCGCATTAAGGCTGCGGTTCTAGTAAACTCTGAGTTTTCGTTCAGGGTCCACTGAAACTGTAGCATTCTTCTATTTATTCCCCTTCCTCAATCTATCTTCGAGGTGGCAACGCATCGGCAAAGTTACTCTCTTGTATATGAGATGTCCAAGGGCCACGGTGGCCACATACCATCAGGTGGACCGTCTGCTCGTTTGCCCCTTACATGTCTTTGTCTACTATTTATATACAGGCTGTTCCAGAAAATAAGTTTTTAGAATATTTTTATAGTTTTTATCATTTAAGTTTTGTTTAATATTTTTTGGGAAATTATTAATAAGGTTGCGAATGACAAGACAATGCCTGTTTTTCATAATTATTAATGTATTTAGGAAATTTTAAAGAAGGATTTCTTGCCGGTCTTAATATTTTTGTACTAAAATTCTCTTTAATTTGTAAGTTGAAATTCAAATATTGTTCTTTTAATAAAATACTACCTGACGCGGAAAACGTTGTTTTGCCATATAAATTTGGGGTGGGCCACCCTTATCACTTAGGGGGATGAAAAATAGATAGTAGGCGATTCTCAGACCTACTGAATACGCATATAAAATTTCATAAAAATCGGTCGAGCCGTTTCGGAGGAATATGGTAACTAACATTGTGACACGAGAATTTTATATATAAGAATATAAATTTATTTTCGTATTTATAGGCATTATTTTGGAGTAATCAAATAATTTATGATAATCATTATTGTACAAGAGTTTAATTTTATTTGGAACAATGGTTTTTAATATTGTTATAAGGCATAGATAACATTGATACATAATACGTACATAACAATAACAAGGCTAACAACAAACGTTCCTCAATAGATGCGTCATACAAAGCGGTGGCGAGTCAGCCGGCCCTGGATTATCCGAGCAGATTTATTGCGCCTCACTCAGCACCGTGAGATTATAGAACTATCCCTATCCCTTGTTTGCTACAGCTACTCCTTTGACCACTACTTTGAGGATATTGTATAGACATATATTGCATACTAAGACTCCGCTATACGTCTATCTGTTACCAGGCTGTACCTCATGAACCGTGATAGCTAGACAGTTAAAATTTTCACAAACGATGTATTTCTGTTTCCCCTATAACAACAAATACTAAAAGCAGAATAAAGTAAATATTTAAGGGTGGCCCCCATACAACAAACGTTATTTTAACAACTTATTTCGCCATATTAGTACGGAATCTTTCGGAAAAAAATATTTATTTTAAACTTAGTGTAACTACATCTGAGTTACTGGAAAGAGCATTTTAATGCGTTCATCAAAATAAATATAAGTCTGGACATTTAGCTATTACTGGAACAACTTAACGGCAATAATAAACATCAGCAAAATAAGAAAACGGATCCTCTCTGAATTAACAACACATTGTTTTGACAAAACATTCAATTAAATTATAACAATAATAATATAATGATCGCCTTACTTGACCTTGCAAAAACAATTTTCAATAACACGACCACATATGACGTCATCTTGTATCAAAATCCCCCCTATAACTAACAAAGTTTCTGTTTCATGGTAGTGTTCCTCTAATCATAGTAGGTATACATGGTTGCGACCACTGTTCTACCTTGAATATTTTTATACCTATGCATTTTTGGGTTTCTATCTGAATTATTTTCTTGTTTCGTCCTTTTTAGACCACTTTTTACATAGTCAGATTATAGTTTTTTAAACTTTATTTTTTTATTTAATAGTTTTCCGTTTCCCTATCGAGATAACCTTTATAATCTAATATTGTAACGTAATGTTGATTTTTATTTGCTTAAAGGAGTGAATAACAGCAAGTACTGGCCGCGCGAACTATACGACCGCATTTTAAACATATAATATGTTGACATAAACAATAACATATATATACATATTTGTAATATCCTCGCCAAGTACTTTCTTTTGATACCAAACACGTGATAATTATCTACGTTTAATTTTTTTCGAGGTTAGAAATAGAGGTTTAAATTCCGTCATAAAATAAAATTATAAAATTTGTATAGCCTATGTCACCCACGCCATTATTACTAATCTATTGATACCTCATTGGAAAATTGGTTCAGCAGTTTAGACACTAGGGTGGAACATACATACATACTTCCTTTTTGGCTTCGCTGTAGTCGGGTAAAAACTTAAGGTGTACTAGCCCTGCCACTAGAGTTGTTCCTGGTCCATTAGTGTGATTACTATAACTATTCATTATTGATTGTGATTGTGAATAGTTAAGTTACCAAACGGCAGTTAACAATAAAACAAAAGGGTTTAAAACGTCAAACAGAACAATTACAATTATACGAATTAAAGTTAGCATCGCAAAGCTGACAATGCTCCAATTACATACTAAAAGGATCGGCGCAGAATTTTCCGCACGACAATAAATTTGAGAGCCCTCGCTGTGGTGGTGTAAGCGGCTTATAGGCTCTTTGACTATATTCCTAGGTAAGGTCTGCTGTCTACTGTGACTAAGCGATATTTATAAGAATGGACTGACATAACAAAAAATCCTTACTCGTACTATAAACGCGAAAGTTTGTATGCATGTCTGGATTTTTTACTCTTTCACGCAAAAACTACTGAATGGATTTAAATGAAACTTTACAAAAATATAGCTTATACATCAAAAAAATTATTTATATATATATATGTCGGGGCATAGTAAAAGATTATCAATTAATCCAATCGTTATCGTTGTCTATGGCGTTGGAGTGGGGTAGTAGTCACTTCCGTTGTTTTGACAGTCTCTACCCTCGACCCTTTATATGCGATGGACAGTCTAACTGAAGTCTTAGTCACGCGCGGTCTCTCAAGAAGTGAACATCATCTAAGTAGTGATAGTGATAGTGTCAAGTGCAATGTAGTGTGGAAGTGCTGTCAAACTAAGGTCACGTAAGTCCTTACAATGTAATTGCCACGTGGTTAAGTAAACACAATGTTAGGTTAGGTTAGCCTTAGGTTAGGTTAGCCTTGTGTTAGATTCGGTTTATGTGCGTTTAACCTTAGGTTTAAACAGAGAGAGAGTAGCAAGTGCGTTCTGCAGAGAAAAATCGTTACGTGGGGGCTCCTTAATAATTTTAAGTAAATTTTTTAAATTTAAAGAACGCAAAGACATTGTGAGCCTCTCTGTAGAACGTACTATTGAGATAGCCTGTGCAGAACTTGAGCGCTTCATTGTTGTGAGCATATACAGTCCCCCTGGAGCGTTATATGAATTATTTGAAAATGTGTTAGAAGAAATACTATTAAAATTATCTGAGTCTAAAAAATATATTATAATATGTGGTGATTTTAACATTAATCTATTAGAAAACTCCACCACAAGTGTTAGATTCAGATCCCTGTTAAATTCATATAACCTAGTAAATATATTTTTAGAGCCAACTAGAGTAACTGCAACCTCAGCAACATGTATTGATAATATATTTACCAACTTTAAACCCAATTCATATTCAATTATTAAAAAGTTGAGTTCGGATCATTTTGGGCAATTAATCTCCTTTAACTGTGAGTTAAAAAAAGGAAATAAAAATAAAAAGATTGTGTTTGTTCCTACGAACTCCAAACGTATGGAGAAATTTAAAGGTAGTATTATAGCAAAACTCACATACTTAAATTTTGACAACAATAACCCTGATATGTTATATAACACACTATTTAAATTAATAAAATCAGAGTTTACTGCTATATTCACTACCAAGACAGTCAATTCGGGTGGTCTCTTGTCATTTAATGATTGGGCAACTGTTGGTATTCATCGAAGTAGAGAAAAACTATATCAACTTTATAATGAGAGATCATACAACCATTCAGAGTCCTTTATAGCCTTTGTTAAAGCATATTCGAAGTTATTTAAAAACGTGTGTTCCATGGCAAAGTCGTTACATATTAAACAAAAAATTTATAATGCACAAGACAAAATAAAAATGACATGGAATATTATCAATTGGGAAACTGGAAGAGTCAGAGATCGTAACTTCAAGTATAATCTCATTTATAATAACATTCATATCAAAACTGATCAGGAAGTTGCATCCACGTTTGAAAAATATTTCTCTGACATTCCAATCTCAACAACTTGTTCTCTCATTTCATCTGCCAGCGTTGCTGAATCATTATTGCTAGAAAATGTTAAAAAATGTGATGTACTGTTCGAATTTAGTACTGTCAACAGTAAAGATATAATTAAAACATTTAAAACCCTAGATATGAAGAAAACAGCTGATATTTGGGGTATTTCTGTAAAATAATTAACTCCATAATTGATGCCATTGCACCGTATCTAGCTACTATTTTCAATACTTGTATTAAACGTGGCGTGTTTCCTGACCTGATGAAGCATAGTAAAGTAACGCCTATATTTAAATCTGGATGTATAACTGATCCAAATAATTTTCGACCCATCTCAGTATTGCCAACGCTTAGTAAAATTTTTGAAAAACTAATTTTAAACCAAATGTTGATTCATTTTAATTCACAGAGACTTCTCCATGTGAAACAATTTGGTTTTACTAAGGGTTGTAAACAATGCTCTCTCTGATATTGTACATTGGTTCAGTGCTAATAATCTAATGTTAAATAGTAAGAAAACTAAATATATAAAATTTACGACACCCAATGTTAAGAAAATAGAGACTGGTGTATTTATAAATGGAGAGGAGTTGGAACCGGTGGAATCTACCATATTTTTGGGCATCACTGTCGATTCTAAATTGCAATGGGGCCCCCATATTGAGAGGTTGGCCAATAGACTCAGCTCTGCAGCATACGCGGTTAAGAAAATACGCCAATTAACTGATATAGACACGGCTCGTTTAGTTTACTTTAGCTACTTCCATAGTATAATGTCTTACGGCATTCTACTTTGGGGTAACGCAGCCGACATAAACACGATTTTCATACTGCAGAAGAGGGCTATTCGCGCAATATATGGTCTCGGCCCTAAAATATCTTTAAGAGATAAATTCAAAGAAATTAATATATTGACTGTTGCTTCACAATATATTTTTGAAAATGTTATGTATGTGCGTAAAAATATTAATGATTTTATTAGAAATAGTGACTTGCATAACATTAATACTAGGAACAAACACAAACTTGTTACTCCTACTACTCGATTGAGTAGAATTAGTAATTCTTTTGTTGGGCGATGTGTATGCTTTTACAACAGGATCCCAGAAAACGTTCAAAATTGTTCTATAGGAAAATTTAAAAAGTTAGTTAAAAAACGTTTGTGTGACAAAGGCTATTATAACATTAAAGATTTTTTGGAAGATGTCACGCCTTGGGAATGATGCGTTCGCTCCAGGCTTTCTCAATGTATAAATATACTTGTTATAAAAATTGGCGTTTAAAAAATCAAAGATAAAAAATATCCAAAAGAAACAGTCCCGCTGAGTTTCTTGCGCCCATTCTTCTCAGGTCTGGGTTAGGTCGTTTCCGAAAGGGTGGTAGATTCCGACGTTCAATAAGAGAATGTAAATTCCAACATTGAATAAAAAATTTTGACTTTGACTTTGACTTTGAGAGCCTAGCAGTAGAGGTGAGTGTTATGATCATTTAAAGGATATCCTTAAACCTACACCTTGGTCACAAGTCCAAGGCGCTGCTTAGGTTTCTCTCGTAATTGTTAGAGATCATGTTTGACCATTTATCGGTTCAGTAGGAGTATCTGCGTTGCGTTTACCCAATATTCCATTCAATACCATCACCCCCTTTTAGTGTTCCCCAATATTCCCCATCTCCCTCCTTCTATCTCCTTTCACATCGTTTTAAAATCCCCGACATATATATATCTTTATTGTACAAAGGATACACAACATAAAATTTACAGTGATATACAATGGGCGGTCTTATGGCTAAGTAGCCATCTCTTCCAGACAACCCAGTCTTGGAAAGAGAAGGAAGTTGAATTAGAGTGGGTGGTGTAGTTATATGATATACTAATACCAATAATTTACAACCAAATACATAAACAACTTACACACTAGTAATATATATACATTATAATATACTAAGAAATATTTGAAAATAAATATATTACATCTAAATAAATAAATTTAATAAATAGATATTACATATTGGTGTCATCTTTTTTATTTAAATAGTGATCCTTAACTGATCTTTTGAATTAAAGATCAGTTAAGGATCACTGTATTATTATCTACTATGAATATAAGTCTAGAAAATAGTAAACGATTATCGAATAATCGAATCGTTATCGCCATCTATGGCGCTGGAGTAGGGTAGCTGTCACTTCCGTCATTTTGACAGTCTCAACTCTTTATATGCTCTCGACACTCTGACTGTAGTCTTAGTTTTGCGCAGTCTCTCAAAGAGTGAAGTAGTCTCTGGATAGTGTTATTGTTATGCAGTGCAGTGTTAGTGCTGCGAGTAATGTCCGATTAAGGTCACGTGAGTCCTACAAAAAAACAACTAGCGAAACTATATATCTATCTTTTATGTGTAAGCTATTATCGGGTCCTTCGCAGACAAAGACGCGAGCACCAGCTATTAGTCCTACTAATATTATAAACGCGAAAGTTTGTAAAAATGTATGGATGTTTGTTACTCTTTCACGCAATAATTACAGTATGGATTTTGATGAAACTTTACAGTAATATAGCTTACACATCAAGAATAATATATAGGCTATAATTTATAATGATATGGTGTGAACTATCCAAAATATAGACATATATAAATTACGTTGGTGTAATAGTTAGCGATATAGTGATATAGCGATTAAAATGTGAAATTAAACCTTAATTGTTGCACCCGAGCGAAGCCGGGACGGATCGATATAATAAAATAGGTCATAGGGAATCTTCAATAGAGAAAATAGGTATAAATATAGGAAAATAAAAACTAAAATGAAGCAAATTCCAAAATTTGACACAATTATTATTACGACTATGTAAGTGAATAAAACATCAAATACTTATAGCGGGTCCGGTAACATATATTTAGTCAAAGTTCCTTGTACATAACTGATTCTACAACTGTATTATGGTGAAAACTTGATTATTATATTCCTAACTTTATATACTTTTTACGTAACTATATAGTTATTATAGCTATATAAAATCGCTGGAAACGAAGCTGAATAAGAGGCTACGTTTAAATCTGGACAATAATATTTCAATTTACAACTACTGTTCTGATTTAGATTCTAGAAAACGGAACTACTCTATATTTGAAATAAAAAATCTATTAAATAATGGATGATGATCTTCGGCAGCAACACGGACTTCGGGTCTTCATACAAATATCATCACAAAGTGATGAAACCCCTGTATATTTTTAATTATAATGAAGGCAACACTCATTTACGAAGCATGCAGTTAATTATGATACTGATAGGATTGATTCGAGTGGCAACTGATAAACATCTGTGGTTCTGGGCCCAAAGTATAATCCCAGGATGATATTCTAATCAAGCCGTCATACTATTAGTCACGGACTATATTATCTTCGTATGTTTGGATATTATTTAATAATATTTATAGAAATTCCTAACTGGAATAAGCCCGCCTTTGTACATATATTGTATATTGCGTTTTATTATGTGTACAATAAAGAGATTAAATAAAATATATCTTAATTCTTTTTAATATTATAATCTGACAGTTTGTATGTTTAGATGATTAGATGATTGTTACTCAATCATGCAAAAATGAGTAAGTGTATTTCAATGCAGTTTTGGCACACATATACTTTATAAACTGGACACTATAACAGGTTAATTTTTATCCAGAAAAAATAAAATGTATATTGATTTAGATTTAACAGTTATAATAGAAGCATTAAACAGATTGTATGTGATGATAAAATGGTTGAAATTAGATGATGAATGACGAAGATTTGAAAGAACATAGAAATCCCAGTTTTGTACATTAATAAACAAACGATAAATACAACGTCTTTAGTAGAAATAGGAGTCTATTATCATTTTAATTCCATTTAACATGCATCTCAAACACAAAAGACGTCAACTGCAAACGTAGGAACGTCTTTTTCTTATCTTATACTTACCTGAGGTTATTTCGTCTTTATACGATTGAAATTACTTATTTTATTTTAAAAGATTGTATTGCTAAAACTGTTCATTTAGTTGTTCGTTGTTTATAATTAATGTTCAGAAAAAAATGAATATTTAAACCTTTAGAGTTTTACTTTAAGATTATTATGGAATAGAATTTAGTTATGTTATTTCTTAAAATAAATTACTGAGAGCAAGTCGTTGCTAGAATGTCTTACAGGATATATTATATAGGTTGCTAGAATAGTCACAAAGCCCAAATAAAGTCAATTAAACTAATTAAAGAAATCTAAATATAATCTGGTACTAATATAATTAGTGTGGTAATTTGGGTGTTTGGATATTTAGATGTTTGGATGTGTGTTACTCACTCAGAAAAAAAACGGCTTAACGGATTACATTAAAACTTTGCAAACAAATATTTTATATCCTGGATTAACATATAGGCAACTTTTTACCCCTAAAAATAATCAGTATTCCTATGGGATAATAATTAAAATGTTAGGTGTCATAAGCTCTAGAATAATCTTATTTAGCAACAATATTTAGAAAATTTAATTTTTATAAAACTAAATATACTTAAATAAATTTAATAAAATAAATGAATTTAATTATTAAATGAGTTTTTGTTAAACCCTAAAGTAAGGCATGATGAGAAGTATGACAATGTATGTTGAATTAAAGTTTATTTATTAACTGTTATCTTAAAATCCGTTAATAAAATAATAATATATTATATAGAAAGCAGAAGAGGAGCATATTACTTATAATAAAAATTTAAGTTATCCAATGTCTATATACAAAACATATTTAAAAAAAACTCAATGTTAGGAGGATCAATATCAACTACAGACGGTTTTAAAAGGGAAGAAAATCTTTTTAAATTTTTGTCTGTATGTTTATACGCACAAAATTGTATACGGTTTTCAAAGTTCTATTGCTGAAGGTCTTACTTAAAAAAATCTTCATAATAATCTGTGTTAGCATCCGTTTTAATTTTATATAAATGGTTGTTATATGTCCGTACAATGCTTGAATATTATCTATGGTATATGATAAATTGTTTACCGTACAGGAAATTAATTGTCTATGAGTTAGATCATATTAGTGATGAATTGTCAGCATTGATACTGTTTCCGATATTTTTTTAGGCTAAGGTAGGATATAAAAAGATGATGCAAGGTGACAGAGTGCAGTATTTCTTTGATTTTTGATGTAATAAGTGTTATTAAAGTAGTCATGTGTGAAAGTGCTGGTGTTTCTCTTACGAAATATCTGTGTTAATAGTTCTAGAGCTAACACTTTATTTATCTATATCTTTCAAATTCATAACTTAAGGTATATAAAACTATAAACTGACCTCGTAAATAAATTCCCAAATGAGGGAGAAGCCGTAAAACACCGACACATGTAATGAATTGATACGAAACTGTGTTACCTTGATTGTAGCCATAAGCAAATATTTGTCGTGTGCTCAGTATTGATCGTAAAGTACCAGCTTATAGAAAAAACTAAAGGAATTTTGTTTAATCTATAAGCAGAAGCGATTAATATTTTTAATATACGAATACTTTTTTTTAATTTGAAATTTTATTCTTCTTTTTAGTTTTTTAAGCTTTATGACTGCTGATATTATTAAGTAAAGAAATATCTATTTTTAAGTTCTACAAGTTTAAATTAAAAGTATCAATTCAGTAGATATAATATCGAAACACTAGTTGTAATTGAAGTACATTCAAAATAACATGACTGGTAAAAAAAAGAGATACATATTAGACATAAAAATAATTACATCAATTTAAATAAAATATTCTTAATTTTAATTGGTGTGTCCGAAAAGGTATCATAATCATTTGCAAATACAAAAATTATATAAATAACATCTATTCGTTTGGAGAGAGTTTTCATAATAAAATGTTTTAATTTCTTAGCGTATGATTTTGAGCTGCCCCCTACCTGCTCTGATTGCGAGCAAGATCCCAAAGAAACCTCTTTTGAATGCGTTCAAGTCGCAAGCTGCAAAATTGAAAATAATAGTGTCTTATTTAACACTATCAACATAACAATTATTAGTTATGTGTTGGCAACATGAAATTGAGTAACACTTTACTGTTAGCACAACTGAATACAGTTGTGGTGGTGTGGTGCTGTAAAATGTGCGAAATCACGAAAAAGCACGAGATAACCAATAAACCAGAAATTATTATAACATCTCGAGTAATCAAGTCGTAATTCTTAACGTCTGTGTTTAAAGTATAACCCTCGGGTAAGTAATATAAGCAGCGTATCATATAAACTAGGCTAGTTCTAGATAACCTTTGTTGTATGGACATAGAGTTGTCGTTGACGAGAATGTAATAATTGTTGTTAAATAACATGTCAAATTATACATATATTTAATATTTATTTATGTAACTAGTGACCCTTCCCTGCTTCGCACGGTTTCTTAGGTATAATGTTCAATTACTGTACATATAAAAAAACCGCATTAAATTAGAAGTTTAAAAGATCTAAGTTACAACATAACAGAAGTACTAAATTACCAATAAAGATGAATTATCATTACAAAGCCGCAAGGTATGAAAGCGAAATCGAGTAGTGAATGTCTTTAAACCTGCTCCTTCGTCACAAGCCCCAGGCACTGCTCAGCGTCCTATCTATAACGAAAATATTTAAGCATTTTGTATTTTTTTTGTATTTTTCCGCTTGTATCTTGTGTCCCACACAAATACAAGCAGTTACACGCAGTACATTCACAACTTCGCACATTTTGGCAACGTGTCGCCTTCGCTCGGATTACACCCGATTTTATTGCGGACTTTTCAATAATTTATATCATAACACATGGTCCTTTCACCCTTCCTTACCCCTATATTGTAATAAAATGCCTTGCATATAAAGATTTTATGGCGTTATTCTTACAATTGTAACTGGCACAATCTTATTAATAGCTCAGCATCGCAAATCCTTTATTTTTATTTAGTATTCAAAATTTTAATGAGCATGTTAAATTTACAACACATATTGTTAACTAGTAAAACAATTAATTCAAGAAATTATCTAAAAAATTTTGTCTAATGAAGCATCTTCCGTCTAGATAAAAAATCGGGATTACATTAAAATATCTTAATTTAAAAATCATTTATATAAAATAACTAGCTGATCCAGCAAACGTTGTTTTACCATATAAAATTGGGGTGGGTCACCCTTATCACTTAGGGGGATAAAAAATAGATAGTAGCCGATTAATAACCTACTGAATATGCATATAAAATTTCATAAAAATCAATCGAGCCGTTTAGGAGTAGAATGGTAACTAACATTGTGACACTAGAATTTTATATATAAGATTAGCCATTCAAAAAACTTTTTAAATTTGATTAGATTTAGAACAATTTCTAAAACGTTACATGACGTCACGTCGTGTAAATTTTGTAAAAATATCCAACTTGCATGACTGTCCGGGTGGCATTTAGTATTCCACATACTCACTCACTCGTACTCTTTACCCATAGCGTTTTCGACGAAAGCTCCCAAGGAGCTCGACTATTTAAGATATATTCAACAAATGTCACATTTCAACCAATTTACATAAAACCTTAAAGAATCAGCCTTAACTGTTATTGTATGGCGATTCGAGTGTATAACAAATGCTATATACAATAAGAGAGGTGCAGGTTTAAAGAGCTCTTTCATAATATATTAACTCTCACCTCCACCACTCGACCTCGCCAACAACAATAGATAATAAAGTAAACTTACGTGTACACTGCACGAAAACACCAGAGAGACTGAGACTAATCTATCGCGCTGAAGGTTGTATATAGTCTTTACGTCGGTATACTTGACGTAATATAAAATGATCTACCCGCCAATACTGCTTTATAAACGGTGTTGCTAAGACAAACTACCGGAATTCTATAAAGAGTAAAGTTTGCCAGTGTTTAAGAGAGATATTACCGACCTATTGTACAAAAAAATATATTATTCCATTGACAAATATTTAAATGATGACAAAATAATTTCTCCTATATATTATTATTAATTCCTACCTTCAATGTATAACCTTAACTGAGGTAGGGCACAGCAGGAAATTTCCTGCTCAAATATGGAGCAGCCCGACTGGGGTAGTACCTCGACCTTACAGAAGATCACAGCTAAATAACACTACTCTAAAGCAGTGTTGTGTTCCTGTTGGTGAGTAAGGTGACCAGAGCTCCTGGGGGGAGTTGGGGATAGGGTCGGCAACGCGCTTGCGATGCTTCTGGTGTTGCAGACGTCTATAAGCAACGGTAATCGCTTACCATCAGGTGAGCCGTACGCTTGTTTGCCAACCTAGTTACATAAAAAAAAAAACCTTAATCTTATACTAATATATAAAGCTGAAGAGTTTGTTTGTTTGAACACGCTAATCTCAGGAACTACTGGTCCGATTTGAAAAATTTTTTCAGTGTTAGATAGCCCATTTATCGAGGAAGGCTATAGGCTATATATCATCATGCTAAGACCAATAGGAGCGGAGCATTCGCGCGGGTCGACTAGTATAATATATGAAATTTAAATATTCAACAGTTATTTAGAATAAAAAGGACATTATAGGTGTTTAATTTTGTAGTATTTATAAGTTTACGGTGAGATTATTTTTTCTTATTGCGTTGTTGATTTATAATTTTATTTTTTTTATATGTTAATTTTAAATTGCATGCATTATTAATATCATCCTTATGTCATTTTACCTTCCTCATAAACCACTATGTCTCTTGATGAAAACCACATCATTAGTTTTTGAGTTCATCGCGAACAGAGAGACAGACGTGGAGTGGGAATTTGTTTTGTAATAATAACATAGCATCCTTAGAATTAAAGTGACTTAACTTAAAATTGCAATTTGTGGGAATTAAGCAAAAAATCAAATGAGCAAAATGTTGAGTAAATGTCATTGTTTTTTTTATAATTCTTTCTCCCCCTTATAACCTATGATCCTGTCTTTTTCTTTTCTTTAGAGTCAGCTTCTTTAAGGTCATATTATAACAAAGTCAAATTGGACAAAAATTTTGCGTTAGGTCAGTTTAATTCTGAAGGTGCAAATTTTGTAGAGATTAGTAGGATTTTTAACATCATCATCACAACCCGTTAATGGCCCACTGCTGAGCCTGGTCTCCTCCTCAGAATGAGGAGAGGGTAAGGCAGACTTCACCACACCTTTGAGAACATGGAGAACTCTGAGGAGTGCAGGTTTCCTCACGATGATTTCCTTCACCGTTAAAGCAAGTGGTATTTAATTGCTTAAAGTCAGAGGTGTGTGCTGTGTGGGGGATTTAACCACTGGGCTATCACTGCTTTTTAACATACATCAGAAATATTTAATTAATTTTCTCTAGACCATACACGATATGAAAGTAATTTGTATAAATAATTTAATATGCATTGAGTTAGTGTATCATTATTGAGATATCTATCTAATCATTACACCGTTATGATCATTTAGTACTATGATAGACACAATTAAATATGAATCACGCTAATGACAGTATTTATAAAGTAATTTATAGTTGTTTTTTAACTAGTAACTTTTACCTATGACTTTATATGTATGATAAAATCTGTTATTAAATTTAAGTATACTTCTGCTGCTTCAATTTTTTTTCCTCTGATACAATGAAATAATCCTGACATTAAAGGTGGTATATCTGCATTAAAAAAAAATTACTATGGCAAAGTTGATGTCATAAAAAAGCACCTAATGGTTCCTAAGAAAGTTACTCTGTGGTTTAGGATTTCCCATACTGTCCCAGGTAAAAAAACTGTAGGTATACATAAAAATATTTCATAAATTTAAAAGTCGCAGAAACATATGGTTTATGTTTGACTAGTCAGTTTAATTTTATAACAATACTAGAAGCCATTAAATCAAAGAAAGAATTAATAAAATCGTATCTGTAGTTCCAGAGAAAACCTTCACTTTACAAAATGGCCACGTTATGGCCTTTAAACGGTCATATCTTTTTCATTAGAATATTTACGGCAACACCATATAGACTATGTTACCCGGAAGGGACATAGGTTTCAATTCGTGAAAGAATTCAAAATCGGTTCAGTAGTTATCGAGTCTATTCGCAACAAACAAACAATAAAATCTTTCCTCTTTATATAATAGTGTAGAAAAAAAATTTTAGAATATATACTTGGAGTTTACTAGATATGTCAAATATACTTATTTTTAAATTGAAAAATATTTTTATTGTTGTATTAGTATTTATCTAGTATATATCCTGCACAAGTTCGTTAGTAAAAGATTTTAAAAACTTAAACTATTTTCAAAACTAAATTGTAGGAAATTTTCTGTACTGTAATTTATTACACTACTATTTTAATCGTAAATGAGTACGGAAGGAGATATTATCAAAAAACTGATATAAGGCACTGGTATCAAAAAACTGGGGGCTCAGCCAAGTTGTAAAGGTTCTGTTTCTATTCTTTTTATACAATTTCAAGCGATAAGTGTTGACAAGCCATGTTGATATATTTGGTGCGTTCCACTAAGCGTTCATAACGCCTAAATAACTTTAAGATGTAAATAATTTTATTTGATACGGATAGATATTTATTAGTGGAAAACATTCACGGTTTTCACAGCGGATGCTCAATGTACTCAGGTAAATATATTTATGTAAAATTAATTTTAGCTTTAATTTAATTTAAAAAAAATATATCAATCAATAAAAAATATGTATATAAATTTAACCACTAATTATTGAAGTTACTCTTCAAACCTTAAAATAAACCTTAACATATTGAAATTATTGCTTTATTTCACTTATACCACCTCACCACGACTCACCATTTGAATTATTTTCGTTTACACTAATTCGTAACGCTCGCGAATAAGTGCAACGACAAAAACCGTGGTCGTGAGCGTGGTCGTTGTACTCGTGAGTGCTAAGTGGAAAGCGGGGTATTAAGTGCGAACGCTCATTCTACATATGTCATTCCCATACATTTTTTAGGTTTTAACAATTGTAGAAAGTCAACTTGACCCCTGATTTGACAAGTAGGGTTAAAGTTTTGAAAGAGCATTTGAAAAAATCATAAATTTTTATATTCATTATTTTTTTTGTTTAAGGAAATTTGTAGCTTATTAAAGTAGAAAATGAATGCGCTATATTTGATAATTGTAAATGTATCGATTTAAAGTTAAACAAATTAAATGGTGAGCCTATAAAGTATAAAGAGTACGCTAAGTGGTTTTCACCATTCTCATTCCGGAGTAAAACCCGCTTTTCTGCCAATTTTCCGTTTTCTCTAGATCCGCTTAAAACCACTCTAGTAAATCCTTTAAAGCCAATGAAACTTTCTGAAAAATATAAATGTACTGTCCAATGTATTTTGAATTAAATATTTAACTTACAGCCAAGAATAAAATTCAGAAAATAAAAAAAATATGAATACAAGCTTCCCATAATATTAGCGTGCACAAAAGAATTACTACTCCACCAGCTTGGGCCGTCGGCCATATTGGATTTAGAATAACATCACCTAGCTACTCATGTAGTTTCATATCAAAGGTCAGATCAGTAGTTTTAAGAATTAACAACAAACAAACTTCATCTAGTTTTTTAGTAGATCTGTCTCTCTATATCTATAAAATTCTCATGTCACAATGTTAGTTACCATACTCCTCCGAAACGGCTCGACCGATTTTTATGAAATTTTATATACATATTCAGCAGGTCTGAGAATCGGCTAATATCTATTTTTCATCCCCCTAAGTGATAAGGGTGGCCCACCCCAAATATATGTGGCAAAGCTACGTTTGCTAGGTCAGCTAGTAAGTAAGTAAAATACTACGACGTAATTTAAATCTACTATGTTTTTAAAAGGATATTACAAATAAACAACCAATAGATAACAAATGCATTGTAATTATGAAATATCAGTCGTTTACGCGATTATATGCAAACTGGTGTATTACCTACTCGTTATTATTGTAAGCAACACTGTTGATAACATTGTATTGGCGAGTATTTCAAGTACCTACACAAAGTGTTTCATCGATAATAAGTGCGTATCATAGAAACGGCTGTTGACGATATGACATGTTGTTAAATGACAACTTGTAAATTAATTTAATTGACTCCAGAAAATGAATATTTTTACAATTCTATTTTATTGATATAATATACGTTCACCGACTTTAACATTACTTGTTTATATTCTTTTTGTAAGTAATTATAGATATGTCAATTGAAACACGCATTACTAATGTTGGGAATAAATGCCTCCCAATACTATTTTTCATAATATTTTAACCCGCACACGAAAATCTAAATTTGATAGTGTTTGTCCCTTTATTGAAATTGTACGGAACCCTCAGAGCGCGAGTTCCACACTCGCACTTGGCCGAATTATTATTTAAAAGCGTGTCTTCTTGAAATTCACGGTATTTGCTCCTTTATCATATTTTAAAACTACTGAACTAATTTTACTAAAATAAGGCATGGCAATTGCTTAAAGTCTATAAATAGAAAACCGTCTCTATTCGGACTTTTTATTTCATACTCTTAACCAAAATTAACCCTACTAATAATAGCCAAGCTATAGTTGACATTTGACAATTAAACCAATTGTACTCAAGCTTATTTTTTTAGCACGAATTTTTAACACTCATTAATTATATGCATGCTACTTACACTAACAAAAACGTCGCAAGTCATATTTTGCTTTTATAATCTACACAACAATCATAGCTAGTCGTAACAAGGTAGGAAAGGTGGTCTTTTCCTCACCTGAATAATACAGGAGTAGGGAATAAAACAGCAAAAAGGTGAGATTACAGTCCCTGAAGGTGCTACAGATCTACAAATTGAGGAAATAATACAAAGATAATACGAAACATAATTATTAAAATTATTGGATAAAAGCATTTTCTGTGACCTGATCCTCGTTTCGCGAAGGTATATTAGATTAGAGGTAAAAGTTTTATCAAAATAGTTTTACACACCACACCTCTTAAAGTGAGAAATGCTAAAGGTTTAAGAACCTTCCTTGGACTTCAACACTTCATAATATGTTATCAACTTTTGAAAATTAGTTTTAGGGTACCGCACTTTTAAAAAGAAACCCTCATAGGATCACTTCATTGACCATTTTTCTCAGGAACGCATAGAGATATCAAGCAAATAGGAAGGGCTGCGGTCCCTCCGAGCTGCAAAAATCCAAACTTCTGAGTTTCATTTAGTCTAGTAATTTTACAGTTTTCTGATTATATCCTTACATATGCTGAAATAAATTACTTCTTGGGGGCCATTCATTTATTACGTAAGACTATATTTTCGCTAGTTTTTGACCCCCTCCCCTCCTATTATAAAAAAAATAAGAATAGGCCGACCCCCTACCCCCGGTTTAATATTTATTACGTAAGAATCTAAAGGAAAAAATGAATACACGTTTGGTTTTATTTAATATTTATTTTTCGAAGTAACAATTTTTCGAAATGTTTATTTGTACTTAAAATACTAATAATTTTTATTTTTTGGTAGTAATAAAATTTGGTTTTAATCATTCATCTTTACCTACATAAGATTTTCAGTTCAGAGACTCAAAACCCACTCGGAAAGTGCATCTTCCACTGGAAAATTTTTTGTATAGCTAAAATTAGAGTAGTAAGTAATTTTAATATAACTAAGGTACAAAAGGAACTTACTTGATCATAGATTAAAATCATCATCGCAATAACGAGCGGGGAGTTCCCGAAAGGCGTAGTGCGGGTGGCGCGGGTCCGTTACCATGGAAAAGAAAATCATTTACCTACACGCATCCGAGCGAACCTCGGCGCTCGCGCGGTTGCGTGTATAATTTTAACTGTACGGATCTTATGAAGTCTTACGTAAGAACTATCGAGACTCCCTCCTACCTCCTTGTAAGAAAGACTAAGACATGGTCGACATCCTCCCCCTCTAAATCGTCTTACGTAATTAATGAATGGCCCCCAAGAAGTAATTCATTACAGCATATGTAAGGATATAATCAGAAAACTGTAAAATGACATAAAATATATTATTATTGTTGGTAAACTGACTAGACTGCGACATATTTGTATATTGATGTGTGTGGAACAACAACGTTCTGACGGCATAGTTAATTTTGTCTTTGATTTAAACGGTACGGAACCCTCAGCAGAGTTCAACTCGGACTTGGCGAATTAACCTTCTTTTAATTATCGTATTAAAATGAGATTTTGTAGTTGACAATTGTTTAATTTGGTATAATATAGCTAGGAAGTCCATAGTCTATTCAGTGTTCATAGGATTCGTTTTGATGAGATTTGAACTTGATGATGAAGGTCTGACGATGAAACCAGGAGATAACTAACTAGTGAATTCTTTAGTAGCTACAAAATTTTGGGTTAGTTTGATAGCTATAGTTTCCACTTATATGAACAACTGAGTTTTTTAAGGTCAGATAGCCTGAAATCGAAAAAATTGTTACTAACGTACTAATCGGTTATATATGTGCCAAGGCAGTAGAAAAAGTATTTCCTTTAAAACTTCATATGGTACGGGAGCCAGATTTAAATTCGGTCAATCATTTCCTCTCGAGTGAAAATTCCTATACTGCATTAGAAATATATATTATGATTACTCGTGGCCGTTAGCTGCGATTCCGTGGGTGGGGCGAGCAGTGGCAGCCTTCCAAACAAGCCAAAAAATTTTTTATTCTCAATCATTTCCTCCCATTTCAAAATTTGTCGGATTATAGTTTAACTAGTATCTTGAAGGAAAAATAAAGTCAGCTGACCATAACGTGGTGGAATATACGTCAGCTGGCTGCTCCCGTACCAATATAAAAATGTATCCTAGACAAGGAATTCAATCAGTTTCAAGAGGATATCGTAATGTGTGTGCATAAATAACGTGAGTCAGACCCCATTCCGGCGATGGCTAGATATATTGCTGCCTACACGCTTCCTGTGATAAGGTGCGTTAGTTTCAGATTGACAATGATATATGGGGTTATCTAAACACTTACTATACTTATTTTCTTCAATCAACCCTCAGATTTTTTAAAAAAATTCACTAATGCTTAGATCAAGTTCGCATGTTAGTTAAATTGAAGTTTTATTTATGTCGGCTAGTATAAAAATACTCTATTACAATACTCGCTTCCATTACTCAACCTCGTTAAGTAGAATCTTAGCTAAATTAAATATTCACTCCATTTACACTTTACGATAGCCAAAATATACAAAAGTTTCGTATCAATAAACATATTCTAAATTTACATATGTAATTTAAAATTATTTTAAAACAAAAAATAAGGTAGGTAATGATAAAAAATACTACTAAATAAAAATAGAAGAAATAGTTACAACATTCAATTTTTTCTCGTAGGATGTTTTGTCGGAAAGGGACAGGATATAGAAGGGATAGGATTAAGTTTTATGTCACAAGTTTGAGAAGATTTTCTGTCTAATCGTAACTTAAGTTTAGAAGCCAGGTGGTTACTTGAGTTTTACATTGAAAGTAATTAAGTGGGTAAATGTTTATCTCCTTATTGATTCTATTTTATAGAACAGAGCTTAGCTCAGAGTTAGGAGGGTGTTAGGCCATAGTACACCACGCTGGCCAAGTGCGAGTTGGCAGACTTCACACACAGACAGAGACCATGGAGAGCACTCCAGAGTGCAGGTTTTCTCACGTTGTTTTCCTACACCGTTAGAGCAAGTGATATTTAATTAATTATTTAAATTCAATCAGAAAAGTCGAAACTCGGACCTCCCGAGTTACCATCAACGTCTTAACCACTGGACTATCACTGCTTTCAGAAGACAATAAAGTAATGTAAATTAGTGTTATTGGTGTTTAAATAAATAAATAAAATATATTTTAACCCAACGAAGCCTTAAGGAGTCGACTAGTCTTTCAATAAGACACGTGAGTCGTGAAGAGAATCTCCCGTTTCTCCAAATTGGACGTAAGGCCAGACAAATGGCGGCTCGAAACAATACACTTAGCGCGTGATTGAAAAACGACGCTCACTCTTCTAAGGATATACTAAGTAATCTAAGTAGTGGTAATAGGATATATAATGCTGAATCCCTCTTGGGAAAATGTTTATTTATTTTGCACTCATATATGCCATACTAGCTGACCAGGCAAACGTTGTTTTGCCATATAACTTGATTTGTATAGAGTTCGACATAATTTCAGACCTAACAAATATACACAAAAAAATCGATTTAGCCGTTTCGGAGGAGTTCGATTATAAACATTGTGACTCGAGATTTTTATACTCTCGTGCTGACCTGTCCTCGCCTCGCTGAGGTAGCATTTTTTGCCGTTTCCTGGACTCCTACAAATAATTCAAAACCAAAATTAGCCAAATCGGTTCATTAGTTCATTTTTATACATAGTGAAAAAGATGAAGTGTCCGCACGGCTGTAATCTTCCACGTTTTCCACGATAATATTTTCAATAAATGTAAATATTCAGGCACTTACGATAGTGCATAGTTTCTTTATTATCACGCAATAATTTTTTTTTTTTTAATTTTTTTTATAAAGATTACTAGCAGTATGGATCACATACTACTAGTATTCCCGTTACCCCTCCTAGTGAGCTAATAAATAGCTTGTGTCAGGAGTGGGCCACGCCAGTAGTCCAATGTCCGGGATTTGAACCCACGACTTGTTGATCGTGAATCGATCGCCCGAACCACTGAGCTACTGACGCTTCAAATATATTATACCCTATTAGTTAATCCAGGTTTCAATTAAATTTCAATTAAATCCGTTTAGCCGTTTTTGTGTGATGAGTACATTTATAATATTAGTAAATAAGATAAGATTAACAATAAAAGTATCTCTGGGCCGACTATAATTTTTCTGGATAATTTTTCTAATCCCTAACTATACGTTTTTTTAATATTATAACTAACTCTCGTCTGTTATGCTTTCACGCTTAAACAACTAAACCGATTTTCATGAAAATTGGTACAGTGATAGACTGGTCCTTGGAAAAGGACATAGGCTACGTTTTATCGCGAAAAAAAGGCTTACAAGGTTTGAAATAGGCGATGAACTGCACTGTCAAGCTGTGTGACCGTTTAAGTTTTTGGGAATTAGTCATAATAAATTAAATTAATGTTGGAACATTAAAATGTAGGCTAGTCGATTAGTCTTCTATAAATCAATATGTAGTACAGATATCGTAGGCATGAAGCAATGTATTCAAGGCTCCAGGCCCCAGCATCCGGCCTATCGCAAGATGAGGATTAAGACATGTGTCGACTAATCCCCTATTCACGTTCATCCTCACGCCTTGACTGCTTTGTTAATTATAGCTTAAACGCGTAAACCTATTAACTTTAGAAAATAAATTACCAATCGTTCACAATATTAAAGGTACATTTACTATCGATACTGTTATAGTACATTATGATACGAGTGTGCTAAGTTGGTCATCACAGTCGAGGCGGAGGGGTGTTGCAGCGTAACGGAGCCGATTACTTTAATGAACAAAGCGCACGAGGAAAAAAAACATCGGTGATTTACTAAAATATACAAACTTACAGACATACAAAGAAACAACCATATGAACAAACATAATGTATATAATGGCTATACCACGTGACGTGCGTCGTCATGAATTAAAAGATCTGCACATACATAAAAATAATTATATAAACAATCATACGTGTAAATAATTCCATCCACGATCCCACTTATTATTCTTTCATATAATAGACGCGTCGGCGTCGGCGTGGATTGAACAATCTTTACATATATAATAATAACTATATAAACAAACATACGTGAACATAATTCAATCCACGACGACGCACGGTCCACTTATTCTTTTCATACATAGTTGACGCGTCAGCGCCGTCAAGTTAATAATCTAGTAAATAAACCTGATAAATGAACAAAAATCTAGTTAAATACTTAAAAGGTAAATCAACTTTTCAATTAGAAACGGTTGAGTACAGTTTTCTAAGGAACCAGTTAATTAGTGCTGTATTCGTATTTTAGTATAGACGTTATATTAACGGTAAATGGAAAAAAAACAGTGACAAATACATTTTCATATTTATAATGTCAGTATAGTCGAAGGCATCTACTACTTCTTCTAATACCGCGGGGCGAGAAGAGAGCGCCACACGTGATTGGTTCTCACGTGACGCCTTTACTCCCGAACGTCTGCTGTATGTCGAAATAGAAGACGTCGTGGATTGAACTACCTATACAAGCACGCAAGCATGCTCATAGAACGCAACTATCCCCACTACTTGTACTCAGAGCCACTGTATTTGTAGTCAGGGACCCGCCGTCCATATGTAAGAGGACGTGCGCACGACGGCGCCAGGGCAGAAATCCTTCTGGGGGCGCACAATACAAAAATTACTGGAGGGGCCAAGCATATCAACGTTTGCGAGGCGCAGACGGAGTTCCTTTTGTTTTTTTTCCACTTCAAGTATAGACGCTCATAAGTATCTGGCACGCCGGCGCAGGAAGATGCTTGTTGACGAGCCTAGACAGAATTCCTTTTGTTTTTTTTTCCACTTCAAGTATAGACGCTCATAAGTATTTAGCACGCCGGCGCAGGAAGATGCTTGTTGGCGAGCCTAGACAGATTTCCTTTTGTTTTTTTTTCCACTTCAAGTATAGACGCTCATAAGTATCTGGCACGCCGGCGCAGGAAGATGCTTGTTGACGAGCCTAGACAGAATTCCTTTTGTTTTTTTTTCCACTTCAAGTATAGACGCTCATAAGTATTTAGCACGCCGGCGCAGGAAGATGCTTGTTGGCGAGCCTAGACAGATTTCCTTTTGTTTTTTTTTCCACTTCAAGTATAGACGCTCATAAGTATCTGGCACGCCGGCGCAGGAAGATGCTTGTTGACGAGCCTAGACAGAATTCCTTTTGTTTTTTTTTCCACTTCAAGTTTAGACGCTCATAAGTATCTGGCACGCCGGCGCAGAAGATGCTCTGCACGTGCCTGTTTGTAGTACTGGAGTAACGAAATTCAATAAGTTACATTTTTATGATATGTTTAGATTATTCTAAGTAAGAGCGAGTATTAGCTAGCCCCTGACGTATTGATAAATATTCGATTTGTTAGCAACGAGTGGCTTCCACGAGGAATAGCATTCACTTGCAACTCACTTGACTATTGGAGCACGTAAACTTTATTCCCCCACTGAGAATTGGCACACTAATAAAAAATTGTCATATCAAAAAGACTGCTATTTTTCTAAACCTTTTTTAAGACTTAAATATAACATCTGTAAAAGTGCTTTTTACCTTTAAGAAATACAACATCAAACTAGCGATAAGTAATTTTTTAAGACGAATTTTGACAAAAAAGGGTTACTATGTTACCATAGTTACATGTATAATATATTAAGCCACTCATATGTTAACGTAAATTTTAGATTAGATTACATCTTAATATCGTTGCTATTATGACATGACAATATTCGACTAATACAAGCAAAATAACGATATTAGGGTGGTCTATAGAAACAACTGCATTTATGATATGATAAGTTTAATGTGAAAATCTTTTTTTTTTTCACAAAATATCTCCTACCACCAAGGGGGTGCTGGGTTACTCGGCTTATACCAGCGGCAGAGGGGAATAGTATTCTATCCCGTCCCTTAATGGGATCTTACGCGATGTACCTTCTTTGCCTAGAAGCAGCAAAAGACAATTTAATTTATTATTTAACTCGTTGTTTTATTATTATAGTTTATTATAGTTTCTATATCTAAAATGTCCGCATGCCATTTGACGGCATTACCAGTATACCAAAGAGGAACATTACTTAGAAGTATTAGGTATTCCACGCGGCACACGTGGCGGTGGTGGTGGTGTGCATCTAGGAATGCTCATCCACCACCGTACACCGGCCACGCTTTATTGCGTTTCGTCTAAGCGAAAATTCTGAAATATGCTAAAATGAAAAATGTACACTAAAATCCTTGGCACAAAGTTTTGTTGTAGGACATGTGTTTCTTTTAAAAAATTGTGGGAATCTTTTAGAATATAATAATTAAACTAAAGCTATAACCTTTCTTTGAGACGTTAATAGTTTATATTTTACAACTTTCAGAAGTTTAGAATAAATTTATATAAATCTTACCTTGTGAGTCTTTAACACTTTCTTTTCAAATTTCTTATAATCAAATAAAACGCAGAGTATTGATTTTTCTCTTTTTATCAGCTTGCATATCTTCAAAGTATACAATTAGTTGTCAGTACGTCCCCATAATATTTAAAGAAGTATCCTCTAACTCCTAACCGTTGAGGAGTTGTGTCTTCCATCACATTAGCTCAGCAATAACATTATAGACAATATCTGATTATTCTATAGATCAAAATATGTGAAAAACATTATAATCCTTTGAAATTTGAGTGTTTTTCTCGATTTCCCCGGATTCCACCATCAGATCCTGACGTAGTTCCAAGGAACTACCTCGGAAGTGCAGTCTTTCGAATAAAAAAAGAATTACTTAAATCGGTCCAGGCGTCTTCGAGAATTCGTCCAGTCTCCGACGAATTGAGAATTTCCTCCTTTTTTTGAAGTCGGTTAAAAAAATATTTAAATACACTACAGGACCATATACCCCTTATGACGTCGCTTATACGTGGACTCCTTATCTCAATGTCATCAGATAGTCTATAACGTAAACCGCGTGAGGGGGGTTAGAATACTATTCCCCTCTGCCGCTGGGAGAGCATCTCGTAAGAGCCGAGTAACCCAACACCCCCTTGGTAGTGGGGGATCTGTTCTCCGACTGGCTTGCGACCAACAGCATGCGAATTGTCATAGACGCGTTCCGACCGCTAAGTGTCATCGATGCGTTCCGGTTGAGCCGCATGTGGGCCAGACTTATTCTCTCCCTCTCCCATCCCATTAATGCTGCGGATCAAGTGGACTCTGGGCTCTTGCTCAGAGTCCGTTAAAACCGCAGCATTTTTTTTCTTCACTCCCCCTACCCACTCTCTATCATCGAGAATGCAACGCATCGATGTCCATGGGGGATGGTGGTCGCTTACCATCCGGTGGACCATCTGCTCGTTTGCACCTTATCTACCATATAAAAAAACCGCTACTACGGGCTTTATTGAAGTTTGGCACACATAAACTTTGTAACCTGGATTAACACATAGGATACTTTTTATCCCAGAAAAAATTATAGCGGGATTTACTAGTATACCTAATGTTAGCAACACTGTTTATAAAGTAGTAGTAGCGGGTAGACCATTTTATATTATTTCAAGTATACTGACGTGAAGACAATATATAACCTTTAGTGCGATAGATTAGTCTCAGTCTCTTTAGTGTTTTCGTGCAGTGCAATGGAAGTTAGTGTTACAGTGTTGTGATTAAGGTTACCCTTCTCGAGGTCCACGTAAGTTTACTTTATTATCTATTGTCGTTAGCGAGGTCGAGTGGTGGAGGTGAGAGTTAATATATTATGAAAGAGCTCTTTAAACCTGCTATGAGTCTCAAGCCCCAGGCACTGCTCGCCTCAGTCTAAATTGCATGTGAATACGTATTGTTATACAGTGATGGGTATCACTCCTCTCTCATTTTATGACACTAATAAATGTTTAGCTTAAGCGCTTAAATATGTAAAAAAATTAATGTTTTTTTTTTAAAGATATGGTGAATTGCAACCGTGAGAAGCTAGGGTAGGTTGACTAGTACAGAATAGGTAGGATGTGCTATACTTCGAATGAACATTTTCTTTATATCTATCAGTCGATGCTGAAACTTTATAAGATTTAATAATTCTCGTAATATATCGACTATATAAGGATGTCCCCTTAAGCGGACTTAGTAGCCGACAGCCTAATATCTACGCACAGCAACCCTAATCAATTTCAATAATATTTATTACAGGGATTATGATAAAGTCGGGCAGACGATAACGGGCGAAAAACAGCGGATTGTGCATTAAATTGAATAATTTCTGGAACGAGGGCTCAGCCAAATGAGATTGTGGAGAGGAGGATATAAACGTTAAAAAATTCTGCCCTCGTCTAATGGGACTGGTCCACTGTTAAATGTTGCTAGATTAAAATTTAAATCCATACATCTATACATACCTATAAATAAATAAAATTAGAGTGTCTGTTTGTAATATTAAAATAACCGCTTTTTACTAAGTGCATATGGATGTATACCAACAACAACATTTTTTTTTACAATTTTTGTCTCTCTGTCTGTTTGTTACGGCTATTCTCTGAAATGGCTGGACCGATTTTGACGGGACTTACACTGGCAGATAGCTGATGAAACAAGGAGTAACTAAAGCTATTTAACACCTCGCTATGACCCATAGGAGCGGAGGAACACGCGAACAAAGTCGCACGGGTCGGCTAGTTAATAAATAAAATTTACAATGAATGTATTATTATTAACAGGCTATTAAAATCAGAATAAAGACATTTCTATTAAACTTTTGAATCGATACATCATTTTTTTATTTATTTTTTTTTACTCAAATAATTACTGTTAATTATGATGTTGACAACACTTATAATTTGTTACTGCTAACAGTAATTGGGCTGTTATGAGTAGCATTTTTTGATGTTCATCGCGAGTATTCTAGCAGTAACTTTGAAGCTCCGATTCTTAAGTTTAACCCCTGGAGGGTATTCTAGTCAGAGGTCGTATAGACTACAACTCTTTTCTTCTTATTAATAAACATTACTTAGATTTTTTTTTTATTTTTTTCTTGTTATATGTATCCTTAGTAAAAAAACATAAATTTACTTTTTGGCTGTTAAAAAAAATTATTTATATGATACTAGCTGTGTCCCGCGGTTTCATCCGCTATATTTTGGATCTTTCACACTATATTATTATAAATTATAGCCTATGTGTTATTCTGATCTATAAGCTATATTATTGTAAAGTTTCATCAAAATCCATTCAGTAGTTTTTGCGTGAAAGAGTAACAAACATCCAGACATCCATACATTCTTACAAACTTTCGCGTTTATAATATTAGTAGGATTTATATTTTTTCCTTTATCTAATTATTGGACATTAGTTACAGTAATTTGTCCTGATAATAAATAACACAACAAAAAAAGATTTATCCTATTTGGTGCAGTCGTTCTGAAATTATACACTTACATTCGTAGAGGCAAACCAATTTTATCTAAATAGAAGATTAACATAGTCTTTATAACTAAATCCAATTCTTATATTTTCGCATCAGCAAATGTATACGTTAGGAGAAATAGCATTTTTGAAGTAACTGTTCGCGACATTAACCTCGGTTAACATAAACTTTGACGCGTCATTACCCGGTACCCTACTAGCTGTTTAAAATACATAGAAAAAAGAGAGTAATTTAAAGAGAGGATATTATGTAGGGATGTGTTTGTTAAGAATCAATAGAATCGCTACTGCCTAGCCTCGCTCAGTTTGTCAAATAAAACTAGACTCTGCACTACAGGTACTCGTAAAAAAACACTGTTGGTTGGTGGAGAGGGGGAGGGGGGAGGAGGATCTTGTAAAACGTTACAGCGCTTTAAGTAACATTTTTTAATTTTAATAAAAAAGCTAGGGAATTAGAATCTTCGAAGTCGGCAACACTTCGTTTATGTTTTACGGGGAATCCCTCGACTGTGTGTACGTGATTTTTATTTTATTGTGGATGTCAGTATTTATTAGTTTACACAGAAGCCCATTGTTGTTGTCTGTGAATTTTGATGCAAGTCGTTTAACAATACCGGAACCTTCTTCGTCTTTTCTCCGATTATCAAACTGCAAACGCAATTAATACAATAACAAAGATAGCATACTTTGTTCAACATCATTGTGACTTTAATGGTCACTTAAATGTTACGTAACATTGAGGGAGGGGGAGGGGGGATCTAAAATCTTCAAAAATTGCGTTACGAATTACTTGAACGCTTCCCTAATACGTTCAAATGATTTTATTACTGTAAACAAATTCTGTCAAAGGATAAATGAGAATATCGATGGGAAACTGTTTGCTAGCTGAACCTGAATTAGAACATTTTAACATATGAGAAGTCTGGCTTGTATATGTTAGGGTATAGTTGGGGTAGGATAATAGTGAAGGCCATGTCGAGCTATAATTAGAATAGGATAATAATGAATAAACGAGTAATCGATTATTCGATAATCGTTTACTTGCTATTTAAAATCGTCGAATATTAAAATGATGCGACGGAAGTGACAACAAGTCCTCTTTATTATTATCCTAACCTAACTATAGCTTGACAAGGCCTTCACTATTATCCTACCCAAACTATACCCCGACAAATATAATGAAATTTAAAGTAAAATAAAATTTCTTATGAATCTATTATTCGATCCATTTGTAGCCAATTTTTTATTAAGTGTTGTTGTAGGCTAATGTATTTTTTGGTTAGGGGGAATAAAGAACATTTTTTATTATAGTTCATAGTTATTTAATATTAAAACAATAGGTTTTACAACAAAAAGGTTGTAGAGACCAGTGGCGTAACATTTCGCCAAAATGCCAGGGGCCCAGAGAAGGCTGTGAGCACAGGTGAATGTGAAAATGAAATATTTACTATTACAATATTTAGTAACATTTTTTTTGCACTTGTAGAGCAAAAATATTTGCCACGCAGGATAATTGTTGGCGACAGACCTTTTTTTTTTGCTCCACCGGCGCAGAAGATGCTTAGCACGTGCCTGGGTTAAGTTTCTTAATATTGGAGGAGGGGGCTCCCATCTGATGAATTTCCCAGGGGCCCCGAACGGTGTAGTTACGCCACTGGTAGAGACCGAAAAAATTGGAATAGAGAATCAACAGACTCTATAGATCTGACTTCAGTGTTACCAGCTAACATTTACAGATTATGAATATAAAACAGATAATAATTAGAGGTACATCACACAAACAATCGGCCAAACAGACAAAATAAAATTACAATCTTACCGCCGCGCCGTTTCTGATCGGAAGCTAGTAAAAGCTTGTAAAACAAATTTAATCCGAGAATGAAGTGACAAGTGACACTTTAGTAAACCCGGGACCCGGATAATTATGTCGTAACGGCTGCAGAGCGACTTTGTCATGTAAACGAGTCAGTTTACGACTCTGAAAGCTTGTTCACATAACAACGAATTATTTAGCCAAACCCAAAAGAAATTTTTGAAATAATCAGTTGTTTTCTTTAAATTATATGGTTAAGGACTAGTTTTTCCACTTGCTGAATAAAGTCCCGATAGACTATTCGGAAGATAAGCTACAAACACAATCCAAGCATTTTCTGCGCCGTCGTGCCAAGTACAAATAAATAAAATTGGAGTGTCTGTTTGTAATATTAAAATAACCGCTTTTAACTAAGTGCATATGGATGTATACACGCACACACCACATATACCAAAACAACATTTTTTTTTTTTTTTTACTATTTTTGTCCGTCTGTCTGTTTGTTCCGGCTAATCTCCAAAATGAATGGACTGATTTTGACGGGACTTTCACTGACAGATAGCTGATGTAACAAGGAGTAACTTAGGCTATTTAACATCTCGCTACGACCCATAGGAGCGGAGCAACAAGCGAACGAAGTCGCGCAGGTCGGCTAGTATTTGAATACAAATGAAAGGAAATCTATCTTGACTCGCCTACAATGATCTGATTTGCCTCCTCCCCAGTAAGTTTTATATTGCGCCCCTGTCTCAAATACTTTCTTCAACCACCTTTTTTTTGTCCGAATCACATTACTATTTTAGTTCTGGCGCCCCTCCCAAACCTTCAAGGCGCCTTTTTCGCTCTGGCCTCTCCGTCGTGCGCCGCACGTCTCTGCGTCCATGGACGGCGTGTACCTGGTCATCTATTGCTTTCCCAAAACGGTTATCGTTTACAATCGTGTTTAAATTTCTAGTATTTTTTAGCATTAAAGTAATCTTATACATAATAGTATACATTAACTAGTGTAAAAATTAAAGCTTCAGCGTTTTTTGTACCACTTTATCCTTTTATCCCAAGAATATGGCGATTTTTCGGGATAAAAAGTACTATAAGTGTTAATCCACCTTACGTGAGGCCAGCATAAACACATACACAATTCTAAGATTTATTGTATGTATAGGTATAGATTTTTTTTTAAAAATCATTATCAGAAGTTCTCTAAAGTGTCGTGTGAAGTTGTAAATACTTTCGTTCTCAGTTTGAGGGTCAACCGTTCAACGTTAATTGTTTTAATAATTAGGAGGGACACTTTTATCGTCTGATTATATCTGTAATGCGAATTTAAGTTACTTGGTAGCGATTACAAGGTTTTTATTGGATATTATCAGCGCCGAAAACTTCCAGCTCTGTAATTATATAAATACGTTTTAAAGGCAGTTGAGCCTAATTGTTTTGTTGATCTTGCTTTAAAAAATCTATATATATATATACGCGCATAACTACAGAACGATTGCACCAAATCCAATAAATGTTTTTTGTTGTATTAGCTATTGTGTGGACAAGGTTTGTATAAAAGAAAAAAGTGAGTGAGCAGAAGATATTTAATGGTATTCACTGCAAACCGACGTAGGAAATATAGTATTCATTGTTGCGAATGGCAGAGTTTGTATGAATGAGTGAGTGAGTGGACGGTTTGAATACATATCAACGAAGCGGAAGCGATAAAAATTGACATTGCATCTATTGCTGTATAAAAGTATTATCAAAAAATTAAAAAATGAATTAAGAGTAACTAGTTTTCCAAAAATGTATACTTGTGACTGAAGTCTAATAATGAACGAAGTGAAACAAAAGCATTCGTATCAAAGATATTTTCAAACGTCAAGAGACTTACATTATCATATTTTCTTTATGATGATAATCTATATAGCTGGCATTAATATTTCAAATGGGTCTTGAAACTGCTATCAATTATTTATTAAACAATAACAAGAAATACAAAATCGTATATAAAATATTCATCGCCAGTTTTCCCATTCAGTCACCTCTCAAAAATTACATACATTTCAGGACTAGAATTGAATCCAAAAATTATGTTATTAGTAATAATAATGACCTTGAATTATTTAACAATTTATGTAATTATTTGCTACTTCAAATACTATTGCATAATTGTACAACACGAATACGTGATTGTTTGATTACACGCGATGTTTCATTCATGCATATCAGTGATCTACTTGTTCAATGAATATCCTCATAAACGGAATACATTAAACTGTTGTCTTCTTTTATCATATCTGCTGCTTTTTCAGCTATCATAATAGTTGGGGCGTTTGTGTTTCCACTTGGTATCCTGGGCATAACTGACGCATCTACTATTCGTAACCCTCTGATGTGATGAACTCGTAGTCTTTCATCTACTACTCCACCAGGTCCCATAGCACACGTCCCAACTGGATGTAACATTGAAGTAACAGTATTTTTAACAAAACAACGCCAATAGTCATCTGAACCATAACGAATACCTTCACAACCATTCACGTTCAGCTTTACCACTTCACCTCCTACACTTCTGTAATAAGATGTCCTAATAAAATTCGTCATATATTTAACAGCTTCAACTAACATAGTGACGTCATGCTCATTTCTGAAATAACCTAATTCTATAATAGGATCATCGAAAGGATTACTACTTCTTAATCTGACCTGTCCTCTCGATAAGGGATGCAGAAGAATAATTGATGTTACATCCATTTCACGATAAATATTAGCTTTGCTAAAAGAAAAACAATATCGTCTATCGTAGTTCACTATACTTCGACAGCCATATAAAATAGCAGGAGACGCGGTAGCTCCGACGTGAATATTAAATAATTGAATATGTGGTTTTAATTTTCCGTAATAATGACTACAAGAAGTATTTAACTGAATAAAGCCGCTTTGTATTGGAGTAGGGTAACCACTAAGCTCGGTGGGTATCAGTAAATTTAAAATTGCAGTTTGAAAACCTTTTTGCCCTGTAAAAATTAATGGCACGACACTATGATCTTGGAAATTTTTACCTACAGGAAGATCTGCTATAACATTTATGTGTAATTGCTGTAATATTTCTCGAGGTCCTACACCTGATAGCATTAAAAGCTTTGGTGTATCTATAGTACCAGCGGATACAATTACTTCTCTGTTTGCATACACATGTATTATTTGACCGGATTTGAGCAGAACCTTGACGCCAGTAGCTTGTTTTCTCAAAGGGTCTATTAATATTTTTATAACTCTAGCATATTTTGTAATATAGAAATTAGTTCTTTCCTTAGTGGATCTTAAATATGCCTCGGCTGTACTTGATCTTCGGCCATTGTAAAATGTGAAATGAGGTCGAGATGCGCCTAGAATGTTTGGGCCATTATTTTCTAATACTCTCTTTATACCCATTTCCTCGTAGGAATTTAGTACTATATCATTAATTTTTTCAAAGTATTTATTCATTCTAGGTCTTGATACAACTACTGGTCCAGACCTAGAATGTAAATAGGCATTGTGAGGATTTTCTAACACAGTTGGATCTGTCATACGTTCCAGTTTCTTATAGTAATATAGAACTGTATTCCAATTCCATCCAGGAGCGATAGTGTTCCATTCCTCATAATCCTCTGGGACACCTCTAGCATATATTTCATAATTAGATGAAGACGATCCTCCTAACATTTTCCCTCGTGACATGTATACGATGCCTCCAGGATGTGCCTGCCCAATTCCTTTGTCAAGCAAGGCGTGGTAATCCCAGTCATACTCAGTATGAGAAAGAGTTCCAAAAAGACTTGGTATCTAAAAATTAAAATATTTTATTTTATCAGCTATAATTTTAGATGCGTTTATACTAATAATAAATTTCTTAAGATCCTTACTACGCTAGCTGGTGGTGGGTCACCTCCAGCTTCTAAAAGAAGAACCTTCCAATGATAAATCTCGCTCAATCTCGCTGCTACTGTAGCACCACCAGATCCAGCACCCACCACTATGAAGTCGAATGTATTGCCATCTAGAAACAAATAACTTAGTACATATTAAGTATAACTCTTTTGTAGTTTTGGTCGTGTGGCTTAAAATAATTTATAATTTTCCTTACTTTCTTGGAGTAAAGAGTTGCATCTGTGTCATAAGCTACTAATTATATTAACAAAAATGTATAATTCCAAAATAAAATATTATTTTTGTTCTAAATCAATTAAGAACAATGTAATTTATTATTTTCCAGTTTATTTTAAAAAATTAATTATATTAAATCATTAATAATAAAATAATTATATCAAATCCAACAAACAAGATACAGTTACATACCTTTTAAAGGAAAGGAAGCTGGCCATCCTACGGGAGATATAGATTGCGATATAGCCAAAAATCTCAGCAGCCATTGCAACCATGGATTATCTCTAGCCGTCTGAATAAAACCGAGAAAATTATTCACAAACACATTCAAGTTTAACCGCATTTTAAATTAAAATATCCCCTTAATATTATAATATTTTAATAACGCGATTTCGCTACTACTAATATTTAGGTACAGGCTGCCACATAGTTGGATTAACTTTGAATCGCTCCAATACATCAAACGATATTGTTACGATAAAACCTGTTTAAAATTAGTTACGTTAATATTGAATTAATACAACACGATGACTACGTTGGAAAAGACTGCTTCGACTGGTCTTTACATATTATTAATAGAAATAATAAATAATTTTTTAAATTATTTACTAATGCAGGATGCAAAGCAAAGATTATGTCTGCAAAAAAAATTATTACTTTTTATACGTAATCGTACATATTATCTTAATAATGTTATTTCTATTTAAATAAGATTTGAAATTTAACGCTAAAACCAAAATTAAATTAGGTAAATCAATCAAATAATAAAATAGCAAATAATATATTTAAAAGTATATCTTTATTTTAATAGGAGCTCTATTACATATTAATAGAAAAGGAATCCCTGATTTCCAAATTGATCTGATCTTTGAGTTCCTAGCAACAAGCATAACATGTCGTCAACAAGTATATATATATATATATCTCGTCTAAAAGTAAAATAATTAATACTAAACATTTAATACTTGTGCGAACCAATACTGAGTGTAGTTATAGGAATCTACTTTGATACTAAGTATGTACGACCGTACTGATGACTATTCATACTATTAGTCATCTGGAAATTAGTTTCCTTTCCTGACATGTGTCTTGACTTAAATAACTTTTATACATTTCGCAAATGAATAGCACAGACACTATCGTATGCTTCAACACAATGTTCATTTTATTTAATGTGTATTTTCACAATCAGATTGATTAATTAATCTGCAGTCTTCTTTTATCATGTCAGCTGCCTTTTCGCCTATCATAATTGTTGGTACATTTGTGTTCCCACTTGGTATCCTGGGCATTATCGACGCATCAACTATTCGCAGCCCTGTTATGTTAAAAACGCGAAGTCGTTCATCTACTACTCCACCTGGTCCCATGGCACATGTTCCTACAAGATGGAACAAAGAACCAACTGTATTTTTAACGTAACATCGCCAATAATCATCTGTACCATAAATAATACCTTGACAACCATTCACATCCAGCTTTACAACTTCACTGCTTACGCTTCTGTAATAAGATGTCTTACTAAAATTGGTCATATACTTTACAGCTTCAGCTAACATGATGACATCATCCTCGTTTCTAAAATAACCTAATTCTATAATTGGATCATCAAATGGATCACTGCTCCTCAATCTGATTTGTCCTCTTGACTTAGGATGAAGAAGAATGATTGACGTTATATCAATTTCACTATAAACATTAGCTTTACTGAATGAAGAGCAATAATTTCTATCGAAATTAAGCTGGCTTTGACATCCGTATAAAATAGCAGGAGAAGCAGTTGCTCCGATGTGTATATTAAATAGTTGAATATGCGGTTTAGATTGTCGGTCAAAATGACTTTTAGAATTATTTAATTGAAGAAGAGCACACTGTATTGGGGTAGGATATGTATTTAGTTCAGTTGGTATCAATAAATGCTGTAACGCCGTTTGAAATCCTTTTTGACCTGTAAATATTAAAGGGATGAGGGTGTGGTCTTGTAGGTTTTTACCCACAGGAAGATCAGCTATAATGTTTATGTTTAATTGGTTTAATATTTCTCGAGGTCCGACACCTGATAGCATTAAAAGCTTTGGTGTATCTACAGAACCGGCTGATACAATAACTTCTTTGCTTGCATACACTTTAATTATTTCCCCCGATTTGAGTAAAACCTTAACACCCATAGCTTGTTTTCTCAAAGGGTCGATTAATATTTTTGTAACTCTCGCAAATTTAGTTATATAGAAATTACTTCTTTCCTTGGTCGGTTTTAAATATGCTTCAGCTGTACTCGATCTTCGTCCATTGTAAAATGTGAAATGTGGTTGAGATGCGCCTAGAATATCAGGGCCATTATTTTCTAGAACTCTTTTTATACCCATTTGTTCGTAGGAATTTAGTACTATATCACTAATTTTCTCAAAGTTTGTATTCATTTTAGGCCTAGATATGGCTACTGGTCCGGATGTAGAATGTAAATAAGCGTTATGAGGATTTTGTAATACTGTTGGATCTGTCATGAATTCCAGTTTCTTGAAATAACCTAGTACTGTATTCCAATTCCATCCGGGTGCGACTGTATTCCATTCCTCATAATCCTCTGGAACACCTCTAGCATATATTTCATAATTGGAAGAGGATGATCCTCCCAACATTTTTCCTCGTGGCATATATATGAATCCTCCAGGATGCGCCTGTCCGATACCTTTATCAAATAAGCCGCGATAGTTCCAATCATACTCCGTTTGAGAAAGAGTTCCAAAAAGACTCGGGATCTGAAAATAATAATTAATGTCATTTCTCCTTTTTTCATCATACATTCTACCATATTATATATCAAATATAATTTATATGAAATAGAAAGTGTTAGTACTTCGCTTGCAGGTGGCGGATCACCTCCGGCTTCCAGAAGAAGAATGTTCCAGTGAGAAATCTCGCTTAATCTCGCAGCTACTGTAGCACCAGCAGATCCTGCACCCACTACTATAAAGTCGAATGTATTTCCATCTGAAAAATAAATACATAAATTTTAAATCATCGATTAAAAATTATGTTTCACAAAGGGAACCACCTGTCGCCCTGAAACTTGAGTTAAGAAACAAGAGTACACTGGAACTCGAGTTTTATTAATAGGATAGGAGAGAGAGCGAGTATGTGTGGCCCACATGTGGCTTGACCGGATCGCATCTAAAACATACCGCAAAATATCAAATTTGCTATCACTATTATATTTGAAAATATTATAAATTAATTAATATATACATACTAATACAATTTCAAGGCTGTTGCCTTAAATTCATTCACCTTCAAATTTTTTTACGCAATTTTTCGCCATGGATTAGTTAATAATCTCATTTAAATTCTAAAGAACAAAACCTGCTCACAAGAATCATATTTTATTCTACTAACAGAAGCATCAGATTTTTTTTGTTTAATAAACATGATATTGTACATTGGTTCAGTGCTAATAATCTAATATTAAATAGTAAGAAAACGACATATATAAAATTTACGACATCTACCTAATGTTCAAAAAATAGAGACTGGTGTATTTATAAATGTTGATTCTAAATTACAATGTGGCCCCCATATTGAAATATTGGCTAATAGACTTAGCTCTGCAGCACATGCGGTTAAAAAAATTCGCCAATTAACTGATATAGACACGGCTTGTTTAGTTTACTTTAGCTACTTCTATAGTATAATGTCTTACGGCATTATACGCAACCGACGTAAACACGATTTTTGTACTGCAGAGAAGACTATTCGCGCAATTTATGGTCTCGGCCCTAAAATATCTTTAAAAAAAATTCAAAGAAATTACTATAGTGACTGTTGCTTCACAATATATTCTTGAAAATGTTCGTAAAATTAATGATTTTATTAGAAATAGTGACATGCATGACATCATTACTAGAAACAAACACAAACTTGTTATTGCTACTACTCGATTGAGTATAATTAATAATTCTTTTGTTGGGCGATGTGTATGCTTTTATAACAGGATCCCAGAAAACGTTCAAAATTATTCTATAGAAAAATTTAAAAAGTTAGTAAAAAAACGTTTGTGTGACAAAGGCAAAATATTTTAATTAAATAACATTTACAGTTTTTTTAGAAGATGTGATGCCTTGGGAAATATGCGTTCGCTCCAGGCTTTTACAATTTATGAAATATATTTGTTATAAAAATTGGCATTAAAAAAAATCAAAGATAAAAAGTAAAATATCCAAAAGAACTAGTTCCGCTGATTTTCTTGCGTCCATTCTTCTCAGGTCTGGGTTAGGTTGTTTCCGAAAGGGTGGTAGATTCCGACGTTCAATAAGAGAATGTAAATTCCAATATTGAATAAAAAAAATTCACTTTGACTTTAAAATTCTAGTTTTATTAAAATAGTATGTAGTTCCTAAAGTTCTACCCGTGAGGGGACGGGTTAGAATACTATCCCCCTCTGCCGCTGGGAGAGCATCTCGTAAGAGCCGAGTAACACAACACGCCCTTGGTGGTAGGGGATCTGTTTCCCTACTGGCTTGCGACCACCAGCATGCGAATCCGACCGCCAAGTGTCTCTGACGCGTTCCGGCCGAGCCGCATGTAGGCCAGATCTACCCCTATCTCTCCCATCCCATTACTGATGCTGTTCCAATGAACAACGGGTTCTGCTCGTTTATTCCATATCTATCATTAAAAAAAAATCCTAGTCGACCCGCCTCTGTCTCACCTGGGTAAAATATATTACTTTATTATTTACTAGCTGCACGCCGCTGTTTCATCCGCTATATTTTGGATAATTCACATTATATCATTATAAATTAAAGCCTATGTGGTATTCGGATGTGTAAGCTATATAATTTTCAATATCAATACAATATCCCCTATTTCAATCCCTTCAAGTCTTTTTTCGCGATAAAACGTAACCAAGCTCCTTCCCCAATATTATCTCTGTCTATCTTTGTACTAATTTTCATAGAAATCGGTTCAGTTCACCCAGCACTAAGACACGATTAAAGTTTACAAATAAAAAATATATACAAGTTAAATAGGAGGTCTCCCATACACCGAAAATTGGTGCACGAAACCAAAAAATAGACATAGATTTTAGAAGACGAGGGTATATATTTAAAATATAGCAACATATTTTACCTTTTAAAGGATAAGAAACTGGCCATCCTACAGGAGATAGAGTTTGTGATATAGCTAAAAACTGCATAACCCATTGCAACCAAGGATTGTCTCGAGCCGTCTGGATGAAACAGAGGAAATTATTCACAAACACATTCAAATTAAACATTTTTACAATAAAACTATACCACTTTTTTAATTAAAAAAAAATGAATTATACTACGCAATAAATGTATGTTTAGCTATATGACACAGAAGAATTTGAATCGCTCAAGCTCATCAGACGATTTTATTACGATAAAACCGGCTTAAAACACTTGCTTAATATCACATTATTTTAAAATATATACATAGATTACACATAAACAACGCAATATATATGTCTTGGTATTCGCAGGCCGCAGTTTACGTAATAATCATATTATCAAAAATTAACCAAGGTAAGATATACAGTAAAAGTATTATATAGTATTATTTATGTATATAGTAATATTTTATGGTAGACTAGCGGCCCATCCCGGCTTCGCGCGGGTGGAATATTATTTTTAAAAATATATTGGCCCTCCCGCATTTCGGTGCCCCCTCTCTTGCCGCTTTACTCGCTGCGCTGCGTCGCTATACTGGCCCGTCGCGTCGACGTGTATTTTTTGTTTATATTGATATTTTTAATTTCGTAATATCTTTTGAATAGAAAGTCCGATTTTAATAATTCAAAAAGTTATTTACAGGTGTTGAAATAGTCTTGAATACGAAATAATTTATTTGGATAAGGATTAATACAAAGTTATAGAAAACATGGTCTGATTTTGATAGGCATTTTTATCAACTTTTAAAATGTAAAAAAGTAGTTATAGTGACGTAACTATAATAGTTGGACATATGGTCTCGCGGACTTTTTTGTAGATATTTATACGTTCTATAATATTGTAGAACATTTTTTTGTTCTATCATCAATACTTTTTGCAGCGCATGCGATGAAAGATATTTTATGGCAAATTTTTTGGCACCTTTGGTTGGTTTTCGTGAGATTTTCTAAGGATCTCTAATTTTTTCTTGTAATAAATATAGCCTATGTTACTCAGGGATAATGTAGCTTCCTAATGGTGAAAGAATTTTTGAAATCGGTCCAGTAGTTTTTATGTTTATTCGTTACATACAAAAATACAAATCTTACTTCTTTATAATATTAGTATAGATAAGGTGCCAACGAGCAGATGGTCGACCTGATGGTAAATGGCCACCATCGCCCATGGACATCGATGTTTTGTCAATGGGTTGCATCCTCAAAGTAGAGTGGGGAGGGGCAGTGAAGAAAAAAATGCTGCAGTTGGCCCACATGCGGCTCGACCGGAACGCGAACAAATCCCTTACCACCAAGGGGGTGCTGGGTTACTTGGCTCTTACGAGATGCTCTCCCAGCGGCAGAGGGGATTAGTATTCTAACCTGTCCCCTCATAAGTATTTTAAAATGGCTTAAATTGTATTGTAAATACTTGACAATTAATTTAAAAGATCGCTTTCCTTACCTGCTTATAGACAGACTTAAAATCTTATACTAATATATAAAGCTGAAGAGTTTGTTTGTTTGAATGCGGTAATCTCTGGAAATACTGGTCCGATTTGAAAAAATGTTTCAGTGTTAGGTAGCCCATTTATCGAGGAAGGCTATAGGACCGGAGCATCACGCGGACTAGTAATTAATAAAAATTTTACAAACGTTGAATGTAATATTTATTTATATCGATTCAATAGCCTAAAAAAAAAAGCAATACTTCTAACTCTAAAAATGACGATACTCCTATACAACTTTCATCCCCCCTTTTCAACCCCTTACAATTCTTTTTTCGAAATAAGAAGTAACTTATGTCCTTTCTCAGGCTCTAGACTATCCGTATACCAAAATTCATTTAAATCGGTTCAGTAATTTTGGCGTGAAAACACGACATACAGACAGAGTTACTTTCGCATTTACAATATTAGTTAAGATTACCGACTGGTTCCCTGATTGAATATGTTGTTTTTTTTATCTGTAGCTCCAAAGACCTAAAACTCCTATAATAATATTATCGCTTCGGCTTTTAAATCCAAAAATAATAACTTACGTGATAGTAAAAACGGCACTAAATTTTGACGACTTAAACGACATTTAGTACTTTGAAGAAAAACAGACGCCCAATAGGTATATATGGATGTTTAAAAGCTATACTATCATCATCATCACAACCCATTGGTGGACCTGCAGAGCCGGGTCTCGTCCTCAGAATGAGGAGAAGGTTAGGTTATAGTCCAGTACGGGTTGGCAGACTTCATATACCTTTCAGAACTTTTAGGGAACTCTCAGGAGTGCAGGTTTCCTCACGATGTTTTCCTTCACCGTTAAAGCAAGTGATATTTAATTGCTTAAAACACACATACCTCAGAAAAATCCGAGGTGTGTGCCCGAAGATCGAACTCTTACCTCCCGAGCAAGACACCGATGTCTTAACCACTAGGCTATCACTGCTTTTTGATAATAGCTATATGCGGACGTTCAATAGCTATTTACGGGCGTTCAAAAAGCTAGCTATCTTAATTTTAAGAATATGGTATTTGAATGCAAAATCCCATAGTGCCTTTCCTCACTCACGCTTTCTTCTTCTAGGTTAGTTGTCTAGGTTACGACCTGACCATTTTTTACTATCTCCACATATTCCTAACATGTAAGATAAGACACTGGAGTCACAGACCCATTACCTACGGATGAGATGTACTTAACAGTTTTTTTCGATTTTGTCATAGTATTTTTGAGAGTTGGTAACAATGTTTTTTACTGCTGTCAATTAAGTCTGTTGAAATTTATTTAAATATCGGATTTTCAATGTTTCGATATTTTCAAATATATCAATATCGGAGTTTGATATATCGAAAAAAAATATCGATATTTCGATATATCGACTTAATTTTAAAAAAATTGTAAGTCAGCTCAAAAATGATTTACATAATTAATAATCCAATATATTTATTAGATGTGCAAAAGGTGCAAATATTTTTTTCTTTTTTTTATTCCATAATAGAAAAGGCAAAGCCATTACATCGTAAACATGTAACAAAATATAACAGTGTAATATCAAACGAAATATCGCCAAAAAAAATATGGTCTATCTGATTCGCAATTTAAAAGATTATCGAAAACCGCTAAAATGTCATGGAAATGCCCTAGTTGCCAAGCACGACTTCGTTCGGGTGATGATAATAGCAATACACCTATACGATCAAAAATACAAGCCGAGGCAATCTCGGACACACCGTCACAGGATGTTAAAGGAGATACAGAGAGATTTATTTTAGAGTCAGTAACCAGAACTATCAAAGATTCCGTTAATTCTGCAATTCATGACGCAATAACTAAGGCTCTCGATCCAATAAAAAAAGAGTTGTCACTGTTAAGAGAGATTCAGCGTTCCGTAACTTTTATGTCGGATGAATTAGATGAAATCAAAAAGGAATATTCTTCTCTAAAGAGTGAAGCAAAACAGCTGGAAGGTGAAAACGAAAGCCTTAAAAGTACGGTACAGGACTTAAATTCGCGATTATCTATTCTGGAACAAAAGTCAAGAGAAGAAAATATAGAAATAAATGGAGTTCCCGAAAACAAAGCGGAAAATTTAATTAAACTACTGCAACAACTAGGGAAAACTATATCGTACCCTATCGAGGAATCTACCATTATTAATTGTACACGAGTCCGTAAGATGGATGCTTCAAGCTCCAGACCGAGAGCTATTGTGGTGAAACAGCCTAACGTGCGAATACGTGATGGTATATTGGCGGCATCGGTAAAATTTAATAAACAAAACCCCCAGGAGAAGTTATGTTCAAAACATCTCGGTTATGGGGGAAAAAAATCACCAATATTCGTATCAGAGCACTTGGCACCACATCTGAAGGTCTTGCATGCCGAAACTAGAAAACTTAGTCGTGAAAAGGGATACAAGTATATTTGGATTAGGAACGGCCGCATATTTGTTCGGAAAAACGACACATCACCTGCTATACAAATAAGAAATAAGGAATCCCTACTGAATATTCAATAGTTTTCTTTTTCTTTTTGGTTGTAAATATAAAACCGAATTACTAAAAATTAAATTCAAGATTTATTATCAAAATTTCAGAGGCATGAGAACAAAACTAGACTATATATCTCTTGCCTCTCTAAGAAACAGATATGATGTAATTGTTGGTACGGAAACGTGGTTAAACAATACCATTAGAGACAGTGAATTATTTTATTCAAGATATAATATTTATAGGAGAGATCGAGAAGACTCTTCTATTGACTGCGTGAATGGTGGTGGTGTTTTGATTGCAGTCCTAAAGAGTTATGATTCTTTTAGAATTAGGTTAAACAATAGCACGACTGAAGATTTATGAGTATCTATTGTTGTTCAGGATGGTAGTAAACCTAAAACTATTAACATTTGTGCAGTGTACATCCAACCTCCTGTTTCAAGTGAGTCCTTGCAATCATTCTTTGACAATGCTACAGATGTTATTGATCAATTACAATCGGATACAATTGTAATAGGGGACTTTAATCTGCCCTTTATTAGTTGGTCACTTATGCGTGATAGCAGTAACCTAATAATTATAATTGTAAGTTAGGTTATTCATTGGTTGATTTTATTTCCTCAAATAACATGATGCAACTTAACAACATTGTTAACAGTAATGATAGAGTTTTGGACTTAGTATAGTGTAACTTTCTTGGAACTACTGTATGTAAAAGTATGGACTATTTGAGTAAGGTGGACAACTATCATCCGCCACTAGAAATTACTTGTATTTTCGATAGCCCAGGTATGTTAAAATCTAAAGAGTTCAGTGAACATTCTTTTCATAAAGCAGATTACTCACTTATAAATGAGTCATTAAATAAAATTGATTGGCAAGCATTACTGAACGCATATGAAGATGTCGACGAAATGGTAGATGTATTTTATAGTAAACTGAAAGAAATTATTGATTCCTTAGTTCCCAAAAGCATAAAAAAAAAAGGAATTATCCTATTTTCACGAGCATTAATTGAAATGTTAAATGAAAGAGATAAATTGAGAAAGAGATTTAAAAAATTTAGTAATCCTCGTGATGAATTTGAATTTGACGTTCTTACTGAGCGAGTAGAAAAACAAATGAAAAGGCGTTACTCTCTGTATCTATCTAGGACTGAAAATTCTATTAAACACGACACTAAGAAGTTTTGGACATTTATCAAAGGCCAACAGGGTTCCAAATCAAATATCTAGAATGAAACTTTCTAATGAGGTTGCTGATACCGGAGAAAGCATAGCTAACTTATTTTTTATACAATTTTCATCCGTTTTCGCGGCTAATTGTTCCGTAGGGCCTTTCAGTAGTCTTGCTCCATGCTCTTCGCTTCCATGTAATGTAATATCTTCGATTTTGATTACGGAGCGCCAAATAATTAAACAGCTTAAAGCACTCAATCCTGTTAAAAGTTCGGGGCCGGACGGTATACCTTCCATATTCATAAAACAATCTGCTTTATCCTTGAGCTTACCACTTAAAATAATATTTACTAATCTCTTCAAACAGGAAAATTTCCTACTGTATGGAAAATGGCCAATGTCGTTCCCATTTTCAAGAAAGGAGATAAATCAGTAGTCACAAACTAGACCAGTGACTTTATTATCAATTTTTGCTAAAGTTTTCGAGTCAATTGTATGCCCGGTGCTTACATGGAACTGTCGGATCTTATTAAGTGATAGTCAACACGGATTTCGGAACAAAAAATCAACCGTATCAAACTTACTCTCTTACGTGTCCGATATTACAAAATCAGTAGACTCCCGTATACAAGTGGACGCCATTTACACTGATTTTAGCAATGCTTTTGATAAAGTAGACCATAATATTCTACTAAGTAAGCTAAGTAATGTAGGAGTGCACGGAACATTATTAGAATGGTTTAGATCTTACTTGGACAAAAGATTATTTAGGGTAGTTGTAGCTGGTTATAAGTCTGAGACTACTTTACTTTATCCTTTTTTTAATCTTTGTTAACGATATCGCGAAATATGTGAAGTACAGCAAATTTTCCCTATTTGCTGACGATTTGAAAGTGTACAAACAGATTCAGTCTAGGGACGATATCGATAAACTACAATTTGATCTAAATGCTATTCACTCTTGGTGCTTAGGGAATAACATGTTATTAAATGCGTCCAAATGTTTACATAAAATTTACTCGTAAAAAGGTTGTCTTTTCTTCTAGCTATTCTCTAGGATCAGAAATTCTAAAGGAAGTCACAACTGTCAAAGATTTAGGCGTTTTGATCGACAATAAGCTAAACTACAGAAATCATATTGACAACATTGTGTGTAAGGCAGGTAAATCGTTAGGATTATTCAAAAGGCAATGCAAGCTATTTAAGTGTCTTGATACATTGGAAGTCCTATTTAACGCCATGGTGCGATCTCAATTATAATACGCCTCTTCGATCTGGAACCCTCAATATAATAATCACATTAATAGAATTGAAAGGATACAGCGAAGATTTACAAGATACTTGGCATTGAAGGATCGTACTTGTCCGCGGAATTTAGACTATAATCAGAGACTTGAGAGATTCCATATGATACCTGTAGTATTTGTATACTTGTCTCGGCTGCACGGGTAGTGGGGTGACAGTCGTGTGCGAGCCGTTGGCGAGAGCGGATGTGTTTACTGTTTACCCTAGCTGCTGGTGACGTAACGAGCCAATACTTACCCCTGTGTTAGTACGAGATCTACAAGTGGCGACGAGTCAAAAGGTTAGTGAAAAAAAAAAATATTATATTCGTGCTTAATAATTTTTATAGAAAAATAAAATATTTAGAAATAATAAGAGGGTATATACAAGTACGTATAAAGGACATCCTTCTAGTTAAATATATTAATTTACAATAGAATTAAACACAAATTCTAGCTAGGAAATTTATTCCGTGATTTTGTAACTAATCAATGCAGTTAAATGTTAAGGGTATATAGAGGAATAGATGTAGGCACTAAGTGAATAATATGGGTAAACGATTTCAACAATAATTGTGCAAAATGTACTGTTTTCAGTTAAAATAAATGTTGTATTATGATATTAATAATATTAAATTTACATTCAGTATTTCTTAGTGTATAAATGGGAAAAGTAGCTTAGTAAATATAATTAAATGTATTTCAATCCAAGTCGAAAAAGTAAATAAAATAAAACAGTTGACTTACAATTTATATAACTTACCAGATAGAGTAAATAAAATATTAATGAACATTAAATATTGAAATTAATTGGTATTATTTTTCTTAGTTTAGAATATTACAGGTTATTATTTTACTATTGTATTACGTATTGGTTAAACGATAATAACAAAATAAAATAAAAATGAACTCTTTATTTTTACGATTATTAATCGTATTATGGTATAATAATTACTCTTAGAGAAACATAGTTACACTGTAACTAATAAAGGGTATTGTAGGCAGTACGGGCCTTCCAATTAAATGAAAACCGTGCGTAATTGTGAGTAGACAGTACGGGCCTTCAAACAAAATAATGAAAACCGTGCGTACCGTATGGGCCTTATATAAATGGAAACTATACGCGAAATGTGTGTTGTGTGCAAATGGTGTTAAGTTTAAACAGATGCAGTATGGGCATTCCTATCCATGGTAAACCATACATACCTACTTATAGGTTGTTATCGTTTCGGTTTCAGGTCGCCCCAGAATCACTCGGAAAATGGCAAATCTACTTCCGCCCCCAGAAAAACTTGACCTGGAAGGTGACAATGCTACGATTGCTTTACGATGGGAAAGATGGAAAAGGTCTCTTAATATTTAACTGGATGCTACGGAAATTAAGGGACCTGAAAGAAAGAGGTCCACATTATTACTTCTAGACGGACCTGAACTCCAAGAAATAATTTACAATTTACCCGGGGCATATGTAGATGCGGTAGAAGGAGTTGACGTATTCATCACTGCAGTTGAAAAGCTTGATGGATATTACCTTCCTAAGCACTTGAATTTTTACGTAATAATCACCTAGACGAACTACTTTATTGCCAGGAAACAAATAAAATCATCAACTTCTTTATAACCAAACTAAAAGATGCTATTAATGCTGGCACTTTTGGCTATGAATGCAGAGAACCTTGAAACTTAAAAAATTATATATATAAGATATCGTAATCACTGTAATAAGTTATTAAAAAAGCTCAAAAATAACTATGAAAGAAAACTTCTAGCTAAATTAGTATCTAACAATAAACACCTTTGGAAAAATATCAAAAATATAACTTATACCAAGAAAAATAAAAACCTAAACCCTGAATTATTAAATCTATCTTGGGCGTTGCTTTTAGAATCAGCAAACTTAATTAACAACTATTTTGCTAATATAGGTAGAAATTTAGCACTAAAAATACCAACGGATAATCACTATAAAGAAATTTTGACATCGCAATCACAATCATTTGTGTTAATGGACACGGATCCGAAAGAAGTCAGTAGCATTATTCGTAACTTAAAAGCCAATAGCGCTGCTGGGTGGGATAGTATTCCCATATCTTTTCTAAAATATGCCCACGATGAAGTCGTTCCTATAATAAGTCACCTATGCAATCACTGTTTTCACAAAGGAGTATTCCCGGAACCTTTGAAAAAAGCAATCATTACTCCTGTCTATAAAGGTGGGGCGAAAGATGACGTAACTAACTATAGACCGATTTCTATCCTGCCAGCAACTTCTAAGATCCTAGAAAAGTTAGTGAACACAAGACTAACTAGTTACTTAGAAAAATATAGTATACTAGCTACTTCACAATATGGGTTCAGAAAAGGAGTGGGAACAGAAGATGCTGTGACAGAACTAAGTACGCATATCACAGACATGCTGGATAAGGGACGCAAATGCCTATCTGTGTTCATCGACTTAAAAAAGGCATTTGACACAGTCTCAATGCTCATCCTTATAGACAAATTAGAAAAAATAGGCATAAGAGGAACCAAGTTATCTTTATTCAAAGACTACTTAACAAACAGGAAACAAATGGTTAAACTCGACAACAATATAAGTGAGGAAATACCAGTAACCTATGGTGTTCCGCAGGGCAGTGTATTGGGACCGACTTTGTTCCTAATATACCTTAATAACCTAAATAACATTAAATTAAAAAATACTAAAATAATATCGTATGCTGATGACACGGCTATTATATTTAATGAGGCGTCCTGGGTTACAATAAAGGAAACAGCGGAAAATGGCTTAACACAAGTAGCAAATTGGCTTAAAAGTAACAAACTTAGCCTAAACACATCTAAAACAAATTACATATGCTACTGTATCTATAATAACTGTCAACCCAAAAGTGACTATACTATTAGGATACATGTCTATAATAGAGACACAATCGGGTGTAATTGTCCAATTATAGCCAAAGTCTCACAGACTAAGTATCTTGGTGTAATGATAGATCAAAACCTATCCTGGTACCCGCAAATAGAACAAGTTTCGAGTAGGATTAGAAAAATGATTTGGTTGTTCAAAATTCTTAGAAACGTCATACCAAATAAAAAGAATTCGTATACACCTACCCTCTTGAACAACATATACATTGTTCTTGTACAGTCCATTATAACTTACTGTATTCCCATATGGGGTGGTGCCTATAAAACACGATTCTTGGAGTTAGAAAGGGCACAAAGAATTCTTCTAAAAATAATGTACTTTAAAAATGTCAGGTATCCTACAACTGACTTATACAGAGATTGTGACCTTCTTACAATAAGAAAATTATACATCCTACATATAATAATGAAAACAAATAAACATTGTCAACATAACATAAATATTGCAAAGAAAAGATGAAACTTTCAAGTAATCACTATCCCAGTTACAAAAACCATGTTCGCTAGTGTTCAGTGTAAGAAACGAGCAGCTGTTTTATACAATAAAATAAATAGAGAGATCGATATTGACACGAAACAAAAGAAAGCAGTCATCAATTGGTTAAAATCCCTAACCTACGACGAAACTGAATCACTAATCGAAATACCATCTACATAAGTAAAAATGGATTCATATTGTATACATAAAACATACACGTTGTGTGTGTTTTCACATAATACACACACGCACACGCATGCGCGCGCACACACGCACACACACACACACACGCATCCACAGTCACTCACACATGCACATATATACTAAGACAAGTTATATAAATTAATTAATTGGTTTAAACAAGGTTGTTTAAAATAAGGAAAAAAAATTAATTAATTGTTAATAATTCTGTACAGTTATGGAAGAGCGATGACTTCTAGCACAGGCTTTGTAAAGTCTAAAAGAAGTCATCATCAACTAGATAAGAACAATTTGTAAAATTAAAAGAAAAATAAACAAAAAAAAAAGCGAAATAGAGTCTACGAAAGACATATTTTTCGTCAAATCGAACAAGAAGAAGGCGAGAAATTTGAAAAGTTTGTTGTTAGACTTCGAAATCAAGCAAGGAAATGTCAATTTTCTTGTTCGGAGGAGAACTTTATCGATCAGATCGTAGAAAAATGTTCGTCTTCAGAACTTCGAAAGAAAATAGGGTCTAGTAAATCAGGAAATGACAAGTGCCGAAGATGTGGACACGTTAGACACACCCTACCAAATCAAGAATGTTCAGCAAAGAAGAAAACATGCCACGCTTGTGGTAAAATAGGTCACTTCAGTGCGTGGTGTAGAACAAGACCACAGAAACGGAAGCTGGAAAATAAACGAAATGAAGACCAAAAATACAAAAGGAAAAAGCTAGAGAAAGAAGTTAATTTAATTGATGAAGAGACAGCGGAAGAATACGTTTTTAATATGAATGAATACGATGATGCTACGATTGAGTGCGTAATGGGGGGTGTTAATTTAGAAATGTTAATAGATTCCGGGTGTAAACTGAACCTGATCACTGATGAAACTTGGGAAAGGTTAAAAATGAAGGGAGTCAAAGTAAGCAACCAAATCAAAGGTTCAGAAAATAATTTATATCCTTATGGATGTAAGACTGCGTTGAATATAAAAGGAACTTTTGATACCACTATTAAAATAAACGGACGATCTGTGCAAACTAAAGTTTATGTGATTAATGGCGGATCTAGAAATCTATTGGGAAAAGAAACTGCTATCAACTTGGGTGTCCTAAAATTGGGCATGTACATGAGGTCACACAAACACACCAACCTTTTCCAAAATTGAAGGATGTTTTGGTCGAAATTCCCATTGATGAAACATACAAACCGGTTTCACAACCTTACAGGAGAATACCTATTCCTATTGAAAAGAAAGTGTCAAATAAAATACAGGAACTGCTTGACTTGGACATAATAGAAAAAGTACAGGGACCTTCTAAATGGACACCAGTAGTTCCTATACTAAAGGATGACAATGATTTACGGTTATGCATTGATATGAGGCGAGCTAACATGGCAGTTATGAGAGAAAACCATCCATTGCCTTGTATGGATAACTTATTGCCAAAAATTAAAAAAGCCCAATACTTCTCCAAACTAGACATTAAAAATGCTTTCCACCAGGTGGAAATCCACCCAAACTCCCGACATTTAACGACATTTATAACATCTAAAGGACTGTACAGATACAAGCGATTGATGTTCGGCATCACCTGCGCACCAGAGTTATTTCAGAAAATTTTAGAGAGAATATTAACGGGTTTAGAGGGCGTAATAAACTTTATTGACGACATTTTGGTCTATGGGGAAAATGAGCAACAGCATGATGAGAGATTAGAAAAAGCTTTTGAAACCTTGAAAGAAAATAATGTATTACTTAACGAATCTAAGTGTGTATGCAAAGTACAAAAAATAATTTTTTTGGGACACGAATTGACACCAAAGGGAGTGAAATCTCTTAAAAAATATATGACCAGCATTGCAGTTTCGTGTTCCCAAAACTATAGAAGAACTTCAGAGCTTCTTGGGATTGGTTAATTATATTAACAAGTGGCTACCTAATCTTGCAACTACGAATGGGCCATTAAAAAGATTTTTGAGACAAAAAAGAGGTAAAAAGGCAAAAATTGAGGACCTGTGGAAAGATGAACAAGACAATGCATTCGAACGGTTGAAGGAAGCATTATCGACTGTCAAGTCTTTGGGATATTATGACGCTAATGACGATACTCAGGTTATTGCCGATGCGAGTCCGGTAGGCTTGGGAGCAGTATTAATTCAAAACGATGGTCATGGCCCCAGAATTATTGCTTACGGCAACCGAACCCTGACTGATTTGGAACGCAAATACAGCCAAACTGAAAAAGGAGCACTCGCTTTAGTTTGGGCTGTGGAACATTTTGGTATATTCTTGTTCGGGAAGAAATTCACCCTAATTACGGATCACAAGCCCCTGGAGTTTTTGTTTGGGCCAAAGTCGAAGCCTTGTGCGAGAGTTGAGCGCTGGGTGCTACGGTTACAGACTTACCATTTTGAGATTAAATACAAGCCTGGAAAAGCAAACATCGCCGACCCCTTGTCTCGACTTTGCAAGGATTCAAATGTACCTTCAGGGGCTATTGAAGATTATATTCAACATATAGTGGAGCAAGCTCGCCCTTGTGCGGTTTCTATGCGAGATATCATCAAGAGCTCAGAAAACGATCTAGAAATAAAAAATGTTAGAAGAGGGATTTATAATAATAACTGGGACTGGGACTCTATAAAAGAATATAAAATTTTTGAATCAGAACTTTGCTTCTACGATAAAATCTTACTAAGAGGTAATCGGATTGTTATACCAAAAGAATTAAGGAAAAGTGTTTTAGATGCAGCTCATGAAGGCCATCCAGGCATAGTAGCCATGAAAAGTCGCTGAGAACATTGTTAGACAATGTAAGGGATGCACAGTTGTCAGTTTGCCCGCTTCGCCAGTACCGATGAAGCGACGAGAACTCCCTATAGCTCCATGGGTAGACATTGCAATGGACCTTTGCCAAATAATGACTACTTGTTAGTTGTTATTGATTATTACAGTAGGTACAAGGACATAAAATTTACCAAAATAATAACTAGCTCACAGATTATAAAATTCTTAAAAGAAATATTCAGTCGTCTTGGTTAACCCACCTCTATTACAGCCGATAACAGTCGCCAATTTATCAGTGAGGAATTTAAAGAATATTGCAGACAGTGTAATATAAGACTATTCAATACCATCCCCTACTGGCCTCAAATGAACGGCGAAGTAGAAAGGCAAAACCGAGACATCCTAAAAAGGTTAAAAATCAGCCAAATCCAAAAAAAGGATTTAAAGGAAGCCGTATGGGAATATTTAATGAGGTACAATTCAACACCACATACTGTAACGGGAAAAACACCGTCTGAATTATTTTTCAGAAGAGTAAATAAGGACAAAATTCCTTCATTGCTATTTAATGAATATGGGCTGGAAGATTCAGAAGTGAGAGATAAGGACGCAACACATAAAGAAAGAGGAAAAGAGTACGGAGATAAGAAGCGAAGAGCTCAAGAAACAATGATCACAGAAGGTGACAAAGTATATGTGAAGGACATGGAAAAAAGAAATAAATTGTCAGCAAATTTTAAATTAACTCCACACGTCGTGGAAAGAACAGAAGGCGGAGATGTGCATTTGAGAAACGAAGAAACTGGTCAAACACTCAGACGCGTATGTTATACATTTGAAAAAAATTGAAGGCGAATGGAAAGTTCAAAATAAGGATGGAAGACAAATTGAAGAGGAAAAGGAAGAAAAGGGATTAAATGAGAGTGAAGAAAAATCGTAGATTAAAGAAATAAATTAAAAATTTATTATAATATCTAGCAATATTACTTCAATTCGTTGATGATATTAAAATAATCATTATCTTATGAAAGTTTGATGCAAATGTTAAAGTGGTTGATTATGGTTAATGTAATTAATATTACAGGCTCTTTTTTGAATTAATCTGTAGTTTTGTACTATCCACCTTAAGCAACTGATTTGTGATAAACAATATAGTTTTCTATAAATATTAATAAGGAAGGGATGTAGTATTTGTATACTTGTCTCGGGTGCACGGGTAGTGGGGTGACAGTCGTGTGCGAGCCGTTGGCGAGAGCGGATGTGTTTACCCTAGCTGCTGGTGACGTAACGAGCCAATACTTACCCCTGTGTTAGTACGAGATCTACAATACCCTTGTCGAAACGCAGATTAGTTGCAGACATGACAATATTATATAAAATAATTAATAGTCAATTAGAAGTACCTAGTCTGCTAGTTAATATACCTCTGTTTGTCCCTAGATTACCCCATAAGCCTACTCGTAAGAAGCGACGTGAACCTCCGCGTAAGGTCTTTTATATAAATACGTATAATACTAATTTAGGAAGTAACTCTCCTCTCAATCGTATGATGCGTTTTTATAATGATTTTTATAATACTTACCATGACGTCGACATTTTCCGTATGAATTTGAAAAGTTTCAAAAATTTTTTTAAATAAATAATTTAACATAAACGATCTTGTTACCCTAGGCTTAAGTACTTTTTTTTTATTATTAATATAATTTTTGTTTATAGTGTATGATGTTGCACAGACTCAAAGCTAAATAAAACTCGACTATAGGTTAGATTAATATTGTTGTGAAAGCTGTGTAGGCCTTTAATTGGTGGTTACATAAATGTAAAACCTTTGTAAATCTCTCTAGCAAAATATTATGCGTAATCTCGCCGTTGGTGTACCTTTTAATAAATAAATAAATTAAATAAAATAAACCCTTCCAACTAAGCTAAAGAAAAAAAAATCTAGTAATGGGAGTGAGTCCATATACCCACAACCTCTCAATTATGAATCAAAAACCCGAATCACTGAGCTACTCCTGATACTAAGTTTGATTTGAGTATTTTTTAGTTTCAGTGAAAATATGGAGACTAAAAAACGTGAAGGTTACATTGAGTGGGAAGAATATTTCATGGGCATAGCATGTCTTGCTGCTAAACGAAGCAAAGATCCGCACTTCCAAGTCGGTGCATGCATTGTCAATAAGGAAAATGTAATAGTTGGTATAGGGTAAGTTGCTGATTGATTGTCTGTCTATAATGATAATGTTTTATATAACACACTTATTAATTGTCTTTCTGACTTCATTAACATTAATAAACAGTTTTAATTATAATCAATACAATTATTATATTACTTATCGACCCACGCGACTTCGTCCGTGTAATGCTCCGCTCCTAATGGTCTTAGCATGATGATATATAGCCTATAGTCTTCCTCGATTAATGGGCTATCTAACACTGAAAGAATTTTTCAAATCGGGTGAGTAGTTCCTAAGATTATCGCGTTCAAGCAAACAAACAAACAAACTCTTCAGCTTTATATAGTAGTATAGATATATTATAATATTATGCAAAGTAACTAAACTGTATATATCAGTTTGTTACACTCTTACGCTTAAACCACTCCACCAATTTTGACGAAAATTGGTACAGAGATAGATCAGAGTTTGAGAAAGGACATTTGAAACTTTTTACCTGTGAGGGGACAGGTCAAAATTTAATTTCAAATTCAATTCAAGAGGCGAGTAACCCAGCACCTCTTGGTGGTAGAGGATCCTTTCCCCGACTGGCTTGCGACCACCAGCATGCGAACCCGACCGTCAAGTGTCATTGACGCGTTCCGGTATCCGCATATAGTCCAGACTTATCCCTCCCTTCGCATCCCATTATGGCTGCGGTTCTAGTGAACTCTGGATTTTCGTTCAGAGTCCACTGGAATCGTAGCATTCATTCCCCCTCCCCACTCTATTTTCGAGGTGGCAACGCATCGGCAGCCCATGACCATGCGCGACGGTGGCCACTTACCATCAGTGGGCTGTCTGCTCGTTTGTACCTTAACTGCTATAAAAAAAAGAAACTCTAATTTTTTGCTGCAATTGAATACTCAATTAAACAGTCATCCAAATATTTAGAATACTGATTGTGTATTCAGTTCCTATTAGTCGAGGAACAGTAATACTGACAAAGATAAAGTTTAATCTTAATGACTTGTATTTACTGATACTTTGTTAATTATAGCGATTGATAACTAATTATAGTTACTTGGCACTTATGATACTTTAAATAATAACAATTTAATTAGTATATAAATTAAACAAATTATTGCTATTATTTAAAAAAAGCAGTACACTATAAAAATACTAGCTGATCTGGCAAACATTGTTTTGCCATATAAATTTTAAAAATTTGAGGTGGGCCACCCTTATCACTTGTGGTTTAAAAAATAGATTTTGGTACCTTCTAGGTAAGCGTGTTACATCCTAGACCGTGTCGTGCTTAACATCAGGCAGATTACGGTCAAACGCTTGCCTATAAACGATAAAAAAAAATGTTGACCGATTCTCATAATCTCATAAAATTTCATAAAAACCCCAAAAAAAAGAGAACGCTCCAATTTTTTTAAGATTAAAGCAATCGCCAAAAACCGATTTTTTTATTCAACTTTTTTTACGGTATAATTGTATAAACCAAAAAATAATGTTTCTGACAGTTTCAGTTCATAATTTTTTTTAATTTACTAGTGCATTGCTTTAGATTTTTGAATTTTCCCAAAAAAAAAATGGTATTAAACAAAATAAAGTACACCTTAAATTTTGCGTGCATATCGGGACGGTCTGAGTATCGGTCCACAATTTTTTTTTATACCCCTAAGTGATAAGGCCCACCTCAATTTTTTAAAATTTATATGGCAAAAACAGCGTTTGCCGGTCTATTTTTTTTTTATAAAGTAAATGATATATTGTGTGAACTTTTACAGATATAATGGATTACCAATAGGATGTCATGATGATGATTTCCCATGGGATAAACATACCGAGGACCCTTTAGACGATAAACATACTTATAGTAAGTATTAAATGTATAAAATGTTTTTTTTAAATATTCAGTATCCTAATCCTGAGAGGTAGTTCGAAAATTGGGGATGTTCGAGTGATCAAGAATACTAATTATTTATTAATATAAATAAAAACTTTAGAACGACTGCCCCAAACGTGATAATACGTTTTTTGTGTTTGTCATAGTCAGTACAAGGTCTGTATAATAGAAAAAGTGAGTGAGATAGAAGACAGAAATAAAAGTTCAATGAAAATTGACATTGAAAAGTTTGAATAGACCTCTGCGGAGCGAGGGCGAGTCGGCTAGTATATAATAATATTTAAAAAAATCCAACTATTTTACTGGGAAAGCATTTTGTTACTGTGCAATGTGTATAATATGTTCTGTAGCATGGTGCGTGTGACAGCTGTCAATTTCATATTATTAATGAAGTGATATTTTAGACTTGAATATTAATTTGTATACATGATGGAAGTTTAATTTTTTTTTCTACCACATGGCAACATTATTGTTTCACTCTACTAATATTGTAGCAAAGATAAATAGTAACACTTGTTATTATTTATTTCTAGCAACACTAACCAAACATAAATCAAATTCTTTAAAGTAAAATAATATCCATTTGCCGATTAAAATCTTAATTGCTCCATGTCTACTGTTACCTTTGGAAGACTCCCTCATAAAGTGTACCCCCACTTTATGATGGGGGTTTATATTTTTATTTTTTTTGTCTTATCTCAAAGAATCTATGTTTAATTTCTTTAAAGAAAAATGGTTATCTTTAGAAACTTTATTTTAAAATTAAGTTGTATGCTTAACATATCTCATCATATCTCTTTTTTTTTGTTTAAGAACATTAACGTCAATTACTTAGAATTTCTTTGATTACTTATCAATAATTTCGTTCCTTTTACTCTAAATATTTATATAGGAGAATAATTTAAAAAGTTTTGAAAATAACAAAAAAATATCAGTGAAAAGTTAAACGGTTAATTAGTATCACCTGCACCACGCTACATTTTTTTTGTGAGGAGAGGGCCACCTCAGCAGTCAGCCTGATCCACTGACCTACTGATGCTTAAAAAGTTGACATACAATCTCCATTTTTGAATAAATTGAATTCTTTCAGTATGTCATGCAGAGATGAATGCTATTGTAAATAAAAACTCAGCACATGTCAAAGACTGCACAATGTATGTGGGTCTATTCCCTTGTAACGAATGTGCTAAAATGATAATACAGTCTGGTATCAAGAAAGTTGTATATCTGTCAGATGAGAAACGTCACAAACCGTCATATATTGCTTCCAGAAAAATGCTTGAAACTGCTAAAGTAGAATTTTGGTAAGTAGAAAAACATACATAAGACTGAAATAAAAGAATAACTAATTTTTTTATTTGCCAGTCTGTTTGGAAAAATTATTATATAATTAGTTATAACAAATAACTAGAAAAGACCTTACTTAGAGATTTCAAATTACCCAAAAATTGGATAACCTTGCACATTGGTAACACTGTTTTATGAGCAAACAGAACAAATACTATGGTTTTGAAATTATATAGAGATGAGCAAAAGAAAAATCATTGATATACGTCGGAGAATAATAAAGGATTATCGAATAATCGAATCGTCATCGATATCTATGCCATTGGAGTAGGGTAGTAGTCACTTCCGTCGTTTTGACAGTCTCGAACTTTATATGCAAACGACGGTCTGACTGAAGTATTAGTATTGCGCGGTCTCTCAAGGAGTGAACTAGTCTATGGATAGTGTCAGTGAGTGTTAAGTGTTGTGTTAGTGCTGTCCGTTTAAAGTCACGTGAGTACCTTACAATGTAGTTGCCACGCCTAGTGTTAGGTTAGATTTATGTTAGCCTATCCTTAGGCTTACAGTGATTCCCTTATTTTGCTCCGACATATACATCCTATCGATATTCGTTAATGGTACAACAGAACGCATGGGAATGGTACAGGTTAATTTTCTTTAAAAAATCTGGCGTCACACCGAAAATATAATATGACATGATTTGATTTAAAAGTTGGTTTAAAGGACGCAGTACAAAAACTACTGGAGGGGCCCAATCACATTAATGTAGGCGACCTTTTCACGTATAGTATAGCTGCTAGAACTTGGGAAAGGACATATTCCAAAAAAAGGCTTGAAGGGTCTGTGCCTATCGAGCTGTGTGACCGTTTAAGTCTTTGGGACTTAGTTATATATAAATACGTATATCAATCTGTATATAATATAGGCTTGTGTCCACTAATAACAAATAGCTTGGTTTGAATTTTTAATTATAAATGAGGAAACGTAGATAAGAAAAAAAATACAATCTATTTCTCGTAAAATCTAAATATCTTATTAGAAAATAAATTCGAAGATAATAGGCATTAAGTCACGTGACAGCGAACACCGATCAGAAAGTGTTACGTCACGCCACGCCAAACATCATTGTTGTTATTGTTGTTGACGTTTTCATACAACTCGCAGACTGTGACGTCATTAAAGACGCTATGACACTATTCATTCTTGAGGGAAATCTAAATTGCTTTTTTTAAAATATAAAATACGTAAGGGGCCATTCATTAATTACGTAAGACGATTAGGGAGGGGGAGGGGGTTCGACCATGTCTTTTTTTTTCTTACAAGGGGGTGGGAGGGAGTCTCAAATGCTCAAATTTAAAAATTATACTTTAAATAAGCGCGGGCAACATTCATTTTATCTTTTGGATTCTTACGTAATAAATATTGAAAGGGTAGAGGGGGTCAAAAACTAGCGAAAATAGTCTTATGTAATAAATGAATGGCCTCTAATGTAAATATTGCTTTTTAATTAAGGTTGTTTAGGATAAAATAAATATTATAGTATATAATTAACCAAGTTTTCAAATTTAGCCAACTAGCCTATTATTTAACATAGTCTGTTTCTTTTGTTTCAGCCAATACAAACCAAGATTGGACAAAATTGAAATAATATTTTCAGAATAAAAGACATGTGACCATTAAAACATGTACATATGTATGTTTTTAAGCAATTTTTATACAATTACTCAAATATGATATTTTTTATAAGTAGATGAAATATATTCAATACAAATATTTTTTTTTACATTTATATAATAATTTAATTACATAATCCTACTGATATTATAAACGCGAAAGTTTGTAAGAATGTATGTATATTTGTTACTCTTTCACGCATAAACTACTGAATGGATTTTGATGAAACTACAATAATATAGCTTACACATCAGAATAAACACATAGGCTATAATTTATAATGATATAGTGTGAATTATCTAAAGTACAGCGGGTGAAACCGCGGGAAAAAAATTTTTCAATTATAATATACTAATTATTTTGTTATTTTTTCTTAATATGTGACTTTTACAATGAACATGATATGAAACCTTATTGGTTAATCATTTGTATTTTAAACATTTTGTATATTATTAAATATTTTAGTTAATTATTTAATATTAATTGTTATTTTTACAAAAAATTATAAGATTATAATGTTTTATAATGTTTAATAAATAAAACTATAGTAAATTGTTGTTTTAATTTCAATTCTTACAAAGCAAAAAACAAAGTGACCAATAGACAGTGTGGGACTAGTTTAGTTTTAAATTAATTTTAGAATTACAGTGTAGCAACACTCACGTCAACTGTCAGTAGTCTTGGGTAGTTCGTGAATTATCTAGGTGGGAATCACGGTCCTTTACGTGAGCTATACGAACTAGTTCATCGATGATCTCGCTCTTAGTTCATTTTATATTTTTTTTTGGCGTCCCATTTATTATTTGTGTAACAGATCTTATGTGCCGTAATATTAGAAATGTGAACTTTTATTGTAAAATTTTATACTTTCTAAGTATTGTAATATGATTACTAGAAACGAGACTAGTTAACTAAGTATTAATAAATCATTTTATTTTCTTAATATTATTTAAATAAGATTTTATGTGCTTTAAAAAATGTCTACCTGTATTGTAACACTTGGTATTTGTTATTTATTGTAATATGGATACGTAATACCACGAACAAGACGGAGATTACTTTATATATAAAAATGAATTACTAAATGTGTTGCTAAGCGCAAAACTCGAGAACGGCTGGACCGACTTCGCTAATTCTTTTTTTGTTGTGTTTGTTATTGTCAGGAGAAGGTTCTTATGGAAGAAAATTTAAAAAGATTGCGCGGAAATTTACAAAATTTAAGAAAACTTAACGACCATATTAACTTTTCTAATATAAGCTTGTGACAACTAATTCAATATTCATAGTTAAGACAATGATGATAATTTAATAATGAAATATACAATTATTTTAGACCATTTTTTATTCAATATATTGATGCTACAGTCATACTCCGGCATTAAAATAAATTGTAGACTCGATCACTAAGAATCGATTCTGATAATTAGGAATCGAGTTTTTTGACCGCAGAGTCGATTCTCGGGTAGAAGCGGAATCGATTTTTATCCCTATCTGTCACTTTCAATTTTGACTTTAGGCGCAAAGGAAATGTTTTTTGGTTATAGTAAAACATTCATTTGTAATATATATATATATTTTTGAGAAAAACATTACATTTAAATAGTACTGTTCTGTTTCGTACATTAAAAGCTAAATATAATGAATCATGAAGATAGGTCAGTCGACGTAAAAAGGTAAACTTCATCATTATTTAACCATAATAATATCAGCAAGTCAGCTTGTGGCGAAATAAATTGTAAACAAATCATAAAAAATGTCGTTTTTAAATATATCACAAGGAAATATTGTATACCTTGCAGCTTCATTATTCACAATTCCAATTTATTAATTAAAAGATTCTATATACATCTCGTTTTATTTGTTACAATATCCTTTAAGTAAATCAGTTTAAAATACTTGTGAAAGTTGGGTCTGGTCAATGGGACAGACCTTTTTTTGTTTATGTATTATATCTATTTATAGTATTGTAAGTGACTGTGACTCTAATTCGGTCCATTGTGGGTGGTCCATTTATTGTTTATGTAGTATATTATAACCTTAGCATATTTATTACTTTAAACATTGTTTTGCTATATAAATAAAAAAAACCCTAATCACTTAGGATTTAAAAAAATATTTTTAGATCAATTCTCAGAGCTACATTGATATGCACAGAAAATTTCATAAAAATTGTTCGAGCCTATTTGGAAGAGTTTGGTAATAAACACAGCAACATGAGAATTTAATAACATAATAAGAATTTAAATAATAAAATAAAAAACTAAATATAGTGTGAAGTACAACGGGCAGACTTATGACTAGGTAGCCATCTCTAGATATCTTATATATAAAATTTCTCGTGTCACAATGTTAGTTACCATTCTCCTCCAAAACTGCTCAACAGATTTTTATGAAATTTTATATGCGTTTTCAGTAGCTCTGAAAATCTGCTACTATCTATGTTTCATACCTCTAAGTGATAAGGATGGCCAACCCCAAATATTTATGGCAACACAATGTTTGCCGGGGCAGCTAGTCCATTCAAGTAAATAAAATTGGAGTGTCTGATTGTAATATAAAAAATAACCGCTTTTAACAAAGTGCATATAGGTGTATACACGGTATATATACTAAAACAACATTTTTTACTATTTTTGTCTGTTTGTTCCGACTAATCTCTGAAATGGTTGGACCGATTTTGACGGGACTTTCACTGGCAGATAGCAGGTGTAAAAAGGATTAACTTAGGCTATTTAACATCTCGCTACGACCCATAGGAGCGTAGCAACACGCGAACGAAGTCGCGCAGGTCGGCTAGTATACAATAAAAATAAATTAATATCTTTAAATAGGATCAGAGATATATACAATCCCAACTATGAAGTTCAGATCATAGTTGCTTTAAAATAAAATACCGAAGATCTGATCCTCGTGGGGCTTTGAACTATTATTTCATTCATTTATAGTTGACTTATTCCATTTTTTAATTTACAGAAAGAATGATATACAAAGGAAGCGAAACAATTACATAGGTTGGACAGAATATTTTATGGCCACAGCATTTTTAGCTGCAAAAAGAAGTAAAGACCCAAGTTACCAAGTTGGAGCTTGCATTGTAAATAGAGAAAATAAAATTGTGGCTATAGGGTGAGTTATAAATCTGTGTCTTTGTTACGATACACCTGCAAGGGAAAATCAACAATCTATATCAATCATAGATCTTTATTGTAGTTAAAACTATATGGCCATTTAAGTGTCATAATGTGGCCATTTCATTTTGTACGTTGAATCAGTGTAATAATTATTTTACTGCTAAAAAGCATCACTATGCCAGAGTGACAGAATGTAGTGTTGCCATAGATATCATAAATAACGATTTGGCCAATGAAGTGCTGGCATAAGCTGAACCAATTTTAAAAATTCTTTCAATTATAGAAAACTACATGATTCGTGAGGGACATATGTAATGTAGTGTTGCCATATATATTTTTTAATTATTTGAATATGGACATTTTGTTACTTGTGATTTTAAAAATTCTTCCACTGAGAATAGTATTCCTGTCACTCATCCTATCTCTTTTTTTTTATCTGTTTTATTTTTATCTTTGTTCATTCTGTCTTCTTTCACTTCCTCTCTCTATTATAATAATAATAATAACCTATTATTCAGATCACAAGTCATATACCTGGCGGAACCAGACTTGTTCCGAAAACTAAAAGGAGGGGTAGAAGAAACCCCTTTATGACCGTACAAAACCGTGCTATAGCCGAGGACAGTAATTTGTTAAACAAAATCTTCTTTTGAAAATAATTGTCACTATCTTCAGCCAGCAAGTAATGTATACTCAACATAGCTTTAACATATCACCAACTAGGCAACTAGAATAATAAATAACACGTGTTTATTTCGCGTTCGCGTTACATTGCTGTTTTTATTATTTTTTTAATTTTAAGCTTAATTTAATTAAATATTTACAAAAATACTTTGCTGTTGTGTTATACTACTCGTATCTGGTCGAAAAAATTAAAAAAGAAATGATGACGTCATTGATTTTTTTTCGCAAAATTTCTACAGGCGAATGTTCAGAAGCCTTGTCTGAACACCCCCTTTAAGTTTTCGGAAGTAGTCTAGTTCCACCCTATACAATAACAAAAGTTGTACATGAAAATTGATGAAAATTGGCTGAAAATTTTTCAGATATACTATAGAAACCCCGGCTATATCCTTTGTTGTTGTTTTATTACTATCTATTACTATTGGTTTTAGATACAATGGTATGCCTATAGGGTGCAGTGATGATGAATTTCCATGGGGCAAAAGCACTTCATCACCATTAGATAACAAATTACTCTATGGTAAACAATTATTAATAATAATAATAATGTTTGACTCACAATCTTGATACAAATTAGATGAAAATATTTTTATTGCTTTTTAAATATTTTGCGCATAATTTTAGTGTCCCTGTGGACACTAACACGTTTCACATGCTCTAGCACATAGCACAGGTTCGTCGCACTATCTCACATTACAGACACCAGCATGTCTCTCTCGTTCCACGGCTCTCAATTGACTGACATGTAAATAGTTATATCAAAATTAAAATGGTTCCAAAGTGACTAAACCAGAGTTTAAGTTTTGAGGTCGATCCTGGGCACAAACCTCTTGACTTTTCTGATTAATGTTTGTTTTAAGCAATTAAATATCACTTGCTTTAACGGTGAAGGTGAGTTGCCCATGTTGCCAAAGGTGTGTGAAGTCTGCCAACCTGCACTCGGGCAGTGTTAGGTAGTAGAAACCATTTACGAGTGATGATGTTAAGGAAGTGGAATTATCATTAAATGGCGTGAATATAAAAATCTGGAGTGTTGGAGAGAATAGTTTCGACAACAGAGAAAGTACCTGTTTATTATTTGAAAATGACATATTTTTGTCGTTATTGAGAGTGAGTGATGCTACATAATAGTTGTTTATGTAACTGTTGTATAATGAGGGGTATTAAAACACGAATGTGGGTTTATCACATGAGTGTTTGATACCTAATTATTAATAGTTGCATACAAGACTTTATCTACGCCCATAATTAAATCCTCTTAAAAGATTCTGAAACAGTTAGCTTACTGCTAACATTAAAACAGCCACCCCTAGTAACCTAACATCATCCATTACTGAGTATATATACAAATAAACTAAGTATTGATGAAACAATCATTTATTGTAGTTGTAATGAACATTTTGCATAGTGCAATTATTAAAATTCATTTTAATACGGTCTTTAATGTTGGAAGGTAATCTCTCATATTTTTTGTAAACAAAACAATAAAAATATCAAAGAAAAATGGGGGGATTCGAATCTAGATAGTGAAACGCACGTGAATGACTGTTCTTTTTTGAAATTCATACAGATAGCACGCATTGCGCATCGAGCAGTAACAATGTGGGTCTGTTGAGTAAACCCTTTGCGCAGAAGGAGTTTGAGTGTTATTATGAAATTCAGTACAACATTATGATCCGTTTGGATGATATAATGGTTATGACATTGGGTGTTTTAATGTTGGCAATAAGCTAACTTTTTCAGAATCTTTTATAGAGGATTTAAAGCATGGGAGTAGATAAAGTATATAATTGTACAGGAAACAAGCTTTGCTAACCAAAGTCGAATGAATTCGATGCTTTAGGGAGTTTGTCGATATTTAAGAGCTCATTGTGAGTCCATAGTATTTTTGTTGATGCTTTAATTGTAACCATCAATGAAACAATCTGCTTGCTTGTTCATATATTTTTTAATAAAAAATTATATTTCTGGTGACTTCTGTTTCAGTATGCCATGCAGAAATGAATGCCATAGCAAACAAAAATTCAGCAGATGTGAAAAATTGTACCATTTATGTTGGGCTGTTCCCGTGTAATGAGTGTGCCAAGATGATCATACAGTCCGGCATCAGAGAGGTTGTGTATTACTCGGATAAAAGTTCACACAAACCTAAGTATATTGCTTCTAAGAAAATGTTTGACGCTGCTGGTGTAAAATACTGGTACATATTACACTTGTATTGCATTTCATTATTACTATAAGAAACTGTAGATTTTTTAGAAAAAATCACGTTAGTTGTATGGGAACCCCCCTTAAATATTTATTTTATTCAGTTTTTAGTATTTGTTGTTATAGGGGCAACAGAAATACATCATTTGTGAAAATTTTAACACGGTATCACGGTTACAGCCTGATTAGAGACAGACAGACGGACAGCGAAGTCTTAGTAATAGGTTCCCGTTTTTATTAGGGATCTTTTGGGTAGAGACCTCTAAAAAAGATTAAAAATCTAACTACTTTGCTACAAACTACATAAAATGAATTTAACTTTTTAGAAAATAATCATATATTAAATAATGTCTGCTTCTATTGAATAATCAATTAAAACTTTTTTTTTTTATTTCAGGCAATATATACCAAAATGTGACGAAATTGTAATAAACTTTAAAGAAAATAGTGATTCATCACATACCAATGGCGACATACAAAATGGCGTCGCAGAAATTAACTTAGACAACTTGTCTATATCAAAATGACAATTAGTATAGGAGTGAAATATTAATAAAAGAAATAAAATAAATTTGTAAAATAAAATTTTATTACGTTATGTACAATGACGGGTACAAAATACTCCGATCACACCAAAACAAACAAACGTTGTTCACCCACTTGTTAGAAGAGTTTCTGGGTATGGGGGGGGGGGGGTATAAAACACATAAAAAAAACTGTTCTTAACGTGAATACGACAAGAGGAGTCTTAACTTCGTATTCTTGTACAAGAAGGTGACTCAAAAAACACGATTTTTTTGGTTATCTAAGTTTCTTTTCTCCTTCTTCCATCCCATTAATGATGCGGTTCCAGTAAAACTGGGACTGTTTAGGGTCCCCTGAAAGCAGCATTCTTCTCTTCGCTCTATCTGCGAGGTTGCAAAAGTCTATGGGCGACGGTGGCCACTTTCCATCAGGTGAACCGTCTGCTCGTTTGAACCTTATCTTTTTTTTATAACAGTTAAGACAGTATCTCTTATTTTGCCGAGGAGAGTGAGGAAGGGGAGCGAAGAGAAGAATGAGCAAGAACCCAGTGTTCACTGAAACCGCAGCATTAATGGGATGGGAAAGGGAAGGTGTAGATCTGGCCCACATGCGGCTCGAACAACAAAACAGAACAGATCCCTTACGACCAATGGGGATGCTGGGTTACTTGCCACTTACGAGATGCTCTCAGCTCTCAGAGGGTAATAATAATAAATCTGTCATAAAAAAAGATCTTTTGTACCCTACAAATAAAAATATTCGTTATTTTGAGTCACCATAATGTACAATTTTGAATTAACAATTATTGTCCAAACTTTACAAAATATCTACAAATAAAAGAAATCTTGTCCATGTTACGATCCCGTGCTGTCAATTTTCAAACGATAAAACAATCGGACAGAGTTATACTAAACCGCATCAATGCTGTTGTAGCATAACTTTGTCCTATATATAGTACAGTAAAAACTTAACTATAAGAATTATTTACAAAGCGTAACCTCAGTAAGATATTGCATGATAAAGCCACACGTGATCAGCCAATATATATCCTAATTGAATGTTGAACACTTGAGGTTTCGAATTTCCATACACTGGATACATTGCTATTACTATCTGGGTATGAGATAAAATGTAAACAAAAATTCACGAATGTCGTAGTTGGCAGAAGTTTAATTTTTTTTCAACCACATGGCAACATTATTGACTCACTCTACTATATTTGTTGCAAAGCTAAATAGTAACACTATATTTTTTTCTGGCAACACTAACCAAACGTTATTTGCCAAATTTATTAACTTCTTTTTTTTTCATTACGGCCTTTGATACTGCTTAAGAATGCAAGTAATTCAGCCAATGTTAACGTAGTGAGGAAACACTATTGCGATTCAGTTAGATGCGTTTGAACTATCTTAACATTTGACGTAATGATATATAGTAGCCGGCAGCTAACTTTAGGTCGCAGCAAAAATAGTGGGGGAAAGTATAAGTAAACGTTACTATTTTGACAAATGGCAGACGCGCGGAAACTGAAACGTTCTCCTCTCGGCCCGGATAGTGACTCCTACGCATTCAAGGTCAAACATAGGTTTAAGTATAGACTTAGGGGCCATTCATTTATTACGTAAGACTATTTTCGCTAGTTTTTGACCCCCCCCCGTTTAACATTTATTACGTAAGAATCTAAAGGAAAAAATTAATGTTGCCCGCACTTTTTCATAATTTAAATGAACATTTTTGTAATCTTACGTAAGAACTATCGAGACTCCCTCCTATCCCCTTGTAAGAAAAAAATAAGCCATGGTCGACCCCACTCCCCTCCTAATCATCTTACGTAATTAATGAATGGCCCCTTACGTGCCGGTAGCTATATCCAGTTTAGTACTTATTTTAATAATTTTTTTTCCTTAATATCCGAGATTTCGTGACGTCACCAAAAACTTATACAACAAAAAAAATCGTAATGAATAATTTTTAACGTTTTTTTTTTCAAATGTTTGATGATGATTGATGAAATTATTTTATAAAAAAAAATTATCAAATTCAGTAATTTATCTCGCTAAAAAAAATCCACTATCCAAAGTTTCAAATCTTATGTCTTTTAAAAATACGTGCCGGTAGCTATATCCAGTTTAGTACTTATTTTAATATTTTTTTTCTTTAAAATAAAGTCGGATTTACACTATCGATATATCTTTACAAAAGTAAAATTTTGTTTACATTCTATCTCACGCCCCTAAATACAGTAAAAAACAAAACTAATTATACTATACAAAATTCTTTGATAATGTTTCAATGAAATTTGTTACAGATTTTAAAAAATTTGATAATTTAAATTATTTAAAAAAACAGTATGATTGATTTGAAGAGTAGTAGCTTCATTTAAAAAAAAACCTTGAGAATCTTTTGTACATGCAACAACTTAAAATCTAGATTTAAGGAACATTCTCAATGTGAACTTGGAAGATGAAGATGGTAGAGGAAAAATAAAAAAAACTTGAATTTATTAAAAAATTAGTCTAGTGTATAACAAAGACTTAAATATAAGAAAACATATTGCCACAAATAACTAACATTTTGAAGGACATCCGCACTAGAATATTTGTAGTTAAAAAATAATTTTATATGGCAACACATGTATTTGAAATGTCAAAATGGTTGACCATAGATTAATTCCGATATGAATCGATTGATATTTTCAGTTCGATACATTGATTTTCATTTATAGTTTACCCTAGTTGTAACTAAAACAAAGAAGCATGAATTACGTCACACTCACGTCAATAAGGGAGAGGGAGTGTTCCAGAAGTGACGAGAGGGGGTACTAAATATCGTGACGTCACATTAAAAATTAAAAAAGAAAAACATTTTAAAACTAAGTTTTTTTTTTTCAAATGTTTGATGATGATTTTATTTTATAAAAAAAAAAATATTAAAATGTACCACAGATGTGACCAGCTGCGGGGGTCAAAAAATCATGAAATTCGTGTGACGTAATTTATCTCGCTAAAATAAAGAAATATAAATCTCCACTATCCAAAGTGTCAAATCTTATGTCTTTTAATTAACAAAATTTTCGGCGGATCTCCTTTTTTTGTTAATATTTTCCTATACGACTTTTAGTATGAAAAACAACATTAAAACCAATTTTTCATAGATTACGTTACAGTTAGTTATTGAAATATACAAAATAAATACATTATGCCTCAGCAAAACATCTTATATTCCCAACTGGCCAATTGTTTGTGACACGAAAACACCTAAACCGATCCTTCCTTCTCAATGTATATTACGTGTAAAACAACTTTCGGTTAACATAATATATGCCCGTATTTATACAATTCAACGTTTATATTATGCGCTAGTCGACCCGCGTGATGCTCCGCTCCTATTGGTCTTAGCGTGATAATATATAGCCTATAGTCTTCCTCGATAAATGGGCTATCTAACGCTGAACGAATTTTTCAAATCGGACCAGTAGTTCCTGAGATTAGCGCGTTCCAGCAAACAAACTCTTCAAAAAAAAATTGCCTCTTCGATGTAACTAAATAGTAGTCCCGTTTGCTGTATTGGTCAACGGGACTATAAGTTTTGATATTCTTGGGGTCAAAATATACATCATATGAAATATATCCTTCTACGTTTAGTTTGATTTTTTTAGTAAGGAACTTTAGCTTTTTTAAATAGGTAACCCTAAAAAATATTATATACTCCTAATTAATATTACATTCTACGATTATTGCTTGTTTTAGAATCCACGGCCATTGGTTACCTCAACCAATGCATATTATTATAGAACATAGAAAAAAAAATCCTAACTTCCGCAGAAGAATAGTATTCACAAAACATAAAAACATTACGTCACTGTATCCAGAAAATGGTTTACCTTAAATAAGTAATTATTGGAACTCATATGATGAAACTCTTCCATATAATACAGGCAATATATTACGTCATATTGAACAAAAACGCTATCTAACATTATTGAAATATTCAGTCATTTATACAACAAGACGAAACAGCAAGAAAAGGATTCGTTACAAATATGTAATCTTTCTACAATGTAGTACATACAAGACAATACTAGCTTTTCTGGAAAAACATAGCAACTGCTACAAACAATATAATGTAAAATCAGTATCACTAAGCCTTTGTTTATCACCCTTACTAATTTAACCTACCAAAATGTCCAACGCGTATCGACACAATTACAGTGTTCTTCCAGAAAGTCGTATGTTGTTTCAGTAAACATTTTCCTTGGTCTGTTCCTCAGTAACAATGTCGTCCGGCTGGTGTGGCTGGAAGGCGATGGCGTACGGGAATTTAGCACGACACGCTTCAACATAGTCTTCTATTTCCTTTTCACATGGTCCAAAATCACCGTCTCTAAGACTGTCTAACACTTCTACACAACCCTGGAAAACAAAATTATATGTTTAACAAAAAATAACTTTAAATGGATTATTACACCAACAAATCAAAGCCCCAAGGTCACATTCAAAATAAACACTATCTATTTCTTAAGAAAATAATAATTATCGATGATAAAATATATTGATTTCTTCCTAATCGCGAGTAACTAAATTTTTTATAAGATTCTCATTTTACTCGAAAGGAGGAATAAGAATAAAACCGCTTTGCGGCTTTTGCTGACCTCTCACCCAACGAAAGTGACCAAAGGGAGAGAGGACGTTATAGAGCATCGTGTAGCAGACTATGAAGCGTCAGTAACTCACTGGTTCGGGCGTGGCCCACTCCTAACACAAGCATTTAGCTTAGTTGAGTAAAGGGTATACTAGTAGTATGTGATCCATATTGCTAGTAAACTTTATAAAAAAAATAAAAAATAACCCAGTACAACCACAACCCTTTGGTAGTAAGGGATCTTTTCGCCGATTGGATTACTGTTAGTATGTGAATTTGCGGTTGCAGAGGGTTCTTCCTTTGGGTCTACTGAAACCGCAGCATTTATCTCTTAACTCATCTCACTCAACTGTCAAGGAGGCAACGCGTGTTTATCTAGGCGACGATTCCTTTTACCATAAAGTGGACCGTCTCTGGACTCCATGGTAACACGGATTATAATATAACAAATGATACCTCTATGGAGGTTTCAGGTAGGTCGAGACGCGTGGCCAGCGCCAGCGCGTCTGGTGTGCGCGCGGGCAGCAGCCGGCACAGAGCGCGCGCGCCCCACAGCGCCGCGTGCTGCGAGCTCAGCGCTTCGCTGGATATGTATTCCTCTGCTATTGTCTCCGCGCTACGACCGTTGAACATCTGTACATAAACATTATATATTATAAAACGACTTGTTTGTCATCCTTAATAGTAATCACTGTTGTGGTTTAATATTCAGTCGCAGCATCATTTAGTCTGTGACAGAATCTCAAACATGTTTCTGTTTCAATTTTATTAACTCTGTCATTCAGTCTCATTATCGTCAACTAACATAGTAAATCGAATAAATAATTTAATTTAAAACAATAGTCGTAGATGATACTCAGCGCCTGATAATATTTTACTGCAAATGTAACGTACATTAACTCACTGATATATTAGTTTTAAAATATACTGAATACACGTAGTTCAAGTGACCACGTCTTAAATTAAATTAATACTACCTTTGTATCTTCTACAATTAACGAAGATTTTATAAACAACTTATTCGACTTCCTTCGAAAGTATAACAAACGAACATTTACGGATTGTGGATTCATCGATTTTTGTCATCAGTTGTTCGTCAACTTTTTATTGGTAAGCATTAAATTGGAACTTCGTTAGCTGTAAAACTTACCGCTTGTGTCTCAGTGTGTATAACCTCGGCAACACTCTCGGGCAACTCCCCTCGCTTGTGCTCCAGCCAGCTGTGGAAGCGCAGCAAGCAGTCGTGCAAGTGCGAGTGTTTGCTGTTGAGTCGCCACGCGCGTTTTATGCTCTGTAGCATTAGAAGAGGCTTTTCTGCGAAAATAAAAAGAACACTATACAATATTAAAACAACATATTAAGGATTTGAAACAAATAGATAGTGTTTATATCTACAATATTTACATAAGATTAATTCATTCTTCAGGAATACATCCTGATCTGCGTATTATAATCTAGACACAATTTATTTTTAAATCTCTATTTTATTCCGTCCGGTATATTCGTTGACAAATACTTATTTCAACATTTTGTAAATTATTATTTGTAATTATGCCGCTTTATTTATTTACGAATTTTGTAAGTTTTTATTTCTTCTTCTTATTGGTTACGATACGCTAGGGATTGTTTTTGTTTCTTCGTCTTGTCGGTTACGATACGTTAGGGATTGTTTTTATTTCTTCTTCTTATTGGTTACGATACGCTAGGGATTGTTTTTGTTTCTTCGTCTTGTCGGTTACGATACGTTAGGGATTGTTTTTATTTCTTCGTCTTATCGGTTATGATACGCTAGGGATCGTTTTTATTTCTTTGTCTTATTGGTTACGATACGCTAGGGACCGTTTTTATTTCTTCGTCTTATTGGTTACGATACGCTAGGGATCGTTTTTATTTCTTCGTCTTATTGGTTACGATACGCTAGGGATCGGTCCAATTTCTTCGTCTTGTCGGTTACGAAACACTAGGGATCGTTTTTATTTCTTCGTCTTATTGGTTACGATACACTAGGGATCGTTTTTGTTTCTTTGTCTTATTGGTTAGGATACGCTAGGGATCGTTTTTATTTCATCGTTTTATTGGTTACGAGGTAGTTTTTATATTTTATTCGGAATTTGCACGGTTAATCAAGAATGAAAAAAGTATCATTTTATTTACCTTTCCTAAAGTATATTTCAAAGGCCATAAGGTGCGTGTCTATTCTGTCCGCAGCGAGAGTCCGTAAAGGTTGTAAGAATTTCAGTGCTTGCTCTAACGGGTCTTCTGCCTGAAAAAAGTTAAATGACGTAATTAATTAAGTGCCCTTGCAAATTATAAAAAATACTGCCAAACTAAATCCGTTGTACTTGTGCCATTGATAAACCAAGTTAAATACTATGGGTGAGAAAAAGTTAATATTTTGTAATTGATCAAAACCGAAAAGCACTACAATTGATTTTCTATTAAATCGAGCCAATTTCAGCCAATTGATTCATAAGTAATTTATATTTCTCCTTTACTTCATTTATTAATTATAGTGCTGCTACAATACCTAGAAAAAGGTCATCTCTTTCTAAGTAGGTCGGGTCGACATTTGACTATTTGCGTTTAAAAGTTATTTCAAAGAGAAATGATAATTGAGGATATTCATCTTATTACATAACTGTAGTCATAATCGAATCAAAAATTTTAGGGTGAAGATCAATACAGTGATAAACAAAACAATCTTAAATAAATCAATTTTTCGGGCTAAAGCAAAAGCTTGAATTTAACGAATTAAAATATCACTTCGCTATGATTATTGAGGAAAAAATTAAGAATCAATAATCGATTTCGAATTCCATTAAAGAATCTAAATAACTGAATGTAATACGAGCGAAAACCCAGACAAAAGCTATTATGGGGAAAAAATTAAATTATATTAGATATTCGAAGTATATAATTTAAACAACGTACTCTCGCTAGTTTATCTGGAATAAGTTCATCGAGCTGCGGCGCTTCAGGGTCGCCCTGTTCTTGCTGTTGTCGGGCTTTATGATGCTGTTCACGCTTAACCTGTAAATATATATTAAGAGCTAATTTAAACAAATGTTTAAAAGACATCTTTCTATCAAACTTTGCAATTTTTAAGTGAGGTAAAAATTCTTTGTCCTCTGCAAGTGATTCTTACACTGAACACTTGTGGGGGTTATCTATATCTTTATATATAAAAGGAAAAGCTGACTGACATATCAACGCAGGGCCTAAACTATAATGGTTAGGAACTTGAAATTTTGCCCAGGGGTTCCTTTTATAACGTAGGGGAGCACTAAGAAAGGATTTTTGAAAATTCACCTCCTAAGGGAGTAAAATAGGGATGCAAAGTTAATATGAAACTTTGCCGTTTTTAAAGTTATTCATGTGAAATTCAATATGAAGGTTCTTCATTGAAAATCATGAAACATTGTAAAATATTTTTTCGTATTAAATATGTCTACAGATGATCTACAGTAAGCTTATATCGCAAAGCAAGCGCAAAGTTGCGGGTTATTTCTATAGTCATACTTAGCACTGTTGCCATCTGACCTGATCTTTGTAGCTAGATTTCTTGCGAAAAGTAGCTAGCATACTTTTTAGACTAAATAATTGAACAAAATATTTTTTTTCCGGATCATACAAACAAAACCTAATTTTATGTTAAAAAAGGATAAAAATGTTCGAGTAAAAAGATCATACATAATATTTACCTGAACTTGTGCTGCCAGCGCACTTTCCTGTTCAGCTTTACGTTTTGCTTTCCTCTGTTTATTTCTAAGTTTCTTCAGTTCTGATGGCGCGAGATTCTCTGTAACACAAGAAAAAATATTACTTAATAATGTATTTTTTTGCGACTTTTGTATTTTTTTTTCTGAGATCTATCTCTACCCACAAGCAAATTTTATTGGAGGAACAAATGAAGCAATCTTCTTTCCGTAAAGAAATATAAATGTATCTAGTTGATCAATAGTCAAATCTTTTTATTATTTATAATGCTTCTTTACATAGTATAAAATGAAGTCACTCCGCTGTCTTTCAAACTACTTAACGGATTTTAATGCAGTTTTCACCAATAGATAGAGTGATTCAAGAGAAAGGTTTATATCTATTATTATTCAAGCATATTATAATAGAGAATCCGGGACGGATCGCTAGTAGGTAATATCTCAAAAATATCAGGAGTTATCAGACTGTTAGTCCTACTGCTCCTTGACAACATAGAAAGTCGATATTAATAACACCGGTCAACACGGATTTTGAGTTTGACAACAAAATGTTAAATTTTGATTTCTTTTACCTTACTTATAATGGGTAAAATAGGTTTTTTGGTTAAAGTTTGCTTTTCTAGAAATTTCGTTTTCATAGAAAATCTCATATTATTTCGATAATAAAGTCTGTATGCTATTTTGCTACTCAGTCATATACAAAAGTAGTTGCTACAGTTTGTAATAGACATACATACACTCAATATGATAGAATGCGCGACTTGTCGCCATTTTGTTTTAAAGTATTACCAATTAATATTTTATTCTCCACTAAGAACTTTAAAACTTAATTATCAATATAAAACATACCAAAGCAAACTTATTTCTTCATAAATTGAGTTTTTGGTTATTTTTCAATGTAAACACTCAGACAATAGTCATTAAATAACAGACACGAAAAATTTTTTTTTTTTTTAGTTGACTTGTGTAATCAATCTCAATCCGAAATATTTTGATTATATATTAGAAACTCACTTCAAATTTTAATTTTATATGTACAAATTTGAATTTCGATTCTATTTTCTATCCAAAATCCAATTTGGATTGAGATTGATTATTCATTTCGGCCGCTTCTTCCTTCACTTCCACTTCCAGATATAGCAAAAATGTTTAGTAGCGACTTCAAAATTAAATTCACAGCTTTGTCTAGATATAACTTTCAAACAGAACAGGAAAAGTATATTGTCACACATGTCACGACTCAAAACCCGATAGCATCACAATAATTCTAGATTTTACTTTGCACTTCCGTTAACTTATCTCACAGATCCACACCTCCATCACTTGACCTTCGTATTACAATAATCTACTCGGAAAACATATAATTCACTGTATAACTGCATGAATAAAACACATTAGCATCGAGATTTATTTCCAAGAGATGAGGATTTAGTCCGAGTTTATTCTAACATTCAATTACAGGCGATAATTGACAACAATTTGCATTCTCATTAAGCACTATCGCGTCAGAACCTCCTTACCTTCGCTTCAATACTTGTAATATTTCAGATTTTAAAGCTTAATACTTAATTTAACTGTCAAGTCTATAATAGCTATTTAGACAGATAACAGTGATAATTTATGTAATCAAATAATTATTTCTAGATTTTATAAACAAACATACAAAAATAATGTTGTCTTCTATAATATATTAAAGATAGATAAAATGTAAAAACATTTTTTTTTATAATTTAAAAAAGCTGGAAACTACATCATCAGCTATTATTTTTTAATCTAAACTATCCTTGTCTATGTCCGTCCATGATTATTGTTCATTAAAACAATTTAGACTAAATATATGTCGGAAGTGTAAGTTAGGCTTAGGTCAGCCTTGTGTTGGGTTAACCTAACCTTAAGTTTAAACAGCAAACCTGGACAGTGAAAGTTAGTGTTACAATTGTGTTGAAGACTTTTTAAACCTACATGCTTGGGCACAAGTCCAAGGCACTGCTAAGGTTGCACTCGTAACTATCAAGAGAGGTACGTCATCCATTGTACATCTAGAATACGCATAAGTAGTGTCCCGTTGTTCCGAAAGTAAGCTTCCGGACGTCAAACTGTCTTCCCGTTTTCCGAAATCGCGCAAAAAATTTACCACGTTGTTGGTATTACGACAGAGACCTATTGTTTTTTTTTTTTTTTAGAAAATACTAGGGATATCTCATAACGTCACCTACCTCACTATGATGTGCCTGTTCCGAATATCCGAAAAATTGTTTTGTTTGATTTTTTTTTCACCCGTGGATGTCTGAAAGACTTCCGTCCCGTTGTCCGTGTCCCGTTTTGAGTGAAAAATAAAATGGTCACTTTACGTATAACCGATTGTATATTCAATCTCTCTTCCAGCTGTACTCACCAACCCACCTCTTACTATTTCTCCAACATATTATTTAAATTAATAGTAAAAATTGAAACTTACTTGGCAATATTCATTTAATATAAAAGAACCATCAATTATTATTATTGAGCACTTGCAATACTAAAATCCTAGCATGTGCGAAGAGCCTAACATCCTAATATAAACAATCAAGGTTTCTAATAATAATAATTGAAGTATGATGTTTACATGAAGCAAAACCCAGGCGGGCTGTCGTATAAATAACATCTGATGTAATTCCAGCCAGATTACATTCAACGTACCTACAATTTTTTACCTATGTCAATCATCGCTAAACCTGTATGTGTGTATGTACGTGTAATGAATATATGAAATGTCATGAAACATACTCATTAAAAGTAAGTTTTTGTATGAAACCGAAATAACACTTGCTTTTGATAAGTTCATCGTGATGAATTTATCGCCTTTTTTGTGTACAGTTAATTAATTATGTAAAACACATTTACAAAGCATCAAGTATTTATATTTATTATCTGTTCTTACTTGTGCGAAAAGATTAAAAAAACAAGAAATATCTGGACAGAAACGTTCAACGTCTAATATTTTTATTTTATTGCAGAAAATGTTTTTATTTAACTATCTATTAACTACTTGTTCTCGCTTCTCAGAGATCAATAGAAATTTCGATAACCTTCACAAACATATGCAGAATTCTCCAAAATTTCATCACAATTTAATGAATGTTTTGAAACGCTAATGGATGTAGTTGAAGCATAAACATACAACACATTCATTGTTATCTTACCTACTACTAGTAACTAATAGTAAAATAAAAGATAATGGTAAGAAATACGAGTCGGAAAATATCTTTCGAATGAACATAACCGTTCGACAGGTCCGACAAGTGAAACCTATAATTACTGTTATCGCTTTTTTTGTAGGTTTCAATACATAGTTTCACAATAATATGATTTATAATGAAAATATTTCTACCGATGTCATTGAACCATATTTAAGATGAACGTCAATTTTTGTGCGTGAGGAAAATTGTGGTAGTGAAGGAGGAAGGAGAAGTCATTAATTTTTTTATTGGGAAGAGGAATTTTCCTTCTCTTAGCGTTAGTATCTATCACCTCCATTCAGAGCGTTATTATCTATCACCCACTAGGAAACGACCTCAAACAGTCCTGAGAAGTAGGGATGCAAGAAACTCAGCATACTATTTCTTTTCAATATATTTTTTTAATGCTATCTCGCATCATTTACAAGGCGTGATCATCATCAAAAAAATGTTTAATGTTATAATAGCTTTTGCGAATACGTGTAGATATGTTTTGTCAAATATAGGCTATGTTTAGATTTAAAGTCGCATATTTAATAGTCTTAAATTCGCAATCCCCTAATTATCTCTTATTAAATTCTAAGCACATCCGGGCGCTCGTGCCACAAAGACGCGAAGCTGAGGTGACATCAGATCCGGTCGGCAGCGATTCAAGTGGAGCATGTGCAGTCGTGACTTGATTGTCACACGAGGTCACGATAGATTTTTTCATAGAGCACCAATAAAAAATAATTCAATCCAAAAATAAAACTACAATAAACAACAGAAGTAGTAGCGTAAAGTATTTAGGTTAACCTAACTGAAGACGAATGTTTCAATTGTATGAAAGGATTCTTTAAGCCTACACCTTAGTCACAAGTCCAAGGCACTGCTTAGGTTCCTCTCGTAATTGTAAGAGGATCATAATGTTTAGTTAGTTATCGGTTCAGTAGCAGTAATGTTGCGTACCCAATGGATTATCCAATATGACACCCTCTTAGTGTTTTTCAATATACCCCCTTACCTTCTCTTTCTCATTTTTCCGAGTTACATATTATTATAATGCTCTGTATTCATATTTATAGTATAATTTTGTTTTTGAGGATGTCCTAGCATGGCTAGCCTGCGTTTGTCTAAAAAAAGATCGTGCGAGTGTTACTTATATTCTGAGATGTTTGTAGAAACGAATAATCTTAACTAACATTTTGATTATAATGATGTAAAGTGTAGGTATATGTTTAAGGGCTAGGCTAGCGGCAAGACAAACGAAATTCACATATCCATTTTAGGAGACTATAGCTAACTGAAGCAAAAGTGCTGTGTTAGTCTTACTATAATTAAACTTTAGTTCAATTAGTGTAGTTGCTTATACACGTAATTCTTGCACAATGTATTACCATATAATAACACATAATGCAGACATAACAATATTAACTAATAATATGGCATAGTTAGACATTTTAAAATAAAATTTCATAATAAATAATCTCAGATGACAGTATTTTATTAAAATAATAAATATGTGTAATTAATTGTACACCTACTCAACTCTCATATAGAAATAACAAACCTGCGCACGCGCACTAACACGAGCACACCGCGATACCACGACGCCGGTGATTTGCAAACACAATGGATCGTTGGGTTTCTTTAAGGTCACTGACCATTATGGTATTAACTACTACTGTGATCATTTTGGGACTGATAATATGTCATTTATAATTAATTTATGCACAGTGTTAACTCCAGTGAAGTCACTCGATTTAACGATATAACGTTGTAGTAAACAATACTTCATAGATACCGAAAGAAAAAGTAAGAACTGCAGTCGTGTTCATTTATTTGTTTATTGTTGTTTTTTTACCTATCACGCAATTAAATAAGTTTCCATTTAACGGCATAAAATGCGCAATATCAAGCTACCCACTGCTATTAGTCGATGTTATAAAATGTTTTTCAAGGATGTCGGAAAACCATCAAACCTCCGGAGAGATGTCGCGAGATATGGCTTAATCCACTCCCCCATCATCTGATCAAAAGTAAGACTTTTCAAAAAGTGTATTTCTAGTAATTACATTTTGTGTATTTACTTTTAATAAACAATTTGAATCATTATTTTAGTATCTTTGCATCTCTTATTTTTATTTAACCCAGTTTCACATCGTTTTTTGCGAAATGAATAATCTGATATTTGTCTAGACCCCTTAGCATCACACGTAATTAATGTCGATGCAATTTATTAAATCACATGAAATGATATAAGAATTTATTCATTAAAGTAAACTAACAAATTATAAAAATCGAAGTAAAATTCTAAGAGTATATTTAATAAAAGAACTATCACTTCTGCATCATTTTCTCACATCAGAGGTGGGATGATACAATGGTAAATTAAATTGTAATCGTTTTAATATCAGCATACAAATAAGACATCACGATCTGTCGATTGTTTTTGTATAAAACTAGAAATTAAATAGTTTTTTCATAACTAAAAGGCTCACGAGTATAAAAACAACAGCAACAAAAACATTAGATAACAAAAAATTATGGTTATCGGAAAACCAACCGAAGGATTTAAATTAAACAATAAGTTTTTTTGTGATTTAATGTGGCTATACATATAATAAAAATGTAATTTATCGCATGTCTGTAAGTAGGAAATATTTAAATAAACTCAATCCCTCGCATTGTTTGTGTCTGTCAGTATGTTTTGTACATCACGCAAAAACTGTCGCAGAAAATTGCTGCAGGTCTTTTTTTAATGACGGAAAATGTAATTACGTTTTATTTAAATCGGATGTTAGGAAATGTTTTAGTCCAGCAAAGTTACAGCGAATAGTAATTTATGCTAGTATACTACAAGTGCATGTACTCGTTTGTAGACACGCTTACGATCAAAGGTGTCGAAATTGCATGGGCTGAACATACCATTGTTCACGAATCGATATTCAATGTTAACTCACGTTTAGTAAACAATACAAGTATGTTACTTAATTGGAGATGTAGTCGTGGAAGCGTGAGTTTTACCATATACGAGTACGAACATTCACGTATTGCCAATCAAAAAGATTTTTAACGAGATTTATATGAACTGTGTACCCATCACTTTATTCTACAAGATAATTATTAACAATCGGATTTCAATTGTATATGAAAAATCTCAATTACTTCCCATTTAATTTTCAAATATCTTCGAAAAATTTATTTTATTTACAGTTTTATCAATTAGATACATTAGATGAACTCATAAAGCATTAATTCCCAAACTGCTCTATATTAATCACTAGGGATCGCGTACAAGTTCCAGGAGGTTTAAGAACAAAAATTTTCTGCAGATGGTAGGTCTAAAAAACTGGCGTTGTAAAATCAGCGGAATCAGAAAGATAATACACTGAAATTTGTTGCTTTTTTGTTGCTAATTCGTTGTTAAAAAAATAATTTTTTGCTCGACCCTCTCCGACTGATTCTCTTCAAAAACGTTTAGCTAAGGTTAACGCGACCAGCTACTGAGAAGAACGGCAACGTCACATGCGCGAATAATATTGTATGCTAAAATCAACTAACTAAAAAAAAATTTAAAAAAATTAAAATAATTATTAAGAATTTTTTTTTCCTTAGCTTATCTTTCTGCAACAAATTGACCCCTATTCGCTTGATCGATCACTCCACATCCAGTGATTTCCACGCTATCTTAATGTAAAGTTAGCGTTATCTCCGATTTTTCGCGATCGGTTCGAGCAAAAAAATTATTTTTTTTGCAACTAATTAGCAACAAAAAAGCAACAAATTTCGATGTATTTTTTTTCTGATTCCGCTGATTTTACACCGCCAGATTTTTAGACCTGCAGATGGTAAATGATTAGCTTGCTTTGCTTTGTGGACCCTGAACGACAAAATATTTGAAATTCTTTACAAATTGCCATCGTAATCACGTTACCCAAAACAATTACAGGATAATTTAAAATAACCGAAAGGATATTTACTATCTGACGCATAAGTCGCTTGAATTGATTTGTTTAAAAACTACATTGAGGTTGCACTGGCACTTGTTCCTAACAAGATTCTAATGTTCGAGCAATTTGCATTGCATCCGGTCTACTTACTTTATTCTATTTATAGACACTACTATATTGTAACAGAACCATGTTTGTATATCTATTAACTAACATTATTAGTGTGAAGGTTTATTTATACTTTCACAAAACAACAGATTGATAATCCTAAAAGTCAAGTTAAATAATGCCAAATAAGATGACGATTCTAGCTCCGGTACAGTCTAGCAACACCTTTTAGTAACGTTTGTGTGATAAGAAGTTCGTAATTAAAACCCGTTAACGGTCCACTGCTGAGCCAGGTCTTCTCCTCAGAGTAAGGAAGGGGTTAGGCCATAGAACCAGCGTGGTGATCCAGTGCGGGTTGGCAGACTTCACACATCTTTGAGAACCTTATGGAACTCAGGAGTGCAGGTTTTCCTTTACCGTTCCAGCAAGTGACAATTAAAACACACATAGCTCAGAAAAGTTAGAGGTCCCAGGATCGAACTCGGACTCCTGAGTCATACATTCAAGTTTTAACCACTGGGCCATTACTGCTTAATTATTAAAGGAGTTCGTGGTGATTCATTATTAAAATAAGCTGAGTCGCGACAGTACCGTGCAGTTTCTACAGAAAATATTGACTTATCAAAGTGAAGTATGACCCCTAAGGTTAAAAAAATTTCATTGATTATGAGGTAGAGCAGTTGAGGTGAGAGAGCTCTATAAACCTAGCCCTCGGCCTCAGGTCTCACAATGCTGATAGTCTGTGTTGAGTACATGTTATTATTGTCTTAACGTGTTACTATTCAGTAAATAAGATTATATAAGAATCAAAATCAAAAATAATGAACTTATAATTTATTCAGATTTCATAATTCATTTAATAATTTAAAACCTGATTTCAGTTTATTGCACTGTGACATCGAATGATCGGAGCGACAAACATTGAATTACTTAATCAATGCCTGGAAAAAACCATTCGCAAGGTAAATAATAAAATGTACGTAAGCTACTCCGTACCTAAAATAATAAATGGACGATTACTTCATTGTAATAATATTTCAAATAATTATTTAAAAATTTTTAATTAGAAGCTTTCATAATATCCTGTGTAACATATATGGTTGAAAATTAAAGCGAGTAATTTATTTTTTGCAATATGTTTATACAAAATATTTTAACAGTGTTGATACATTGCAAAAACGGATATGCCAATTGATGAAAATAATATAACAATAAAACATAGAATTTAAAAAAATGCTAGCCTCGTGATCGCTTCCTGACATCTCATATAAAACTATGTCAGTTAATCTAGTTAATATCATTTGTATTTCCCAGTCCCAAATTAGTTCAGTCTCATCTAAAATTGGTAAAATCTTCAATTTAAGGGTTCACACCACACATACATAATGTTCGTTATGAAATTCTTTTTTTTTCCAATAGCAAAATTAACTATATCCCTTAAGATATGCCAGTCTGTAGGGAATCCTCCAGGGTTTGCAAATTTACACATGTCCGGTATTTTTCATACGAGTATAGTATTATTTTTAACTACGTCCTGCTTTTAATGCACTTCATCGAGCGAAAATTTTAAATAAAAAAATATATAATTTTTTGCTATGACTTATTGTCATGTGAAAAGCCAACTAAAAAGGAGAAGAGAAAGTAGAAAAAGAAGAAGCCTAATAAGAATTTTTAAGCATTTATATACATTATTAAAAAAAATTTACTTATTCAATGTTGGGGTTTTTATAACACTGATTTAGTTGTATGAGTAATACACAAAAACTATTGGACGATATTGGATACGGTTTTCATGGTTGCAGGTCTGAGAGCAATTTTAACAGGTTGTCAAAAGTTATTGTCATTTAAACATGTTAAGCCCAGCGAAGTTAAGGCGGATAACTAGTAATAGATATACGTAGGTAGCTAATAAAAGCGGACGTGTTTACGTAAGCAGGCGCATTGTGCTTAATCCTAGGACACGTCGCACACACAAATTGCTGCTCTAATTCACCGGTTTCGCAAAACTAATGAAACCGCGGCCCTGAGGCCAGAGCCCACTGTCTCACCGGATGTTAGGGTCAAATTTGAAATAAAACTACATTTACTATCCTCATAATAGCTATATATTTTTAATTAAGCTACGTTCAATATTTATTCAGGTAGTTTAGGTTTAGCTACTTGAAATAGAATGTTTTATTATTTTCTGATACAAGTTAATATTTCTTAAACTTGTTCAAAAACATATGGAAAAGAAAACGTAGACAAATATCATAGAAAAACTGTGTTATGCACACGTATATGTACTTAGAGTTAATTAAAAATGAGAAAGAAGAGTTGTAGTAGTATATACGCAGACTAACAGTATGACGGCTTGACTAGAATATCCTCCTGGGGGTTATACTTTAGACTCAGAGCTTTAGAGTTACTCCTAGAATACTACGCGATATAATTAATCATTATTCTGTCGTGACAGCGTATTAATTTTGCAATCTCCACTTCTTTGATTTGTGTGTATCAGTTGGCCAACATTCAAGAAAGTAAAAATGCTACTCATATCAGCCCTACCAACCTCAAATAACGGGATGTTACTCAAATTATAAGTGTTGCCAACATCATAATTAACATTAGTTAATGAAAAAGAAAGCAATAGAGTCAATAAATACTTTTTTATTTAACAAAATTATTATGCAACTTGTACATACTGCAGGCAATAATAAAATCTCTAGAGGCAATCATTAAATAGTTAAATATTAAGTCAGCAGAACAATTATTCCCCGTGAGGGGACGGGTTAGAATACTATTCCCCTCTGCCGCTGGGAGAGCATCTCGTAAGAGCCGAATAACCCAGCACCCCCTTTGGTGGTAGGGGATCTGTTCCCCGACTGGCTTGCGACCACCAGCATGCGAATCTGACCGCCAAGTGTCATAGACGCGTTCCGGTCGAGCCGCATGTGGGCCAAACTTACCCCCTCTCTCTCCCATCTCATTAATGCTGCGGATCTAGTGGACTCTGGACTCTTGCTCAGGGTCCGCTGAATCCGCATCATTTATTTTTCTTTACTTCCCCTCTATCTCCCACTATCTTCGGGGATGCAACGCATTGACAAAACGAGAGTATCTCTTGTTTTGCCGATGTCCATGGGCGATGGTGACCACTTACCATCAGGTGGACCATCTGCTCGTTTGCACCTTATCAATTAATAAAAAAAAAAAAATTAATTACCCATTAAATCACTGAGTTATTCAGTCATTAAAATAAGCATAAATCCAACGAAGTAAAGAGACAAGCTCTATAAAAAAAACTATTACTATGGTAATTTTAAACGTAATTTAAACTGAAACTGCGAGATCACCATAACCTTACACCATACTTAACTCTTAAACTTCAAAGACCTTCTAAAAACGTCAGCAGGTGCTTTAAAAATGCATTGTTGTCTAGATATTAAGCACAGGTAGTTTAAGCAACAGGTGCGGTTGTGAAATAAAGCATTCGCAGGTTGCTAACGTTCTAAAATCTATACATATAATAAAAATATAACTTATCGATTGTCTGTACGTAGTATATACTTAAAGTTAATCATTTCATTTTCATTAATTTAGATCAAAAAACATGTTTTTCTTCAATTCTTAAATAATTTACATATTGCCTTTTTTTTATTATTACATAATTTAAGGAAGCATCTGTAGATAAACTAGGGAAACCTGTATTTCAGCTGCTGTGCCAGACCCCTTTGAAAAGCGTATAAATGGCTTAATTTTAAGTCCAACTATATTTTAATGTAATTTGTTATTTTTATCATCATTAAAATTTTGTCTATCTGTACATGTATCACACAAAAACTACTGCACGAATTTGGTTACGGTTATCACAGTTGTATTGCTGCAGGTCTTGAAAAGTTTATTTTTATCGTTTAAAATTTTTTTAGCCCATCGAAACTAGGGCGAGTCGGCTAGTACTAAATAAGTACAAAGCCCGACAGCGTTCGGAAATTATAAAACACGGGCACTCCAATCATTTCATATACAATGCTAGCCCTGACAACGCCCTAGTGTCGCAACTTACGAAACTAGACCAAACAACTTCTGGCTCTATCTGGTTTCCTACACTTTGCGAACACTCATTTAGCTTATAAACGTGGGATTTCTAGAGCATTCTGTACAACAAAATAAAACAAACTGTAAATATTATTGCCAATTCTACAAAAAAAATCCATCAACTTATTAAGCATCGTTGTCATCGTTAGGTTAGGAAATAACAACATATTTCGAAAGAAAGTGATAGCTTTTCCTAGAAGGAAGAACGAAGAGGACAACTTGAGTAAATTCCGTGAACATGAGTGTGAAAAGGAAATGAAAAAATGACTTTGGACGATGACTACCACTTTCAATAGTTTTACATTGTATTCAATCTTAGTTTGTTGACATTTATTTAGACATTTATTTATTTTGGAAATATATCGTTTTTTCAAGCGGCGGATATCTCGTAACATAAATCGATTGGCATTCGTTTAAATCTCTAAATTAAAGCTCTATTATATCATGTTATTATCATTAATAATAGCGCATCGCTAGAGGCTAGCAGGTGGTGTACGTACGCGCGTGCCCATGTCGCAATCAATCCAGTGATCAGCGCAATGTAAGTCATCAATTCGGTTGATAAAGGCCGTGTCAGACGTGCAGACGTGCGGACGCACCGACGTGATTGTTGCTTCACATCTGATATATATCTGGGGCACATCTCACGTGTGATACGGATTTTTGAAATTTTTAAATTGAGCATTCATTAAAAAAACATATCTAAAAATGTCTGTATGTTTATATTCTAGCCTGTCTTAATCTAAGTTCTAAGAATCTATCATTGATCCCTCGTATATCTTATCAAATGTTTGAAGAAGATATGTAATAAAACTTAACGCCGTTATAACAACAATAATTTACTTACCATACTTACCAATAATTACCGATTTACCGATAATTATACTTACCATATAAACTAAACGACTTGTCATCATATTTATATATTAACTAATTATTAAGAATTTACCAGTTATGCAAACTTAGTTTACCGTACAGTGACCATCTCATTGAATAATGAAATAACTATTACGAGATGAATGATAACCACTCAATAATTACGAAATCAGACCACCAGCAGAAAACAATGCTATTCACTTTTATTAATCACGAATCAGAGACGAAGTTAATCATATTTATTGATGCATATTAAGTTTATACGCTACTAATGATAATTTAATATAAATGACTGCAGGATAGGGATAGGAGTACCTACTTTATTTTTCATAAATATAAATCATGTTTGTCTGGACTAATAATTTAACTCTAAGAATCAAACTATTTTAATTTCATGTAAATAATAAACCTATAATTATTTAGTTTTATTTGAATAAACAAATAAAAATGCACATCGTAAATTAGCTCTCTTTAACCCTTTGACGACCAAGGGACATATTATGTATGCGGCGTAAGTAAAAAAGATAAAGATGTCGGAAACTAGAATATACAATCATTTAAAAGCAACATATATTCACAAAGGATGGTCTATCATGAAAGCTACATACTATTCAGACAGGAATCTAAACAGTGCCTTGGACTAGTGCCCAAGGTATAGGCTTAAGGGATACCTTCAAGTAATTACTACACTCGTCTCCACTGCCCAGGTTTTGTGTTTAAACCTATGGTTAAACTCCCATAAACCTAACCTACCCTAAGGCTAACTTTTCCGACAAATATAATTTTAAAACTGTATAGTAAGTTTTTTTTAAATGCTATAAGAAAGTTATAACTATGTTGCTTATGCATTTTCCAAGCATTTGTTATTATTCTTATAAAGCTAATTACGACACAAATATGACTTGTTTAATAAAATCGTCATTGAAATGTTTGAATAAGATAATTGCTGAAACAACTTTTTATATTGATACGATCTGTCAATTTTATAGAACATGAAAAAAAATTGTACTGTTATCTAATATATAAAATTCTCGAGCCGCGGTATTCGTTACAAAACTCCTCCGTAACGGCTCGACCGATTTTTGTGAAATTTTGTGTGCATATCAGATAGGTCTAAGGATCGGTCAACATCTATTTTTTATACCCCTAAATGATAAAGGGTGGCCTACCCCAATTTTTTTTATTTATATGGCAAAACAACGTTTGGGGGGTCAGCTATAATAATATATTAATTCCATTAGTAAATAATTATTATATCTTACAATAAAACTCTTGTTTTATAGCAATTTTCAAAAAATAATTGTACTCAAAGAGTAAGTAACTAAAAATATCAAGTGTTTAGAATCTCATGACGTATATAAATGCATGGTCATGGATCTTATTAATACTTATTCAATAGGAAACACGACACTAATTATAAGAAACAAATAGTAATTACAAGTAACAATGAACTACGCGTGACATATCCATCAAAATTACAATATTGGTCCCACTTCCGTTTGTTAGATCCCCTACCTTCCGGGCACTTCCGCATTGACATAATAATTCTATTTGACCTTTCGTATGAAAACCTTGGGATATGTGTGTTAATTTGAAAGGGTATATGACTCAGTTAAATGTCTTGAGCTCATAGGTTCAAAGGAAATATTAAAATATTTATGTATTCAAATGGCATGCGTATAAAATTGTTTTATAAGCGATTATTAAAATTATGATCACATATCAAAACCTGTACAGTACCAAGTACCTACACCAACAACAGCTTATTTAATACTAATCGATCTGCCCTAGTTTCGCTGGGCTAAAACCTTTTTTTAATTCATCACAACCCTTCAATGGCCCATAGTCCACCACGCTGGCCCAGTGCGGGTTGGCAGACTTCACACACCTTTGAGAACTTTTTGGGAACTCCCAGTAGTGCAGGTTTCCTCACGATGTTTTCCTTCACTGTTAAAGCAAGTGATATGTAATTGCTTAAAACAAACATAACTCAGAGTGAAAGGTGTGTGCCCAGGATCGAACCTCGGACCTCCCGAGTAAGACTTGAAGTTTCAACCACTGGGCCATCACTGCTGTTTTAATTACCTACAATACATTTTTTCATGACATTAGACTTAAATTAAACAAAACAATTTTTGGCCCGCTCAAGCATGAAGTATTAGGGTAAGGGGGGGATTCTTTTATTGCTTATTATTGATGACATGGCGTATTGGTTGTCTGCATGGTGATGACGTCAGCGATAAAAAGTAAACACGCAAATTGAAATATTAAAATGTGAATATCTTGCTCAGTGAGAGGTGAGAAAAATGGATGCGTCAATTTTTACGTAGGCATAGGGGGGAAGGGCTAGGAAAGGGTAAAAAATTTCAAAAATATTGCTTAAGTAATACTTGAACTGACACCGTACCCAATTTCAAGCAGTAGTTGTGATGTGATGTGCGCACAAACATTAGGAAAGTCAGAGAAATAAAAATATTTAAAAAAATATTGATATTGCTACTATATGTATGAACCCTATATATTACATTTTTTTTGTATATCTTCTGTCCAAAGATAATTCTACAATTTTCAATAACTGTTTTATACGATACATTTTCTGTAACATACAAGTGAATACTAAATACTTTGACAGTTACATTATATACACATATATTAAAGATAGCTTCACAGCACGAAAAAACGTTAATCGTTCTCCTAGTTTGTCGGTAAAAAAGTAATTGGACTCCATAAATGAAGCATCATCGTAGATTCGTGTCATGAATCTGTAAGTGTATTTCTACACACTAATATGTAGCAACACTTTTCATGACCTTCGTATGACTAGGAATTCCTAATGGAATATTTTAAACCAGGTCGACAACTAATAATCTCTTAATCTAATTTTCTAATAGAACAGACGGAGTTAGGCAAGTTATTTCATTAAGTAAACATTGTCTAACGTACTGATAACTTAGTGCTAATTTTGAAGAAAACGTAAGAGGAACAACGAGTAATATCAAACGACCTTTTGTCGTTAATAAACTGTGTCAGTCGGTTTACAAACCGCAAAAAGAACATTTTAAATTTTATTTATCTTATAAAAGGGCATCATGCACAAGCAAATCAAATAGTCAAATATTTCAAAATCTATTGTTTAACAAAGTCACTACACAATAAAATAAAAAGCAAAACAAGAAAATATCTACTTTCTTCAACCAAGGGCGCACGAAACGTAATTACAGAACGATTCCAACAAAACAGGCTTCCAGCACCAGCACCCAATATCGCAACATTATTTTAGATATAGCAATGATAACTGAACGTTTCCGCGATTGCATTACATTCTTTAGACAAAGGAATTAAAATAATGAATAAATATCTTGAATGAAACAACTTCTTTGTGTACTATTAGCAAGTAATACAGATATTTTTAATGTAATATAAAGGTTTCTTTTCTAATCACGAAGTATTTCCGTTACGAGTTAGAATATGTCAAATGTTCAATGTCAACTTTAACGTCTCGTGACATGACTGTCTCTCAGTGTCTATTATAAAATGATAAGAACCCCGAAACCATTGATATTGATGAAATTTTGCACACTGTGTATAATTTGGTCCAACAGCCAACTTGAGAGATTAGGAAAGTCAGACAAATTATTGCAACTAAAAGATTGTAAGAAATGAAAGTGTAGGTTAGTTTATTGATACAACACCAACATGTTTTATTATCTATGTTACATAAGCATCCTAAAAATGGCAACGTGTTGAAATTGGATTTGTTCATAACAGTTCTCACCCGTGAGGGGACGGGTTAGAATACAATTCCCCTCTGCCACTGGGAGAGCATCTCGTAAGAGCCGACTAACCCATCACCCCTCGGTGGTAGGGGATCTGTTCCCCGACTGGTTTGCGACTACCACCATGCGAATTCGATCGCCAAGTGTCATTGACGCGTTCCAGTCGCATTTAGGCCATAGTTAGCCCTCCTCCCATCCCATTAATGCGGCGGCTCAGGTAAACACTGGGTTCTCGTTCAGGGTCTACTGAAACCGCAGTATTCTTCTCTTTATTCCCCTTTCTTAATCTATCTTAGAGGTGGCAACGCATCGGCATAACAAATCACTCTCTTGTATTGTATAGGGCGACGGTGTCCACTTACCATCAGATGGGCCGTCTGCACGTTTGCCAACTACCATAAAAAAAGTTATTTTTGTGTATTTTTTTTTATTGAATGTGGTTTTTGAAAGTTTATTTTCCAATAACAACTTTACGCGGCCTGTATAATATAGTGCAATACCGTACATGAAATCAAATATGTATTTAGAGTATAAAGACGCCATTGTTTGTAATGCCATCACCGATTGAATCATCACTATAATCGATCCAGCCATATTGAGATCCTGATACGATGTAATGATACCTCGTGTATGACAAATGATTTCATTACCTTAATGGATTTTGTGTGATGTCAACTATTAACGTTTTAATTAAATATAGTAGAACTTGATTATAGATTATGGAAAATCCTTTTTCCTCTTCTATTCTTGTTTTAATTATTCTGAATAAATTTAAATATAGATGAAAAATATTTAAATTTTTAGCTGTTACATTTTTTTTATACAGCAAGGATATTTTTAGTCTGTCATGGATTAATATATTGTCTAGGAATATTTATAGATAAATAATTATAATATAATACCTAAAATGTGAAAGGAGGTTTGTTTGTTACGCAATCACAAAAACGGCTATACGGACTTCAACCAAAGATCCTTGAGTGAAGAAGGGAATGTTTCACCCCAAAACCGGTCAACAAATTTAAATAAAATATTGCAATAAGACACTTAATAACCCGGAATAACACAGAAAACTTTTTATCCCGAAACTAAGCTTAGTACCGTATAAAATTCTCTGTCTGTTTAGTAGAATACACAAGAGAGAGTGAGTAGTCTTTTAGTGGAGACGTTACGTTACGGAGTTAGTGAAACATTTCACAAATTAAGTCGCGGACAGATAGTTCTGTATATATATTTAATTAATCAGACCTTGTGGTTGAAATTCATTGTCATAATATTCAAGGGCAATAGAAAAATGCTCATTAAGTTGTCAGTTTATCCAAACGTGAAACGATTAATTAATATTGTTATCAAGAATTCCATCATAGGAATCGTAACCCGTCCTTACAAAGGCTGATGTGATTAATAAGAAAACTATTTGTGCTTATATGGTTGTTTGTAGATATTCTATTTAGTTCCAGGAATTTATAAACGTGATGTTCACCATGAAGCTTTCCATGAACAGAAGTTCCGAGATTACTCAAAACGATAGCAAATCTTTGAAATATTATGAAGAACTTTCACCCGTGAGAGGACGGGATAGAATACTATTCCCCTCTGCCGCTGGGAGAGCATCTCGTAAGAGCCGAGTAACCCAGCACCCCCTTGGTGGTAGGTATCTGTTCCCTGACTGGCTTGCGACCAACAGCATGCTTTCTCTCAACTTCTTGCTCCAAAAGTTTCAGCATAAAATCAATCCAACAGGAAATATTATCAGGGTAATCCATTGTTAAATGAAATCTGTCCACATTTCAAAGCTGAATTGACGACGACCTCAGCAATTAAGTCGCTCGAAATATTTCATAAACAGTGCTAGTTTCGCGGCGGAAATGACACTTAATCGGCTTTACTTTCCCTCAAAACTTAACCCTCACCCTCGCACCCTGCACTCCCTCGGACAATATGCCAAGTGTCATAGACGCGTTCCAGTCGAGCCGTATGTGGGCCAGACTTACACTCTCCCATTCTATTAATGCTGCGGATCCAACGCATCGGCAAAACAAGAGAGTATCTCTTGTTTAGTCGATGTCCATGGGCGATGGTGGCCACTTACCATCAGGTGGACCATCTGCCCGTTTGCACCTTATCTACCATAAATAAAAGAAAGCCACTCATGTAATAAAGGATATATAACTATAATACTATAAGACAAAAAGATCTAGCTATTATAATTCATACCATTTATTCGCAATGGCAGCTTGCGATAGAACTAAGAGACAGGTTTCTAAGAAAGTTGTTAAATATAGCTCACCCACTTAATGAATAGGGAAAGTGTCCTTTCCTTTCAACTGAATTGTATCACTTTCGCATCGCTAACTGTATTAATTATAATTGTACTTAGTTTATTAACTCCTCTTATAGAACAAAAATTCGCAATTTCTAAAACGTCAATCAAATTATAAATGCAATGTCCTCACACCTTGTCTGTCTGTTCACTATAACTCAAAAACTACTAAACGGATTTTCATGTTATTTTCCCCAATAGACAAAGTGATTCATAAGGCAGGTTTTTAGGTGTATAATTTGTTAAAGTTTTGTGTAAATTGGTAGAGATATGACGATGATTGTTAAAGATGTCGGAAAAAGTCAAGCTGCCCCCCAGGCAGTTTTTTTATAGAAAACATTGCCTAATCCCTTTTGATATGTAACAAAACATTGGCATAATATGCTCTACTACCCGTGCTAGGACGAAGCCAGGGTGGTGGGTTACTAAAAGCCGAGGCAAACTGTGTTTAACAAGCAATAAATTTGTCTAAACATTTGAAATGCATGTCAATGCAAAATAAATTCAATTTAAAAGCGATTTTTTCGCTAATTTAGACAATATTCACGTATTATGTGCAATTTACAAAGCGACCCCATTCCCATAGTTCTTACACGTTCATTTTTGTGTTTACAAACAAGATGTACGCGCTTACGAGTTCGCAGAAACATCGTACGTGTCAATTATAATACAAAGCCGAAATTCTTAGTGAGCTCATTGCAAAAATATGTCTATTGTAAATAATCAGTAATTTATATATATAAAAAGTCGGGTTTGTTCAAATACTTATAACGAAAACGGCTGGACCAATTATCATGATTTTTGGTTTGTTGTATTTATCTCCGTCCCGAAGATTGAACTAAGAGAAGAAAAAAAATTAAATAAAAGAAAAAACATTTACCCATATAAAATGTTTATATGATTCGTAACTGTCAAACATTTAATGCTCATCCCGTCGATACGGTAAACTCTACCCTCAAATTAAAGAACGTATTTAATTTAATTAATCGACAAGATATAGCCACAATATTCGGATAATGGCACAGATCACGATAATGTGGTATTTTAGATTTTAAAAATGTAGAATATGAAACATTTTTAAAGATAATATTATTGTATGCACATTGTTCATGTCTAAGACTTATTAATGCACATTGGCTCAATAATTAATATTTATGTTATATATAGGAATACTCATCTTTGTGTATGTTTGTTTATAATAGACTAGCTTTTATGCGCAACTTCGTTTGCGATATTGAGGTAGTTATATTAGCCTACAGTAGATAGTCTGTAAACATATTTAATAATTTCATGATGAAAAAATATTTTACCCTTGTTTCATGACTTCCAATAAAGAACCTTCATACTGAATTTCATTTGAATAACTTCAAGAACGGCAAAGTTTCATACTAACTTTGCACTCCCGTTTTACCCCCTTAAGGGATTATATTTGAAAAAATATTTTACCCCTGTTTCATGACTTCCAATGAAGAACCTTCATACTGATTTTAATTTGAATAACTTCAAAAACGGCAAAGTTTCATACTAACTTTGCACTCCCGTTTTACCCCCTGAAGGGATTATATTTGAAAAAATATTTTACCCCTGTTTCATGACTTCCAATGAAGAACCTTTATACTGATTTTTATTTGAATAACTTCAAAAACGGCAAAGTTTCATACTAACTTTGAACACCCATTTTACCCCCTTAGGTGGTGAAGTTTTAAAAATCCTTTTTTAGTTCTCCCCTACTATAAAAGGACCCCTGTGAAAAATTTCACGTTTCTAACCCGTATAATTTAGGCGCTGCGTTGATATGTCAGTCAGTCAGTTTCTCCTTTTAAATATATAGATAAATTCAAAAATTGATTTCACTGATAGAAAACTACGCTATTCCTATACGCTATAAACATTCGATAATATTTTTAAATGACAATAATTTTTCCTGACATTCTATTTAAATGAACTAAAGCCTAGATTTTAAGTTAGACTTGCAACAATGAAGCCCGTATCAAATTTTGGCGCAGAAGTTTTAGTGTAAATATACCTATCTATCTACAAACATTATTATATTATTTATTTTGGGATTTCTAACATTAATAAATCCATTTTATATATAGTCACAAATATGTATATTTGTCAATTAGGTATTTATAACTAGTATTATATGTTATCTGTAATTATATAAATTACACAGGAATGTACAACAAAGCTTTTCCATACTATGTGATTCGTTGTAAGTATCACATTATCAAAAGTAAGCGCGATAATAGTCAAGTAGTTATATAAGAGTTATGTTAATGCATAACAAATTCAGGTCAAATAATGTTTAGTGTTTATTGCACTATAGATAAGTGATCAAAATATGTCAGTTCCTGGCAAAACAAAAACAAAGTTGGCTCAGTCACGACCGCCACCGGATTTATGCATGTTGCGCGATCGATTAAAAGACAGCTCCAATACAGGATATGGATTCATTTAGCTAAACATGTCGTGACTGTTCGTTTGTCATTCGATTATGAAGTTTGATAAGATAAGTGAAAAGTAATTGGCCTTATTGTGTCACAAAAGGGAACAAAGATAACAATAGTAATAGAATAATCGAAAGCGGAAGGAAAATATTTTACTAGATGTAAAGTTACCATGATCTGTCTTCGCTACATGAAACTACATCACTGCCTCTTGAACTATAAAATACAAAAAAAAATCTCTAGCCAATTTCAAATCTATTGGTCTAGTCAGCCCTTTTTTCCTACCATCCGATTTAAATGAAATAATATTATTTTTTTGGCTTCTATTAATGTTATAAATACCACTGCCATTAAGTTTACTCAAATAACTGTTTAAAATTCTGTCAATTGATAAATCACTTATATACGGTTATGGTATAAAAAGATAGATTTTTAGACAATAACTAACTTATAAGACAAGTTCCATATTAAGTCTAGTAAAAAGCATAGAAAGGACCGAGCAGCGACTAACAACAGTGACGACCTTACACTGGTTTCGTGTAACCGCGAAGGGCGACTGGATTAATTAAAAGAATATTGCACTTTAGAACACTAGACGTCTAATCATCATCATCATCACAACCCACTACTGAACCAGGTCTTCTCCTCAGAATGGAGGAGGAAGTTTGATCATAGCCCACCATGCTGCTGGTCAAGTGCGGGTTGGCAGACTTCACACACACACATATGAGAACACGGAGAACTCAGAAGTGTAAGTTTCCTCACGATGTTTTACTTCACCGTTAAAATAAGTGATATTTAATTTCTTAAATCACACATATCTCAGAAAAGTCAGAGGCGTGTGCGCATGTGGGGGATCGTCTTAACGACTAGGCTGTCACTGCATTAGACATCTATTCGAAACCTATCAAACTTACAGATAAACTAGCAGTAAGCAATGGGAGAAGGTTTAAAACTAAAAACTATTTGGTAACTGTTGATTGTCAACCCGCGTGAGACATCGCTAAACATGCAAGACAAAGTACATATAGGAAAATTCAAGAAACATTAACACGTTTGTGTCAAATATTTCTAACCAATAACTATTTATTTAATGCTGTGTCACTTATGATAATATTTGATGCGGTGCGTAATATGGCCTACGAATGTTACCTATAAAATTACGAGTAAGGAGTTTACTTATAAAAGTATTTAATTAATTAATTAGTTGGTTAAGCAGTGTTTGGTCTAGGGAATGCAATCTTGCGAGATAGGGGCTGAGGCGAGCTCTCGCGAGTTTATGAATAATAATACCGCGGGATCTCGCCGATTCCCAGATCTCGCGTGATTGGCACTTTTGTGTTATTTATTCTTGCAAATATGAAATAAACATTTATTTTTACGTAATTTTTCAATAAACTTTTATGTAGTAAACTTTGACGTACCTAATCATCACACTCGATTTCGACATCAATCGATTTTCCGCTTTTAGAAAGACTTCTGACACACTCAAATAGTCGTTATAAAAAACTATATTCGCCGACATTTTTCGGTATTTCACTCGTAAATCACATAAGAAACTTTTTTAAAAAAATATAAATAACCACAAAAATACTCGAAATCAATATCAACACAATCCGAAATTGTGTTCCGTCATTTTTATGCTCGAGTGCAATCTCGTTAAAGTAGCGATATCTCGCCCATTTTTCGGCCGAGATCAATTGCAGAGATCGATCTCGCGAAAACGAGATTTCATTCCTTAGTTTTTCCTCTTTCTTTTAAATACAAATAAAGTTGACGTAGAAAGTAAAAGATCTTAATTAAACATTGATTATGTTAAGCATTGTTTATAAGTTAGCTCAGTAATATGTAAAAGCAGTGATGGCCCAGTGGTTGACACTTCAAGTCTTACTCGGGAGGTCCGAGGTTCGATCCTGGGCACACACCTCTGACTCTGAGTTATGTGTGTTTTAAGCAATTAAATATCACTTGCTTTAACGGTGAAGGAAAACATCGTGAGGAAACCTGCACTCCTGAGAGTTCCCAAAAAGTTCTCAAAGGTGTGTGAAGTCTGCCAACCCGCACTGGGCCAGCGTGGTGGACTATGGCCTAATACCCTCCTCATTCTGAGGAGGAGACCCAGCTCAGCAGTGGGCCATTGAAGGGTCCTGATGTACATGTAAAACATTATAATACCATGAACTTAACACAGTGAGCCTAATAGTGCCTGGGGCTTTTGAACAAAATGGAAATTGTTGAGGTAAAGATTTCTTCATAGCTTACAAATTGTATGTCTATTGGCTGCTGGAAATCCAAGGATTGAAAGATGATATAGCAAAAATACTGAATACGAGAATAGTAATTCAAAGAATCACACTCTATTATCGTCGTTTCATTAACAATTCTGCAAGCGCTATATTGAGTTCATGAACTCTACAGAATTAACACTTTATAATGAAATAGGCAGTCATTTTTAAAACAAACAAATTATACAAATAGTTTTATTTGTTATTGTATTACGACAGTTAGTTTAACACTTAAAGTTGTGACATAGCCTACGTTTGGGTCGTCAGTCCTAGACATAACTCCAGTTATTCAGTTATTGTCATAATTATAGAACAGTTATAACTATAGAATAGAAAACAGGAAGTAGCTAATAACAAATACAAAGTCTGTACTTTGTCGATCAACAATTTCCTGTCTTTAAAACCACGCATTTAGTTTTCGATGACATGGGGGATAGTCCATTAATATAGAGATTGTGTTTTTTTATTTAAAGACTAAGATAGAAAAATCGTTTTAAACTTGTTCAAGATACAGCAACCGTAATTATTAACAAATATCATCTTCAAAACACTTTAAATTCCGTTTGGTGGTTGAGGTACTAGACTCGTAAACATATCGCTATTTATAGGCGATATTTCATTTTTAGATATATCGATTTTAAAATCCAAGTATCGAAATAAATAACTTTTTCGAGTCCCTAAAACAAAAATGTAGAAGTACCGCTTATTATCAAAAAGTTTTAAAATATTACTTCTTTAAACTCGTATTTCATTTTAAGGTTGGATTAGAGTTGTATTTCACTGTAACACCAAAAGATATTGATTTTCATGTAGTCAGCCATAATTTTTAGGAGTAACTCTTAGAACATTTAAATATATTCAAGGCTCAATTTCGTAGTTATCGATAATATATTTGACGTGTTAGCATATCAAAATGTATATCCTAAAGTAAATATTATAATCTCTTTTGTCAAAAGCATACGTATTAATTTCTTACGATTATAATCCTTCTCAAACATGCAATTGACATTGAACCTAAGGGTTGTAAGGAAATTTCTTAAATATGGATATTTTTATTATTTCGGACATCCCTATTAGCTGCTAATATAATTTGCAATAGCATCAGTATAGCTCACACACGACGAGCGGTCATGAACCCGACAGAACATATGATTAGCACTCATAAATAAACAAAGGCTTCCTTGGAGAGTTTTCACATAGTAGTCAAGTGTTGCGTCTTGCATATAAACAGGCGCTTTATTGCTATCTAACGGTCATGTGCTACACATTTTATAGCCGAGGATTGTCAGTAACCAATACTAACGATATAGCAAAATTAATAATGTATATAATGACGAAATTCCACATGAGATTAAATTGTCTTATGGTTGGGGTTCAGTAATCATTGTATTAATGTCAGAGGAGATTCAAAAATACCATAAAAGATTCCTGTTATAACATATATAACTCTAAATATATCTACTTTGTGCGATGCTGGAATCGGTTAAACGAAATATTAAACCATGGGAGGTTGAGGAGTGCTTCGTCTCTGGGCTCCTAACATAAACATTCGAAGTTGCAACAAAATACATTCTAAAAAAAATATACTAAAACACAAACTCTGAGTTAAAATGTTGTATGTCTTTCTCTTTTTATGCATATTAGAATATAAAATTAGAATTTTAAGTAAAGAAAATTCTAAAATCTTATGTAGAAGTCAGGATCTGCCAAGACGAGCCAACATTTCAGAAATATTATTCAGTGCGTGAATGCGAATTAGACACCCTCTCTATGACATTCTCCCTCGTAAAGGCCTCCCGTCCATTAAGCATATAATGTGTGAATATCAGAAATAGTACAGATGAGTGGTGTGAGAACATTTGTAAGCAAACTGCGATTCAGAAACATGACCGGTACTGCGTACACTCGTAAAGAAGCTAGAAAAACCCACACGAGTTTTTATTGTGACGAATACAGGCAGAATGCCTAAAGGTTGATGGTGATACGATGACGTGCTGCGTAGGCGCCGCGTGCTTGGCATGACTACTGCCTCATCGGGATAATTAATAAATGGTAACGTAGGCGTGACGTAGGCTTTACGGTGCACGTGAAAATAACGAAACAATGGTGGCAATTTAGTTTTTATATTGCAATTAACGTGTCATATTTTTTGTGTAATTTATTTATTAAACGCAATCATTTCATTATAAAAAAATGTCCAGTATAAAATATCACGTAATAAGGCTTTAAATAAATTGCCTTTGAAATAAATTAAAATATCATGCTCATTTCTCTAGCAATGTTATTTTAGAAGAATCTTTATACATACTGTTACTGTTAATACTCAAATAAAAAACAAAGAGAGAAATCGGTAAAATTAAGTAATAAATTACACCAGAATACAAAATAGGAGAAAATTTGTCTGTATATGTCGTCACACATCTGTCTATATCTATTTCGATGTGCTACAAACATTCAGAATCTTGACCATTCATAAAATTATCAAACGTACTTAATTAAACTTTATATGCCTAAGATCGTAATTTCACTTCTTACGACTCTGCGGCTACTAATGTGGTCCTGGATAGAGAAACGGACATCGGATATCATTTCAGCGAATCGATATACATCATCGTGACAACTCGTTAATGGTCCACTACTGAGTCGGGTCTCCTGCGAATGAGGAGTGGGTTAAGCCATTATCCACCACGCTGGCCCAGTGCGGGAGTGCGGGATTGCATTCACAAAACCTTAAGAACTTTATGGAAAACTCTCAGAAGTGCTTTTCTTTCAATGTTAAAGCTTAACACATAATTCAGAGAAGTCAGAGGTGTGTGCCCAGACAAGACATTAGAGTCTTACCCACTGAGCTATCACTGCTTATTAAGACACATGTAAGTATAAAATATAAATAGATTACAGTCTGATCAAATTGTGCGCCGCTGTTATTTAATACACCCAATATCTAATTTCGACACCCACATAACTTCGCATAATGCCGAGTTGAAATTCGTGACGACACAAGATATTTGCAATTATGGATGTAAATTTTCGAGTGGCCACAAACCGCAATGACATCATTGTAAATAAAAGGATTTTAATAGAAACGTCATAGCATAGCTAAGTGATGACAAACGATGTGACAGTACAAACATCAATTCGTTCTAGACGCCAGTTGAATCTTAACTGAATCATTGGTATACTCCGGGTTACTTTTGAATGGACATCGCTGAGTAATTTGCAATGTATCTTAAGTGATGAATGACTGTCGTTGTCGTAAAAACACCCGGATATGTTTGATGAGGCTATTATTACTGTAATAGCGTGGATCTTAATTAGCATACAGTAGAAGAAAAAAAGAGTTCAGTGAAACAACTAAAGACGTACACAAAGTATTGTAAGCATTACTTAATAATTAATTGTAGTAATCTAGACATAGTAACTAGATAAAATATTCATCAAAGATCATTTTCAACATCAAGTAATTAAAGTTACCAAAACTTTTGGTTTTTTTCTTAGGTTATCTAAAACGTTAGCCTAAAACGTTAACTTTAATTCTGTTGATATAAGTATTGAATTTTTAATTTTAGTGGTTGAGTCTTCAAAGTCTCACTCGGGAAGTCCGAGTTCTTTTCTGAGTTATGTGTGTTTTAAGCAATTAAATATCACTTGCTTTACCGGTGAAGGAAAACATCGTGAGGAAACCTGCACTCCTGAGAGTTCTCTGAAGTTCTCAAAGGTGTGTGAAGTCTGCCGCACCCGCACTTGGTCAGCGTAGTGGACTATGGCCTAATACCCACCTCATTTTGAGAAGGAGACCGGACTTAACAGTGGGCCATTGACGGATCGTGATAACGTATTGGATTTTTATTACACAATCTTATTCAATTAAATTAAAATATTTCATTACAATATTCTTAGTCATTTCTAAATATTTTTCCTATATTTTATCATAACTACACAACAAAGTCTGAGGTGTAAATAATTATTTCCACGAGGGTCTTTTGCGGACATTATTTATTAATGATTACTAATAAAAAAATCCCCGTTTAACCACAAAAAGATTTTGAAAAATTACTAATGATGTTAGTGTGCAGTCCCTTTTAAGGATTCCGCCTACGTCATCACCTGCGTTTTAGAAAGATTGTCTTTACCTAAAAGGTATATTGTTTGATATACTTAGTCTCTCCGAGAATAAACAGTTCATACTTACTGTGTAACTATATTGTGGAAAACAAAGAACAAAAATAAATCTTGAGGTTTCTGCAAAAAATACTAAAATATATCTACTTGTACTTGTTGTCCTACAGTTAATCTACGTTAGATTCGTCTTCATTAACAACAATTATATTATGTGGTGTGTAGAAATAATGGGTTATGCTATTTTATATTTATTTTATTTATATTAGAAATGATAAGGTAGAAAATTAAATGACGAATGGACAAGGGTGTTTAAAAGATATCAGAGTTATGTAAGACGTGAAGAAGTAAAGACGATATTTTTAAGACAAAATTTATGTATAGAGAACTAAGAATTAATTTGAAAGTTTTCTAAGAGTTTATTTTTATATTCCTATGATACCCGTTACTGTACAGCAATACGTATTCAATTTAGAGAGGCGAGCAGTGCCTGGGGCTTGAGACCCAGGAGCAGGTTTAAAGAGCTCATTCATAATATATTAACTCTCACCTCCACCACTCGACCTCGCTAACGACAAAAAATAATAAAGTAAACTTACGTAGACCTCGAGAACGGTAACCTTAATCACGACACTATAACACTAACTTCCATGTTCACTGCAAGATAACACCAGAGAGTCTGAGACTAATCTATCGCACTAAAGGTTATATATTGTCTTCACGTCGGTATACTTGAAATAATATAAAATGATCTACCCGCAACTAAGTTGAATCTAAAAACCTTTTAACAACACTAGGAATATAAAGTTCATTGACCTTAAGATTTTCTAACTAAGTGACATCAGTGTTAAAAATACAAGTGCTGCCTAACAGTTTAGTCCAGTCATCAGTTTCGAGGAAGCAATAATTGCTTGTGAATTGGAATGAATAGCACATAAAACACTATTAATTCCCGAGTAGGGCATTGGTGGGAAATAATAAATCTAGTATTGACAAGACCATGTTATTGTTTACATCTGACTACATTGAGTTTGATCGTGATTATTCAATACTTGTTCAATACTAACCGACCCGCGCGACTTTATCCGCATGATTCTCCGCTCCTAACTTTCACCCCTTCTTTTACACGTACGGGTCATATTGAACATGAACAGAATATTGAACATCTATTTTAGAATTTTTAACTTAGTTGCCCGCCTTAACTAATTTCAAAACTGAAAGACGTTCATGCAAACGTTGATTTTCCAAAAATCCTTACTTGGTGATCCTTTTTATAACCAACATTCAGACTTTCAGGGTCCTAGCCCCAGAAATTTTGACTGTGCGTATACACATCAGTCAGTCAGTCAAGTTTTTCTTTTATATATAAGTCGGCGGAAAAAAATGAGAAGGAGGAGGAGAGGGGTAAATTTCTGGGTGGTAATTGGATAAACGCAACGAAGATACTGCTACTGAACCGATAAATGACTAACTAAACATTATTATCTCCTACGATTATGACAGGAACCTAAACAGTGCCTTTTTTGATGGTTAGGTTAACCTAAGCCTAAAGTAGTGAAACATACAAAATTATAAATGTTTTATAATTTATATGTACATATGGTGGAATTTTCCGTTATAATTAATTTGCATATCCTATAATTACCGTTACAACACGTAAAAGGACAATAAGTGTTTTTATACAACTTTATTGGCGACCATTGCTTCGCTTAAGATATACTTAATACGCAAATTCTAGTCTATTACCAAAATAGTGAATATTGAGGCGTCTTAATATTGAAGCGTCAGTAGCTCAGTGGTTTGGGCGTTGGATTCACGATCAACAAGTCGTGGGTTCAAATCCCGGACGTTGGACTACTGACGTGGCCTACTCCTAACACAAGCATTTAGCTTAGTTGGAGGGGTAAAGGGAATACTAGTAGTATGTGATCTATACTGCTAGTAATCTTTAAAAAAAAAAAGTCTAGTCGGTCACCAAAAAGTTTTTTAGTTCGCAATCTAATGGCGAACTTGTTCGCTCTTTCAGTTCATTTTTTTTAAATAATTTAGTAAAAATAATAAATAAAAGAAAAAAACATCGATATTCTCATAAGTGAAACATCGATGTTTATGAACAATATATTGATATTTCTATCACCATTTTCGATTCATTACCGATTTTTTATTAGAAATAAACCACTACTTTTATTTATTACACTATATTTTTATAGAAAACCAGTAGTCAAGTATGGATGGATCATTATACAATTTGGTTTAAAAAAATATAAGAACTAAAAAGAATTAAGAGCGAGATAATTGACGAACTAGTTCGTATAGTTCACCTAAAGGAGCACTCTTTTGAACTAGGTTGTTCGCAAACTACCCAAGATTAGTCTATAGCGGGTATTAATGTTAATTTATTTAAAATTTACTTTATAATAAAATTTCCTAATTTTCATATTTATTAAACATTTATTATCATGACTGTTTACGCTGTATCCGTGTCTATTTTGAAGCTACGTCAGATTGTACACGATTTATATGTTTAATAATAACATAGTAATTTGTCTTTTGTCACGATCAGTTAAATGGTTAATTAGCTAGAAACATATTACAAGGCATTTGGACAGGATCTTAAAATTAATAGATTACTATTATCAACATCTGATATTATTTTTATATAATTTCCGTGTTCCTTTTCAGTGTGAAACGACAATTAGTAAAAAATAAATATTGTTAAAAGACTCCATCCAGAAACTCGTTATAGTTGTCTATTAATAGTGCACTAAAAATGCTCTACATTTATTTTAAAGTACCTAAAAGGTCAACACGTTTCCGTCCCTCACAGCAATTTTATTACATGTATATAAAGCTCAGGTATTAATCTATCTTTAGGATATTAAATTCGTTAAAGAAAAAACAGGAAATTTGAGACTTCAATGCCATCAATAAAAAATTATAAATGCGTTACGAAAGCAAGAATAACATTAGTAAAAATAACCTTTAACCGATAACATAAAATTTTATATTATGCAATATAAAACGAATCGTCAAGTATCATCGAGCACCCGGATGAGAATTTGTTATTACAACAATAAATCAATATAATATTTTAAAAACCAACATTGAAGTACCATCCTCTCAAACGGAAACATAAATTATTATGTCTTTTAATAGTATTATTTATTATTCTAAAGATCTTTGTTTTTTATTAGTCTTCCGTGTATAGTCTAGTACAAGTTATTCATATTTTGATGGTTCATTTATATGCATATTTCTTTATTGTATATTAAATTGCTACTATGTATTCTTTTATGGCAGCGAGTTGTATTTGCATATGAATTTACATTTTAGTTCTACTTAATTACGCGAGACTATTGTATGTTTTCTTTGATAGATTGTAAATTCACAATGTTATTAATTTATTTATAATTTAAAGTAATTATAATTAAACTAGTCAACCCGGTATTGCACGGGTCCAAAATACCACTTACATTTAACAAAAAAACATTTAATTTTTAATATGTTGTTGGTAAATAGCAATATTCAGGCGCTGACAACAGTAAACATATTTTATTATAATCCCACAGGAACACTGATTTTTTTCCAAGATGAAATGTAACCAGTGTGTTAATGCAGGTAATAGAATATCTGTATGGAAAATTTAATTAAAATCTGTTCAGCCGTTTTTGCGTGATTGAGTAATATACATCCAAATATCTCAACATACAAACTTTCACATTTATAATAACTAATATTATGTAGTCCAACCTTCGCTAGGTGTATATATGAGATTGAAGAAACAAACACTCCTTTAATTAAAAATCGTAATTTTAAAATAAATTATACTACCTAGGTGGAAAAGGCGCTCCTTTAGTTGAACTTTACGAACTAGTTCATCGATGATCTCGCTCTCGATTACTAGTTTGAAGCTATCAAAAATCGTAGAATAAAGTGCCGTAGATGTCGCTCGTATTCCGATTATTCAATAATCGTAATACTCGCTATCTAAAATCGACTAATATTAAAATGACGCGACGGAAGTGCCAACAAGTCCTCTTTATTATTATTCTACCCTAACTATAGCCCAACACAACCTTCACTACTATCCTACCCCAACTATACCCCGACAATTTAATGTAATATGGATACATTTTATGCCACGAACAAGACTGAAGTTGAATTTTTTCATTATTATTAGTGTTTTTTAAATAAAAATAAACAGAACTTGCAATATATAAGAACATTATTTTTTTCTTATTTATTATTTGTAGTAAATTATTAAAAAAAAATAGAACAAATGAATTAAAAAAGCGAACTAGATCCAAGACTACAAAGTAAGAGATGGTCACTAATAATTACGACGTAATTCATCAAATTAATTTGTGATTGTCATCACAACAAAGCATCGATATTTGATTAACTGTTTATAGCGCCCTTGGCACAAAAACAAGTCTATTTAAGGACTCGCTAAACCCACATACATTATTTGGATTCATGATTCATACTATGCAATCTGCGAGTACGCAGTTAATATTAATATATACTATATGCATTTATAGATAATAATTAAAACCTAAAAAGGAAGATAATATGATCTTCTTTTAGGCAGTAATCGTTAGATAATTTATAGCCATTAGAATTTATATACTTCTGGGTTAAAAGAGAGCAAACTGATGGTGGTAAAAATCGCTAAAATGATGTGCAATGGAAAGTAGCGAAGAGTTACATAGAAGATATATAAAGGTTGATTAGCGTGATTGTGGTCGCTAGCTAGATATTTAAGCGAAACCTTTACCACCGCCATTAGTACTGAAATACACCCTTATAAATTGCTTTACGACTATGAGGCTGATAATTTCGTTATTTCAAAATTAAATAAAAAAAGAAGAATCAATATCACATCTTCTGCGTAAAGTAGCATCTCATCTATTTATTATATTCCTTCTGGGATTTCTTGATTATAATAAGAATAACTTAAATTTGTATACTGAGTACAATTATGCATTGAATTACAATGATTAACAAAAGGTTACAAACAGCATCACGGGTTTTTCTTTTGTTCATATTAATTCTGATCACAACTCTACAACACGTATATATTAACTTATAATTCCCCAGCATTAAAATTCTTTATCCAACTATTATTATAAACTTAACTAATATTATAAACGCGAAAATTTGTAAGAATGTATGGATGTTTGTTACTCTTTCACGCAAAAACTACTAAATGGATTTTGATGAAACTTTACAATAATATAGCTTGTACATCAGAATAACATATAGGCTATAATTTATAATGAAATAGTGTAAATTATCCAAAATATAGCGGGTAAAACCGCGGGACAGAGCTAGTACTTATTTTAATATTTAAAGAAATGACGTATAAATAAAATGTATTAAAACTATTGACATACATAACTCGTGTAAGGATCCTGCTAACGAACGCAGAAAATAGTATAATTCGTCAGAGCAATTTTAATAAAGCGATAAGTTTCAAGAAGGCGACGGCCACTTACACAAAGTTCCATTTACTCGAATGATTTACTCACGTACTCTGTACGAGTTCTTACAGATGGCGCTACCATTAGTTTATAGATAAAATGTATATGTAGATGTTCAGACAAACCAATCTCTCCCCTATTGTTTGGATAATTTTACTCTATTTAATCATTTCTATTATCGATATTGTGTATTTCCGATGAATCGATTATTTTTAATATATAGATATTAAAAATGGCAGTGGTAGGGTAATCGTCCCCACCTTCTATAAACGCATGTTAGGAATTAGATTTAGTCTATTCTGTATTTTGGAAGAATGAACACTAAAAACTAAAGCACAATTACAATTCTGTTCTGCGTTTTTCTTCTGGCCATCCCTTTACGATATTTAGATAAAGTAATAAAAACTTTAAAAAATACCTAGTTTAAAAGTTAAATATTTAGATAAAGTAATAAAAACTTTACAAAATACCTAGTTTAAAAAATTAAATATTTAGATAAAGTAATAAAAACTTTAAAAAAATACCTAGTTTAAAAGTTAAATATTTAGATAAAGTAATAAAAACTTTACAAAATACCTAGTTTAAAAAATTAAATATTTAGATAAAGTAATAAAAACTTTACAAAATAGGTAGTTAAAAAAATTAAATATAATAAAAACTTTACAAAATACCTAGTTTAAAAACTTAAATATTTAGATAAAGTAATAAAAACTTTACAAAATACCTAGTTTAAAAACTTAAATATTTAGATAAAGTAATAAAAACTTTACAAAATACCTAGTTTTAAAGGTAAATATTTAGATAAAGTAATAAAAACTTTACAAAATATCTAGTTTAAAAATTTTTATATTTAGATAAAGTAATAAGAACTTTACAAAATACCTAGTTTAAAAATTAAATATTCTACACCTGACAACCACTTGGCAAGTGAAACCACTTTGTGGTTGTCTACCGCTACGACTTTACGGATGTTGTAAAGGCAATAGATAAGGATAAAATCGCTTTATGCAAAATAATGACTTTTTGATCTTTACGCATATCTTATTTGCATCCGGCTACAGTATGTATCTGTTTGATCTTATCGTTATGAATGGATATAGGATACGATAGACGAATGATTTCTGTGCCGTATTTAATGTGACTTAGCTAACTAGGTTTGATTAACATCTATAAAATGTTTTTATCATGCTCAATATAGCGTAATGTATTATTAACAAATCCTTGGTTTAATTAATGTTTTTTAGGTTAAAGTATTTATCAATACTTATTTTGGGTTATCAAAAAAGGTTTTAGAAACCACAGAACCTTTTTTTTTTATAATAGATAAGGTGCAAACGAGCAGATGGTCCACCTGATGGTAAGTGGCAACCATCGCCCATAGACATCGGAAAAACAAGAAACACTCTCTCGTTTTGTCGATGCGTTGCATCCCCGAAGAGTGGGAAGGGGGAATGAAGAAGAAAAATGATGCGGATTCAGCGGGCCCTGGGTAAGAGCCCAAAGTCCACTAGACCCACAGCATTAATGGGATGGGATAGGGAAGGGGTAAGTCTGGCCCACATGCGGCTCAACCGGAACGCGTCTATGACACTTAGCGATCGGATTCGCATGCTGGTGGTCGCAAGCCAGTCGGGGAACAGATCCCCTACCACCAAGGGAGGTGCTGAGTTACTCGGCTCTTATGAGATGCTCTCCCAGCGGCAGAGGGGAATAGTATTCTAACCCGTCCCCTCACGGGTAAAAACCTTCTCTATATTTGACTGCAGGTATGTGACACATTGGATAACGCGCCTAATTTCAGAATCATTGGATGCGGGTTTTACCGTTTTACTGGGGCTTGTGATCAAGTGCTAGTTTAAAGTCTTATTTCATTATAAATGAACCGTTCGCCTTCACTACTCAACTCCGCTGCCAAATTTAAAGTAAACTGACTACTTTGACGTATTATTTATTGAGTGAATAGAAATAATTCATGAAACTACCGCAGAATTATCAGAATAAGTTATCAGTGGAAATTTTTAAAAAAGACCAATTGGAATTGCTCATATATTAAATATATTAACAGTGTTTTCTTTCTTTCTTTCTTTTAATAACATGTGTCAAGACTCCCAAAATAGGTTTCTTTAACATACTTCTTAGGTATCATGTAAATATTTATATAATTAAGGACGCTGTACAAAAATCAAAAAGCACATGTAATTGTTTGATATATAATATGTTGTGTCATATGTAATAAAAATCCTAATCATGAAGCGATTGCAGTAGAAGCATCCGAAGAATATGACACAAATAGCCTGGAGGCCAGACGGTTTTCGCACGGTGCATGTCACGATGCAAGTTGACATTGCAAATTGTTTTAATTTTATACATTTTTGCAACAAAAATGTCATCTCATTGTAAATAATATTATGAATGTTTAGCATGGTATTTTCAGGCTGAAGTATTTTAAGTGAAATCTATCTAAGAGGCCAAAACTAATAAATAATTTTTTTGAGATATTCGACTTACATGAAACAAAACAGCAATATGATTGTGAAAGCCTGTCCAATTTTAAGCAATAGTTTAAGTAAGACAAAAAAAGTAAAAGTTGAAGTAAAATCTGACTGATTATTCTTTCGCTCATGGAAAGCTAGATCCGATAATCAATCACATTTAGAGCTATTTAAATACACTGATATTAAATCACATCCAATAGAAGCGCTGCTGGTTTACCAATGATAATACATAAGCTAAATTGATCTAATTATAAGTGCTAATAAGATATAGTGCAAAATACAAACATGCACGGCAGTCACGAAGTAGTCTGCCGTGATGTATAGAACAAAGAAACGCTACTGTCAGCTTTAATAACCTTTTGCCAATTCCTAGTAATAAGAAGTATGGCATCGATTCAACGGAGCGAATTCGTTCACGTAATTTTATGGAACACTAGCGGCCCGTCCCGGCTTCGCACAGGTGGATAATTTTTTTTTTTACATTTTGGCTCTCCTGTATTTCGGTGCCCCCTCGCCGTGTATTTTTTTGTTTATATTGACATTTTTAATTTCGTAATATCTTTTAAATGGAATGTTCAATTTAAATAATTCAAAAAGTAATCAAAAGGTATTGAAACAGATACTTAAATACGAGATTAATTTCTTCGGATAAGAATTAATACAAAGATATGGCAAACATGGTCTGATTTTGATAGGCATTTCTATCAACTTTTAAAATGTAAAAAAGTAGTTATAGAGACATAACTACAATAGTTGGACACATGGCCTCTCGGACTTTTTTGTAGATATACGTTCTATATTGTAGAACACTTTTTTTTTCTATCATCAATACTTTCTGCAGCGCATGCGATGAAAGACTTTTATAGCTAATTTTTTTAACATCTTGGGTTAGTTTTAGTAAGAATTTCTGAGGATCTCTAAATTTTTCTATTTTTTTTTTTATTTTTTTCTAGTTAAAAATATAGCCTATGTTACTCAGGGATAATGTAGCTTTCTAACGGTAAAAGAATTTTCAAAATCGGTCCAGTAGTTTTTAAGTTTATTCGTTACATACAAAAACACAAATCTTTCCTCTTTATAATATTAGTATAGATTTACAAAATTAACTTAATACTGCGCTGTGATAAACAATAATATCGGACTTTTGAAAAATCCCGAGTAGCGCTTAGAACTTGCAACCCAGATGCAGTTTTAACAACACGCATTAACGCTCGCCTTCGATACTCAGCAGCTCTACAAATTTCAACTTACACTACAATATCCGACAATAGAGTAATAAGTTGTCGCAGTAATGGGTATTCTTAAAAGAAACTAACAGAAAAGTTAACGATTTTCTGTATCGATAAACATAGTTTAGTCTACAAATTATTATTTTTTGGATGCACTTATTTAGGACTATTAATATTTGATTAGATTAGATAAATCCCAAACAAACAAATCATTTACAATCATTAGATTTTCACTGTAAAGGATTATTATTTTTATTTAATTTAAGTGTTTTTTTACTTGTTTTACAATTATGAATAATATTACCAACTAGATACATTCTTACCTACCTTTAAATAGAATGTTAATGCAATAAAATGCTATATTTATATATGTATTAATAAAACAAGTCGCAGTGTGATTATAAAATATAAGCTAACTTATGTGTTGAGTAATCAAGCCCTACATTTTATGGCTTCGTAGGTAAACTGGTAAACGTGTAGGAACGGATATTATTTTTTGTTCTAATTCCATATATATTTTTTGCGCGGAAGTTGATATCATTAAAAAGCAAGTAAGATCCATTTGCATAGGATATAGGCGTAAATAGTTACCTTTTTGCTAAGGAATATTTAGACATATACGTGTAGCAAATAGTAATTAACCGAATTTTTCGATACTCAAAGTGCTACAAATGATGCGAATCAATGATTACTAACAGTTATTTACTGATTAATTTAAAATCTAAATAGTAGTCAATTTTATTTTGTAGATTACCATTTAAGACTTATTAATTTTTAATAAAATTTTCTTATGGATAATAATCGTATTTTTAATACAGGAAGCCATTATATCCTAGTAGCAACAATGGCCAAATGCCAAATAGAATGGAAACGACATTCAGAAAACATCTTGCAAGATTGTATCTTAGAAAATGTACAGATTTGTATTCTGCTCATAAACTGTAAGATTAAAGTATATTTTTACAATAAAAATATACGCCATATTGTGCTATTTAATATAACACTGCACTTGTCCTCAGGATATTTTAAAAATGTAATCTTTCACTCAAATATTCAAGCTTGGGGAAAAAATAGGCGAATACCATGAATTAAACTTTTTATTTCTTCCTAAGCTCTCTAAATATCTTTTCAAAATGTTTACATATTCAAGGATTTTTTTCAGGTCTTTTCACCATCTTATATTTCCCCCTCTACCAATAACCAATTATTATTAATATTAATTTGTCATGAGTTTCTTACTCTTTCTTTCATTTTTCCTCTATTTTCCTCACTCATTTTATTCATTCATTTATTTGGCAAACTACAGATCATTTGGTCTAATCCAGACATTCTACAGATTTTTTCAAATAGTAGATAAGTGTTTCTGGTTTCAAGCTATAAATAGTATGGTTGTTGTCAATATACTTTTGTCATTGCATGTGCACTAAAAACAAAGGTTTCACAATAAAAACCTGAACATAGTTACGTCGTAATCAATAAGTGCCCTAATGTTCAATCAGGTCTATCTAGTATTACATAACTGTACCCTTTGATAAGCAGTAGGTACTGTACAGTGTACACGACCGTACTGACCGCAAACCGACCTGTCAAGCTGGTAAAATGTCTTACTGCCAATTAATCAAATAAGACTGACCGGAATAATTATAATATTACACGACAAGTAACCCAATATTTGATGTTTGTTTTAGTTAAGGACGATGTCACTATTTCTGATATACATTTATAAAAATGATTAACAAAAAAAATTAAGATTAAGTTTGACTAATTTTATAAACGAATTTTAGAAGAAGAGCATGTATGTGATCAATAGATTTTACGAAGCATATTTTTTAAGAGTATTATCTGAGACTTATACCGTACAGTAACCACATCACACCTTAGTAATTGAGATCCAGCACACGACACCACACCACTACACCACCACACTACCAGGCGAGCTCCGTTTGACAACTGGCTCAAGTCTATCGGAGCAGAGGTTATATACAGTCTTGGAATAAAATACTACCCGCGACTATAAAGTTATCATTTGGTGTTGCTAACTAGAGAACATTTAATTCTATGCACACAAAAACATATTTTTCAAAAAAAAATAGTCTTTCTCAATTTTATTAAAGAAACTAACGTGGTAATTAGTCATTTTTAAAAACTATGCCAAATGGTAACACTCACGTTTTATTGTGGTAACTTAGTACTACAGTTTCGGCGAACACTGTGTTCTGAAGAACATGTTTGACATAGTTTTTAGTCTTTCTCAAACTTACTGCTTCTTAAAATAAAAAAAAATAACACATTGAGTATCAATATCGTGACGTAGTTGTGATCTGTGTGACGGGCTCAAGGTAATTTGTGGAGAATCCGTAATTCACCGAAAATTCCTTTTTCTTCTATTTTATTGAAAGCCCACCTACCTTTCAAAATAAAATTATTTGTAACTTAATTATTTTATATAATAACATTAATGACGAAATAATAATAGTTTTGCGTAGTTTTAGAAACTTCAACTCAAATTTAGAAATCGTAATTGTGAATGGATACTGAAATAACTTTAACAATTTTAATATTCATATCCAAAATATTACTTTTTATATTCCGTACTATTTAATTATAACACTCACAAGGTAATAGTAACGTTTAGAAAGATGCCGTGCAGTGCCTGTGTTTTGAGACCCAGGAACAGGGTTATAAGGCTTAGAGTTTTCAAAATCTTTCACCTAGACTTCTCGATCACGTTAACCGACAAGAAAATATATCAAAGACTTACGAGACTCTTGAAAAGAGTAAAAAGCAAATAATATTTTATTACAATCCTAACTAATATTATAATTTCGAAAGTAACACACTTAATAAACGTAGGAAATATTTAAGAATACAAACTAAACAAACGAAAAAGCGAATCTAAAAATTACGCTATCTATTGACGAACAGATAGTTTCTGCCTGTCTGTTACACAGTCAGGCTTAAATCACTGAACCAATTTTGATAAAATAAGATATAAAAATAAAGTAGAGCTTGAGGAAGGACATATACTATGTTTTATCGCGAAGTAAACCAATGAGTGTGCCAGTACGCCATCTATCGACGTGGGGATGAAGTGCATGTCGAATTGTGTGGCCGTTGTCTTTGGGAATTAGTCATATATAAATTAAAATATAGTGATATAGCTATGAAATGTGATAAAATGTGAAATTAAAATACTAGGTATTTAAGCGAAGGCAGGAAAGGGTCGACTAGTAAATCAATATTTACTTTGTGAGACTGAACTTACAAATTGTCCAGTCGTTAACATGATTTTTAATATTAGACCACCAGTGTTGATATCAACAGTATATGGTAATGATACTAACATTGTTAGAGTTGGGAATGGTTCTGAAGTAATACATGCAAATAGGTTTATTGTTGTCATCAATTAGCCCACACGTAATTACCACTGGAAACATAGCAACTATTGCAAATCTCACTGTAAGATTACTAGAAGCAATCTGCATAAGAATAAGAATGTGATTCAAGTCATATTTTACTGATAAACATTATTTCTTAGAAGAATATGAGGATATAGACATTAGTAGAGAAAGATAAGCAGTGATAGATAGTGGGTAAGACGTTGATGTCCTTGGAAGCTCCGAGTTAGATCCTGGGCACACACTGACCACTTTTCTGAGTTATATGTGTATTAAGCCATTAAATGCCTCCCTTTAAAGGGGAAGTAAAACATAGTGAGGAAACCTGCACTGCTGAGAGTTCTCCATGTTCTCAAAGGTGTGTGACAAGCTCCTGCTCCAAACATGCGTAGTAGAGTATGCCTTAACTCCCTTCACATTCTGAAGAGTTGACCCGGCTCAGAAGTGTCATAAATGCCAAAGGTAACTTCTTAGATCTTACATCCCCTTGAGGTGTATTTAAAATGATGAAGGATTGTTTTCACACTAAGATCATATTATCAACGTCATTTTTTTTTAAATTATGAATCATCTGGTGATATCTGAATCATGTATAAATGATATTTTTTTTATTACTTGACTTATCTTTCATACTTACTTTTATTACTACTGCTTAGATGATAATAGTCTTACCTGCAACAACAAATAAATTATTAGATTTGTTAAGATTAAAATTAAAATAGAGTAGTTATCTTTAATGTAAAATTCTAGTAACAGTTTATCGTAATATCTTAAAAATATGTAAATCTACAATATCTTATAGAGGCAAATATGTTATTATTATTTTTTATTTTTACCCTAGTATAAAATTGGCAAATAATATATGCATTTTACAGGTCAAGAACGGCTAGACCGATTTTAAATGATTTACGATTGTTTGGACTAGTCTTCGCCCCGAATACTAAACTACTAAAATATCGGAAAAATTAACAGAAAATCATTTTTTAATCAAATTATGTCTGGATCTTCGCCATCTTCGCCGTTAGACAAGGAACCGAAAATAATTGGAATAGTATGTTTATGGTTGCGTGTAGTTAGAATAAGAGAGAATTTTATCAGAGTTCTACAATATCAATGAATGAACGAGTAAAAAAATGAGTATGTGAAAGAGTGTGGAAGTAAACAATTTGAGTACACCTCAGCGAAGAAAGTCAGCCAGATGTAAGTAATAGTCAAAGTTACATATGTAATTTCATATAAAAATATGCCCTCTCCCGAGTAAGTAAAGAATAAGAGGTAACAATAGAATAATGTGAAAAATACCATCACGTATGATTACATCACGTTTTAATTAAAAATTCCAGAACAAAACGCAACGCCATTACAAAAACAAACTAACAAGAGAAATGATAACTAGCCTAAAATAAAGACGGAGAATTATGCGCAAGAGTGTCTTAATAGCTATTGTGTGATGGGACGCAACAATTATATTCATATTAAAACTTTTTATCTGTCAAATAAAGGCATGGTTACATTCCCTTTTATTCAATCGTAAAAAAATGATTGAGGAAAGACTTTCAGTAATTTTTAACGCTCCTCCTATCCCGCTTGTTAGCAAAGCTCGTACTCTTTTTTATGCTTTAAACATTGATAGAGATTTTATATATTTTTTAAAATAAAATCGGCGATGTCATCACCCTTTAACTTGTTGTATTGTCAATATTGGACGTCCTTTTTATTTGAATGTCTCTAAAACTGGATAAATATATAAAAAGCTACCATTTAATGCCAATAATATCTTTTCTAAAAATAGCTTGCGATTTAAAGCATTGATCGCGCCGAATGTAAGAGCCAGCAGTAGTGTCTCTCTGCCACTTCTTTTCTTACTACTGTTTTTTAATAATGATAGGACAAAAAAAGTTAGAAATGTTACACGAAATAACTATACCTTATGGACAACTCTTTATAATTACAAATGTAACAATATCCGATATTGAAAATGCATAATTGCATATATTAAGAACGTTATTGGAACATGACGAAAAATAATAATCTCTATGGTCAGTGATGTAATTCACTTTCACGTTATGAAATTAAAATTTTCTATTGTTCAATGATGATCGTTGAAAATACAATGCAATTGGTGAAATGTGGGTCGAAATTTGGCCATAATTCATTTAAATATTAATTTATTTATTTATGTTAATGTGTAAAAATGAGACAGTAAACGGCTTAAAATATTTAACTTTAATCGTGTAAATGTATGTGCATACAAAGATAAATATAAACTTTCTTGAGAAAGTGTATGTTGGAAAGTAAAGTTTGGAATAATTTATTACTAGTTTTATTAGTTACTTGGCTACTTACAAGTCGTAACATTCATGAGATACCATTGCGTACACATTTTGTTGTCAAATATGTTCAGAATAATTCTCAACCTCAAGTGAAAAATACTATATTTCAGACAGACTCACATATAAAAATAATTTAAAAGTTTGTATATGTTTCTGTTGGGTCTCTACATTAAGTTTTCTTAAATGTCTTCTATGCAGAATTTGATAAAATATAATTTTTATTATACGTATAGATAATAACAGAAAATGAAACTATCAATAATAATGAATTAATGAATTTTTTCAAAATCTCCAAGTTGCCTATTTTTATACAAAAATACAAAGTGTCTATAATGTCATACGAAACGTTATATAAAAATACAAATTCGCATGTGAAGAGAAGATCAAAGCAAAGCTATAAGAGTTTCTAAGAAGTGTCAACTTAGTAATTGCATGTATTTAACAGAATTATTAAAAGAATAAAAACTGCTATCATTGAATGATTAATTAATAAACTTGAGACTTATAAATTGCGTCAAGAGAATCATATTATTTGATTACGACTCAAGTGATACTATAACAATCACGTCATTATCATGGTTTTTCAATGGGAAAATATTTCTAATAGGAGTTTATAATATTAAATGTTAGCCATGCGAATTTTGCGAGGTAGACGTTTATACAAAACCACAAAAATTTGCCTAAAAAGTTTATTATCAAATCTACTTATATATAAAGCTGAAAAATTTGTTTGTTTGCTTGAACACGCTAATCTCAGGAACTACTGGTTCGATTTGAAAAATTCTTTCAGTGTTAGATAGGCGATTTATCGAGGAAGGCTATAGGCTATATATCATCACGCTAAGACCAATAGGAGCTGAGCATTACGTGGACTAAGGCTATTTAGTTCTTCATTATAAGACGTTTTCAATCTATATTCTTTAAAGTTAATGGTCATGACCAATATGTTCGTAAATAAAGTCCACATTTAATTTGTTATGATGTTCATATTAATTTTATATAATCAGAGTTGTTCTGTTACAAGGAATCCAACATAGTTTATGAGTCCATTGTTAACATATTTTTTTATAATTCGACGTCCTTATAGCGTGATAAAGCAACGTTAACTTGTTGCTGTATTACGTAGAGTCTACCTATGACATATGTATAGATGGTGGTCGCAGCCAGTCGAGCAACAGTACTAGCAAGGGGTGTATAATTAATGGCAGAGAGGAATTTTATTCTAAGCGTCAAGATTTTTTTTTAATTTTTCTAACATCACATAACGAGCATATAATTTTCGCTGGTTAATACATATTTTACATACTATATTTAAGTAGAGTTGGAAACTATCAAGGAATTGTATGAGAGTTATAATTAATTCTAGATAATTTAGATTTTATTTTATTTATGTGTACTTTTTACAATTATGAATAATTTAATATTTAAAATTAATCATAATTGTAAAAAGTTACGCGTTTAGTGTTTTTTAATAATAATCTTTATTTATTTGCAAACAAAAAACATTGATTACACACATTTTCAATGTATAACTATACATTTTAATAAAATCTGGCTCATGCTATTTAGGACTCTAAGTTCAGTACATGGTTGAGCCCTAACTCTTAGCTAGGTTACCCTGTGTTTAGGATATCAGTTGTCTCCTGCCCTCACTAAAGAGTACTTTTAGTTATAAATTGGCCGCCTTTGTTTACTACTAAAAAGTATGTTAATAGTGCGAAGTGTAGTAGTAGTGTTTTTAATATTTTAAATATTAGCTTAATATAAAATGTTATACTTATTTTTTTTTTAAATATGTAATATAAATAAAAAATCTTTTAAATAAACTTGAAGATTGTTTTCTATTACTCAAATAAACTAATAAATATTCAAATAAATGTTAGTTGGACGTCGTCCATCAAATACCCTCTGTTGTTTTATAAAAGCGTTAGCGCGTCATCGGTAACTCGGGACTTTAGTGTTTAGTTAAAGTGTTTAGTAAAATATAACTTCTAAGCCATGAACAAAAAAGTTGATTAGATTTAATATATTAAGACAATAGGATATAACTATAAAAAATATTTAAAATTATGCTACTCATACATATCTGATAAGAATATTGCTATTGAAACCGGCTCCCATATAAGTTCTCAGATTTTATCTGCATTCGACAAACCGGTATATGGGCTTGTTATAAACTTGACACATTCTTGCGTAACTCGCTAATTGTTCTATGCTTTAAAATAATACTTGGTTTTTAATAATTAATAGACTGACAGAGGTGTGGTATTTCAATAGTCATAAAAATATCAGGAAATATTATTTTTAGTATATTATGTTAAATTAACAGATATTTACAGACTGACTAACGAATATTCAGCGAGCCCTTAGGCCGAGCTAAGGGCCGAACATTCGGATTCTTTCGCGTGCGTGGGCACTCTTGTTTGTTGATAGCAGACCCTTATAAGTGGACAGCAGACCCTTATAAGTGGTTGGTCAGCAAACGCAACACAATATCTTAATCTAGCAGAATTTACTAAGCTTTATTTATCACCTTCCGGTCTATTTTTGGAAGCAGGTATAATTTATGAGGAAAAGTTAAATAGTTTGCTATCAACAAACCCTAAAAAAAATCATTTATCATAACTTACCACTAATAGAGTTTAAGTATTGATATGTTAAGTTATTGATAAAATAAAAATATTTGTATTTATAATACGTCAGTCAATAGTATAAAATATTGCAGAATAGACCGAATATTCATGGGATCTCTAATATGAGCAAATAGCCCATGCACCATTGACTAGAACTGTTGTTTATTTAACTCCTAAGTTGACGACAGAATAAAGTTTGAATGAAAAAAAATCTATTATTGTTCGACTACATAGTCATGAAAACCATTTTATGTTTACTAAACACATAATAAGGTATAATCATGATACGAGCAATGACTAAATGAAAATCTGTCTATTTTATTTGTTTTGTCGAGCTTCTAGAATGACAATACTGAACTTCTAAGGGAAAAAATTCTCATACAATATACATACGATTGACTAACTATTATAATCACCAGCTTTGATCTTATTTGTATTGTGCGTTCAAGAATTCAAGTACGCGAATATTCAAACAAATTTCTGTAGGTGAGCTTAAATATATTTTTATTAGAACAAGAAGATTACTTGTTTTAAAACGAGTCCACATTGCAATATTTACATTTTGAATTAAAATTAAAGAACATTTAAGTGCACAAGTGAATCAGCAATGCGGATATGCATACTTGTTGGAGAGCAATGTTAATATTTCATACATAAACGTCTCTACGCCTCCACTGCTTTATGTTATCTTTAATTTATTTTATAATCTCATGTGCCAGCTTTTACAGGTATTAAAGATTGAACGAATTTCCGCTTACATATACATATGTATTATTGTTTATGCTATAATCATTTCTTAAAGTACAAAAAAGTAAAAGTACACTTTAAGAAAAAACATTATTATTTTTTTAATATTAAAATCTTTTCTTTTAGTTATTTGTTTTATAACCTGTATATTACATATTGAGGAAAACATATTGGTTATGAAATTACATAATAATTCCGTGATGGTATGAGTATATTTCTATTCGTGAGCGGTGCATTACCTATCGATGATCTCAAGGTCTGCAGCGCATCTTCCACGGTAATATTATAAAAATCGTGTACACACAACCAGTAAATAATGATACAAATAAACAAAAATTTTGATGTAAAGCTAAGTTTAAAGGCAAAAGCAACCTGCGGCTGTATATGGGTGATTGTTGTAGTCAAACATGATCTCCACTCTTAATAACCAAAAAAAACTCTAAATGACTTTAAATTTCTTTTAAACCAAATTAATATTTTGGTCCCTTATAATCTTTATTCCTTCATAAATAATAAACATCTACTGAAACTATCCGCTCTGATATTAAAGTTTGCATTAATGATAAATAGGAGCTAATTCATTAAATGTACATTGTATATTTAGATATAATTAAAAAAAAAAAAGAATACTAGCACAGTATGGATCACATACTACTAGTATTCCCCGTACCCCTCCAACTAAGCTAAATGCTTGTGTTGTGATAGTAGACCGATGTTCGGGATTTGAACCCATGACTTATCGATCGTGAATCCAACGCCCGAACCTGAGCTCCTACGAATTTGATCAGAAGATATAAACGGAGACGCAGCTCTCAAGTTTGAAATGACCTCAGTCTTCAAACGGTTGCTACGATGCCACAGACAGACATACAACACCACGTCGTTTTAGCGTCGGGGGTTTAAAAGAAATTTTTGCAAATCAATGTTTGTACAATAAATATCTATTGTATAAACTATTGATAGAGAAGAGCCTGAAATTGCAAAAAGTAGAGCTAAAACTCACCCGACGAACACGTGATTGTAGAGCTTACCACTTCATACTATCTTTCTATGGGTTCCATAAAAACATATAAACACTAGTCGTCTCATCCCGGCTTCATCCGGATGCAATTTATCACGTATATTTAGGTTTAATTTTACATTTTAATCGCTATATCGGGCGTTGGATTCACGATCAACAAGTCGTGGGTTCAAATCCCGGTCATTAGACTACTGGCGTGGCCCACTCCTGACACAAGCTTTTTATTAGCTTACTTGGAAGGGTAAAGAGAATACTAGTAGTATGTGATCAATACTGCTAGTAATCTTAAAAAAAAATTTTACATTTTAATTTATATATGACAAATTCCTAAAGATATAATGGTCACACAGCTCGACATGCACTTCATCCCCACGTCGATAGATGCCGTGCGAGCACGCTCATTTGTTTCACTTTGTATTTTAAAGTATTTTTTTTTTTTTTTCGAAATAAAACATAGTCATGCACTTCCTCAAGCTCTACTTTATCTCTGTATCAAATTCGGTTTAGTGACATAAGCCAGATTATTTAACAGACAGATAGACGCCATCTAATTATTAATTGATGGCGTACGTAGTAGATTAAATCGCAGTTTCGATTGTTTAGTTTGTTTCCTACGTTTCTTTAGTGTTACTTTCGAAATTATAAATAAAGAAATATAAGAGGCCATTCATTTATTACGTAAGACGATTTAAGGGGCTGACCATAAGATATTTTTTTACAAAGGGGTGGGAGGGAGCCTCGATAGTTCTTACGTAAGAACATAAAAATGCGAAAAGTTAAAATTATACTTTGAAAAAGCGCGGGCAGCAGCGCGAGTGCCGAGATTCACTCAGATCGAGTGGGTTTTGAGCCCCTAAAAATCTTATGTAAGAAAAGATGAATAATTAAAACCAGTTTATAACTACCAAAAAGTAAAAATTATTAGTAAAAATAAACATTTCTAAATATTGTTACTTTGAAAAAGTACTTTAGATTCTTACGTAATATATATTAAACAGGGGGGAGGGGTCCTTATGATTTCAGATTATCTATATATTGAAAATTTGAATGAAAAACAACCTTTTGTCAATGTGTTTTATTTTTCTTCAAATCGAAACCATTTTTGAAAATGTCAGGTGTTATAAATTTAAAACAGAAATTAACATTTATGGGCTATAAAACAGTAACTTAACTTAAAACTATGTTCACATGACCTTAAGGAATTTTGTAAAAGTTTTATATGCTCTACCATGTTCGTATTATGACCTCGTTTTAGAATTATACAATTAGTATCTCAACTATTAATGTAGCGATTAACAGAAATACAAAAAAATACTGATTCAAGTTCCCGAGAAAAAAATTATATTTATTAGTAGTTTGATTAATAATGTGTTTGTTAGACACCAAGGTCATGATCATGGTCAAAGTATATCTTTTAAAAATAAATAATTTGAAAAATTAATAAACTGAAAATGTCTATATATGGTAACTAGTACTATTTCGTATCGCATTAAAAAATGCTTTTTCTTACCAGAGGGAGGAACTAACTAGCTAGTGAGCTCGAAAGCGTTCATCCCGAGGGTAAAAATAACCTACTGCCTCAGAGTTAAAAAATAGAGAGATAAAAAGAGACATGAATGAGACCAAGAAAGTGATAAATAGAGATAATGAAGAAGAGATAAAAAAGAATAATGAAAGCAAAATGAAGGAGAAACAGTTTCCTTCCTCTGGTATAAAAACCTTTTTTTGTATGCGGTATGAAATATACTATTCTTTGAATGAAGGTTTAAAATCCATTGTGTGTTCGTATAGTCAAAATATATTTATATCTATCTAAATAATACTAATATTATAATATGTTTGAAACCTAAATCGTGCATCGATAGAAGGAAGTTAGGGCCACACCTCAAACATTACTGAAATAACAACAGGATCTTGAGCAAATGTCAATAGCGAACAATAGAGACCTAAAGTTCTCATGCTATACTGAATATTTGCTATATTTCCGAAGATATTTATAATTTACATTTTCAAGCTATATCTGTACGGATTATGGGATTATATTACTGTACCGACAGTCCGTCTGTATACAATAAAAATAAAATATAGAAACGCCTTATTAAAAACTATTAAAACCGGTCCAAATAATATAGAGTAAACTCTATTTAACATCACTCGATTTTTTCAAAAACTCTCAGATGAGAGATAAGACAATCCAAACGTTCGGATGGTCTGGTTAATAAAAAAATATCTTTTTATAAAAATTAACATCATATACGCAAAAGGTCTTGCTGATAAACTTAACTATATGCAGATTTTACCATATTTAAATGAACTCTGACATATAAATATATTTTTGTTATAATAATAGTAACCACTGAGCCCTACCTTACAAATGTCAACAATAACCTTTTGAGTTGAAGAAGAATGACTCTGTTTTTTATTTAATTGCTGTAAAAACAAAAAGTTAACAACAAAAGACACAAAGCGAAAACAGCTTTAGTGAAAACAACAATTAAGAGTTTAAATAAACTTTTATTTATAATTATTTAAAACTGTTAACTAAATCTAAAATAAATAAAAAGTTAAAATCCCAGTCATTGGACTAATGACTTGGTTCACTCCTTACACAAGCTTATTTATTCCCTCCTCCTTATTTAGCTTAGTTGGAGGGGTAAAAAATACTAGTATAGTGTACGATATAATATATATGTTGAATGTGTCGTATACTATATACGTTTTCCGTGGTATGTTATATAGAAATTGCACTAATTCGGTAATTAAGTATTGTAATTGTGTGTATTTGTAACTTTTCAATACGGGAGTGCATAGTTAACTATATGACTAAACTCTCATGAATAATAAGATAAAAAAAAATTCTAGTAGTATGCGATCCATCTAGTAATCTTATTATTTTTAAATGGATAAACTGAATCTCATGGTATGGACGGATGCCAAATAAAAGGGTTTATTTAATGGAGAATAAAAAGCTTGGTAATTTATGTTTATTTTAATAACAAGCTTATATATATATTTATAGCATTTACTGTATAAAACAATCATTGTTAATTTCAGGCTGCGAAACTCAAAAGCTAATTTTCTATAGATAAAGAATTTTTGAATCAGATTAATAATTCACGATTTTACCTAGTATAAACAAAATTATAAATTTAACATGTTTATAACATTATTAGCACAGACGCTGATCACCATTCCATATCTATTTAATACGCCTCTCAAAGACAAAAAGGCTGTTTCATAACCTTGTGTGACCCTACAATCTATTCGCATGATTCACATCCACTTCACTATAATTTCGTTATGGAATAGACAAGCTAAACTAACTAGTAATCATTTATTATTAAAGTGACGCTCATTTTGTTTTTAGTAGATGTAGTGAATGAAAAGCCTATTAAAATAGCAATAATTTGACAGTTTCATTCTATAAATATTTCTCCGCTATAAGACATAGTCAAGTACTTCCTCAAGCTCTACTTTATCTATGTATCATATTTCATCAAAATCGGTTCAGTGATTTAAACCTGATCGAGTAACAGACAGACGCCATTTATTCGTCAATAGATGGCGTAAACAGTAGAATAAATCGCACTTTTTTATAATATTATTCGTAGTCGTTAAGTATTACCTACGTTACTTTCGATATCATAATATTATTTAGGATTACTTTAATATGCTAAAGATTTATAATATTACTACAAATCCCTATTTGGCTACTATAATAGATAGATCTGTGTTTTCACCAATTCTATGATATAAAAAAAAAATATCTGGATTGTTAGGGTTTCGTACTACAAAAGAGGAACCCTTTTAGAATCACTAGTAGTTCAATAGTCTGTCATTAAATTGATCTCTTCGAAATGTGAAAAACAAATATCTATGTGAATGCAATCAAAAAATTTAATGCGACTATTAATTTGTATACTTCACGTAACCTCAAAATATTGCTATAACAGTAAAGGAAAACATCGTGAGGAAACCTGCACTCCTGAGAATTCCTAATCCCTCCTCATTCTGAGGAGGAGACCCGGCTCAGCAGTGGGCCATTAATGGGTTGTGATGATGAACCCAAAATCATGAATTATTTTGCAAAAACCGATGACAAGACACCTATTATGACAAGAAAATTCTGAACACAGTAAATTTGTAGATACACCAAACAATAGATAGGTAAACTGAACGCGACATACGCGTTCGACACGTCGACTTTGTTTGGGTCAACAGTTTTCCACTCCGTCAATCTAATCTATAAGGAATCCTCAATTCCAAGTCCACTTAGACTAAAAAAATAATTTTGATATTTTCATAATGTATAATAGAGTAAGTTTTAAATAGAAAGACAAATTTATACATGTCATATGCAATGATTCACGTATCTTCTTATGAATATCCAAGATCGTATAGTGACCCTCGAAACATCTGTTTCGGGCTCATACTCGTATGTCACTTTTAGTCATCCGTAAAGGTAACGCTTATTAAGATTGACATATCAAGGGAACACATTTAACCGACCATAACACATCCTTATGATTGCATCGGATAATTTGATGGAATCGTAACATCTAATTTATGGCTTGTCTATTTATTTGTGTTAGTAAAGTATAGTCGTCATGAAGAATGTGCTAAAATGCGTATTTTTAAAAAGAAGCTACACAATTTAGTGCTTCCTATTCAAGCTAGCAACAGCAGCTTAGGTTATCGGTAAAATATATATCCGTAGACTAAACTTGCCTGAACTCACACCAATTACAAACAATATTTAAAATAACAACTGCTTGTAATAATTCATTTTTAATATTACAATAATCAAGACATTAATATCGATTTTAATCATCATAACCTTAACACAAACGCAATGACAAAATATCTAGAAACTATATTAATTACAAGTTGCATTTAAAAACATATTATACAAAAGCCATAATAAAAATCATTAGTTTTTAATTGGACTATTAAATGAAGTCTAGAACAAGACTAGATCTACTATAAAATTATCATTACCAGCTTTAGTAAATGATTTATTAAAATATTTTAAATAATTCTGTTATTCCTTAGCAACTGGTCCGCCAACACTCAAGTGTTCAGCAAGTTTTTATAGGATTGCTTTAATAATAAAGTTCAAAAAAACACATAAACAAGTTGTACTAACAGGTTATATAGATAACATCAATTAAATTAATTGTATTCTGCTTACTTACACCTGAGTGATTTTGATATTAATTTTAAAAAATGTTATTGATAATTTGGATCCTTGGAATAACATGATCGGCATCAGATTGATAAACGACGTAAAAAAACTCGATGTTAAACTAGAATTACATATGATCCTACTAATATTATAAACGCGAAAGTTTGTAAGAATGTCTGGATGTATGTTTGTCACTCTTTCACGCAAAAACTATCGAATGGATTTATGAAACTTTACAATAATATAGCTAACAAATCAGAATAACACTTAGGCAATAACTTATAATAATATAGTGTGAATTATCCGTAATATAGCAGGTGAAACCGCGGGGCGCTGCTAGTTATATACATAGTGCTAGAGGTATGCATGACGGTTTCCTGGTCTTTTTGTCCCTACCACCATTGATTTATTTTAAACTATTGTAAGAACCCGGCTAACGTATGCAGAAATATTATCTCAAGTAAATTGGCCCTAAAATAGCAATTTAGGGCCAATGCGTGCTTTTCGTCACTGTAAAAAAAACGGATACTATAAAGTCATAAGTCGCAAATATAAAATTGATGCAAAGGCCCCAAAAGAAACATATCCATTGGTTTTATTTAACTCTTCTTTAGCAAATCACTAAACTCGTTTTCAGAGCAATAATTTTCATAGAGGCGATGGTCATTAAAGTGCAGTAGCTAGTACAACTAATGTTTCAATGTTTTACTGACACAAAATTCCGACTGGTACAGAGCTGGTATTTTTGTAATTGAAATTCTTGAACTATCCTTATTTTGGAGTCATTGTCGACCACCATTACCATGCCATTGTAAAACTCATATACATAATGCTAATTCGTTATTTCGTAAACTCGTGATAAACCTCAAGTTTGTCCAAAAAAGGTTCGTTTGTAATCAAAGCGAGCAATTACAAGAGGGTAACAGTACCGTAACGCTACGCACGTCACGATTTCTATCGTCTTACTGGGTCAACGACTTGTGTCGAACCTTGAATGTTTTATATCACGTGGTTACTTATTTGGACTCCATTTGAAGAAAATACATTAATGTTTCCCAATTATATGACATAAATAAATCAAAGAATAATACAAAATTATGCGCGTAAATCTCAAAACTGTTCTTTACTGAATTTTACTATAAAAACAAAACCTTAAGACAAATCTTAATTATAGAGAGATAAAATGTTTTCGTGACAAGACCTTGGTCTAGTATTGGTTAAATGCGAGTGTGAATTCTATTTACGAGTGAATTATATTTATAATTCACATTCTCATTCCTCAGAATGACCTATATGCTGCTCAACCATAACTACACTATCTAGTACGAAAATAGTTCTACGTAAGGTATAAAATAAATAGACAATAAATAGAAGTCACCACAACCAAGTTTTACTACTTATAATTTTACTTTTTATTAAGTTAGACTACCCTAATCGTCGAAATTACCTAATCTCTTTTCTTTATCTTGTAACTAACTGTATATTTAACGCAACTTTCTATAACGCAATATACTTCAGTCTCTATGTCAAATTATATTTGAGAAACACTGTATTAACAGACATTGAAGGTAAGCAAGGGTTAAATGTCCCATTGCACGGTATATTGCAAAGATGAATTAATGAATGTCACATGACTTGTTTATAAACTAGACAAAATCAAATAGTACAAGATAATAATAAAATATTTATGTTACAATTGCATTGAAATTTATCAATTCACATTATTTAGCATTTTATTGATCCGCCGAACCTTCGCTGGAGTAAAATATTCATAAATAACACAAACGTTTTTTACTGATCCCATTTCCATGAAACAAAAATAAAAAAATATGTATATTTTAAGTTACACCCGCAACAATACAACTGTGAACTGTATCTAATTTCGTGTAGTAAAATAATTTGGGACATTCAATGAATTACATTTTACTACATGTAAATATGTGTAAATATTTTTCGTTCATCTAATATTATAAAATCTATGTAATTTTCCATAATCAGAGTCCAAGGGAACCAACTTGCTAATTACCATAGTGGCACCAAAGTAAATTAACATCAAAGACAACATTTGTCATTTACGCTAATAAATACCGCTACTGTTTGAATACTCAGAAATATGATTTAAATTTTCATTTGTCATTTCAAATATATTTTTCTAGGAAATTTTCTATACTTTAAAATTTTAAGCCTTCTTATATACGTTAACGATTTATATATTTTTCTGTTTAAATAAATTACTCTTCCTCTCATAAAGCTATTCAAATAATTTGCATCTTAAAATACTAGTTATGAGACGACATACATCTGTTTATGTATGGAAATGTTATTGAAAATCATTTCTTGCTACAAAATGTGTCTTAAAAAATATCGCCTTAACTTCTTTACATCTTCGATCATACCACACCCTTTCTTCTTTCAAACACATCATTATTCTTCAGTTATTATTACATAAAATCTCTGTCATGCGTCCTTCATTATACATCATCATCATCACCCATTAATGGGCCATAGTCCACCACGCTGGCCAAGTGCGGGTTTGCAGACTTCACACACTTTTGAGAACATGTAGAACTCTCAGGAGTGCAGGTTTCCTCACGATGTTTTCCTTCATCGTTAAAGCAAGTGATATTTAATTACTTAACTTAACTCGGAAGGTCAGAGGTGTGCCCAGGATCGAACTCCGACCTCCCGAGTAAACATCAACGTCTTAATCCCTGGGACATCACTGCTTCATTAATATTTGAGCTAAAAAAAAATTAAAGTCAAATATTTCCAAATTCCACATTTATGGTATTTTAGAAACTTTTCCAAAAACCAAAATTGAAAACAACATTCTATACTTATATGAATGACATTGAAGCAAATATAAAATCCAGGTCGAATTACGTTAATTTACTCTGTATAATGATTTACAAGCAAATTACGCGTTTGCATAAAATATGGAGTAAATATTGTGTAACAGTAAACAGCGCTGACATTTTGTTATGAATATAAAACGTAAAAGGAAATATCGATACATGTAATACAAATCTAACTCAGCAAATGTCTGTACACATAGACGATATTTAAGAAATACTTAAATTAAAAGGTCTTTATAACAACAATAGTAGTCAAAAAAACTTTTTTTTAATTTTTATTGCAAGTCTAACTTAAAATATATGCTCTAATTCTTATTAAATCAATGGGATTGTTGTTAGGGTATTATTTAATGAACAGCTGGCAACCCTGTGTCTTGTTCTTTTTGGAATAAATGAAGTACGCTAACCATATTGTGAGCATCTGTTTTATCTTTGCTTAATATTATAAATGCGAAAATAAATGTCTGTCTGTCGCTCTTTCACGCCACTAACTCTTTCACGCAACTACTGGACCGATTTAAATAAAATTTGGTATACAGATAGTCTAGAGCTTGAGAATGGACGTAGGCTACTTAGCAATGCGAATGGTTGAAAGAGGGGATGAAAAGTTGTATGGAAGTATCGTCGGTCTTAGAGCTTGAAACTCAAAATTTATTTTTTAGGCTCTTGATTCGATATACTCAAATAAATATGACATTCAAAGATTGTAAAAGTTTTACCCTCGAGGGTATAAAATAACAATAGGGAATAGGGGATGAAAGTTTGTATGGAAATATGTATGGTTTATGTGAATATTTTATAAGTTTGACTTCTTAATAAATACGGATGTTAGGAAAAAAGTTACTATAATTTATGGTATTTGGAAAACGTTGAAGGTTTCGAAAACTTCCCAATCAGTCAATTTCAACATTTTAATACATAAATTAACAACCGTTGCAAATCTACCACTTGTGTTGTCAATCATTCCGTCGTACAGCAGACAAGACTGATTCTCTTGGTGAATTCGCAACTTTCACTTAAGGTGTAATGTACCGCTTACTTTCGAAAACTCATTTTCAATGTCGATGCAGGTTCAAAAGTGTAATATACTGTTATAAATTATGTAAACATATGTTATTTTTCACTGCATTGTCTCACTTTCAAAATTCAGTCTTTTATAAATAATACTTCGTCGAGTAAGTAAATTAGTCAATAAATTTATAAAAAATTACTGAAAAAATTACTATGAAAATGAAGTCATAAACAAAATTAAACATTTCTACGCATTTTTATATTGATTAACACACAAACATAACATAACAAGGATCTAAATTATAAACGCCAAGCAAACAACAATATTATAAATTAAAATACAAAAATCAGTCCTAATTACCCAGAATAGGCATCATTATCATAAAGTAAATTAATTAGTACGACCCTTGATTCGAAACATGATGTCAGAAAATATATCATCACCAATAACAAGTTCTAAATTAACCTAAATTAAAATAAAAGCAATACGGATTCCTCATTAATTTTAGATTCTAAATAACATTAATAATGTCTCCTGATCCAATATATTACGAATAATTGGAATATATATTATTAAATCGGATCCTAAATTATATAATATAATTAGTGATGACAGAGAACAAAAAAATATTCAATAAGTAATTTTGCCTGACTTTTAATATAGTTTTTAAAAATAAAATAAACCTTTGAGTTTTCAGCAATACTATTGCCGAAAAGAAATAATGGGATAACCCAGCCGTAACAGCCGTTAATAGTAGATAATATTTCTATATTTTCGCTACTCGATATTTTTCATATCAATATATCAAACTACAAAATATCAATATTTTCTAGGTAAGTTTAAAATACCAAGACGAGTTTTATAAAATTAATTATAACCGCTTCATATTTAATTTCACCTTCATACTTCGAATAATCCAAAAACCTATAAAAATTATGCAAAATCTAAAAGGATCCTTATTATGTTTTGAAATTTTCATCTTTTAATGACGAGCAAACTCATTTCAAAATCAAAGTCAAAGCTAATCAGTACTTCATAATAACTGAAACTAAGAAAAGATATTCTACTATACACCGACAATACCGTTTTGCTGACATCCTATTTAAATGAAAAAAGCCTAGATTCTAAAATAGATCTGCAACATCTATGAAAATCGTATCCAATTTCATACATACAAACGAAAACTTTAATAATGATCATTTTGCCTTCCATTGGTTTATAAATACCCTTCACATTAAGTTATTAAATATCTTCTATGTACAGTACATTCAATAAGTTACATTTTTATATTTGTCAAAAATGTTAGCGGCGTTACAGATATGCGCCGGCGCCGAGCTTCGTATACGGAGTTGGGTGACCGGTGCGCATCCACCGAATTGGTCAAGTTCACGGCGATGGCGGCGGCGCTATTGCGCATCAAATATGGTCATCGTTCCACAAGGCAACTCTGTTAATAGCGACATATTTTATGTTCTAGGCAATTCTATTACGTAGTCGTTGTTATATAATTATATGGAACCATTTACGCTTGACATATATTTGTATATTTTCCTCTCTACTATTTATGCTCATCGTTAAACTAAAATATGAAGATCTAGTAAACAGATTATTTAGTTTAATTAAGGAATTAAAGTTCATCGAGCTAGACAATCTTACAAATAATCTTTGTGGACCAATTGATCTATAGTCTACAATATATATTTTTCACCTTTAGAATGAAAGTATAGTTTATAAATCTCGTCTCAGAATGACACAGGTTTAGGCTGTTGACGACATAGTACTAGGCATTCAAGTTTCCATACGTTTTCATATTTCCTTCCTACACATAACTACCACAAGCCTGATATGGGTACCTGGGATCGAACTCTCATCATCAACGTACTATCCACTAGGATGTATGAAAACAAAACAAATAATATACAATATTCCTAATGAGTACAACAAAAACATTGTTCATCATCATAATTCCATTGAACTATCATAATAATAGCAAAAACGCTTGACAATAATGTTACATCGAATCAATTCTCCTAAGTTCCGTTTCATTAACAACACACATATATCACGAATGTCATAAAAACCCAGGCATATATGTGACCTTGCATCTCAACATAATTATACAAGAGATATATACAACAAACATAAATCAAACGGGAACAAGAACACTAATTTCTTTTACGACTTCTTAAATTTTTCAACAATATAAATCAAATGTCAACTCAAGGAACTCAGTATTTAAATAACATTTTATGATCCTAGTTTGGTAATTGGCAAAGAATTGATCAAATTAACTGATATTAATTTTAAATCTATTATATCTTTATTATTGGCGTATACTAAAGAATTTGTATGTTAGCACGCTGACCTCGGACACTTTCGATTATTAAAAATATATATTTTTAATTTCAATGGACCGATATTCGCCATAGAGGACAAACTGATATAAGACTTATAGGTTACGTTAAAATAATACTTTTATTATCTATATATAATATATCATAACATACTTTTATATCAACAGAGAATCCATTTGCGTTACATTAAAAAAAATTGAGAAAATTAATTTAAATTGTCAAACATAACTGTGTATTAAAACTACTAACTAATAATGGATTCAATTTATACTAAGATAACCTAGGAGATGCTAATAGGAAGAAAAAATATCAAAATAATGGTAAATGATTAGTTTTCTAAGATTTATTTATAGATAGCAAAAATGCAAAAATAGCAAACAATTTTAAATTATTTAAATTAAGGTTGTAGGTCAAGAAATAGATGGGCAATCAAGTCACAATTTATAACTTTGCACGTTATCTTTCACATGCTTTTTTATTACTAACTAGTCGACCAGTCCGGCTTCGCCCGGGTGCAATTTAACACGTGTATTTAGCCGTAACCGCTATGTCCCTGCATTTTGAATCTGTAGTATCTTCAAAAAATATTCGTTTAAATTTCATGCTGTAAAGGGCCATATTGATCTATATTAAATGCACAATGTATTTAAGGTACCTAATTGGATAAGGATTAATGCTGTATTGTTTAAAATCGCTTCGGAAATAAACCATTATTTTTTGTAAAAAGTAAAGGATAATAAATGGTTATTGTGGGTTATCCCTAAGAGGTAGACATATACCATCGCGGACTTTTTTGTAGACCTTTTTAAGGTGTACAATACTGTAGTACATTATTTTGATCTATCTCGTAGGGTTCAGCCAGCGTTTGCAATGTAAGCGCAAAAAATGTGTTACGAAGTGTTACGACATCACATTAGAAACCTCTACAATTATCAGTGTTTCTCTACTATATTATATATGTATTATACATATAAACCTTCCTCTTGAATCACTCTATCTATTTAAAAAAAACCGTATCAAAATCCGTTGCGTAGTTTTAAAGATTTAAGCATACATAGGGATATAGGGACAGAGAAAGCGACTTTGTTTTTAAAGCGACTATGTAGTGATGAGAATGTTCATTTAATTGCATATTAGTCTTATCTCTGTCCATTAGATATATTATATATTTTTTAATGTAGGCCACAGAATCTCGTTATTATCATAAGTTTAAAGCTATGATGTATTATACATTACCACGTTCAAGTTCATAGAAAATTAGACACGAGGTAAACAGCATCCAGCACCAGTCATTTAAAAGATTACTCTTTCAGATTAAGACTTAGTGCTGAATTGATTGTTCATCAAATCATATAGGTTTAAAAGGAAGATCAAATTAATGATTCCTCATCAAATTGAAGTATATAAGAAGTAGATCATCGCAAGTCTGATCAGTTTCCGGTGATGTCACAACAAGTGCGCTAGCCGGATCTAAATCATCAGCATTCTCACTTCCAAGTTCATGGTTTTTATTACATCAAAATATTTTTCTCGTAAAGGTCAGTACTTCCTTTGATGTATCATAATAAGTGATGGCCTGAGGCATCATAATCGGCAAGTTCAAGGCACAACGCTCCATTGACCGAGTCATCTCTGACCCGACCGGATTGCGATCGCCATTGAGATTACTAGAACAATACAATTGATTATTGCGTTCCTTATTTACATTTTCCTTTGCTAAAGTGCAACAATTAGTCTCGCTAAGTAAATAATCATAATAAAGCACACTCGCATATATATATAAAGCAAATTCATGACATTTAAATTGTTGATGTAAATGGTCGGAGCAGCAATTACAATTAAAACAACTAAATACAAAATAATGTGATAAAGGACCTTCAAAAACCTAACCACCCACTCAAAACATCGATATAAACATTTTTTCAAAACGTTGATTGCAGTGGACATATTTGGATACATCTCCAACAATCTGCAAAGGCAAGACCACTAAATATACAAACGGTAGCACGTGTAGGAACTCGCATTAGAATTTCGCTTGTATGTTAAATGTGGGAAGAGCTAGAAGAAGGTAAACTTGCGAGTGGGACTGTACACAACAATCAAGTGGTTATAATAAGAAAAACAGCAGGAACAAAAAGTCTGAGATGGAATTCCTACGCCATTGTTGAGATTAGAAACTAGTCAACCGAGGAGCGTATGAGGGTCACACGCCACACCTTTTGTCTAAAGCCCATTATATTATGTATTTCGTTTTCTTGTCTGGTTATTCCCGCAGCTGACACTAATGGTGGTTTACATTTACAAAATTTTAAATATGAAGAGCGATACATATTTTGACTTACTTAAATAAGTTAATACAATGTGTTAAGGTTATGATGATTGGGATTCAAATATTTCGATATGAGTTCAGTTTGAGTTGAGTTGCTGTTATTAGGGAAAAAAATTAATAGTACCCACCGGCGCCATATCATTGTTTTCATCTAACTTCTTACTAATATTTAAAAAAAGTGAAAGTTTGGATGTTTGTCACGCAAAAACACCTGAAGAGATTTGAATAAAATTTGACACATAATATAATTTTATCCTAGAAATAGGAAATCTTCAGAGATGGATCATTCCTGCTGGATAATAATAAAATTGTTATTTTTATTTAGCAACAATGTATTAAAAATTAAATGTATTTTTTTTTCGATAAATGTAAGTATTGCGTCTGATAAATCACACCCGTGTAAAGCTGGTCAACTAGTTGAATATAACACGGTGCCTGTTCTGGACGACGGACGTTTCCAGGTCGCAACTACATGAGTTAATTACAAAGTATGTAGGTACTTGTATTTGATTCTGTATAAAGTAAGTTTACTTTTTGAATTCATTGCTTGGCCATTACTTGTACTTGACTTGTAATAAAAGTTTTGTAATACTTGCTCCTTTTATGAATCAAAAATAATTATCACAACCATATCAATATTCAATACCTTTTGTTTTAAGTTAAACATATGGCATTAGTTGCATAATTTTGAATATCTACGAACAGATGTACAGATAGTTTCGTAACATTAGCCAAGTGGTAAAAAGTTACGAGTGAGTGATATAAGAGTATCAATGTCGGTTTTTCTTTGACGATCCATATTAGGTGTTGAATTTCTTATGATTCCCACTGTAGTAATTTACAATTAGTTACGTTATGGCTTTGCTTCTTCGAAACGCGTACATAGATATCTGATACATTACTTTCACTATAAATGTTTTTAAATTCTATACAAAAAATAACTAAGCACTAAAAATATCAAGCAACAGATAAGAATATTATGACACAATTTTGCCACCGTAAAATAATATTATCTAAGAGATAAATAATCTTTTTTTTTCACTTGTTGTTTACTTGGAAAAGAACATGATGATCTAATATAATCTAGATTATTTTATATTATCATCAAAATATATTATGTCATCGAAAGTTAATAATATTGCATCATGGTGTTCCTTTTAAATATACTATTAACTATATGTCAATATTGAGATAGATTAATAAAATAACATTTCATTTTCATATCCAATACGATAGGTAATATTTACTTAATGAAATTACTTGTCGAACTGCCTGATTTACAATATTGCAAGAGTGATTGAGTGATTGATAGATAGCCCAGTGGTTAAGACTTGAATGTCTTTCTAGGGAGGTTCTATCCTGGGCACACACCTCTGACTTTTCTGAGTTATGAGTGTTTAAGTTAAATATCACTTGCTTTAACGGTGAAGTTAAATAACGTGAGGAAACCTGCACTTCTGCAGTTCTGAGAGTTCCCTAAAGTTGTCACAGGAATGGAAAGTTTGACAATACTGTATCAGTGTGGTGAACAATCGCCTAATACTTTCCTCATTCATGCTGAGGAGGAGACCCTCAGCCTCAGCAGTGGGCCATTAACAGATTATGATAAAGGGTATTTTTAATAAACTTATGGGATCTACTGATAACAAAACTTGTTTATGTTTAGATTAGTGTTTGTCTCGATTCTTCAATCAAGTTTCGACCTTAAATTTAACTAAATATGTCAATAATTATTTCTTTAGGGTTAATAATGATTTGCAAATAATTAGATTATGTATGCCGCTCATACTTAATCGAATAGGTTTAATAATAGGAATCTAATCTATGTATTGAATTCTAATAAAACATTTTTATAACAAAAAATATAATTATTTATAATAAATAGGCTACGACTAAAAGTTGTAAACGTACTTGCTAACACAAAATGAAAACGTTCTTGAACGATATTATTAATGTGTTGCAAATTGAATAGTATAACAATTTCGTGTGTTGTTTACGTGTGGAAATCGCTTAACTTTATGAAATGTTATACAATAGCTATAAGCTTTAATTACCTCCACTCTGTTATTACTGTACGTTAGTTTGTAACGAACAATCAAAACAATCTTGTACGCTACGAGTAATATGGTAAGTCGTTGTAAACCGGAATCTCATATATAACTATTATTTAAGATACCGCCATATGCAAATGTCAAATTTTCATTATGATTTTTAAGCGTTAAGGTTATTTAAATATTTTAATATTAATTACACAATTATAATAATGTTATGTAATAGAGAAGTAATTATATATCGTGTAATACATCGTTTTTCTTGTAACATATCCTGTTAAGTTTTAGTGTGGGTGGTGATTTAAAACCGAGTTTGGTAGTTAATTTAAAATACTTAAATAAAAGTCATAATAAAAAAAGAATTTAAAGACTAATATTATCCGCTATTAATATATGATATCTTCTTATTGTATATAGAGTCAACATCTCCTGAGGATGCCCGTGAAGGTGCGTAGAGTGAAACTTCACGAGATACGTACGTTCGTACATCTTAAATTCTAATATTGAAGGTGAGTGTCAATACACCTTATAAAATGATCATTTAATCTGCGCTTGGATCGCAAGCCCTACGTATAATTCAACGTAAATTCACATAAAAACCAAATAATTTAATTTAAAAAAACTTTTAATTTTTCTTTACAAAATTTAAGCTCAAATTAATCATAACTGCATCACATCATTAACATAAGATAATAAATCATGTACCCAAAATCCATTAAATCTAACAAAAAAATTGATTTCAAGGCAATATATCAGCGTCAATTTTACAACGAATTTTTTAACCTCACAGTCACTTTTTTACGTCCATTCAGTGATCATTGACCTAATCTACTCTACTAGGTTACTATGAGTAACTTAGTAATATATATTTTTAATAGTGATGTAATTGATTGAACATGAACATTTTAACAAGATAACTTCAGCTGAATATATAAACCCAACCCACCACTATTTCAACACATTTCCTATTTGATTTTGAAGTCAAACAATCAATGCCAATGATATATATCTGTTAATAACCATAAAATGATCAAAGATCAATGTAATATATACGTGGGAAAATAGTCATCTATGGCGCTAGAGTAGGGTAGTAGTCACTTGCGTTATTTCGACAGTCACAATTCTATATACCCTCGACACAGTCCAACACTGTAGTCTTAGTCTTACGCGAGGTCTCTCAAGGAATGGATATCTGGGTAGTGCTAGTGAAAGTGTGAAGTGCTGGAAGTTCTGTCCGATTAAAGTACTTAAAATGTTGTTGTCACGTCTTGTGTTAGGTTAGGTTTATGTGAGTTTAACCTTGGGTTTAAAGAGAGAGCCTGAGCAGTGGAGGCGGGTGTTGGAATTCTGTTAAAGGACGTCCTTAAGCCTTGGTCACAAGTCCAAGGCACTGCTTAGGTTTTTCTTGTAATTGTAAGAGATCAGTAGCAGTATCTACGTTGTGTTTACCCAATAGTCCATTCAATATCGTCACCCCTTGTAGTGTTTTCAATAAACCCCCTCCTCGTTCTCATCATAAAATCTACGAGATACATAGACAGTAGAATTGGGAACTTTTAACTTTATAAACTCTGAGATCAACATATTATGTAAGACATTACCTTAAACATTAGCTATGAAAAGTCGAAGATATGAAGTATGTATGTAAATAAAAACTATAATTAAATTGCTACTATGAAATTATTGATTTTCCTTATATACCTACATACAAATTCCTATTTGATAAGCACTATAATCAATTTAACATGCAGTGTAGTTACAAAGGTCGACGAAACACCTGTACTAGTCACGATTGATGATATAACAAAAAAACGTTATTACTAAATACTTTTTCTATATAATACTTCGTCTACGATAACTTCTGAACTAAAAACATTTCAGGATATAAAACAATTTCTGTCTTGTATGAACAACTTCAGCAGAACAACTTCAGAAGCAGTGATGGCCCAGTGGTTGAGATTTCAAGTCTTACTCTGGAGGTCTGAGTTCGATTCTGGTCACACACCTCTGACTCGTGTTATGTGTGTTTTAAGCAATTAAATATCACTTGATTTAACGGTGAAGGAAAACATCGTGAGGAAACCTGCATTCCTGAGAGTTACCTAAAAGTTCTCAAAGGTGTGTGAAGTCTGCCAACGCGCACTTGGCCAGCGTAATGGACTTTGGCCTAATACCCTCCTCATTCTGAAGAGGATCGGCTCAGCAGTGGGCCAATGACGGGTCGTGATGATGATGATGATGAACAACTTCTTCCCACAGTAGCATTTTTAGGGATAATAAATAGCCTACATGGTAATCCGTGTTATAAAGTATCTGTGTCCCAATTTTCAATGAACTCGATTCTGCTGTTTTTTGAGTGTTTTAGTAACAAACATCCAAACTTAAAACTTTCAGATTAGCTTTATTTTTATTTTATTTTTTTACGAATATCACTGCATACTACATTGAATGCAAACTTCTCGAAGTAAGCTAAATGCTTGTGTTAAGAGTGGGCCAAGTCAGTAGTCCAATGACTACGCTTCGATGACGAAGTTAACTATTACAACTAAGAGGTTAAAATGTTAAAATTACCCATATACGTAAAACGCTTAAAAAATCTAACAAAGACTTGTTAATATTACATTCTTGATTAGTGGGGAAACCCTGCAAAAATATTTCGCTAACGAATGTAAAGTGTGAAAAAAAACATAATAAATTGTAGGATTTTACCTTACCGCGTATTGCAGTAGCGCATTCCTAAAGCCATTATTCACATTCTAAAATATAGTTTTATAACATTTAAGCCGTTGTGAAAGAAATATAAATAATTATATTATAATGAAATATAATTATTCTCTTATAGGGGAAAAGGGGGATCAAGTCTCCTTTTCTCTAATTATCCAGGAATTGCCTAAAAAGGAACCTATAAAATTTATAACCATCGTAAAGGTCTGGAAATGTATATTGTGTACCATATTTGAAAGATTTACTTGATCTAAAAAAAATCAACAATTAGGCTAAAAACCAGCCATTATGTAGCCAATTTATTTAGTGACTACACAGGGAACAAGTTTCCTTCTTTTCCCTCTAACTGATTTAAAAAAAAAATTGAGTTCAGAATTAGAGTCTAGAGTATAAGGGGAACTTTTAGACTATTCCATATAGATATGAGTATATAATAATTTTATATTTTTATATTCAGGTTAAGTAATGTTAAAACCTGCTGGTTACTGCACTAAATTAATTGTAAACTATATTATTTATTCAACAACTCCATCCATTTCTGTACAAATAAAATTGAGGACAATTGCTGAATAGTATAAATCAAGTAAATAACGTTACAGTATATAAAGAAATGCACTAATGTTACGTAAAGCGAAATGAGTAGTGGTCTAGAATTCTAGATTATACACCGTAAGTAACGTAGAATTAGATGATGTGTAACAGTAACATCATATGGGAGGAATGTACACAACTCTGTTATTAGATTTCGTAAGTGGTAGGTGGAACTGGAAATTATCTGTACATATAATAAAAATAAAACTCTCCGAATGTGTGTACATCTATTTAAATGGACCTTCTCTAAGTATGGCGCATAACTTCAAGACGATAGTCAGTGACATACTATGCATTACAGAATAGAAATTCAATGGAAATAGTAGGGAAATAGTATATTCATAGTGTGGAAGAAGTGAATACACCTCTGCGACGCGAGGGCTAATAAAGAATATTTTAAAAATAATAATATGAGAGGTCATTGTAACACCAATAAAAGCCAATTGCTTGCAAATAAATTAGGTTTTGTTTGATTTTTACCCGTGAGGGGACGGGTTAGAATACTATTCCCCTCTGCCGCTGGCAGAGCATCTCATAAGTGCCGAGTAACACAGCACCCCCATGGTGGTAGGGGATCTGTTCCTCGACTGGCTTGCGACCTCCAGCACATGAATCGATGACAGATCACCAAGTATCATAGACGCGTTCCGGTCGAACTGCATGTGGGCCAGGCTTACCCCCTCCCTCGCCCATCCCATTAATGCTGCGGATCCAGTAGACTCTGGGCTCTTGGTCGGGATCCACTGAAACCGCAGCATTTTTTTTTCTTCAGTCTCTTCCCCACTCAATCTCCGAGGATGCAACGCATTGACAAATCAAGAAGGTATCTCTTATTTTGCCGATGTCCATGGGCGATGTTGGACACTTACCATCAGGTGGACCATCTGCTCGTTTGCACCTTATCTAACGTAAAAAAAAATCAGATAATTGTCATTTTAAATGTTTTAGCCCAACTAAGGCTAAGGCAGGATTTTTCTTTACTAGCCGACCCAGCAAACGTTGTTTTGCCACCGTGCGCCACCCTTATCACTTAGGGGTATAAAAAATAGATGTTGACCGATTCTCAGAGCTACCCAATATGTACACAAAATTTCATAAAAATCGGTCGAGCCGAGAATTTTATATATGAGATATACACTCACGTGTCGAAAAAAATTAACTTATAAATTTTAATAATATTCTTCACCGTCGGTCGAGACGTAGTAATTGAGACAGTATAAATAAATAGATAAAAACATATTAGAATTCAAAATAAATGTCGAAAAACAAATTTATAGTAATTAGTAGGAATATTTTGACTAATGAAAAACGCGAAGTATTTATAGTAATTTTTTTAATTATGTAAAAAGTTTAAACTGATTCAAATTGATTTCTGTAAACCTCACGTTTTTATAATACGTAAAAATAGATATTTGTGATATCTCATTCGTCTGCATGACTACCTCAAAAAAATAAAAATACTAACTACTCATACAATCCTGTTGTTCATATCTAAATATAACTATGAGTTTAATTTTCTCTAAAATTTATTAATAACCGAATCAATCACGATTTTGGCAAACAGAGCTATGTCTCATCTCATGTTATTGTACTCGTAGGATGTGAATAAGAGTCTACAAGAAACTGAACATTAACGTCGAAATCGTCATTTGAAATATAACTCAATAATAATTAAAACTAATTTATGTGCGATTTCAGAGAATATTCGTGACAAGTTCAAAAAGTGTATGAGTCAAACTATTATATTTTTGAAGTCTAGAGCCCATTTGTACCTAATTATAGTCATACCCATTGAATTAGTTACACAGTGCGTAATTTTATTAGAAATTCTAAAAATATATTTACAGCTGAAATATAAATTTGATAATTAAATACCAAGTGTTTATCATTGAAAAAAGTTTCCTCACAAAAATCTAATTTTCAATAAGCAATTATCAATTTTAATAGAATCATGTCAAAACATCATTGGAATTATTATCTACACATAAACATTTAGTGAAACTATGATTAAAACTTTTTAGCGCGCTTTTCGCCGCCGCCATCTTGTGGGAAAACGCGGGAAAGTAGAAAGTTGAGTTTCATTGTCATTACTAAGGTCGTACTATTATACAGTAATTCCCATAGAAAATCTTAGATAACAGGAATAGATGTGTAATTCTGATACTCTTATCTAATTTACTTTAATAACATTAAGATTCTATAGTTTCGAGTAGCGACCTTTTCTACTTAGTTTTTTCGTATTTTCACGACGCGAAATTGTTGCGTAGATAGGTATTTAATTGAGTTAAAAACATCCTGTGGAATCCTATAAAGTCTCAATCTGTATTATGTACAAAAGCGTTATACATTATTAAATTCCGTTGCCCAAATTTTCTAGAACAAGAATCTGCACGAAATATAGCACTTAAATAAATATAAATTAAAACGGCGCCTGAATGCCGGCTCATAAAATAACAATATTATGTATTATTATATTATTAGTTATGCTAATATAATCAGAATCCACCGACCTACCGAGCTGGTTTGTGTTGTTTATATTCGTACACGATTAATCAACATTTTAACCAATTCAGTAACAGTATCCACCATAATTAGAACTCTTTATTTTGGACCTCTGGCGCCACTGTGCTATTTGTTATTATATTGAATTAAAGTTTAATTTTGTGGTTTAGATTTAGATTCGACCGTGGTCCATGTGTTCAATGTCGGAAAGTTTTAACTCGCGTGTCTCTCACGTGAATATAATCGTCGGGTTTCCCTGGCGGGTCGCGTCGGTCGTCGCATGCGAGCGGCCCGCTTGGAATGCGGAGATGACCAGCTCCGCTCTTTTCGGCATATTTTGCCTTTCTCATTACCATACGCGTCGGCGCCCGTATATTAATTAATTGACGTGTCTATATATAAAAATATAGGTTTTTAAATGTCTGTACATAAAACATATTTTAAGAAAACTTAATATGAAACCTCTTTATAGCACCTACAGAAGCCAAGACAGTCATTTTTTTAATTTTTGTTTTCCTGCCTCTTTATCGATCAGCCTGTATGTACAATTCACAATTTTATTATTGCATTACCAACCATTTAAAAATATCAAAATCACTATATGTGTATCTATAACTTTTGAGGAATTCTCTCAATTCCTCAAGGATCCCATCATCAGAACTGGATTTAAAAAAAAATGGGACCACTCTCTAAGCATATACCAAACATATAAAGGAATTTCCAATTCGGTTCATAAAAGACGGAGTTATGAGGTAACAAATATAAATAAAATAAAATAAATTAAAAAAAAAAAACCGAAAAAGAGGTTCTTTTTTTATTTTTGAAGTCGGTTAAAAATATTTTTAGTAAAGAAAATAATGACGACAAGCGACGTCGGACTAGTAATATAGAAGATTACAATACTTAATTTACAAAACACGAGACTTCGTTGATATTTTAAATTTCAAATTGAATTATCTGTTATATTATTGACCAATAACATTAATTGGTTCACAGTTCATGGTCATATTTTATGGAGTCAATTAAATATTTTATTAATTTACAAGTTTTATGAGAAAAATTGATCGAAATTTAATTTATAGCTCTAAAGATTTCCATTGCAAGAATAAACAGTTGTCAAACTTGAATGAAAAATATAACAGTTAAAATTAAAACATGATAATAACTAACCAAGGACACTTACGAGAATCTTATATTAACGTTAAAGACACGTGACTTTGCTTGGTAATAGCAAATATAGTGAAACTAATCTCGAGTCGTGAGGAAAATATAATATGCTAACCACATGCTCGAATATTTGCGGTTATTCTATAATTATTGCTAAATATCTTCATGGATTACTGGTAAATAGAGATTGAACTTAAATCAGACACTAATTTTGTAGCAATCTTGCGCATAACTATCATTTTAAGTTGCACATCTATTTTTTTTTTTTTTTTTTTCATTACAACATACTTAAGAAAGCAATTTTTATTACTGTTTTGTCCTAAGAATAAAATTTAGTCGTATTATTTACTACGTACTGCTGTTTAGCTATTTTATTTATATAAATAAATAAATTTTATTGTTTTTATAAAATAAAATAAAGTATTTATTGATCAATCCGCGTGACTTCGCTCGCGTAGAAGTAAACATTTCCTTAAGAGTATACGTGTAAAAAAACATTTTGCTTCAGCTTTTGTTTTACCACTCCTCCCTTCCAACCCACGGGAACAGTATATTTTCGAGATAAAAAAGTACATTATTATGTTATCAACCTTCTAAACTATAAATATCAAATGTAAAGAAGTACATTTAAATAAATTTTTGAGAATTTTTGCTCGTTAGACAACTAGCTCAAGTCTATCGGAACAGAGGTTATATACAGTCTTGGAATAAAATAGAAATATACATTCGCGGATAGTACACCCGCGAATATAACGCTGTCAACGGTGTTGTTAACTTCTTTTAATAATCCGATAGTTTATAAACTGATCTTAAATACGACTAAGATTAAATTGTCAATATAGAACGGACGTTGCAACTGGCAAGTTTTTCCCCTTGGAAGTTTAACTTATGTTTTCTACATTAATTTACTTTCTATACGTCCGCGGGAACTCGCTTTGCTCGTTTCATTGCATAATAACCATCTACTCGTATGCTTGTTACAAACAAATACTATATTGCTAGTGAAACAACTTCACTCTTTGTTTGCTTAACGTTTAGAATTTATTAGTACAATATGCGCTAATAAGTTACTGGAGTAAGTAATTCTTTACCAATACAATATACGTACCAAGTGTACGATAAGTAAATTATTTTGAATGAAGCGAAAACTAATAAATAACCGAATGCATATGTAAAGCCTACTTTTGACTATGGGATGTAACTTTTTTTTTTTTTATATTTATTTAGGAAACATACAGTTACACAATACATTTACAAAAAAATAACTTAAATATAACATAAACCAGCAGAGTTTCCACAGATAAATATAACATTAAACACAAAACACACTTAACATAAAAATTTAGAAATAAATTAAATTAAATACCTATGTTATGTAAAAAATTAGGTTATAAGTAATTTAATAAAAAAAAAGGATTAATAACATATACGAGTTACTCTGTCGCATTCGACAAAATCTGTCTGATCTCCTTCTTGAATTTAGTTATTTTACATGCGGGTATATCTAAATCAGTAAATTTATCATTGTAAGTCTGACAAGCTCGAAATATAAATAAATTTTTTGCATAATTCGTCTTTACGAGAGGTACATAAAATAATGATTTAGTTCTTGAATTAAAATTGGGACATCTGAAATACAACTTACTAAGTAAAAATGGTGAGTCAACTAAGTTATTCAAAATTTTGAAAAGAAATATTTGGTCTCGTGCAATTCGTCTATTTTTTAATGAGCTAAAATTAAGAATATCAAGATTGGAGTATTTAAATTTCAAATGTTTCTTAAATTTATTTTGAATTCTTTCAATCTTTTTTATATATATCTGATACTGAGGATTCCAAACTACTGAGCCGTACTCGAGGATAGATCGAAAAAACGCATTGTAAAGAAGAATTAATGTATCACTACTTTTAAAATCTCTACTTATACGTAAAATAAATCCTAACATTTTGAAAGCCCTTCCTATCATTTTATCCATGTGAACGTTAAATGTCAATTTATAGTCCAGTTGAAAACCCAAATCTCGCACCTCGGTCACTCTATTTAATGTGTCTTCATTAAATTTACATCTTGTGCTATATATTACATCCCGAGATTAAACACTGTAAGATGTATATTTTGGAACAGTTCAGCTTCGGTTACCACTGTGTTATCACGTTCTTTATGATCGGTTGAACGGTTGATGGATAATATGGAGATTGTTTTGCTTAATTGCTACGACAGTTTATCAGACAACGATTCAAACTGAGGCCGAGGCAGGGGAGATGTAATATATGTTATATACTATAAGTAAATATTATAATACTATAAGTAAAAGTATAAGCACAGTGTGAACGGTCTCGTACAAAATGTGTGAGAAGCGATTAAATATTATATTTCAAGATGTAATATATATTGTATCCCATAGTCAAAAGCCGTCATAATTGATGTTTATGATGTAATTTATAAGAAGGAAAATATAAAAAATATCCTTCGTCCAATTATGAACAATACAAAAAGAATAAATCGACGATCGATATTATTTTATCATTTTTAAATCTTAATAGTGGCCAGGAGTGTCTAAAGTGGTTTAAAAACTAGTTGATTTTGTTTTGAAAATATTTTCCTATTATTTTTTTTTAATAATTACCATTATTTTTTTTATAAAATTAAGTATTAAAAATATTAGTTAATAATTTAATGTAAAAAACTTAAAGGGGATTAGATAGAAGAGTGGCTGAATAATCTAAATAAATTTTTTTTTGCGTCAGACGGATGTATAAAAATAGCTAGATTTAACTACAAGTGAAGTTGGCAAGTCACTTTTATGGGTACAACCTGACAACAGATTACAAATAATGGTTTTAAAAATCAACGAGTTTCATGGTTTTAACCTACCTGCATCCGCGTACATCCCACTCGTTTAGAATTACGACTTAACACAACAAAAACATCTAAAATTTATATTTACTTAACGTGACAGTGTTAAATAACTGTAGATATATTTGGCTGAAGCAAGGAAAACATCATTTATATAAAATTTAAAAAATTAAACAGGAAATGATTATATATAATGGTGTAATAGTCCTTTACACTTTAGGAAATGTTGAGAGAACGGCATAATTGGTACATAAAAAATAAAATGCAATAGATTTCCTGTTTTAGTGTACAATTATGTTAACAATCTTTAAGCAAAGAAATATATAATCAATATTTTTGGTTTGGTATTCTGAACTACTATTATTTGAAAGGAGTTTTTGTTAGGAATATAATCTATACCTAAAAGGATATAATGTGATGGACTTTAGACAGGTTGTTGGTTGTTAGCACCTGGTGTTTGTAGCCCAGAAGACCATCTAAACAAAAGTGATCTGCAAAAATATATTTCTTTATACAGATTTACACAAAATAACATTTTTATTATATGTATAGATAATTTGATATATAAAAGAGTTTTGGTCATTCAACGCGAATCCGCAATCTTAGCAGTACGACGACCTTGCCTTATGGCGCCGCAGATAAAACAAGGGCACCAAGAATTTAGATAGCTCTGATTAAGTTTTAAGTAAAATTTGAAATTTATATATCGGTTTATTGAAGACGACCAAATAAATTATTTCTCGCGTTATACTGGGAGATTTTTTAAAGCCTAGAAAAATTGACTGATAGTTATCTACGTACTGATTGGTATAGTAGCCGGCAGCTAACTTTAGGTCTTAATAAAAATAGTGGGGGAAAGTAGCGCATTGTGAGCGTGCGTTCCTGTTTTGGGAGTTCCATCCGGAAAGTTTACTATTTTGACAAACAAGTAGAGACGCGGTAACTAACATATCGTATAAGAACGCGCTGCTCTCGCCCTGCGCTCCCAGCTACAAACGCTATAATAGAGGATTTGCGCGTTTAGGATCAAACCTATACTTAAGTGCCGGAAGCTATACCAGTTGTTTTTATAAATACTCTACTAGCACGATATCCCCTGTCCTGATAGATAGGTAGCAAGACAAGTAATTTTATAAACTGAATTGCATTGCCTTACTTTGTGTTAGTGGTAGTGTGAACTAGTGTTCCGGTGCTAGAGATTACTTAACTACCTACTTGTTTAAATTAGATTTTAGCCAGTGATCCCGAACAACGTCCATTGATGCAAACTTTAAAGAATTGCCCCGTGACCCTACACCAGGGTCGCCAACCAGGCTCCTGTCTTGACTATAGGAAAATGTAAGAACAACACGAGAAGAGGGCCGATTCGCGATCAAATCTCCCAACTTTAGGTACTACACACGTAGTTTTCCATAAAAGCCATTCAATTTGATCCTCACATCATATCTTGCATCCCTTTATGTTCCAATATATTGTTTTGGTATTTATCTTATATATAAAATTCTCGTGTCACAATGTTAGTTACCATTCACAACCAATTTTTATGAAATTTTATATGCATATTCAGTAGGTCTGAGAATCGGCTACTATCTATTTTTATCCCCCTAAGTGATAAGGGTGACCCACTCCAAATTTATATGGCAAAACAACGTTAGCCGGGTCAGCTATATAAAAATTATGTATACGACCTTGATAAAAAAGCAAAGCCGACATCTGTTTAGTATTTTTATTTCTGGGAAAAGTGAAAAATTCGCAATCTCAGTAACCAGCAATAACCTTGGTGATTATGGTTACACGACAATCACACCGCGGGATAGTGACAAGCTGCAAGGCAGTTGGAGTCTAATTTTAAGCTCGGTTTTCATATTTTTATCTCATTTTATTTTCGACACCAGCCTCCGTCGATACTAACTTATTCACAACTTCGTAAAAAATCGTGACTCCAATTTTTTTTTCACCCAAACACAATGTAACAAAATTACGATAATGTATTTTTACACGAATGAGTTCCCAATCAAACCTAACCTGTTAATAAAACGACTACTTTTATACAGGAAAGGGTTATCAAGTTAGAAGTATTACAAATTCACGTGTGCGAAGCCGGGGTAAGACGCTCGTAGCTATTAAATCTACGATATTACATTAATCTATAAAGGTAAACACCGTGAGAACACTTACTCTGGAAGTGATTCTAGGGCATGTTTCCCTGCTAGAACTCTATAATACGATGATTGCAACTTGCAGTGCAGCTGATATTATACGTTTAAACATACAAAGAAGACTGAGACCTACACAGGAATCCTAAGAAAAACTTTAAGAATCGACTTTATTTTTGTTTAAAATGTATCTTAATATATCACAATTATTATAATAATAGTATTTAAAATAAATTAATATTTATATTTCATCCAATCAAACAGACAACGTGTAGGCAAACAACACATTATCAACATCATTAGCCATATTAGAAAAACTTAAGGAAAAGATTCGTATAAAATATTAAAGTTTGATATTGAAAGAAATATTCCAAAAACCCAATTAATCTCATAACGATAATTTATATTTCATAACAAAACAACGGTTTCTGACCATGTTAATATTCACATAGAAGATGCTAAAATCGATCTATTTAGAGCAAGGTCCTGCAGGCTGTATTGCATCAGGTCATGAGAAATGTTGGAAGGCACTAAACTTGCCGACAATTGAATTAATCGTATCATAGTGTGAACAGAATATTACATTTATATTCAATGTTAAACTTTAAATAGCCACTATGGAAAGGTTACCTGTCATTGTTTGCACTCACTCTTAAGACTTCTCGAATATTTTCATTTCATTTCAATGTGCTCAAAAATAAAATACGTAAAGGAAAATAATACCTTACACCTGAGACTAAGTAATAAGGTTAACCTACACTATTACTACTTATATATATATAGAGCTTATATGTCGTAGAGCAAGTGGAATATTGTTAAATTTAGCAATAGGGAAAAACTTATTAAAAGTGTTTACTTTGTCCGAATCATCTAAATATCACAATGACAATCCTGCATTAAGGAAACTGTTTTAAAATATAAATTCTAACGGACGTACTTAAACAGCATATTAGTATAGAATTATCTTCTTAATGCGATATAAATGGCAATTTAGCACTAATAATATATTTTGCTTTTTTATTCATACTTTTTACAAGTCTGATGACTAATAAATATTTCATGTCAATGTCATGTCCTGATCAGTCATAAATAAAAGGTATTTTACCTACCATGCGTTACGTGAATTTTATAAGAAATTCCATCAACACTCATAAGGATTACAACAAAAAATTGATTGTTCAATTTATCACAATAAAGTTTGAAAACTAAAAAACTATACACTCAAACCCACGAACCAGTTATCGTAACAAGCACAAAACATCGGAATCTTAGGAATCTCTCGACGCTTCGACGCCGCTGCTGTCGCGGGAAAAAACAAATCCGTTTTAAATTAATAGTGGTATCGTCGTAAATCTGGCGGACGTCACGGAATAATTCGGATAGGTGTCGCCAATATGTAATTTGAATATTACTAGCTGATCAGAGCGACTTCGTTCGCGTGGAATTTAGTACTCTACTAGTACTGGTAGTGGTCATTAAAAGAGTCACCCTCACACATCACCCTAACAGTCGCTCAGGTAGCGCTTTTCAAAAACTACTCTCATATTTCAGTCAATTAACCCAAAACCTTAACAAATTATACACTTAAACCTTCCGCATTAACTACTCAGTGTAGTTTTTCAGTTTTCCGCGACAGACAGATGAGGCGTTGGCCTTTTTAAAATATGTAGTGATGAATAAAACGAATATACGATAACAGTGCCGGTTCACAGATTTCCAAGTATTTAATATACGGATGGCGCCAGGAAAATGGGCTATTGCAAATTCGATAGTATTTTAAACATTAGTGTCGATTAACTTAGACGACCTTCTGCCGTCGTTTTTTGATGATTGATTCTATCGTTTAAATTATGTGCACATATTTCGTCCGTTTTTGCAATCTCTGAAATAACTTAAATGATTACATAAAGTATTAAAATATTATGAATCAAAACTACTGTTTTATTAAATTGGTAAATGCTTTGACAAGTTAAGGGACTAACCAGTAACCACGTTTATGATTGAAGCTTGCCTTCTTAAGATAGCAAAATTTTAATTTCTTTTTTGAATTTGAGTTAAAAGAAATAAGACAAACAAATAAGGAGGTCGTTTTGATAAAAAATATAAAACAAAACAGCTAAAAGGCGTTTATGAATATAATTACATAACTCAGACGCAGACACAGACGACGCCGATCGCATCCGGCCCGGTGCGACGCGGCGCCTGCTTGATGCTTCTCCATCCTTACCACGAAACTTATGGAATTTGTTGAAAAACTTGATTCATTCGAATTAAAAAAAAGTTAGCATATATTAAAATTTTCTCCCAGAATGTTATATTAATCTAATTGTCGTATCGAAATGAGTTTTGTATATAGTTTGGGCGACTATACTAACATTGGATATCTTGGAATTGGTGATTAAGACCAAGAAGAGGTGAAAAGGAGAAGTCTTCAGTGGTTACTAGAGTTTGGATTTTTTAAAACTACAAATTGTTTAAAGTCGTTTCAAGCTTATCGATAGGTATAAACTACGGCCACGAATATTAGCCCTATTCGGCCATTTTTTTCGCTATTCGGTATTCGGCCGAATATAGGGGACTATTCGGCCGAATACTGAATAGTTAATCTCGATAAAGAGGAATGCATAATATTACTCACAAATATTTTTATTTTATCATATTAATTTAAATAATACTTAAATTCTACCAGTAATGAGTTATGATGAATAAAAACAATTAATTTAGGATTTGTTGATAGCAAACGTTTCACTAAATTTCGTGAAAAAAAATATTTTGTAGAAGATTTTGATTGATTTTTTCACATAAATTTTGACGTTATATGAAAAAAGTATAAATAAAAAAAGGTGTTGATATTTTTATTACCTATAACTTTGCCATTTAAAAATATAAATTCCATAGGACTTGTAGTTTTGCCGGAAATCGAGATAAACCGTTTTTTTACCCTTAAGGGGAGGTTCCCCCTTTTCCACATCCCTACCTCAGATCGCCCATAAATTATTTTTCCTTTCATTTTTGTTATATTCACTTCCTTTTCCAGGGTCGATAATTTTTGGTTTTGTCTATTAGTAAAACACACGCGAAAGATTCGAAGTGTTGTCGAATATTCAGCGCTTCGGCCAAGAGACTCGCCGAATATTCGTTATTCGGTATTCGGCCAAATCGCATCTCTAGTATAAACTATCTAAAAATACTATCAACGTACGGCTCGTAACTACTAGGTTAAAAAAATTATGTAATATATAAAAAAATTATGTATATTAATAAAATTATGTATTATGTAATTAGTAAAGTAAAAAAATTATGGGTTTCTTTGTAGTTTCTATAGGTAAGTATTCTTAACAAGGACTTTTAGAAATTTGGCTCCAGTTAAGTAAAAAAAGAGAAGAAAAATTTGACACTTTTTAAATGCATGGTGATTTAATTATCATCATGGTAACCAAACACATAAAAGCTTTTATCACTAAGTACTTTTGTTGTAAAGTAGAAAAAAAATATTGTTTTATACTGATGACATATATAATGAATTTTCTCTGTTTAGATTCTTATGAATAGCATGGCAACAGCAACACCATAAATGGCGAGGTCACGTTATATTGGTCAAGCGTTAGTGCCGCGGTGGCGCGGAATGTAGCTCACTTAAACAAGGTTGCTAAATTTTATTCCAAACCATGTATTTTATATTGTTTTGTTATCTTTTAAGAGATATAACAATACCATGTATGGTAAAGACAGAATACATGGGCAGGGCGATCTCACCTATAATACATCTTTACATAATATATAATGAAGTAGCTTCCGCTGTCTGTTGGCTTAGATCAACTACTCAACGGATTTTAATGCAGTTTTCATTAATAGATAGAGTGATTCAAGAGGGATTTTTGAAGAAATGTATTTGAAATTACTACAGTTTTAATGTAATAATTTCTTGAAATCTGTTCTCATTTCAACGTTGTTGTATATTTTTAAGTATAACAAATTGGTTGAAATAACATAACTTTATGAAAGAATTTATCAGACATATTATCTGTAGGTAGTTCCGGGAAACACAAGAGTATAACAAAACAAGGCAACAATGTTTTAAGAGAATATGTAACTTTATACTTAGGACAATGAAGATAAAGAACAATAACTTATTCATAACAAAATAAAGAATATGTTAAATAAAATTATATAAACAATTTCATCAGTTTTTTTGCTTTATGATGAAAAACTAATCTATAATTGCAAACATGTGAATTCTTTAAATATTTTCATAGATCAAATGACCACACCTAGTCATCGCTATGTTATTCTAGGAAATATTTGCCGGTACACAGCCATTGCAAATAATTATTGTTTGTACTCGCCAAACAGTGACCCTTGGATTCAAGCACTACCTTTTGACTAAAGAGTCAATCAAAGCAGGGTCAAAATCAAAGTAAGACCCTACTTAACAAATTCCCATTATATAAAATTAAATTGAAAAATGTAAAATATTTATATAGAAATTACCTGACGCCGTAAATAAAGCAATTATATACACATTTTAAAAACAAGATGCAAAAAAAGATCCGGGATGCCACTCGTAGATATATTATGATTAAATACCAAACTCTGAGGAAAATAAACTTGATATTCGTGCTTGCCATCCACACCGCTTGAAGCGATACAGAACAAAAATTAAAACCGAAAACTAGTTTTAAATATTTACTCTGCATTTTGTTATGAATCTAGTGATAATACTTTAATGTTATTATAACATTTTTTGTTAACAAAGAAAAATGTATTCATACGTGACGCAAAAACCTTTTAAGGAAGGGCAAAGTATATGAATTAGGCCTTTCAATGTTTTATATAATATGCATATGCATTATAAATATATTTTAGTCAATTAAAATAACTCACGACATCTGTTATATAAAACTGGAGGTCAAATTGAGTATCACCATTCAGGGACGCGCCGTCCATATTGTGCGAGGTACGATGGCGCCAGGGCAGAAAAGGGTTTCTGGGACAAAAAGCTGATTGAAAGGGCGCAAATAATTGTAGAAAGGGCCAAAATCTACTGGAGAGAGCCAACCACATTATTGTAGGCGAGTCTAGACAGAATTCCTTTTTTTCGCTCTTTAAGTATAGGCACTCGTAATTATTTCGCACGCCGGCGCAGAAGATGCTTGTTGCGTGCTTGTCAACTTTGAGAGAATATGAATGTATAATCGCTTTTGAACATCTATCTAATCTACATCGCAATATGTACAATTCTAAAATATCGAAAAACCATGTATTTAAAAAACTGTACAACAAAAATACATAAACATTCAGTATAAAAAAGTAGTAATTTTTAAATAAACTGTAAATAATGCTCTACATAGCGTTACTTGTCGGTGGATGGTCAGTATGATTCTCGGTCCCGTTCTCATCCGGCGACCTTCCGAGGACGCGCCGATGTCGATGACACTGTGATTAGGATATTCGTTCACCAAAAACTGATTATTTTATTGAAATTACTAAATAAGTAAGTAAATTACTAAAAAAAAGTGTGTGTGTGTGTGTTGCTTATTATTTAATATTGAAATATAAATATAAAATTTATTTCACTATTTATGAAACCTATCTAAGCTTAGAAATTTATTAACACTTATGTAAAAGTTAATTCACATATTACGGCCAAAAGTGTCATACATACACAATCATTAATAGTAATTATTACGTCTGTGGTAAATTTGTAACTACGTACTCGTCACTTTTCACACTTGTAATTGTTATAATTACCTAACAGATAACGGTTAGTGGAGCATCAGTCACATTAAGGGTTTTATTGTATCTGATACAGAGCTACGAGCTCTAGGCTAGGGTGTAGGGTGCAAGGCGCAGTGCATCTCGTCGGTAGTGTGTGTCGCGCATCGCGTGACGCGTCGGTGTGCGTGCAGCGCGCACGCGGCTATGTAGCGTATTTACGCGCGCGCCCCTACCACCGCCGCCACTCATGCGCCGCGCGACCCGACGAACACACGCGCACCCCACCACAGCCCACCATAACCTGCGACACTGCGACAATTGCCATTGCTACTATGTGCCAGTGACTGAACGCCAGTGATAGTGAAGTGACATTACACCAACCCTCGTGATATGTGCTGAAGAGTGAACCCCACAAGTGATTTTATCTGTCGCAGCCTCAACCGTTAATAGTCAATGTAAGATTGTGTTTATATATTTTTTCGAAAATATGAATAAGTGCGCGTATTTCCGACCTAGATCTCACGAGCTAAACGCCGACAATAATGCCGACAACGTAATTATACCGCGACATTCATATTAAATTTAAATTTCGCAGCCGACCCAAAGCATGAGACTCAATGACGATCGTATAAAGAAACACCTGTGAGAAAATGTAAACAAAAGGGTCTCATGGAATTCTTACGTATCTAGTAAAATATTGTGAATAAACTGAATATTGAAAATTTTATTGTAGTGTGCAAATCGTGACACTCTTATTATCTCGGTTAAATAGAATTTGCCTAACAGAAACCAGCCCACACCTAACCAATTCAGATGTCATAAAATAAAGTGCTTGGAATGATAGATAAATTGTTAGTAATCTGATCTGATGAATGATAATTTTGTAACGTGTCGTTCATACATGTCGAAGGTGACGGTATTTTCAAATTATAATCCTGTTATGGTATCCACTTAACAGATTTTCAGATACTTAGTTCAAAAAATCTTGGTCTCCTAAATAATCAGGGAATACCAACAATAAGTTCCGAGCACGTAAGTAGAATTTACAATCGCGAGACGATCTTATGATAAAATAATACGTCCTTAAGTTTGTAACATCCGCGTAACGGGAATTAGAAACCCAAAAAGACGTGTGACAAATACTAATTGGATGCCTCATATAATTATTACGTGACTATTTACATTTCATTCAGTGAACAGCGTCTTATATTTCATTTGAATATTTTTTAATAGCAAATGGCTTAGATCCGAGTTATTTATAATAAATCAATTAAATTAAAAAAAAACACAAGTACTCGTGTACCAAATAAGTGATTACTAAGATTACTTACTTATATAAGTAATCATAAATAAGTCTAAGATGAAAGCAGCGCGATTAATGAAAATGTATGTAGTTATATCAGCGATGCTGACATAAGACCGTAAATAATCGACACATACGAGTGTTCGTACCGCCACTGGAAATAATATCGAGATTAGTCAAGGCATGAAAGGAAGTGTTGTCATTCGGAATAATCGTTATTCGATATACCTAACTCCAAAACCGTGTGAGAAAAACACAACAATTACGAATGCGGATGTGGGTAACAAACGTGAGATTTTTGTATTTCCCCGAGCGTACCAAACTAGTTAACTTCGATAACGATATAACTACAGAGTTAATAGATTTAATCTCAATGGTCAAACGGAATAACACCTACCTTAGATTGACAATTAAGATCGTTCATAATAAAACCAACTATATAGGTACATAATAAAATATCAAGTCATTGTATTCTGCTTCAATAAAAACAAAATAATGATTAAAAAATATCTACAAATGAATAAGATTCAAGAGTTTTTACAAATTTAATGCTTAACAAAGGGCTAAGATATTTTGATACGGGGAAATTCAACTTCATATTTACACACGTTCTATCGAAGCTTTGAAGGCTGCCATCAAATGCCATTAGCTGAGAAACCAGTTTTATTGCATACCGTTCCAAGCTAAATAAAGACTGGCATTCAGAAAACTATACACTTCTAGGTTATAAGAATGTCGCATTCCCAACTATGGCAACTCATACTGCATACGATGACACAACCGTCACCTGTAGAGGTTAACCTTTAAACTGACTATCGTCCCTGCCTCTAGTCTAGACAACCTCAACCATGAATCAGCTGGAAACGTCATTTAATATAGTGAATTATATTTAACATGGATGACATCAGACTAAAATCACTTAAGTGTCATTCAATTATAAATAAACCAAGCTATTGATTGCGTTGTTAAACACTATTTACTTTCTCAGTGATCGATCGAATGGTTAGCACATCTGAATTGAGCTCGTTACAGAGTCGATCATCGATTCATAACGGTCAGTCATCATGGACAGGTGAGCTACTGACAATAGTTCTCAGAGCTGAAATGTTTACATATCACGTGCAAATTATTTAATAACATTTGGGTCTAATCGGCGCCGTGAACGGCGATACTACAAACTCGGAGTTACGTCACCTCTCATGTCAATAAAAAATCGAATCCGGCTTACGAGTCGTGATGAGTCTGTTATCACGATATTAAACTACAAAGACTAAAAAGTGTTAAGAAAACAATGCGTGCGCACAGCTCCTTCTGTTGTTTGGATATAACAATAGGTGTTTTCCCAGCTAGTTGCGTTTGCACGTCGTTAGCCACCAAAGTCATTTGTCGCGAGTTATTTCACGTATGAAAAAAATTGCTACCTTGAAAATAATTAGCTTTAGCTACAATCAGATAGTAGGTAGAATAATTGGTCAAAATTGCAAAATTTCCTTTTAAACGTGCGGCTTTCCTCGAACCACGAACGAAGGACTCGGGCGCAATCTAAGGTTGCCTATTATCCGCCACGCTCCGAAAAACACCAAAAAGTAACGCCAGAACAGCGGAAAAATTTTGAAACCCATTGCGCAAATCGACTCGTATTAAACAATATAAAACTTATAGCTGTTATCGCACTAAAATCGACTAATTGGTGTTTACTCCATAGCGCTTCCGATCTCCATCCGATTGAAACTATCTCGATAGCGAGTGTACTCACCGTGTACTTCTTGCATGCATAGTTAATCTTACCTGCAACAAGAAAAATAAGGTTAATTGATTATATAACTAAGCAAATTACCCTTTAAATTCGGAAGTGTAGTGGAAAGTCAACGACCTAATGAGGCACGTCTATGCGATTCAATTTGTCAGGCCCAGTATAAATTATGTGAAAAACACGAAAATTTCTATATGTCGTAACTGCAATTACTAGCCAACGACATAAGAGCAAACAACTTCGCATTACATAGAAGATTACACACAATAACGCTGAATGTGTCCACGGAGGAATTACGAAACAAAGCATCAAGAAAGTCTCAAACTAACAAAAGAAAAGAAAGCGAAAACTCATTACAAAGCACACCGCGTAGAACTTCATATTAAATCTATATATCATCTAAAAGTATTAGGAAGTCTAAATATGGAAAACTTTTTAGTATCATATTACGCTCTACTTCCCTTATCTCAAAAATATTTGCATTAATTTTACTAAATTACTCACGAATTTAATTTTTAATATTCTAAATATGTTTCTTTAAGTATATTTCTTAATGTTTTCCTAATACAATAAAATGTATACATAAAACTGTTATTGCAAACGCTATAGTTCATAATAGTATGAAAAGAAATATTTAAATTGAAATTTGAATAATAAAAAATCCGAAATGCTTACACAACCGCGTTAATAACCTTGTAGGTTTCAAACATGGCGTAGGTATTATAAATCATAAATCCGCCAACAATGAAACTTATGACAGGAACATAGGCATACTTCGAAATACTTCGCTACGCGACCCCGAGCCGGCGGCGGCGCGTGCGCACTCACAACCGTATTACAGGCAGTCACGACTCTATGAACCGGAGCAATTTTTTGTGAAACGACCTTAAGTGCCGGCGACGCGACGTTTAAAAACGGAGAAGTTGACATTTTGGTTCAAGATTAACTAAAACAAAACATAATAAAAGTACAAACTACGCTACAACACGTTTTATGACTTTGTACTATAGCTTGTAGGCAACGAAGGCATTACTTAATTGTGTTTAATACTTCAATAAAATAATACATTTGCTGCCGTTGAGATAAACTAAATTAAAGTTTATAAGAACTTGAATCGTTAAAGAATTCTCACATTAAAATACAAGGTTATATGCGATAAGGCGAATAATTTCAGAATTATCTCTACATCTGACAGGATTTTACCTACGTATATTAGATGACATAATGTTATGCAAGTATACTTTTGAAGGAGCAAAGTAGAGTTCCAAACAAGTCGAGAAGGCTTTGCCTTGACCGAACGCTATGACAACAATTATAATATGGAGCCATGACATTATTTGGTATTTGTCTTTATTGGTGAATGCATGAATTGTTTTTAAATAAGAAAATTTTAATTTCTTTTCCACTAAAGTCTTCGGATCAATTTCTTATTATAATGTAAATAAATGTTTTAATTAAAATAACTAAATTATGTCAAGGATATTTTGTATCTTTAATTAAAATAATTTAATGTAAGCTATAGACAAACAACAACAATCAAATCAAACAAAGGTTTCGGTATGCAATAAGTCTCAGTAATGATTGTATTAGCAGTGATCGTTCTTTGACTATTGTAAACCTTCTAGCTAGTAGAAATAAAACCCATCTGGCTATGGAAAAGATTGTAATCTAAAGTCAGGATCGGCACGCGCTCGATAATATGCATCATTAAGTTTTACCAATGCTAACCAACTAACTGTAGAGGATAACAAATCGGCAATGCTCTTTAAATGACATAATGACAGTTTCATAAAAAAACTAATGCAATTTTCGCTGAATAAATAAATATGACTGATCTCTGCAAATTGATTTTAAATGAGCCGAAGAACTTAATAATTGAAGTAACCGAAACGGAAAATTTTAACTTAAAATTTCATAAGCACAGATACCATAAAAAATTATAAGTTATGTTAAGTTAACGTAATAATCGTAAGGATTATTGGGCGATGTCGAACCGTGCTCTAGTTCCCAATTTGCTACGGTGTTGCAAGCCACGGCGGACTGTGATTATCATCTTGACACGTGCCTCAGCGGCATTTTGGTCCAACAAACAAGATCTTTACCGAGTTTCAACACATCGCTACAGGTTCTTTAGTTTCAATACACTTATTGGCAACATTATCCGTTTACTTTTTCACGATACTTAATTTCTCGTTGCTGCAAGATTATCTTGTAAATATTACACATACGCAAGATGCCATTAAGACTATCGTCCTAAATGTATTGTGCAAAAAAGTATAAAGGTTACAAAAATGTCCTAGAAATAAAGAAATAAATGGAAGTAGGTATTACGAAATGTCTAGCGTAATTAAGTTATAACGAGCGTGGCCGCAGGCAGACTTTAACAAAAATCTATGAGGCCAAATTTCCATACATTATGGTTAACCTACGTCAATCTCTGTATGCCTATACATTTAAAATCTTTTTTTTTTCAAACTGTAAAGGCAGCTAAATGAAATTTTAACGAAATATGCATTATTATAATAGAAATCTGAATACACAAACAATAACAGACAAGAAAAACATGTCTATTACGACTCGGCGTTTTGTAGTACACAACTTTAATAATAAATAGTATGTGTAAAATATATTCATATGTATGTGTTCCGCAAACTCAAGGAGATCAATATATTTATACATACAAACTATTACAAAGTATATCTAAGTAAAATGTTGAAGGCTAGATGTAATTACATAAATTGCCAGTTGGAACGTCTATCGAACACGGATTTGATAGAGAATATCGCTTAGATCCTGTTACGAACTCCATCTATATGCATTGTAGAAAAATTGCGGTTTACGAAAAAAAATATTGCGAACATTAACGAATAGTGTTTACAAGATGAAACTGATGGAACAGTCCAACATATCCTGACGGTCCTCTGGTAAACTGAGGCGATGGAAAGTTGGCGACTGACAATGTCGAGTACTGAATACAAATTATTGACAATGAATCAATGTTTCCCAACACTGTTGCAGTAAAAAGAATAAAGAAAGCTTGTGCATTTAACTTATCACTAAAAAACGGCGATATGAACTCATTCAATTTATTTATCTTTTCACAAAACTTGTATTTAACAACTGGTCAAACAGGAAGAGATATAAACATTTAAATTTTGGTTAAAATGTATCGTTACAAGTCTTTAAAAAAAAATAAGTTTCATGTCGGCTTAAGGAAAGGTATGAAACTTTGGAATAACAATAGTGAGTTTTTCGAAGGTAAACTAGTAATGCAAACGAAAGGATACATTCAAGATGAGTCCCGCAAATGCCGAACTTTATAAAACATTTACGCTGAACTTTACAAGTTGCCAGGTACAAGGTATATTACAAAATTTAATTCCTTCGACAATTTAATGATGATTCCGTTTTCTTACATATATTTGCATGTCAACACAGTTATTTATTCAATGAAGGTCGTACGAAATTTATCTATGTGACTCAGGTGGCTAAGAAGCCGGTACTGGAAGACTCACTACGAACAGCAAAAGACCACTCCTATATAAATTCTTATACAATCCGGAATCAAATAAAGAATAACATGAAATATTATTTAAATTTAATTTATACTATGTAAATAACATAGAATCGATTAATCTTTAATCTACTATAGAAAGTCATACGAAATAAACATCTAATAATTTAACAGGAAAAAGGTCATGGTAACCCACTGAGATTCAATATCAATGGCATTGAATACAATCGAAACTAATTAAAATATCGATAACTTTTTTAAGGCACAATCACGCTAAGTGTGTTACATTGAGTTTTGTGTAACATTGCAGTACATGATTTACCACAATTCTTAACTAGATCACGTTTGTCATATCGTAAAGTAAAATCAAATTTGGTGACCTTTCTAAAACTATTAAATATCTCCTATATAATATAATAAGTAAACTTCATATTTTTATAATTATTTTAATTTAGGAAATTTTTGGACATTTCTGAAATTTTATAATTCCATTAACAATTTTAACATACAATTAAGTCACATAGCCTCAAGCCTATATAATGGTATACGCAGAAACAAAAGGCGGTTAAGTAATTCAGCCTTAAATTAAGAACATGACAGTCTACTTTGTCGCAGGCCCCGCGGCCTTCCTGCCTAGTGGTCATTATTCGCTAATTTCCAAATTAAACGGTTGATTCTCAATGCCAGCTAGCTAGCTGGTAGCTAGCGGAGGTGGACACTCTGTACGAATTAATAAAAGGCGGGTGGTGGCGCGCGGCCGACCAGTGCTCAACCACTGTCCGAACGTTTTATCTCTAATTCCTTTCACTTCGCGCGCTCATGACCGACAACAGGCCATATCTAAATATCTTACAAATCGCTATCTGAGATGAGTTCATTTATACTGTGCATGTGTTTTATATTTGTTAAGTGTTCCTTGTGTACAATATAACTAAGAAGTGATGTTTTCTAAACTTTCAGATGGTGAGAGGGGCGACGTCAGTGCTAACGCTAGCGCTGGCATGGGCGTGCGTGGTTCGCGCCAGCGTCCTTGTACCTACCTACGTGTTGCCGCCTGACTCGTTCATACGCGATCAACGTTCCCTCGGGTCACGAATCGACTCCGACTCCGCGGAGTCACAGCGAATGATCAAACGTTTAATTGGTGGACACATGAAAATAAGACCGGAGAAAGAGTATGGAAATGCAAAAAATGCCATTAATTTGGATTCTAAGAGTGAAAGTGGTAAATTTGCAGGAGTGATAGTGCCAGACTTGTCGGGCGGCACCGTGGGATGGAACCAAGGAATCTGGGACGACGGCATGCTCATGTCGAGCGCTGGTGAGGGAAAAGAGAAAGGAAAAGTGAAAGAGGACGATGAGGACAAAAAAACTCTATCGGATCAGGTGGCCGAAGGAAAATATGGATTGATTCAAAATGAAATATTTGCTAAGGAACCCAAACGTCCAGGAATTTTGAGCTATGAGCCTAATTCAGAGACTAGATCTAAAGATAACTTGCAAAGCTTAGGAGGTCTTAAAAAAGATGAAATATGGCTTGCAGAAGACCATTTGTTAGTCCTAAAAGGCGGCTCGTTCCCTGAACGCACCAAAGAAACCGAAAACATGCCATGGCCACCTATCGATAGTTATGAGGCGCCTAGAAGGCAAGTAAAACTACCGCAGAAACCCAAAGTACCACCGCCCTTTCCAGTTCGACTCTCCGACGACGGACCGCTCGTCTTCCTTACTCCAAACGGCAGTATCCCTGCGCCCATTTCCCCTCCTTTCCTTGCAGGAGAAGGCGAAGGCCCTCTACCTCCTCCGTCATTCCTATTCCCAGAGGGAGCGTTCTACCCCCCGAGTGATTATCCGGGAAACGCTACTTCCGGGGGAGCGCCGGCGCCAGGTCCTCCGTTCCCATTCCTACCCGGGAATGCGAGCGAAGGAGCATTCCCCTACCCTGCATCCATGAACGGCTCTTTTCCAGAAGGCTTTCCTCCGGGCGCAGCATTTCTACCACCACCCAGCAACCAAACAGATCTGTACGACGAAGACGACCCTTCGATCTACTATCCGCCGCCATACAATTTTTCTTATCACACTGACTACAACAATACAGTACCAGCTGGACCGTTAGTGCCTGGAATTATATTACCGCCCCCACCGGATTTCTTTGCGCCCCTTGAAGAGAAAACATCAACTGAGGTCGTTAAAAATACGAGACCTACTTCTACAACCAAACAAAGGTCAAAACCTACGACAAAACAACCGTTACAAACTACAGTTTACAGAGGCAAATATAAAAATAGACCAACAACAACAGAATCAACGAAAACGACGGAAATACCTACTACAACTCAACAGGTGGAAATTGTAACTGCTCCGAAATACAGAAAACCCCAAAGAGTTATACCATTGCCTCCGAGAAACCCAGTAAGAGTACATAATCTTCCTGATGAAATTATAACAAAACCGAAAACCGATAAACCAGTTTACAAAACACGAACAAAACTTACATCGAAACCTCTTTCTGTATCAGTATTTTACGATTACCCGGAACCAATTTACGATAATAAAACACCAACAACTACGGAAAAACCTTACATTATATACAAGGTACCTCAGAAGACAAGTAATGAAATAACTAAAGATGTCACATCGACATCAGTACCACTAAGGGCGTACTACTCAAATACGCAGAATGACGAAATTCCAACTACTAAATTACAACCTGTTTATAATCGTAAGCCCAATGAAGACGCAATAGCTTCATTTTACTTTTTCGATGAACAACCAAAAGGCTCTCCCACACCTGAACCTTACTTTGATGGAAGAAATTACTATAAAACTGTACCGAGTCAATCATCGTTTGTTCAAAAACAAAATCAACAACAAACAAATAATCAGCAAGCTAGTTTTTCGCCATCCGTTGATGTTGCATACGGTTCTATTGACCAAGCAGATGCTTTATTCTTATGGCCTCAGAAACAAGGTCCACGAACACTGACGCAAGAATATTTCAGCGTTCAAAAACCTAGGCAACAAATTTACGTACAACCAGCGACGAATCAGCGACCAGATCCATTCTACCAACAGATTGCAGATATTCAACAGACGATTGAACTGTACACTACAAAGAGACCGAAATCACATTCCCACAGACCTCACACACAAAAAGCTAAACCAATAACCTCTAGGCCAGTGTATCAATTCAGTTATGAAACGAAACCTCGACCGGAGAAGTTAACCTTCAGAGCCCCCAAACTTGACCCTGAACCTTTTAGGCCAATGGTGAGTTATAGCAAACCATTTAATTTAGAAAATGAATTCAACGCTATTTCCCCGGCGGCTTCTCCTGGATATCAACAGTATCTCGTCGAAAATGTGCAAGTAACAACAGAAAGCCCAACGTCGTCGAGATATTATCCTAAAACTAAACCTAGAGATGACGACTATGAAGACGCAGTATATAATAAGAATGTATCTCCAAAAAATAACATAAACCATATTCCAGTCCAAACCGGTAAACCTGCAGTTCATGTAAACAAATACCCGAGCACAACACCAAACCCAATCAGCCATGGTTACTACACAAAGCAAGATGAAAAATACTTTGACGACATCACTAAAAATTCCTTCGACGTATTTGGTCAGAAACTAGAAGACGGAACCCACGATGTGAACGGTATAGCCGTGACACCTGCACTTGGAACAGTGAAGACACCGATTGACAATAACTTAAATCTCCAATACGCCTACGAGCTAGTCGATTCTCACAATACAAACCCTCCTACTTTGCACAAAGACACGCTCATTAATGACCGGAATCCTCGTCCCACTATAAACTCTTACAGCGAATCAATTCAACAGGGGTCACCGAACGCCGAACTTGTTCAACCACCCAAACCTCCGTCACTACTAGACGACACGGTGGTGAACGACCGATTACCACGACCCGAGATAAATCCTGACAGCGAGTTCATTCCCATACCGAACCCGGGTTACAGGAGTCAGCAATACAGAGTACAAACACAAGTGCAACGGCCTCAGTATACTGGTGAGCAGTATGACTTGAACAGGCCGTCGCTAGGCGGTGATACGGCCGTGAACTACAGGCGGCCACTTCCTCCAGTCAACCCTAACGCGGAGTGGATAGGACCACTGCACGCCGGCGAGGGTAGGCCGGGCTCGTACGTGTCGTACCGGCTACCTGGCGAGGGCGCACATGTGTACTTCCTGACCCCTCAAGCAGCCCAGGCGGCGCAGGCTGCGAGGGAGAGGTACCGCTCGCCCGGCTATGGACGGTGAAACCAAAGCTCTAGTCGTGAACTTTTAACGCCGTCGTGACAGACGACTCGTGTAAATACAAAGCAAATGTGATGTTTAAGTGTCCTAAGTAGTATTAAAGACTGCGGGCCGCCCGCGTTGCCATAATATTTAACGCGTTATTAAAAATGCAGTGAGCTGCGACCGTTGTAGTGAAACGAACGCTAATAAATTTATAAAAAACTATTTATTAAATTATTATTGTTAAGAGACTGTGGTGCAAGCTTAGTATTAAGTAATTTATTTATGTATGTCAGTATTGAACTCACGAAATGTGATACTGTAAGTGTGTGATGTTGAGATGAATAGCGACTGTTACATTAAAATTGCTGTGTAAACGAAATAATGACAAGCGATTGTGATTTTGTACGTATTTTTAAAACAAAGGAATATTATAAGAATAAAAATGTTTAATAAAGAGACGTTGTTTGATTTATTCGCTAAGTAGCTATTTAAATTGCGTAAGAGTTCTACTTGCCAAACAAAGCATAATAAAATGAAAAAAGCCATTGTTACAAAGTTAATATCGTGAGATCCTATACAAAAATTACTTAATAGTCATCTTACAGTAGATATTAAACATATTATTACAATTGCAACCAATAATAAGAAATAAAATCCAAATTCAGCATCCATTCATTCAGTCAATTAAATAGTTCAAACATTCAAAATCTGTCAAATAAATAAACATGATAACAATGATCTAATTAATAAGTTATTTACTAAACAAAATGATACTTTCTTGCCTTGATGAACAATACTAAAAAAAGTTGAAAATAATTCTGTCACATAAAAAATTAAGCCTTGAAAAATTCAATATTAATTTGTACTTAAAGTTCAAACTCATAATGGTGATATAAGATTAAATGTTATACACCTAATACACAAGCATGTTATCCATACTAATATTATAAAGAGGAAAGATTTGTATTTTTGTATGTTTGTAACAAATAAACTCAAAACTACTGAACCAATTTCTAAAATTCTTTTACCATTGTAATGCTACATTATCCTTAAGTAACATAGGTTATATTAATTACTGGAAAAATTAGGTATCTCTACTAAAACTTTAATGCTATAACCGAAGGTGTAAAAAAATTAGCAATAAAATGTTTTTCATCGCAATCGATAACTATTGATGATTGAATAAAAAAATGTTCTACAATATTATAGAACATATAATATCTACAAAAAAACTTCGCGATACCATATGTCTAACTATTGTAATTATGTCACTATAACTACTTTTTTAAATTTTAAGTTGATAAAAATGCTGACCAAAATCAGGCCATGTTATCGCTACATTTGTATTAAACCTTATTCAAATAAATCTTTTCGTCTTCAAGACTGTTTCAATACCTGTAGATTACTTTTTTACATTATTTAAATCGGAAATTCCATTCAAAAGATATTACGAATTTAAAAATGTAATGTTAAACAAAATAAAGATAACCCCAAACGATACAATAAATGCTTTTCTTAAATTATATCAAATAAATATCTGTTTGTTTACAACAAAGTATTTAAGATACTACCTATTATAGTAATTCCAACCAACCTAAATCCCAATACAGGGGGGAAATAACTTAAAAATGGTATAATATTGGTTACTTTACTTTTGCTTATATTAGATTCGATAGAGATAACTTTATTTGTAGTGATAATTGAGTAATAAGTATAATAAAGTGATTACATCTTTTACTAAGGATTTCTCAGAACTTTACAATAACTTAATAATATTTATGATACCTACAGAAGCCAAAACAATAATTTTTTTTTAAATTTTGTTAGACTGTTCGTTTGTATGTACGCGAATAACGCAAAAACTATAGGATTTCAATGTTGTATTGCTGCAAGTCCAACTTAAAATATTGACTTCATTTCATTTAATTAGGATGTCACAAAAAATAACTATTATCATTTAAACATGTTTTAGCCCATGTGTGTCTACTAACCTGTATCTGGTTCCTGTGTCTGTGGAACATCTTGCAGCGGATGCGCATACAGCCTCAGATACACTTGTATAGCGACGCGTGCGCAGCGGAAGTAGAACGGATGTGATCGCAGTACATCTTCTAACCGGAGGAGTCCAACGTACGACCGGAGCGTCATTTTACGCATACAGTACGAGTGGAAGTCGAATTGGTCCTCCATTATTTCTGAGAAATGCTAGAAATAAATAAAATAATGACATTCAATTCTAATCAAAATAAAAAAAAATCTTTAGTAGTAAAATAATTACCCCCCAACGTTATTTAAGAATTTTGTTATTAATATACTGCAAGTAGTCTAGATTTTCGCCTTCACGGGATGCTTAACACATTTTAACGCCAAGGAGAATTATTATAATCTAACCTATCTGTCCTCATACATAAATTTAATATGGTAAAGGTATTTTCTGTATGTGTATACCTGTTTGCCTGTATACCTTTTCATTAAGATCAAAATGGGTGTTTTAAGCAATAAAATAACAACATCGAGAGTAGGCCCACCGCCTTGACTCTACATATCTGCCAACATACAACATCGTTCTCATCTAATGCTAATCTAATGTAGGCCTCGATATTTGTGCTCAGTTGTTATCCTTCAGTGGTATGAGATGATGACGATATAGTAAGACAGTAGCTTTCAAAAGATATATTTTTTCCATACATACCCTATCAACTTCATGTGCCTTTTTCAATGCTTCTCCCCACTGTTGCGCCCGCTGGTAGGCGGCCGCCGCCTCTGTCTGGAACCACATGCACTGCATTTCGTTTAAATTTTCCGTCGCAGGTACACCTGGAACGTATTATTAGTATATATTTTTATTCATAATATTTCACAGTCAAAGTCAAAGTAAAAAAACATCTTGCTGACACAACCTTATAGTATACTCAATTATTTCTTTCAACATGATTATCTTTATTTGACAGATTTATCAAAAGCAATCTACTCTTTATTAAAAAAAATCCATCGATAATCCAATTTGGGTTAAAATTTAGTTAATTAGTTACATACTAGATCCTCAACCTAAGTCATGACTGAGAGTCACAAATAATTTTGTTAAATATGAGCTTTGTTCACACTCAAATGAAGATAAGAGATATAAAATAAAGAAAACAGATGATAACATTAAAATATCGATACTCATTAGAGCCCCCGACACAACATGGGGGTGCTATCGATTTATATTAATCTCTAACCAACCTTCTCTAGTGAACTTGGCGCACATATCCTCTGCACGCTTCACGTGTCCCGCACGTAACATATAACGCGCACACTTGCTATTCACGTAGCGATCGGCTGTGTCCATCGCTTGAGCTTCTTCTAACCATTTGTATGCTGATACAGGATCTCCTGCATGCTGGAAGACAATGATGTATTAGACTTGATTTTTCAAAGTAAAAAATTTATTCGCAAAATGCAATACACTTAAAACCTGGCAAACACCTTCCAATGATGAAATATGGATTCGCTTTTTAATAACAAAATTTGATTTATGCATAAAACAGGTAACATGCTATTAGAGTAACTGTTATTATACTACTTATGAGTTTTTTAATAATTTTGTATTATCCTAATTCAAAAACAGGTAAAAATAAATAGATAAAAATATATTTAAAAATTAGATTATTTAGAATAATTGTATATTGTTTTAGGAGATTTTTTTAATGTTTTTCTTATGGTAGATAAGGTGCAAACATGCAGATAGGCCACCTGATGGTTAGTGGGTACCATTGCCCATGGAAATTGGCAAAACAAGAGATACCCTCTTGTTTTGTCGGTGCGTTGCATCCTCGAAGATAGAGTTGGGATGGGGAGTAAAGAAAAAAATTCCCCTAAGCAAGAGCCCAGAGGCCACCAGATTTGCAGCATTAATGGGATGGGAGAGAGGGGTTAAGTCTGGCCCACGTGCGGCTCGACCGGAACGCGTCTATGGCAAGCCAATCGAGGAAAAAATCCCCTACCAAGAGGGTACTGGGTTACTCGACTCTTACGAGATGTTCTCCCAGCAGCAGAGGGGAATAGTATTCTAACCCATACCCTCACGGGAAAAATTTTTTAGTAAATGGTTGTAGTAGTAAAAGTTCTAGAGACTCCAAAAATAAGTGACGTTTTTATACTAAATTAAAATCTCATGTCTCAGAAACTCACCTTGTATATTTTTCCTTTAACAATAAATAATTCTATTAACGTAGGCGTATGTTCTATCGCCGCGTCAATATAGTGCAGGGCTCTGTCCGTGTCTTTCTTAAAGTCATAATGTTGAGCCGCAAAGTAATATGCCCATAATAATGCACTCGCAGGCTGTTTCACCTCGTCAGCGTTACTACCAAATGTTCCAGACTTTGATAAATTCTCTATGTATTGTAAAATTAGATTTTCTATTGTCTGTGCTTTACTTGGGTCTACGTATAACGATCTGGAATAAAGAAATTAAAATTATTAAATAGTAGTTAAGAATTTTTTTCACACTCTTTTAAGAGACTCTTTGACAGAATATAAATAAAGTCTCCATAGTCTACTTACAACATTATAAATTAAAATTCAAAATACTATAACCAAATTAGATTATTAATAAAAAAAACATTTGACCTATCAAAAAGATCAGTCAGCCTGCCTTGTCCACAATATGATAATGCTAAATAGTTTGAATACCTGGTGTTGGAAATAAACAGGCATAGAGTGAAGTTTACATTTTTTTTTAAATATGAAAACATTGTTCAAAATGATGAAAAAAAAAGTGGTAAAATTTGAGCCTTTAACATTAATATTAGGAGGTAGGTGCCTAATTGTCATCATATTTTTATGTTTCACCTGAGAATATTTCTGAACTTAACGAAAAATATCAAGTTTTATGTTTTTAAACCATTATTTTTTATACGAAATATATCTGAGGAATATTTCTCAAACTTAAACAGATTTTTTTTCATCATCTTGAATAATATTTTTTTGGTAACAAAAAATAAATTAAAAAATGTTTTTGGCCACTCCAACATACATCTTACAGATCTACATCAGATTTCTGCATAGTAAAAATCAAAATTATTCTTTTAAAAAATGTCTGTAAACATTTTAATTTATAAACATCATTTTATATTACCTCAAATCAACAAACAGCGGTGGTATGCCCTTGTGCAGACCACGCCTCAAGTACTCGTCGACGAGACGCTCGAAGGCCGGCAAGCGTGCCTCGCTCAACTGCAGTCTGCACGGAGCTATTGCTTTTGGATACTCTTTCCTGTAAAAAATAGTCAAGGACATTAGATATATGACCTATGTATGAATTAAGTCACTTAAATACAAACATTTATGTAAAACAAATCATTTATTTTATTTAATCATTTATAAGTGCTTGACTACTGCACTTACTCAATAAAGATGGGAAATTAAAAAACATTTCATCACAACCTAAGCATTAAACATTTATAAGCGATGAATTTAAAAATGCCCAGATGAGTAAAAGACCATTGTATTGTATTGTCAGTACAATTATAACATTGTATTTATTTCTTGTTCAGTAATTAAACAAACTAATTTTTAATAAAGATATAAATTTGATAGATTAGAATGCTCATTGACACACTGTCATAAGCAAAGTTTAGCTAACTTTCAAGAACTTCCCCTGTTCTCAAAAGTGTATGAAGTCTGCCAATCTGCACTAGGTGAGCATGGTGGACCATTGCCTAACATCCTCCTCATTCTGAGGAGACACAACACAGCAGTGAGCCACTGACTGGTTATGATGATGACTCTTGAACTTGTTCTAATTAAACTTTCATTTTATTTACTGCTTCATAAACATTTAAAGCTACTAAAGTTCAAATCCCAAACACACCAAAATCCCTGTGTTTTTGTTTTTTATTTACAATATAAAATTTTTATTATTATGGAAAAATAAAACTCACTTATATTCATCATAGAAGGCCACTGTTTCATCAGGATGACTAAATTGTTTAGCTTCAACTAACTTTTGATAATACATTACATTCTCTGGATTTCTCTTGAGTAAATCATCATACACAAATTCAGCTTCTCTAAACCTGAAATAAGTAGATATAGAAAATTATTTTTCTATTCATACTATGGAAATCTTTACAAAAGCAATAAAAATCTAATTTATGATTACACACTTGTTGTAATAATCACATTAATTCAAATGTGAATTATTTATCTCACAACAGGTTTATTATTACATGTGTCATATTCTAATATCTAATTATGTACATATCTGAGCATAAAGAAATAAAAAGTTTTATTTTTATAAGGCAAACGTTAATACCTCCAAAACATTAATATTATAATCAAAGATATTTTAAAAATCCTATACCTATCATGAGAGCAACTTAAACAACTACAAAGAAACTTACTTCCGTAATTTTAAAAGATACTCCCCAGAGGTTTCTTTTATAGATAACTTATCTGAAATTTGGCTTTGGAATTTGTGCAAATGCTGTAGGGCTCTGTCGTACTGCCCAGACTCAGCCAAAACCATGTTTTGATATAACAACAACTCTGAATGTTCATAGTCATAGGGTCCTTTCATTTGATTAGTACGGAAGGCATCTAGAATACTATTAGCCATCTCATAATCCCCTAACAGATGATAACTCATGGCAAACCCAATCCATGATGCTCTTTGTGTTGGTCTTAACATGAACAGTTGATACCTGGTATCCTGAAAAATTAATTTGATTACTTTATATTGAATCAAGTGGAAATGAAATATCTATAATCGGGTCTAACTGTCCCTATGTATGCTTAGATTTTGATGCGGTTTTTTTTAATAGATAGTGATTCAAGAGGAAGGTTTATATGTACAATGCATGCAAATATAGTAGAGAAAGTAAACATGCAAAGCCAGAGCGGGTTCCTAGTTCACTTATATAATATACTTGTAAGGTTTCATTAAACATACAAATCAAATACACCGAGAATCTCAGTTTTAATTACTTATATAAATAGGATTAAATGTGCTCCTAGGACTTTAAAAAAAAGGAATAACTAAATACAATACACTTTATCTTATAATTAAAAATCAAAATCTTACTTTATATCCTTCAAGGTCCCTCATTTGAATTTGAAGTAACGAAAGATCACGGAGAATTTGAATATTTTCCTTCTCCCATTTTAAGGCATTACGATAACATTTTATTGCTTCATCATATTTTTTGTCAGATCTTTGGAGAAGGCCATACACATGCCAGCAAACAGGTGATTTTAGATCATTCCTCAGGCCACGACGAACATACTCGTATGCTTCTTCTTTACGGCCAAGGCAGTTCAGTGTCAGCCCTTTCATAGCCAGAGTTTCTAAAAAATATTTTTTAAGAATCTCAAGTTTATTTATATTAAATATATTTCACTCTAGTAACCAAAGAGCTGGAAGCTACCTCAGCCATCAAATAATGTTTGGCTATTAAAACGAGTAATGCTGCCAGCATTTTATGGATCCTTTATCTTTACCATAAAATTGTCTATTTTTATATTATATAACTTATTTTAATTATTATCTTTAATTATATATTAATTAATTGAATTCTAATTTCGCAATTTTATTTATTCTTTATTTATGTCATCTAAATATTAATATTAAGCATAAAATAAAATATAAAAATCTTACCTCCATGCTCTGAGAATTTGGGATTAGACAATATTTGCTTAGCAAACTTCAACCCATTTTTATATTGTTTATGTTCATAACAACGCTGAAAAACACGTAATAATCATTGTTATTCATTAACCTCCATTTATTATTAGATGCAGCCCTACGAGTGAAGTATGAGACATAGTTGGCTGTTTTATACGAATCTTATATTATGACTCCATTTTTATAATAATATGGTATTGCTGATTTATTAATAATGACAATAATAGTGATACAAAAATTAAATATTAATTGCTTTATTTTTTATTTAGGAATCGAAATTGACAAGCCACTCAAAACCGAATTGAATGTTTACAACTGCACTTACCAAAATTCTTTTAAAAAGAGCATTCTCTTTAGGCGGCAATGGATGGCTGGGTGGCATTTTACTAAAAGAATACGATTTATCTTTTTATTATTTCACTATTAAATTGAAATATTGCTAAAAACCTCGTGGCTATAAACCAAAGAAGTCGATGAAGGATTGTTGTCTATGTCAAGTTAAAGTGATCACGTGACTATGAATTAAACATTGCCATGGTATAAAACATTATTGGGTTTAAATGTCACTTATATTTACACAAAATTTTTAAAAACATGACAAAAATTCAGTATTCTGTAGAATATTGTACGTAGCATAAGTAAATTAAACTATAATATTTCTTTCTTTGTCTGTGCAATCAAGTTTTCATCTTTTGTAGCGAACCATAATTCTCGTAGACGGGTATTGCCGATGAAATATAGGGATTGAGAAATGTGAATGGGTCGTAAAGCCTCCTCTATATTACTCGCGAAGTTGGACGATGTCGGACCAAGGAATTTACAAACTGGAATGCGTACGTGCACTCAAAAACATTCCGAAGAGTACAGCCACTAATAGGGGATTGCATTTCTTTCTACTAGTATGACCATTACTCAAGCAACAAAAAAATATTATATTTAAAATTGTTATATAATTAATGAATCTTTCATATTTTGTTTCATTTTTACGATCAATAATTAAAAAAAACATGGAAACTCCATTATTCCAGAATTTGCTTATATTTACAAAATAAAAGAAGAAAAATAAAAGAAAAAAATAAAATAAAAGAAGGTCTTTCCAAAGTCCCATGATACGTTCTGATCTCGCCATATGTAAGCCAGATCTCAACTTCTGCCGGCACTCCTAGAATGCAACCCGTTTTTCTGTACCCGCTGAGGTAAAGAGAAAAAAAAATTACTCATACCAAAACTCATATCATAAAATCGGTAGCCGATTTTTAGAAAATATAAAGAAAAAAATCGAACGCTGATATTTTCGGTTGAAATAACGATTCACTGGATCGATTCAGTGCTATATATCGATTGAATTGGGACTGAAAAATCGATTCTCCGATCGCCATCCCTACTCAGATCGGCATTTGTAATTTGTATTCTATGGGCATTTGCCAATTGCCACCCGGCTTCGCCTGTGGCCATCCGAAATCCCATCCCTAGTTGACTGCACGTATCAACTATCCTTTGCAACTGCCAACTATCATAATTCATAACTATCACTTAACATCTTTGGTAGCGGGTTGACGTTTTGTTTGGGACTTTAGAGCTTTTACTTTTGATACTAACAAAAAATAAGTGTTTTAAAGTATAACATCGGGGTACAGTATATGTTAAATTTTGTGTACAAGTAATATGGGTATAGAAAACATGCGTCGTTGGCCGATGTACATTGTTTTCGCCTTGTGCATTCTACTCACCCTTTCACTACTGAATAGCTGGAGTATGGAGACTGAATTACAAAACCGGCTCGGTGAGTTAAGCTCACAGCTCCAGGAGTGCTCCAGGCAGCAGACATCGTGTATGGAGGAGTCCTTACGATATCAACAACAGCGCGATATTTACAACACCAAAGTAAACGATTTAGAGAGTCAGAAAATTAAACTTAATAGCGATATATCTGATTATAAGAGTAAAGTTGAGAAATCGGAGACTCAAGTGAATAGGAGCTTGGTTGACGTGGAGTTATGCAAGACGGAGTTGCAGTCTCTAAACAATTTACAAGTTATTAAATCTGCTACATTAAAAACTTTGAGACTTGAGAAAGAAACTTTAACAGCACAGCTTGAGGAGAGGAAAAATAAAATTTTGGAGCTTGAAAAGGAGATTGCAAGGTTAAAGACATCAGCGTCAACAAAGAGTGCACCAAATCCAGTTGTGTCTTCCAAAGTGACTCCAGCTGCCCAGCCGCCTAAACTTAGTTCGGCATTAAACAATAATTTAAATGATTTGCCAGTGATTGAGAATAATGCTAAGGAGGAGATGGAAGACCCAAGTGCACTCAATGAAGCTGACAACTTCGAGCAGTAGTATTGATTTATAGGTAAGAGTATTGAGAGGCCTCACATTTGTGATATCTTTGTCATTATTATTTACTTTGAGGAATGATTGTGAAGTTAGTACTGTAGATGCTGTGGATATAATGAATTGTATTTTACTTATATATTTAATTTTCTAAAGTATGTCAAATTATATTGCATGAGAAATTTATTAGAAATGCAATTTGACTGATAAGCAAAAATTTTGGATAGTAAGTTTACCTGTCAGTATTAAAAAATTAATGATTTATAATAATGAACATGTAAAAAAAAATGTTTTAGTCAGAGTATGCAGTACGGGGCCATCCATAAATTACATCACACTATAAGGGGGAGGGAAGAGGTTGATGGAGTGTGACAAGGGTTCAGAAGGTGTGCTAAATCACTATCACTACATAGTACTAAACAAAGTCATTTCCTGTCTATCTGTCCCTATGTATGCTTAGATCTTTAAACTTACGCAACAGATTTAGTTGTGCTTTTTTTTAATAAACAGAGTGATTCAAGAGGAAGGTTTATACTTGCATATTATAGTAGAGAATGTAACCATGCGAAGCCGGAGCGGGATTATTCAATATTTTTTTTTTATTCACTATTTCTAGATTACTTGATTATGGCAACTTGTTAACCAAAACTCAATAATGTTATGTTAATAAACAACTTGTTTCAATAAAAATAGAAGAATTTTTATATTCTACCTACCACTAAAGTTATTGATGTTTCAGGACAAGATTATGTTGGTTAGCAGTTTTTTTTTGTTGGCACTACTAAATGATTCAGTTATGCCAACTGTAAAATGCAATTCAAATCAATATTGCCAGCATCATAACTAACAGTGATTATGGGTGAGACCCTTTTGATTGAAATAAAAATTATTGTTTAAATAATTTAAAATTGATGCAATATAATAATACTATTAAAAATTATAAAAATATTGTTTATTGGGAATTTTTATCATTTACAAAATTTGTTTTATCATGTAACAACTATACTTTAGATATAATAATCTTTACTTTTATCTTGTATATGCATTTCGAAATATATCTTTTAGTAAGTAACATCACAATACACTTTATTATTATCTGTGTGACGTTAAGTCGAATTATGATTTAGTTTTACCCAAGAAATTTACATACAAACTGGAATGTGCACATGCACTCAAAAAATGTTCTGAAGAGTACAGCCACTATAGGGGATTGCATCTCTTTCTACTAGTATGAACATGCTTCAAAGGAATAGAGAAAAATTTAATAATGTGTTACTAATAACATCAACTTCTGTCTATTTCACTGCTTAAAATTATTTGTATGACACATTGTCTGAGAAAAGCACCGTAAGAAAGAGACAAAATCCCCTTTAGTCCTGCTTGGAACGATTTTTGCTCTTTATGTGTTGGAAACAAATGTCAACCTTATGCTAGTTGTTTCAAGGTGCATATTTGAATATACGATATTTTTAGTAAGCGTTCCAGTTATGATATAAATTCCTTGGATTTACCATTGCAATATTTATACAATGGGAATGAATAGTTTAAATTATAAGTTAGTATGCCATGATGGTGCCACATTTTATTAGATCTGACATTTTATGATTTTGTTTGCTCAATATTGGTTTATATATTTATAGGTAGCTGCGATCATGACCAATTTTTGTTATAGATATTCTAATATAAGTTAGTAGCAATTCCTGGATCCTAGCCATGTATAATCACTAGACATTCAGTTGATGATAATCGTAATTGATAATAATGATTATCTTTGACTTTATATGTAATGTCTTTATAATATCTTATTTTTTAATTAAAATATTTGTTATAAGAAATCTGCCCACTACAACATACTAGACTATGACCGTAATAGGCAGTGGCGGATTAACCAAGCGCAGGGCCGGTGACATTTGGTAGAAGGGACCTCACGACGACGAGCAATAAAAAAAGATAGTATATATCGCCGAGACGTCATTTAAACATCTTTGCTCGATATATTTTTGCCAAATTATCATTTTTTTTTGATACTATATTGTCCTGACCCATTTTGACAATATCTTTAGAGACAATACTCATTGTATGTGAAATCCGCAAAGAAAATCTAAACTACATGGGACCGATATCGCACAGTAACAGTCATAATCGTCACCAGGGGAGCACCGATTGACAACTGCTTCCAGCCTTATGTTTATTGTTACAACATTTGCGTTACGCGGGGCCCCTTTTAGAGTGAGGCCCGTAGCAATTGCTACATCTGCTTCACAGTTAATCCGCCACTGGTAATTGAGTTCCTATGTCAGACAAAATATTGTTTGTATTGAAAAGTATGAGACTATTCTCACTAGACGTTCCGTCATCGACAAACATCGTCGGTGCCGAGACGCACCGCTTATGACATGAGACGAGTTATAACCGCGTATGATGATCATTATAAACGCGTTGCCACTCTTGCTACAAAGGCAATAACGAGAACAGTCCGTATATGATACGTAATTGATAAGATTTAGTGGGCATAGTAGACTATCGTGTTGCTTTCCGATACCGAAACGTTCTTAGGAAGGCCATGGTATGATACGGTATAGTGGGCGAACACCTTTAGTATTTACTTATTTCGAAAATGATTATTTTTGCAAATCCAAATAGGAGCTTTATTGCAAATTATTCACAATTTTGTTTTGCTATTTGGTTTTCAAAGTTTTTTAAACAATTAGAGTCAAGGATAAAACCTTAATTATGAGACAATTTACTTTTAAACAGTTTTCCAATTATATATAGAGCAATATAACAAGATTGCTACCGTCCGTTTGTCTCATTTATTTCAATTAAATAAATCTTACACCTTTCGCTTTTTATCTATATAGTACCTACTGTTCCAATATTGTAAAACTATTTGTAAATTATGCTTATTTTATAATATACAATCATTAATACTTCTTTATGATAGATTAAATTTTTGTAGTACAAAAGTGTTTTATTCTTATCGTGTCGTGACTGTATCAAGCGTGAGGTTTGATTTTGTAAACGAATTAAATGTTTTTCTCTAGTACATAAGGCTTACATTCGTGACAGCTCCCAATAACTAAGCCCTGTAAGTTATTCGAAGCTGTTATTTAATTTTAACTGATATTTTAGTTAACAATCATGTTTGTAGATTTTTTTTAATAAAAAAAGATTTACAATTTTTTATTTTAATGCAAAGTAATTAAATGTAATAATCGGAGCGGTACTCAAATGTTGTTCTTAAAATTGTCATTGAGAGGGGGAGCAGGGTCGGAAAATCGATATTGTAGTTATTTTATTTTCTAAAAAAAATTAGCAATACTTATTAATCACACAAATTTTAATGAATCATTATTTTAAAAAGATGATATTGGTAATTCCTTAAAATTCAAGATAAAATTATGAACTAAAGAAATCTTTTTGTTTTTTTTTTAAGACTAAGCAATCATGAGTTATCCTGATTACGGCATGGAAACTTTTTTTTAGATGACGGTCACCACTGCCTGTTAATTTTCAATTTTTTATTACTAAAACGTAGCATAATATTCTTAGAATAAAAGTTAAAACAGTATTTATAATTAGGCGCGCGAGCTAAGCAGTGGAGACGAGTGTTGGAATTACTTAAACACTGCTTAGTTTCCTCTCGTAATTGTTAATAATGTTTAGTTATTTATCGGTTCAGTAGCAGTATCTACGTTGCCTTTACCCAATAGTCCATTCAATATAATCACCCTTTGAAGTGTTTTTCAAATACCCCCTCTCCTCCTCCCTTCTCATCATAAATCTCCGAGATATATATTACATACATACATTTTATAAATATATAAAATAGTTTTAGTACAATAAAACAAACATGACTTCTTAACAATTTATTTCTTAAACACTTCTAGAATAAAACAAAGAACATACTTCACAAGTAATGTTTGAAAATGGGTAAAATAAAACTTACTCTAGTAGACACTTTAAATCTCATTTATATATTCTAGTCACATAATCACTAACAATTTCTACAAACAAAGAAACAGTTTGTTTATATTGGAAGATAAACTAATATTAAAGATGATAATAAATTAGGGCAACCACACACTTAGAAAAATTGTGAGTAAACTCTAAATTATAATATCTTTCTAATATATAAAACTAACTGTGCTCGCGACTTCGTCCGCTTGGAATAGTGTTTTTCCTTATTGTTATTTTATACCCTTGAGGTTAAAACATTTACACTTTTAACGTCATATTTCAATCTTCTAGTTTAATCTTCATCAAGTTAGTTCCGTAGTTTTGGCGTGAAAGAGCGACAGACAGACAGAGTTACTTTCGCATTTATAATATTAGTAAGGATTCTTGTGTCGCGGTGTTGGTTACCAAACTCCTCCGAAACGGCTCGACCGATTTTTATGGAATTTTGTGTGCATATCGGGTAGGTCTGAGTCAGTCAAAATCTATTTTTTATACCCCTAAGTGATAAGAGTGCCCCACCCCAATTTTTTTAAATTTTTTGCTGTATAAAAATAGATGTTTGTCATGAAATCAAGTTATATTTTAACCGCAAAGTAGTTACTTTTGTTTTCTCGCAGAACCACAAGTGCAGTCGATTAAATTTATATCCCTAAGGTCATTCTAATACGACTTCATTTGCGGTTTTTTTCCGCAAATTATTTGTATGCTTTGAGTAAAAGTTTTGCGGAATAAAAAAAACAATAAGTTGCCAATAAGCATGATATACTGTTGATAGATCGATCGGAGCGCTGCACAACAATTGTTAACGTCACCATCCCGCGAGATCAAGTGAATCATGAAAATTGAGAAAGATAAACATTATAATATCTTGACTTAGCCCATGAGATTGTCGACATGTGGGATGTGGACTTAAGAGTTGTAGAGGCTCGCGTTAGATGGGCCAAGGGCCTGATGCAGAAAGCGGTACTCTTGGACACGAAACGCAGCGCTCGGAAGTTCTTCTCTGGAGCCATAACCATGGGTAGAGCTTGGACAGTGTTCCCACTGCCGATTGGCCTATATTTTTTATATAGCAAGTTAAGAGGCAGAGAAGCAATGGTTATTTGTCCAGCCTCTCACATACTACTAACATTAGGTTCATATTACCAGTAGTTAAAATAAAAAGATATTTTTTCAGATTGAAATATGGCATGAATCGTGTCATGAACCCCCTAAATAGTCAAGTCGAAGGACTTTAAATATTAAATGAATCAGTAAAAACTTGCAGAAAAATACAAATTAAATAAAGAGATGTGGTTGATTTTTTAAAGAACTGCCATGTCTACTTAGAAGAGAAAGAAACAATATTACTAAACAAGTGTGTAATTGCCCTAAAATCTTAACATGTGTATTATCACATTAAATTGGATTTACTTTATCGTTTATACAGCTCTAATTAAACTTATACTATAATGGATTATGTTTATCAATAAGTCGGTGGTACTAGGCTGAGATTTTTATTATCAAACAGATATAATTAAGCCAGCATTGTATACTTGTGTATTTCATTGAGCTCTTAAAAAACTGACAACATTTGTAATGAAACTTTTGAAGATACACAATTTGACGCGATAGATGGCGCTGCTAATGAATTTTTTGAAAAAAATTCCAAACTAGCAAAGCAATAGTAAGTAGCTAGAATACTTAAAATATCTAGGAATGGACTAAACATATATAATTAATGTGGCAGTCTATATGTTAAAGTAAAAATGAAAGTATAAAAATATACTTCATTATTGAGAAAATACTTTTATAAAAAATATGTCACAGACATCTTAATATTATGAATATTTGAAAATGGTTTTTTAGTGGAATGTGTTTTTAGTCAGAAGTACCCTCCTCAAATGCAGAAAGCAAGTTTCTCCTACACTTACTCTCGTCACTGTATCGTAAATTCCAAATTATATATTCACCAACATTTAACGGATCATCAGAATAACTAATTTGGACTTTACACTTCCTATCCCATTTTAAAGAGTCCACGCTCCAGTTATGTTTTGTCCTAGTTAGTGCTATGTATCCATTGCATTCAACGGCTAATTTAGGTAATTGGGGATTTAAAACATCATGAAGAGTTTCTGGGTTAGTGCCACTGGTTGATGGAAGACAGTCGCCTTGACCACATTCAACATTTGGAGGAGTTACAGATGAATTCTTACTTTTACTTTTGTCTAAAGCTCCATCACCTTTATTGCTTATATCAACTGTAATATCTTTCACATCATTTAGTTGTGACATTTTTCTCTTTTTTTCATGGGGCCCATTTTCTTCTTCAGGTCCACATCCTTCAGCCCATTGTGGACTACGGCAAGCTTGCAATTTTCTTTTTTTCAACTTCATCGTCTCATGAGTATTTATTTCTGGGGATTGTGGTGGGCTTAGTAGGCTAGTACAATCTTTCCTGTAAAATAATTATGTAATTAGTAATTGTTGCCTACTTGGGCTTTATCTAGTATGCTAAATTAGAAATAATTTACAAACTCTATTGAACTAAAGAAATCAATTCAGAAGCGTCAGTAGCTCAGTGGTTCGGGCTTTGGATTCCCAATCAATAAGTAGTGGGGAAAAATCCCAGATATTGGACTACTGGCGTGGCCCACTCCTGACACTAGCATTTCAGCTTACTAGGAGGGGTAAAGGGAATACTAGTAGTAAAAAATCAATGGTAGGTAACCTGAGTATTGAATTATGTGTACAATGGTCTCATATTAAGGTCAATTTTTGTCCTTAGGTTGGAATTATTATATATTCTGCAACTATTAAATATTTCCTAATTGCATAATTCTCATTATCTTGTAATTAAAATGAAAAAATAAAAATGTGCTTATGATTTCATTTTATTACACTCTAAAGAATATATGTACTAACCTTTGTAAATTATCATTTCTGGTCTGAATCCTATCAATACTTTCAACAGTAGTGAAGTCATGTTGAGAACATTGTATTTCAGTCTTCATAAAAGCAGATACTTTTTTTCTAGTCTTTATAGTACGGCCAAACCACTCTAAAGTTACATCGTCTGACAAGTATGAGCTTAAATTGTGGAGTTTATTGTCAATTTTAGATTTATACCATGCAATAAAGTTTCTTGCTAATTGCTGTTTGGATAACTGGATTTTTGAATTGTTATTGGCCTCTCTTAGAGATATGTCTATGTTCTTACAATGGCTTCTCTTTTTTTGTGGTGTTTTTGGAAGATTTGACATTTTATTCTGAAATATGATAAGCAGAATAAGGTATTAAGAAAACTAGGTGTAAATTATATTAATATGTAGGTGTCTTAAATTATCACACATAGGTCACAATTATCAGTCAAACAATTTTAGTCAGAAAGACTTATTGCTACTTTTAAATCAAAAGCAATAATTTTATTCTTATAAGATTTTTAATAATGTTGCTATATTTATTTATCAGTCCTTATAAACCTGCTAACTCACAAAAAGTGTCAAGAACTAAGTTGACAAAACTATAGAGCATTTTAGCCTCAGTGGAATTCAATGAGGACTATTTTAATTAAATAAATAAATATACAAATTTAGTGTTGCAACTTACTTTTACTAAGTATATCTACAACTTTTTGTGATGATGTTGCCTGGTTGGCCAACTCCAAACGCAGAGCTTTCAAACGATTCCTACTTTCCTCAATATAAGCAGCAACAGATAAATTGACTTCCAACAAATCTTTATGTAAAGTAATTACGTTTTGCGTCCTTGTAGATATGTTTACTGCAAAAAATATTAAAATGTGACATTAGTAAACAAAATCCTACAATTGACGAGGTTGTATGAACGCAGAAATTTTATTTCCCTTTCCCATAAGCTATAAATTGAAAAACAACAAAAGAATCTAATAACTTCCATTTTCAAAAATCATAACCTACGTAAACACTCTGCTGCTTTATATGCTAAATATTCAGGGTTGAAGTCCTCGCAACTTGTTGAATTCATCTTACGATCCCGTAACCACACCTACTTAAACATATGCAATTTAATACAATTGCATTTATATATGTTTGAAAATAAATTAACAACGAATTGTAAAATTAAAATATGACAATGACATTTAAGTTTCATAGCGTCGCTGCCATACTCCATAGACAATATTTTTTTTTTCACTATTTTATTTCTATAGGTAAGTTAATGTCTAGGGCATGGGAATCTAGGGCCGGTTTGAGGATTATTGACGGTATTACATTGATGTTAACTCATCAGTCACACCCCGCATATCGTTTTTTTTTGTAGTACTTTGACAAATATATTTAATTCACATGGTGGTGCTAAAAGTAAATTAAAAAAAGGGTAATTCAATATTATATTAGAGACATTATTTCTTGAAAATAATACTTAAAATTAATAAATTTAAATAGAAAATTTTTTTATATGGAATTTTAGAAAATAAGTATATTTTTAATTTTTCTATACAGTGTATGAAAATAAATAATATGTCCAAAACATACTGAGTGCGTGTCAATGAATGTGCGAGCTTCATACTAAATGAAAGTTAACAAATTCATAAAAACACTCCACAATATTTTTCCTTATATTAGAAAATATTTTAATATTTTTTCTGTTATTTATATTTTTATTACTTTTATCTATAAGTTTATATATTTTTATTTTAATGAAATAAGGTGTTTGATTATGTTAATTTGAGCATAGACAATGTTTTAATTATGAGCCAGAGCATTGGACAGTAGAGCAGCCGCGCTTCCTTGGGAGTGGTAATGTGCCGAACCAATCTACTGCGTTCTAGTGATCATTGACATCGGCCATTGGTCTATCCTTTGTCAACCAATCATTGAAAATCCAATGTAAGTTCACAATATTTGACGATTATTATTTGTTATGGTTAAGCTGGGCAAGGAGTTCTTCAATAAAACTTTCGAGTTTTATTACAAAGTTTTCGTGATGTCTGAGGAAATTACTAGAAAAGCAGCCATTTTGATTGCGTACGCTGGCCGAGGCCGAGTGACGTGTTACTTATTTTCTGATAAAAATGTTCTAGGTATAGAATTTCGCTAATGATTCTTCAATTGTCCTAAGATGGTCCACCAGATACAAATAAGCTTTCTTCTTAACGTAAAATATATCTACTAATGCTCTGTTCATGGATAACAAATTACCTGATTAACTTTAATTATAATAGAACTCCAGGTTAAAAAGCTTTAAAATTATACTAAACAAGATTATACTTTTTTAATGGCACTTTTCAAAATTTTTATGTTTATAAAACTTAATATTACTGTCCTATCAGCACTACATCTATCTTTATATCTATATAGAGATAAAAAAATAGGTGAGTGTTGCTAAGCTCAACACTCCAGTGCGGCTGGACCAATTTGGATGACCATTCTTTAGTCTTTTAACTTCTTCACTTAAATTTTTAGTTTCTTGTGGACTGTATATATTATAACCACAATTTGCCTAAGAGAAGGGAGATCAGGTCAGCTATTTACTGGAGATTTTTAATTATACAAATCCACTCCAGCTAACATACACAATCAGAATTATCAAAAACAAACACTTATAATTTTTACCTAACTATTAATTGAAATTATTATTTCTAAATAGATAAAAAAATGAAATTTTTTATCATATAAAAAAAATTATAATATGGTCATAAGGTAGAAAATATATATATGTATTAAGAATATTTTGTTATTGCAAAATTTAAATATAAATCTGATAATTTTAGTAAACAACTATGGAGCATACTCAACTCCAAACTTCCGATGGTTCTCAAGTGATGACCATAAACGGACAACAGCTTCAAGTGTTGCAGATGAATAATAGCCCCCATATGATACAGGGGCCCAACGGACAGCATATAGTTATACACTCTATACCTTCTACTGCTGGTGCTATACAGGTATATTTTATTTAAATCTTTATCTGATAGTCATGTAGAGTTTTTAAATATGGCCAATCAAGTTTTTTTATGTTATATTATAAGTTTCCAACATTGATTAATTTTTTTTGTTTTTGTTCATGCAACAATCAGATTGGATCACCTCAAATCCAGGTATTCATTACAATATTAGTATATAATTAAAACTTTATTATAGTGAAATTTGTATTTATTAAATTTAGCAATTTGTTAGGATTTAAAGAGATTTAAACTTTGTTATACACAAAAAAATAAATAATCATTTGATACTAAAAACAAAATTTTTACTTAAATGATTTGTCTTAATTTTGATTTAAATTTTAGTGTAAAGACGTTCCATGCAAAATTCAATTTAGTTATTTTTTGTGATAAGGTGGCAGCGGCTCCTAGTGGACAACAATTGCAGCAATTACAAGTTCTGCCACTCTCCAGTCTTCAAGGTAAACTACATATCAGTTTTGCTTATATAAATTAAAAAAAATATATTATTCATGAGTCAGTAGTGTGATATTTATTAGATAAAATGTACACTAATTATAACTATACTAGCCGACCCGCGCGATTTCGTTCGCTTGATGCTCTGCCCCTATTGGTCTTGCGTGATGATATATAGCTTATAACCTTCCTCAATAAATGGGCTATCTAACAATGAAAGAATTATTTAAATCGGACCAGTAGTTCCTGAGATTATTGTGTTCAAGCAAACAAACAAACTGTTCGGCTTATTATATTAGTATAGATTTATACATAGAATAGCATTTTTTTAAGTATTAAATACTTCTAAAATGGTTTTGAATAAGTACTAAGAGAATTATTGATTGATTAAATTTAAAGGCCAAGTTCTGAGAGAGATATCCAATCTAAAAAAAAATCTATATCCCAAAAAGGGATTTGAATCCAGGACCTATATCATGAAGCCAATTCTTATCCATTTTTTTTAGTCTTTTTTTGTATACAGGTACAAGTAACAACATACAGCCCATGCAATTGGTGCAGACTGCAGATGGACAGACATTCATTTACCAACCAACACCAAGTACTTCTCAACCACAGATTGACCAGCATCAGATCCTGCATCAACCTGGTACACCAATTTTTTATGCTATTTTATATTTTTCTATTCTGCAGACAGTTGATAATTTAAACACAGTGGGTACTATTGCTTGATATATGTTTACAGAATCAAACTATAGATAATTGTGTAAATCTAACATATACATAATTCAGAGGATCCAAATGTTTGTCTTGAAATAAATATTCAATATCCCAATATCAGTTGGTATCATAAGCATTAAAGAACTTCACCAATATCTATATAAAGTTGTAACTTATTAGGAAGATATAAGTTCATCCAGTTACAAATAAATGAGTAGACTTTAAGAGCTTCCAAACCCTGGAAAACACTATGTTATTCTCAAGGAGAAAGCATATTTTGGATAAATAATAATATACTATTAATATTCCAGGTACACTCATCAACCTAAATGGCAATCTTGTCCAAGTGGCCGGAGTGGGCAATACTGTGCAGCAGCAGCAAATAGTCAATCAGCCCAATATTGTTATGGTGAATTTCACATTTGTTTGTATGTTTATGATATATGAAAAAAAGAGTAGTCTATGTGGTCTATCTTTACATTATTCAATTTGGAGTTACAAATATCCAAGAAGTTTAAATTATGCTATAGAATATGTAATATATTTCAGATGGTAAACGGTGGGAACGGAGCTACATCATCAGTATCGGAGGGAGCCAGCTCCGCCGCCGGGTCCGACGAGGAGCCTCTGCTTTACGTGAACGCGAGGCAGTACAAGCGCATACTGCGGCGCCGAGCTGCTAGAGCCAAGCTGCACGATCAGGGCAAGATACCTAAAGAAAGACCTGTGAGTATGATCATCATGATAAGTCATACTTAATAAATTTAAATGACATTACCTTTTTTTAAACGTAAGCTTATAAAAAACAGTGAATCCAGTGTCAAGTAATTTTTTAGTTATGCGCATAGAAACAGACATTTCAGTTTTTAAAATGTACGCTATATTAAATGGTTTTAAATGTGTTGGCAACACAGGCCTACAATCTCACCTATCATTAGTATAGTGGAAAGATGGGGGCATGTATTTTTTAAAATTCAGAATACCCAAAGGATGGTTTTTACGCAAGAAGGTTTAGTTATACTAAATATTAGGGTTAGGAGGTCAAGCGGTGAAGGAGAGTGAAGTGAAGCTCCAGGCCCTGCTCAGCTTCCATCAAGATTGTATATTATTGTAGTCTTTGAGTGATTTTGTGCAGTTAAGCTACCATCCTCATATCATTCCGCATAGCCTACCCTCGCTTTGCTTAGGGATCAATACAATTTGCGCTAGGAATATGGAATAAAAGTGAAAACGTCGTTTAGCTAATCAGAAACTATCCAGCACATTATTCATCAAATCTGTCCACAAGAGTTTGTATTCACACATACCAAAAAAAATTATTTGTCGGAACCGTAACTTAGATTTGGTATAGATTAGTGTCAGGTTAGCCTCATGTAAACCTAACCCTAAGCTTAGATGGAGAACCTGTGCAGTCTGTGGCAGGGCAGCCCTAAAACCTACACGCTTGGTCACAAGTCCAAGGCACGCCTTGGGTTCCTGTCAGAATAGTACGAGATCGTAATCGCACATACGATGCTTATGAAACATTGTATATTCCAACTATCTTCCCATTCTAAGTTCTCCGACATATAAATAAAAGAAGTTACTCGTAATCTTACAGAATGTAACAACTGTTTGTGTAGTTAATACTTTCAACGATTAAATAAATATAATTTTATTTTGTTATAGAAATATCTACATGAATCAAGACACAGACACGCAATGAACAGAATAAGAGGAGAGGGTGGTAGATTCAATTCTGGTAGTCGAAAGTAAGTATTTATTAGCTATCTATTGTACAAAAAAATATTTGATGTTTTCATACAAATTAAATAATTAGGAATATATGAAATTAATTTATTTTGTGACTTTGTTTTCTCTCTACCATCTTGCTATCAATTTCGATATGTTTCTTTAAAAAAATATTTGATCTGCTAACTAAAACAAACATTTTTAGACTTTTAAAGTTATTTTTAATATTGCTAAATATAATAATTAGAACTGGAACATTTTGTTAGTTAGAATATATGAATATTTATTGTTTTTTGTACAGGAATATGCAGGAGCAAGCTGAACAATCAGAAGAATCGGAAACGCAAAAAATAATGGAGGACATCAAACCAGATACTGTTTCTATCACTATTATACAGGTAACATTCACATATATTACACTAATCGACCCGCGCGACTTCGTCCGCGTGTAGCTCCGCTCCTATTGGTCGTAGCGTGATGATATATAGCCTACAGCTTTCCTATATAAATGGGCTATCTAACACTGGAAGAATTTTTCAAATATAACCAGTAGTTCCTGAGATATAGCGCGTTAAAGCAGACAAACAAACTCTTCAGCTTTATATTTGATTTAAATCGTGATGTATAATGTCTTCCCGCTGTCCTGTAAAGACGTTTTATATGTAAAGAAACCATGTGAAGCCAGGGCGGTTTGCTAGTATTATACAATTGTAGATGGAATTGACACTCAAGAATAAACTTGCGCTGCATTTCGTAATGTTTACTTTGAACTGTATGTTATATATAAATTAAAAAGAAAAAGATTGGCTAAAAGTTTCATATCATGATTTTTTTTTAGAAAATTTAATTTTATTTGCTTTATCGACTTAATATGTAAAGCAAAGTGAGGTTTGTTCAAACATTTATAACTTGAGAACGGCTGGACCGATTTTCATGGTTATTGATTTTTTATATATGTCTCCTTACCCAATAGCACATTAAAACATTGGGAAATTGACGAAAAAATATTTTTTTTTCTAATACAACCTTTTTTCTCCTTTACTTTCACAATATTCGGATAATGGCGTATTTTTGCACTTTTAATTTTTTTTAATGAATTTTTATTTATTTATTGTATGTGTGTATTTACAGGATGAAGAAGCACAAGAAAACCAAACAAATCAGTGGCGGAGGCTCGCGCCGCAGCCCCTCGCTTCAACGTAGCAGATTTATTCACACATAAAAAAAAAGAGAAAATATCCAGCCAATAAATGAATCAGGGCTTGTAGAATCAAAATTATTCTGAAGAGGCTGAAAATTGAAGTTTAGGAATGGACGGTACATTGAAAGAAAAATCAGCATTTTTTTTAATAACTGCTGAGAAATCAATAAATTATTTCCTAGTCGACAAATATACAAAAACCGGCCAAGTGCAAGTTGGATTCGCGCACAAAAGTTTCCGTACCAATACTTGGCTAAAAAATCACGTTAGTTGTATGGGAGCCCCTCCCCTAAATACTTATTTTATTCTGTTTTTAGTATTTGCCGTTATAGGGGCAACAGAAATACATCATTTGTGTATCATGAAAGGCCGGATGGACGGCGGAGTCTCAGTAACAGGGTCCTGTACCCTTTTGGTACGGAACCCTAATTTATTTCATAGGATGAACAGGGCCATTAATATATTACGTGAACGGCAATTTTAATGATGTGGAGGTTTTTCACGGTTTTAACTTTGAATTTAACTTTTAGTTATAAAGATGTGTTGTTACTATAGTTAAGTTTATTCATGTACTGTCCAAGTAAAAGGCAAAATCGGGAATTTTCGAAGTAAAACGTATTACAATTGTACAGTTCTGTTTAGTGTAATGTCGCTAGTGATTATTTATAAAGCTTGTAAATTAATAAAGACTGATTTACTGCCCGGATTCGAACCTGCGACCATGTCTAATAATATATAGTTTTAAATGTTTTTATTTATATTATTTTGAATAGCATTAACCAAATGTTTGAGATCACGTGACTAAATATTAATGTGTATGTATAGTATTTATAGTTAAGCTATTATAATTTGATTCAGCGCCCCGATGAGAAGAACAAGTAATATTTTTTTTTGACTCAAAATGGGAAATAATACTCACTTATCGACCGCAATAGAAGCGATTCTCGATTCTTCTTTCTCCACCCCTTTTCCCATTATTTGCGATCGGGTCTCCTCACTTTGTTGCGCCAAGTTAATCTGTCCTGTTGGGCTTCCTGAAGGTCTCGTTTTACCAGGTCAACGGTGGTCGACCTCTAGCTCTTTTTTGCTTCGGAATGTTTAAAGCTATGTGGATTATGTGGTCCATCTAAGGTTAGAGCTTTTCGATGATATGCGCAACTTTGAAACTAACTCGTATGTATTCGATGCGCAATCTATAAACTCTAGTATCTCCCGCCCACCTTCAGCATCTTTATTTCATTGACATGTACTCTTTGCTCGTGGGTACTTTCTATTTTCCAACATTCGGAATCATATATTAGTGCTGGCCGCATTGCGGTCGATTCTCGATTAGATATTTTTGAATAATTTATTTGAACCAGTTTTTCATTTCAATTTGTTTGGATAAATTCCACTAAATGTAAAGATTTTCTAAGTTTTATTAAAAAATCAAGAACAAATTGGTTTTAATCGTAACAAAAATAATCGATTTTCGGTTCATTAAAATCAATTCCTCAGTTAATCCATCTCACATCGCCACCTTTAATTCATACGCTGAAAGATTGTTTTAAAACGGGAAATTATTATTTCTTCATATCTTCAGAAAAGGAATTTATAATAGTTTAACTATAAATATGTTTTTAATTTTTGTTATTATCGGTCTCCTAGATATGATTTTAGTTATTCAAAATTAAAGGAAGATTTAGTTCGTACTTTAAAGGCTATACATGAATTTGTCTAACGAATTCCAAATGCTCTTTGATCACTTATTTTTTTTATTAAGTTTTATTTATCGTTGTTAAATATTTTAAAATTATGTTGTAGGTATTTTTAATATTAAGTAGTTGTAAGTAGGATAAGTTATGGGATCGCGTTGTAGAAAACAATACACATTTGAAAAACTCAACTCTTTCTTTCACAACTGTTTGTTATTTGGTTGCTATTTTTGTTGTTTCTGGTTGGTCAAAAAATATACGATGCATGAAATTACTACGTCATTCTGAAGGAGAAAAAAAATATCCTGGTTACGGCAACACCCCTTTTACGTCATGAACGCACAGACAGTAAAGTAACACGCAATTCTGAAGCTGAATGCAAGTATCCTGGTTTCGGCATCAATTCTTATATAATAATATCTTAAACCCATTTTAAATCAAAGACTCACGAATGTAGGACTGAATGATATACAATAGAAGACCCTGGTGACGGCACCATATAACGCATGCTTTACGTTTACGTGCCTCGTGTTACGTCACACACGATTGGTTCTTATACGTTTCAGTTCCCGCGCGTCTGCTACGTCACAGATAGAACGCAGCACGCTCACAATGCGCAACTTTCCCCCACTATTTTTTCTTAGACCTAAAGTTAGCTGCCGGCTAAAATAATGTTATAATAAAAAATGGTGTTGTTTTCGACAGAGATTGTTATAATTAAATATTATACATGCGATTCCACGACAGTAAGTTTTCATCCCCCATTACTAATAATATTCATCCACATATAAATAAATGTACAACACTGTGTTTAGGAGTAAACGCATTTATTGGGTTTTTCTTGTTAATATTTCTCGAGGGGTCTCTACAATCTGAATCCCTCTTGGATTAACTTAATTATGGATATAAAATAGACAAAAGAAATCTGCATAATTCAAAAACTAATATCCTGAGTTTGTTACAAACTGCACGATTTATTTTTGAATAAGACAAAAAAAAATCGTTTGCTGTCTTGCCCTTCGGCTCGGGGCCCCTGGCTCCCCTATAGTGACACCAATGAGTATAGTAGTAATAAACGCGAGAACTCCTTAATAGTTACTTAATTTGATTGAATTTTGCATTTCTATTTCTGTATTTAGAATATCTTTGACTATATTTCTGTTACACTTTAAATTATGTGTATGATTTAGTAGAATAGTGAATTTATGTAAATATGTTCAGGAATGTGAAGGTTTTTTTATATTGAAAAGTACAAATATACATATTGCACAATGTCATGTGTTTTATTACATTTTTATACATACATAATTTAATAAGAAATATATAATTGGCATCAAATTATTAGCTCTATAGATAACCCCCCATTAGCCCATTGCATTTATAACTAAGCGAGGAATAAGCGGTAACTCATTTTAAACATTTTTAATATTTTTGAGTTACCGCCAATTGCTTTAAAGAAGTATAGAATTGCTGAATTTACTTAGCCGCGCTCAGTGTATCAAATGAAGCGATTCTATTGGTTCTTAACAAACATCTCGGGATTGACATCGTTGTAACAATATTAAGCATTTAAAATAAAAAAAACTAATTTAATAAAACTAAAATATGTGATGACGTCATATATAAGGTGGAATAATGTAACGCTTTTGCCAGATATCGCTATTCAACCGTATATATGACGACATTTGGCGTTTACGTCTCTTTAGAATATATTAAATTTCAGAGCAGATTTTATTCATATTTAAAAAAAAATATGTGTCCATTTATTTTTCTTCTAGTGTGATACCCTGCGTTCCACTAAGCGATCTCGACGCCCACGCTCACGACCGCGGTTTTTCGTAAACTGTAATTGAGCGTTAACGTAAATAATTCAAATGGCGAGATTTGATTTTTTTTTATAATTTAATAGAAACTAAAATTAATTTTATATAAATACGCGTTGCAGAAACAATCACGTCCACTAATAAATCTCTATCCGTATCAAATAAAGTTATTTACATCGTCGCCATTTCTGTTGTTTTAAAAATGCCGCCAAATTTTGCAACCACAGATCACTAATTTTGCAACGACCCACAATTTGACATGGGTCGTTGTGAGCACAAGTCATGACGTCATTAATGACGTTTTCGCCGCGACCATAACGCCTGCGATCGTCAAATGGAACAGCTAAATGAGCGTTTGGGGCGTTGAGATCGCTTAGTGGAACGCGACTATAATAATATGAAATGTCAATTTGATAGACAATAGAAGAAATGTTGACGTCGATGATATAAGTATTATAAAATTATAAAAAACATGGGAGATATATAGAGGGTTATCTTATATTGTGGTAGTTAAAACTAATAACAAAATTCAAAGTCAACATATTGCATAAAATATCTTCAACAAATAAAATAATATTAAATGTTTGATTACGAATATTAAATAACAGAATAGTTAAAGTTCTACTACGCTACTTATTCTACTAGTAATATCAAAACTACCCTACAATTCTAATATACTAAGTAAATATATAAAATTAAAAAAGAATAACTTATATTATTTTATTAGTACAAGAGTCTCTGAACTGTTCAAGTGTTACATAAGAATTATAGAGGCGAGGGGGGGGGGTCCTTGATTAAGTTATTTTTGACGACAAAAATGTGTTTACATAATACTTGAACGGACCACGGATGAACAAAATTTAACCAAATTGTTCATTAGTGGCAACATTATCTTGCTCACTCAGAAATGGCGGAAACAAGTAGGGTGTCGCCAGGAGGGGGTGGGGTGCATGTCGTCCCAATCTGAATTAAAAATAAGCCATTTTATACAAAAATGTACATTACACAATTCTTACATCCATATATTTCATTTATATGACCTCCCCTCCCTTCCCTCAGCAATCGCCTTTTTTTCCATTTGACTTAAAAACCATGATAAAAATTTACCTATTTCTTAAAAGATTACACTATGTGTTCTTAGCATTGTCCCTCACACGTTGTATTTCACTCTTTATTGCGGATATGAGGGGTAGAGCGGGGTCGTCGGGGGCCAGCCGCCCTTCTGCTGAGATCATTGCGGTGTTCACTACTGGGGCTGGGAGGCGTGTGAGCGACTGCACAAAAAAATAGTAGAATATTTAATAACTAACGGCCTGCCCTCGCTTCGCTCCGGGTATTTAAAACAATATTATAATTGATGTCCTTAATTTATCATTCTGTAATTGTGTAGTTTTTCATTATTTGAAAAAAGAGAGAGAGAGTGAGAAAAAGTAAAATGATAAAAAGAAAAAACAAGCAAAAGATAATATAAGAGCAAAAATAAAATTGAATAGGTAAACGAGAGAGAGAGATATAATCGAAAGAAAGAAACCCTTCAATTTACAAAATGACTAGGTTATGGCACTTAAATGGCCATATCTTTTTAATTAGAGTATTTATAGCAACACCATATAGCTTATGTTACCCTAAAAGGATGTAGCTTTCTATCGGTGAAAGAATTTTCAAAATCGGTTCAGCAGTTTTCGAGCCTATTCGCAACAAAAAAACATACAAATATACAAACAATCAAATCTTTACTTTTTATATAATAGTGTAGATAACAATTTGAATATTGACGTCTCGGTGGTGAATCATATGCTCATAGAAAAAGAAAGAGAAAACGTATTCAACAAATTAAACACGTGTTACAAACTTTATTTAAGTTTGAAATACACTGTCTGTCTGTTATCAAAATAAAGTTGACGCACTAGAGTATTAAGGAAACTTATCCATACTACGTGACCCGTTCTGAGGGGGTAGGGGTGGTCCTAATAATACCACGCTTGGTCATAAGGGTCTTAGGTTTTCGTCACGTAGTCAATATCTTCTAGGGAAATCCTGTGCTATATTCAAACATGGCAAGACTGACGTACATGTAATATTTAAAAGCATATTTGTAAATTATTACGTGAAAATCAGAGAGAGGGGGAGGGTTCTCACTATATACTAAATATAGTCACGTAGGAGGGGAAGACGTATATAAATTGTAAAAAGTATTCCCTGAGTTATTCCCACCTTTTCTGTGTAAATACAATGAAATTTTATAATGACCTAATAATCCGATGTTCGAACCGGGACCTACTCGTTAAGACTCAAACAAGCTCAAATTCTATAGGTTTTATAAAAGAGGTCTTCTCACCTTCCAATGATTAAGTATTTTATATATCTTTTTTTAATGAGACTCATGAACATGACGCAAAGATTTTAATATTAGCAATGGAATTGCAAATATCACTTCTTTTGGAACAACCTATTTAAATAAAAGTATCTCTATGCTTAAATGTCTTCTTTAAAAATGTAATATAATTAATCAGTATGAAAATGAGAAAATGCCAACCTGTGGAGGTGCAGGCCAGGCTGGTGCTGGAGGGACTCTTCTCTCTCCGGCGCGTATGAGTGCCGTGCGTGGTCGCGCTGTATTGTCTATTGATATCGAATCCCTCCTGAAATATTTGTTAGTTATTAAATCACCCAGCAACCTCCCCCACACTATGAAAACGTAAGGACAAGCTGTTATACCCAGGTCCAGCAGATCGTCCCCTAGCGGCAGCGGTAGGGTGTAGAGCAGAAGATGAGGGAAGCCGCACGTTGTCATTGCGCGCCTGAGTTACTTCTGCTGGAACTAATGTTTAAACTTCATGAGCTTGATATCAATTAAACTATTATAAAAAGTATCATTTATAGAAAAGTTTTAATCGTATAAAACTTTTCTAAATGAGGGCAAGTAAGTACTATTAAACATTTTCCCTTCTTATAATAATAATTTAACTTAATACTTTTCTCGCTGCGCTTCAGTGTATGCCCACTTCAATCCTATCCTAAGTAATAATATTTATTAATTTTATTTCTCTCTTATTTTCACCCGTGAGGGGACAGGTTAGAATACAATTCCACTTTGCTGCTGGGAGAGCATCTCGTAAGAGCCGAGTAACCAAGCGCCGTCATTGGTGGTAATGGATTTGTTCGCCGACGGGCTTACGGCCACCAGCATGCGAATCCGACCGCCAAGAGTCTCTGACGCGTTCCGGTCGAGCCGCAAGTGGGCCAGATCTACCCCCTCCCTCTCCCATCCCATTAATGTTGTGGTTCCAGTGAACACCGGGTTCTTGCTAATGGTTCACTGAAACCGCAAAATTCTCCTCTTCGCTCCCTCTCATCACTCTATCTTCGAGGCGACAACGCATCGGCAAAACAACTACTACTACTCTCAAGAATTGCCGATGTTCATGGGCGACGGTGACCACTTTCCATTAATAAAGGAAAGATGAAAATCCAGAAATTACCTCTTAAAACCAAAATTGTATTAATTACATATACATATCTTGATTTAAATGATACCATTTTTCTCGTTGACAGTAGTATCAACAATAAAGGTGTCGTGTGAGCTGGAGGTGCTGCCGAACAGTGTGAAGGCGTCGTCCATCAGCTCGTTGAACCTTTGCCGCATTCGAGATGACGACTCCTTGCGGGATGCTGTAGACTTCGGAGTTGATGGTTTTGACACTGGAAATAACAACAAAGTGTAAATAAGTAGTTCTGTGTAAGACATTTTATAAATAACTGACTAATTTAGAGACTCGCCAAGTTTATGTGTATACAGATAGAGTCATTATTACAGTGAAGGATATTTTGAACTTTTTAGTGACTGGACTGAAGCAATGGCGCTTAAAATCGACGCGAGCCTAGATAGTCGAATTCGGGTACAGATTTCAGAAGTAAACACAAGTTTAAATTTTATTTAAGAGGATTATTCGACCCTGAATCTCTCATATATCACACATCAATCATATGGCATATAGTTCGAGATTATCATACTTTAAAAAACTTAGTTACTTAGTAGTTAACAATTTACTTACCATCTTTAATCCTTTGACAGTGCAAGTCCCATACTAAAGGCCCAATAACCCCTGGGTCACGTTCAGCACTGCCTAGCCGTACGAGCTGTGACGTCATTTGTCTTCTTGGCACCGTGTGCTGGTCGCGGCTGGGAGAAGGTTGTGGGGAGACGTCCAAGTGACGAACTGAAACTGGCTCAAGGATCTTGGATAAAGGTTCGACGATGTTGCCTCTGGAAAAAAATAATATAACTATGACAATTATGTAGATCCTAGCCTTGTTCTAGATGAAATTCTGAAATTCTTTTAACTGTTGCAACAAACTTTATCAAATTAATCTTAATTACCTTGGAAAAGCGTTGACAGAAGGCATAGACAAATAGGAAGTAGGTGTTGGTGGCGCTGATGGCTGTCCACTGTCTGAACTATCCAAACCCGCAGCTTCTAGCAGACTGTCTGTTGTACCCACTGAAACACATTATTTAAAACACATTTTACACTAGCTTTAAGACCAGATCAGATTTTCGGGACAAAGTTGCGGTTTATTCTTTAATAAAATACGAAAGAAGGAAAAACCAACAAACACACTAGCATTAACAAGATTAGTATTGCTTAAATAAATACTGTGGATAAACCTCGTTTCTTCTGCGGCATTCTTAGAGCATGTGGTTTTTTCTGACGCCTTCTTAACGCGGCTGTCACATCTGACACTCCAGACGATGATGTTGATGAACTAAAAATAAAATGCGATTAAGCTATGTTTCCTTTATTCTTGGTTGAATAATTCTTAAACCTATCTATGACTTACCCTGATGCACTACCGGCTCTATAAATAGGTAACAACACGCTGCTAGGTCTTGTTCTGCTTGGAGACACGACACTAACCAACTGGAAAGAAAAATTATAAAGTAACTGTGATAGGTAGTTCATAACTGTTCGTAAAATGAGGTTTTTATTTTGTAGTACCTTGGCATCTTTATCATCATTGATCTGCTTCATCTGGCTCCTCTCTGCTTCACGCATAAGCTCATTGTGGTACGCACGTAATGATGCTGCCGATTTAATGGATTTTTTCCTGTTGTTAATGTCATATTGTTTAATAATAATATATAAAAGGCAATTATATATCAGAAATCAGAATATCAATTGTAACTTACCGATGAGCCAAACACAAAAGCACTAACAATACCAGCAACAACAGCACAGCGATAGTGGAACCTATAGCTAATGCCCATAACTCAACTCCTTGTACAGTCCCAGACGTGCTTTCAAGACCCTCGGCCGCTTTTAGATACGCTGCTGGATACACAATATTAAATATAATTATATGAAAATGATGTACAAAATTGTTATCGAGATAAAATTTACAATTCAATCATTTTGAAGTAAAAATGTAAACGATATTTTTGAAAGTACAAAAACCTACTCACGTTCAGCCTTAGTAGTAACAACAGCTCCTAATTCTTTGGCAACTTCAGCATCTCTAACGAGTCTCATATCCCTTGCTGCTACAGCTGCTGGTACTGCTCTACCACCCACCATCACAACATACACTATTTGGATGCTGCCTTCTGATGACTAAAGATTTACACTTTATCGTTATGTAACTAATAAAAAAAACAGGAACGACATTAAATGAAGCGTCATTTCTTACCTCTGTAATATTTTGTATGTAAACTTGTACAGGTGGTTGTTGTTCAGGCTTAATTATTTCTCTCTTAAATATTGTTCCATTACTAGCATCCTCTTCTAATGGAAGATCAATTAAATCATCTTTATTACGATCTGTCATATCTTCAATACTACGTTTTCGTACAATGGCTGTGGGTGTCACAAGTATCCAAGATTCCTTACTGTTTAGTTCACTTGGCTTAATCTTACCTTCTGAAGATTTTTCATGTACATCACTAACCGATACCATTTCTATGTATTTCAAATGATCAGTTTTATTTGAACCCTTATCAATAACTGTATCATTGTCAATTTTAGTTATAGTATTAACAGATAAATCGTCTAAACTTATCATAGAACTTTCAATATCATAAAATTTCTGAGGTGTTTTGGCAGTGTGAGGATTTATTTGGTTCAAATCATTATCTTTATTTATAACAAATGAATGTACTTCATGCTTTTTCCTTGGAGTGGGTGCATCTAGTGATTTAATAATACCGAGATGTCGTTCTTGTTGTCTAGAAAAAAGAAATTGTATCAAATTTATACACCTTTGGATACATAATCTATGAATGTTAACCTACCTCAAAAATGCCTTCTGATATAACCTGGCAAGTCTTAGTTGTAGACTATCAGGTGTTGAACCTTGAATTACAGTTAAAAGCCAGTAACGTCTATCTTCTGGAATTTCAGGTTCCAAGCTATCTGGTGTTGCATCACAATTGAGAACACATTCACCACTTGATTTATCAGTCACTGCCTGCATAACATCATCAATTGTTTTGTTATGTATATAATTTTAAATAAAATTATATTTTTTTGATGATGGATTGATGAAAATTCGAATTTTTTGACTTTTTAATGTATTTTCTGCATTCCAATTACCTGTGGTGGATATGAATCCAAATAAACTGTAGCAAGAACAGTTGTTGTGCGTACAATAGGAGTGCTTGGAGTCGCCACTGGTGTTGATAAATCAGGAGGAGGAGGCCCATCTCCAGATCCCGTCCAGAAAAAATCCTCCAATCTAGGAGTTCGAGAATGTTGATCAGGTGATACCAACATGTACACTGAAAGAAATTGTCATTTAGATGGTGATTGCTTTGAAAATCTCTGTAATTTCGCAAAAATACAAATCCTTATACTAGGTACGAATGAGAAATATATTGTGTTTAATATTATTAGCTTGAACTGAAGTCTACTTATATTAACTTTACGAGTTTACATTTGCAAAAGGCTAAGGGGGAAAGGGAACGATAGGGAACGCTAATAAAATGACAACATGGTAAACATCAGGGAATCGCGTGATCTCCCGAATAATGGGGCTTACGGTTTATTGGCCTGGCTGGAGCTACTGTAACTTTGGACTATGGATAAATGGACAAATTATAAGAGAGAGCGGAAATCCGTCATTATTCTTGTTCTAGTTCTAGTCACATTAAAAAAAACAAATAAGGTTTTCTCCTTAAATCTTCCTTGCCCTTTGGAAATAGGTAAAATATTCTGATATAGATAAGTACCGAATTCTTTTGTTACATTAGGTTGCGATAACTGGTATGAAAATTTGAGCAAGAAAGTGTTTTGGTGCAGTGATCATCATTATATGTTTTATTCATCCCTTTCCTATGTATTTTTATTTTTTTTAAAGATAGCAACTGCAATTTTTGAATTTAATTTTTTGTTGCTGTCATCTTGTTTTATAAAACTTTTATCATCAAGATTGCGTCTGTACCGTAATTACTGGGGTTTGAACTCACGACCTTCATCAATCATGAATCTAATGACCAAAAACTATTGTGCTACTTGTAATTTTAATTTTTTCCCTTTACATATAAACATGAGTCTTGTGCGACCTCTTCATTAACCAAACATCCCTCATCAGTCATCAGTCATAAACTAAACATTCCCTATCATAATTATTGTTTTAAATTAAACATATCATAGTTCTACCCCTTTAATTCCAAAGTCGTAAATCTCTCTTAACTTAATCCAGGTTAGTGAAGGGAGTTACTTCGGTACAACCTCGTACCATCTACTATGGTTTGGTAAAAAGAAAACGCATTTCCTCAATATACTTTTATTACGTCTATTTGTTACTAACAAACCTTTATATTCTTGATTAGATTATTCTTTCATAGGTATTTCAAAATTTTTTATTTGTTTTTTCTATACTTAATAACTAATATATTTTTAACATATATATGAATTTTTAAATCACTTCATAAGAAATTACTTGCAGAATAAATCTTATCTATACTAATATATAAACTTAAGTTTGTTTGTCTGATCGAGGAAGGCTATAGGCTATATATCATCACGCTAAGACCAATAGAAGCGGAGCATCGAGTGGACCGACTAGTAATAATATATCATGGAATATAATGATTTTGATTATGTTTTGATCTTAAAATAGTAAAAAATATTTTAAATTACCATCTTATTGTATACTCAAAACCGGAGTTCGGGTCTTTCCAGACCAGACAACCAAAATTCCAAAGTTACCACTAAACTATGATAGTCTATATTAACTACACGAAATTACTCGACAAACCGCTGCGAATCTCACGCCTACACTGCTCAATGTAGCAACAAATAATTTAATTAAAGACCACTAAACTATGATATTCAATATTAACTCCACGAAATTACTCGTTAAACTGCCAATGAACTTGTGACAGCGAATAAAATATCCAACGAAATATAAATATGTATGTAGGACTCCGATTTTTCATTTCTACTACTTTTAATTATTAAAATCTGACGCATACGAATTTTCCTGAAGCGAGTTTAATATTTTTTACCCATCCCAAAAAAAATGTACACAACTGCACAACGCCGCTTAAGAAGTTTTCACTTCAATAAATTCAATTAAAATTTTATAGTATGCAAATAACAGCGACAGTGGAAAAAAGGAATGTGGTTGGTATTTGCTAAAAAAAACTAACGAACACGGTAATTTTCTCGCATATTTCGGAAAACGAGACAATTTAGCGTTCCGAAGCTTTCTTAACACCATGGAACTGCATACCGAATAACGGAACCGTCTAATTGGGATTGGAACATTATTTATAAGTTACAAGAATCACGAATAGGGGAAACGCAACTTCATGATGAAGTTGAGAGAAGGGTCTTCTCCTCAGAATGTAGAGGAGTTAGGCCATAGTCCATCACGCTGGTTCAGTGCGTATTGGCAGACTTTAAACACCGTCAAAGAAGAGTCAAAGACGTCACGTCAAAAATTGGTTAGTTAGCCAGTTTGTCTGAAGCTACCACCAGTTCGGGAAGCGGTTTCCTGATGAGAAGAACTGGCAAGAAACTCAACAGACGCTCTTTTCAAAACGCCAAACAAGTTTACATGAATTTGTTTTACAATTGTATCATCATTCTGCTGAGTATCAACGCTACTTGGATTCCAAGCTTTGTCATCGTTCAAGCAATCATTTACAGAATAGTAAGCTTTGTTTATTAAACACTTTTTAATATGAATTTTAAATCGCTTAAGTGGCAATTCTAAGATAGGCTGTGGAAAAATATTACAATAAATATATTGTGACGGCACCGTAAAAATGCTTATTAACCGGCTTCAAAAAGGAGGAGGGTCTCAATTTGATTGGTAAGTATATTTTTTTTTAATGTATGTATACTGATTACGCTAAGATTTATGATCCGATTTACGTGATTCTTCTTTTGTTTGATGCGAAATTGTTGCCATTTAGTTCCTTAAAAATTTAACATAGTTTGACCCAGTAGTTTTCATTTTATGATTTTTTTTTCCGTTCCCGTTTCTTGAGATCTATATTGTTTAAGGCGCGCGGCACCTTTATAAGCGCGGCTTTTTATTTATGTGGACCAATTACGCTGAGATTTATGATCCGATTTACGTGATTCTTCTTTAGTTAGATGTTGAATAGTTGCCATTTGGTCCCATAAAAATTTAATATAGTTTGGCCCAGTAGTTTTCATTTTATGAACATTCTTTCCGTTTCTGTTTCTTGGGGTCTATATAGTTTAAGGCGCGCGGCACCTTTCGTAGGCCAACCCATAGCTACTTAAAATAAAATTATTATTCAATATATGACAATAAAAAGCAACGAAATAATATAGTCTACCTGATTTACAGAACAACCTATTACAGATACTAAAAAGTAAAAAAAAAACTACGTTTCAAAAAAACCGACTTCAAACTAAAAATGCACTAAAAAAATAAGAAATAATTCCGTTATTTATAATTCTCTCTTTATTAGGACAATAATATATAATAATTGTTATTTTTGTAGTCGGTGGCCCGAACTGGTCTTTTTTGAAGAATAAAAATAGATTCAATGTCCGCGGCCCTACCCCACAGCAAAATGCCATAAAACATCATACTGTCAAAGTGACTGAAATAAACAAGTCTAGCTGTATCTTTTTCTTCTAGCTGAGTCTTCCCGCTAGAGATGATAAATGGGAGTTCCACTGAAGTTTCGAGTCTAAAGTTCTTCCTAAAAAGACTGCCGACCGATGACTGCTATAGCTGACTCAACATTTAGCTACATTTAGTTCTTCATTATGTAATAAAAGGGTGAATTATGGTTTTTTAAGGTTCGGTAACGCAAATTCGATACATTTAGTTTTTTTGCGTTTAATACCAAATTATAACCTGCGACTATGCACTGTTTACAACGTCGTAACTATGTTGATTGCTCTTAACTCAACACAGATTCCTCACGAAGTAAGGCAGATCATTAATATAAATCAAGAATAGAAATGAACCCAATAAGGAACTTTGTGGAACGCCCATTTTTAAGACGGATCCAGACGATTTTTCACCATTGATATATTCGTCATTAAAGCAAGTGATATGTTATTTCTTAAAACACATAACTCAGAAAAGTCAAGAGGTGTGCCCAGGATCGAACTCGGACCTCCCGAGTAAGACATCAACGTCTTAACCACTAGGCTATAACTGCAATGAAATTCATATCGGTTATAATTGAAAGAAAAATCTTTGTTAATATACCTGCCTACCATTAGTACCACATTTATTGTAATCCGTACCGTTTAGGTAGGTCTGTAGGTTACATCCTGTGTGTAACCGTGTTTTACACAATTAAATAAACGTGCATATAAAAGGTGTAATTCGGCGGTTACATGCGGGTACTCTGAAACCTTTTGTTACAGAGCGGATGGGTGTCTACGCATCGACGCACGAGCACTGAACCGCAAACTTATTTATTTTTAATTACTCATTATTACCAAAATATTTGTTTTATTAATTTTCCATAATAATTAAATTCATATAAAAATTATTTATGTTTATATGAATTGAATAAAATATTAATATGTAAAACACTTACTCTTTTCTTCGTCTTCGTATTCGTTCCCAAAAGCAAGTGATGAAATTGTAAAACCAATATTGAAAAATAAATAATATAAAGACATCATATTTATTTATTACAATAAATATTAAAGTAGCACTTATTTCAATTATTCATTATCATAAAATTTCTCGCAGATATAGTAAGTAAATAGCTATATCTAAATCTAAGAACATTTTACTATATTTATTTAAATATATAAAGAGATTATCAGTAAATTAAAACTACGCGTGTTGTAAAGTATGAACATTTTAGAATAAAACAGCCTACTGCATTTATTTCTCGAATGCTACTGTGCTTTTGAATTGTTAACATGGCCACGTTGCTAGGCAACTAATTTGAATCACCCGCGCATTTGTCGAGTTTATTCAATGACATTTTATCTGTTCAGAAACACGATCAATATTTACACCAATATCAAAAGTAAAATAACTTTTACCAAAACATTAATATAAAACTTAATAAAATGCAATAACGACTAAAAGTAATAATTTTATAAGTATAAAAAAAGGAATATAATATTTGTTGCCAGGTTGAAAAATAAAGATGCATCACTAGAAACACTAACGCTTACTGTCGGTTAATGTGTTGCAAAGGTTTGAGTAAATACCACTATTTTGGGTAATTATAAAGAGTCATTTTTAAACAATTATTTAGCAGACAATTTTAATTGTCCTTTATAAATGGTAGAAATTTTTGGTTTTTAATTTAAATGTCATAATGAACACATTTTTCACAGTGCATATAAGATTTGCTAACATAACTTTTTTAAATTTAAATAAAAAATTAATAAGAGAATATAAGCAGGTTTTTTTTCTGAATTAAAAACTACTTTCTATTTAGTGGTAACTTAAATATAAATAACCATATAGTCTGATTGACCTTAGTGATATATTATTACTATTATAAACAAATTTTAATTTTAATTAAGTTTTATGAGTTTTTGATATAACAATATAGCGTATATTTCTTTTTTAGTATGGTAAATTCGAAAAAGAGCAAATAAATCTATTTGCTCTTTTTTACTTCTAGCTGGTATGTTTTATCAAACTAACATTATGAATCTCAAATTTTGTATGTTTGGATGTTTGTCGGTTTCGATGTTTGTTACTCTATCACACCTATACGTCTGAACGGCTTACGATGAAATTTTACACACTGGTACTTTCTAACTATGATTAACATATATGTGAATTTTTATCATAATTATTAAAAATCATAATTCGTAAGCGTCTGAATTTTTTAATAACATATGTTTTTTTTAAACATATGCACCCATGTGAAGTCAGGGATGGTCGACTAGTATAATATAATTTATTCGGGGAAAAGATAAATTGAGAGTTGGCAACACTGCGACGCTCCGCCATTCGTGGATTGCAGCGCCATTCGTGTGAGTTCGTCGCTTCTGTTCGACGGACTTGCGACGTGTACGGGTGTGTGCGAAAGTATGAAGTGAAATCGTACCTAAAGTGTGTGAAATGTTTAGTGTAAGTTTCTACTGTGCTTCAAAACGAAAATGAGTGCGAACGGATAATTTTATTTTGTTATATCGGTTACAAAACTTAGACTAGCGTAGTACACGTAACATTTTGTATGAACGGTTTCAAAATGGCTGTGTTTTGAAAGACCCTTTGTCCGCTTTCGTGTCCATTTCCAGCATGATAGTGGAATCATACAGACAGAAGATTATCTTTAAAAGGTGAGGCATATTCCTAATTAAGTTTGAGTGGAAAATTACTGGTTCTCACCGAAATACGGCGTCGTTTATTGCTTTCTATAGCGATATTATCCGCTCACTGGCTACGTGTGCGTTTCTAACACAATCTGTGTTGATCGTTGACAAACAAGATACTACATTTGAACATTAAATATCTACTTATTTAGTTTTATCTCTAAACTTAAATTATAGTGAGGTTATGTAAATTATAATGTTTACAAGACAGCACATGACATTGATTAATGAGTATTTAAAATAACCTCAATATCTTATAAGAATTTCTAATTTCGTTCCTATTTAAGATTTAAAAAATATTTATTTCTGTTTAAAAGAATACATGCATTTCTTTTTAATTAAAACTCAATTTTAATTACTAAACTCTTTAGAATGGAGTTGACAAATAAAAATTGCAGTCTTTTTTTATATATATTAATAAAAATTAACCTTTGTTAGTCTCGTTAAAACTCGAGAACGGCTGACCGTTATGACTAATTTTGGGTTTGACATATTTGTAGAATTTCAAGGAAGGAAAAAGTGAGAAAGTAACTTGAAGCGAGGATATGTCAGCTTCCAAAATAAATTAAGAAATTATGGGCATTTAAGGTTGTAAAACAAATTTAGAACTAATAGGAATTGTTACTTTCTCAGGATAAAAAACGCTGCCTAACTGAAATAAAAGTAAATTTGGAGCATCAGTAGTTCTTTGGTTGGGGGATTCCAGGTTGGATTTGAGCTTTAACCTATTAATTTTCCTTGGACTACCTACAGTCAATATTTTAAAGTTATTTCAATGTTATGAATCTACTAATATCTAAATCACTAAAATTTCTCATTGGATTTAGAAAATATATATTCAAATTGAGGTTAATTTTTTTTAAGGTAGTAAAACTAGTAGTAACAGTAGTGGTATTTTCTTATAACAATAAATATACTATATGCATAAATTAAAGCCTGTTATTGAGAATTTATTTTACCTGTTATTGAGCATTTGACTTAAGTCTTATAGTTTCCTATTTTACATTTTAAATACAGTAGAACCTCTTATAAGTCGAACAGTGTTGGACTTATATAGAATTTTGCATTAGGGTGGATTTTGATTCAACATAGAGGTTGAGATTTATACTTTTAAACTTTGAGTTAGTGAGGTAAAATAAATAAAAATTCAAGTTGCAGAGGTGACACACACATAATGTTTATTGTATATTCTTAAATTGCTTTCTAAGAAACAGTGGTGTACAAAGACTGCCGAAGAATTTTTAAAGTTGGTAACTTATTATTCTTTGAACTATAGAGATAATAAGTCTCAAATAATCGAGTTGTAAAGATTGTAAAATTAAACATTGCTATATTAGAGATAGAGAGGTAAAATTTAATTTTTTGAGTTATGGAGGGAAATTTCAACTATTATTATTATTAATGAAAAGAAATATTGTAATTACAATTATTGATATTATTTTTATTGTTTTGTTTACATGTTTTTTTTATAATTGATCTTTAAGAGCACTTATCATTTCCTGTTTTAATTAGTTATTACTAGGTATAAAAATTATCTCTATTGAAAAAAACACAATAATCATATTATATAATTAATGAAAAGGTATGATTAGATAAATATGAGGTTTGTTATTGTTATATTATTACAATTAATTTAACTGATGTCTGAATATATTTCATTGCTTGTTATTCATATTATTTCAAATATTATTAAATACATATTAGAAATATTTCTATAAAAAATATACTATATCTTACCTCTAAATATATTGTCTCTAATCTACCTCAAATATATTATGTGCAAATAATATTTTATATAATTTCATAATATAAATTAATGAGTATAAAATAATACTTTTAAATTAATTGTTAAATTAATAATTAAATTAATCTTTAATTTGTAACTTTCCTGTGCAGGAGTGACATAGTCAACTGTATGACTAAACTCCCATAAACAATAAGAAGAAGTAAAAAATAAACATAAATTTTTCCTTAAATATAGTTTTAGACATCCCCAAACTTATATGACCTGTTGAAAAATTGCCATGTTTTTGACTTTCGTGTAAAGCCCCTACTCAGTGATTTTGTACTGGAACAATATGTTTTACCAGGATAGTAGTACTTTGGGTTTGGGACCAGACCAAATAAAATTAGAATAAAGCTAGAGCTTAAATAAACTGTGTTTTGTTAATAAAAAAAAAGGTTACTAGCAATTTGACTTACAATTTACACTTGGTCTATTGGTCTTTGTATGTTCTCAAGCTTTACAACTAAACTAAAAGCTTATATACCAGTGGGGTCACATTAGTATAGGAATGTGCGGTTTAAATTCATTTAGAAATGAAAACTATCAAGCTGTTCATTCCTTAAATTTATTATTTTAATTATATGTTTTGTTAGCAAAGCTAAATATTAAAAGTTGTGCTTATACCAATACAATTTTTATTTTATTTCTATTTTTTTACTTGTTATTTTCTTTATTGTTGTTTTAAAGTTTTTATACTTTATTGTTTTTTTTTATGATTGCAGTAGTAATACTGACTTTTTTGTTTGACAGTACGTAATTTGGGCTTAGGTTAACCTAACGTTAGGTTTAAACAGAGAACCTAGACAAGTCCAAGCAGTATTTACATTGCGTTTACCCGATAGTCTATTTAATATTGCCACTCTTCATGTTTTTTTTATACGCCTATCCTTCTCGGTTTTAGTAATATAATTACTAATGGTCCTTAAAAAAATAGAATAAAAATAAATTTCGGTGGTCGTGGTAAAGAGTCCCATTCGATCGTGAAATGTCGCCGCGCTGTTTCTTATACGCGCCCCCACCCGCGCCACGCGTAACAGCGCGCGCTCGACATTGTGCCTGCGCAGAGGCACGCATTATGTCGCAAACTGTTTCAATTTAAAGGTCAACATCGGCCTCGATCAATTGAGACATTATCGTTGTTGAATCAATAATCTATACACAATCTTAACATCTTCAAAGTTCCGAACATCTAATGAGTCAGGCAAGAGCGTCGGAACCATGCAAAAAATCTGACATTAGAGGTAAATTCCAGTACATAATATAAAAAAAAATAAGTGTGAACTGTGGCCTCTGTTAGCAATCGTTGCTACTTGCCGATCGTCGATCAAATCTTAGCATTTTACAGCAAAGCCAATATGGCTTTATTACATTTAAAACTGTCGCCTTCGCCCTTTAAAACTGTCAACTAATAATTTTCTTATTTTTTATCCTAGAAAACATGCACTTATTACATTCATAATTCAAATAAATAATACTTTATTACACAAGTGGTGATGTGAAAAATATTTACTTAAACACGATATTTGCTGTTTTTGACCAAACAGTATATGTGCTAACGCTTGCTCGTTTATCGTACGTTGTCATGTATTTTGGGCGATATGTATGATTTGATCGCCACAATCTTTGAACACTTACTTTTAAATAGACCTTTAAATATTCTAGTTGATTGGCAATAGCTGTCACAGATCGACTGTTACAATTTATTTGCAATTTCATAGCAATCTAAATGTCTTCATTTAAAACTGTTGTTTCTTGTTCATTGCCCACAATTTCCACGGAAAGCCTAATAGAAATTAAGCACAAAAGTTATGTAACATCTAGAAAACTCATGGTTCTTTCAAAATTCCATGAAGTTTTGATGATATAGCAAAAAGGTAATCTACTAAGAAAATTAATGAGATAGATAATTTGTAAAGGTAATGTATTTATATCTATCGTGTGTACTACATATAAATGATGTATATTGTAGTTCTTCATTTTATATATATACAGTAAGTAGAACCTCGATTGTCCGAACTAATTGGACTATCGTAATCGCAATGTGGGTACTTTGGAACAAGATCAAACAAAAACAACACATTTTCACATAAAAACAGTACAATTAAATGACAAAATATTATCCTTTTATAAAATGGCAACGAGCAAAAAATTCGTGCTGATGATTAAGCGTTCGGATAAACTAAGTCAGCGTTCGGATAATTGAGGATTCGGATAATCGAGGTTTTACTGTAGTCAGATCACTCTTCTTTGTGGCAGCTTGCATACCTTATTTTAAACGCTTTGTTAGTCCACTAAAGATGATCGATGCTACATTCTAATCTTAGTTATTTTAATTTGCATGGAAACAATACAAGCTTGCTACCCTACATTGTATTATATTTCTATTATCTTCATCTTAACTACCTATTCTGGTGTACCACCTACGTAATTTGGAATAGAAAGTAAGATAGGTTCGGTGATAAAACTTTATAAGGAACAGAATTCTCGGTTTTTAGCTTTATAATATTTGTTATACTCTGTTTCGACGAAGTTTTAATAACTTTCTACGTCTAATAAGGCCCGTAAGGCAATATTTTCCACACGAACTGCGTTGGCTGTAGCATGCAAGCACCTTGTTTTATTCCAATCCATCAAAATGTGATATGATGACACATATCTGCACGGAAACATCGTTTATATCATGAAGCAAAAAAATTGGAGAACAAATATTTAATTTAACTAAACTGGTAAGAGCGCGCCGAGCGTAAGGCGTTCCGGACAAACTAGATTGAGGGAAAAACTTACTTTGCCACTGCAAATGAAGTTTATCAACTGCAAAAAATATTTTTTGTGGTAAAATTAAAAATTCACGGTTTTCGGAATTCTCTCTTTTCTTATTATAGCTGAAGCTTGTTTCTTGTTACGAGAGAGGTTTTGATTTTATTGCGATTTTACAACTATGTTGTATCATTTGATTGCGTTCACTTAGAAGTCGTGAAAAAAGACTTGACAATCAAACAGAGGGTCAAAGAAGTGATCCTATAGAGCTTTCTTTTCATTTTGAGTTACAGAATCCTAAAAAGTATAGGAGTAGTCAAATTTATCATGTTAGAAACGGAAATGTGTGTTAGTATGTTGCTTTGCTTGCCCTATTTTTCGCTGTAATGGAACGAACGTACAGAGGTCACTTTTTGCACGGAGATAGTTGAAGGGCCGGTGAGTGATGTAAGCTGAATAGCCTAGCAAAAAAGTATGGTTCTCATGGGAAAAAAGTGGACGATGGCAACGTTTTTATTCAGTAGCATTTCAATTTCTAGCGTATTTTATACTAACTTTAAATTTTTTGGTACCTAGTTGTATTACGCACAGCTGATGATCGTAATACCTGGGTTATATTGTGTGTCAGATATAATAGGCCCTACGTGATTGAAGGGTCAATTACATTACGTGACGGTTTCCCTTGAATTAGCGTCTTTGTTCGCGAAGAGAGTGGCACCATTAAGTTCCCAAGGTCTTAACTTTTTTTGATAATTATAGTTACTAATTTGCTTCTAAAAAAGAGAATTAATTTCCAGGAAATATATTTTAACGGAAGGGAATTAAACCATTTACCATTCCTTTGTAACGACAGATTCAGATGTTAATTGTGTTAACTTAATTTTGTTATTTCGTAATGAAATCAAATTCCAATTTAAATATGCGTTCCGGTCGAGCCGCATGTGGGCCAGACTCACCGGTCCCTCTCCCATCCCATTAATGCTACGGTTCTAGTGAACTCTTTTTTATTTGTCTTTATTGCACAAACAACAAAAAGATGTGTATAAAAGGTGGACTTAACACATACGTGCTATCTCCCAGTCAACCTTAGGGGTTATGAACAGATGAACATGTGCGTTAAAGAAAAACATCTAACTCATAAATCTAACCAAAACTAAATATTTGACTATATAATCTACGCTCTATTACATACATATTAGTATAAATGTACATACAATATAATACTAAAGAATACATATATATATTATAAAAACTATAATACATGTATAAAAAAAACAATGTAATATATAAAAATAATATTATAAATAAATAAAAAACGACTAAATGTCACAAAACAAAATTATTTGATTAAATTATTTGAAAAACTCTTCATTCCTCTTCTCACTGTATGTTCAAGGTGGCAACGCATTAATAACAGAAGGGGATCTTGTATTGCGGATGTCCATAGGCGATGGTGCCATAGAAAAAAACTAAAGTGTCGTAGAAAAATTAAAGGATTCTGCATATTCAGGAACCAAAACTAAGTCCCCTACGGAACTCTTGTAGTATTTCTATTATAAAGTTTCAAAAAGCAAATATCAGTTCATTTTCAAGTTTAATTAACAAACTAAATTCCGCTATATATGCGAGCTATGTAACTTATGATTCAAGCGCACCAAATGAGTCTCGAATGAATTCAAGAGATGTTCCAACTTTATCCGAAGATGAAATTTTGTTCTGAACATCCGTTTCAACAAAACTTCAACTTGCTTTATTTCATTAGCTATGTGTGTTACGAGAATTTCTTTGCATATCTTTAACGTAACTTCAGTATAGTTATTCTGTTTACCAAACCACATTATCATGATGATGAGAATTGTTATTACCAAATTGCCGAGATTATAGCTATTAAATTTAAGAAATTTGCAACTGTGGGTTTCATACCCAATAAATGTCGTCCGTCGCTGAGGAAAAATCCGAGTTGAAGATAGGAGAAGAATTAAGTATCTAAATTAACATGTGTGTCAAACATTAAAATCCCTTCTATCCCGCAAGACTGTTCTCAGGATAAAAAGTATATGTGGTTAATTCAGTAATTCCATAAAAAGGACGGTCTGTTTTACTAATTTGGAAAATTTCCCAGAAATTTTCTTTTGATACAAGGATAAAGGACGAGCCTTTTCGCGTAACAAGTAACAGCATTTCTTTTTATTTATATTCAAGATATTTTTGGTATAACGATTCTTGAATTAGATACATTATAGTATAATTGAGTCCAATTATGAATTGTCCCATTTTTGTTTCAAGTTAGGCATTGCTATAATATTAACGGAATAAACGTACGGAATATGTTAAGTTATAACTTTCTCCAAATGTATTGGCGAGTTGCCACTAAAGAGAGCAAATCTCTTTGTTGCCGATGGACCAATATTCGTGAAAATTTGAAAACAATTTTAATCTTTTAAAATTTCCACAATACATGAAGTATATTATTTTGTCCAATATTTTGATTCTTACAAGTAGATTGTGGATTTTTAATGGTAATAATAAACAAATTTAACATTGAAACACAATTATGTAGCAGTTGTAAATAGAATAATAACCTTAATCACGGATTACACTTGAAATGCGTAAAGTAGCCAGAACCCCCCAGTTTCTACCTACGCCGGTATTCGTGAAACCATACAAGTTGTGGCCGGCTCGATTTTATTTTAATAAGCGGATTTCACATTCACGTAAAGTTGGTAAAGCCTGTCGATTATTCTAGATGAATCGAGTTTCAATATTGAGATTGTATGACTCCACTCAGATTTCTTCGGTGTTTTCGAATGAATATGATATTAGCCTGTTGTTATTCATGAAGTAAATAATTCAGTAAGTTTTTCTGCGAATTCGTAGTTGAATATATGATACATTTTTTTCAAGTTTATTTTGTTTATTCTCCTTTTAGTCAAAACGTGAGTGTTTTATAAAATGCTAGTTCAATAGTTTTTATCCACTATCGTGCCATGGCCTCCTTACCAGATAATTCAAGGTACGGTGACATGCTTTACAGTAATAGGGGCTCTTAGCAAATGAAAACTCGATTTTATGACGCTTTCAGCCAAATTACATCCCTCAAGTTACCTAAAATATTAGACTCGATCGCTATCTTGTAGCTTCATTAATTTTGGGCGTGGACATCATTACTTCCATTTTTTGTCATTTTTATAACGAAGTATTGGATACTGAAATAACAATATAATTATCGAAGCTTAAAAAAGTTTTACTTTGTTCTTTTTTCTTTGATCATTTTCTAGAGAGATCATTTCATAGATATTTAATTTTTTTATTAGTAAGATATTTGTTTTAAATATGATAACTGTTATATTATATAACGAAAAAAATTATCCCAAGCACGCACCTTAGACTTTCACACTTGCTCGGGCAGCGGCAGTCTATGCCCTAATACAAACTTAAACTAATTTATTTCAATCAGACTTGAAAAAGTACTTTTAACACGTCAAAATAACCCTTCTTATCAGGAAACTCCTACATATAAGTGAGTCAATAGCCGATATTAATTTATATTATTTTGATTCCAGGGAATGCATGTCATGTACCCGGAGCAGACGCAATACATCTACAGTCATCACCAGCAGCAGCTCAATTCTCAGCTGGCCCAGTCGCCGGCGCAGCCACCAAAGAAGCGCCGCGTGCTGAGCCCGCTAGCCCACGCACAACAGACTATATCGGACTACGCTTATTGTAAGGTGGGTTATCATCATAATTCTTATCTTATTACTGATACCCTTGAAAAAGCGTAGCAGACTGTCTCCCGCTTAATATATCGCGTTCTGATGTAATAAATAGCAGTGGTTGAGACTTCAAGTCTTACTCGGGAGGTCCGAGGTTCGATACCCCACACACACTTCTGACTCTGTGTTATGTGTGTTTTAAGCAATTAAATATCACTTGCTTTAACGGTGAAGGAAAACATCGTGAGGAAACCTGCACTCCTGAGAGTTCCCAAAAAAGTTCTCAAAGGTGTGTGAAGTCTGCTAACCCGCACTGGGCCAGCGTAGTGGACTATGGCCTCTCACCTCCTCATTCTGAGGAGGAGACCCGGCTAAGCAGTGTGCCATTGAAGGGTCGTGATGATGTTAATTTAGTGTTGCAACTACAGCAATAATGGATTACCACAGCATAAAAGCCTAACCAATCAGAAAACAATGCATAATTATATCTTTAAACTAAGAAAATCATTTTAAATTGGAAATATTCATTAGGATTGCGTTTTGATTTCAAAAGTGGTACGACTGCTTAACTTCAAATGTATCATGGTGGAGTTTTGTCAAAATAGTTAGTTAAATCTAAAATGTTGACGTATTTAAGTGTAAAGTGATATTATCGAAACGCGAAACTCATTTCAATTTGCATCTGTATGTGCAGATGTCTAAGTAAAAAATATGCAAGCACAAAAGACGACATCCGCGACAACTGGCGAGTTGTATTCACGCCCCCTTATGAATTGGGCAGCTGGCACCCGAATCTGAAATTCTCGAGATTCTCTATAATTATATAATATTGTAAAAATTGTAACAAAAGAATTACAAAAGCTTGAAAAATTATATACTTTAAATTTAAAATACATTATTATGTTGATGTTAAAATACTAGCAAAAAATGTTTCATGTAAAATGTTTGCCAAAATTTTTGAAGTTATTGGCAGTAACCTATGCATATCATAAAAAGATAACTTGTTAACTTATCGTGGTTTACATGTCAGATAAAGGTTGTGCGGAATTCATAATTTTAAACAACATTTACAGATAAATATTCTAAAATTGGTATAGGCTGGTTTTATAATTTACAAACGTGTATTTATTGAATAATGTCAGGCATACTTTAGTAGCATTATTGTAGCCGTGTCTGTTGTCTATTAAAAAACCGGCCAAGTGCGTATCGGACTCGCGGACAAAGGATTCCGTACCAATATTTTACATAACTTGTTTTTGAGCTACCATACCCACTTATTATAGCGACCAATAAACTGCAAAAAAATCTCATTTATTGTATGGAACCCTAAAAATGTCTATGTTCGTGCGTCGCCTTAGAGATGCATACCATTAAAAGCATCTTAAAGTGTAATTGAAGATGTGACGTGTAGTGACTATGAATATTAAACAATTTAAAGATAGTTCCATGAATATGAATATTAGGTGTAACACGAAGACAAATCATGCGGAAATTTCATCGTGGAATGAACACGAACTTAAATTAACGACGTCATAGCTGTATTAGTAATAATCCTTACTAATATTATATTTTGAAAGTAACTTAATTCTTCTGCTACCGCAATTAGCAGTAGTAATTTGGCCAATGTCAAAGTAGGAGAATATCGAGCCTTAATAAGATTGAACGGTGGCGTGGTTATACTCTCTTCTTTGAATATACTTTCTGAAGAGTTTGTTCAGTACTGGATATATCCACTTTATTAATTCTGTCCGATGTTAATGTTAAAAAATGCAGCGTAGTTGGGGTTCAGTTGATTTTAACAAATGCAATTAGGACAGGTTTAATATACTACTTACGCCATCTTTTGACGGATAGATGGTATGTCTTTGTCTTACGCAATCACGCTTAAACCACTGAACCGATTTGGTGAAATTTGGATTAGGTTAGGTATTAAGAAGCCAGAAAATTTAGCCTAAACGACTGAATGTGCTTTCTTTATGTTCCAAATAGCACGAGTGTTGTTGGCTTCGAGTCTATTTTGTCTGTTTTCCACTAAAATACTGTGACGAGTCACTGATTTGTAAATATGGTAATTTTAATCATCTTCTTTAGTAACCTTTAACTTGGTGAAGGCTTGCACATCTGTCGTGAGATGCTCTTTACCGTTAACTAACATCTGGGGCAGTTTTGAAAGTAACTCGGCGTCTTGTTACGCGCCAACCGAAATTGGATTGCAAACCTTTATTGTGTTAAACTGGTCGCTATTCGATACTTTCAGGCCATTCTAATGTTTCAGGCCAATTCAGAGCTAGTATCTTGATTTTATTTTAGAGATTTGTAAAAATATATCGTTATATTAACTCTACAGATTTAATTACGATATATATTGCAATAATAGTTTAACAAAAATAACAAGACATAAACGTATACATTAGGTATTCAATTTTCGCAATATACCATTACTGAATCGATATATTCCGTGTTCTCTTTACATTTCGTCAGATTGCATTATATATTCAGGGTTTTGTAAAACATCACGCTGCAGGCCACGCTTCCCAACACATTTTGAAATGGAAAATATAATCTGTGTTTGCGTAACGGAGTGTCGGGCACGTGGAGCGGACTGGGCCTCGTGTCGGGATAACGTGACTGTCGGGAATATATTACCTATTGAGCACGGGCAAATATCGTTTTTCTTTTATAAATCTACAATAGCGAGGTCACCTAGTCGTAAATACACGCAAACAATGTCGGACGACAAATCTTATTTAGTCGAGACTGAAACCGAAGGTTACTCTCACACCAGGAAAAGCTCACTAAGCTCATCGGTCGTTTATACCGAAAGTCAACCTTGTAGTTATGTTAAATAATTCTTTTTCATACAGAAAATAGGCGGTTCTCAAAATTATAGCGAGAAATTCGTGAATAACAAGTTTATAGCTCTCGAGATTTCAGCTTTATAGCTATCAACATTAGGTGTAATTTGTTTAATGTAAGACTATGACGCAATACCATTTGTTTACGCCCAGTAAAGTGGCTACGTGCATATCATGAGCGGCCGGCACGACGTTGCCAAGTCGCTCTTGGGCCAAATTTGGTGCGGTGATGGTAAGTAAGACCACATCGACGCAACTGCTTTTTGCCACTCTGTCATAACAAATTCTGTTTTTTATTAACTCATCACTGAAATAAAATAATAGAGACCACAAAATTGTTCTTGAACTGAATGCGCTTTTAATACCCTGACACAAAATTTATTGACGTAGTAAACTCTAACAATATGGACTTCATTCTACTCGTTAATTACGTTTGTCCTCTTATACAGCACTTTGTGCCATGTTGCGGAAAATTGCACAAAAAGTCTGTCGCCGACGCATTGAGTGGAACCCACTCAAGGATATTTCTCCCGGACATGACTTGAACTGCGACAATTACGTTGTTCGTCTCATGTTACCCCGCCGCGGCCGCGACCGCGACAGTCCTCCCGTAAACGATGGGATTACGTATTTCGTATTCGTACCAAAATTGTGTATTTCGAGTGATAGCGCTATACGTTTCTGTACGTTGATTAAAATTCAACTCACTTTTATTAATGGAGGTACAACATCTAAGAATCTTTCATTTCTTACTAATCGCTGCACTGAAATTTGTTATTTACATCACTAAAAAACAAGTCAATTATTCCATCTGATTAATTTTTCATAAATTTTCTATAGGTGTTGTTTCGATATTCGTTCCTTAGAAATTGCAAAACGTTCTTGTTTCTTGGAATGCTTCTCGAAACCTTGTTTAGGATTATACCATACTGTTTACTTAATAGTTAACTCATTGTTTTATATACGCGTGAAAGACAGAGAATTTTCGCCTCTATCCTATGTTGATTCAGCTTATTATAGGATGCATATGTGTAAAATTAGCGTAACTAGTACATTTTGCATTATATGCAGCGAAGATTTCGTGATGTGATGCGATGGGCAAATTGGCAGGCGGACCATACAGGTCAGTCACCCGGCCCCTTTCCCCCGTGCCTTCTGTTACGTAACCGCGCTGTTGCCATACTGACACTGCCAAACTCTTTGCTGATTATTTGCGCCTGGTACTTGCTTCTACGGTCATTTCTCGGATGTCTTTTCTGTACCATCATAACAGATCGTCCAACAGTGGCTATTCCAAGAACCTTGTTAAAATTTAATTTTGTTATCATACTATTCGATATACCGAACACCAAGATCACATTATCAAATTATAATTTTTATGTGAGTGATACTATTTTATATCAAATTGTTTAACAAATTAGTTTAAAACGACTAAGAAATTCTAATTTTTGTATTCTAATGGCTGGCTATTCTAATTTTTGTAATGAAAGTTAGCTTCCTCTCCGCGTTTAAAAATAAACTTTATTTTGTACTAGGCACAAAATATACTATTTTGAAAATATGGCTATATATGCGTCAAACTTAAAATAGTTAAAAACGGGAACGCAGCTACTAAAAAAGTAGAACAACGTAACATACTCGTACATATCTATGTATGTCTAACAACAACATTGTGAAGAACTGGCGTAATTAAATAATAACGCAAACAGCCCGTACGCCGTACTAGAATGCTATCATCATAATTAAATGGCATGCATGTTATATGTGCATATAGCATATACGGTAAGAATGCTAAGGGTATGGAATTTTTATATCCGTGCAATTCTAATATAGGCAGATTAGTTTTTTATATATAGTAAAAAAATATCAGAAATTTACTTCTCAATTCTCCATTGCAATGACGTTTGTTTTATACTTAAATATAAAATGAATTGACGTCACTATTTATATAATTTTAATTGTAAAGCACGATGTGACCTTCTATTATTTAATGTATATAATATATTCGTAAAGATAGTAAACAATAACGGAAGATTTGCAACATTTACAACATTTCGTTCTAGCGTTAAAAGTTTTCTGGAACACCATATAAACAATCAATTCTTGTCATATTGATTAGTGGTCGTCAACTTTCACATTGCCTTTGGGATATTGTGTTTCCTATACGTTACTTTCACGTTTCTTATTGTTGAGAAACATTCTGCTCTGATCTCTACAATAGGGTACGTAACTCTAATCGTTTTTGACGGATGATGCCGTGTCAACAAGACATTGAGGTTAAGTTCCGAGTTAACAAAGTACTTTCATGTTGTTGCTAATCATTAACTAAACCAGCTGACTAAAATAATTTATCTTTACATTTGGCCAGATCCATCTTTTTATAATCTTATTGATGAGTTGATCCCGACTCTATTGTCCGTTTGACCCATGTACCCTCAACGAGAAGTTGAGGAGAAGAAAAATTTTTTAGTACTATACTGGATTAAAGATGTTTGTTATTATTTTCGGTTATTCTCAATTCGGGCTGAGTAAATTGTAAAAACTATGACCTCGTATTTGGATTCATCAAAATAATACCATGATATGATGTGTTTTTGAGTGCCGGTTCTGTTGTAGATTTTTACATACTTTTCATTTGAATAAACCAACTTTGTTAATTTTCTGTTAAATATTTTGACGCAGTTTCGTCCTATAATGATAACGGTTTGAAAATGTTCATTGAAAATAAAGAATTCCTTTGATAATAATTACAGCTTCGTTCAAATGTCCAGACAATACCGGCTTATAAACGCCCATTCCCACTTGCATAATGTTTTGTTTGTTGTGCGATGCACCTACCGTATCGGATGACCCTCGAGCGCTAATGATACAACGGCCGGCTCATGAGCACACTCGCACTCGCTCTGTATCATTCTCCCCGACCTCAAATCAACACTTTTCCACTGCTTTGCGAACAATTGCACTATATTTAAAAATGGAAACAAAAGTTTCTATTAATCTATGTTTTCTACTAAATGCCTTATGCGTACGAAATTTCTAAATCTGTTGGTCTAACTCATGTACTCTAAATGTCCAAAATTTGTGAACATTAGATATACTGTGAGTTAAAATCTTGGATGCTTTTTGGTTTCAAATGTTGCACAATTGTTACCTTCGTTGGGACATGGTTAACCTTTGGCTAAATAGCTTTTAGTTGACCTCCTACTTATACAGATAATTACTAAATCATGAGTGTATTCTTTGTAAACTAATAAATAAACTAAGCTGGAGTTCATAAATTGGCAGTTTGTCCATGAATATTATATGATCGGAATACAGATTTTTTCGTAAGATAAGAACCAAGAAGTTATAAATTAAATATTCTATTGATGTGCTGATCAAATCCATTAAACAACTTATTTCCTTGGCTCAGTTTTGTGACCCTTCACCAAACATGCTCAAACTTGTCAGTCTTTGTTGCCCGCCGGCTACGCACGACTCCGACGTTCCGGTTACCTGTCTATGGTGTCTGTCTATATCGGACACACAGTCATTTACATGTGAAATGTGGGTTGATGTATGATCTAACTATTTCTAGCGCACTGCAGTCTGCGACTTGACATGACTGACTTAAATACGTGTTGTCGTTACATACAAATTAGAAAGAGTAGGTTGTGTTAATTGGAATGTAAATCTTAAGATTGTAGCCAATTTGGAATTCTGTTGTGTCGAAAATTTTGTTATAAAAAGATCAATAATTGAAAGATTTTACACAAAACAATGTTTTTTAGATTGCTTTAAATTAATTAAAATTTATTTCAATGACGAGTTATAGGGGTTCTGCGTCAAAGAGAAAAGAATTAAGCTTCAATGGGATTTTGGCAAAATTTTGGCATAAAAAGAGGGTCAATCTAACATATAAGCGCATGCTAAGTGTTCTACGGGTGAAATAAGAAAAATCTCTGACATAAATCATTCTACCAAGGCAAGATTGAAATTACAAAAGTATTAAGTAAGCTGGCTCAAAAGATCGTAGATGGAATATAATATACCAATTTTAATGGACAAAAGATCTATTGTGTTAAGTTTTTAAATTCTAATTTGTCATTAATTACTGTCGTTTAGATACTCGGCCTATTGTAAATGCTCATAAAATTCACATTATTACGCTAACAATTCTGGTAAGCTGTAAGATACCAGACTATTGAGGTCCATAGTCATACGGCGAAGCCAAAAGGAAGGTTTTGGCAGTCTATGTGTGTTCTGTCTCTAGCGCTTTAAATACTGAACCAATTTTAATGATGAATGATAGTGATGCGGATGACATAGGCTATATAAATTTTATGTTTTTGTTAATGATAAAAACGTGTTTGGTAACTATCCAAAGAGGGGTCTTAGCGAGAACATTACAAATATGTATGTCGGGGTATAGTTAGAGTAGGATAGTAATAAAGAGGACTTGTTGTTAGTCCTTACATTGTATTTAGATGTGTTAACACAACCTTAGGTTAGGTCAGCCTTTTTTTTTTTTTTTTTTTTTTTTTTTTGTTTTCGCGGAGGAATGCATTTACGCATACCCGACCAGCCCTGTGGGGGCTAGTCAGGTTATGTGGGACTCGCCAGCAGACAGGCCGTCCTACCCACTAAACCTCCGCGGTTACCCTCTCCATCATATTGAGACGCTGCAGGATCGCTTACGCATTCTACTGCAGACGTCTCGATGGTCGACCCGCACTATAGCGGGCCTGCTAGCCTATTCGGGTTTGTCCCGAGTAACGGGGACCCCCTCGGTACCCCTGCATCGTGCGAGAGAAGAAGGTGGGCGTAACGACGCCGCCTTCTGCCTGGTCGACTTCTACGGATCGGTTCCGAGGAGGCATCTGCCTCCCGGACCCGCTCCGCGGCCTCCTTCAGTGACATCACAGACTCACAGAAGGAGGCGACTGCCAACCAACCTGCCTTGTTTTTGAGCATAGCCCCGACCACACTCGGTAAAGACAGGTCGTCACCTATTGATGACACCAGGGCATGGCGTTGGGGACCCCAGGCAGCGCACTCGGCCAAGGTATGGTGCGATGTGTCTATAGCCGCCCCACACTCATGACAAGCCGGCGTCGGCTCCCTCCGTGCAATTCGATACAAATACCCCCCGAAACAACCGTGTCCGGTGAGCATTTGCGTCAGCCGAAACGTGAGGACGCCGTGCAGCCTGCCAACCCAGCGAGCAAGGTGCGGACGAACTGCCTCCACGGTCGCTAGGCCAGCTGAGGGTGACCCAAGGTCTTCCTCCCATCGTCGCACCAGGGCTCGCTGAGCTTGAGCCCTGATACGAGCCACCGCCTCCCTAGGGAGGATGTCTCCACTCGCTTGTCGGCTCAACCGGAAGCGATATACCTCCGCGAGTACCTCCGCCTGGAGATCCCAGGGGGGATCTCCCGCGAGTAATGTTGCCGCCGTCCAAGACACCGTACGGTAGCCCCGTATAGCTCTCGCCGCCAGGACCCTCTGTGTTCTACGCAGCAGAGCTTTGCTGCGCGCGGTGAGAGTGTCCACCCACACGGGCGCTCCGTACAGCGCCATACTCCGCACTATGCCGGAATATAACCGCCTGCATGGTGAGCCCGGGCCACCGACATTCGGCAGCAGTCTTCCCAACGCGGCGGCAGTGCTAACGAGCCGGGGAGCGAGTTGGGCAAAGTGCGCCTCCATACGCCATCTCCCGTCCAGGGTAAGGCCCAGGTACTTCATCTGGGCCTTGACCTCCACTTCCACACCCTGGACGGTAATCCGCGCCCTTCGTGGGGGGCCCCTGCGTGGGCCATGAAATAGAAGGGCCTCCGTTTTAGCGATGGAGACCCTCAGGCCAAGCATAATAATACGGTCCACGACGAGCGAGGTCCCCACCTCTGCCAAGCGTGCCGCCTCCTGGTAGGCTCCCCCCCTCGCAGTAACGAGGGTATCGTCTGCATAGCAGGTGACCCCCATGCCGGAAAGGAGAGGCGTCCGCAGGAGCCAGTCGAATCCAATGTTCCACAAGATCGGTCCAAGGACCGAACCCTGTGGGACACCGCATCCCACCTGGTGGCGGCAGAGCCGTCCCTCAGCCCCCTCCCATAGGACTTCTCTGTCCTGGAGGTACGCCTTCAAAAGCCTCTCGAGATAAAGTGGCACTCCATGATAGCGGAGTGCCTCAAACAACGTCTCAAAGGGTAGGCTATTAAAGGCGTTCGCCACGTCTAAGGAGACGGCCAATACAACGTCGCCCTTCTCAACCGCCTCGGTGGTCTGCCTCCTCAACCGAGTCAAGGCGTCGATAGTAGACCGACCCGCCCGAAACCCGTACTGCCTTTCAGAGAGGTCCGGCCCCACTTGTTCCAGATGATCAACGAGACGGGCAGCAAGGATCTTCTCGAAGAGTTTACCCGTCTCGTTGAGTAGCACGATCGGCCTGTACGCCGAAGAAGAGTTTAAGGGTCGACCAGCCTTCGGCAGGAGGACCAACCTTCCGTCTTTCCAGCACTTCGGAAACTGCTCGGTGGAAAGACACTTGTCAAATAGCCTCCGAAGCTGGTCCTTTAGATATTCCGAGGCAATATAAAGAACCCTGCCTGGTACACCGTCTGGCCCTGGGGCCGTCTTTTTGGCCCTCAAACGACTGAGGGCCAGCTCCATTTCCCCCTCTGTGACTGGAGGAGCAGCAACTTCCACCGCCTCTACGGTATGCGGCGTCATCCTGGGTGGAATATGCACAGTAGGGTGAGGGAATAGCTCTCCCACGAGCCGCGTGATGAGCTCCGGTGGCATAGACTCCATGACTGAGGGGCCGTAGGCGCATACTTTCTTCCGCGCCCCACGATACGGTCTCCCCCATGGATCCATGTCTAGCCCCTTGAGGAGCTCCTCTCTAGCACTGGCCTTCGCCTGGCTGATGGCCTTCTGCAGAGCTTTTCGAGATTCCCGGTATGCGCCCTGCAGCTCCTCCTCCGCCTCCAGGTATAGGCCAGTACGCCGCCTGCATCGGACGTACGCGCGCCGCGCCCTTATGCATGACGTTCGAAGGCTAGCGATCTCTGAAGACCACCAGTACACTTGGCGTCGGCGCGGCTTTCGACGCGCCCTCGGCATGGCCGCATCACACACCTGTTTAAAAGAAGTGTGAATATGACTAGCCAGCTCATCTACGCTGGCGCCCTCTATCAATCCTACGGACACCCACCTTTGAACTATAGAGGCCTCCTTGGCCAGTTCCTTATCCAACTGTCCAAGTGCCCATCGGGGGAAGTTGCAGGGTCCCCTCCTCGTTTCCACCGGACCGGGGTGGTTAGAGATCTCGAACCTAATATACAAATGATCCGAGAGCGTCTCCACCCACTCCTCTACTCTCCAGTTCGAGACCTGTCGCGCAACACAGGGGTTGGCGAACGAGACGTCTACCACGGAACCCCCCTGATGTCGCACGCAGGTCTGAACAGAACCTCTATTTAGTAGGGAAAGTCCGGAGAGTAGGGCCCACTCCTCTACAGCCCTTCCCCTCGGATTTGTGGCGGGATTGCCCCAGGCCCTTGCCTTAGCGTTCAGATCGCCCAGGACTATTATTGGCCTTGGTGATCGCCTGAGGATCGCAGCCCTGACAGAGTCAAGGTATACCTCAAAGTCAGCCAGGGGGCGATTTGGGGAGAAATAGGTGCCAATCACTACAAACTCGCCCCATTCCGCCACAACATACCCCGATCCTCTCTCCAGCACCGAGAAGGGGAGGTTAGACTCTGCGCCGATAAGCACCGCAACCAAGTCGTCATTGTCTCCTACCCAACGAGAATGGGGGGGAACATAGTAGGGCTCTGATACGACAGCTATGTCAATGCACCACTCCGCCATGAACTGCAATAACAGGTCCTGAGCCCCGGCGCAGTGATTGACGTTCGCCTGGAGGAATTGTAATGACCGTCTAGACATTACGACGTCATTGGTTCCTCCTGCGCGTGGTGGCGCCCGGCAATAGCGGTTGGCCCGATTACAGAGGTCATTCTTCCCTTTGTCAGGGGGGGGTGGCAATCCCCTGAACCCATAAGATGCTTAGCTGGCCTTCCCGCATCCGCACACACGGCGCACCTAAGATTTCCGTTGCAGGAGCTGTTCCTATGGCCCTCCTCGCCACACCGGAAACAAAGATTGCTCCTGTCCACTTTTGAGGGGCATAATGGCTTGGTGTGACCAACTCCCATACACTTGTAGCATCGCATTCTGCGCTGCTCCAATATGACCACCCTTGCTGAGCTCCAGCCTACTAGGAGACGCCCCGCGTCGACCAGAGCCTTCGCTGTCTCAATAGGACATGAAGCTCTCGCCATTCCAATGCCCCCAGGGCCAGAGTGTATTTCCCCGACCTTGACCGTCTCGACAGGGCAGTTTCCGGCACGTGATATGGCAGCTGCCAACTTAGCCGCCCCTACAGAATCGTCAAGGCCTGTGACTCGGATGTCTACCTTAGCAATTGGTCTATCGACCTTGGCTATCCCGTCTAAGGCAGACCGCAGCTTGGCGGCCAACAGTTCTGCACGTTCCGCAGAGTTCTCCTTCGAGAGCTCCAGAACTCTCGCTCCGGTAGCAGAGCGGCGAATCTTCATACCGCCCTCTATACCTATCTGCCCTAGGTCCACATCGCGCTCAGCCTGCTCGAGCACCTGTGCGTAGGTAATGCCATTGGCTGCAGCCTCTGGTTGCAGCGTCAAAACGACCGCTGCTGTGCGGGGAGCGGCTAGCTGTTGCTTTGGCTTTTTCTTCACAACACTTTTCGTTGCCGGGGCAGCGGGAGCTGGAGCAGGCAGAGATGTTGTGGGAGCCACCTTCTTCGGTTTTCTAGCGACCACCGACCAGGTCACTGCAGTAGAGCTCGAGCAGCTTGCACCACCAGACGAAGCTCTCGAAGCCACGGCAGCAGGAAGTGGTAAGACCGGGTACGGCCCTCCGATTTCCATAGAAACCGGAGTGACTACTGAGGTTCTGCGTATAGCCGCCTCGCGACTGTCAGACTTCTCAGCTGCCGCTGGAGATGCAGCCTGAGTCGCCTTCGGTATGTTTGCTCCTGCTTGGGATGCCTTACTTACAGCTCGTAATGGCGGTCTTAGCGTCTTGGCGGCAGCAAGTGGCGGACGCAACACTTTAGCCGGAAGCAGCCGCTCTTCAATACCGGCGAACCGGGCATCAATCATCATTCCCACCGAACTGACGATAGACGCCTTCAAAGATTCCAGCAACTCTGTTTCGGTGAGTAGAGGACTCTGCATTGGCACCGCAGATGACTCCTGTGCCTTCCTAGCCGCGTTACCGGACTTCTTCTCCTTCAAAGCAGCTACTTCTGCTTTTAACTCGCAAAATTCACGCCTATGCGCTTTTACTTCGCCCTTGAGGGCCTCGTTCTCCTTTCGGAGCCTGTTGTTATCTGCCCTCAAATTACGGGTTTCCCCCTCCTCGGTCCGGGTTGCAACTGCCTCCACCACCTCAGTCAGGGTCGCTGCCGCATCCTTTAACTTTTTAGCATACCCCCCCTTCAAATTAGTCGATTTATCTGCGACCTCCAAAATAACGGCCGCGAGTTGTCCCGCACCCGCACGCAACTCCTCTAGACCTAGCTGGCTTGGGTCTGTCACTTTCAAAATATTCAGGGACTCTAGTTCGTCCTCCGAAACTTCCACTTCCACACGTTTCTCCTTCCTGAACGCCCTACTCCTCAGACAGCGTTCAAATTCCTCTTCCCTCTCCTCCTCCTTTCTTTCCTTCAGTTGCGCTCTAGCGCTCGTCAATCCCGTACCACGCGCTGGTCTCCCGCGGCGAGTGGTATGGTACTTCAGCCCCACCCTACCTTCCGTTTCCGTCTCCGATCCTGAGAGTTCAAATGGCCTCTTAAAGCCAGAGGAGACATCTGACTCTAATCCACAGTCAGATTCCATGTCCACAACCCCTCAGGACGATCACAACGATCGCCGAACACAACAATACAACCAATCGAAAGGAAATATATATATATAGAAAAGAAAACCCAAATTAAGTTGTATTAACAATAACAATAACAACGAACAACAAAACAGACAAAAACATTAGAAACAATAACAAAAACAAACTAAAACAACAAAACAACAACAAATAGTCTCTCAGCGTAGCGAATAGTCAACCCGAGGTTCGATCCTGGGCACACACCTCTGACTCTGAGTCTCTCCTGTTAGCATCCTAAGACACGTGGGATTCGACCGCAAGACATCTAGAGAAGGTTAGGTCAGCCTTAGGTTAGGTTAGCCTTATGTTAACCTAACACAAACAGTGAGACCAGGCAGTGGAGGTGAGTGTTGTGATCATTTAAAGGATATCCTTAAGCCTACACCTTGGTCACAAGTCCAAGACACTACCTGGGTTCCTGTTCAAAAACTACGGAATCGTGTTATTCGATCACTTCCTTCATTTAAATCGTCTCTCTGTTCTGATATGTATAATATAGATAATATGTTTAAAAATCGGTCGAACAGTTTGCGCGTTCCTTTCGTTTCACATATTTACTCGTTTAAGCAGTAAAAAAACCAAAATTTCGTTATAATATGAAATTAAAAAGGTAATTCCGATTGTGAAGCGGAAAACTATTAAATAAAATAAAATAAACAAAATTTAAAAACCCGACTACTTAAAAAAAAGTGGACGAAAAAGGGCGAAACAAGAAAATAATTCAAATAAAAACCTAGAAATGGTTAGGTACAAAATTGGTCAAGGTTATACATGGTACTTTACTTACTTACTAATTTAATATTATTGTGTCTGTGGATACATTGTCTCTTAAGAAAAAACAAATTAACCAAATTAGATTTGGAAATTTGACTTCGAAAGTTGTCTCTGATTGTATTAAACTTTCAAAGACAAAATCGCACACAATATTGTTCTGTATGGTATACACAGTAATATATATTTTCTGAAAATCTATCTGGGTTGGTAAATATAGGATATCAGGCCATGGTTACTCGCATATTGAATGTTTAGTAAATCATTCATCAATCACTGCGGGATTGCCGATGGATCTAAAGAGGAATTGCGTGCTACCGAATTACGACATGTTATAATATTTATTGCTTAAATAAAAGCAATACATTCAAGAAATTTAACTGACAATCGTGGTTTTAAAAAAAATATTGAATTTATTTTTTTATCTAGTTTTGTTACGATGACATAGAAACATGTTTCTTCATTCGTTCATCTTTTGAGCTGTCTTACGTTTGTCCGATTTATATTTCGAGGAAATTGTGGGATATTCGTTACAAATTAATCCCTGAAAAGTATGGTTTTTAAGAGGCTTGAACTTTTTTTTACTTCGATTTCGACTTATAATACATTATGTAGTTTAAAAAATTGTGTATGCGAACGCGTTGTGCAAACAAAAATGGGTCTCAGAAACCTTTAAGTGTTTCGACGTATTGAAAGTGTCGGTATCGCGATGTCAATCACGTGCCATGTGTAACAGTGATCATTGCCACCAGTTTAGCAATGGGTTTGGGATTGAGGTTATTGGCCATGTACACTTATTTAACTTATCACAGTCGCATATAAAAATTAAATAGCTACTGAATGCTACGTAAAAACCGGTCTTTCTTTCCGTGAAAATCAATGACATTCTTTCGTAATAAAGTTCATTCAGTTGAGACTAATTGTACGTAGTTAACTGTATATACATATACTACTAAGCGACATAAACATTTTCCTAGTAAAAACATGCATATGTTGCATGTTTGCATACATTCAAAACCCTCGCTTATAATATATTTCAAACTAACTGTGCTCGCTACTTCGTCCGCGTAGAATAGTGTCTTTGGTTAGCATAAGACACATACGTATCCCATGTCGCGAATTTATAAAGCATTCACATAAATCTTACATACTTCCATACAAACTTTCATCCCCTATTCTGAATTATTATTTACATCCTTTAGGATAAAACTTTTACAAACTTTGAATGACATATTTATAGCTCTAAAAATGACGATACAACTTTTCATCCCCCTATTCCAACCCTTTTTCGCATTGAAAAGTAGCCTATGTCCTTTCTCAGGATCTCGACTATCTGTATTCATTTAAATCCAATTTTCATTTAAATCAGTTCAGTAGTTTTGGCGTGAAAGCGCGACAAACAGACAGAGTTATTTTCGCATTTATAATATTAAGTACGGATAGGCATTCTTCTAACTATTTATTACATTATAATATATTGTTTGCGCAGAAAACTATTCTTCATGTTGTAACATATTAAACATAACGAAGCAGAAATTAATTTTATTTGTTACATCTAACTGGATTTTCCCATCAAATTAACTTTTTATCCTCAGTACAATTGACGTTTTTTCTCTTCCCTCGTCAGCACTTCAAAGAGACAACTTCTTAAGACCGTCCTTGTTTCCTTGACAAGAGCTTAAAAAATGTCAGATGTTTGTTGTTTCACGTCTGTCACACGAAAAGCAATGAACGTTTTGGCCCTTACGTTCAAGTACGAGGAACAAGTAAAAACTTCAAAGCTGTAATGTAAGAGTTAATGCGTCCTAGAGAATATTTTATTTCTGTGTAGGTACATTTACCGATATGTTCAAGCATTCGTTCTTAAGTGAAGTACGTGTCAATGTATGTCGGCGCTCTTATCATGGAATAGTTTAGTTCATTCGTATGCCGTAGGTGGATGGTCTATCTATCTATTGTGCCTACTTATCTGTAGGGTTAGGCGCATCTGGTGAAAGCTCGGCCTGTATGCGTGGGTGACTTGAAAGCCGATGTAATCGCTATATGAAACTTTCATCATTCTAGTGAAGTAAAAGCTGTGCAATACGATTTTGTTTTAAATAATTATTACTCTCGATTTATACTTAAAACATTGTGAAATAAAATAGAAACTTGACTCGAAATAGCTTAATGTTTTTCGAGGTTTTTGTGTAATTAACTGACTATTCATAATCATTAGAATTTGTTATTGGGTAAGTCCAACAGATAATGTGTCAATGATTTACCTGTAATCAATAATGTATATTCCTTCGATGCCGATTACATTAATTGCCGCTTATTCTATTGTTCTAATTAAAAACGCGTTGGTATCACGTATATTTCAATTTAGTATTGTTAGCTCTGAGTACTTATGACGCACGTCGCCGAGGCCGCTGCATAGAGTGCAATGCTCCCTAGTATATGTTGGTCTATTCGCTGTTTGCAGATAACGCGGTACAATTGCATTCACTATTAGACAATAGCATGCATGTCTTGAATCTTCGGTCGAACGACATCGTACATCGGTGTAGGGGTGTAAGATATCGATAGACTGTCACATCAGACTTAACTCAAAATGGTTTATTTCAATTAGATTTTTTTTATAACTAAGGGGTAGAAGGTCCACCTTCATATTGTAGCCCTCTGCGAAAACCGCTTGAGACAGGTCATTCCACAGCTTGCACGAGCTTAGATCTTGACGCCAAGAATCCAAACGCTGTGGGTGGAATCTGTCCCAGCGGCATAGTGTGCGATAGCGGAAAAGGGTCGGGGGAATAGTTCTTCGGAATATTTTCCATTGTTTAGACGGTTTTTTTTACAAAGTACTTTACACACGTCAAAATAGTTCAGTCACTGTTTGTCTGAAGCCACCACCAACGCTGTAGTCGCTCTTCAAGATGTCATTGTTTCCAGATATCGAATTTACAAATATATTCAAGTTGAGTTTCAACCTCATTTATATTCCAAGCTTTCTGATCATTAAAGTAATGCTTTACAGAACAGTATGCTTTATTCATTAAACACATTTAAATATAAGTTTTAAATCACTGAAGTGGTAAATTTAATATCGAGCGCGGAACAACCTTATATCGATATGTGTGATGTATTATCGATAAACATCACTCATCTCTACATCGGATCGAGTTCACACTGCTGACTGGACTGGACTTAGAACTTTGTACAGTATAGTTTGTTTTCACCTACTTATAAATCAATACAAATATAATGTGTATTTGTCATTCTTTAATTTAACGTTAATTCGCAATAGACAGTAACAATGGGCGATTTTCTCTAAAACAATCTATATAAATCGTCAGTCGTGACAGAAATATCAAATTTTAATTTTCTGACCTATAAAATTGTCAGCTTTATCATAAAATTTCAACGTAGTTTCTATAATTTATTATTTAAGAAACTTTATTGTATATAAATGTCAGACCATTTTTATACTTTTGAAGTTAAGAATAACATTCCCTAGAGGCAGAGAAGGAAAAATTTCAAATAACTTTTCTTTCTCCAATATATCTGAGTAATGCAAAGCGAAGCAAAGGCATTGTTAGAATACTGAGACTAAACATAGAAAATCTTAAAGATGTACCCTCCAACAAAACATGCAGTTAATTGCTTTCTCTTAGTGTTTTATCGAAACATTCGATTAGATTTGTATTACATGATACAACGAAATGAGAAGTGTTACTGTATTTTGTATCTTAATGGTTCGCTTCACAGTTGTTTTTCGTATATTACTTCTATACTCTGACAAGTAATTATTGTACGATAGTCTAATACCAACTACATTTCATTGTCTTACAGGTGATTTTCCTTTGTGTTTCAAATGGAGGCGTAGGTAAAGACAGTGATGTATGTAGGCGAGCATTATCACGGGATCGATAGCATTGATAGTGTCTATTCTGAACCAAACTTGTTTTATGAGTGTATTATTGTGCGTTTGTGCGTGTTGTTCATACTAACGCATGATTAGATGGGCCGCAAGTCGTATGTCAAGTATATGGATGCCTGTACCTATAGTAGACAATAAAATGTCAATGCCTTGATCATTTAAACTTAAAAGTGATTAGGTGACTGTACTGACGGTGAAGGAAAACATTGTGAGGAAACCAGAACTTTGGAGAAGTTCTCCATGTTCTCTGTCGGTGTTGAAGTCTGCAAACCCGCACTTGGTGAGCGTGGTGGACTATGACTAATCCCACCTCATTCTAAGGAGGATTGGGTCATTAAAGAGTGATGATGATGATCATATAACTGGTGTTTATTATGCACAGTAACACGTAAAGGGCAAAAAAAGCCAAGCAAGTAATATCACACACAACTTTGATGCTCCTCAGGAGAGTTCACTGTGACAACTGGCTCAAATTCTATTGGAACAGATGTTATATATTGACTATAGGTGGGTATACTTGAAATAAAATTAAATGAACTACTCACGAATATAAAGATGTCAACAATATTGCTAACTGGAAATTATAAGAATTTGTATAAATTATATGTTGATTCGTTGATTAAGAAAATCTGAATGGTTTGAGAAAGTAATTAATATGTCACTAATTTACGCACGAGCTACAATTTTAGTGTAAAAATATGTAATAACAGTTAACTTATCAATGTTTTAATGTGTTTTGCTAAATATTATCGCGTAATTTTGTATCGCGGTGGCGGCAGATAACAATGTTTCCATTAAACGGTTATAAATACACTTCTAGCAAACAATGCAGTGGAGGTAAATGCGGATCTATTGCGTTTTACTACGAAGCAAGTAGCGGTATTTTTCCTTGTAATATCTACTAGATACTACCTACCTACAGACTTATTTTCCCTTAAAGGAACTACAGCTACATAATATCTTGACTAACGTTTTTTATTGGGTAAGATTTTCCCATGAGTACGTTTTTATATAAAATGTATCATTAAAAGGAAACCATTTGGGTATCTTTAAAATGTGTAACCCACCTATGAAATAAGAAAAATTTAACAGAAGTTTTATGTAAATATATAATCAATATTCAGTTTATATAGCTAACCAGTCCACCTCTGTACGTACTTTCAGCCAATTTGTACAAAATATGAACAATAATCTTATATATATAAAATTCTCGTCTATATATATAAAAGGAGAAGCTGACTTAATGACTGACATATCAACGCAGGGCCTGAACTATAAAGGATAGAAACTTGAAATTTTGATTAGAAGTTCCTTTTATAACGTAGGGGAGCACTAAGAAAGGATTTTTGAAAATTTAATCCATAAGGGGGTAAAACGGGATGCAAAGTTAGTATTGCCGTTTTGAAGTTATTCATATGAAATTCAGTATGAAGGTTCTTCATTGAAAGTCATGAAACACGTGTAAAATATTTTTGCGAAAATCATTCCTTAAGGTGGGTAAAAGGGGGGTGCAAAGTCAGTATGACTACCTCATAAAATTATTAATAACCGTATTACCAACAACACCTCTATAGCAGATAGACAGTTACAAAAAATCAATATTAAATAAATTGAATAATCAATCGTCATCATAAATAGAATTAGTTGCTTAAACCACGCATTTTTTTTACAGATACCAATTTGAATTTAATAGATTTAGTAAACGATTAAGATCTAGGACAACTTCAACTAGTACGAGTGTTCATTTTCCTCTAACCTCTATACACTTTCCTTGAGCCTTGTGTAATCATTATCGGTATGTTTTATAAATGTTTCTAACAAGCGACATCGGCTGATAATAATCTAAAGCGAACAGTAAATGCTATGAATGAGAATTTGAAATTGGGCTAAAACCACAATATAGCCTTTGTATCTTGATATAGAAGGAATGTCCTTTAAATGAACTTTGACATTTATTTTAATTACATGTTCAGTTATTTTAGAATTGAGCTGGCTGTTATTATTCTAATTATGTATATTGTTTGTTATATTAATGTCATATTTCAGTCATATTAATTAACGATGTTCTCTTCTTCCAGGTAAACAAATCAGAGTAAACAAGCTGTGTTGTATACGAGATCGAGGTCAGTAAACAACGTCACAAATTGTTGATCCTCCCGTTACGAATAAAATTAATTAAATTGTTTACTATTCTTGTAATAGCGTATTTTGTTGGAAATTTGTAGGAAATAACGGGAAATGCCAAAATTGTGCGCTTATTAAATAGCTGAAATAACTTTAACATATATTGCACTATAATAAGTATTAATAATATAGACGTACTTCGCCTGCGGTGACAGCGCGTCAATGACCGTCGCCTCTATGCATATTATCGCTTCAATAAAAATAGATTACTAAACTATAGTTTCTTCATTAATGTTGAAACAAAAACGACAAAGTTTCATATTAACTTTGCACCCGTTTTACCCCCATAGGGGTACTATTATTAATTTATCTTATAAAATTAGTGTATTGTCATCGGTCCTCGATAAATCTACAAAGTTTGAATGAAATCTGGCCGTTTAAATTGGGTCAAAATCGCGCCCAAAGGAGTCTGTTACAAACATACATACAAGTAAAGCTAATATAAAGCGTGTAAATAGTAAAGTGTATGTATGATATAACAGTTATTGTATTCATGCTAATGGATTGATGGTGATTTTTAAGACGTAATACGTTTTACATGCTTTTATTCTGTCTGTCAATATGTACCAAGGAACTATCTTTTATGTCTTCAAAAACATTGAAGATAATGTTATTTGTGATCAGAACTTAATTTAAACCTAATAATCGCTGAAAATCCTCGGCCACACCCTTCTAACTACGTAAGTGCTCCAAATTGATACATCCATGAACGTATAATATCACTATAATACCTCTCTTCACAAACATTGTATGTGATTCATGGAAAACTCCGTTGTTATCCATTTAGCATTCACGCAGTTCACGATATTGTAATGTAACCTAACTCTTCTAATAGAGCAATGTTTTGACATATTTACGCTCTAAATTATGATATTTCATCTGTAGTAGTTTCCGATTGAACTACTAACAAACTAGCCTATAGACACGCGCTACTTTGTCCACGTGCCCATGTCACCTATATCTCTTCAACTATATCCTATTACAAAACATTTACAAATTGTTTGAATCAGTGCCCTCTATTGGTCCAAAAGGCACACCAGTCGAGGAAAAAATTTATTTAATAAGTACGTTACAAACAAACCTCCCGAATTTTGCATAGGAATATATAGTCCGCAATACATCTTTTCTGATACAAATCGATACATTACTGACGGAATACTCCATTGCGTTCCATTTATAGTTGTATTGTGTAAAGTTGGCTCACGGCGACAATAATTCTGCCACAGTGTAACGTGCGCTGCTCGTAATGTAGCGTTTATATTGCAACAAGTTTATTTTACGCCTAATAAATGATACGGAATAACTGTACAGTTATTGCAATTTGGCTCTAACGTTGAATGACAAATTGGTATGACTATGACAAATGTTTATGGTAGAGTAGAGCTTAAGACCTAATATAGGTACTCGAAACTTTAGAGTAGAATCATTTCAAATATTATGATAACAAAGAATCGCATCTAAATAATTCAAAAAAACATTTAGATGCGATTATTTTAGTTCAATATGTTAAAGAATGTGGAATGACAACTATGTCAGCACTTAGCAACCCAACGTTGCTTAATCATTTTAGTTTTATTCTCTTCAAAACTTTCTTCATTTAAAACAAGTTGCTTTACCCTTGCGATAACCTTGTTGGCCAAAAACAACAGTCCACAAACAAAAGGTCAAAAGATAAATGACATTGTAAGTCATAATGAATTTATTATTTAACATTATTTAGTATTTTGATTACATGCTAATACATTGTTGTAATTTCAAATAAAATTAAATTTATTATTAATTATACCTATATAACTCGGAGAAAGAAAGGGAGAGGAGGAGAATATACCCTATATTGAAAACACTAATAGCGCCCCTATTATTGATATTGAATGGACCATTTTTTTTACAATTACGAGAGTGACCAAGGTGTAGACTTAAGGACGTCCTTTATTCAATTGAAACTCGCCTCCATTGCTCAAGTTCCCTGCATAAACCTAACCTTAGGTTAACCTAAGCCTAACTTATGAAATTGTAAAATTTGCTACACGCGGATGCATTAGGTGGATTTACACGTAAGGTACTTTTTATCCTTAAAAAAGCACCAAAAAGAAGAGCTAGTAAAAAAAGCTGAAGCTAAAAGTTTTGTACACATATACTTAACGAAATTAGTCAACTAATAAATGAGCTGTTTAATTATGAAGAAAAATACAACGCACATAATATTTTTCTAAAAAAAATAACAGTGTGGTTCTAGCTACAAAACAATCTTAATGTTTGAAATTACTTTCAAATGAAACACCCACTCAGTAAGACTAGAACCGTGCCACCACCATTTACTGAATGGAGTGTGGGAATGAATGCTACATGTGTTTATGATATGAGAACATTTCTTTTTCACAATAAAACTATATAAACGTCGTTAACACGAGTGTCTCTGTCTGCCTGTCTGGTGACTGTACTGTCTACTGTCAACAATTGTTATTTTACATAACATGTAAAAACGAAAGCATTAAATGAATAGTCTAAAGTATTGATTCCTAAGCCGGTCTCTAATTTTTAAGTGTTTTTTTTTACTTATTAATTTACACAAAATCAATGAACTTGAATAGAGTTTGGACACACATACTTTCTATCCATGGATAAGGCACAATTTTTGTGGGTTAAAAGAGTACTCATATATCAAATTTTCCATACAGAACATATAAGCTAGAATATCATGGGATACTTCTACTACTATACTGAATAGATAGATGTATACGCGTGTGGACTAGATTGATCAGTTAATAAATAAATTAATTAATTGGTCAGGCGATTTATTCGGTTCAATCGATAGGTCGTGAGTTCAAATTTTCACATATCTTTTCTGGATAATGAGCAAGTAGGGGTCAATCCAATAAGCGAACTAGATAATGTGGTCTTCAGATTTATTAACGGCGGCAAATTTGAAATGTTATTTCAATCTGTAATGGAAAGATTTTGGATTGAGATAATCTTTGTTCTACAGTATCAAATCTTGCTTACAAATATACGTGTATCGTGACATTTCGACAGATACAAGCCTGTTTATGTAATTCATATTAAATAGCTGTGACATTTAAAATATTCACGGGTAAGCGCCACTTTATTTTCTGGTTGAAATATCTTGAAGACGTAAATTGTACTCCTTTCTTGTATTTCTTTCTTTCTTGTACACGTGTATTGATTTTATGACAAGAATCGTGTTTCTCAAGTGACTTAGAAACCATTAAATATACCAAATAGTTTAAGATACAATACCCCTTAAGTCTGCTTACTCTAAATTAACCTTGAATACAAATCCTTACGTTAATTTCGTACTCGTGTAACCTTAACGAAATATTATTGACGTAGAAAACGTACTCATTTCTGAGTGTTTGTCTATAATCTATTTAATAACAAGATCTTTTACGTCAAACAAAAATATTTTGTATTAAAAATAGTAAAATCTAAAACATGTATTTATTATAAATTGGATAGAATTTAAAAATGAAACTTTATTACGTCTGACATCCTAAGAAATAGCTATAAAACCGGCCCCGCACAACCTCTAAGGGCTTCAATAACCAATATTCTCAAATTAAAACACCCACAGACCAATCAGATAGCAATTTTTCCAGGCGACAAGTTAGAAAAGCGAGCACATGTTTCGTCTCGTTCGCGGGGGAAGGTAGGGGGGTGGGGTTGAATGGAAGGGGCGTGACGTCACATCCTACCGTCTAACCCCCCAGCCCCTAAAAATAGACGCCCGGGAGCCGCTCAATGAAAGCCTTCGTTTTGAGCTCTCGTGGAAAGGTACTATGTATATTGAAATATTGCGGAGAAAGTTTTGATAGTAGCTATTTACATTTATTTAATGCTATTTTAGTTGTGAAAGCATTTCGTGTTGGTGTGTTGTTGTAAATTCACACCCACACACACATTTTGTGTAAAATGGAAAATAATTTTTTACTTGTAACGCCTCAGCTTTGCACTGATGCAACTGCTAATTGTGTGGTTAAGGTTAACAGAACATACAAAGAATATATCTCCTTCGTAGTTTAGTACACTTTTGAGTCCGTATTATTTTGTAACTTAATTAATTATTTACCCAAATGAACTATTGGTACGGAAGCTAGATTCAAATTCGGTCAATCATTTCCTCTCGAGTACAAATTCGCATAAGGAATAATATTATGATTACTCGTGACCGTCAGCTGCGATTTCGTGGGTGGGGTGAGCAGTGGCAGCCTCCCAAACATGTAGAATTTTTTTTTCAGTAATTTCGTCCCGTTTGAAAATTAGTCGAATTATAGTTTACCTAGTATCTGGAGGGAAAAATATAGTCAGCTGACCATAACGTGGTGGAATATCCGTCAGCTGGCTGCTTGACCATGTAACATTTCGATTTTTTTATAGCAAAATCGCAGTTACCATTTAAGTAGCTTTTTACTATACTAAACTCCTGTTTGTCAACCAATAATCACAATTTTGCATTTATAATATTAAAATAAGTAGTGATATGAATGATATTACACTTATTTAAAACAACTTATAATCTATATAGCAATAATAGAAGGTCTTTCGAATATCTACAGTTGCAGGCTAAAATCACTAAATATGTTTCCAAAACCTATTCAATTTCATCAATACCTTTCTGCTTAACATAATTTATGTAGTTGATGTTTAAAAAGGTGTGAAAGTATTACGAACGCGGGCAGAAATAAACCAACAGCAATAATTTCGAAATAGGCTTACTTCAATTTACATTACAGTAGGAAAGAGCTGTAATTATATTTTCACTGGCATGTACAAACTGCGCTGCTGCACTTCTCCTAGTGGAAATAAGTGCTGCGCAAATACTTTTTGAGTAATTACCTTGATTTATGTTTACATTCACTCATTTTTGAAATGCACATTCAGGCTTTTGAAAATATAATATTTAATTTATTATAAAAATATTTAACAATAAAATCATAATTATTTATATCGGAATAATATACATTTTAATATAAAAATTTTGTGTTATTAATAAGTTAACATTTTTGTCTTGTTAGCAATGGAATTACACGCAATGAGTTGTTACTTTGGCAATTTCAGGAGGCATTAGATTTTAATACCGATATTAAAGTCTCTCAACATTTAATCTGACTTTTATTGTAACTTTAAAATGTTTGTTCCCATCCCTTGGCTTGGTATCCCTTTTCCGATGAGCCTTACATTGTAAAAAGTACATAACCCCAGGTGTACCTAACATCAAAACTGTCAGTCTCAAGCCTGGCTCATTACACTGTGAAACAAAGGCACTCTACTGCTGTGTTGAATCACTCGTAAACTTTAAATAAATCATGTAGTCTGCGTATATGTGGGTGTATCTAAACGTTAAGGCTTTGTTTTTGTGTTTTTAGAGAATGATCCTACTCGTTATGTAACTAGTTTTAGCCTCCAATGATTTTGTTTGCGCTATTATCATATACACAATAAAATTCGTCGAAGGTCCATGTAAACTTTACTACAAAGGTTTCGTAATTAAAAAAATGTATTTATGTACTGGAAAGTCGAAGCCAAAGTGGCGGTCCTTGTAGTCTATATTAATTATCAAAAATATTGAATTTCTGCGCTATTTCCATAACTGTAATGAATAACCTAACCTTCTCTATTTACACAGCTATATCATTTGATACTACTCTATTAGTATCAGAGCGTATATATATAAGAAGTAGTCGACCCGCGCGACTTCGTCCGCGTGATGCTCCGCTCCTATTGGTCTTAGCGTGATGATATATAGCCTATAGCCTTCCTCGATAAATGCGCTATCTAACACTGAAAGAATTTTTCAAATCGGACAAACTCTTCAGCTTTTATATATTAGCAGTATAACTGATGAAAGTTGCCGATTGCAATTTTAAATTTCAAATGGATCTCATAGGTCTTCATACATATTGCATATCGCGTCCCCTCTCGTCCTGCATGTATTGTGAACGCACGTATATTGGATCGATTTGAAATTTTAAACAATTGTGGGCGGTATGGTACTTTCAGTGATGTTCTCCAACAGCTATAAATAAAGCAGTATGTGATTAAAAATGTACGGATGCTGAATTTATAAATCTTACGTTTCTGTTCAGTATATATATTAACGCTTTTACGACCATAAAGACATCTGTGTTGTTTTGTAATTTTTTTTATTTGCAAAAAATATAACACATGAGTTTTAATAACGATTAATTATTATACAATAAACATTTACATTCTTCATCATAAAGTTTAAAAAAAATAAAACATAATAAATTTAAAGGACTAGTATTAACTTTTTTTTAAATATTTCTTTTTTTTTTTTTACTTGGGACATTATGTGTCACTGTGATAGACAAAATGTTAAGCAGCTTTTGAAGGATGTGTGTGTTTTAGGCTTATATATCGAATATAAAAAAATCTTAAAAGATACTAAATATTTATTTTTAAATGTCGTTAATATTAAGTTTGTATCTTAGATATTTCTTGTTCCGTTGCTTCATTGGACGTAAAAGTTTCTAGTTATTGAGGCAAAGGTGAAACCGGGGCTCGGCCTCGTTCAGATGAATATTGCCTAACATTTCACGTTTCCGTTCTTACACTACGCCTACTCTATATTATTGAAAAAACACCTGTATTAATACAACTATAAGGTCTAAGTATTAATAAAATATGAAAAATATATTTTGGCCTTAAGTGTATTAACTGACTTCATGGTTCCTATTAGATTTTTATTATGTTTTGTATTCTTTATATGGTTGCAGATGATTTCAGCTTTATTTTTCGATAGTCTTTAAGTCGAAGGCGATTTACTCTTTTCGTTTGTAAACTGTCTTTCAATACGGTGATTGACATGATTTGAAAAAAAAACAACAATATTTATGGGCCAATCAAATGCCTAACGAGGTTTTATAATTCTATGGATGTCTTAGATACTTAATTACTAAAAAACGTGTTGTCATTTTAAATAACAATGGTTTTACATATTAAAATTATTTTAAGCAAGAGCTCACATTATTAACACTGATCACACACACTTTTTATTTCTCTGTTTGTTTATATTTACATCACGTAAAGACTAAGATAAATACCAAGAAAAAAGGTAATAAAATTACATACAAATACGGATGGAACTGGAATGATTGTGTTCATTTGCTTACATGAGTGTATGATTGTCTGTACGTGCATTTAGGTTTAAAATAACGATGAAAAATATAATACTACATATTCCATGAACACTTATAACAATATACCGTACTTACAAAGTAACCGCTTTATCTCTTTTATCAGCTACGATACGCCCGAATAATAGCTTTAGTGATAACGTTATCTTTTTACATGACTAGAGATGAACACGTAGGATCTACGAACTGCCATGCACGTTTTAAGTGTATAATATACATAATAATGTAATAACATTAGACGGATGCAGAGCAGTGCTTGGGGATTGAAACTGTTCGATCTAGTTATCCAACATTCTAGTAACCTAACCTTTAAACAAGACAATAATTATATCGAACACTCACGTGATTTCTGACAAGGGTAGGACTGTGGGTAGGACTTCACTAACTTATATTTTATTATGATAAGTTAATATTTATTCTTAATAAAATCACTAGTCAAAGTGCCGCGGATATTGGAATTAGTGTACATATTTGGTAGGTGGAAAATAGAAAGTAGTATTTTATATTGTTAATTAATAAAAGAAGAGAGAAGTGTTGTAGTCTATACGCAGACTAACATTATGACGACTTGACTATAATATCCTCCTGGGGTTATACTTTAGACTCAGAGCTTCAGCGTTACTCCTAGAATACTCGCGATGTAATCCGTGATAATTCTGTCGTGACGGCGTATTTATTTTGCAATCCCCACTTCCTCGATTTGTGTTTATCAGTTGGCCAACAGACAAGTAATAGGATGCTATTCATATTAGTCGTACCAACATCAAGATCAAGTAACAGGATGATACTCAAACTATAAGTGTTGTCAACATCATAATTAACAATATTTTTAATTCGGCAGAATTCATAGTATTTACGGGTGCTGTTATGAAAAATAGAATTTCTCATAGATTTTTCTATAAATAATCGATCGTCTACGTATTTTAAAAATCCTTTAATAAAACTTCCTTTAAAATGCAAATCATATTTATTATGAACGCTTTTAACCATGACACTATTAACGGTTAAATGATAAATGCAAATATAGTCATATTTAACACATTTGAGCAAGTGCATTTCGATGTTTTCCTGTTTTTATAAATTAATGAATCATGCCTATATACTCAAGTATTCATACGTATTCGATTTAGCCATAAATTTTTATGTTAAACAATTATTCCTACGTATAATTATAACCCATTGATCCTTTAGAAGTTAAGTTACTCTATTATACATAAAACAGCTTATCGAATCTTGATTAATAGAAAGGTAATGTATTAATAGAAAGGTGTCGTATAGGTAGGTTTGACAAATATGGACATAAGTTAGGCACTTTTTATCCCTGAAAGAAAATTAGACACCGAGACCGCAGTTTTATTCTCGGAAAAAATCGTTCTTGTGTGAAAGGTTGTATTTTCTTAAAAATTAATTGAATTAATGTGTGCTTGAGTGTGAATGAGACAGTTAGTAGGTAAGTGATTGAATGTTTCATTCACATCAATTTACTCTGGACCCAATTCAGAAATTTCCGCGAACGAAGACACTTATAGATACTACCTTGTTTCTGTTAAAATAATTAACCGATAAAATAATATGCTAGTTCTTTTTCACTAAAGGGTTAAACAGTTGAAATTTTAAGGTCATTTTATAACTAAAGACTGGATATTACGAAGAGAACTGTCATCCAATCATTTTAAATTGTATCGACTTTGCCAAGTGACAATTTACTGTATCTACATGCGCAGTTTGCAAGTAATAAGCTAACGATCAATTGCCTCTGACAGCTTCGTCTCCCGTATCTTAAAGGTCATAGAGGCACAGCGTTGCGGTGTGCGGTAAATATGTAGCTCTATTGCAGTCTATACTTGTAGTTGGTGCTGGGGCTTTGTATGTATTAAAACGTATTGTGTTGAGATAAGGTTCAGTTTTAAAACGATTGCCAGGACGATGAAACGCGCCTGTGAGAGCCAACTCATTGAGTGGGATTTAGGGTTGGCAATGTTAAACTAGCTGTAATGTATAGTAACATTCAAAAATCAATAATAACATGCACTTAAGATGGTAGTCAAAGAACGCCAGGGGCTTAAGACCCAGGAGCTTGTATGTTGAAACATTTATTACAAGGTGGTTAGCTCTCCAAACCCTTAAAGAACTAGTAGATACATGTAAAGTCTCATTTCTACTAATTGAGTTCGTTATCGAACATTTAACTAATATAAACATTTAAGTGACATAATAAATATATAAAACAATAAATTAATAGAATCTATCATCCAACCAAAAGACATTAAAACGGTGTTTATAGTAATACATACTCAAAATTGTTACATATAAATACATATAACTTCGCATTACATTTAAACGATTACATTAGTAGCATGCGTCAGCGACAAGTATATTCAGTAAACAAGCACATAAAACACTTGTACTATCAACCCTAGCGGTATCTCTATCGACGTAGCCGGAGGGTGGAGACACGACCGACCTTGGCCGTGACTCCCCCCAGACCGCCACGCACAAGCCTAAATTGATTTTCGACCCACCACCCATCACCCTCCAACACCCAGAACCTCCACCACCCTATGTGCGTACTGAAAATATTTTGCGCATCCCATTTTGTTCAAGTTATTTCTATTCAGTTGGTGATTATATTTACCTTTTGCTTTATTAAACGAGTATTTATAATTTCACTTTCAGTAACTTTGCTGCAGAATATTTTTACTTTTATCTTTATAAAAAGCTTTTAATTATGTCTGACTCTCTGTGTATAGAAAGTATTCTACATTTTATCACCTTTATAATAATTAATATGGTTGTATAAATAGGACATTTATAGATTGAGTAACCGGGTAACTGAGCATTATTGAAGCCTTGACTTCAAGTCAATAATTTGTAGTTATTAATACAAAGAAATATTAATAAAAAACATTTGAAGCGTCAGTAGCTCAGTGGTTCGGGCGTTGGATTCACGATCAACAAGTTATGGGTTCAAATCCCGGACATTGGACTACTGACGTGGCCCACTCCTGATACAAGCTATTTATTAGCTTACTAGGGGGGTAAAGGGAATACTAGTAGTATGTGATCCATACTGCTAGTAATCTTTATAAAAAAAAAATATTATCTACTAGTGTAATATAGTTGTATAATGGCATATTTTAAATTTAAGTCACCGGGTAACCAAGTTTTCTTGAGTCTCGAGAAATCTATAAATTGAAGAATGAATAATACTAAGAAATACAAGATACATTACATTGTATATGACATAGCTGTATGGAAATAATTTTAAATTGAGTTAATGGGTAATTGAGTATTTTTGAATCTCAAAAAAATTATACAATTTACGTACAGAAATACAGTATTTATTATCTATCAGGATCATTCAAAGTGTTAAACAGCAGTATCGTTTCATTATCATGTTATCTTATGGACAATGATTACCTACAAGACTGGTTACTGGTGTCGAGAAGTATTTTGTTTACTGTTTTATTTGATACTTATCATTAATACCATTTATTGACGTTATTCACTACCTATGTATTATGAAAATAATGCATTCGGTTATGCTGGTCTGCTTTTACCCGCAACTTCGTTTGCGATATTGAGGTAGTTTACAGTAGATAGTCTGTAGACATATTTAAGAATTTTATGAGGTAGTCATATTAACTTTGCAGCCCCCTTTTAGGGCCGATTTTCGAAAAAATATTTTAAATGTGTTTCATAACTGTCAATGAAGAACCTTCATGCTAAATTTCATTTGAATAACTTCAAAAACGGCAAAGTTTCATACTTAATTTGCACCCCCGTTTTACCCCCTTATGGGGTGAATTTTCAAAAATCCTTTCTTAGTGCTCCCCTACGTAATAAAAGGAACCCCTATGCAAAATTTCAAGTTTCTAACCGTTATAGTTTAGGTCCTGCGTTGATATGTCATACATTAAGTCATTCAGCTAATCAGCTTCTCCTTTTATATATATAGATAGATGGATGGTGTATTCTTTTCTATTAAGTCAAAGCCAATAAATTTTATCTACGCACTTCTACGACTGTAAAGTAGCATTCATACCAGTACGAACTAGACCCTAGTATCTTTGATGAAGATATGTGGGTTAAAGAGGATGTTAGAGTTAATAGTCATTTGTTTTCGCGATACAAGCTGCGGCATAATACAAGTATTTGTGAACTATGATATTTTCAAAAGTATACGGTTAATTTACGAGTAGTGTTGTAACTCCTTGCAAAACATTTTGAATCTGAAGTCTCGGAAATGAATCAGTAAGTTGTCGGAGTTTGTACGGTTTTCCACAGAGGGGTTGAGAATATTTTGCGCAGTCATAGTCTCAAAAATTTTTTGTCAAGTTAAGTTGCAGTAGCTCAGTGATTAAGGTGTTAATTCACGATCGGAATGTCTGTAGTTCAAAACAGTCATTATACTACTGACGTGAACCCATTCCTGTTACAAACATTTAGCTTATATCTTTCACACCCACATCGTAGGTGCTATAAATAATACATACACTTTTACTATATAATGCATGGGAGTTGGTTACGAATCGCGATATAAATAGAAGTACTGAGTACAGTGTGCGAATATTTCTTGTGCATTATCACTGAGCGTCTTGGCACCTGAACGCCGTTTCTCTTAGTATATTTCGTCTACTCATCTTCATAAAATGTGAATTGCATTGTAAAATATTATTAGATCTTTTAAAAATGTAACTACTATATTCTGTTTCCTTTAAGGTAACCTTATTCTATAACTAGTTAACCTGCTCTCAATTTTTTTTCAGATCCAATTAATAAATAAAACACAGTCTATATTGTAAGTTAGACTTGCAAGCAATGCAGCTGTGATTTGTTGTGATTAAATGATTCTTTTGCCTTCTATTGGTGTTGTAAAGGCCACTTACATAAAGTTTCCTAAATTATATTCTATTTAAATATAAAATTCTCGTGTCACAATGTTAGTTACCATACTCCTCCGCAACGGCTCGACCGATTTTTATGAAATTTTATATGCATATTCAGTAGGTCTGAGAATCGGTCAACATCTATTTTTTATACCCCTAAGTGATAAGGGTGGCCCACGCTGGCAAAAATAAGTTTGCTGGGTCAGCTAGTTTAAATATAAAATTCTCGTGTCACAATCTAAGTTACTATACTCCTCGGAAACGGCTAGACATATTTTTATGAGTTTTTTCGTGCACATCGGGTTGGTCTGAGAATTGGTCAACATCTATTTTTTATACCCCCGGCAAAATAACGTTTGCTGGGTCAGCTAGTATTCTATTTTAATTTGGATAAATTACATTTTTATTATTTGGATCGAGAAAGATACGTAGTGTTTCGATACTACATTGGTATAATGCGTTGCGAGTTTCTTGACCCACATTTATAATTGAAACGTTTAAATTTTAAAATTGTTAATGTTACGTTATAAATTATGAACGAGGCCATTTTTGAAATGTTTGCTCGATAAGCACGTATTTTTCAATTAGAAACGTGATTCTTACCTTTCTTTGATATTAATTGTAATGACTCATATTATCTATTACATACAACCAAACTGAAATAATAATAGTTTAACTTAAAATATTAAATTCAACTTCATCACCTGATGCCTAGTTGACAACTGTAGTTTGGTAATTTAAAAGTATTATACATTTTTTATTAATAAATGTAATCAATCATTGGGTTAATAGAATTATTTTTTAGTTTCTTTTTCATCTGATTTTGTGGTTACTTTGACCTTAGTCGTTTTATTATGTCATTGGAAATTTGTTACTCAAATAACCTTGCCAGATAAATTAGTGTCTAACAAGACACAAAACAGTAGGTAACCATAGGTAATTTACCACAATTTCACCAAACTTTTTCTGTCCGACGCAAAAATGATCACGCGTGAACGAAAATAGATGAAACATCGTCTCTTGGAGGCCGCTAGGAATAATTCGTAAGTTAATAATAGCTGTATGGCGTGCCTAGTCTGACTCTTCCATCCTCACCTCCACGACCACGTTGGGAATTCTTGTGGACAAAGGCAACTTTGTAAATACTCACTGCCTTAATACTCTTTAGATGATTGTAAAATGTGTTTCCTGAATGTTGATATAGCTCTATCACGTTGCACTATAAGTATATAATAAAATTTTCATCAACATGGGACCGATACCGCACAGTTACATACATAATCGTCACCAGGCGAGCTCCGATTGACAACTGTCTCAAGTCTATCGGAACAGAGGTTATATACAGTCTTGGAATAAAATAAAAAGTACTACCCCCGAATATGTCAACGGTTTTCCTAACTCAATGAATATTAAATATTCATACCTGTAGTTAAACATTTATTTCTTGTAATAATTTAATGTATAGAAGAACAATAAGATAAACAAGACCAGATGGTTTTCGTCGTCTATGGACACAAGATAAGAATATTTTTTTTATAAAAAATCATTGGTTTATCATGTGATACCAGTTCTTTTGTACAATTGGTGTCTTTTTTTTTTTTTTTTTAAATTAAAAAAAAAATTTAATCCCTCCAACTAAGCTTAAATGCTTGTGTTAGGAGTGGGCCACGTCTGTAGTCCAATGACAGGGATTTGAATCCAAGACAATATAGATGGTGAATCCAACTCTTGAACCACTCATCTACTGACGCTTGTCGGACATTATAAATGCAAGAAATAAATGACCTATGTTGTTATCGACCATGTAATTTAATATTTAGTGTTTAATTTAAACACTACATGGGAGAATTGTCTCAAAGTTAATTTATTTCGTTGTATTGTGAACGAATATTTAATTCTTCTTGAGCTTTTGTTCTTTCTTCTCAGTTTCTTAATTCGTAAAGATATAAAGAAAACATTCGATACAGTGTTGTTTCTTTCTCTGTATATGACGTTTCATCTCAGCCCTGTTCGGCCGGATCGGGAACCGGTTGCAGCGACTGATCACCGCCACTCTAACCTGGCTCTCGATGCTCATATCACATTCGGCTCTCATAACTTACAAACAGGTCCGCATAAGATGGACACGTCGATATCTACATGCCTGTTGGGCCACTCGAACCCGCACATGCGTGTGCGTCTGCGCATGATGCGTCGAATTTTAAATCTCAACGTTTATTTAAAAGCCATGTGGGAGGCCATTTTTTCCACGTTTCAACTGACTCTCCTTGACTTTTATTCGTTTAAATATATTAACATTAAATAAAGTCGTGTTATGTCGATTTAAAAATCCTACTAATATAAACGTTATCGTCTGTATGTTTGAATGTTGTTTGTAAATCACACAAAATCTTAACGGACATCCAAAAACCATAATTGTGGACATAAGCAAAAAAAAAATTAATTAAATGTTGGAATACTTTTTGTCCCATTAAGGGGTTTAGTTTTGTTGCGCATAAGATTTTTATCCCGGAATAAAATACAATTCCCGTGCGAAAGGTTATATTATTTTTTGAATTGATAAGAGAATTTCATTGAATTGATATGCTAGTCTAAAAGTGTGTATCCCTGTATCCCTAAAGATTCCGCGGACGTATTTCTGGGCAGATACTAGTCACTTATGTTTTGGTGGTTATGTCTCACGTGTCACGAATTCAATCATTGACTTTGCTATGACCTTTTCATGATGTTCATATAGTGTATGATACTGTGGCGCTGGCATGACTTTGTTACGCTATTGTTACCGTCGCGCGATGTTGTAGACAGGCGACCTGCCAGCTTGTTGATTGACAAACCTTGTAAATTATAACAAAAAGAATATGTTGAATAATACGACAAATACATTTGTTATTAACTGTGAAAGAAAAAAACAATTTAATTGATTGTAAAACCTATATTGATAGCAACACCGTTGATACTGTTTGATTGATTAGTTTCTATTGGTTATTAAATATGAGTATATAAGTGTAAGAATGTGTTACGCATAGTTAATTGTTAGTTAATGAGGTCAAGTAGTGGAATCTATGAAAACATTCTCAAAAGCTCAAAATGATGTAGGAATATGATAGAATATTTTAAAGAGTAATGTTAAAGCAAACCATTATATCAAGGTTTCATTCTAAGGGCGTAGGAGTTGGACATTGAAACATTGACCCGTTTCTTAAGGGAACTGTCTCTTATTGATTAGAAATATATGCTAGAGCTACCGGTTTGTTTGACCCACATATAAAATATATGTAAGTATAAACAATAAACATAGTACTTTCGTGGGACTTTCAAGTTTTTGAGTACGATTCGTTGAGGTTGTTAAACCTATTAAAGTTACATCAAAGTTATCAGATGAATATTTAATTTCAAGAATTGCTAATTCGTTAATTTGTGGTCCCATAAAAATTTTAATTCAACCAAAAACAGTTAATACAAAATAAATTTGGTATATTTATTAACAAAATTACTTAACTGTTACTAGTTAGATTTGCTACTAGCCGACCCGCGCGAGTCTGTTCACGTGTCCTCCGCTCCTATGGGTCGTAGCGAGATGTTAAATAGCCTTAGTAACTCCTTGTTACATCAGCTACCTGCCAGTGAAATTTCCGTCAAAATCGGTCCAGCCATTTCAGAGATTAGCCGGAACAGACAGACAAAAATTGTAAAAAAAAATGTTGTTTTGGTATATGTAACGTGTATACTTAGTTAAAAGCTGTTATTTTAATATTACAAACTGACACTCCAATTTTATTTATTTGTATGGATATATATTTTGGATAAAGTCATAACAACAACCAAAAAAATAATATGTTTTTAACAATCCAAAACGTACAACATAGTATGTTGTATATTTCGTATTCATAATCCATTCGGGTCTTGGGTTTTATTTCACTTCCTGATCTATTTTGGAGCGGGTGTGTCAGCTATGTCGCTTTGCCTTTGCGTTTGTCAGCTAGCTACATGCGAGCAAGTTAAACCAGTTACAATATATGAGATTGAAGTAATAAATTATTAATAATTTAAACATGTAACATTTGAATTTAAGAGACGGATTTAGAATCTATAAAAGGAAAAAGAGTAAGCCTTTCGTGACTGGAAAAGTTCAGTTGAGAATTTCATTCTTTGAATCAAAGAAACTCTGCTTCTTTTACTATAGATTCACGTAAATTCACGGTAGGATAAGAAGGACTTTACTTCAAAAGGAAGTAAAAATTGTAAACTTGGTAATGTCAAAATATTCAAAAAATTGTGAAAATTATCAAAACGTGTCTAATAACCTGATTCGTCGATTTCTGCTTGATTCTCAGAAATATATTTCATGACTTGACAATTTAGAAAGTATAATAAATTATTTAACTAATATTGATTTATTTCGCAAGATTTAATGCAACGCTCTTAATAGTTTTTTGATTAGTCAACAAAAAAAAAGTAAATATATGAAGTACATTGCGCAGTTAAACTCGAAAAGACAATAACGACATATATTTTAAACAACTAGCTTTGTTTTGTTGGCTTCATTGCTTAATATATTTTTGATATCGGTTGGGATCAGTTAATTTGATTTTGACGTGTGTATAACCTATCAATAGGCCAAAGTATTTTATCGATCTAAATCCTATTTAACTTTTTAATAGTTTACAGAGTAACACGGAAACACTGTCGATAAAACTAAAAATAGAATACCGCATTCTATTAAAAAGGTGCGCAGTAGGTGTCCGGGCTTCATGGTTATTTTGGTGTTCCGTTCCGTAAACATGAGTACTTCAAAATTATCTTTTTTATGGTCTGTTATTTTGGTATTACATTTTGGTATGATATTTTGTACAATTACAGCTTATATGTGTTGACACCATGTCAAATCGACCCCTTTTATGAAAGAAAAAATTTCAGAATCTTAAGATCAGTTACAGGTCCTCTATGATAAATTAGAGCATCTTGCAAAAAAAACCGTTTTTTGGTGGTTTTCTTTAAAATAAAATTTGAATAATTTTTTGACTAAAATTCGTCCAAATCAAAAGGGGTTGATTCCAACCATTGGTCGATTTGACATGGAATGACCGCCTACTTATACATAAATAGTTATCAACACGAATAAACAGTTACTTTAGACAGGTGCAGATTTACAAGGCTCTTTCTTAAGTAAGGACCACATTTAACTACACCACTTACACGAGTCTAGACAATGTCTACTGTATGAAATTCCTTGAAAAATTGCTTCAGATCTATTGGAACAGAAGCTATATATTGTTGAGGAAGTCGGGAGTTCTCATAAATAAATCTATAAATCGATCAGCTGATTATAACGTATCAAAAGTGTTGCCAACAATTTAGTTTTCAAACGTTTATATAGCATGATAATATTGTGAAATATGCAGTAGGTACCTATTGGCGACCCGCCCCGTCTTCACACGATTTTCTACTATTTACATACAAATCTTTCTATTTATTTGTGCATTAAAATCCGATGCGTAGTTTAGAGTGTGTAAAGAAGTAACAAGAAATTTGAATGATGGCGCTAAAATATTCATCAAATTGTCAGATATTTTGATGACATCATATGTTTTTGTAACTTGTTAAAGATAGATAGGTATACTTTCAATATTTAATTGTGAACTGCCTCAAGGTTATCAACTTCTATTAGAAAAAACAACAACATAAAATATATATTTACTGTACAATTGTAAATGTACAAATTACACTCAAAAGACTACAATAATTCACAATTCAGACTGAAGCCGAGCAGTGCCTTTCGATTGTGACCGAGGGGCAGTATTAAAAGGCCTTTCTACTACCAGTAAACACTCCTTCACCAATTGACCTCCTGACTCTAATATTCAGCAAACTATCTTTAAATACACAACACTGAAGGCACACGAGTTCCGAGAGCAACAAAACTTTATTGCGTAAAAGTCATCCTTTTTATAATACAAATTACCCCACTCATCTATTCCCACTATTAGACAGGTGAAAGTTAATATTTAAAACCTCCCTTTAAATAATTTAATAACGCTTACATGATTAATTTACTCTAATTATATTTAATATCTATATTTTTAGTATTAATTAATATTTTTGTGTAAATAATATTTACAAAATAATAATAATTACATCAGAAGCATATTGAATTTCACTTACACCATATTAACTGTTCAAACATTCAGCTGTTACATAAAGTGGGTTTAGTCCTCCTTAATTCCCTAATTGGATGACGAGGCATTTCCTGTTAATGTATTTGTGCTCGTAGTTAATAGCTACTTAGACTTGCCTAAATGTATAATTGGACTCACTTATACTACATACAACTAATACATATATAAATTGGATTGTAAATTTTTGTATAACTTACTTAAATATCTATTTTATCTTGTTGAATAATTAAAAGATAGGTAAAGGCCAGCAGTTCCAAAATTTTGTGACCCCATGAGCAGGTTTATGGATGCCCTTAATATAATTAAAACATAACTTGTCAAAATTAAATTTAAAAAAGTGCATTAATTATGTGAGACATTTTTGAGGCTTGGCCCTCCCCTCTTGGTGAGATTTCGTAAGATTTTCGTCACCTCTCTCCCCTCTCTCCTAATCTTAAAAAAAATTAAGTCTTGAGCGTAAACGTGTTGGATTGTCAAGAAAAAAAAACACGACTTTCTATTACTTTTATTAAAGACTAGTATTTGTGAATGTTATCCTAATTTAAAATCACAATAATTAAATTAAATCATCATCACGACCCTTCAATGGCCCACTGCTGAGCCGGGTCTCCTCCTCAGAATGAGGAGGGTATAAGGCCATAGTCCACCATGCTGGCCCAGAGCGGGTTGGCAGACTTCACATGCCTTTGAGAACTTTTTTTGGGAACTCTCAGGAGTGCAGGTTTCCTCACGATGTTTTCCTTCACCGTTAAAGAAAGTGATATTTAATTGCTTAAAACACGCATAACTCAGAGACAGAGGTGTGTGCCCAGGATCGAACCACGGACCTTCCGATTAAGACTTGAAGTCTCAACCACTGGGCCATCACTGCTGCGATTATTATTAAATAATAAACATTAAACAAAAAAAAAGATTTAATTCAGTCCATGGAGTCAGATTTGGCCATATTTTTTTCTAGAAATAATTTTTCACCCAATTTTAACCCGTTTTCTACTAGAAAAAAAAATACATGATATTTGCTAAGACCCAGTAAGTAAGATTTGAAAAGATTTACGTTGATTCCCAGAGGAACACCTCACGTAATTAATGGACGCCCTCTAAGTACCATCTTACACTACTTGCATTCTCTAGATAATGTTTACCGTGTAAAATCACTTGAGACAGTTATTAACGTTTTGTGCGTCTAAAATACAACAATAAAGGGACGTATAGGGTCTCGATTACGTAGTGGTGTTGGATATAGTACACTACATACACATAATATTCATAATACCTACTCGTTGTGACTCATCTGTTACCTGATGTGGCTGTCGGTTTTTATAGATCAACTTAACGCTGATGACGTTGCAGATCGATGGGTAGCGTAACCTTGGCTGACGTACTAAATACTAATGGGTGTGATATGATAGGTTCAAGGTTCTTTCCTGTACGGCTTCTATTGAACTAGGTACCTTCCCACACACTACTGAACTACCGACGTCAGGTTGATATTGTTAACCACATTTTTGTTGGTTCACAATAAAAACGACACAATCAATGATATCGGATGTGGGTTTTATGATACAAAACCAAATTAACTTTATCATTATGTTGTTAGTGGTGAAACGAAATTTTAGGGCTAAGGTTAAAAAGGTCGTTTTATTAATTCATAAAAATATCTAACGCTTTTATTGAACTATATGATAACTAATGCGTTATTGTAAAAAATAACAATTTGTAATTCTGGTTAATTTCAGTTCAGAAGAGAATGTCTCTAGAGGGAAGGAAAAATATTGCGGCTCAAGGCAAAAAACCAAAGAAGGATATAAAGCGGAGCCTTAGCAACAATTCTTGACATTGATAAATTGAATCCCAATAACAGTAGAAGCTAAGGTAGATGATGTTTGTCCCAAAACACAAAAACATAGATATGTAATAAAATTATCAACGTGGCACTAAAAGCAATGTTTTTTCCGTCGTTCAATATACAATAATGCTTCAATCACGAATGGCGCAACGAATCTCTCGAGTGTTAACTAGGAAGTACTTGCACCTACGCCACGTAACATGCAATACTTATGATTTAATATACAGTATTGGAGTTATAAAATCAACATCATAACTATTTTAGTTCCTAGTTTTTTTAAAGGTTACTGACGACACAATATATGTACATACATATAAACTACTAACTGAGATACAGATTTTGCTATCCCCTACTTCTCCGATTGATGTTTATCAGTTGTCTACAATTCTAAAGTAAAAATGCTAATTCCTATCAACATCATACCTAACAGGATGCTACTCGAAAGTGTTGCAAACATCATAACACTTCTTGAGTAATCTAAATCAACTCTATATGACATACTAATTGACTAAGAATGGGTAATACTATTTTGAGAAAAATCTAATAAGTACGAAAGAACTCGTTGAATATATAAAAAAATCAATCTATATTATTTTGAAACCATTAAAGACAAATTGATATAGATTATATAAAAGATAAAGAATCAAAGTTGGACATTTTAATTAATAGTCAAGTTATAACCGCCATTAATTTCGTAGTTTACTTTTGTCTTGGCAAGCTGAATATAATACTCTCCGTCCACGATATGGTTCAAGCTATTAGTTTTTATTATAAATGAGCTATATTACTCTAAAAGATATTTGACCAAAAGTTACTGTAACTAATAAGTATAAATACCATTACCGTATATAGAAAAACTTAGTCTTATCTCGTGGTCTAAAAAACTGGCGGTGTAAAATCAGCGGAATCAGAAAAAAAATACACCGAAATTTGTTGCTTTTTTGTTGGTAATTAGTTGCAGATCGCGAAAAATCGGCGATAACGCTAACTTTACATTAAGATAGCGTGGAAATCACTGGATGTGGAGTGATCGATCAAGCGAATAGGGGTCAATTTGTTGCAGAAAGATAAGGATAACAAAAATTTTTTTTAAATTTTTTTTTAAATTATTATTTTTAATTTTTATTTATTACTCAATTTTTTTTTTAGTTAGTTGATTCTAGCATACAATATTATTTGCGCATGTGACATTGCCGTTCAGTAGCTGGTCGCGTTGACCTTAGCTAAATCTTTTTGAAGAGAATCAGTCGGAGGGTCATCGCGTTGGGAGTTACATGTGTTCGAAACTGTATAAGATAAATATGACCCATCCCCGTTTTTAACGAACTATTTTGTACCATTGTCACTGAATGACGTTTTGATTTTTTTTTTATATTTGATTATACTTTTGGTGTTAACTCTTATTATTCTGTTCATTTATTGTAGCTATTTCTTATAATTTTGTTTTTTTTTTTTGGAAGATTCAAACAGTTCCTGAGAAAAGAGCCCGACAGCGTATATTATTAATTCTACAAGAATCGGACTCTGATGACACGCCGGCTTCTAAAGAATCTGTTGCAACAAAAAAGCAACAAATTTCAGTGTATTTTTTTTCTGATTCCGCTGGTTTTACAACGCCAGTTTTTTAGACCTTCTATCTCGACTTTGTACGTTAAGACGCTCCTATCATAAAAGCTAAGGTCTTAATAAAATATGTAATAAAATATAGTAGCCTAGTAGCTACTAGATAGTAAACAGGTCATTAGTGGGTGTTGGCGGCTGATTCAACACCTCGTCAATCTTGTTAAAAGAAATACAATTATTCTTCCCGCCGCTCTATTTAGGTCAGTGTTAAACACCGCGTTGGATTAAATTGTGCTTTCTCATTCAGGTCTGGATACTTAAATAAGAAAAGATTACACATTTATGGATGATTACGTAGCTATTAAATTAAACATTTCAATTACCCGCGACACCAAGTATCGATACCCACACGACATCTATTTAGAGGTATCGATATTAACTTGTATAACAAGTCAATCTTTTGGTATTGTACAAAACAAAATATAAAAATAGCACTCAATACGGACTTAACAAATATTCATAAAATGAAAAAAAAGATTGATACTCGATTCTATTCGATACTTGTTATCAAAAGAAAGGTATCGAGAAATACCCTTTTATCTACTTATAATGAGCAATGTCAGTGCATTACCATGGCTATAAAATTGATATAATATATTAATGTTGTCACGCAGCTCTCAAGTTATAATGAGCTGATAGTCTTCAACTGGTTGACCAGATCTTCTCTGATCTTTTTTATATGATCTTTTTTTTTTATATACAAGGAGATAATTTCTGTATCAATTTTATTCGTATCAATAAAGAATTTATTTATTTATTCACAATTTATTATAGCTAAGGAGCATCTCGATTAAATTACCTTTCAAGGAAATAAAATTGCTTTGGAGCTACGATGCTACAGACAGATGTACAGATACACATACACACGTTAAACCCGTTCGTATAGCGTCGGAGGTTAATAAATAAGAATGGGCAGGACGTTCATCGTTACATTATTTTTATTTTCATACTTTTCTCTGATCTCCACTCAAACAGTCAATTAATATTAATGGAAAATTTCATTTTGCTATGTAGCGACTACATAAGATTGAGAAAAATATTGTCCAATTATTTATGTTTGTAGCTTCAGTCGGTTCGGCAGATAGTTTTTCCTTTTTCCTATATATTTTATACAATAATTAAAAAAAAATTAAATAGAAGAATCCTTACTTAGATTTCCATATAATCTTTTGCATTTGATTTGCGTACTGGTAAAAGCAATTTAAATATTTCCACTCTCAGAAACCCGAATCTTAATCTCTTAGCCGGTATTTTCTGAATGAATTCTTTAGCTCGGGAGGTGTCCTATTTTCTAGAGAGGTTAGTCACCTTCCCATCGGCGAGTCTTCTTTGTTTTACACTGAAAACAAAAGGACAACGATGAGAAAATATTGTTCTATGCTAGATAAATATGCTAAGACTTTGTTAAAAATAAACCTACGACGATGCCTACTGACCTTACGCGAAGTAAATTGTTATTAGCTCCTTTACTCCTTAGGAGTTTAATAACTGTATGTATAGATAATTTAGAAGCAGTGATGACCCAGTGGTTGAGACTTCAATGTCTTATTCGGGAGGTCCGAGTTCGAACCCTTCACACAGGCACACACCTCTGACTTTTCTGAGTCATGTCTGTTTTAAGCAATTAAATATCACTTGCTTTAACAGTGAAGGAAAACATCGTGAGGAAACCTGCACTCCTGAGAGTTCCCTAAAGTTCTCAAAGGTGTGTGTAGTCTGCCAACCCGCACTAGGCCAGCGTGGTGGACTATGGCCTAATACCCTCCAATGTCGAATGATGAAGCCCTCCATACATGCAAATTCACAAGCTTGATAGTTTCATCATAATTCAAAATTCCATTAAACATTTAAGGATTTTAATAAATCCCACCTCAGTGTTGGCTCGTTAGAGTATCGAACAAAAACTACTCAGTTGACTTTAATGAGTTTGTATTTCCCAAGTTTTAATCTAGACCCAGAGTAGTGTTGCAAACTACACCGTAGCTAAAACGAGCTAATTTATGTATGAACTTGCGTCAAGCGTAAAATATTGCTTGTGACATAAGATATACTGTGGAAGTTTATTTGTTATGGGGTTTTGTTGTGTATATTAATTATAAATATCTTACTATAAACTTCTCTTCTTGTCTATATCAACTTATCAATATCTGCGTTTACTTTTTAAATAAAAAAGATGTTGTTCTCAACTTTTATTTTATATAAAACTTAATATACTAGTTCTTACATAACTCTTAAATGTAGTGCAGCTCCTTAATTGCCACAAGTGCTACATTTTACAGCGAAGTAGAGTGCAGTGTTTTCAGCTTTGTTTCCATTACTGTAATTGAAATTATGGCTCGGATATTTTCTCTTTAAAGTCAACGCTGTTGAAATATAGCGATGTATGTTTGTGCGATATTCGAGCTCTACGAAAATAAATTGAACATCTGTACTACTGTTGTAAATTAAAGTGGATTTTTAGTTTGCCTTTTTTCATGTTGAAGTCATGAGTCTGAACTATCTTAGACTATATCTCATAATAGCATAGTAGCTATACTGCACAATTACACTTACAAAAGACTACAATAATACGCAATTCAGACGGAAGTCGACCACTGCCTGGGGTTTGCGACGCTTGCGAACCGCTTTTTACTAAGTGCATATAGAAGTATATACGGTACATATACCAAAACAACATTTTTTTTTTTACAATTTTTGTCTGTCTGTTTGTTCCGGCTAATCTCTGAAATGGCTGGAATGATTTTGTCGTGACTTTCACTAGCAGATAGCTGATGTAACAAGGAGTGACTTAGGCTATTTAACATCTCGCCACGACCCATAAGATCAGAGCAACACGCGAACGAAATCGCGTAGGTCGGATAGTTGCTTAAATAAATAATCAAAATATCTTTAAATACACAATAATTTGAAGTCACACGAGATCCGAGAGCAACTAAATCTTATTGCGCAAAACATTGAGTTTTTTTAGTCATCCTTTTTATAATACAAAATACTCCCTCCTCTATTCTCACTGTAATGACAGGTGGGGTCGTAGACCTGTGTTGCCAAATTAATATTCGTTAATCGAGATATCGATCAAATTATTCTAATTATATTTAATATCGATATTTTTTAGTATTAATATTTTAATAAAACCTAACAGTTATTACTATGTTCTTGTTGAGCTTTTTTAAAAATTTTATATTTAATTTTTCTACCGTTTTTAATTAAGCAATTTGCATACAGTTATTGCTTATCACGCGCTGTTTGTGCGGAATAGTGAACTCGCAGCCGAGTCCAAAGTTTTCACGTCAATTTTAACCTTCGATATGAACTGTCCGGTTTTTAAATTATTGATCAAATAAACATTATTATTAATTTTATTTTTTTCTATAATAATAACAGCTAAAGTGATACGAGTATATAAGTCGTAATTACGGATTACGAATTTGATGTTAAACAGATATATATTTTCAATATAGTATTTCAGAACAATTGATTTGGCAATGTAATACAGCCAATCCTATTGATTTTTTCGTGTCTATTGTTCCTAGTATGCTCTATTTCATAACTATAGTTCGTGGTGTAAGTATTATCGTATTTCTTGCCGTTCAGTTTACCTCCGCTCGGACTGTTTCCACATGTTTTGTTTCGCAAACGCCTTTGCTTTCCTTTCTCACATCCTTATGCTATTGTATGCTTTTTTATAGCGTCTAAATCAACACTAACAATAGTCCGTTTTCCTCACCTTTAACGTACCGTGTTTGTTATGAGTTGTTGCTACTATACAAAGCAGTCGCCTTCACTTCGCTCAAATATCGTTATCTTCAAACGCAAGGGAATATTGCTCTTTAAGTATTTTTACAATAATTGAAAAATGATCTCATATATTGAATTATTTTATTTCTCATACAAGCCAATGTAAGCAAACAAGTAGACTTCCTGCGACGTATTGATATTGTTATTTATTTCTAGAATGCAATATCCTGTGTAAACTGAGGAAAATCATACATTGCTCTTTGGCATTTTATTGTTCCTTTATTATTATTTCTACTGTAAACACTTGAGAGAAGTAATGTAATAATTTTTCCACGTTCTTATTGAAATGTATAGACAAATCACTAGTTAGTATAAAAACAAAGTCGCTTCCCGCTGACTATCTGTCCCTATGTATGCTTAGAGTGATTCAAGAGGAAGGTTTATGTGTATAATACATACATAATGTAGTAGAGAAACACTGATAATTTTAGAGGTTTCTAATGTGATATCGTAAATACACTCATTTTTTTGCGCTTGCACTGCTAACGCTGGCTGATCTCTACGAGATAGATCAAAATAATGTAGGTACTACAGTATTGTACACCTTAAAAAAATCTACAAAATAGTCCGCGATGGTATATGTCTATCTCTTAGGTATAACAAACAATAACCATTTTTTATCCTTTACTTTTTACGAGAAATAATGGCTTATTTACGTAGCGATTTTAAACGATACAGCATTAATCCTTATCCAATTAGGGACCTTAAACACATTGTGCATTTTATGTAGATCAATATAGCCCTCTACAGCATGAGATTTAAATGGATATTTCTGAAGATATTACAGATTTAAAATGTACATAGCGGTTACGGCTAAATACACGTGTTAAATTGCACCCGGGCGAAGCCGGGACGGGTCGGATAGTAAATTATATACATTACCTATTTTGACATGTTTAGGAGACATGAAAACAGCATGTCACTTCGGATGTATAACAAGACAAGTCTGGCAGTGACATTGTTCGGAACATCTGACATGATTATAATTAAACAAGCTATTAAACACCCAACGTTGATTAATGATATCGTAGCTATCATTGTTGCAAATTTTGATTACTGTCAATATCTATTAATATATCCTGCCCTGTCACAATATTCAAAACATCATCTTCTACAGGCAAACTCTCATCATATACACATACACCACGACACCAAAACACTATTTTTTACTGTGTGAAATCACTTAACAGACGGCCTCAGATCGCGCAAAAATATCCTAACGGATTTCATTGAAATTTTGTACACATATACTTTATAAATCTGGATTCACACATAGGCTACTTTTTATCACGGAAAAATTCAAAGTTCCTGCGGGATAATTAAAAAATTTGCACCCGTTCGAAGCCGGGGAGGTTCGACTAGTATTAAAATAAAACAAAAGGCTCTCACTTCTGCTTTGATTTGTGGGGCACAGGTGGTCAAAAACCATAAAAGTCTATCCAAAAAGGGTTATTTGGCCTTTGACTCACGTTTGTCATCGTTAAGGAAAATAAACAATGTTTTCCTTTTAAAAGTTTAATTTAACAGTTAAGTGAAATTTTACTATGTAAATACAAGAAAAGCTTTTCTTTGAAGTTAGAAGTCATTTTGGGAGTAATTACCGCTAAAGGCACTGTTCTGTAAACGTGATGGAGGTCGTATCAAAGGTCTCGCGTAGGCTAAGCATGTGATGTCGTCTTGGCTGAGGTAAACGCTAAACGGTATTGTACTTTGATGTAATTCTGACTTTTTTATATGAAATCAGATTTTTAGGACTCTGCCTAATAAATAGAAAAGAAACTTTATATTGGTAAGTAATGTAATTAAGTGTCGTCGTAGTGCTGTATCTCCATTATCTAGGATCAGTTTGTTATGTGCAATAGGTATCGTTTTATAGACTAACTTTGTAAGGTTATACAAGTGCTAAGTTTATTAAAAGGATTCTTAATTTTGAGAAACTTTATTAAATTGTAGAGTATAACCACTTTAGAAGTGATGAAATGATAGACGCGAAATTAAACCTAAAACGTGAAGGAGGCTGTATGTAGGGCTCGCGTGGGTGTTGCACGTGTTATAACGTGTTGAGCAAAACTGTACTTGTTCTATATATTCATTACAGTTTGATATCAAAGGTCGACCTCTCTTATAAAGCTCATGTTAAAATACGTGAGGAGTTTGTGCTATCAGAGGATGGCAGCGCTGTACGGTTAGGCATCTTCTTGACACTGAGACCTGTTCGTAGAAGTTTGCATTGCCAATGCCATTAGAAAGCTACATTATCCCTGAGTAACAAAGGCTATATTTATTACAAGAAAAAATTAGAGATCCTCAGAAATTCTTACTAAAACCAACCCGAGGTGCAAAAAATAAGCCATAAAATATCTTTCATCGCATGCGGTGCTAAAAGTATTGATGATAGAACAAAAAATGTTCTACAATATGTAAAACTTCGCGAGACTACATCCAACTATTGTAGTTATGTCACTACAACTACTTTTTACGTTTTAAAAGTTGATAGAAATGCCTATCAAAATCAGACGATGTTATCCATACCTTTGTATTAATTCTTGTCCAAACAAATTATTTTGTATACAAGACTGATTTTACTAGAATGAACGATGGAAATCGGACATTTCATTCAAAAGATATTACGAAATTAAAAATGTCAATATAAACAAAAAATACCATAATGGCTCTACGCAGCGCAGCGAGCAACGTGGCAAGAGAGAATGGGCACCGAAAAGCAGGAGAGCTAAAAGTTTTAAAAAAATTATGCACCCGCGCGAAGCCGGGACGTGTCGCTAGTATATAATGAAATCAAGTGCAGCTAGTACAGCATATAAGTAATGTTTTGAAACGCATAGGGCGTTGCTCAACTGGTCGATGGACGGCTGGAGGTCGCCAATTGAGGAATTTTCATTATTGTGTTGTGACCTAATGATCTTTTTTGCCTTCTCATCATTGCCCGATATGGATGCTTATTTTTTTACACATATCATAAAAGGAGTGCCTGAAGCCCCCCACATAATATTTTTATACTGTCTTCCTATCTCTCGTGGATGTTCATAATAAGCTAAAACATTGAAAGTCATATTTTTAAGTTGTTTTCTTAATTTTTTTTTTATTTCCTCGAGTTGTACGGAGAGTGTCACAAAGTGTCTTAAACGCAATTGGATCTCCTTTTGCGGTTTCAAACTCTATTGCCTCGGATACTTTTATCCATTGACTGTGACTCCATTATTACAGGGCTTTTGATACTTCGTTTCTTTAGCGCTTGATACAATTAGTACTATTGTGCAATATATCAGTTTACTTTTTTCCGGACACAAATCAGTTTATTTGATGGTTGGTTAATTTCATTAGTATCATTTAGAACATGAAGCCCGACATTGGATCGCCTTTACATACAATTCCAGTCGCAATGAAATGAGCTCACTGAATTGAAAACTATGATCACCAATACAGTCTTCGTACAGATTGCTCATTGAATCCATACAATTTTATTGGTATCATATTTTTTAATATTAATCCATTTTCTATCACAGTATAACTATATTTTTACAATACATAATCAGTAATAAAAGTTTTTTAAAAGTATTTTCATATTAAAAAAATTGTCTAAAGTAATGGAACTATAAGTTCTGTGTAAAGTTGGTAAGCCTTTTTAACTGAAGATCATGTTAGTCTTTTAATACTTAATTTGGTGAATTTTAGGATTGTATGAAAGAGTTCTGTGATCCTTCACCTGGTTTATAAGCCCCGGGCGTTCCTTTTACTTACAATTAAGGGGTTAGGGGTAGTCAGAGACATGAAAAAATCAGAATTTAAAAATAAATCCTTCGAACAGGCACGAGATTTTCTATTATTTGACTTATGATGGTCACCGCAAGATTGGAACTGGGTATACACAAACAGCTATATTAAAATAATATTTTTTTTAATTTTCGTTACTTCAGGTAAAAACATTGTGTAATGATGCCATATTATTAATGTTATAAAATAAAATGATTTAACGGCCAAAAAATATTACTGAAAATTCTCATTTTTTCATATACCCCTAACCCCTTAAAATACTATATTTCGAGCATATTATTGCCATCAAAATAATATTTAATTTAGATGTTTTCATTCATTACTAGAAACGTCTACTTAAACTTTAAACCACATAAACTAGTAGAGATACAGGAATACTGACTGTGTGTGGGTATTGCGTGGGTGAATGTCCGGTCTTGAGCTTTATAAGGAACGTTCAAATACCCAAAGGCGTTAGAAATAATGATATATTATTATCAAGAAAAATATAATTATCTTAACAATATTTTTAAGTTTCGCTAAAACATTCATAATTCTACTCGTGAGGGGACGGGTTAGAATACAATTTTCCTCTGCCGCTGTGAGAGCATCTTGTAAGAGGCTAGTAACCCAGCACTCCTTGGTGGTAGGGGATCTGTTCCCCGACTGACTTGTGACCACCGCCATGCGAATCCGACCGCCAAGTGTCTCAGAAGCGAGCCGCACTCCCCCTCCTTATTTTATCTTTGAGGCGACTACGCATCGGCAAAACAAAAGATACCCGCTAATTTTGTGGATGTCCATGGGCGACGGTGGCCACTTTCCATCAGGTGATCGTCTGCTCATTTGTTCCCTTATCAATCATTAAAAAAAATTGTAACATAGTTGATATTGTTAGATCCGTTCTAAAGTTACCGAAGTAATTTACCTTCAGCAATTTAGTAATCTCACTTTATCATATTTATTAAGCTTTGTACTTAAAACAAGATCCTCAAGTTAAGGTTACTACTCATTAAGTGTGGCTTTAAATATAATAAAATGATATTTCTTTTATCTTAACCAGATGTTGTTCATTTATGGACCTCTATATTTTATTATTATATGTACATAACTACTTTAAATATAACCAAAAATATTCGTAAATAAATGAGACATTTATATTAAAAAATCGATTTTATTTACTTTTATGCGTTTTAAAATGCAGTTGCCTTTTTTTTGTATTATATTGCAAGTCCCTCAAAGCTTTACAAGCTTAGCAGTTGGCATAGATTAAAAAACATACATAGTGTCGTAGAATGTGAGAGAATTTCATAATATATTAACTCTCACCTCCACAACTCGACCTCGCCAACTACAATAGATAATAGAGTAAACTTACGTAGACCTCAAGTAGGGTAACCTTAACACGACACTATAATACTAACTTCCATGTACACTGCGCGACAACACCAGAGAGACTGAGACTGATCTATCACACTAAAGGTTATATATTGTCTACACGTCGGTATACTTGACATAATATAAAATGACTTACCCTCTAATACTACTTTATAAACAGTGTTGCTAAGAATGGATTTAAAAAAAAATCTTACAATTTTTTTTTAATTGACATTTTAAAGATATTTACTATTGAAATAAATTACTAATGATTTGTAAGGAGAAGGGATCTTACGGGAGACTATTAATAAGCAGTTACCCAAAGTTTATGTTTATGTCATTTTAAAGTGATCTGATAAAGCCAGTTTCGAAACAACTGAAGCTGGTATACAAAGTTGTATCAGAAACAGGCTTTCGATTCTCGTGCCACTTTGTATGAGAGTTCTGGTTGTATTTTTATCTTCAGTTGTGCTTATAAAATTTTATGTTTTTTACTGTCTTGTTCTCTTTCTTTGCTGGTTAATGATTCTGATTCTTACTTGGTAAATCGATTTTAGTAAAATTGTATTGCCTTTAAGATACTCGGAGAATATATTTTTTTTCTATATATATCATGCTGTTTATTCCTTGAATATTTAAATTAAATGTATAAACTGCGACGTTATTTTTTTAAAGCTTTTAAATTAAATGTTATTATTAATTATGGTATAAACGGCTAAAAATTGACAACGCGTTTAAAAGTGCGTGCTTTTAAAAGCTTAAATTATGTACAGTCACAACCTATACCTGAAGATAAAAAAAAGTCGTTCACCAACAACTGTCTTCTGCACCTGAGTGGCAAATACTAATGAGTCTATATATTTTATATATATATAAAAATGTCACTGTTTATTATACTCTTATTTAACAAATTATAAAACAGAATGTACTCTGTCGAGTCCAGAAATCGCGCGCGAATGTTGTAATGAACATCTACTCACTTCATACTCGTTGACAGTTAAAATGACCAACGAAAGGATTTCGTTTAAACGAATACGACTTACACTTAAAAGCGTGCTTGTGAACATTTTGTGAATAGCAGACTTTTTTTAGAGCTCTAATTATTATCATGATTTCAACCATTTTATATTTGTATATAGTTTAAAAAATATCAGAAATAAGTAAATATTATTTACATTATGCAATGGAAATATCAGTAATTATTTTCTAAAGGTTACGATAGTTATAAAATATGTATTTATTTAATTAATATTATACATAGGTACTTTATATATTAAATCGACTTATTGCGTATTTCATACGTAATTACTGTGGCCTAGGTAGTATTGAATGATAATATTGTAATTAACCTAAAATAAACTTTATAGTCCCCTTAAAGGTTAAACCTTTTATAATACTTTAAATAAGACATTATATGTTATTTTATGGGTTTTTTTGGTGGCGAAAGTCACATAACGAAAGTAGATGGAAGTCAATATTTTTTTTTTAATTAAAAAGGCTCAAAGAGCTCTTACCACACATATACTTGCGATCTTACTAACCTAAGCTAGCAACTATATCTAAGACTCACGTGGTCCTCAATAATGGTTTAAAGAACACCATCATGCTAATACGTCATTAATTATAGCCAAAATTTAGTTTAAGAAAGTACTCGTCAAACTACCGTGGAACTACCAAAACGCATCTCATAAGTTGTGGAGTCAGTAGAGTCAACAGTTATGAACTAATCAAACTATATTTCTAATCAAGATATGTTTTGTGAATTAAATCTTATAAGTCACGGTTTACCTATCAGGCGTTACATGGACGACCTTAGGTTTTGGTCTCGGCTTAATCGATTTCCGATTCCGTACTAAATACACGTTATTACTCTTTTTTTTTAAACTCTTGTGTTTTTTTTAATCTATACTAATATTATAAAGAAGTAAGATTTGTATTTTTGTATGTAACGAATAAACATAAAAACTACTGGACCGATTTCAAAAATTCTTTCACCATTAGAAAGCTACATTATCCCTGAGTAACATAGGCTATATTTATTACAAGAAAAAATTAGAGATCCTTAGGAAATCTCACGAAAACTAACCCAAGGTGCCAAAAAATTTGCCATAAAATATCTTTCATCGCATGCGCTGCAAAAAGTATTGATGATAGAACAAAAAAATGTTCTACAATATTATAGAACGTATCAATATCTACATAAAAGTCCGCGAGACCATATGTTCAACTATTATAGTTACGTCACTATAACTACTTTTTTACATTTCAAAAGTTGATAAAAATGCCTATCAAAATCAGACCATGTTTTCTATAACTTTGTATTAATCCTTATCCAAATAAATTATTTCGTATTCAAGACTATTTCAATACCTGTAAATTACTTTTTGAATTATTAAAATCGGACTTTCCATTCAAAAGATATTACGAAATTAAAAATATCAATATAAACAAAAAATACACGTCGAGCCAGTATAGCGACGCAGCGCAGCGAGTAAAGCAGCAAGAGAGTGGGCACCGAAATACGGGAAGGCCAATATATTTTTAAAAATAATATTCCACCCGCGCGAAGCCGGGGCGGGCCCCTAGTAGTTGATAAAATAGTTATCATTGTTTTCATATAAGTTTTGGTATACCTAATATCGCATAGAGTAGTACGGTGAACTAATCTCATCTCCTCTACTCGATATCGTTTACTAATCTAAGTGATAAAGTAAACGACTCACGTTATCATCAATAAGGACGACCTAGCAACATTTACACTACTATACACAGTATGAAATTATTTTTCTAACTACCTTAAATCTATCAGGTAGTTGTAGAACAAGTGGATGTATCCTTAATATCAACCAATAGTCATTACTATCCAATTAATAGCTATCAAAAGTATTTATATCAATGAAATTTGTCGTATTAATCATCACTTCGTAGTATAAAACAGTGTCACTTAGATCTTTAAAACTAAACAACGGATTTTGATGCGGTTTTATTTAAATAGATAGAGTGATTCAAGACGAAGATTTATATGTATAATACATCCATATTATAGTAGAGAAACACTGATAATTTTAGAGGTTACTAATGTGATGTCGTAAATACACACATTTTTTCTGCTTACATTGCAAACGCTAGCTGAACTCTACGAGATAGATCAAAATAATGTACTACAGTATTGTACACCTTAAAAAGGTCTACAAAAAAGTCCGCGATGGTATTTATCTATCTCTTACGGGTATCCCACAATAACCATTTTTTATCCTTTACTTTTTACAAGAATTAATGGCTTATTTACGTAGCGATTTTAAACTATACAGCATTAATCCTTATCCAATTGGGGTACCTTAAATATATTGTGCAAACCAGGACGGGTCAACTAGTTGCCAATATTTTGAGATTAGAATTGCCTTCTAATACATTAAATATCCTTTGTTTTTTCTAGTTTTTGGTTCAAATGATAGCATCGCTTTACGTTCGCGTAGGTGTAATAATTATTAACGCCACTTTAAGCCATCAGTGTAAAGTATTGTATAAATTTTAATTTGAGTCTATCGTAAAGCAACGAATTAAAAGCAGCCCACGTTAAAACTTTCGGTTATAAGCAAATTGGTTAGTATTTAAGAAATACGTTAACTTCGCCTTTGCCTTTCATTTATTTCTGCCTACGCCAATTATATTATTATTTATTAGGTATGTCGTTTTCCTTTTCCTTCATAATGCTTTCCAATTACATTTTATTACCAGATTACCAGAGAAAAGAAGATAGTTTCGTTTGAATATATATTTTGTCGCGTAATTCTAGTTTGTAATACGTTCTACTACTATAATTTATTTTTCTAATATACATATACTCATTTTAAATTTACATATCTATGTACTATATACGTACTCTATTGATTCTAGTAAAACATTAATTTTTATATGAGATTAGTATCTTCGACGAGATTATATCAATCAAATTGTAGGTTCATTGTTTATGAACCAGGCAGATCAGTTGTAAGGGATTACGACTTGAAACTGAAAATCAGTGAAGAGAGTCGTGAACCTCAAGAAGGTTTACTTTAATCACGACATACCACACCATCAATCAGTGTTGTTGGGCAAGTATTTAATTTTTTTATTGAATTAGGGAACAACTATTCAATAGGGAATATTTTTAGTGATTGAAATATTGTTACGTTTATCCAATTAATTAACAATGTCTCTTGATAAATGTTGTTATTTTAAGTTTAATCCTTGTATCATTATGTAATAGGTAAGGTAAATGCCTGATCTAAAGGCCACGCTAACTGGGCTGAGTCGAAGTGCGTCGCATACATCGTTAATTAATCACCCACGAGATCAAACGAGCGCTTCTTGTAACTCTAGAAGCATTAGATCACACACATGCTTATAATTTGTAGGACACTTTGATGAGTTTCAGTTGAAAACCCGTGTATAATTGAATTGTAGGACATCCTCTTATCTCCTGTTAGTTGGAAGCATAAGAGCTTGGTACAGCGACCTACTATCGGAAAATTGTTTTCTAACAAAACTAGCCGACAACCTGCTCTTACATTGCTGGGTAAAACATTTTTAAATTACAATAACTTTTTCTAATTCTTCATCCGATTTAAATTTAAAAAAAAAACTATATTTTAAGTTGTTGCAGCAATACAACTATGAAAACCATATTTAATTCCGTGCAATAGTTTTAGCGTTACTATAATACACATATTGCAGTACAATAATAGGTATTACTCATACAATACGCTTTATTAAACTTTATGTTATAATCATTTATCTAATATTTGTCATGTATTTCTGTTTATTAACAGTACGCATTAACAAGTAATACGATATTGGATATACGTCAACAACAGCTATCAAATGTATAATTTGACCCTTAGGAATTTTGTTTATATAAATAAAAACCATATAGAGCATTTAAAATATTCGTTTAATTTACATAATTATAATGCAAAACTATGTATATGTCGGAAGTGTAAGTTCGCATTAGGTTAGTTAGGTTAGCTTTGTGTTAGATTAGGTTTATGTGAGTTTAACCCTAGGTTTAAACAGAGAGCCTGGGCAGTGGAGGCGAGTGTTTTGATCGAATAAAGGATATCCTTAAGAGGAAATCAGTCCACACTTTTTTCATACAAACGTAGTCCCCAGTTTCCTCCTAGGGTAATGAAGTTACAGAATAAAAAATTCCATGCGATATATACGTACCTCTGCCATGACTGTAAGTTTTTTTTTTATTATTTGATTAAAAAAAACGACTTTTTTATTTACATTTGCAAACATCCAGCAAACTAATTATTACAATCTGGACCGATTTTAAAACAAATATTAAAATCGGTCCAGATTTCGAGGAAGAAACAGGGGATTACGAAAGGACGATTTTCTTAATGTTACGTAGGTACAATCAGTTCGAGCTGTAGTTCTCTCTATCACACGGTAAGGGGTAAGCTTGAGGCTCAGCGCGACACCAATATTTTTGGTAAAAATCTATTTTTCAAAAGTGTCGTTCGTACGAAGTCCTCTTAAGGTTTATTAAGCGCTTTGGTCACAAGTCCAAGGCACTGCTTGGGTTCCTGTCAGAATAGAACGAGATGGTAATGTTTAGTTATATCCTGACCATATTACGTCCGTAGTTTCCAAGATAGCCCATCTATTGTGCACATACGATGCTTATGAAAGATTGTACTAAATCTCCCCCTCTCCAGTTCTAGTAATTTTCTCCAACATATAAATTAATTAATTGGTGATAAAAATAATAGTCACTAATTTGTAGATGTCTAAATCCACATCAACGTCGTTTGTTAATTGGATTTAATATTTTATATTGGATATATTGAGCAACTTGCACGATTTTATAATTCAAAAAGCGGAAGACTGACGCCGCTGATGGACGATGACCACGCCGACGCGACGGTGTGCAATCATAGTTAATGATTCGGAAATCCCATGAGAGTCTATTATAAATATTACTAGTTAATAAATAATTTAAACGGCTATAAAGTATCAAATTATAAGCATGGAAGTACAAAGTGATCAGGAAATTGAATAATTTGCAGAAGACGCCGTTAATTTCCTGTCAAAACTAGCGATGGACAGGTAATTTATTGACCAGCAGAAATAAACTGTAATATTTATTGAGATAGACATAGCAGTTTAATAGAGCACGTTAAGAGAAATTAGATTTTAATACATTAAAATTAAATCTAAATAAACATCTAAATTCGGCAAGAAATCTATTCTATTGAACCCTAAATCCACTATATTTAAAACTTCTTTTTACTACCCGATATTCGTTATAAATAGTATGAATTTTGTTGATTTTTAATGCTTTTAAAATACTTAAAATCAGCAAAATTGACAGCTTTAAATGCCGCTAATTTTGGAAAAACTTATATACTAATAGAAATTTGACGATATCATTACTACAATATATGTAATCAAATCCTACTAATATTATAAACGCGAAAGTTTGTAAGAATGTATGGATGTTTGTTACTCTTTCACGCAAAAACTACTGAATGGATTTTGCTGAAACTTTACAATAATATAGCTTACATATCAGAATAACACATAGGCTATAATTTATAATGATATAGTGTGAATTATCCAAAATATAGCGGGTGAAACAGCGGGGCGCAGCTAGTATCTTATATGTAAATTATAATTAAAGTCTATCTTTAAAGGCATAGAATCATTTGGGGCATATCCAAAAAATGTTTGCTAGAAACCTAATTCTGTGTAAATTTGTTCAAGTTTATATATCTTTTAGAAATATTAACAATATTTGAGTATTAGTTATTTAATACACAAAAGAAGTCAAGAAACAAGCGCTTGTCCAGTGAGTTGCTCATGCGAGAAGACTCATGAGAGAACATATAATAAAAACAAATCTCGTAAATAAACACAAATGTGTACGTAATTTCACATTTCAACTCATCTACAATGCTATGGCGTCATGTAGTTCGTCCATTTCCCATCGGTAACTCAATTGGCAGGCAATCTCGCGCCGGCGCCGCCATTACGGCCCTCTGCCGGGGACTGATGAGATGGAAGCGGATTTGCCGTCACGCGGGGTTTCCGCAGACCACACTTTTTTATATATTTTATCTGCATACACGGTTTATAAAGGGGCTTATGTCTATATTTACAACTAGCTTTCACCCGCAACTTCGTTTACGATATTGAGGTATGTTATATTAGACTACAACTAACAGATCGTCTGCAGACATATTTATTAATTTTATGAGATAGTCATACTAACTTTGACTCCCTTAAGGGATGATTTCTGAAAAAATATTTTATATGTGTTTCATAGCTTTCAATGAAGAACCTTCAAACTGAGTTTCATTTGAAAAACTTCAAAAACGGCAAAGTTTCATACTAACTTTGCACCCCCATTTTACCCCCTTCGGAGGTGAATTTTCAAAAATCCTTTCTTAGTACTCCACTACGTTATAAAAGGAACCCCTGTGCAAAATTTCAAGTTTCAACCCCTTACAGTTTAGGCGTTGATATGTCACTCAGTCAGCTTCTCCTTATAAATATATAGATTTCTGTCTCTGAACAGCAATACATCATGATCTCTTATAATTAAGACAGGAACCTAAGCAGTATATTGGACTTGTGACTAAGGTGTAGGTTAGCAAGGCCTTTTATTAGAATTTCAACTCTCGCCTCCGCTGCCCAGTTTCACTGTTTAAACCTAAAGTTAAGTTTACCTAAGCCTAACTTGCTGTACTGAGCAGCAAAGTAAGGAAGCGGATGAATACTCCAGACCCAGGAGCAGTGCAGTAGTTTAACAACGTCTCTGATTGCTTTTAATTAATTAAAAATATATCCAAAAAATATTGCATATTTTTGATCAGCCGTAAAGGCAGTCGAAAATAATCACTAAACATTTACTATTGACCTTACTTTAAGTAAACTCCTTAATTATAAAATTGTTATTTATACTCATACGTTATTATGTGCTATCTGTAAAAATATCTATTTATATATCTCCATTTACTAGTGTATGAAATTAATTTTTCAATATTTCCTATCGACCGATACTAATTCAATAGAAGGGAGAGCCTGTCGTCACAGGTTTTTTAGTATTCTTTACCTATGTGCGGTTTTCCGATAATTGCAAATGATCGATATTACTGAGACGCCGTACGATAGATTGTTTTATTTTTTCTTTCATTGAGGATAAGACCGTACTACAGTTTTGTATTTTTATTTGCGTCCATAGTGATGTCCTATTATGTCTGTCATTTATTCTCTTGTATATAATAACATAGTTTTAAAATTTATTTATTCATCCTACAATTTAAAAAAATAATCCTAATATATTTTCTTTCATTACAGGTAAACAAAAGCTACCAAGCCCATGTTAATACCAATTGCGTTTGAAATACGTAAGTAAGATTATAGTCTAAACAGATTAGATGTATTTCATAAAAACAAGTACTTAATCAAATCCAGATAACGAATCTAAAATGTATCATTAGTTATATAGGTTTGTTTGTATCGCAACTTGTCAATATCATCGTATTTCCATCAGCTTTCGGCTGAACGCTCAAATGAACAGCAATTTTATCGCGACACCCGTATTGCGGGATTGGTTAGGCCCCGCTCAATATTACACAATTTTAGTATTTATGCCTACACACACTCAGCTGAATTTTCACTCTTATCGAAATATTTTATACAAAAATTATGGTATTTAAAACTCATCTAGTGCTGATTCAAAAATAACTGAAACGACTGGCCGCGCGAACTATACGACCGCATTTTAAACATATATGTTGACTTAAACAATAGATATATATATACATATTTGTAATATGCTCGCCAAGACCTTTATTTTGATACCAATCACCTGGTAATTATCTCAATTTAAGTTTAAAATTTCGACATAAAATAAAAAAGCATAAAATTTTTATAGCCTATGTCACCCGTGCTATTATTACGAATCTATTGACACAAAATCATAACCCTTCCTTTTGGCTTCGCCGTAGTCGGGTAAAAAAAGGTATCCCACCTTTCAGAAAGGTGTTAAAATAAGCCTACTAAAAATGAGCTCTTAATATCAAAATTATAAACGGTCTTATCGTTATTTTTTATTTTTGCAAATCAATATCTCAAGAACAGCATGTTAAACTGACAAGGGAATAACGATTTGCAGAGAATTAAACTCTACAAATATGTAATTACATTTTTTTCGTAGAGAAAGACAAGCAGAGAATATAATTTGGCTATTCGGCCAAATGCCAATAGATTATTCGGCGATACGTTTATATTATTTGTATTTAAATGTTTTTTAACAGTACTTTCTTATATTTTTCGATGTTAATTTTTTTTTTGTTCTTGACACAATAAAAGAACAATAAACAATGATACATTACTTGGTCACTCAAGGCTTTTATTTACATAAAAAGTAAACAACTTTAATTACTGATTGACCGTTGAGTCATTATCAACTTTTACTGTGATGAATGAGGTGTTAGAAATCTCATTGGCAATGTTGTTCAAATATTTTGACAATCGACCTATATATAACACACGACCTTTGACTTTATATTACTACACTATTAATGTAATACGTTCGTTATTTCATTCTTTGTTAGCGACACTTTATACTCCGATATACATAACACTGAATATTAATGTCATAGTCGAATTTGTAATCATTATTGGACTTGAAACCAAACTCCACCTGATTGGTTCTCTTTCCTGTTGTTACATTTAGATACTAGTCGACCCGCATGACTTTGTTCACGTGTAGCTCGGCTCCTATTGGTCGTAGCATGATGATATATAGATAATAGCCTTCAACGATAAATGGACTGTCTAACACTGCTGAGTGAAATCTAAACAATTTATGTATCATGTTTGTGTCTAATAAAGAATTATTATTATTTAAATGTATAAAGATTAATTATATTTTAACTGTTATTCTGTCACGTGACGTTGGACGCACTGTGATGTAACGACCATATAAATTACCAAAATATTAAAGTAGAGTTCATTTTTTCAAATAAATAAATTGCATAATGATTCTAAATTAAATATGTTATACATTACATAAATCACAATATGTATCACAAATATATACAAAGTGTACGTGTGACCATTACACATGCTACTTCTACTATGCAGTACATGTTCTGCGGCCGCAACTCGTAAGTGTGGAGGAAAGTGGGCCGTTACGAAAGTGTGGGGTGCCTGCCAAACTTTGCGTACTACATGCCAATACTGACCGTTAATAGCCGCGGACACGGGACACGTAACTGTTATTGTGAGATTTGGTGTGAAAATTGATAGGCGATTCGAGAGCGTTACGTGTTATAACTAAAGTGACCATTTTATTTTTCACTCAAAACGGGACACGGACAACGTGACGGTAGTCTTTCAGACATCCACCGGTCGTACCGAAATCAAACAAAACAATTTCTTCTTCAATTATAGTCACGATGATAGTCTCACTAAAAAAAGAGACAAATATAATAATCAATTCAATAAAATTCATGTCCTTCAATTTGATTGGTGAAGTTATGCGGTATCCCTATTATTTTCCAATCGGATCGGATCGTCATGTCTTATTACCGGCTACGCGCTAATTTTCACGCGATTTTAGAAGACGGGACAGTCTTACGTCCCGAAGCTTTCTTTCGGGACAATGGGACTGACAGCAGTTAACTTGGGTATAACGCGACAGTCCCGTTTAAAACAGGGCTGTTCTGTTTAAAACGGAACGTATGGTAACACTAGTTATAACCATACAGCGAAGCGTTTTCAAACTCTGTTACAAAGAAGAAAAATACATATAAATAAGCTAATTGTCTAAATTTATAAAAATGATTATGACGTCACGACGAGTCTTACTATACTTACAACTATATCACTCAGGTGTATTACGTCACGTCACAGAATGTCTATATTAGCAGAATTTCTTTGTAAAAATATTAATGACCTTCATATATTTTAATATGTATTAATGTTTTTTGTATGTTTGTTGGAGTTTGACAGTCCTGCTTGTATGGATAATATTTCCTGCTAATTAAAAAACTCATTTGATCTTTATTTCAATCCATCTCTATATCATAATATCTGAATATCTTCTGTGTTGTAAGATCATAATACTACTTATTGGCACTTCAGAAAGCTTTAAACTTCCCACAGTGTTCATTCATTAAAAGTTATCGGCAAGTCATTATTTAATTATTACTTTGAAGACGTTTATTATGAGAATAAACTATGACGAAACACTTTATTAATGATCTTTCTTCCGACTATAATATCCCATTAAAAAATTATTTTGAGGAATTTTTGGATTTCAATTTGATTTCTTTTGATGATATAATATGTAATGAAGTTACATTATGGTAAGTTAATTTAATTATTTATTTTGCAAATAGAGAAACTTGTGTTTTACTTTTAAAGTTTATCTAGCTTATAACTTATATCTAAATTTTATAGTTAACTTGTCGACCCGCCCCGGCTGCGCACTTGTGCATTTAACCACGTAGAATGCTAAAATTTGTCAAAAAAAAACATTTATATAATTTGCAATATATTGTTGCTAAATAAAAGTATTCCGGCGCATACAACACTAAACATATTTTATTATTATCCCACAGGTGCTATAAATTTTCCTGATCCAGAATATGAAAATTCTGTGTGCCATATTTCATTGAAATCCGTTCAGCCGTTTTTACGGGATTGAGTAACAAACATCTAAGCATACAAACATACAAACTTTCACATTTATAATATTAGTAATATTTACAGCAAAGCTAAGTTACAGTAATTTTTTTCATGTTGCTTTGTAAAATGGAGACACGGCTATGCAATTTTTGTGATGGATTTATAAAACTGGATAGTTTTAGATGAGGTATACAAGATTGCTAACATAACTTGCAGAACGAACATGCACAGAATAGTCGTGCTTTTAGTAAATCTAGGCAATTATCTAAATAATGTCACTCACTCAGAGTGTCAGTTACTAAGTGAAGTTGTGTTATAAGTTCACTATAACTCTGGGAAAGTATAGCGTGGAACTGTGGTATTGTTCTGCAGTAGCAGTGTAAACGGACATTTCTTTCAGTTTCAATGCTGTCGCGTCAACACTTTCACGACACGTATCATATCTCATGTTTTATACTATTACTTTGTTCTGGTTTTGTTAAAACCTTTAGTTGTGAATATTTCCTTCTTTTCTTGAATGAGAATTTACGAACTGTTCATAAAATATTCAGATCACAATAAAGTCATTCGTTAAAAATTTTATTTGATACCCAAGACAACACATTTTTTTATGTCAGTTAAGGGGGCAAACGAGGAGATGGTAAGTGGACACCGTCCCCCATTGATATCGATAATACAAGAGAGTGACTCTTCTTTAGCCATAGCGCCGCCACCTCGAAGATAGAGTAAGGATGGGGAATAAAGATAAGAATGCTACGGTTTCAGAGGACCCTGATCGAGAACCCAGAGTTAACTAGAACCGTAGCATTAACGGAAAGGGATAAGAGGAGATCGGAAGGCGTCAACGACACTTAGCAGTCGGATTCGAATGCTGGTGGACGCAAGCCAGTCGGGGAACAGATCCCCTACCACCAAGGCGTGCTATGGTTACTCGGCTCTTACGAGATGCTCTCCCAGCGGCAGGGGGGAATGTATCTAACCAATTTAAAATAACTAGAAATTTTGTTATATTTCATGAATTTGTTTACTCTAGAGGGCACTACATTGAATTTGTTATGAGATTGTTTATAACAAGCGGACAATAAAGACTTAACAGTATTATATTTGAGGTTTGTGATATGTTTATTTTCTCTGAACGAATTACACTTCACTTATAAGAGAAAACATAAAAATTTTCGAGCTCAAGAGTAAGATATTCTGGAATTGACAAATAATGTATAGTGAACACTATTTGTCATATATAAGAAGATTTAAAATTTTATGTAAAGTGTTATACACTTTCACTAGTTTTTCACTTAGTTTTTCACTAGTCACATGACATGAGAGATATTCTATATCTTATATCTTCGTTCGCGTGTTGCTTCGCTCCTATGGGTCGTAGCGAGATGTTAAATAGCTTAAGTTACTCCTTGTTACATCAACCATAGCCAGTGAAAGTCCCGTAAAAATCGGACCAGCCATTTCAGAGATTAGCCGGAACAAACAGACCGACAAAAATTGTGAAAAATGTTGTTGGTATATGTACCATATGCACTTAGTAAGAAGCGGTTATTTTAATATTACAAACAGACACTCTATTTTATTTGTTTGTATTGATGTTTATGATATCAGGAATGTTGGATAAGTAGCTGTACATTGTAGCGAGCGTGACTGAAGCCAACAAATTAAAGTGACGGATATAAACAGTTAATTGATTTTTTTCATTTGACTTTTATCATGTATCCGACTGATTCATAATTGAATTTTCTACTGACAAATTGTAAAAAAGTATATTTATTAAAGATATTAAAGTAAGGGTATATATAAATTTTATATTTCCTATCGCCCTGCTACTAATGTATTAAAGCAAGTATTTTCAAATATATATCATTATTACATAAGTGGTGCTAACAATCGTCACTTTCAGAGTTTCCTACCCAAAAAGCAAACGAAATTAACACTAGGATCCCTTTGTTGTCCGTTTGTGATGAGTATCAAATGCTCAGGTATGAGCTGTAAATAAAGAAACGGCCATTTATATCGATATTCGCAACGGAATAAAAACCTATGTATATAATACATCTATCCTAGGCCTAATACCCTCCTCATTCTGAGGAGGAGACCCGGCTCAGCAGTGGGCCATTGACGGGTCGTGATGATAATGATGATGATGATTCAAGTAAGTAAATAAATTCAATCCGGTGTTGACATAACAATGCTATAACATTTTTATGTTTGGATGTTTGTTACTCACTAACACAAAACGATCAATATAACTTACATATAGATGACTAGCAGCGCCCCGCGGTTTCACCCGCTATATTTTGGATAATTCACACTATATCATTATAAATTATACCCTATGTGTTAATCTGATGTGTAAGGTATATTATTGTAAAGTTTCATCAAAATCCATTCTGTAGTTTTTGCGTGAAAGAGTAACAAACATACATCCATACATTCTTACAAACTTTCGCGTTTATTATAAATAGGATATACTTTACAAACGCTACCTTTTATCCCGCAGAAAGAGGAAATTCTGTAGGGAAGATGGTAGTTGTTCAGATTAATATCAAATACAGCGCATAGATACTATTTAAGCTAGAACTATACTTTCATATTATCTTTATATGTATAATAAAAACCGGATTTTAGTCACCAACACCAAAAGACTGTTTCGGTTTTCACCACCAAAGACACGGTGGAATATGTGGGTTTATATGTGTAATACACGCATATTGTAATAGAGAAACCGAGCTAGAATATATTATTACATTCTAAACAGAAGATGTAAGGATATAGTTTTGTTATATTACCGTAAATTAATTTAATTCTAACGTCTATCAAAATGTCCCGTTCGCTGACTGTGACCGTGCTCAGTCACGTTTCTTGTCCGGTCACGACAACGATTGATTCCGCATTTTATTGGTAATCAAGGTTTTGCTGCTAGATAGATTGCTTTCGGGTAGGAATTTAGTACAGGATCTTATTTTATGGTTTTTAGACAGGAAGTGTGGCTTACAAATCAGCAGCAGAGTTACACCCTGAACGTTGATAACGCTCCCCTCTGCTGCCCGACTTCCATACAAAATAAAAAATAATAAAGTAAACTTACGTGGACCCCAAGTAGGGTGACCTTAATCATGACACTAAACCACACTATTTGTACAACTTTAAACGATGTTGACTGTATGAAATATTATTGAACAAGTGGGGTTTTATTATAAAAATGAATAGGAACTACCGACAGTCAAAAGATAACAAAAGTGTTGATAACATTAGGAAAATTGAAACGAGTAATATAAAGGTGAAGTGAAACTAAATTTTGTAATCTTCTAAAAGTAATTTCATTAGTTTTAATACCAGGAAATGTAGGGATTACCGCAATGGGCTTGACTCCGAATAAACGCAAGGTTTTACGAGAAGGCAGGCCGTCTGGTGACCGGCTTTAGCTTTATACTTCGGGCGAGTTCACACTAAAGTGAAAATAAAGATAACTGACTTGATTGTGACAAAGCCCCCTCACAGAACTTTAAACTAAAGGTTCCCAAACTAAATTTGACTGGTTTACTGGTCATCTGGATTATGTTTATCGGTTTTAGGTAGACCACATTTCTCAAATTGCTGATTGTTCATATTTCACATTATCAAATGATACACACAATTAAATCAAACCATTATTTGTGATATTATATCTTGGATTACAAAAATTACACAATCTAAATATATTCTTTTTTACATCTCGCCAACCTTTAATTCTTAAGGGTTCCTTCCTACCCTTTACTGTAACTCGTTATCAATTTCAGAATGAATTACTTAATTCGCATTGTTTTGTTATGCTTTTTTTTTATATTTTATTTAATGGATACCATACCATTTTCTTTGGAGACAGATGAGGGTACCTATTGGTATGGTCTGTCATACATAATACGAATGCTGCTAATATTGGGCTTTTTATATGTGCTCAACTTGCACGCCTAAAAGCCATAAACCTAAAAATTGAATTGAATTGAATGTTTAACTTTTCTGTATAAATATGTAAAATTTAAATACAGTAACGGCCTGCCCTATAACCAAGCCCTAAGACGTGATTTTATTAAAGTGACACGTTCGGTTCCGATAAAAATGTCAACGTCTACGTATCTATAGCGGATACGGTTTTGGTTGTAAACTCGATATTACTGACCTCATACTGCAAAACCTTTCATATCCGTTACAAGTTTTTTGGTTCGTATATTTACCGTAGGCTAGGCTATAATAAATCGGCCCTTGCCAGGAGTTTTATCCGCATAAGATAATTCTAATTCGTAAATCTTAATATGAACTAAAGATATTTCCAGGTTAAGCAATCTAAAACGTTTTATAGTAAAATTCTCTGTATTTGTTGCTTTCTGTAGTTAATGTTTAATTTCATGGACTATCAGCGCTGTGCTTGGTACTGATAAAACGGTAAACGGTCAGTCTATAGAACACGAGGATAATTGCGGGCTTTCTCACCGATAAAAACTAGTTTACTCACTTCCATGTACTTGAACACTATTTCTTTCTGAACTCACCTGACGGTAGCGGCCGAAAGGAGTTATTATAACGAGCCGTTTTTATCAAACCGATCGAACCGACTTCAGACCATATTGAGTTGAAAACACTGTGTTAACGTTTATATGGATAAAAGTAATTTCACCCTTTAGTTGCCTTTAACTTAGCCGCTTGCTACATATTTCTTTAGCAGATGCTTTAGTTGGAATCTTTAGCATAAAGATGTATATGTCAATGTGCAGAAAATATACCGGATATTGTCAAGCTAAATACCTATATAGTTTTATAAATTTTAACTCGATAGGGGATGAGGAGGGTGTAAAACTCATGATCATTTAAATCGTGGTCTATTACCCTCTTAATAGTTAAACAATTTACAACAAACAATTAAAGGCCCGCATCTCTAAACAAAGATAACTTAAAAATCAATTATTGTTTTCTAATTCTTAGTATTGCTTGTTGAATTATAATTTACTAGCTGCACCCTGCGGTTTCACCCGCTATATTTTGGATAATTCACACTATATCATTATAAATTATAGACTATGTGTTATTCTGATGTGTAAGCTATATTATTGTAAAGTTTTATCAAAATCCATTCTGTAGTTTTAGCGTGAAAGAGTAACAAACATACATCCATACATCCAGCTATACATTCTTACAAACTTTCGAGTTTATTAATAGGATTCTTCTTTCTCCTTCTTCTTTGTCAGCCTTTAACTTTCGGGCTATTTCAGCAACTTTTGTCCGCTTTCTTATGATTTTTTAAAATTAATTCAGATGAGATAAAATAATTTACGTAACTGAACGAAAAAATAATTGGCAACATTTTTCCGTTATTAATTTTTTAATTGCAATCAATGTTTTAACATTTTTAAAATCTCAATGAAATAAAATATAATATTCTTAATACGTCTTAATCGGTCTACTTAAAAGGCCCCAAGCCCACATAATATTGTTTTATAGTAAACTGCATTTCTATACAGGGCGAACGTCCCAGTTGTCGCCAGACCGACTTGACCCGCAGCTGACGACCTTATCTGTCTGTTAGAGGCCATAAACATTTCATTTTAACGGTTTCTACGCTGTACACGAGTTTAGCTTGGATCACTATTTCATTTTAAATTGAAATTAGAAATAAAATAGGATAAAACTTTATGTAATATATTTACGAGTAGATGGCGCTATGTTAAGATTTCGGATGTTAGTAACATTATTTCTTTTTTTTATGACTATTGCACCAAATTTATAATGATAAATATTTTCACAAAAAGTGGACTTAATGCTTTTAGCATTTTCGTGTAGGCGTACAATAGGAGAACAACTTTCATATATTTATATTGTAATTATATAAACAGAAGTACAATACAATAAATACATGCATTCATACATACATGTAGATTAATGTTGAATTATATGCATTTAATAATACATATTTTAAAAAAATCCACACTGAGCACATCGCATCGATGTTAAAAAATAGAATCGTATCAACTTTATTTATGAAGATAATGGAACCATGTAAGATACCAGCTACTAGCTATTTATAAAAATTGCACAACAAAGTTTTTATTAAATTCAACACAACTGGGAGAGAAAACTAATGAATTTATCATTTTGAGTTTATGACAACGAGTAAGGATTTATGATGCGAAAATGAGGATTTATTACGGCCACTGCGTTCGTAGTGCCAAAACTAAATACTGCACTGTAACAAATGTATAGCGTTTATCTAATAATAAAGTTTCGATTCTCAATGTGGCACAAAGATACAAACAGTGGAATCGCCAACAATAATTGGTGAAAAAAATATTGGCAGCGAAAACTGAAACAGATTTTGAACGTAAGTGCAAGAAATCGTATTGGTATTCGAGATTCGTTTAATAAAATCATAGATTTAATATGTAAGTATTTAAAAAAACAAGCTAAAACCAATTTGAAATATCTTAACTATTAACAATTAAATAATTTTACTAGTACAGTAGCTTTACAACAAAATACTGCAATCATCAAAATTAAAGGTGTTTACGCCACTGCATTTACTAGTAATTTAACAACTGTTAATTAATGGGAGAAGAGTTGTAGTCTAGTATGACGGCTTGACTAGAATATCCTCTGGGTGTTATACTTTAGATACATTCCTTCAGCGTTTCTCCTAGAATACTCGCGATGCAATAAATAATCAATCTGTCGTGACGACCCAATCGCTACTTCTTTGATTGATGTTTCTCAGTTGTCCAACATTCAAAAAGTAAAAATGCTACACATATCAATCCTACCAACTGGATGCTACTCGAATTATAAGTGTTGCCTACATCATAATAACACCCGACTTAATCATGAGATCAGGTCCATGATACCAAACTATAGTATTATCATCTAAACTACGTACACAAATTCCATATTACATACAAAATTAAGCCGTTTAATTTCATAGAGGATATAGAGTTTTGGAAGACCCAATAAATTCATCTGAAAATTCTATTTACTAACAGTGAGTTAAACATTACAATAAAAAAAAAGAAGTCTTCCCACTTTAGTATTTTTCATATTTATCAACAATTCTCTATAGCGGTCGATATTACTTAAGTTTGATCGGACTATGATTTTTTTTAATCTGTAATATCTTCAAAAATATTCGTTTAAATTTCATGCTGTAAAGGGCCATATTGATCTATATTAAATGCACAATGTATTTATGGTACCTAATTGGATAAGGATTAATGCTGTATTGTTTAAAATCACTTCGTAAATTAGTCATTATTTCTCGTTAAAAGTAAAAGATAATAAATGGTTATTGTGGGTTATCCCTAAGAGGTAGACATATACCATCGCGGACTTTTTTGTAGACCTTTTTAAGGTGTACAATACTGTAGTACATTATTTTGATCTATCTCGGAGGGTTCAGCCAGCGTTTGCAATGAAAGCGCAAAAAATGTGTTTATTTACGACATCACACTAGAAACCTCTACAATTATCAGTGTTTCTCTTCTATATTATATATGTATTATACATATAAACCTTTCTCTTGAATCACTCCGTTGCGCAGTTTTAAAGATTTAAGCATACATAGGGATATAGGGACAAAGAAAGCGACTTTGTTTTATACTATGTAGTGAAGAACCTTCTTCTGACAATAACAAACACAACAAAAAGAGAATTAGCGAAATCAGTTCAGCCGTTTACGCGTGATGCCGTGACCAAGGGAAATAGGGATTCATTTTTATATATAAGATAACTTCCAATAATGTAAAGTACTCAGTCTCATAATAGTCATATTATATAGAGGTTATACTGCATTTTTAAACCAACATTGGGTCAGTTTATTCGACCTCTCAGTAACCTTGCTGTAAAATTCAACTTGTCCTCCTCAACTCGAGTTCCGATCGATATCCGTAGGTTAATCCATTGAAATTGAACTTTTAATATGAATTTATGAATATGTCCTCATTACGGCTTTAAATGGTATTTATATCGGATTTCATCGTTGAAGGTTTTTGTCAAATTGCTTATCTCGAAGCTTGCGAGTAATTGTGAAATAATTCCTTTTATGGTTATTCATAATGGCCATCTATTATTTAATAAGACATTATGTTCATATTATTTATTAAATATTCAATAACATTTTAAAGGAAAATCACTGACTATGTTTTTATTGTTATTACCTTTTAGTTAATATTGTAAACGTTGAATGATGGTAAACTCATAATATATGGGTGTAAAGTTTTCTTTAGTGATTTGTCCTTCATGTTGCTTTAAATAATATTTAAATTTTATGTTTTGTACATTATTCAAATTTGAGGAATCTTAGCACAAGTAACACCATTGATAACTTTTTAATTTATTCCACGACTAGACTTCGTCGGCGTGTTTCTCCGCTCCTATTGGTCTCAGCGTATTGATATATAGCCTATAGCCTTCCTCGATAAATGGGCTATCTAACACTGAAGGAATTTTTCAAATCGGACCAGTAGTTCCTGAGATTAAGCCAATGGTAAAACAGAGCTCGCCTGGTGACGATTATGACTGAGCAGTAGTGTGGTGTCGTGATGCTAGGTCTCCATTACTAGGGTTGGAGTAAGTGTTTAATATTGATTACTCCTTATTCGGTGTGCGGTATCGGCCCCATGTAGATAAAATAAGTTATCTACTAACTATATATAGTGTCCGATGTAGTATGCAACATGAACTTTCGTCCTTCCATCCACCTAGAAAGTTATGCAAAACAAGAGAATAAACGTTAAAGTTTATAGCCGATATAAACAAAACTACAGTTTACGAGCCGAGTGATATGAGTGTACCAGACGGGATGATGAATAAACCGACGAGCCTGAAATAATTGTAGAGCTCTGCTACTTACGTTTACTAAGAGTACCTACTTTTATTATCTTGTTTTCTTGTATTACTAGAATAGCTCCGGTATCAGCTATTTACTTGCTGTAGTGATAAAATGAAACTACAAGATTGTTGTATCTCAAGTTTCTAAATTCACTTTATTTGTTTGATATTCACTAAATAAAATCTAAAAAATAGGGTTTAAGAACAGGGCACAAGGTCACGAAGCTCCTTTACTTTAATAATAATCATAGAGATAGGGAGGAATCAGCGAGAAACCACTACATTTTCCCCCCAAATGGGTATGTACAATGAACTGTTTATTAAAGAGATAGGGAGGAATCAGCGAGAAACCACTACACCGCTATATTTTGGATAATTGACACTATATCATTATATATTATAGCCTATATGTTATTCTGATGTGTAAGCTATATTATTGTAAAGTTACATCAACATCCATTCAGTAGCTTTAGCATCCATACATTCTTACAAACTTTCGCGTTTATAATATTAATAGGATAAAATAAACTGATGTGATCCTTCCTATACCTCACCACTTGCACACTGCTCTAGACGATGTTAACTGTATGAAATGACTTGGACGACTTCCTGAAATTGATTAGCAGCTGTGCTGTATGTAATCGAGCAAGAGGGGTATTATATATTATAAATCTATAGGTATTAGACGACAAATAAATGATACTAACATAAAATAGTAAAATATTGAGAATTTAGTACACAAACACGTAGAATTTTTCAGACTTTATAGACAGAAAACACTATTACATAGTTAACGGAATATTAGTATTTTATTTATTTATGTAATACTTTTTTGCACACCACATACATAACATAACAACTAAGCAAGAAATAATACAATTACGTAATAAAAAGCAGTAAAACGTGGCAGAACAAAAGCCATTATCCATTTCCTCCAGACAACCTTTAGGTTAAGAAATATTTTATTGAGTGGCGAATAAGGTAGTGTAACCATAAACTACATATAAATAATTACAACCTAATACACATAAACAAGATGAACATATACAACATATATATAATTATAAATATCTATAATCATATACTAATAAATATCTTAGATATAATAGTAAATATAAATACATAAACAATTAATAATAAATTCCATGTCATCAGTGTCTGCCCGAGAGTAGATAAAAGTCTTTTACAGAACTTTTAAAAATCGGGAGCGATTTGGTACTCTTATTCTTTGCGGTAAAGAGTTCCATAGTCTTACGGCCTGAACAGTAAATGATTGTGTATAAATTTTAGAGTTATGTACGGACGGTAAAATAAAATTTATACACAAGACTTCAAGTCAACAAGTATGTTATTATATCCTGTAAAATAAATTAAGTTTTAATTTTTGGGCATAATATTGGACATAATAATGCATACAGCATTAGTATGTCCAATTTTATTTCATTATTATTTGAAAATACAACTTGCAAAATAGTTTTTGCCATTATCAGACAGCTCGAGAGTGACACCTGGATAATCATAGCCATAAATCATTCTCAATATGTCTTGGGTTTACATTTATCACCCTCTTACTTCGATGGTATCTACAGTTATTGGAATTATTATTGCAATATCATTATGTTCATCTTGTCATGTTCATTTTTCAAAACGACATGTAAGTTTGTCCAATTAAATCTTTATGTACTGTTAAATATGGGTTTATTACACGCAGATCTACAGTATCATGGCTTGATGACTAGGTTATACGTTAGACACAGCTACAGTATTTACGGCTTGATTAATCGCGATGCAATAATAAGCTGATAAGCTAACTACTGGGCAACTTTGAAAGTAAAATTCTACTCAAATCAATGTTGCCAACATCCTAACTTACACTGCTAAAAGTAGCTTAAAATACGAATGGGTGTGATAGTCTATAGAAGAGCTAACAAAATCAATAAATTCAACTTTGAAGAGATCCAATTATAGCACGATCATGTAATTAAGTTACATCAACAATGTTTCGTTAGCACGTTGTTCATAGCAGATCAATGCAATTAATATTAATTGTAAGTTTATTCCTTCATCATTCTACTTTATACTATAATCACTATCTTAATAATTAGATGACATTATTCATTGTCAATTAATATCTATTTATTATATTTACGTATTGTTTATGTAGTTTATTATAATTGTATGTATTTGGTTGTAACATATCAGTATTAGTATATTGAAGCTACATCACCTTCTTTATTTCAACCTCCGTTCCTGCCAAGACAGGGTTGTCTGGAAGAGATGGCTAACTAGTCATAAGACCGTCCGTTGTACTTCACATTATATTTGCTTTTTTATGTGTTGTACAATAAAATTATAAATAAATAAAAAAAAATAATCTGTACATAATATTATATTTATGTATATTGTGAAATACAATATACAGAAGATTTCGAAGAAATCTTATTGCGAAGTCGTTATAACAACGATAGAATATTTAATTATAATTAATGACAATAACATAGTTTAATTACGAAGCTATACTGGAATGACCGACTAGTACTTCCAAATGCAAAATTTTCAGAATAGGTATGACTAATAAGTTCTGCTATTGAAAGTATAGTAATCCCTGGAGCTAAGCAAGGAAGAAAGGGTGGACTTGTAGATCGTAACCCCCTGAAAGAAAATAAAAAGCTTGGTACTGTATCTCAATATGACGTCACAGTGTCGGGCTTTCCTGCCCCTGACTCATCGATGCGGGGGTCTCGAGAAGCCGCAGAATAGACGCCAGGACTGGAGTGACTAACTCTATATATACATACACAAGTACATGATAACACAGTTATGAATGTAACCTACTATACTGCTCGTACTATAAGTTACAATAGCAATAATGATTTTGTTTTTCATAGGGTAAAGAAAAAGGGCATGTTGTTTAGTAATATTATCGAACTTTAATAGTTGTTGTATAATTAAGAACTAAGAAGAACAAGAGCTGATTATATTAAATCTATAAATAAAAATGTATTCTACTTACTACTGATAGTATTAAGAGCAATGATATTTTTTTGATTATGATCTAAAACCTCATCTTGAGACAGAGATTCGGGTCAGTAGTCGGCCATTAATGAGACAAGCTGATGACGAATATAAACTAGTCGACCCTTGTGACTTCGTCCGCGTGATGCTCCGATCCTATTGATCTTAGCGACATGTTATATAGCCTATAGCCTTCCTTGATAAATGGTCTATCGAACACTGAATTTTTTCTGGGATTAGCGCGTTCAAGCAAACAAACAAATTCGTCAGCTTTATATACTCGTATTAGTATATAGTTCTTGCATACTATATTAGTATGTTAATTATTATTATCTTATAAGATAATCACGTCAAATATCTAATGTCTTACGTCAAGTTTTTTTTTTTAATTTAATAAATTCCCGATTACTTAAAGTTTCCTCAATATAAAAGGACGAAATCGAAATGTCTCAATTTTTTTGTAAACCCTTTTTCCAGTTTAGTTGCGAGTTGGTCGGAGTGATGTAAGCGGTTAAAAAACTACTGTAATAAATATGGTTGAGTCAAGGCGCTGCCTACGTAGGGATAATATAACCGACGCGCCGTTTTTGGACAAGTGCCTTTACGGTACGTTCGCTTTTAGAATTGGTATCATTGACTCGCTTTGATACTGTGAATACGAGTAGCTATACGAATATATTTTTTTATATTTAAAACTCGCTCTTTTAAGAGAATCTATAGTCATCATAACTATTTCAAATTAGCAAAATTCTTCTTCAACTATGTTTAAAGGATATTAACTAGCTGATGCTTGCGACTTTGTCTGCATAGAATAGGTAATAAAAGTCTTAATTTCGTGATAAAATATAGTCTTATGTTCTTCTAAAACTTTCCCCTTTGTCTTCACACCAAAATCCATCGTATTCATTTCAATAGTTGAGGAAAGACAAGAGTTACCATTCATTTATGATATTTGTAGTAATATATACTATGAATTAGTTAACAACACCGTCATCCGCGAGCAGTTTCTATTATTTAATTTAAATTATACCCACGTAGCATAAAAAAGCAGTGATGGCCCAGTGGTTGAGACTTCAAGTCATACTTGGGAGGTCCGAGTTCGATCATGGGCACACCACCTCTGAATTTTCTGAGTTATGTGTATTTTAAGCTATTAAATATCACTTGCTTTAACGGTGAAGGAAACCATCGTGAGGAAACCCGCACTCCTGAGAGTTCTCTAAAAGTTCTCAAAGGTGTGTGAAGTCTGCCAACCCGCATTGGGCCAGCGTGGTGGACTATGGCCTAACCTACCTCATTCTGAGGAGGAGACCCGGCGCAACAGTGGGCCATTGACGGGTTGTGATGTAGATGATGATACCCACGTAAACATTTATAACAAGACAATATATGTAGAAAATGTAAATAAAATATTAAACGTCTCCAATTTAATTTTTCTTCATCATGAAATACACATCTTAGAAAATAGTTCTTTACCTAATATCTTTTATCTAATATTTATAGCCAGTCTTATCATCACTTACAACCTCTTCCATGAGTCTTTGCTTACTATAAAACTTAAAATAATAACATTCAATACTTCTAGCAATCACGTATATATAACCTCTGTTCCGATAGATTTGTGTCAGTTGTAAAACGGAGCTCGCCTGGTGATTACAAAGGTGTGTGAAGCTTGTGTGGGGCTCCATTGTGATAGATTTTGTGTTTAGAATTATATTTTTTTGAGTTTCATCTAAAGTGCATATTGTTTTTCTTTTTTTTTTTTACGGGTTACTGTGCAGTATAGTTTCCATATAGATAAAAAATTGAACGTTGATTAAATATTTAAAATGTATTGCTAGCACCCATTATGATAAAGCCGAAAGCAAAACAACACACATGGAGGATGTATGCTTTTCGTGATACTAGACATAACCATGCAGGCACATATTTCGTTCATTTAATTTGGTGAATCATTTAGCTTGTTGACAACAGACAGAAGGTGATTAATAAATTAGTGTCATTATATGTATCATAAACTTTATTTTAATCTACGACATAGTTTCTTGATGAATTAATTATTAAATATAATAGGTAACCATTTAACTAAGTAATATTCTATAACTGTTACACTTTATAACACTTTGTCACGTTTCAACCTTCACTTTAATAGTTAATTATTCACTGTATGAAATTACTCATCAAACTGGTGCTGCTCTATTTGGTTCCAAGTTATAATGTATGTGAAGCAGTCGGGTATTTTTAAAATATATAAATATGCCAACTACTAAATTAAATCTGTTACAATCTTTAAAAACTGCCTAAAAATCTTTATCGTAACTTCTCTTTCAGGTTTATCTTAAAATGTAAAGTTTATTCTTGTGACATAGCACTTATACGTTGCAACATTATTACCAGTTTCGATTAAAAAGCTTATCTTGGTCGATACTAACCAAAAATCAATCTTATGATGTAAAAATATTGAGCAACTAAATAGTAGTTTTACATTAGATGCATTTGTAATTACAGCGATCTTAAATAATTAAACAGTTATGTAGTGGCACTGTCATATTACTAAATTTAAATATTTGGTTTAAACTCTTTTGAGATCTGTAAGAGACTCCCAGTGGACCTTTATTATTTTTGAAATAATCACAAAGAAATATAAGAGCTCCACTATATTATGCAATAATCCTACTAATATTATAAACGCGAAAGTTTGTAAGAATGTATGGATGTTTGTTACTCTTTCACGCATAAACTACTGAATGGATTTTGATGAAACTTTACAATAATATAGCTTACACATCAGAATAACATATAGGCTATACTTTATAATGATATTGTGTGAATTATTCAAAATGTAGCGGGTGAAACCGCGGTGTGCAGCTAGTTGTTAAATATTGAAATAACGATTATTACATGATAAAAAATCTTACTATTATTATTAATGTGAAAGGTCGTATGTTTGGATATATGGTTTATAATCTGGCAGCACATAGCTACTTTTTATCCCGGAAAATTTTATAGTTCCTACGGGAAAATGAAATATTTTTTGAACAATTGACTGTTTTTATTTATGGGATGTATTGAAATGTTAAATTTTTTTTACAATCTAAGTAGATACACGTATCAAATTGCACCCAGGTAAAGCCGGGGCGAGTCGACTAGTAACTTTGTAAGTTCGTTTTTGAATAGTATAAGTTTTTAGATCTTTTTTTTTCTTGTGATTATATTTACTTAAAAACTTTAACGCAATAGTTACGTTTTTAGTTTTTATTGCAGCGGTAAACTCAAGGGCGTAAAGTCATTCACATCCATTAGAAGGGAGGGCAGGCCGCTAGTACAACATAAACACAGATAACCTAATTAACAAAGCAACATAGAGTCGATTGGATGACGTATACATGTATCAATATGTATGTTTTCCTCTAACGAGACAATTAAGATAATAACATATTAATAGATTTGCTATGATTCTGTGAATAAGTCGCTTTCTACATCGAGTAACGGAGCAATGTAAGTTTATAGTTCAACCTTTCCTTACACTTTTGATCTCAAATTTTCTACTGATCAGTCTAGTAGTAATAGAATGTTGTGAAACACGAACCAAAGCAGTGCCTGGGGTTTGTAAACCTGGTTTATAATTCATTAACATTCGCCTCCTCTGTTCGAACTCAATAGGTAAAATATTGCTGAACCAACGCCTGGAACTGGAGGGTTAATATACTTAACAAATAAAAACATCATTTAATTCAACATATCATTTTGTGGCGCATATATCTTTATATACATTATATTAAGATATCGATATATAATCAGATTGTCAATTTTGTGTGTTTAATAATACGTATTAAGTATTTTAATGAATATAAATCACAGGTTATATTAATCAAAACAATTTTATTTATTACTATCTGACCCAGCATTCGTTGTTTTGCCATATAAATTAAAAAAATAATTAATGTGTGCGATTCACACACGATAGAAGTGAAACTTCAGTAAATCGACAAAAGAATGAGATGAATATATATAATAATATAAAATAGTATGTATATTTCTGTCTCATTCTTTCCTACACATTTTTGTATTTGTGTCTCTTACCTGTCGTTTTGTATATTTCTGTCTCATTCTTTCCTACACATTTTTGTATTTGTGTCTCTTACCTGTCGTTTTTTCCGTTGCATCCGGTTTGAAATCACAACGATTCTAAAGAAGTTTCACTTCAAAAATTGGGCTGGGCCACCCTCAACATTTAATCGATTCTCAAAACTTACTCGATATGCACACAAAATTTCATAAAATTGATTCAGAGAATATATTAGATTCTGATTCTGACAATATCATCTGCAGTCATTTAGAACGTGCGTAATATGACAAGCGCAGGCATTGACAGTTTCGCTCCTGCCTTTGACAAACCTACCATGCGACAAATGGACAGTTGTACAATTCAAATACATACAAATAACCCAATATATTGACACAGATACCTCGCTCGTGTTATGAGAAGAAACTGGCGTGGCGCTGACAGCTCTCTCTTTTCGCCTTTGATGCCTTTTCATGAAAAATCTATATACCCTTGGGAGGAAATCTTCGCAATATAATATTTTTTATTTAAAAAACTTTAATGTCTGTTGCATGAAAGTTAAAAACGTCAACATACATTTATTACCTATTTTAAATCTTATCACCAAGATGATAGTGGTTTCCTAATTCTACGTCTACAACTAAAAATAATAATATTAAATATACTTTATTGTACACCAAATATTACAATAGTAAGCCAAAAAGTTACACCGCAAAAGAAATATATGTACAATAGGCGGCCTTATCACTCAGAGCGATCTCTTCCAGGCAACTTTGCGGTGGAGGAGTCATTTATTAAAAATACAGTAGGCGCACTCATTAAAAATAATAAGCAAATCAAACACTTCAACTTATATTAATACATACACTACAAGCATAAATACGATGTACTTACATATAAACAAACATATATTTATTAGATAAATAACTAAATATATGTCGGAAACTAAAATAAGGAAATGGATGGATGGCCTATCTCAAGAGCTATACGGTCAGGATATAACTAAACGTTACGATCTCTTACTATTATGACAGGAACCCAAGCAGTGCCTTGGACTTGTGACCAAGGTGTAGGCTTAAGGGATCCCTTAAAGTAATTACAACACTCCACTGCTTAGTTTCACTGTCTAAGCCTAAGATTAGACTAACATAAACCTAACCTAATACTAGGCTAACCTAAACCTAACTCACACCTCCGACATATATATAAACTAATTGATAGAGGACACATAAAGATGCAGTTAAATCTAATAGAACGACACAGCTCTTTATAAAATAGAAAAAAAAAAACAATCTGAGTACTTTAATCAAGAAACATGTTGAGTTAATTTATTTTTTTCTAACTGTATAACGAATGAAACGGAAGTGATAGGTATTGATGAATGTTTAATATTGTCTGTATGTATACAACAAGGTTGACACTGACGGCGCCCGCTGCGCCGCCCGTCCGCCCGTCCGCCCGGCCGCTCTCGTTACTGACCCGGACAGGTATCCTTGTATGTCTAAATTGAATAAATTTACATTTATAGCATTTGTAGACTAGGTTATATAAAACGTATATTGAATCTGGATTGAGATTATTTATTTGCGACATCGCTATAACAACATTTTCGTGATCTGAATAGAGAACTTGTGTAGGAGTTACTTTCATATGATATTCTGACTGAATAGAATTGATAATCATCATTTTTCAAAGTCAAACCTATTAAATATAAGGTTTCTTTTTTTATAGAACTTACATAAATATTCTATGAAAATTGCATAACTGTCTACTTAAGAATGCACTTAACAAACCTTTGTATTCTTTGCTATGAAATAATCAGAATTTCTTGCGAAACTTCATAACATTTCCTGTAAGCATTATATTATTTGTATACAATTTGTGGTTTTGCGAAATCTCACTTAAACAATATTAATATAATTTTATAAATATGCAGAAAATATAAAATATTACATTACTGTTTTAATGGATGTAAGGGAAAGTTGTACCAGTCTCTCCCTTTAACTGACTATCCCACCTGCCTGTGCACTGATACGAAACAGACAAGACACTAGTAGGCAATTGATAATTAATTTCCCTTCATTTAATAGGGACTTGAAAAACCTGTGTTCAGCTGTGTAGGGTCTGTGTAGGGATTAAATAGGACGTGTGTTTTTAGATTGATCCTCAATCGCTAAATAGAAAATTTATTGATGCTGCAATGCCATCTGTTGGCGGGATATAATGATAAAAAAACCATGAAAACATCATAAATGAATCAACTTTACGTTTGGTTATTACTGTGCAGCAATTACTGTATAGGAGGAGGAGCTCTTTCATAATATATTAACTCTCACCTCCACCACTCGACCTCGCTAACTACAATAGATAATAAAGTAAACTTATGTGGACCACAAAAAGGGTGACCTTAACACGACATTATAATACTGTCTTCCATGCACTCTGCGCGAAAACAGCACTTATATATTATCTACAAATGTAGCAGTTATATATTATCTACAAATCGGTATAATATAAACAGTGTTGCTAACATAACGTATTAAATAATGTAATTTACTTATAGCTCCTGAGTATAAATAGGTTACACAACAATACTAATACAGGACGTTAGATAGACGACCTAAACAATGCATCTCCTAAGACCAATACTATAGTTCACACAGTACAGTTAATCTTGTTAATCAATCACCAACATCCTTGATTACTTGAATAGTTGGATAACTGCAATATAGAATATAGTTAAATATTGATTTTATTTTAGAATATGCACCCTCCACTCCTCGTATCACTGCGCGACTTCGTTCGCGTGTTGCTCCGCTCCTATGGGTCATAGCGAGATGTTAAATAGCCTAAGTTACTCCTTGTTACACCAGCTATCTGCCAGTGAAAGTCCTGACAAAATCGGTCCAACCATTTCAGAGATTAGCCGGAACAAACAGACAGACAATAATAATAAAAAAATGTTGTTGGTATATATACCGTGTATACATCCATATGCACTTAGTTAGCGGTTATTTTTAAATTACAAACAGACCCTCCAATTTTATTTATTTGTATGGATAACAACACTATTTTTTATTATTCCAAACAAACACATGGAATAATCTTACCAATAATATTATAAATGTGAGTTTGTATGTTTGTTATTCATCCACGCAAAACGGCTGAACGGATTTCAACGAAATGTGGAACTCAGATACTTTATAATCTGGATTAACACATAAGCTACTTTTTATCCCGGAGAAAATCATAGATCCTACGGGATGATAATAAAATACGTTTACTGTCCTATGCGCCTGAATATTAAAAAAATAATTTTTACGATTCTTCTGAAAATTTAAAACAAAACGTTGACAAAGATTTCAGAAACCAGATTTTGTTTTTCAGTGGCGTAGAGGAAAATCTGCTAAAGGTACCTGAATCCTTGGAGGAGAATGAATCTTCATTATTTCGGATCTATGTGTTACTCTGATGTATAAACTATATTACTGTAAAGTTTTATCAAAATAAATTCAGTAGTTTTTGCGTGAAAAAGAAACAAATATACATCCATGCATCCAGACATCCGTGTATAATATTAGTAGGATGATTGTCATAAAAATGGCGCCAATTGTCATATGTTTTTTAAAAAAGCTCTATTAAATAAAATAAATAAATAAATAAAAAGTTTTTATTTTTCATACAAGAACTTATTACAAATCAGCCATACCATTAACTACATTAATATCCTATTTGCAATGTATGTATGTTTGTTAGGGTGAAACCTGGCAATTCAATTTTGAAGCATATGTCTTCAACCAATTGAGCTAAAATTTTCTATACAAGTTCAATTTGGATGACCATGCATGGTTAACTTTGTGACGTCATTCTAAATCCGAAGTTACTCATTCACGAGAACTATTACGATTTCTTAAAGATATTATTAATTTTAACGTATCAAGCTTTCATAAAATAGTGTTTTATATAAGCAGACATAATATTAGAAGATTCCCTTTTACTTGACTGCTATGGAGGCAAATAAATACTTAAGATTTTTCCATTTTTAGTCTGACTATACAATAACAATCAGATTTACTTAGAAATCGACGGATTAGCTTCCTTATTAAGCGGTGGTGGTGGTGGTGTTCAGTGTCGCGACTGGGACGGAAACTAGACGTGCATGTTTAACGCCTTCGATATTTGCTAAATGCAAATGTTCTTTGTTTATTTTTGCATATTTTAAAACGCCAATTACATATCTTTTATAGGAAGTAAACAATAAACAAATGTAATATATTCAAATTAATACAATATTAAAACTTAGAAGATATTTAGTTGTTTGTTTGCAGACAAATGGCATTTTTTATGGTAAAACTGAAACAGTTATTGGTTAAATTAACCAAGACTTTTCCGATAAACATATTATGATACGATACAGAATAGCCTAAAAGATAAATACAATGGATTTTAAACAGGAATCTCAGCAGAACCTATGGATTGTATAGCAATATCGTAACATAACATTAACTAAATTGAGTTACAAAGGTAACGACTCCTGTAATCCTCAATAAATATAAATCTGACTCTGTGAAACTGATTGACTCGAAGACAGTTTGCTATTATTTTTCGCGAGTTACTTTTCATTTTTTATTTTTATTTAATGTACTGAAATATGTCATTAATTTTATTTGTTATTTAAATTGTAAAGTATGCTCGTAAGGTTGGTTGAAAAAAACGAAAATGGTTGTATTTATTTGCACAAACAAAGGAATAAGGTCATGTCGCAAGTCTCTCACGCGTAGAAAGTTGCGATTGTTTGCTGTTCGGGGTTCAGTTCTGACGCCAAGGATTGAGGATACCTAGATTTTTATTTGTGGAATAAGAACAAATTATAATATACTAGGGGCTATTAAAATAACATAGTTTTTTGTTATCCTTGGGTCTTTCGAATTTTTCAGTATAACGAGGATTATATGCTACTTATGAGCCCTTAAGGTTATTTGTTAAAGTAAATAAACGATATCAAATTAATACAACAATAACATTTACTAATTTTAGCTTTTGGTCCTATGGTGATTGAAATATGCATAAGATAATATTGTACTGTGATAAAATATTCACGTATTTTATCTACCCACTCACTTATCGAATAACTTATTATCTCTATCATACACACACTCGTTCATCAACTCAACTACCATTTCATTCACACAATCTTTCGCCGATTTTATGAATTATTTAAGGAAGAATATGATTTAATTCACCAAGTACTTGGTCCCCCTTGGTCACGGCATCACGCATAAACTGCTGGACCGATTTTACTAATTCTTTTTTTGTTGTGTTTGTTATTGTCAGGAAAAGGTTCTTATGGGAGAAAAAATTTAAAAAGTAGTTCGGAAAATTAGAAAATTTAAGAAAACTAAACGATATTAACTTTTTAATGTAAGCTTTTGTAACAGGACAACTCAAACTCAACGTCTGTCGGGTCAGCTAGTGTATGTGTATTAATAAGAACACGTACTTAATGTAATGTTCATTACAATCATAAAAGGTTTCATTAACGATATGATAATAAAATGCATTTGCATTCTCTTAAGTCCTATATTACTCTACAGTGCGATCTCATATCTAAGCTTTACCGGGTCAGGCGGGTGAATGTCCCTTTAGGATGATCCACCATCTAAGTATAGCACTGCACTTTCAGAATATTACTTAATTTTAGATACAAACTCCTACTGGATCGCTGTAAAATGTTCGCCATAAAATTTTAAAGGTCGAAAGGTAAAACAATTTTCAAACTAAACGTATACTAACAAAGGCTTTATTGCATACTAGCTGCGTCCTGCAGTTTCACCTGCTATATTTAGGATAATTCACACTATATCATTATAAATTATAGCCTATGTGTTATTCTGATGTATAAGCTATATTATTGTAAAGTTTCATCAAAATCCATTCAGTAGTTTTTGCGTGAAAGAGTAACAAACATACATCCATACATTCTTACAAACTGCTAAGTATATAAGAGAGATATGATACCCATTACTGTACAGCAACACGTATACACATGCAATTTAGACTGAGGCGAGCGGTGCCTGGGGCTTGAGACCCAGGAGCAGGTTTAAAGAGCTCTTTCATAATATATTAACCCTCACCTCCACCACTCGACCTCGCTAATGATAATAGAAAATAAAGTAAACTTACATGAACCTCGAGAAGGGTAGCCTTAATCACGACACTATAACACTAACTTCCATGTTCACTGCACGAAAACACCAGAAAGACTGAGACTAATCTATCGCACTAAAGGTTATATAAAGTCTCCACGTCGGTATACTCGAAATAATATAAAATGATATACCCGCTACTACTACTTTATAAACAGTGTAGCTAACAAAACATTCGCGTTTATAATATTAGTTGGATTAGGATTGGTGTTTACTGTAAACAATCGTTTTATAGTCAGCACTATATTAATCCTTTTTGCACTAACGATTGTTTACGTTACTTTTACGCAAGTAAGTAATATAATTTGATAGATAATACAAGCACATGACAATCTACGTAATCGTTAAGATAAACGAAAGACATTATTCGTTATCATAAACCAAGTTATTTTCCAAAGAATAACAGTTTTTGTCGCTACGAAAACAAAAACGTTATTTCCTGCTAATCTTGAAGTTGTTATTCATAAAAATATATTGATCCCTTATGCATTAACAGCAACATGTAATAGTTTTATATATATAGAATAATGTATGGAAGGTCAGCTTATATCGCGAAACTATGGGATACAGTCAGGAAGTTGCCAATCCAAAAAAATTTCCATCTATAGCGTTGTTACTTGACATGGAATTATGTGTAGGTTTATAGGTTACTAGGATTTCGTCCGCGTGATACTCCGATCCTATTGGTCTTAGCGTGATGATAAATAGCCTATAATAGCCTTCCTCGATAAATGGGCTATCTAATACTGAAAGAATTTTTCAAATCGGACTAATAGTTCCTGAGATTAGCGCGTTCAAGCCGACAAACAAACAACCCGGCTCCCAAAGCCGAGCGATACTTTACACAATTTTCACTATATGAAATTACTGTTCTGACTGGCTGGCACTGTTAAATCGGGAGGGTATTTTTAAAATAAACTAGAAAAGTTACTAGCCAATCACATGCTATGCGATATCAAGTAACATAACTTTCGCCCCGACTTATGCAAGGTTATTTCGTAGTTAAAAGTAAAGTATGCTATTCAAATAAAGTATATCGTTACATGCTAGTATGATAGGAACCTAAAGTATGAGCTGAATGGCACGCCGGCGATCCTTGACACGCTAACACCGCGTCTCCGCTCGCACTCAGCTATGTACTTACAAAGTTGTGGGAGAGACGAAAAACTAAAATTATTTAGCTCTGGCCTATTTATGTCACATGCGAGTGGCACTTTTTTTAATTAAGCGGCGACTATTTTGTGAGAACTACCTGATGTTTTTAATGTCACACAATATTATTTGAAATGTGTGTAATAAAACAAAAATAGAGTAGTAGGGCAAGACACACTTGAAGGACAAGCGAAGCTAACTGCACAATTACTGCACAGACGGAAGCCGAGCAGTGCCTGGGGCTTGCTTAAAACTTCTTCAGTAAAACAGCAATTGTACTAATCAATTTATACATTCAGCGATATCTCTATAAATATATATACAACTCTGAAGTCACACGAGTTCCGAGAGCAACTAAACTTTATTGTGTAAAAGTCCTCCTTTTTATAATACAAAATAACCCCTTCCTCATCTATTCCCTCTAAAATGACAAGTAGGGTCGTAGGTCTGTAGTGCCAAGTTAATATTCGATATATTATAATTATATTTAATATCGATATTTTATAGTATTAATATTTTAATAAAACCTAACACATATATGGTAATTTAAATAATTTATAAACTAAATTACAAAATAAAGACTGCATATATTCTTAAAACAAATCCATCTCATCTTTGTTCTTTTCACTAGTAAAATAAAGAGAAAGTTAGTCTAAACTAACAAGGTTTGGAGTGCATAGAACTGCAGTGAAATGTCCCTGCCAACTTAGTATTGTTTCACTGGGAGCGTCGCACAATGGACTACGCTAAACTTTGTTTTTCACTCTGATGCTATTACAATGACATACAGTATGTTATTTTTGTATATGTTTTATTAAAATTATTAAATATAACCGGTCCTCCCTCTAACCTCTTGTGGTTTTAACAAAACTATGGCCGTAGGATGCATTAAATTGGTTGTATTTCTTTCTAAGTCAATATATTTTAGATAGATAGATAGATAGATAGAAGACTTTATTGCATGCAAAGGGCGACCTTATCACTGGGTAGTGATCTCTTCCAGGTAACCCTTCTATAAGAGAAATACAGTAATATAAGGCGATAAGTCAACAAAACGTCATACAATATTTGATAAAATATAGTTTGTAATCGTAAGCTTCTAATAAAAAAATAATAATAATAATAGTAATAATAATATAGACAGCATAAATTAGCGGGATGATAATAGGTGGATCTTCAGATTACTTTTGAATATATTGAATGATGCAGAATGGCGTATCTCATAAGGCAGCATATTCCACAGCCGTACGGCTTTAGCTGTAAATGAGTTGTTGTAGCATTGTGAGTTTGATATTGGCATGTTTAATTTATTATTCAAACGAGAGCGTAATGTGAGTTGAGAAGAAGTGCTATTTGCGAGGTAAGAGAAACGCTCTTTTAAGTAAGATGGAGCAGATGGATGATTAAGTGTAATGAACAAAAGCGTCAAAACATGAAAATCACGACGTTGTCGTATAGGTAGCCATTTCAGTTGCTCACGGTATTGCGATACATGGTCATATTTCCTTAAGCCAAATATAAATCTTATAATAAACCAAATATTTTATTTACGCGATATCCTATTAATTCATGACTCAATTTCATTTGTCTAAAAATATAGATTCTTAAGGTTTCACGAGATCAAATTATTTTTACTATATAAACCACTAGCGGGCGCCCGCGACTTCGTCCGCGTAGAAGTTCTGATTTTCTATGAGATTATAAAAAGATAATTTTTCCCGCTGCTGTAATAATCTAAATGCCAATTTTCATATTCCCGCTTTTCTAACCTCAAACTTTAAAAGCATAGGACTTTCATATAACCTTCAAACCCCCATTCCACCCCTTAGGAGGGGCACCCCCGTAAAAAAAATCTTAGCTGACACCTACCCTCTAGAGAGAACCTACTTTCCAAATTTCAAGTTAAGAGTGACAATAAATTAAACTCTCCCATACAAACTTTCATCCCCTATTTTACCACCCTTAAGGGGGTATTTTGCAAAATAAATTATACAGATTTTTATTATTGTAAGTTATTAATGTAAATACCGATTTTCATAAGTCTAACTTCAAAAACATAGGACTTTCATATAACCTTCCAAACTCCATTTTACCCCCTTATGGGGAGGGGAGGATTTTCTCAAATTCGTTTCTTAGTAGACACCTACGTCCTAGAAGGAACCTACATTCCAAATTTCAAGTTTGTAGGTTTTATAGTTCCTGAGATTTCGTGATGATCAGTCAGTCAGTCAGTCAGTGACTTTTCGCTTTTATATATATAGATTATTGTATATGAAGCTAAATAATATGAAAAAGAGTGCAATGCAAATTGAAAATAAACAAGGTTGCTTGTGTATAGACGTACTGAAAGACCTCGGGCGAGTCACTGCCTCGCGCTGTATTGCCAACGTTTCACAATATGGTAGAGAATACTGTTCTCTAACGCGTTGCAACTCGCTAGAGTTTTTGTTTCATACTCAATTGTATTTTAAATTATTATTTAAAGTCTGTTTAACCTCCTCTTACCCACTCCATTGATGAAACTATTTAAAATGCGACCAGTTCAGAAATGATACCTAATTGTGTTGGTTTACTACTCGACCTGACAGCCCAACATGTAACTAAAATAGATAATAAAGTTTACATGATTTTCAATAAGAGGAACCAGCTCCAACTATACCCTTCCTGTATGAAATCACACGTCAGACTGCCTTAGATCGGGACTGTTGAACGATATAATGAAACATTAGTTAAAAACCCTTTGACTCTAGTAGATTTAGTATACAATCAATATAATCTTATTTATTTTTAGCACTAATATAAACTTTCAGCGTTGACATTTGATTAAACACGCCCTAGCAAGTCACTACTTGTTTAGGTTCACACTTCAGTGGGTTGACGTTATGAAAAGAAGCTACTTCATATTTTATTCATAGCTATTAAAAATAAAGTAACTACGTCAGAAATTGATTACTATTTTATCGGTTATAATAAATATTTCATTTACTATAGAAATTTTCAGCTTCAGCTTTCATTGTATCAGGTGAAGGAAACATTGCTTTTTTTTCGGGAAATAAGTACCTTATGTATTAATAGCCCTTCTAAGAATCCGTGTATCAAATTTCAATATAATATAGCTTACGTAAGTGTAATATTAAAAGCCCAGAAATATTTAAGTTCCTCGAAAAAATGTGAAATAAAAATGTATAACACATTATCACGTGATACATTCATACATGTGCCTTAATGAGTTCGTTCTCTTTATTTTAGCCTTTTCCATACAACATTTTCTAAAAATATGCGTCATTACTAGCTGTCCGCAGTGACTATCGCTGCTGGCAGATTCCAACGACGCTAAAGTATAACTGAAACAATACCACGCTGTGTGTCCATTTGAATACACAGCCTGTGTTATTCGGGACATCTGAAAACTTGTAAAAACATGCTTTGTATGTAAAAAAGTTAACAGTCAAAGTTTTGTTGAATCGTACATGTAAAAGTTGAAGCGTTCGTGACTTCGACTCGGGTGCTCTACAAGGGAATAAATAATCCTTTTACTTGTTTAAACTTGAAGCTATCATAGGAGTTAGTACTTGGTACAAAATATTAAAACATCCATTTCTTTTAAAAATCGATCTTCGAAAGAAAGTTTAATAAAAAATACTTTTATTTTTCTTTCTCTACAATTGTTCGGTGTTTTGCTGCTGAAAAAACGGATATCGCTGTTAATCGATTATTATCCTTAAAACTTGTCTGCTCGCTCTAGCTTCGTTAGGCTAAAACATTTATTTTTTAAATCGTTGTTTAGTATCTACTGGTGATGTAAAAACCGCTCAAATAAAGTTTTATTAATTAATAATCTACTATAGACAGACAAACGATAACTTACAATAATTAATATTTTTTGATAGTCGACACAAATAACTCTTTTCTTAGAAAACAATTTCGCTGTAAGCAATTTTGCACTAGAACTCGTATTTTCAAACCTTACTCATGAAATATTACGACGTCGTATATAGTGTTTGGACAGGTGGTGTGTTCCAAGACTATATATAATGCAACCGATCGATGCTCTCTAGGCATTACCGCTTTGATCTTTTGAAAATGTTGAAAATTCAATTTCATGTCAAATGTAGCATACTTTCTATAGGCCTTACAGTTTGGCATAATTAAATAATTTAGTGGTGCCAACGATATGGTAAGATGTATGCAAATAAATACACCGCCATGACAGAAGTCATTTTTAATATTAAATCGCGAGTATATTGAACTCAATAAACTGTGATACCGTTGGTCTGCGTGTATTCTGTAACTTAAAATATATTTTTAAAAGAAAATAAATTTATTTACGACACTCGTTTGTCGAACATAGCATATTCCTTTATATAAAAATATCCTTCATGGAAACAATGCTGTATTCCGGGATAAAAATTATTCTATATTTTTATCTAGGTTATAAGGTATCTGTTTGCAAAATTTCATTAAAATCTGTAAAATAGATTTTGTGTGAGGCGTGTACAAACATCATTTAAGTTAAAATATCAGAAATCAATATGGGTTGTTAAATAATCAAATTAAAGTTTATGTTCGCGCGTATAAAATCTTGATAAAAAAAATGTTAATTTTATTGGTAATTCTTTGTTTATTAGTGTATTATTCTGCATACAAACGAACCACTTTCAGAGAGTCAGTTGAAAAACCTCGGCAATAAGAACGCTTGGTCGATTATGGACGTAATTAAATTGAGAGATATCATGTTGAGCATCAGTAAGAATCTGTTTTATTACAATTTGTAGATAATTTCATCATGATTATTAAACATCAAGGCCCGACCGCGAAAACTAGCACAAGGCGATACCTGCTAGATATCACTAGTGGTTTCAGTCGATGATTGCGCGTCAATAATAATTCGTTTTTCACTCCATCACGTGCGTTCAAGTTATAATTTATGCTAATTAAAGTTGTCAGGTCGTAAACCTTTCAAGTTGCATAATTTACTTTTTGTACTGTTAAACGTAATATGTGATTCAATCATCTTTTATTACTACCTATTAATCTCTAATTTCGCTAAGATTTTGTATATCTTTTCGTCTTATAGCCCTACTTCTATTTTGTTACTCTCAAGTCTCTAGCAACCATAAAATTATATTATATCAACTCAAAGTAGGTTTGATTTAGTACTTGGCTTGGTTTGGTGCTGGCCAAGTGTAGTGTGGTGTGAATAATATTTGGAAAACCATCAAAAAGGACATGATATTAATTGAAGTATGCGAAATGATTGATTCTATTTCTTTTTTAAATTTTTTTCGAAAAATTCAATTTGAAAAGTAAAAAGTCTTGTGAACGATGTACACAAACGTTTTACATTTCTTTATATTTGACGCGTAAACCAGTGTTAATATTATCATTTTATAAATAAATAAATCCAGATAACCTCCTTTCCCAAGGTGGATGGAGCAGGGTGCCCGGTGGCAGTATATAAGTAGTTTATTACGCCCATATAGCTCTTGCATACTTGATTAATGACATTATCGCTGCGACACGGTGAACTGCGGTCATACCGTTAACTACTAGAAATCATGTTATAATGAAGTTTCTCCTATTTTTTTCCAGTATTTCTTGTTATTTTACTAGGTATATAAAAGATATTCTAGAAATCATTTCGAGAAATAAACGTATGTTCTTACATATATTTATTATAAATATTCGACTGTTAATGGACCAGTAACCTTCATATCTGTTTATTTAAATGGATTTGGCCATGTTAAAATCAATCTTACATATTATGTACTTATTTATTCAACATTACAAATTACAATATTATTGACGCCTAACACCATAAAAACTCATACCTATACTTATACTAATATATAAAGCTGAAGAGTTTGTTTGTTTGAACGCGCTAATCTCAGGAACTACTGATTCGATTTGAAAAATTCTTTCTTTAACCCGTGAGGGGAAGGGTTAGAATACTATTCCCCTCTGTCGCTGGGAGAGCATCTCGTAAGAGCCGAGTAATCCAGCACCCCCTTGGTGGTAGGGGATCTGTTGTCCCCGACAGGCTTGCGACCACCAGCATGCGAATCCGCATGTTGGAGCCGCATGTGGGCCAGACTTACCCCCTCCCTCTCCCATTCCATTAATGCTGTGGATCTAGTGGACTCAGGGCTCTTGCCTAGGGTCCGCTGAATCCGCATCATTTTTATTCTTCATTCCCCCTTCCCACTCTACCTTCGGGGATGCAACGCATCGACAAAACGAGAGAGTGTTTCTTGTTTTTCCGATGTCCATGGGCGATGGTTGCCACTTACCATCAGGTGGATCATCTGCTCGTTTGCACCTTATCTATTATAAAAAATAATGTTTGATAGTCCATTTATCGACGAAGACTATAGGGTATATATCATCACGCTAAGACCAATAGGAGCAGAGCATCACGCGGACGAAGTCTCGTCGGTAGATTAGTTTCGTAATAAAAGTATTTTTTACAATTACTTAGAGCATCATTTGCTATTGCATTTGATGAAGCTTAATTAAACACGAATTTTACATTACAAGGATAAAACAGCAATTTGGATTATTTTTATCCTAATTGCTGTATACTATACTATTGCTGTATATACATATTTTTATTTAACTTTGGCTAGAATCGTATTTTATCTTATCTCTATCTCAAGATAAACTTAGTTTTAAGATACTATCAGCAGAATCACAGAACTCGCTCGATATTATCCGTATAAAAGTATGGCAAAAAATATTTCCAAAAAGACTTGATTTTAGTTTTATACACGTGCCCCTTGATATAGATATCGAGAACATTGAACTTTTGCTTGAACGATTATGTTATTGACGTATTAAAATAATTTTGAGATCGTATATTAACTACTAGCCATCCGCCTCGACTTCGCACAAGTGTAATTTTATTTAAACGTTTGCCCGAAAAAAAGGAAAGAGTTTTTATGGTTTGTATATGTTAGTTTCTTATTCCACCATAGCTGTTTAACACCTGAATACGTGATATCGTTAAGATGCTTACGTTATTATGAGGACGGATCGTTGCATAGAAAAAAATTAATGTGGCTCCATTTTAGATTAAGATTGATAGAGAACACAACGCTTAACCACCTATTGTTGGATAGCGGTAAACTTAAATGCATCTAAACTCTTTTTATTTCGTTTTTTTTGGCAGAGCTAGCGAGTTTTTAATTATTAACCTAGACTTAACTCTTTTATAATACGTATAACTCTTTTATACAATTTATGTAATTAGACATTATTATATATAAAAGACATAGACGCTTTCTACTGGATACTCATAATATGTTATTTTATTAAAGATAAGAAGCAGTGATGGCTCAGTGGTTAAGACGTTTATGTCTACTCGGGAGGTCCGAGTTCTATCCAGGGCACACTCCTCTGACTTTACTGAGTTACGCGTGTTTTAAGAAATTTAATATAATTTGCTATAACGGTGAAGGAAAACATCGTGAGGTAGTAGGAGGTGCAGGTATGCACTCCTGAGAGTTCTTCATATTCTCAAGGGTGTGTGAAGTCTCCTCATTCTGAGTAGGAGACCCGGCTTAGCAGTGGGCCATTAACGGGTGATAATGATGATGATGATGTTATTTTATTTGTGAACGCGCAAAATCCATCATAGTCGGCTCTCCTGGGTTAATGAAAATAATTTATTATTTAAGATACTACTCATAAGAAATCTTAATCTTGAGAAGCAGCAATACAACTGTAACACTGTATCCAATTTCTTTTAGTTGTTTTTGCGTCATGCGCGAACAAATAAACAAAAAAAGATTGTTTTGGATTCTATTGTTGTCATAAAGACGCCCCACATCAAATTTTACTTTGCCTATGCAAAAAATCACGTCGACCCGATTAATATCAAAGTATCACACACGTGTAAACCGTGCGTGCGGAGATGGCAACAAAGTACTCTGACCTCTGTCTATTATAACATTGCAACATTCACTTGTCGCGTACTTGCTCCGAACCGTGTGCCGACCATCGGACCGTTAATCCTCGACTCATCTAGAAATACGACAAGTTCGACACTTAGATTAAATCAGTGTCATTCAATCTTTTTGAGCCCACGACCCTTTTACAAGTAAAAAATTATCTGCGACCCACCAGGTCTATGAACAAGTAAAAGTTTAGTGATTTGATATACTGCATTCAATGAGATCGGTTTTAGACATTCGCGCACCCTGGACGAGTCATGTTCTGGCCCATAGTGACGACGAAAAAAAAACAACAGGTTGCATTTCAGGAGTGCCGGCAGAAGTGCCAAACTTGAGCATTAACGTTGTGCATTTTTGAATTTTTTGGAAAGGGAATTTTATTTTTGGAAGGGAATTGCTTTATTCATTCAGTTTTCAATGAAACGTGCTACCAATTAAGCTTGCAAGCGCTGTCTTACGAATTTTCGATCAGGTCACGTGTCCTGACGAGTTTAACATTTTTTAACCATCCCAAAAGTGCACAACGAAGCCAAAGAAGTTTTCACTTCAAAAAAAGTTTACTGGGAGACGAGTAAACTATATCTTACCGTGGTGAGAAACTATGGAAGTTAAAGAAATTCTAAAAAAAAACAAAGCCCATCTTTTTCATCGATATTGAATTTTTTACTACAGGTAAGAACGTACAGAAACTATTTTTTTACTTACGAGCACCCTTGTATAGCTTGAAAAAGCGACCCACAGTTTGAAAAACACCGGATTAAATATAAATTAGATTATTTACGAAGATGGAACCGGTTCCAAGTTGTCATTCAATTAACGAACTGATTAGGTAATTTCTAACTCGCTTTTATACTCGTAGCCTTTACTTACAAACTGACTATAATCATCTTGGAAGTCGATATTATCGAAATCTTGAAGCTTAATTGAGAAGATAGATCTTTTTTAATTGTGAATTGTCATAGATATATAATGTATTAATTTTAAGAGTTGCTGTATTAACTTTTTTAGTAATTGTAATGACGTCTTGACGATCAAGGACGTAGGTAGCAAGGGGGTATTTATTTACAAGAGAAACGAGTTTCATTCTGGTATTGTGTCTAAAAAAGTAAAATGTATAGTATCGAAGATATTAGAGTATTTAAAGTCCCCCTTATAGTAAATCCTAACCTCATTATCTAAAACGTACTCAAAACAAGTTTAATTAATTGTTATTTATTTAGTAAACCACAAACACGTTGTTGCGTCCGAAACTTAATAATTGGAATCGATTGATTTCATAATTACCATTGTGTAGCGGCTTTCGGTTATTAGGTTATTATGTTTAAGTACCTGGTTAACGACCACAGGAAGTGCCTCCAGTATACAGGTCCTAAGATAGCAATTGACGGCTAACCCGTCTCATTTATCATAGGATACTACAGGGGACATAAAAATACTTCGCTGCTCTGTCTTTGACTACTAAAAAGATAATTTTGTTATAAGAGACGGTCATTGATGTGTCAGCGTACAACTAACATTTGAAAACTTTATTCACGTAGTTTGTACGTGTTCTGACAGATGGCGCTATTATTATTGATCTTGGTTTATTTTGAAATCATTAGTGTCATAGAATGAGAGAGATATATTACACATTACGGTACAGCAATACTGGGGTTTGAAACCCAGGAGCAGGTTTAAAGAGCTCTTTCATAATATATTAACTCTCACCTCCACCACTCGACCTCGCTAACGACAATAGATAATAAAGTAAACTTACGTAGACCTCGAGAAGGGTAACCTTAATCACAACACTATAACACTAACTTCCATGTACACTGCGCGAAAACACCAGAGAGACGGAGACTAGTTTATCGCACTGAAGGTGATATATTGTCTACACGTCGGTATACTTGACATAACATAAAAAGACCTACCCACTAATACTACTTTATAAAAAGTGTTGCTAACAAAATCTTGAATTATGAAAATATTTAGCTGCGCTATGATCTGTGACTGCTAAAAAGATAATTTTGTTAGAAGAAACGGTCATTGATGTGTCAGCGTACAACTAACATTTGAAGGCTTTACTCACGTAGTTTGTTCGTATTCTGGCAGATGGCGTTATTATTATTGGCCTTATTTTGAAATCATTGGGTTTATAATAGCTTACCGTATATGGTATTAATAACGTGTACTAACTAGTGACCACCGATAAATATCGGTTTCAGTCATCTAAACATGTAATGTTTATGCATGTTATGTTCTGCAGCTGTGCAAAAATTATTGAATTTATAAATAGTGTTGTAACGAAGTTTGATAGATGTTTATTAAGTCTGTACAATCAGGTTACCGGCACATATTCACAGTAAAATTAGATACAGCAAAATTAGTAGTAAAGTAATAAAAGTCTAACTAAAGCAGTAATAGACCTCAATACCCATCGAAATTTTGCGGTTAATTTAATTATGGATTGTTCCTAGATATCCTAGATATTACATCATTTTGCAATTGTTGTTTTATTATTATCAATCAATATATATGTCGCCGTCATCTGGTTGAATTAGGAGGCTATTTGATTGAATGACAACATTCAATTGAATGAACGTCCAACTATATTATAGTTAGCGGATTCTAACATAGGCCTTTGAACAGAGCGGACGTAAAATCAGTCAGGTGATTGAAATTTAGTTCATTTTTTCGTGTTTTGGTTCCTACTGCGGCGCTAGTGGGAATCAAAACAAATATGGCGTCAAACTGCTTGCACAGATAGCACTGTGTTGATATATTTTTTGATTAAATTTACTTAAAAGTACGTTATTCGTAATAAAATATTCTATGATAAATTGTCGAAAACAGTATACTTTCGGAGATTTAGAGGTTTAAAATAAAATAATAAATGGATGTCCTAGTCTTTGATTCTTTGAATTCCTTGAATTAGTTGGTAAAAATAGTCAGTATTGCCTATCTTAAGACATAAAATACAATATAAAATCATAATAAGGTGTGTGATATCCTCATTTTTGTTATCTGAAGTAAGTTACCTTTTAAGTTGCGAACTTATGGTCACCCTAACCAAACATTACAAAGTCGGCTATATCACATTCAACGACTATGCTAAATGACGTTCAGTCAAGACGTTGAACGTTACATTAAACAACTTGACGAGATGTCCTTTAGTCATTCAATCAAATAGTATACTCAAATGTGTGTAGTGTGTGTAATTTTTTTAAAACATTTTTTGACTTTCATACTTGCTATTTTTTTTAAATTATATCACGATATCTATAACAGTAATAATAAAAAAAACCATATGTTATGGACGTCGTGGGCTCAAAATAAAATTTTAACATTATTTACAAGAGTATGTAGGTATTTATAAATATTCATGATAAGATTATAAACAACTATCTTCATTTGAATTGTATAGCAAGAACCTACTTTTGAGTTTCACAAACTTTAGTACTTTAGGTAGATGTTGTTTAAGAACTCGTTGTGGACATTCTCCATAACATTTTTTATTACAATATGCAATAATATTAAGTAAAGATACGAAGGTTATCTGGTGTTTTGCGGATCATTTTGTTTTATTTACACTCGTTCGCTCCAAGTCCAACATCGCTTACGTCAGATTTATGAAATATGTTATTTATTCTTATCTTACAGTATTATAATATGAAAGTCTCACAGTACAGTCGTCTCTATCTTTTTTGTGAATCAAAATAATTTTTATTAAAAAAAAATAAACACCAATGAAACTTAAAAACCTTGTTATCTTTATATATATATTAACAATTTTAATATCTTATATTTGTTTTTAATATTTTGTAATCTGTTATCTATAAAATTTATTACTTATAAAGCGGATAACGCTTTTACCAATAACTTGGAGATAAAACGTCATCGCTGATAATTATATAACTTCTATTTACTATGTTATCGATGTTATTATAAATACATATTATGATTGGTTATCAATTTGTTTACGATGTTTTTTTTAAATTCATATGTTTATGAATAGAACCGCACACGTTTGATATATAAAATACAATAGAATTGCATGCGTTTTAATCCGTTTTGGACATAATTATTCGATATCAAGGAGTCGTCATTGGTATCGAGAAGCGTGGGACGGGACTTGACGTTCATTTCTTGTTATGTTTGTTTCTTTAGATTGTCTTTGCATTGCATTGCAGTCGTAAATAAACTCGTTATCTTTCTATTGACGTTTTCCAGATTTTTTATACCTACTATCAAATCATTTTTGTATACTAAACTGTCTTTAAAAAGTCATAAAAACCGAATATTGTACTGGCCAATTATTTGTAAGTCTAGAAGTTTTGATGTAAATTACAATATTTAACGCACGTTCGAAGTGGGAGAGATCATATTCATTCAGTCATTATGTTTTTTTAAGATTTTTAAGATCAGTTCTAAATAGGTGATGTTTTTGTTTTCCAGGACAAGTGGTCATCCGGGGCGGGCTGCTGCGCGCCCGTGCCGAGTCGCGCGTGCGATGCGGAGCGGTCGCCGTCCGCGCCCCCGCCCGCTGACCCCCGCTGGCCCTGCGATTGCGACACGTCAGTATACCGTGAAGGTTCGTTACTATTTCTGCATTTAATGTGGCATTCACCCGTCCTAGCATCGCTAACCTAACCTAACCTAACACATATTTAAATGGCACTAATTTTTTCCCTAAGCTCCGATTTAAATTAGAGGTTCGTAGACCAAGGTATGATAAGATAAGGGGGTGAAGTCCATTTATCATTTTGTAGGATGGAATTATTACAGAATTCTAAAATAATTTCTTAGCTGACTTGAAGACGCCTTTTAACTTGTCATCGACCCCTAATCCTTTTTTTACGTGGACCTCCCGAAATCAGTCTTCATCGACTCCTGATGATCGATATGGACTTCTTTGGGAATAACTGATTTAAATTAACTTATGTAGTAGTAGTAACAATGTGATGATGATGACATACAAAAAAAGTCTTTAAAATGATTGATTTGGTTTCTATTCTTGTCATAAAGAACTTATAGAATATACCTACTCTATGTAAAAGCAATTGTTGTTATATTATTCTTGTCATAAAAACATATAATATAATCTATGGAAAGACGATAACATTCATTATATTTTTTAATTTTTTTATATTAGTTACACATCAGTTGCAAGAAAGAGATACGCAAGTTACTTATGAATATTTTTTTTAATATTATAAAATCTCCTTTGAACGCAGTGGGTCAAACTTTAAGGTCTAATTTAGCAGTTAAGAATATTTTTTATTATTAATGTTTTCGCACATCACAATGACTTTGGAATCAATGTACGAGTAGAGTCATTGTAATGAGTCTAACCACCACAATAGTTTACTTACTTACATACTCATTTTCCTTTTGAGTGAAAATATTAAATTCATTTGAGTGGTATTATTCAGCTTTCCTTATTAATCTCACTAATGTTGTATTGTATTTTCCTTTGCTCCATTATTCAATAGGTAGTCATTGTTTCTTTGAAATTCAAAGCTATTTAATTTGCTGTTATTTTACTAATTTTGTATTATTTCATATTCACATTATTAACTAAGATTCAATTTCATTGTACGAGTAGTTCTTACAAGTGTATGTTAATTTTTGAGATCTTATCTATTTGATAATGTCTACAGATATTATATAAATCTTAAATAATATGTTGAAATATATATTAAATCGTGAATATATGTGGATGTGGTGAATATGAACGTTCACGTCAGCCACGTTAAATGTCTGCGGATATTAACGGACCTTCGTTAACCATTTTAAATATGTTTACATCACGATTCTTTAACATATTATAATATTTTAATAATATCTGCCTCTCATAATGCCACCTTCATTTTATTTTTTATTTTCTACGACATTTATAGTCGATAAATTATGTTCAATATCAATGACAATCCAGTTCTAACCCAATTTGATTCTGGTTGACATTTATGTCTAATATGACTGCTCATAATATTTCAATAATGTAGTTTTTCTTGGCAATAACAACCCTAAATCTTTTGACGTCTGTCAGATAATATCTTCTCTTTATCATCTGTGTAAATCATAATTGCTTGATATTTTTTTGTGTATTCGTTAAATCTTTTACTCATGTGACAAAGCTAATGACCTCAAAGTAATAATATAACCGTATTTATAAATTTACTGTGATTTTTTTGGGTGATTTGTATATATTAAAACTTGGCTTCAGATGTAGAATATTTTTAAATGATTGAATTAAGATATCATTTTTTATTAAAAAAGGTTTTTACCTGACTACGGCGAATCCAAAAGGAAGGGTTATGATTTTTATGTACGTATGTATGTTTGTATGTTCCACTTTAGCGCCTAAACTACTGAACCAATTTTCATGAATGGTGTCAATAGATTAGTAATAATGGCGCGGGTGACATAGGCTATAAAAATTTTATGATTTTTTATGACGGAATTGATACCTCAGATTGTAATATGGAAAAAAAAATAAACTGAGCTGATTATCACGTGTTTGGTATCAAAAGCAAGGTCTTGGCGAGTACATTACAAATATGTATATATATGTCAACATATATGTTTAAAATGCGGTCGTATAGTCCGCGCGGTCCTGTCGTTGCAGTTATTTACTCGTTTAAGCAAATAAAAACCAACATTACGTTACAATATAAGATTATAAAGGTTATCTCGATCGAGAAACGGAAAACTATTAAAAAAAAAAAGTTTAAAAAACTATAACCCGAATACGTAAAAAAGTGGTCTAAAGAGGATGAAACAAGAAAATAATTCAGACAGAAACCGAGAAATGAAATTATTTTCGTGTTATAGTTATTTAAACTTTATTTTTTTTATTTAATTCATAAAATAAATCAGCTCAAATGTTTGGGGAAAGCGATTCTGTTTCTCTGATCTAATAAACTTTTTCATTGTAAAAGATTTTATCGCACTTTTAATAGAGAAGCATTGTTTCATTCATACTGGTTGTAAGCAAAAAGAAATTAGAATAGTGTTTCAGTTAATTATGATCTCGTGAAAAAATGCGCTGCTAATTTGTAATTATATACTTGGTCTACTTTTCCACGGCAATATAATACCAACATAAATTAAACTGTCTATGTGGGACTAATTCTAGATATTTCAAATATTAGATCATCATATTAGAGATTTTTTTTATATTGTAGTGTTAATCATCTACTTTATCACCCTAATACTTCACTACCTAAATGCTTTGACAGGTTCCGCTGTTCGACTTCGCTTACTAAACTGAGTAATAAAATTAACGATTACATTGCACTATATTTAATTATATTTCCACTCTTAAGACGATAGAAAATAGAAAAGTGTCTGATTTATTTATTTATAACTTACTAGCGAGCCATCCCGGCTTCGCACGGATGAAATGTAGATACCATCGCGGGCTTTTTAAACGATCTTTTTTAAGATATACATTCCGCAGTACATTAGATTGACCTATCTCGTAAAGTTTAGCCAACGTTTGCGATTTAAGCGCAGAAAAAAAATATTTTTCGGCTCTTCTGTATAACCCGTGAGGGGTCGGGTTAGAATACAATTTCTGCCGCTGGGAGAGCATCTCGTAAGAGCCGAGTAACCCAGCACGCCCCTTAGTGGTAGGGGATCTGTTCCCGACTGGCTTGCGACCACCAGCATGCGAATCCGACCGCCAAGCGTCTCTGACGCGTTCCGGCCGAGCGGCATGTGGGCCAGATCTACCCCCTCCCTTTCCCATCCTATTACTGCTACTGTTCCAATGAACACCGGGTTTTACTCGTAGCAGTCACCTCTTCGCTCCCCTCACTCTATCTTCGAGCCGACAAAACAAGAGATAGAGTTACCCTCTAGTTTTGTCGGTGTCCATGGGCGACGGTGGCCATTTTCCATCAGGTGCCGTCTGCTCGTTTGTCTCTTAGCTATTATAAAAAATTAAAAAAAAATTATAATATCTATGTAACCTTTCTCTTAAATCAGTCTACCTTTTGCTGAAATCTACAAAAGCCGTTGAGTAGTTTAAAAGATCTTAGCGGAAGCGATTTCATTTTATACTATGTAAAGATAACACGTTTTTACCCAATTATACGGATTTTAATGCTGGATCAAGTGACTATCATTTTGGAAACCATCGATATCAACCCTCAAATTAAAAATTAAAACTCATAGGTACTATTTTTGGAAAATATACAATATGTAAAAAATTGCATACCCCGCATTATAGTTTTAGTTTGCGGCCGTAATTTCATTAACATGAAAGCGAAACGCAAACTTGTTAGCTATTCATATTAATATAAAAGAGCCACAGTATGAAACTATGCAGATATTTAGTTCTAGTAAAACATTACAATTTGTTACTTACCAAACAAACCGTTTGTTTTTCATATCCCCTATAACGGAATCTTATCTACACTTTCGTATGGGGTAAGCGGGAGCTTATCTCTCAGATAACGGACGTTTTGCATGGTTATAGTTTTACCTCTTTTTCTACTATTATTTGAAGCATATATTTTTCAATATAGTTTCTAAACTCGAACCTATAGTTTCTGTAATTCAACTGTGAATTTAATAAGATGACAATTGAATTACAAGAAAATCGCTTTTTTGTTTTGTCATTTCAAATTATTAGGTTTTTTATAATGTCTCAGTGCTGAGCGAATTCGTCAGTAGAGTACGAAATTGAATTTCATAGAATATTTCACTTTGACCTGTGAGATTAGAAAAGAATTCACTATTATTTCTATTAACATTTTGCTGGATATTTTAAAGCAATGTATGAGTAAATTTTAATTTTATTATATTCAAAAACTTATATTTAGGTACAATAAAATTTATTGGCCATGACAGGCTTTTGATATTATAATATTTATTTATTTAAACCAAATAATAATTTCCTAATAAAGGCACAATTAAAAGACATTTAGTATTTTTTACTTCTTAATTTGAGTTGGCGCCATGTTATTTCGACATTATTTCGACATATTTAATGTATTATTTAATTCAATCTGATTTATAAAAAGTAAGTACTTCTTAATCTGCATAATTTAACAATGAATTCTTTTGTACCAAAGTTAATGTTTATATATTTAATATTAATTGAGAACCGACTGTTTAATACACTGTTGGTTTCGTACTATTCAAATAAACTAAATCTTTCATGTAATCTAATTTAGCATTTCAAAAATCATTAAATCTATTTAATAGTTTTGTTTAAAAAAAACGGGATGATAAATAAGTTTTGTTAAAAATAAAATAGAAACTTGTACTTTTAGTGACGTCGAAACACTCCATGCGGATGCGGGTAGAATTCTCATCTCTCACCAAATGTATGCGCAAAAAATCTTTCACTTGTCTGTCTATATTATTTTTAGCGTATTACATCAGTTACAAGTCGGAAACTATTCCTCAAATAGATAGCAAAGATTTGCTTGAATTATAAGATAGAAATCTCTGCAAAACAAAAAATGTTATTTTTCTCGTATAAAGCATATGGTCATTATGTTGATAATAAAATAATCACGATTCCGTTTTTGCTACTTGCTTAAGGAATCCTAAAAAAATATCAATACGAGACAAGTGGTCATACATTCCATTGAATCGTAGCAAACAAATAGCATACCTTCCCACCGTACACCGGTACGAATGCGCGTACGCATTTCTTTTATTATTACTTACTAAACAATACGGGGAATTTGGGGCTTTACGCGACCCCCAGCTACCTGGTGCCCCCTCCCTTGCCCCGCCTCTTCGCCACCCTTGTAGCTATACAATATATGGCGTCATTTCACCCCCAACCCTTGAATATGCGCGTGCGTCGCTTGGCTTGTTGCAACCAGAAATATAGAGCGTTGTATTTAAGACTTTTAAGTAATGTTAAGTTATGACGTGACTTAAAGTGTAGTGTTTAAGTGTATAGTTATTATTGTATAGTGTGTTTGTGCACAAAATGGATTTGTCTATACCTAGGATTAAGTTTGAAACTGAGGATTACTTTGAAGGAGAGTTCGATCTAGAAGAAGCGTAAGTGTTCTAATAATAACAGAATTTATTAGTGAGTATAAACATTTGTAACTAAGACTTAGTTTATTTCCAACAGGTTTAGAATTGTGATTGGAATTTTACTTACTACTGTTTTCTTATTATTATTAGTTTAGCAATGCAGACAACCACGTAGGAAGTAACAAAGTCTAAAAAATATCTACTATATAAACTGCCCGACACTTAATTGGCGCTTGGTCTCATTTAACTTGTAATACGTTATTAACAACGGCCGATACTCGCGAAACTCGCCAACTTTTTACCAGAGGGATTATATGTTGACACTCACGAGATTGGCCTGGGAATTGGGAACAACATAGTTACGTGAACGTCTACTAAATTCCGCTGGACAAATTACGAATAGCATATAAGCTGTTATATTTATGAAAGGGTATTCAGCTTCTGACTCAATTTTGGCGCGTTATGACCGGAGTACTGGGGAATATGATAACGTCATTATTATATTATGGTAAGACCCGGTTAGAACGTTTCCGGAGCAAATTTTGCTCGGATCCTGTAAATAAGTTTGTCATCATATAATACATTTATAGTAAGACTAGAGTTTTGCCTGTGGTTTCAACCGATTCACCTTTACGTTACTGTTTGGCTTCGATAGAGTTTAATAATACATTTGATGTGTAAACGTTACAATAAGTTAATCGCACTAAGATTGCTCGTTTATAAGATTCCAGTTGAACTAGGTTGTAGTCCAAACTTTCCAATTGCTCGACTGGATCTCTGGAGCCTGTGGATTGTAGATTCGATTGCGAATATTATGAAATGTAGTAATTACTAGCTGACCCGACTGACATTGTCCTATCTTAACTATGAATATTGAATTCGAATTTGCTGTCAAAAGCTTATATAAGAAAAGTTAATATGGTCGTTAAGTTTTCTTAAATTTTCTAATTTCTCCCATAAGAACCTTCTCCTGACAATAACAAACACAACAAAAAAAGAATTAGCGAAATAGGTCCAGCCGTTTACACGTGATGCCGTGACCAAGGGAAATAGGGATTCATTTTTATATATAAGATTTTTTTTCTAACATGATAACTATTACTACCATTAAGCAAATAAAAATAGGCTCGATTGAAACTATACTGCATTACTTGATCTCTTAAAGAACGAATAAAACGTACGACGACTTCCATTAATTAGATCTAGTTGTTCCAGATTATTCAAATGTAAATAAGCAGGTAATTTCTATCTCGTTGCCTATAATGCAGTGAGCATACCTTCACTGGAATGTCTGATTTGGCAAATTGGCGGCTTAATCGAAGCATGCAGTTAATGATATCGCGTTCGTGTTCAATGTATTTAGTTTTGGGTTAACTGGAAATACTAATCTACTTATAATTATCTTGTTTTCGTTTGTCTCTGTAATCGGTTGACAGGTTTGGGTCCAAAATTTTCATAAATGGCAACAAGACCTTGTTTAGTTTAATTTATTTTTTATTTATATTGAATACGAGGCTTGAGCAAGTTAAAACAATTATACTTTTCGGTAACCTGTACTCAATAATTATAAAAATTTTAGCAGATTCGATGTTTTTAGAAAACTTCACAGGAAACATTGTTAAGAAAAATATAGAAGTATCGATATTTCTATCTGGTTCTAGATGCTATTTCAGAAAGCTTTTAGTGTGTTTTCAAGACACTAAAATGGTTGTATTATGCATAGACACATTAAATACTAAACAGCTTACACTGCTCTTCTGAGTTCTGATAGTGTAAGATAAGTTTGGTGCCAAATAAAAAGTATATAAGGGTACTTTTCGAAATAAATTCACACATTAAATCCAAGATTCAAGCTACTTCTTTATATTTGATTGAAAAAAATAATAATAACTTGTAAAGCTTTTATTACAATATTATGTTAAGTTTGATCTTCCTATTTTGTTTTATAAACTGGTTTTTATAAATTGATTTGTTTAATGATATAAGAATCGGTCCATGATTATTATCAAAGTCATGTAGAGGATTAAAATACCACTAGTTCTATTAAATATTAATTTATCTACTTCTCAAAGTCAATTGTGACAAAAATATAGACATAGGAGTAAAAAAGACTAAGAGTATATCAAATAGGATAAAATTGCGACATTAAAGATGCTTAAGATCCTAAGGACTGTAAAATGATATATTTTTATATATAGAAAAATAGTGTTATCGCTTTCATTTTACTATTTGGTTAAAAACTCGAAAATGTGAGCATGTTTTGTATTTTAATTTATAACTATCACGCAACAATTATTTGACGAATTTATACCATACTTAATCATGCGGCAATGAAACTTAACATTTAAGAGATGTTTGTAGCGTTCACTGATAATAGAATTTAATTTTATTATGTAAGTTGACTATAATATAATTATAATAAACATCAACAAGTATGTCTAAAAAATTGTTTCCAAAGCAAAGCTAGATTCACGTGTATTAACTTATTTTAATTTGGACCAACTGGAATAGATAGTTTAGTCATCGACGGCGCATGGTAAGCCTATAAGTCAAAAAATAAATAGGCCGTGCGACTTAGTAGATTGAACTATGTATAATTCTTTTGTTATGTCGTTGCGGATCGAGAGACTGTGAATTCGAGCCCCATCTACTTCTAAACTTTTACTTTTATTTTCATACAAAGCTGATTAAGATTTCATATTGTAAGTATAATTGTGATATTTGTTGTCCGCAGTGTGGGAGATAGCAGATCAGAGCGGTCGCTGGTCGCGGTTGGTGCCGGCGCGCGGCACACGACGGGCGGGCACGGCGGCACGACGACGGCGCATAGCAAGCAGCTGGCGGCGGGCGGGGCCAACCACCCGGCCCAGCCGCAAGGTAACAAACGTATGATCAACCAATTGTTGTTACCTCCTATCACACTAACACATTACACGACATCATACTTAGGATCCTATGGATATCACTACCCTAGTCGAGAGACCTGGTGAGCCTAAAACAATGGGTTGAAAACTTGAACATCATACAACAACAATATTTATCTATTGCGCTATCGTACACAAATTTAAATTCAGCTTTGTATAAAACGTGCTAGAAATTTAGCGTGCAAACGACGTCTTACGAATTTTCGATCAGGTCGCGTATTGTGACGCGAGTTTAAAATTTCTCACTCATCCCAAAAGTGCACAACGACGTTAAAGAAGTTTTCACTTCAAAAATCTGTACGTATGGATTGTTGTGTGATAATTTATTGAATTTAATGTAACTTTAATCACTTTTTTACAGAAAAATATTTAGTTTTAACTCTTATCGAAAAGGGCGGTTGCATATTCTACATTTATTCTTTTTCCAATTGGTAGTTGGGATATCAGTAGGTATTTGCTAAATAATGAGTATAACAACGAGCGAGCGAGGTTTGGCCAGCTTGGACTGGGACTTCCACTTTTAGAGTTTCAATCTTAAATGTCAGTAGATTTCATGACATTAAACTGTTAAACGTGTTTTGTTGAAACCAATGCTTCATATGAATTGTGTTAAAAATTTTAACTATGTATACTAACGACGTGATAAACGTTAATTAACTAACGTTCTTAAAGATAACCAAATTAATTGTAGCTATAATAATAACGTCAAGAATTATAGTTACCTATGTTTAAAATACAAATTGTATTATTATGCTTCTAATCTTCTTTTGAACAATATACAGAGTGGATTTTTGAGACGGGTCAGTAAGGGTACCTTACCCGTTATAGTTACAGGAAAACGTTCCTAAGCGATCATCCATAACTTTTTAAGATAATGCATCTAAACTGCATTTACGAAAAAAGTGCTAAAATCCAAAAAAAATATTTTCATGTCTATCGATCGTACTTCATATCAAGGGATCAAAACATTCTATGGGACCATTTAAGGTTTGAGTACTAGAAATGTCAGAACTCGCCAAAAACATTTTCCATACATTTTGCACTGAAAAACGATAAATCAACTAGTAATATTGTTATTGCCAAATCCTATTTCTTACTGTGATCAAAAGACTATATAATAAGGCCAACTGAAATTTAAAAACAAAAACTACGGTACGACACGTACGAAATTAAATTTACACTGTTGAGGATTGATAGTGTTCAGTGTTCAGGAGCTGAACGAGGCATTAACGAGGATTTTAAATAATATCCATCCAAGAAAATTATCCGCTGCTACTTGCTCAGTACAAAAACGAATGAACTTATGTAGAAAACAACAACAATTTATTTCGTAGGAATTATATCCTAGGAACGTTTTCCTTTAGGCCCCCGATTAAAAAATTTTTAGCGAACTTTTACTTGATAATTAATTGTGATGAAATTTGTATTAATATATATTACGGCATCATTTTACCCGAGAGCATCTTGTAAGAGCCGAGTATCCCAGCAACCCCTTGGTGGTAGGATATCTGTTCCCCAACTAGTAGACTGCTCAGGGTCTGCTGAAACTGCACCATTTTTTTCTTCATTCTATGTATTCTCCCCGCTCCATTCTATCTTCGAGGATGCAACGCATTGACAAAACAAGAAAGTATCTCTCGTTTTGTCGATGTCTATGGGCGATGGTGGTCACTTACAATCAGGTGGACCATTTGCTCGTTTGCTCCTTATGAACCATTAAAAAAACATTAGATTCAATGGGTAATAATAATGGTATACCTCACCTCATAATTCTATTACTTTACAATATATTTACGTCATACTAAAGTATATGCTGAGTATTTACTTAGTCGCGTTAGTTTATAAAATTAAATTGCTGCTTTATACCAGTAATTCTTAATTGTTATTTAATCTTACAACAATCATACTTATTACGATTATATGCGTGTATATGTTCATCTGTTATACGCAACATCCGCGATACAAATGTATTTATGGTGCAATAGTTGTTTTCCAAAGGATTCTTTATAATTTATATTATGCAATACAGTTAGCATGTGTAGTGTATATTTCTGCAACAATCCAGTAGTAGATATAGTAAGACTTCTACTGATTAACATAAATTTTTTCTCCATCCACCACGTGACCCATAGCTCATGATTTATTCAGATCACATACATAGATGTAAGCCAGACTTTCTCTTCTACGTTAATAGTTTTCACACAATTTTCTATTCAATACTTCAAGAATAAGATCCAAGAGAAAAGCATTAAATAAATCATTATGTGATTGGTTTTATAAACCCCACAGATTGTATGAGACATCGGCCATTTTGTAAAATCGTAATAAAACAATTGATTTGCGTAACAAAATTTAATTGTGGGTAACCTTCATTTTATTTTTAAAAGTCAAGAATTCCAATCCACTCTAGTATGACGCTGCCAACATTGTACATAAGCTGCAGTGTATTATAACAGAGCTACGATAATAAACAGACAATGATTGTATAATAAATAGATAAATCATTAAACAAACAGCCACAAGTCTTTAAAGTGTCGTAACCAAAAGAGTTCCAAAACGCTAAAGGGTAAGGGCAGTTCCGTTTTAGTCACTTCGCGCCAGTCTTCATGTGAGCACCTCTTTATTGTTGCGCTGAATTCTAAATACAGCTGAATAAAATAGGGAAAAAATATAGTATATTTTTTGGAAATAGATGAAGTATTACTTTATCATTTTTAATTTATTTTTACGCTTAGAATCAATACATTACCCAATACCCAAAAGAATCAGACATATTTTTCGTGACATTTATTTAAAGAGCCGACGTCCATATTATTCAAAGATAAGTTCGATCTCGGTTCTTCGTGTAGATTTTATAGCAGTATAAAAAGTTATTTTATTAAATGATTTGGAAACACTTTACCTAAATGCGCATACGCTTGACGCAATACGCGATTCTGTGTAAAGTATACACAGATGTTTGACGCAATCTATGAATTTGTACAAACAAACATACATATGTTTGCCACAGAATTCTCAAAAATATGGTAGTATGTTACATATGTCACATAAGAATATTTTACTGCCTTTATTCGAAGTAACCATCAAAATTATGTCTACTTATTAGTGAAAAAAGATTTAAAAAACAGATCAGTAGTTAGTGCAGTGATAGCCTAGTGGTTCAGGCATGGCTGTTTTATTCGGGAGGTCCGAGTTAGATCCCCCACGTAGGTACACACCTCTGAATTAGTTAGTTATGTGTGTCTTAAGCAATTAAATATCACTTGCTTTAACGGTGAAGGAAAACATCGTGAGGAAACCTGCACTCCTGAGAGTTCTTTACAGTCCTCAAAAGTGCATCATCACACTGAGCCAGCGTGGTAGCATAACACCCTCCTCAATCTGAGAAGAAGACTCAGTTCAGCAGTGGATCATTAACAGGTTGTGATGATGATCAGTAATACCAGTGAATACCTTCTGAGTTCTACTTAAGTAATGTCTATTTTAACAATACATAGCCTAAGTTACTCAGAAACGATTAACCTTCAAGCAACATCTCCAAAATTTACATTAGCGTTATTGTCAGTTAAGGGACACTTTTTTCTTTTAATTTATACTTTTCAAGCGTCGTTAGTACATGATTGGCAATGATCATCGAAGTTTTGCTTGCCAACGCTGACAACTCCAGCAATTGTCTCTCTATCATGGTCTTCCAATCAAAATATTGAATAATTATGTTAAATATTTTGTCAGCGTTTTGATTGATGGCATCATTCGAGAACCACAAATATCTTGAAGTTTCTATAGAAGTATTTATTTTCCTCAGATTTTGTCCTCGCACAAGCTAAGTTTCTGGCTAATTCCGAATCAGAACTGAACGGTTTTTTTAATAATGGCGAAGTGTAGTCCATGCTTTTATAGGATTGGTGGTGTTTTACCGTGTGAAATGCAAGAGTAGCATCAACTGCGCTATATTTATGTTTACCTTGCTTACGGTGAATGAAATCAAGACGAAATTCAAACAAAATATATTTCTTTTTTATAATCTACGTATAGACAAAACTTTTACATATGTAATAGTAATAATAGTCTTTTTAAATGTATTGTCTTGCGTTATTATCACAATTTACATACAAATTAGAATTAAAAAGTACATAATGATTTCATTAAGTTCAATTAATTAATGATTTAATATTAACCTTTGCAATAATATCGATGATTATTCAAATACGTGATAATTATTATCATAATCAGATTCAAATCAGATATTTTTACAATTACACATTGTATAAACTACTCATTCAAATATACATACTATTTAATGTCATGTTATTATATTTAGTTTGATAAACGATTTAGTTGTAGTTAGTGTTGCCAACTCAACTGCTTTTTAGCTAAATTATCTAGTCTTGTTTAAATAAATTTATTTGAAAAATATGAGAATTTTATGATATGATATTTTTTAGTTATTTTTGTTCAAATATATGTATAAAAAATCGTATGGCTACTTTATGCAAGAGTTCCTGTTTAAGCTTCAAAGACTGTCAATTGGTAACACTAAAATTAGTCAAAAGTATAAAACTTCAACCAACCTATTAGGTGGTAACAGCATTTGTTGTCCTGTAGCTTGATTGAATTTTGATACACTTCATTATAAGTTATAGATTGGTTTCTTTTATTCCAAAAAAACTTATATTTTTACTTAGATATTGGTTTATGGTAGTAGTAGGTTTAAATCCTACAACGCCATCTCGCAGAGTTTTGAGGTACTAATATAGTAATATGCAACACAATAATAGCAATAAGAGAAATACAAGTACATACTTTTAAAAGAGATGAATGGATTTTTCCACCTTAGAACCATCTCCGAGAAAAAAAATTAACATCTAATAAAGATGTAACTTAGGCAGTTACATCTTTATAAGACTAATCTTTCTTTTTCTTCTTCACGACGAATAAGGAGTTTTCTTTTGATTAAAATTTTTTTTAGTTAAAAATAACAAGTCCCCCAAATCTTAGTGATTACAAACCAATCTAATATTAACACATAATACATATATGTATAGGAGTTCTTCGTTTAAAGTTATTAATATATGTTTTCGGGGCTAACGATGTTGCGTTTTCTTTTCATGCGGGTGCGGTTTGGTGTATTGACGCGTGCGTCGCGATGCGATCGTATGCGATTGGTGCGATTTGCGAAGGTGCTTCAGGCTCCGGCTGCGGTGGCGATGGCGACTACCAGCTGGTGCAGCACGAGGTGCTGTACTCCTCGTCGAATAGGTGAGACATGTTTACTATTACAAAACTTGTAAATCGTAATGATCACGCATAAAGAAGAAATGTTAGAGCTGGATAGATCTGTTTAAGCTAGAGGTTCCCAAACTTGTTTTCCCCAGAGACCACCTTGAATATTTTTCGTTTGTAGATAAGACGTCCTTCTCTTCTTGCTGCTCTCCATCACTACATAGTATAAAATAAAGTCACTTCCCGCTGTCTGTCTGTCTGTCTGTCTCTATGTATGTTTAGATCTTTAAAACTAAGCAACGGATTTTGATGCAATTTGTTTTAATAAATAGAGTGATTCAAGGGGAAGGTTTATATATATTATACCTATATAATATAGCAGGGAAACACTGATAATTTTAGAGGTTTCTAATGTGATGTCGTAATAAACACATTTAATTGCAAACGCTGGCTGAAACCTACGAAATAGATCAAAATAATGTTCTACAGTATTGTTATTGTACAGCTTAAAAAGATCTACAAAAAAGTCCGATTATATCTGACTTTTTTGTAGACCTTTTTATAGGATATGTCTAGCTCTTAGGGATAACCCACAATAACCATTTTTTATCCTTTACTTTTGACGAGAAATAATGGTTTATTTACGAAGCGATTTTAAACAATACAGCATTAATCTTTATCCAATTAACTACCTTAAGTATATTGTGCATTTTATATAGATTAATATAGCCCTTCACAGCATTAAATTTAAATGAATATTTTCGAAGATATTACAGATTTAAATTGCAGGGATATAGCGGTTACGGCTAAGTACACGTGTTAAATTGCACCCGGGCGAAGCCGGGACAGGTCGACTAGTATTTCATATTATAAAATCGCGTCCACTTAAATTAATACGAAGACAGACAGAGGAGACTAGAGGTTGTTCAATCAAATATTACAGATTTTTAAATTTACCCTTACTGGATTTACAAACATTGTTATACATTACCTTGAAAGGGGTTTACCTTTTACATTTCAGCGTTCCCCAATTCTTCCGTGGGACCGACCCTAGGGAATGGAAACAAAAAACACTTTGGGAATTAATGGTTCATGCTTGTAATAAATAATTATTTTAAAAGAAAACGAATTACTTAAATTGTGTTATAAATACAATGACGTTAATGGAGTGTTTATTTTTAAAAGTTGAGATCATCCTCTTATTGAGGAAAATCTTGATAATATAAAGTTCAGTGAAATTTGAGTATTTCATTTAGATGTTTGTTTATTGCCTTTAATATATTTTATTTATTATTACGTTGTTATCATTACAATCTTCCTAGGTTTGTTTTCTTACCTTACCTTATGAGAAATAGCTACTGTAATTAAAAAAAGTAGATTTGTAGTCTATACGCAGACTAACAGTATGACGGCTTGGATAGAGTATCCTCCTGGGGGTTACACTTTACTACTCAGACTAGAATACTCGCGATATAATAATAATGATTCCGTTGTGACGTATTTATTTTACAATCCTTAGTTATGAATGTTTGTCAGTTGTCCTTTTTTTTAAAGCAAAAATGGATTTCTCTTAAAGTAAAATATTTGATTTTTATTTAAGATTGTAATATTTATTTCCAGGTACGAGGTGCTCGAATTCCTCGGGCGAGGCACGTTCGGGCAGGTGGTGAAATGCTGGAAGAAGGGCACCAACGAGATAGTCGCTATCAAGATCCTCAAGAACCACCCTAGCTATGCTCGCCAGGGGCAGATTGAGGTACGTTAACTATCATCTACATATCAAACTAGTACAAAAATCTTTTAATTTTAATTAAATTCGTTATTTGAATTCTGGCTACAATAAGTAAATGCATTTTTTTCCTTAAACACACTAGTTGACCCTTAGGTTTTCTGGAGTGAAACATTAACAACAATACAATACACAGCAACTGTGAAAACTATATCAAATTATGTGCAGTAGTTTTTACAGGACTCGCGAGACATACAAAAATTTTAGACATGATTTTTTAGACTTCTATTGGTGTTATAAAACTAACTCACTGTAGACATTTAATAAATCAATATTTTCTTATTCTCAATAAGCAATAAAATCAAATTTTAAATCTGTAATAAAACATCTTTGGATATATGATAAAAAAAATTCATTTTCGAATTTTAATTTGGAATCCATTTATAATCTACAATCCCAAGATTTTGGAATGAGATAGGTATACTTTATTAATTTATGTTTGTTACTCCTTCACGAAAAAACTACTGAATGGATTTTGATGAAACTTTACAATAATATAGCTTACACATCAGAATAACACATAGGCTATAATTTATAATGATATAGTGTGAATTATCCAAAATATAGCGAGTGAAACCGCGGGGCACAGCTAGTTATTAATAAATAACAAAGACACTCACGTAGTGTGTTTGGCGCGTTGTGAAAAAATACTTCATAATTTATGAATTATATGATCCTTTGTTATATCAGTTCAATTTACAGTCAAAAACTCTATAATTATTTTGCCACGCGTATTTCAACATCCACCTAAAATGTCACCATTCTAATAAAAATAACTTAAACTAACATACGTACGACACCAATTCACAATCCTTTGAAGTACTCGTAATAACAAAAATATCCGAAGGTTATTTTGGCTTTGAATTTATTCAAGTGAGATTGATATGTATGACCTAAAAACGTTATTTATTATTTATAATAACGGCGCCGTGCCGAGAAATTCCGTGTAATTCTGCCGTTACTCCCTCTTATATATAAATTATAAAGAATAGCAGCAGATGATGTATGATCGCAGAAAGTCTGAACCCTTAAATAAAATCTAAGCTCTCATCTAAATAGGACTATATTTCAGTAGAAAATGTTTATAAAAACGTTCGCAGTTTATGTATGGATCTAATTTTGATGATCGATTTTTTCTATATTTTGTACAATAAAACGGAACTTTAAATAATTCTCATAGTATTCTGTAGTGGTATTTCTATCCATTTCCGAATAAATGATTGCCCATTAACTACGATGGATGATACCTTAGGGACAACTCATCAATAATAAAAAATACAATATTATTTATTTTGTTAAGGTTTACGCCAATCTCTATATCATTAATCAAAATCAATTTTAATTTTTTTAAATTGGAATATTTTCCTTGAAATTTGAACATTTTTCATATATTTTTTTATACTCCACACCTTCCTCTGACAAAAGCACACATACACAGATAAGCGTACATAGGCATGTATTTTTTATATATATTTGTCTATGGTTGATATTTGATCTAAGAAATAGAATACAAAATTATTTTCGCCACTTAGGTAGTATTTATGAAAAACGCGTTATTTTGTTGTAAGCCGCTTTACGACATCGACTGGCAGTATTCCAGATATCGAAATGTTTTTGTTTACCCACCGGAGTGCTCAATCTCCCTCCTCTCACCTCTCCTCCCGCTCGGCTATCGATAATTGACTCAACCAATGTAGAGAATTATGGTACACTTTACCAATATTCATAATAAATATTTCATTTACAATACTCACTCGTGAATTTGTCTACAGATACTTCAGAATTAAGTCGAGAGTGAATTTAAATTTAAGTGAGTCACTCACGCACCAACTTACGAACCAGTTGAGTCACTCAAATACCCTCCTACTGACTAAAATTTCAAAATTCTATTTACTGGGACTAACTTCTATTCAGGTTAGAGGTGTTATGTGTAAATAACTTCCTTCTATCCCTCAGGATCTTCCCTTTTTTTCGAGATAAAAATTATATGTTAAATCAGATTTTAAAGAATGTTTGCGGTGATTTTCTATACTATTATATAAAGAGGAAAGATTTGATTGTTTGTATATTTGTATGTTTGTTTGTTGCGAATAGGCTCGAAAAGTACTGAACTGATTTCGAAAATTCTTTCACCGATGGGAAGCTACATCCTTTCCGGGTAACATATGCTATGTGGTGTTGCCATAAATACTCTAATTTAAAAGATATGGTCATTTAAGTGCCATAAGGTGGTCATTTTGTAAATTGAAGAGTTTCTCAGGAACTACAAATCCAATTTAAAAATTTTTTTCACTGATAGAAAACTACACTATTCGTGAGTGACAAAAGTGAATTAGTGTTGCCATGTACATTTTTTAAATAATAGAATATGGACATTTTGTTGTCACTAATCCGATTTTAGAAATTCAATCACTGTTAGAAAACTACACTATTCGTGAGTGACAAAAGTGAACTAGTATTTTATATGTTTACTTTATGACACTGACTATAAATAGGTCGACATCAGCTAAAAGAAGTTGATGAAAAACGCCATATTGGTATGGTAGGATTGGTAGGTTGCAGTTTTTCTCTTTCTTGATATACAAAAATTTGATATGAACTCATTGATATAATATAATGTTAAAAAAAAAATCTATTCTCAAGCAACCGACGTCGTAAGTAGAGTCTACGTTAATTGGGTTTGGGGACCGCCGCTACTTTAACTAAGACGGCACATTTTATTTTATTCGAATATCTCCATACATTTCTTGCTTCATAAAACTAAGTATTATTTACTGTTCTCGTGTCTTTTTGAGAGCTGAACTAAATTTAAATTATAATTGGCTATTAAATAAAATTTATTTGTTTGTTAGTTCATTAGAGCATATTAATAAGCTTGACGATCAGTAGACAAATCAGCATTAACTTATTATAAATTAAGATAAATTTATAGCATACATTTTTTAACTCATTATATTTTTTATTTATTTTAAAATCTTTTACAGTTATTTAAAAATGAATAAATTTTTATTTTTTTCGTTCCTTGTACCTTGAAAACCGGGTAGGAACTTTTTAATTTTATTATAGCTATACTTTATTTTCAATATTTTTAGAAAAGATAATGACCACAAGGCAGCCCACAAGACCTTCCTCTTGAATCACTTTATTTATTAAAAAAAACCGCATCAAAATCCGTTGCGTAGTTTTAAACATCTAAGCATACATAGGGACAGACAGACAGGCAGCTTTGTAAAATCTCCATATATACATTATTTGGTTTTGAGTAAAATAAAACAATGAATATCAAAACCTTACATTAAATCTATGTTATAAAAATAACAAATATGTATTAGGCTAGAACTTTTTTAACCTGAAATTAACAAAACTGAAATTAAAATAGTTTCACCGTTTTAAGAAATTAAATATCACTTGCTATTTAACCCTCCTCATTCTGAGGAGGAGACCTGGCTCAGCATTGGGCCATAGAGACGGGTCGTGATGATGATGATGACTTGAGTCATTTTAATTAATTTTAAATTGCACTAGAAACAGGATTTGTTTTACTCCTTTTACAATGACATTATCATATATTTACACAAAATGTGTTATATTTGGTAAATTTTGGTGTCGACTTTCGGTGTAAATTATTATAACTGTTGGGTATCACTTGTAATTTTATGATCAAATATTTATAAAAAGTCATTTATCTTGTGATACAGATCTTTCCATGCATCATGTTTGTATTCGCCTTACAGATATTATGATAAAATGTCCATCATTCAATTATATTGAGTATTGATTACAATCTACTTCATAATTGTATTTTACAGTGTTGCTATATAATACATATTTGGTTCCAGGTGTCCATCCTCTCCCGCTTGTCTCAGGAGTCGGCGGACGAGTTCAACTTCGTCCGCGCGTATGAATGCTTCCAGCACCGCTCGCACACGTGCCTCGTGTTCGAGATGCTGGAGCAGAACCTGTACGACTTCCTCAAGCAGAACAAGTTCTCGCCGCTGCCCCTCAAGTACATACGACCTATACTGCAGCAGGTCTTGACGGCGCTGCTCAAGCTTAAAGTAAATTTATATGACAATATTAAACTTGGTATCTAGGACAAATTGACAACAAATCTTAAAGAAAGCTCTATCGATATTACCGTTAAAGAGAAGAAAACATAATAGTCATCTAACTATTCGTGAGATTATATAATGTATAACAAGAATACCTAAAATGGTTAACTTATGATGTTTTATATATTTTATTTTACATAATATTTTTGTTATTATGCTCCCGCGTAACTAAATAGAGGATAATTTGAATGACTCATATTGTGAAATAATTTAATAGGTTGTTTTAAATAGTTTTCCCATTAAAATATGTTAAAAAAGCGTTCAGCTCCAGTATACTTTGAGAAATGTATATGTAAAGGAGAATTAAGGGATAAAACTAAAAATAGTTTCGTTTTGTTATTATATGCAGTGATAGCCTAGTGGTTAAGACGCTGATGTCTACTCGGTAGGTCCGGGTTCGATCCCACGCAACAGGCACACACCTCTGATAAAAAATTAATGTCCGCTTGCTTTAACGGTGAAGTAAAACATCATGAGGAAACCTGCACTCCTCAGAGTTCTCCATGTTCTCAATAGGTGTGTGAAGTCTGCCAACCCGCACTTGGTCAGAGTGGTGAACTATGGCCTAATCCCTCGTTCTGAGGTGGAAACCCTGGTCAGTAGTGGGCCATTAAAGGGTGATGATGAATTTAAAAAATATTTTAGTGTAATTTTGATGAAAGAGCATAAAAGGAATAAATCTATACAAGTTATCAATTTAATTAATGTAAAATTTTCTTTTTTCTTAACAGCAACTTGGCCTTATCCACGCGGATTTAAAACCAGAGAACATAATGTTGGTGGAACCCGCGCGGCAGCCCTACCGGGTCAAAGTCATCGACTTCGGGAGCGCTTCGCATGTCAGCAAGGCCGTGTGTAATACTTACCTGCAAAGCAGATATTATAGGTAAATATTATTTTCTAATGTTGTAATATTCTAGCTGTCTCTCCAAATTTAGAATTATGATAGATATAAAAACTGAAAGACAAAACGCCCCCTCAACCAAGTTTTTAAATATGGTCAATATTAGTAATTAAAGGTCCATTTGTAGCATACAATCGGTTCTCATGTTCCTTTGTTTTAAAAGTATGACAATAATTATTATGTTTGTTTTTACATATTAAATTTAATTATTTTGTTTTGTAGGGCGCCAGAAATAATTCTAGGTCTAGCATTCTGCGAGGCGATAGACATGTGGTCGCTGGGCTGTGTGGTGGCAGAACTGTTCCTCGGCTGGCCGCTGTATCCTGGTTCATCTGAGTACGACCAGATTAGATATATCTCGCAAACGCAGGGCTTGCCAACCGAGCATATGCTTAACAGGTATTTTCTTTTAGTAAACTATAATATATTACTTTTTTTCATCACTTCACTCTAATTGCTCCCTTTAAGAAGAGTAACGATTAACATACCTTAAAGTTAATTTAACTCTTCACTCAATTATTTGTATTATTTTTCATTTTTTTACGACTTTATTTTTATTATAATCGAAATATATAATTATCGAATATTTAAAATCATCTATCTCATTTGTAATCAAAATATATAGAAATATTATATAACCATTGTGGTCTAATTATTATTTTTTTCTCAATATTTAAGTAACCTTTCCCTTAAATGTGGTTTTAACTAATAGTTATTATGTAGAGTATAAAATAAAAGTAAAATTGTATTGCAGCGCATCTAAAACGGCAAAGTTCTTCTATCGAGACGTGGACAGCACGTATCCGTTTTGGCGGCTGAAGACCCCCGAGGAGCACGAGCTTGAGACCGGCATCAAGAGCAAGGAGGCTAGGAAGTACATATTCAACTGCCTCGACGACATTGGACAAGTTAGTATTCTGAAGAATTAACTCTTTTTTGTACAAGGCAAACAGATATTGTTTAATACTTAATTAACAAGACTAGTGCTCAAAAATCGACCTTAATTAATTTAAATTACTTTAACAACAAACAAAAGAGTATACATGCGTGTGTGTCATGTTCATGGTAGTGTGTGTAATGTATTTTTTATGTATAATTTAAAAAAATATTAGCTTGCTGCACTCCTTTATATAGATACTAACTTTATGATTATAACCAACGGACTAACTGGAATAATTATTATATAACCACCATTTATAATACCAAAGACACTTCACTTACACAGACTAAAAAAAATATAAAACTAAATATAAAATATAAAACTTGATTCCTTTATATTCGAGCAGTTTTTACTAGTATACGAAGAAAACAATGTTGCCTACAGTGGTGACAATATTATTTTTTCTAGTCGAGTCATTGAAACCACTGCATGTATTGTAAGCAATTGAGAGTTACTGGTCTTTTACGGTATTATTAATTAACTGAAAGATATGTCTTCTATTAAAAAAAATCTTTGAAAAATAACGATGAAAGATGAATGAGGAATCATGACTTTATAAAAAAAATATATTACATTATATATTTTTATATTACTTACATGACTGTAAAACAAAGTTTCAATAAAATTTTTCCGTAATTATATATGCAAACAGTAACAACGTGACCCTCGCAAAAACTTTATTTTAATTTTAGATTTACATACAGTGTGCAACACTTCAAGGATTTGTTCACTAATAGTTTTATTCGTGTATTACAACGTAATGGAGAGTTGGTTTTTGTTCTAAAATATATTTTCAAAACGAGAAATAAAATATTTGAGCGTTTGTGTATAGTTTTATATATTGAAGTTCAAAGGAATTAAATTTGCACATAATTAAGTTTGTAAAATAGTGTAACTATACGTCCTGGTTGGTGGAATACTGTAACATTTTTTTTCAATATTACATTTTTTATTTAAAAGTCATTAACTCCCTCTAGTAAGCTGAATGGTCTACCTTTTAGCTAGAACACCACTTTATATGTTTATCATTTATCTTAAAAAAATATTAGTTTTTATATGTAGTTACAAGTACCTAATTTTTTTTAATGATTGATTTCATGGAATTGTGGGTTGGTCTCCACACATAGTACTTAGTGAGAATTTGGAATTTATACATAACAATGAATATTTATTAATTATAAATTAGTACAATTTACTTAACCTATTGTTACATTTTGTCAAAAAAATATTTACATTATTCATAGAGAAATAATTTACATTTATTTGCCTTTGTTCCAGGTAAACGTACCAACAGATCTTGAAGGCGGCCAACTGTTGGCTGAGAAAGCAGACAGAAGAGAATTCATTGATTTACTCAAAAGAATGCTAACTATGGATCAAGTAAGTTCTAATTTATTACTTAGTTATTAAACAATTAGTACTTTTCTACACTATAGTTTTTATAAACAATTACAGTTTGGTTAAATGATGATGTTTAACATATCTATATCTATCTCGGATGTAATTTAGATTAACCTTAAAAAAATATGGTGTAATAGGTAATCGATGATAATCATCATATACATTCATAATTTTCTTTGATAGTTTGATTATCATTCTATCAAATAAATTCTAATTAGTTTAATAAAATAATTATTTAAAGTATTTACTTGATAGTGAAACAATTAAATGCAAAGAGCAGTGGAAAAAGTCATCATGATGACCACCTGTTAATGGCCCTCTGCTGAGCCGGGTCTGCTCCTCAGAATAAGGAGAGGAGTTAGGCCTTAGTCCAGGGATGCCCAGTATCGAACTATTGAGTTAGACGTTCAAGTCTTAGTCATTGGGCTATGACTGCTTGATGGAAAATGTAAAAGAATTAAAATATTTTATTTGTACTTGAAAATGATCATGTTAAAAAATAATTTCATTTTTTTTCTTTCATATGCATATCACATTTTGCCGATTTTAGGATGACAATATCAATGCTGTTTAAGAGGTTCTTGTATAGAGTACGTACGTAGAGTTTTTCAACGGTGATCAAAAAACCTTCATATAATGATAGTTGTGTGAAAATAATTATTAATTTATTTTTAGGAAAGAAGGATAACACCAGGTGAAGCTCTGAACCACGCATTCGTGACGCTTGCGCATCTTGTGGACTACGCGCATTGCAATAACGTCAAGGCTTCAGTACAGATGATGGAGGTTTGTTATAATTTTCTATTTTATTTCTAATATAAAATCTAATTAAAGAAAAAAAGCACGTGCACGGTGGTATACAGAAGTACCACCCAGTACACACAATAGTGACCACAGCAGTGATTTATTATTATAACATTTATTAATTACATAAATCTAAATGAAGAACTATCAGTTTTAATTCTCTCTCCTGTCTATTGTGTGGGAATAGTTATTCTGTTTTCTGTAATGTACTTAGAAAAATAAAAAATAAAACGTACTAAAGTGTCGACAGTATGCCCCCAAAAATCTAAATGTTTCAAAATGTCAATATTTATGCTGTATTTTTGGAGGAATTTAAACAAAATCACGAGACTTCGATTTGGTAGAATAATAGAGTCCATTAATAATAATTTTCTTTTTTCCCCAGGTGTGCCGTCGCTCCGGCGGTGGTGTCGGTGGAGTGCCCGGCGTGGGAGTGGGTGGTGTAGGCGGCGTAGGCGTTGGAGTGGGCGGCGGAGAATACGTAGGCGGTGTTGTCGCACCAGCAGCACCCTCGGCCCATCACCTCGCTTTGACCATCAATCAGCAACGATTGAGAGCTGCGCCTTATGATAATTTGGTATGTAAAACATCTACAATTGGTTTATACTATTAAACTACAGTTTTTTTTAATAAATATGTAATAAATTATATTTTATTACAGTATCAATTGTACGGTGGTGGACGCGTCGCAGTAGGTGGGGCTCGGCAATACGCGACAAGAGCTGCTGAACCCTTCCCGCATCAATTTGTCTCGTCTATATTATGTCAACCGGCATATCAGGTACTTTTAAATCTTTTACAATATAACGGTACACGTAATAACTTTGTATCTATGGTGCAAGAGATAAACTTGTATTTGACTTCAGGTTCAGCAACTAGCTGCAGCGGCAGCAGCAGCAGCAGCCGCCCACCATCAACATGGGGTGGGTGTGGGTGTAGGCGAAGTTGGAGAATGGAGAGCACCACTCATAGTCGAGCCTGCGCCTTTACCCGAACCAGATGTTTGGGACTTCCATCATCCCCACCATCATCATCCGCATAAGAGGTAAGTAACATTACTATAAGTGATGTGATCTCACTTGATTGGAGAGATATTATAGACCAAATTGATAGTTTTAACAAAACCGCATAGTAGAAAGTAATACCAGTTATATCTGTGGATCAATGTATATGATAGGGTTGTCGACAGATCAACAAAACAACAGACGAGCGCCGTGCCACACTACCAGCCGCATCACCAAACGCATCAATACAGGTGCTATATTGCAATATGATGAACGTACTAATATCCATCACCCTCATTATCATATCACATTATCAAACAATTCTTATTTTAATTAGTTTTAGTCGTAACACCTTTGCTTCCTGAATTTAGGAATTTAATAAAATTGCCTTTTGTACATATGTATAAGGTCCTTTATTCCGTTTTATATATACAATAAATTATTAATTTATATATATTACTAATTTTTACTCTACACTCGCATGTATTGCCTTGCAAAGTGTTTTAATTTTATTTTTTAATTTAAATTTATTATTTTATTATTATAATTTTTAAATTAAATTTTTGCTTTTGTAGCACCTTGTCATATATGTGTTTTTATTTAAATTTCACTTTATTTTTTTCGTTTTTCTTTGCCTATAAATGAAGTATAATATTTCAGTATGGCGAGCAGTGGCGGTAAGAAGGAGGCGACTCAGTTGTCCCCCGTCAAGAAACGAGTCAAGGAAGGCACACCTCCGTCAAGGCATCGACATCATGATCATACGTAAGTTTGTAATTATTCACTGATGGAAAAATGTACGAGTATATTAACTATATTTTTTGATAATCTGTTACGTAGAGTGTACAGTTTTATGTGAGAAAAAAAAGTGTTATTACGATATTCATTGCTCATATTATATATTTATATGAATACGACGGAACCACAGTTAATTAAATCATATTTTTAATTTCAGGACCCGTGCGGCTGCACCACCAGCTAACACAGGCTGGGAAACTCACTGCGCCAGTACCGGTGCCCACACCATCACTATTCGAGATACGCCCTCACCTGCCGTCTCCGTCATCACCATATCCGACTCTGACGATGACATAGATCCGAGGGCCAACAATAGAGGTACATTCATTCTATAAAACCTCATCACCCATATAAAAAAAGCAAATAACTTTAAAATTAGTACCAAAATTCGATTTTCATATGCTATAATTTAAAACTTGATTTTACAACAATCATTATAATTCCATAACTCATATATAAAAGAGAATAACTTCATTTCCATAAAAAGTCATTTTTCTATAGATTTAATATTTTTAGTGCCCATCTGGGGTTCTCTAGAACATGCGATCAGATATCTAGTCATTAGACGCAACCGTCTTCTGTGACACCAAAACTAACTGTTGCTTTGTGAAGGTGAATATTCTAAATTACTACACTAAAAAAACCTTTAGCATTAGACTATTTGTGACGACCAAATACTTGCTTATAGGTAGTGGAGAATGCCAGCCCAACAACAATCATCAACAACCACCAGCACACAATAGCTCCACCAACCAGATACCACCGACGGTGACGCACAATACTGGTGGCGTCATATGCAGCGCCAAGACGCCGCGAGACGAGCGACACGTCAAGCACGAACCGCATCACCAGCCTTGCCATCATCATCATCCGGTAATTGGATTTATACTCTACTAGCCGACCCTTCGTGACTTCGTGTCCGCGATCATCAGCTCCTATTGGTCTTGGCGTGATGATATATAGACTTAGCCTTCCTTGGTAAATGTCCCTATCTAACACTGAAAGAATTTTTCAAATCGGACCAGTAGTTCCTGAGATTAGCGCGTTCAAGCAAATAAACTAATTCTTCAGCTTTATATATTAAAGTATAGATATCTTATATACGAGTACAGCCTAAATTCCAGAGGACCTAGGACTCTAGGAGGTATTGGAGGCTAAGGAAGGATTTTATTTGTATATTTAATTTCTAAGGTCGTGAACTAAGGGAAAACATTGAAAATCCATCATTTTCAAATCCATTATGATTTAGTTATAATCAACTTAAAAAACACATAATGGCCAAAATAATGTGTTGTAAAGAGGGAGAGTGAAAATTGTTTTTTTGAAAAGAAATGAGTGAGTTTTCTGAAATCTCTGCATTCTATTACATCCGATATCTGCTCTGCAAGATATTACATCCGATATCTGCTCTGCAAGATATTACATCCGATAAGTCCTTTTTTGCACCCTTGTATACAACGTAAAATTATTTGATATTATAATATTACAGCAGCAGCAACAACAGCAACAAGCACAACCACAACAACCGCAGCCTCAACCCCAGCAACAACAAGCCCAGGCTCAACAACCTCCACAACAACAGCAGCAGCAACGTCAAGCGCCAGTACAACCTCAAGCAACGCCCCAGAGTCAGAAGAAACGTCTGCTTGCGCTTGCGCAACAAGAACAGCAGGCTAAGCTCGAGCACCGCGACCACCAGCCTGCAGCCGCCGCACACTATAATGTGAGTATACATACCTGAAGGGTATTTCATGGGATTGTTCCGATAGAAATTTATGATAAGGTTTAGGTGAATTATTTGTTGAAGTTTTATGTAAATTAGTTTTAGTAGTCGTTTGAGAACACGCTGCCTAATCCCTTTTTAGCTGAAGCTGAAGCACCTAGCTATGACAGAAAAAACAAGTAGACATAATATGCCCTACTACCTGGACGAAGCGAAGGTGTAATTTTTTTTATGATCTTAAGCTTGCATAGTAGGAGTGTGCGAACAAATCGATCTGATTGATTTCAACGAATCGAATATTATTACTTCATATTCGTTTGAAATAATTCGAAGTTCGTTAGGAATTAAAATTCTATATTATTACATTTTTTTTATTTTGAAACCTTCAGGGTGTTTAGTTAATATTGTTTGTTGTCCGTTTATTGCAGAGCGGTTCGACGGTACGCCAGACGAATGACTATCAATGCAATCAGTATGTTCCCACACAGCAACATAAGAGAGATAGTGTAAGTATTAACTATATATTTCATCAACTATTATTAAACTACATAATGTGAACAAGCGGCATAATTATATTATTAGAAAGAAAAAAATAATTACAGTCATTTAATAATATTTTACCACGGTTGAAACATTTAAACACAACTTGAACTTTTTTGATAAATAATAAACAAAAATCAACTAGTTGAGAACTTAAAATGAAGGGGGAAAATGTAAACAGATAAGAGGTGATATTTCTTCATTCTAACAGTGATATTTCTTCAAGTACCTTTAATTAAAAAAATCTTCAAGTGCATTTGATTTTTTGGTTTATCTGTAAAGCAAAAAAACTTTTCTATGGGTTAATTGGTAACCTTGCTCTTACTTACTGTAGTTAAAAATAATGTATGTTTTGTGAACAGAGCGGCGGCTGTCGAGATTACCTCCCGGTGAGCGGTGCTGTGAGCGGCGTGAGTGGAGTGAGCGGGGTGAGTGGCGTAAGCGGGATGGGCATGAGCGTGAACGTGGGCCCGCCCGCCGCGCACAAGCACGCGGCACACGCGTGGCACCACCACCCGCATCCGCATTACAAGTGAGTTGGATCCATATGCAGTTGCAACATTCCGTTTCACAAATAACTCCTCAACTTTATACTACCATTAAACATCTCTAAGATGAACCTTGAACAGTTTTATATTTTAACATTTAAATATAGGATATTTTTAATGCACATCAAAGAACTTATCACCCATCAATGAAATAATGTTTACATCAAATAAATTATTTCACTGCAAATAAACCAATTGCTTAATAAAACTAGAACTAAAAATAATTACAAAATATACATCAACAGTGTATTATATTTTTTCCTCAAATGCGCCACAAAAAAGTTGTTTAATGTGCAAAAATATGATTTTCATATAAAATATACTAATTGCACAGCAAATATACCCGAGCGTACATACCTAGTACTCACACTTGTAACAATATAACTATTCTTGCTACATGTTTCTCAATAAGCATTTTAAAACTTGCTTAACAATAATAGACTGTCCCATGTTCTGTCTTAAAATATTGGTTAGGTTATGAAAACACACAACTTTTATCGCTGTAAAGAAATAAAATAAATATATAAACTGCAGGGTACGATTCAAAAATTGAACATAAGTTTTAAAAAAAAATATAAAATTTATTGTGCTCTAGTTGTTAGTAGATATGCATTCATAAAAAAACTGCACTTTTAATTGAATAGCAATGGGCCACATAAATAAATTGTTGATGAGATTATAATATTTTGAGATAACTATTTTGCTGTGCAATCAGTATTTTTGATTAGGATTCGGATTTTTTGTTAATACAAAAGAAAGATTTTTTGATTTGCAATTAAATACTAACCTTTAAATAACAACTATATTGTATCACACACAAACCTTTTACTCTAAGACCACCAAGATTTTGACCCATATTGCAAACAACATTACAGTGAGCAATTAAAGTTATTATACCAATTTACGGCTTGATTGTAACATTGTTTGATATATATTTCATTATAACGAATAACAAATATAAAAGTTTGATCCTCTGTTAGAAAATAAATTGTTACCCAATTTTATTAAATGTCGAAATGGGTGTCTTTCTGGATTACGTTACGTGTCGAGAATTTACTTTGAAGATACAAAAGAACAAGAACAATACCTGAACGATGAAACTTTATTTTTATTCTTAATATAGGTACGGTTAACTCGGAAAAGCAGTGATGGTTGAGACTTCAAATCTTACTCGGAAGGTCCGAGTTCGATCTATGTGGGGACATAGGCACACGCACACACCTCTGACTCTGAGTTATGTGTGTTTTAAGCAATTAAATATCACTTGCTTTAACGGTGAAGGAAAACATCGTGAGGAAACCTGCACTCCTGAGAGTTCCCTAAAAAGTTCTCAAAGGTGTGTGAAGTCTGCCAACCCGCACTGAGCCAGCGTGGTGGACTATGGCCTAATGGGTGGGTTTGAAGGGTCGTGATGATAACTCGAAGATACTTTTCATACAGATTTCATAAATATGTGAAGGAGTCTTAACTTGAGTATTGAAGTTTTAAGTCCAAAAGTTTTTTTTAAACAAGTCTAACCACTAAACTATAAATTGGCCAAGTACGAGTCAAAGTTTCGCGCCGAAGGTTCCGTACTATTTAAATTTAAGGGACAGACTTAACTTTGCGTTCGAAAAACTCCTTCTTTGCTTTTAAAATAAGAAACCCTAAAATACTTGTTACCTGATCTAGTGACGGATGAAATTCTTACGTTTTTAACATCCACAAGTGTAACCTACAATGAAGGCTGGTAGTATTTAAAATTCTCGAAATTTACTTTTACCTATTGCAGCCTTGTGCCAGATTCCCTTTCGAGACGAGAATAATTTGTTAGTACCATTGTCTGATAGATAAAATATTATTTATTATACTGTTATGTATTCGGTTACGGTGACGACAGTTCAACTATGACGGATTAAAATGACGAATTTTCATCCATATTTCAACATCTCGGGAGTCAAATTTTTACTTAGTGTCAAACGAATCAATGATATTGTTTTAGGTGTTAGAATTTACTGTTGTTTTAACTACTGAAATAAGTATTTCAGGATATAGTTCTTAATATCACTTATATAATTTAATATAAGTAATAATAAATTTTTAACAATTTTATATCTTCTTTTTGCTTGTCAACCAGGACCGGTGTGAGTGCAGCCAGTGGAGTGGGCGGTGTGGGTGGTGGAGGAGTACTCTCGCCTGGTGGTGTGTCACCGGGTTACCTACCACCACCGCTGTATGTGCCCACATACCATTACCATACGTGAGTACTTTTTTTATATTATATATGTCTACTTTTTCTATTAATACTTCTGGACTTACTTAACCTCCGACTCACCTACTCTTCCATTAATAGACTAACTCACTCTCATATGTATATATGATACATGTATTATGCTTATTTCCGGGATAAAAAGTGTTCCAAATTTCATTCTAATCCAAATTATGACCTTTTTACACTACACCCCCCATACATAAACCTTTACATTTCATTGTGAAAAAAAAAGGGATTTAAGGACGAAGTATTTCTATTGTCTAATAAAATTTACATTAATTATTAAAATATTTTCAGCGGTGGTGTCAGTGGAGTGAGCGGTGTCAGTGGCGTAGCGGGGCCTCCCCCAGCGCATCACGGGAGCACCCGCCTGCCATACCTGCAGCCCTATTCACCCACCTATCTTGTACCTCAACACCCGCAGCAACATTTATGGTACACTGACTGATATAGGGAAAACCAGGATCGTTGGAGATTGAACGGGTGGAGTTACGGTGTTACAGTACCCGTATAGGGTGTTAGTTGTCCACTCATGTTCTAGCATGTTGAAGATCATGCAGAGGAATGAAATGGTAATTTCATTACCCTCAAATAATAAAATAATTTAAGTGATGGGCTATCGGTGTTACGATTCGAATAATGCTTCAACGATAATCGATTTGAACAACGTGGTACGGACAAAGTGATTCGAGACAATCGAATGAGTCAGATATGTGTTATGTAACGCACAACTCGTCTCCCTTACTGACGAATATATATGGTTGGATAATCGACAATAAGGGTCACCGAGTGCACCTCTAGAACCGTCTTCACACAGCAATTTTTATTCAAAACTGTGACTAGTGTGTTTTGAGCGCGTGTTCAAAATGTTCCGTGTGTGTATGCCTTATGATCCTGTTTACATGACAGTGCACGATCTGTCGCAACCGTGTCGTGTCGTGTAAACGGCGTTATTGAAGCTTTATCAGTTCAATATATAGTAGGATAGTGCATTGTTATATAAATGTGGTGTTTTAGTTGATTACTGTACAAATAGATGTGATTTCCTTACGCTGTGTACGCGTTTGAGTGTTATTTTCTAGTTGCAACTAATTTGTATAATAGATTTATTCTAAACGTATTTGTGTACGCATAGTGACACTTTATACTCTGTGTTATATCGGTGTGCAATGTAAACGATATCGTTCTATTTACATACTTCGTTGTTTACATTATAAAACAAGTATTTCACAAGTGTATGTCTGTATATGGATTGTAAATTTAAGCTGCGAAGCGAGTAGGTTGCATTTACTAATATTTTATACTAGGTTTTAGCGTTTCTACCAAATTAAAAAAAAAAGTTTTATAAAGTATGAATGTACGTGCTGCGTATTGTGTAGGTTTAGTTTGACTGTCGGTCAATTATTGTTTTATCGCTTTAGGTATGAGATTTTATTTTTACGTTCCATATCATAGTGTAGTGGGATAATGTTTAATTGCTGTTTACTACCTATTTACTATTTAACCGTATTAACTTGAATTATGTAGATATATGTATAGGTGACGGATTGTATAGCATACAATACTAAAATTATATATAACCGACTCGTGCGCATGTGGCGTTTGGTCATAGCTTGGATAGTTCCACTATTATGTCAGTTCATCGAAATTCATGTATAAATAAGTGTTTATAGATAGAATTAAATTGTTTTTTCTTAGTTTTTCATGATTATTATTCTTTTGGTTATTACTTTTGAAATTGTTAAGCTTTTTATTTAATTTCCTGACGTTTCAAAGACTGAAAATCTGTCCCGAAACTATGAAAAGTATTTGAAACGTCAAGAAATTAAATAGAACGCTCAAATACACAATAGAAACTATTTCAAAAGTATTAATCAAATATAAAAAAAAAATTGTTAAATATATCTCATATGTTTAACATATAATAGCGCCTGTGTATACGTACGACAGGCCCACGTACATATTAATGTTTCCTATTGGTTATTCATAGTGTAGTCTGTACGTTATTCGATGACATTACAAAATATTTAGCACATTAGTTTGCCTGACAGTGTAGTTTAGTTCACATAGAACATTCTAGAGCATTGTTAATTTTTTTAATAAATTATGGGTAGTTTCGTCTGTTTAGTTTAGTTCACATTTGTAGAGAGCATTGTATTGAATATGCGAAATGCTTTTTTCTTTAATTTTTTTTTTCTACTCTATTAATTTTTAGTACTAGTATTATTCTTTGCAATGCTTTTTGTATTATGTAACATGTTTAACTAGAACCACGCAAAGTAAATGATCTCTAAGCTTCAGAGCTTAATACTGATTATGTCCCCCACATTTAGCGTGTTTTTTTGGAAAATAGACTATTTGGCTATCCAGTTTCCTGATTGTGTAATTTGATTAAAATCAAGTTTTTAATTTACTTATTAATTATGTATCATATATGGTCTTTTATGTAAACAAATTGCGAAGTAAAACACAATTAGAATGAATGAACTTGAACAAGATTTTTTTAAATAAACATATCAATATTTTGTTGTTTAAAAGATTCATATTCATTCATTACTCATATATTATAAAACTAGCGACTTTGTTTACGTGTAGCTCCGCTCCTATTCTAATAGCTTATCTAACACTGAAAGAATTTTTCAAATCGGACCAGTAGATCCTGAGATTAGCGCGTTCAAACAAACTCTAGCTTTATATATTAGTATAGATTTTAATTAATTAGAATCAATTTTAATATAAAAAAAATAATTTCTCAGAAATATTCGATTAAATTTAATTATTTAATATCGAGAAGGTTTTGTTTACTATTCAAGACTTTTATAAAGTATAGATAATAGTTTTAACATATAATTATGTTTATATAAAATAAATAATGTTATAATGTGTTTAAGTGCCGATAGTCAAATATTCTATTTGATATTTTCGATTTACTTGTGGAATTTTGGGGTTTTAGTGTATTAACAATGGATTGTTTGTTAGTTTGTACGATCACCCATTTTAGTCGTGAATTATTGCCTTATTATTATTATATAAGTATTTCGGGGCTTGTTTTTTTTAAATAATCAGTCGAATGTATATTTGGGTTGTTGCAATAAATTTTCTGAAGTCACATTCGCATACAGGCAGAGGCCGCGCCCCCCTAGTTTTAGTTCACGTACGTTAACGACAATAATTATATTATAACCGATTATGTACAAATACAAGATATTTGTAAGTTTATTTTATTCTTAAGTGACCAGGGGCTGTTTTCTCATGCACATTGCGTCGGTCCAAAACATTCAGCAATTGGAAATAATACGTATCACGTGACCCTTGAAATACAGAATAAACACTCTACTCTCTATAAATGAAGAAATGATAAACAGTACTTTCTAAGTTGCCAAAATTAATAAGAACTGCAGCTTTGGACATCAGCTTTCATCTGTTTATTATTTTTTAAAAAAGTATATATTATGTAAGTACCCTTTAATGCCTTTAAATCGAGTTGGAACAACGAAATGTAAAAATAGTTGACAGTTTAATTTTTTTTTCGATCACATGGTAACATTATTTAATTCTACTACTATTGTATGAATTGTAAATAGTAAAAGTATTTTTTTCTGGCAACATTAACCAAACGTATTATATAGTTTGTGTTGTGTTACTTTCATCTAATGTCATCTGTTACTGAACTATACTTTAGGTACCAATTCCTAATAGTATACCTATTTTTTTCTGGCAACACCAACCAAGCCATTGGGTAGTGTGTTATGTTATCTCTATCTGTTACCTTAGCTAACTCTCTAGAATCTAAATTATTTTATTTAAACAGAAATCGTTTTTAGAGTAACTTGGAATTATTTTCATCGATGTCACATGATATGGGTATCCTCTCTTGTTTTCTAGTTTTGGCCCGACGCAACATATGGAAGAACGGCTCCAGGCGACTCTTTTAGTTTTGAATCACTCAATGGTGATGTTTTATGGTGAAACTTATTTAAGGCTTTGATTATAACAAGTACCGCGGGTACGTCCGAGCTAATAGCTTATGTGGGTATTCTATTATAAAATTAGCGTTATGCGTGATGAACCATTAACGTAATTTAATTTTGGTGATAGGGGATAGCACTGTGTTGGTAAGTTCTTCTTTAGTAATCACAGTTATGAAAGAATTGTAAATAAACATCCGGATACCCCTTTTTATTTTACTTTTATTTTGTTCCTTTTATCCTTTGGTTATTTTTTTTATTTTAGCCTGTGGGCCTGTCTTTATGGTCTGTTATCAGTGCGTTCCACTAAGCGTCTACAACGACCACGCTCACGATAGTTTTCCCGATCCACTTATACGCGGGCGTTACGATCGTTAACCCAAATGAAACGGGTTATTGAGCATTTTGAGCGTTAACGTAAATAATTCAAATGGCGAGTTATAAAGCAATAGTTTCAAGAGGTTAAGTTTATAATTACTGTTTAAATTAATTTATATTCATATTTTTTATTGATTGATATTTTATATTTATAATTTAATTGAAACTTAAATTAATTTTATTTAAATATGCGCTCCAAAACATTCACTTCATTCAATCTCTATCGGTATCAAATAAATTTATTTATATCGCCATTTTTGTTGTTTTAAAAATATCGCCAATTATTTTAAGAACGCTCACAACTAGGCTCAAGGGCCTAGTCGATCACCAAAAAGAGCGCTCTTTTTAGTTGACGAACTAGTTCGCTCTTTTAGTTTATTGTTAAATAATTTAGTAAAAATAATAAATAAAAAAAACACCGATATTCTCAAAAGTGAAACATCGATGTTAGAAATATCGATGTTTATGAACAATATATTGATATTTCTATCACCATTTAAATATATAAGTATATATCGATTTTTATTAGAACTAAACCACTTATTATTTATTACACATTTATTTTTATAGAAAACAAGTAGTCAAGTATGGATGAAATCCATGCATCCCTAGAAGTAAATAATTCTATTTAATTAATATAAGAACTAAGAGCGAGATCGTCGACGAACTAGTTTGTATAGTTCACCTAAAGGAGCGCTTTTTTGAACTAGGTCGTTCGCGAACTACCCAAGACTACTCACAACGACCTACGATTTGAGATGGGTCGTCGTGAGCTTTGAGTGAGCACAAGTCATGACGTTATTAGTAACGTTTTCGTCGCGGCCACAACGCCCGCAGTTGTCAAGTGGAGCAAACTAAATCAGCGTTATGGGCGTTATGATCGCTTAGTGGAACGCACTATGCGGAGAGTTTTGACAGCTGTTATAGTACGTAAAACAAGATGGCGCTGAATTTTAAAAAGCAAGTATTTAGATTATAATATTCAAAATGTAACTTAGATTCGTAGATAGATAATTACATATTCTTTGTAACTTCTTTATTAATAATAATCTCTTTTTTCTGTTCCTTTAGATAGAATATAAAATAAATTTATCTTAAATTGGATTATATATAGAGGCTTAAATTTCAATTGTCGGTTGGTCAGAACTCTTCATACGATAACTACAGACAATATCAAATGATAGAACGCTTGTGGTCTAATTACGCAATTATAACGTTATATAATTTCAACTCCAAGCACCAGTTAGTGGAGAATGCGCGCCGCATTTCGTACCTTATCACATTGTTATAAAGGCGAGAGTCGCCTGAGCTGCTGTCTCGACAATAACCCAGTGTCAGACAATAATCATTCTTATTATTTGCCTCTTAGATGTTCCGTTCGCCCCTTATTAGTCACATAGTTGATAATTTTCTATAGTTCTAGAATATTCTCGTAGACGTCATTCTAGGCCACAGATAACGTAAATTAAGTATAGTGTTTATTATCTGTATCACAACCGATTTTTTTTAATATAAGGAAATCCAAGCAGCCACTAGTATAAGAGGTACTTCTTTAAAATAGGGCTCCCCCAATATTTTTGAAATATTTATTTTTCGATGATAGTAACAATTCTCAGTGTATTTCTGAAATTCGTTTTTTTAGAAAATTTATAGTTTTCGAGATATGATTTTTTTTATATCGTAAAAAACCTTATTTTCATAGTAATATTCGAGGTAACATCGAAAATATTCTTTTAATTTTTTTTATAGATAATATTTACTATCCTAAATGTATTTCTGAAATCCGTTTTTAAGGAAATTCATAGTTAATTCGAATAAATTTCCTAAAAAACTGGTTTCAGAAATACACTTAGGATAGTAAATATTATCTAAAAAAATATTTTAAAAGATATTGAGGGGTTGCCCTATTCTACAGATGTGCCGTGTAAGAAATCTTCCAAAAACTAGAATGATGTCTCCTCATCTGTAAAGTTGGAATTTTCGAATTCAATGCACTTTTCTGTACTGTATTTAAATATATTTTATATTATCGAATATAGATTAGATATGCGTAATAAATATTTAGAAACAAATCAAAATTAGAATTAATATTTTAACGTTAATGATAGTTCGTTTAGATTTTGAATATTTAGGCTGAATGATGGTCAGCATTGATCAATATTTTATCTGTGGAAAATGACGACTTTGACAGCCGATTCCTTTTTTTCAATTTATCTCTTAACCTATAAAACCTCGTTATTCGTAATGTCAAAATTAAAAGGATATTTTTCATATATAAAATATTGATAAATTCTGACATGTCTTCAGTTTTATTATCTGTACTTTAATATTGACTGAATGTTACCTACTCTAAGGCTTAGAGTCAAAGCACATTGCGAGCTAACACAAACAAGGTAAAGTATAAAGAAAAACGTATAGAAAGAAGTTTTCTCGTCGGCAATGTGTTGTGACTTAGATGCAGCTTTTAGTTATATAGGTGTATGCACTTATAGTACTCAATAAGCGAGGTTCTACGATTAAATACATGCACTTTTCAATACATTTATATAATAGGATAAGATAATATCCCAGAAGTAAAAGGCGTCTAGTAGACCTGAAGATGACTCACCCTCCGCCATGTTTTTCAGGTATAAATACAAAATATTCTCAGTAAAGAAAATTATGATCATAAATAATTATTTGTATCTACTTCTATTTCAATACAAAGTACCTGAATTTTAGAATTGCGTTATTTGATTGTAAAAGAAGTATTTATACTACCTAAATTAAAACACGCTATAAAAATCTGTCATGGCGGTCATAGATTGATTAATGAGGCCTCACAAATCACAATTGACTGGAGGAGGAGTATTCAATCGTCTATTTTATCACTAAGATAAACAAAGGACAAGAATTGTCTTATTATTTACTAGCTGTGCCCGCGACTTTACGCGACTACAAAATAAATTTCAAGCTTTAGCTCTAAAAATGGCGATACTTCCATACAACTTTTCATCTATCCTTACTCTTTTTTGGCATTAAAAAGTAGCCTATGTCCTTTCTCAAGATCTAAGACTATCTGTATACCAAATTTCATTTAAATCGGTTCAGCGGTTTTGGCGTGAAAACGCGACAGACAAACTTCAGAATTTACAACTACAATTATGGTTTTTTGATACACAATGCAATGACCTGGTATATTTTGAAATATATTTGAAAAACATGGTTAGTCATTGATCAAGATGGGGAGGAGGGGGGTGTATTAGTTTGCAATGAAGCGCCTGAAGATTTTAAAAGGCAACCTTTTACAGGGACGTAAGTGGAGTCATAAGTTTCCGGCAACAAGTCTGATTGAAGCGTAGCATTTGTTAGGTAGCCTGCGTCTGCGTCTGCGTCTGCGCCGATCCTAGCCCTATTCTAGTATAACTTTTATATATTCGACGTTCTATATCTACCTTATAGGTATGTGTGATAATAAAATTAAGCTTTCAACTAGAAGAAGTACAATGAATTGTAACGTTTATCTCATAGGCCAATGTTTATAAATATTATTTTTACACTGTCTATTAATATAAATGTGATTTTGTCTGTAGATGTAACGTAACGTTTTAGAATATCGCGGTCCGGCCGGTATTGTAAATTGTAAGATATCAACGTTTTTCTAAATCCAACTTTACAATGTTAATACACTTATTTAATAGTTATTCCAAAGCTTTTCACGAGTACTCGTATCATCGCAAGTCTGTTCTCACCAAATATTTTGCCGTCCAACACAGACAGACAGACGGCTGGACTGCTCTATTTACTATTTCATTTTAATAATCGTATTTCGTACACCAACTTGAAAATTCTATTATTAAGTATTTTATATTCGTATAGAGCTTATAGAGGGTTTAGGGCTGTAGTCGTGTAACTGTAAGCTGTGACTTGGACTTTGAGTTGAGGAGAGGAGACCAAAACTGTGACAGCCTTGGGCTTATGCTCTTAGGTTTGGTCTTTTTCATTTAATTATAAATAAATACATGAATGAACTATATATATATAATCGCTATGATAAATGTAATTAGAAACAATTTAAAATGATATTAAGTTATACAATAAGCCTATAAAAATTTGCCGCCATTTTACTACAAATTAAGATAGTTGATTTAGGGATGGCGATTCAAGATCGATTAATAGAAAAATCGATTTTTCATTCCAAAAAATAGATCTTTAAATCGATATTTAGCACTGAATTCATTCAGTGATATATTTCACCCTAGAAAATCAGATGAACTTTTGTTTGGTCTTCTTCTTAGGGGATGCTAGTAAAAACTTTTTTAAAAAAATTCATATTTTTGGTCTCGATTTTTTATTAATCGATTTTTCAGGTTGCGAATAAAAAATCGATCTTTTCTCACTAAGTAAATTTTAAAATAAACACCACAGATTAAACACTTAAATTCTATTCTTTCAATTAATGGTAAAAAACAGTAACTGGTAATTTAAAAAAAAAAAGATTTTTGACTAGTAATGTTAAATGGAGTTTACATTGTATTTAATAATATTAATAAACGAGTTTTTTTTTTCAAGAGTACTAGGAGTATGGATTACATACTACTAGCTAACCTCCAATTAAGCTATAATGCTTGTATTAGGAGGGGGATATTTCTTTTCGTTTGAAGAACATGAACTCAAAGTCCATTTCACCCCCCAAATGATATCAGGGATGTTCTAGAGTAGAAGGCTTTTATCTTAGTTGATTATCAAAGATTTATCAAGCTATGGGTGTAGTGTTTACGCGTAAGTTTGAATATATCGTCGTTTAACCTTTTAAATGTACGAGCGGCAACGGGATGACGAAATTATAGGTAAATGTCGAAAAAAAAATTATAAATGTCAGATTTCTTAATGTTGTAATTGGGATGGCGATAAAAATCGGTGTTTTAAATCGATTTAAGACTGAATCGATCTTGCACCCTAAATCGATTTCATTTATTATAAATATTTACAGCTGAAATTAATAATAAATTTTGATCCGAAATGTTTGGATTGTGGATTGAAAATAGATTCCAAATTATCGTGTATATCAAATTTAAATTTGGATTCCATTTTTAATCTGTAATGTAATTGAATCTACTTAGTCTTTAGTTGGTTGAAATTTTCGAGATAAAAAGTATCAAAAACGAACGGAATGTTAAAATCAAGTCGTAAATTGAATCGAAAAATTTTGAGTTTTTCTGTCTCTTTTTATTCTATAATGGAAAAGGCAAAGGCATTACACTGTACAGCCTTGTCTTTAGTAGGTTGTCAATTTATGAGATAAAAAGTCATCAAAAATGAATGGAACGTAAAATCAAGTTAAAAATTGATTAATTAAGAATCGATTCCGGTGCGTCTGATTCAGATTAAATCGAAAAAAAAAATTAGAATAAAAAAATCGGCCATCCCCCCACTTTGTAATTATTTGTATTTTAAATACTATGTGTGTAATTTAAATGTTTATAATAAATACGAATTGTTCTCGTTGCCTTTGCTGTTAGTTGACGCAGTGCAGTTAGTTCTGAAAGGATTTCTATTAAATGTGATTTATATGTCCAATATTCGATATTTGCTCTTTAAGAATCCTATATTAGCGTCCAGATTTGTCTATGTGTCTAATATCGGCTAGCGCGTCGTATTTTAATCACCTATAGACCAAGATCCCGCGGTGATCGGACTTTCGTTATTTTATATAACCCGAAAGTTTCTCTGTGAATGAAGTTTGGATCGCGGTTGCTTTGAAAGCTAGTAGATATATAAAGTTGCAGTTATTTTATATTTTATTTGGAATTACATTAGGAACTCTATCGATCATTTACAACACTCTGCCAGAGACCTTTAAATTTATTACTTTTTTTATCAATTACAACGTCTCTGACTTTTCTGAGTTATGTGTGCTGTAACGGTGAAGGAAAACATCGTGAGGAAACCTGCACTCCTGAGAGTTCTCCATGTTCTCTCGGCGTGTGAAGTCTGCCAACCCGCATTGAGCTAGAGTGGTGGATTATGGCCTAATCCCTCATTCTGAATGTGTATAGTCTTTCAACTTATTATGCTGTATATATAACGAACTCCCATATAACATTTATTCCCTATTTCAATCCCTTTAAGACTTTTTTTCGTGATAAATCGTAGCATACGTCTTTTCCCAACCTTTATTGTGTCTCAGTATCAAAATTCATCAAAATCTATTCAACTCTTATGGAGTTATACATGGTGTAACTAACTCGACTTTGTTTCATATACGGATTTTACACTCACATGCTATGTTAGTCCAAAACAAAACTGGACAGAGATCCCCGGCTTAGCAGTGGGCCATTAATGATTTGTGATGATGATCACAACTATACTTACATTATAGAATAAGGGCTTAATACTTGAGGAACTATCAAAGGTGTTTTTTCAGTAATCAGACAGTTTTTTTAGCTCCTCCTCATCAGATCGTGGGTTCAAATCCCATTCATGGGACTACTGACGTGGCCCTCTCCTACCACAAGCATTTCAGCTTACTTGGAGGGGTTAAGAATACTAGTAGCTTGCGATCCATACTGCTAGTAATCTTTTTCTTTGTTATCTTCATTACATAAAGAAACTTTCAGGTTATACAAAATCACGAAAGTCGGCTCACCGCTGGCTCTTGCTCTACTACACCTATTTATGATATGGTAAATGTAGGTCTACGACCAAATTAGAGTAACACAAATATTGTAATGTTAGCGCCGCTGTCGGGGTGGGGATATCAAAGTACAAATTTATCAAACAATCCCCTCTCGAGTCTCGAACGCTTCGAGCTCTTTTCTTATATACTTAGTGTTATATAAGAAAATGATGTTACTATGTGTTAGTTAGGTGTTCTGTTGTCATCGTTTCTATATATGTAATCTTCAGGACTGTCTGTTTCACTTTTTGATTATATGTACAGGTAGTAGTAGACCTACAGTATGAAGGCTTGATGATTAGAATATCTATACACAGAGCTTACAGCATTAAGACTTGGTTACCATGGTTTCGTATGTGCATCAGTTATGTCACCTTTGAAAGTAAAATGCAACTCAAATCAATGTTGCCAGCGTCACCTACTTGATATTCTTAATAGAATCCCGTATTGGATAGTTATCTAAGTTTTGAAACTGAAATGCTGTCCAATAATTTTAAAATAATAACGAAGGCTTTAGTCTGAATTTCCACCAGAGATGTGCAAGAATGTGAAGCGAGGGATCTGTTTGTTAAGAAGTCAGTACAAGGAATCAAAAGGTTACCTTGATATAATCGTATGGCACAACCCAGAAGAGCACCCTGCCCACAGAAAAGTGAGACGCGCGAACCCGACCAAGATACACAACACAAGTAGGGAAAAAAAAAAGAAAAAAGGTAGCTGCAGCATAGGTAGCTCGACGATCTAACAACCAGACTCGTACGGCACAACCCAGAAGAGCACACCGTTCACAGAATTGAATCATCTTCAGGAGATGTTGACTCTACAGGCGTCACTTGCGAAGTAAGTCAGCAACTCCTGATGATGCTTCTTTTACGGAGCAAATCGTACGTCGATTGTCGATCGCGATCTACTTGTGTGTTGTGTCTTGGTTCGGCTTGGTTTAAAAGGAATCAAAAGGCTTACCTTGCTATAATCCGCGGAAATCTGAACAACCAGACTCGTATGGCACAACCCAGAAGAGCACCCTGCCTACATAAAAGTGAGACGCGCGAACCCGAACCAAGACACACCACACAAGTAGATCACGATCGACGTATGTTTCGCTCCGTAACCGAAACATCTTCAGGAGTTGTTGACTCTACTAGCGTCACTTACGAATAATACATACGAGTCTGGTTGTTCAGATTTCCGCGGAATATAGCAAGGACCTCCTGGGGGTATTACTTTAGTGATTTTGTCATAGTTAGCTGTCACACAAAACAGTGTTGCCAGTATCAGAATGCTACTCGAATAATTGTTGCAATTAACAATTTCCAGTACATGATAATCAAAAAGTGAAACACTACCCTGCAGTGTATCATAACCTCACACCGGTACGTTTGTAATCACCTAAATGTTAGAATTGTGGTAGAATAGTACTCGTATCTCGTATCGTATCGTATCCGTATCTCGTATCGGTATTCGACTATTCGGTGACAGGATCACGTTTTCGAATTAAATCGTAATTTTATAACAATTGATGTGCCTAAGTGTAACTCTTAATGTAAATATATGTATAGTTATGTATTGGAGTGGATATTTCGTGTTTACCCACCATCCACCACCCACCACAACCCACAAGGTTTCTACATTTTTAAGACAATAACTTCTAATTTGCTGCAATTTTAAAATTTTGCTTTTCAATATCGAATTGTAACTTGATAGTCTATGCAATTAAAGAATGGCGGTTATATGAACTTGTATCGTTTGGTACAGTCATCTCCTGTGGTACTCAACTTCAAAATTTCTCGCCAATCACAGAGGACCCCCGCTAATCCGGCCCCTGACTGATCCGGGGCACCCCCTGTAATCCGACATGTCTATTATTATTGATTGTTTTAGTACATATGTTTGTACATAATTATTTCCACATATATATGGGGCCATCCATAATTTACGTCACACTATAAAGGGGAGGGAGAGAGTTGACGAAGTGTGACAAAGGTATTAAAATATTTAAAGCACAAAATATGTGACAAGGTGAAGGGAAGGGTAAAAAAATCACGAAATTCATGTGATGTAATTTAAGGATGACCCCTAATGAAGTATGATTTGTACTTCTGAGTATAACATAGAATCTTATCGATGGATCTGTAATTTGTCGGATTACGAGGAACTCTTTAAAAAATCTGTAAAAAAATTTGGACTATAGGGGGTCTTAGGCAGTACTCTATAGTTCGACCCTGCGCTGCAAAACGTTTGTCGCATTACCGGGGGTCCACTGTATTCCAAATCAGTTACTATTAAAAGTAGTTGTACATCTACATATATTTCTCAATCAAATCACGATTGAAGAGGATTGATGGAAAAGATTTAGAATAAGTCAACTCCTTTACTTTTTTTTGGGTGTATTATTTCTATTTTACTAAGGTTAAAGGTTCATGGTGCGTGCAAAAAATACTAAAAAATTTTTTTTTTTAATTTTTCTTAACGAAAAGTGAAAATAATTTAAATAATCATTTCTGTTAATCAGTATTGATAAGATTTTAACAAAAAAATAATCTAAAATCCATTCTTTAATTGCACAGACTATATGTTCAGTATAATCGTAAATGTTTTTGTGTATATAGGTGTTACTTTCTCACTGTGACACGTATGACGTAGCTATGTCTCGGTTAGTGTAGCACAGGATCTTTTGCATTGTATCCCTAGTCAGTTGGAGTATAGCCCACCGTGCCGCCCACGCGTGGGCGTCGTGCGTGGCTGTACTCGCCGTACACGAATATATGGGTATTGGTAGTTGTGTAGACTTGATTGTGATATCAATAAACATTTTCATACGAGCATCCAAATATTGTTTTAATTCAAATGTCCTTGTTTCTGTTTTTTTTATTTAGCTGAACCGTCCTCGCTTCGCTGAGGTGTATTAAACTTCAGGTAAAAGTTTTATCAAACTCGCTGGACTCTAAAAAGTTTTAGTGAGACTAACAAAAAGCAAATATTTTTATATAGAATTTTCTCTCTTCTCTCTTGAATTTTGACTAATTGAGATAATACTCGGGAGATTGATTTCACTCCTTTTCACATTCTATTAAATTAAATAATTGTATTTTAATCAAAAATCGATATTGTATTTCAATAATAAGTACTTAAAAATCATTAATTCCTCTCTCCAAGGGTTGCCTGCAAGAGATTGCTTTGCAATAAGGCAGCCTTTGCATGACTCTTAAAATTCTCATATTTGTGGGTGAGACAAGTGGTAGGGGAAAAAGAAAACAACAGACACCGTATCAAGTAAGCTTTTTTTAAAACTAATTTTAAGTTTTATACATTACACATGAATATCAATACATGAATTGCCGAATGTATATACAGACCGACGGTCGGATAGACTATGGACTATGTGACACTTACATTTAATATTTTATGTTTAGTGTTGCCAGTGGAAAATCACTTTTTAACAAAATAAATACATATAGTAGAAACTCGATATAACGTCATCCCTTAGATATTGTTATATAGAGTTAGTATCATACAAATATTTTTGACTGAAAATTAAATTAAGAATTATGTATTAAAAATAGATTCCAAATTAAAATTTTTAAATCTAAAATTCAAATTTGGAATTTATTTTTTGACTGAAAATTGAATTTAGAATTATGTATTAAAAATAGATTCCAAATTCAAACTTTAAATCTAAAATTCAAATTTGGAATTTATTTTTTGACTGAAAATTGACTTTAGAATTATGTATTAAAAATAGATTCCAAATTCAAATTTTTGTATGTAAAATTCAAATTTGGGATTTATTTTTTTATACTGAAAATTTTAATTTAGAATTATGTATTAAAAATAGATTCCAAATTTAAATTTTTAAATATAAAATTCAAATTTGGAATTTATTTTTTTATACTGAAAATTGAATTTAGAATTATGTATTAAAAATAGATTCCAAATTCAAATTTATGTATATAAAATTTAAATTTGGAATTTATTTTTGTTCAGATGTCGTTAAAGAGTTTGTACTCAATTAAAATTTGGAAGGAATTTATCTTCAATTTGTTGCTTACTGTAGTTTTCTTACCTGGCAACACTAAACATAAAACTCGCATATATTACAGAATTTCGCCTCTAGAGCTTGACGTTGCGTTGTGCGCGTATATACAGTGCAGAACAGCCAGATACAGATATATATTGATGTATTAATTATTTCTCATTTACTATATATATATGTGTGTATATGTATATATGAAATGTTAAATTATGCTGAGATCATACTTAATACACCACAGGTTAAAGAGAATATATTAAAATTATATGACATCTCTTATACCTTTGTATTTCATGTCATAACCAATGTCACAACATATAACATATTTAAATAAAATTGTAAACGTGGATGATTGAGAATTGGGACTCGACTTAAGGCTGCGTTTCCACCAGGGATGTGCACCTACCCTCGCTTAATGTGACAAACCATGAAATTTAATAACATTGTATTTTTTTCTCTGTTCCATAAATAATATATAAAAGTAAAAAAAAATATATTTCCAACATATCTAGTGGGAACGCAGCCTTAAAGTGAAGATGATGGAGATTAATCATAATCTGTGCATTTATTTTACCTTTGACAACTAGTGATGTATTACTTAAAATCGATTTCATTTATTAGGAAGTTTTAATCGATTAAAGAAAATTTGTTTCTTTGTTCATAAAGTAATGCATTTTTTTGTATACATTTAACTATAAATAATTACGGAACTTCATAGACGTGTTTCACAAGTAAAACAAATGCTACGTATAAATTCAAAATCATCCACATCAAATATCAAACACATGTGTAATCTCATAAACAAAGGGTTAAAAGCAAATGTTTTGATCCAAAACATGGAAAATTGAACTTAAAAAAAAAATTGAAATTAAGGGACCACCATAGTCACATAAGTGACGTCAGTCCAAAACATAAAAATTAAAAAGATCTCCAAGTTTTGGATCAACGTAATGTGACAACCGTCTGTTCACGAGACCACACGTAAACACAATTCATAAATTCAACGTCAAAATAATTGTTTACAAACAAACGGTTTAATTCATTTATAAAGTCTAGTCAGAACTTACTGCAAGCTTTGGCAGTTACACTGTTCAACCCCCTCCCTCCCCCCATGCATTTAATATATCACCGTGAGTTTATAATTTATTTACTCATTGTATACACTGTCACTGGAGTTCTCCTTCAGTGTTACCAACTCTCAAAAGTATTTCTCCCTAAAGCTCAAGTAAAAACCCTTAAAATCTTTAATATAGAAGGAAAGACTCCTAAGTTATGACGTCACATTTTCGTCACAAATTTTTTCTTAATAAAATATACTAATGAAGTTTAAAGTAACTATTTTTATGTCTGTGTTGATTAGATTTTGAAATGTGACGTCACAAAATTTAGGACCCCCTCCCCCCTTAACGTTAGTCTCATTCTTACTCATTTGAACTATGTCTCTGTTAAGGAATTAAATATCATTTGCTTTAACGGTGAATGAAAACTAAAACCAAAGGTGTGTGAAGTACCCCTCCTAATTCTGAGTAGGAAACCCGACTCTACAGACAGTTTATAATATATAATAAATAAATTATAAACTCACGTCTCCTATAGTTTAACAGCGCACCAAATTAAACAGATACACAAATGAAATTTCACAAACACACGATCATGAAATGAAAATGAGTGTCTTTTACTCCGCGGCCCTAAACCTAAACAGAATGAAAATAATTTGTACTTTTACCAAAGGGCCGCGACTGTGCCATACAGCGCCACACCGCGCCATACTGTGCCATAAACAGTACGACATAAAAAACATTAATATATCCATTAAAATAAAAACAACAACAAATATGCTATAGGTACACGTTTGTTGCTTTGCGAGCGAACCAATAGGAGTAGAGAAGAACCAATAGGATTACTAGACTATAGTATATATGACGTTGTTACTAATCATTCATAAAATATACGATATGGAAATATAATGAAATTTTGTTGAAATATCAATATATCGAAGTATTTTTTCGACCAAATATCGATATTTATAGTTGTAGTAGTAACATAATTATTCCGAAAATAACATAACGATATTTTTTAAATCGATATATCGAGGTATTTTTGCGATCAAATATCGATATTTATAGTTGTAGTAGAAACATAATTATTCCGAAAATAACATAACGATATTTTTTAAATCGATATATCGAGGTATTTTTTGCGATCAAATATAGATATTTATAGTTGTAGTAATTACATAATTATTTCAAAAATAACAAATCGATATTTTTTAAATTGATATATTGAAGTATTTTTGCGACCAAATATCGATATTTATAGTTGTAGTAGCAACATAATTTTTTTATGATAGATAAGATACAAACGAGCAGACGGTCCACCTGATGGAAAGTGGCTACCGTCGCCCATGGACAAAACTAGAGGGTATCTCTTGTTTTGTCGATGCGTTGCCGCCTCGAAGATAAAGTGAGGAGGGGGAGCGAAGAGAAGACTGCTGCGGTTTCAATGGACCCTGAGCAAGAACTCGGTGTTCATTGGAATCGCAGCATAATTATTTCAAAAATAACATATAGGTAATTTTTAAATCGATATATCGAGGTATTTTTTTGCGATCAAATATCGATATTTATAGTTGTAGAAGTAACATAATTATTTGGAAAATAACATATCGATCGACGAAAAATCCCTGGAACAAATTTATGTGAATGTATTGCTATTTAGCTTCCGAATAATCTATCAGGGACATTATCAGCAATCTCTAAAAGAGGCTTTTATTCTTTTCCAAGACGAACTCATTCCTGACTTAAAAAACAAAAATCATGTATGGTATGTATTCTCTAAATTATTGACCCTCGCTCGCAAAGCACAAATGTGTCCACACTTAATTTATACACAAAACACAAATACTCAATATTAAACAATTGTATTAATTACTTTATTCAAAAAAACTTGGCAAAATGTTACTTTGGGTAACCAGTAAGGACAGTGACGTCACACTTGAGTGTTTGTATTTCATTATTACTAAATTGTAAATTATATTGCTGTTGGTTTGTTTACACTTGCTTAGTACGTGGTATTATCAAGAATCGCAAAAATAGTAACGTAAACACTAAGGGTTAGTTCCAAGTACTACGTCAGCAGACATAGTGTTAATTAGGAGTCAGTGACGTCATTTTGAGATTTTTTTTTGAAAAATATTTTTATTACTAAAATGCAAAATAAAAGTAAAACAAATAACATTCATTAGCATCATTTAACACAATAAGTATAATTTGTTTTTCTCTTACTTTTGCGCAATTTCGTTTGCAGATGTGTCATTATTTGGAGAAGAACTAAACATGGCGTCAGGTTGACTATTAAAAATATTTTTTATATATTGTCCATGGCACTAAACTCGTGTAAACAAGCATTATATTCTGCAGAAAGATTTCCTTGCAGAAAACACAGTTTCAGCGAATCACGTCGAAAATACCACGCGTTGCAAAAATTTCATTTTCTTCACCGTGTTATTCTCAAGGTGATGGCGGTTGTGACTATACATATACTAGAATATTATCCTTACACAGAACTACTCTATCTATGCTAACATAACTTATTTACTCAAAGAGATCAAAAACTTACAACTAATTGTCATATTATAAATATTGGCCTGGACTTACACGACGTGGACTATAGTTAGTGCTGCCATCTGTACCATAATGGATAAAATCATACTATAAACTGTTTGGAACTAAAAAATAATAGAACATTAAAAATACATAAGAAGTCCTATCTATAAGGCCTAATTGTATAATGTGTACTACAGAAGCTTTTTATTGTAACAAGCATTTAAAAAAAATGGTCTAAATATTAGCCAATCATTTAGTAAAGATGGCAGCTCTAAGTATAGTATCGCCTAGTTGTGATGTTCAGACGGCCGGCATTTTATATATTAGACTGTAACTATCTTACAAATTACTTAACATTATTATATTGTTCTCCGACAATAGAAATAAATTAAGAGATATAAAATAAATTTGCACAATTGCCATAGAGCCCGCTTGAACGCCATGATGGAAATATCAACATGATCTTGGGTGAATTCAATGGGGAACAGGTAGAAGTTTCCAGAAGCTGCCTTCCTGGGTGTTCGTTTGGCGGGATTGCACGGTGTTGCCTAGCTACTCCTTTTGAAGTGGGTTTGCGTGAGCCTGGCAACTTTGGGCGGGCGGATGTGAGCTCCATGCCCACACTCGTATTTGTGCTTGTGGGCTGGTGACTTCTTCCCGCTGCTTGGTAGCCGCTTGCGAGGTTTTAAGAAATCTGAAAAGAAAGAAATAACAATTTAATAACCAGAAAAACACTGCTAGATGTAGTTCGATCCTAAGCACCTTTGACTTTAATTTTAATTTACTTGCTTTAACGGCGAAGGGAAACAAACTTGTAGAAACCTGCAGTACAGTCTTTGAGGTCCTCTAAAGTGTGTGAAATCTGCCAACCTGAACTTGAGCAGTGTAATAGACTCCTTGACCAGGGATTGTTGAACAATATCATAATTAATATAATTCTGCATTAAGTTGTAATTTACTAATAGTTGTCTAAACAACTCTTAGGAGTAGTGTAAATGTCTGTGATTTATGTGACCTTTGCTGCAACAACCAGATTTAGAGACTGAACTTTAACACTTTTGACCAGCTTAAGTAATTTTATTTGTTATTTATTGATGAATTAATTTCGATTGAAGTTGTCGTTGAATAAAAAGAATTATTAGAATATCAATTCAAATAACGTTAAAGTGATAACATATTGCTCTAGGGTGACTTATGCTTAAGTGCTCGTAAAACCATATCGAGGGCGGAGCTCCCGAATATTTTGGATTTAACGATCTCAAAAAAACCTTTGAATTTTGGGACCCGGATGCCTGTTCTGACATTTTTACGACTTTATCCGTAGGGATAAGACCGTAAAATGGTCCTTTAGAGTTCTTAACGCACCAGATTCTTTTCAAAGCATATTCCGGCTACGCCCTACATTATTTCTAATTTTAAAAAGTATAACCTTAGCTATAAAAGGTTTTACGAGGTTTTTACAACTGTTTAATCTATGTTAGTAGGGCCGTGAGTTAGTGCGTACGTTAAAAGTGACGTAAACTTTAAAGTTCATGAGCGTTGTGATTAGATAGTGCAATTGCGTAAGACATTGAACCTGCCTGTTCTGTATGTTTCAATATTTCCTTATATATGTTATTATATGAACCAGAACCGCTGTAAATCCTACAAATTTCTAGTAAAACCTAAGACTTACCTACACCTACTTTCAGTACAAAAGGTTCTGTCATCATCGTTTAACCACCATTCATCACTTGATAAATCTCTTAGATATTGTCCGAAAAACGGATGCCTAAATCAACGTGAATTTTTATGTTTCCACAAAGAAGTTAGTTCCTCTTTACAAATACCTAGTCATTTATGCAAACTATGGTCTTTTGCTGTTTAAAAAAGTTCTAACATAACTTAACCACACACATCACATAATAGAAATAGACCGTTGGCATTCTCAAATTTGTCGGTTAAAACCACAAATTTATCCTTTTGAGTCATAAACATATCTTTAATTTGAATATATTCAATAAGCTACATGACGAGTTGGCGCCAAATATATGCTAATAAAGCAATACGATAATGAAACTAAGCGTAATGTGATCCTCCCAAAACGACATCGGCGTGGCAACACACGACTGTTGGACTCTTGAAGGTCAGGCTCTGATTGCTTTCGTCTCACTCTACCACGTGTAATGAATTAGATAATAACTATGTTAAAATATATGTGCAAGAAAGAGAAAATAATACTAACTGGGGAAGTAGAACCTGGAAACTGTTACACAAATGGAAAGTCAGAATTATAAATCCTTTCGACTTTTATTTGCATCTTAGGAAACGTATCGTAGACACCTGGGGATCGTTTAAGAACATTTTGAGGACCAATTTGTTATCACAGTAAAGCAAGCGCGGATATAGATAGTGTATATGTTAGAGTAGTACACATGATAAAATTATATTGTATTGATAAAAAAAAATCTATCAAGGTTAATACGATACAATATATTAACTGACGATTGTTAGATTATGTAACGAGTATGTAATGCAAATTTTAAGTAAATATTGAACGAATAAATGGTTTAATAACTCCATCGAAAACCGAATGTCCTTGACTAAGATCAATACAGCAGCTCAGATGAAACCAGTAATAATAATTGGCGAGGCGAGTGTTTTCGTCGGAATCATGGTAAAAAACAACGTTTGTGCAGTCAGGAATTATGTCAGTGACGTCATGCGCCTCAAGGCCGACTGGTGACCACGCGGATCCTCGTAGGTTTCCCGCCAAAACCACCAGCACGTGGCACGAGCTCGTTATATTAATATTCATAAAAACATCGTTACAATAGTTATTCACGAATTTTAAATGTAACGTGGCAGAATTGTTTCTAAAATCAAAATAAAATTGAACTGCTTTTATAATCTAATATTACAAGCGTTATCCAGTAAAATCCTCTTATCCGATACAAACAAGAAAATTTTTTTACAAATATTACGCAACAATTTCCCGCCAAACGTTCAATGAAGCGTTTCGCGCCATTTTCTTGCGAATATTGCGCGGCCAATTTCAATAACAGGCTTCAGATTATGGGTTAGGTGGATGGTGGCGCGGATGTGTTTCGCCGGTTTATACTCGTCGCGTAAACATGTGGGTGTACGAGTAAACAAAATGGCCTTGGAGAATGCGCGTGCGCAGAGCTCGGTCGCCTCGCTTCTATTCAAACACATTATCGCCTTGGACATTATCAACCTTTTATCACTCCCAGACTAAGCGCGAGTGTGTTGTGAATGTGATATAATTATATCATATATTTCCTTGATGTACGCACACAAATTATTGCTATCATTACAAAAATTATTTGATTTTCCTTCCTTTTCGAGAGTAACAGGAATAGTTTTCTAGAAACAACGGTTAGTAATCGTAGTGTTAGTTGTGACAGTATTCGCAAGCTTTTTATTGAGCTACCGAAATGCCGCGGTTATTTTTGGCGACCTAAATATCTGGTCGACACGACGAGCGACGCACGAGGCTTCGTGTTATTCTGTATTGTAAATTTTATTCATTAAAGTATTTCAGAACATTTTACTACACGAAAATGTGTATTGTACGCTAACAACTAAATAAATTATCTCTTTTCAAATTTTGGCAATATTCTGCATCAGAGAATGAAAAGGAGTTCGTTTCAATGCGTAATTTTCTTACAATTTTAAGAATGTTTAATGATGTAAAATATTGTAAGAGCTTAAGAAATGTTTTGCTTGACGACAGCACGTCGGTTTTGAACAATGCACCGAATGCTGCGCACGCGCATCGAAGGCCGCGTCTGATGGACACACATCCGTCGGGTTTCTTACCCGAGTTGAATCTTTTATATTGCAACATAAAAAAACATATGAAAAACGTACCAATCAACACAAAATATAAACATCTCAACCTGAAGAGCGTTAAATTAACTTTTTTTTTCAAGTCATCGTGCCCCATAACCTGGACCCACACTGCTGGGTCATTTTATCAAAAATGATACTAACATGTATCAGTTATATTTTAAATAATTTTACGCCAAATTTAGTACTTATTCAAGTTGAATAATGAACATTAAGTCAATTATTATTGCAAAAGCGAAAATTGCTGCATTTTGTGTTAACCTTTGCAATGACTGTAACTAACATGGGGTATAAAAGATTCGTGAGAATGCGAACGATTTTGGTCACGATCAGAATTTCAAACCAGAAAATATTTTGGTCTTTCATTCATTTGACTTGTCCAAGTTTACCATAACGTGAAGAATAAAAGAATCACGCATTGCACGAAGTTACCTACAAAATTGAGGGTGACGCACCTACAGACTACAGTAGTAGACAGCTAAAATACACATGAATCAGAGACATCACCCACGCGTTACCAGTGCCCTTTACTCTTATTAATTTCAAAAAGTTTTAAAAGTGGGCAATTTTACAAACATTTCTAACAATCTGACGAGTTTGAGACTGGTTTAATGACGTATAGCTCCCAAACAAGTCTAAACTTGATCGTGCACGTCCCGTCGCTTCACCACACGGTCCACGCGTAATCTCATCGGAAGGTGTGTATACTGTATAGTGATTGTAAGTGGGGGAGGAGGGATTGAAAAACGGGCGCGGATTTGTCAGGCGTAGGAGGCGACTGCGCAGTGCGCTCCGCAACCAAACAGGTTACTCGCCTCGTTCTAGCGCATACTAATATTTTTTTCCACAGGGCTACTATTGATTCTAGTTCTTCTAGATCCAATTAGTTTAGATTTAATAACTTGTTTCGATCTTACACATGAATAATGCAATTCGGAATACCAAAACAAGCTAAAAAACAAAATGCCTAAACTCATTCAGTTTCGCTTTGGCATTAGGCAGGAAATAGAATTGATATACCATTGTCGGTAAGATAGCGAAACGGGAATGCCATTCGCTTGCATTGCTAACCAGTTCCCAAATATCTAGGTCAAGTGAAAGGCGATTCGATGTCAAAACGCTTGCTCGTTGCAAATACACTACGTAACGCGATTGACAGCGTAACTACTTTTTCTTCCTCCGCAATTACAATCGAATCTGCATATAGATAAACAAAGTCGGCCATAAGGGAGCAAATAATATTTATTGCTCAAGATTATCTTTCGAATTATTTTCATATACGCAGACAGCCCTATACAAGTAGTCTAGCACAACTGGACATGCAAGTTAAAAAGAGTAACAAAAAGTAATCTTGTGTAGCTCGAATATCCGTATACCGCGTTAGTATACTATATATGTATCTACGTGCACGGCTACTGGTTTTGAGATGTGGAAGCCTAAACAAATAAGTGACAGGCAGGTAGCGTGCATTGTATCCCTCTTAACATTTGTTCAATATTATCTGATATAGTTTATTTAAATTGCGGCGAATGTGATCTTTTTATTTATTTGACGACAAGACTTTTAAGTTTTATTGCTAGGATTAAAAAATAAACATATGAGTCAGACATGGAATCCAAGGATCATAAAAATATAACTGTTTATTTTTTTAAATCTAACAAACATATCCAATTTTAGAAGTACCTATAGAAATGAATACAATTCATAATATAAACAATAGTTTAATTTACGATTCGTACATAATTAGATTCGTTATTTTTGAGAGTCTGTCAAAATAGAGTATAGCATGAATAAATAAAGCCGCTACAGGAAATACCACTACCGACATCATGGCCATGGCTCGGACTGAGTCACGGGACGTCCAGGTTAATTTATTGCCCCATTTACTCAGTGTAGCGGTGATGTTGTGCAAACAATAGTTATCTTTACTTTCGTTTTCGTCAACACTTTCGTCATAAACATCAAATTCTATATCAAATTACAACTTGAATATCCTCCTTCGTCATAGAACATAAAATCTGAATAAGTAATCAGATATTGCGAAATTTGGCTTTGCATGCAAAATACAGTATTTGTTAAGGCTAGATAGATCAAAATTACTACCTACAAGCTAATCCGGTATACAAGTAATTCAGACAGGTCTAAAGCCTGTCGTGTACACTGCAATTATTCAGATTTGATCTCTTAAACAGGATGTCGTAAATTGGATGTTTCGTAGCATTGAATTCAAGTTGATACATCCAATTCGTGTTTTTGTTCACTGCATTTTTTGCGGCGTTAGTGTGAAATTTGTAGACTTTTTTATCCCCTAAAACATATTTTGGCAAACCTTATTTTCAACTTCTTAAAGATCGATATTGTGTGTAGAGAGTTTTGAAACTCGTATTTATCAATGTCACTACTGAACATGTTTTGGTTGGCTTGGACTTTGTGGTTTCGCGTACACTTGACTAAGCCTTTAAAGTGATTGATAGTTGAATTTGTGGGTTTAATCGCATTTAAGTCTAAAATTAGATTGCATTAGCAATGTCTTATGTAATTGTCTTATGTAATATAAGCAAGAGAGAGAATTTTATCTATTACTACTACTAAAACAAGTATGCAACCTCAGGAATGATTTTGTTTAGGTTTTATATTATGTAAGCATCACAAGACTCTTCAAAATATCTATATGGATCAACAATTGTAGCTTATTCAGAAAGTGCATAGAAACTAGATACAATGTAGTCGTAACTGTGAAAGTAAGTGAGAAGGAAGCCATTGTTGCGTGTCCAAGTGGTAATGCAGTGAATGGCGAATATCTAAACGTGTAATGCTGCTGTGTTTGTAATTTAATCTTTTGTTTCTATTTTATGGTCTGTTATAGTGAAGTTTAAGATTTCTAATGACTGAAAAGACGTACGTTTTAGATTGATTTATCAATAAAACAAATAAAATAAGATCGTTTATTACATCTCTATCTAAGCAGGACCCTACAGTTTATCCTATAGGTTCATCGACCTAACTAGTTAGATCTAGGAGGCAGGTGTTCGACTTCGACATCTTGTTTCGTGCCATCAAGTCGCTTTCTGTTAAATGATTGACTTCACAATCTTATTCAGGTATTATACGACTTAAAAGGTTTTACTTCACAAACTTTCAGAATATTAATTTAATTTATTGCCGTACCCTATTTTTGGATTTGACGTTTAGTCATTTACTTAATAATTAATTATACATTCTTGAGACCCTGGATGTCTATAAAATTTATTAAGATTTTATGGGATTTTAATTTTGTCCAAAATAAAATTACCATTACATCTGAAGATGTTATCGTCTCTTAAAATGATAACGAAAACGTATATTAAGAAGTTCGAACAACGTTTCCATTGAAAACAATTATTCCGAGAGTAAACGTGCACGGTAAACGAATGAGAGACCTTAATGAATGGCTAATAAAGAACACCCGGTGGGCGGTGAGATCAAAGCAAGGTGGTACAGCCACAGCAACTGGGTATGCGCAGGCGCATAAGCCAGTCGATCAAAGCGCCGCCATTATCGACCACTTGAACTATCATGGATGGTCCTCATTTTAACATAGCTACCGGCGTACACAGTATCTTTATAATCTATATTCGATTTCTAGTTTTTTAATGCATTCCCATGAGAGGTAAGTTTTTTATTAATAGCTACCGTGTAAAATGTATTGATGTTATTTTATGGTTACAAATTTGGAAAACAAGTTATGTTTTTATGTAGTCAAGATTTTATTTCTTTTAGCTGTTGTTAGGTTGTAAATCAGTTTATACTACCGCGTCATATTACTATACCAGCAATAAAACTCATTCGCAATAATGCAGTTTTGAAGCGTAAGGTGCAATCAACTAAACTACAGACCGCGTCATTTTATGTCAACCATAAATCAGATCTGCGGCTCGTTTTACACCAATGCTACTGAGTTTAAATTAAAGTACATATTTAAAATGGCTTAGGAAATCTAAAACACTACTTGGTTTTGAAGTATGTAAGCACGATGTATAACCTTACTACGTTTGAAAACGGGCACATACAAATTGACGTAATTGTAGCTTCCTTTTGTGCTATTTAAGTAATTCTAGGAAACGAAAATACAGGTCACGGTTATCTAAAGACCGGTCAATTTGGACAAACAAAATTACTGCTCTACGAGTAACTAGAAACGGTTACAGATTAAAACTAACACGCAATCTCGGTTCACATGGTCGTTAATATTTAAATAGCCAAAAACAGGAGCCGAAATAGCCCAATAAATCGGGAGTACAAAGAGATCGATAATTCCAAAGTCAGGTAACGGGTAAAACGGTAGCTAAGAAGCAGAAGAACAATGTCTTTATTGTGCATCGCATTGTTCGGAGATGTCCAGCCATTGTACTCATTGGAGACAAACGGGTCGATGCCTGGACCACTTTAGGCTTAAACATTGGTTTCTCTATAGCAAACAAGATGTAAACTATTGTGGAGATGACCTAAGGTTACTAAATGCGACCTCTGGACCAAATTTGGGAATAGCTTCTGTTGTTCATCTCATATTGTGCGGGACAATGGATAGAAAAGATGGGATCACAGAGGGGCGAAGCTGCTAAGTATTACACGAACAATAGACACAAAGACTGGTGTATGTTTACCCATGAATGTGGAATATAATGCACAATAGCCGGTGCTATGCTAATAAGATTGTTCAACAGGTTCATACAACTTTTCTCAAGATAAGTCTCCGTGTATAACGAATTCGCGTTTCAAGTTAAATCGTGCATATTTGGGGCGACGAGATTGCTTCATGTAATCCCGTTTTTAAATGGTCTATTTAGACGTTTGCTAACTGTAATAGGGACATTGTTAAGTAAATTTACGAAATTACTCTTCTTTTGCTATTTTATAATAAAATAATTCTTTTGTCATGTAAAATTATCAAATTTAGGATTTACAAATCCACAATTGTTGAATGTTTTTGACAAACATTTCAGAGCATGTTAATGAGTATGTTCTATACAATTATGTTAGCATATAGGTATTTGTTTATTGAAAATGCAACGACATTTGGTAAATGCAGCTATTAAGCCAATTATAATCGGTGTAGTGGCTTAGAAGTCCGGGGCACGGCATCTGCGGTCACATCTGGTGTGGATTAGCAACTCTCTCTGCATATTGAATTGCAGCCTCTTACTCGAATTACTAGTTAGTTCCCTCATGCTAGGTTTACGGACGTATTAAACACAGCTAATAGCCTCTTCATATCGCCTTTAAAATGCATAAGTGCTAAAGATTACGTTATCTTAAGTGGCAACGGCGAAAGCTCGCAATCTTTCACGTAAGTGCCGATGATTTTTTCTACTCATTTTGCTGCTTTGATCTTAGTTAACTTTTTGTTTTAAAAAGGTTCAGTTTTTAACGTGTCATTTTAGACTTTTCAAAGCGTTGATTACTCCATGACGTTCAGGTCCATTAAAATGCCATAAAGTTTGTATGTTTTTTGTTTTAAAATGTGGCTTATTATATTTAGTAGTCAGGACAGTTCATTGGAACGGCTATAAAAACCTTAATCCGAGCAGATACAATCAACTTTGGGCAAGGAACGCCAAGACCACCCAGTAGGTGTGATCTATTCCCCAAAACATGTATTCGTCACGATTTTTAATTGCATTTTAACGTCTGCTTTTGCTAATACACAACTGGTTTCTGTAACTGTGTCCGAGGATGTAAATTAAGATCGCCAATAAAACGGGACAAACTATAAAAACTTATCGACACAAAGGTTTTCAGTGACTACATAATTTTTCATATTTTACGACATTATTATGCAGGGCGCGTTAAAATTGTTTTTACTAACGAACCTTTACGAGCTGACCACTCGTTCAGTTTGGATAAATTCCACGTTTTAAAACGTGTGAAAGTAAAACATTGAAAGGGTTGATTTTGACACTAGCCATAAAATTACAATGCGTGTGCGCAGGATGGCGGGGTCGCGCAGTAAAGACGATTGGTCAAGCATTGACGGATCAAACATAAAGATTATATTTGAAGAAATTATGAATATGGGTCAACGCGGTCTTGGGAAAGGAAGTTACATTGTAGAGCTGTTGCGTTATGAATAATCGAATAGGTAACGTTATTACTGTTATGCAATTTGAATGCTGTATTGCTTTTATTACCCACCACCGGACATAAAACTTAAAACGCCGTTGTCGTATGCTCTGATGGTATTTCTTTATTTCTATTTTAAAAAATTGAGTGTGGGATTTGAAAGCATTCTTACAAGTGCGTTTAAGTAAAAAGTACTTGTCTATAACTGTTTTTCCATTTAGAGCTGTGGCTCACGCTCGCACTGCACGTGTGTAGAAGTACAATTAAAGTGTAACGGGACGGTTCGCCTACATTAGTTTTGGTTGTAATGTTTACAACCTTCTACACATACGTCTGAATATGATTTATATTAAAACAACAAAAACATATGTAGTACATTTTATGCTTTATATTATTGCTCAAAACTAGTGCAATGATACCAAACTCAACAAATATTTTTGGATACATTCTTTGTTAGTTTATTACAAGTGAAGCTAATATAAGCGTGTTAAAAAATAAAAGAAAATTATCTGCTGTCAACCTTAACTTAATTAAGTTACAATTTTATTTAGTCCTATCTTTTAAAACGTTTTATCTGTTGTATTCATGAGGTGTTAATGAAGATATATGAATGTTGTACGTTATTGGAAAATATACTATTTTTTTAAATAAGAAAGTGCAGATTCCATCAGATGTGTAGTAATAGGAAAAATATTTCTAATATTATCAAATTCATGATGTGACCCGTGGGAAGATCGACCCGCTGACCAAACCGACCTGTTTGCATGTGCATGCGCATATGCAAATATCGTGATTCGTGTGATTTAGTCTAACCTGATAAAGTTATCCGATCCGATTAAAAATATTCTCCAAAAAAGGAGTGTCTTTTCACAGAGTTTTTTTAAAAACTGGCTTCACATAATGTTAATTTGGATTTAAATTATTTTATTCATGAGTTTTTGCATCATAAGAGTAATTTTACCTACTTCAAAAAAAGGAAGAACCTAATGATATTTTAGAAGATCTATCCAACAGAAATTATTTGCGTCTTATTCAAAAGCTGTTTCTTACAATCTTAAACACCTATTTTAATTTACGGTTTTTTGCATAAATTAACACCTCAAAAGCTTACCGCTTATGAAAATCAAAACATTGTATCGGGCGCAGTTACATTATAGCGAGAGTAACTTTTATTGTGTTACACAATGATAATAATAGTATTGTTCTATTTTAACGTTTTTACAATAACCCGCTGTTAAGATTTTTATAAATAATTACTGGATTATGTTGAATGGAATTTGCATAAGACAAATGTAACGAACTAGGAACAAAAACAGACTTACAGAGTAGTAATTAAAGGCGTTTATAATATATGAAAGACGAATATTTTTTTTGTTTTGATTGCTCTTTGAATAACTTACATCTTAATTTATATTTAGCATTTATAATATTATTAAAATAACGAAGATATATATATGGTCGTGAAAAAAAAAATGTTACGAACAGCGTATTATATTTTCAGGCCTGAAAATTTTTGATTTTTCAAAAAATATATTTTACCCACACTAAATTACAAAATCTCTTCACATTAAAAAAAAGAAGTATTTTGGTGAAAAGGGGAATGACAATAAGGCTTCTTGAAAAACCATTAATATTAGTATTTTGTGTAAATAAAATGTTTTTATCCTCGTTGCAAAGTCACAATTGTAGAGTTAGGAGTTAATACATTTGACTACAATGTAGTTTAATCTATAAACTATTTTTAGATTTACAATTTGTGTTTACAGTTTTCGTGGCACGCCTACCCAAGGTTGCAGATAACGGTCGGTGTAACGAGTAAATTAATCGATTTCACCTTTTTACAATGATTTCGTTAAATGCAATTAAATTGTACTGTTATAATTAGAAAAAAAACTATGTTAAACCTAGAAACCGAAATTATTTGACAACTTTTTCCTCTACTCCTTCCACAAAATGTTTAGCAAATTTGATATTAAAAATATCATAGATATAATTATAAATTTAAATAGACATTTTTTTATTAAAAAAAAAATTTTGTGCTTTTTTATTGTTTGTTGAAATATTTATTAAATAAAAATATTTTTTCCTTCCCGATTTACTAATTTTATATAATGACGTAATAATCGTTACAAACTATACTTCCTGATCGTGAATCAGAGTGATGTGATGTAAAACGAACATATTCCGTTGGTAATCTTGTAACAGTGACGCTACATTAATGTATAACAGAACAAGTCATCATATAACAGTACTGTTACACATAGAAAAATAATTAATTTTAAAGATTTATATGTCTCATGTCAAAGTATAAACTTATTGATATCTCAAAATTGTGTCAGATTATTTATACATGTGTTAAAGCCAGATACTTCCTTTTACACAGTTTATAAAATACTTTATTCATCAGTTAGCTTAGCTTAGCTGTGTTTATCAATATCCTTTCTTTCCTTCAATAACGTATGAGAATCAAAACATTACAAGCCACATATGGAAATATTTTATAAATGCCCGGTCGTACTATAAACATCTGATATACAAATAAACGTTGACAAAATCTAAAATTTGAACGTTCCCACAAATTGTAGTTTGAAAGCGGAGGGTGCGTTCGTTTAATTAAAATAGTCAAAATAATAGTCGTATTAGCATGGGAACTGATTTTGCTGACCCCTTTCAATTTTTTTTAATTAATAACTCTGTCGCCTTTGGGCTTAAAAAATCCCACCCTAGCTTTGCTGGGCTAAAATATTTTCTGACATCCGATGCAAATAAAACTAATCCTAGATTCTAGAATCCATGATTGGACACAACAATCATACATACAGTCTTACAGATTTTGACAATGAATTGTTTTGGCTTCTATTGATGTTATAAAGGTTTTCTTAATACCTTCTAATTAAAAAAAAACTTTAACGTATCGTAAATAGGTCAGTGGCTGGTTTTCCTTTAATTTCATTTGAATGTAAATTATCCGTAAACATGAGTCATGTCCTATTTGCTGAATGTTAAAAAACGTATAATTTACGCGCAATTTATACATAAATCTAAAAAATTGCGTGTTAAAATTTAATTATTTTGTTATTCTCATACTTTATGTTGGCGTTCACGCCCACGTCAGAAGTGGGATTGTGTAAACAAATAGACACGTTGCACATTGCGATTGAATGCCAAATTGAGTCTTGTTCTTTATTAATGTTTTTTTAATACAAAAAATGTACAAGTTTAGGCTGGACACAGAACAAACCTGATAAGTCACTTTTTCTTCTAAAATTATTTTTTTGTTAGGGGCCATTCATTTGTTACGTAAGACTATTTTCGCTAGTTTTTGACCCCCTCTCCCTGTTTAATATTTATTACGTAAGAATCTAAAGGAAAAAATGAATTTACCTTTGAGCATTTTTGTAAACTTACATAAGAACTATCGAGACTACCACCCACCCCCTTGTAAGAAAAAATAAGACATGGTTAACCCGCCTACCCCCTAAATCGTCTTTGTAATTAATGAATAGTCCCTTACTGAAGAATAACAATGTATGCCTACGAACTAAATATTAACAAATAAAAATTTCTTATCATTTTGGCATGGAAAAAAGTTTGTTACAATTTTATTAATGTAAAAACAAACAATAATTCTCTTTCTTGCTAAAACAATATAAATCAAGAACAGTTTCAGGTTTTACTCATATTCTGATTTACATATATTTAATTATAAACAAATTGTGACGTGTATGTTGTGTGGTTTTTGAAATAACTAATTTAATTTTTAAACAATCTAAGTGTGTTTATTTTTAATTTCATTACTTCCAAAGATTTATGTTTATATATAACCTGAATGACTTAGGGATAGTCACACAATGTACGATGACGTGTGAATATCAGATTGAATTTTGAAGGTATTTAAGTACAATACATTATGCTAGGGTAATAACAAAGGAAGATCTTTGACCCCGTGGCCTGCTTCCCCACTGATGTGCTCAAGTAAGCTTGCGAAATCAACCTGCCTGCTATAGTTAGCAATAAAACTCAATTAGCTTTGTACTCAGGAGTCAGGAGTTACGAGGTGAATGGAACTTGAGACCTTTGTTAGAGGTTTTTGACACTAATATTACGGACAAAAAGATGCAATCTGTTCGTAAATTGTTGGAATATTTCGGATTTTGTATCGAAAATGTTGCGAGTTGGGATGCTGCCAGTTTGAAGTAATACAGATTGCGAAAACCAACACTATATTTATATTTTATTAAATTAATATATAATGCTCTAAAACAGTAATTCTCAAAGTGTTGATAAGAAGGTTGGTGTGGTGTTAAAAATAGGTTTACAGCCTAGGTTATGAAATGTGAAAAAAAGCGAGAGAAAAGGGTTTACAAGCGAATAATACTCCAACATGTCTACGAGTAAATTCAAGAATCCTTTAGAGAAGAATAAAACATTACAAAAACAGCAATGTTTGCACTTTGCACACGCTGGTACTTATGCAGTCAACAAACTCTGAAACTTAATAGGTATGTTTTTTCTACAATGCACACATCCGGAATGGAAATATATTAAAATCTATAGGTAAAGAAATAGATTGAGATAAAGGAAACAAATAGGCAACTACAGCTTGTAATATCCTAATGAATGTAACGAAAGTGAATGGTTTTTGTGACGTACTTCAAAGAAAGTAAAACGCAAGGACAATTTCAACTCAAAAGGTTTTTCATTCGTCATAGATTGAGACACAATGTCTTTTAACCCATTAACTGCCTCACGTGCTGTTGTTTAGGCCTTTTGGTTTGACCGACTATTGTTTACGTTACCTAACGACCTACCGCAAGGTTTTAAAGCTTACGTCTCAAATTAATGGTAAACTATAGTAAATAATAGTAAACAACTCGGGTAGGTCTTGTATTTCACAAATTAGATGTGTTTGCAACTATCAAGGACTTCTTGTATCAATAGAGCAACAGAGAGGTTATATAAAGGAGGAAATCTTTAGAACTATTGATTTTTGATAATTTCTAAGTTTATTTTTGAATAAAGGACAATTTCTCTAAGTTGATGCTGAACCTCTAATTTTATGCAAAATTTAACTTAGGTTAGACTTAAGTACTAAATAAGATAGTATCAAGTGAAGAAAGTAAGATGAGCTGCGTCACCATAATTATCGCGCCTATGTGGCCAACGAATCCATCATCCAGGCCATTATAAACTCAATTAAATCTCATTAACATAACCCAGCTAGGGTATCAAAGATGTCACCAGTCACCACCTTTGTCCTCGGAACAACTTAGGGCAACAATGGCCCAGTTTGACCCTCAATGAGCATGGGAGCGGTTCTATTTGTGTATTTTGAGCAATAAACACTGCGTTTTTATGATATTTTTAAAATTTAAATTTGAATGGGTGAATGCACATTGTCCGTTGTGCGAGCTCGTGGATGCAGTGCGCAGGTAGCGTAGATGCATAATCATTAGAAATTACCGAAGCAAGACCATAGAGCATGGGAATGTTTGGAGGGAAAAGTGATATGGTGTTTCGTTTTTAAAACACTTGTTTATGAATAAACATTTGCACGTTTAAGTTCGTTATAGATAACATTTTATAGATATTGCTGGATGGTTCTTATAGTTCTTCAGTTGCCATTTTGCAGCAGTTGGGATTTAAAAAAAAGAAACTAAAATGATAAAATTATTGATGCTTATCGGCGTCTTTTTTTACCCAACATATAGTTTTAATTATACAAATTTTCATTAATAATTTATTTTGAATTCGTTGATGTGACGGTATTGATGTGTAAATCGATTATAACTATTTTAGTAGTTGCCATTTAAATGTCAATTCAATATACATTTGATTTGGCGCGACCTCCATTATGTTTAAACAATTTAAATAACTACGACCTATTTCATTGATTCAATGGAGTTAGAGACGTGTCAGCTCGCTGTGAATTCGAATAAGAAATACAATTGGTATAATCCTCATATAAAGGAGCTTTTCGATGCCTTAAAGGCTTACAATCAAGCATAAAAGAGTTATATAAAGGCTTACAAAGAGCGCTTCGTACTTTTGTTAGTGTAGTTTATATTCTATAATTTCTGTATTATAGATGTATTAATATTCCGTCAACATAGTACGAAGGTTCACATGTAATATATCCCAGGCTAAACAATAACAAACGCTTCAGGGTTAGACGTTACGCACACACCCACATTGCTACACTCACACGCACAACAAGGATAACAAACAATAATACAATAATTTTCATTCCTTTTTGGTGCGTACGCGCATGCTACCCGATGCTATCGTACCTATAGTGCTATCCCACTCTTAAGGTCACTGACCGTGCATCTCTGACGAGATTGCATTTAGTAGCCAGTCAGCTTCCCGCAGATAGAACCAATTTCTGACCAATTAAAAGATAATTTTGTAATCTCAAAGATTGCACAAGTATCGGCTACTTCAGATCGTGTTATCTTTTTACTATAGAAACTCCCAGCGGATTCTGCCGCTTGTGAAATTCAATAGATTAGCTGCGAGCCTCTGACCCAGTTAGCGAGATAAGAAAAAACAACGCAATAATGCGCGATAGACCGTTGGAGTAAGATTTGAATATACAAAAAAACTTCGTGTACTACGCTCAAAATCCAATAAGAAAAGTTCTGTATAAAAAACCAAAACAATTTTTTGTCCGCTCCAAAATCGTTTTACGAGCACCAATAGTAAATGAGGGAGATGGGCTACTTTCTATCCCGTACTGGCTCGAGTAGGAACCTGATCCTTTAGCATTAATAGGTCTTTGTAGGATTCTGAGAACATGCGCGGGCGCATCTAATATATCTCGAATTATTTTCAAGTTCAAAGAAGTAGGGCACTTGCTCGTTAAATATTTAAAATGGGATTATTTTTGGAGAAAAAATTTATTGGAATATTGTAAAATTTTAATGACAAATGGAAGTTGACTTGTGAAATGAAACTTGTAATTTACTTTCTTGCAATGAAAATTAAGTTGATTTTTTCAAAATACTGTATGTAATTGAAAATTGTAAATGTGACCCTAATAGCCTTTTTATGTTACAACGAATATAGAATACTATAAATAGATCTCTTATTTATAGACTCCATGTAATAGTGGTCTGGAAACAGTTACAAATAAAAGGAATCTTGAGGATAAAAATGTAGAATAGAGGTAATAATAAATAGAGAAAGATCTCCAGAAAAAAGGAGTCTCTGACCATGAGGAGGATCAAGAATAAAGAGAGTTGGAGAAGGCTAAACAATATGGATAATTTATGACATAATATCGTAACAGAATAAAAAAAAAACATAAACATGGTGTATCCCAAAATTCTGACAAGGTCATTTGATAACATTTCTATTGGATTTTTTTATATTTACCCTTATCGCATTAGTTAGTAGGTTAGTAGAACAAAAACTACGAGTCCCGAATAGTAATAGTGACCCAGTTGTGATAACCTTTAAACTGTTTATCTAAGTTTTTGCTTAAAAGGTACAAATGGTGATAATGTTATCTGTAATCCTTTCTCAAAATGAGATCAGGTCGTAGCCTAAGAAATAAAATAATCTTACCCAAAATCCTGTGAAGATTTTCTTTCTATTTTACCCAAAATTTAGATAACTTGGGGTTTCTTTCATTCTAAAGTAGTAACTTGTAATATATACATATCAGACTCAGTAAAAAAAGGAAATTGGTTTTGTTATGGTTGAAAAAATATAAGTAAGTAAAAAATGGTCCAAGATAGTTAATCTGGGTCTACATAACAGTATCGTGTAGCTTGTGAAAGTAATCACGAAAAAAGTTAACTATTAAGTATGTTGAACGGAATAATCTCAACAGTGTGGATTGTGCCACTTATGGCGAAGTTCAATACATAATAAGTATTTCATCGAGTGAAGTGGTCGCACTTGACCTAAAACGGTCCAAATAGTCCTATCACGACGTATTCACGTAATAAGTACGGTATACTTCAACTTGCACTTATTTAAGTTTTAAATTATTACCGTGGGATTTTAATGTTCACTTTACAATCGTATGAGTCTTAAAAAGTTTTTTTTTTAAATTCTAAACAGCCTGTATAAACAAAATTAAAATGTTCGCTGTTTATTTTAGAATATATAGAATGTTCCAGAAAGTTTTGGAAATTAGATAAATTCATTTATATAAAAAAATGGAGGTGACCTTTCAAAATTTCTGTCTCATCTAAATTTGAATTTAACGTACACAAATTTGAATTTGGAATTAATTCTTCGGATTATGGATTGAGATTTATTATCAACTAGCTTTTACCCGCAACTTCGTTTGCGATATTGAGGTAGCCTACAGTAGATCGTCTGTAGGCATATTTAATAATTTTATGCGGTCACACTAACTTTGTACTCCCCTTTTACCCACCCACCATAAGGGATAATTTTTGAAAATTAGAATAAATTCAAAAACGGCAAAGTTTCATACTAACTTTGCACCCCCGTTTTACTCCCTTATGGGGTGAATTTTCAAAAATCCTTTCTTAGTACAAAATTTCAAGTTTCTAACCCTTATAGTTTAGGCCCTGCGTTTGATATGTCAGTCAGTCAGTCAGCTTCTCCTTTTATTTATATAGATATGACTTCAGCCTATAAATTCTTGCTTTGCAGAAGATTCAAAAGGTATTTCCTATACCCAAAAAACTACGACGAAAAATGACCTCAGCTTTTAATATTAGAATAAAGAGTTTCATTGAAAGCTTAGATTACCCAAATTACTGTATTCACAGACGAAAAGCGTTTATAAAACAAATTATATATCGCCGTGAATAAATTTTGTTGGTCAATTTCATTCAAATTGATCAAATTATGTATCTTGTAAATAACTGTGTAATAAATACGTACTGAGATACAATTTTGAAATGTTTAAATTAATAGTTACTTTACTCACGAACTTTGATGAAAACAACATACCTGTAAAGAGAATATATATTATTAATATATGCATCTTTTATGTTATATTATACTTAAAAAATATATCTTAACCTTTTTTTATTTAAGTTAACCCTGCAGCAAAACAATTGTCAAACCCTATTTTTGTGCAATTTGTTTACAAAAATTGTAAATATCTAATATAGGATAAGAGGTTGTAATTATTTGTAAGGTCCATAAGTTCAACATGTATGATAGGATAGCTTTTATCTCGATGAATATAGGATAAGCGGTTGCATTCATTTGTAAGTTCCATAAGTTTAACAAGTATGATAGGATAGCTTTTATCTCGATGAATATAGGATAAGCGGTTGCAATTATTTGTAAGATCCATAAGTTCAACAAGTATGATAGGATAGCTTTTATCTCGATGAATATAGGATAAGCGGTTGCATTTATTTGTAAGTTCCATAAGTTCAATATGTATGATAGGATAGCTTTTATCTCGATGAATATAGGATAAGCGGTTGCATTTATTTGTAAGTTCCATAAGTTCAATATGTATGATAGGATAGCTTTTATCTCGATGAATATAGGATAAGCGGTTGCATTTATTTGTAAGTTCCATAAGTTCAACATGTATAATAGGATAGCTTTTATTTCGATGAATATAGGATAAGCGGTTGCAATTCATTTGTAAGTTCCATAAGTTCAATATGTATGATAGGATAGCTTTTATCTCGATGAATATAGGATAAGCGGTTGCATTTATTTGTAAGTTCCATAAGTTCAATATGTATGATAGGATAGCTTTTATCTCGATGAATATAGGATAAGCGGTTGCATTTATTTGTAAGTTCCATAAGTTCAACATGTATAATAGGATAGCTTTTATTTCGATGAATATAGGATAAGCGGTTGCAATTCATTTGTAAGTTCCATAAGTTCAACATGTATGATAGGATAGATTTTATCTCGATGAATATAGGATAAGAGGTTGTAATTATTTGTAAGGTCCATAAGTTCAACATGTATGATAGGATAGCTTTTATCTCGATGAATATAGGATAAGCGGTTGCATTCATTTGTAAGTTCCATAAGTTTAACAAGTATGATAGGATAGCTTTTATCTCGATGAATATAGGATAAGCGGTTGCAATTATTTGTAAGATCCATAAGTTCAACAAGTATGATAGGATAGCTTTTATCTCGATGAATATAGGATAAGCGGTTGCATTTATTTGTAAGTTCCATAAGTTCAATATGTATGATAGGATAGCTTTTATCTCGATGAATATAGGATAAGCGGTTGCATTTATTTGTAAGTTCCATAAGTTCAATATGTATGATAGGATAGCTTTTATCTCGATGAATATAGGATAAGCGGTTGCATTTATTTGTAAGTTCCATAAGTTCAACATGTATAATAGGATAGCTTTTATTTCGATGAATATAGGATAAGCGGTTGCAATTCATTTGTAAGTTCCATAAGTTCAACATGTATGATAGGATAGATTTTATCTCGATGAATATAGGATAAGCGGTTGCATTTATTTGTAAGTTCCATAAGTTCAACATGTATAATAGGATAGCTTTTATCTCGATGAATATAGGATAAGCGGTTGCATTCATTTGTAAGTTCCATAAGTTCAACAGGTATGATAGGATAGATTTTATCTCGATGAATATAGAATAAGCGGTTGCATTTATTTGTAAGTTCCATAAGTTCAACATGTATAATAGGATAGCCTTTATTTCGATGAATATAGGATAAGCGGTTGCAATTATTTGTAAGTTCCCTAAGTTCAACATGTATAATAGGATAGCTTTTATCTCGATGAATATAGGATAAGCGGTTGCATTTATTTGTAAGTTCCATAAGTTCAACATGTATAATAGGATAGCTTTTATTTCGATGAATATAGGATAAGCGGTTGCAATTATTTGTAAGTTCCCTAAGTTCAACATGTATAATAGGATAGCTTTTATCTCGATGAATATAGGATAAGCGGTTGCATTCATTTGTAAGTTCCATAAGTTCAATATGTATGATAGGATAGCTTTTATCTCGATGAATATAGGATAAGCGGTTGCAATTATTTGTAAGTTCCTTAAGAAGTTTCTAACAGATGGCGGTGTAAGTGAGTTTATTGACAACACTTCAACATTGTATTTAACAAAAAACCACGACAAGGAAACTAGATATTATCTAGTAAATGCAGTAAAAACGCAATAATAGAATAAATACAGGCAAGTTGATTCGTCACAACCGATTATGGAATAATCACTTTTTTTCTTTCCAACGTGAATTACGTACTCTGCAATTATCTGCCTAGGACAAAATGAGCGCTTATTAAAATAATCACCGAGACCGAGGCAGGCAATCAAGATAGAGATTTCTAATTCAACCTGTTTACTTTTTTTTCTAATTATTACTATAGTAAATCAAACTATTTTAAATAGCGAATATTTTATTTAAGTAACAAAGTTGTAAAGCTGCATATTATTTTATGTACCACGTTTTCACCCAAACGTCATGAAAAAAGGATTCCAATTCATATAGCCATACTTTGTCTAACAGTAGCATCTTTTTTTAAAGATATCCTCTTGCAATCTTGATTAGAAGGGTATTAGGGGGAGTGAAGAGAACTACGCCGCGGTTCCAGGACCCTGAGCAAGAGCCCAGAATCCACTAGATCTGCAGCGATAATGGGATGGGAGAGGGAGGGGTTCAATACTATTTATTGTCTTTTTCTAATGAAATATTATGTATAAGAAACAGTAACATGATTCAATGACCTACTTCCTAAAAATATGATATACTATCATATTGTGGCATTGTGTGATTAGGTCCTTTAGTTATTTTTTTTTCTAAATAAAAGAGCCTTAACGCTATTGCGACTATAATCTTCTGTTAAATAGCATACAAGGTTTAATTTACATTTAATAATAAACACTAACAACAACCAAATATAGCCTTTAACAATTTATAATTTATTTTAAAAGAAAAAAGATGGTCGTGAAATTACTAGAGCGGAATTGAATCTTTTTAAAACTTATAAGCGCTAACTGTGAATCCATAGTATGTAGATCAATGACTGGTTAAAAGTATTAAAAAATTATACTTTTTGCAGTATAAATCAGTCACAATAACTATGGAGTAATTAAAACATTCCTTGTAATATAATGACCTGAAGTAGAAAAAAAAATGACATTGTCTTTCAATGGGTCTTCGATTTCAATTGCATGGTGTTTAATACAATGGTTTTAATTATGGGAATTTTTTTTTTTAACCCTTTAGAAATCGCTACCACAGATACTACTACTACTAAAAAAAAATTAACAATTGTCTTATGGTCAATAAATTAAAAAACAGAACCATTTGTCATACTTAAGCTTAAGGAAGACTGTAAAAACTAACTATAACCTATTTTTTTTATTAAATCATATAAACTTAATATATAATTGAAGTTTTTTTTTTTACTTGTATTCTAAAGGAATAATAAATTAATTTCTTTGACCACATACGTCAAAAAAAAAACAATTATTCTAATTTAAAATAATCTAAATTGTATAAGAAAATTTAAATTTGCAATTTTCTTCATAAATTGACTAAAGTTGAATAACCTTCGGTGAACGGCGTCCTTAAGCGTATAACCATGTATTCATATTGCTTTCTCTTTCTAACCTATGCAAAATGAGCGAGATGGACTGTGTTTGTTTGTAAACTAACTCTTGCAGCCATTTTCGGCACTAAGCGGTTATTGACTTAACATTTTTCTATGGAAATACTAATCACATTTGTAGCTCTTTTTAAGCTAGATCTAGACCTTTTTTCGCTTATCAAATAATAAAACAAAAACAAATATTTTTGATACAGAGTATTACGTTGTGATAAGAGTAATATGACACATAACGTATTCATGTTTTATCTGTCTGTCGTATTCGTGTTTCCATTAAATGATTAGGGCGTTAGTGAAATATGCATTTACATAGGTAACGCCAGACTTTCATAGTTTAAAAAAAATAGATACACTATATACACTAAGTTCAACGACTTAATCGTTGCATTTTGTATCACTCAATTCAAAATCTGACAGTTCTCGTGTTGCACGAGTAGGTAGTCTAAAATTTAAATGGATGACGTAAATCCCCACTCAATATTTAAGTATTAAAAAATTTCAAAAACAGATTTGCAAAAAAGCCAGATGTTACTTTAGTTTCAGAATATCTAATTTGTTTGTGATTTGTTTTTGCATAGCGGAAGTAGATCCTGATTTTTTGACTTAGGTAAGCATAACTTATATCAAGTGCCCTAAAAAAAATAGTGGTCTTAAAAGGCTATAATAAATAAATAAACAATTATTTAATATAGTTATAATTTTGATAGATTGCAACGGTCATTGACGCTCTGTCACCGTACGCGAAATTCAACGTATTTCTAACGAGTTTTGACAGATGGCTATTTGTTTATAGGTAGATTTAAAAACAAAACAAAACTTTGTTTGTCGACAATGCGTACGCGCAATGCGCATTATTTGAATTTGGAATAAGGTCTCGCGAAAGGCGTTGTCATAGTACCGTTAATTGAGCTACCGTCCAGTTAGGTCGCTGTTACACTTGCCATTATTGTTGTTGTACATTTACTATTTATTATGTAAATAGAAGTATGTTATTTATAATTTTATATAAGTCAGACTTAGTAAGACAGAGTCAAAAGAAAAATAAAATAGGTTAGAGTCGAGTGGGGCCCCCGGTCAGAGAAGGCTGTGAACACAGGTGAATCTTAATATTTAGTATAACAATATTTACAAAAAAGTATAACTAAGGTCCTGTACTCTATTCTCTATTTGCCACGCAGGATACTTGTTGGCGAACGAATTTTTTTTTTTGCTCTTCATGCTCAAAGATATATTAGAGGGGGCCTCATCTGATAAATTTGCCAGTGGCCCCGAACGGTGTAGCCACTGCCCACACCCAATCACTTATTCATTCATTATTATTATAATCTCATATATGTCGGGGTAGGATAATAATGGAGGTCGTGTCGGGCTATAGTTAGGGTAGCATAATAATAAAGAGGACTTGTCACTTCCGTCGCGTCATTTAATTATTCGACGATTTTAGATAGCGAGTAAACGATTATCGAATAATCGAAATACGAGCGATATCTACAGCACTTTATTCAACGATTCTTGATAGATTCAAACGAGTAATCGATTAATCGGAACGCCAGCGCCATATTTCCTATTTGTTGATTTACTTTTTCCCACTAGTGGAGGGGTATTGCTACCGTTGTCTAGTCTCTATATTCCCCGACTGACGCAGTACACTTTAGTCTCTCGAAAAGTCTTTTTATTCTTATCCTATCCTACCCTATGTAGCCGGACACGACCTCCATTATTATCCTACCCCGACATATATATGTCAGAAAAGACATTAATGCCTACAAATTCTATAAACTTACTAATATATTTATATGTTAGTAATATTTTTCTGCGTAGAAGTTATTGAATAATCATAGAAATTTTAATAATTTATTCTTCCTCAATCATCCACTCACACATTCTTGGGAACTTATAATATTAGCAGTATTACGTATGTAATCGCTTACAAATACTATAATTTTTTTAAATAATCAGCTTATAATTAATTTAATTGAAAGTGAAAAGCAATCAATAGTAAAAAATTAGTAAATAGTAAATACATTACAATAGTTGTAAAGACATCTTTAGTTGCGTACGTTCAATAACACTAATGGCGTCGGTTCGTCGACCTGCGCAGGCGCCGCAAAGACACTCTTCTGTCACACTGCGAATCTAACATTGGTGGTTTTGTTGTAACAACTGTTATAACACTATTTATTATTTAAAAAAAAAAAGATTAGGACAAATTCTGGATTGGTTCCATTCATTTAATTACTCTTCAACTATTTGTGTAAACAAATCCCTTCTATCCCACCGAACCATTGATTTTTTTCGGGATAAAAGGTAGTCTAGTCAATTCTGGTCATAAAGTACCTCTTAGCGAAATTTCATACAAATCCATTCAATCGTTTTTTGTGTGATACAAATATCTAAACAAACAGGCTTTTACATCTAAAATGTTTATAGTTTAATCTTTATACCAATGTTTGTTATTCTCAAGACGAGTTCTAAGACCTTAGAATCCGTTCTAATGCGTATAACGGAACGCAAATTTCGAGCGGATAGACAGAGATTGCGAATTACATGTTTCGTGGCAACGACTGTAATTTAAGTTTTTTGTGTATTAAAATGTGTGAAATAATAATTCAAAATTGTGAAAATAATGAGACTTTGAAACCATTTTGATATATATAAAAGGAGATAGCTGACTTACTGAAATATCAACGCAGGGCCTGAACTATAAGGGTAAGAAACTTGAAATTTTGCACAAGGGTTCTTTTTATAACGAGCACTACGTAAGGATTTTCACCCCATAAGGGGGTAAAACGGGGGTGCAAAATTAGTATAAAACTTTGCCGTTTTTGAAGTTATTCAAATGAAATTCAGTATGAAGGTTCTTCATTAAAAATCATGAAACACGTGTAAAATATTTTTTCGAAAGTCATCCCTTAAGGGGTAAAAGGGGGTGCAAAGTTAGTATGATTAAATCAATATCGCAAACGAAATTGCGTGTAAGGGGATAAACGGGGATGGAAAACATTGTATAGGGGACAAGTCTTAGTCCTAGTGACTTGTAATCTCATACCAAATATCTTATTATGATATTTTGTCTGAAATACTTAAATAAATCTCTTAACTTAAATAAATCTCTTAACTTCTCTCTTAAAGAAAAGACGAAGAGACGATTGTATTTACAACCTCAGTAAGGATAGTAAGTTCCGAGTATATGGTCACTGTGGTCATTTTTATACCGTTATTAAGGTTTATAGCAACCCGTAGGGCCCCGGATAACGGCACTCCATAGGTGTATATTATAATCTGGTTTGACGTACTCCAACTTTTTTTAAACTAGTTGCGGGCAAAGAATGTAAAGGCAACGTCCGATGATTGGAAAGTTAAATTGTATAAACGTTAATTTACAACATACAAACATATATTTAACTATCATTACTACATATTATAGTACAAAGTCCCATGACGCGTCAGTCTGTCTATTCGCGATAAAATCAAGAACTACTAATATAGACAAAGTTATTCACGAGGAAGGTTTAATTATCTATACTAAAATAAAAAGCTGAAGAGTTTGTTTGTTTGAACGCGCTAATCTCAGGAAGTACTGGTCCAATTTGAAAAATTCTTTTAGTGTTAGATAGCTCATTTATCAAGGAAGTCTATATACCATCACGCTAAGACCAATAGGAGCGGAGCTACACGTGAACAAGTCGCGTGGGTGGAGTGGTATACGATAAGCGTTAAAAATCTTAAATACTGCCTAAATCCCTTTTTGTCATATAACAAACCAATGTATGGTGCATAATACGCTCTACTATCCGTGCGAAGCCGGGCGCGTCACTACTCATCAATATATGACGCTACTCATTAATATTAAAATTCATAAAGAGTAACAAGTAGCTCATTATGGGTCGCATTAAATTCCAATACGCTGCGTGATAACCAATCATACTTGACCCGTTTAACAGTCAATAAACGACACGATTATCATAATAAATATTCATATTCGTATAAGTTTGTTTACACACAAAAAAAAATACTAAAAGGATAGAAAACGGATTATTCATCTCTCATTTTATATATTAGAATTAACAAAATGAGCCCTCCTCATTCTGAGGAGGAGAGGTTAGTGCATAGTCCACCACGCTGGCCCAGTGCGGGTTGGCAGACTTCACACACCTTTGAGAACATGGAGAACTCTCAGGTGTGTGGGTTTCCTCATGATGTTTTCCTTCGTCGTTATAGCAAGTTATATTTAATTGATTAAAACACTCATAACTCAGAAAAATCACTGCTTTTTTACAACAAAGTAACCCATGATAGTAACTTATTAGTTGAAGAAACAAGTTACGTGACGATATGCTAACAATAATCAATATTCATATTCGTATAAGTCCGTTCACACACAATTAGCTCCATTATACAAATTCGTTCACAAATTTAAAATTCAGATTTTAACTATATCTCTCGATCCCATCTTTACGAATGATTTCAAATATTACTTCATAACAATGCTGTTTAGCTTTTTTTCGATAAATTCCAGTAGCCGTTTAACACGAAATAATATTAATGTCCAGATGAATCTAAATTCTAATACGCAGCCGATGACAACTGTTATAGATGAGTTTATTTTGACTTTTAAATTTTTACTAACCTCGCGTTTACAAATCAGTCACCAAATTCATGTAATTTTTTTTTTCAAAGCACTAACCTCTCATTTACAAGTCAAAGTCATCAAATTCATTTTCAATATTTATATTCCCACTCACACACAATTTGCTTCAATAAATTCAGATTCTATCTCAAAGAAAAGTTGCCAAAATTAAAGTATATTAATTAACCTCATTACTTCGTAGTGTTATTTATGATGTTGGCAACACTTATAATTTGAGTACCATCCTGTTACTTGATCTTGATGTTGAAACGACTGACTTGAGTAGCATCCTGTTAATGATCTTGATGTTGGTACGACTGATATGAGTAGCATCCTGTTAATGATCTTGATGTTGGTACGACTGATATGAGTAGCATCCTGTTAATGATCTTGATGTTGGTACGACTGATATGAGTAGCATCCTGTTAATGATCTTGATGTTGGTACGACTGACTTGAGTAGCATCCTGTTAATGATCTTGATGTTGGTACGACTGATATGAGTAGCATCCAGTTAATGATCTTGATGTTGGTACGACTGATATGAGTAGCATCCTGTTAATGATCTTGATGTTGGTACGACTGATATGAGTAGCATCCTGTTAATGATCTTGATGTTGGTACGACTGATATGAGTAGCATCCTGTTAATGATCTTGATGTTGGTACGACTGATATGAGTAGCATCCTGTTAATGATCTTGATGTTGGTACGACTGATATGAGTAGCATCCTGTTAATGATCTTGATGTTGGTACGACTGACTTGAGTAGCATCCTGTTAATGATCTTGATGTTGGTACGACTGATATGAGTAGCATCCAGTTAATGATCTTGATGTTGGTACGACTGATATGAGTAGCATCCTGTTAATGATCTTGATGTTGGTACGACTGATATGAGTAGCATCCTGTTAATGATCTTGATGTTGGTACGACTGACTTGAGTAGCATCCTGTTAATGATCTTGATGTTGGTACGACTGATATGAGTAGCATCCAGTTAATGATCTTGATGTTGGTACGACTGATATGAGTAGCATCCTGTTAATGATCTTGATGTTGGTACGACTGATATGAGTAGCATCCTGTTAATGATCTTGATGTTGGTACGACTGATATGAGTAGCATCCTGTTAATGATCTTGATGTTGGTACGACTGATATGAGTAGCATCCTGTTACTTGAATGTTGGCCAACTGATGACACATAACAAGGTAGTGGGGATTGCAAAGTAAATACGCCATCACGACAGAATAATCGTGGATTACATCGCGAGTATACTAGGAGTAACGCTGAAGCTCTGAGTCTAAAGTAACCCCAGGAGGATATTATAGTCAAGCCGTCATAATGTTAGTCTGCGTATAGACTACTATAACTCTTCCTTTTTTTATTAATTAACAGTAGGTAAAACCGTTAATCCGCAATATTACCAGTGGCAGTTGCCTGTTTATTTATATGATTACTACTAATCAATATTCATATTCGTATAAGTCCGTTCACACACAATTAGCTTCATTATACAATTCTATTCACCAAATCTAAAATTCAGATTGTAACTCTATATCACTAATTCTATCTTTACGAATGGAATGAAATATTAATTTTTCATAACAATACTCTATTTTTATTGTCGTGGCTTCTTTAGAAGGTCTTTGTCATTTTTTTGGGTCAGGGGACTCGTACCTATAGAATAGTTTTCGTCATCTATTGAGATCGTCTTGGAATGCTTCATGGTTATCAATCAGGGCGGGAGTTATTAGGTAGGGTCAAGAGGTAGACCCTTAGCCTTATTCTGTCTACATTCCATGTTTACTTTGGCACTTATAAAAATTCTTTCAAATGAACTCCATGGTTTTAGTTTGAGTGGTTCATTTACACGTGAAAAAACAGTCCAACCGAATCGTTGAATAGCTCTTTGTTTAAGTTTTATTGCGTAGAAAAAACTGTTAAACGCTATGAAAACAACTTTAATGTTGTTGTTATCTAAGTTTACTGTGCATTACGAATATCTTTGAAAATTTGACTACCAATATTTACTTAAGGAAGAAAGATATTGTATTGAGACGTAAGAAGGTCGAGAAAACATGCAGACAAAAGCAAGTTCATTAAATAGTAACGTTTATTCACTGAGAATTTAATGAAAACCGTAACAATGCAAACAAGTAAACAAACGTGTGAAGCTTGAAATGATCATTGCTATTTATTCAGTTGTACTCGCACTCGACTTAATAATTATGACGAATTACCATATCTATTTGGTATTTGCATAAATTCCCATCCATCATTTCACAGGACTCAAGATGTCTGGACATTTGTGACAGTTGAATTGTCGAGAAGAATGGTGTACCATAAAGAATAGATACAAAAGTTAAAGTTCACACGTGGTGAATAACTCGTCTATGGAATTGTAGGGTTGGGATGAATTGAGGACTTGGACAACCAAATTGTGATATCGAATTAATACGTAATACCTATACGGGTAATTGTAATAAATAGAAAGTGTAGTCGCTGGTAAGAGAAAGCGCTCAGGTTAACATACTTTAAAAAATTCGACAATATTTTATCCACCAACCTACGCACTTAAGTCTGTAGTTATTTGAGATCACGTACACTGGAGTTTCTTATACAAATAGACTAAGCCAAACACTTTGCCCTTAAAGGGTTTGTCGATAGGACATCTGTTTGCTTATTTGCTCTGGAATTAGTTATACCAGTTAGAAACTTGACAGTTTAACGTTTTAAGGTAGTTCCCAAGGGTATTGACAAATAATTGGAAGTTCATTAGTGTAATTATATGCAGCGTCAATCTATCTGCGTCATTCAATGTATGTATAATAGATTTTAGTATAACAATGGTATTGAGAGAGCTAATCCAACCGCGTCTCGAGGACCTTGTCCGTTTTCAATTGAAGTGGAGATATCAGAATAACTAATGTGTTGGTGTCGTTTGATTTATAAATAACACCCTGGACATTTGTATTGAGGAATAATGAAGCTATACATCACGGGTTTTCACGCCCTTCCTCTGGTGACAACACTGCATTTGCATAATGATGGAAATATATTTTAGAGTTAAAAATACGTTGAGCTTTAATAATTCCATGCCATTACAAGATATAAAATTATCTAAGAAGGAAATCTCTCGCAATACTGATATTATAAACAGTACTTATAAAGACCTAGATTTGTGGTTTCACGTCTCAATTTCTCGTCCGAACCGATCTAAGTATATAAAATTACATCGACTGCGGTATGTAATAAATACTATGCGAATGAGGTCCTCTAAGCGCTTGAGTGATTTGATATGATCAAACGGTCCATCATTAAAGGACGAAATTGTACCTTTTGTACCGAAGTTGGATAATTATGTGTAGTACCTTCCCACGGCGATGTCGTTAGTGTGACTTCCGATGGTTGACCAGATATGTCAACCATAAGTCAATGTGGGCGTAGATTTGTAAATCTAGTCGACGCTTGTTTCAAAATTCGTAACGGACAACGACCAAATAAGGCCGTTATTTTAGAGTCCCCCCCTCCCACGAGTGCACTATGCGGAACATTACGGTTTTTATTTAAATTTAAAGCACAAAAACAATAACCTTCGCACGTCAATATTATTTTTTTCAACACGAACGTGTGATATACTGACAATGAGGTTTTTTTCGTCGCAGTGCATTTATTCTCCTCGGACAGCTGTCAGCCGAAATATAAATCCGGCGCGGACCTAAATTGAAATTGACGCGTTCCATTTAAAACAATAAAGCAACACACAGCAAATTGAAAATAATGAAATGTGATTGATAGAATTTGCTCAAAATACAAGCTTTTCGGGGAGCATTTAGTACTAAATAATAAGTTTTCTCCCTATCATTTAATTAATTGATATCACATCGGTGTTAACTTCCCCTAACGTCCAACTGGATGGTAACAATAATGGTTTTATTTTATTGCGACAACGTTTATCCATTATTTCACCAATGGATACACAAAATTTTAAAACTTTTAAGATAATCGGTTCGGAGCTTACGTTTCAAAGAGACTAATCAAATTTTTGAGCTTAATAAAGTCTTTAAAAAGATTACTTGAACAATGAAAAAGCTTGAAATGTAAATGGCGTAGACACTCAAGATCAATATAATTATACCTTTGAAAATCAGATCGGAGAAAAGCTACTGTTGAGTTTGTTGCCAGTTCTTCTCAACAGATAGCATTCCGAGTTGGTGGCGATGGCTTTAGACAAACTGACTATTATTAGTTATATTCTCATTAACGTATTTTAACGTAAACTCTATGAACCAAAACGGTACGGTGTTTCATCACATCACACGTGCGTTCTCATTGACCCGGTCATGGGAACGTTTAACGAGGGTGATATATAGATAGCCAATTATCTGTTCGTCCATTGAAATTGTATTGGGAAATTATAGATATCGCTCCTAAACGTTGTTTAAACAAAGCCATGGGAAAAACGTGCAGGTTTTATATACGGTATTTCGTTTATCATCAATTATCTGATGGGAATCCGGAAACGTTCAACACATTTAGTACTCTACTTGTTATACCTAAGTATAGTTTTTGCAAAATAGTTTCATCCCCATAGATCTAAAGTAATACCTCAAGTTTGCAATAACCGCCTGAGAATTGAAACAATGTCATTAGATATTAAAAACCTCTAAAATAACTAAGGACACGGTACATCATCGTCATTCATGGTATCCAATCAATTTTAGTCTGGCAAAATAAATGAAAACAACTATAAGAGGAATTCGAAGAAAGGAATTTACGGCATTACACGATAATCTTCGTATCAGTATGTAAAATGTTAATTTCGCTGTACACGATATTAATTATGCAGTTATGGAATTAACAGAGTGCATACAGTTTCCCTTTCTTCATAAGCACATCGTCAACAATCTTATAATTATAAGTTTTTATTACATTTCTAGCAAGTGTAATGTTTTGAAAGCAAAAGTTGAATACTTTCACTTGTCTTCCAAACAGGAACATAATAGAAATTTTACGGTTAGTAAAGAGGTTCCCATAGTTACATTAAGGAGGCACCGGCCGGAACTGCCATCAGCTGTTTATTGCATTCATCTTTAACTACTGAGGGGTTGGTTTCTTCTAAAATTAGATAAGTTACTATGCAATATGAATGTGTTTAAGTAGTTTTTATATTAGTTTAATTTTTGTGTATGTTATTTCGATTACTATCAAGTAGATCTAAAAGGAATCCAGTAGATTTAAAACACTTTTAAATATAATTATTGATTTTTTAGAATACCCCGTGATGTTATTAGCATCTTTATGTTCAATGACTCCATTCGTCCAAAGAAGAAGTTCAGAAGTCCTCGGCGAGTATAGGAGAAAAATTATTATGGTTATTAGGAATTTATTTATATCACAATAATTGCGTAGTAAAGAGTGCAAGATCTTAGTGGACGTACTTTTCGTTATTATATTGTCTGATCAAGCAAAACATTGAATGTTAGGTCACACTCATTTTATTTAGTATAACCATAGCAACAATAATTTCCACAATATAAACATTTGCTTCTTGCATGTCTTAGTAGTTTCCTCACGTGGGACGGCACTTTCATCTTATTCAAATGGTAGAAAGTATGCCACACGTTTTAACTGTATTCTTACTGAAGTCTTAGGCCACTTGTTTTAATATAGCTTGTAATTAAACTCAATACTTCTGCATTTAGGGAATTAGTGTAGTGTAGACGTGGATTGCTTTTCAGTGAGTATAAAGAAAAAGAGCAAGCATCATTTAATTTAATAAAAAATGAATTAAATATGGATGGAATTGTTCAGATTCCTATCTTTTTTCCAAATAATATTATATATTAAAGAAGTAAGATATAAGAGAAATAAATATTAAAAATTGTGGTGTATTTGGTTTTAGGTGTATTTTTTTTAAGGTAGTTCATTGTATTTTTGTACGTTTTTTTATATCAATCAATAAGATTTTCATGAAAAGACGAAGTGACGAAGGTTGTAGTGAAATAATTCATTAAGGTTTTCAGAAATATGTCGATGGTTGAAGCTAAATGTAACGTAAAAAAAAACGAATCTTAAAGGGATCTAGAATGAAGCCTAATCGAGTGTGCTACATAAGAACAGTAATTCCTTGAAAACGATAAAAGGATTCCAATGTGCCTTACTGGTATATAAATAATGTATAACCCGGTAGTAGATGTAGTTTCTAGAATTGAGAGAACCCTGCGAAAGGTTAGTTTTTATCAGTTCGTTATAGTCGTTAGGAGCGCTGAACCATATCGTACAAGCTTCCTTAGGGTCACTTCGCACTTTGTGGGAACTAACCAATTCCATTAGTGACATTTCTGGATACTTGAACAAGTGCGACCATTGCGTCACTATGTAATTATTGTCATAACTTGGTAATTACTAATGGACACCATTTTTGTGACGTGTTAGTTACTTTTATTGCAAGCAGCCGTTCTTCTTTGTTCCTTCCCACCACGGACTGACTTTACAAAACAAAAGCTTTTTTAATTTACTCTCATGTTAAGTCATCATGACCCGTCAATGGCCCACTGCTGAGCCGGGTTTCCTTCTCAGAATGAGGAGGGAGAATTAGGCCATAGTCTACCTACATAGGTTGGCAGACTTGACACTCTTTTGAGAACTTTAGGAAACTTAGGAGTGCAGGTTTCCTCACGATGTTTTCCTTCACCGTTAAAGCAAGTGATATTGAAGTGCTTAAACACACATAACTCAGGAACGTCAGAGGTGTGTCCAGGATCGAACTCGGACCTTCTGAGTAAGACATGAAGTTTCAACCACTGGGTCCTCACTGCATGTTAAGTGCTATCTCATAAATCTTTGAGGTATTTGGCTGTAAACCTAATGTAACCTCAAGTTTGTAAAATGACTTTAAAAGACTGAAAAAAACTGCCGAGACAATTTCGGGTACTCCAATTCAATTTAATATGAAAAAAATATTGGGTGGTTGAGGGGGTGGATTTTTTAGTTTAATAAATGTAAGGTAGGTGACGCTGCGATCGAGGTTTGGAAAACAAACTTTAGAATCTCTTAGGTCGACTAGTTTAATGTTTAACATCTGCATAATTAAAAGAGGGGAAAAAGCGTATATTATGATAGATAATAATTTATCAAACATCTCATTAGCTATTCAAAACGAAATTGCGTATCCCGCATCAGTAGTATGTCAGTATACCCCCGAACCCCCAACCCCGGTGCAGAAGGGTGCTATAAATATTGTACACGCGGGGGTTGGCAGATGGCGACCGTTACTGTTCCCCTATCTCTCAAATTTTGAAATTCGAACACGTGTTGACAGTTTTTCACTCACCCACAAATAAACCAATCGCCCACATTCGCGATTGTGTTTCGGATATTGTAAACGATTGCGAAAATACTAACCTACTGGTTTGTAGATTTTTTATATGTTCCATTTTGATTCCGCCATGATGGTCAGTGACATTACTTGGTATATACAATTTGTTTTTTTTTCTACATCAACTAAAATGACCATTTTTTCACTTAAAAATTGTAATTCAAATTCTGTTGTTTTTGTAATTAAAATTTTTAATAATAATATAGTATTTTCACATTTGTTATTTTGTTATCAATGAAGTGAAATTATGTCCCGTTTTTATTTATGAAGATTTCGTAACTTTTGAAGCGTCAGTAGCTCAGAGGTTAGCTTACTAGGAGGGGTAAAGGGAGTACTAGTAGTATGTGATCCATACTGCTAGTAATCTTTTTAAGAGAAAAAACATTCTGTAAGAGATTGCTTGTAGCAATAAGACCGCCTTTGCTTACCTTCTTCTTCTTTTTTAATCTGTATCTTAGTTGTTTTATTTCTTTGTTGTGTTGCAATAAAGACATTAAAACATTCGAACACGTGTTAACAAAGTTTTTCAAATCACCCACATATTTATTTCGCGATTGTGTTTCAGATATCGTAAACGATTGCGAAAAACACACTAACCCACTTATCTGTAGATATTGCTATCCGATACAATCGTATTGGATGATACTATTTTTTCTACGTACGAGATACGATATCTTTTAAGGATATTGTTGTGAACTGGGTAAAGAAATTGGGTCAGATTCAGTTATATAATGTGTAAAAAAATTTTTTTTTTATTCGCTCTTGATTTTAATATGCATAATAACTAGCTACCCGTCCCAGCTTCGACTGGTATTAGAGAAAAATTATTTTATATACAGCATGCTTAATTAATTTAAGAAATTTCGACACTCATCTAAAGATAATATAACTGGAAGAAATGAGAAAGCGAAGGAGAGTGGAATATATTATAAAGAAGGGTGTGATATTGAACAGTGCCTTGCACTTGTGACTGAGGTTTAAGGGCTGCCCTACATTCAATTGTAACATTCATACAAAAAAATAGCTCAATAAATGCAGCCTCTCCTGATAAAAAGAAATTTTAATGTAGTCCTTTTTTCATGGAGTTAACATTGTCACACTTTTAGACGACCACAGGAAATTATATTAGCCAGGGTGGAATGACAGTTAAAAAATCAATATAACCGTTAGAGTCAGTGTCCGCGAGGGTGCAACACAAAGGGTGCGCACGCGCGGCTCGCTTTGTAATTCAATGCAAGATTTATGAGTACAACGCATTTGCTTTCGCTAATAAAATTGATTGAAGCTCCCACTGAAACGAGTGTAATGCACATCTGCCATTTACTACTTTCTAATATAATATAAAAATAGTTTTGTCCGTTTCAATATTTAAAATAATAATAATAAATCTTAGGAAGATTAAAGTAGTACTTGAAAGTCTATTCAGAAAAAATATATTACAGCGTTCAACGACGTGACGGTAGAAAAATATTTCACTTAATTTTTACATACCGTATAATTGATATTATGTAACATTTTTTTTTTTAAATATGTATATTAGTTATATTAAAAGTATTGTAAAAATATATTTAAAAACGTGTTATAATTAAAATAAATGTATTTAAAAACGTGTTATATTTAAAATAAATGTATTTAAAAACATGTTTTATTTTAAATAAAGGTATTTTTAAAACATGTTATAATTAAAATAAATGCATTTAAAAAAGTGTTATAATTAAAATATTATATTTAAAACATTTTATTATTTAAAATAAATGCATTTAAAAAGTATTCTATTTAAAATAAATGTATTTAAAAAGTATTCTATTTAAAATAAATGTATTTAAAAAGTGTTTTAATTTTAAAAAATGTATTTAAAAACGTGTTATAATTAAAAAAATGTAATTCGATCGCGATTATTTAAAAAAAATGAAAATACATTTGTAACATTTAAATAATACTTTTTCAGGTACCCCGTAGTTACATCCACTTAAGTTAGCGAAATCGAAAACAGAAAGTTCAACGACACTAGAAAAGGTGTAATTACGATAGAAAAGGATCTTAGAAATGACCCGGTTTCTTAGACCCCCTACTTCGTCTGTACGGCTGGTCAGTTTTAGACAATAAAATTGTGACCCCTCACTCTAGTTATTTATAAACGATTAGAATTTACATCTGCAAGTAATAACATGGTTTGATTTTGAGGGATTTTATTGCCAGCTGTGGCTGAAATTAAATAAACGTTTTTAAACTGAAACTGTAGTAGTTAAAATCATCATCGTTTCGCTGAGTTTGATTTTTAAAAATATATGACTCCCTAGACTCTCAAGACTTATAATATTAATTGGTCACCAGTATATGATGATTTATGTATCAGCGGAAGAATTTTCAATATAACTGGAAAATACACCAAATATTTGTTTACAAAAGTTATCGCAAACAAAACTGATAATGTAATACTTTTTGTCATCGTAACAATAGACGCCATTTTGCAATGATGGATTGCGTATGATTTGTAGGCATTGACAGAATGACGCGTCTGTCTCACTTTAATATGTGGGTGTGACAAGGACGTAGACATTCGGTCGCCGAAGCAGGATTAATCACTCATTGATATTTTCGAATTGCAGTCCATTTTTTTTGCTTTACTTTACTGATATTAAATAAAATAATTACACGCTGTTTTTTTTTAAAAAAATTCAAATCTCAGGAAGATAGAACTATACTCTCTAGCGTAGTCTAGTAATGAAAAAATATTTTTGCTAACTTGTGTGCCATAAAAAGATAAGTAACGTTGACAACATTAATAAAGCTTTATAGTCTATGCCTTTATGCTATCACCACAGATAATATATTTAATTTGCTAATTACGTATACGAACAATCGTAAGACAACTACGCAAATGTTTACATAGTATTATATTATCTGACACATGTGCAATCTAAAATGGAACAAATGTGGGAGGGCTAGTACTATAACTGACAAAACAAACTTATGTAGGTCACATTATTTATACTATTGACTAGCCCTCGCTTCTTTGAGGACACCATCTCACTGACTATGTCACTCACTTTTTCTTTTAAACATACTATGTCCTGATGTTTATTTATATGAATTTCAATGAAATTTTATTACGAAAAAAATATTAGATCCTATCGGGACTTCGTCCGCGTTATGATCAGCTTCTATTGGTCTTAGCGTGATGATATATAGCCTATAGCCTTCCTCGATAAATGGGTTATCTAACATTGAAAGAATTTTTCAAATCGGACCAGTAGTTCCCGAGATTAGCGCGTTCAAGCAAACAAACTCTTCAGCTTTATATATTGGTATAGATAATAGTTGCAAATGGTAATTTAATTCGATTACATTATAGATGAATAAAACATTATAATAAGCAGTTCAACATTTTTTGCAACGCCCCTACAAATAAAGATGGCGGCGTGAAAATGTTCATTAAAAATTAAGAAACGTATTATGTCTTAATTTTTAATTATGATGTGTTAAATTATTTAATAATGTTCTTTGAATGCTTTATGTTTCTAACACCTTAGTGGACAAAAAACTACGTCCGTTTATAAAAGGGAATTTTGAGGTCTGACTGGGGTTGGCAGAATAACAAGGAAGTTATTGCAACTTGAAATTAAAAAAAAAAAACATTTGTTTTCTTTGGCGTTATGTTTCATTTAGTTAATTAATGTGGTTGAAACCGGTTAATTTTTTTTTAATAAATGGCATTAAATTGCACTTTAATTTTATGTGTTGGTTGTGGTTAAAAACATTTTTAACTTTGGCAACATTAATGTGAAAATATAGGAAGTAAATTTATCTATACTAATATATAAAGCTGAAAAGTTTGTTTGTTTGAACGAGCTAATCTCAGGAACTACTGGTCCGATTTGAATACATATTTCAGTGTTAGATAGCCCATTTATCGAGGAAGGCTATAGGCTATATATTATCACGTTGAGACCAATAGGAGCGGAGCTACACGCGGACAAAGTCGCGCGGGCGGTACACAGATGAAAGCACCTAAATATTTTTACTAACAATTTTTTTTTTTTAATTTTTTTATATAAATATTTTCAGGCAAACGCCAACAAGTCTAACGAGTAAAGTAAACAAATAGCTGCAGCAGTAATTGTGCAATGTCTACAAGTCTGAGTGTACTTACTATGAATAAACATTGCCACATCTACAGCTTTACGACTAAATATTTGAAGTTCTATTTTACATCTCATTCCAAAGTAACAGTTTTATTTTACATATATTTCGAAAAAAAAACTTTATACGTTTTTTTTTATTCGAAAAGCAATAATTTTTTTAAGGAATTGGAAAAATAATTTATTGTATGGAAATCTCAGTGTTTTATATTTTAATTTTTAAAAATCACGAAAATTGAAATATTAAAAAATTAATTAATATATATAGAAAATTCATAGTTTATTTTTGTTTACCTTTACAGTGTTTTTTACTTAATTCTTATTGAGGAAAATTTGGAATATCGTAAACTACTTTCACTTTAAATTATACGAGTATTGTCGTATTGGTGATAATATTGAGAGCTATTTAATAGTTGTAATTTGCATTTAGAGGTGGAGCACAGATAGTGGAGTGTTTATATAACAATTAGCTTACATAAGGTTATCAGAGCTATTGAAATGAGATAAATTATAAATATAACATTAAATATCTATCTGTATTATAACATACATCATTATAGACAACTAGCCGACCCGTCCTCTCTTCGCTGACTATCGGGCAACAGGGACTCTCACTGGCAGATAGCCGATGTAACAAGGAGTAATTAAGGCTATTTAACATCTCGCTACGACCCATAGGAGTGGAGCAACACGCGAACGAAGTCGCGCGGGTCGCCTAGTATACAATAATTACAATGCATTACTAACCTGTTATTCTCTTTTGCGTTTTATTGCTCTCTGGGCTTGATACTTTAGTCTCTTGCGCAGGCTTCGTCGCTTTAGGAGTAGTTATAGTGATCGGCGATCTCCTCAATGCCACAGGAATACTAGAAGCTGGGACCAGCTGCCAACTGAACCTCTGCGTCCCCGATAAGGGTTTCTCATTGGCGAAATCAAAGCCCCATCTCTGACTGTCGAGTTCCAACTGCCTCGCCAATTCTCTCTCCACAAACCGTCTGTTCTCCTCCCGGTCTGTGTTCCCGAACAAGTTCCTCCGCACTCCGTCTAACGTGGTCACTCCCCGCACACGCAACGACCTAGTGTCCAGCACTGTAGCTTGCAGCCCGGGAGCCCTAACACTTAACGCAGACATTTTCCAATTCGCAGCCTAAACAAAAAGTTTATATTATAACTCATAAAATCATAACGCAACTAGTTTGTAAACAATGACGCGCACGTGACGCAACACAACACGTCCGCACGGACGACGGGCGATCGTGTACTGATCACCCTGCGCACTGCGCGTGCGTCGTGCCGGCCGCGTACGCGTCGGAAGCGTCTCTTTCAATGCTACCACTCGACACGGTGTGGCGCTACTATCGCAACACTTTTACACTATTCGCTTCTTTTATTTGCGTTTATTCGTCGCTCACTATGAATTATTGTTTCGATTAAGGTCGTTCTATCAGAATTAATATTAATTAAGATTTATACTAAAACACAAAAATCTATGAAATACGGTATGTTTATTTTAATCAGACAATAATTTATTTCTATTTCATTATATAAAACAGTAGGGATAAACTGTGTACCAACCTTCTTAAATAATAATTTATGTTTAAAATAGATTTTTATATTTGTAAACTAAAGAATTTAAATGAAGTACAAAAAATGACAATTCAAAATTATGACAAATGTTGAAGTATAAAAATGTTCACAGACAATATTGAGCTATGTAATTATTTTTTTTAATTTTTCTAAAATTATGCATAAAAAATACATTAAGTCAATAAAAAAAACATACACACACTACCACGTATTCGACACACACACGCATATATTATACGCATATTACTATTAGAAAATGCATCAGGAAGTTTTACTAAGTATCTTATTAGATTTTTTAATTATTTCTTATTAGTTTATTCGTATATAGGTAGAAAATGTATTGATCATCGAACTACGATATACAACGAAATTCATTATATATCAATACAATGTAAAAAATATAAAAAAGTTTGTTATAAAAATTTTATCTTGCAAATAAAACCTACAAAACGGTTGGTTATTTTTTCATAATGGAAAAGGCAAAGGTATTACACCGTACAGCCTTCAGTTTAAGTCCTACAAAATAAAACAAATACTAATTTTTAAAATTTACATATCTACTAATTATATAACAAACTTATTAACTACTATTACATAACGACTATTTGCAATAACGCTCACTACTTTATTAATCACTAAGTACGTACTTTCCCTGAATTATGGGAACATTAAAACAAAACTATAGCAACACTACATCGAGCTTGTTTACGAAGAACGAAGACGTGTCTAGTTACGTGTGCAGCATACTTTAAAACTTCTTATCAGAGTTATAGCTATCCCTTTTGCACTTGCACTGCGCCGCGTAGCATAGAAAGGGACAGAAGATATATTAATAGCTCGCAACGACGCCGCCATTTTGCTGAACGAAGACTAGAATTTGAGAGTACGATTATGCACGACTCTGACAGCTACAGAATATTACAAAACCAATTTAGATTTAACACAAATGAACAATTATTATTATTATGTTTAGTTTAATTCAAATTTTGTTTTACTAAAGCTTCATTTCAATTTTACAGAAATGGTCGTCGATAATAAAATTGCGAAATAATTATCGAGTATATCATCGATGTTGTGAGTTGTAAGTTAAAATAAATAAATCAGTAGTTGTATTTAGGTATAAATAATAGATGAACACTCACCTAAGTTGGTTTATAGGATTTTTACACGGAAAATCTTTAATTTACCGTCGGGGTTCACTGCACTGGCGTACTAATTCGAGATATGACAATGACGCGGTGGCGAGAGCGCGGGCTCTTTACCCATTGGTTGAAAATGGCGGCCATCTTTGCTATTGGTTGATGGATTTTAGGCGGGAAATTTCGGTTGGTCGAGGCGGCGGATGGCGGGAAATAAACGCGACTTTCCGGCGCGCACGAGTTTTATTACGGAAAATTGTGTTTGGCGCGTTTTACTTTGTGTTTACTGTTTATTTTGGTAACATTTTCAAGATCGGTAAATGTGTAGGAGTTTCTGCCAAATATAATTGGAATTTATTGGCTCTTTTGTTTATTAACTGACTTACTTGTAATATAAATGTTAGTGTCATGTTTTTTTTAAAAGAATACTATTCGCACCTCATAAGGTGCAAATATTTTTTTTCTGTTTTTATTCTATAATAGAAAAGGCAAAGGTATTACACCGTACAGACTTGTAGATGTAAATGTGTAGGAGTTTCTGCCAAATATATTTGGAATGTATTTGCTCTTTTGTTTATTACCCGACTTACTTGTAATATAAATGTTATCGTCATTTTTTTAAATGAATACTGTTTTGCACCTCATAAGTTGCAAATATTATTTTTCTGTTTTTATTCCATAATAGAAAAGGCAAAGGTATTACACCGTACAGACTTGTAGATGTAAATGTGTAAGAGTTTCCGCTAAATATATTTGGAATGTATTGGCTCTTTTTAAATTAAGTTTTCGATGATTTTGTACATTTTTTTTAATGAATAAAAGGAGTATGGATCACATAGCAATAGTATTCCTTAACTCTTTTAATTTTAAAAAAATAATAGTGTAATACAATGTATTTATTAAATAAATTAAATTAAATTAAATGAATGTTGAAAGTTACGAACAGAATACTAATAAACCTAATGAAGTGCTAATATTTTTTTGTTTGTTTTTATTCAAAAATAGAAAAGGCAAAGGTATTACACCGTACAGCTTTATAGACAAATAAGTATTTTGAATAAAAAAAAAATAGTGTAAATAATGTAGATTAAATTTTCGATGATTTTGTCCATTTTGAGAAGAAAAAAATATTAGTAAGAAATATCGATATTTCTAATTAATAATATCGATATTTTATGAACAGTCCCAGTTTGTAATATAAGCAAGATTTTATTGTAATGTCAATGTTACAATTATTATTAATTGTCTTTTGCTGTGTATGCGTTAATAATGTTTACAAATACTATTTCATTAATAAATGCGCTTCAGCATTAATTTTCCAACGATGAATGAATTTACTTTTAACGTAATTATTTTATTTTATTGATACTATTGACATTGACGCCTTCGCTTCGATGAGGTATTAAGTATATCTGTGGTTACGTCAAAATTTTTTTTGACAGATAACAGGTTAAGCATGGAATTCGATGATCTTTTCATTCTAAAATTTGTGTGTAAATTTATTAAGGCTTACAACATTAAATAGTATACTAACTGTATATAATATTTATTACAATGTAAGACTTTTTTTTATTGGTGTTGGTTACTAACTAATATTGTGTTGTTGCAGATCGATCTTAACATGGTCTCACCGGTCAAATTCCACAAGTGTGTTTTGTCCTTATTACGTGACATTGGCAAAGTACCCTGTGCATTTTAATTGTGCACAACTAGAAGCCATTAAACAAAGAAGAAGATACTGTCAATTGTATTGTGACGCGTTGCCGCCTTATTTGAGTGGGAGGGGGATAAAATAGCAGAATGCAGAGGTTGCAGTAGGATGGAGGAATATCTGGTCCACATGCAGCGAGCCAAGAACGCTTTTAATAATCGGTCATAAGTAGACATTTTTTTTAATGAAAAAAGCTTCTGTAGCCCAGTGGTTCAAGCGTTGAATTCCCGATCGATAAGTCCTGGGTTTAAATACCAGTCATGGGATTACTGACGTCGCCCCCTCCTTACACAAGCATCCAGATTGTTAGTAATTTTTTTAAAGATCTATCGAAAGTGGGGTTAAAATCGTTAGTGACTTTTGACCTATTTATAACGGAAGCTAGTGTAAGTTTGCGGTAACAAAAACATTTCCGTTCGTTGCAGATGGTGGAATAAAAAACGCTTTCTTTGCAGGTGCATGGGGGAGAGGAACAGATTTTAAATATTTGGAGTAAAAAAAAAATACTGTTATTTAAATAAGAGTTCTGCGTAATAATCCTACTTCCTTCTAATATTATAAAACGCGAAAGTTTGGATATATGTTTGTTACTCTTTCACGCAAAAACTGTTGAATGGATTTAGATGGACAATAATATAGCTTATACATCAGAATAACATATAGACTTTAATTTATAATGATATAGTGTGGATTATCCAACATATAGCGGTTGAAACTGCGGGGCGCTGCTAGTATATTAATATTACTTCTGAATAATCTAATAGGTATGGTGACTCTGAAAACAAATGATTTTGTAATGAAACTGGATCAAATGCTTTTGAATCGATTCTCAAATAATCGATTTTTTGAACTTAAATACAAGTTAACAAAAAATGTCGACTTAAATGGATGATATATTTAGAAACATTATTTAATATTAAATTAAAGGCTTCATCATTTATAGAGGCAGGAGTCTATTGCATAATAGTGATGCCCTTATAGAAAATAAAAAAAAAGATTTGATTTTTTTTTTGAATTTGGAATCTATTTGCAATCCATAATATAGGGATTTAGGATTGAGATTGATTGATTGACGATAATATTAACATGTAATCTCGACCTCGCTAACGGCGGCACAGCACCACGCCACCAAACAACACTACACTATTAGTCTCGAGAAAGTTTATTACATAGACTACCTCTTTATTCTTCTGAAACTCATCCTACTAATATTATAAACGCGAAAGCTTGTAAGAATGTATGGATGTATGTTTGTTACTCTTTCACGCATAAACTACTAAATGGATTTTGATGAAACTTTACAATAATATAGCTTACACATCACAATAACACATAGGATATAATTTATAATGATATAGTGTGGAATATCAAAATTATAGCGGGTGAAACCTTAGGGCGCTGTTAGTCTGAAATAATAGTACATGTTAGTGATAGTTTTTTTTAAAGAATACTAGCAGAATGGGTCACATACTACTAGTGTTCCCCCCTCCACTGAGATTTGAACCTCCGACCTATCGATCGTGAATCCAACGCCTGAACCACGGAGCTAATGACCCTTAGTAGGTTCTTTTCTTTTCCTTTTCACCTTCTACTAAATTTTTCATACTAAACAACAGATTGACGATTAAATTTCTTTTAACCATCATATAAAACATTACTATATGTTATACTAGTCGACCCGCGCGACTTCGTTCGCGTAATGCTCCGCTCCTATTGGTCGTAGCGTGACGTTATTTGGCCTATAGCTTTCTATTTAAAAAATTAATACTAGTCCAGCCCCGGCTTTGCATGTTAATACTCCGATTTATCAAAATTAATTTAATTAATAAATAAACCTGAAGAGTTTGTTTGTTTGAACGCGCTAATCTCAGGAACTACTGGTCCGATATGAGAAATTCTTTCAGTGATGGAAAGCCCATTTATCGAGGAAGGCTATAAAGTATGTATCATGACGCTACGACCCATAGGAACGGAACATTATGCAGACGAAGTCACTTGGTTCGACTTGGTTGTTAATAAAAATATTCAGGTGCTTACGGCAGTATACATACTTTATTATGTCCTATAGGAGATATTTTTCCGGGATAAAAAGTGCCTTATGTGTTAATCAAGGTTATAAAGTATTTGTCTGTCAAATTTCATTAAAATCTGATTAGCCGTTTTTGTGTAATTGAGTAGCAAACATACAAACTTTCACATTTATAATAAAGTAATCGGCACGCGCGACTTTGTTTATGTGTAGCACCGCTCCTATTGGTCTTAGAATGATGATATATAGACTATAGCCTTCCTGGATAAATGGCCTATCTAACACTGAAAGGATTTTTCAAATCTGAGTAGTGGTTCCTGAGATAAGCGTGTTCAAACAAACGAACTCTTCAGCTTTATATATAAGTATAGATTAGGTAATGTACTGTACGTCTGTACAGTATATTCTTATATTTCAAAACGTTAATATAAATATTAGTACTAATGCCACGTGTAGGCACATCCGAGACATTTTTTCTCCCAAACTTCCATTCGGCTGTTGATGGATCTGAAACACATTTGTCCAACAAAAACTGATAACCACCTGGTAACGCATTTCCGATGTGATAACTTATTTTTAGACTGTTAATGTGTTACTTGTGGTCGTTTTATGTGTTACTTGATTTTACTGTGGTTTATGTTATAGGAACATTAGTTGACCGCCCTCGTTTTGCTTAATAAGGTTGCGTATTAACATTCTAAACTTATTATTTATTTAATCTCTTTATTGTTCACAATACACACATTCATGAATTTACTTATTCCACTCGGGAATCTCTACCAGTCAACCTTAGGCTACTGATACACATGCTAATTACTAGCACGAAAGCATGCTATTTTTATTTTTTGCTATCTTTAAGCATGCTAGATGTGGGGTGGAAGGGGGAAAGCAAGTGTGAACGCGTTTGCTTAATGAGCATGCTAGTATCGATCTTGTTTGCAAGGTGCACGCGCTTCCTATTCCTTCTTTCCTCTTCCTAGGTAAGAGAAGTTTTTGGATTGCATTGCATTGCATGGTCAGTAAAAGTATAATTTTATTCAGCTCCATGCGGATGGCTATTTGATTTTCTATAGTTTGGTTTCAACTGGCAGAGAGCATGCTATCAAATGGCATGTGTATTGGAGTGTTTGCTTTGAGCATGCTTCTTCAGGAGTATACTTAAAACTAGCATGCTTATTGCTAGCAAATGTAAACAGTTCATAAGCATGCTCATAATAAGCATACTTATAACACGCATTTTAGCATGCTATTTTAGAGCATGTGTGGCCTTAGAATAACTGAAACGACAATTTACTTATTATGGGCAGGTCGAGATTTTAATTGAGAAGAAAGAGAAGCAAATTACTTGTGTGCTCTAACTATAGTCCAGTCATTGTATATACTTAGATAAGAATATGAACGTATGTATAAAAAAAAATATTTGTAGGTTTGAACACGCGAAAAAAATGTAAAAACTTTAATTGTAAATTATGAAAAATTATTAAGAAATTTTCAAAAATTTAGCTTAAATTAATTAAGATTAAAAATGATTTAATAGTTTGCTCATTTCTCTGTTACTGTTCGTAGTTTAGACTCATTCACCAAACCAATCAGAGTAATCGAAACATCCGTTCCTCCATTCCTCTTTATCTCAAAAAATTCTCCTTTACTCACACTTTCCATCACATTTTGGAATGTAGCTAAATTTTTAAAAATTTGGACAAGAAAATTGTTGGCTTATAAAGTCCTTGTGCACTGTCTGCTGGGCCTCAAGCCCCAGAAACTACACGGCTATCAATCTAAAGTCTCGTAAAGAATCATAACCATATACTGAACTTCAATATTTTTTCAACAAGATAAAAACTAAGATGAAAAATGTACATCCAGGTCATATAACATGTTCCATCCTATCCGGTGGATGCTCACGTGCGCTTACTTTACTTACTGTCGTTTTAAACTAGATTAAACATTTCTTAGAATAATCTAGTTAGAAAACTTAATAATGTATGATGTAGCAAATATATGAAAATGTAGAAAAAGTCCAAGCCACTGCTTAGGTTTCCCTCGTAATTGTTAGAGATCATATTTGATTATTTATCGCTTCAGTATCAGTGTCTACGTTGTGTTTACCCAATAGTCCATTCAATATGTAGTGTTTTTCAATATACCCCCTCTCTTCTTCCCTTTTCTCTAAAATTATTATTTACCTACAGAAAATCTTTTATTACTAAACCGAAGATATATTTTAAATTTGAATTTTCTAGACACAAATTTGAATTTGAAATCAGTTATAAATCCATGATCCAAAGATTTCAGATTGAGGTTGATTATAAATTATGGTCATAAATAAATAATTAATAAATTATATATAACATTTATGATTGTGTTGCATGACTATTAATATGATTAATAACACAGTTTTCTATTTTCTCTATTTTATGTTTGATGAAAGAATTTAGAAAATTTTTACACAAGTTTGTTTTAATAATTCCTTTTATTGTATTCAAGTATACCCTCATTTAGACAGTATAACCTTTAGTGCGATTAGAGTCAAACTCTCTGGTGATGTCGCACAGTGTACATGAAATTTAGTATTATACTGTCGTGGTTAAGGTCACCCTTCTTGAGGTCCACTTAAGTTTGCTTAATATCTATTGTAGTTGGCGAGGTCGAGTGATGAACCTGAGAGTTAATATATTATGAAAGAGCTCTTTAATCCTGCCTTGGTTCTTAAGCTCCAGGCACCGCTAGGCTTAAGATTTCAAAAGTTATTATTTTTCTTTTTTTAATTATTCTGGATTTCTAACACCATAAAGGTCAATTTTTCGTAAGAATATATCAAAACTAAGAATATGTCCGCATCTTCCAGTACGAACACCTCTACGTGACTACGACCGCTCTGTCAAGACCGAAACGACTGAGAGGAAGAAGACTCCAAACCTTAGTAATTGAGAGCATCACGACATCACACCATATCCATAATGGTCACCAGACGAGGTCCGTTTGATAACTGGATCAAGTCTATCGGAACAGAGGTTATAAGAAGAAGGTACTCTCCGTGAATATAAAGTTACCCTTTTTATCTAATAAATTAAACAAAAACAATGAGAGATTAAAGGAATATAATAATAGGAAGAGAAAATAAAATAAAAGTCAATGAATGAAAATGATTCTAGTAGAAGAAGATTGTATATATATAAGTCCAAGATGTTTCGCTATAAAATATAAAGATTAAGTTTTTTGGAATGTTATCCTGACCACCCCTCACGGGATTGATGCGTCGTTCTGGTCCTGTTTTTTCGATCTCAATTAAAAATTCTATCAAGATCGTGGTGTGTCCAATTAAAAGCAAAGCGTGTCGACAGTGTGAACAAGCATATACTCCGAAATCCTTTACTTCAGTGCAAATCACCGTGTAATCGCGGGTCGGGTATAATACACTCGTGATCGAAAGTTATTTTATTCAATCTTTATATTTTACTAACCTACCCCCGCGCCCCTTTGTCCGCATGATGTTTCGCTCCTGTGGGTCGTAGTGTGATGTTGTATTTTTAGGAGGAGGGGACGGGTTAGAATACAATTCCTCTCTGCCGCTGGGAGAGCATCTCGTAAGAGGCGAGTAATCCAGTATCCCCATTAGTGGTACGATCTATTCCCCGACTGGCTTGCAACCACCTGCATGCGAATCCGAACGCCAAGTATCATTGACGCGTTCCGGTTGAGCCGCATGTGAGCCAGATGAAGTGAACTCTGGGTTCTCGTTCAGGGTCCACTGAGACCTTAGCTTTCTTCATTTAATAGTCATTCTCTTGCTTTGCCGATATCCAGAGGCGACGGTGGACATTTACTATCACGAAGGCCGTCTACTCGTCTGCTCGTCTCGTAAGGCTGACGACCCAAGATCGCAGATGAGTTATTTTTCGTCCATATCCATGTTATTGTATTGCTAGGAAGAATACGAAAATAAAATAATTTTACTCTATATCCAATATGGCAGACCGCCAGGCTTGTTATTTCAGCCGTTTCAATCCGGTTAAGCTGAAAATTTGCGGTTGTAGGGACTGGAACAGCCGGTCCTATAGCCATCGCAATTTATCAAAATTATAACTTAAATTAGTTGCTTGTTGTAGTATCCGAGCGACTATTGAGACGCGAAGGCCCTAGATTGGGTCCATTTATTGGGGACTTTTCCTGCATCCGTTAGTACTAGGCCTGACGCCAGCTTCAAGAAAATTGGTATGAAGTTTTTACTTAACCTAATTTCTTATAAAAAGGAATTCTTGAATATACAAATTTGATAAAGTATGAATTCTTTTATTTTGTTATTTAGACAGCTGCATACACAAAATTGGGTAAATAGTAAATTCGAAACCGCATAAAATTGTATGAAGCCGATGGTCCAGAAAATTTGGATTTCGGATAATTTACATGTCATTACATGCTAAGTTGCACAAGGAAAAACTAAGGGCATCATTTAGTACTAATTGAAAGGGACGGAGGGAGGATCAGGTTTATATGTAGTACAACTACTCGTATAAGCAGTTTCATTTTTATTTAGTTACACTATTTAGCTCTAACGGGGTGTTATGACGTCTGTGGCATCGTAGCGCCCAAGATAATGGACCGATTCTGATGAAGTTTTATTTGTTTGAAAGGTAATTTAATCGACATACTCCTTAACTATGTATTGTGAAGATCTGATCAGCCGTTTGGAGACTATCAGCTCATTTCTAACTTGAGAGCTGCGTATTAATATATTGCCAATTACAACAATCTTGTAACCATGGCAACACACTCACATTGCTTACACTGAGTACAGATGAAACGGTATTTCTCGATACCTTTATTGTATTATGTTTAGTGTTGACTTCAATAATACAAAAAGAAACAATTTAATATCGATTCTTCTAAATCGATGTCGTGGTGGTATCGATACTTAGTGACTATATTAAATAAGAGTGTCTGTCGAGGGTAATTTAATATTTATTAAGAAATATGTTCTCCATTCATTTAAGTCTGTTTACTCTTTTAATAATATTCAAATATGAATATAAACTAGTCCGTAATTACAATACGGTATCTGCAACATATCCGGCGAATTATCATTAAATATTAATATTTCCTTGTTAAGTAGGGCAGACGCGACAGATAATGATAAAACATTTGTAAATCCAATTTAAAATGCATTATTAAATTCTTATTAGACTTTAGTAAAGTAACTAAATTTAATTTGAAGAGATTCTAAAACACAAATAAGTCGGTTTGTGTCTGTCTGTCTTATTGCTAAAACGAGCTGGACCGAGTTGAATAAAATTTGGCAGATAAATTAAGAAATGGGATACTTTTCATACCACAGTCAGATAGGTTCGTCTTTATATTTTTTTTTTCGAAAAAAGCAGTTCTTCTATTTATATAGTGAAGTGATGAAGGACTGATTGAAGTCTTTATATAGGAGATATTTAATAAAACTCAATATGCAGGTTCTATGTAACATACAGAAGTCAGTTGAAGCCCATCGGTTGACTAGTATTAAATAAATATTAAAAAAGTATTAAATAAAACCGTCCCGGCTTCGCTTGGGTGCAATTTACCCCTTTAAAGAACCCTTTCAGGCCTTTTTTTTTAAGTATGTCGGGGCTTTTAAAACGATGAGAAAGAAAATGGAAGGAGGAAGATGGGGAATATTGGGGAACACTAAAAGGAGGTGATGGTATTGAATGGAATATTGAGTAAACGCGACGCAGATACTTCTACTGAACCGATAAATTATCAAATGGATCTCTAACAATTACGAGAGAAACCTAAGCAGTGCCTTTACTATGCTCCGACTTATGTCGGAGCATAGTAAAAGATTATCGATTAATCGAATCGTTATCGTTGTCTATGGCGTTGGAGTGGGGTAGTAGTCACTTCCCTTGTTTTGACAGTCTCTACCCTCGACCCTTTATATGTGATCGACAGTCTAACTGAAGTCTTAGTCGTGCGCGGTCTCTCAAGAAGTGAACATCATCTAAGTAGTGATAGTGATAGTGTCAAGTGCAGTGTAGTGTGGAAGAGCTGTCCAACTAAGGTCACGTAAGTCCTTACAATGTAATTGCCACGTGGTTAAGTAAACACAATGTTAGGTTAGGTTAGCCTTAGGTTAGGTTAGCCTTAGGTTAGGTTAGCCTTGTGTTAGATTCGGTTTATGTGCGTTTAACCTTGGGTTTAAACAGAGAGCCTGAGCAATGGAGGCGAGTGTCGTGATCACTTAAAGGAATTCCTTAAGCCTACACCTTGGTCACAAGTCCAGGGCACTGCTTAGGTTTCTCTCGTAATTGTTAGAGATCATATTTGATCATTTATGGGTTCAGTAGAAGTATCTACATTGCGTTTACCCAATATTCCATTCAATACCATCACCCCCTTTGTAATGTTCCCCAATATTCCCCATCTTCCTCCTTCCATTTCCATTCAGATCATTTAAAAAATCCCCGACATATATATGGATCACATACTACTAGTATTCCCTTTACCCCTCCTAGTAAGCTAATAAATAGCTTGTGTCAGGAGTGGACCACGTCAGTAGTCCAATGTCCGCGATTTGAACCCACGACCTCTCGATCGTGAATCCAACGCCCGAACCACTGAGCTACTGACGTTGAAAGCGTAACAGACAGATAGACAGACAAACAGGCATTGTAATAAGTTGGAATACAAATGAGTTTAAAAATAATAGTGCAATTAGTAGTTTGTAAAGTAATGCAATCAGTACAAATAACTATTGTGGTGAGCAATTAATGCGCAATTATTTACGTCCGCGACTGATTTGTTGCAAATTCCTTTGTAAATATGCGTCTGAATCATATTGTTATTTATGTTAATAAAATACCTACATAAAATCCTAGCTTCGTTTACATTTTGCTTTTATTTCCTAGTAGTATATTAAGTCTAAATGATATGAAACATTCTACTAGAATTTTACTTTTTATCAAAACAAATGGTGCCTCGCTGGCTGTTATTAAAACAGCACCACGATATCTCGGAGGCCTAAACAAAGTGTGGTGTTTCTTCACGTGCTTAGGGTTTGAGACCGAGGAGTAGGTTTTCGAAGCTCCTTTTGCTATGTACAAACTTTCGCTTCCAAAAAAAGTCTATAACTATATGAAAGATAAAAGACTTCATGACTATAATCAATTTTCACTCAACGAATATATGTTAGCAACACTGTTTACAAAGTAGTATTAGCGGGTAAATCATTTTATATTATTTCAAGTATACCGACGTGAAGACAATATATAACCTTTAGTGCGATAGATTAGTCTCAGTCTCTGTGGTGTTTTGGTGCAGTGAACATGGAAGTTAGTGTTATAGTGTCGTGATTATCTATTTTCGTTAGCGAGGTCGAGTGGTGGAGGTGAAAGAGCTCTTTAAACCTGCTCCTGGGTCTCAACCCACAGGCACTGCTCGCCTCAGTCTAAATTGCATGTGTGTACGTATTGCAGTATAGTAATGGTAATCCATGTTAATAGCAGATATAGAATATCGAGCTGGTGGGGATATTTTTTTCTTGTCAATTGTTATTTTTTTCAATCACACAAAAATAGCTTAACGGATATCATTGAAATTTTGCACACAGATACTTTACAACCTAGATTAATACATAAGATATTATTTATACCGGAAAAGTTCATAGTTCCTGTGGGATAGAAATAAAATATGATTTTTAAACACCCGAATATTTTTATTCATATTGAAAACTAGCTACGCCACGCGGTTTCACTCGCTATATTTTGGCTAATTCACACTATATCATTATAAATTATAGCCTATGTGTTATTCTGATGTGTAAGCTATATTACTGCAAAGATTCTTCAAAATCCATTCAGTAGTTCTTTCGTGAAAGAGTAACAAACATACGTATGTAGTATAGTAAAAATCATACATTGTTACAAACTTTCGCGTTTATATTATTAGTAGGATTGTTTTGAAAAATTTAAGTACACGTCGGGGTGAGTCAACTAGTTTATTATAAACTAGTTGACTTCGTCTACGTTAAATTAAGAATATATGTACAAAAATAAAAATAAAGAAGAGAGAGAGTGACTCTCGAAAGAAAAAAACCGAACAGAGACAGACCATTCTGAACAGAGATAAAGATAAATATTAAAGAGAGAAAAAAGAACCAGGATGAGAGAGAATGATAGTAGGTATATAAGAGGAAAAGCCATGCCATGTTCTATTAATTAAAAAAGTGTATATGGCAACACTAAATCACCTTTGTCACGCATGAAAAGTATAGTTTTATATCAGCGAAAGAATTTTGAAAATCGGATTAGTAACGACAAAATGGCCACATTCGTTAAATTAAAAAATGTATATGGCAACACTAAATCAGCTTTGTGACGCACGAAAAGTATACTTTTATATCAGCGAAAGAATTTTGAAAATCGGATTAGTAACGACAAAATGGTCACATTCGTTAAATTAAAAAATGTATATGGCAACACTAAATCAGCTTTGTCACTCACGAAAAGTATAGTTTTCTATCAGCGAAAGAATTTTGAAAATCGGATTAGTAACGACAAAATGGCCACATTCGTTAAATTATAAAATGTATATGGCAACACTAAATCACCTTTGTTACGCACTAAAAGTGTAGTTTTCTATCAGCGAAAGAATTTTGAAAATCGGATTAGTAACGACAAAATGGCCACATTCGTTAAATTAAAAAATGTATATGGCAACACTAAATCAGCTTTGTCACTCACGAAAAGTATAGTTTTCTATTAGCGAAAGAATTTTTAAAAACCGGATTAGTAACGACAAAATGGCCACATTCGTTAAATTAAAAAATGTATATGGCAACACTAAATCAGCTTTGTCACTCACGAAAAGTATAGTTTTCTATTAGCGAAAGAATTTTGAAAATCGGATTAGTAACGACAAAATGGCCACATTCGTTAAATTAAAAAATGTATATGGCAACACTAAATCAGCTTTGTCACTCACGAAAAGTATAGTTTTCTATCAGCGAAAGAATTTTGAAAATCGGATTAGTAACGACAAAATGGCCACATTCGTTAAATTAAAAAATGTATATGGCAACACTAAATCACCTTTGTTACGCACTAAAAGTGTAGTTTTCTATCAGCGAAAGAATTTTGAAAATCGGATTAGTAACGACAAAATGGCCACATTCGTTAAATTAAAAAATGTATATAGCAACACTAAATCAGCTTTGTCACTCACGAAAAGTATAGTTTTATATCAGCGAAAGAATTTTGAAAATCGGATTAGTAACGACAAAATGGCCACATTCGTTAAATTAAAAAATGTATATGGCAACACTAAATCAGCTTTGTCACTCACGAAAAGTATAGTTTTCTATTAGCGAAAGAATTTTGAAAATCGGATTAGTAACGACAAAATGGCCACATTCGTTAAATTAAAAAATGTATATGGCAACACTAAATCAGCTTTGTCACTCACGAAAAGTATAGTTTTCTATCAGCGAAAGAATTTTGAAAATCGGATTAGTAACGACAAAATGGCCACATTCGTTAAATTAAAAAATGTATATGGCAACACTAAATCACCTTTGTTACGCACTAAAAGTGTAGTTTTCTATCAGCGAAAGAATTTTGAAAATCGGATTAGTAACGACAAAATGGCCACATTCGTTAAATTAAAAAATGTATATAGCAACACTAAATCAGCTTTGTCACTCACGAAAAGTATAGTTTTATATCAGCGAAAGAATTTTGAAAATCGGATTAGTAACGACAAAATGGCCACATTCGTTAAATTAAAAAATGTATATGGCAACACTAAATCAACTTTGTCACGTACGAAAAGTATAGTTTTCTACCAGCGAAAGAATTTTTAAAATCGGATCAGTAGTAACAAAACGGCCATGTTCTATTAATTAAAAAAGTGTATATGGCAACACTAAATCACCTTTGTCACTCACGTAAAGTATAGTTTTCTACCAGCGAAAGAATTTTGAAAATCGGATTAGTAACGACAAAATGGCCACATTCGTTAAATTAAAAAATGTATATAGCAACACTAAATCAGCTTTGTCACTCACGAAAAGTATAGTTTTATATCAGCGAAAGAATTTTGAAAATCGGATTAGTAACGACAAAATGGCCACATTCGTTAAATTAAAAAATGTATATGGCAACACTAAATCAGCTTTGTCACGCACGAAAAGTATAGTTTTATATCAGCGAAAGAATTTTTAAAATCGGATCAGTAGTAACAAAACGGCCATGTTCTATTAATTAAAAAAGTGTATATGGCAACACTAAATCACCTTTGTTACGCACTAAAAGTATAGTTTTCTATCAGCGAAAGAATTTTTAAAATCGGATTAGTAGTTCCTGAGAAACACATCAATTTACAAAATGACCAGGTTATGGCACTTAAATGGCCATATCTTTTTAATTAGAATAAATATGGCAACACTACATAGCCTATGTTACCCGGAAAGGATGTAGCTTTCTATCAGTGAAAGAATTTTCAAAATCGGTTCAGTACTTTTAGAGCCTATTCGCAACAAACAAACAAACATACAAACAATCAAATTTTTCCTCTTTATATAATAGTGTAGATAGAAGAGAAAAATAGTAAAATAGTTAAAACTTTTATCTGCATCTGTACAAGGAGCGATGTTCACGGGGTGATCAATTTAACCCCTAAACCAAAATCAGTGCTAAGGTTAGACACGCGCAAGGGTCATTAAGAACTTGTTAGATAAGCGGCCTCACTTCAAAGCTAAAGGGTAGTTTTTAATGTTCATACGTTTTTTTTAATTGTTAGAAGTTAAGATTGTCGTGACTGTGATTTGTGAGTTTTTGATTAAGAGAAAAAACAATGTTGGAGATTAGTAATTTAAATAACGCCTTGCCTTTAAGAGAATTGGTTAAGCTGTAGTCTGGCTTACATGTGGCGTGACTAGAACATTTATTTGTTAGTGGAAAATAACTACTTATTAGGCTGCGTTTCAACCAGAGATGAGTGAGGGTGTGTATCGAAATGTGTTAAGAATCAGTAGAATCGCTTCATTTACCTAGCCTCGCTCAGTGTATCAAATTTAGCGATTCTATTGGTACTTAACAAAGACATCCCTCGCTATACATCCTCGCTCATATCTGTCTTTGATAAGATGTTTTCCAGCTGTTGGAACTCTTTGAAGAAGCAAAGAAAGGCTTGGTTATTATAGAGCTTAGCTAGAAAGATATTTAAGACATTAATTTTTATTTTTCAAGTCCAATTGTGGTGAAATTTATATTCTTGAAGAATAGAAAAAATGTCTTCTAACAAAATCTATTGATTCCTTAATTCAGTTATTAAAAGTTAAAAGATTTTTAAGAATGGAATAAATGTAGTTTAAATATTCTGAATATACACAAATGCACAGGCATACTCAATACCGTCTTTACCATAAGGGCACTCGGGGCCAGTGCCCAGGGCCCCCATCCTCAGAGAGCCCCGAATGACTGACGATTTCTCTCACATTTAATATCAAAATATTATGGTCGGGCGCATTGCACTTTTCTCGTTGCACGAACGTCGATCATTTTCAGATTTATTCAAATCAATACATTTGTCTGAATAATTTGAGTGATTCGAACACCATTATAGCTTTTTATATTTATAATCTGAATGTCTATAATGTCTATTTTCAAATTACTTGTTTGTTTTTTTTTTCAATTTTTCCAAATGTTGAAGTTGCTACAAGGATATTCCTTTAGTAGTGGGGAGCATTCATTTTCGCATCTTAAGAGAATAAAAAATTAATTGCGAACAACAATGTTACAAGGCTAAGTAATTTGTCAATTATGAGCATAGAAAGTGATATTCTTCAGAAAATTGAATTTGAGGATTTAATAGAAGATTTAACACCACAGAAATCTTGAAAGAAATTATTATCGTAATCACAATAAAAAAAACAGCAGCATACATACTAATAGCATTAATAACATATTGTATTATTATAATATATTTGATTAATAAAACAGATCATAATGAAACAAAATTGTGTAGTTCGTATTCTTTACATTCTAAAAGGGCCCCGAATTTTTATGTGCCCAAGGGCCCCAGCATAGTCTAAGACGGCCCTGGGCATACTCGGGAAGTTATAGACCGTATTTCTCATTTTTTATTAAAAATTTTGTTAAAAGTAAGGACTTAATTTGTCACATCGCACCATACCCTGGCCGAGAGCGCTGCCTGGGGGCCCCAACGCCATGGCCTGGTGTCAGCTATAGGTGACGACCTGTCTTAACCGAGTGTGGTCGGGGCCATGCTCAGGAATAAGGCAGGTTGGTTGGCAGCCGCCTCACTCTGTGGGTCTGTGATCTCGCTGAAGAATGCCGCGGAGCGAGTCCGGGAGGCAGATGTCGCATCGGACTCGATCCGTAGAGGTCGACCAGGGAGAAGGCGGTGTCGTTACGCCCACCTTCTTTTCTCACACGATGCAGGGGTACCGAGGGTGTCTCCGTTACTCGGTACACCCCCTTATAGGCTAGCTGGCTCGCTATAGAGCGGGTCGACCGTCGAGACGTTTGGAGTAGAATGTGTCCTGCAGCGTCTCAATTTGACGGAGAGGGTAACCGCGGAGCTTTAGTGGGTAAGACGGCCTCTTTGCTGGCAGCCCCACATAACCTGACTAGCCCCCACAGGGCTGGTCGGGTATGCGTAAATGTATTCCTCCGCGAAAGGACTAACTTTGTAATAATAGTATAATAGATATAAATTGCCATTTTTTTTGTATACTGTGGAGTCAGTTAATTTCTAAATTAAATATCCGTTGCGTGTGACAATTGGCAAAATGAGTCATTACTTGGTTTGCAGATTTCGTTCATTGAATCATCGTATTCAGAATTTATTATTATATTATTCGCATTATTTTTATAAACAAATACAATGTATTTGATTACTAGTCCCGTCCAATTCACCACAAATACCTATTTATTTAATATTAAAATATTACATTTTAATTTTTAATATATTAATTAAATGACGAACTCCCGTACAAGCTTTCATCTCCTATTACAACTATTTCAAGCCTTCTTTGTGATAAAATGTAGCATACGTCCTTGTCGAAGTACTAAATCGATCCAGACTAGTTGTTGAGTTAAGGAATAATACCCAAATGTATATTAAATAGGTAGTCGAGGGTTTACGAAGCTTCGATTGCAATCCACAAGTTCTCGCCTATACTGCTTGACCGAGTTACCCTTTAACCACGATAACGAATCTAAGGCGTTGATTATAGTCACTATTTAGTCTACGAAAATATTCGTAAGTTATAGGTAGGAATATTTTTAAAATAAATGCATACAAAAACTTATATTAATATATGTCGGGGATTTTAAAACGATGAGAAGGGAATGGAAGGAGGAAGATGGGGAACATTGGGGAACACTAAAAGGGGGTGATGGTATTGAATGGAATATTGGGTAAACGCGACGCAGATACTTCTACTGAACCGATAAATGATCAAATATGATCTCTAACAATTACGAGAGAAACCCAAGCAGTGCCTTGGACTTGTGAGGTGTAGACTTAAGGATATCCTATAAATGATGATAACACTCGCCTCCACTGCTAGGCTCTCTGTTTAAACCCAAGGTTAAACGCACATAAACCTAACCTAACACAAGACGAGGCAATTACATTGTGAGGTACTCACGTGACATTGATCGGACAGCACTCCTAGCACTAACACAACACTTCTCAACACTATCACTATTCAGACACTACTTCACTTCTTGACAGACCACGCACGAATAAGACTTTAGTCAGACTGTCGATGGCATATAAAGGGTCGAGGGTCGAGACTGTCAAAACAACGGAAGTGACCACTACCCTACTCCAACGCCATAGACAGCGATAACGATTCGATTAATCGATAATCTTTTACTTATTCTCCGACATATATAAAGCTGAAGAGTTTGTTTGTTTGAACGCGCTAATTTCAGGAACTACTGGTCAGATTTGAAAAATTCTTTCAGTGTTAGATAGCCCATTTATCGAGGAAGGCTATAGACTATATATTATCACGCTACGACCAATAGGAGCGGAGCTATATGCGGACGAAGTCGCAAGGGTCGACGCGTAATATATGAACACGTCATCAACAGTGTTGCTAGCTTTGTATTTTTTGAAATGTTTTAAGATATTATTTTTTATGTATATTAAAATCATTGTAATACATTATATACTTATGTCAGATTCAGTAAGAATACAATAGTTTACGTTTTATCCTGAAAATAGAGCTTTTTTAGCATAAATCAACAATATTTAATATAAATTATTATCAAAACGTCATCTTAAGAATCCAAATAGTACCTGGGGTTTGCGACCTGGACCAGGTTAACCAGGTCACTTGAATTAATAACAATATTTAGTATTTAACGTATACGTTGTTGGTTGTGTTGCCAATAATAAATAGTCAGATGACAGGATATTATTAGGATACTCACCGAAGCAAAGCGAGGGCGTGTCGCTAGTATATTAAACCGTACGAGAAACAAAAATAGATATACACTTGCTTTCATTATTACTGACCTTGCCCAAGTTTTTTATTCATAGAAAAATTACATTAAGTCTCGGCTAATGACGATTTCAAAGAAGCGAGAGTAGGATTTAAAAGGTAAAAAATCTTTTTATTTTGTACATTAAGAGTTATAATGGATTTCCATTTTTTTATTTTTAGATACACAATTATTATAGTAGACTAGTTGAGCTGTCCTGACTTCGCTGGTAAAAATTACAATACTTTCTATTTCTGAATTAAATGAAACTAAACCTATATTTTAAGTTAAACCTACAGCAATACGTCTGTAGAAACTGTATCTAATTTTGTTCAGTGTTTTTTGTGTGATGTTCCTTAATTATGCGGACAGACATACAAAAATAAAAAAAATACTGTTTTGTTTTTAAAACACGAATTTTTTTAAATATCTTCCATGTAAATTATATTTTTATTAACTTCATCATGGTCACCCTTCGATGGCCCCCTGATGAGCTTCCTCAGAATGTGGAAAGGGTTAGGCCACCACGCTGACCAAGTGCACATAACTGTGACAACCTGGAAAACTCTCAGGAGTGCAGGTTTCCTCACGATGTTTTCCTTCAACGTTAAAGCAAGTGATATTGGATTGCTTAAAACACACATAACTCAGAAAAGTCAGAGGTGTGTCACCAGGATCAAACTCGGACCTCCCGAGTCTTAACCACTTAGCCATCACTGCTTGGAATGGAAGCTTTTCAGACAACTAAAAAAATATATTAACAGAATGAAAATAAAACTCAAGAAGTCAGTGACCTTACTACTAACATCGAATATCGTAGCATTGGCTTATTTTCAGTATTCAGGATCAGATGAATTAAATAGCGTGTAATCAACTTATTAGATAAGCTTTCTGCTACTTTGTCTTTGATTTTATCTGTTCTATGTCTGTATGTAGCATCGTAGCGCCAAAGATAAGGGACTGATTCTGATCATGTTTCATTTGCTTGAAAGGTAATTTAATCGAGATGGTTCTTAGCTATGTATTGTGAAGATCTGGTCAGCAGTTTGGAGACTATCAGCGCATTTTTAACTTGAAAGCTACGTGACCCAACCCGGCAAACGTTGTTTTGCCATATAAATTTGGGGTGGGCCTCGCTTATCAGTTAGGGGGATAAAAAATAGATAGTAGCCGATTCTCAGCCCTACTGAATATGTATATAAAATTTCATAAAAACTGGTCGAGCCGTTTCGGAGGAGTATGTTAATTAACATTGTGACACGAGAATTTTATATATAAGATTATATCAATCTTATAACATGCTTGTAACCATGGTAACTCATTGACATTGATTACACCATGAAATTATAGGTAAAGATATATAGATCTACTTGAAACTAAGGTATGTATCACTGTCTCGTTCTCAGTGGGCAGACTCTCTCTTTCTAAGTAGAATAACCTTTATTTATTTTTTCCCAGGATATTGCTATTAGTGGTTTAAGTTGCTTTTTAGTGGTTTATTTATCTACATCTCTGGTTTCTACTAATAATCCCTATAGATTGTTTACAATAAAATATGTTTGCGTATATTTGTTATACCATGAAAGTTTGATCTAAGACCTAATGAACAGTTGATTCGTTCGAGATTTCTGGATTAGTCAGTGAGATCTTTTTACCCAGTTCGTAATTGTTAATATTATTTCTATACTAATACAGGAAATATTTTTTTTATATTACGAAAGGTTTGCTCACAGAGAGTGAGATAGAGACTCAAGCTATTGTTCCAAGTGTGGTCTCCATGGCTTACACGAAGTACAAATGATTTTTTTTTGTATTTATAATAATAATAATAATAATTTCATTTATTTAAGAGCAACACAGACTCAATTTGTTAGTTTACATCTTCTTAATATCTATGTTAGTATATTAATAGCCAATTATAATCAATTAAAATTAATTACATATTATATTCATTACTGCGATCTTCCACAAGAAATGGCACAGCAATGACCTACTCGCAATCATTCTAAGGATACTGTTGGTACTGCCTTGCAGCCTACGCACCAGGGAGCCACATCTCTTTCGCATTATAGTAAAAAAGCAATCAACCCGCGCTTCTGCGAACATCCCTGATGCACTACAAAAGCGCTGCAGCCCCATCAGCATCCTAAAAGCATTATTATACTGAACACGGAGAGCATTGTAAGATTTTTGAGAGTATCTGGCCCATAGGTTGCATGTGTAAATTATTTTGTTTGTATTGACTACTGTTTTTTTTTTTCATTAATATAAAAAATCTACTTAAATAACTATATTAGAGTTCAATCGAGGGTCATTTAATTTTTAATTTAATAGTTATTATTATTTCCATACTACAGAAAGTATACAAAATTCTCAAATTAGAAATATTATTTTAACACCACGTAGAGAAAAAGAATACAATTTGCTCTGGTTTTTGCTTGCTTTGATATAACAAAAAACAGTAAACCTATAAATAGTTTTGGATACAAACAAGATTGTAGCAAAAACCTATTCAATTCGATATGAATTTTAAGTAGCAATTCGACACGTCATCTTTACAATTCGTATCGCGAATAAAAACTATTGTTTGTGGGACTACAAATATTGATAACAATAACACTGCACTATTATATAACAGTCTGTATGTATGTCCAGTTAGCTAACAAACTATAATTAGCGTTTAAATATTGAAATTTTTTACGGCATATAACATCATTAAGATTGAAAATCTACATTCTCCATTTAAATTTGTTACTAGTCGATCCGCGCGACTTCGTCCGCGTGTAGCTCCGCTCCTATTGGTCTTAGCTTGATGACATATATTCTATAGCCGTCCTCGATAAATGGGCTATCCAACACTAAAAGAATGTTACAAATCGGACTAGTAGTTCCTGAGATTAACGCGTTCAAACAAACAAACTCTTCAGCTTTGTATATTAGTATAAGATTCATAATCTTATAATTTACCTACAATGTACCTATTTGTTATGTATTTTACATATTTATTTATTGCTATAATTACGTAGGTTACCTTTTATGCACCACGATATAATTGTTTCTAAGCTCCTCTACGACGAGGTTGCCTGGAAAAGATCGCTTGTAGTGCCTTCAAAAAGTAAAAACTTTTCAAAGTTTCCGTAATAATTTTCATTGCTTAACTAATTCTATATTTATAGCTGCAATTGTTTAAATCAGTGATTTCCAAAGTCGTGGTAATAAAATAAAGTATAAGCGAATATCATGCCAATAGGTCTATGGGATTATACCTTTGTAACAGACTGATGTAAGCATTGGCATTTTGAAAAGAGCAACTGTTGAGTTTCTTGCCAGTTCTTCTCAGCAGAACATTGCTGACTGACCTATTTTTTTTTAAGTTTACTAGCAGTTGGGATCACATACTGTATTATATAGTATTCCCTTTACCCCTCCTAGTAAGCTAAAATGCTTGTGTCAGAAGTGGGCCACGTCAGTAGTCCAATGTCCGGGATTTGGACCCACGACTTATCACTGCGCTACTGACGCTTCATCTACTTCAATAAACTATTTTGAGTTTGAACTTCTGGCTTAAATAAATGAGTTAGCAGTTACTAGTATAATGTAGTGAGATTATTACACAAACAGACTGCATACATGACATATCCTTTATTATACGAAGAATGCATTTATTGTCCTTGTGGTATACTGTGTAGTGTGTGAGCGTGCGCGCGCGCCGTGTCGGAGGTTGACAGGTGCCAATCTTGGACGTGCGCGTGCAATTGGTAACACGGGGCGAAATGTTTTACTTGTTACATTTTTTATTACAAGTTTTAACCAGTCACTTATGCACTCACTCTCTTGGTGGTGGGCAGTTGAAATGGTATTTATAGTCTTTTAGCAACGTCTTCTCAATTCTGAAATCATAATCATAAAAATAATATTATGTTAAAAAAACGCTCTTTTCACTCCGCTCCGGAATATTCGGGAGTGGACCGGAATAACAAGTGCTGCCAGGCTGTTTCACCTCGCTAGAGACATGGAGAAATTCTCTATGCTCATGTCCAACCTCCAGTGATTAGAGAGGAACGAAAAGAAGAGAGTAGAATTGGATATTGTCAGAGATACTTTCGTTAAATGGAGAGTTGACAAACATCAATCTATAACAAGGTCAACAAACCAAATCACGCCTTTTTTTTGCGGAATAATAACTATGTATAATGACATTAAGGCATATAAGCCTTTGACTGTTCTACCAATCGTCATCAGGTAAACAGTCCTAAAATTTTTTCGGCTCCATTAGCAGATCAGACTGTTGCATTGTGTGTTTACATAAATATGTTTTAATTTGTTACGTTCCCGGAATTTGCTAGCGTCTCGTGACAGGATCAAGCAACATCATCACCAGTCTTAGCTCCAACCTCACGCTAGACTCACCCCCCTTAGTTTTATGGCGTAATTTTAAGCAATCATGTTGAACTAAGGAAATTACATAAGAAATGTTCCGGGTTCTCTTCCGCTCCTAACGATGACCACCTTCCTATTATATAACTAGTTTATACCAAGTTTTAGTTTACTCGAATACCAGAAATTCATAGACATAACAAGGTTTTTAAGGGTTTATCCCTTGAAGTGTTTGTAAAAGTCGTGCGAATTCTGACATACAACTTACGATTGTAAAAAATCAATCCGTGTGTAGAACTCAAAATAGTTGAGGCGTCACAATTCACAAAGCAGCGAGCAGTGATTGCGGAGGATGCCGCCCATTACAGGACCCCTCGTTCCTTCCTCCTCGCCTGCACCGCCACCGCCACGGCCACCATCAGGTATCTGTTAAAAATTCCAGTACAATCATTTTGCAATTTTGTTTAAATAAATTAGGCAATATTTATGTGATTCATTATTGAACTATAAAATGTGATGACTTTCTCAATGTTTTCATGATATTTGTATAAAGACTCGGTGTCCATAGTATAGGTGAATTCATCACATGAATATTACAAATACGAAAGTTTTTTTGTTGCTTTATTGACATATATTAGGTATTAGTTTAGTATTTAAGCTATTCTTTATCCCAGAAAAATGCATGAGTTTCTGTGAAATAAAAGGATATTACGCAAAAACAGTCCAATGGATTTTAATTTACTTTCATACACAATACTGTGAAACATACATACAGAGTGTAATTTTTTAACTGGGTGGGAGACTGTACATTGACCTATTGTATGATTAAACTTTTTAAATGAATTTGACTAACTTCTGCTGCTCCGATTTTTTTCTCCGTTACAATGAAATGATCCTAACAAGAAACTGGGCCAATCCCCATTAAAAAAAAAATTACAATTTCACTCATTTCTATGGACTTTCCTAAGAAAGTTATCCTATATCTCCAACGGATTAGGATTTCCTCATACTTTTCCAATTAAAAAAAAATATTATACTTATATAATAAAAATTCAATATTTTTATTATTTTATAAATACATACTCTTAAATTAAAATTGTGTTTGTACACGCTTCATGCAAAAACTACTGCACGAAATTGGATACGGTTTTCACAGTTGTAAAGCTGCAGGCCTGACATTAAATATAGATGTTTCATTTGAAGTAACTGTCTTTTAAAAATGTTTCACCCCAACGAAGCTGGGGTAGACAGGTTGATTACTTTTGAATGAATTGAAATATTTTAGATTGCCTTCTGTGTAAGTAAGGTAAAGAAAAGTCTGTAGTAGTCGATGTTACTGCAGAAGAGGCAATATGGATTTTTATTTCAATTTTATTAATCGTGTACAAAACTAGGACATACGGCACGCAAAATAAACAAGTACGTTTATTTATTCACGGTGTGATGATAGCGTGAATAAATTCAACTATATCTTATCAGTCCACGTGCTGCTCGTATACATTTAAATAACATTTTTTGTATATCACTCATAGTCTTACTACTAATACTATAACGGATTTTCATGTGGTTTTTTACTACTAGTAGTAGATGGAGTAATTAATGAGGATGGTTGGGATGGTTTTGAGTAATTTACTGACAATGTCGGAAAAATTCAAGCTGTTCAGGTGCTTTCATTTTATACGAATGTATGGTATGATACATCATCGAGGCCCATTGGAGGAGGGGTTTAGGCCATAATACACCACTCTGCCCCAGTGGGGGTTGGCAGACTTCACACACCTTTGAGAACTTTGAGAAACTCTCAGGAGAGCAGGTTTCCTCACGATGTTCTCCTTCACCATTAATGCAATCTCAGAAAAATCGTCGAAGTGTGCCAAGGATCAAACTCGGACCTCCCGACTAAGATATTCAAGTTATTACCACGACTATATCTTTACTGGAACCATGGACGGAATACGTTTTTGTAATAACTAGAGGTCCGGGTCTCTTAATAACACAAGCACGTTAAAAAATAAATAATTTCAGTTCATTACAATATCCTTTGTGGCTTCTGTGTCAGTTTTTTCAATGTGGGACACAACTCGGCTTCTGGGACGTGTTCCATTAACTCTCGCTTTACTATACTTTTACTTTTTATACCATAGGGCATAGACAATTTGAACGTAATTACGTAGTGTGGTCACAAAACAAAATGTCATCTTTACCTTCCCTTTCTGTGAAGAAAGTGAATCTTAAAAGGGTGAGACTTTGTTACTCAAAAACCAAAAAAATTGTGTATAAATACGAATAAGATAATCCAAAAAAATTAGTTGGGATTATAAATAAATAATTATGAGACCAGCAGTGCCTGGGGATTGAGACCCAGGAGCAGGGCAATATATTAACTATAACCTCCACCACCACTGAGACAGACTAGAACTTAGGATAGAAAAAGACGTTTATTGCGAAAAACAAGCTTGAAAAAGTTGAATAGGAGATGAAGATGAAGAGAAGTACAGGTCGAGCTATGTGACTGTTTATGTATTTGGCAATTAACTAATATCTATTATTTATTAAGAAAATATATAAAAAAGTGCAGAAGAGATAAACAGTTTTATTTTAAAAGGCTAATCGTTTTATATTCAGTGGCGATTCAATTTATCTAAAGTCAATGAACTGATAAAATCAATATTTCCTTGTTATAGTATAAGTGAAATATTATTGCTATTTAAAGGGTAAATTACTAAATTCTCAATTGCATCTATACCTACTACGTATAATGTTTAAAATTCAAAAACTTCAAAAACTCTTTTAGAAGAGCAAAATAGCGATATTTTATGGGCACCATTAAAAAGCTTTAATTTATTCATTGTTCTCTTTTAACTTTAAATATTACTATTTCTATTCAAAAAAAAATCAAATGATTTGAAAAAGTCTTTAGTAATAGTCACTGTAACTTAAACTTAATAATTTTTTCTTTACTATTGACTTAATAATAATTATTAACTAGATAAAATTATTCAATCCATAACGTGAAATTTAAGAAATGAAAAATACCAAATTAAAAAAAATCGAGCTTTAGTCAAGTAAAGATGATTTAATATTTTATTTATTTGCTATAATTTTTTGACAGTCTTATTGCTTATGTAATTTTACGCGCTACTTTATTCGCGTGTTGCTCCGCTCCTATGGGTCGTAGCGAGATGTGAAGTAGCCTAAGTTACTCCTTGTTACATCAGCTATATGCCAGTGAAAGTCCCGTCAAAAGCGTCCCGACAGACAGTTGTTTTGGTATGTGTACCGTGTATACATCCACTTAGTAAACAGCGGTTATTTTAATATTACAAACAGACACTACAATTTTATTTATTTGTATGGTGGTGGTATAGTGTTTAATATCTTTAATCTTTTTTTTTTGAGCTTCTATGTATTTAAAAAAATTTAATTGGAAAAAAAAACCTGATCATATTGTAACAAGAGTATCACGTTATTACTTTACAATCTATTGGTTAAGAGAGGGGTAAACTTGTAAGGAAATTAGGGTAGTTTGAAGGGTCGTTGTGTAAAAAGGCACATCAAGGTATAAGGATACTGACCACATCAAGTATCACCATGATGAGAAATTGTAAACCACAAGATTTGTATTTCAAACTATTTTTTTGTGTATTAATGTGTGAAGAGGAAACTTATTAGCTTTAACATTTTTTACGAGTTTTAAGATAGTTGTTGTTTATTTTATACTAGTGACTATGATATGTATGTATTATACATATAAACCTTCCTCTTGAATCACTCTATCTATTACTGAAAACCGCATCAAAATCCGTAGTGTAGTTTAAGAGATCTGCGCATACAGACGACATAAAGACATTTTGTTTTATACTATGTCAAATAATAGTAAATACAAAGGGCGAAACCTACCATTGTACAGCTAGAAAAGGCGCCGAACAAAACCTGGGGATAGTGACCCAGGAGCAGGTTCTTTCACACTCACTAACTAATGTTAGATTACGCTACCTAAAAATGAAATATAAACAAAGTGTTAAACAGCTCACGTGATGCTCAGACAGAAAGCCCTAATTTACTTAACGAAATCACTTGTCAGACTGCTGTTCCAGGTCCTCCTCTCCTCTAAGATTCATCTTCTTCAGATACATCGAATTTGGTTTATGGGTTAAACCTAACAGACGAACAGAGTTACTTTCGCATTTCTAAAAATAGTAGGCATTTGATTTAGTTAATGAATGGAAAGGAATGGAATGCAATGCAATAGAATTGATCCCAAATCCTTATCCTTTCTAATATTATAAACGCAAAGGTTTGTGAGTATGTTTGTTACTCTTTCACGCAAAAACTACTGAACGAATTTTAATGAAATTTGGCACACATATACTTTGTAACCTGGATTAACATATAGGCTACTTTTTATTCTGGAATAATTCAAATTTTCTGCGGAATAATAATATATTATACTAGTCGATCCGCACGATTTCGTCCGGGTGATGCTCCGCTCCTATTGGTCGTAGCGTAATGATCTATAGCCTATAGCCTTCCTCGATAAATGGGCTATCTAACAATGTAAGAATTTTTCAAATCGGACCAGTAGTTCCTGAGATTAGCCCGTTTAAACAAATAAACTCTTCAGCTTTATATATTATTATAGTATAAGATTTACTGTTGTAAGTTGTCAGTATATGAAAGTTAAATAGTTTATGATAGATATATGTACTTATACGCGTGGTAAATGGCACCCGTGCGATGCTGGGGCGGGTTGACTAGTGTAAAATTTTTTTCCAGGATTACTTACTATGTGTACCAATCCAGGTTATAGAGTCATTGACATCAGTTCAGCCGTTTCTGTGTGATTAAATAACAAACGTCCAAACATCTGAACTTTTAAATTCAAACATACACATTTTCACGTTTATAATATTAGTGAGATAAGAAGTATGATTATATCTATATACGACGTGATTTCTCTTTTTAGAGAAGAGTCAATAAAATCACGTCTGTAATGGAATAGAACAGAATGAAACGCAATGCAATGCAATGGTAGTAAACAGAACGAACTGAAACATAAGCATTACACTATCAATGATAGAGTAATCTACTTTAAACATAAAATTTTATTAAATATCAAAGAAGCTACTATTAATTATGATGTTGGCAACATTAATATGAGTACAATTGATTTTAGAAGTTGTGCCAACGTAAAGATAAAATCAAACCAAATAAATACGCCGCCATGACGGATATATTTATTACTAGCTGCGCCCCGTTGTTTTTCCCGCTATGTTACTATATATCATTATAAATTATAGCCTATATGTTATTCTGATGTGTAAGCTATATTATTGTAAAGTTTCATCAAAATCCGTTCAGTAGTTTTTGCGTGAAAGAGTAACAAACATCCAAACATCCAGTCATCCATACATTCTTACAAACTTTCACATTTATAATATTCTTAAGTATAACCCCCAGGAGGATATTCTAGTTAAGCCGTTATACTGTCGGTCTGCGTATAGACTACCCCTTTTTAATTAACACTACCTACTTATAAAATATTATTTAAAATTTAGAAAACGTTAAATATTAGGGGATGATTTATATTGAGCATTTCAATGAATATTTAATCATTTGCTCAATAGTGCATTAACGTTTGTGTGTAAACAATAAAAGGGTTCGATGAATAGGTGAAGTCGATTTAGTGGTTTTCACGTGATTTACTGATTAAAAACCCAACCTCTATAACAAATATTTATCCACAGTCCATCCACTATTTTTTTGAACCAGTAATGGACATTAACATAGTTATGGGGGTTATAAACCAGAACCATAGTAATATGAGCTATAATTCCTTACCAAGTATTTTTATTTACCACCAGACCTGTAGTGATGTATCTCTAGGTAAGGATAAATAGGATACAGAATATATATTTTAATAATATCAAAAATGCCCGTAAGGGGTCAGGTTAAAATACAACTACCCTCTACCGTTGGGAGAGCAACTCGTAAGAGCCGAGTAATCAAACACCCCCTTGGTGGTAGGGGATCTGTTCCCTGATTGGCTTGCAACCGCCAACATACGAATTCGACCGCAAAGTGTCTCTGATGTGGTCCGATCGAGCCGCATGGGAGCCAGTTTTACCCCTCCCCCTCCCATCCCGATAATGATGCGGTTCTAGTGGACTCTGGCTTCTCGCTCAGGGTCCGCGGAAACCATACTGTTCTTCTCTTGATTCCACTTCGTAAGTTTATCTACAACATAACGGCAAAATTTGAGAAAATGATAATAAAGAAAAAAAAACCATTTTGTTTTTAATTTGTAATAATCGCAAATTTTGACTCCTGTTCATTACTGGTACTATTAAATTTTTGTATTTTTCAAAACTTATTATTAAAACAAATTCATGTTTAAATACAGAAACAATATATGGCAATAAATCGCAAATTCTGAAATTTTAATTTTTAGTTCCTTGTCCAGTGTCCACTACTGGCTTCACTACTATTGTGCAAAAACGGCGAATTTAATTAATTTTTAATTAATATTTATATTTATTTATTATCTTATGATGATTCTACATCATAGCAATTTATTTTTCTATTTTTCTTATGAGTTTTGTCATAGGTCTCTTATTTCTTTTTATTTCTCATGACAATAAAATTATAAAAACTTCTTTCTTCTCGTTGGAGTTTTAACAACTATATGATGAATGCACGTACTATAGATTTATGTTAAAATCTCAAATATAATTATGTTAGTTAAGTCCTTCGTTGACCGGTACATATAAATTACGGTCAAATAATAAGCCATGTTTTATGTCAGAGGCACAAATTATCCTGTCATACTCGGACATGAGCCGTTTGTTGTTCATTGTTGTTTAAACTCAAATATTCTGACTCAAAAGCATTATAGGATACTAGTTGTGCCCCGCGGTTTCATCCGCTACATTTTGGATAATAAACACTACAACATTATAAATTATAGCCTATGTGTTAATCTGATGTGTAAGCTATATTACTGCAAAATTTCATCAAAATCCATTCAGTAGTTTTTGCGTGAACGAGTAACAAACTATATATACGATTATAACTTGGAGAAAAAAAAATGAGAAGGGAGGGGGTATAATGAAAAACACTACAAGGCAGGTGTGATATTGAATGGACTATTGCGTTTACTAATAAATAACTAAACTCTTACAATTACGACAAGAACCTAAGCAGTCCCTTAGACTTGTGACCAAGTTGTAGGTTTAAGGGATCCACTGCTCAGGTTCTCTGTTTAACCCTAAGGTTAGGTTAACCTAAGCCTAACTTACGCGCTGACATATATATCACAAAAAAAGATAATATTTTCAATACTATATTATATATTTTTTAAATCGTAATCGGCGATAAGTTATAGAATAATTTAGTGGCTTGTCTGTCTATTTGTCAGGAGAGCATGAAAAATATCCCAATAACCTCTAGTTATCACCGTAATCAAACTTCTAAGTCAATAATATCAAAGGATACGGCTGTGTTAATGAATAAGGAAACATACGCATACTAAATGTAGTATATGCCAAAAACTGTGTCCAAGGTTGGTATTTTGAAGACCTTACTTTAACGCCTTACTATCGTCTCCACAAAGTAAGTAATAGTTTCATGGGCCTTGGTGTTCGCATCTATAATAAGATTCCACAGCCTATATTAGACTTGCCACTTCAACAATTTAAAACTCGTATCAAGAAATCACTAATAAATAAAGCATACTACAATGTACAGGATTACTTAAATGATGAGAATGCTTGGAATCTAAGTGACGTTGACTCTCAAGCTAAATGATTTGTATACCAGAATAAACATGGCTTTTTGAAAAGAGCGACTGTTGAGTTTCTGGCCGGCTCTTCTCAACAGAAAACTGCTTTCCGAGCTGGTGGTAGCTTCAGACAAACTGACTGACCGACCAATTTTTGACAATCAAAAATACTTTTATACAAAAGTCTAATTGAAATAAAATATTTTTAGTTCAGTTCAGTTTGACCTAACCCTCAGAACGGGTCAGTATGGATACGTTCCCTAAGGGTCTTGTCGACCAATTTCCGAAGAATCTTAAGGTTTGGTAGCAAGGTTTTATAGCACTTGTAAAAAACCCGAAAACGATTAACTTTTGAGTTCATCTCAATCTAAATTGAACTGAATTCTCCTCGATGCGTGAGTCATTCTCACACTTGGCTTGATTTATTCATGCAATAGATGGATTGCCACTTCCTTCTAGATGATCATAATATTATTATTCTCCCGCAAAAGTTATGCATTTTTAGGAGATACAAAGTAAACTAAAAGAATCATTCTTTTAGTTCCATAAGCTATATCTAAGCAAAGCATCACTTCCACTTCGGTTCTTTAACAATTCATATATTCAGACAACTATAAATCTGTCAAAGTTATTTCATTCACAGGAATGAAAAAAAGTAACAAGCAACAAATTCCTGAACCTCCAGAGGGAAGCAACAACACACGAACACAATCTATATAGTATATAATGTAACGTGTTAGATAGATCGTGACAAAGTTGAATAGGCCCAAATCAGAGGGTTAGTTATTGTTCAGCAAGTGCAGTCTTGTAAGAGGGTCACACGGTTAGGGCATAGGACAGTGAAAGCAATAGACTTGTCAACATGTTTTATTGCAAAAAGATTAAAAAATTATTAAACAAAGGATATATTATACATATCTTACATTTTTTCCTGAAATAATGAAAACAGTTTTAACAGAAGGAAGAATGAAAACAGCTTCTTGTACTAATTATCTCCATGAACTAGGTTTATTATTTGAAGAAAAATCTGCTTATTTGTCTGCTCAAATAGGAATGAGATTAAATAGAATTAATAAGCGTATCAGAGAGTGAAAGAGAGAGTCCACACTAATTATAAAAACACTAAATACAAAATATAATTCGGAGAAAAATTATGAGAAGGAGGGGAGGGATTATATTGAAAAACACTACAAAGAAGTTATGGGGGTATTGCTACTGAACCGATAAATGACTAAACATTATGATCTCTTACAATTACGACAGGAACCTAAACAGCCTTGGACTTGTGACCAAGGTGTAGGTTTAAGGACGTCCATCAAGCAATTCAACACTCACCTTCACTGTCCAGGTTCTCTGTTTAAACCTAAGGTTTGGTTTAACCAAACCCTTTAAAAAACCTTGGGTTAACCCAAGCTAACTTACGCGTCGACATATATAATTAAGAAAAAAATAAATATTTCCATATGTCGTCTGGTAATTAGTTACAACGTCTACATATTATATAAAGTTATAGAATATTTATGTAGTCGTAAAAACTATTTATAGAAAACATAAGAGTAAAATGGCTCCATAGTTTTCAAGTTCCACAATCTTACTAGCCCTCCTCACGAAATTTAGAAGTTAGAAAGGAAGCACAGAAGGACAAAAGGAGCTTTGCACGTGCGAGTACCACGTGGTCGGGTCAACGCACTGTCAAAAACAATATGTCATTAGACGTTAGATAGAATAGTGGGATAATGAATGCATCTCTGGATTGTTTTTATGCAGCTGCAATCATTATAGTGGTCAATAAACTATTAATAGAGAATAGAATCGTAGTATGAATACTGTAGACAAAGGCGTAGCAACGAATTTTCTTTGGGGGGCTAAATTTTGAAATTTCCTGTCGCAGTGACGATGAATAAACTCTTTAAATATCCTTATCCTTTCCATGTTACAGTGCGTCTACAATTTTAGTCAAATCTACCTACAATTAATATTCTAAGGTGATTCTAGGGTGGGGCGAGCGCACCCCCTTTTGCTACTCCAATTGATATGTGTTAAATAAATAAAGAGTTGTAGTCTATACGCAGTTTAACAGTATGACTGACGGCTTGACTAGAATATCCTCTCGGGTTTATACTTCAGACTCAGACCAACAGCATTACTGTTATAATAATGCAATCATAATTATTATATCGTGCCGGCGTATTTAGTTTCTAATCTCTACTTCTTCGATTGATGTTTATCAGTTGTCCAACATTCAAGAAAGTAAAAATGCTACTCATATTAAACCTATGAACATCATAAATAACAGGATGCTACTCAACTTATTAGTATAGCTAAAATCATAATTAATTTAGTTAATACCTATAGGATGTATTAAGACTTCAGGATCGCTTGTCCAATTTTGTCTAGTTATTATTTTTCATGAAGAATTTATTAATTTTTAGATTTTTTGCGAATTTAGGCATTTGTATCGAATATTTTTAAAATCACGTGATATCTATTAAGTAAAAAATAATGCTTGACTTGTTTATTATCATTGTAAATCATATATATGGAGCATTTCACGCGAAACGGACAGGTAAAAAAACTCGATGTTTCCGATTTTAGTAATATTTGAGTATGTTCTACATATACATATCATTGATACGTATACTAAATATTTTTGTATTGTTGGCATGCACTACTTCAAAACCGATTATAGAGTCATAAAATTATATAATAAAATGACTTCCTCTTTCCACTACTTCGGCTTCACTTTTTTACATTATTCCTCAATATACCTCCTGTATATTGAGGAATAATATTTAAGGATAAGTCAGTATATTTCTTCTCTTACTGTTATTATGAAAAGAAACGTCAATCCGCAATTTTACAACCTAGGGACTGTTGGTTTAGGGACTGACGTTACGGAGCAAAATTCATCATAAAAGCCTTTAACAATAAGTAAGTCTCATATTATGTATTTGGAAAATAGAAAAAATGATGAGCCTCCTCTTAATATTTATATTTAGAGCCTTTCCATGTTTGTTAAAATAATTTTTAGGCTTAGTCTTTGGTTAGCCTTACCCTAAGCTTGGACGGAGAGCCTAGGCAGTGGAGTTGATGGTGAGCTTGGGTTCCTGTCAGAATAGTACGAGATCGTAATGTTTAGTTTTATCTCCTGACCGTATGGGCCATCCATTGTGCATCTAGAATACATATAACTGATTGTACATTCGAATTAATAATATAATATAACCTGTTTCGTTACTCCGACAAATATTTTTATTTTAGAATAAAATGTTAATCTACTCCAGCAATAGTTTTATTCAGAATATTTAATAAATCTAATATTAAATTAACGACTAGCCGACCCTTGCCACTTAGTCTGCGTGAAGCTCAGCTCCTATTGGTCTTAGCATGATGATACAGCTTATAGCCTTCCTCGATAAATGGGCTATCTAACACTGAAAGAATTTTTTAATTCGGACCAGTAGTTCCTGAGATTGGCGCGTTCAAACAAACAAACTCTTCAGCTTTATATATTAGTATAAGATTAAGGGTAGGGTTGTGTAATAAATAATTTAAAGTCTATACAGCATAAATAATCAATTGAAAAACATGCTCGATATCAAATAAATGATAATTAACGACATTAAATCCGCAAGGTGTAGGTTATGGACGTCAAAGACCCAATTCAAGGGTATAGTTATTTTCCAAAATTATTTAACATAGGATTTTTTCTAGTACCTTAAACAAAAGGAGCTATTACATGGCTGGTGTGAAATGAATTTCAGGTAAGTGCAAAGGTTTTTTCATACTCAGTGTTATATATAACTTGATATATATACTGGCGACTTTTCTTTGCGTCCCGACATCATCATCCGAAATCATTGGAAATTGACGATTTCTTTTAAAGTTCATTTTTTAAAACTTTGATATGAGTAGCAGATGTGGTGTTGCCATACTTTTGGTAATATATATTTATGAAATGCAATGGCTGGCTTAAAGAAAGAGGTTCTTAATATGACTGCATACGGGTATTATATATACACAAGACGTGGCAACTACATTGTAAGATACTCAGGTGGCCTTAATCGGATAGCACTCTCAGCACTAAGACTACTTCACTCCTTGAGAGACTGCGCAAGACTTAGACTACAGTCAGACTTTCGATGGCATGGCAACGGAAGTGACTACTACCCTACTCCAGCGCCATAGATGGCGATGACGATTCGATAATCGTTTACTATTCTCCGACATATATTTTATTGTATTTTCAGGTACTCTTCTTCTTCTTCTCTGCTCAGTTTGTCTAAAAAAATTCTTTGGTTTTTTTTCTAATTCTCTTTTGTAGTTCTATTATTAAAAGAATTTTCTAGTAGAGGCACAATTTTTTTATCAATAGACATTAATTTTAAATCACGTGTTTCTTTTGGAGTATCCATATCTGATGTAAGAAGGTCAATGACTTGAGCACCTTGTATACAGGTGTAGTATAAGCCTTTGTGATTTTTTAACCAATAAATTCGATCCAATTAAAACAGATCGTAGATATGGAATACTAAATATTAAGTTTATATGAGCTATTCTTCATTAATAATATGTACTACTAACTCAATCCTATCGGAACGAAAAATTATATATTGTCTACTCGAAATAAGATAAAATTAATTACCTTCGAATACTAATTTATAAATGGTGTTACTAACAAAACCTTGTTTTTTTTTAAAAGTATAGTCCAGTCAACAAGTGCCTTTTTTACTCGACTACGGCGTAGCCAAAAGGAAGGGTTATGATTTTGGCAGGCTATGTATGTATGTATCTATGTATGTTTGTATGTTCCACTCTAGCGCCTAAACTACTGAACCAATTTACATGGGTGAGGTGTCAATAGATTCGTAATAATGGCGCGGGTGACATAGGCTATAAAAATTTTATGATATGTTTTATATGACGGAATTTAAACCTCAGATTCTAACCTCGAAAAAAATTAAACTGAAATAATTATCACGTGTTTGGTATCAAAAGAAAGGTTGGCGAGCACATTACAAATATGTATATATCCTATTGTTTAAGTCAACATATATGTTTAAAATGCTGTCGTATAGTCCGCGCGGTCATGTCGTTGCAGTTATTTACTCGTTTAAGCAAATAAAAACCAACATTACGTTACAATATAAGATTATAAAAGTTATCTCGATCGAGAAACAGAAAACTATTATATAAAAAAATAATGTTTAAAATACTATAACCCGACTACGTAAAAAATTGGTCTAAAAAGGACGAAACAAGAAAATAATTCAGATAGAAATACAGAAATGCATCGGTTTAAAAATGGTCCAGAAGTAGGACACATTGAATAATTTATTTAAGGTATTGAATATCTTTTCAAAAATTTGAAAAAATTACGGTATATTCTGAACACATTAAAAAAATTATTCCTGGTGGAAAATTTAGTTAAAGTAAATTTTCACCAAGTTAAACGATTGTTAATTAAAAAAAATTCTCCAACTTCCGTCTTCATTGTAAAAAAAATGCTTAATGCTTTCTTATATACATACTTAACAAGAACACGTTTTTTTAACATAAATGTTAAAAAAATATTTATAATTTGTTTATAATAATTTTTGTAATTATACAACATTCTTTAAAATTTTCAGTTTTTTTGTTTTAACAAAAATTACATTATTATTGTTTTAACAGTAAATGTCTGCCTTCGTCTAGTTAAAAATTGAGTGAGGGACTGAGAGAAAAGAACCAGGTATTCAGTGGACCCAAAGTAAAAAGCTATAGATCACTGCAACCGTAACATTGGTGAGATGGGAGAGGGTGGTTGCAAGCCAGTCGGGAATAAGATCTCCTTCCACCAATGGGTGCTGGGTTACTCGCCTCTTACGAGATGCTCACCCAACGGCAGAGGAAAATTGTATTCCAACTCATTCCCCACGGGTTGAAATTGTAGAAGAATAATATATATAATATAAATTATAGTCTAACGTTATCAATACATAGATAACATTTATTGTGATCGATATTTCAAGAACCCTTAAAACACCTGCTTATGGGATTGTCCCTAGTATTACGTAATAGAGAAATTACCTGTAAACAACAGATGAATGCCTTTAAGGGGAATTTTTAAAGGTGGGCTTTTGGATAAACAAAGATATTAGTAAAATCACCTGTTAGGCTGTTTTGCTGTAAACTGCGTTTAAATTTATTTGCGTATATAATAAAGGACACAAAAAAATTTTAGAATTCTTAACCACATATTAGTTATGACTAATATAAATTGGATGATATTATTGATTTATTTTATTCTTCTTAAAATTCCATACTTAAAATTAATTTTATAAATTTTAGACACAGAATAATAGACATAGAATACTCTAGAGAAAACGAAAACCTCCATAATGGAGATCTTTTTTTTATGGTAGATAAGGTGCAAACGAGCTGATGTTCCACTTGATGGTAAGTGGCCATCATCACCCATGGACATCGGCAAAACAAGAGATACTCTCTTGACGAGGTGTTGGATCCTCGAAGATAGAGTGGAATAAAATGTGTGCGGTCTCAGCGGACCCTAAGCAAAAGCCCAGAGTCCACCAGATACGAGATGTTCACCCAGCGGCAGAGGGGAATAGTACTCTAACCACTTTTACTAAGTGCATATGGATGTATGCACGAACACACCACATATACCAAAAAAATTTGGTCTGTGTTTGTTCCGTCAAATCTCTTAAATGGCTAAACCGATTTCGACGAGACTTTCACTGACAGATAGCTGATGTAACAATGAGAAACTTAAGCTATTTAACATTTTGCTACAACCTATAGGAGCGGAGCAACACGCGTACGAAGTCGGGCCAGTCGTCTTGTCTTGTTATAAATATCAAGATCGTTACCGTACAGTAACACGCACAAGACAATAATATGCATTAGAAACCAATTAGTAATTGAAACTCAGCATCACGACACCACACCACTGCACAGCCATAAAGGTCACCAGCCGTATGACAACTGGCTCAAGTCCATCAGAACATAGGTTATATACAGTCTTGGAATAAAATAAAAGGAACTACCCGCGAATATAAAGTTATCGACGGTGTTGCTAACTTTATTACTTTGCAATTGCTATTAGAATTAAATCATTACTTATTTTTAAGGTTTTCATATCATTGAAGGCGGTCACTGACTTACACCTGTAGTTACAGGTGTAAGTTGTTTTTAAGTTTTGTAATGCCTATTAAGGACAGTGAGTCACTTAGCAATGTATGTATTATTAACTAGTCGACCCTCGCGACTTCGTGCGCGTGTTACTCCGCTCCTATTGGTCGTAGCATGATGATATATAGCCTATAGCCTTCTTCGATAAATAGGCTATTTAACACTGAAAGAATTTTTCAAATCGGACCAGTAGTTCCTGAGATTAGCGCGTTCAAGCAAACTAACTCTTCATCGTTATATATTAATATAGATTTATTATTAGGTAAAGTCAATAATTTCGTTTTTTTTTGTAACCACTCGAATGTACAATAAGGACAAGCACGAAAAATTTTTGGTGCTTCTCTCTCTCTCTCTCTCTCTGTGGTCTTTTCTTCATTACTGAAGATTATAATTAATGGCTTCCAGTTTCCAACGTCTTCTATCGGTAGCCAGTTTCACTATAATTTGCTGCATTTGGAGTCCTTTAATTGGTCTGTCCATCTAGTTAGTAAGAGGCATCATGATCTCGTTGTTGAAAATGAAGAAGAATATTTTTTGCGCAAAATTTACGCCTTCATACAACAAAGAATAAAAATTTAAAAATCGATAAAACACAACTGATAGATATTTTTTTAGACTTTTACTACAAATTATTTTCAGCTAAAACTTCATAAACATGTTTTATTATCCCATAGGAATTATGTATTTTTATCCAATTATCCTAAATAATATCCTTTGCGGGAGAAACTTTTAGTGCGATAGATTAGAGTGGATCTTTCTGGTGTTTCGTGTATTATCCATGGAAGTTAGTATTATAGTGTCGTGGTTAAGGTCATTCTTCCTGAGGTCCACGTAAGTTTACTTTAATGCAATTATATAAAAGACTTTTAACGCTACACTACTGACAAGATATGTAACAGTAGAGTTTAGTAGTTTTGGAATCTATTAGTATTATAATAACCACTCACTAAGTTAGGTATCTTAAATTTTTTCTATATACATAGATGCTGTATGCACATCTCTCGCTTCGCTGAGGTGTATTCAAACTGTTCCCTCACTCACTCACACACTCATTTATTCAAACATACTCTATCCATAACTATCCTACTAATATTATAAACGCGAAAGTTTGTAAGAATGTATGGATGTTTGTTACTCTTTCACGCAAAAACTACTGAATGGATTTTCATGAAATTTTACAGTAATATAGCTTACACATCAGAATAACACATAGACTATAATTTATAATGATATAGTGTGAAATATCCAAAATATAGCAGATGGAACCGCGGGGCGCCGCTAGTGAATCATATATCTCTCATTATTAAGATAGAAAGAAACGTTTTTGTTCAACCGTTTGATTTGACCCTATGAGACTCACAAATAATGTGACTTTCTATTGGTACAAGAATTTTCAAAATCAGTTCAGTAGATCCAGAGATTACCCCCTACAACCTCACAAACTTTACCTCTTTATAATATTAATAGATGTACTGTAGATATGTTAATCCTAAAGCAGAGTAAGGGCAAGTTGCTAGTTAGATAAAATAGTTTAAGTGTAAAGTTTTGACAGAGGTCACTGACATTAAGCCAATTAAGCACCTTGAATAGTGCAGGTGTAGTGTTTCTGTCGAAAACTTTAATTACAACATAATGTATACAACATAAACAAGTTAGGGATTTTGGGTAGGTAGTAGTGACTTAATTTATGAACAAAAAAAATTAAGTGAATTTTTATAGACTTGAAGAAACACTTAAGCACTGATGACTGCTTCTAATTTTACAATTAAAATAAAAAAAAATAATTATTTAAAATATTTTTACGAATGAGAGAAATCTATAAGCGCATAATTTCAGAACGTGTGTGTTGTGAACGTTCGAATACATCTCAGCGAAGTGAGGGTGGGTCGGCTAGTATTAAAATAAAAATCTAGTATATCTTAATATAATGTTTAAGAAAACAGTGATGAAAAAAGAAAACTTTATTTATTGAGATCACATTTTCATTTTTTTAAACAGAGTATGAAACGAGGAGTTTTCCTCATTTTTCATGTCAACATTTTTCTTTTCATTTTCCAAGCCATGTAAAGGATTTTGACAACAATGAATTTTGTTCAGCAGTGGCCTAGTGGTTAAGACATTGATGTCTTACTCGGTATTACTTTTCTGAGTTATGTATGTTTTAAGCAATTAAATATCCCTTGCTTTATAACGGTAAAGGAAACCATCGTGAGGAAACTGCACTCCTGAGAGTTCTCCATGTTCTCAAAGGTGTGTGAAGTCTGTCAACCCGCACTGCGCCAGCGTGGTGGACTATAGCCTAACCTCTTCCTCATTCTGAGGAGATCCGGCAGCAGTGGGCAACTAATGGGTTGTGATGATGATGAATTTTGTGAGTGGATAGCTTAGAATTAAGGTTGGTTGGTGGTAGAATTGATAGTCTTATTGATATATTAATTAGATATATTTTACAAGTATTTTAATCAAACTTTTCTAAGCGAAGTGAAGGCAGGTGGATTAATTTAAAATATAACTTATCTGATAATTTGATATTAGCTATGTTGCCAGTTTGTTTATTAATCGCAAATCAAAATTAAGCACCTGCTCTTATTATCTCAAGGTGTATAATTGCCCTTATGTCGTTGACCTTTCAAAATTACGATGACTTTGGCAATTTTTGTCTAATTTGATTGCGAGGGAATTAAACTTTACCTAAATAAATAAAAATTAATTCAGAAATTTTCAAAAATAAAATTATTTATATATTATTATAACAGGTCAACAATACGATCAGGTAGTTCCAGTCCTTGCATCCATATGCCTGAACGAATGCGGAAATAACAAGTCCGCCATCTTGGATGCTATGCCATATCGGATTTTATTGAATTCATTTTGTGTTCCGTATTCTCCTCAGAAACCCTTTCAGTAGAAAACCATATTATAGACATACGCAAAACATAATTAGTCTGCCATCTTGGGTCCTCCGCCATATTGGATGATTTAGAATGATATCTATTAGCTAACCATGCAGAGTATGCTGCAGGTAAAATTTATTGACGTAAATACTTTAAAATAAAAACACGTGATGTTATGTGATTTTTTAAATTGTCTCATTATTTTATCAAATCCAAACTAGTTGTTTGAAACTCATTTATATAAATTGGTTGATCTGATTTTTAGGAATTGTAAACCTAATCAAATATGCTAATCTGATTGTCATCTTTTTGTTGTATCATCCAACAAAAATCCAATTAAATTTATAGTCAATATTAATAATGTAATATATATATCAATTTTTTGTAATTACTGACAAAAATATCACTACATATGATAAACAAAGTCCCATACACCGTCTGTCCGCGAGTTTTCATGCGATTTTCTCTAATAGACAGAGCGATTATTATTACTTTAAGCGTTTTACTTACTATTTCATATAATATTTAATTATACAGCTACACACATCGTCATTGTGACGATTCTCAATGCACTACTAGTCCACTTCTAAATAGGGATCTTCGTTTTAAATGAGGAGGGCCAAGTGCATGTTGCCATACTGATTTCTAATTAAATACTGGACGACCATAAGAGAAATAGAGATCGTTAGAGAGAGTGAGTGGTAGGCACCTATAATACAATTCGAAAGGAGCTGAAACTTTCTTTATTTCATTTCGCAAGGAAGTGCTCAAAATATTCACTGATGCTCCGCTCCTATGAGTCGTAGCTTGATGTTATATAGCCCATAGCCTTCCTCGATAAATGGGCTATCCATCAGATATACATAAAAAAGATTGAATGAATTCAAAATAAATTTAAGTAACATTTGTAATTTAAATACTCCAATCTTGATATTTTTAATTTTAGCTCATTAAAAAATAGACGAATTGCACGAGACCAAATATTTCTTTTCAATTTGAAATAACTTAGGTGATTCACCATTTTTACTTAGTAACATATATTTCAGATGTCCCAATTATCATTCAAGAACTAAGGCATTATTTTATGTACATCTCATAAAGACGAATTATGCAAATAAATTATTTATATTTCGAGCTTGTCAGACTTATAATAATAAATTTATTGATTTAGATATACCCGCTTGTAAAATAATTAAATTTAAGAAAGAGATCAGACAGTTATATATTTTATTAATCCTTTTTTTTATTAAATTACTCTATAAATTAACCTGATTTTTTACATAACATATTTAATTTATTTCTAAATTTTTATGTTAAGTGTGTTATGTTATATTTATCTGTGGAAACTCTGCTGGTTTATGTTATATCTAAGTTATTTTTTGTACATGTATTGTGTAACTGTGTGTTTCCTAAATAAATAAATAAAAGAAAAACTGATTTGACCCAATAGTTCCTGAGAACAGCACGTTCAAGCACACAAACAAACTCTTCAGCTTTAGAATAAATTATTCCTCCATTTTGTTTATAATGACTATTCAATTATATATAAGTAAATAAAAATTACTATCATGTATTAATAGTAAAAAGGTTTTCCTTCACTTTGTAACTGTTAAGTCTAATCAAAGTATTTTTTAACGTTGGCAACCACTTAAGAACCATAGTCCACACTACCCTCGTAGGTTATTAATCAAAAGAAGAATTTAATGGGCCACGAAGGCGATTTGTTCTCACCACTCGTCTTATTTTGATAAGGCTATCACAAAAAGACGAGTATAGTCGCTCTCACGTGTTTTATGCTTCGTACATTGACCTCTGGATCCCATAAATCCTTTTTGGAGCTTTATTTTGGAGCTTTTGTTTTAAAAGTGTTAGACAGTTTGTTGAAGTGCGTCAATGACTTGTCGATTAATATATTTTTTTGATTAGACGCTTGACTTTGATGATTTTTGTATAAAACATTTTATACAGGAATTCATGCAGCACCTGGGGATTGCGATTTAGGAACAGTTTTACGTACATTTAAAGGTAATTGTCAATATTCTTGCATTGATGTTAATAATTGACAAAGTTTTTATATAATTTAACTACTCCAGAATATAATAGGTTGGGGAAAAAGTCTTTTCGCTTTATAGTATGTATGAACTTGTAATAAAATCTCTTTGGCTATACTATTTGTATCTGGCTGGTTTTGGTATCATTCAAAGTTTACATTTTAAAGAAGATAATTCCAAATTCAAATTAGCAAAATGTGTGATTTTTATTTGTTTTTCGTACTGTGAAGACGAGTCAGTCTAATGAAGAAATTCGACACATTTTAAAATTTTACTACAAAAAAGGTAAAAATGCAACGCAAGCCGCGAAAAAAATTTGCGATGTTTATGGACCTCGTGCAGTGTCTGTGAGAGTAGCACAAATTTGGTTTAAGCGTTTTCAATCCGGAAATTTTGATATCAAAGATGCACCTCGCTCTGGTCGCCCTATTACGGATAAAATGGATGCCATTTTTGAAAAAGTGGAGCAAGATCGGCATATCAGTATTTACGACGTACCTGAAGAACTGGGAATTGACCACAAAACAGTTTGGCGCATTTGAAAAAAAAATGGGTACACAAAAAAGCTCGATATTTGGGTACCTTACGAGCTCACTGAAAGAAACCTAATGAACCGTGTACTCATTTGTGATTCTTTATTTCAACGTAATGAAACCGAACCATTTTTGAAGAAGCTGATAATTGGTGATGAAAAGTGGATCACGTACGACAATAACGTGCGAAAAGGGTCGTGTTCAAAGGCCGATCAGGCTTTACAGACTGTGGCGAAACCCGGGTCAACTCGCAACAAGGTGATGCTGTGTATGTGGTGGGAGTGGAAGGGCATTGTTCATTATGAGCTGTTACCACCAGGCAGGACCATCGATTCTGAACTCTACTGCGAACAATGATTTTTTTATTTTTTTTATTTTATTTTATTTAAGATTCGCCAGTGGTAATTACATTGATACATACACAGTTATTTTGCTACATATAAACTTTTTAAATGCATTACCTGTTAAGGCAAATACAGCATGCACTGATTATGATAAGGAGTAGAAAGAATTATACAAAACAAGACTTAAACATGAAAAAAGAGGCTATGTAAATAAATGAGCGACAACTTTCATAAAGATAATAAAAAAGCAATTTTAAATACTAATACAAAAAAAATAATAAAATTAATATAAACAATATAAAATTAAAAAATAAGATAAAACAAAAATTCAAAATCAGTTGTTAAGCTTGAGAGATAAGATTTTCGATATTGTTTCAATGAATCACTGAGCGGATCTAGAATTTTATTGTTTTCATTAAGAAGCTTACTCATTCTGGAAATTGGCGAATTAGTGCCTAAAATAGTTTTACGGATTGGTCTAACTAGTGGAGCAATAGGATTGCGTGGATATCTAGAGGGAACACAGTACCTAAGTTTCGATATGAAAAAAGGATTATCGTGTTTGTTGGTCATACTCTTGTAGATATATAATAAATCTTGCATATCTCGTCTGTTACTCAACTTCTGCATTTTAAAATATTCCAATCTTTATTTGTACGTAGAAATAGCTTTGGCCTTACCTACAGAGCATGCCAGATGATACATGAAGCGTCTTTGTATTCTTTCGATTCTTAAAGAGTGTGTGGCATAAACTGATGAGATTAAAGCAAGAAGTTGAGAGAAAGCGGCCGGAAGTAATCAACAGAAGGGGTGTGGTTTTTCATCATGATACCGCTAGACCTCACACATCTTTAGCCACTCAGCAAAAATTAAGAGAGTTTGACTGGGAGGTGTTAATTCATCCGCCGTATAGTCCTGACTTTGCACCTTCAGATTTCCACCTGTTTGGTTTCTTCAGAATTCCTTAGGCAGTGTCAGGTTAACATCACGAGAGGACTGCCAAAACTACTTGTCGCGGTTTTTTGATAAGAAACCCCAAAATTTCTATAGCAATGGGATCATGTCCCTACCTACAAGATGGCAAAAAGTTATCGAACAAAATGGTATCTACATACTTTAGTTAAATGTAAATAAACTATATTAAAAAATGTTTTGAATTTTATTAAAAAATGCGAAGAAACTTTTTCCCTAACCTATTATGACGGAATTACTTAACTATTATTAGTTATTCTTTTTGCCTCTATTGTATCTTATCTCTATTAAAAAACAACTCTAGATATTCAAATGAGGCTATAAAAATCTAGATAAATACCTTAAAAAAGTAAGATTTAAAACAAATAATTACACTTTAAAAACAACCGATATTTTTAGGAAGAGGGACAGTTCCAGTTTAATGATAAGAACTTTGTTAAAAAAAGTATAATAATAAATACAATTATTTTACATTAGATTCCCAAAAAAAGGAAAGGAAAAAAGGATATTTTACGTTTAATTAATATATATGTCGGGACGGAGAGCCGAATTGAATGAATGAATTAATAGAAGTTTTTGGAATCCAGGCAGTGCCTTGGACTTGTGATCAAGGTTAAGGGATCCCTTTATGTAATTACGATACTCGCCTCCACTGCCCGGTCTCTCTGTTTGTCTTAGGTTAGATTAACATAAGGGTAACCTAACCTATGGATGTGTTAACACACCTAAATACAATATATGGATTCACACAATAAGACGTAAGAAGTCCCATAATGGGAGGAGGAGAGATCCAATATCCATAAAATATCCTCACACTATTTGTTATACTTCAACTCCAGGTGATGTTCACTCAAATAGACTTGTCGAGTGACTAAAGTGTATTGCGTCATTCGGGGGGTATAAAGTGACTAGACAACGGTAGCAATGCCCCTCCACTGATAGGGAGAAGTAAGTCAATAAATATGGCGCTGGTGTTCTGTTCTCTCCTCAAATTATTGAGTGTTATTATGAGAAAAGGGAAGTGATATTAAATACTACCCATTCCGTCATATATGATTCAATCTCTCTAGTAATATAAAGCTTTCTACATAATTCTTTTAATATCAATAGATCTACACACATGTATTTCCATAACGGTACTTTCTATCGGATCACCCATGGTGGTCTTAAGTAGACAAGATTTATGGTGTAGGACACTCGGAAGTTATCAAGTTTTTAATTTACATGTTTAATGATCATTTCATTTATTTTGGATATACTTTATTACATTAATATTATATAGGTCGGATTTTATAGCGGATGGATGTAGGGAAATTGTGTATTGACAATTTATATAATAAATAGTAAATTTTTTTTTTTTAAAAAGATTACTAGCAGTTTGGGTTATAAACTTACTAGTATTCTTAACCCTTCCAACTAAGTTGTAATGCTTTTCTTAGGAGTGGGTCTAATCAGTAGTCCAAGGACTGGGATTTAATCCCACGAGCTGACACTGAGCTACTAACACCAAATCTTTAAAAAAAAATTAATGATTAATGTAAATATAAAACTCAAATTTGAAAATCTGAAGCTATCATAAAAAGTATATTAAAAAAATATTTTTTATTATACATGATACAAAAAAAAAACAGCTTAAAGAGATTTTGATATACTTTTAACCTTATCTATAAAACTAAAAAAAGTTTTCACTACAATATTTTGGTTTTAATCCTAACTTTAATTTTAATCGTAGTTTATATTATATATGCGAAATTCAAGGCTCTAGATAGAAACTATCTGTCTGTCTGTTACTCAATTGTGTACAGATATACAATAGAGCTTGGGAAAGGACAAACGCGAAAAGGGCGACCTAGCGAACTAGCCACATAGAGCTATAATGACCTATTGGGATCTAGCGTCCGTCCTAACTACTTAACCCCCTAGCCTGGTGGTAAGGCGATAGGGGATGAATATTTGTAAGAGAACATACCTTTATCTTAGAACAAACTTAGCTCTACGTGGATAAAGTCACGCGGGTCGACCAGTAACATAATAAAGGTATTCTTACGTTGCATAATACGTGATAATGAAAGATGAAGCTAGCTAGCACGTTATTACGTGAAAGATAAGAAGCGAACACATAAGAAAAAAAAACAAAGTTAATAGATGCTCTCAAGGACGCTCTAGCATAAATATGGTGGTGGACGGAACACCTGGCGAGATTCACGGACCAAAGGCAACAGAAAAAGAGGACGTCCAAGGAACAGATGGATTGACGAAATAATAACGATAGGAAAAGAATAGGGAAATATGGAGTAAGCTGAGTACTAGAAAAATATGTCAAGGGTTTTGGAAATAATCAATGTTTCATTGTTATGTATAGGATAAACGAAAGAGTATTATTTGAACTATCATCCAATTTGTATTATTACTACATTGTAAACATGATACCATTTAAAATACCGCTTGCGTAACATGTTATGAACATAAAAGGAAACAATTGCTGTGCACATCTTGTTAATATACGTAGTGTTAACGGATAATAGTGTAACAATGTTTAACTAACACATGTACAACAATACACACATGATATTATTATGGGGCCAAACCCAGGAGCAGGCTCTTCTACTACCAGTAAAGGCTCTCCTTCATTCCTCGACCTCGCTACATAATCACTGAAGGTTATGTTTATCGCGAGACATGCAGCCAATATGGTCGTTAAGTTTTCTTAAATTTTCTAATTTTCCGCCCCACTTTTTTATTTTTTTGTTAGATAAGAACCTTCTCCTGACAATAACAAACACAACAAAAAAAGAATTAGTGAAATCGGTCCAGCCGTTTACGCGTGATGCCGTGACCAAGGGAAATAGGGATTCATTTTTTTATATAAGAAAAGAAAGACTAGCTGACCCGACAGACGTTGTCCTGTCTTAACTATGAATATTGAATTCGAATTGGCTGTCAAAAGCTTACATTAGAAAAGATAATATGGTCGTTAAGTTTTCTTAAATTTTCTAATTTTCCGTGCAATTTTTTAATTTTTTCTTAGATAAGAACCTTCTCAGACAATAACAAACACAATCCAGTCGTTCAGCTGTTATCAAGGGAAATAGGTGTTCATTTTTATATATAAGAAGAAGATGTTACCAAATTTTCGTAATTAAATTACACTAAGTATATATCTAATATTTTTGGGTATATTTTATGTTAGTTCTTAGTATCTTATTTGCTTGTGGATAGACCCCCTGCATTTACAGTAAATCAAAGTGCAAATAATGTGAAGTGTTGAACTTAACTAAATACATGTATATAATGTTGTTGAGATTTTCATATACCATCCTTACGCCTTTCCGAATATTCTAGTAGTATTTCCAAAAGTTTTCTTTCATATAAACCTTGTTAATTACAGACAAAAAAAAGACAACAGTTTCTGTGAAGTGATTCGCATTGTATATCATTGTATATCTTCCTCAAAAAGAAAAAAAAAAAAAGAAGACTAAAAAACCTACAACAGACTAACAGAAAAAAAAAATAAGTGAAATTACTGTTACCTGAAACATGAAACTTTTATGGAATCAGGATTACAAAAATGATTGATGATATCATAGTCTTGCGAACCCCCTTCAACTCGTTGTCGAGTCCTATATGTCGATATAAATACTTTGGAAATCACCGTGTTAAGCAAAACATATCCTACGATTAACATTCCTTTCAACAAACTTTTCAATTAGTAATGGCTGAGCCCAATTCGATTCGACTGTTCAAATAAACACATACCGCTAACCAACATTCGTAGGTAAGAGGGTGTGGAAAATATGTACCTTTTGGTTAGCGTTTAAAATTATCTACGAGGTTATTTTTATCGTTAACTGTAGTGTTTTTATGTATGTTATAATATAAATCTCAGTTATTATCAACCGACTTTTTTCATTAACAAATTTTAAAAGTATTTCTTTCTTCTTATTTTTTTCTATTTATTTACTTCATTTTTTCATTCACTACATAGTATAAAACAAAGTCGCTTCTCGCTGTATGTCTATCTGAATGTCCCTATGTATGCTTAGATTTTTAAAACTAAGCAACGGATTTTAATGCGGTTTTTTCAATAGATAGAGTGATTCAAGATGAAGGTTTATATGTATAATACATGCAAATTATAGTAGAGAAACACTGATAGTTTTAGAGGTTTCAAAAGCGATGTCAGCGATTGCAAACGCTTGCTGAGCCCTACGAGATAGATCAAAATAATGTACTACAGTATTGTAAACCTTAAAAAGGTCTACAAAAAAGTCTTTCATGGTATATGTTTATCTCTTAGGGATAACCCACAATAACCATTTTTTATCCTTTACTTTTACGATAAATAATGGCTTATTTTCGAAGCGATTTTAAACAATACAGCATTAATTCAATCTAATAAAGTACCTTAAATACATTGTTCATTTTATATAGATCAATATGGCCCTTTACAGCATGTAATTTAAATAAATATTTTCGAAGATATTACAGATTTAAAATACAGGGTCATAGCGGTTGCGCGGTGCGTGCCTATAACATGTTTGTATTGTCTAATGACAAAAAAGCTGTGAACGTTGTATATAAAGACTTCCGTAGTATGTTTAGTATCAGCATTGTACCCGTGCGAAGCCGAGGTGGGTCGCTAGTTTACTATAAACTGTTAGTTATGACGTAGGTAGCATTGCTTTGATTAGCATTTTTACTTCTGAATGTTGGACAACTGATAAACATCAATCGGAGAAGTAGTGATTGCAAAATAAATAAATAATCAAGCAGTAATTTTGGCCGCAGTTCAAAGTATAACACTCGGGAGTAATACCCTAGTCATCAAGCCGTGATAATATTAGTCTGTGTTCACTATAACTCATTAATTAACAATAGGTTTACTAGCGTTGTGCGAAAAGCGTCTACTCGCGAAAACCGCATTAAAATAAGTTATTTCTTAAGACAAACGACAACAAAATATTCAGCCAAATATTTACACATACCGTTGTTTTGGGTGTTTATTTTTCACCTCTTTTTACGAGAAGAAAATCTCACAAATGCTGAATTATACGTTTATTTTTTTTCTTAAAAATTTTTTTTGTGTTTTTGTAGATTTTTTTTCTTTTCTTTAGTTTCAAAAATTGCTTCACTTTCTTAATGAGTCTCTACAATATAATACTGCTGTTTAAATTTCATGTCAGTAAACCGAGGCTGGTATATTTTTTTTTTTTTATAAAGTGCTGTCTTCTCTTCACCGTGACCTCGCGGATTTCCAATTTGCAGTTTCATAACAGTCCTCTAAGAAATTTTTTTTTTTTTCCTTTTTTTCTCTTCTAATTCCCTTCCCTTTATATAGCGACTTCTTTTATATCCTCTATTATGTATTGTATTTACTTATATCTATGATTCATTACTTGAAATATCTAAAATGTAAACTAAATAAAATTATTATATTTGTTACATTTTATTTTCGTTTACAACATTTTCATTTTTTAAACTAACTGTAGTCATATTTTTGTAAGTTGTTTTTATTTATTTCAGCCCCTAACTCTTGTTCAAGGCTTTGGCGACGAATACAGAATAAGGTTAAAATAAACGCAGTTCTGCATTTTCATCCAGTCGTGTAGGTCTTCCAAGCCACTGACTGACGTGTAATTTCATTATATTATTATCTGTGTACTTGGTTGAATTGTTTACTACAGAAAATCGCTTCCTTTCTTCCTTCAGCTGATTTAGTTTAGAAGTCAAGTTTAAGCGTGAGGCATGTCAATTTTATCTACTCAAGTGACAATATTAACATGTTATCTTGTTCGAAGCCAAGCAGTGCCTGAGGAGTGAGACTCAGAAGCAGCCTTAAAGACGTCTAATAACCGTAAACTCTAACCTTCACCTTCAGGCAAAACAAAAGATACTCCCTTGCTTTGTCGATGCGTTGCATCCTCGAATATAGAGTGGGGAGGGGGAGTGAAGAAAAAAATGCTGCGGTTTCAGCGGACCCTGATCAAAACCCCAGAGTCCAAAGGATCCGCTGCATTAATGGGATGGGAGAGGGAGGGGATAAGTCTGGCCCACATGCGGCTCGACCGAAACGCGTCTCTGACACTTAGCGGTCGGATTCGCATGCTGGTGGTCGCAAGTCAGTCGGAACAGATCCCCTACCACCAAGGGTGCGCTGAGTCACTCGGCTCTTACGAGATGCTCTCTCAGCGGCAGAGGGGAATTGTATTCTAACCCCCCTCACGGGAGAATCTCGCTACCAAGTATTAAAATAATAAGTATACTCGTGCTCCTCGATAAGGGAGTTCTAGCCACCAAACAGCACTATACTATTAGTCTCACTACTTTAATGTACTGCGCGATATCGCTTGACAGACTAACTAAATTCTATCGGAATGAAATTTGTACATTGTCTACTCGAAATTATATAAAACTAGCGGCCCGTCCCGGCTTCGCACGGGTGGACAAATTTTTTAAAATATTTTTTTGTAGATACTTTTTTTTTTTTTTTAGGCTAATTTTTTTACACCTTGGGTTGGTTTTAGTAAAAATTCTGAGGATTTCTAATTTTTTCTAATAATTAATATAGTCTATGTTACTCAGTGATATTGTAGCTTTCTAACGGCAAAAGAATTTTTAAAATCAGTCCAGTAATTTTTAAGTTTATTCGTTACATACAAAAATACAATTTTTTCCATTTATAATATTATTAGCGGGCTGCCCTCACTTCGCTCCGGGTATTTAAAGCAATATTATAATTGATGTCCCTAAATTGTTACTCTGCAATTGTGTAGTTTTTCAATATTTGAAAAAAAAGAGAGAGTAAGAAAAAGTTATAAAAAGAAAAATAAAAGAAAGGCGACAGATGATATAAGAGGGAGGACAGAGCAAAAATAAAATTGAATAGGTAAAGGAGAGAGAGAGATAATCGAAAGGAAGATGCTGATCATTCTGAACAGACAAAAATAAAAATAAAGAGAAAAAAGAGAGAGGATGAGAGACAATAATACTATTATAAGAGGAAGAGAGACGTAAATACTATAGACTTCTCTAAGCGAAAGAATTTTTAAAATCGGATCAGTAGCAACAAAATGGCCAAATGTGAAAAAAAAAATCAAATCGGATTTGTAGTTTCTGAGAAACACCTCAATTTACAAAATGGTCACCTTATGGCACTTAAATGGCCATATCTTTTTAATTAGAGTATTTATGGCAACACCACATAGCCTATGTTACCCGGAATGAATGCAGCTTCCTATCGGTGAAAGAATTTTCGAAATCGGTTCAGTAGTTTTCGAGCCTATTCGAAACAAACAAAGATACAAACAATCAAATCTTTCCTCTTTATATAATAGTGTAGATGTAGATGCGAATACTAATTCATAAACAAGTTGCATGTTGCAGATCAACAAACTAAGAAATATACTTTCTTAATACAGTTACGTTGGTTACGCTTTTGTTATAAAATTCGTTGTAGTCTAATTTATTAATGATGCGTAAAATTTTGCATTTTGTGATGCACGTGGGAGTTAAATTAATGTTTCTTTTTAAATTATATGTTCCTGGTAATATTCAAAACATAGGATTTCTTAACAATACTTATAAAATACATATATTTTGAATTCATTCAGAAAATAACTGCATTCGGATTATTTACGACAAAATGGCTAAATTCGTATACAGCAGCATAGTTTTGAAATTACTAATTGATACAATAAGATTATTATTGAGTTAAATATAATAGATTTACTAATTTCAAAAACCTAAATTTTGGACTTCTATTTAGGATATTTATAGATTTCCTTGAAATTAATCTGGTCGTATCAAGGACATACGCTCCTTCATTTCTATTATAATTTTGCACAAAAATATCTACGGAAGTACAACTTGTTTATCAAAATTTTCGTCATTCCTACAGAAGTTTCAATAAACCATTTATCATCATCATCACAACCTGTTAATCGCCCACTACTGAGCCGAGTCTCTTCCTCAGAATGAGGAGGCCATAGTCTACCACTCTGGCCCAGTGAGGGTTGGCAGACTTCACACACCTTTGAGAACTTTAGGGAACTCTCAGGAGTGCAGGTTTCCTCACGATGTTTTCCTTCACCGTTAAAGCAAGTGGTGTTTAATTAAAAAACACATAACTGAAAAGTCAAAGGTGTGTTACTGTAATTAAAAGTAACAGAAAACACAGAATGTTACGTAAGTTTGATATCTTAACACAGCGCCATCTATTAGATGGTAATCCTCAACTTAGATAACAAAAGAGGTGAAAGTGTTATGTCATTAAATTAATTTACATGACATTTACATTACATAATAAATATTGAGATCAATCGACATACAAACTATACTATATATTAGACTGCAGGAAAAAAGTTACACAGGGCTTTAAAAAACGAAACTTATAAAAGGTCAAAAAAGAGCGTATCAATTTTTCTATTCAATCAAGAAGAGAAAATATATTGAAAAAAATTAATTCATTCGGTAAAACAGTGAAATTTTATTTTAATAGAAAAATTGTTTTATAATTTTCTTTTTTAAAGCCCTGTAACTTTCTCCCTATGCGTTTTGGCAAAAAATTAAAGAAACCTTTTTTGTATAGAATTTAATTTCCTACAAGATAATGAAAAGGAAAATTTGAAAAAAAAAAATGTTTTCGACGATTTAAAAATAAAATAAAGAAAAAAGGTTTTTTTATATGTATTTTAAATGGGAAAGGGGGGTCCCCCATGCGCCAGCTCAATTTTCAAGATATCAAGCTTATCTTTTAGGAGGTTTTTTTTGTCTAACAAAGAAAACTTTTTAATGTACTTACTCAAAAAAAAATATTTATTCTGACACAGTCTACTATATATTACTAAGTTAGTAAAAATTACACAGTGAGCTAAATTTCGTCGTTCGATTGGTTAAGTAATTATGGATCTTCTGCCTTAATGCCGTTGTCATGGTAACGATGTAGTTACCATGGTAACATGTAATTAAATAGCGAAAAGTACAGTTGAAAGCTATTACATTTAACATCATGTTCTTTTGAATCTTTAATACAAGAAGAGCTTAACATATTTTAATTGTGATGTTGGCAACACTAATAATTTGAGTAGCATCCTGTTATTTATGATGTTGGTAGCATTGATATGATACAAAATCTATACGACCACGAACTAAAACTAAAATCCGTGACATTTTTTAAACAGCTATATGGCTAAATGGTTGAACCGATTTGAATGAAATTTGGTACACAGATACTTTAGGAGGTGGATTTACACATAGGATACTTTTTATACCGAAAAATAGTACCTATCCCATGGGATAGAATGGTTATAGTTACATTACTAATAACTAATAATACTAATTTAACATATAATATTTGTAACCAGACGAAGTCATAAAGCCATAACCAGTGATATTATGTATGTTTTAAGATATTAAATATAACTTGCTTTAACGGTGAAGGAAAACATCGTTAGGAAACCTGCACTCCTGAGAGTTCTACACAACGTTTACAATGGTGTGAAGTCTGCCAACCCTCTCCTAATTCTGAGGAGGGGACCTAACTCAGCAGTGGGCCATTAACGGGTTGTGATGATGATGATGCTCGAAGCCACGCGGGTCTATTATTATAAATAAACAAGTTAGTAAAGTTTTCCAGCAGTGGAGTAAATTATAATATGTAAATACTTTCATGATACATGTCCAATTAAATCAAAGTTTATTAAGTTTTTATAAGCAATTTAGATGAAATCGTTATAATAGCTGCCTTGTAAACAAGTTAAACTATTATTACCAGCGTTAATAACTTAATAACTATGCGTGAACAATATTTTGAAATGACAGAAGGGACGCCATGATTATGAGCTTATCTTTGTATTTAAAATTCGTCTTTACTGTTTTAGTTGTAATAGAATTTTATGTAGATCTTTATATAATAGGTTGGGGAAAAAGTCTTTTCGCATTATAGTATGTATGAACTTGTAATAAAATCTCTTTGGCTATACTATTTGTATGTGGCTGGTTTTGGTACCATTCAAAGTTTACATTTTAAAGAAGACAATTCCAAATTCAAATTAGAAAAATGTGTGATTTTTATTTGTTTTTCGTACTGTGAAGATGAGTGAATCTAATGAAGAAATTCGATACATTTTAAAATTTTACTACAATAAAGGTAAAAATGCAACGCAAGCCGCGAAAAATGTAAATCGTTTGCATACATATGGTAGAGAGAAGAAATAATTTGGGTGATTGAGTTTATTAAAATAGAGAAGGGTAAGGGAGACAACAGGCCACCTTGGGGTACCTCAGACCGGACCTCACGCCATGATGAGAATGTGTCATCAATCCTTACACGCTGGCGTCGTCCCTTGAGGTAGCTTTGAAACCAGTCCTTCACTGGTGGAGATATGTTAAAAGAACACAACATACTCAACAAGATGTCATGATCAACGCGTTGCTAAAAAACGAATGTCGTCTGTGACTTTTATTAGCGCTGACATCGTAATATGGCCTGATCGAAAGCCTGATTGGAATGAACTAAGTAGAGAATGATTAAACAAAGTCTTCATATACAAATTATGATTCTACTAAATAATATGTAGAATCGATGGTAGACCCAGTAAATTAAAAATATCCAAATTTCTTTTGCACCTACCTATAATATGGATCTAAAGAAAAATGCAGATAAGGTTTTCCACTTAAATAATTATCATCAGTCCATCCTGCATCTCATCTCATTTTCCTTTGAGGAGAGGGATCACGACAATTTTAAAGAATTTTTTTTTCCTTAAGAAACAGTAAAATTGCGAGAAAATTGTCTTAAATTAAGTAAAACATGTTTTTTCAATTGCTAGAGTGTAATCGATTGATTTGGAAAAATCTCACTTGAGTTTATGGGACGAGTAGCCTGGAGGGGAGAAGGGGAAGGAGGATCAGAAATTCTTCAAAAACACGTCTTTAATCACGCCTTTATCTACTAAAATTCCAACTATTTTTTTCTGAGTTTTCTCGCTAACAATTATATTTTTAATAGTTGCCATCTTCTGCAAAATTTAACTAATATTATGAATAACTAATATAACTGAATATAGAATAAATGAATGTATTTACATTATTATTATAAGTATAATAGAAGTAATGAGCACAATTACGTACAAGTGCAATGGGTTTCTCGATAAGGGGGCTATGACCCGCTTCTGATAGGTAACGTTCTTTTATCATTATTAACTCATTAATAATACTCGTTTATTGTTTATTATATAATCTACGAAATTCAACGTTCTGTACTAATGTTATAATAATAAATTGATAATGGATAAAACATTGTCGGGTAGGCGGCATAGGTCATCCATAGCACTAGTTACCGAGTCCACTATCACCCCAACCCATAGCCCAGCATTAATAGTTACCATATATTGGCATAGTCCTACGCAAGCCGGGGATTGTCCTTGGGTGCATTCTCATAGTGCATACAGGGATAATCGCCGGTTTGTGTCATATCTCATATTAAATTAAATTGTCTAAAGGGCCTCTACGGGTTGGCTACGGCTCCGTGCACACCTTCCGAAGGTCTGGGTCACTGTTGACACGAACATACTTAATTTATAAAATATTAATTTATAATATTGTATAGTTTGTAATTTGTATGCAATCTATTTATTTCTTTTACCTATTATAATTAACATCTTTTCATACCTGTCTTCGTTTCAGTGAGAAATAAACTCTGATACGAAATGACTCTCAACCTCTCAATTAATTGTGAAATATTGTATGATAATTAATTTCACACAATCTTTGACAAAAAAGACAAACGAAACGAAACGGAACTGAAATATTAAATGAAAAATTCAATTCTCACTGGTTATTAGATCCCGTAAATCTGCTCAGTTTTCTGTTTAGAGCTCTTTTATATTTTCCTTCTTAGAACTAAGAAAATATCGTCCTTTTCAACCCTGATATAAATATCACTGAAACTTTTTGACAAGCCAAGATGTTTTAAGTATTACACATATAAATTATGTAAAAATTCGATGAATCAAATTAGTTTTGCAATTATACAGAGTGGATTTTTGAGACGGGTCAGTAAGGGCAGGTACCTTAACCGTTATAGTTACAAGAAAACGTTCCTAGGAGACTATCCATAACTTTTTAAGATATTCTGAAGTGAAACCTTAAATGGTCCCATAGAGTCTTTTGATCCCCATACGAAGTAGGATCGATAGACATAAAAAAATTTTTTTTTGGATTTTAGCAGTTTTTTCGCTGACCGTACATTTTCTCAAAAATCTGTGAATGCACTTCAGAATATCTTAAACAGTTAGGTTAGGTAACTATAACGGTTAAGGTACCTGCCCTTACTGACCCGTCTCAAAAATCCACTCAGTATATTAAATCGGTATAAAAACCCAAAAAGTTGATAAAAGTAATTGTATTCCCAAAATCTGCACGATGCATTGTTGTAGCGCACCCACCGTGACTACCAAGAACGAATTATACTAATTATTGCATAACTTATGAAAATACATGCAACTGAATATATTTTGAAAATGTTTATATAGTAAATCTGTACGTTGTAGAAGAAGGAGCAAGAGATATATCAGACAGTTAATTCTATACTCTAGTATCAAAAGCTATGTTAATGGATAGAATGGATGGTTAAATGGATGAGGTGATAGATAGGTATTCAGTAGCCGATTGACTGTAGGATGAGACACTTCTATCTTTTATGTTAAATCGTATATTGAATGCAGGTTACAATTTTGCAGCTTACTCAATCCCTTCTAGTATCGTAAATGTTAACGTAATGAAATTTGAACAGTCACTATAAATTTACACAGTATAAAAATGTCATGTTAAATTCATAGACAAAGTATTGCCTGGTCATACCTTTGGCTGGGGGAGAGTAACACGAGTAGAGAAGGTGAGTGTTGATGTGCATGAAGGCCCCCCCTAAAACCTCGGAGTTCCTCTCTCTTCCATACGATGTTTCCGGAATCCACACGTCTCTTTGTACACAAATAATAATGTATTTCGCTTTTGAATAGAAGAATATTACTCGTTCATTGGCTTATGTATCACTAGCGATCCCCCTCGGCTACTCACGATTCTTCTAATATTATATCCGAGTTTTATTCATACAAAGCTTCCTCTTGAATCAATCTATCTATTGGTGAAAACCGCATTAAAATCTGTTGCGTAGTTTAGAAGAAGCGACTTTGTTTTATACTATGTAAAGAAAATTGATGTAAAAAAGCCTAACGAGCGCAGCAAGTGTCTAGTAAGATAGCAATTTAGGGCCAATAAAATTAAAAAAAAATTATAATTAATTTAGCGCTTTCTTAGTTTGACCGCAGCGCCATCTATCTATTTATAAAGAATATATATTTTTTATCAACTTTAGTCCAGCCTTTTACAGGAGTTCAATATCATACACACGTATAGATAGTTTAGTCTACTAAGTCTCGACCCTCGCCTATTTACTGTCAATATAGTAGACGAGCCATGAGCCTTCGTGGACTGAACTATCTACACCTTTACTTAAAGACTCTGTAAATAACCATGGTTATCTCAGACCATTCTCAGTTTACCATAGCAACAAAATGGCGCTTTTTCTGATCTTTTCACTAAAACTTAAAATAAAGCTTAAATTGCCACTCGGTCAGAATGTAGCTTTCCGTCATTTAATATCTTATTAGATACAAAAATATATGGCAACACTACATCACCTTTGTCACTCAGGAATAGTGCAGCTTCACCAGTGAAAGAATTATCAAAATCGGTTTAGCACTTTCAGAGATAATCAGCAATTTAAATGACCATATCGATTAATTATAATATTTATAGCAGCACTACATAGCCTCTGTTTATATAATAGTGTGGATGTACTTAAACGTATAATGAAGTACATAACAGGAAATTGTCTCTCACAATATAGAGAATAGAGGAACATCTATTAATAACGTTATCTATTGCCTATTGTTACTAAATATAGTCAATGACAGGGACCATTGTCTAATGGTCAACATATTAAGTAAATTAAGTATTATCAAATGTATCTGAAAAACTTACTTTATATATAAACCATAGTTTGAACATCCCGTCTGTATAGCGTTGGGGGTTAAAAAAAGCAATTGATGAAGATATTCCTAAAGGTTTTTATAATTAAATTAATGTTTTTTTTTTTTCAATTTTATTAATATATCCACTGGACATATCTTTTCAAGGAATAAACAAATAAGTTATTTTACTCGTCAAACTCTTTCATTTGATAACAATATCGTGGCTCGCCATCTTAGAGAGTCAGCCATGTTGGATTTAGTAAAAGCCAACACAATTTTCTCGTATTTGTTCGATTTTGTCTTTAATATTTATGCGAGTTTTTGATTTTTTTTATAGTACATAAGGTGCAAACGAGCAGATGATCCACCTGATGGTAAGTGGCCAACATCGCCCATGGACATTACAAAACAAGAGATACCTTCTTCCTTTGTCTATGCGTTGCACCCTCTAAGTTAGAGTGGGGAGCGAGAGTGAAGAAAAAAAATGGTGCTGTTTCGGCGGACACTGAGCAAGAGCTCAGCATCCACGCAGCATTAATAGGAAGGGAGACGGAGGGGGTGAGTCTGTGCCACATGCGGCTTAACCGAAACGCGTCGATGATACTTGGCGATCGGATGCTGGTGTATGCATGGCAATCGACCCCAGATAGGGGGACAGGTCCCACCACCAAGAGGCTGCCGCAAGTTGTTCTAATAAAAAACTCATAAGTAAAAAATACATTGCAAAAATGGTTTCAATTTAAATTCGGGGTAATAACTCAGTTAAATTTTTTAAATGCATTTTTTATTCTCTTTATTAATAATTAAATAAAGAAAAAGAGTATATGACGTACTTTTTTTATTAGTAAATTACGTCCATGTAAGCTGGAGCGTTTTGCTACTACAATATATGTGTTAATTACTTTAAAGTATTTAAGTTATTTGGGTTTATATTTAATTATCAGATTAATATTAAAGTAGGTCATGAGCATCACTTACTATACATGGCCGCGTTTGTTCATACGTATTCATTACTGACATGGTCTGTTAACTTTGGATTTTGGGACTTTGACCATTGTTGGGACTTAGACCAAGAAATGGAAGAGTTATGTGTATACATAATAAATAATGAGTAAACAAAATCTCACTTTAAACTGTTGTTAAATATACATTTCAATAATAAGGTATAATTATTAATTATGTTAGTCTAAAAGTATCTTACTAATATCTTAAATGTTATAGTTTATATGTTCGGGTGTTTGTTACTGCATTACGCGAGATCGGTTTAACAGATTTCTATGAAATGTGGTACACAGATACTTTACAACTTGGATTAACGCTATTACTTTTTGTTCCGGAGAAATTCATTGTTCCTGCGGGATAATTATCGTTTAATGGGCTAGCGCTTTCTATTGGATTATTTAAAAAATTCTCCTACCATATTGACAATTAATAAGCTTAGTCCCGTTTCAAGGATTTATTTACTATCACATTCTAATTGAATATCATGCCATTTTTACAGAAACGTTTATTCTATGTAGAATGATAAAAAGATAATGTTTTACTCAAAGATTTATTGCCGAGATAGTGGTGAAAGCACAGACGAAATTTAAATGAAAGGGTTTGCTTTGTTTTAATTCCGGAACTCTGCTTGCCAAATTTAATTTACTATTTAAACTGATTTATTTAGTGTGAAGAACATATTAAACAATGAGCTAATAGAACCATAGAATATTATTCTTCTCTTCACTTCTTTCTCCTTTAATTAAAATGGAGAAAAAGAGAGCTTTATTTTTTTTTTGCTCTAGTATTTTTCCTTTGTCCTATTATACATATAATATTATTATTTATACACTCTTAACTCCTCAAATACAGTATTAGATTGACTGTGACTATAGATAGAACTTCCATCAGTCATTCTGGGATCGAAAAATTAAAAAAATTACATATTTGTATCTCGTGGCTACTCCAGACCATTCATGGTACAATACACAAGTCACCATGTTCTCAAATAAGTTGAAAATATGAGAACGCAACAAGAAACATGTCAGATGGTCTAAAAAGTTAGAGGACCTTTGTTTCCGTAACGATAAAATTATTTAGAAGAAAAATAGTAGTTTTTTCTGAATTTTTTAAATGTTTCTGATATTTTTAATTTCTTTAAATAAATTCTATGGTACGGGAGACAGATTCAAATCACGACACTCGCCTCTACTGCCCGGTCTCACTGTTTGGTTAGGTTAGGCTAGGTTAACATAAACCTTACCTAACCTAAGGTTGTGTTAACACATCAAAATACAATGTAGGGACTCATAATAAATAAGACGTAAGAACTTACATGATCCTTAGTCCGAGAGGTCCAATATCCGTGATATAGCGACACACTATTTGTTACACTTCAACTCCAGGTGATGTTCACTTAAAGAGATATATCGAGAGACTAAAGTGTACTGCGTCAGTCGGGGAATATAAAGGGGCTAGAACATGGTAGCAATGCCCCTCCACTGGTGGGGAGAAGTGAATCAACAAATAGAAAATATGGCGCTGGCATTCCGATTAATCGATAATCGATTAATCGTTTGAAGCTATCAAAAATCGTTGAATAAAGTGCCGTAGATGTCACTCGTATTCCGATTATTCGATAATGGTTTACTCGCTATCTAAAGTCATCGAATATTAAAATGACGCGACGGAAGTGACAACAAGTCGTCTTAATTATTATCCTACCCTAACTATACCCCGACATATATTATGATTACTCTTGACCGTCAGCTGTGATTCTGTGGACAAACAGGAGTTTAGTTTAGCAAAAAGCTACTTAAATGGTAACTGTGATTTTGCTATAAAAATCAAAACTTTACATGGTCAAGCAGCCAGCTGATGTATATTCCACCACGTTATGGTCAGCTGACTTTATTTTTCCTTTGACATACTAGGTAAACTATAATCTGACAAATTGGAGGAAATGACTGAAAAAACATTTTGTTTGTGAGGCTGCCACTGCTCGCCCCACCCACGGAATCACAGCTTACGGTTATGAGTAATCATAAAATTGACCCCTTATGCATTTCACGAATTTTCGCTTGGGTTAAACCATTTTCAGTTGATGGTCTTTCTAATAAACATTATGTATTAATAGAGAAAATAGTTTTTTTATGATATGTCTTTCAATCTGTCTGTTTTTGTAACATTGTCATGTCTAATAAGGACAGATGGGATAGTAGTTAAAATGTAGTATAAAGTACTAGTATATAGTCCACTTTTCAATATAATACTTTGTTTATCAACACTCGAGTCATACGATGCATTACTCAGAACTCTTGAATCTAACTTCGAGATTGACGTTTTAAGTACAGTCAATACTTGGAAACTGAATTACAGAATATATTTGAACTACTTTCTAATCAATTCGTAAAAAAATTAGGACTATGTTACTTTAGATAGACATTTTATATTGTATTTTATTGTTAGAAACTTGATCAAAAAGTATCATTAAAAATCAAGACTGAGATTGTAAGTACAGTAAATGCTCTTTATTCGCGGGGTATTTGTTCCGCAAATATGCCGCGAATACAGAAACCGTACATATGGAATTGTAATATATTTATTTATGACGCAATTGGGAAACATACAACATTAATTATACGTCTAACAATACATCAATGTAATACATCAGCCAATAAAGCTTTCACATATATTTAAACTTTTGAAGTGAATTTACAATAATAAATACATATACCTAAACATTGCGTACTAAACTTTGACTATTATTAAAGACTTTTTTAAATCACTTTTAATTTTACTTTAAAAATTTCGACATGGCTATATAAGTTGTTGTAGTTGTTACAAGCTCTAATTACAAAATAATTTTTAGTGTAGTTAGTACGATGAACAGGAATATGGAAAGTGTTTCTGGAGAGGGTGAGAAAAACTGGAAAATTTAAAGAGATTTGAATGAAAAAATGAGATAAGATTGTTTAAAATTTTATATAAAAAAAAATTAATATGGGGTTATAGGGGTCACCTTCCTAGATGACAAAAAAAACAATTTAATTTAATTTTTTTGAAAGAAATCTTTACCCGCGAATATTGGAATTGGGTCGCATCCGCATTTTTAATCCGCGAATAATAAAAAAGTGAACAAAGAAAGCGCGAATAAGAAGCTTTTACTGTAAAGTTACATTTTTATTTTTTGAAAGCTTTAAAGCGTCTGGTAAAAATTAAGTATGGCAGTATTAATTATTTAATTTTTTTTTAATTTTTAGTGCTGATAGCACTGTCACTTAGAATAGTTAATACTATTTTAACCTACCTTTAGCACCTGGTACTTGTAAACTGGCCATCGGCCCAAGTTAGTAGGTATGCATACACACATAGTGTGTACTAACTAGAAATGCCACAAATATTCGGCAACTATTCGATATTCGGCCTATTTGGCCATTTTTTTCACTATTCTGTATTCGACCGAATACCGAATAGTTAATCTCGATAAAAAAGAATGCATAATATTACTTACAAATATTTTAATTTTATCTTATTAATTTAAATAATACTTAAAATCTACCAGTAGTAAGTATGATGAATGAAAACAATTTTGTGAAAAAAAAAAAAAAATTTTAGAAGATAAAAATAAAAACCAAAAACTTGGTTATTTGATTAATTCAAATAAATTTTGAGGTTATGTGAAAAAGTGTAACTAAAATCGAGAAACCGTTGTTTACCCTTAAGGATGGGTTCCCCCTTTTCCACTTCCTTACCTCAGATCGTCCGTAAGTAATTTTTCCTTTCATTTTTGTTATATTCTCTTCCTTTTCCAGGGTGTTGGTTTCAAAAATTATCGACCTTGGTCTATTAGTAAAACACACGCGAAATATTCTAAGTGTTGCCGAATATTCGTTATTCGGCCAAATCACTATTCCTAGTATCTCTAGTACTAACACTACGTTATTCTACATATACATTTTATTTCTGAGTCTATTTCATACGTGTGAAACGACGGATCTATGTCAACAGACCAATAGGACAGTTCAATTTAGCCTAAGGAAGGGAGATCATTGCCTTGACCTAGTTCTTTAATAGGAAGATGGATAGATGGGACATCGCCTTCCGACCGTAATATTGTTATTGGATTTATTTTAATATTAAAATTGTTTTAAAATGAAATCGGATATCATAAAGTTATTTTAGTCGACCCGCCCCAGCTTATGAAATAAAAAAAAAACAAAAAATATTTAAATATATTGCTACAATATAAAAATATTCAGGTTTTAAAAAAATATATTATTTTATTATCCTGCAGGAACTATGAATTTTTCAAGGATAAAAAGTTAATTCATATTATAAAGTGTCAAACATCCGAACATATAAACGTTCACAATTAAAATATCCTAGCGACCCGCTCCGGGTTCGCATAGTTTATTTCTCTACTATAATATGCATGTATTATACACAAAAACCTTGCTCATGAATCACTCTATCTAATGGTGAAAACCTCATTAAAACAGACAGCGGAAGCGTCTTCATTTTATAGTTCTTTTACCCGGCAAACGTTGTTTTGCCATATAAATTTAGGGTGGGCTACCTGTATCACTTAGGGGGATGAAAAATAGATAATAGCCGATTCTCAGTCCTACTGAATATGTATATAAAATTTCATAAAAATTGGTCGAGCCGTTTCGGAGGAGTTAGGTAACTAACGTGACACGAGAATTTTATGTATAAGATGTATAATCTCTTTCTCACAATTAAGCATGTTAAGGAAAGAATAAAACAGGAACAGTTTAAAGTAAATCAAAACAAATAGAACTGAATTACTGTTAATGTAAATGCGACACCATTTGACCAATTCCTGGATTGATGTCCAGGAAATAAAAGAAGTAATTCACTCTTAATCGAACGAATGTAAACCTCAAAATCCTTTGACAAGTATTATCTTTTTATAGATAATGAATAAAGAGCTTTATTGCATTGTAGTAGAGTTCAAATTAGATTAAATTATTTGAAGTACATTATAATCAGCTGCTGAGTTGCGCGCGATCTGTCAGTTGAGAATTGAAGCGCGAGCCCTGCGCGCGTTTCATGGGCGCACAGATTTCGCGCCCTTTTTGACGTATTTTTCGAGCAAAAACACGCGATTGAAAACCATTTAATCTGTCAAGTTTTCTACAAAATTTTCTTTTTGGTAAGTTTTTTCTCAATTGAATTTCACACAATATTATATGCAGCCATTATTATATTTCAAAAAAATTGGGGTGAGCCACCCTTATCACTTAGGGGTATAAAAATTAGATGTTGACCGATTCTAAGACCTACCCGATATGCACACAAAATTCCATAAAAATCGGTGGAGCTGTTTCTGAGGACTTTAACAAGTACCGCGACACGACAATTTTATATATTACAGATTAAAATATCGTCTATTGACTGTTGTCTATGTACATTATTGTCTTTTGTATGTTATTAACTTTTAATTTTCGGTTCAGATCGCCGTCTTCGAAATAAATAGGATTTTTTAAATTTTTTATTCAGCCATTATTTTTTAATATTGTCTATGCCTAATTATTACGTCATAATCATTACATTGATAATCTGATTTCCTACCTTTTTTGACATTTATTGTCTATTGTCTCTTTAGCTTTTATCAGTTCTCTATATTCGAATTTTAAAACGATTTAGAAGTATTTAGTTATGTTTTATTGTCTATGCCTATTAGTTATTATACATAACTACGGAGAATTATCAGCAATTTATTTCAAACTAGCCGACTCGCGTGACATCGTTCGCGTGTTGCTCCGCTCCTATGGGTCGTAGCGAGATGTTAAATAGCCCAAATTACTCCTTGTTACATCAGCTATCAGCCAGCGAAAGTCCCGTCAAAATTGGTCCAGCCATTTCAGAGATTAGCCCGAACAAACAGACAGATATGCACTTACTAAAAATCGGTTATTTTAATATTACAAACAGACACTCAAATTTTATTTATTTATATTGATAAATCTATTTTAATAAATTCTGTCCTCGTTTAGTGAAATTAGTCTTTTCTACATATCAAATCTATTCAGCTTTTAATTGTTTTTAGTTAAACTTATATAAAATTCTACCCTCGTCTCCCTGAGACTAAACTATATTAGGTAAAAATGTATTGAAATTTAATAACCTTATTTAAAAGAATTACATTCCGAATTTTTGAATATTTAAAACGTAATTTCAAACACATTAAAAATTAGTAATTGCTCGTTTTTATGATATTCATGGACACGATGTAGTTAAAAAATATGCACAACACATTATAAGGTTTTTTATTGTCATATGTTTATCATAATCGTAATTTCAATGTCAAATGAAGAATATTTTTTAGTAACTCAAGATGTAGTTAACTTTTTTTAGATGTATTTTAATAATTTTTAATTTACTCACAAGTACATTTTATAAGTTAATCTGTGGAGTAAAATTACAGATAAAGAACTTAATATATTTGTCAAATCTGAATCTCGTTGAATATAGTTTTAGAAGTTTAGCTGTAAAACATGAATACATATTTTTTTAATACTAATTTTATTGCTGATTATAATGCTTACTAAAATATTATAAATGCGAAAATAACTCTGTTTCTCTGTCACACTTTCACATCAAAGCTACTGAACCGATTTAAATGAAATTTGGTATACAGATAGTCTAGAGCCTGAGAAAGCACATAGGTTACTTTTTAATGCCAAAAATGGTCAGTAAGAGGTTCAAAGGGGGGATGAAAGTGAGCTAGAAGCTTGAAACTTATTGTTTAGGCTGTTGATTCGATGTAAATAAATATGACATACCCCCAAGGGTGTTAAATAACAATAGGGAATAGGGGATGAGAAGACACTATTCATAAAAAGTAGAATTCTGTTTAAGTTGGTGTATATTACTTAGTTATAGATAATCAGGATGGCGTTGGAGTTGTGTTAGAATTATTTTTTTAAGTTATCTAGATAAGTATATAATCATAATAAGTATATTTTCGGACATTTTACACTTATTATTACCAATATTAGGAGAACCGGAAAGTAACCTAGATTTATGTCAAACTAGAATTTATAAGGTGTAATCAGTTTTTTTAAAGAATACTAATAGATCACATACTACTAGTATTCCTTAATCCCCCCAAGTAAGCTAAATGCTTGTGTAAGGAGTGGACCAATTTGGAATCAACTTTTATCTCATTTTGGACCCTATATAACTTTACATTAAACTACTTTTACTAACTTAAGAGATCGCTTTAATAATAAATAAACATACATTTTTGTTGTTGAAAATTAAATATACTTCGTTAACTGTTTCTCCGTCTTCCTATTAAAGTATTAAGGTCAAGGCGACGGTCTTGAACATTCCATAATACAAAACGATTGTCCCATTGACTCGTTACAATGAGTTAACTCAAATAATATTTCTGTAAGATACATAGTGTATTTTATACGTTTTTGTCACCTTTCTGTGTAAGTACGTCTTTTTCCCTATCTCTCTGAAAGGTAAACAGAAAATATACATTATTAATTTTATTAAGAATATAATAGTGATAATAATCATCATCATCACGACTTTTCAATGGCCCGGGTCTGAGGGTATTAGGCCATAGTCCATCACGCTGGCCCAGTGCGGGTTGGCAGACTTCACACACCTTTGAGAACTTTAGGGACCTCTCAGGAGTGCAGGTTTCCTCACGAAGTATTCCTTTACCGTTAAACCAAGTGATATTTAATTGCTTAAAACACACATAACTCAGAGTCAGAGGTGTGTGCCCAGGATCGAACTCGGACCTCCCGAGTAAGACTTGAAGTCTCAACCACTGGTCCACTGCATAATAAATGAAAAGTTTATTTTAAATCATTTTGTATATTTGGTAGAATGACATTAGCTACAAAGAGAATTAAATGTATGAATAAAAATAAAAATAAAGAAAGGGGGGTATGAAAAGTTGTACAGAATTATCGACATTTTTAGAGCTAGAAGCTTGAAAGTTATTGTTTAGGCTGTTGATTCGATATAAATAAATATGAAATTCAAAGTTTGTAAAAGTTTTACCCTCAAGGGTGGTGTTGTCGTTGAAATTATGTTTTTGGTTGTATCAGTGTTTCTCACGGATATCATTTTAATAGTAATGAATCGAAAAGGGCAAACAGTACCTAAAACAAGTTGATCACTCTATAACTACTAAAAATCATGTAGCACTGGCCTTATTGTGGGTGGTTTTTAATGTAATTGTTAAATTTTTCCCCTCTGAATTTGATCTCATAGAACATGGGATTAGATAAGTTTTTAGACCTTTCGATTTTCATTTATATATTACGTCATTTTTCCGTGAATGTTATAAAAAAATTAAGGGGTTGTTTCTCTCTCTTTTTTACCATTAATTGTCACCCTTTTTTATAGCCCACTGCTGAGCCGGGTCTCCTCAGAATGAGGAGGGCCATAGTCCACCACACTAGCCAAATGCGGGTTGGCAGACTTCACACTCCTTTTGAGAACCTGGAGAACTCTCAGGAGTGCAGGTTTCCTCACGATGTTTTCCTTCACCGTTGAAGCAAGTGATATTTAATTGATTACACACATAACTCAGAAAAATCAGAGGTGCCCTCGAACTCAGACCTCTCGAGTAGACATCGACGTCTAAACCACTGTGCTATCACTGCTTTTTTCCATTGTTTATATTAATAATTATTCCAATAATACTGTACCTAAAACAGCTACAACCTTGGATCATTCCGTAACTCCTAAAAAAAAATAAACAAGTAGCTTTCTAAAAAATACCTTTCTAACTGTATAGGTCCTGCATATCTATGATAGTTATTATAATAAGAGTAACCGGAAACTTTGACATCTGGTAAGTCAAGATGGGGTCGACGGCCCTATTCGGCTTAGAACTCTACCGAGATGCGCTGGCGCAACCAAATGAATGCGTTTTCTAAGAACTTGATTATATCTCGTTATTCTTGTGTTATTAAAGGTAATATGTAAGGCTTTTATTTTAATGTTGGATTGTCTTGTCTTCACTAAATTTCATTATTTCTAATATATAATTAAATGAATTGTACTCAAATTAGTTGCTCGACGCCAGTACAAACAGATAATTTAAAAAAAAATGTTTTGGCTTCTATTGGTGTATAAAACCTCACACATTTTGCTTTCTTCAATATAATTAGATAAATTACATGATGATGTCCCTTCTTATAATTTTCTGTTCATAATGATCATGGGTAGGTAGCAAACTAATATCAGGTCCAGGTCTTTCTTAACCTTTCCTGTTGATGTTGATCATGAGTGGGTAGTAGTAACTTAATACCAGGTCCAGGTCTTTCTTATAATTTTCTGGTAAAGCTGATCATGAATAGTCACTTATTATCAGATCCACCTCGTTCCCATCATATTTTGGTAATCATGATCATGTAGACTTATTATAAGGTACTATAGGCTTCTTATTTTCTGTATGAAGACATTCCAAAGTAATAATAGCGTTGGGACACCGCTTGAGGCTAAGTTGGTAGGAAAGTTTGATTTGACCTGCATAACTTTAAACAATTTTAAATGAGCTGATTTTTTTTTCATTTTATCACCGTTTCCCTAACGCACGCAATGAAAGCTATCAAAAGGAATAAATTTCTCCGTATTTGCAACATTTTTAATTATGCTCCGCTCCTATGGGTCTTTCTAGATAAATGGGTTATCAAACATTAAAATATTTTTTTAATTCGCACCAGTAGTTTCCGGAAATTAGCGCGATAACCCAAACAAACAAACTCTTCAACTTTGTAACAAAGAATATTTCGTTGTTGAGAGTTCTCCATGTTCTCAAAGTTGACTATGCTATCCCCCTCCTCGTTATGAGGAGGAGACCCTGCTTAACAATGGGCCATTAAGGGGTTATCATGATATTGGATATATAGATACGTGAAAGTTTTTTTCCGTGTGAATAATAAAAAGCTTAGTATTTATAAACTGCTAGCAGCGCTTCGCGGTTTCACCCGCTATAATTTAGATAATTCACACTATATCATTATAAATTATAGCATATATGTTATTCTGATGTGTAAGCTATATTATTGTAAAGTTTCATCAAAATCCATTCAGTAGTTTTTGCGTGAAAGAATACCAAACATACATCCATCCATTCTTACAAACTTTCGCGTTTTATAATATTAGGTTGGGGAAAAAGTTTCTTCGCATTTTTTAAGAATATTCAAAACATTTTTTAATTCAGTTTATTTACATTTAACTAAAGTATGTAGGTACCATTTTGTTCGATAACTTTTTGCCATCTTGTAGGTAGGGACATGATCCCATTGCTATAGAAATTTTGGCAGACTTCTCGTGACGTTAACCTGACACTGCCTAAAGAATTCTGAAGAGACCGAAACAGGTGGATATCGGCGGATGCATTAACACCTCCCAGCCAAACTCTCTTAATTTTTGCTGAGTGGCTAAAGATGTGTGAGGCCTAGCGTTATCATGATGAAAAACCACACCCCTTCTGTTGATTAATTCCGGCCGCTTTCTCTCAACTTCTTGCTTTAATCTCATCAGTTGTTCGCAATAGAGTTCAGAATCGATGGTCCTGTCTGGTGGTAACAGCTCATATAGAACAATGCCCTTCCAATCCCACCACACACACAGCATCACCTTGTTGCGAGTTAACCCGGGTTTCGCCACAGTCTGTGAAGCCTGACCGGCCTTTGACCACGACCTTTATCGCACGTTCTTGTCGTACGTGATCTATTTTTCATCACCAGTTATCAGTTTCTTCAAAAATGGTTCGGTTTCATTACGTCGTAATAAAGAATCACAAATGAGTACACGGTTCATTAGCTTTCTTTCAGTGAGCTCGTGAGGTACCCAAATATCGAGCTTTTTTGTGTACCCAGTTTTTTCAAATGCGCCAAAACTGTTTAGTGGTCAATTCCCAGTTTTTCAGCTACGTCGTAAATACTGATATTCCGATCTTGCTCCAGTTTTTCAAAAATGGCATCATTTTTATCCGTAATAGGGCGACCAGACCGAGGTGCATCTTTGACATCAAAATTTCCGGATTGAAAACGCTTAAACCAAATTTGTGCTACTCTCACAGACACTGCACTAGGTCCATAAACATCGCAAATTTTTTTCGCGGCTTGCGTTGCATTTTTACCGTTTTTGTAGTAAAATTTTTTCACTCATCTTCACAGTACGAAAAACAAATAAAAATCACACATTTTGCTAATTTGAATTTGGAATTATCTTCTTTAAATTGTAAACTTTGAACGATACCAAAACCAGGCAGATACAAACAGTAAAGCCAAAGATATTTTATTACAAGTTCATACATACTATAATGCGAAAAGACTTTTCCCCGACCTATTATTATAATTTTGTTTACCCAAAACAAAATGCATGCAGTAGAAATAAAACAAAAATGCCATTGTAATTCTCTTTTGACATGTTAATTTTAAAACAATAAGCCAGTACAATGAGCCTCATTCAAATCGGTTCAGTGATTCTTTTGTTTACATATGGACATTAAGTATCTAGTTTATTTGAACTTCCTGTGTAATATAATCGTATATCATTGAAATGTTGGAGAATAGTTATTGTTAAAGTGATAAACTGTGATTTGTCTATTTGATATGGAAACAAATTACGTAATAAACGAAATGTTCAAAACATTAAAGAAGTAATTTTTCAATGCAATGGCAACACTCTATTGTTGATGTTGGCAGTGTAGCAACACCGTTTATAATTTTGTATTCGCGAATATTTTTTTTTTTAAATTATACCTTATAACCTCTGTTCTGATGGATTTGAAACTATCGTAGCTGTGCACATGTTGTGGTGTCGTAATGCTGAGACTCCATTGTAAAGGATTTCGTGAGTGTTTTACTGTATTACCGTCTAAAGTGTATATTATTATTGTTTTAAACATACATAGGATTGACTCTATAAACTTCTTCTCTACTATGTTGTCTATTATCTTTAATTACAATATGTATGTTAAATTTTTCGTACAAAGTCAGGGGAGTTCGCTAGTATTAGTATGTTTAAAATTATTAAAGCTGATCATATTTGAAACTTCATAATCACACATTGTGATACTGATCACATACATTCATATCAATTTCAATTCAATAGGCCATTCAGTCTAATAGCCAATTCTCTTTTAATGCTATTGAAAAACTGTCATATTGTATACATTATTTTATAATTATAATATAACGAGACCTGCCCTCGCTTCGATGAGATCTTTTAAAAATAATAACTTTTCTTGACTTAGCAATGATATAAAATTCTTCGCTGCAAGTCAAACTCGTAGTATCGATCGTTTCTTAAACTCGCTTCATCTTTGTACAAATTTAAGTTATTTTGTACAAAATATCCCCCCAAAAATTCATACACAAAATCATCCTCATTTATTTCTCTTTATTTTACTGAAAATCGCATTTAAATCCGTTGCGTGGTTTAGGAGAAAAAATCGTATAAACAGACACAGAAAAACACGCAAAAAATGACTAATGTCAGTAAAAATATGATTTTAATTAAATTATTTTAATTTATTATAAAAAATATTTGTTTTTATTGAAAAAAGTTTTATCTATTTTACATCAAAGAGTTTGGAAGTTCTTAAATAGCAGCTAGTCTCGTAATTAAATAGTTTTTGCGTATCACTCGGCGGTAAAACATTACTTATCGAAGTAAAAAGATTTTTTTTACATTTTCAGGTATTTTTAAAAAATAAATTCAATTCATTGTGACGTCACGTTGTAGTAACATAAAATGTAAAACAATTCCTAATAAGGCAATTGTTAGACGCACGCGCAGTGCTTAGAAAACAATATAATTTTATTACTGCAATAAAACCAAACATGTAATATTATTTTTACTGCATCGTTCATGATGTATTTTTTCACAACAGTTCGACCTATAATAATATAGACGCCCAGTCTTCATACAGTAGCCGGCGCAAAGTTGCGCATTGTGAGCGTACTGCGAACTGAAACGTCGCATAAGAACCAATCGCATGTGACGCGCTGCTCTCACCTCTGATAGTGATTTCTGCGCATTCAAGGTCAAACCTATACTTACGTGTCGGTAGCTATACAAATATCAAGATATCCCACGCCTACATATATATAAATTAATGTTTATGTTATGTCCCGCGAATTTTAGTACATGTTATTTTTTTTTTATGGTAGATAAGGTGCAAACGAGCAGATGGTCCACCTGATGGTAAGTGGCCACCATCGCCCATTGACATCGGAAAAACGGCTTCGGTTTCAGTGGATCCTGAGCAAGAGCCCAGAGTCCATTAGATCCGCAGTATTAATGGGATGTGGAAGGGAGGGGGTAAGTCTGGCCCATATGCGGCTCGACCGGAACGTGTCTATGACACTTGGCGGTCGGATTCGCATGTTGGTGATGGCAAGCCAGTCGGGGAACAGATCCCCTATGTTGACAAAGAAAAATAAAGTTTCGTCAGTTTTGTCGGATTTATTAAGGTATTTGATTTTTTCAAATAAATGTTTTTAAATTCCTTTCCTGTGTACAAAATTGGTCTATCGTTTTGAAACTGGGTTCACATTTAATTCAGTCATTTTGTCCAAATTATTATTTACACAAAATCATCTTTATTTATTCTTCTTTTCATCAGTATAAACTACATGAAAATGTAGTTTATACTGATGAGTAAAACGGAAATAGATCGTAATGCGTTGTGTTTAGCGCTGAATCCATAGTATTATAGATCGATGTCAAACAGGATTGTTTTCGCCTCAAGCTATCGAAAGTGCTAGAAAAAACTTGATGCGTCCTATGTTGTATGTTTGAAAAAAGTAGGAATGCGAAGGACCATTTTAAAACGAGTTGTGTGATTACAACACCATTTACTTTTATCGTAATGGGTAGTTTTTTGGTGCAACAGGGATATTTAGATTTTTTTTTTTACTAATAAGGCAGAAGTCGTTGCATGTTACTGCCTGGTAGTCACTTTAAAAAGTGTAAAAACAGTGGTTTTATTTTCGAAATAACATTTTAAACTCTATCTATATGATTAAACTTACATTTGTCTTAATTATTAATAGTATGGGAGCTATACTGTAATCTAGATAGAAGCTGAGCGTTGTCTGGGGCTCGAGGCCCAGGACCATAACCATAAACTCTCACCAGCTCGACTACTCCATCAAACAATACTACATTATTAGTCTGCGCGATATCACTTGATAGACTAACTCAATACTATTGCAATGAAAGTTATATATTGTCTACTGGAAATAAAATGAAATGAACTACCCGTGAATACTAAAATTTATAAATGGTGTTGCTTACATACTTTTTTCTACCTCGGCTCTTTATAGTTGATTAGTAATTTTTGTAAAATAGTGATTGACTGTATTTTTTTATATAATAAATAAAATTGGAGTGTCTGTTTGTAATATTAAAATAACCGCTTTTTACTAAGTGCATATGGATGTATACACGCACACACCACATATACCAGAAAAACATATTTTACAATTTTTGTCTGTCTGACATCACATCGACATCAAACTGACATCAGTTTGTTCCGGCTAATCTCTGAAATGGCTGGACCGATTTGGACGGGACTTTCATTGGCAGATAGCTGGTGTAACTAGGAGTAACTTAGGCTATTTAACATCTTGCTACGACCCATAGGAGCGGAGCAACACGCGAACGAAGTCGTGCGGGTCCGCTAGTTAAAAATAAATAATATCTTCTTCAATTTTTATTACTGATTCGGATAGTTTTTATAGATTTAAATAGGTTTTTGAATGTTTAAAGATTAAAATTTGTTTATTAAGTTAAAACAAAGGTCTTCAAGACGTCACTTAAGTGATGCATCAATTGATTATTATTTATTTGGGATTGGAAAATATTATTATAACAAAGAAGTAAACGAATTTTTAATATTTATGTTTGAATAAGTGTATTTTCTCAATAAGACAGTATAGTCACTTACTTGAGAACAGTAGACACATATTTGAAAAACTAATTCGTCGTTTCATATATAATGCCATCCATACAAATAAATAAAATTGGAGTTGTATACACTGTATATATACCAAAACAACATTTTTTTTTAACTATTTGTCTGCCTGTCTGTTTGTTCCGGCTAATCTCTGAAATGGCTGGACCGATTAAGACGGGTCTTTCACTGGCAGATAGCTGATGTAACAAGGAGTAACTTAAGCTATTTAACATCTTGCTACGACCCATAGGAGGGGAGCAACACGCGAACGAGGTCGCGCAGGTCGGTTAGTATAGTAATATGTTAGTAGTTATTATACATTATTATTATTAAATTAACGTTGTGTTAGTTGTTAAACCACTAACTAGTGTTCCCTTATTTACTTAATTCATTAGTTAAAATGAATTTAATATATGTTCGGCTAATTTTTTTTTTTAATAAATGAAACGAGTTTTCGCTTCTTATGTCTGAGGTAGAGTAGAGAGATTTATATTCTCCTACATTTATTAGCTGCTACAATGGATTGTAAAACTGTAAACAATATTGCAATAGTGACGTATTTGTCACAGCTGAGGTACACTGCAAATTGCAATTCTAAACAAACTGCACCACGTGCACGTTATCATGTAGGAAGGTCAAACTGCTCTTGAGTTCGACCTTGCCGATAACGTATGCTATTGAACGATATTACGATTTTATATTAGTCATACTCGTTTGGAGTAAAAAAAATAATTTAAATATTACGATACAGGTATACGTGTAAACATGAATTTTTGACAGGAAGCTAGTGTCTTAAACCTGGAGTTGAAGACCCAGGCGCACTATTATATTCCCGGGGAATATTCAATGGATGCCAAAATGTATACAAATAAAACCAAAATATATATTAAAATATATGTAAACGTGTAAGTTAGGCTTAGGTTAACCTAACAGATACAGAGGTTTTTGTCGCAATTGTAAGAGTTCATAGTGTTTAGTTATTTATCGATTCAGTAGCAGTGTCTACGTTGCGTCCCCCCTTGTAATGTTTTTCAATCTGCCAAGCACTAATCAATATATTTTACGATAACACCAATATATTTTATGACGGCAATTGTTATTGATAGCATAACAGATCAAAGACTGGTATATGTACCTATTTATTTTCTGAAGCCTAAAATTTGTATATAGTTGAAGAACTCCATGGCTTCATCCCACCTGCCCCATTCTACTATCGAACAGACCGGCAAACGCGACCAAAGCGAGATCGTTACATGGTGGAAATTCCTAAAGTGCGTACCAAAGGCTTTGAATCCACTTTCATTATTCGCACTGCAGATTACGGTCAAACGCTTACCTATAAACGATAAAAAAAATATAACATGTATTTGTATGTATAAATTTCTTAACGTTCATATTGTCAATGGAGTTATTGACAAAAGTTTTTTTTGCAAACACAAAGAGAGTTTTCAATAATGTTGTTAATCATACAATAATTGTACGAATAAAAAACAATATTTTTTTCGACGACTAAAAAATCTCTAACCACAATCTATTTGACATAATAAAAAGTTATAAATTTTTATTAAAACAAGTCTCTTTTATTATTAAAAAACTTTGTATAAATTAACTTGCATCAGCTTTATATTTTTAAATGTCAATAAAATTTTCTGATCTAATTTTGGATTATGTGTGTACAAACAAACAGAATTTTTTTTTTTTTATGGAACACATACTACTAGTATTCCCTTTATCCCTCCTAGTAAGCTAAAATGCTTGTGTCAGGAGTGGGCTACACCAGTAGCCCACGCCCGAACCACAACCACAGCGTTCGACGTTTTACAGCATTTAGTGGCTCCGTTTGATAACTGGCAAAAATCTATCAGAACAGAGGTTATATATTGTCTTATGTATTTTATTAAATTTAAATACTACTAAGACAGTAAATTGTAATTGTAGGGGTAGGAAACGTACCAAGTATTTCTTCTTCTGCTGTGAGATCCATATATTTCAACATGTAAGTTAGAAGGGCGAGGATCCAAGCTCCTAGAAGAAGGTACAAAAAATTTTCATAACAGAAGCCAATATTTTATTATTACAGCAAGTTATAGAGTAGATAAGAAAGTATTATTTTTGTGGTTTTGACTTTATTGAAATGTACCTAATTATCTTATAGCTTGTTTGCTTGAACGCGCTAATCTCAGAAACTACTGGGCCGATTTGAAAAATTCTTTCAGTATTAGATAGCCCATTTATCGAGGAAGGCTATTGGCTATATATCATCACGCTACGACCAATAGGAGCGGAGCTACACGCGGATGAAGTCGCGCGGGTCGACGCGAGTGTGTTATAAATTGTTTCGTAGATATAATTGAAATAAAATAAAGGGAACTACTCGCGAATACTTAGTTATAAACGGTGTCGATAGTTTTCTTACGAATGAATATATTGTATACGTACTGTTATTGTACGAATAGACTTCCAATATAGAAAGTGACACTCAAGGTTTTGTTTGGAGTAAAAAGTGACAAAGCGGTAGTTAACGTCCAAGTGTACCGTAACTACTGCGTCACGGGAGTACAGATGAAAGTGAAATGCGTGGTAATTTCATTGTGTAACGGTCAAAGATTTTACTACGTAATATTACATCTAGGGAGTTTATGGAATCATCAATGGATATTTTTGAAGTAATTTTTTTATAAAAAACTTTATTTTCTTTCATATTATTTATCACATCAAAAAAATCTAAAGAAGTAAAGAAAGAAATATTTTAAGTATTTAATATATAAAAAAAATATTTTTGGTATTTTTTTATAACAAAATATAATCATTATTTTTTTATTTCGAAAATCGCTCGAGAAGAGCTCAAATGACAGAATTATTTTTGTAGTATTAAAAGGATTCCTGAATAAAGAAAAAACTTCACGAGGAAATATTTCATATATTGGCCCGACTATGTAATATCTACACTGCAAACTAAAAAGCTATGTAAATATGTATTTATTTATTAAATGAGAAGTCTAGGGATGGTAAAATCATTTATGCGTAAGAAGTCTGTTTTTTTTCATGGTTTCTTTTTTCTGTTTGGAACCACTGATTCCAGGATGACGAATATTTTCAGATTCAAATTAGCCAAATGAGAAGGTATATCTCGGGGATTTAAATGACGAAAAGGAGGAGGAAGAGAGGGGAGCATTGGAGAACACTACAAGGCGGATGATATTGAATGTGAACTATTGGGTGAACGCAACGTAGATACTGCTACTGAACCGATAAATAATCAAATATAATCTCTAACAATTACGAGAGAAACTTAAGGAGTACCCTGGACTTATGACCAAGGTATAGGTTTAAGGATATCCTTTAAGTGATCACAACACTCGCTTCTACTGCCTAGGCTCTCTGTTTAAACCAAAGGTTCAATATCATTTAGTGTTCTTCAATATTCCCTTTCCCTCCTTCCTTCACATAATTAAAATCACCGAAATATAAATCTAAATAAATTAAATGATCATCAGAACCGATCTGCTTTTTAACATAGATTTATTTTATATGTGTTGTCATTATTTTTTATTTTATTTTTTTATCAAAAATTAGTCAAAATCCGTTCAAACGCCACAACAACTGGCCTCACGAAAAAACATCACGGAAGAATATCTGTATGTTCACAGGTACGGAACAGTGTGATGAGTGGGGACTATTTTGGAATCACGATCATTTTAATATGTTATTGTTACCACCCTGTCTTATTGTAAGAGTTAGTCGTAAGGTGATCTGTGAATAGAAATTCAACGTCTGAGTATGGAAAAAGTCCATGAAATCTCATCTTGTTTATGAAATTTTGAATACTTTCTAGGTTCCAGTTGTTTTATTTGTTCAAACTTAGGTATAGAAGAATATGACTAGACGTCCACATAACTTTGGGGATATCTTGTTCAGACTGGCTATTTTTAATGGTAAATAGGGTTGCAAACGAGCAGATGGTCCACCAGATGGTAAGTGGCCACCATCGCCCATGGACATCGACAAAATAAGAGATATCCTCCTATTGACATTAGCAGAACAAGAAATATCCTCTTGTTTTGTCGATGCGATGCATTCTCGAACATAGAGTAGGAAGGGGGAGTGAAGAAAAAATACTGCGACAGCGGACCCTGAGCAAGAGCCCAGAGTCCACTATCAGCATTTAGTCATCCAGTCGGGTAACAGACCCCGTACCACCTAAGGGGTGCTGGGTTACTCGGCTCCTACGAGATGCTCTCCCAGCGGCAGAGGGGAATAGAATTCTAACCGGTCCCCTCACGGGTGAAGTTATTTGGTTGTCTGACTAGATATCTGCTATTTATCAGGAGACACGATATTCTGTACTTCATATATCACGTTTTGCCCTTTAACCTTTGACGCGTCACTGTGTTATTTACATTGAATTAAGTTCATTCTGCATTTACTTACCCATAAATTATTACAATAGGCATAATGTTTTATTGAAGTTAAATTTCAATGAAATCGTTAATTAGGCTTAGGTTAACCTAACCTTAGGTTTAAACAGAGAGCCTGAGCAGTGCAGGTGAGTGTTTCTTATATCCTGTCGTAATTGTAAAAGATCATCATGTTGTCTCTGTCAACGTTGCGTTTACCCAATTGTCCCTTTAATATCACACATTGTAGTGTTTTTTAACATACCCCGTCTCCTCCTTCTCACCTTTTTTCTCCGTTTTTTTCTTTATTAGTTCAAAAAATTGAGGATCCTGCAATCGACTAAGTTGTCGGGGTGTCAAGATATCTAAACGTCTTATTAAGTGTTGCTATCACTTGGTTATGTAATACTTTACATTTACTTACTATTTGGGATATAAATGAATGTTTCTCCGAGTCTATGTAGATAAACGGTCATTAACATTTACTTGTCAGCTGTTATATAATATACAGTTCCTGTTTTGACTACGTCCGTGTGATTTTTGACGTTTGTCCTTATTAATACCGTAAAATAGATTTTAAAGTCTCGTGAATTAATTATTATAATCTTGGTTCTTAACAATAAAAAATATTCGTTGAATTTAATGGACAGAAACAATCCGAATTTTATTTTTATTTTTTGCTCTATTATTTATTAGCTGATACAACAAAACCATTTTAAAACTTTTACTTTACAATTTTACATCGATCATGTTACCATACACAGTCTACAATTTAAAAAAATTACCACAGTTTACCACAAAATTTAATTTAGTCTAAATCCTATAAAAGTTCATTAGAAAATCATTTACAGTTAGATAGAGCATTTTAACACAAAGGTTAGTAATAATCCATGTTTAGAGAGCGCATGCGCAGTGAGAAAGTCGACACATGCGTAAATCATTAACATGACAATATCTTATGAATGTTGTTCTTATATTTATGAACTACTAGTACTCAGAATTGTTCCAGTGTGAAACTCACTCACAACTCCGCTTTATCAGGTATTAGCTGCACCCCGCGGTTTCACCCGCTATATTTTGGAAAATTCACTCTATATCATTATAAATTATAGCCTATATGTTATTCTGAAGTGTAAGCTATATTATTGTAAAGTTCCATCAAAATCCATTCAGCAGTTTTTGCGTGAAAGAGTACCAAACATACATCCACACGTCCATATATTTTTACAAACTTTCGCGTTTATAATATTAGTAGGACTAGCGACCTGCTCCGGCTTCGCACGGTTACTTTCTCTACTATAATATGCATGTATTATACATATAAACCTTCCTCTTGAATCACTCTATTGCTGAAAACCGCATCAAAATCCGTTGCGTAGTTTTAAAGATCTAAGCATACATAGGGACAGCTGACAGAAGGTATACAATATGCAATACTTTTTTGACGTAAACCCGTCCTGGTTTCGCCAGTTTTCTGTTCGCTATATCACCGTATCGCTATATTACTACATCACTATTTAACTCATCGATATATTTTACATATTAGCTGGTGCTCGCGATTTCGTTAGCGCAGGATCTGATAATAGATTACACACAAAAGGTATACATATGTCAGAACAGAGAGACGAATTGAATGAATGAAGTGATCGAACCTTACGATTCTGTAGTTTTTGGACAGGAACCCAGGCAGTGCCTTGGACTTGTGACCAAGGTGTAGGCTTAAGGGATCCCTTTATGTAATTACGACACTCACCTCCACTGCCTGGTCTCACTGTTTGTCTGAGATTAGATTAACATAAGGCTAACCTAACCTAAACCTAACCTAAGGTTGTGTTAACACATCTAAATACAATGTAGGGACTCATAATAAATAAGACGTAAGAACTCACATGATCCTTAGTCCGATATGTCCAATATCCGTGATGCGACACACTATTTGTTACATTTTAACTCCAGGTGATGTTCACTCAAAGAGACTTGTCGAGAGACTAAAGTGTACTGCGTCAGTCGGGGAATATAAAGGGTCAATGGTAACAATGCCCCTCCACTAGTGGGGGCGTCCCGATTAGTAAATAATCTTTTACTCGTTTGACACTGTTAAAAATCGTTAAATATTAAAATGACGCGACAGAAGTATTGATTAATTTTCTTTATTATTATCCGAAGTAAATCAACAAATAAGAAATATGGCCCTGGCGTTCCGATTAATCGATAATCGATTACTAGTTTGAAGCTATCAAAAATCATTGAATAATGTGCCGTAGATGTCGCTCGTATTGCGATTATTCGACAATCGTTTACTCGCTATCTAAAATCGTCGAATATTAAAATGACGCGACGCAAGTGACAACAAGTCCCCTTTATTATTATTCTACCCTAACTATAGCCCAACACGACCTTCACTATTATCCTACCCCAGCTATACCCCGACACATATATATGCTGTCACGGGGTTTTATTTAGGACTATTTAAGATAAACTTTTCAATCATACAATATATACGTGAAGCTCTAACGGTTGTGGAAGCGCACGCCAGAATAGCTCGCAATAATTATAATCGTTATATGTATTTTGAATAATTGACACTATATATATATATATACATGTCGGGGATTTTAAAACGATGTGAAAGGAAATGGCACGAGGAAGGTGGGGAATATTGGGGAACACTAAAAGGGGGTGATGGTATTGAATGGAATATTGGGTAAACGCAACGTAGATACTTCTACTGAACCGATACATGATCAAATATGATCTCTAACAATTACGAGAGAAACCTAAGCAGTTCCTCGTACTTGTGACCAAGGTGTAGGCTTAAGGAATTAATTACGACACTCACCTCCACTGCTCAGGCTCTCTGTTTAAACCTAAGGTTAATCGCACGTAAACCTAACCTAACACAAGACGAGGTAATTACATTGTATGGTACTCACGTGACCTTGATCGGACAGCACTCCTAGCACTAACACAACACTATCACTATTTTGATACTACTTCACTTCTTGAGAGACCGCGCACGACTAAGACTTCAGTCAGACTGTCGATGACATATAAAGGATCGAGGGTCGAGACTGTCAAAACAACGGAAGTGACCACTACCCTACTCCAACGCCATAGATAGCGATAACGATTCGATTAATCGATAATCTTTTACTTATTCTCCGACATACATTATAAATTATAGCCTTTGAGTTATTCTGATGTATAAACTATATTATTGTAAAGTTTCATTAACATGCATTCAGTAGTTTTTGCGTGAAAGAGTAATAAACATACATAGTAGGGTTGATTAATAAACATCTAAATATACAAACCTTGACATTTTTAATATTAGTACAATTTATAATCTGTATAATTTTTATATCCTGTGTACATTTTGACAGGCGTCTGTGCGTCAATCAACATCTCCCCTCCTATTCCCACACCTGCTAATCAATATATTGATTTGTCTCGCGTCTCGCTTTAACCTTGTCAGTCGTTGACAGTCGTTTCAATCAGTTGAATGCATTTTTATTTCATTTGACAAATTGTTATTGTGTTTGAGCTTTATAAAACTATTTACTCGGTAAGTTAATCAAAAAACATTTAATTTTCAATATATCGTTGTTAAATTATAATTATTACTCGCTGCGCCTCACGGTTTCAGCCGCTTTATTTTGGATAATTCTCACTATATCATTATAAATTATATAGTGAGAATTATATAAGCTATATTATTGTTAAGTTTCATCAAAATCCATTGAGTAGTTTTTGCGTGAACGAGTAATAAACATTACATTCTTATAAACTTTCGCGTTTATAATATTAGTAGGATTATTATATTCGGAAGGACTTTCCAAGTGCTGACGCAACGAAGGGTGGGGAGAGGATGTGGGGGGTCCTCTCTATTAATCACCCCTACTCCCCTATGCCACCGACTTATATTTTAGGAATAAAAGGGGGAGGAAGAAAAATTATTCCTGAACATAGTTGACACCTAGAAAGTGAGATTCATGCGTTTACGACGGAAAACATATTTTATTATTATCCCGTAGGAACTGAATTTTCCGGGATAAAAAGTAGCCTCTATGTTAATCCAGGTTATAAAGTATCTGTGTACCAAATTTCTTGGAAATCTGTTCTCCCATTTTTGTGTTATTGAGTAACAAACACATTTACAATTAAGACTTAGTATTAAGTAGTGTTAAGTATGGGTTATATATACGCAGATATACAACATAACAGCTTGTTTACAAGAGTATTACTCCCGAGGCTTATACATTAGATACAGAGCTTAAGCATTACGGCTTGATTACTCTATATGTAATAAAAATGATTTCTGTCATGGCGGAGTATTTCAACAATGTAAATTAGAACTTATCATGTAAAAAATATTTTTTGAAGTATCGACATACAATTTGGTGTTTTAATATCGTTATTTTCACTGATAAGGAAGCTTACTTTGTTATTAGAGCCACTATACGTCCTGACAGGTGCATCCCATGCGCGTGCGCAATGTTTAATGAACACACCTGCTACGTTTATTTATAACGTCATTGTGGACTACTCAGAAACTGGGAAGAGCTTGATTGGTTTCCCAAAATATCCTTGTCAAGCAGTAAACGGCGATGAGAATATCTTTAGTGTTATTCAGTCTACTTCCTTCTAACTACTTCTCTCTACTTTATTAATTAAGCACAAGCATGGGTTGGCTAGAAGAGATGAACTATAGTCTATACGCAGACCAACAGTATGCAGGCTTGACTAGAATATTCTCCTGGGGGTTATACTTTAGACTCAGAGCTTCAGCGTTACTGCTAAAATACTCGCGATATTCTAATAATTATTCTCTCCTGACGGCGTATTTATTTTGCAATCCCTACTTCTTCGATTGATGTTTATCAGTTGTCCAACATTCAAGGAAGTAAAAATGCTATTCATATCAATGCTACCAACATCATAAACAACAGGATGCTACTCAAATTATTAGTGTTGCCAACATCACAATTAAAATATGTTAAGCTCTTCTTGTATTAAAGATTCAAAAGAACATGATGTTAAATGTAATAGTTTTCAATTACATGTTACCATGGTAACTACATCGTTACCATGACAACGGTATTAAGGCAGAATATACTTACTGTAAATTTACAATGTTTGTCTATGATAAAATCCATAATGGATTCGTAGATAGATGGATGGATCGATAGATAGATGGATCGTGATGAAATTTAGCTCACTGTGTCATTTGGACTAACTTAGTAATATATAGTAGACTGTGTCAGAATAAAGATTTTTTTTTGAGTGAGTGACATTTAAAAATTTTCTTTGTTAGACAAAAAAAAACCTCCTAAAAGACAAGCTTGATACCTTGAAAATTGAGCTGGCGCATGGGGGGTCCCCTTTCCCATTTAAAATACATTGAAAAAAACCTTTTTTCTTTATTTTCTTTGTAAATCGTCGAAAAGTTTTTTTTTCAAATTTTCCTTTTTGTTATCTTGTAGGAAATTAAATTCTATACAAAAAAGGTTTCTTTAATTTTTTCGCTAAACGCATAGGGAGAAAGTTACAGGGCTTTAAAAAACGAAAATTATAAAAAGCAATTTTTCTATTAAAATAAAATTACACTGTTTTACCGAATGCATTAATTTTTTTTAATATATTTTCACTTCTTGATTGAATAGAAAAATTGATACGCACTTTTTTGACCTTTTATAATTTTCGTTTTTTAAAGCCCTGTAACTTTTTTCCTGCAGTCTAATATATAGTTTGTATGTCGATTGATCTCAATATTTATTATGTAATATAAATGTCATGTAAATTAATTTATTGACATAACACTTTCAACTCTTTTGTTATCTAAGTTGAGGATTACCATCTAATAGATGGCGCTGTGTTAAGATATCAAACTTACGTAACATTCTGTGTTTTCTGTTACTTTTAATTACAGTAACACACCTTTGACTTTTCAGTTATGTGTGTTTTAAGCAATTAAATATCACTTGCTCTAACGGTGAAGGAAAACATCGTGAGGAAACCTGCACTCCTGAGAGTTCCCTAAAGTTCTCATAGGTGTGTGAAGTCTGCCAATCCGAACTGGGCCAGAGTGGTGGACTATGGCCTCCTCATACTGAGGAAAAGACCCGGCTCAGTAGTGGGCGATTAACAGGTTGTGACGATGATGATGAATGGTTTATTGGAACTTCTGTAGGAAGGACGAAAATTCTGATAAACAAGTTGTACTTCCTTAGATCTTTTAGTGCAGTTATTGAATATATATTTTGAAGGACAGTTAACAAATTATAATAGAAATGAAGGAGCGTATGTCCTTGACACGCCCAGACAAGTGTCACGCTTTTTAAACAGATATAATCTGTTATTTGGTTACTTTTTCTCACGCACTGAATTGTTTTTGTGGAATTGCGGTGCATTTCTTGCAGCTATCAAGTGCGACGTTTGCTAATTTAAACTCTTTTCGATTTAAATATGGCGGTAATGAATTTGCGTTTGTTATCTAGAAGAATCTCTATGTAAATAAAATTGTATCAAATGGTATAAATTTTTTTTTTTTAAAGTTATTGTTGGGATAAAGTTTGTATAAAAGAAAAAGTCAGTACCAGTACCAGTTCCACTAAAAATCAGTGACATACTGACGCATTATAAAAAAATATTTAATTTTCATTATATTGTTGCTAAAATAATACTAATTATTATAATATATCATCCCACAGGAACCTGACTTTTTTCTGGATAAAAAGTTGCCTATATGTTAATCCAGGTTATTAATTATATCTGTGTGCCAAATTTCATTGAAAAAAAAAACCCCAAAATTCTTTACATAACATATTAAGGTGGTGACTTCTGACATAAATCTATCGAAATAGAGGTTATATTGTCTTGTTATATATTGTTACGTGGGTATAAGAAATAAAATAAAATAAACTACTCGCGAATACAAAGTTATAAACAGTGTTGCTAACTACACAATGTAGTAAAACATTTTCATGGAAATACAGTTTTTTTATTCAAAATCAAGGGCTCTATATTTACTTTAACACAATAGAATAATTAAAAAACTCCTTAGAAGTTGAAATGCTTATCATCCCTTTGTTGATACGGATGTGTGAGCTTCGCTGTTGACTCTTCTTAGATGAATGGTTTTATCCGAAAATGTAATCAGTTAGTGACCCCAGGGCCGTTGACTGATTAGTTGTAGGTTGGGTTTCCGGTCAACTTATCCTTTAGACAATATAAGGATAATTTATTTTATTATATTTTAATACAACTTTGCTTTTAACACGATCAATCTATACACACAGATTTTAAAAATATTTTAAAATTACCAACAGTTTTATTAACAAGATTTTTTTTTGTTTCAGGTTAAACCTCATCTATCAGCAGCAATTTATTCATGTAAGTATGTACATATATGTTTGTTATCTTAAGCTATTATATACAATTGTTTTTGGGAATTATCTATTATAAAAAAATGTAAGTTATCATTCCTTCTTTCTTGATCAGATAAAATTCAAATCCTTTATATAAAATAATACAGATATAACTTAAATAAATTACACACAATGTATCCTGAAATACTTTGATGTTGAAATTTTATCAATAACATCCTTAGTCCATTGAATAGTCAGACAAGTGTTGTATCTTTTATCCAGACATATTTAATGTTAAGTGTATAATTCGAATAATCCATAAAAACCTGAAGGATGAGAGGTGTTTTAAAAAAAAGCAAAAGAAAATTACTAAAACTCAAGTCTTAAAATATAATAGGAATTCTTTCATCTTTAAAACGTGATAGTTTAGTTTACGTCACAAACATAACATCCAACCGGAAGTGTTTGTGTTTCAGAGCAAAGGGAGCACACCCTCAAACCCTCACCCTTAGTCAAAAATAGATGTATTATAAACAGACATACATTACAGATACAGACGCATCATTGTACCATGTGAAATAACATCTTGTAAGAAAGCTTACTATCATTATTTTAAATGCTTAATAACATCATGATAAAAGTAAAAAAGGGCAAGTGCGAGTGTCTTGCAAACTGAGGGTTCCGTACAATTTTAATTAAAAGACAAACTTAACTTTGCCGTCAGAAAATTGTTGTACCATACATCAACATAGGTCATAGTCAGTTTACCAACTGTAATAAGTTTTTTATGTGTTTTTAGGATTTAGTACCCGAAGGGTAAAAACGGGGCTATGACTCCGCTGTCCGTCTGTCTGTCGTCAGGCTGTATCTCATGAACTGTGATAGCTAGACAGTTGAAATTTTCACAAATGAGATATTTCTGTTGCCTCTATAACAACAAATACTAAAAACAGAATAAAATAAATATTTAAGGGGGGCTCCCATACAAAAAACATGATTTTTACGCCAAATATTGGTTTTTGGATTATTTCCTTAACGTGTGCTCAAGCATTGTTTCTCACTAAATTTTTTTTTGGCTGCATCTCTTGATTACGTTTACTTAGAAGTTAGATAACTAAATAATAATAATATTTTGAAATTAAAACAATTCTGTGTAACCAGCACTTGAGTCGTACAGATATAAAATCAATATAGGGTTACAAACATCTGGTACACCCACCCCTTATTTCTATAGATTTAGTGCGCATGCGCAGGCCAGTTTTGTTATAGTGAAAGCATTATTGTGACACGCGACATGAATGGAATTTAGACGTGAAATTTTTCTATTTTGTATTATATTACCAACACTAATGCTGACATTAAGATCGATAACGTTTGTTGTATTTCCTTACTCACCAATAATAGAGACGTAACTTTTGATTTCTATTTGTGTTAAATATCTTCTACTTCGAATAAGTGGGGATTGCAAAATAAATACGCCGTCTCAACAGCCAACTTGCGACCACCAGCATGAATCCAATCGCCAAGTGTCATAGACGCGTTCCGGTTGAGTCGCATGTGGGCCAGACTTACCGCCTCCCTCTCCCATCCCATTAATGCTGTGGGTCTAGTGGGCTCTGGGCTCTTGCCTAAGGTCCGCTGAATCCGCATCATTTTTCTTCTTCATTCCCCCTTCCCACTCTGTCTTCGGGGATGCAACGCATCGACAAAAAGAGAGAGTGTTTCTTGTTTTTCCGATGTCCATGGGCGATGGTGAGCACTTACCATCAGGTGGACCATCAGCTCGTTTGCACCTTATCTATTATAAAAAAAAAAATTAGCAGTAGTGCTGAGGATTTGAGTCTTAAAGTATAACCCTCAGGAGAATATTCAAGTCAAGCCCTCATACTGTTGGTCTGCGTGTAACTAATTTATTACAAACTTATGGAACTTTTATTAACATTTAATTTGCAATAAAAATAGTTTTCGTCTATTGAGTTGAGTGAGTGTATGAATCGAGATGAGTTTAATAGTTTCTGAGTTTATTAAAACAGAGAAATTTTTTATTAGACTATTTTTTATAAAACTGTTTGCCATATCAGGAATGCATTATTATATTTAAATTTTATCAAATTAATTTAATCTACATACTAAAAATTAATTAATAAATATAGTTAAATATTAACAATCACTAGTTAATCTAATTCTAAATCCAAAATGGCGGTCGGTCCAAGATGGCGGACATTTTATTTTTTGTATTCGCCGAAGATAGGGATGATATTTCACGTGTAACGAAAGAATTTGCTGATTTTTTAAGTATTAATTTATTTTATTACATAACAGTTGGAAATAATATTAAATAGTATTTACTATATTAAAGTAACAATTTGCTTTAACATTGAGAGGGGTGAGCAGGAGTGCCAGATGTGTAAGCAGGGGTGAAGGAAAGACAATATCGATCTTATAGCCCCATTGATTTAAACATTTCGTGTGGGATTACCGTGGGGTATTGATTTTGGGGTTGTTTTGTTATATTAGGGGAAATGCATGCGTGATTCTGCATAGTTTTGTTTGATCCAGTAATAAATATTCGTATTATTGAAAATAAATCAGTGAAATATTATTCTGCGTTCTGTATGTTAAAAGTTGTCCGAATGTCTGTCTAACAAGACCCGTTTTCTATGGAAGGCGTGGAGGTATCAAATTGAAATTAATATCATATACTCAAGCCTGCAGCCTCTTAAAGCTGTCAAACAATCAAACTTTTAAATTAACTCAATAAAAAGATACAGCCTTTAATGTGGTTCCAAATTATAGAGTACTTCCGGATGACCTAGAGTCATGAAATTTAGCATTAGGCAAGTACAGAAAAAAAATTGAAAACTGTACATTTCTAGTTACATCACCAAAAAGCTAACGATGTTATAATAATTCTTTTTATAAAGTAATTTTAGATACAATGTTTACTTAATTAGGACGTAAAAAATATGTGATAGTTATATAAATATTATAGACTAGAGGCCCGTCCCGGCTTCGCACGGGTGGATAATTTTTTTTTAACATTTTGGCTCCCGCATTTTGTCGCTCCTCTATCGCCGCGTTACTCGCTGCGCTGCGAGGCACTGCACACCGCGCCGGCGGCCCGTCTGGGATTATTTTTTATTTATCTTGATATTTTTATTTCGTAATATCTTTTGACTGGAATGTCCGATTTCAATAATTCAAAAAGTAATTAACAGGTATTGAAACAGTCTTCATTACGAAATAATTTATTTGGATAAGAATTAATACAAAGTTATGGAAAACATGGTCTGATTTTGATAGGCATTTTTATCAACTATTAAAATGTAAAAAAGTAGTTATAGTGACTTAACTACAATAGTTGGACATATGGTCTCGCGGAGTTTTTTGTAGATATTGATACGTTCTATAATATTGTAAAACATTTTTTTGTTCTATCATCAATACTTTTCGCAGCGCATGCGATGAAAGATATTTTATGGCTAATTTTTTTGCACCTTGTGTTGGTTTTAGTGAGAATTTCTGGGGATATCTAATTTTTTCTTGTAATAAATATAGCCTATGTTACTCAGGGATAATGTAGCTTTCTAATGGTGAAAGAATTTTTGAAATCGGTCCAGTAGTTTTTATGTTTATTCGTTACATACAAAAATACAAAAATCCAAAAATACAAAAATACAAAAATACAAATCTTTCCTCTTTATAATATAAAAATAAAAAATAAAAATATTATAGAATTATAGAAAAGAGCTTCTTACTTGACTACTAAATTTTCAATATATTGTTCTCTATAAACCAAAAATAATTATTCAAATTTGTCTTATATTTATCAGATTAGCGTAAATTACACACAACACTTAAATGCATATACAAACAATAAATCAGAGTTAAAGGAAAACATGCATTTAAATATTTCTACTATGCCAACAACGACATCGAGTATCCGATAATTTATCTAGTAACTTCCTATTGTTATATTATACATAGTATATCGACATTGACATACTTACTCGCCCGTTCTAAATGCTAATATAATGAATTAATATAAATACCTTAGTTATGCTGCATTCCGTGCAAACTGCTGTGAAATAAAATATGATTTTCTATTGTATAAATTACTAGTCGACCCGCCTCGGCTTCGTTTGTGTAAAATTCACAACACGTATATTTTATATGATTGATTAATTATTGTATACTTTATTGCACATAAAATAAATACAGTATTACAGACTTAATAGGACGCAATATATAATTATAGTGTGCAAAGGTGGTCTTATCGTTTTAAGCAATTTCTTCCAAACAACCTTTTCTAATGGAAGAGTGCGTAGCGATGCATAAAGTACACATTCATAAACTTACATACTTACACACATATCTAGACACATACCTACATATATATGTCGGAGCATAGTAAAAGATTATCGATTAATCGAATCGTTATCGTTGTCTATGGCGTTGGAGTGGGGTAGTAGTCACTTCCGTTGTTTTGACAGTATCTACCCTCGACCCTTTATATGCGATCGACAGTCTAACTGAAGTCTTAGTCGTGCGCGGTCTCTCAAGAAGTGAAGTAGTGTCTAAATAGTGATAGTGTTGTGCAGTGTTGTGTTAGTGCTAGGAGTGCTGTCCGATCAAGGTCACGTGAGTACCTTACAATGTAATTACCTCGTCTTATGTTAGGTTAGGTTAGCCTTAGGTTAGGTTAGCCTTGTGTTCGGTTAGGTTTATGTGAGATTAACCTTGGGTTTAAACAGAGAGCCTGAGCAGTGGAGGTGAGTGTCGTAATTACGTAAAGGAATTCCTTAAGCCTACACCTTGGTCACAAGTCCAAGGCACTGCTTAGGTTTCTCTCGTAATTGTTAAAGATCATATTTGATCATTTATCGGTTCAATAGGAGTATCTACGTTGCGTTTACCCAATATTCCACTCAATACCATCACCCCTTTTTAGTGTTCCCCAATATTCCCCATCTTCCTCCTTCCATCTCCTTTCACATCGTTTTTAAAATCCCCGACATATACATAAATATAAACATACATACATACATAAATAACTAAATAAGTACAAACATACATATGATATTATATAATACAACAATAAATAAACATGATAATCATTGATGGTGATGACATGATTTATATGTTTAATTTTCAACATATTTCTCTACATGTTTACAACAAATTTCAAGCCTTTTTTCGGGATAAAAGGTAGTCTAAACAATTTTCTAAGCTGTAGTGTATCTTTATACCAAATTTTATCAAAATCGGTCCAGCAGTTTTTGAGTTATAAATGGTGTAACTAACCCGACTTTGTTTTATAAAATATACTATCTGATCCGTCCTCGTTTTGCGAAGACATATCGGACGACAGCTTAAAGTTTTATCAAAATCGTTTTATCATTTCTCACCTTTTAAACCTTGGACTTTTTACAAATATTTCAAAACCAAAATAAGCCAAGTCGGTCCAGCTGGTTTCGAGCTTTAGCGAGACTAACAAATATCAATTAATTTTTACCTAATAATGTACCTAAGAAGGTAGATATTTTTTAAAGGAAACAAACTGATTATCTCGAGCATTATCGCAAACTAGCCTATCCGTGCGACTTCGTCTGCGTCACATAAGAGAGTACCTATCATACGTTTACGCAACGTACGCAACGAAAGCTACGAACTCTAGCATCCCAGTTTCTGCATTTTTCATGCTCCGCTCCTATGGGTCGTAATGTGATGTTATATAGCCTACAGCCTTCCTCGGGAAATGGGTTATGCATTAAAAAAATCATTAGTAGTTCTTCCTGAGATTAGAGCGTTTAACCAAACAAAGAAACTCTTCAGCTTTATAATATTAGTATAGATACCATATTATAAATTAAATTAGTCGACCCGCCCCGGTGCAATTTAACACGTATATTAAGCCGTAACCGCTATGTCCTTGCATTTTAAATCTGTAATATCTTCGAAAATATTAATTTAAATTTTATGCTGTAAAGGGCCATATTGATCTATATTAAATGCACAATGTATTTAGAGAATTTAATTAGATAAGGATTAATGCTGTATTGCTTAAAATCGCTTCGTAAATAAGCCATTATTTCTCGTAAAAAGTAAAGGATAAAAAATGGTTACTGTGTGTTATACCTAAGAGATAGATATATACCATCGCAGACTTTTTTGTAGACCTTTTTAAGGTGTACAATACTGTAGTACATTATTTTGATCTATCTCGTAGGGTTGAGCCAGCGTTTGCAATGTAAGCGCAAAAAATGTGTTTATTCACGACATTACATTAGAAACCTCCAAAATTATCAGTGTTTCTCTACTATATTATGTATGTATTAAACATATAAACCTTCCTCTTGAATCAATCTATCTATTTAAAAAAACCGCATCAAAATTCGATGCTTAGTTTTAAAGATTTAAGCATACATAGGGACAGCATACATAAAGACGCTGTAAAAGACTGACTGAATGATGAATTACTATACAAATGTTCAACAGAAACACACATCTTTAATTGTATTGGCTTCTTGTTTAGCAATTAAATAGACAAGTTATTAATAAAGCGATAATTTGTTATGGAAACAACAGCCATGCATTGGCACCGTACGCGAAGTACAAATTGTCTAAAATGCAGTTTAGTGTTTTGAATGCAATTGACATTACGACGATATGCATTCATGATATAAATCATAGCAATCTATTGTATTATTGATAAGATTTTCGTTTCATATCTATTGTTTAATCGGTGATGAAAGTGTGATAAAATGTTAATCAAAGGTTATTTAATTAAGAAATATACAAACATTTTATATACAGAAATATAGTTACCGAGACAATTTAATAAATATGTCGGCGTATAAATTGGCTTAGGCTTAAATAGTGAAACTGTTTCCCTTAAGCCTACACCTTGGTCACAAGTTCAAGGCACTGCTTAACTTCCTCTTGTAATTGTAAGAGATCATATTTGATTATTTATTACTGAACACAGTGGCAGTATCTACGTTGCGTTTACCCAATATATAAATATGGCCTCTCTTCTCCTCCTTCTCATCATAAATCCTCCAGTAATATAAATTTAATATATCAGAATAAAGTAGACTGTTACCTCGTCGTCTCAGTCGTTGGACGTCCACTGCTGGACATAGGCCTCACCCATGAGTTGCCACCTAGAGCGGTCATGTGCCCCTTGGATCCAACGACTGCCTGCGATCCGCTTGAGGTCGATGGTCCACCTAGTGGAGGGCCTTTCAAAGCTGCGCATTCCGGTGCGAGGCCGCCATTCCAGCACCTTTTTCCCCCACGCCCATCGGCTCTTCGAGCTATGTGTCCCCCCATTGCCACTTCATCTTTGCGATTCTCTTAGCTATGTCGGTTACCTTGGTTCTTCTACGGATCTCCTCATTTCTGATTTGATCTCGTAGAGATACTCCGAGCATAGCTATCTCCATCGCCCGCTGAGTGACTCTGAGCTTTCTTATGAGGCCTATAGTAAGCGACCAAGATTCGGAGCCATAAGTCATTACTGGCAACACGCACTGTTAAAAAAAAACCCTTGAAGTATCCTTCATTTAAAATTTCATTTATTGTTGGTCTTTTTTATATAAAATGGAAAATTAAAGCTTAAACGGAAAACGCTTGCACTCCACAAAACTTACACTTATACTCGACACGTAAATATGAGGAATTCATCCAAGCGATTTCATACAGTTAACATTGCCTAAAGATGTACTACTAATGTAGTTTAGTGTAGTAGGCTTAACTTATTGAGGATCACTCAGGACAGTAGAGGTGTTAAAATTTTTTTAATACATTTTGATATAACACCTTTAGCTTTTACGTGAGAAAAATAAATACACCTCAGCGAAGCGAAAATTAAAATAATATCACCACGATCGTAGAGTAATCGAACCCGGAACACAAACGTTCGTACTTCATACCATCACGTATTACGTTACGTGTAACGTAATACTAGTTGTAATGTATAAATACTTATCGATGTTATGCGAAAGATGAACAAATTATAGGGTCATTTTGTAAACAAGCTCGAGTGTCTACACTGTGGTTCTGTAGTGCAAAAATTAGGCGTCTCTGATTTCTCTGATTAATATTTTTTTTCCATTGTTTGTCTTTTTAATACCATGATTATAAGCATTTAAAAAATTAAGGAATGACATAGATCCCGTAATCGCTACATAGTATAAAACAAAGTCGCTTCCCGCTGTCTGGGGGCCATTCATTTATTACGTAAGACGATTTAGGGAGGGTGGGGGGTGGGAGGGAGTCTCGATAGTTCTTACGTAAGATCACAAAAATGCGAAAAGTTAAAATAAAATTATTTTTTGAAAAAGCGCGTGCAACAACACGGGTGCAGAGGTTTGCTCGGATCGAGTGGGTTTAGAGCCCTTGGACTGAAAATCTTATGTAGGTAATAAAAATAAAAATTATTAGTACCTTTGTAAGTACAAACAAAAATTTATAAATATTGTTACTTGGAAAAAATAATTTAGGCCTATTCTTATTTTTTCTTATAAAAGAGAGAGAGGGGGTCAAAAACTAGCGAAAATAGTCTTACGTAATAAATGAATGGCCCCCTGTCTGTTTGTCCCTATGTATGCTTAGATCTTTAAAACTAGGCAACGGATTTAGATGCGGTTTTTTTTAATAGATAGAGTGATTCAAAAGGAAGGTGGAATGGATGGAATGGAAACATTCAGACTTTTATATATAATACACAGAAGATATTAATTAGATATTAATAGGATTATTATATGTCGGAGCATAGTAAAAGATTATCGATTAATCGAATCGTTATCGTTGTCTATTGCGTTGGAGTGGGGTATTAGTCACTTCCGTTGTTTTGACAGTCTCTACCCTCGACCCTTTATATGCGATCGACAGTCTAACTGAAGTCTTAGTTGTGCGCGGTCTCTCAAGAAGTGAACATTATCTAAGTAGTGCTAGTGATAGTGTCAAGTGCAGTGTAGTGTGGAAGTGCTGTCCAACTAAGGTCACGTAAGTCTTTACAATGTAATTGCCACGTGGTTAAGTAAACACATTGTTAGGTTAGGTAAGCCTTAGGTTAGGTTAGCCTTATGTTAGATTAGGTTTATGTGCGTTTAACCTTGGGTTTAAATAGAGAGCCTATCAATGGAGGCGAGTCGTGTAATTACTTAAAGGAGCTCCTTAAGCCTACACCTTGGTCACAAGTCCAAGGCACTGCTTAGGTTTCTCTCGTAATTGTTAGAGATCATATATCATAATTTATCGGTCCAGTATCATCATATTTCATAAGTATCTGCGTCGCGTTTACCCAATATTCCATTCAATACCATCACCCCCTTTTAGTGTTTCCCAATATTCCCCATCTTCCTCCTTCCATCTTCTTTTCATCATTTAAAATCTCAGACATATATATACAAAATTCTCGTGTCACAATGTTAGTTACCATACTCCTCCGAAACTAATAAGGATGCGAAATAAACAAGGGTGGCCCACCTCAAATTTATATGGCAAAACAACGTTTGCTGAGTCAGCTCGTTTTTATATAAAAAGAAGAGATTTTGGTACTGACAAAGGATCTCTAAAACGATAGCATTTGCAAACGAGCACCGCAAATTGGTCGTTGCGCGCGTGCACCATTACTCGTTCATGGTGATGGCTATGCTATCATATACGCTATATAATACGTTTAGGCATTTGTAATATACAGATTTAAAGTGCAAAAAGTGGTTTAACGCGCTAATCTCAGGAACTATGGGTTCTAATTGAAAAATTATTTTAGTGTTGAATGGCCCACATATCTCTGAAGGTTATAGGCTATATAATATCACGCTACGTCCTATAGGAGAGTAGCATTATGCGGATTAAGTCGCATGGGTTGGCTAGTCGTTATGCTGCTAAACAATTTCTTCAATTGTTATTCATACATAAAAAAATTTTGTGCAATGAAATTTATCTCCACATTTTTTTTATGATAGATAAGGGACAAACGAGCAGAGGGTCCACCTGATGGAAAATGGCCACCGTCGCCCATAGACATCGAAGAAACTAGAGGATATCTTGTTTTGTCGATGCGTTGCCGCCTCGAAGATAGAGTGAGGAGGAGGAGCGAAGAGAAGACTGCTGCGGTTTCAATGGACCCCGGGCAAGAACCCGGTGTTCATTGGAACCGCTACAGTAATGGGATGGGAGAGGGAGAGATAGAACTGGCCCACATGCGGCTTGGCCGGAACGCGTCAGAGACACTTGGCGGTCGGTTTCGCATGCTGGTGGTCGCAAGCCAGTCGGGGAACAGATCCCCTACCACTAAGGGGGTGCTGGGTTTCTCGGCTTTTACGAGATGCTCTCCCAGCGGCAGAGAGGAATGGTATTCTAACCCGTCCCCTCACGGGTAAACCTAAGCCTAACTTACGCCCCGTCATATATTAGTTTTGTTGTCACACTTCCGACTGTGGTGACAGATCGCTCTGTTCTTATAAATTCGTAGCACGGTAAGGGGTAAACGCTAGCCTGTTAGACATGAAAGATATTATTATATTCTTAAAATATCATAAATTAATGAAACCGCTTAAGTATTTCACGGATTCCACCAAAGATGTGCGAGGAATTTATATGTTAAGAACCAGAAGAAATGCTTCATTTAGCAAGCGCTCAGTGTGTCAAATAAAGCGATTCTTTTAGTTCTTAATAAAAACAAACCTCGCTACACATCCTCGCCATCTCTGGTGGAAAAGCAGCCTTAGACAAGCATGTAGTTGATACATTTGATTTAGTGATATCAGCCGTATTTTAATTTTAAAAATTTCTCAATCGTAATTGAACGGTTCAAATAACACGGTTATTCACAACATCGATTCACATTGTCCCATCGGGTGATCGACCGTATCAGTCAACAGGCAACACATCCTCCGGTCGTCGGTTTGATTCCCGGTTCACACTCGAATAGGCCTGAACAATGTACCGGATGGGTGAGGCAAGGTCCTGCTTTATTGTTGATTTTATTTAAGACCAGTATTTTTAAGGAAAGTGGATAATGACTTGCCTAAATACCTTTTTAAATTATTTACAGGATCACCATACTTTACACGTCCTATTTTACATCTTCAAACAATGAATCCATTTTTTACTAAAACAAACTAATAAAATATGATTACGAGACAGACTATATTAAAAAATTACAATTAAATAAAAAGAGTAATATAACGATTTAAAGAAGAATATAAATTAAAGAGTGCGTTACGTAATGCTTAATCTAATTTTAATAAAATTTAAATGTTAACGTTTATAGATGAGTATATCAGTTTATTTTTGGCTGTCTCACTTAGTTTGCAAGTAAATTTACTTCTACATATTAGCTAAATCAAAGACGGAAAACAATGTACTTTTATTCGTGTCTTTTTAATGTATGCAAAAAAAAATGTTGGTTTCCCAATACAAGAAATAAATAACTAAATTGACGGGGTCCATTGATGAGTTGATGAGTCTCCATCTACTCGTTATTGAATGTATAAAAACATTGTCGGATAGGCGCCATAGTTTTATCCAAAGCATTAGTTACCGTGTCCTCTATCACCTCAATCCATAGTCCAGCATTATTTGTTTCCACATGTTGGCATAGTCCTATACAAGCCGGGGATTGTCCTTGGGTGCATTCTCATAGTGCATACAGGGATAATCGTCGGTTTGTGTCACATCTCATATTAAATTAAATTGTCTAAAGGACCTCTACGTGTTGGCTACGGCTCCACGCACGCTTTCCAAAGGTCACTGTTGACCCGTGATTTGAAAAGACATACAAAATAATAATAATAGCTACTTTTAACTGAATGATGAGATCCGTCCTAGGTATTGAAAATGATCTGGCTATATATGTAAGTAGTACATAAGTGGTGGTGTGTCTAAGGGCATTAGAGCAGACAATAAGGCGAGACGATATTGTGTTCGATTGTTTCAGTGTACCCGCCCGTGAAGCGTTACTGCGCGTGCGCGTGCGCCTGAACACGACAATAGTATCGATTACAGACGTATAGCTATGGCAAAACAACGTCTTGTTAATACATATAGAACGTTTGGTTATCATATAATAAATGTAAGCAAGATTTTAAAAGACTAGCCTCACAGCCCCCGCTTCGCTGAGGTGTATCCGTCCTAAATCAGCAGCAGCATTTATTGCAGCAAATCCGACTACCACGAAAAAGTCTTTTTATTTTTCGGGTTATATATAGCCTATGACACTCACAAATAATGTGGTTTTCTATTGGTAAAAAAAATTTAAAAACCCGGTTCAGTAGATCCAATCATTATAATATTAGTATAAATATTCTCTCTTTTCCACTATTAACAAAAAATTTAAGTTGTGGGGTCCCAGTTTTTTTTCATTGATGATAAGTAAGTATAAACCTCTATGTAAAGGAAAGTTTTCTTCTAGAAAACTATTAGAAGATTTTTCATTGTATTTAGTATCTTTTTTAGTCAGCTGTGAGGTGGTGAAGATAAAAATTGAAACCCCTATCATATATTATTATACTTATAATATATAGAGGTAACCATCATAATATAGTAGAATAGCTAGTCTCGTAATAAGTTTTTTTTCAGGTGTAGTTTTCATGGACTATCGTGTTAATGTTAATGGTATTCGTGTCCTTGTACAAGCTGATAAATGTGGTTGTTATTATCCTATATATTATACTAGATAATAAAATCCTTGAAATGCCTAAAAAATTAGTTGATTCAAAACGAACGACCTCGTACTCCGGATGGGAGTGGAGTGTGGCACTCCCGTCCTGTGTCCAACATTAGAATGTAAAGCGATCACAAATCCAGTTAACAATATTGAAAAACTGTAATACTAGTATATCTCTTTATTTTTTTTTCGGCAAGTTCAAATTGTAAGTAACATGACCAACAAACTCTCTTAGAATAAACTTTCAAAATTTTTACATAGTATAAAATGAAGTCGCCTCCGCTGTCTGTTCGCTTAGATCTTTAAAACTACTCAACTGATCTTAATACGGTTTTCACCAATAGACAGATTGATTCAAGAGGAAGGTTTATAGGTATAATACAAGCATATTATAGTAGAGAAAGCGTGCAAAACCAGGGCGGATCGCTAGTTAAAAATAAATTTCAAAAAATAGCTTCGAGCTCATTTTCATGTCTAAGATTTTTTATTTTTTAAACTTTACTTTAAGACCATTATTTGATGTACTAGCTACTCGTCCTTGCATTACATAAGAGCCAGTGATTACCTTCTACATTAACTTAGTATATAGTAGGTACCTAATAGATATATAATGTAGATTTTGACTTTTTCGTTAGAGACTTAACTGTCCTCATTGCTTTAATCAATCAATATTTTTGATGGTTCCAAATGTTAAATAATATAATGACGGCCACAGAAACTCAAAATACAAACTGTTACAACTCATCATTCACGGCAAGATCCAAAGAAAAGAAATGTGGATCGGAGAAGAATATCCTGGCTGAAAATCCTACGCCAATGGTTTGGAAAAAGCGTTCCTTATTCAGAGTCGCGGCATCAAGGATACAAGTTACCTTAATGATCGACGACCTTCGAAAGAAGATGGAACTTTAAGTGAAATATGCAAATTTAGAATTGCCAGCTGTATCTGCTTTTATATTATATCCTTTGATAAATTTACCGTTTTTGTATTAACGTTTTTTCGAAAAGACGATTCTTTGTCTATTGAGAATTAGAGTACAAAATATGCATTTAAATAAAAGAAGAAACCATACAATTAAAGCATACGTTCATACGGAAGCAGTGGCGCAGTGGCGTAGCGCGACGCACTCTGTGCACCGACTCGTGAAATGTTCGGGTAACGACATATGAGATTAGGAAGGATACTGTATTCATATTGTACCGTGGTGAATTATGAATTGCTTCCTTGCTCTTTTATTTTAAATACGTTTTTATGCTATGTGGAAACTAATTTGGGAAGTTGATTACTATCTCCTTTTATATAATGACCTGGAGGGATCTGCTAACAGCTACCTCCCAACTTGCCTTGGGAAGGTTATGCATGGTTGGTGTGACTGCCTCTGAAAAAGACATCCCAAAATTATTTATCCCGTGAGGGGACGGGTTAGAATACAATTCCCCTCCGCCGCTGGGAGAGCATCTCGTAAAAGCCGAGTAACCCAGCACCTCCTTGCTGGTAGGGGATCTGTTCCCCGACTTGCTTGCGACCACCAGCATGCGAATCTGACCGCCAAGTGTCTCTGACGCGTTCCGGCCGAGCCGCATGTGGGCCAGATCTATCCCTCCCTCTCCCATCCCATTACTGCTGCGGTTTCAATGGACCCCGGGCAAGAACCCGGTGTTCATTGGAACAGCAGTCTTCTCTTCGCTCCTCCTCCTCACTCTATCTTCAAGGTGGCAACGCATCCACAAAACAAGATACCCTCTAGTTTCTTCGATGTCCATGGGCGACGGTGGCCATTTTCCATCAGGTGGACCCTCTGCTCGTTTGTCCCTTATCTATCATTAAAAAAATATATATCTCTGAAGGAGGTAGTCCGACTCCCTAAACCATCCAGGATGTTCCTACTTGGTGCCTAGAATAGCAGGCTTGAATTCTACATGAATACCTTCTTGATAATCGAGTTCTAGCATCACGAATTTCACTATAATATAGGATCAACTTTAAGCATCATCATACATACAATACATGTAGGCATTGTACTTCATATTATATTCGTATATAAAATTTAGTTGAAAAAGTAAAGTAAGTAATTTGATGTATCGTTTTTTTTTTAAATAGTACTAGCGACCCGCCTCGGCCTCGCGCGGTTTCTCAACTATATATGCTTATATTATACAGTGTGGATTTTTGAGGCGAGTCAGTAAGGGCAGGTACCTTAACCGTTATAGTTACAGGAAAACGTTCCTAGGAGACCATCCATAACTTTTTAAAATATTCTGAACCGCATTCACAGATTTTTGTGAAAATGTACGGTTACCGAAAAAGATGCTAAAATCCTAAAAAAAAAATTTTTGACGCCTATCGATCCTACTTCGTATGGGGATCAAAAGACTCTATGGGACCATTTAAGGTATGAGTACTAGAAATGTCAGTTCATACGTTTTTGTACTGAGCAATTTATTTAATTTATTAATGAAAACCTAATTAAAATCCGTTGAGTAGTTTAAAAGATCTAAGCGAACAGACAAAGGAAGCGACTTCATGTTATACTATGTAATTTGGTAGAGTACAAAAATAGTTAATAATTTATTTTAGTGAAATAATAATATATGAAATAAATAAAGTAGCAGTGTTGCTAGATCGTACTTATCAGCGATACTCTTCTTAGAAATACAATTATTAAATCAATTTAGTTGTCATTTCATTATGAACAAAGTTGTAGCTGCCGACACGTAAGTATAGGTTTGATTTTGAATGCGCAGAAGTCACTATTAGGGCCTTTTTATCTGGGAGTGCGGGTCAAAGTAGTAAACGTCACATTGCGCAACTTTCCCCCTCTATTTTTTTTTCAGACCTAAACAGACAGTCTCAGAAATCTAGTTTCTTATTAAAATAAATGACTTAACATAAGACATTTTGAAGCTATCCCACATGCTCAAGTTCAACAGTCAACTTTAATGAACTATTAACCACTGACGCCATATTTCATTACAAGCCATAATGTAGTTTTTGATTTGTACCACTAATATAATAAACATAACTTGTCTGTACGTCATTAGTTTAATTAGTTTTGAGACGCGAGAACAGATTCATTTTATGTGGGAGCGCTTTCTTTTTACTATGAACATTTTATATATGTAAGATGTACATTAAGACGTGTAGAATATTTTTTGGTAGTTACAATAAAATAGGACGGATAAATGTTGTATTATTTTAAAGGTATTGACCAAAAAAGTTTATCACTTTGATTTCATTAAAATTCTTCTACAAGCAATGGAAAAAATATTTAAAACTAGTCGACCCGCGCGATTTCATCTGCGTGTTACTCCACTCCTATGGGTCGTAGCGAGATGTTAATTAACCTAAATTACTCCTTGTTACATCAGCTATCTGCCAGTGATAGTCCCGTCAAAACTGGCCCAGCTATTTCAGAGATTAGCCGGGAAAAAACAGACTGACAAAAATTGTAAAAAATGTTGTTTTGGATTAAAAATATGCGCTTAGTAAAAATCGGTTATTGCAATATTACAAACAGACACACCAATTTTATTTATTTGTATCTTCGATCAATATTTGTATGCATGAATTTATCAATTTTGAAATGTAATTTATCATTTAAAAAAAAGACAAAAATATCCTACCTTAGAAACTTTTGGAAAAAAATTGACAAATGATGAAATCGGTATTTATCTATTCTTTTTAGGAAATAAGATAGGAAATTCAATCTTTGCTATACATTTTCCTACCTTAGAGAATTAAGAAAAATTGCTTTTTTGTGAGTCCAAAGTCATGTTTCTAGTTTCAGTATTTTCTGTACGTTGTTATTAAAGCATGATGCTGTAAAAATTATAGTTAAGTTACTGTTGCAATAGTTCAGAATACTATCTATTGCGAAATAAAAATAAAATGTATACCGCAATAGAAACCAGTCTCTAGGTAACTCTACCCTCAGCTAGATACGTGTGACCGTATCATATGATATTATCCTTCACACGAGGATACTTGTGGCTGGTAGAGGATGTGAATTGTTCCTTTTTTATTCCTTAATGAAGGTTAGTTTTTAATGAAGAGATTAGAAAACTAAAAGTTCCACTAACGAAGTGGAAGGAGAGCAGACCCAGGCAGACAATTAGTATTCGTTTTTTTTTTCGTGTTGCTTTACGTTTTTATAAAGAGAGAAGACAAATTTTATCTATATATAATGAAACAGAGAACCTGGGCAGTGGAAGCGAGTGTTTCAATTAAATAAAGGATATCTTTAAGTCTATACCTTGGTCACAAGTCCAAGGCACTGGACACCAGACACCAACTTAGGCTCCTCTCATAACTGTCAGAGATCATAATGATTATTTAGTTATCGGTTCAGTAGCAGTATATACGTTTCGTTTATCCAATTCAATATCACACCCCTCTTAACGTTTTCAATATACCCCCTCTCTGTTTTTCGTGTCACAATGTTTGTAACCAAACTCCTCCGAAACGGCTTTTCCGATTGATAGGTCGAAGAATAGGTCGTAAACTATTTTTATACCCCTATGTTATAAGGGTAGCAGAAATTAATTTATATAACGTTTGCCGGGTCAGCTTGTTTTATTATAAACAGTTTTGTGTAATAAGTGATTTAAGAAATATCCCATTTACTCGTAACTGCCGATAGAAAATAGAGTTAGTTTGACAAGCAATTTTACAATTGAGAACAGGTAGTATAGTTGGATCTTGACCTTCTCTATTGAGAATCACATGGGTTTTATTTGTTTCCTGTCTAATGTACAGTAATAAGTATAACAAATATAATTACTTATTAATCAGTTAATGATATCGAAGGCATAAACTGATTGTTAAGTAAGTTTGATATCTAGCTACCTATCAAGGACATATCAAGCCATAAATAGAGCCATAAATAAGTTTAAATAGCGTTCCTAACTATCTTTAAGTACGTGAACGCATAAAGGTTAACCTTCAAAGGATGTGGGATGCATCATCAGCTTCCGGCTGTCTGTGCGTTACGCGTTACTGTGAGAGCCATTTGATCTATTTCAGTCACTCACTTCCATTGAGTTGTTATTATATTCACACGGTGATTGGTTTTGTTTTATTTTAACTAAAGCTTCGAAAAAATAAATTATATTTTACTAGTCAAGTCATTCATGGAATGTCTGAACGTAGAAGGAAAATGCTCTACAGTATTAAATACATATGTATTTAATACTCGAGAGCATTTTCTACCAGTTAACCTTTAGGCAAGCTGAAAGTTTTTAAAATGGTGCAATAAATATGAAAAAGAAATAGAAAAAGTAGTAATGATTAAAAAAATCACTACGTACTAAACTAGAGGAATAAAAATAATATTATTAAAAAATACATGTTATATATACAATACTAATATAATACAAACATTCTGTTTTATTTCATTGTGATATGAAAATCATGAAATACTTTTTATATATTTTGGATTTAATGCCGAAAATTTGGTGCTTTCACGTGTTGTTATTTCACAAACTTCAAAAGCTTAACAAAAAAAAATTTCCTTGCTCTAGATATCTTAACATATAGTAAACAGATCTAGATTGACTGTAGTATTAATAATTTTAAGCGCGAATCTTAACGTAAGATACTTTCTCTATACTCATCTGGACAGATTTCTTGATAATCTTAGAAATTATAGTAAAGAATGTCTTCAATATGTTAGAAGAAAGTTTTCAATGTAAACAAAATTATATTTAACAAAAAATATATATATAAATAAAAATGAATCGCCTCTATTTATGTGTTGGTATGTATGGAAACAGTCAGCATTAATTATACATCTAACAATACAAAAATGTAATACATCAGCCAATAAAGCTTCCACTTATATTTAAACTTATAGAAAAAAAATTAATTAAGTTTAAGTTGCATTGACTATTATAAAAGACTTTTGTAAGTCATTTGCAATTTTTTAAATTATACTTTAAAAAATATCTACATATGTAAGTATGTAGGTACATATCTATGACAATTTCTTTTTTGTTTTATTAGTTACTAGCCGACCTGCGCGACTTCGTTCGCGTGTTGCTCCGCTCCTATGGGTCGTAGCGAGATGTTAAATAGCCTAAGTTACTCCTTGTTACATTAGCTATCTGTCAGTGAAAGTCCCTTCAAAATCGTTCCAGCCATTTCAGTGATTAGCCGGATCAAACAGACAGACAGACAGACAAAAATAGTAAAAAATGTTGTTTTGGTATATGTGGTGTGTGCGTGTGTACATCCATAAGCACTTAGTAAAAAGCGGTTATTTTAATATTACAAACAGACACTCCAATTTTATTTATTTGTATGGATTGTCAGCACAAGGTATATATAAAAATAAAAGTGAGTGAGACAGAAGACAGTAAGATAGTTGTGTCTACTGCTAATCATTGATATACTACTCATTATAGAATAGAAATTCAACGGGTGTGTGAGTTAGTGAACGATTTATACACACAAGAATACATTTCAGAGAAGTAAGGTACTAGACCCTAGTTAGTATATGAAAAAAAGTGTAGTTAGAGTACGCTTTAAAATTGAAAGTATAAGTGTATTCTTCTAAAGAGACTCGAATAATAAACATAAAGATAATATAAGTAAATTTGTAACCGCCGGTATGATATAAGAGGTTACCCTTCAGGCAAGGATGTGGATGTGGACGGAACATCCGCTCGTCTAGGGGAGATTGCGATGCTGCTTGAGAACTATTTGTATTATTTGTTTAATATCTGTGCCTTATATATCGTATTATACAAGCGGCCTGCCCCCGCTTCGCTCCGGGTATTTAAAACAATATTATAATTGATGTCCTCAATTTGTCTTTCTTTAATTTTGTAGCTTTTCGTTATTTGCAAAAAGAGAGAGAGTGACAAAAAGTTATAAAAAGAAAAATGATAGAAAGGAAAAGAAAAGCGACAGATAATATAAGAGAGCGGAGAGAGCAAAAATAAAATTGGATAAATAAAGAAGAGAGAGATGTTATCGAAAGAAAGAAACCGAACAGAGACTGACCATTCTGAACAGAGATGAAGATAATATTAAATAGAGAGAAAGGAGAGAGAATGAGAAAGAATGATAGTATATAAGAGGAAGAGAGACAGAAATACATATGGCAACACTAAATCACATTTGTCACCCACGAAAAGTGTAGTTTTCTATCTGTGAAAAAAAAATGAAAATCGGATTAGTAGTTCCTGAGAAACCCTTCAATTTACAAAATGACCAGGTTATGGCAATTAAATGGCCATATCTTTTTAATTAGAATAATTATGGCAACACTACATAGCCTATATTACCCGGAAAGGATGTAGCTTTCTATCGCTAAAAGAATTTTTATAAGCAGTGATGGCCCAGTGGTTGAGACTTCAAGTCTTACTCGGGAGGTCCGAGGTTCGATCCTGGGCACACACCTCTGACTCTGAGTTATGTGTGTTTTAAGCAATTAAATATCACTTGCTTTATCGGTGAAGGCATACATCGTGAGGAAACCTGCACTCCTGAGAGTTCCCTAAAAGTTCTCAAAGGTGTGTGAAGTCTGCCAACCCGCACTGGGCCAGCGTGGTGGACTATGGCCTAATACCCTCCTCATTCTGAGGAGGAGACCCGGCTCAGCAGTGGGCCATTGAAGGGTGTTGATGAGCAGTACTTTTCGAGCCTATTCGCAACAAACAAACATACAAACAATCAAATCTTTATAAAATAGTATAGATATAGATGTATCACTACTAATACTACTACTTGCTTTAACAGCAGCGCTCACATTTTGAAGTCGACTTTAATGTATTAGTGAGGACATTGATAGTATTGTCTGTCAATTTTTTTTTCTATCATTTACTTATTTTCTCCTTTAAAATACGTTTTTAAGCTATCTTAAGGATTTTTGTCTCTGGTACTATACTAAGAATACTCGTATAAAAATGTTTGTAGGGTTTAAAGCTTAATATTCACAGATTATGTATTAATAACTAATGCTTAATTTATTGACTATAGAACAGAAAAAAATATAATTGATATATTACATATTAATAGTATCTTAGAGGGAAGGAAACTTCTTGCCTACCCGCCTGTAAAGCATGCAATTTCCTAAATTTTAATTAAAAAATATAACATTCAGAAAATCTTTGATACTAACAAAAAATAATACAATATTCATTAATAATGTGACTTAGTTATATAGCGTATATAATTTAATATAAGGTTATTCACCTAATTCAATAATTCTGTTACTTAAAGGGGTTATTCTATAACAAAAGAGCACTTGAAACACAAACAGTGACTTGCTAAAATACAATTCAATCCCAGGCTGTCGTATGTAAATTGGTCCATGAGAGGGATGCTGCATGCGGGCGCCAATTCTGAGATAAACTAAGATAGAGTAATGGCCACAAATTGGACACCAATTTAACTGTTACTGTTAGGGTATTGGGTACTGCTTTTCGACACTCTGAACTAAATTAATTAATTTGATTGTTTGATATCGTGTATTGATCTTTATTAGAAGATTGTTTTAACTCTATTAAACTATTATAAGTGTTTTTATGTAATAACTGTTTTCTAGCTAAACATAAGTATTGTGCAACACTTGGTACAGACATACAGGATTATAGCTTCCGGCACGTAAGTATAGGTTTGACCTTGAATGCGCAGGAGTCACTATTAGGTCTTTTTAGCGGGGAGCGCGGGGGGACGCCACTGCTAACTGCCAATACAAGCACGCAGCACGCTCACAAGGCATAACTTTCCCCCACTACTTTTTCTCAGACCTAAAGTTAGCTGCCGGCTACTATAACAGAAAGATGGATATGAGTATATTAAAGTATTACGAAAAAAAAATATTTTGTATGTTGAAACTATTTTTTTAAACACCAACGTCTTGCCAACTTTAAAATCCGAAAACTAGAAAAAAATATTTTTATATATTCAGTAAAGTAAATAATAGTTTTTATTCCGATTAATAAACTTTATTTACATACAATTTTAAAATATATTTAATCTTTAAGTAGCAACCATAAACATAGTAAGATATTTAAGAAAACTTAATGTGAGCAGTCACTATGTCTTTAAATTGAAATTTATTTTTTTCAACTACTTTTCCTATAAGATGATGGAAAGATTTATTTGAAGTGTATAGAAGATTTATTTAGTATTAGTTATATAACCACTACACAAAAAAATACTCTCTCGGTGTGGCCGAGAGTACTGTTGAAGCACGAAGACAGCTTCCAACAAACACACTAGAAGTTCAATCGTGTGAAAATAATATCTAAATTAAGCTAAACTGTCAGCTATTTACTTCCCAGGAACAATAATATTTCTATTAACACGTGTAGTTATATTACGCGGTATATTTAACTATACCTTTATAAGTGCTACTGGTTTTAATTTAAGAGTCCTATTATGAATCGTAAAGACTAGCTTACCGCGCCCGCGCGCTGGTGTTCGTTTGCAACTTCGGTGGTGTTCGGTTGTACTTTAATTTTATTTATTGTATTTTTTTCTGATTATATTGACAAACGAAAACTAATGAAATGTATTAGTTATAGAATGAAGTTTTATATCATATTAGTTTATTTGATAAATTTGTGTTTATTTGGAATATAATGGACGCTGAATCAAGACAATTGTGGCTTAAATTAGGCTTTCTTTAAGATTTTTTCCGTGAAAACTCAAGTGATTTAGAGAATTTCTAAAACTCAAATAAACAAGTAAAACATTCAACTTATATTTAATGAATTTTACCAATTATAAAAATTGAATGTAACAATGTGAATTTCAGCGTCAAAGTTCCGTGGCCGACGGTTATACTTGCAAACTGAGTTCGTAAAACATTTATAGTAAATTACACGAAAAGAAAAATTAAAATATGTAACTCCAACTTAAAAGAAAGAGAATGGCACTATCGTTATTCATAATCAAATAATTAAAATATCTTATTGCTACTGAAAATTGCAACGTCAATCAATTGCAAGTCATATACGACACCACATCACTGCATATCCATAATAATCACCAAGCGAGCTCCGTTTGACAACTGACTCCAATCTATCGGAACAGAGATTATATACAGTCTTGGAATAAAATATAAAGTACCACCCGCGAATGTAGTTATCAACAGTGTTGCTAACTAAACTTAATATTCCATTAAAATCGGACGACAGGAGAAATAGTTACTGTCGACTAGTATTGTAATATATTTGTAATAACTCACTCAACAAATGGTAGTTTTAGGAAAGATAATTTAGGGTGACACCTCCCTTGGACTTGACCAGGAGATGGTTGTTGCTAATTTGGGCTCCAACGTTTACGTTTGCCACCACGCGCCACGCAACGTGTAAATCTATTTACAATACTTCTCCCGCTGCGTAAAGCTGAAATCGCGGACTGATTTGGTATTTATAAATCATATTATTGTTTTTAAACACTGACGCTACAACGACGAGTGTCTGTGGCATCGTAGCGCACAAGATAAAGGACCAATTGTGATGGAGTTTTATTTGTTTGAAAGATAATTTAATAGAGATTGTTCTTAGCACCAATTTGTCAAGATCTGGTCAGGCGTTTGAAGACTATCAACTCAACTACCTAGCCTCGCTCAGATTGAGCTAAATAAAGCGATTTTATTGGTTCTTAACAAAGACATTACTCGCTATACATCCTTGCTCATCTCTGGTGAAAACGCAGACTAACACTCCATGATTGTTATATATATTAAAGTACTCTCAAATTTATTTCACATCTTAAAATTGTATGAAACTAAAATTCTATCTGTTACCTACATAGCTAATTACACAAAATAACTAGTTTCTGAGTGTAGAGATAATTATTTTTTACAAATAAAAATTTCTAAGTTAAAATTAATTTTTTTATTAAATCTTCAGTTCTTTCTTAAAAGATAATAAAGTACCAAAAGCTTTTTAGTGTTATTTAACTTATGTAGCACTATATTTTCACTTAATCGAAATTAATTAATTACTTATAGAAACAAGTAATAGATTTGACATGTCGATTGAAAGCAATTGATTTAGATAACCTTTAATCATAACAAAATTGACCTTTTCGCTTTCGGATAGGAAGAAACCATTCAAATGTTAACTTTGATGTAGCTCCATTCGTACGTGAGATGAAAAACGTCATATTTTTTTTGAATATGTAATATTCATACATTTGTATGTAATAACAACGTATACTTATTTATTATTTCTGTTTAAATGGGTCTTTTTATTATATATTATTTATTTTGTGATAGTTTGTAACCTTACTGTCGGATACTATACAATTTTAAAGTAAGTAGGTACGTATAATGTTTTTGAAGCGTCAGTAGCTCAGTGGTTCGGGCGTTGGATCCACGATCGATAAGTCGTGGGTTCAAATCCCGGACATTGGACTACTGGCGTGGCCCACTCCTGACACAAGTATTTTAGCTTACTAGGAGGGGTAAAGGGAATACTAGTAATTTTCTATATAAGCTACAAAGTTTTATCTTCATCACTTCAATATAATAATTATAACTGCCCTCCGTACACTCTACAATATCTGTTAGGATAGTTATGGGTTGCGAAAATTTCTATAGTATCCAATCACACGTAAAATATAAAATCTATATATTCAATAACCTAGTACAGACATTATACTGTACAAAATACATATTTAATCCAGGTTGTATTGTAACTAACACGTATATCTTATTCAGCACAGAGACTACCAATATGTTACGTTACTCCTTCTTAGATTATGACATCTTTTATTGGAAGGTATTTTGGCTAATGTCAGGTATGTAATAATGAAAGTCATATTCAAATATCAAGCGATGTCTTATTGAAGTTTGTGCAATTTTAATAATTTTAGCTATAACACGCCAGTATTAAATCCCTCGTGTGTATTACTTACGGAAGTTTTAAATTTGAGTAGGGAAGAGCACGCGCGATAAAATAGACGACTAAAAGCCAGAGTAACCTCTTCCGCTGAAGTCGACCAAGTGCCGATATTAATATGTGTAATGAGATAGCTGGTGTTGGGTTACTGCTTGTGTGGATGTAGTGTAATGGTGACGGCTTGCGTCCGTTTAGTGACAAAAAGTTTCATTGTAATTTAATTACAATTAAGAATTGTGGGATGAATAGGGAATAACCATTAAATAAATCATTTAATTTACCTTTAAATTTAATAGTCTCCAAGTATCGATGCTTACACGACATCGATTTAGAATTATTTTCTTTTAGTTGAATACATTTATTTTTTTTTTCCTTGTAACAAATCCGCAATCGGCTCTTTCAGCCATAATCGGATGGTCTGAAGTAAATGCTGTTACATGAGAGCGGCGCTCCTTTGAGCATCCTCCTCGCTCGTCTCAACCAATGGAGCTATCTGATCTCCAAATCCAAAATACACCATCTCTTAAGTCTGCTATAGGTTTCAGGGTTTAACAATTTCCTTGCGAGAACGTTAGGGTGGCTTCGTAGTCTTTCTTTGTATTTTTTACAGAAGAATTTGACTTCTTACCTTACTGTTGGCATGCCTAAGTACTCGTGGATTTCACTGTTACGTGAGAACCAAGGTGCCTTAGCTAATATTCTTAGGGCAGTATTTTGGAATCTTTGAAGAATTTCAAGGTTAGAATTGCAAGCTGACCCCCACATCTCTATGCCGTAGGTCCAGATAGGTTTGATGATGCCTTTGTATATTAATAATTTGTTATTAATTGAAAGGGGTGACTGTAATCCCATAAGCCAGTTTAAACTGTGATGTTGCTGATTTGCCTCTATTCTCTTGGATTTAATATGTTGAATACATAATAACATAATAGCACTTAATACAGACTTACAACTAATACAGTAAAACAAATTAGAACGGGCAAGAATATTGTCTTAAGGACTTCTGTGACGTCTCTAGTGTTATGGGAGGGTTAGTTCCTTCGCCCTTGCGTAACACAGTGCGAAAACATTCGCTCGCCTTCCCAGCTTCGGTTTCGGTGTGACATATATATTTAATGCCGGTTAATAATCTGATGATAAAGCCAGAAGGTAGAAAAGATTAGGGAACTCATAACCAGTGTAGGTCCGAAAACATGAAGTCTCCAGGATAATTAACCCTATCTACAAGTATATCTAGAAACGAGGGGGAAGGGTCTTTAATGCATATGTAATTCGGATAATTTACTTTTATAAAAAGTGCGTCATTACTCCGTTATTACTCCATATCGTCCCTTTATATGAACATATACATATCTGCGAATCTTCACGCTTACTTATTCATTTATTAGTTAAAATGCATTCAAATATGGAGAAATAACAAGGAAAAAAGGAGAGAGAAAAAATTTAAATCCTTACGTCACAGTCTGGAAGTTTGAGGGGAGTTTACTTGACCGATTGTGATAAATAATTTGCATGCGCTCAATAACAATAAGTATATACATGTAATAGAAAATGTGAATTTTTGAAATAACTAAACTATTTTATTGTATTTTAATGGATGGAGCTTGATTGCAAAAGATTTTTAAGTTTAATTTAAATCTGAAGAAAAAACTTGTCCTAAGTAAAACATTTTACCTTGGAGAACTGGAGGAAGATTGCTAGCTTTTAATAGTTTGAGATTATTCTCCAAAAAAGTTACTTCGAGATATTTCCAAATTAATCTCAAGAGAGAGAGTGAATCATCACGACCCTTCAATGGTCCACTGCTGAGCCGGGTCTCCTCCTCAGAATGAGGAGGGTATTAGGCCATAGTCCATCACGCTGGCCCAGTGCGGGTTTGCAGACTTCACACACCTTTGAAAACTTTTCTTTGGGAACTCTCAGGAGTGCAGGTTTCCTCACGATGTTTTCCTTCACCGTTAAAGCAAGTGATATTTAATTGCTTAAAACACACATAACTCAGAGTCAGAGGTGTGTGCCCAGGATCGAACCTCGGACCTCCCGAGTAAGACTTGAAGTCTCAACCACTGGGCCACTAGAGAGAGTGAATACGGGTTGAAAAATAATACTGGTCAACAGTGGTTTTGTTGCTCTTGATATGAAAGTAGTTTCGAATAATATTATGTCTGAATTTTATGAAACAATTCATAAATCTAGGAATATTGGCTCAAGTTTTTTTTAAATATTTAATTTCATATCTACAAATCTATAATCTACAAAAAGATTAGCTTACGAGAAACAAATAAAATTAAAATTTTATAAAATAATATTTTCCTTAAAACCATTATTTTCTTTACATTTACACGTTACTTCTATTATATTGACATCATATTTTTTTTTATAATTCCCCAGATCTATCCAGATGTGCATAGAGAGAGCATACCTCACGTTCACATTTCTTCCATACATTCAAAATCATAAAAACTAGAACCAATCCAGAACTTTCATTAATATATCCGTAAAAATTTTTTTTTTTTGTTGAGCTGTGTAACCTATGGATCCAAGGGTTTCTAATACTTTTTTCTATGCTATTTGTAGTCTTCGTTGTAGCGTAAATAAGGACATACAAACTAACAAAATTACTCTTACACAATATTAGAATTAATTAGAAATAAACAGCACAAACACTTGTCACAACATTTCACAAATCAAGAATAATGTTTCTTGTATATCCTGAGTATAATTTACATTTTCCATATAGACAAGTATTTATTATCTATTAAATTACATGTAGGAATCCTGTCGAGGCAAGCCGCAGGAAATCCTAGTGACTAATTAGTAGTATTAGATGTTGATGCCGTTATTTTCCGGGATGGTCGTGGTATACACTATTAGTGCTAAACATAGACAATTTTATGCTTGACAGGCGACTACATAATGTTCTAGCAAACCTTCATCCCTTCGCTCTGGTATTTATACAGGATATCTATACTAATATTATAAAGAGGAAAGAATTGTATTTTTGTATGTAACGAATAAACATAAAAACTACTGGACCGATTTCAAAGATTCTTTCACCATTAGAAAGCTACATTATCCCTGAGTAACATAGGCTATATTTATTACAAGAAAAAATTAGAGATCCTCAGAAATTCTCACTAAAACCAACACAAGGTGCAAAAAAATTAGCCATAAAATATCTTTCATCGCATGCGCTGCGAAAAGTATTGATGATAGAACAAAAAAATGTTATACAATATTATAGAACGTATCAATATCTACAAAAAACTCCGCGAGACCATATGTCCAACTATTGTAGTTAAGTCACTATAACTACTTTTTTTACATTTTAAAAGTTGATAAAAATGCAAATAAAATATTTCGTAATGAAGACTGTTTCAATACCTGTTAATTACTTTTTGAATTATTGAAATCGGACATTCCTGTCAAAAGATATTACGAAATAAAAAAATCAAGATAAATAAAAAATAATCCCAGACGGGCCGCCGGCGCGGTGTGCAGTGCCTCGCAGCGCAGCGAGTAACGCGGCGATAGAGGGAGCGACAGAATGCGGGAGTCAAAATGTTAAAAAAAAATTATCCACCCGTGCGAAGCCGGGACCGGCCCCTAGTTAGAAATAAAACAAACTATTACTATAAATTTTAATACCAATTAAATTAAACCTGAGACCTCCCTTGAGGTATCCCAGTACAAAGAAAAAAAAAAGCCAATAATAATATGCTTTTAAAACGAAACATCGGGAAACCAATATTAAACACTTACTCCAAAACTTAGTACAGGAGATCCAGCATCCATCCAGACGAGCTCAGTTAGACAACTGGCTATCTATCGGTTAAAGGTTACGGGTAGTACCCGTTAATATAAAGTTATCGACGGTGTTACTAACTGATCATACATAAAAGGTTTTGAATGGAAGAAAATATAACAACAATAAAAAAAAGTTTGTAAGAATGTATGGATGTATGTTTGTTACTCTTTCACGTAAAAACTACTGAATGGATTTTGATGAAACTTTACAATAATATAGCTTATATATCAGAATAACACATAGGCTATAATTTTTAATAATATAGTGTGAATTATTTGAAATATAGCGGGTGAAACCGCGGGACGCTGCTAGTTATCAATAAAGGTAATCTTTTGAAAGTTACCATTTCCAAGGAAGTTGGGATTATTACTTGCTTCCAATAAATTTAAAGAAAGTAGAATTTTTTTTTAAATTAAACTCATATAAGTCTACTTTCGTCACTAAGCCACATAACTTAGCTTATTTATTATATAGCTATATACTTAATTTAATATCCATGTCAATCGATTCAGAAGTTCCCAAGAAAAAGATATTTTTTTTGGTTCTCATATTTTTCCAATTTTTGAAAAAAAATTTTTTATGTTTTTATGTTTTTTTTTATCTGAACTTGCAGCACCAAAGTATTTGATTAGTACCGATTTACCCTGAAATGATATCCTTAGGGGTCGTTTCACTACCCTTATCTTCTTATGGTTATTTCTACATTAATCCATAAAACACAACAATAACAAATGATCTATATTACACTAAATCTCGTAAAAAATGTTTAAGTAAAAAAAGTATATCAGTGGTGCGTGTTGCGTGAAAATTCACACTTGGATACCTTTTTGTGGAACCCTTTTAAGACCCTAATGTTTACTTGTAACCGTTTTTTATAAAAGATTTGATTCTGTTAAATTATTCTGTAATTTAATTGTTTGGATTCTTTTAAGTTGTTTTTAAAATTAACTGGAGTGGAAACTTTGACCTCTGGTTATGTCGACCGATCCAAATTTCAATCAAATCAGTTCAGTAGATTCAATTTTTTTTTAATTCAAAAGTATAATTTGATACTTTAAAAATTTCTTTAATCAGTAATTAAAGAAATATTACATATTTATGGAATAAAATAACAATTTTTAATTGTACAAGAATTGTGGAATAATTGTCTATAATATGCTAATAAATATACGAAATATATATACAGAGACAAAATATATTGGCATCTGAGAAAAAAAAATTATATTTTTAGAATACATAATAAATATAAACATTAATTTTGTCTAATTATAACTAATGCTTGCAAAATGTTTTTTTTTAATATAACCTATGAGATTTATCTTTCTATCTAACTTTTCTGAATGTATAGGTACTTCATATGAATGGTGGGCTTAATTTTTTTTTCTCATATAAAAGTAAAAGACTATTTCTTTTCTCATCACACCTCATGTCTTCTTTACACTTGTTGAACAATATAATAGCTAATTTATTCTATAACATGTTTTAGTTAATGTTCTAATAATAGTTTTGTTGTTTTTAACAGCTTGATATAACGGTTGTAGAATTTTGGTTGAAAAATTAGTTTTTTCGCTCAGTTGAGTTTACGTTTTATAGTTATGATAATAGTTGGTATAGTTAGCATTGACCTGTAACACTATGGACTCACATTTCGAGTAAAAAGAGACATAAAATGCAAGAAAATATCCAATTTATTCAAGTCACTTCGCGATCGTCTTCATGACTATGCTGAATAAAATTATGGTGTATTTTTTTGGAAATAGGTTACTTATTTATCGGTATTTATTTTACGAAAAAGCTCAAAAAAAATTCGAAAAAATATATATGCATTTTTAATTAATAATGGCATTGTTAGTACATGTATTTTTCAATCTGTTGGGGAACTTTTCTTAAAGGCTTTGCTCTAGTTTCCGTGTATGTATTTACTTTTTTTATTGATGACGTAATCACCATGAAATAAAAATCCCCATTAGTGTTTACCTAATACTTGAATGACCTTGAATTCTTATAGTGCGCTTAGTAAGCAAAATTAATTTAGTTATGTTGCGGGCCTTGAACACCTTTTCATAGATATTTCTTTTTTTAGAGTAGGTACTAGCAATTCAAATTACAAATATGTAGTTTAAATTAGAGATGCCACGAATATTCGGCAACTATTCAGTATTCGCCCTTTTTTTTACTATTCGGTATTCGGCCGAATATTTGGGACTATTGGGACGAATACCGAATAGATAATCTCGTTAAAAAAGAATGCATAATATTATTCACAAATATTTTTATTATATGATATTAATTTAAATAATACTTAAATTCTACCAGTTATAAGTTATGATGAATAAATAAAAAACCTAAAACTTGGTTTTCATTTGATTTTCATTTTCAGAAACATTTGATTTTCTCACATAAATTTTGAGGTTATGTGAAAACAGGGTAAATAAAAAAGTTTTAGATCTTTTTATTACCCATAACTTTGACATCTAAATTTTTTCCATAGGACTTGTAGTTTTGCCGGAAATCGAGATAAACAGACCTCAGATCATAAATTATTTATCCTTTCATTTCTCTTATATTCACTTCCTTTTTATTAGTAAAACACACGCGAAAGATTCTAAGTGTTGCCGAATATTTGGCGCTTCGGCCAAGAGATTCGCCGAATATTCGTTATTCGGTATTTGGCCAAATCACTATTCTTGGCATCTTCTAGTTCTGTACTGGAGATTTTTTTAAGATGACGTCAATAGTGTATTATCTATATGGAAGCTATACTGAAGAGCAACACATAAAAGACAATAACAACATACACTCGAGTCTAGAGTGTATGTTATTCTAGAGTCTAGACGGAAACTGAGAAACATGAGCCCAAACACTCACAAAATTCTTCATAATGGAATCCCAGTATTACGACACCATACAGTTGTATATCTGACGAGAGGGTATATATTGTCATATGTGTCTATTATAAAGTGTTACGTGGGTGTAATTGAAATGAAATAAAGCAATTACTAGGAATTGAATCCACGATCTTATTGTGAAATCGTTGTCCATAATATAGTAGGTTAACTACAAGGAGTATGACTGTTTGTTCATAACTTACAATTTCTGTTTCAAGATGTTAATAACATGTCGTTATACGTAACGTATACGTAACTCAACAAGAGAGCATTGTCCTATAATTTGGTGTACCGGTAGACAGTAATTAGTACGAGTAACTTGGATAACGGTTGTGTGTTAAATGCTAAGTGTTGCTAATCTGCTCGCTGCTGTCTTTTGTACTGTTTGACTTACTGTACATGTTACTGAAATAGACTTAAGAAGGAATAGGTAAGTTAGCTAATAGTGTGCTTGTTTGTTTATCTATACGTCTATACTAATATTATACAGAGGTAAAGTTTGTGAAGTTGTAGGGGGTACCCCTACAACTTTACTTAAACTTTTCTCTGGATCTACTGAACGGATTTAAAAAAATCTTTTACCAATAGAAAGCTACATTATTTGTGAAAGTCATAGGAAATGAAGTTTCTTACGAACGCTATCTTAAAGATGAGAGATAGTTAGATTATTCACGATTGCGGGTACAGTATGAATGATAAATGAGCGAGAGTGTGAGTGAAAAGTTTGAATACACTTTAGCGAAGGGAGAGCCGGTCGACTAGTTCATAATAAAACGATATAAACCTTTAGACTCCATTAGCAGATTCCGGACACATAATGACACAACCTTCTGGCCCCATCGTTAGGCTGCATGTCCACCAGATACGAGCGAAGATGCGAAGAGAGTGATTTATCTAGCCTTGATGGAAACGCAGCCCTACTCTCTCGTGTAACTAACTCTCGTGTAGCTTAACTTAACTGATTCTATGATGTTTTCTTGTAGCCACTGAAGAGTTCTACTATCCAGGTCCTACTTCCATCATCAGATCAGCAAATGATAGTATTGTCAGTAAATAATTTAAAAGGAGTTGTAGTCTATATGCAGACTGATAGATGGCTTGTTGATTAAAATATCCTCCTGGGGATTATATCTTGGACTCAGAGCTTCAGCGTTATTCCTAGATTACTCGCGATACAATAATAATAATTTTTTTGTGTACTTTTTCGATTGATTTTTATCAGTTGTCCAACATAAATAACAATATGCTATTCAAAATGATTTTGCCAACATAATAATTAGCTATTCAGTGTTATTTCTATACGACACTGACTATACTTGAACATAGAAGCATTTATTGTGTTTACGAAATAATAAAAAAAATTATGTTGAAACTTTTTTTTTTTTACTCCTTTGACAGAATTTTGTTTTATGCTAATTGAAATGAATCAATTTCAACTAATGATCTATAAGAATAATATTATATTTCTCTTTCTTTTTTTGCTTATTTTTGGAATAATAATTAGACTTACCATAATGTTTAATGATTACAATTATTCGTTATTCGTTTGTTTTTTGGTTATATCAGAGTATCTTCCGCCCTCATCTTCTAACAAATATTTCTATAATATGAAGTGTAATTATGACATATATTGATTCAGTTTAGTCATATGGATATTGTCACTCAACGTATTCGTCCATTTCGTTTGTATAATCTCGCCAAAGTCGAAGTGACGACATGTTTGCCAAACATCCGCACGAATTCCGATAATACGACTCTACTTGGAGGTTGAAGCCAATTTTACGAATACCTTACAAAATAACTACTAGAGTTAGCTACATGAAATGAATAGATAACATTATATAAAAGCAAGATAATGGTACAAAACATAGTATGACTATCGGCACCTAATCTACGTAATCCTGTATTTTAGGAGCCTGAGTTAGCTTATGAGAAAACTATTTATTATCCTAGTGAATGGTTTAGATTACGTTAAAGAGGAAACATAGGATAATATTATATTATAATATCGTATCGTATCGTATCGTGTCGTAACGTATCGTATCACAACCCATCGCTATATACTTCGTTGACAATTTTATATTCGCGAGTAGTTCCTTTTGTTTTATTTTAAGTAAGTACGTGACAATATATTTTGTTCCGATAGAATTAAGCTAGTATTCAAAGTGATCTCGCCCGATAGTCATTAACTACTAAAACTACTATGTACGGCGAACGTATCTTTTCAAAAAATTTACAGTTAAAATAGACACTGGCGCGAATTTAGAAGGTAATTTTGTGCAAAAAAACCAGAACCTCTTTTTTTAATTTTTTTTAATTTTGTTGAAAAACTCGCCTTCGTTTCGCTGAGGTGTATTCAGACTATTCATTCACTCATTTATTCATTCATACTCTACAGTTAAGGCAGCAGCGGTAAGAAACGTTTTTGTTCGAATTTTTCTCCGACTTTGCAAATCCGACTACCACGAAAAAGACTTTTCATTTTCATACTCACAAATAATGTGGCTTTCTATTGGTAAAAGAATTTTCAAAATCGGTTCAGTAGATCCAGAGATTACCCCTTACAACCTCACAAACTTTACCTCTTTATAATATTAGTATAGATTGGCCAAGCAATTAATTAAGCTCGTAATGTGATGAACAAGACTTTAAAATAATAATTACAAAATATGTATATCATGTTTCATCAAGGCAATAATTTAACGCGATATGTTTAACAAATGCATATTTCCTTTGCTGTTTGCAATAACAGGGCTTGTTCATACTGAGCTTGATTTCATATAATCGAATCTAATATTTAATTTAATTAAAATTAATTAACTCGAATATTTATTATTAAGACCCCGGTTCACTGCTTATAAGGTCAGTGTAGATAGTTCAGCAGCAGTTTGACTAGTAATTTGGTGGAGTAAATCTTACCATCAAGTATCACATGAATCTTTGATTTTTTTATTGACTGAGTTAAATTTAAATTCTATTTATTTAAAAAAGCCTTGCATATTTGCTTATGAGTCTCTAGCGCCAGGTACTGCTCGGCTTTCATTTATTTCTATGTTATGATTATCAAATTACTCGCATTATAGCTCATGCAGTTAGTACTTATACTGTTTATAAGTTTGTGTTAGCAAGTAATTTTTTTTATTTTATTTTAAATATACCTACCTACACGTAAACAGTATAGAACGTCTGTCCCGATAAATTTGAGGCAGTCGGACAAAGGATTTCACTGGGTAAAGATGTCCTAAGTTATTAAAGTAGTGTAGATTAGTGTTTTAGCGCTAGGTATCCCCTAATCAATATCACGTAAGCGTTTCTTATTATGTTAGTTGAAACAGTAAGGTAGTGTTTGTGACTATAAAAACTATTATTTTATAATCTACCCACAATGCCATGTTCATGGTAACAGCTAGTGCGTTAGGCTGTATCATACGGTGTGCTATATCCAATGATGATGAGCAGTATAGGCAAGAGTTTTTAAAATCTTAAGCGTTTCCTATATAGTAATATTCAGTGGCCATTGGTTGATATATTTCTGTATTGATAATCATCAATTTAGAGTTTTTGTAGCAACAATAATTCTAGCTACTGTGAACAATGTTATGTTATGAGAAAAGACCACGTATAGTTTGTTTTCACAATATGCTTTTCTTCAGACTCGCTGTGTATGTCCATTTATAAACAAACTGTCCCACGTATAAACTGCAAGATGATCCGTTCATTTAAAATGTGAGAATCAATCGGTACTCGTCATTGGAGTTTATAGGAATATATTATTATTATATGTCTTAGACTTAGACTATAAGCAACAAATGTGTTTTGGTTAAAGTCAGGGATACTTTTTAAATAAATCGAAGACAAGAAAATTCAGAAAAAATGTTAATTATTTTTTATAACTCCAGATTTCATGACAGATTCCGGGTAACGACTTACTAATTTTGGTTGTTAGTGTCTCTATATAGTCATTACTATTGTCATTCACACTATGATGTTTTACTCCGATACTAAACATCTTTGGGATTGACTCTACGTAAATCGATTGTAGAATTACAAAATTCTAGTATTCGTAAAGCCAATCTTTCCCGAGAATGCTACGGTCTCAACGTATAGAGAAACTTTATGGCATGTACTGTTATCTTCTTCTATATACTTATCTGTATTTCACCAATAATTAACATTTATTTCTTCTTTTACAGACTACCTCAATACACCAAAGATGTTCAGGCTATCCAACCCTCGTGTCCGAAGACGCCTCTTCGAACCAGATGACCTTGCAGACCAAGCAAAAATAGATAACTTCGCAAACATCCTCCAAGAATCTATAAAAAAGGACATCGTTGAGAAATCAGAAAAGTGGAATTTCGATTTTGTAAAGGAATTACCTCTAGAAGGAACTTATAAATGGTATCCAGGCAATGGAGATACAGCAGATTGGATAGGGGTTAAAGAAGTTGATAAAGAGAAAGATATTAATATGAAATCTGAAAATGAATCTACACCTAAAACTAAAGGAGATGCTGTAACAATTGTGAGGAAACGAAGAAGAAATACTGATAGAGTACCAGACAAAGCTGTGAGGCGTAGGATTAGCTTTTAGTAGCGTGTTGTTTATTCGTTTGTTCCACTGTATTAAGATTATTTTAACAATTATTTAATGCAGTGAAACAAACGACATAAAGTGCAATAACTAAGTCGATTTTGAGAGTTTTATGTGCCAGATTTTGATATAAATGTAGTTTGTAAAATATTTATAATTTAGATGTATTTACTCATATTAGTCATTGTATTTCGCTTTATTTCGATGTATGTATTCTGAAAGACTGTTTATTTTTATAATAATATGTAAATATTTGAGTTTGTAAATCATTCCACTTGTAACATCACAAATTAAGTAGTTTAGAGGTACTGTAGATTGTAGATGATGATTATTTATTAAATACGCGTGCGCATGTGTTTTTGGTAATTTGGCTATTTTACTATCATCATTTATAACGTCTGCGGATTTATAAATTTTATCAGATCCTGCAAAAAATGAAGCATGAACTTCCATTCAAAGAATATTGATATTAAATTTGGGATCAATTTTAAATGACTATCATACTCAATGTCACACTAGCTTGATATTTTTTAGGTGTAGTATATGCATTTCTGATTTAGATTTACACATTTGAGGGTTGTATTATGCGACATAGTGTCTGTGTCCACAGAGACACTACAGTAGGTAATAATATGTATAATGATATATAATCTACAATGTACAGTAGTTACACTCACATTAATACTAAGCTAAGGTACTAACAAAATTCTGAAGTAAATCAAATTCAAAAGTTTTTGATCTCTAATTACATTAGTATTAATTATTCGTAAAGGACGAATATGATCACCGATTTGAATGTATTTAAAATTTTAGTCGTAGTAATATTTAGATACTTTCTGCTTAAAACGTATCTTAATAGAATTTCTAGAATTATCTCCTGTTCTTTCCTTGATTAAACCTTTATCTTCTTTGTCATTATCTGCTTTATTTTTTCTATCATTGTCATTCTACAATGATTTCTAGAATTATTGATTTATTTACTAATTATAGAATTCTAGAAATCTTTTTATCCAATCCACACAACTTTTTATAAAAAACCGATCGTAGAGAATACTCGTTAAATTTACTGATACTCATGGTTTTTGATCGGGGGATAAAAATAGACCTTAGCACTATTTACTATTGAAATGCTTAACCCGCTATAGCTTCTGTTTACTTCTTTACTTTGTAATGTTTCCAAGCAGTTATTTGTATACAAAATTAAGTGTCATTTTATTGTATTAGTTTTTAGTTGTAGTAAAAATCAGAATCAATATTGAAATTATGGTAATCGTTATTTATAAGTTTACACTTCTTTAACACACTTTTTAATTATTTGTTTTTGGGTATATAAACTTGTGATCCTGTTAATTGGCGTTTTAGAGTCATCTAGGTGACCCTAAACCGAACTTTTTATCTGAAGATGTTAGAATAGATGGCGTTATTGGTGGTAAAAAGATTTAAAAAAATAAACTGTTTTTTTTTCGATTTTACATCCAAGCATTAATTAAGTGGCTTTTTGTCTTTTTTATGTGTGTGTGTCGAAAATTCTTATATTTTTGTATGTCGGTTAAATATTAACTAATTAATTAATATTTGGCAATAACTAACATATTTGTACAGTACATGTCTGTACGTACACACAGCTATATCCAAAGTCAGTTATAGTCTTCTAAACGTAGTTTTCTATTTAATTAATGATTAATATTATATGTGCCTTTTCCGTAGTATTTGTTTTGCGGAAATTTGGTTTGTAATATCCGCATTTTCGCTTCCGCCAATTTTATAACGGAAATTTAAACGGAATAAATCATGGATTGTCATATTTGAGGGCATTAGTTATTATGAACTACCAATATGAACCACCTTTGGAAAAACCGCATCAAAATCGGACAACGATGCTACATACATTACTGATATTAATAGTTTGGGTAGATGGCTAAAAATAGATGTTAGCACTACTTATTTGTTCCGTTTCTGTTTCCGTTTCCGTTAAGTAGCATCATTAATTTAAATATGAAATTTTAATTTTTTTTTATACTGAAGTTACTTTTAAATTCTTCATAATTAAAATATACTTATAATAAGGTCATATAAAATATTATTCAATAGTATCAGAATATAAGCGAACTATTTTATATTTCATAGAAATTCAAAGATGTACTTATTCCCAACGAGGAGTAAAAATTTCTGTTTAATTTATATAAATATTTTAAATTGTATAGTCTCTATAGCTTAATTTAATTTAATGTATTTATTTATTGTAATTGGTTTTGTATTAAATTATTAGTAAAAACTCGATGTTAGATTTTTTATTTCGTCCTAAAACTTTCGCTTTTATTTATATCAGTCTTTGTACTACTGAAGTTGATTATAATAAGTAGGTAATCATTTATTATAAGAAAAACATACCTATTACTATGTTAAAAGATCAATCCTTTTATATTATTAATTATTTGATTGCTATGCAATTATTTGTTTTAGAAAAGTCAAAAAAACTTTTCCCCATACGATTTTTTTTAGGAAAACATACAGCACAATATATTACAAAATTATTCTTACAACTAGTAAACACAAAGGCCAATAAAGTTTCCACTGATGTACATTTCATTAAAGGGAATTTACAATATTACTTTAACAATATTTTTACTTTATAATTTACTAAACTATTTTAAGACTAAATATGAGTTAAAACACAAGCTCGTATCTGAATAAGATTCAGTTTAAGATTACAAAAGGAAATGCCAAGGAAAATATTAAAATATAAATTTATTTTATTCAACGATCTCCCTAGAATTTTTCAAGTTCATTGTTCACTGTTAGCAACACTGTTTATAAAGTAGTAGTAGCGGGTAGATCATTTTATATTATTTTAAGTATACCGATGTGAAGCCAATATATAACCTTTAGTGCGATAGATTAGTCTCAGTCTCTCTGATGTTTTCGTGCAGTGAACATGGAAGTTAGTGTTATAGTGTCGTGATTAAGGTTACCCTTCTCGAGGTCCACGTAAGTTTACTTTATTATCTATTGTCGTTAGCGAGGTCGAGTAGTGGAGGTGAGAGTTAATATATTATGAAATTAAATGTAATAAACCATGTTAAAACTATACCCAATTTCGTGCAGAAGTTTTTTGCATGGTCCTCATACAAACATACGGACAGACAGACAAAAAATGTACACTGTCATTTGATAAGCTACATTTTTCTTATATCTATAGATAATAGTAGTCATACATAATAGGTGATGATTAAGACACACCTGGTAGTGTACGTTAAGTTGCTATGATACTTGCCATATACAAACTTATCGACCGACAACTGGCAACCCTTGATCAGCACAAAAAGGACAAAGAACTAGTACATTCTTAATAGGCAATATAAAAGTGGATTGAATTTTCTATTTCTATTTGATCGGCGAGTACTTTTTGTTCATATTGACATTTTTAATTTCGTAATATCTTTTGAATGGAAAGTCCGATTTCAATATTTCAAAAAGTAATCAACAGGTATTGAAACAGTCTTCAATTTAGATCATTTCTTCGGATAAGAATTAATACAAAGGTATGGAAATCTTTGTCTGATTTTGATAGGCATTTCTATCGACTTTTAAAATGTAAAAAAAGTAGTTGTTGTGAGATAACTACAGTAGTTGGACATATGGTGTCGCGAAGTTTTTTGTAGATATTGATATGTTCTTTAATATTGTAGAACATTTTTTTGTTCTATCATCAATACTTTTCGCACCGCATGCGATGAAAGACATTTTATGGCTAATTTTTTGCACCTCGGGTTGGTTTTAGTAAGAATTTCTGAGGATCTCTAATTTTTTCTAGTAATAAATATAGCCTATGTTACTCAGGGATAATGTAGCTTTCTAACGGTAAAAGAATTTTTGAAATCGGTCCAGTGGTTTTTAAGTTTATTCGTTACATACAAATACAAATCTTTCCTCTTTATAATATTAGTATATATTATAGATATAGATAGACGTCTTCCTCACTTTGCTGATAGCCTAGTAAGTCTGAATCTTTTATATAAAGCATAATTGGAAAGAAAATCAGAAAATAATTCAAATTCGAGAAATATGGAATGAATACTTTTTCGTAGAGCGAAGGGAGCCCAGTTCAGCTTGAAGTGTTTAAAATTATTTTACGATTCATTCAAATAATTTCCCAGTATGTAATTATATGCCTTAAGGTATAAACAACCTAATGTAAGCAACACTTTTGATATCTTTTGATTGTTAGTTCGGTAAATGACGCGACTCGCACATTTCTGGTGGAAACGAAGCTTAGAATTGTGTTGCTGTACTACATAATTGAACCTACTACCTCTGTGATTCATCATGTTACTAAACCACATATAAAACTTCTCCCCATGTAACGTAATCGCCACGTACAGGAATGTTGCCAGTTCCGCTTCCCATCCTGCAATCCCCACTGTTTTAGCATTAAACGTCAATTGTATCTAATAAAATATTATTATAATAAATTGTATAACGTGTCGCCTGTCTGGGGTCAAGGACTCGTTTAGATTTAGGAGCTATTACCAACATCCGATGTGTTAAATGTTAATTTAAATCTCTGCACTTGTTTCCCTATTCTTTATTAAATATGAGGGTCAATTCTTACCATGCAAGTTTGAGTGAAACGACTGAGTTAATTTAAATACGATTTTCACTAAAAATTATAGACCAATAGTAATTTGCTTATGTTCAAATGATATAAATACATATTTGGCATTAATCATCAATTTTTGTAAGAAAACAATGCTTTTTAAAGTTCTATATCTCTCTATCTATATCAATATCGATCGATAATATATCTGTGTTTATGCAAGGCTGTACACAGACGGACTTAAGAATTGCATTTGTGTCGGATTTTGGTCAGTCATAAAAGACGATTAGAGTCTTCGTCAGAGACAGAGACGGAAGAAATATAACCAAACATATCTACACTAATATTTTTGTATGTAACGACTAAACTTTAAAACTGCTGGACGGATTTCAAAAAATCCTTTGCTGTTTAAAAGCTACATTATCACTAAGTAACATAGGCTATATTTATTAATAGACAAAATCAGAAATCCTCAAAAATTCTTACTAAAACCAACTAAAGGTGTATAAAAATTAGGCATAAAATGTCTTTCATCGCATGCGCTGCGGAAAGTATTGATGATAGAACAAAAAAATGTTCTACAATATTATAGAACGTATCAATATCTACAATAAACTTCAGAAGACCATATGTCCAACTACTGTAGTTATCTCACTACAACTACTTTTTTTATATTTTAAAAGCCTATCAAAATCAGACAATGTTGTCCATACCTTTGTATTAATTCTTATCCAAATAAATTATTGAAATTGAAGACTGTTTCAATACCTGTTGATTACTTTTTGAATAATTGAAATCGGATGTTCCATTCAAAAGATATTACGAAATTAAAAATGTCAATATAAACAAAAAATAAATGCCGACGGGTCGGTGTGTCAAATGTCCACCCGTGCGAAGCCGGTAGTTGTGCTGAGGCTCCTGTAAACTATGTAGCGAGGTTCAGCAATGAAGAACAGAGTTTATTGGTTGTAGAAGAGCCCTTTGTCGCAACCCTCAGGCGTAGCCCGGCATCAAATCTAAAGTGTATGTTATAATAATATTACATGAACATGTTCTCACCCAAACCAATGCAAATCACACTCAATGAATATGTATACAGAGCGGAAGTATAAATATACAGTAATTCAATCTTGTCCCATGGGAATCGAACCAGTTCTGCGATGCGATCTGCGTCACGGCTACTGAGCAAGTGAGTCTATCCTGTGGAATACAGGTCAAATTTCGCTGGTCTGCCTTACTGTATTTGTGCAAATTAGTATAGATCGTTCAATCCAAGACAATACGAAAATTGATTTAACTACATATCTATATTACGTCAATTGGCATATTAATACATCAGTATCAAAACTATACTCGTACATGAAGTCTGCCAAATGGTATGGCCTAACACCCTCCTTACTCTCTGGCCATCCAAGGGTTATGATGAACATCATCATCATCACGACCCGTCAATGGCCCACTGCTGAGCCGGGTCTCCTCCTCAGAATGAGGAGGGTATTAGGCCATAGTCCACCACGCTGGCCCAGTGCGGGTTGGCAGACTTCACACACCTTTGAGAACTTTTAGGGAACTCTCAGGAGTGCAGGTTTCCTCACGATGTTTTCCTTCACCGTTAAAGCAAGTGATATTTAATTGCTAAAAACACACATAACTCAGTCAGAGGTGTGTGCCCAGAATCGAACTCGGACCTCCCGAGTAAGACTTGAAATCTCAACCACTGGGCCATCACTGCTTGTTGATGAACATGGCAAATCCGAAATCTGAAGTCAAATCTATGTATTAGTACTTCAGTAAATGTCAACAACACTAATTTGAGGAGCGTCTTGTTATTTATGATGTTGGTAGCATTGATTTGAGTAGCATTTTTACTTTCTTGAATTTAGACAACTGATAAACATCGGTCTGCATTAGAGTATAATTCATTAATTAAATGTAAAACCAGCTTCATAATATACAGGATGGATTTTTGAGACGGGTCAGTAAGGGCAGGTACTTTAACCGTTATAGATACAGGAAAATGTTCCTAGGAGACCATCCATAACTTTTTAAGATATTCTGGACTGCATTCACAGATTTTTGAGAAAATGTACGGTCAGCGAAAAAACTGCTAAAATCCAAAAAAAAAATTTTTATGTCTATCGATCCTACTCCGTATGGGGATCAAAAGACTCTATGGGACCATTTAAGGTTTGAGTACTAGAAATGTCAGAAATCGCCAAAAACATTTTCCATACATTTTGTACTGAAAAACGATAAATCAACTCGTAATATTTTTATTGCCAAACAACCCTATTTCTTACTGTGATTAAAAGATTCTTTTAGGCCTACTGAAATTTAAATACAAAAACTGCGGCACGACACAACATGTCACACCAACTTCAAAATAGGTGATCTACGAATTTTTTTTACGTTTTTCAGTACAAAATGTATGGAAAATGTATGAAAAAATATATTTAGTGCTTTGAATATGAGAGTTATACTACTATACTCAAACGACATTATCAACATGTCATTTAGATTGAAGCCGAGCAGTGCCTGAGGCTTGAGACCCAGGAGCAGGTTTAAAGACGTATTCTACAATGCACAAACTCTTACCTCCACCACTCGACCTTGCCACCGAATATTAAAATAATAATGTACATTACTCACCTGCTACTTGATAACTAGGTCGGGAAACAAGCGTACGGCTCTCCTGATGGTAAGCGATTACCGTAGCTTATAGACGTCTGCAACACCAGAAGCATCGCAAGCGCGTTGCCGACCCTATCCCCAATTCCCTCCAGGAGCTCTGGTCACCTTACTCACCAACAGGAACACAACACTGCTTTAGAGTAGTGTTATTTAGCTGTGACCTTCTGTAAGGTCGAGGTACTACCCCAGTCGGGCTGCTCCATATTTGAGCAGGAAATTTCCTGCTGTGCCCTACCTCAAATGATATATAAAATGACCTACCCGCTAATACTAATTCATAAACTATGTTGCTAACAGCAGATATCAACATTGTCTGTTGAGTCTTAAGGATTTTTATCTTTAGTGTGCAGATATATATAAGGCCTTTAACCCTACATGTGTATACGTATTGCTGTACAGTAATGGATATCATTTCTCTCTCATTCTATTATATATATTATAGTATAATATATTATTCCGTCAAAGATATGCATCTTTTTAGAAGGAACAGACGATACGGATATGTTTGTACAATTGATTCAATCAGGAGCCACCCTCTTAAAAAAATCGTTAATTTTTTCTGTATCCTTTATCGAAGATGTGTCCGGAGTCCCGGATCCCGACCCCGAGTGCCGGACCGTGGCCAGGATTTCCTCTTCATTAGTATACATGAGATTCAGTTTTCGTTTGTATTCTTTACCCCGTTTTAGATACCGTGAAGGAATGAAAGTGAACGTGAACGTTGATTATACCATTTTATAAAGCGGTATTGAAATCGTTAGCAATCTTTTGACAGCTTTTGACAAATATGTAAAGTTCCATAGAGACCATAGAAGTACTTAAGTTCTAAAGTGTAGAATAAGATGATAATAATTTAAGTAGCACCTAGTGAGGTCAACTAGCGGAGATTAATCCTTGATCCGTCCTTTAAATTTTTGCCTTTGTCTGAATTAATTTTTATTGGATTTTACACCTGAAAACTAGGATTAATAATAGTAATCGTTATCTAGATATTTAATACTATATTTAAAAGCTAAATATGAGCTAAATTTCAAAAAAAAAATCCCTTAAAATAATAAGGATTTTAGACGCAATAATCGCGGGTTATATCTTCCTATCAATAGAAAAATAAGTGTACATTGTACATACGTATGTACACACATATAATACTTAGATTTATTAAATGACATTTAATTTTCAGCATATTGTTGCTAAATAAAAGCTCAAGCGCTTGAAACAGTAAATATATTTTGTTATTATCCCGCAGGAAATGAATTTTTAGGGGATAAAAAGTAGCATATGCGTTAATCCATGTTATAAGGTATCTGTATGCCAAATTTCATTGAAATCCGTTCAGCCGTTTTTGCGTGATTGAGTAACAAACATCTCAACATATTAGAAAGTACGTAAATATATAATTGCGTTTTGTTATTTCCGTCAAAAGTTATATAATAATGAATGCTTTGTTGTAATTATCTATTATATACGACAATTATGTGTTCAATAAAGACTATATATATATTGTCTACCTATATCTACTACACCAGTATATAAAAACGTATCCGAACATGGCATCGGACATCCGTAGTTTCTTGCGTCTCATCTAAGGTTTCTTAATCAAATTATAAATAAAAAGCGTCTAGAAATCCAGGAAGTTCACCAACTGTTGCTTTTTACACTTCCTTCCTTTATGCTAATATTTTAAAAAATCCTCGCTTCGGTGAGTTGACAATTTTTGCAAAAACATTCGGCCAAAAGGTAGCAATAGCAACACCGTTAATAACTTTATATTCCTGTCAAACGGGGCTCACCTGGTGACCATTATGGCTGTGCAGTGGTGTGATGGCGTGATGCTGGGTCTACATTACTAAGGTTTGGAGTAAATATTTTATATTGGTTACTCGGTGTTCCGTCTTGAGTGCATAGTCTCATTGGGTCATCAGTCTCAATCACACTGCGTATTACTTCGCTTCTCTGAGAAATAAATATTTCCCAGTTTTTTATCCCGCGACAATGAAACCAATCCAATTGGTTATTTCATTGGTTCCATTGATTTCATTTATTTCTTTTTTTAATTTTTCATTTATTTATTTACGAGGATAACTAAGTCATGCATTGCGGTGTAAAACATTAAAATAAAATACAGTTAACACATACATATAATATTAGAAAAAAGCCAAAATTTTTCATACCATTTCATTCACAAGAAAATATCTTGTCCCATAAATTTACAATGAACTGCCGACAAAGATCTCCCAAAGTTGTGGATTTCTCATTTCTCATAGATTAGTCTTTTATTATATATTTCAATAAGCATCGTCATAGACACATTATTATATGCACACGAACAATTTTATGCGTGTGTGTGTGTGCATGTAAACCCGCTAAAGAATACATTTTTCATTTCAATAAATTTATTTCTTTTTTAAAATTAGTTTGTTTTATTTTTTAATATTTTTACAGCTTAATTTTTTACATTAATTTAATAATTATAACTTAACTTAAAATTTACCCATCCGTATAAAATTTTGTCTATATTTTTTGATTAGCCAATCACAGCACGCCGCTTCTAGGTAGCTTCAAGTTGTGCCTTGAACTTGGTACTCGCGGCTCGACAGTCAGTTCGCTCGACGCGCTTTCGAAAGGGGGGACATGTAAAGTGAGTATGGGTATTTTTCACCCGTAGCGATGAATACTGATACACATTTTTAGGAGATTAATACATATTTTTTTGTAATTAGACCTTACTATGACGCGCCGTGTAGTTTCTGATGAACATATCTAACAGTATTTGGAACTAAGTAATAGTAGTTGCTCTAAAATTGAAGATTTTAGCGAACACAAAATGGACTCGGAACAAGTCGTAATCGATGCCTTTAAGAGCCGCAGAAGACATTATGCCATACTGACTGACATAGTTATTCTTTCATTAATATTAATTTTGTAGAATAGCGCATGGAAACTTCTTTTAGACTGTTTTAAGCTATAGATAGCCAATTTTTTTGATTAGTTATTTATCCATTTATATGAATAAAAACTTTTAAATATCTGAAAGTTTAGCTGGAAGGGATTCCTGCCTGAAATAAGCTTGCCTTTGTACATCTTATTGTACTTTAGATAATATTTTGTAAAGTACTTATTTCGTACAATATTCATAAATAAAATTAAGTAATGTAAATAAAGTTATAAAATTAAATAAAATCTCAAAAATCTTGATCTTATACTTTATAAATAGGATGTCAATTAATAAAAAATGTAATATTTTAAATTGTTTTATTTTTCATAAATTAAATAAATTAGACTGAGGTACTTATATGGCAACACAAGCATACCGAAATAAATATTTCACTCATTCATACGCACTAGAAGGTGAACTTTTTCACGAACTTCCACCGGAAGCTGCAGTCACTAAGTTCCCCGACACTAGTTATTGTTTCAGAATATTTACAAGACGTCCCTCTAAGTACCTTACGACGTGGTTATTATTTAGGCAAGGATAGTACAACTCAATGGAAAGTAAAGGCCATAAAGACCATCTCAGCGTGTTCGAACTCGTTCACATAACGTCGTGCTGGAAGCACCAGGACCAAAATAGATGCTAGACAATGCCTGTATATTCTTGATGCACGGAATCTACTTTTTCCCGACGATGACGTAAAATTGATTGTTGACTGTACTAATATGTACATTGATAAACGTAAAGAGAAATAAATACCAAAGAGCTAGATAATGTAAACATACCGATTTGATTAAAATGTGTCCTGGGTGGAAAAGGATAGAAAAACAAATTCGTGCTTCCAAAGCTGCCAGAAAATGTTGTGAAGAGAGCATTCTATGCCTGTATGTTCTAAATGCATAAAAAAATTCAATAACCATGATAAAAAAAACTAATGTCCCTAAAACTATTAGACTGATTGATGCGTTTTTTTGTCGAATTTATTTTGTTATTTCAAAGTTGATTTTGAAAAGTAAGATATATTAAATGTGAATAATTTATGTTCCTAAGTGAAAACTAAGACTATTAGTATAAAAAAATAAGATATAAGATTAAAATTTTTTAATGATAAATGTATTTTTGTATGTTTTTAGTAGTAGTCACGAAAAAAATGTTACTTTTAGCCATATAATTATAGCTTTATCTGAATGTTTAATAAATATTAATAATATTAGCAACGATAACTTACTTTTATTTAACAGTTAAATAAACATCCTTTAGGTATAAACATAAAAAAATATTTATAATACAAAACAATCACTAGGTATACGATTTAAAGTGTGGGTATTTTTCACCCATAGCGATCAAGGGTTGCTTATAGGAGTGCGACGAACGCTGAGTTAAGAGTATGAGAGGTTTAAGGAGCCATTCATTTGTTACGAAAGACGATTTAGGGAGGGAGGGGGGTTGACTATGTGTTATTTTTTCTTACAAGGGGGTGGGAGGGTCTCGATAGTTCTTACTTAAGATCACAGAAATGCGTAAAGATAATTGAAAAAAAAAATTTTTTCCTTTCGATTCTTATGTAATAAATATTAAACAGCGTGGGTCGGCCTATTCTTATTTTTTCTTATAATAGGGGCGGAGAGAATAGTAATTTTTTTTAACATTTTCTACAGTTTCGAATTATGACCCCACCCTAGGCTAGGCCAGTCACTTGAGCTTCAAAAGTTTAAATAAAATTCAAAATTTTCTATAATTAACTTATATGCGTCCTAACTGTAACAAAGTGAGGGCAATTTATTTACAAAACGTTAGCTATTAGGGAATAGTTACCGTTATCAATTTATACAGCTCTAAATCAATTGAAACAGGCTCAAACCCGGGGGGCTCTAATTGTATATTTTATTCCTGACACGGCCAATGTAAAACGAATAAAAATTTATTTTACGACGCATTTTACTGTCTCTGATTACTGATGCTGGTTTGAGGGGGGAAATTGTAAAATAGGGAAATTTGCTTAGATCAACGAGATGAGTCAGACTTAGAATGCTCTGTTGTTACTGTTTTGACTAATATTATAAACGCGAAAGTTTGTAAGAATGTATGTTTGTTACTCTTTCACGCAAAAACTACTGAATGGATTTTGATGAAACTTTACAATAATATAGCTAACACATCAGAATAACACATAGGCTATAATTTATAATGATATAGTGTGAATTATCCAAAATATAGCGGGTGAAACGGCGGGGTGCAGCTAGTGTCGTAATAAGAATATTAATACTAATTACTCTCTCTTTGCTTTACCTAAAAAGAATAAATAAAAAATATATAAATATACTGCTTGGGATCATTAAAGTCTATAAAATCATTGTAAGCATTTAAGGAGTTAAAAAAAAAAGGAATTACTGAAAATATAAATATTATTTTATAACAACAAATATTATTGTACTAAAAATCAAAGTGTCAATCATTTTTTAATTAACATTAAAAACATAAAATACCTTTTTTAAATAGCTCACTCTGTAATATTTCAAATGATGGGTTTTTCAAATGATAACCAGTAAACATAACTAGCAGTAACTATAACTAACTTACAATTAAAAGTGACTGGAACTGAGACAGTACTGAAAGGATGGAGGAGTTTATATAATAAAATAATAGACAGAACATTATGTCGTTAGTAATTATCAAAACGAACATAGTCAGTTAAAATAAACAACCTTTGAGATTCTTGGATCCTTGATTAGTTTCTTAACAATTTGTTTATAAGATAAATGTAAGTCCTGTTGTCATGTTTAACAATAACTATATAATAAAAATATGTAAATACAACTCTACTATTCTACTCTTTGATTTTTTTCAATTTTGTTAAATAAAACGTAAAATCTTTTAAGGACGATCGAGTGTAATCGATAGTAGTAATGAAACAACACGTGAGGAACCCGCATTAACCCTTAAACCGTATCAAATCGATTGCTCGAACTACCCCCAAAATGGACCAGTCTAAAATTTAAGGAAACCCGTGACAGATGGAGATAGATGGACTGGAATTGTTATTTAAAATTCCTATTAGGAAGTAATGACCTTCGTTATCATTGGACTTTTGTCATCAGCTCCAAGAGTTAGGGAGAATCACATTGTCAGGGAAGGGTTTGTGCAGTTAAAATCTAACCAGAATTAACTATAATAAGTAACGGAATAAGATAAGAATTTTATGTATTGTATGTTTGCATATTTGTTACTCAATCACGCAAAAACGGCTAAACGGATTTCAATAAAATTTGACACATAGATACTTTATAACCTGGGTTATCACTTAGGCTACTTTTTTTCCGGAAATATTCAGAGATCCTGCAGGATAATAATAAAACATGGTTAGTGTCGTAAGCGTCTGAATATATTTATTTAGCAACAATGTATTAAAAATTAAAAGTTTTTTTTATAAATCTAATAATAATATACGTGGTGAATTGCACCCGTGTGAAGCCAGGGTGGGTAGACTAGTATTTATATCAAATTATTGACATTTGAGGAAGTTCCCCCTAACGAGTCTAGGAGTATTAACTAACGTCCTCTAACGATGTTAAAAGTTTTACTCCACTTTTTAGTATTAACGTCCTTACCACGAGCATTTGCCTGTAATGTAATAATTATTTTATTTTTATACATTTAGGAAATATACAATATTTAAGACCACAAAACTAAATGCACGAGATAATAACACAAAAATCAATAAATTTTTCTTTCCAATAGTAATACATGTTTTCTCTGTTGTCTGAGGTAAAATAAAAAGAAACATGTACTAATAAATCTATAATAATCATCAGTCGGCAAAAGTGATTGTTATAATTAACAAAGGATCTATGTGATAAAAAATGTTTATAACAATTAGTCTTTACCAAAGGCACAATAAAAAACCCTTACCATTTAATTACCATTAACATATTAATTCAAATTAATTATTATTTGCATAAAAAAAGAGAAATATCAATATTACGATCTGTAATATTGATTTTTCTCTTTGATCTGTATTTTTCGATCTTCGAGATCGTTTAACTTGTTGAAAAATTAACTTTAACTAAAATTTCCACCGGGAATATTTTAGTGTTCAGATAACCAGTGCGGGTTGGCAGACTTCAGAACTTTTAGGGAACTCTCAGGAGTGCAGGTTTCCTCACGATGTTTGCCTTCACCGTTAAAGCAAGTGATATTTAATTGCTTAAAACACACATAACTCAGAGTCAGAGGTGTGTGCCCAGGATCGAACTCGGGGCCTCCCGAGCAAGACTTGAAGTCTCAACCACTGGGCTATCACTGCTTAGCACATTGTTCTAGGGTTATTCCGGATCCAATGAGCACACATAATTTTAAGAGCAGTATCTCTATTTTAGATCATTTTCAACTTGTCGTAAATAGTAAATTTAGAAATAAGTCCATAGGTTTAATATTTTGGTATAGGACCATTTATTTGTGTTCTGTCATCGTTAAGTTTAAGTTAGTTTTTATGTGATTAACATACACACATCGTTTGGCAGTATATTGCGGTTTGCAATCAGGTACCATGTAACACAACCCAGATGTTACCCAACAACACCGTGGTGCGTGGCACGCCAGGTTTTTGTTCAGGTTTTTTGTTAACCATTTGGTTTTCACCATGATTTATGGATTTTTTGTGATCGTTATTAAAATAATGACCTTTTGAGTTTGTGCATACTGAGATTTTGGATATTTGATGGCAGTTTTAAACCTCTTACTTAACAAGTCACTGATCTTTTTTGAAACTTACGCAAAACTTTTCGTTTCTTTATTGAACTATTTAGGCACCAAGAGTAAACATATTTTATCATTATCCTACAGGAACTCTGAATTTTTCGGGGATAAAAGTAGCCTAATGTTAATCCATGTTATAAAGTATCTGTGTGCCAAATTTCATTGAAATCCGTTCAGCCGTATTCGCGTAATTGAGTAACAAACATAAACACTTTCATATTTATAATATTAATAATTAACTGAGACTATTCTTATTTACTCAGTTTTTTAAATAAATATTTCAAATCTAGTGAGAAATATTTATATTCCTCAGAGAGTCGAAAACTAGTCCTCTAGTAGAATATAAAGTAAAATATAAAATTATCGTAAGCTCCTTTTTTGTATGGCTAAACTTTGATACTGCTAGCGACATCTAGTATCGAGTAGATATAATATATTAATGTTTCTAATTTTAATTTTTCACAAATATTTTTCAGAACATTTTTATTCACTATTAATTTTTTTTTAACATATATTTTTTAGAATTATTACTTAAGTTGTAATAAAAAAAATTTTAAATATAAATTTTTGAAATATTTGATTTGCATGAAGATCGAAAGCTACATAATTTATTTTCAAAAAGTTGGCTATTTAAGGGCACAGATTATAATATTACTAATATGGAAACGAAGCGAGGGCTGGTAAAGTAAGCCCTTACTTATTACTAATATTATTAATGAGACATATTGTATGTTTAGATGTTTATTACTCTTTCACGCAAAAACTACTGAATGGATTTTAATGAAACTTTACAATTATATAGCTTATACACTAGAATAACACATAGGCTATAATTTATAAAGATATTGTGTGAGTTGTCCAAAATATTAAAATAAGTGTCAAGTAAGGCGTGTGATATAGCGATAAAAATGTGAAATTAAACCTAAACTACACCCGGGCAAAGCCGGGAGGGGTCGATTAGTGAGTAATAATTTAACCGCATTTGTTAGTGTATCAACTTATCACAATGGCGTCACAATTTTGCAAAATAATGACAATTTTTTATCCACAAAACGTTACAACCCCTATACTATAAAGATTATAGTTAAATTATGAAAGAATACACCCGTATTTTGTGAAGATGTAGCCGAGGGTTATAAAAAAGGGCTGTGATTTTATTGATTAGACTAATTCATTTAAGATAAGCTACGCGGGCATATGGGTACTTGTTCGTGCATAGACCTGTCTTTGATGACACTTCTGAATATTCTCACGACTCATTTTGATTGCGTTCAATGGTTTAAAAATAAAATCTTTTGGGTATTTAAAAAAAGTATATATATACATTGTCTGCCTGTCTGTTTGTTCCGCCTAATCTCTGAAATGGCTGGACCGATTTTGACGGGACTTTCACTGGCAGATAGCTGATGTAACAAGGAGTAACTTAGGTTATTTAGCATCTCCCTACCACCCATAGGAGCGGAGGAACACGCGAACAAAGTCGCGCGGGTCGGCTAGTAAATAAATATATTTAAAGTAGTTCCTGAGGTGCCTGTTACTTGTGACCCAGGTTATGGTTAAAGATTTATTATGTATAAAGATTAGTCAAAATTCCCCGACCTCGCTAACTAACATCTTACTAAGTTATGCAATATTTACTCCACTATGATAATTAATATTCACACTACGACATTACTCGTCAAACTGCCGATTGAAAGCCGTAATATTGCATGTAAGTTGTCGAGCCAAATATTAAAAAAAAAAAACATATTTTTAAAACATATTTCTGCCCGTGAGAGAACGGGTTAGAATACAATTCCCCTCTGCCGCTGGGAGAGCATCTCGTAAGAACTGAGTAACCCAGCACCCTCTTGGTGGTAGGGGATCTATTCCCCGACAGAATGCGAATCCGATCGCCAAGTGTCTCTGACGCGTTCCGGCCGAGCCGCATGTGGGCCAGAGCTACCATTACTGCTGCGGTTCCAGTGAAAAACGGGTTCATCAACACATCGACAAAACAAGAGATACCCTCTAGTTTTGTGTGGACCGTCTGCTCGTTTTTCCCTTGTCTATCATAAAAAAAAAAAAAAACAAAATATACCCAACTAAGTATTTATTTATTCATCAAGACCACAAATGAATTATTTTTTTTTTTAAATTATAGCGTTATTAAGTGATTCTTTCTGTAAATAGACAATTATTAGTGCGCTGAACTATTTCAATAATTCTTAAAAAATAGACTAAAACCTGGGTAATAAAGTGTAAAAAATTAAAAAAAAAAAAATTAAATAAAAAGAGAAGAATTGTATGATGGCTTGACAAGAATATCCTCGCCATGCAATAATCATGAATCTGTCGTAACAGCATATTTATTTTGCAATCCCTACTTCTCTTATTAATGTTTATCAGTTGTCCAACATTCAAGACAATATTTAAAACTAAGCAACGGATTTTGATGCAGTTTTTTTAAATAGATAGAGTGATTCAAGAGGAAGGTTTATATGTATATAATATAGTAGAGAAACACTGATAATTGTAGAGGTTTCTAATGTGATGTCGTAAATAAACACATTTTTTTGCGCTTACATTGCAAACGCTGGCTGAACCCTTTGAGATAGATCAAAATAATGTACTACAGTATTGTACACCTTAAAAAGGTCTACAAAAATATATGTCTACCTCTTAGGGATAACCCACAATAACCATTTATTATCCTTTACTTTTTACAAAATATAATGGTTTATTTACGAAGCGATTTTAAACAATAGAGCATTAATCCTTATCCAATTAGGTACCTTACATACATTGTGCATTTAATATAGATCAATATGGCCCTTTACAGCATGAAATTTAAACGAATATTTTTGAAGATATTACAGATTCAAAATGCAGGGACATAGCGGTTACGGCTAAATACACGTGTTAAATTGTACCCGGGCGAAGTCGGGACGGGTCGACTAGTTTTATATAAGATAGAAACAAAGAGAGACCCCACCCTTAGCTATGAAGTTACAATAGTTTTTCCTCACCCCTTCCACTAATCAATAGCACATGTTTTTGTCCCTAATGGGTTTTAAAGTTTCATCATTAATATCAATTGATTACATTTAAAAAACATAAACAAGGAGTCCTGCAGCGCGAATATTGTTACAAATCGTCTTTCGATTGTTGTTATTAATATTATTTTAATTTTTTTTAAATCTTTTGTTAGTTAACAAGAACTTTACAGAATACGAAAGTAGAGAATTGAATATTTGGGTATTTTCTTGGTCTCAAAAAAAAAAGATCTCTTATTAATCTGCCATTAGAAGACACGCTGAGTGAGGGTCGGTCGGCCTTAGTTGGTAGTAAACAAACTTTTAAACATACGTTAGTTTTAATAGACAAAACCATAGATATTAACAATTAGTAGCAATTCTGTTATCGTAGAGATAGAGCATGGGGGTGATGCGGCGTGAGGCGCGAGGCGGCAGTTGTGCGATGCTATCTCTACACGCGATGCACTGTCAACTCTCTGTTAAGGGGACACATTGTATAAATTTACATTCGTTAAACATATATTATGTCGGTGCGTAAGTTAGGCTTAGGTTAACCTAACCTTAGGTTTAAATAGAGAACCTGGGCAGCGGAGGCGAGTGTTGGAATTCTGTTAAAAGGCCTTGCAAACCTTAGTCACAAGTTTAAGGCACTAATAAGGTTGCTGTCGTAAGAGATCATGATGTTTACTTGTTTATAAGTTCAGTAGCAGTATCTATGTTGCCTTTACCTGATAGTTCATTTAATATTACCCCCTCTTAACGTTTTCAATATACCCTTCTCCTTCTCCATTTTTCTCCAAGTTAGAAACTCAACAGCTCAGCGCCACAATATTTTTGTATATATATCATGCCCTTAACAAATGGTACGTGCCCAAAAGTCAACAGCAGTGTATCCCGCAGAGGCAAAGGTGTGTGTTAACAACTGTTTTAATTTATGCACAAACATACAGATACGAACACCATACTATACTGATACCTCAACTATTCGTCGTTGTTTACTTTAAATAAGATTTAGGAGTGATAGAACACGTAAATGAATATAAAAAAAAATAAAAAGAATATTTTATAACTGAAACTCACTGTCAGCTCAAATACATGTTTATTCCACACATTATTTCTTCTATTGGTACTCGATATTATCAACCTTATTTTAAAAGGAAATCTCTCTTTATCTGAATTCCCAATTGGAATACTCTTTTGTCATTGGTCAATCAAATACGAACTAATGTTGCCACTAGAAAAAGTTTTAAATAATTGCTGTTGTCATACCATAAAATAAAATCATGTCATTTATATCATTGTTTTTTTTTCTTAAAATATTGATCGCTTAATCTTCAAATATGAAAAATAGAAGGAATCATAAAAAAACAAATATTATATTACTTACTCTTAAAATTTTAAAATTTTGATTATGAAAGAATACAGAATGATCCTTTGTCAGAAAACATATCTAAACTATATATGTTATGGAAGATAAAAAAAAGAAAGAAAGATGTTGCTGAGATATAAATTGCTGAAATAAAATAGACATATCACAGCAAAATAGGTAGCATAAAAACCTAAATGTATATTGTATATACATATATATTCTACTCAAATTTGGAAAAAACATCACTTTTTATTATCTTTTTTATATCAATTTACAATATGTTACCAAATACCCGTCATTGTATGCAGATGCGGCGCGTGCGCGTGCGCAGCGTATAATTTAGCTCTTTACTTGCATAGAAAATGTTAATTTCTTCATTTTCGATTAATATCGGGTCATTTTCAAAATGGCTTTTTGACGCATCCATTGAAACGTCGATTAAGATAATAACAGTCGCTACAATAGACGGATGTTTTAAAATGATATAACGTAATATGTTCTATGATCATCTCAGATTTGTGCTTTATATAAAAATCCATGTTTCTAAGGTAAGAAACACCTGAAACATTTTGATTGCGTGCGGTATAGACAGCCGTATCTTTTGATTGCGTTGACTTAGAAGTTTAATTTTGCAGCTCCAAGAGGCAGCAGACTTGGATATTTGATCCTCCACGATTTCCTGAGAAAAGGATCTTAACAGATAGACAGACAAACGGACAACAAAGGACCATATAAGGGTTCCTTTTTCCCTTAAAGTGCGAAACCTTAGAAAAATATTTTTCATACACTATTTCATGTCCATCATGTAAATCTTTGAAGTATCTTGTATTACTACTATTTTATATATTGTTCTTATATGTTCTCTCCTCAAGTCGTATTCCTCATATCTGAGGGTCGTGACCATCACCTCCTGCCAGTCTATCTCTTATGGTCTTCTTCCATCTCTGCCTACCCTCAGCGCCGTGCAGCGCTTCGTAAACCGATGTGTTGAGTACGGTGCGATTTTGGACCAACGTGTCGGGCTACGGGATCCACCGGGAGCCACGGGATATGCTTCGACTTTTCCAGTGACTACTAGTTTTTCTAAGTTTCCACTGTCTTTTCGGGCGATTTCTTATATGTACTAGTTCCTCAAAACATTCTGAGATGAGCAAACTCGTTTGCCCAAGTAGTTAATACTCAGCTAATGAAAGAAAACAGAAATCATCTTAAAAGCACTGTTTAGCTTTAATAACTGAATGAGTTATATTACTACAAAAGTTCTTTACCTTAGTAATTATAATTTCACGATAATCAAGTAAACGATCACGATCGCAAGGGGAACCCCTTAAGGGTGCATTAAACATCTGGGTTAAATTTCATGCTAATTAAAAAGTTACATTTCTTCATTATAACCGTTACATTATGACTTTTGGAAAAATATTGTACATTGATAGATAAAACATTTAGTCAGTATTTTATATTGGTGGATAAACAATAAATCACTTAAATAATAAAGTAGTGTTGCCAACAGACATAATCATCGACCGGAGACCCGAAAATACTATTTTTTTAAAAAGAAATAATTTTTTTTTGGAGATCTCAATTTGAAACTCAGGGTTTAGAAAATAATAGTATTTGAGCTTACACTGAAGCTTACGCGAAAAAGCGGGATTGTCTTGGAATTTTAGGTGTTTTCCCATGTCCTTATAGTTTCGGATTTTGAAAACCTAGTAATGTGTAACGCCACTATTTATGGTGCCCTACCTCAAGAAGTCCTGGAGGTATCAATGTCGATGTACGATGACAGCAATTCATCAACAGCAAAGTTAAGTTTGTCCCTCAATTCAAACTCGAAATCTGTGGTGTACGAGCCCGACTTACTCTTGACCGGTTCTTTTTTTATGATGTTATCCCAGCTAGAAAACAGAGAAGAATTGTAAGATCAAGGAAGAAAATTATATCAGAATCTATTCTTTTTTTAATAATGTATAACTTTATTAGATATAATGCTTATTTGTATGTCGGTTAAAAGAAGATTCGATATGCGCGTGCTCGACTGGAATAGCTAATTAATTCAGCGTCCAGGCGCCAGGTGGCGCACCATACGGCAGATGTGAATACACCACCGTGTGGTATTGTTTTACCATACCGCTATCATACTTAAACTTTTTTATTAGAAAACACGGTCTAAGTCACTGTAACCTATGGGTAGTATATTAGTATAAAAAAATATATTTAAGACTTACCGGTGTTAAAAAAGGAAGGATAAACTATATATTACAATTAATACTAAAATAAAATATTATTAAATTACAAACAAAGACAAATCAAAAACTAAAGATAAGTGAAAAAAAATGTAGAGTATGACCAAGTATGTATTAGTTTTATTAAATTTTAATTTAATTAATTTGTTGTTTTATCGACGTTACGCTAGAATTAAATAAAAAATAAAGATGCACACGATATTTAGTACTTATATTCTATAATTTTTTGACCCGTATCCAACCCGTAGAGGCCCTTTAGACAATTCAATTTAATATGAGATGTGACACAAACCGGCGATTATCCCTGAATGCACTATGAGAATGCACCCAAGGACAATCCCCGGCTTGTGTAGGACTATGCTAATATATGGTAACTAATAATGCTGGGCAATGGGTTGGGGTGATAGTGGACCCGGCGACTAGTGCTATGGATGACCTATGACAATGTTTTTATACATTAAAAAATGGGTAGACGGAGACTCGCCAACTCATCAATGGACCCCCGTGAAAGGTTGCTGATACGTTATTTTTATTTAATATTTTCCCTATGGAAACATTAATTCGTAAGCTTAGAGGATCAAAGTGTGACATTTTGATGAGAAAGTAAAAAATAATTAATTCTTTAGCACTAAATATTTTTATATTTTGTACCTATGTTTACAACACAATAAAAGAAATGACCACATTAAATTCTTATCTTTTAACCACCAAAGGAAAACCAGGATAGAGGGTGGGTCGTAATTAATAAAATTGGCTGCAATACCTTGCATAAAATTACTAATATCTTATCTTATATCTAAGACAGTGGGGGCACGCCCTTCCAGGTGTACTATACTAAGAAACTTAACCAGATGGTATAGACTTATAACGTTTAGAGTGGAACTATTTAATATTTTGTATTAGATTTAAAAGTAGAAGAAAATAAAATGTTTTTAAACTTGAACTGCATTCTCAACTCGATCCTTACCAAAACCTGGATAACAACATATTTATGTTGTGTTGTGTTAATAAGTAAATTAAATAACATTTCTTTCAGGCAAACACACTTAATTTTGTTTACGTTATCCATCAAAAGCGGGACAGTACTACGCCTGACATAAACAAAACTTTATTGCGTTTTAATGCTATTAACCTATATTTGAGTCTAAATAAATACTCCGGGAGAAGGAGAGAGAAAGAGAACATATTTTCAGCGCACGAACTTGTAAATGACTCAAAATTCTTATTACAAAGTATTGTTTCATTCAAATCACGACAAGGATGCTTTGAAATAAATTTAATATTATTTTTATATGTCGGAAACTAAAATAAAATAGAATATTTCAATAAGCATCGTATATTCACAACGGATGGCCTGTCATGAAAGCTACGGGAGCAATACGGTCAGGATATAATTAATCGTGACGATCTAGCACTATTCTGACAAGATCTATTATGACAGGAACCCAAGCAGTGCCTTGGACTTGTGACTTGTGTAGGCTTAAGGAGCTCCTTTATGTAATTACGATACTCGCCTCCACTGCTTAGATTCACTGTCTAAACCTAAGCCTTATTTTTTTGTCGAAGGGGAAAGCATTTACGCATACTACCCGATCCTTTGGGGAGATCGAATGATTATGTGGGATTCGCCAGCGGTAAGCGCCGTCCTACCCACTAAACCTACTGCGATAGCCTCTCCGTCAAAAATGAGGCGCCACGGGGTCGCTATTCGCATTCTACTGCGTCGCCTCGACGGTCGGCCCGCCCTAAAGCAGGCCTGCCCGCCCTGGACGTGTCCCGGGTACGGACACGCGCAATGCCCCGCTGTGGTCCGGGGGATGAAGATCTCATATCTGCGCCTCCTAACACCCGGCCGACGTCTGCGGATCGGGTCAGCGAGAGGATCAGCCTCGCGTTCCCCAACCACACTCGACAATGAGAGATCCCCGCCAATTGTCGACCATAGTTAGACTAACTTATAAACCTAACCTAACACAAGGCTAACCTAAACCTAACTCACATCTCTGACATATATAATACTATCTGACCCTCAAATTACAAATGATAGTGGACAGCGGCATCTAGGGGCGATTTTCATACAAAAAGATGGATAGCTTAAAATTATTCTCCTGGAGTACCAGCTGTACAAGCTTTGATAGTGTTTGGATATATGATGTTAAATTTTATCCGCTTCTGATAAAAATCTAAAACAAAATAATATTTTACTATGCCTAATCTATGCATTTCCTTACTCTACATAAAGGTATCTTTACACGGAAGACGCTAGGGTTGATCTAAATTGCCTTTTTTCCAATTAACCAACCACCTGGACCTTACGTCCGTGCCTTACCAAGACGTTGGGGGTTGTATAAATTATACCCTAACCACCTTTAAGGGTATTGCCATAAATATTAGGGGTTATAAATCATTATAATTATGAGATTTATTATCTATTGATAGTTAGGGTAGACATAGATTTAATTTATGAACAATACTGTTTAATTTTTGATTTTACTTTTACTTCAGTGGTCGCCAACGTCAGTGTTTTAAATCTTTACTATATTTTGCTTTTTACATAATATGGCAACATTATGTCTTTTGGCGCCTATCTTGTTTTCAACGGTTTTAAGAACATTTAGGAGCTCTTTTTTATTGGATGGTATTTTTAATAACTAGTTATCATATTTTGCACACATACACACATGCATACATACACGCACACACATCCACACGCATGCACACACACACCTGTCTACACAAATATACTTAATATTATAACCATTTTTACTATATATAAGCATATCAACACACATAACTATGTACAACTAATCTAAATGCTGTAATCTCCAGGAGGGTGAGAGCCTGGTGATCTGTAACACAGGTCCAGAGCCCATAATGGACACCAGGTTCTTACAAAGTATATCTAGCTCATAATTTAATTTATTTTAATATCTGTCAAATGGTGAATACTTTGTGAGGGTCAATAAAGAAATTTTTATTTTATTTATTTATTTATCATAAAATTATAAATTTTATCTAAATCGAATCGAATTAATTCAAATTCATTTATTTGCAACGATACGGTTTTTTACAATTTTCTTATATTAATATTATTCTAACATTACACTACTCTAAAAGGATGTACAAGAACTTTTACAAGTTTATATAATAATCATACTAATATCCAATCCTTAGGGCCAGTTGCATCAACAGTTTTTAACGAACACGTAATCGTCAAATATGACGTTAACGAACGTTAGTGACATAAAAGCGTTGTTTCACTCGATATTACTGTTAACTATCGTCAAAAAATAACGTTAACCGGTTATTCTAGCACTAATATAATATTTATGTAATGTCAAAAGTGATAATCAATTAATGTCAAATTGATATATTACTTTAGAAATTAGAATTCAGATTCTATATAATAAATATTCATTTAAAAATGTATGAGTTATGAATTTAAAATTGTTTACTATTTTATTATTAATTAAAGTACTAAAAATTTAGAATTTTAAAATTAAATTAGGATAGGTTTCAGAACTGAATAGAGTTCTTATATAAATGTAATTATATAATAAATGGCATAGTTAATAATTGTGAGTCCAAGTCTTAAATAATTCATTTACTATAAATAATTAATTATTAAAATAAGATAAAAGTAACTGTAAGTTGATGTGCACTATTAAACTCGGAATTATTACACTTAACTGCATAATATTTTGTAAAGCAAATAGAAAAATTATAATAGAGATCTGGTTGATGGATTGGAAAGAAAATAATTATTACGATTATGTGTAATTTTGCCGTAATAAAAAAGTCGAGGAAATAAGACTTCTGTCCAAGAAGAAATTTCATTTATTAGCAGACAATTTTGAAAAATACAAACTCCATTTTTATTATTTACTAGTCAACCCTGCACGGATGCAATTTATAACGTAAAGGAGTTAGATGTATCAAAAAACATTTAATTTTCAATATATTTTTGCTACCTTAATATTTTATTATTATTTTGTTTGTTAATCCTGGTTCGAAAGTTCCCTGGTTTATATTTATTTACAATTTTCCCTTATATTTTGTAAAATAAAAATACAATTCAAATACTTTTATCTTTTGAAATATGTAGCTGCCGGCACGTAAGTATAGGTTTGACCTTGAACGCGTAGAAGTCACTGCCAGTACAGACACGCAGCACGCTCATTTTCCCCCACTATTTATTTACAGACCTTAAGTTAGCTGTCGGCTACTATATCTCCGGATTTATAATGAATTCAACCTCATTTCAAAGACAGAAATGTACACTTATTTTTATCCCGGTTATTTTATATGTTAGTTACGCCCTTTCTTCATATGACGGCAGAATTGTATAAATAGCATCCGTATCTCATTTACTAATGTCAGACCAGAACATCCCTCCATAAATAAAACCGAAAACCGCTAATTTGTACTGCGCATAAATTAACCGCATGACTGCGGAAATGACACATACATTTGAAAAAATTATTTTATGAAGGAATCGACAGTCTATAATATTCATTAACCGACACGCTCTCGCTTCGCTGAAGTGTATTTAAATCTCTCGTCGTTAAGGCGGCGTTCGTAAGAAACGTTTTCGTTCGACCATTTTTCTCCGACTTACTTTCAAATCAAATCCTACCAAGAAAAAGTCCTTTCATTTTTCGGGTTAATATATAGCCTATGACACTCGCAATTAATATGGCTTTAAATTGGTAGAAGAATTTTCAAAATCGGTTTAGTAGATTCAGAGATTACCCCCTACAACCTCACCATACTTTATCTCTGTAAATTTTAATTTAAATTTTTAACTATATGAAATACAGATATATATTTCTTACGAATAAATACATATATATATTTATCTAAAGTTACTATAATTAACTATAACTGTATTTCTGATGGTTAAGTTATGTAGCGCCATCTGTTATTGAATAGCGTGATACTTATAACTATACATTTTATAATTTAAACAAAAATTAATTGTTTGCTCAAGATCTTTAGTTTGATGTGTAAATCCATAGACAAGAAAAATTTCTTCTTAAATTATTATTTGGCAATGTCAACGCTATTTTATCTATAACTATACTAATATTATATACTGGAAAGATTTGTATTTTTGTATGGAAAGAATAAACTTATAAACTACTGGACCGATTTCAAAATTTATTTTGCTGTTAGAAAGCTTCATTATCCCTGAGTAACATAGGCTATATTTATTACTAGAAAAAAATAGACATCCTCAGAAATCTTTACTAAAACCAACCCAAAGTGCAAAAAAATTAGCCATAAAATGTCTTTCATCGCATGCGCTGCGAAAAGTATTGATGATAGAACAAAAAAATGTTCTACAATATTATAGAACGTATCAAAATCTACAAAAAACTTCGGAAAACCATATGTCCAACTATTGAAGTTATGTCACTATAACTACTTTTTTTACATTTTAAAAGTCGACAGAAAATTTCCATACCTTTGTATTAATTCTTATCCGAAGAAATTATCGAAATTGAAGACTGTTTCAATACCTGTTGATTACTTTTTGAATTATTGAAATCTGAAATTCCATTCAAAAGATATTACGAAATTAAAAATGTCAATATAAACAAAGTAGTTCCACGCAGCGCAGCGAGAGAAGGGCACCGACTAATAATAAAAAATTATAAACTGTTAAAAAATTAAAACCCAACATACTTCTTTCATACTCTAAGCATCAAGGTACATCTTTTGAATATAATACATATGATATATCCTCTTCAACAGACACCAGAACCAGATGCACACAAGCTGCAACAGACAATGGTCAATCAACGCGTGCGCATCTAACCCTATTCAAGTATTCATCGTAATTAACGTATTGTGTACGTTATTTATATTATAAACCAAATTTTTATTTACATTAATAATTTAAAGGAGTAGTTGCTTTATAAAATACTATAGCTGATCAGCCCTCGCTTCACTTCGAGCATTGCACACCATTTCATTTACTATCTTCTGTCTCACTCACTTTTTCTTTTATACAAACCTTTTCCTGACGATAACTAATACAACAAAAAAAAGAATTACCTGATTTAATGCAATCGTTCTGAAGTTATGTGCTTACATACATACGAATCATTTTGTTTTATATAGATGGATGTATACTCGAAAATGTTATAATATACAAAAGAAGAATCTCGGGTTCAATAAAAGTACCAAAGTAATCAAAACCGTTTCTTTTATTTAACCTACATTTGTTTATTTAAAATAATTGTTATAAACTATAGTGTTATTTTTAAAGTTTATAAACACTTAACGCTTACGTATTGTTTTTGTAATAAATCTGACTATAGTTTCAACCGCACTTGTCGGTCTTTATCGGATTGAAATTACCCCAAAATTGCAATAAATTATTTTATTTTGTATTAGGTTTGAATTGTCTTTTAAACTACATTTGCAAATGATACAATACATATTTATATATACATATATGCATGTTTTAATTAAGACCAGTTTTTTCAATGCTTGCAAATATAAAACGGAGTATAGTAACCGAACAAAAGCTGAAGAACGCAAAAAATCAAGTTTCATATAAAAGATAATGCTCAATTTTGACTTCTTAGCATACAAATGCGTTAAAATGACTCCTAATTGGGCAATTGTTGTGAATTTTTTTGTTTGTTGGCACGAGTGCTGCACGAGCTCGAACTGTTTTGTTCAAACCAGAATTCAATGAACTGCATTCAGCAGGTAAAAAAAATTATAAAATTAAATTGGTAATAGAATAGCTAGTTATGCACCCTCACTTCACTGAGGTATTACTGAAATTATGGTTGTTTTTTTTTATGATAGATAAGGGACAAACGAACAGACGGTCCACCACATAGAAAGTGGCCACTGTCGCCCATGGACATCGATAAAACTAGAGGGTATCTCTTGTTTTGTTAATGCGTTGCCGTCTTGAAGATAGAGTGAGGAGGGGGTGGGTGGGAGAGAAGACTGCTGCGGTTTCAATGGACCCCGAGCAAGAACCCGAGCCAGAGCTACCCCTCTCCCATTCCTTTACTGGGAGAGGGAGGGGTAGCTCTGGCCCACATGCGGCTAGGCCGGAACGCGTCAGAGACACTTGGCGATTAGATTCTAATGCTGGTGGTCGCAAGCCAGTCGGGGAGTCGCCCCTACCACCAAGAGGGTGCTGGGTTACTCGACTCTTACGAGATGCTCTCTTTATTTTTATACTAGATTTTTACACTACCAAACTCCTTTGGAACGATATGACTGATTTTCATCAATTTCTGATTTATTTCCGTCATCCTCTTAATTGTATGTGATCCTAAAATCTCCGTTGTCATTGTAGAGGGTTCTTTTTTTACTACACTTAAAGGACACTTAGCTTTAATAGGAGTTGTTGATAAATAGAGTGAGGAGGATGGCAATTCGGTGAGTTTGCCGTTATATCGAGTGGTTTTATATGGAGTTTATGGTATACCTTTGTCTATCCATCCCATCGCGCAGATCAGAAGTCGAGACACAATTTTTTAAAGAGTATTGATTTTATCGTATGATGCGCAGAAACTATAGCGCAATTGCTTTATTCCAGGTAACTCATAAGGTCATTTTTCTATAAAAACTTTTTTTATTACATCTAGTAGTGGCTTAAAAAATCCGCTTTCATCTATATCACACTCTTTAAAACTCCCAAGAATCCTTCTCCATCACGACTGCACCAAAAGTAAGTACAAATTAGATGACTAAATAAAAAAAAAAATTTAAATTAGACAAAGTTTAGCTATCCACTTTTGGGAAACTCACCACTAGATGGAGCTGCAAGAAAAGTATTGTAACATAGCGAATATAGCTATCAAATCAATGCCTAATTTATGATATTAATATAATTATTAGTAATATTTTAATATTAGGGGTTAAAGTATGAAATTGCCAATTTGCACTGAAAAATTAAAATTAGATTTTTTTTTTAATTTAACATATTTATTTAATCAAAATAACTACCATTATTATCTATACACTGCTGCCATCTAATAGGAAGGTCATTTATGCCTTTGCTATAGAACTCTTGTAAGTCTTGTCTAGATTCGACAAACTGTGTGAAAGCATTTTGTACTGAGAAGAAAACTTATCATATCATATCACGTAGAAAATTGTCCAAATCATGAAACAAATGTTAGTCCGTTGGGCCAAGATCTGGCGAATCCGGAGGGTGACGAATGGTTTCTAATTGCAGTTCCTGTAGAGTTAAACGGTTTCTCGTACTGTATGAGGTCGGAACTCGTATTCAAAAATCACTCGGATTTTCTAAGTGTCCATCTTTCTTGTCTAAGCTGAATAAAAAAAACAACTGAATGTCGATAATCGAATGTTGCGCATTTTTAAAAAGAAGAACTACATAGGTACCATGTGAAAAAAGTTTCACTTAAAAATCTCAAACCATGAAGGTTCTATGTCAATTCGAAGTACCTACAATAAAACGGCAATTTCATACTTCAACCCCTATTATAATAACATTTTAGTAATGAAGAAAAATATTTAACATAACCGTTAAAATTTAAAACGCTGAGTGACGTCACATCGTGTGTAACAATTGTCTTTGTATGGCACTTATCTTTCTGTCATCATATAACGTCACGTGACGAATGCCTATTTTTGCCAAATTTATTTTGTGAAAACAATTTTTACATATTTTCGGTCCATTATTTTTGACATTTACATGACATTACATACGTTAAACTTTTAACACCCTGTCGTTGTAGCGTCGGACATTAAAAAACAGCTAAACGGATTTCGATAAAATTTGGCACACAGATACATTATAACCTTGATTAACACATAGGCTACTTTTTATCCCAGAAAAAATCGTAGTTCCTAGGGTACACTACAAAAATTTTCATTGAATGTTTACTGATTTTTTTTGTTAAATCTAAGTGGGTAGGTTTACGTGTTAAATCGTACCCATGGGAAGCCGAATCATCTAGTTTTAAATATATATTAATGCTTGTGAAAGTTAAATCTTTCGATTGGATTGGTGGAAGATTTAAATCATAACAAAAATTCTGTTTAAATTCTGCATGGATTTGTAGGCAAAACATCCTTATTGGGCGTTACACCAACCCACTTGGAAATCTATTGATTTTATCGCCTGATGCGCAGCGCAGGCACTATATAACCCATCGCCAGGGCTTTGAGACCAGAAGCTGTTCGACCACGAACGAGTAATGGTGAGCAAGGTGGTAACATAATATAGTAACAATTTAAATGTTCAACATTTCGAGCTAACGTTTAAGATCATATGGCTTGTAAAGGTATGTATTTTATTTTAATAATTATATATTATAGGTTCGATAAGTAATCATTGTTGTAGCTAATAATATTATTTTAAAATAAATAATTTATTATTTAATTAACTTTTGAATGCAAATAAACTTCCCTTGTGAACATTTTATTTAATAAAAAATTAATCTCATTGTTAAGACTACAATCCAGTTTTCCATAACTCATTAATAGATGGCGCTGTAGCAAAGTTTGCATTAAGTAATTTATACTGAAATATCACTTAAATCAAAATATAATATTATTAACAGATTTTTTTCTTCTTTTCAGATATAACATTATACTCGTAGCAGTGCCAGAAGAAAAGTGATTCCAGAAGATGACTAAGGGATCGGTGGTCGACTACAGACTTATTGAACAGCTTCACAATTATTTATTGAGATATTCTATGTGCTTCTCGAAAGTGTTATAATAAAAACACTTATCTTTTGTCCTTTGTTTTATTTCCTCATCAATCAGAAAACTATTTATCTAATTCCTGCAATACAATGCAACTAGTACTATAAATATGAAAGATATAAAAGTGTTGGTAAAATTAAGTTTGTAAACTTAACAAAACTTACCAGATTATTTTAACTACAATATTTCAAAGATGTACACTGTACAGACTTTAGCTCTAAACTTCCCTTAAACGATATGACCCATTTTGATCAATTTCTGGGCGGTGTAGAATCTCATTTTAATTCTTTAGGTATGGCTGCAATGGGTTCCTATAAGATTTTTCTCGAACATCAGATATATTCCCGTTCTCGTCGTAGAGGGTTCAGTTACAGACATAAAGTGTTATTTTTTTGGAATACTTAAAGGACACAGCGTTATTGGGAGTTGTCGATAAATGGAGTGAAGAAGATGACATATAAGTAGTAAGATAAATAAATCAAGGCTCATAGTTCTGACGACTATCCATTCCATCCTGGCACAATTTTTTTTTTAAATAGTATTAATTTTATCGTATGATGCGCAGAAAATATAGCGCAGTAGCTTTATGCCAAGCAACTTATAAGGTCATGTTTCTATAAAAACCTTTTTTATTAATCATAAGTGGCTTAAAGGATTTATTTACAGCTATATCACAGTGTTTAAAATTAATAAGAGAGATGCCTTCTCCATTACGACTACACCAAAAGTAACTCTCTTTTTCTTTCCTGTATCCCCACCACAAGGTAGAGGGCTGACCCAATGTTTCGCCATTCCTCCCTGTGCTGGACGTTACGCTTAATTTCGCTCTATGTTAAGCAAATGGTTGTAGCTTCAGCAATCACTGAACGCCGCCAAGTTTTTTTAGGGCGACTACAATTACGCTGTCTTTGTAAATTCCAGTCCATAGCCAAACACCAATAAGAGATCTTGTGACAGATATATGAATGGTATTCAAATTGAATGGACAAAGTCAAAACTTGATGCCTAATTTATTGGTGCCTATTATTATAATCAAAAACTTAACATTAGTAATATTTTAGTAATGAAGAAAAAGATTTTAAAATACCTTTAAATATGCTGAGTGACGTCACAATATCATGTGAATGTCTTTGTATGAATTTTACGTCGCGTAACGAAATCCTGTTTTTGCTGAATTTATTTTGCAAAAACTATTTTACATATTGCTTATTTCATTTTTGAGAATATATGCGAAGGGAAAAAGGTCTCTATGATAATGATTTACCACAGCAGAGACACCTATCTATAGAGATAAATAAGGATTCGGTGGTTTATCTATCACGATAAACCACTGAATCCTTATTTATCTCAAGAAATCATTTATAACAAGATTCCAAGAATTTTTTTTAATAAATGAAGCCTACTATTCTGTAAATGATTACTTAAACGATGACAAAGCTTGGAATCCAAGTAGTGTTGATACTCAGCTGAATGATGATACAATTGTAAAACAAATTCGTGTAAACATGGGCGTTTTGAAAAGAGCGACTGATGAGTTTCTCATCAGATTTTTGACCCAATTTTGACGTGTCAAAAGTACTTTGTAAAAAGTCTATTTGAAATAAACTATTTTGAGTTTGAGTTTGATATAATTATATTATAAAATGTTCAGAATAATGTGTGACTTTGTTTACTTTTGGAAAGGGTGATAGAAAATTCTGTTTAGGTTCTGCATGGATTTGTAGGCAAAATATCCTTATTGGGCGTTACACCAACCCTCTTGGAAAGCTATTGATTTTATCTCATGATGCGCAGCGCAGACACTATATAACCTACCACCAGGGCTTTGAGACCAGAAGCTGTTCGACCACGAACGAGTAATGGTGAGCAAGGTGGTAACATAATATAGTAACAATTCAGATTTTCAACATTTCGAGCTAACGTTTAAGATCATATGGCTTGTAAAGGTATGTATTTTATTTTATTATGTAGCTTCGATAAATAGTCATTACTGTAACTTTTTAAAATTATTATTTATAATTTAAGTATCATTTGAACGCGAGTAAAATTCTCTTGTGCATTTTTTATTAAAGAAGTCGGTCTCTTCGTATAGTAAGACTAAATAGTTTTCCGCAATTCACTAATAGATGGCGCTAAAGCAAAGTTTACACTGAGTCAATTATATTTAAATATCTAAACTATTTGCAAACACAAAATTATTCACAGATTTTTTTTCTTTTCAGATATAACATACTCGTAGCAGTGCCAGAAGAAAAGTGATTCCAGAAGATGAGTAAGGCACCGGTGGTCGACTACAGACTTACTGAACAGCTTCACAATTATTTATTGAGATAATAGGTTGGGGAAAAAGTCTTTTCGCATAAAATATCTTTGGCTATACTGTTTGTATCTGACTGGTTTTGGTATCATTCAAAGTTTACATTTTAAAGAAGATAATTCCAAATTCAAATTAGGAAAATGTGTGATTTTTATTTATTTTTCATACTGTGAAGATGAGTGAATCTAATGAAGAAATTCGATACATTTTAAAATTTTACTACAAAAAAGGTAAAAATGCAACGCAAGCCGCGAAAAAAATTTGCGATGTTTATGGACCTAGTGCAGTGTCTGTGAGAGTAGCACAAATTTGGTTTAAGCGTTTTCAATCGGGAAATTTTGATGTCAAAGATGCACCTCGGTCTGGTCGCCCCATTACGGATAAAATGGATGCCATTTTTGAAAAAGTGGAGCAAGATCGGCATATCAGTAGTTACGACGTAGCTGAAGAACTGGGAATTGACCACAAAACAGTTTTGGTGCATTTGAAAAAAACTGGGTACATAAAAGAGCTCGATATTTGGGTACCTCACGAGCTCACTGAAAGAAACCTAATGAACCGTGTACTCATTTGTGATTCTTTATTACGACGTAATGAAACCGAACCATTTTTGAAGAAGCTGATAACTGGTGATGAAAAGTGGATCACGTACGACAGGAACGTGCGAAAAAGGTTGTGGTCAAAGGCCGGTCAGGCTTCACAGACTGTGGCGAAACCCGAGTTAACCCGCAACAAGGTGAAGCTGTGTGTGTGGTGGGATTGGAAGGGCATTATTCATTATGAGCTGTTACCACCAGGCAGGACCATCGATTCTGAACTCTACTGCGAACAACTGATGAGATTAAAGCAAGAAGTTGAGAGAAAGCGGCCGGAATTAATCAATAGAAGGGGTGTGGTTTTTCATCATGATAACTCTAGACCTCACACATCTTTAGCCACTCAGCAAAAATTAAGAGAGTTTGGCTGGGAGGTGTTAATGCATCCGCCGTATAGTCCTGACCTTGCACCTTCAGATTTCCACCTGTTTCGGTCTCTTCAGAATTCTTTAAGCAGTGTCAAGTTAACATCACGAGAGGACTGCCAAAACTACTTGTCGCGATTTTTTGATCAGAAGCCCCAAAATTTCTATAGCAATGGGATCATGTCCCTGCCTACAAGATGGCAAAAAGTTATCGAACAAAATGGTACCTACATACTTTCATCATCACGACCCTTCAATGGCCCACTGCTGAGCCCGGTCTCCTACTCAGAATGAGGAGGGTATTAGGCCATAGGCCATAGTCACGCTGGCCCAGTGCGGGTTGGCAGACTTCACACACCTTTGAGAACTTTATGGGAACTCTCAGGAGTGCAGGTTTCCTCACGATGTTTTCCTTCACCGTTAAAGCAAGTGATATTTAATTGCTTAAAACACACATAATTCAGATTCAGAGGTGTGTGCCCAGGATCGAACCTCGGACATCCCGAGTAAGACTTGAGATCTCAACCACTGGGCCATCACTGCTACATACTTTAGTTAAATGTAAATAAACTATATTAAAAAATGTTTAGAATTTTCTTAAAAAAAACGAAAAGACTTTTTCCCCAATATATATATACAATTGTCCTGAAGAAAATATTACAATAAAAATAATTGTATTTTGTCTCTTGTTTTAATTCCTTACCTTAATTCGACAACCATGCATATACTAATATTATAAATATTAAAGTTTTTACGTTAGGGTATTTGTTACTCAGTCACGCAAATAGTCTCAAACCTTTTTTATATCTCTAATTGCTGTCATTCAAATTGTTATAGTCAATTGTTATAGTCATTAAAAAGAAAGCCTCAAACCTTTACCCAGGTCACAACCCCTAGGCACAGCTTCTTATCGTACCATTTCGTCGCGTCATTTTAATATTCAACGATTTTTAACAATCTCAAACGATTAAAAGATTATCGATTAATCGGGATGCCAGCGCCCTATTTCCGTTTTGTTGATTTACTTCTCCCCACTAGTGGAGGGGCATTGCTACCATTGTCTAGTCCCTTTATGTTCCCCGATTGACGCAGTACACTTTAGTATCTCCACAAGTCTCTTTGAGTGAACATCACCTGGAGTTGAAGTGTAACAAATAGTGTGTCGCATCACGGATATTGGACATATCGGACTAAGGATCATGTGAGTTCTTACGTCTTATTTATTATGAGTCCCTACATTGTATTTAGATGTGTTAACACAACCTTAGGTTAAGTTTAGGTTAGGTTAGCCTTATGTTAATCTAACCTCAGACAAACAGTGAAACCAGTTGGTCACAAGTCCAAGGCACTGCCTGGGTTCCTGTTCAAAAACTACAGAATCGTGATATTCGATCACTTCCTTCATTTAAACCGGGTCTTTCTCTTATTCGATTATCCCTTCATTCAAATCGCTCTCTCTGTTCTGACATATATGAAGCTTAAATAGACAGACGCCTGTAAGGTTATTTAAGCATAATTATCGGTAAACTAATGATTAACTGAATTATGAAAAAAAAAATGTATTTTGAATATCTGGTAGTCAGTCGTTTTTGATATTTTTTCGTGCAATCAAAAGCGTTTTGATATTTCGTATAAATCATAGTGAATAATTAAATTCATTTATAACTTTTAGACTAACGCTGCTTGTGCATATTGGGTGTGGCACCAACATTTGCCCATGTATATACTCAAAGAAAGGTTATTGATTTTATCGTACGATGCGCAGAACATAGCGTGGTCTACGAGTTCTCATAGAAAATCAGAATCCCAGAAGCTGTTCGACCACGAACGAGTAATGGTGAGCAAGGTGGTAACATAATATAGTGACAATTTAAATGTTCAACATTTCGAGCTAACGTTTAAGATCATATGGCTTGTAAAGGTATGTATTTTATTTTAATCTAATATATAAAATTCTCCATTAATCAATTACCAAACTCCTCCGAAACGGCTCAACCGATTTTTATGAAATTTTGTGTGCTTATCGGGTAGCTCTGTAAATCGGTCAATATAATTTTTTATATCCCTAAGTGATAAGGGTTACCACCCCAAACTTTTTAAATGTATATGGCAAAATATCGTTTGCTGGTTGAGCTAGTAAATATACAATGTAGCTTAGATATAATATGATTTGAATAATCTTTGTTGTAGCTAAAAATATTCTCTTGTGAAATTTTTATTTAAAAAATCAATCTCTTTGTTTAGTAAGACTACAATCCAGTTTCCCACAACTCATTAATAGATGGCGCTGTAGCAAAGTTTGCATTAAGTCATTTATACTTAAATATCACTAAAATCAAAATATAATATTATTAACAGATTTTTTTTCTTTTCAGATATAACATACTCGTAGCAGTGCCAGAAGAAAAGTGATTCCAGAAGATGACTAAGGGATCGGTGGTCGACTACAGACTTATTGAACAGCTTCACAATTATTTATTGAGATATTCCATGTACTTCTCGAAAGTGTTGTAATAAAAACACTTGCCTTTTGTCCTCTGTTTTATTTCCTTATCAATTAGAAAACTATCTATCTAGTTCCTGCAATAGAATGCTACTAGTAAATATAAAATAAATATAAAAGTAACAAAATAGTTTTTATAATTAAAAAGTGATCAACATAGATCCTCATGATCACATGAGTAAGTTTATACAATATAAAATAGTATCACATCACATCAGACTTTATTTTACTTTTGCTCTGATCTGTTTAACTGTCTTAAACGATATAACCGATTTTGATTAATTTCTGGGTGGTGTAGATTCTCGTTTCGATTCGGTAGGTGAGGCTGCAATGGGTTTTTATAAACTTTTTCTCGAATATCAGAATTATTCCCGTTCCTGTCGTAGGGTAGGGTAAGGTTCTCAAATTAGCATTGGTAGATTTTAGTTCATACCGACATAAAATGAAATTTGTTTGCAATAATTAACACTTAGTAATAGAACTAGTCGATAAATCGAGTGAGGAGAATGACAAATACGTAGAAAGATAAAAATATCAAGGCTCATAGTTCTGACGTTTTAGTGAGTTTGCCCTCATATGGAGTGGTTTTAAATGGAGTTTATGAAATACCTATTTTCATACAATTGCTTATTCTGCTGCGCACATCTCGAGACGCAATTTTTTTTGACACAGTATTGATTTTACCGTGCGATTCGCAGAAACTATAACGCAGTAGGTAACTTTATAGGTAACATGTAAAGTCATGTTTCTCTCTTTAAAACTCCCAAGATGAATTCTTCATCACAACTACACCAATAGTAATTAGTTTACTGAATAAAAAAAATCATATTTTAAATCAAGTTTTATGCTACCCACTTTCGGGCAACTCTCCATTAAGAGCTACCTACCAACTCAATCGGTAATTTATTGTTGCCTATTATTATAATCAAAACCTTTACATTTGTAATATTTAGGTAATGAAGAAACTAATTTAAACGCCAAATGACGTCACATCGTAAGCAAAAATAGTGTCTACAATGCTAATTGAATTTTTGAGAATATATGAGAAGGGAAAGAGGTCTCTATATGATAATTAACCTTCACAGCGACCCTATGATGGTTAATCATCGAATACTTATTTATCTGAAAAGATAATTACAATATAAAATGTTCCAATATAAAATTCTGTTTAGGTTCTGCATGGATTTGTAGTCAACACATCCTTATTGGGCGTTACACCAACCCTCTTGGAAAGCTATTGATTTTATCTTCTGATGCGCAGCGCAGGCACTATATAACCCACCGCCAGGGCTTTGAGACCAGAAGCTGTTCGATCACGAACGAGTAATGGTGAGCAAGGTGGTAACATAATATAGTAACAATTTAAATGTTCAACATTTCGAGCTAACGTTTAACATCATATGGCTTTTAAAGGTATGTATTTTATTTTAATATATAGGTTCGATAAATAGTCATTGTGGTAGCTTTTTGAAATTATTATTTATAATTTAATTTTCTTTTGTACCCAAATAATCTTCTTTATTTAATTTTTTATTAAAGAAATCGGTCTCTTCGTATAGTAAGACTAAATAGTTTCCCGTAATTCACTAATAGATGGCGCTAAAGCAAAGTTTACACAGAGTCAACAACAACAATACAAAGTTATTTACCTATTTTTTTTATTTTCAGATATAACATACTCGTAACAGTGCCAGAAGAAAAGTGATTCCAGAAGATGGCTAATGCACCGGTGGTCGACTACAGACTTACTGAATATCATCATCATCATCACGACCCTTCAATGGCCCACTGCTGAGCCGCGTCTCCTCCTCAGAATGAGGAGGGTATTAGGCCATAGTCCACCACGCTGGCCCAGTGCGGGTTGGCAGACTTCACACACCTTTGAGAACTTTTTGGTAACTCTCGGAGTGCAGGTTTCCTCACGATGTTTTCCTTCACCGTTAAAGCAAGTGATATTTAATTGCTTAAAACACACATAACTCAGAGTCAGAGGTGTGTGACCAGGATCGAACCTCGGACCTCCCGAGTAAGACTTGAAGTCTCAACCACTGGGCCATCACTGCACTTACTGAACAGCTTCACAATTATTTATTGAGATATACAATTGTTCTGAAGAAAATATTACAATAAAAATAATTGTAATTTGTCCCTTGTTTTAATTTCTTACCTTCATTTGAGAACCATGTACTAAAAATATAATGTTATACTTATATTATAAATATAAAAGTTTGTATGTTAGGGTATTTGTTACTAAATCACGCATATAGACTCAAACCTTTAATAATCAAAAAGAGTACCAACTTCCAGGTACTGCTTTTTGTAGTGATATTTAGATAATTAAGTATATATCTGTCTATGTTATAGCATTAACGTTGCTCATTACCAGTCGTTTAGACGAGAGATAATTTCCAAAGCTAAATTTTTTTTTATTGAATTTTGCGCATTGAAGCTTATTGTTAAGATAAAGAATTCCTAAACGTTATTTAGTTTATAGTATTATTTATAGTCTATGCTCAAAATACTTATATACTCTGTAAGATTGCTTTTATCTATGCTCACTTCTTGAGCCATGTTAAATGTTTGTACATGTTCCTTTTTTAGTTTTTTATTGTTCTTACATTTTACTGTATCAATCTATATCTATACTAATATTATAAAGACGAAAGATTTGTATTTTTGTATTTTTGTATGTAACGAATAAACATAAAAACTACTGGACCGATTTCAAAAATTCTTTCACCATTAAAAAGCTACATTATCCCTGAGTAACATAGGCTATATTTATTATAACAAAAAATTAGAGATCCCCAGGAATTCTCACTAAAACCAACACAAGGTGCAAAAAAATTAGCCATAAAATATCTTTCATCGCATGCGCTGCGAAAAGTATTGATGATAGAACAAAAAAATGTTCTACAATATTATAGAACGTATCAATATCTACAAAAAACTCCGCGAGACCATATGTCCAACTATTGTAGTAAAGTCACTATAACTACTTTTTTACATTTTAAAAGTTGATAAAAATGCTTATCAAAATCAGACCATGTTTTCCATAACTTTGTATTAATTCTTATCCAAATAAATTATTTCGTAATAAAGACTGTTTCAATACCTGTTAATTACTTTTTGAATTATTGAAATCGGACATTCCAGTCAAAAGATATTACGAAATAAAAATATCAAGATAAATAAAAAATAATCCCAGACGGGCCGCCGGCGCGGTGTGGGTGCCTCGCAGCGCAGCGAGTAACGCGGCGATAGAGGGAGCGACAGAATGCGGGAGCCAAAATGTTAAAAAAAAATTATCCACCCGTGCGAAGCCGGGACGGGCCCCTAGTCTTAAATATAACAATAATAAATAGTGCTTAAATACGTAATTATTTTATTCATATACAATATACACAACACTTATATATACAGACGCCTGTAAGGTCATTTTGCCATAAATAAAATAATGGCTAACTTAATTATGAAAATTAAAAAGAATATTTTCAACCGGCTTCAAAAATCTAAAAAAGGGAGGTTATCAATTCGGTTGTATTTTTTACGTGTAAATTCTAATCAGATTGGTCCCATTTTTTTCAAAATCCAATTCTGATGATTGGATCCTTGTAGAATTGAGAGAACTCCTCAAAACTTAGAGGCATACAATAGTAATTTTAATATTTTCAGAAGCGTTTCAAGCATTTGCAGTCAGAATTTATCATTTGGATAACCTAGAAAATTTAGATAAACACTTATCATGTTGATGTTGCCAGTAGATTCTTAGACCTTCTGGCTTCATCTACCATTGGTTGATGATGACACCGGAAGGTATGTACTGGAACACAGGCCTGGGACAACGTAAACCAGTCTTGTTTGGGTTTAATGGATTTGTTTTTAAGTAAAGTTTGGCTGTAAGTAATGTTTAATGGTTATATTCACCTGTCTGTCTATATCGTAATTCCCAAACGATTTACTGAATTGTTGCGGATTTTAATTTATTCTGATGTGAAGCAGATGGGATCGAGATGACATTGTGTTATAAGTTTAACAATGTATTTGTATGTCTGTCCGAGACCCAATTTAATGCGATTTTTTATACTGAATATCTGAAATGATTAATTGATATTTCTTACGTATAAATTATGAAGAGCTGAACGCTATTTGTTGAGTAGATTTGAGATAGAAGAGTGGGATGGTTTAATAGTTGAGTGACTGAATATTTTGTAAATGTACCCATTTGAGTTAGTAAATAGATGACTTGGGTTGAAAATGTATGTATGTATGTTAGTAGGTAGTGAATTAGTGACTTGATGGTATGTAAGGTGGGGGAGCAATTGAAAGAGAGTTATTCATTGAATTTCGTTTTTTTTCGTGCAATGAACAGCGTTTCCTCCGGATATTTTGTGTAGACAATAGTGAAAAATTAAATCACTACATGGTATAAAACAAAGTCGCTTTCTCTGTCCCTATATCCCTATGTATGTCTATCTCTTAAGGATAACTCACAATAACCATTTTTTATCTTTTACTTTTTACGAGAAATAATGACTTATTTACGAAGTGATTTTAAACAATACAGCATTAATCCTTATCCAATTAGGTAAATACATTGTGCATTTAATATAGATCATTATGGCCCTTAATAGCATGAAATAAAAATAATAATTTTCGAAGATATTACAGATTTAAAATGCAGGGACATAGCGGTTACGGCTAAGTACACGTGTTAAATTGCACCCGGGCGAAGCCGGGACGGGTCGACTAGTTCATTTATAAATTTTAGACTAAAGCTACATGTAAAGCAACATGTCCTTATTGGGTGTGGCACCCACATTTGCGCAAGTTTGGAAGGTTATTGATTTTATCGTACGATGTGCAGAGCATTGCGTAGTCTACGAGTTTTTGAGAGTAAAATTATTAACAGTTTTTTTTTCTTTTTCAGATGCTGAGTAAGGCATCGGTGGTCTAATACAGACTTATTGAACAGCTTAACAATTATTTACTGAGATATTCATGGCATATTTAAAAATTATTGCAATAATACTCGTCTTTTGTCCAATTTTCTAATTCTCTGTTTTAATAAAAAATCTGCTTAAAATTTAGGTTACCAACACCCCCACTGAATAAAAGTATAAAGTCACTTTACCGTAAAAATAGTGTTAATAAAAAAAAAGAAAATAGAGTTGTAGTCTATACGCACACTAATAGTATCAGTATGACAACTTGACTAGAATATCCTGGTGCTAAACTTTAGACTCAGAGTTACTACTAGAATACTCGCGAAGTAATTAATAATTATTTAGTCGTGACGACGTATTTATTTTGCAATCCCCACTTCCTTGATTTGAGTTTATCAGTCTGCCAACGTGCAAGAAAGTGTTGCCAACATCATAATTGACAATAGAAAGTTAGTTAACTTTTTTTTATTCAATAGTTAAATCCATATCACAATTTTGTCTTGTAAGAATACGATCAAAATCTTAAGATTGAGATATTGCTATTAATATAATATCAGGCGTTAGTACTTAATTTAATCAAGTATACCATAAAAAAATATATATTTTTTTTTTGGCATTTAGAGAACCACAAAACATTAATTTTCAAATAAACTATTTCCGATAAGACGAAAACGCTATCGGCCATGTTCTTTATATTATTGTCTGTGTAGTATTGTTTTGATCACACCTACTTCTTTGCAATTATTCCTTTCATTTATGTACTTTCAATCTTTTAGTAATGATTGTTTTTATTAAAAGAGCAAAAAAGAACTAAGAACTAAGTAACTTTTCATTTAGCTTTAAAGAGATTTAGAAATATTAAATAATATGACAGACCACAGGTGAAGTGTGAATGACATTTAATTGTTTTCAAATTGTATGACGTCACGATAATGGCGGATAGCGTTTTCGGCGTATAAAAATATAGATTAAAAAAAATATTTTTAAATTGAATTTTTGCTGCAATCCTCCAGTTTTATGTATTAATACTAATACTTATATTTTGACATGAATCAACTAGCCTATTGGCGCAGAAGATACTTGTTGGCGAATTACCTTTTTTTTTGCTCTTCAAGTATAGGCGCTCATAAGTATTTCGCACTCCAGCGCAGATGATGCTTGGCACGTGCTTGGACGGGAACTTTTATGACAAGAACTATTCTAACAGGGACCTAAGCAGTGCCTTGTACTTGTGAACAAGGTGTAGACTTAAGGACGTCCTTTAAGTAATTACAACAGACATAATATGCATAGACATAACCTGAACCCAACTTACATTTCCGACATATTATATACTAGTAGACCCACGCGACTTCGTCCGCGTGTAGTTCCGCCCCTATTGATCGTAGCGTTATGATATATAACCTAGCCTTCCTCGATAAATGGGCTATCTAACACTGAAAGAATTTTTCAAATCGGACCAGTAGTTCCTGAGATAAGCGCGTTTAAACAAACAAACTCTTCAGCTTTATATATTAGTATAATATTTTTTCTGTTATTATAATACAGCTGAATAAGTTTATCTAAATACATAATTTTTCCATTAAAAGCCTTGGGATCTCTCTCTTTACGTAAAAAGTGTAAACTCTATATAGCGTCAACTCTATTAAACGTTAAAAAATTATTATGAGATGATATTAAACAAGTATCAATTTACATCAACTGAAGTGAAGTAATTCCTACGTTTTACAAAGAGTTGTTATATGGAGTTTATATTGTTCTCTTTCCTCTTAACTGTAGAACCAGGAATGTGAAACCATTGAGTCATTGGGAACGGAATCCCTCTGAGTCACTCTTTCCCGCTAAGACTTTGTTTATTTTTTATTATAATACCAATTCGTGACAAAGGTATAACTGTATTATACCATTTCCTGATCTTACGAATATGTTTATTACACAATGATACAAAAATGGCTGAACGTATTTAATTTAAAAACGATTAAGATTAGTAAATATTAACGTGTGTTTGATCATACAATGTCATCTTCCACCAGTGTTGCCATTTTATTTATGAGAGTAAAACTGATAATGTTGGTCTAAAGGATTTCAAACTGATAAGCGAAATAAAGACGTCAGTTTTTGGGGAAAAATCGTATTTAAAATGTTTTAAAGATTTCGTGGAGACACTCTGTTCCTCCATCTTTAAAAAATATCTTTAAGAGCGATCATAAATATTTATCAATTAAATTTACAATAAATGAAAGTTTATGTGATCTATAATAAATAGTAAATTAGGGTAAATTTGACTAAGGATGAGGAAAATGATATTTATGCCTGGGAACACTGTCTAATTTTTTTTAAAAGTTTTCTCTCTGAAATCCACTCAGTCAATAAATGATAGTATAAAATAAAAAACGAAATATTAATTTAAATGATTTATGTTAAAAAGCGTATGATTCAAGTTGTACATATGTAGTTTCTGTATACAAAATGTCTAAATACATTACAAATAATGTTGTCTATGTACTAACGAGATCGAAGCTCATTCATATTAAAGATTATACTATATTTATTATATTTCTATAGAAAAAAATATAATTGAGAAATGTATCTGAAACAAAACATTATTTTACATGGGTGTCACAAAACAATATATTAATTATGAGACGTTATGAGCACAGACTATAAATTTTAAAAAACAAAATTATCGTTGACTAACTCAAAATACAGCTTCGTATTTGTTTATTTATAGTTATTAAAAAAATATAAGTATCAGAAGATTTAACTAAGTATTCGGTGGTTATTACGGTGGATTGTTATAAAAATCTACGATTTATTATCTATTTATTACCAATACAAAAAAATAGAACCCAATCAGTGTTGTCACATTCAAAATTAATTTAACAATAAATCATTATGATATGACACAAATTAAAAATATAAAAAATTCATGATATTTTTATAAATTCATGTAACCATAGATTTTAATAATCTGTGATCACATTAAATTTTGATTTTTTTGACAAATGTCTTAAATAACCTTAATTCTAAATATTTATTAGGAAGCTTTTACTTTTCATAGCGGTACATAGTTTAGATTTTAGACTTTAAAGCCTAAAACCTAGATCTAGTTACGTCTATATGCGAAGTTAAAAAAAATATTGCAGAGATCACAGACTAGATTCTACATAAAAATCTTATTCTAGTGGACATTTCTAAATTCGACAAAAATAATTTAAGTGTTGCTACAATCAGTTTTATCTCTGGTACAAAAATGTTTATTTAACTGACAATATCCAAATAAAATTTTGTTAGCCTCTAATATAATATTAATTGATTTTGATCTAAAATCTAATTTAGTAGTCAGTTATAATTTTTGGGTTAATTTATTCGCTGTGAAATTGTAACTAACTTCACGTAGTCAAGTGTGAGTGTTAAGTAAACGTCAAACTATATATTTTACTTTTGACAGCTCGTGTTAGTGATGTTCTCATGAGTTTCCCATTCGATTTATTTTTACAATCGATTTTATTTATGAAGACGACGAGTTGTATAGAGTCTTCTGCAGTTGAAGGAACTGTAGTGATGTATTTCATTTAATAAATTAGTCTATTTATATGGACAAAGCAGTGATAGTCTAGTGGTTATAACGTTGTCTACTTCTGACTTTTATGTGTTGTAAGAAATTAAATATCACTTGCTTTAGCGGTGAAGGAAAACATCGTGAGGAAACCTGCACTCCTGAGAGTTCGCCATGTACTCAAAGGTGGGTGAAGTTTGCCAACCTGCACTTGCACAGTGTGGTGGTCTATGGCCTAATCCCTCCTCATTCTGAGGAGGAGACCCAGCTCAGCAGTTGGCCATTTAAGATCTTTAATACGTATATAATTTGTATATAAATTGATATCGATTGATTATTATAATCGAATGCAATATTGACAAGAACATATAACAACTAATTTATATTTATTCATAAGGTATTTTTTATCAAAAGTAAAATAAATGCTTTGTTAATTTTGATTATAATTAAACCAGAAATACAAATAAATGTACTTATATTAAATTTCAAAACAGTATCTAAAATCCTAAGCCCTTTATCTAAAGTACCAAACCTTAACTACACTAATTATATTAAATTTAATAGATTGGTTCTCTTTAATAATTTAGAACATGATTTCATATAGCTACGTTTATATATTTATTTAATTTTCTTTGTCGCTTGAGGCTGAATCCGCGTGTTTCCTTAACGTCCAGTAATCTGAAAACAAAAGAAAAATAAATTAGTATTAAGCAAAATAATGTATTTTTTTCACTAATTATGCATTTATTTGGGATCTTTCAAACTCACGACCTTATAATTTATGTACATGACTTACTTGAGAGTAAGATCGATTTTTATCAGACCCAGTAAGGTCAGATAAAAATCGATTTTCGGGACGTAAAGTCGATTCTTATATCTCAAATCTCCATCCCTACTACATATGGTACGGGAGCCAGATTCAAATTCGGTCAATCATTTCCTCTCGAGTCAAAATTCGTATACTGCATAAGGAATATATATTATGATTACTCGTGACCGTCAGCTGCGGTTCCGTGGGTGGGGCGAGTAGTGGGAGCCTACCAAACATGTAGAAAAAAATTTTTTCAGCTATTTCCTCCCGTTTGAAAATTTGTCGGATAATAGTTCACCTAGTATCTTATAGGAAAAATAAAGTCAGCTGACCATAACGTGGTGGAATATACGTCAGCTGACTGCTTGACCATGAATTTTCGCTTGGGAGGATCTTGGTCATGAAAATCTGTCACTGGCTTTCGTACCAATACGGGCTTAGAGTTATTAGTATTAGCTTTTTAATTTCTCAAATCGATTCAAAGGTAGATAAATTACTTTCAACTGGTGGTGTTCAAAAACATACATCATACTTACACTTTTTAAAAAAAATTAATAATCCTCTCAATATTAGATTACAAAATCATAAAGAAGGGTATTCTTAGAAACTAAACCTAATCCGAAATCAGATAACTTAATATAACCTTTGTCATTTATGCCTTTACAGCGACATAAATATTCGTAAATGTCAATAAAAACTCGTAAAACTTTACTACCCTGATCGCAATCTGCTCGATTAATTGTATACGGACTAAATTCAATTTTAAACGTTTTTGCATATCATATTTCGGTCTTTGAGAGTTCTTTTACCTTCAATTGTATTTTTTGCATCATTATAACTGACTAGCCAACCCGCGCGACTTCGTCCAAGTGTAACTCCGCTCTTATTGGTCGTAGCATGATGATATATAGCCTACATCCTTCCTCGGTAAATAGGCTATCTAACACTGAAATAATTTTTCAAATCGGACCAGTAATTCCTGAGATTAGCGCGTTCAAGCAAGCAAACAAACTCTTCAGCAATAAAGTATTCGCGGGTAGTTAATTTTATCTTATTTCGAAAGTAGTGAGGCTAACAGTGTAGTGTTGTTTAGTGGCGTGGTGCCAGGCCTCCGTTATCGAAGAGCACGTGAGCAATGTATTTTATTATTTTAATATTTGGTAGCGAGCTCCAACGGTGAAGGTAAGAGTTTACGGTTATAAAACACTTTTCTCACGCGTTTTTTTCGAAACTAATGCTCAAATCAATGTTGCCAACACTATAAATGTATATCAAAATAGTATGAAGTTTGTCAGTTGTACCACCTTTGAAAGTAAAAAGCTTCTCTAACTCTAGTTGATTTCAAAATTTCATTGAAATTAATTCAATTACTTTTTTTATGGTAGATAATGCAAACGAGCATTTGATCCACCTGATGGTAAGTGACCACCATCGCCCATGGACATCCACAAAACAAGAGATACCCTCGTGTTTTGTCGATGTCGAAATGATCCCCTACCACCAAGGGGGTGCTGGGTTACTCGACTCTTACAAGATGCTCTCCCAGCGGCAGAGGGGAATTGTATTCTAACCCGTCCCCTCACGGGTTAATATATTCCTAAAGACATTAGCGTGAAAGCGTAACAGACAGACACACAGAGTTAGGTACTGCATTTATAATATTCAGACAATTTTCAAAGAGTAACTTTGCCCACTTAGAAACACCGCAGGTATAGTTATCTTATCGTAATCGAAAGGTGTTTGATGTACGTATTGTTATGGGATACGTGGGTAAAGTTTCCAAGTAATACAATTACATGAGAATTGTACAGAATAATGGTAACACGTTTTTTTATTAAAGTCGCAAAAATCAGCGATTTCTGTGCTATTGTTATATGGAAATAAGAGAATGATCTGTTATTCAAATACATTGTTACATTACAATTTTTTTAATTTATCCCAACGCCTATAAAATAATATATGTATATCACATATGTAATAGCGAGGTTAATAAAGAGGTTAGTGTTGCCAATGAAAAAAAAATCATATATTTATTATCATTTTTTTGAAATAGCTTCCAATTCCTCTAAAATTAACTCAACATTAATATTTGTTATTATTAAATATATATTATATTATTATGATGCTATAATTATGTATGGCAACCCCAAAGGAGTAGATCTATGCAATTACTAGTTTAAAAAAAATTATTTCCTTGATATAAATGTTTAATCTAAATATACATTTGTAACAAGTATTCATAACGGTACTCATAAGATCATTTACCCTGTACTTCTACTACCTATATAAAACCAGTCATAGCAAGAGCAAAAAATTTTATTCGTAGTTTTGTACAACACTACGAGCTTCAATTTAATAATATTAAAGCTAGATTATTGCTTTTAAATATACCTACATCAACATATATACATTAGGCAATATTTGCTTAAACGAGTATATAATTGAATCGACTGGACCGCGCGAACTATGCGACCGCATTTTAAATATATATGTTGACTTAAACAATAAGATATATACATATTTGTAATGCGCTCGCCCAGACCTTTATTTTGATACCAAACACGTGATGATTATCTCACTTCAATTTGTTTAGAGGTTAGATTCTGGGATTTAAATTCCGTCTTATAAAATTATGATAAAATTTATATAGCATATGTCATCCGAGTCATTATTACGAATCTATTGACATATCATTCATCAAAATCGGTTTAGTAGTTTAGGCGTCACGGTGAAACATAAAAATCATTATCCTTACCCTTCAATAAGCTTGATCCGAGTGAATTTAAATATCTATACTTAATATATACAGCTGAAAAGTTTGTTTGTTTGAACGCGCTAATCTCAGGAACTACTGGTCCGATTTGAAAAATTCTTTCAGTGTTAGATAGCCTATTTATCGAGGAAGTTTATAAGCTATATATCTTCACGCTAAGACCAATAGGAGCGGAGCTACACGCAGACGATGTCGCGCTCGACTAGTAATAATTTCTACTAATATTGTATATAATAATGTGTCGTATGTGTGAAGTTTAAATTTCGGGAAAAAATATAAGTATATAGGTAAAACCAAAATTGATTTTTTTTTAATTTTTTGTATTAAGATCAATTGCTATATATAAAAAACTCAAAAAAAATTGGAAAAATTTACAAAAATTACTAAAGTTTTTTTTTTATCGATTAAATATAAGATTTTTTTGTTTATAAAATTGTGTTAATTTTTAAATCGTTGTTTTTAATAATATTTGAATTAATATTTTAGTTTTTTTTCTTTCAAAAAATAAATGTTCAAAATTCTACTAATCGAAACAAAAAAAAATTAAAAATTGAAGAAATATGATAGATTTCTGTTCTAAGTCTACTCCAATCACAATAATACGGGATAGTTTTTATCCCAAAAAACTATACAGATAAAATTATTAACTTATCTACAAGCTTTATTTACCTCAGCGAAGCGAGAGTGGACTTTAATAGAATATTAAAGACAAATTTTAGTTGAGGAACCTGGCAACACAGACAGCGCACAACAAAACAATTGCAAATGCTATTTGATTAAAAGTATCTAAGGTTAGAAGGAGAGAGCGAAAACCAGTTCTGCCTCTGCCTGTCTGACATGAATAAGAAAAAAAAACATGGACGTATTTTATTGTGCCCGCTACCCGCTACCTGAGTTACGCGGTAACATTGTTGGTAATGCTTTTTTTTCTGTGGTTTACCGTATTTGTGTTCCTTTTTTAAATTCAATTCAGTTGACAAGAGATTTTTGATTTTGGAACTCGATGTTTTATACCTGTTTTTATTGTTTGTTGTGAATATTAAGCTGGTAACACAGAAGATATCTGCGGCAGATAAAAAATTATTTATTCAAACGCCATGTTTTCGAATTTAAAAAATTACTCAAAAGTATTTATATAGTAAGTTTAGTGACGTTCTTCTAAATCCAATATGGCGGATTTCCAAAGATGGTGCACCATAGTATGGGTATCAAATGAAAGTATATATATAATACTTCACTTCATAAAATGATTCTCAAACTTTATCTTATAACTATGGATTGAAAACTGATATAAAATAGAATTTTAATTTGAACTTAATATGCACAATTTTGTTAATGTATGTCAACTTAAACCCTCATGGGTGGATAAATACCACTTTGGGAATCAGTGTACTTGAACATCTGAATAGAACAGGTAGCCAAGATCCTTTTCTTAATTGAAATTTGTAATGCTTCTTTGTTAAACTCGATTATTGTTGGAATTTGATTGAATCCGTGTTGACTGTTGATTTATTTACATTTTAAATGGAATTTGTCTATTAAAATATCGATTAGTTTTAGTATGCAGGAAAAAACGAGACATTTATCTCACTTTTTTATAATAAAAATCTTATAACTATATTTTAAGGGGTCTTTACCCAAAAAAGTCTGTCAGCAGGCTGAATCTCATGAACCGTGATAGCTAGACAGTTGAAATTTTCACAAATGATGTATTTCTGTTGCCTCTATAACAACAAATACTAAAAACAGAATAATATAAATATTTAAGGGGGGCTCCTATACAACAAACGGGATCTTTTTTCCATTTGTGTACGGAACACTTCGTGAGCGAGTTTCCGACTCGCACTTGGTCGATTTTTTATAATATTTTGAAAATTACAAACTTTACCGCTTTATAATTGTTGTAATGTTTTTTTTTCTCAGATTTAATAAAGTATTATTTTATTTTATTTTTTAATGAGTAGTTACTCATATAGTATATTAAAAAGTAACTAAACATAGACTATAATTATCTAGACGATTATCAATAGACAATTTTGTGTTTTTTTTATTAATAAATTAAAAAAATATAATATTTTACGTAAATTTTAATGATTATTTAAGAAAATGAGGTTGTAAGTATTTTATACATAGAGAAACAAGCTAACGATATAATGTAAAATAAAATATATAACCAGTTGATGCACCTTCGCTTCTCTGAGGTAAAATATTTTTAAATTAAGATAAAGTATTCTAAAAATTAAATGACATAAATATCTATATAATCCACTAAGTTTCATTTACTCTACATTTCTATAAAATACTTGAACATTATACTTATCGAGTACTGCTGTTATTATATATATACTAGTCGATCTGCCCCGGCTTCACACGACAAGTATAATCCTCAGATTTATCAGAAAAACATTTAATTTCCAACATATTGTTGCTAAATAAAGACACACAGGCGCTTACTTACGTCAGTAAACTGTTTTATAATTTTAATATTATCCCACAGCAACTTATTTTACGGGATAAAAAGTAGCCAATATGTTAATTCAGGTTATAAAGTATCTGTGTGCCAAATTTCATTAAAATCAAGTTAGCCGTTTTTGCGTGATTGAGAAACAAACATACAAACTTTCACATTTATTATATTAGTAAGACGTATTCAAATATTTCCAAGACATTACATTTAATTTAAAGTTAGATTCTCTGAAGTCTCCTTCCGAGAACGCCTTGAGCCCTTGAGCCAAGTAACCCGCAAATCATTGGTAAATTACGATCACGAATTAATGAGGGTCCAGACCCCAGATTGCTACTTATCATGCTATATGGGAGAACACGCAAATGTACATACAATATACATTTATATATGAAGTAGCGACATTTAAAAAATGTCTATTTAAAAAAATTATATTAAATGATTGAAAGCATGTCTTTTGGTCGTTTGATGGGGTCTATATTGACCCATTGAAGTCAATATTGGTTTTCCAGAGGTCGACAAAAAGGAAACTAATTTTTGGAGAAGGGGTCTCTTGTTACGAAATAGTTTAGGAATCCCTGCTTTAGAATAACAGGTACAATTGTTGATCTACTTATTATCAAATAGAGAGTAGAAAGAGATAGAGTATTTATTTTTTTTTTAAATTAATTTTTTTTTTAAATATGGTCAAGGTGACGCTTAATACCATACTTAAATAATATTAGACAATAGTTACAAATTACAAGTAAAACAGCTTTCGTAAGTAATTTTTTGGGTTGGACTAAAGCAAAATAAGTGACCACTGAGACCATTGACCAATGACCACACCTTAACCGTTCACCATCATTCTCCTATGAGTCACAATACAGGATCGAACATGCACATCAGACTGAGTCATACACGTTTTTGTATATGAAGTAATCGAATAGCTTTTTTTGTTGTTAGATAAAAAGTCATGTATATTATAAACCATTACTCATATTGAATGTTACAAGTCAACTTGTTTTGAGGTTTACTTTTATTATTTTAATTAAATATTATCGGGGGCACAGCAGTATAGCCGTCAAGTCGAGTAAAGGAGCTAAAGAGCTCATAAGTCGTGACATCCTTTTCTCGAAATGACTTGAAGTCTAAGTTTATGGTGATCAAGATAATATACATACGCGATATACTCAGCTATAATAAAATTATAGAAATAATAACTAGGTCTAATATTGATGCGGTCAAAGTTATTGAGTATAAGCTTCCATTGGTACTAACTTACTTCTTACATAGTTTTCATTAATAGAGTTAGCTTGTTTTACCGCGTATACTACTTGCTAATGTAACGTTTGTTTGTTTTCGCATAATATCTTTCTAATTCCACGACTTACATTATGGATACACATTTGTCCCGTGAGGGGTTAGAATACTATTCCCCTCTGCCGCTGGGAGAGCATCTCGTAAGAGCCGAGTAACCCAACACCCCCTTGGTGGTAGGGTATCTGTTCCCTGACTGGCTTGCGACCACCAGCATGCGAATCCGACCGCCAAGTCAAGCCGCATGTAGGCCAGACTTACCCCTTACCTCTCCCATCCGATTAATTTTCTTCTTCACTTAATCGAATTAGATTAGATTGGGATTCCCCAATCAATCTTCGAGGATGCAAGGTATCGATAAAATAAGAGGGTATATTTTGTTTTGCCGATATCCATGGGCGATGGTGGCCACCTTTTATCAGGTGGACCATCTGCTCGACATGCCCCTAAATCAGAATTCATTTATATTAGCTTAGTACCTAACTGCTCCAAAAAGATACACGAATAATCTTAATAAATATCTAAGAATATATACTATAGATATCCCTTAATTGAAGAAAAACACTATACTGACCAGTCAACATCCAAACAAATCACTTTCACACCGAGAAGTAACCTTTTTTACATGTTATACAATGCGTAAAACTTCATAGATGTATATGAATACAATATTACATATACTTAGTTAACTATGGGTCACAAACCTCACTTACTTTTAAGCTTCTTAAAAATATAATAAAAGATTATTTTATTCTATGACTACGAGTAAGTTATGAATCCATAATTTCAATAACTTATTCATTCGATTATCTCCTAAACAAAGATCAATAACCTCACTCCAATAAATACACAGACATACACAAACAGACGACGCTTCCTCGTATTGTTCTATTGTTTCCTTATTTCTGAATTATTTTTAGAGATCTTCCTTTGATGTGAATGATATCTTATAGAAATGCCTGTGATGTATATTTTTATAACCTCTTATTCAACTTCCAAAGTTGTATGCATCTTAACTGACTGCCCTTATTTTAAATCAAAAATGGCGGACGATCCAAGATGGCGGACTGTAATAAGAAAAACACTATTCCGAACTATTATTATATCAAGTGTAAAAATAATTATAACTAAACAATTAATGGTGTGCATTGATTGCCCTTATTTTAAATTAAATATGGCGGAAGAGCCAAGATGGCGGACTAGAAGAAGAAAACACTTTATTCCATACTATTATTACATCAAGTGTTAAACTAATTATGACTAAACAATTAATGGTGTGCATTGAGTGCCATAATTTTAAATCAAAAATGGCGTACTATCCAAGATGGCGGACTAGAAGCAGAAGAAGAAAAACACTTTATTCCACACTATTATTACATCAACTGTAAAACTAATTATAACTTATACAATTAATGATGTGCATTGAGTGCCCTTATTTTAAATCAAATATGGCGGTAGATCCAAGATGGCGGACTAGTTATATTTTTGCATGTACACGATATGGATTTCAAATAAAACGAAAAATAAGTTAAAAAGACTTCACTTTAAAACCAATATGGCGGACAATCCAAGATGGTGGACTAATTATTTTTAAGTACTCATAATATGGGTATCAAATGAAAGGTTTTGTTGAGTTAAAGACAAAAATTAAAATGACTTCACTATAATCCAATATGGCGGATTTTAGAATGATTGTTCTAAGCTTGAGACATGAAAGTCGAATTGTTATTACATTTAAGCTTATCTTAGCTTAAATGGAACATGGTCTACCATTAAAATTCCCATGTACACCATGCGGAACGAGCCCAACACCCGTGACGGAGGGACCGTGGCCTATGAAGAGTAATGTGTAGCGGTTCCCAAACTTTTTGGAATTTTAACTCTGATAACCCTTAACCCAAAATAGTGCCAAACCCAAAAAGCTGAACTTCAAGATATTTGATATAGAAATAGTTGTAGCAATAAAAACAAACATTTTCTTTTATTTAAAATTAGGGGGTCATTTGGATGGTATGTACTTAACCACTATTGGTATTGGTGCTGGTAGGGGGGCTATTGCACAAAAATCAAAATTTTTTGGTTTTTAGATTCTCATTTAAATTTTGATTTCTCATTTAAGAGAGTTCTAGTCTATGAACTTTAGGTCTTTACGTTACATCAGCAAAGGGTTTTATTGAAGCCCCCTGAATATTTTATATATAACTTTGAAAACAACTGGTCCTTTTAGAGGATCACGACTCAAAATGCCTCGCTTTCACAAAGGATTGTCATGGTTTGTTGATCACTCCATTATTCCATCACGATTTTCGTCTTATTTTATTTTTAATTTAAAATACAGGCTTAACTTTAAATATTAAATTAATATTGCTGAGATTTTTTCAAGAAAAAAAAGTTATATTTTCTTAAATAATAATAATAATAAACATCTCATTCCTTAATTAACACTAATTTAACTTTTTAATTCCCAGTGTCACTTATACAGACAGGTGACAGAAGTTTAACAATTTTTTCTTCCACATGGCAACATTATTGTTTCACTATCCCCTTATAAAAGCAAAGCTAAATAGTAACACTATTTATTATTTTTTTCTGGCAACACTAACTAAACGTTATTTGACTATATAGGAGTAAAATAATAATTGCGTGTCTTTCGGAATGTTTACTGCTCAATGGCCACTGTTACCTGTAGAAGAATCACTCATAAAAATATGGGGGGTGTAGTAGCAGTATTTAATCCATACTTCTAGTATTCTTCTTTTTTTTTAAAAAAAAAATAATACTTGGGCATGGCAATTAAGGAGTTAAACTGCCATTTTTATTTGTGAAGAAATATTAAATTTCTTTGTTAAGAAATATTAAATTTCTTTGTTAAGAAATATAAGTGAATGGGAATAATAAATATGATTATAATTTTTTTTTTTGTAGTAAACTGGCAAAGGATGCACATCATTTGACACCTCAGCCCAAACCGCAACGTTTCGGGTTAAAGAGGATTGACCCTTCAATTCCACTTTATTTTTTTCCAAACACGTTTTGGCAACTCAGTTGCACAGCGTAAAGAATCGTAATGTATTCTAAATTTACATTTCTTATTTGCATAAAAAAAGCAATTAAAAATCCGCCATATTGATTATAGTCATTTAAAAGATATAAACAGTATCATAACATGTCAGAATTAATATTTTAAATGATGATAATTATCTCACAGTCAGCCACAGATTATAATTAATAAGGTTGTTTTTATTAAACAATGCTGCCAACTACTAAATACTAATTTAAATTTGGAATACGAAAAATATCATGTTTGGGAGTAAAATAAAATTGAATAAAAAAATACGCTTAATTAAATTTATTATAATTAGAGATACCACAATGTTATTAAAATTAAGCTTTATTTTCTATACAATAAAGTTCAATTTCATTTAAAACAAAATATATAAATATTTATTATGATACTCAGTGTAATGTAGTAGCGTTGTCAGACATTTGTTTTACTTGATACCTCGCTATACATTACTGGCGTTGACTGATAACTCTCGTGTCAAGCCTTTTATAGAACGCAATGGAACGCTTTTTATTTGCCGAATAAATATCAATTGAATTTCCTGTTAAGAGGTAAAGAGGTTGCGTGTGGTTCTGTCTTTCACAAAGAAATGTTATACAGAAATATATTAAGTGCTTAAATATATATTTGTTTTTAAAAGAAGTGTGATTAGTGTAGGAGACATTTTACTTTTATATTTCATCTATGAAAGAAGTAAAAGAGGAGTCAAATATTTACTGAAAAAAGAAGGCCAGATATTTCCTAATTTTAGAGCCATTATAGAGCCTCATCTTTATTTTTTATTTGAAAGGACCAGACCACGAAAACTCTGGGACAATATCGCGAATACCTTGATGGTCTCTGATTAATGCTACTTTAAAAAGTATTCATGCAACATTTTTTTTTATCTGACACAATTCTTTGATTATGTGCATGAACTTAAGAATTATACGATTGAGAAGTGCAAAAAATTGCATTTCTCAATGAGTCAGTAGTGAGTAGCGCAATGCGAGTGAACGACCGCTCGTGCCCTGATAACGCTTTAGGTTTGCCCGATAACAAATATAGGAAAAACCTTTTTACTGCTTTCACCATTTTCTTCACATTTTCTGACATCATATATAATATTATAAATGCGAATTGTAAGGACAAATGTACGAATTTTGACGAAACATTACAGTCGAAGAATATTATGCATCAACGTACTAAATACAGATAAAAAAGGAAAGGACTACAAGGTAGCTCCCCACACGGTGGTCAAACCAAGTTGCCAATCTCACGGGCCTTCAAGTGACCACAGCCTTGAGGAAAGCCGAGGATAGGACGGGCTGGAGGAAGCTCATAAAGACAGTGTATCATAGTGGACACGACCTTCAGCAATGAAGCAAACGACCCAGAAGAAGTCGACTTCTCTTCGTTGTGGGAAAACATATATTGAATGTAGGAACACTGTTTAAGATTTTTTTAAAGCATGAGATGACAAAAAAAGTTGACAAACAGAGAAAAATGTAGAAACATGTTTTTATATATAGAAATAATTAAAATATATAACGTGGTTAATGGTTATTAGTGTAAATTTATTATATTTGAATTTTGTTTACCAACACGAATACATTTTGCGTGTACCGTTATGGGTAAATGAACTTCTATGTTATTTGTTGATTTGCAAAGCAAGGATTGCCTGATTTATATTTTAAAGCTTTTTCAAGAAATATCGAAAAACTACCATTTTACTTATTTATAACCTACTAGCAGCGCCCCACGGTTTCACCCGCTATATTTTGGATTATTCACACTATATTATTATAAATTATAGCCTATGTGTTATTCTACGTATGTAAGCTATTTTACTGTAAAGTTTCATCAAAATCCATTCAGTAGTTTTTGCATGAAAGAGTAACAAACACATCCATACATTCTTACAAACTTTTACGTTTATAATATTACTAGCTATGTCCCACGGTTTTACCCGCCATATTTTGGATAATTCACACTATATCATTATAAATTATAGCCTATGTCTTATTCTGATGTGTAAGCTATTTTATTGTAAAATTTCATCAAAATCCATTCAAAGAAATGTATATCGATTTTGAAAATTCTGCTATTATTAGAAAGGTTAAAATTTCCAAATTATTTATTAAATTTTTAATTCAATGTCACTGAACAATACTTAATTGATACCGATTTAAAATATAAAAGCGGCCAAGCGCGAGTCAGAATCGAGCACGAGGGGTTCCATATTTTTATTTTTTATTTTATTAAGGAAACAAACAGTACAACAATTCTTAGAAATAGAACATAATACAATATACAAACCATGATGATTATGATGTTGAAAGGGAGCAGACACATTTAAAAATAAAATAAGGTAGAAAAACAAATAAAACACTAAAACTAAAGTAAATATAATAATGAGGTTAATTTGTAGTTGTATTTCTTAATAATCTTTTTTATTTAAGGATTGTGATGATCTAAAAAGAAAAGTATTTGAGCATAATTGGTATAAGTAACAGGAATGTGGAACAAGGATTTGTTACGGGGGTATGATTTGGCAAAAAAACAGATATACATCATTAAAATTTACTGTACTTAAAAGATTTGTTTATTGATAATCGTCTAGATATAGTTTATGTTTAGTTATAAATTTCGAATTTAAGTATACTAAGTAAATTAAAAAATACCTACTCATTAAAAAATAAAAATAAAAAATACTTTATTAAATAAAAAAAAGTAAAAAAAACATTACAACAATTATAAAGCGGTAAAGTTTGTAATTTTCAAAATATTATAAAAAATCGACCAAGTGCGAGTCGGAAACTCGCGCACAAAGTGTTGCGTACTATTATATGGCAAAAAAATCACGTTTGCTGTATGGGAGCCCCCCTTAAATATTTATTTTATTTTGTTTTTAGTATTTGTTGTTATAAAGGCAACAGAAATACATCATTTGTGAAAATTTCAACTGATTAGCTATCACGGTTCATGAAATACAGCCTGATGACAGACAGACGGACAATGGAGTCTTAGTAATAGGGTCCCGTTTTACCCTTTAGGTACAGAACCCTAAAAATGGACATTGACAAAGTTAGGAGATTAAAAATTTTTTTTGAAATTTTATTACCAAAAAAATTGGCAAAGTTCTCCATAACAAATCTTTACCTTTAAAATCCGAGTGACAAATAAGGCATAAAAATATATTCAGACGAAAATACTCGTGGCACGTTCAAGTATAAAGAACCCATAAAAAGTATTTAACTCACTTAGTTTTTTATTTGAGCCACGTGCAAGCTCTAACAAGATTAAACTTTTTCTTTTTTTAATAAGCTCCACTTTATTACACGTACTTGTTTAGCTGTAGTGGGTATTGCAAAAAGTATACACCAACAAGTATTGATGGTTTCCAGCTCATTATACTGCTTTGACACGATTAATATTAGTCGACCCTCGTGACTTCGTCTACGTGATGCTCCGCTCCTATTGGTCTTAGCGTGATGATATATAGCCTATAGCCTTCCTCGATAAATGGGCTATCTGACACTGAAAGAATTTTTCAAATCGGATAGGTAGTTCCTAAGATTAGCGCATTCAAACAAACAAACTCTATTTTAATATAAGACGTGAAAACGTATAATTTTTAATTTGAGTGAAGATAGGTGGATGGGTGTAAAATGGATATTGGTTAGTGGATATTGGAAGGTGTTCTTTTTAGATATTCTTTAATTTGTTACCAGTTTAGCTGTTGTGGGTAGTGCAAATAAAAAGTACAAAAGCATCTAACAAGTATTACGTTTTCCAACTCTATATACACGCGTTCGCAATGACACGTTTCAATTTTTCTATTGAAAGTCAATTTCGAATGTGGCAACACTAAAATTTATGTCATAATGTCATATATCTGAAGTGAATAGTGGATAGAAGATTGAGAATTATGGATGGATATTGTTTGGTGTATAATGGATATTGGATAATGGGTATGGAAAATTGGATATTGGAAAGTTTTGTTTTTGTATGAGCTCCACTTTATTGCACTTACTTGTTTAGGTAGTGGGTAGTGCGAATAAAAATATATAACAAAGCAACTAACAAGTACGTTTACTTTAAGAAAGTTAATTTTTATTGTGGCAATACTGAAATATGAAATTTTATCAAAAAGAAATATGACCCGAAATATATTGTTTTCAATTAAGAGTGATGGCTAAAGTGTTCGTTGATGGATAGTAGTGTGTATTGAGAATTGTGTATGGTGAAATTAGGATATTAGATACTTGATAGTGAATGTTGGATTGTAGATTGTAAATGGTGGTTGTTGAATCGTGGACTATATTATGTCAAAACATATTAATTACAATTTGGCAGCAACTTGTGAATCTATACTAATATGAAGCTGAAGAGTTTGTTTGCTTGAACGTGCTAATTTCAGGAACTACTGGTCCGATTTGAAAAATTCTTTCAGTGTTAGATAGCCCATTTATCGAGGAAGACTATGTGCTATATATCATCGCACTAAGACCAATAGGAGCGGAGCATCACGCGGACGAAGAATAAAATATTACTGTAAGTAGATTTACGATTATGGATAGTGAAATTAGTATTATGGATGGTATGTGTATGTATGGATTAAGGATAATAATGGATTATTATTTCTATTTGACAGTAAGAAGAGTGAACGTTGAAGTGTTTTTTTATCTAAGTTTTAAGAGCTTTGTCACTAAGACGTGACTATGCCCCGCTCTATAAAATCCACAGCTATATCCAATGATGAATTTCGGCTGAGATCAGAAATCATTCTGTCTCAACCTCAAACCCACCCGTACCAGCTTGTTAAGCGCTCTGGCTTCATCCGATAAAGGATGCACCAGAACACTGTTGCCCGCCAACCTCTCTCAACATTGTGAAACGCGAAAATATTTCATATCTATATTCCTCATTCCGGGTCGATTCCATTAATATGTGGTACACATCTTCCACTTGATTGCACTCATCACAATTAGGCGAGGATGATTTTCTCATTAAATGAGCCAATTTGTTTAATGGAATGTGTCCAGAACGAATTAGCTATTGTTGATCCAAGGGGAATTCAATGGCTCCGACTTATCTTTTAGACTTAGCTGTAAATCTTTTATCAAAGTAGGTTTTCCACATATCTAAACACATTTTTTTTGGAACATATAGGCACTCAGTATAGAATGGTGAAACATTTAATTCTATCCAACCTTAGTTGCTCGTCTACCGCTATGGGATGGAACCCATTGTAGATTCACTCTTTTACGAGACACATGAAGCTCCAACAATAAACTTATTATATGGTAAGCTACTCGATTCCTCGAAAATTATGTGTGAATGATGGATAGTAGATTGTGGATGGTGAAATTTAATATTGGATGGTGCATAGTAGATTCTGAATAATGGATAGCAGATGTTGGAAAGTAAATATTAATAGATATTGTTTAATTAATATTAGATAATGATGGGAATCTTAAAAATGGCAAACCTTAGCTTGGATAATAGACGAACCGAACTATTGTATATATTTTTAATTAATTAATAAGTAAATTTGAAGTTATTTCATTATCAAGAGACACACCCGTGTACATATAGTACATGTGTTATTTTCTTATCAGGACATTGTAAAAGAATATTTTAATGTTGAATGCGATTGCAAGGTGATTGGTGTCAAGCCACACCCCTGTTGGCGTAGCATGGGTATGTACCACACGTTATCACAACAAATATTATATTATCAGTGAAATCTGAGCTTTTTATTTGTAAAACATTCGCAGTTGTGGTCACCACACTTTAAGATATTCATGAAACTTTAGTGAACATCGAATCGTCTCGAATAAATAAACTTAACTCAAAAAAAATTATTCAACCTCAAAATATATCCTACCTTCGGTGTTACAAATAAACAACTACCCGAAATTATTTTGGGTCAGAGCTCTGTCGAAGAATCAGCTTTTTAAATACATGTCTGTAAACTAAAATTTAATATATTTTGTTTTCGTCTCGTATTTTTTGGAGGTTCTTTTCTCTCGAAATTTTAATTTCTAAAAATTGCAGAAAATTTTTTAGGTTCTACTACGAAAGTTTAGAAAATCTTTTTCCATCGATTTAATTCCATCTGTAAAACCCTAGAATTCGAAGATACACCAGGGAACTTCTCAAAAGCAAATAGTAAATTTATCTAAGCAGAACTACTATTTTATTATAGCCAAGGTTGATGGTCACCCTAAAATACGTCGTCGGGTTGTCTACATTTTATCGGAATGTAGGTTAAAATAAAATGAATATGATAAATTGATAACGCAAATTGAACTGTGTCACTTGATAAGATCTACCATTGCTATTTGCATTAGATTTGAATTAGTGAATTTACTATTTATTTAATATATTATTTATATAAAATATTAACAATGTTATTGACACGAAAGTAAAGGTATGAACGTTAAATCTTAATACAAATATCACGAAAAAATTATCGTTTTTAAACATATTTTTACCATCCATTTTTTGTATCTATGTATGTATGTTTGTATGTTCCACTCTAGCGTCTATACTACTGAACCAATTTTCGTGAATGAGGTGTCAAAAGATTTGTAATAAAGGCGCGGGTATAAAATTTTATGATATTTTTTTTTATAACGGTATTTTTCTAGATTCTAACCTCTGGTATCAAAAGAAAGGTCTTGGCGAGCACATTATAAATATGTATATATATCTTGTTGCACATTACAGATATGTATATATATCTTGAGTTCGATCCTGTGCACACACCTCTGACTCTGAGTTATGTGTGTTTTAATCAATTAAATATCACTTGCTTTAACGGTGAAGGAAAACATCGTGAGGAAACCTGCACTCCTGAGCGTGCTCTAAAGTGCACTCAAAGGTGTGTGAAGTCTGCCAACCCGCACTGGGCCAGCGTGGTGGACTATGGCCTAATACCCTCCTCATTCTGAGGAGGACACGCGGCTCAGCAGTGGACCATCGAAGGGTCGTGATGATGATATATATCTTATTGTTTGTAAGTCAACATATATGTTTAAAATGCGGTCGTAGTCGTTGCAGTTATTTACTCGTTTAGTAATCTCGATCGGAAAACGGAAAACTATTAAATAAAAAAATAAAATTTAAAAAACTATAACCCGACTACATAAAAAAGTGGTCTAAAAAGGACGAAACAATAAAATTCTAAATCTATATGAATTATTTTCTTGTTTCTTTCTTTTTAGGCCACTTTTTTACGTAGTCGGGTAATAGTTTTTTTTAGCTTAAATCTTAAACTGCAAGATTTTTTTTTAATATTTAAAAACATGATACGCTATGATTTTTTTTCTCACACACAATTTTGATAAAACTTATTATAAAACTCGAGGATAACGTATCCTATCGTTTAACATATTATTTTCCAAATAGTGTCATTAGTATGAGAACGACAAAATTGTTCATTAACATTAGAATCATTGATGAGGGCAAAATTCTTTCTATTTATCAAAACAGAAATTATCACCAGCAAAAATCGACCGCTCGATAAAAAACTTCGCCTAAATGAAATCAACATAATAAAACACACATTTTATTACCAAAGCCTTAAATTGGTAAATAAATTAACAAAAAAATGAAACTAATTTACTGACGCCATTAAAGCAGGCTGTGCCGTAATTAGCGTTGTTTATATCATGCGATCAATCTGAATTAACTGCTAACTTTAGGTCTGAGCGAGAATAGTGGGGGGAAGTTGCGCGCATCCGTGACGTAGCAGACGCGCGGGTAGCGGATAGTGACTTCTGCGCATTCAAGGTCAGACCTATACTCACGTGCCGACAGCTATATAATTAAATAATACAAAATAATTACTGAGTGGAGTTATTTCTCTAAAAAAGTAACTTATTTGATTACGGTTTGAGAATAGATTCCAATTTTGAATTTGGAATCTATTTTCAATCAATATTGATTATTTGAAATTTCGGTCGTAAGTAAATGGTCTTGTTAATCTGCCAGACTAATTTAATTAAAAAAGTTACTTTTTACCCACTTTATTTTGGTAATTGTCAGCTACGTGACAACTGAAGTTATATTCGGGAACATTTCCTACGGAAGTGTAACAGTTGCGTAACATTTAAAACTATGCAACTCACAGATATACAGGAATTAAAAATGAATTCACTCTAAAAAATTTGGGAATTTTATTGAGAAGAATTTGTCATAATTAGTTCCACTTTCACTTAATAGATGGCGTTACTTGTATGTAGGTAATAAAACAAAATTCATAGCGTAGTGGTAACTAGTAAGAATTGAATAACTAGAAAATGATCTTCACACGCTGTTCCTATTTGAGTCACGTAGTAAATTGCTAGTAGTGTGGCTCACGTACCAGAACTACTTACTACTAGACATGATTGAACATAAATTGAACATACTGTTAAGGTATAAGGCTATAGATATTTTTCTAAAATCCCTGCTCAAAAAATATTTAAAAAAATGTTAATCTGCTTCACAACGTCCAAGTAAAGCCAGCAAGCTCTTCTAATTTATTCCAAAACTAGCTGACCTTTGCGACTTCGTGGCCGTGATCATCCGCTCCTATTGGTCTTAGCGTGATGATATATAAACGAGCTAATCTCAGGAACTAGTAGTCCGATTTGAAAAATTCTTTCAGTGTTAGATAGGCCATTTATCGAGGAAGGCTATAGGCTATATATCATTACGCTACGATCAATAGGAGCGGAGCTACACGCGGACAAAGTCATGCGGGTCGACTAGTCGTTAATTAAAACTAACATAGCACTACTTCCATCTCTGTCAGATACTTTGAAAGTCCTGTTAATGCTACGATACACAAACGTTGATGAGTCTGCTTGTCCCAAATAAAAGGTCTATTTATCTGTAAATAGCCTGGAATTATACAGTTTAAAAAATCTGAGAACTTAGCAAGTAAATCTAGTTTTAAATGCAGAACATCCACGTGCTGGACGCAGATCGCTTAGAGCAAGATACAGCGTGCCGCATTCGTCTCGGCGCGGTCCTCGACCTCGCTGCACGCTCAAACAACCAGAATAGAATATTATATAACGCTATCTATGCACTAGGGATGCTCAATATACAGCAGATACAGACAATACACAGACACTTTAGAATTCAAGAAGATTTATCGTACGCAAAAGATATCTTTGATGTTAGACAGTCACAACATCAAGCGTAATTGTATAATTCGACTTCACTTCATTTTTTAAAAACTTTTCTTAGCAAGCCCTTTCATTTAATACCCATATAGTACAATAAAAATCTTGGGTGTTCCGCCATGTTGGATTTAAAATGACACATGACAAAACACGCATTGTTACCCAAACGTACATACATTGAAAGTTAATTAAAATCTGAACAGTATTGCTAACTTAAGTTATTTGCAAAAACCTGTAGTACTTGTCATACTCTTCAGAATAAAAAAAAACTACATCTGTATCTTATAAAACATTACTTTAAGGTCATGCAAGTGGGCCATAATAGTCCCATGACTGGGATTTGAATCCACGACCTATCAATTGGGAATCCAATACCTGAACCACAAAGAAGAAGAAGATAAACAAATAAAATATGTTTTATACTAAATATTATTACAAACTGTCAAATATTTCTTCACAATCAGGGACAGGTCAAAGAAGATATCTGTCCAAAGAGAGAGATTTTTTTTTATTTCAATAATAAATATCATATCTAGCAACCCTAAAGTGCACTAATGCGATGCAAATGATAAAAAGTAATAGCAACCTCGTACAAATATAATTATGATTTATTATTCAGTCATAAAATCTAGTTTTAGATAATATTTGGATAAGCATAAAATAAAATTATAACCTCACAAGAAAGTTTTTAACTTCCAAACAAAAAGACGAGTTTTTAACCCATACAATGTATTATACAATTTCTCATACAATATTTTTGTATGTAAGGGATAATCTCTAGAACTGCTGTTCCGATTTTGATAGTACAATAATAGAAATATTAACAATATAAATGTGAATGATAAAGTTGAATGACCACTCTTCTGCATGACTGAATTTAAATATAAAACAGTTTGGTTGTTTACACCATTTATAACTCAACATCGTGATGTTGAGTTATCGGCTGGACCAATTTAGATGAAATTTGGTACAGAGGTACACTAGAGATTTAGAAGGACATTGGTTACTTTTTGTACCGAAAAAAGGGGTTTGAGGGATTGATATAGGGATTAAAAGTTTGTATGAGAGATCATCATCTTATACTAATATATAAAGCTGAAGAGTTTGTTTGTTTGAACGCGCTAATCTCAGGAACTACTGGTCCGATTTGAAAAATTCTTCAGTGTTCGATAGCCCATTTATCGAGGAAGGCTATTAGCTATTAGCCTTTACATAATCACGCTAAGACCAATAGGAGCGGAGCATCACGCGGTCGAAGTCGCGCAGGTCGACAAGAATATTATAAAATAGCAAAATATGTAGAAAATTGAAAAGTAAATACAAGTTGTAAATTATGACTGGATAAAGCTGGGGAAAATCGACTAGTATATTATAATATATTTATAAATAGATTATGTATGTAAGTTTGTATGTGTATGTAAGAGCCAAAGGAGAAGCCACTGGGGCTACTGTATCTATTCTTTCAGTGATTAAAAGCTTCATTTTAAGAAAGTGTAGTAAAGACGGGTTTATACCTAAGCGAAGGGAAGCGAGGTGTCATCGATAGTAATAGATAAATAAGTTCATTTACCGAGGCAATAACTTGAGAGGAATCTGCTTAATGATACCCTTCTTGATCTATTGAAGTTTTTGTCACTGTACCAACCAAGATAAAAATGCGGTTGAGAAAATAGAAAATGGCTTCTATTAATGGTAAAATAAGGATATAATATATGTTACTAGTAGGAGCGAGGTTGGTGTTAGAACAAAAAAGCTTAATGACGTAAGGGAGCGATGACCTGATGCCATAAGTTTGGACTTTCATGGCTGGAATAACTAATCAGAAATAAAAGTATATAGGAAGAGCTACTTCCTTCCCGTTTTGGTGTACAAATATTAATAAGGCTATTATTTTTTGTTTATATTATAGATGCGAATGTCTCTATCCGTCTGTTACGGTTTTACGCATAATTCACTAATCCGATTTTGATGAAATTTGGTATAGAGTTAGAATAGAGCTTGGGAAACATAGGCGACGTTTTATCGCTAAAATGGCTTGAAAAAAAAGGGAACGATGTAGTGAAAATAAATAAATAAATAAATAAAAAATATAAAAATAGAAATATAAACTGCTATACTATATCTTACATGTTGTTTTCCTTTTAATTTAAAGTTAAAATTTTACATTATATTTGAAGTTAATAAATGCTCCACAAAGTGTTGCAGTTTTTTTATTCATATGTATCCGGTTATAATTTAAAAACACCTGTCTGGCTAAATATAAAAATTAAAATTGCGTTGTTAGTTGTTACTGATGCAAATTCAAAGCATTACTTGGACAAATATATTTGAAATGTATGTTTAAATCATTTAAAAAATTCGCTTCCCGCTGTTTTTATGCTTAGATCTTTTAAATTAATCAATAAATTTTAATGCAGTTTCCATCAATAGAAAGAGTTATTTAAGAGGAAGATTCATATGTATAATTATTGTATATTATAGATTAGAAACCGTGCAAAGTTGAAGCAGGTCACAATTTGAATTTGATACTTTAGTTTTGCTACAATATAGTAAGCTTTTAAAAACAATACTTTCTCTTTGATCTTGAACATAATCAATATTTACATAATGCACTTGCGCAAACATCAGGTAACCCTTGATTTATTTAAATGCTAGTCGCAGATGTGTATCTACCGGAGATCGTTGAACCTGAACCTGATATCCGTAATCCATATACTGAACTGAACTATATAAAAATAAACTTTCTACTATATACTATAAAACTATGCAGTACTATCTATTACGCTTTCATGCTTAAACCACTGAAACCATTTTGATGAAATTTAGTACAGATATACAGTAGAGCTTGGGAAAGCACGTACACTATGTTTTATCGCGAAAAAAAGGTGAAATTGGAGATTAAGTGCATGTCGAGCTGTGTGACCGTTTATATCTTTGGGAGTGAGTTAAATATCAAAATAACAAAATGTCTTAAAAATTTTTTATGTAAAATAAATTTACATTGTACTCAGGCGAAGCCAGGGCGGCCGCCTAGTAGACTATAGGTACAGGTAGACTCGACAGAACGTACAGAAAATATCGGTAATTCGATGTATAACTTTTTTTCCTGGAAGCAAATAAACGTCCCCTGAAGGATAAAGTGCATTTAAACTGGCGTCCACCCATCATCATCAATATATCTAGATGTAATATATCAATATGCCTATAATATAACACCATGGTTCGGGGTTTAAAAATGTTGGAGATTTACTACAAGATTTATCGGAAAATGACGTATCATACAGAGCTGGAAATCGAAAAACAAACAAAAACCAATGTATAATGACATACTCGGTGCTTTAAAATCGGATAAAAGTTAAATAAAATAGGTATCATTAAAGATAGATAGAAATCTCCAAACTATTCGTATATTGTGCCTTATGAAAATATTCTGTATGTTTACTCTATTTTACCTCAGTGCAGCGAGAACTCTGTTAGTAACTAATCATAGAGAAATTAGTAATAATGAAAGTAGAACATGATATACGAAGGTTACCCTAAAGGTATGGAACTTGTGGCGTTGTAAGACCGGGTAGGTCTGAGAATCGGTCAACATCTATTTTTTATACCCCTAAGTGATAAGGGTGGCCCACTCCAAATTATTTAAATTCATATGGCAAAACGTTTGCTAGGTCAGCTAGTTAAATTTATATAATTTTCATTGTATTGTAAAACAAAGCAAGTTGTATCCGCGTCTGCATGTCGGTTCCCCTTTCTCCAACTAAGCGTAAAATTCTATCTCTGGCTTTATTCCCATTTGTGTTCTGGGAATGATCGGATCCATTGTTCTTTTTAAAATTACAAATACAAAAAAATATATATGATGTGTTTATGTTGGAAAATTTACAGTGTTATTCATTAATATGCAAAAACACGTTCTATATCGCCTTAGAACTAAAATAAAATTAGCATTAATTAACAATTAACTGCTTTTATTTCAATAACAAAACTATAAATTTTTTTTTCGATACATATTTGAGAAAGTTATTGATTCACTTTCTTATAATAAATCAGAAGCAATATAGATACCCGTATATTAATGAAATCAAACAAGTTACAATGTGTTCAACCTAATGTGACCTCATAAACTGACAATAGGCTGATCAGATCCGAGTTATACGCCTATATGAATACTAATGATGCGAAGCCGATACGCCATATATGTATAGTAAGAAACTGGGTAAATCCGGGTGCATAATATTACTCGAAATCAGATATGGAATAGGAAAAATTTTACTAAGTTATGTAATCCTGTAATAATGTATGGATATATGTACATATGTTTGTTACTCTTTCACGCAAAAACAACTGAATGGATTTTGATGAAACTTTACAATAATATAGCTTACACATCAGAATAACACATAGGCTATAATTAATAATGATATAGTGTTAATTATCCAAAGTATAGTGGGAGAAACCGCGGGGCGCACGCAGCTAGTATTATTGTTAGCCTCGCTAAAACTCGAGAACGGATTGGTTAACCAATTTGGCTAATTTTAGTTTTAAAATATTTCTGGAATTTCAAGAATGGTTTAAAAAGGTGATAAATGCTTAAACGATTTTGATAAAACTTTATCATGTAGTCTACACTTTAGCGAAGCGAGGGCGGGTCAGCTAGTAATATCTAAAAATAGATTTTAACTAACCTGTCATTTGCAATTGTCGTCTAGACGCTGGAGTGCGCGGAGTCCGTGGAGTCCTTGCAGCACGAGGGGTTCTAGGAGTCCTTGGACTCCTCGTTGGTGTCCTAGGCGAGTTACCAGCACTACGCCTCGATGGAGAACCCAGCACCCGCAAATCAGTATTTTCAACACACGCCAACGCCTCCGCACCTGTCCTCGGACTTCCTTTCTCCTTATCCTCACAAAATTTAACTGGAGAATCCAATTTACTTTGATTATACGGACACTCAGTTTCAACATCAAAGTTGAATCTTCTTATAAATCTCTTTCTATCTCTGGCATACTGCTCCGCCATTAATCTCCTAGTTTCGTCTCTATCCGGAGCTCCAAATAAACACTTGCAGCTTCCACGTCTTCTTCTCGGAGTGTTGGTCCTCAGAGCCATGCTGGATATAATATCAAATCTTCGTTGTTTGGGAGTACGTCCGCCAGCCGCCATGTCAGGTGAGTTCACAGAAACATCTGACTAATAATCTCGCGAGAAAACAGCTGTCTGCGCCGAGAGGGGAATGCGGGGGCGAGCGAAGCACCTGGCGGGTTACCGCGCCAATTCTAACCTAAAAGTCGGTAGCGTGCGCACGCGCATGCCGACTACGTACGACTGACGCTTCGTTTCCCGCGCTTCGTGCGCCTCGATTTTGGCACTTGGCGCGAACCCTAAACTCAAGGACGCTTTTTGTTCGTCTCAGGAGTCGGGATACAGGTGTACGCAAAAGGGACCATATTTTATGTATCACCTTATGATATGAATAGGTGACGTCGTTATCAGTAATCTTAGTATGACGTCATCGGTTCTTTTGTTTAATTCAAGTTCAACTATACGTATTTTTTAAATTAAAATTAATAAATTGTTAGACATGATATTACGTCATTTAGGTTTGTCTTGGTACACAATCCTTACTGATATTATAAATGCAAAAATAACTGTCTGTCTGTCGCGGTTTCACGCCAAAACTACTGAACCGATTTGAATGAAATTTTGTATACAGATAGTCTAGAGCCTGAGAAAGGGCATAGGCTAATTTTTAATGCGTAAAAAGCGTTGTAAGGTGTTGAAAGGGGGGATGAAAAGTTGTATGGAAGTATCGTCATTTTTAGAGCTAGAAGCTTGAAACTTATTTCTTGGGCTGTTGATTCGATATAAATAAATATGACATTTAAAGTTTGTAAAAGTTTTACCCTCAAGCGGTAAAATAACAATAGGGAATAGAGGATGAAAGTTTGTATGGAAATATGTAAGGTTTATGTGAATGTATTATAAATTCGCGACACAGCAAGTGATTTAATATTTGTTATCTTTACCCACTATTCGATAATTATGAGCAAATTATACTTTTAATCTTATCTCAATACTTCGAGTATCATTATCATTTTTGACATGCATGGTAATTATCACATTTCTAAATTTTTTAACTTAAGTTATAAAATCATAATAATTATGATATTTTGAAGTTTATTTAAAAATATTTTTAAAGCAGAGAAAGCAGTTTATTTAAAAATATTTTGTCATAGAATGAGAGACGAATGATACCGAATTACTGTACAGCAATACTTTTACACATGCAATTTAGACAGAGCCGAGCAGTATCTGGGGCTTGAGACCCAGGAGCAGGTTTAAAAAACTCTTTTATAATATATTTACTCTCAGCACCACTCGACCTCGACAACTACAATAGATAATAAAGTAAACTTCCATGTACACTGCGCGACAACACCAGAGAGACTGAGACTGATCTATAGCACTAAAGGTTACATATTGTCTACACGTCGGTACTTGACATACTATAAAATTACCTACACCCTAATACTGCTCCATAAACGGTGTTGCTAACATATTAAATGATTTATCCTACTAATATTATAACGCAAAAGTTTGTGAGAATATATGGATGTGTGGATGTATGATTGTTACTCTTTCGCGCAAAAACTACTGAATGGATTTTGATGAAACTTTACAGTAATATAGCTTACACATTAGAATAACACATAGGCTATAATTTATAATGATATAGTGTGAATTATCCAAAATATAGCGGGTGAAACCGCGGGACGCAGCTAGTTAAAAAAAATTTGCAAAAAATATACGATAATTTTATAAAAAGTAAAAAAAACTAATATTTTTCATACCTATATTAAAACGGATTTAAATTATAATCACACTATACTTTTTGTTGACATTAAATAAAGTTTAATATGACAGCAGCTCTAAAAATCAATTTTTATGTCCAACGAATGATTGGTTGAAAGGGTATACCACTTTATTTTATTACGTGATTGGAAATCAATGTATGTCCTAAAAACTTCATCGTAAAAATCGTGATTTAGTTTTTTTTGTGCATAATATCAGTGCAAGGTTTTTTGTTGTGGATGCATTATTTTTATAAAACACTAGCTGCACCCTGCGGTTTCACCCGCTTATTTTGGATAATTCACACTATATCATTATAAATTATAGCCTATATATTATTCTGATGTGTAAGCTATATTATTGTAAAGTTTCATCAAAATCCATTCAGTAGTTTTTGCGTGAAAGAGTAACAAACATCCATACATCCATACATTCTTACAAACTTTCGCGTTTATAATATTAGTAGGATATTTCCCCATTTCCGTTGAATTTCTTTTCTATAGTGTTACTGATTTGCAGTGGACACCATCACGTCACTCACTATCTTCTGTCTCACTCACTTTTTGTTTTACACAAAAAAAAAACCTTGTCCTGACAATAACTAACACAACAAAAAAGGATTATGCGCTTGTGGACAAATATATATGTCGGGGATTTTAAAACGATGTGAAAGGAAATGGAAGGAGGGAGATAGGGAATATTGGGGAACACTAAAAGGGGGTGATGGTATTGAATGGAACCGATAGATGATCAAATATGATCTCTAACAATTACGAGAGAAACCTAAGCAGTGCCTTGGACTTGTGACCAAGGTGTAGGCTTAAGGATATCCTTTAAGTGATCACGACACTCGCCTCCACTGCTCAGGCTCTCTGTTTAAACCCAAGGTTAAACGCACATAAACCGAATCTAATACAAGGCTAATCTAACCTAAGGCTAACCTAACCTAAGGCTAACCTAACCTAAGGCTAACCTAACCTAACATTGTGGTTACTTAACCACGTGGCAATTACATTGTAAGGACTTACGTGACCTTAGTTGGACAGCACTTCCACACTACACTGCACTTGACACTATCACTATCACTAGCACTACTTAGATGATGTTCACTTCTTGAGAGACCGCGCACGACTAAGACTTCAGTTAGACTGTCGATCGCATATAAAGGATCGAGGGTAGAGACTGTCAAAACAACGGAAGTGACTACTACCCCACTCCAACGCCATAAACAACGATAACGATTCGATTAATCGATAATCTTTTACTATGCTCCGACACGGCCATTCTGATAATCAACGCGCTCTCGCGTTGCCTTTACACAGTTTCAAAATACGTAACACGTAACACTAGTTTCATAGACCAATAACTTTGTTAAAGTGTGACAGCTTTCAGCACTATTTTCCACTAGACATAAGAATTTCAATCATTAACACACAAAGAAACAAAGAGCTCTCAACACTCTTTACAGAAAACATCTCAAATTCGTAGCAAAGCGTAACAGCTTTCAGCCCCAACCGTCGGGGCCTACAAAGCCACCTTACAACGGCTCAATAACAACAAAGCGACAACGCTTCCAGTACATCTTTCCGACAAAGCGTAAAAGCTCTCTGTCGCACTAATAAAACGTTAATATGATCAGTAATTTCCAAACTCAATGCGTAAAAACTGTCAACACCATAATTTATATCATACTAGCACTACTTAGATGATGTTCACTTCTTGAGAGACCGCGCACGACTAAGACTTCAGTTAGACTGTCGATCGCATATAAAGGATCGAGGGTAGAGACTGTCAAAACAACGGAAGTGACTACTACCCCACTCCAACGCCATAGACAACGATAACGATTCGATTAATCGATAATCTTTTACTATGCTCCGACGTATAGATTCTGTGGATCGTTATTAATTACATTCTAAAATAACAATAACTTTTTCTTAACAATAGATTGTGAAAACCGTATTTTATTTAGTTCAGTATTTAGTATGCGACCAGACTGGCAGAGAAATAAACAAAAAAATAATAATTTTGACTTCTATTAATGTTTCTTAAATATTTTATGTACAAGTTTTGAGAAGTTCTAGTTTTATTATTCGTATGGATTTTTTTAAAGATGAGGTAGGTATAGCTACCGACACCTAAGTATAGGTTTGACCTTGAATGCGCAGAAGTCACTATTAGGGACGAGAGCAGCGCCTCACACGCGATTGGTTCTTAGGCGAGGTTTCAGTTCCCGCACATCTCGCTCACTCACAATGCGCATCTTTCCCCCACTATTTTTCTCAGACCTAAAGTTAGCTGCCGGCTACTATACATTTATCTATTAACACTTATATTGTTGAAGTATAGGGACAATAAAATAACAAACTTGTACAATAAATATATAAAATAAATGCTTAGTTATTACATCGGTACATTACAATTACAGGAAGTTGCAACAAATATAGTCTCTCAACATATTTTGCAATGTAACTGGTAATTTGTGTTTAACAACATTTAAAATAGATTTTCCTTACAAACTGACTAAAACTATATTGTAAATAATATCCAATTGTGATAAAACTGGTGGTTGTTTTTACCTTCTCTAGCAATTATTTTTTTTTAAAAGATAGATAAGGGACAAACGAGCAGACGGACCTGATGGAAAGTAGCCACCGTCGCCCATAGACATCGACAAAACTAGAGGGTATCTCTTGTTTTGTCAATGCGTTGCCGCCTCGAAGATAGAGTAAGGAGGAGGAGCGAAGAGAAGACTGCTGCAGTAATGGGATGGGAGAGGGAGGGGTAGATCTGGCTCACATGCGGCTCGGCCGGAACGCATCAGAGACACTTAGCGGTCGGATTCGCATGCTGGTGGTCGCAAGCTAGTCGGGGAACAGATCCCCTACCACCAATGGGGTGCTGGGTTAATCGGCTCTTACGAGATGCTCTCCCAGCGGCAGAGGGGAATAGTATTCTAGCCCGTCCCCTCACGGGTAAAATTAACAATCTCTTAACAGGAGACACTCTCAAATTTTTGTTAAATTTAGGCAGAAAATCTCTCTTGTTTTGCTAATGCTGCGTCGTCGTCCCGAAAATTATGTCAAAAATATGAAGGAAAGAATTGGAAGGTTATCGTGGATTTGGAAGACAATTAACGAAATATCGCCACCAAACAGGATAAGCAAGTCAAGAGAGTTTTACGATGTCGTGTCAAAAATAATATCACTATCTAAAGGGTTTACTAACTTAAATAAGCAAGTGCTTTAAGATTTGAGACCGAAAGTCTCTTTTGTTTTGCTTATTAATGAGTTCTTGTCCCAAAACCTTGGTACGAACTAGGAAGAGAAGAATGCTGAAGCTGTAGCTTTTATGGAAATGTAGGATGATAGTTTACCAAAGGCCTTTGTCTCTTAGGAACTCATGATAGCAGTGAGGCAGTCGACAAAAGATTTAAATTCCAGATTTTGCCACCAAACAGGATAAGTGAATCTAGAGACTTTTACGAGATGATTTCTCAACTGCAAAGAGTATTCTGTCACTGACTAAAGGGTTTACCATAATGTCTATATCGAATCTTCATAGAACTACGACTCATACTACATAAGGAGAGGGTAGTGGAGGCGAGTGTTTATGTACTTTAGTGACGGAGGTGAGTGATAGTCGCATTATGGAAACTCAACCTTAAAAACTGTTCAAGTGAGAAACGCAACTTTACAGCCTATTGTGTAAGTGTACTACGAGTAAGTAAAGTATCCTTAATTTATCGAAAATTATACGTTAGACGTCGCTTTACGTCGTTGTAAGTGAGGGTAGATGTACAACATCTTTGTCGAGTGCTTAAATAATATGTCTAAAGACTAAATTGTTTGTGCATACGTACGGGTAATTTATTATCCTACTAATATTAGCGTATAAACGCGAAAGTTTGTAAGAATGTATGGATGTATAGATGTATGGATGTTTGTTACTCTTTCACGCAAAAACTACTGAATGGATTTTGATGAAACTTTACAATAATACAGCTTACACATCAGAATAACACATAGGCTATAATTTATAATGACATAGTGTGAATTATCCAAAATATAGCGGGTGAAATCGCGGGACACAGCTAGTTTTAAATATTATTGGTTATGAACTAACTTTATGATGTCATCATGGATGATATTCTTAACTAAATAATTAAACAATAGAAAAAAAAACTTGTGTGACTTCTATGCTCTGATTTGTACTAGTAATAATTTTATTCTTTAATGACAATTTTTTTCAAAATATATTTCAAAGGCAATGTCCAATACAACCCCAAAAAAAGACAAAGAATCTTAGGAGTTATCAGAAATTTTTCATTCAAAATCCTGTCAAAGTATTTCCCGAAACGAAGACTTGATGTGCAATTAACAATATATTATAAAAAGAAGGATATTAAACATTAAAAACGGACCACAACCGCTAATTGTTTAGGCAAAGTTGACGTAATGTGCTACCCGCGCTAAATTGACCGAGTACAGTCGAAGCTAAAACCGACAAAAGAAATTAAATATTTATATGTACATAAAAATACATATTTGTCTTTCTGTAATTAACTTTCTTCAATTCAATACTTATTGAAGTTTTGACCCAAAGTTTTTTAATTCCGAACATATAATTGTGTATTAAGGTTGCGTTATTCACTATATTATCTCTCACCAATAGATGGCGCTGTAACGTAAAATATTTTCTAGTAAAATATATGTTACTTCACAGCCCACAGGCCAACTTATTTAGCAGTCAATTACCGCTAATAGATAATTCTTCTCTTCAATTAGCGTTATGGATTTATTTTTCATGTTTATAATTGATAATTTCTTGAAAGTATAATAATTATGTAATGAATGAGTTTATCTCACAAGTGCAATGACTCAGGAGTCAGGATTGTTGGACTTAAAAAACAAATAATATTTTAAAAATTTAAAACTTGTTTCCCCACAATATTTTTACTGTTACACGACAAGTATTCTACGATTGTGATTTATTCTCAGAACCTTAAAAAAGTGAAGTCGTTTAAGGTTTAAAAACCGGCAATACCTACCATACTTTCACCATTCACATCGTGATGAGCTCATGGTTGAACCCTCCGGATGTTTCTAAAAGTTCCAAATATTTTTAACGATATGGGTGAAAAAATATTTTAGCTTTCGATTTTTTCTTATTCTGACATAATTTATTTAGTCGAATTTTGGTTTCATACGTAACCTCTTTAATAGCTACTTACATGCCTTTGATTTACTTCAATACAGGAGGCATCATACTAAAAAAGATTGACTAGAATCTGAATACTGATTAGCAATGTAGTGGATTCAGTTGTGGATTCTTAACAAAACAGTCCAGCCATTTGGAAATAATTCAATGATATGAGCACTAACATTAATTTCTAGCAAAACTGTTGAGAGTGTGTTAGTTAGGTTTTTAGATTTAATTGATATCCGTCGATGTCTTTGATAGTTTTGCTGACTTAGTTATATATTGGACAATAAATTCAAGCGGTCTATAAGCTGCATAATGTATAAATTGCACGTTATTTTTGTCTTTTGCAGTTTAACTCAAATGTAGTTAATATAGTATTGCATTAATATACATGTGAGCCTTTAATACAATGTAACGTATAATTTAAAGAGTAAAGTTTTACTATTTACGTCCAATTCCCACAACAGGTACGTGTCAATCACTCTCAACTGGGTTCCCAGCACGAAAAACACATCTGTATGCGTGATTCAGAGAAACAATTGCAATATGCTAATGGAAATAGCATACTGTGTTTACTTTATCTGTTACATTCTAACAATCAAGAATTCAGTGATATTTCAAGTATAACTGGCTATTACGCTTTTATGCTTAAACCATTTAAGTTTTTATCAGATAAAAAGTCTTAAAGGGGTTCAAATAGGGGATGATGTGCATGTATTTGTAAATTACATAATTCGGTCGGCTATAAATTTTAATTATAGCCGATATAATTTTAGATCATTTTCGCTTCGTTAAAACCTATCTTAGTCGTTTTCTTTCGTTAAAGTTAGACAAGAGTAGACTAGATGAGATGACACGAGATAGAAAAATAAATTGATCACAATATTATATTACATTACATTTGGTAACACAATATTACATTCGGTAGTGGGATCCATGACTTTTTCATTTAATTGCGTTATTTAGTCATAGTTAACTTACTCAGTTGCCTACTCACACAGACAGACAGACAGAAGCTGTGACTTACGCAACAGACACTTCTATTCTGTATATCCCACGGAATATTCGCTTTTATGTAGATTAAATGTAGCCTATGTATTAACACAGATTAAAAATTATCTAGTAATAGTACTTTATACTAAATAATATTTGTAATATCACAATTTTTTTATTTTAATAAGTAAAATTAAATATATATGTCGGGGATTTTAAATGATGAAAAGGAGATGAGAGGAGGAAGATGGGGAATATTGGGGAACACTAAAAGCGGGTGATGGTATTGAATGGAATATTGGGTAAACGCAACGCAGATACTTCTACTGAACCGATAAATGATCAAATATGATATCTAACAATTACGAGAGAAATCTAAGCAGTGCCTTGGACTTGTGACCAAGGTGTAGGCTTAAGGAATTCCTTTAAGTAATTACGACACTCACCTCCACTGCTCAGGCTCTCTGTTTAAACCCAAGGTTAATCTCACATAAACCTAACCGAACACAAGGCTAACCTAACCTAAGGCTAACCTAACCTAACATTGTGTTTACTTAACCACGTGGCGATTACATTGTAAGGACTTACGTGACCTTGATCGGACAGCACTCCTAGCACTAACACAACACTGCACAACACTATCACTATTTGGACACTACTTCACTTCTTGAGAGACCGCGCACGACTAAGACTTCAGTTAGACTGTCGATCGCATATAAAGGGTCGAGGGTAGATACTGTCAAAACAACGGAAGTGACTAATACTCCACTCTAACGCCATAGACAACGATAACGATTCGATTAATCGATAATCTTTTACTATGCTCCGACATATAAATATCGTTTTAACTTTTGGCAGTGACTGTATTTAGCAGACCTAAACAGATAACGAACTTTACACTGTTTGATCAAATAATGAGCAACGTCCACTGGCAGTTAAACTAGAACATTATATGATTTATGTGGCAACACCAGCACGTTCCCACATTTTGGTACAACTTGGGCAAACGTATTGAAAAGGATGTTTACTGAGGTTATTAAAACATTTCTATTTATTATGTTTGTTAGCTTTTTTATATTTAAATACTTTGTAATAGACAATTAATGACAAGGTTTGTCTATTTGTCTAGCTGACCCATGCTCGCTTCGCTGAGGTTTATTCAAATCGTTCACTTACTCACACATTTGTTGAATTTGTATTCTATAGTAAGAAGTATAGAGTGGACATCACCATCAGTCTGTCTTCTGTCTCACTCACTTTTTGTACAGTCGTTCTGAAGTTATACATACATAGATGATGATTATTATGATTTTTATACATATCTTAATTAATCATGATTTTTTGTAATGATTTAATTTCATCAAACTGTTGTAGTTTTCAGTAGTTCTCAAAGATATCTAGAATTTTCTATGGATATCTATGGTAAAATTATATAATAACAGAATTTATAAGACTGAAAAAATCCCGTTATCTGTGATATTTTATAGATCATTTTATATTATGTCCAGTATACCGACGTGAAGACAATATATAACCTTTAGTGCGATAGATTAGTCGCAGTCTCTCTGGTGTTTTCGTGCAGTGAACATGGAAGTTAGTGTTATAGTGTCGTGATTAAAGTCACCCTTCTCGCGGTCCACGTAAGTTTACTTTATTATCTATTGTCGTTAACGAGGTCGAGTGGTGGAGGTGAGAGTTAATATATTATGAAAGAGCTCTTTAAGCCTGTTCCTGGGTCTCAAGCCCCAGGCACCGCTCGCCTCAGTCTAAATTGTATGTGTATACGTATTGCTGTACAGTAATGGGTATCATATATCTCTAATATTATTAGCAGTATTGGCGGATAGATCATTTTATATTATGTCAAGTATACCGACGTGAAGACAATATATATCCTTTGCGATAGATAGTCTCAGTCTTTCTGGTGTTTTCGCGCAGTGTACATGGAAGTTAGTGTTATAGTATGGTGGTTAAGGTCACCCTTCTTGAGATCAAAGGTGGCGGTGAGAGTTAATATATCATGAAAGAGCTCTTTAAACCTGCTCCTGGGTCTCAAGCCCCAGGCACCGCTCGCCTCAGTCTAAATTGCATGTGCTCTCTCTTCTATGACAAGTTCAACATGCACTCCATCGCTAGATTTTTTGTGAAAACTCTAATTTATATGTGTACCAAATTTTGTACGTACTATCTATCCGTCAATAGATGGCGTAAGTAGTATATTAAATCGCACTTTCGTTTAGTTAGGAAGTTAAAAATATAAAATGATGCGACAAAAGAATAATGTATAAAGCAATGGCCAGTTGTAGAAATGAATAAAGCATGGGGATTATGGACCTTTATACCTGGACTTCAAAAGTCCTTTTCTAACACATTATAAACAAACACAACAACCTACTTAACTCAAGCAATAGGTTAAGCTAATATACTTACACGCTTGATGAATTTTTAATCTATACTTCTATACTGATACTAGCATTTGTCCGCTACTAGCAGTTGTATATTAGCCTACAGTAGCTCGTCTGTAGATGTATTTAATAATTTTATGATGCTGTCATACTAAATTTGCACCCCCCTAAAGTGATGATTTTCGAAAAATTTTATTATATAACTTCAAAAACGGCAAAGTTTCATACTAACTTTGCACCCCCGTTTTACCCCCTTAGGGTGTGAATTTTCAAAAATCCTTCCTTAGTGCTCCCCTATGTTATAAAAGGAACCCCTGTGCAAAATTTCAAGTTTCTTACCCTTATAGTTAATATGTTAGTCAGTCAGCTTCTTATTTTATAATATATAATTGAAAAATTATTTTAGTGTTGCATAGCCTCGGTAGCATTTATCGTAGAAGGCTATATGCTATATAACATAAGGCTACGAGTCATAGGAGCGGAGCATCAATGAAAAATGTTGGCAAAAAGGGGGGTAAACGGCGATAAAACTAAGAAAGCTCCTTTAGGATCGTATTATCTTACGACCCACTCTCTAACCGTCTCTGCCTCTCTAATGTGACGTAAACTTTTAATACAAACATAAAAATCCTATGTTTTAACTACTTGTTTGACTAATTTAAACAAACAAATCAAACCTTGGTATTATTTTATATTATAAAACAACGTCCCACGCCACATCTATCTCTAGGTTCGCGATAAACTCAAAAACTACTGAAAGGATTTTCATACGGTCTTTACTAATAGATAGAGTGATTAACGAGGAAGGTTTAGGTGTATAATTTTTCTTTTAGGTTTTTTTTAAATACTTTGTATAAATATATACATTCTAAAAACCTACTTTTGTATGCTTTTAGGCCACCGCTAACAATTGTGTTGTTTGAAAGTTTCATTGCTAGTTTTACAATAGTTTATAACGATCTGCTCTTCATCTATACAAATTCAGTACTAAAAAACTTAATTAAAGCAATAGTGATAGAAATACAGAGAAAATAAGATAATGTTTTATACATCTTTGTTTCATTTTATGTAACTAACGCTTAAATCACTAAACCAATTTTCACGAAATTTGGTACAGAGATATCTATGTAGTCTTGTATAAATTATGTTGATGTTGAAATTTAAAATTTGAAATATGGCGATATAGCGAGTCGATTGATTCTATTAAAAATGCATTTTTTAAATTCCAGACATGGCGTGATTCAATTTAAAGCAGCTTCATCTCTGAGAAAACGCTCGAGGGAAGATTTAACTTGAGGTTTCCTGCCGAATACCAAGTTTTTAACTCCGTGATACATGCTACTTGAGTTCTACATTATCTAATTTAAATATACTGTCTACAATATTTATAGCAACACTAAAAGAACTGACTTATTACTGTATTTACAGTTGTTAAATAAAGAATGAAAAATTGTATTAATTTATTTTAAGTAAAATTTTTAAAATCTTTACAATACTTGAGGAAAACTTTCATAATAATTATATTAGTGATTGAATTAACTGAACTACTACATTTTTAGCTGAATTTCTTCCATAAAGTACCTAGTATAATATATTTTCTTTTAATTCTAAAAAGTAGATTTATATGGACAAATTAAACACTAGGTAAATATTTCTTTAAATACATTTTAAAAAATAAATACAAAATATTTATTATGTTGACATGATTTTTAAACCTTAATAATTAGATAAAGAAATTCCATAATTTCTATAATAATTAATTTGACCTATTATTATTTTTACACAAAAATACTTATTGACTAAAATAGGTTAAAAATAACGGAATAATTTGAAAAGTAGGTAGAAAAAATGTCTGAATAATTTAGCTACAAATTTGACACCAATCGACACGACAAAACCAAGACAACCTTAGATGTAAACAACGAACCTGGTTAGTGAAGGTGAGTGTTGTAATTGCTTGTAGGATGTCCTTAAATCATTTGGTCACAGGGCAAAGGCACTGCTTGGGTTCTTGTCAGAATAGTAGAAGATCGTATCATTATTCGCTGGCAATTTTTTCATTCTCAGTAGGTATTAATGGTGTAAAGAATTTAGTTTTCTAAGACTTCAGAGGGCTGGTGGAATTTGTTTCTCGATTGAATAAGTATTAGTATGCATTTATCATGGGACTTGTCTCAAGTCACACGATATTTTAATATGTTATTTTGCTGTAATTAATTAATTTTGATGTTCTGAACACATCATCAAAATCACCAAAATTGCTCCACGAAAGTTACAATTACGTCTTAGAATTGAAACTAAATAAAAACTGGTTATAGTACAAAATACTTACTTCATTTGATATTTTATAATTACTTATGCATACTAGGTTTACATATCTATATTATATATCAATATTATCATAGTCATATATTACTACTAATTTAAAATTTCCATTATTATTAATGGAAAAAATAAAAAGCTCTCGAAGTTTGGTTTAAAAGATGCAAATATCTAAAAGCTAGATAAGTGAAGTAAAAATTATTATTTTTCATTATTCTTAAGTATTTTTATTTCACCAATTTGTTGTCTCCCTATAACTATATGTGTCTATTATCTTAAGATAAAAAATCTCTATCCTATCTTTTAAAAAAAGTACAATTTTCAGTTACAAAAAATCTACTTGAGAAAATAACCCTCACAGTGCACGTGCAACATAAATAAAATATTTCAACAAAATTCAATTATTAACTTCCTAGCATCTGTTACACTAATATGGCACGTGGTGATTATTGCCACAGTACAAAATTACCGTAAAATTAGTTATAATCAATAGGGCTGCTAATGGATGGTGACACGCATACACAAATCATATTTTTACATTACATTGCGCTCAAGTAATTTTCACATACGATAAAATGAAGTCGCTTCGGCTGTCTGTTCGCTTAGATCTTTTAAATTAGTCAACAGATTTTAATGCAGTTTTCAGCAATAGATAGAATGATTCAAGAGGAACGATTATATGTATAATACATGCATATTAATGTAGAGGAACTGTCCGAAGTCGGGCGGGTCTCTAGTAACAGATAAAATAAAAAAACTAAACGCTTGAAAAAATCAGGATGTCAATGCATGGTTAACTATGTGACGTCACTCTAAATCAAACATGACGGAACACCCAAGATTTCGGACTAGTAATTTTTAATTTAAAAACAAGCTTTTATTTAAATGTGCTAAAAATAATAAAATAAAACTTTTTTCTAAAATAAAAATCCTTGGTGTCTTGCGACCACCAGCACGCGTTGCGGTCGAACTGCATGTGGGCCAGATCTACCCCTTCCCTCTAAAATCACATCCCAATGCTGCGGTTCCAGTGAACACCGGGCTTTTGCTCAGGGAAGTGCAGCATTCTTCTCTTCGCTTCCCCTCCTCACTCTATTTTCGAGACGACAACGCATCGGAAAAACAAGATATGATACCCTCTAGTTTTGCCGATGTTCATGAGCGACGGTGGCCACTTTCCATCCATCTGCTTGTTTGTCCCTCTCTTTTAAATTAAAATTAATCATATTAAGTTATTTTATTTACTTGTTTATCTACACAGAATCGATAATAAAACATAAAAAAAAAGTTTTTTTTTGTCTAGTAAATAATAACATTTTCTATACACTTTCCGAGCCGTTTCCGAGATCCTAAGAGAAGAATTTTATACAAGGACCCAATTAGTTATTAGATTTCTAAAGTTTTGATTCTTTCCCTTGATTATAAAAAGGCTGTGCAGGTAAACTGAGTCGAGACAACTCAACTCAGTCTTAAACGTGGCTCACGTCTTAGTTCAATCAATCAATTTATTAATTAATTTCCTTTCTGTTTATTAAACAAATTGAAATAAGCCCTCCTTCTCCCTTCAGTTTAAATCCTAGTCTTTAGATTAATAAAATAAAACCTCGCTCAGTGTGTCAAATGAAGCGAATTCTCTTGATTCTTAACAATCACATCCCTCACTACACGTCCTCCCCCACCTATGGTGGAAACGCAGCCAACGGCCGGTTTCTTTACTTGCTAACAATGGCTCTAATACCATAATACATGGAAAGCGTCATACGGATCCCTAAAATCAACAAAATTGATTTTTTTGTTGAACAAATGTTGAAATCCAATCACGCAATGTACAGCATTGTTTTCAAAAGCAAATTGCTTATTAATTTCGTTCAATAAACTAACTGTATCGGAAATCATTACCAGCAAAAATTAATAATTGAAAAATGCCAACCAATGTTTGGGGTCACTTACCGTGAAATTTGGACCTCCATTATACAGGCTTTTGGGAAAAAGACTTTATCAGTACATATATAAGAATTAATTTTCAAAATTTCTTTTTGTCGTTCAAACAATTGATCATTACAGGTTATATCGACACGTTTCTTAAAGTTGCATGATCGTTTTATTAACAAAGCTTATTGTAACATTAAAATTTTTTAAGTATACTCGGTTTTTGATATTTTTAAAATTGTGATCTACATTAATATTGTATACCTACATATTGAAATTTTCTAGTGATCTAATTTCAGCATAAGGTAATATAATTCAGTAGAAAATAAAGTAAGTAGTATAAAATAGTTACAGCTTTATACAATTAAAGGATACATTAATAAAAATCTTTAAATTTTCCCTTTGCTGTAAGTATTTCAAAAAAAAATGGGACCAATCTGTAAGCATACCCTACGAATCACAAAAAGAAATTTTCAATTCGGTTCATAAATGACGGAGTTCTGAGGTAACAAACAAAAAAAAAAATACAACCGAATTGATAACCTCCTTTTTTTTGAAGTCGGTTGATGATATAATTTTGGTATCTATAAAACAATGAAATAATAAATTTTGTAATTACTTATCAACAAAAAATATTCAAAAAGAGATCAATCTTCAGTAGCTCATGGGTTCGGGCGTTGGATTCACGATCAACAAGTCTACTAGTAGTATGTGATACTGCTAGTAATCTATAAAAAAAAATAAAAAAAATGGGATACGAATCACAAAAAGAAATTTTTAATTCGGTTCATAAATGACGGAGTTCTGAGGTAACAAACATAAAAAAAAAATACAACCGAATTGATAACCTCCTTTTTATGAAGTCGGTTGATGATATAATTTTGGTATCTATAAAACAATGGATATCAACAAAAAATATTCAAAAAGAGATCAATCTTCAAAAAAATGTACCCTTTAGAAATGTTTGAGGGTACGCCTATAAACCTCTCGTATTATTTTGCAACATGGAGTGCAGTGGGGCACTATTCCCATTCATTGCAAAATGGCGGAAACGGCCACAATAAGTACTTGCGCGCCTTCCGGTACACTCGTCTACTAAATATTTACTATACACCTGTCATTATAAACTTAAAATTATATTATACCCATAGATATGTCGGCGCGTAAGTTAGGCTTAGGTTTAAACAGAGAACATGGGCAGTGGAGGTGAGTGTTGGAATATATTTATTTAGTTACTAGCTGACCCGGCAAACGTTGTTTTACCATATAAATTTGGGGTGGGCCATCCTTATCATTTAGGGGGATGAAAAATAGATAGTAGCCAATTCTCAGACCTACTGAGTCGAGCCGTTTCGGAGGAGTATGGTAACTAACATTGTGACACGAGAATTTTATATATAAGAATATTATAGTCCATTCAATATCACCCTCTTGTAATGTTTTTCAATATACCCCCTCACTTTCTTCCTTCTCATTCTTTTTTCTCCAGGTTATATACATATTTCTTAGTCCGTTAACCAATTGCAAGAAATGCTACCTGGTAAACGTTTAAGCAAAAGTAGTGCCTGTAGTTTAATCCATGAAGTATTATAATTTTGACGAACAAAATCCTGTAAGAACCAATCCCACGCGGTGTACTCCTCTCGCCCCTCCCGGCCCTAACAGTGACTATTCTAATCAAGAGTGATATTTTTTAGTTCATTGATGAGGAATTTTTTTATAGGTTTTTGAATATGCTAAGAATATGAGAGCTATACTGCGCAGTAACAGTCAAACTACAACATTAACACATAATCCAGACGGAAGCCAAACAGTGCCTGGGGCTTGAGACCCAGGAGCAGGTTTAAAGACGTCTTCTACGATGCACAAACTCTAACCTCCACGACTCGACCTCGCATGGTCCTCGATAACGGAGACCTATGGTTACACCATAATACTAACTTCCATGTTAACTGCTCGAAAACACCAGAGAGACTGATCTCTATCGCACTAACAGTCATATATTGTCTACAAGTCGGTATACTTGTCACTACATAAAATGATCTACCCGCTAATACAACTTTATAAAGGGTGTTGCTAAAAAATAATGCATTTTTTTCATAAGTAATAAAGTTTTAGTATTATTATTTGGGTGGGTGTTTCTTAGTAAAAAAAATCACGTATTTACTTATTCAATTACTTAACTAAATCTTGAGTTTTGGAGTACTTGTGTATTTGAGTGTCCCATACCTGTGGCTCTCGGAAGTGGCGGCGTATTGTCTCACGCCCTGTGACTCGAACACTAATGCGATTTTTTTTATTTTAGGCGCTTTCATTGCATCTAGCCTTTTGTGTATATGTTACGCCATTTTCTTTTAGTATAAAAATATAAATACAAACAAAAGTGGATGTTGTGCCCATTAAAATTAATAGACTTTAACTATATTCTCGAAGTGTGATAAATATAAATACAAATTCAAAGGAATAGTAATGAGATAAACTGACACAGATTAAACTAAGAAAAAATAAAACTAAATATTCTAAATTATTTTAATAGGTTTCGAAATTTATGTTGTTTTACATTTTTTCCTAAAAAAAATGTTTACATATCAGTATTTTGTCTACTAATCAAAAGTACTCACATCTTATGGTCTTATACTTATATATAAAGCTGAAGAGTTTGTTTGCTTGAACGCGCTAATATCAGGAACTACTGGTCCGATTTGAAAAATTCTTTCAGTGTTAGATAGCCCATTTATCGAGGAAGGCTATAGGCTATATATCATCACGCTAAGGCCAATAGGAGCGGAGCATCACGGGCACGAAGTCGTTAGGGTCGACTAGTGACTAATATATAATAAAGAACGTTGTTACAAGAGTTGGTCTGAATATTTTGATGAAAGGAGTTTTGTATAGAACAGTCCAAAGTTGTCTATTGCAAATGGTATTTTATGGTTCGAGGATTCCAATATGAGCAGGGGTGATGTAATTATTGCTTGAAGGCTTCGATGTACAATGATAGAAGACGTTTTTCACATATTGGTGGTGTGTGTACGGAACGAGGCAGAACGAATGTAATTGAGAACCGCACTCCCTTATATTTTTGATTTAGCCTCATGTAACAGTATCGTGTCCTCACCAAGATCCGCTGAGGCCAAGATGGCCTGAACTTAACTTTATTGTATCTTTAATGTAACTCTTAAGCGGGTAATTTAATTGCTTTTAATTATTGCTATATGGGGGTGGCATATTCTTTCAGAAAAACCCTTAAATAAAATAAAAATATAAAAAATATCAGTCGGTTTGTATAAAGAAATGTGAAATCAACAGGTCGGTATCGCATCACTTTGCAAAAAAATTTCTACCTCTCAAACACTTGAAGAAGACATAAGAATCCCAACTTTTTGCGCCTCATTAAAAACTGTACCAAGTTTTTGCTTTAAGGGCTCTTACACACAGTAGGGTCAGTAACTATTTGGATTTTAATTTGTTGTAGTGTTAATTCTGTCTATACGCAGACAAACAGTTTGACGGCTTGACTAGAATATTCTCCTGGGGGTTATGCTTTAGACTCAGAGTCCAACGTTAACGATAGTAAATATTCTACTTAAATCAATCCTACCAATATCATAAATAACAGGACGCTAATCAAATTAGTGTTGCCAACATCAACAGTAGATATTATCACAAAAAGAAAAAACCTGTAACCTTTTCAATTATAGAAAACTTCAAAAAAATACGAGCATGACCATTTTGAGTATATTCATTATTATCGAAACGAAGATAAAATTGATTCCGATAATCATTTTAAATTCATTGTCTTCTTTCCTTCCCTGACCCCTGTATAATAAAGATTCTATGTAAAAACATCTGTTTTAATTGCATTTTTTAAAAGAAAACTGAACCCCAACCACGCTGCATTTTTTAACATTAACATCGGACAGAATCAATATAGTGGTTACCCAGTACTGAACAAACTCTTCAGAAAGTATATCCAAAGAAGAAAGTACAACTACACCACCGTTGAATTTTATTAAGGCTCGATATTTTCCTACATTGACATTGGAAAAATTACCGCTGCTAATTGCGGTAGAAAGCCATAAAATAAGAAGAAGAAGAATCATTTTAAATGTAAATCCAATATGGTGGGCAGCCCAAGATGGCCGACTAATTAATTTTATGCACGTCCATGATATGAAAATCTTATGAAAACGTTTGGTGAAAAGAACACGAAAAATAAAATGATTTTATTTATAATCTAATATGGCGGACCAACCAGAATGGCGAACAAGCACATAATATGAGTATCAAATAAAAAGGTTTGCTGAGAAGAATAAAAATGTCGAATTTAGATGTATATTGTTATGAGAAGTAGTAAAAGCTTGTATTTAATTCTAATATATAACATTCTCATGTCGCGGTGTTTGTTACCAAACTCCTCCGAAATGGCTCGACCGATTTTTATGAAATTTTCTAAGTCGCCAAAATGTTACTATATAGAGTTTATTGTAGTGTGTAAAGACCCTAAGTGTCCGTCGACACTCGACAGATGCCCGGATGCTAAGTTCCGTTCCGATTCCAACCGGTCTGGTTCCACGATCTCACAATAATTGGGATATATTTTATCTATTTCGTATCAATGTGATTTCTTTAATTAAACGTAACAATGTGAACTTCCGACACAGCATTATAATACTTTACTCATCTCATTAAAAACTTGTACATAATGAAGCAGTGATAACCCAGTGGTTAAGACATTGGTGTCTTATTCGGGAAGTCCAGGTTGGATCCTGGGCACACACCGCTGACTTTTCTGAGTTATATATGATTTAAATTAAATATCACTTGCTTTAACGGTGAATGAAAACATGCGAGGAATCCTGCATTCCTAAGAGTTCCCTCGGTGGACTATTGCCCCTCCTCATTCTGAGGAGGAGACCCGGCTCAGCAATGGGCTATTAATGGGTTGTGATGATGACATAATGATAAAGTAGTTAGCAACACCATTGAGACCGTTTATTTTATTCCAAGACTTGAGCACATGTTGCCAAATAGAGATCGCCTGGTGGCCAATATGGCTGTGCAGTATTGTGTCATGTGCTGGGTCTCTATTACTAAGGTTTGGAGTAAGTGTTAATATTGGTTACTCGGTGTTCCGCTTTAGGTGCATATTATTATTGTTTTGTGCGTGTTACTGTACGGTATTGGTCCCGTGTAGATACCATGGCTACTTTTTATCCATATAAAAATCTAAGATCCTGTGTGCAGATGGAAGTTATATCAGAATAGAGAATTGGTGCGTGTCTTTCCATTCAATCTGGTAATACTTCAGATTTCATGGACGAAGTCGCGAGTAAGTGGTTCGGGCGTTGGATTCACGATCGATAAGTCGTGGGTTCAAATCAGGCCCACTCCTAACACAAGCATTTCAGCTTACTAGGAGGGGTAAAGGGAATACTAGTAGTAGGTGATCTATACTGTTAGTAATCTAAAAAAAAAATTAGAGATTACTTAGTACATGTAAGTTGTATTTAAAACTCGAGCATTGAAGGGTTTTCAAGTTCCGTACAATCTGGATTGAGGGATAAACTTAACTTCGCCTTGGAGAACTGTTGTCTTCATACGTAGTTCCGTTTACTATCAACATATATTATATATAGTATATATATGTCGGGGATTTTAAATGATGTGAAAGGAAATGGAAGGAGGAAGGTGCGGAATATTGGGGAACACTAAAAGGGAGTGATGGTATTGAATGGAATATTGGGTAAACGCAACGTAGATACTTCTACTGAACCGATAAATGATTAAATATGATCTCTAACAATTACGAGAGAAACCTAAGCAGTGCCTTGGACTTGTGACCAAGGTGTAGGCTTAAGGAATTCCTTTAAGTGATCACGACACTCGCCTCCAATGCTAGGCTCTCTGTTTAAACCCAAGGTTAAACGCACATAAACCTAACCTAACACAAGACGAGGTAATTACATTGTAAGGTACTCACGTGACCTTGATCGGACAGCACTCCTAGCACTATCACTATTTAGACACTACTTCACTTCTTGAGAGAACGCGCACGACTAAGACTTCAGTCAGACTGTCGATGGCATATAAAGGGTCGAGGGTCGAGACTGTCAAAACAACGGAAGTGACCACTACCCTTCTCCAACGCCACAGATAGCGATAACGATTCGATTAATCGATAATATTTTACTTATTCTCCGACATATATATATTATTTATAAAAAATTTTTTTTTTGTGTCTGTCATTCAATGACTTTTTTTGATTGTTTACATTGAAAAATAACCTGGTAATATTTAAAACCACAATGGCGGCAAGTTGCGTAGTCCACTGTATTGAGTGTGTATGTGTGCCTGTAACAACTATAGCAACCATTTTTGTATATCAGTGAGTCGGAAATTAGCGTCCAGACCTCACTCATCGAAATACTATGAAATTTTTTATGAAAACGAATTTTTTTGAAAACAAACCTTAACCAAAAAAGTAAGGTAAAATAAATCAAATTTGACATTGAGTAGTCACTCAAAATACCGTATTATATATTACTAGAGGCCTGCCCTCGCTTCGCTCCGGGTATTTAAAACAATATTATAATTGCTGTGCTTAAATTGTCACTCTATAATTGTGTAGTTTTTCATTATTTGAAAAAAGAGATAGAGAAAAGTTATAAAAAGAAAAATAATAGAAACAAAAATATAAGAAAACGACAGATGCCAAGAGAGGAAGGACAGAGCAAAAATAAAATTGAATAGGTATAGGAGAGAGAGAGAGAGAGAGAGAGAGATAATCGAAAGAAAGAAAGTGAAAAGAGACTGATCATCAAATAAAAATAAGAATTAAAGAGAGAAAAAAGAAAGAGCATGAGAGACAATGATAGCATTATAAGAGGAAGAGAGACGGAAATACCATAGATTCTCTCAGTGAAGAATTTTTTAAAATCGGATCAGTAGCAACAAAATGGCTATATTCTATTAAATAAAAATGATATGGCAACACTAATACATATAATCACCTTTGTCACTCACGAATAGTGTACTTTTCTATCAGTGAAAAAAAATTTGAAATCGGATTTGTAGTTCCTGAGAAACTCTTCAATTTACAAAATGGCCACCTTATGGCACTTAAATGGCCATATCTTTTTAAATATAGTATTTATGGCAACACCACGTAGCCTATGTTACCCGGAAAGGATGTAGCTTCCTATTGGTGAAAGAATTTTCAAAATCGGTTCAGTACTTTTAGAGCCTATTCGCAACAAACAAACAAACATACAAACAATCAAATCTTTCCTCTTTATATAATAGTATAGATGAAAAATACTCTATAGGTTAGCGTTACTTTAAGCGTAGCGTTAGATTTTTTCGCAGCTTAAAGATATGAAAAATAAAATTTGGTAGACAGATACATAGACAACAAAGTGACTATAGCTCTTTTTCATTTCGTAAGCAACCCCAAAAATCAATAACATCAAAAAGCTCTGCAGTTGAATTAATTGAATATAAAAACTCAACAATTAACATCGCAGATACATATAATACAGTAGTTTATATTAATTAAGCCATCAATTTTCATTGTGTATTGTTCGTAAGACAATGGCCTTCGTGCAGGACATGGTGCATGCTCATGTCTATACTTGTCTTATTCATTATCATTATTTTTAAATCACTGTAATTAATATATTATGAGGTTTTTGTATCTGCTGATGCTTTTGCTCACTTTATTACCCGATTATGGCGAAGCCAAAAGGAAGGGTTATGTTTTTGGCAGTCTATATATGAATGTATGTATGTATGTTTGTATTTAGATTCGTTATAATGGCGCGAGTGATATAGGCTATAAAATTTTTATGATTTTTTTCAGATTCTAACCTCGAAAAAAATTAAACTGAGATTATCCTCACGTGTTTGGTATCAAAAGAAAGGTGTTGGCGAGCACATTACAAATATGTATATATCTTATTGTTTACGGCAATATATATGTTTAAAATGCGGTCGAACAGTTTGCGCGGTCCTGTCGTTGCAGTTCTTTACTCGTTTAAGCAATAAAAACTAACATTAGGTTACAATATGAGATTATAAAGGTTATCTCTATCGGAAAACGGAAAACTATTTAAATAAAAATAAGTATATGTATGTACATGGGTACGACCACGGTTCTACCTTGACCATCTTTATACTTTTGCATTTCAGGGTTTCTGTCTGAATTATTTTCTTGTCTCGTCCTTTTTAGACCACTTTTTTATGTAGTCGGGTTATAGTTTTTTAAACTTTTTTTTTTTTATGCGTGTTTATTGAATCCGAATAATAAAATAAACTGTAAATATGAATTATGTAATTGTTTTCAATTTTCAGCAATAACGATACTTTTTAACCGATTCTAAAAAAGGAGAAAGTTTTTTTAGGTATTTAATAATTTTAACTTATCGACCCCCCTCTAAATTACCACGTTTTTAACAAAAATATTTGTAGCTAAATAAAAATATTCAGACGCCTACGACAGTAAATTATTATTACATTACTATCCCTCAGGAACTGATTTTTTCCGGGATAAAAAGTAGCCTAAGTGTTAATCCAAAACATACTATTAATTAATATAGTGACTATAAACTATTCTTTGATTTTAGGGTTCTCACGCAAACCCACTGTTGGGATTGAATCTTAGATCCTACTAATATTATAAACGCGAAAGTTTGTAAGAATGTATGGATGTATGTTTGCTACTCTTTCACGCAAAAACTACTGAATAGATTTTGATGAAACTTTCCAATAATATAGCTTACACATCAGAATAACATATAGGCTATAATTTATAACGATATAGTGTGAATTATCCAAAATATGGCTGGTGAAACCGTGGGGCTCAGTCAATGGTTTTTTTTTAAAGTTTATTTCAATAATATAAATCAGTGCTCTCTAATATAACAATAAAGCTAAATAAGTTTTATCAAAAGAAGACGCGCCTCTTATTCTGAAACTCGAAAGAATTACTACCGGTCGGATATTATTAGAAATTTCTTTCAACCACTTCCTAAATAATATTATCGATCACGTAGAATTAAATAATTTATGGCATTTTGCAACTATTATAGAAATTGTAAAGATATTGTACGGTGTAGGGTAACCATGCTACAATGATATAGATAATTTCCGTCTAAAAACTTATCCTTTGATGAAAAAGTATTATTGTTGATTTGTCCTTAGAATCCTGGAAAGTAATATATGCTACTGTTTATCCCGGAACGACCACGCATATTATACATCTTTATCCTCAAGACCGCGACAATACCAAGATTTCCACTGAGATATGTCACGATCCATCTCCATTTTTAATGGTCTAGGTGATGTTGTCAGCAACTTTAACTTTTTCCCTTATTATGGCACATTTTACTATGTCTTGTCTTTTTATTACAGTCGAGTTTCTCTCCATGGCTCTCTTTTCTAGCAGCATTCTAACTTATCTTTGTGGTGTTTGTGTGATCAGGTTTCACATCCATACTTAATATCTCGAAGTATACTCATTAGGGAAGTGGCAAATGTACAATATTTGCAATAAAAGTGGGAAAAATTATAAATTAATATATTAAATTTCACACCATTTCGTCTTCACCAGGTTCTTAAACGGCCAAGAAGGTATACCAATTTGATAGTTAAGAATAGGTAGATACAAGGTTAGGGTACAATAGGGTTTGCTTAAAAATAGAAGCCCTTAAAAATCTGGAAATTAAAAATAAAATGGTTAGTGAACATGTTGAGTGTTTATAATTCCTCACGAGTTGAGTTTTTCTTCCTATTCTTCAGCTTCCTTCTTGATGAATATTTTGTCTTGTGAGTATAGCAGTTTGACTTGCTAGTTTATTTTAATAAAATTATATTTATATCTTTTCAAACAGACCTTAAATCTATAATTTTAATATCTTTTTCTTAATATAATTTTAAATAATACAACAATTATATTAACTTTCTTGCAAAACAGAATACTTATTTTTCTTTCCATTAGAACAAAAGACGTTAATTCAACATATATTTGCATACTTCTTGTATATTCACTTGTGTAAAATCTATTAATCTTATTATGCTTATTGAATTTTAATTTAGAATTTCGATGAAAATACTGCTTTCATACACCTTATCTCTAAAATTTAATTTTTCACTCAAAACGGGATAAGTACCTACAACAGGACGAGAGTCTTTGAGACATTCAGTTGAAAGGCAAATCAAACAAAACAATTTTTCCTCAGGTATTTATAACTGGCAAATCATAGTGACGACGATAGTCTCACTAAAAAAGAAACAAACAATAATCATAAATTCATAACCTTCCTTCGATTTTTCTTTAAAGATTACTATATGATTCCCTTAGTATTTTACCTTTTCCCTTTACCATTCCTAGTAAGCTAAATTGCTTGTGTCAGGAGGGGGCCACGCCAGTAGTCCGGGATTTGAACCCAAGACTTATTGATCCAGTGAATCCAACGCCTGAACCACTGAAATTTTTCAGTTATCTCTAGTATTTTTTTTTACATTAATGCATTAGGGATTGGTCTGTTTTATTGCCAACTATTCGGTAATTTTCGCGCAATTTAGGAAAACGGGATAGTTTTACGTCCCGAAGCTTTCTTCCGGGATAATGGGACTGCCAACCAAATAACAGGACTGTCCCGTTCAAAACAATGTTGAGTTATGCCTCAAAATTTTATGAACTATTTTTTCATCCGATTCAATAGTCAGAACAAGTCCTAAATAGTGTAACAATATGGCAACACTAGTAAAGGGATTACACCCAGATGTACCGGACACCTTGCGAAAGGTGTTCAGAATAAATCAGTATTTTTGTATTGTCATTCAGGCGCCGACAACGGACACAGCCTAATATGGCACAAGGTGCTTGGAGAATGTCAATACATGTAACGAAAGGATTTAGAATATTATTGTTATCTACTTTTATTATATTTGCAAGGACTGATACAAAAACAACATATAGACATATAGATAACTTTCTCGCCTCAAACTGGAGATTCGTTTCTGCTTCACATTTAATCTATTTTGTGCAATGTATCTAAAGTCGACCCGCGTGAGTTTGTTCACGTGTAGCTCCGCTCCTATTGGTCTTAGCGTGATAATATATAGCCTATAGCCTTCCTCGATAAATGGGCTATCTAACACTGAAAGAATTTTTCAAATCGGATCAGTAGTTCCTGAGATTAGCGCGTTAAAACAAATAAAAAAACTCTTCAGCTTTATAAAACGGAACCTCCTCACAATTTTTTTTATTCTCTGCACTCTTATACTAAAAGACTCACAGATTTTCGGGATATCTATAACAGTTTCCTATTCTATATAAGTATCTATTTGTCTATGTGAATAACTTCTACCAAGTTTGTGTGCTAATGTAAAGGATATAAAGTATCTGTAGGGACAAAATTCATCAAATCGATAATAAATTAATATGCAACTCCTAGAGCACTTGGAAGAGATAAAGATTATAACAATGAAAATCACATTGAGAAACATTTAAGTTTAGTCAATGTTTCTCAATGTATCTCTTTATATTTGCAAACTATATCAATAAAAATTATATCTATAGGTCAGTTGACCAGTTTATAAAAATTTTGGCCAAGTGCGACTCGGACTCGCGTACCGAGCGTTCCGTATAATTTGAATAGTCTCTGTACTTTATTTACCCGTGAGAGGACGGGTTAGAATACAATTCCCCTCTGCCGCTGGGCTGGCTGGCTGAGCATCTCGTAAGAGCCGAGTAATCCAGGACCCCATTGGTGGTAGGGAAAAAATGCGAATCCGACCGCCAATTGTCATAGACGTGTTCCGATCGAGCCCCATGTGGGCCAGAATTACCCCCTCCCTCTCCCATCCCATTAATGCTGCGAATCTGGTGGACTGTGGGCTCTTGCTCAGGGTCCATTGAGACCGCAGTATTTTTTTCTTCACTCCTGCTCCCCACTTTATCTTCGAGGATGCAACCCAAGAGGGTATCTCTTGTTTTGTAGATGTCCATGGGCGATGGTGTTAACACTGTTTATAAAGTAGTAGTAGCGGGTAGATCATTTTATATTATGTCAAGTGTACCGACGTGAAGACAATATATAACATTTAGATTAGTCTCAATCTCTCTGGTGTTTTTGCGCAGTGTACATGGAAGTCAGTGTTATAGTGTCGTGGTTAAGGTCACCCTTCTGAAGATCCACGTAAGTTTACTTTATTATCTATAGTCGTTAGCGAGATCGAGTGGTGGAGGTGAGAGTTAATATATTATGAAAGAGCTCTTAAAACCTGCTCCTGGGTCTCAAGCCCCAGGCACTGCTCGCCTCAGTTTAAATTGCATGTGTATACGTATTGTTGTACAGTGATGGGTATCATATCTCTCGCATTATACGGGCCACAAAGTAATTTTATAAGGGTCTCTTTTCTTTTTGAGATACGGAACCCTAACAAAAAGCCGGTCATGCGCAGGCGCATGCGCAGGTGCAGGTGTCACCAAACAACGACGCGTGTCATTAATACTAAAATAAATAGCCTGTACTCTATGTCAACGTAAGCTGTAGTTAGTCGGTCAAGCGTGCACTGTGTATGATAAATAGTTCTGCGTAACGACTCGTTCATACGAATTTCTACAATGCTAAATTCTATAAAAAAAATACTAGAATTTGGTCTCTCTTTTACTAACAGAAAAGGAAATATAACACTTCCTTAAACACGAATTTGGGCTTCAAAAAATGTTGATTAATATTTTATATCGTCATTACTTTAAAACGTGTCCGAGAAGATTAATAACAAAATTATCATCGGTCGGGTCTCCTCCTCAGAATGATACTATGATGCCATAGATACCACGCTGGTCTTGTGAGGGTTGGCAGACTTCGCACACCTTTAAGAACCTGGAGAACTCTCAGGAGTGTAGGTTTCCTCACGATGTTTTCCTTCACCGTTAAAGCAAGTGATATTTAATTGCTTAAACACACATAACTCATAAAAGTCAGAGGTGTGTGATATATATCTATATATATATCACACACCTCTGAAATTTATCCGTGAGGGGACGGGTTAGAATACTATTCCCCTCTGCCGCTGGGAGAGCATCTCGTAAGAGCCGAGTAACCCAGCACCCCTTTGGTGGTAGGGGATCCCCGACTGGCTTGCGACCACCAGCATGCGAATCCGATCGCCAAGTGTCATAGACGCGTTCCGGTTGAGCCGCATGTGGGCCAGACTTACCCCCTCCCTCTCCCATTCCATTAATGCTGTGGGTCTAGTGAACTCTGGGCTCTTGCCTAGGGTCCGCTGAATCCGCATCATTTTTCTTCTTCATTCCCCCTTCCCATTCTATTCTATTCTATCAACGCAGGGCCTAAACTATAAGGGTTAGAAACTTAAAATTTTGTACAGGGGTTATATAATGTAGGGGAGCACTAAGAAAGGATTTTTGAAAATTCACCCCCTAAGGGGGTAAAATGGGGGTGCAAAGTTAGTATGAAACTTTGCCGTTTTAGAAGTTACTCAAATGAAATTCAGTATGAAGATTCTTCATTGAAAGTCATGAAACACATGTAATATATTTTTTCAAAAATCATCTTTTAAGGTGGTAAAAGGGGGTCAAAGTTTGTACTACCACATACAATTATTAAATTTGTCTACAGACGATCTACTATAGGCTAATATTAGAACCTTAATATTATTCTACAGCCTATATTAGATTTGCCACTTCAGCGTTTTAAAACTCTAATAAAAAAGTGTTTAGTAATAAAGCTTACTACTCTGTACAAGATTACTTGAATGATGACAAAGCTTAGATTCAAAATGACGTTGATGCTCAGCTGAATGATTATACCTTTGTAAAACAGACTGATGTAAACAATGGCATTTTGAAAAGAGCAACTGTTGAGTTTGTTGCCAGTTCTTCTCATTAGCAAACTGCTTTACGAGCTGGTGGTAGCTCCAGACAAACTGACTAACTATTTTGTCGTGTCAAAAGTACACAATCATATAAAGATTAATAAAGTTTCGTATAAACAAATGGTACTTGTAATGATGCAGGAAATTATAGTGATTAGCTGTTTACTAATGGAGTGACACGCGACAATCAATATTACATACCTGATGCGTGTCATGGTGACCACCACCACCACGAGTCACCACTCGAACGGATATTATGCTTTTAATTATACTTTCGTTTTTTTCTATCAGAGGACGAAATGAAAATGGAATTATATAATGTTAATTATGATTACAAACAAACTGAATATATCATTATTACATCGCGAGTAATCAAGCAGTAATCCTGTATCTCTGAGTCTATATAACCCTCAGGAGTAATAAGTAGTAAACAAGTCGTCATACTGTCGGTCTGCGTATATAAAATTCATAGTTGAGGATGTTTTTATATCTCTACCAGTCGAACCGCGCGACTTCGTCCGCGTGATGTTCCGCTTCAATTGGTCATAGCGTGATGATATATAGCCTATAGCCTTCCTCGATAAATGGGCTATCTAACACTGAAAGAATTTTTCAAATCGGATCAGTGGTTCCTGAGATTAGCGCGTTTTAACAAACAAATAGTATGGGACATTGAAAATTTCAAGTTATATAGAACTAGTCGACCCGTCCAAGCTTCGCCCGGATGCAATTCACTAAGTGTATTTAGGTTTAATTTCACATTTTAATCGATATATCACTATATCGCTATATTCACTATATTGGCGATTATACGACGACATAAAAGATCGATACACACACACTATACACAAGCGACCCTACGTCACACTTATCGTTATATTTTGGATAATTCACACAATATCTTTATAAATTATAGCCTATGTGTTATTTTGATGTATGAGCTATATTATTGTGAGGTTTCATTAAAATCCATTTAGTAGTTTTTGCGTGAAAGAGTAACAAACATCCAACACAACAGTTTCTTATAATATTAGTAAGGATCACGAGTCTCATCGTCGCGGCATCTTCGACCATAATTTCCGTTTAAAAGTAAAAAACATCAGTTAAACATTGCATAAAAAATACAGTATAGAGCAGCTTCAAAACTATGTGTCGTGACGCTTTACGGCGTCGCAGTAATTTCCCGGGGGGCGTCGCAATACTACATACATTTCTTGTGATGGTAAAAATTAAAACTTTAACTGTTCTATTACCACTTGTAATATCATCTATACACGATAAACAAGTACAGTTCGCAAATAAATATATAAAAAGAGATGAGATTGACAATTTTCAAATCTTTAAGAAGCTATGCTCACAAAACTATCACATTGTTCTCATTAGTAGCATCGCAAATGACACACTCCCAAGGGCGTCGCAGTAAAAATATGTTTGGATAGCTCTGGTATAGTGTTTATCAAAGTATCACCCGTGAGGGGACTGGTTAGAATACTCTGTCGCTGGGAGAGCATCTCGTAAGAGCCGAGTAACCCAGCACACCCTTGGTGGTAGAGGATCTGATCTCCGACTGGCTTGAGACCACCAGTCTTTGACGCGGTCCGTTCGAGCCGCGTGTAACCGCAGACCTACTCCCTCCCTCTCCCATCCCATTAATGCTGCGGTACCAGTGAGCTCTAGGTTTTTGCTCAGGGTCCACTGAAAGCTCAGCATTTTTCAAGATTCAAATGCAGAGATACTCTTTAGTTTTGTCGGTGTCCATGGGCGACGGTGGCCACTTTCCATCAGGTGGACCGTCTGCTCGTTTGTCCCTTATCTATACTCTATACTATTATATAAAGAGAAAAGATTTGATTGTTTGAATGTTTGTATGTTTGTTGCGAATAGGCTCGAAAAGTACTGAACCGATTTTGTAAATTCTTTTACCGATAGGAAGCTACATCCTTTCCGAGTAACATAGGCTATGTAGTGTTGCCATAAATACTCTAATTAAAAAGATATGGCCATTTAAGTGTCATAAGATGGTCATTTTGTAAATTGAAGAGTTTTTCAGAAACTATAAAATCCGATTCAAAAATTTTTTCACTGAGTGATAAAGGTGATTAGTGTTACCATATTCATTTTTTAATTAATAGAATATGGCCATTTTTTTGCTACTAATCCGATTTTAAAAATTCTTTCAGTGATAGAAAACTATACTATTCGTGAGTGACAAAAGTGATTTAGTGTTGCCATATACTTTTTTTAATTAATAAAATATGGCCATTTTGTTGCTACTAATCCGATTTTAAAAATTCTTTCAGTGATAGAAAACTATACTATTCGTGAGTGACAAAAGTGATTTAGTGTTGCCATATACATTTTTTAATTAATAGAATGTAGCCATTTTGTTGCTACTAATACGATTTTAAAAATTCTTTCAGTGAGAGAAAACTACACTTTTCGTGAGTGATAAAGGTGATTAGTGTTGCCATATTCATTTTTTAATTAATAGAATATGGCCATTTTGTTGTTTCTAATCCGATTTTAAAAATTCTTTCAATGATAGAAAACTACACTATTCGTGAGTGACAAAAGTGATTTAGTGTTGCCATATACATTTTTTAATTAATAAAATATGGCCATTTTGTTGCTACTAATCCGATTTTAAAAATTCTTTCAATGATAGAAAACTACACTATTCGTGAGTGACAAAAGTGATTTAGTGTTGCCATATACATTTTTTAATTAATAAAATATGGCCATTTTGTTGCTACTAATCCGATTTTAAAAATTCTTTCAATGATAGAAAACTACACTATTCGTGAGTGACAAAAGTGATTTAGTGTTGCCATATACATTTTTTAATTAATAAAATATGGCCATTTTGTTGCTACTAATCCGATTTTAAAAATTCTTTCACTTATAGAAGTCTATAGTATTTCCGTCTCTCATCCTCTTATAATACTATCACTCTCTTTTTTCTCTCATTAATTTTTATCTTTATTTGTTCACAACGATCAGTCTCCTTTCACTTTCTTTCACTTTCTTTCTTTCGATTGTCTCTCTCTCTCTCTCTCTCCCCCCTCTCTTTTTCTCTTTTTCGCTCCCTCTCCTTTACCTATTCAATATTATTTTTGCTCTGTCCTCCCTCTTTTATTATCTGTTGCTTTTCTTTATCTTTCTATTAGTTTTTTTATAACTTTTTCTCACTCTCTCTTTTTTCAAATAATGAAAAACTACACAATTACAGAGTGACAATTTAAGGACATCAATTATAATATTGCTTTAAATACCCGGAGCGAAGCGAGGGCAGGCAGCTAGTCTGTCATAAAAAAGTTAAGTTAATTCATTATATTTTTTAAGTGTAGCAGATCGTGATGAAGCAACGCCAGGTGTTAAAAGATGCATTTCACAGTCACGAATTTCTACGAATACATTATTTAACTTTCAAAGGTGATCGATTAGGTTACTTTGTAATATACATACTTTGTATGACTTAAAATTGTTTAAAATTCTTTGAAGATCTTTGTCGTCGGGTAGACTTAAAATACTTTGCTGCTGTATTGATACAATATTGGTTAGTATTATATTGCCCTTTATTATGATAATCCTTACTTATCTTATAAAGGATTATCGAATAATCGAATCGTTATCGTTATCTATGGCGCTGGACAGTCTCGACTCTATCTATATATATCTATATACCCATCAACAGTCAGACTGTAGTCTTAGTCGTGCGCGGTCTCTCAAGGAGTGAAGTAGTCCCTGGAGTAGTGTGGTGCAGTGTAGTGTTAGTGCTAGGAGTGCTGTCCGATTATGGTCTCGTGAGTAACTTACAATTTAGTTGCCACGTCTCGTTTACGGTTTATGTGAGTTTAACCTTTTGTTTAAATAGAGAGCTTGAGCAGTGGAGGCGAGTGTTAGAATTATGTTAAAAGAGCTCTTTAATATTGGAAAACAATAACAGGGGGGATAATATTGAATGGACTATTGGGTAAACCCAACAACAACCCATAAATAATACAATATGATCTCTAACAATTACGAGAGAAACCTAAGCAGTTGTGTAGGCTTAAGGAATTCCTTTAAGTGATCACGACATTCGCCTTCACTGCTCAGGCTCTCTGTTTAAACCGCAAAAACCGGTTAAACGCACATAAACCTAACCTAACACAAGACGTGGCAACTAAATTGTAAGGTCCTCACGTGACCTTGATCGGACAGCACTCCTAGCACTCACACTGCACTGCAAAACACTAACACTATTTAGAGACTACTTCACTTCTTGAGAGACCGCGCACTACTAAGACTTCAGTCAGACTGTCGATGGTATATAAAGGGTCGAGGGTCGAGACTGTCAAAACAACGGAAGTGAGTACTACCCTACTCCAACGCCATAGATACCGATGACGATTCGATTATTCGTCAGTCTTTTACTATTCTCCGACATAAATATTATTGCAGAAGTTTAAAATGGCAATTCTTCTTTATTTGGTATTTGGATGGATTAAATTATAGATATTTTCGACCAAGACTACTGACAATTCTCAGTAATGACAAAAACCGCATGACATGTTGCGAAATAACCAAATTGACAACAAGCCCAACAGCTGATGCGCTCCAGTTGTATGGCGAGAACTATCTACTTAGTTAGCTTAATATGGACCATCCCAATATTTTTTGTCCATTTTCGGTTATATGGTTTTCCACCAGATATGTGTGAGGATACGTAGGGAGGATTGTGTTTGTTATAAATCGATAGAATCGTTTCATTAACTTAGTCTCGCTTAGTGAATCAAATGAAGTGATTCTATTGGTTAACATCAAACATCTTTCGCTACATATCCTTGCATATTTCTGATGGAAACGCAGCCTAAACCAGATGAAGCATTTGCCAAGCATATCCCAATTCATTATTTAAGCGCGTTAATTGTGAGATACCTCTGACTTTTCTGAGTTATGCGTGTTTTAAGCAATTAAATATCACTTTTTTTTTTTTTTTTTAATGTGGGAAATGCATTTACGCATACCCCTTGAAGGGGTTATGTGGGACTCCCAGCGATAAGCGCTGGACTACCGCACTAAAACCCACCACCGTCCATGCCGTATGTTAGGCGCCGCAGGAACGCGTTAGCATACTACTGCGGACGCCTCGGCACAACCACCCGTCTTCAAACCCGCCCATGGGCTCGCTTTACCAAGCACCTAACCGAGGGGGGATGCCAGGACATGTCTACTGAAACACCCAGCCCCCGGAGGAGTCAGAAGCGGCCCATATCCCTCGAGATCAGGTCGCTCACAAGTCATCTCTGCTAACAGAGGAGTACCCGGAGCGACCCGTACCTCCGGCCACCGGACCCCCCTGGACTTAACCGCCGTCTGCGACGCCCAGGGTACGAACGTTGGAGTTTAAGGCCCGCGCCCGTCACGCCGGCGCTCCGCGACCTCCGCGCCCAACCTTGGCGCAAACCTCTGCGCCGGCCGCCCGACCGCTCCCCCCATCCCGGATACGCTACTACACCGAGACAGGAGTCGACGGCGAAACATCCAGCGCAAGAGACACTCGCACTTACGCGCCTCACCATGACGCTTTCACATCCACGCATCAGATATGTCCAACTGCCCCCCCGATCATGGAGTACGGTTGCGCCACTGAGTGGCTACCCCACGAACGGAGGCGCAGCGGGACACACAGAACTAGACGCTGCAACGCAGCCACCGCCCACTGCGCCTACGCGCCCCTCTTCTGCGGATATTGGCCTCCGGATAGTAATAGTGGAAAATTACTATCCGTAGTTGCCCAGGGTGCACCGGCCCACAAAATGGTGGGCTCTCGAGGAGGTTTCCGCAGCTAGCACCCCAATTAAATATCACTTGCTTTAACGGTGAAGGAAAACATCGTGAGGAAACCTGCACTCCTGAGAGTTCCCTAAAGTACTCAAAAGGTGTGTGAAGTCTGCCAATCCGCACTAGGCCGGCGTGGTGGACTATGGCCTAATACCCTCCTCATTCTGAGGAAAAGACCCGGCTCAGCAGTGGGTCATTGAGGGGTCGTGATGATGAAAAAAATTAGATTTCAGTGTATACCGGATATACATGTTTTCTTGCAAAAATTAGTCTTAATCATCTATTAGTTTTTCGTCTTAAGTATTTAATATTCAACTCACCATAGACGCTAGGTAAATAAAGCTATTCTATATTTGCTACGATCTCTGGTGGAAACGCACCCTTATGCGAATTTTATAGAGTGAGTTTAAAGTTGGACTAAAAGAAAGAGTTGTGAGGTTATGAAAATTACACATTTAAAAAAAAAATACACATTAGTGTGTATCCATACTAATCGTGTAAATTTGACAGATGGTTAGTTAAGTGTATAATAATTGTATTTAAATCTTATTTTCATACACTTATCAGTAGCGTCCTTAGCCCATGTAGCGCCCGTGTGCAATCCTGACGCCCTTTATGAACAAAAAAAAAGTTTTACCTCCATTTAAAATTTTTTGCTCTTGCAACTCATTGTAAGGGCAGATTGAAATTTTTTAGAGAAATCGATTTTTTTCATTGCACACGGGCCTCCCTAATATCGTGGCGCCCGTGTGCAATCAATACTCTAAATTAAACAATACGTAGAAAATAAAAAATATATTTATCAAAAAATTTAGTTCTACCGCCGTCTACAACAACAATGCCCACAATAATCACATGGAGGTGTTCTTGAGCCACTTGAACCAACCCTCGTGAATACTGTAGAAACTGAGGGGTTCCTCCGATTCTTTAACTTGCTCCTGAGTTTTGGGGGTTTACGAGCCATCTGACGTTTGACCAACGACCGATTTCTTTTAACAATTCTTCCTGAAATGCGTTTGGATCTTCTAACCTTTTCAGATCTTTTTTTCAGCCTTTTATGTCCTCTCATAGCTATGTTGGTGCTCTCGTTAGTTTTAGTACCAGACTCAGTCTCCTCGGTGTTCTCACCCTCACTTTGGTCGTCATCAGACTTCTTGTCCTTGGAGGCGGAGGTTTCTTCCTTATTATCGTCTTTATCAGATTCCATGACTAGCAATTTTGTAAAATTGTAAAATTCTTGTAAAATATGTCACCAACGTTGACATTACAATAACTATGATTATTAATTTTGTTCTTTTTTTTTTTATTGAACAATAAAGTTTTTATATCATTAATGTAAACTATATGAAAAAAAATCTGTTTTATATACGTTCATTAGCTTTTACCGATAATTTCCATATTAGACTACAGTAGATCGTCTGTAGACATATTTAATAATTTTATGAGGTAATTCTAACTTTGTACCCCCCTTTAGGGATGATTTTCGAAAAAATATTTCACGTGTCTTATGACTTTCGATGAACCTTCATAATGAATTTCATTCAAATAACTTAAAAAACGACAAAGTTTCATATTAACTTTACACCCTCGTTTTACCCCCTCAGGGAGTGAATTTTTAAAATATCCTTTCTTAGTGCTCCCCTACGTTATAAAAGGAACCCCTGTGCAAAATTTCAAGTTTTTAACCCTTATAGTTTAGGCCCTAGGCGTTGATATGTCAGTCAGCATATACAAAGCTGAGTTTCCATCTGAGATAAGCGATGAATACTTGTTAAGAAACAATAGAATCACTTCACTTTCCTAGCCTCATTGTATCAAATGAAGCGATTCTATTATCTTATCTCTGGTGGAAATGCAGCCTTAACTACATATTCGTTTGTGATGAAGATTTACAAGGTTCCTTCATTAAGCTCGAACTCTCGCCACCACTGCTCGATTTCATTACCTTAACATTCAACTAAGGCTGTGATAATATCGAAGATTAACTATGCGATATTTATTCTACGAAATTACTCGTCAAACTGCCGCTAATCCATCGGGAAAGAGCTTATGTTATTCTTGAATAAATGCGAAAGTAACTCTGTCCGTCTGTGACGCTTTCACGACAAAACTACTAAATCGATTAAAATGAAATTTGGTACACAGATAGTCTAGAGTCTGAGAAAGGCATAGGCTACTTTTTAATGCGAAAAAAGGGTTGTAAGGGGTTGAAAGGGGGGATGAAAAGTTGTATGGAAAATCGTAATTTCTTAGGCTGTTGATTCGATATAAATATGACATTCAAAGTTTGTAAAAGTTTTAACCTCAAGGGTGTAAAATAACAATAGGGAATAGGGGATAAAACACGGACGACGACGAAGGGGTAGTTGAGAAATAAAACAAATATTTAAAATAAAACTTCGAGTTGTATTTATTGTCAAATACACATTGATATAAACAGGCAAGTTTAACATATATAATACATTACAATAAACATAAAAATACATACATGTTGTTGAGCTATATACAAATAACATATAAATTGCTGTGTTAATGAATTTTAAATACATTATTGTTGTGTCAAAATTTCCCCAAAATCAAGCAATTTTTAGATAGGGCAACACTATCATAGGAAACCATTCAAGTATCACGTGAGCAGATTTTTTTTCGAATTATCAACCCTCCATCCTCCATGTCAGCATGAGTAATCAAAGCCCTAACACCCCCGTCTCTTGATGACTTAAACATTGGTGGGTATTACTTGAATGGTCCCTTACGTATGCACTAATGGGTAGTGGGGGTCTTTAATTTGCTAATCTTTGAGGATAATTATCAACCCCCACCCCCGTTTCACCAAAAGTAATTAAAGCCCTATCACCCCCGTCTCATGCTGATGTAAACATTGGTGGGTTTACTTAAATGACCCTTTACTTAAGCACGAATGGACGGTGGGGGGTCTTTGATTCGCTTATCTTTGATAACAATTATCAACCCCCCTGTTCCCCACATCAGCAAAAGTAAAAAGCCCTAACCACGCTGCTGACGTAAACATTGGTGGGTAATACTTGAATGGCCCCTTACGTAAGCACGAATAGAGGTGGGGGATGGGAAATAACATAGAGGATGGTTATATCTTCATTTGGACATGGTTTTAAGAACTCACTATATTTTATACTTAGCAACACTAGAAATTCAATACTAATGATATGATTAACAAAATAATGAGATTAGGATATATTTTACAAATTAAAAAAAAATATGACAAGGCTGTACGGTGTAATACCTTTGCCTTTTCGATTAAATAAAAACAGAGAAATAAAATGTGTCCAATGTACGTTACCATTACACACATCTTCTTATCACAATGACAAGGCTGTACGGTGTAATACCTTCGCCTTTTTGATTAAATAAAAACAGAGAAATAACATGTGGACAATGTATGTACGTAACCATTACACACATTTTTTTATCTTTATGACAAGGCTTTATGGTGTAATACCTTTGCCTTACCGTTATGGAATAAAAATAGAAATAATGTGTCTAATATACGTAACATTACACAATTTTCTTTTATCTCTAAGACAAGGCTGTACGGTGTAGTACCTTTGCCTATTCGATTAAATAATAAAAGTGTTGCCATTGATGTTGTTTAAAATCTACCGTTTGTTTAGGGTGAAGCTTGTTTTTCATAATCAAAGTTGAAATGTCCAATTTACTGTGTTCCAAAAACTTCTCTGCAGCTTGTAGTAGGGGTCTCACTTGTCCAAAACCACTATCATTCATCCATACTTAATTGTGCGTTATCAGTTTTATCACAAATAAACTATGCATATATTTAACTATATATATTATATATTAAACAGCACCTATTTGAACTATTGGTAGAGCCAGCTGGAATGCATTTTCTATATACTTCGAACTATTTCCCGCCTGAAAAAAAGAATCAGGTTAGCCTGTACAGAACATAATGTTAACCACAAAGCGTTGCCTAGCAACCAATGACAGGCATACATTCGAAACATAATTTACAAAAAAATGATATCCTTAAGTATATTATTCTAAATGGTATATATAATCTATAAAATCTTAAGGCAATCTTATATTTTGTTTTAGTTTTTTTTGATCAACTCTAAAAATTGTTTAAAAATTATTTTAAATGGTGGCGGCCATCTTGGATTTAAAATGTATCACAGTGTATTATAGTATTCTACTAGTCAAGTCCTTTCACTTTATACCCATATTGAGGGAGTTGTGATAAAAAATATAATTCGATATTTTGTGGTGGCGGCCATCTTGGATTTAAAATTGATCACAGTGTATTATAGTATTCTACTAGTCAAACCCTTTCAATTTATACCCATACTGAGAGAGTTGAGAATTCGACAATTGTGGTGGCGGCCATCTTGGATTTAAAATTTATCACAGTGTATACCTAGTATTCTACTAGTTAAGTCCTTTCAATTTATACCCACATTGAGGATTGTGAAAAAAATGTACGAGAAATGTGGTGGCGGCCATCTTGGATTTAAAATTCATCACAGTGTCAAACCCTTTCAATTTATACCTATATTGAGAGAGTTGTAAAAAAAATATGTAATCAACCATTTTGTGGTGGCGGCCATCTTGGACTGATTTTCATCAAACAGCTAAGAACAGTCCCGACTAATTAATCCACCTTTCAAAAGCTTCGGGAGCTACGATGCCACAAACCTACACACACAGGCGCATACACGCACGCACGCACACACGCGCAATTATAACTACCACTAGTTGTTTATACGTACCTCTAGAAAAACATTAGTAATATAGTTGTTGATTTCCTCCGTATTTTCCGAGGGCTGAGCGCTCAGCTTCTCAGTGAACTGTGTTGCTAGATCACTTACGTGTTTCGTTAGAACTACTGTCATTCTGAAATAAATAAAAAAAGATGTTATTGTATATTTTGTGCATTCAATGAATTTTTACATTAAAACAGGTCCTTCATACTTCTTCATTTTTTTCTTTGTAATGATCGGTAATCAATCCTAGGACAACAAGCAGATGTGGTGTTTCATATTACGGCGTATACTTGATAATTTTTTTTTGGGTAAAAAACGTCTTTGTCATGTCATATATAGAATTGAAACATGATGATGAAAAAGCGTATTAAAAAATCCGACATTCAGACTCAATTAATGGGCAAATTTAACTTTGCCATTACAAAGATTTGATTATGATTCTCTAGTGAGTATTGATTGTCTCTTTCAATTGCGTTGGGACGTTTGACAGATAGAAAAACAGACGCAATGATTCTAAAACCAAGTGATTTTCGAAGAGGTTTATATAAACCCCGAAGGGCCGACTAAAAGCTGTAGGGGGGTTGTATAATCTTTCGATAAAGATGTACGAGGGGCAAGTAAAAATTAAGGTTCCCACATTTTTTTCAGGTGTAAGGCATTTTTTATTGCAATAAATAAGTATACCATCTGAAAGCTTGTACTTTAAACTATTTTTCTACATAGTCGCCAGATTTTTCTACGCATTTCAAAATCAAAATGTTGCGTGCGTCCTTCGGAGAACTCTCTGCACCATTTGAGGACGTGTTGGACGCTAATGCAAGCTTTGCCATAAACTTCTTCTAACTGTCTATGAATATCAATAGGTTTAAGCTTCTTCGCGTTTAAAAATCGAATCACTGAACGGATTTCACACCTGGCGGTTACGGCGATGGCGGGCTCCATCACGGATGGCTGTCAGGCCGGCCCTGAGCGTCGCAGCGATCGCTCCCCGTAGTGTTGATGGAGTGGGGGGACCAACAATAAAGGTGGTGTTGTTGGATTTCGCCTAGCATCTCACGCGGCGAGTGTACAGCGTGGGGGACCTTATTTTTTACTTGCCCCTCGTATAATCTTTTACTAAGTCTTGATTAATTTGCACAATATTGTAATTGATTGATAAAGGGTATAAAAATATAATATAAACTAAATGAGTGATTTATATGAGTCGCGTCGGCTATATGAATGCGAACCGATTACGTGAACTAATGATTTGAGTCCCGACGATTCTACTGATGGCGCAAACTGCCATAGTCAGCGATGACAGCCAGTTGATGAACCAATTGACCCAGATACGCGTCAGAAGAAATGTGCGGTTCAAAGACCATACACGGTTACTTAAAAGGAAAATGAATGGGCGTCTATGACATGTAAAAACTCCAAGGTCGGATATTACTTCAGAACTCATTGCACGACGAAGTCCAGATATTTCCTTATTTTGGACTTCCTAATATATGAGTAACGGGTTTTTTTACAAGCCAATAACATGCAAAGTCCATGGGTCAAATAAGGATCATAAACCTTTGCCTTGAAGTGTGGAGACCTTAAAATCAAGTCTGTTCCATTACAATATGAAATGAGGGCATTTCTAGCATCTATAGTATTTTAACTTACTGAGTAAGAGCATCAGCTTCATCAGCAGTAGATCTCCTGTTCTTCACCAGCAGCATCTCAGCGGTCTTATGGTAGAGTTCCACTGACAAAGCTGTGGTGTGTGCAAGAGCACTGACAGCCTTTTTGTATATTGCTTTATCTTTAACGTCTTCTTCTGTGTCAAGCCAGGTTAAGGTGTCTGTGTATTGTCTGAAAAAAAATATATAATAGTCAATCTTCCAAACAGAGTTTTCTTCATCACATTTATTTCTCTCTTATAGTATTTTTAACAATTGCTATAAGTTTATCTGTATGCCTGCCTGTGGCATCATAGCGTTCAAAATAATGGATCGATTTTGATGCGGTTTTTTTGTTTGAAAGCTGCTTTAATCCAGATGGTTCTTAGCTATAATTTGTCATTTTTAATTTGAGAGAGTTAAACTTTTCCTGAACAAAGTTCATGCCACCTCAGATTTTATAATTTTTGGAGTCAGAAGTTATTTAAATTAATTTAAGTTTTAGTTATTATAATTAATTCTAGATCCTATATGAAGGTTTTAGATTTTCTTTTTCGTAACTATATATTTATTTTTTTAAATTATTATTGTATTAAAATAAACAGCTTTACTTTTAGCAATAAAAACTAATTTTTATTTTATTTTGACATATTTTACACATATATATATATCACGATATGTTGAACGGCAACCTCTAACATAAAAAAGATGAAATCCAAGCCCTAAATAAATTTTTAAGCATGTTGGACAGCTGATGTCTCCATGATAATGGTCCCAAAATTAGATAAATAAATCCCCTACCACCAAACCAATTGAACATCAAACATTAAATATATTCACTTAGAACTCATACTGAAAATATTTATTCTATAAGATTTTTGAAGGATTACTTTAGATTCTAGATGTTATAATTAGTTCTCTTGTCTTACTTGATTAACGATTGGAATTGCAATTTAAGTCCAATGTCTCGAGTAGCTCGTTGCAATCGTTCATGGAATGCATCTGGTTTAGACATATCTTCTGGTAGTTCGTCTTCTTCCTCATCTTCTTCTTCTGGCATTTCACAGAGCTCTGGAATTATAGGATATTATTAAAATATACGCCATTAATATATTAAGGACCAAAGATTCACTCGTTTATCATGTGAGACATCACGATTTAACTTATTTTTAAATATTATATCAACTGACCTGCAACCTGTTGTAAAGTTTCCTTAATTTCTTGTCGTTTTTCAGGTTCCACTGATCGCATCCGCTCCTCTATCCTCATACTGACTTGTTTGGATAACATTTCTAATGCTTCTAAGTGGACTAAACCTGTATATTACATTAAAAATATAATTGGTCAACAATAAAAGCCAATAAAACCAATAAATCGCTTAAGAGAATCTAATCAAATCGTATTTTAGGAAAAATCCTATGATTATTATACATCACACAGTAAAAATATTGAATAAAACGAATTTTTTTTCAGCAATTTTTAAAAGAAATCACTATTTTTTTTAAATAAGTCGATAGATGTCTGTCTTTTTAGTCATTAGAGTTGTCGCAGCAAAAATAAAAATAACAAGAAGTATCAAGATAAAATCAATTGTATTTCATTTCGTTTATCCATTTCGATTTTTTTAGAGAATCCTTTAAAGAAAAGAAGTGGACTGGAATCTGTAATTGATAATTTCCACTACTACCAAATATACTGATTTGATCTACCCTCACTTCGCTGTGGGATTTGTCCTCGAAACCGATCGCCACTCCATCTACTGGGTCTAATTGAAAATCTAAACATTTAGAACCCACTCAAACTCAATTCCATCATTATTTGAGTAGCCATTGAGATATATTTAGAGTCATTAATGATTAATTATTCTATTAACAAATGGGCTAAAACATCAGTGATTAATTTTTAAGGTAAAAACTGTTAATGTTTTTCTATACCTAATTTAGATTTAACTATAGCAAGCAAGAGATATATTGTAATTTTATTGTAATAAAGAGACAGACAGATGTAATGATTACCTTCAAAATCATCAAACAGTGTCTCATAGTGAATTTCCTTTGCTTCCTTCTTAGCTTCTCTGATCATATCCTCTTCATCGGCTTTCGCCTTAGCTTCCCTTAAAACTTGAGATAATACAGGTTTGTCTGCATCTAGACCTAACATAGCACGTTTCTTGGCTAAACCTGGATCACCATCTTGGAGAACCTCCATGGTTTTCTTTCCTATCGTTTCTAAGGTATCTAAACCACCGGCTATTACTTTTGTACCTGGAGAAGAAATGTTTTAGGTTTAAAATTTTGTTTTATTTTGAAGACTAATTTTTATGACAGTAAATATATTAACCAATGGTTTTTAAAGTGGTCTACGTGACTAGGATTGGGAATACCATGCTAAATGATCTACAAGTGTAGGCTTGGAAACTTCTAATAAAACGAACACATCTGACAGATATGAGACTATTCACACAGTAGTTAATTAAACCATAAATCATAAGGAGCGTCAAAAAATAAGATCTCCTCCATTTTGCAAATGCAATGAATGAAGTTATAGCAAGTAAAGAAAATAAGGTTGCGTCCAAACTCAATACCAAAGAAATAACAAGAAAATTACTACACATATTAGTTGTAAGCCAGTTGACGTAAATTCTTTAAAATAAATGAAATATCCTAACTCTTCTTCATGGGATATACTCCATAACATAAAAATTCTTTATTCCATAACGAAGACAATGATACATAGAGATGAGCTTTCTGGAAAAATAATTGATTTATGAAATTGAGTGCAATTCTAGGAAAATAATTTAAAAATAAATACCTGTAGTTTCAACAAACTTAGTGACACCAGAGAAGAGACTTCCAAATTGAAAACTGCTATCTTCTGTCTTTGCTTGATTTGTTTCTTTTTCCTCTTCAACAACTGGCAATGTCTTAGATTCATTGCTTTTTGCTCTCCTCGCTAGTTCTTCAGGATCTGGTGCTCCAATGCCTGTTTCTAGAACTGTTGATATTCCCTGAAATTATGAAAATATTTTTTAATACTTTGCAATTTACTACCTATTTCTATTTTCCTTTTCAGACATCTACATTATTATATAAAGAGGAAAGACTTAAATATTTGTATTTTTGTTTGTTGCAAATAGGCTCAAATACTACTGATTTTGAAAATTCTTACACCGATAAAAAGCTCAAAATCCTTTTCGGGTATCATGGGCTATATGGTGTTGCCATAAATATTCTAATTAAAAAAGATATGGCTACAGATCCCATTTTAATCCTACTGATTTGATTTAAAAATACTTTCACTATGAGAAGTCTATAGTATTCCCTACATTCCCTACTAGTCCTCTTTTAGACTTTCGTTCTCTCTCATCCTCTCTCTTTCATTTTTATCTTTATCGGTGTTGATTCTGTCTCTTTCTGTTTATTATTTTCCTCTCACTTTTCTCTACCTTTATTTCATTTTTAACTTTGCTCTGTCATTCTCGCTCTTTTATTATCTGTCTTTTTTCTGTTTTTTTTTCTCTTATTCTTTTTTTTTTCCAAATTATGAAAATCTACACAATTAGTGACAATTTAAGGACATGAATTATAATATTGCTTCAAATACCCGGAGTAAAGTGAGGGCAGGCAACTTGTCTATTATATTATTAAAACTTATATATAATCTAAAGGGAGACAGCAGGGATATGATGGATATAAAATTTTGGATTTGGATAGTGATATTCTATTAATGATATTATACATGTGAGACATGGTTAGAGATATGAAATTATTATAGATCATCTATTACTTTTGAAAGCTTCAAATACTGTTATTCCAATTTTTATGGTAAAAGTAAAATTATAAGTGGCAATATTACGAAGCGTCAGTAGCTCAGTGGTTCGGGCGTTGGATTCATGTTCGATAAGTCGTGGGTTCAAATCCCGGAAATTGGACTACTGGCGTGGCCTACTCCTGACACAAGCATGCAAGCTTACTAGAAGGGGTAAAGGGAATACTAGTAGTATGTGATCCATACTGCTAGTAATCTTTTAAAAAAAAAAAAAAAATATAATGATTAGGTAATAGAAATAATATCATTTTTTGAATCTTTTATATTAGGTTGTTTGAGTTTCTCTTATGCAGGGTGTATTTTCAGAATGGTCAATAACACTATCTGTACCTTAAGTCTTTACATAGTATGAAATGAAGTCATTTCTGGTGTCTGATCACTTAGATCTTTTAAACTACTCAAAACAATTTAATGCAGTTTTCAGCAATAGATCAAGTGATTCAAGAGGAAAGTTTAAATCAATACTAAAATATAAAGCTAAAAAGTTCGTTTGTTAGTTTACTTGAACGCGCTAATCTCAGGAACTACTGGTCCGATTTGAAAAAATCTTTCAGTGTTAGATAGCCCTTTTATAGAGGAAGGCTATAGGCTATATATCATCAAAGGGTCGCTAGATGTTTATTTGAGTTTTATTATGACTCATTAAGGTTTAAAAAATATAGAAATATGTAGTGTAAAGTTTTCAAAATTGTGTAAGTGATTTTGTGACAAAATTTACAATATGTGAATTTGTGAAAAAATTTACAGTAAAAAAGATTATTGTACCTGTGACACTTGAGTAGTTAATGTACTAATACCAGCTGTGGCAGTACTGAGTAGAGAGTCCATGCCCCACCCCCAGCCCCATCCTTCTGTTTTAGGTGCGTCTTTAGTTTCTTGGGGTTTAGGTGGATCCTGAAATTATATAATATAACATTATGCTTATATTACTAAGTAATGAGAAAATTTTATTCTTTTCTCTTCAGCTAGTATCATCATCATCATAACCCAATAATAGCCCACTGCTGAGCCAAGTATCCCCCTCAGAATGAAGAGGGGCTTAAGCCATAGTCCACCAAACTGGCCAAGTACGGGTTGACAGACTTCACACACCTTTGAGAACTTTCAGGGAACTCTCAGGAGTGCAGGTTTTCTCACAAAGTTTTTTTTTCACCGTTATAGAAAGTGATAATTAATTTCTTAAAACACAGTAAGCCAGTAAGTATATGAAAGAAAGAAAGAAAAAGCCTTTATTTACAGAACACCACAATATTTGATACTTACTACTAGTGAATTAAGTAGGTATTTAAAACTAAAAATATACAAAACTATATAGAATAAATGACAAAACATATATAGTGGTGTTCATGCAAAAAGGTAGACCACTCAGCATAATAGAGGATTAACCACAAGGTTACCCCCTATACTGATTTTCTGTGACCCCCTTTATTTTGAGACATACTAACGGCACGGCAGCCTCAGCTTCATGACCATGTAAAATATGTTGTAAAATGGGTTAATAATAAATATAATGGATATAATAATAAGTAAATTGATTAAGAAAAAAAAAATTATATGTAAAAATAAAAAATAAAATAAAAAAACAATTGTAAGTTAAATTAAGACATAAATAATTTATAACATAAAATAATATATGACATAAAAGACAGAATACTACTATTACTATTGCTAATTTAGACCAGCCCACTTATAAATATATGATTACATTATCTGGGTAAAAGTTTTTGTTGACTCATCAGATGTTTTTTTAGTTGAATTAAATAGTGGTTATATTTGATAATACATTAATAATACAAATTTGTTTTAATGGTCTTCGACCTTGAAAATTGTGCAAAGGAAGAAGGAAAGGAAGAGTTTATAGAAGAATGCCAGTTTTAGAAAAAAAATTAAAAAGCAATAAGGGTTTTTTAAATAACTAAGGATCCGATTCCAATCACCAGAAATTTGCTAATCCTATTGTAATTTCAGGTCACAGAAAACATAATGAGAAGTCTCTCAAATTAGACCTAATTACATCTAATGTGTTATTTTCATTTGGATCACTTTAGGATATAGACAGACACATATTTTTTTTCCCAGAACAGATTTTGTCATCAAAGAAATTTAAAATATACCTTTGTTGTTACAGTAGTATTACTATCGTCTCCCCAATCATCAAAATCATCCCAACCAGAGTTTTGTTCACTTGATTTGACAACTGGAGCAGGATTCTCTATAGAAACAGTTTTTATATCCTTTTCAGTTCTAGTAGGTTCTGCTGGTTCCTCAATGTCAAAATCATCCCAGCCATCTCCAGAAGTATCCTGCAATAACAAAGTATTTAAGTTAATCATTGCAAAGTCAATAAATTTATCATTATTTACTATGCAGATTGATTTAGTTATATTTGAAATCTTCTATATGGGTCATTTCATTCCAATTCGACAAATTTTTTACCAGACCCCCTTCGATTTTGGTAAAAATGTTTTATATTTTTCTACCCCCCAAAAGACATTTTTCAGAATATTTTAAAAATTTTTTTTCCCGACTCAAAAAAAGTTAAGGATTTTTGAAAAAAATATCGCTTTTAACCCCAGATGTATGAAATATTTTGTTTTTTTCGAAAAAACCGCCATTTTTTCAAAGTCAGACCGTTTTTTTAAATTTTTTACTCTAAAAAAACATCAACTAATTCTGCAATGATCCCTTCCAATTTGAAGATGTGACGAATTTTTAATACAAGGAAATCAAAAAAATTTCATAGCAAAGTTATATAAAATATGCCAAAATTAAAAAACTAATTTTTTTAACCATATATTTTGTGACGACAATTGCTTCTAATATTTTTTTTTAAACAAAAAAAAATTAGAAGCAAATTCCAGAGTCGGTGCACTCATTATGTCAGATAGGCAGAGCATCTCTTCGTTAGAATAACATAGTAAACTTATATTTTTACATCCATCTCCAAGTTGTTGGAAGAGGCCTTTATGTCAAATTGACATGCAAAATGGCCGACTGATGTATAGATTCTTTTTTGTAAAAAGAGCACTAAGAGTATGGATCACATACAGTATTTAACTTAACCCTGCCAAGTAACCACTGCGCTACTGACGCTTTGTTTACAAGTTAAGTGTGTAAATAAAACTAAAAAGTAATCTGTTTAGCAAATAAAATCCTCCATGTCATAACTTAAAACAGTAACAAAATAAACGAAAATAAAGTACAAAATGCCATGTCATTTTTATTAAAGTAAACATGGTTATGAACATGATATAGGATGAAGAAAGGGCACTCGGACTAGCTTAATCCATCACCATATAATTGGGTAGTTTGCAAACAACTTAGTTCAAAAGAATGCTCCTTTCGGTGCATTCTTTTGAACGAACTAGTTTGTCGATTATCTTGCTCTTAGTTCTTATATTTTTCTAAATTAAATTAATTACTTTTAGGGATGCTTATGTTTCCTCCATACTTGACTACTTGTTCTCTATAAAAATAAATGTGTAATAAATAAAAATAGTGGATTATTTCTAATAAAAAATTGATATATACTTATATATTTAAATGGTGATAGAAATATTAATATATTGTTCTTAAACAAAGATATTTCTAAGACATGTTTCAGTTTTTATCCTTTATTTAATTATTTTACTAAATTATTTAAAAAAAGACCTAACGAACTAAAAGAGAGAACTATTTCGCCTTTAGATTGCGAACTAAAAAGAGCGCTCTCATTGGTGACCGACTAGGCCTAAGACTAATGTAATTATAAAACGGAAATAAATAAATATAAAAATTATTTAAAAAAATATGATTTATCAATGTAAGGATGTATTTAGGAATCCAAATTTATGCGTCTCAGGTCGAGAAACATACTTTAAACTTACTTGCTTATTAGAAGCTAGCTTTGTTGAGGTTTGAACTGTTTTGGTTTCCTGATCAGATTCCAAGTTGTCACTATAGTTTGATGAAGATAAACGCTTCTTCCTTTCCTTCTTATGAGGAGTGCTGAGACCTTCATCAGCACTTTCGAAGTCTTCACTATCACTCGTAGGCATTTTCAACAAATATTGTTAATATTTAATAATTCACGCACCAGCTGTATACGTTTACGTTTTTGACACACTAACAGTGTTACCACTAACAGTGTTGTTATATTTATTGACTGATTTTCCACTCATTTGAATTTTTTATATACTGAAGTATGGAGGTTTATTGATGAACAAACTCCATACACTATTACACAAGGCTAGCAGTTGAAAATACTAGTATATTTATTTTAAAGATTGTATTTAAAATTTTTAAAATTAATATACTTACTACCTAGGGTCTAGCGAGACGTAGTTCAGATATTGGATTACTACTTACTAGTCGACCCGCGTGACTTTGTTCACATGTAGCTCCGCTCTTATTGGTCACAGCGTGATGATATATAGCCTATAGGCTTTCTTGATAAATGGGCTATCAAACACTGAAAAAATTTTTCAAATCGAACCAGTATTTCCTGAGATTAGAGCGTTCGAGCACACAAACTCCTCTAATAACAATATTGCTGCCTCGAGACATGGAGTTAATTCCCAATTTTTATTTACACACAATTACTTCCTCTGTATGTTATTGTGGTTGTTGTTATGTTTATAACAATAGGATGGTTTGAAAAGACAGGATGAAATGGATCCCAAACAGTGAATGTAAGTAAATTTTTAAATTTGTAATTGATTATCTGCATTTTCCATTTTCCGAAAATATCCTTGGTTTTTATTTGATTCGGATAATAGCGATTTTAATAATCGTGTTACTAACACCGTTTATAAATTACTATTCGCGGGCAGTTCCTTTTATTTCATGTATACCCACGTATAGACAATATATAATTTTTAGTGAGATAGATTAGTCAGTCTCTCTGGTGTTGTCGCGCAAAGTACATGGAATTATAGTGTCGTGGTTAAGGTCACCTTCCTTGAGGTCTACGTAAATTTACTTTATTACTTATTGTAGTTGGTGAACTCGAGTAATGAAGGTGAAAGTTAATATTTTATGAAAGAGCTCTTTAAACCTGCTCCTGGGTATCAAGCCCCAGTTTCTGCTCGGTTCCATCGAAATTGCATGTGCATACTTATTGCTGTTCTTATTTGTCGCGTTTTGTTTATTTTTTAGTATTTGTAGATATGAGACTCGATTATTTCTTTCCCACAAATTGGGGTAATGCTAGACTATCCACACAGGCAGCTAGTTTTTGGGGTCTTTGCGTGACATTACACTTACTTGTCAAAAGTTGCAATAAAAATATAGCCTAATTAAATATTTTTATTTTACTTTATATATTTAATAATTGGATTTTAAAAAAATATTTAACAATTTTTGTTTTTATATTTCAATATACAATGAATATTGAGTTGAGAGTATATTGAATTTGACACGTAAGACGGAACGTATAATTTAAAGATCGAAAGGAACAAAATTCGAACCGTTATTAAAAACGTAGAAAAAAAATCTGTTTTTCGTTGTGGAGGGAGCTAATAGTTACAAAATAAATTTATTTACGTTCTGTTTTAATGTGATTTCTCTTGAATTATATTTTGTTAATATGAAAGGGGTAGGATGTGTATGTAATTATAATGTAGGTAGCTTGTAAACTAAACAGTGATGAAGAAAGTGGATTATCTTTTATGTTGTTTACATGAAATATAATATATTCTATTTTATATATTTAATAATTTCCAAAATCTAGTATAAAAATAACTAAATCGTAAGTACCTATAAAATTGCTCGTTCCAGAAAATATTCTAGAAATATCTTTAAATATTTCTGGCTTTCTTATGGTTTTTTTTCAAAATTGTAATTTTATTTTGTTGTTCTTTATATATTATTATTTCTAGAAGAATTTTATGATTATATTATACTATATTTTAAATAAAAAGAAATTTAATTAAAAAGAGAAAAAAAAAAAGTACTAAATATATTATTAAATTTTGTCATGCTTTTATAAACATACTTAGTTTATAATATATTAAATATCTTTACAATATATTACATATTATTGCCATTTTTTAATTTATATAAAATTAAATAAAATTAAATATTTTTTTATGAAAGATCTTTCTAATTCATAGACAAGTACAGTTACAATGTTAAAAAAATATAATACCTATAACTTTGCATATGAATTCACTTAAACTACAGCTTCTCCACTGAGTTATGAGTTACACATTTTTTTTGGTTTGGTTCTATAATTTTTGCAGTTTTTTTTTAATTTAAGGGGTATAAGCCTTTCCCATAATGCACCCTCTAGTTATGTAATGTGTGTATTTTATTATTTAGATCTGTTAGCGAAAATTAAGCTTACACTATCATATTAGGTAACATACCATATTAATATACCATACACTACTAGGCGTTCTGAGGGGAGATTCTGTCTTCGAATCTTGACCCACTCTTCAAAAATAACAAGCTTTGCCACAGGGGTGGTGGAGGCAGGCTTAGGTTTTCGTCACGTAGTTAATATCTTCTAGGGAAATCTCGGGTAATGGGGTTGTGAAGGATACGTAGTATGGGTACGTTCACTTATTCTCTTGCTTATCAGAGATACCTAGTAGTAGTTGTACACTTCTTTTTCCTCAATCTTTTCCCCAATTATTTTGTGTCCGCTTTGCAGGAATTTTTCTAAGTTTCCAGGCTCTGTAATTACTTTGTCTTTTAGGTCCTTTTCATTCGTTATTTCTTTTTCATTTGAGAAGTATCACGTGGGTACTGGGTATTTTTTTAAATAAAATGAACTACTTGCAAATATAAGGTAACAAATGGTGTAGCTAATTTTTATATAATTTTATTGCGGAAAGTGAAAATTCATCAAGATGTAAAGCTCCTTTTTACGGACCTTCCTATGTTCTATACTCCATGTCCTTACGGAACCAGGACAGATACTTGATAGTGGCGACCCTCTCTCACAAATAGTCTGTGCCGGTCGTCTGATTGCACCCAATACAATATTTTTACCCAATTTTGGCACCCATGCCTAGATACTGACTTTAAATCACAAGTATCAGTGCCGGTTCTAGCGGTGAAGAGCAGAAAAAAAATTGAGATTAAGTCCTCAAAGTATATGCGACTGTTGAGCAGTCGATATACCTCCACTTTTTTATTTTTAAACATATTATATAATTTTGAATCTGCCTTAACTGCCGCCGAGAGCAAGAGCCTGGGTGCTCCCCTCCTTCTTTAGATCCAAGCCTTTTTTATACTTTTGCTTCTGTAGGTATAATAAATATTACCTGCGTTTTGACCTAGCTGGTGTTACGTTGTTGTCACAACACCGACGTGTGGTACAGACAGGTCATGAAAAGTATCTTTCTTCTTGCCGCAATTGCACGTGTATAGATCGAAAATTTGGTAACACAACACTTTGGTACGTAAAATTTCAACCATATATAAATTCTTCAGACATATACATTTTTACTTAAGCTTCGTAGCATTGTCTTTTATTAATGATTTACTATATATGTATATTTTTTATGACAGTTAAAGGGCAAACCAGCAGACGGCCCACCTGATGGTAGGTGTCTACCGTCGCCCATGGACATCGGCAATACAAGAGAGTGACTCTTGTTTTGCCGATGCGTTGACACCTCGAACTCAAAATTTGTAACAAAAATAAACAAATCTTTAATAAACTAAACAACTACAATAATATTATCATACACATAAGTAAAATAGAGCGCTCTTTGAGAGTTTAATTTATTCCATTATATGTTGTATGTAGGTAGGTAAGTACCAACGTCATCTAATCCGAACCGTAATAGTAACAGATTGAATGTATGCAAATGCAAATTGACTTCACAAACCCGACAACGACGGTTCTAAAGTATCTCGATCGAATATAGTCAGATAAGTAGGTAGGTATTGTATGTATGTCTACATACGCTGTGGAATGTGCGCCATACACATGCAGTTGGTTATAAGTAGGAACATATAGAGGAATCGTAAATAGATTGAATGGATATGTACCTAACATACTTTTTGCCTAGATGTATGTTTATTTTGCAGCATTGCGGCATACAGAGCTCACTCAGTAGGCAGTAGATCATCGGCGTGTATGGCAGGCCATCGCTTGTAATGTAAACATTGTGGTCAGAAGGAATGCATTTAGACAGTAGGTGCTCGAGGATATTATCATGAGCAGTGATAACGTGGCGGCGAGTCCGCGCGCTTCAGTCTGCGACGCGGGTTCGCGTGAAGCGGTCGCGTGTATCGTTCGTATCCGCCGAGTGACGTGCGGAACTCTGTGTTCGCGCTCGCGTACGCGCCGCATTCCATCGTGGGGGCCCTTCGCCGCCATTGGTCGATCCCGCGTGACGTCACTCCTCGTAATGAGGTATTCAACATGGCCGTGTAGCTAGTTCGCGAGTGTGCTTCGTTATTCGTTTGAATGGATTTAATCAGTGAAATATGCCAAGGAGACGAAACGGTGAGATACCCTTGCCCGACGGATGGGATTATGCGAGGGACTTTGATGGAAAATTATATTTCATCGATCACAACAGTAGAAAAACGACGTGGATCGACCCGCGAGACAGGTAAGTTTTTCGAAGAGAAGTGTTAACCCGTAAGAGCCCCATGTCAAAACTTCACATTCCAATGCGATTTTTAGTGTTTTCTGATTTAATTTGTGGACTTTCAGCGGTGTGATCAAAAGTGCATGTCGTATTCTTCATTATGAGTAAGCGGTTAAGAGTAAACATGCTTCTAAAATAGAATAAATCGTGAAAAACAAACTGTTCTTGTCGCGATGCCGTCGCCGTCTGGCGGAAAATATGCGCAACAGTCTCGATTTCACACGACATTCCACAATTGACTAACAACAAATGACCTAAACACAAATTATGGTTATCATTATGTTATCCTTTGGAATTCGAGTTCTGTTCGGTGACTCGTTTTGGTAAGGGGTTCAAGTATTTCATGAGTGGCGTTGGAACGCGACTAATGAGGCCAGAGAACTGGTTCATAGCAATGTTAGACTAAACTGGCGCAGATATAATTCGATGAAGCGTTCGTATCGGGCATGAATGTGGGCCTGTTGTCTCGATGGGGCGGCTCGGCTGTTTCGTAAGGTGCGCGTGTGTACGTAGAGTGCGATGCGTGGAGAGCGCGGTGGGAGACGGAATGCAATGCATAGGCAAGTTGTGCGGTGTGAATGACAGGCCGTAGAATGCGGCCCGGGCCTGCGGCGATGGTCGCGCCTTTCTAAAGCGGCGCACTGCCCTCCCCTCGCGCCTCCTGCCACCGCTCTTCCATCGCACCACCTCATCCAAGTGCAGGTGCTCCACAACACATCCCTATTAAATACCGATCATGTCTAGCCGTATCTATTTACCATAGTATAGCTAAAAACGGCACCTGCGGCATTGTCTTAAAAAGTTGACCTTAAAATGCACCTGCACTTCAAAATATCCATGTCACCGTTAAATGCAATGATGAATTGATAGCGAACAAAAAAGTCTTTAAATTATACTGACATATGTTTGTGAGGAGGTTAAACATGAACAGACATTACGGTACATTCTAGTTGTTCTTCTATAAGTTAGATAAAAACAAGAAATACGATGCTGTCTTTAGCACCATGACCATAAACTGGAATTAAGGTCAAAATATATTTTGTACGTTACTGAAGTTGCTACTCAGTAATTGGTTTTGGATAATAATGTATGTCGAATCACAAAAAGCACCAACAAATCACGAGTATACTAACTACAGAGTGAATTGGCACAAAAAAAAGTTAAAGTATTCTGTTCTCCTAAATTATCATACCCATGAACATATAACTTGATGAGCATATATTATGATTTTACGACTTCAGCTTAAATTGATTAATCCTAAGAAGCAACACTCGAGAGATCTGGTTGCAGTGCGTTGACGCCGTAATAAAATTGAACGCTGATACATGACACATAAAGTAAGTTTCTTATTCAATCATTTGGTAAAAGACATTAGACGAATGAAATAACTATACTCGACTAATATTTTTAGATCATATTGGAGAAATCATATTGATACCTTAAATACCTTTCAATTAAGTATAATACTTTGAATAATAAAAAAAATAATACTTTGAATTCAATACGTAATTTGTTTCCGTATTGAGTGTTATATTTGAAAATAAACTTAAGTATATATCGTGCTAGTGATGATATATCGCAAAACGCATACAAGAAACCGAGCTACTAAGCCAATTTATTAATGCTAAAAATAACTCTCCATGTCTCCAGCGCATTTGATGATATTAACCTTTTAACAGAACTTAAACGAGAAAATGCTAATTGAGAAAGAGTTCCAGGCTGACAATTGAATATTTCTAGAATTCCCTATACTAATTTGTAATGTTAAAGCCTCAAGTTGTCATTGAAATACATTTACGCAGTAAATAACACGACGTTAAATGAATTGTAATAGATCTGCAATGAGATGTTACGTGCGAACAGGGATTTTGTGGTTTTAGCAAACAATATAAATGACGTTAGAATGCGCTTGTTACGAGCTAGAACAAAAACACTATCATTCGATAGCTACGCATTTAAATTGAGGAAAATTGTTCATTGTCTGGTTAAGTTAGGAAAAGTGGAAGACAATGATAGAGTCGATTTACAACCCAGTGGGAATATATTAGACGTGATGTTTGCTGCCTATTACTTTAATTATATCACTCGAATACATTTTCACTCGGTACTTTGTGCGATTCGCATACCAGTTGCGTTAATGCATAATTCTATGGTACGGGTGAAAATCGCTTTGAATACCTATGCGTATTCCTAGGTACATGTGAGAATCGCGACGATACCTAACAGCGTGCAGCGATGGAATGTTTCAATACAAATTTGCATGTTCATGAGCCATAAGATTTGCTTATTCAATATGTATTATGAATCCACTTGTGTTTTAATTCGATGAAATAATGCTTATTATGTGTGTTTCATTATGTTTTAAATTCGCAAGTCTTCGCTTGTCTGAATCATATTTTATATCTTTTATTGGTAACGTAGCTGCTGTCTTAGAGATTGTGTAACCCAAGTATGTGTAAAACATCTTGTGGGTACTTCCCACGCACTACGCACGCCTTCAACCGTAACGCTAAAGGGGCTGGGCATTTTACTGCGTTTCTTGACTCTAATCGAATGGGAGCCCGATCACTTTGTAATTTAACATCCTCATTTCTTTATTGTTTCATCGGTTCGTATTTAAGCAATTAAAATACCGATCCGCTGGCCGATTACAAAAATTACTTGGAGGGATATTTAGTTATTGAATAAACTGAAAATGCTAAACAAATAATTGGTCCGCAGGGCGCGCGACGAGCGAACGCTAAGTAACGCGTACAACAATGTTTACTCTACGCATTCCTCTCAGATAAAGATGTCCTTGGCGGTTTTTTACTCAGACGCGCATCAACTTCGCTTCTATATCTACCGATTTATTTTGATTTTTATGTAAATGTGTCAATTTAAATTGCGGTTTAATCTAAAGCGATTAAGTATTTTATCTTGGAATGTTGCTAATAATTTAAACTCTACCCAGACCTAAAGACTACTTGATTTCGGATGATGCATCCACTGATAAGCATAAAAATTATCAATTTGATTGCAGAAAATGAAAATCGACTGCAACATATATACAATGCGTATAAAATTACGTTGGTTTCAAATTAATCTATAAAATTTTACGATGATAGCAATGCTACTCCCGTTTGTAATCAAAAATTCCTTTCTTATCTCTTTGTCGTCATACAGCAATTTTACTGAGTCGTTGTTAAATTATTTGACATTATTTCTTTCAAATTATCCTACCAAAGATGTTTAGTGGTCAAATAGAGATATATTTTTAGATTCTTCACATCTATAGACTACTTTTAAAACGATTTTACAACAAATATTTACCCAACAATTGTATTTTCAAGTTTTACGCCTACAAGAATCATATACGAACAACATTATATTATATGACGTCAACGCTTTAGGAAATGGAATTTTTGCATGTTTGCCTGCCCAGGTTTTACCAAAATAAGGAGCTAAGATGAATCTCGACACGATAAAGGCCATAAAACTTATTTACTTAATTTGCATAAGCTTATAATAATTGTAGAGGCCGGCCAAACTTGGTCAAGTGAAGAATGTTGCCCATACGTGTTTCCTCTTCGATTTCGGACGATTGATCTACAATGTGAGAATAATCTTTAGGCGAATGGATTTAAAGTTACGTTTTCTATAAAACATGTTAAGGAGGTCTAATAAAAATTAAACTAATTTGTGCAGTCGTGTCGAAAACTTTATTTCTTATTGGAAAGCAATTAACGAGGTACTTAATTAGGTAAATGTCTAGTGGTTTAAATACAACATAGAATTAAATTGTGTATGGAAAGATGGATCGGACTTGTTTATTTTCTTGCATCACCTTACATAACGGAATACATATTAATAATACATTTAATTATATGAATATGGATGGATGATATTGATTTAATATTTAACAAACCATCAGCCATTGACAATTTTTGTTATTTGTTACAAAGTGATAGGTCAGTCATTATAATTCCTGATCCTTGATTTTGTATAAATCATCGGTGTGTTTGAACGTGGGCGAAATATGCGACCATAACTAGGTAACATTCTAATGTCTACCTTGTTCCATAATTGTACTTCGGTATTTGAGATTGTAGTGGCAAAACTGTGTAGGTACGAAGATTGTAATCGTTTTGGAATGTACCACCTGTACGATAAGATGATAGTGGTTTTGTCGCATATTAACAATTGTCCATCGGTCTGTTTGAATGTTTATTATATTACTGTTTTAATAAGAAACATAATATCTCAGTATAAAGTTACATTTAAATCGCCAGCGCTGTTTCCAAGAAACTAATTACAAGAATTTATCATTAGTACCTATTATAAGATTCCATAATGGCTGTGTAGTAGTTTCACAGATATTTATGCCAACGTAGTAATATTATTACTCAATAACAGATCTACTAAATTTTTCGAATAGCTACTAGGAATGTATAGTATCATAAAAAAGTAGGTTACACAGCCAAGAAAAGACGGTTAAGCGCTGCGTAATTGGGCAGGTTAAATCCGCAATCCACTGCAAAACGTACTACTTTTTTTCAAGGCTCGCAACGGTCATTCACGAAACAATGGAAGCGAGGAATTTCGTACCTCAACAAACATCGATCGATCCCATTCATTCAGTGTATACTGTTATCAACTTTGGTTCGTGTTTAACTACACCTTCCGGTACCGGTGCTCTAATATCATGAATAGAACTTAATGCCAAACCTTATGTTTAACTTTCTATTGAGAAAGTATCATTTGTAACCGTGATGGTGTGGATAAACATCGTTATCAGCTATTAGAGGCATTTGTGTTTGGGTTTGAAAGGCGCCACTCTTAATGTGGTTGTTGAATGTGGTATTCTTTTCACTTGTCATATTTTTCATCGAATAATTATTGCGAGTCTTTGTCTATAGCCAAGTTAAGAGTTTAAGACATGCGTGTGTTACTTTCAAAATTAATTAGTTTTATTTGTACTCTTGTTAATATTTCATATACTTACCCTAAAATATCTTAAGCATATAAATTGTTAACATAAACATCGTAGACAAAAGAGACAAATTATTTGCTCTAGATCTCGTCATTTCAAAGATAAACTGGAAAGATTTTGTAATGGTAGTTTCATTTAACCTTGATAAAAATTCCAATGATATTGATCCATCCATCTGTTTATAAACTAAAGAGCTAATTTGAGTGTAAAATAAAGCATCGAAAGTTTGTTAAAATCGTGATGTTCATGATATTGTGTCGCACGCGTCGGCTGTTGGCGTGACAAAGTCGACTGGTATGCACTGTGATTCAGACGGAAACCTTATATATTCGATTCAATGTTTATGTAGTTTACTCCGTCCGTTCGACACTATAATAATGCTTAACCATTCGAAGATAATGAACTTAAATTATACAACTTATAATAAAGGCTATGTTTGTTTTTTAAACATTTTGTTTTTAAATTTCTAAGCTGGGTCTGAGACCTTGGTATACTAACGTGACGTTCGTAACAACGCCACACATTTCTGTTCTCACTTGGCTTTGGAATGTCGTTTGTCAATGATCGAATAACGTGTGACGTCATGGCGTCACATTAGTTGTCTGAGCGCATGCCATCACTCAGCATAATAACCGCTTTTCAGCGATTGCTGGGCCAATTTGGGGGTAAACTCGGTGATCGGTCATGACGTAAGGCGTGTGGAATGTAATACTGAGAGGTTACCTTAATGCTTCGGTTCAGAAATGAATTTTTATATCCAAGTATTGGATCATCCGGCGGGCACGCTTCATCGAATCGATTGCAACTCGTGTTTAATTTGATTGTAACTGCGCTGTACAGATTGTGTCAGCGATTTGGAATGCGAGAGGAAATCACGTTGACCCCTAACACGCTTCCTTTTTTGGAACGGAAAGTCTGTGATATTCCTGTCCCTGGGCTTTGTTTAGCGCATCGCCGGAATACATACGAGCAGTAATAAGTGTGTGACATCACATAATTTAAATATAACCACTTAAATTATTCTGAAATTTACATGGAAGGTTCTAGATAAACAAAACGAAATTGTGAAAACTTTCTGAAACCGAATGGAATGTGCATTAACCGAGCTATGCGGATTAAAATATTTCCCGAGCGATATTAATAGAATATAAGTAGGTGTGAGTGTTCGTCTGTCGGTCGGTCGATATGTGTGAGACAGCGTGGCACCGCCTCCGACCAGACGGGATCCAACTTTTGTTATAATCCAGGATTTGATAATCGGTGTTTGGAAATATTTTTGTGAGCAGAAAAAATATAGCGACACCCAATACATGTCGCAACACTTACGCAACTTATAAGTATTTTGATGATCTCGTGATTGAAGAATTTAGTGATTGACTAATGATAATGGTGTAAAATTATGGAAATTTTAAATCTCCAATATCTATAGCTTGTGTGAAATTTTCGTAATAATTCGTTATAAAATGGCGAAGGAATTGCTTGACGAAATAATCCATAGCGGGTAGCGAGTTTCGCATCTATTTGCGGATTGTTGCCGTACGTTGGCCTTCTGTCGCGTCATTTTCCGAAGACTGAAAGATTCTTATTTAGCTATAGTTAAAATTATGGTATTCAAGTATACGTAGCTTATTTTACTTGCATAATTTTTTACTATAATTCGTCTATTTCGAAAATGTTTGTGTCAGAAAAAATGACATTCCAAAAAATAGAGCAGACAATAAAAAAACAGTTATAGGTCTTGCTTGTCTACTATTCTAACGTCATCGGTCCGGAAATACGAGAAATTCATGACATATCCAAACTGTGCCAAGTATTTCTGATATTATGTAATATTTGTCACTAGTCACTAACGTGAATCAAATCTAGCGGCAAAGCATCGTACACTATTCAGATTTTACTACTTTACAAATCAAGTAATAGCAAATTATCTCGTTATCGATCTTCTCAAAAGGCCAAAACTATAAATACAAAACAAATCATATCGTGACGCAATCAAACAATAATAAGATTAAAAACTAATTAAACTGTTTATTCTTTTATAAAAAGAGCACAACTGGACATTATAAAAAATATTTGTCGTAGAAAAACTTTTAATATTACAGCAATGCCAATATATGTTCATTTTCAATGCTTGTATTTTGCAAAAACCTGAAAATGACTTGTACATTTTGATTGTATTTGTTCCTTTGTCCTCCATAAAAACAATTGATTAAGGAAAAATAAATTCCGGACAAATTGAAATTGGTAATTTTGCACGGAAATCCCTGAATGTAACAAGTAGGTATAAAGGTAGTTCTTTTTTCACAAATCTGATCTATATTTTGGATAGACCAAAAATCTGTCAATTTTTATAAGAGACGTTCAACTATAAATAAATGAAAGTAACACTTGATTCAAATGGTGATCTATGTCCGCCAATAAACATATTTTTTAAAATTTTCACTTACTTCAATTGAATTTATGCACGAGAAATTAAACATATAATTTCTCTTATATGCTTTAGTTAAAAGCAATCACTACACGGATGCAGTAGAGTTTAATTTGAAAGTAATAAAGATCTGAATTAAAACTTTCATTTATTATATCTTCCAAAACGCCGAAGGAAGTAAAACGTCATATTGCATAACTATATAAAATTTGGTTCTTTGTTAAACTCAATTGCGTAGTGATTGTGTGTGTGAAAGTTTGTGTGTGTGACTAGGGATTCCGTGACACGGGTCACCGTTTCCAAGAACGCGACTCGTCTTGACGTCCCGCTGACAGGACTGGTTTTGCCGTTCCACCACGACACGCCAACATTGTAAAACGCGACCATCTCGCTCTCACTTACGGTCTTTATATATCTGTCTCATTGCAAGATGCGCACACGCACGCGCCCTCTGTCCCCTCGCTTCGATAAGCGTAATGGAATGGACGCTTTAGGTAGCTGTACAGTAGCAATAACGAATCTCCATTGAACATTTATCATACTTGCATATATGTTGCTAAACTTTATGAATATTATTGTTTGATCCCATCAGTCTCACGAGTTAATTCTATTTGATTTCAAAATAATAATGGCCACTTTTGTATATTGCATTTGTACAGATATTTTTGTGTAGGTTAAAGTATAGAGGTAATTGCCAATAATAGTACAAAATGAGAAGTAATTTATAGCCTATTTAAGCATAGCTACATGTAGTAATTTAACCTCCTTACTGGATTCCCAACAGATAAATAGGGCGCAGTCGTCACGCGAACGGAACAATTTCAACAGAATCGAAAAACTGTGGTCAATTAAGCGGGAATTCTTGATAACCAGCCACAAACCGAATTCAGAAACCGTTTAATGGTAGTTCGTGTTAAAGATTTTTAAAGCTTTAATCATGCACAAAACTCGTAACAAGTAGAGCAAGTTACTGGCGCCTGCGCACCACGCCCTCGGGCTCCCGGGCATCCAGTACCGGCTATCATTAATTGCTTCTGCTATTATCTGCACCTAGATAGACCACATACTTGTACTTCAAGAACGCCCTTTAATTTATCGTTGCAGGAATGCACCTCCAGCTTTCTATGGCTGAAATTGCCTGTTTGTTTTACTCTCATAAAAAGGTTTTAATGTTGATGATTTATTCTCGCATTCGAGTTAAATGAGAATCGACGATAGAAATGCAGATATGTATTCAATAAGTAATTAATGTGAAGAATCGTGATGGAACTACGTTGAATGCTTCAAGGAAGTAATTTTTGCCTTACAAGATACTGATACAGATAGATTCTGAAGTATAATAATAAAACTGGATTAGTTAGAAAATCAAATATAAGGTACTAACATAAGTATAATTTAGATCTACCGTGCTCACGGTATATATATCATTAAATAACTAGTCAAAATTATCCGGCCAAAACTCGAAATAATAACGGTGCTGGTTATTTTTATTTTGCTTTAATGATAGTAATAGGAGCAGTTTTAATAGGTTCGCCCCTTGCTTTCGTGGGAAGCAATCGCCTTCGAAATATAACGTATGGGAAAGCTTTCAAAATAAATCATTTGTAGATTTAGAAGACTTGACTAACTTTAATATTAATAGACGTTGAGGAACTTGCGCTTAAAGAGTTTGTAAGTATAAGAGAAAGGTCCTGCATTTTTGTCGCGTGAGGTTTTTTCATGGGCGCTCGTAATTATTACTTCAATTTTTTTGTCAATGTTATGTGAAAGTGTATTGTATAGTTTCATTGGGAAGAAATTGTTGCATAAAATCGAAGTAAATGAGATCAGAACGAGTTTGCTTCGTATCATTTCAATTGAACGCTTCTCAGTATTGACAAGAAATAATCATTGTTTCAGATACACAAAGCCCCAAACATTCGCGGACTGCATCGGCAATGAGCTGCCACTTGGCTGGGAGGAAGCTTACGATCCTCAGATCGGCCCATATTATATCAATCATGTCAATCGTGAGTATCATTTTTATTGCCTTTTCCCACCTTGAATCTTTTAACTTTAGCATAATTTTGATTATATATTGTAATTGAGACTTCTTGAGGTCGTGACTTGAAAATATTTCGCTGATGCCTTTTTACTTCTGTATTCCAATACGAAAGCCTTAGTAAATTCTGCTGTAGAAATTCGTCATCATCAGTATCTTAAGCTATTGACTTACTTTCTAAGCATAAGTATCCTTAGAATCTAAAGCATTTTAGGCCACAGTTTACCACGCATATCTAGTGTGGGTAGGCAAACTTGAGACACCTTTGAGGACATCATCGTCTTCACAATGTTTTTATTCGTCGTGAAAGCATGTGATATTTAATTCAGTAATTAAATGCGACCTCCTAAGTAAAACAAACTGTAGAAATCACGAAGTTTTAACAAAAAACCTAAGCCTAGAATCATCTAGTATTATGCTTTTCAAACCAAATAGTAATAAAGAATGCCAGGAGTTGAAAATGGAGGTTGCGCAAAACTGGACGCTTGGACAAGTGACTGTAAACTGCGCTGACTTTAACCTTGGTAATTATGTTAAGCTCAACAGCGAATGAATTATGTCCAATTCCGACTTACAATCTATAAAATAAATAACTTAGACCTCTTGCGCATCATGTTTAAGTTATATGGACTTCGTTTATTGTTATGATGAGTAGGATCTCTTTACTGCTTGAATAGCTTTAATGGCGCTATAGCAGCAGGTTAGTTCCTCATTCCATAATCTTTGCTTTATCATTTGATCTCAAATCATGATCCTATCTGAAAGTTAGTTTCGTTGTCAGTTAAAAAGTAAATCTATCTATATAAGTAAGATTAATATTATTAGTTACCAAGAGCATATTTCTAGTGTTACTCAACTCTAATTGGTTGATTTGGTAAAAGTTTGTTTTAAAATGGTCGCACTAGTCTAAATCAAGTTTTAGTAGATAGAAAAATTCGAAAAGGTTTTTGAAAATAATTAAAATTAGAGTGAGAAGATAGAGAAAATTATTTAAAGCCCATTGGCCTCAGCAAAGTGAGGGCAGCTACTTAATAAATAAAGATAACTTAACTCTTACGAGACAGTTAATTTTAAATATTTTTGAGAGATCAATCAATTATGAATGAGTAATGATTGCTACTTTGTAAACGTTGTAAATAAGAGTAAATTGCATGTTTTCAGTTACCATTAACGAAACAAGAAATATCGTATCGGGTGCAACGAGAATTTATGTCTTTTGGATTATTCAGTACCTTTGATCTTGGTGAAAAATGTTCAACGCGGGGGGCTGATGAGGGGCCCCTGTTGCTTTAGTTATGTTATATGAATTATGGAACAGTTTGATTTATTTCTAGCCTCTACATATGGAGGTTTGGTGAAAATCTATGTTTTTATTGCTGAAATAGAAAATAGATGGCGTTAGTTGACAGTAGTTATTATAAAGTCCTAAACTCATCAATTTTTTTCTCAAAATTTTGGTGCTTGTGAGCCTATTTAGACGGCTTTCGAAATCAGTGCTCTTTATTATAATAGTGCTACAGATGAATGTAGTTGGATTAAGTAAATATACTTCCTGTTGTACATAGTAGGTACAGACGAAACAGATTCTAAATCCATTATTAAACATTTGAGAAATCCTATATTAATATAATAATGCAAAAAAACAATATCTCCGACTGGTTTCTTGCACATACGTATCGAGTCGAGTGACAGGTGCTTTGTATGAGTAATACACAACACTATATACGAGTATAATATCTTATGTAATAATATGACAGTACTTTCGAATGTTCTCTCTCACATTGTATACTTAATTTTATTAGCGCCATCGTAACTGTGTCTTATTGTTTTGTCAAAAATATAGAAAAATCGGAAGTAAAACTATAGCTATTATTTGAAATAAACATTTTCTATAAGAAAAAGTTATAATAAAAATAGCATTTTGAACTGTAGATCCAAATTATTATCGACTTAATCTTCCAAAAATATAAATATTGGGCAAATATTTTCCATATCGTCAAACGTAACGATTGATTGTGGTATTTTTCCATGATAGATAAACATCTTCAATGTGACTTGCTCACGTAAATTTAATAAATATTTGCGTACTTTATTACTATTGACTCTTAAACTAAGGTCATACAGGTTTCCAAATATTGCCTCAGCTAGGGCTTTGATGATTGTCTGTCTAATTGACAGCAGTATTCAAAAATAACGAATTTTTGTAAACAAATTTTCTTCCCGTTTTTTATATTAGAAAGTTTTCCAAAAATTCTTAGTGGAGGTTAAGATACCTAAGGACTTTCTCCTAGTAATTTGGATTGTTCGCAAATACTCGTATTTGAGTTAGTTATTCTTAAAATTCAATTTTGCTAATAGAAAGCTACACAATCCCAGAGCATCGCTATCATTTGTAGGGTGACCTTAATTTTTTTATTATCATTAATATTAAAGCGAAGAGGAGATTCGATAGTTATCTAACGCAAGAAGAATTTTCCATACTGGACTGGTATTTCCTGAGATTAGGACGTTCAAACAAACAAACTTATTATCTTTATAACAGTAGATAGAGCATTATAAAATAATGACATGTTTTCATTTCTCTGAGGTTACTTTACACTATAATAATTATCTAGTTGACGCTCTAGCTTTACCGGTCTTTTTTAAATGTCAATTCTTTTTCGTGATATACGGATTTAAATTTAACTTTTAAAAATGAATATTCTGGCTTCTATTGGTGATATAAAATTTCCTTATATTAAATCGTTTATTTTTACATTTCTATTTACAAACTTTTATCCCAATTTGTTATATCACTATATCCTGTCCCGTCACGGTCGCCAAAAATAGCTAAAGCTCCTTAGGATGGTTGTTAAGCACTTTAAAAATGACGCAACTTTTAAAATTATTTTAATTGACAGGTATTTACATTTAATAATAAATATATACAAAGAAAAATTTGTTTTTTCTCATCGAAATGATAGTTTAAAATATAATTTTTTTTAAACAATTTAAATGTAAAAAAAGAATATTATTGTTTGCTATCCGACCCGCGCAACTTCGTTCGCGTGTTGCTCCGCTCCTATGGGTCGTAGCGAGATGTTAAATAGCCTAAGTTACTCCTTGTTACATCAGCTATCTAATAGTGAAAGTTTCGTAATAATCGGTCCAGCCATTTCAGAGATTAGCCGCAACAAACAGATAAAAAATGTAAAAAAAGGTTGTTGTTATATGCACTTAGTAAAAAGCGGTTATTTTAGTATTACAAACTGACACTCCAATTTTACTTATTTCTATGGATATTAACGGTATCAATTCCCAAGTGTGTATCTATTCCTTAGGCTTGTTTCCAGTAGCATTGTGTGAGAAAGACCTAAAGCTAACACAAATCACGGCGTAACACCGCGAATAGCTTACAGACTGTGTATAAACTTCACGGAAATGGCATAGATGTATCTTTTAGACTTACTGATATTTTAAATGTTTACGGGGTCGTTCTAGTATGACGTAAGCATTAAAGGGGGGGGGGGGGGGATGAGGATCTGCATGGTCATTTTGTCAGCGATAAAAAGTAACTGAAATGATAATACCCCTGCTCAGAATGATGAGGGAGAATGCATGTATTAATGTTTATGTACGCACGGGGTTAGGGCTTTCCTTAATTTTGCTGATATGGGGGGTGGGCGGATTGATAATTGCAAAAAATCTGTTCATGTTATACACTCTTTAGATTTGATAAAAGACTCAACTATAGCTGAGTGGGTTTTATAGAGTGAGTTGAAGCTCAACATTTATTGATTCAAACATGGATATTCGCCAGTTTTTTTTTAATTTAATTTGTGTCCGACTCCGAGTTGCTGAGCTGAAAATTTAAAGCGTATTTCATAAATTTTTCTTAGAACTTTTTTAAAATACTCCTGGATGTTTTTGGTCTTAAGGAAATATATAATAATACATATATATATAATTAGCGTGTCCTACATATAAACTGTTTGAAGTAACTTCCACAACACTGTGCTCTGTGCTGTATAACGGTTACAGAACATTTCGCACGAAACGCACGCGCATTCCTATGCATTATTTATGAACGCGGGAGCTTTTCCGCCATTTTCTGGATTTTTTGAACGACCACCGCGACATATTACCGGGGGGTCTTGTTAAATTATTTCAATGGATATATACACTCTGAAACCTTTTAAATTTTCTTTCGAAGTATCGTTTTCTGACCAAAATTTCTCTCTTCATGAAATAAGTTTCATACATTTTTATATTACTATGTATCCCAATAAACATACTCTCGTTATATATATTTTTAAAAATTGACTCCCATTTATTCCATTTATTCATACTTTTAAGAATATACTAAGTAATTTGATTTAGCTTTAAAAAATTCAGTACATTAGAATTTAAAATGAAATTTAAAAAATATTTGAACTGAAAAAATTGTACAGACTTAAGATTTGTTTTCTGAAAAAAAATCTATATTAAAATTAAAAAATTTTAAAATATAAAAATATTGAAATTCCACGAAGTGTTTGAATTTAAAATTACTTTCTATCCCTATTGATTTAAATTTTGAAATGGAATTTCATGTTTGATGGTATTTCTAAATTTCCATCAAATGTAATTTTTGGATTACTTAAAATAAAACATGACTTTTAGAAAATCAATTATTTGTGTACAAAAATAATCAAGCGTTCGATATCCCGTAGAAATTGTTAATTTTTTTTAGGATATAAAGTAGATTATGTGTTAATAAAGTTATAAAGTATCTGAATGCCAAATTTCATCGAAATCCAAGTAAGATTTATTTATTTGGTGTTGTCATCACATTTATTACTTCATTACCTAGCTAGTAGTAGTATTTTCTAGATTAACAGTTCTATATTACCATTTACCTTAAAATGTAAATACAATTAGTAACCATATTGCCTTGTAGGCTAATTTAAATGAACATTAGCGTAAATTGAATCCTTATTTACGGTGTCTCTACAACAAGCGAGTACAATAGTATAGAATCAGCAAGTTATTGTTACTACTTAAATTACACATTGTTTTGATTATTTTTTTTAGGAATTACGGTGTTGATATTTAAGAAGTGATACCACGTAAAAATTATACAAGCCAACGAAAACTCTACTTAAATCTTGTGAATTGTTAGGTGGCTTTATATTTATTTTATCACTTACACATTTTTATTTCATTTATTTTGTAAAACCACAGCTCAAATTGCACAAATGTTTAAATTAGGTAAGATATACAGTAAAGAAAATCGGTATATGTACAATTATACTATTTATTTATTAAGCAATTATTAGTTATCACAAATTGTATCATTAAGCCCAAATTTATACGTAGTGGTAGAAGACGAATGTTTTAGCTCAATTGACGTATGTCAGGTAGTGGTTGTAATTGCTTGCAAATCTTGATCTACGTGAAAAAGGTTTTATTATTGAAGTTAAAAAAACTTACTAGCCCAAATTTTACTGTCTTCCAACTTGTTATCTAGGAGTCCACTATCTCCTGGTTCCATCATCAAATCAGTTCAAAGTGTAGTAATGTCGTATTGTAAGTATTATATAGTACGCACCGAAAGTTGCTGAGAAATGGCTTATAAATTTTTGACGGACAATTTTAACACAGAACGTTGCTGAGTAATGGCTTACAAATATTTGATGGACAACTTACACTCAGAAATTTGCTGAGAAATGGCTTACAAATGTTTGACGGACAACTTTTACACAGAGCGTTGCTGAGAAATGGCTTCCAAATGTTTGATGGACAACTTTCACACGTAATGTTGCTGAGAAATGGCTTACAAATTTTTGATGGACAACTAACACATAAACTGCTGAGAAATGGCTTACAAATGTTTGATGGACAACTTTCACACGTAATGTTGCTGACAAATGACTTACAAATGTTTGATGGACAACTTTCACACGTAATGTTGCTGAGAAATGGCTTACAAATGTTTGACGGACAACTTTTACACAGAACGTTGCTGAGAAATGGCTTACAAATGTTTGATGGACAACTTTCATACGTAATGTTGCTGACATGACTTACAAATTTTTGATGGACAACTAACACACAAACTGCTGTCCATCTAAAGCCTACGCCTACTTTTGATGGACACTAACCAAAAAATTCAAGTCATATAATTAAAAACTTGTAAAAATAGATGATCATGTTTCTAATAACATTTAAAAATCAAGTGTCATCCGGAAACACGTAGTTGGTTTTATTTTGCAAGATTTACGATAGTAGCAAAAATACCAATTGAGTAACGGGACCCGCCTGCCTTGAAGAGGTCCGGGTCAGCCACTGTTTTACTATTCTTACATTACTTTAAAACTACGTATACTATAACGTTTTAATCCACTATGCTAATTTTAGCTCAATTCATTACCTTTTTATAAAAGTAGTTCAATATTAAAATATTTTTTTAAGTTGTTTGTTTGACCTTCAAAATTTGAGTCACTCAAAAGTCAAGCATATCAACATTATATATGGAGAATGTTTTAATTTTACTGCTTTGTAATTATTGAATTGAAATTATAATATCTTAACATTATATGGAAGTAAATATAAATAGTAAACATTAAAAGCTTTAAAAGCTGAACTCTACGATCCAATGTTATTTGTGTAATAATAACATTGGATATTTAAAAATATTGTCTTGTCATCAAAATCCTTTTTCTGATTCAGTAAGACCACAATATAGTTGTTTGATATTTTACATAATATTAGCAAGGTTATTGTTTTAAATATATTTAGTAGCTATTATATAATTCGTGGCAATTGGCGATAATTGCAAAGAAAATAGTAAAAACAACAACTAAAACCGTTTATTCCGTTAACAAGGGTGCGTTCAGAAATTATAATTTTTCGACTTATTTATAAAGCCAAACTCAGATAATAATTTTTGAACACATAAGTTTGATAGGTATGAACAGTTTTTAAAGGAAAATGGGGAACCTTTGAAACCTTCCTTGGACTTTTACAAATATTTCAAAACCAAAATTAGCCAAAGACAAAGCTAGGATTAAGTGAAATACACGCCTTATATTCTTCATATTTTTATTTATTCTAACAGAGAAATAAATATACCCTTTAAATACATTCCAATATTAACAAGAGCCCATAAAATAAATCCAGAATATATTACACAGCATTTCCAGTACGTGTGTTAACTAGGTTTAATTATTTCAATTCGTTAGCTCTTGTTCTACTTGAAATACGCCTGACTCGACCAGCTAAGTTTTATAGTTCCTTCGTGTTCCTAATTCAATACTATTTTATTACTAAATAAATTGTTGTACAAGTCTATTTATTTATTCTGCTTTAAATCTACTCTACAATCTATACTTTATTATGTAAAGCTGAAGAGTTTGTTTGTTTTCTTGTACGCGCTAACTACTGGTCTGATTTGAAAAATCCTTTCAGTGTTAGATAGCTCATTTATCGAGGAAGGCTATATATATATATATGTCATCACGCTAAGACCAATAGGAGCAGAGCTACACGTGAACCAAGTCGCGCGACTCGACTAGTTGTTTGTATGTCGATAGATGGATTAGTTTATTTATAGTATATGTAATTATACATATCCTCCTAAGGCTTCCTAAACATATACATGGGTCGCTAGTCACAACGAATTTCTGATTTAAAATAATAGTACTCCATGTCCACATTTATCCAACATAAATTTGAAGGTTTTGAAAATTTGCCTCCAAAATGGGTAATTTTATACACAACTAGCGGACCCAGTAAACGGTTTTTTGCCATATAAATTTTAAAAAATTGGGGTGGGCCACTCTTATCACTTAGGGGTATAAAAAAATAGATGTTGACCTATTCTCAGACCTACTGAATATGCATATAAAATTTCGTAAAAATCGGTCGAGCCGTTTCGGAGGAGTATGGTAACTAACATTGTGACACGAGAATTATTATATATAAGATAATGTTTATATTATTAGTGTCCATATTTTTATATTTAATCATGGATATGGCAATCAACGAAATATATAAACAATATGTAAACTTTTTAAATTTATTCTGGTAGGTAATAAAATTTAAGTGTTTAATTAATGTATACTTGATTTTATATTTACAATATACTTAAGATTCTTTAGTCCTATTTTGAGCTGTGATGGGTCATTATTTATATTTAATGCAAGCGCTCGTTAGTATAATTATGAGGCCCTATCTCAGTTAACCCATTTCGCCTGGAGCTAATTTTTTGCATAAGTACCCGCTTGTAATAAGCTCTACAAGTTTCCTAGATCTTGATAGTTACATTTTTCCCACTTTATCTACTACAAATCGAAATATACGGTCATTTATTTTTATAAGGCTTATAGGTCATGTTATTGCTTATGGTTATATTTTTTAGTATTTCCTATATTTCAAAAATTGGCAACATTAATAATTTAGCTTTAAATAATCATCTACTTATGTGCTGCTTAACGTTTCATTTTGAAAGCAAAACGGTACTTGAATTTTAAAAAAAATTTAGTTGTCATTATTGCCAGTTATAAAATTGATTTTCCTTTTTAAAATTATCTGTTTTTTAAATCTAAAAATTTATCTTTTTAATCTGAATGACCTGGAATTTGGATTGGATAAATCAGATAAATTGATAATTAATTTTCTATTTTTGTATTTTTTTTATTTAAGAAAGTAGATCAAGTACGCAATTATTTTAATTGGACTTCCAAAATTTTACAAATTGTCGTAATAAATTTTGACTTTCATTTTCAAAAAAGTGAGCGTTATACGCAATATTGTGTATGTTGGTCATGTGTCTCCAATTAAAAGGCAGTTGGAAAAACAAATCGAAATATTGTTTCTTCATAATAAGTAATATGTAAATTAATTTCTGACAATAAAATCAAAAATGTGTATTTCCGTTAAGAATGACCTATCAAAATTAAAAAAAAAATTATACTTAAAAAAAAAACAAAATTTGTAAAAGAAACGAAAAATTTCATTTAAGTCTAATCTAAAATTATTAATTCTTACTCCTGTAATAAAATATTAATGCAGACTGAAAGCCTGACTGAGCAAACTATATTTCTAAAATTTCGAGAAATTGCCGTCAAAATCCTAGCAACCCGGAATATATTATAGATGGCTCATCCACTTTGCATAGTTAGTTTACAGCCTCCAGCTCTGTTATCTAGGTATGCAATCTCCCCTATACCTATTTTCTGCATATGCCTGCAATATTTATGTGGTAGCTCATACTTTACTGCATTAAGGGAATATTCATGTTTTCGCTTGCAATTCGTCAAGCCCTATTACGCTACTTATCTAGAATCTACACTAGAATAACCCTTCGTTATTTAATGGGGATTGAATATTTTTCCTTTCTGAATATATCTTTAAGTAGTTCTTTTCAATGTCGTATCGTTAATTCTAGCTCCAAAATTTTTGGTTTAATTTTTCAGGTACGTTGTGGGTTCAAAATCCAATTACTGGACTGCTGACATGTACACTCTTAACAGAGGCATTCTAGCTTACTTTGAGGGGTTAAGAATACTAGTAGAGTGCAATCCAAACTGCTAGAAATCTGTTTTTTTACTAACTTAACAAGCAGAGATTTCCCAGTGGTTGAGACTTCAATGTCTTACTCGGGAGGTCTGAGTTCGATCCTGAGTTGACCGCTGACTTTTCTGAGTTATGTGAGGTTTAAGCAATTAAATATCACTTGCTTTAACGGTGAAGGTAAACATCGTGAGGAAACCTGCACTCCTGAGAGTTCTCCATGTTCTCAAAGGTGTGTGAAGTCTGCCAACCCGCACTGGGCTAGCGTGGTGGGCTATGGCCTAATCCCTCCTCATTCTGAGGAGGAGACCCGGCTCAGCTGTAGGCCATTGACGGGTCGTGATGATGATGACTAACATAACAGCAAATAAACTTGTTAGAACAAATCAAGGACTGTGGATGGATAAATTACAAATAACTTATTTTTAACGTAACTTAGACATTGTGATAATTTTTTAATCTATTAAAATGTAATAGATTCTTATAGAGATTTTACTCTATAGAAAGTTTTTTTTGGAAACGTATATTTAGAGCCCTTTGACCAGTTTTTCTTGTACCTTTGGCATCAAGTTCACTATGACTTGAAATTATATCTCGAAAAAATGGATTACAGATACCACTAAAGTTAAGTCGATTATTAGTTTATCATGTACTCGTATTTCAATCTCAATTTTTATCTATAACAGCGTTTTAGTGTCATCTTGTGTGTGGTCGAGTTTAATAGCTTTTCCAAATACAGAACTCGATCGTGTAAACTTTGGAAATATAATGCGCCTCACGTTGGGCTTTAACTTTGATATCGGTATTATTTATTATCTGTTTGTAGGTGCCACTATTCGTTTAGAATATCTAATTTGTTCGTGGTTTAGTCGCACGTTTTGTTTAGAATTTAAAATTATGTTTTTTTTATCGAGTGAATTAAAAATATCTTCTCTGACTTTGTAGTAGCAAAACGATGGTTATAATTGAAACAAGGGTCTAAAACTCAGGAACAATCCAATAACTTTAATTAATACAAACTTCTGTATAGAGAAAGGTGCAAATACAGACTCTATGGCATACAGTAATATAAGGACGATTCCTCTACTTCCTCCATAATTTAAAAAAATATATAACAACTGAATTGAACCAAGTACCCAAGACCTTAGGGACAGCAGAACTCCTATTAATTATGCATATCAATGGTACAGTAATTTTAGGATGTCACTTCTCAACCTAGATGCAGAAATAATGTACTACAACTTTACTCCATTTAAACACACTCGACTATAAATAGTGAAGGCAATAATTAAAACAAGGCACAAGGGCTTAGGGATAGTATACGTTCTAATAATTCAAAGTCCTATATGGAGAAATGTTATTTACCTTTTAATTAATTCTGTATATTTAAGGTTCAAAAATGTATATTACTAAACATACTGACTATAAATTGTAGTAGAGTAAAAGGCAACATAGACATAAGAGAGATAGAGGCTTAGGGATAGACTCTGTTCTTTTGGAGAAAAATAGTTCAACACTTAGCAAGAGAGTGCTTCGTGCCTGTGAAGGTAATTTAATCCACGATGCTACTCTTTTGACAATTTGTGTAATACCCAATCATATGTGGCGTTGTCCCGTCGCCCCGCGTTCGCCGCTAGAAAGTCCTAATGGTGACTCCAAAATTTGTTTGTAAACTTCGTCTATTGATCTAAAAACCTGTCATTTGCTTGCGAAGTACGTAGACACTACGCAACTACGCATGGTTTTTGCGTTAGTCGAAAAAGTAAATATTGTAATCAGGCGACATTTTGTTTCAACGATTAATTAGCATCCTCATCATTAAAGTTGTCTCGATGAGTCAACTTGCATTTATTACCGGCTAACGGAAGTTTGCTCGGCGGATTAAATTCTTCAGTATTAGAATAAGGTGATTCATTTGATGCTTTATTATTGTCTCTTTAGTATCCTTTTATGTTAATTTTTTTCTTTAACATTTTTCACTTTTAATTGGAATGTTAATTTAATAAATTTAGTATATCGGTACTAAGATCTAGAGTTTATATTTTATAACTTACTAGCGATCAGTTACCCGGCTTCGCACGGGTGTATAGTAACGCTTAAGGGCAATTTTGATCTACATTAAATCGACAACGTATCTGGTAGCTGTAGACTATCCTAAGGAGATAGACATATACCATCCCCAACTTTTTGTAGATCTTTTTAAGATATACAATTTCCTAGTACATTATTTTGACCTATCTCGTAAAGTTTAGCCAGTACGGCGGTTGTGATGACACAAAAATACATCACATTACAAATCTTTGAAATTCCAATTCTTTTCAATGAATTCTTCGGTTTTACTTTAATATAGATTTATTATCATATCCTCTTGAATGATTCTGTTTATTGATAGAAAAAACTGTGTTAAAATCTGTTGTGTTATTAAAAAGATCTAAACGCACAGACAGCGGGAAGCGTCTCTGTTTTATACTATATAGAAACAAATCACATCTCCCAATATGGTATTGTTCTTTATGTTTGTATGAATTATTCAGTAGCGGTATTAATTAATTTTTTATAAGAAATTTTGCAAATTCGCATGTCTTTTGCGTCATTCATGCCGGATAAATAATGTTTTTCTATTTTTTATTGAAAGGAATGCGGTCATAGATGTCTCTAATACAAAAATATGTTAATGTTTAAAGTCTTTAATAATTTGCTTATGTGCTATTATTGTAAAATGATGATATATAGTAGAAAAGAGAGTTCTTTTTGTATCTTCTTCTGCATAGTTTTCGTTGTTATTTTTTCCATCATAAATAAGAGCACTTAATAACTGGAGTTCATAATATCTATCACATAGTTTTAATGATTGAAAGCTCAAAAATGTTTGTCATAAGGTTACCTCATTATTTCTTTACTATAAATCACTTCCTGATTTGAAAACGTTAATTATGTATCTGAATTATTCAGAAGGTATGTTAGATTGATGGTAGCTATCGTCTAAGAAATCTAGTGTTATCTCGGGATAGATCATCTAAAATTCAAAGCCAACTAATCTGCATCTTGAGGAATGAAGATTGTATTTGGCATGTATAGAATGTCTTCCTTTATAATCTCATTAAATTCTAGTGATTCCTTCTGAAATACAGTTATTTACTGTTACTTTAAAAAATACATCAGTAAGTTTATAACTTTTTATTATATTACTGCAAAGATGAAGACTAGCTGTGTGAGATTGCATACGTATGAACTTTGAACTGTCGTTGTTCACCTTTCGTTGTTAGTCTTTCAATTTAAATCTTCTTAACTCTCAGTAAAATGGAAGTTAATTCCGTAAGTTTAACTATTACTTAGTTGTGAGGATAGTATATTAGTTTGATTTTTATCAAGAGATGGTTCTATCTCTTTAACACAGCTCGCATTTGGTGGTAGTATTGGTTTTTTCTATATTTGGTATGTCCGCCTGTTAGTTAGTCTCTTTTCCGTCAGTAAAATGTAATCTCACGCGTTTCTTAATAATTTTTAAATTATCATTGAACTGTGGTAGAAGTTCTCATCCTATATTGCTAATATTAATCGTCAAAAAAGGCATTGAAACTTCATTATCAGTGATTGCTTTCTGAAATCTTGTACCTTCAAGCATTCTTTGGTAATTTTTTAATACTCGTTTTACTGTTGAGTAAAAAGTTTTTATTATGACAGTTTACTGTAACTGTTATATAATGTATAGATAGTCAATAGTGATTGTCTCTAATCTGATTTGAGTGGCAATCAGTTAGCCCCGGCCTTGTCAGAATTGAGCATAATAATTGAAAGATCGGCGCACTTTGGATGTCACGCGGTGGGAGGATGGGTGAGGAATGCAGCTTCCATAACAGTTTTTTATTGGCGAATAGATTTATTGCGAATATATTGGGTATGAAAGGGGTCAATTTTACATCTATTATGGATAGTTGCTGCTTGTCTACTGTATCATTGATTTTGATATTAATTTTTCAAAATATTACACTTGTTTTCTATCACTTGTTGATATAATTAAGCTTACTTTTGCGTGCTACTTTTGAAATGATTTGTATATGAATCGGCTTATAATAAAAAAACTGGCCAAGTGCGAGTCGGACTCGAGTACGAAGAGTTCGGTGCCAATACTTGGCAAAATAACTTGTTAAAATCACGTTTGTTTTATGGGAGAACCCCTTAAATATAATTTTTATTCTGTTTTTAGCATTTGCTGTTATATGGGCAACAGAAACATATTATATGTGAAAATTTTAACTGTCTAACTATCGCGGTTCATGAGATTCAGACTGGTGACAGCCACAGATTCCCGTTTTTACCCTTTGGGTATGGAACCCTAATAGTAGAGCAGCTGAAACTGTATAATAAGTAGATCATCTGAATTTTCTTTAAAAAAATTATAAATATTTTTATAATATAAAAATCAATGATATAAATACTCCGTCGGTTCTGTAAAAAATTTTTGATATATTATTTACAATAAAAGCTACGCGTTGTTGTAATCAATACATTAATTATACGCATAGTTATCAATTTCACTACGTAATATTTATCAATCGTACCATTTTTAATGATGATAATTTTCAGCAATACTCCGAAGTGAAATTTTATGCAACACATACAAATTCCATTCAATTACAAATATTTGCGATTGAGATTTCCTACGCAAATAGCATTCAAAATGTAGGTAAACAGGTTATATCAGAAATCGTAGTAATAGTACTGCAAATGTGCTAAATGGTTGAATTTGAGATTTATTATCAGACGTTTTTAAAATTAACTCATATTTTTTTTTAAATATTGAAAGTTCAAGACAAGGTTAACCACATTTTAAGGGATTTACGAAATAGGGCGATTTTGTACGCAATATTGAGTGATTCATATCACAACAATTTCATATCTGAAATAAATTGTTTGATAATTTTATGACGTTTTAATGCACTGCATCAAAATAAACGTATTACTAGGCTTCTCTCGCTTCCATGAGGTGTAATTATTTATAAAGCTAAAAATGTGAAATATTTATAAAGCTAAGAATGATGAAAATTATTTTCTGAGAAGATAAGATGAGATGTGATGCGATATGAGATGTATTTGATGAATAAGTTGCATGTTTTTTCTGTATAGAGCCTTTTTTTAACACCATTCGAATGATATAACCTTTTTCTTTTAAAGTACTAAAACAATTACGAATATATTTAATATTCAGATACAGATGTAAAGCCAAATAAACGTGACACATTAAATGGCTGACGTAATATAGAGTTTAAAAAATCAATAAAATAATAAGGTTAATAGTTGGCATTGTGAGTAATATGCAGTCAATCAGTCTGGTATGTACGACAAATACCAAGTTTAATACAAAAGGTACTTTTTATTAATATACTAAACTAGTATTTTATATTTGTGTCAAGTTCCTATGGGTCGTTTGGCCATGATAATAACCAATGACCAGATTAATATAATACAAAATATATTTTATCGTTTTCTTTATATTAAAACTGAAATAAGATGTGATGTGATGAGATTCGATACGATGAGATGTGATGAGATATATTTGCTTAGAAGATAGGTTGAGATGTGATAAGATTTATTTGCTGGTACTCTCTCTTATTATTACATATATCAACTTGTGTTTTGTCATTGTATCATCATTTTATCAAGTTCCTATGGGTCTTTTGGTCATGTTAATAATCAGATTGATGTTAATGTTTTTTAAACAAACAATGGATTTAAAAAAAAAACTTTTTTTCTAGGTTAAAGTTTAATGAAATTAGTTGTGAAGTGATGAGTTGAAATATGATTGGATGACATGCAATGAGATAATTTCAGCCGTTAGTTAGTCCAAGGACTCATCACTTCTCATTTTATTCCTTGGGATAAGATGCGAAGTGATGAGATTTGCTAAATTTGAGTTGTACGTTTGTTTTTAAATATTTTTTTAGTTCCTGTTGTTAATTAAATTGAACAGCATGCAAATGCTAATTATGTATAACTATTATAGTGTAAACTGTGTTGACAAGATCTGCTTTTAAGAATGAATACTTGTCAATCGTTTAATATCTATTGACTCATGAATGCTTAAGATTTCGATCACAAAAATTACATCAGAATAATCGAAGGTCAAACAATTTCTAGTTTGTATTTTGCCCAAACAATCACTATCTGTTATTGTTCGGTAGCTCTAACAATCAGCGAATGCCTTCACGATGATATTTAGATAGTCATTTTATTTGTGCAATAAAAATACTTTATGTTTGTTTATTGTTGACGTAAATTAGGTGTTTTTACAATGTTACCTTGATAACGTCATTGTATATCTAATATAATCTAGATTAATATCATATAGATGTAAAGTTTGAACTTGAAGTATTTATTGGACATATAAGGACTACTTGAATTTATTTTTTGAAAAATAAATATTAAAAATCTATGCCCTTTTCATAATATATTCATAATTAATAAATTTTTTAACCCTAAAAGCTAATTATATCTTCCTCTGTTCTGATCTAGTTGTATTTAAATAAATAAATCATAATACTTTTTTATAAAATGAGTAGTAAAGGTTGCAGTTATTGAGCTGAAAGCAAATAATATAAATATACTTTTTAATTTGTTTCTGTGGTTTTAAGTGTAAGTGTACTTCAGCAGAACTCATTATGAATTGCTGGAATAATTAATATAAAAGAATCAGGATAGTATAAAAAAATAGAGCAACGTATAAACACATTATGTATATTCTTTTACTTGGATGCGTACAAATAACATTTTATTTTCAATATATCAATTAATATCCCGCAGGAATTCAGAATTTTTCTGGGATAAACAGTAGCTTATGTGTTAATCCGGGTTTTAAAGTATTTGTGTTCTAAATTTCACTAAAATTCGTTCAGTCGTTTTTGTGTGATTGAGTAACAAACCAAACATAAAAATATTCAAACATACTATATAAACTTCCACATTTATAATATTAGTGAGATTTATGAAAAAATGTATACATATTACGTAAGTAAGCAAGTTAATATGCCGTTGCCTAATTGCAACGATCATGTGATTCGTGATAAGCAAAAATATTTATACGTAATTGATATTGTATGGTTGACGTTTCATTTACGTTCATTCTAAGTAGGTACTTGATAATTGATTATGATTGGTGAGACATTTATGCCGGTTATATAACCGTGGATTTCCGATGAAATGAGATTCCGTCAGCAAGTCTAGGAGATCCGAAAATGGCTTACAAAGATGGCAAATTATGGTATCCAAACCTGATTGAAAGATTTACAAAATATGAGATATATTAGCAATTTAATTACAATATAGATTTTGCCCGGTAGATGGCGCTGTTGTCAAGGTTTAATTTTTAAAATATTTTTTAAGGACAAATTTGAGTTATATTCCTTAATAACTCAAACATATAAGCTTTAGAAAATTTCATAAGACGATTTGGTTATCGTTCTCGTATTAGTTTCTATCGTGTTGTATAGATGTCGCTACAAAATATTGACAGCCAATCATAACGCTTTACATTTGGAATTGGTTATTGCACACTGGCATGGTGTCATAGACAATGTTAGGTGCGAGCAAGAATTTGATACAATCATTAGATTAGAGCTTTCTTTAAGATTAGATTGAAATAAATTATTTTTAATTTTAATCGTATTCATTTTTCTATTACAGAGGTGACGCAGCTTGAAGACCCGAGGCTAGAATGGCTCAGCATACAAGAAGCGATGTTACGGGACTACCTCCATACTGCTCAGGAGGCTCTCGAGGTCAGTTTTTGATAAGAATGAATTAAATTAACTAATATTCAATTGCGATAAACATTATTGAAAAATCGATTATAACCACAACTTATCTAAATATCAAACATTAAAAAGCAATCTACAGTCATAGAACAATTTGAAATTATCCATGATTTTGTTCTCATTGACTTTGATATCCATTATTTGATATTAAATCTTATTGCATATTATATTCTACTACTCGGAATTTCCTGAGTATAAAATTAAATCTCATATAAAATTTCATAATGATCTGAGAGTCATTTCGCGTTAAATTATTTTAAAATGAAGCGTCATTTGCAAATTACTATCACGTTCAAACGATACTTTAATTATATAGTGATATACTACAATCATTATTTTTTATACATAAAATCGTGTTTTAATTGTTTATTTCTAGCGTGCATAATTTATTACACCAGCACCCGTTACTCCTTAATGATAAACAAAATATATAGCTCCAACGAAACTTGACTAACATTCAATTAAGAGTCCACGTAAATTTTTTTACCCATCCTTATCTAAATCTTGGACCAAAACCCGTTCTACCGCTCAATGGATCTTCGAAAGTAATTGATTTTTAGCAACGCTGACATCATTTTCTCGTTTTGGATGTCATCTGATATCCTTAATTTAATGCAATTAAAAACTTAAGCTTATATGTATTTGAAATAAACATCAATCTTGGTAATGATGTAGTTCATATCAATTGTGAATCACATTCCCTAACAAAATATAAAACAGTCCAATAACAATAGCTCAATGTAAAATAGAGAGAAAATGTTTTAGAAGTATCTAGTTTTGAATAAGAAATAGCTGTAGATGAAAATGTAGTTAAAATTAAACACTTTAATTTCCCTATAGTTCTAAATCAGTTAAAATTAGATGATATCAAATTAATGGGCTATCGTTAATGCGTACTCAAAACTACATTAGGTGATTTGTAGTCTTGGGTGGAGATAACAAAGGAATGCGATGGCTCTGATAGTAGAGATAAGATAGCAATGCTTGTATTGTTTTCTATTGAGCACGCAACAAGATATGAAAATCATATATGAGTGCCGCTTAAAGAAGGACAAGATGATAAAAATAATTCATTAACATCATTTGCGGGCAAGGTTTTATATATAGAGGTTTAAATTATTATTCTCCAGGACAGTTTTGTTTTCTATAACGGTTAATCTAACAGATATACAGCTTCTATCTTTGGATCTTTGAAATCAGAAAATGGAAAATAATTAATATTCCTTTAAGAGTACGACAAGCGTGCTTAAAGGACTTCCTTCCTCATTCCTTTAAAAGTTCCAATGTAGTTTAGGATGAAAAAAAAACCAAATACTTTTCTTTCTACTTACTCTTTAAATGCTATATTTTAGGATTTGAGTTTACAATTTCAGATTTAACTACTTCCACTTGAATAGCAATTTTCATACGACCTCTATATGTTCGCAATATTTTTGATTCGTTTACCTGGTTTCTTTGAATTGAAAATGTTCAACAGATTTGCTAAATACCTCACGTCCGACGTTCGCTCCGAGAATCCCGTTATCAAATAACATATCTGCATTAGTTTAGTAAGAGTAACATACGTGATCGAATTTAATATCTATCATTATTATTTAAATCAAAACTGGCTAAGCATGAGTCGTCTGCAAGAAAGGGTTTCGTACCAAACACTACTATCACGCGATATTTTAACAGTTTTCAGAAATACTTGCCTAGGCAGTTTATAAGCTTAGGTGTTTAAAATTAAAAGTATAAGTATTTTTTTTTACCAAGGAAATAACTATGTATCTATAATGGTATGGGCTCTTTAAGCCGCATATCAAAGCTGACATGTGTCAAATCTAGACACGTGACCTAACCTGGATCTGTGATAACCTTTACTGACGTCAATTGATCGACAGTGATGTAAACAAAAAGATTTGAGTCAAATGTGTGCTTGACCTCCGACCCCTTTACAGATAAATGAAGTATGTGACCCTTTGGCCTTAATCCTATCATACATCTAATCAAAGCTAATTTGTTATTTGATCTTTCTATTGTATTTAATTTAAATGTTAGCTTATTTTATTAATTTATATCTTTAAGTGATCTGACCGTCAATTGTTGCGGTGTAGGTCCAAATTCTCCCTTTCTCTTGCTATTAGCTTCTTGTTTATCTTTTGTACCATTTATGGTCTATTATTATTTTGTAATTTCTTCTCCTTCATTTATATTTTAAAGTCTTGCATCAGCAGTAACAATGTTTTCTTGTCGATAATGTTTATGTACATATCTTTCTAAAATCAGATTACTCCTAAAATGTTAAATTATTCGGACAGTCTGTATCTACACTAGTCATACTTAAGGAGTATACTAATATTTGCTTATGCCGTTTTAAGTGCTTCAGTATAACTTAAAGAAATTTAAAATCTATGCCAGGGGTTTAAGGTTCAAAATTCCATTATGTTTTATTTAATAATGTTACCCAAATTTCGCGTAAAATACGATAGGAATTTGCTGTATTTCGACCGGAAAAGCTTCACATACCAACGTTATTATATTCCACTTTGTCGGTTTACAGTTATTCCTACAATACCGATTCGCACACATTGCTAATAAGAAAACATCAAGTTTTACTAATTTTACTTTCCCTGACTTCTAATATCATGAATACTTACTGCGTCTAATATCGAGGTAGTGGAACAGTATCTGTAAACGTTAACCAATCTTATAAATTGAAGGCTAGTACGCAAAATGGTTTAACTAATAATCATTGGAATTGCTGATCTAAATAGGAATAAGTAACGTTGATGACGGATAAAGTCAGTGTTAAAGAAGAAAAGATCAGCTCTTCTATCCGTCTGCTAATTTTCCTAGTGAATCTTTTTCTTGGTTTTAACTAAATAAACCGTAGGATTTTTAGATTAACTATAACAGTTACTAATTACATTCAGTTACAAGACGATCTCTTACGCAATATATATTATACGGATATAATAAAATATAAACATTGGTTTCAGTGTTGTCGACCTTCGATAGGCTTAAAAGTTGTACCAACCTGCAACCTGTTTACTAATAATCTTGTTACGACAATTTGCACTGTCAACAAAACAGTGAATTTGCCTAGTGTAGCAAATGTATTAATGACTATCTAATCTAATTTGAATATCTCTACCTTATAAGAATTTATAAAACTTGCGTTAGGTAATCGAAAATTCAATAAAAAACCTTAAGAAAAATAATTGTAGACAGACTGTTTCGACATATCAAGTACAACATTGCTTTAATTCCAACAATATTTGTTTTTATCTATTTTATAAGATATAGACGTCATTATGACATTCCACAGAGTTTTCACTTAGCTATAATTAAGTCTTTCACTATAGAATATACTTCTTCCACGTCTACGTCTCTTTATGGCAGTACACTGAATTCCTAAACCCATTTTAACTAGTTTGTAAACTTCTGGTAGGATATTGCGTTCCGTTGCGTGATTCAATCACTCGATAACTGCTCCAGTTCGCCGTAGTGTTGGTTCCGCGAATAGACGTTGTGTCTGCCAGCATATCTGCTTGACGGATTAATCCATATTTATTTTAAAATATCGCTTTGGAATCAGGATTAGGAGAAATGTTAGGACGTTCAGCTACGGATGTTGATAATACATCTAAATTTGTACTTAAAATATCAAGTTTTTCCATTGGACTAGCTGATAGTTTAATTTCAAATACAAAGATAAACTTAATCGTCTACCTAGATTATAAATTATAGAACAACCATCCAGCATAAGCAATAGTCAAATATATTAGAATGTATTTCAAAATATTCACAGGAAATGTAACTGATAGGTATTTTATCTATAAGCGATCGACTAATTATGTAAAACATAAAACATATTTCATTTATCGATGAAGGTAACTTTCGATACAATCTTGGAATGTTCGCAATTTTTGGTTGCTGCTTGACATAATTAACATTAGCCGACCTCGGATGACATCATCTAATAATGCGAATAGAATAATTTACTTTATTTATTGTTATGTAATCACGAATGCGCTGGGTACTGACCTGGCCAATAAAACTGAAGTAATAGCCTATTACTGGTCCGTAGAGCAAAGGCCTCTTGTTGAAGTTCCTAAGTGGATTTATTCCTTAAACTCTTTGATGACTGCCAGTAGTGTGAACGAGATAATGAAATATCATCCTTGATGAAGTCATTATGTATAAAATAGACGTTAAATTTGTTGAAGGGGTTAACTATTACAGTTACTTTTTAGGTAATAATTAAACAACCCATAAATGATTTGCTCCAAAGCAAGATGTAAATAAAAAATATTACGCCCACTTTTTACAAGTTTATATTCTAGACAACGCATTCATTTTTATACCTGCATACAATATTACAATAAAATCCTTCATAAACTACTTAACATGCTGAACATATAAATTCAGCAGGTAATCTTACCTAGTCTAGCACATAGTTGCACGGTAACACCATGGCCAATACGTGGAGGCATGCATACCAACAAAATTATATCAACCGCTATTCAGTTATAATTCAGCCAATAACCGTCCTTATGTCCCCGCATTAGATATTCAATCTCATAAAGTCTGGTTACAAAGAAGTTTGTATATCGGACGCTTGCGCAAGGAAGATGTGACGAGGTCCTTGTAGATTTGGCAATGCTGACATTAGAGTGAAATAGTTCTTGGAATATGAAATGATAGTCCACTGTGACATAGATTTCATAATGCCGGAAATTTCTGAACTCAAGATGCCCGTTATTCAACTAGACGAATTTTATGGAATAGATATTTGCAAGTTTTCGAAAAAAGTTTATTTTTAAATCTTCTCCCAAATTTTTTTTATAGCGCAAATGAAAGGAAAGTATACTATTCATCTATCAAAGAAAAAAATTAACCAAATATTTCAATAATTAATGTCACTGTAATTCAAAGTAGTAAATAGAGTCCAGGTACCGTTCTAACTCTGGACACCCTCTTGATACTACTAATTGTTGGGATACTCTGTACAAAAGGATTTTATTTTAACTTCAACGCTTCCTAATATACAGATATCATAAATACAAGAATAATGTGTGAACACGTAATATTTTATAACACCAATTTAACCCTTTTCATAGAGAGGGTTAAAAGATTTCGCGGAAGGCCCTTCATCTCTCGTTTCTACGAAAGAACGCGCGTGCGCACTGATATCACATTATGACCACTATCCGGTTACAGAGGACCATAAGTATGATATATGTGACATAATTTTATGGAGTTTTACGCCTAACGGAGTTTGGCACTTTCAGATTTAAAGCTTTTCTAATATGCTTCTACTTTTACGGTTTTAATAGTTGACTGAACTTCTTCTTGTTCATCTTCTTTTATAATTTGTAAACAAGTGTTGTACTATTCCTTGGTCATATTTATCTGTTTTTGCTTTAATGTTTTTGCTTTCGACCTCAATAAAAGTCTTAGACCAAGGTAGGATAAACTAGTGTTTGTCAATGTCAAAGCTATTGGATTACCATATAGACAAAACAAACTGTAAATTAGCCATTATTATCATAATTATATATATACTAGTCGACCCACCTGTCTTCCCCTGAGTGTAATCATCAATATTATTATTATATACAACTCCTAAAGACACGGTCACACAACTCGACTTCAACTCTTTTTTTCTTGATAAAACCTAGCTTATGGCCATTCCTTAGCTTTAGTCTGTCTATCAAATTTCATCAAAATCTATTGAGTTGTTTAAGCTTGAAAGCGTAACCGACAGACAAGGGTTAGTTTCCTATTTATAACATTGGATTGGATATTTGGATTCCAATCATCATCTGCGTCATCTGTTGTTGTATGAGATGTAGTCTATTACTCAGTGCAGCGAAGTTCTAGATAGATCTAAAACGAATAACAATGACAAATAACAGATAATTTTATTTATTACACTTTATGCTAGCTCTACATAATTACATACAGTTTGTTTCTAATTGAATAAGGCAAGGCTTGTTTTACGCTTCCATTTTGTAATTTGATCGTAGTCAGTTTCGGGCTAATGTTGATATAATGATGTCACCCTTGTTCCTCTACCTAAACGAGCCTATATTTATTTTTTATCTCGTCATGCCGGATGATATGTCATTAGAATATTTAAGCGCTTACCATGATGCTTCATAATTATATATTTCTGTGAAATGTTTTGTTGAACTTTCTAGCTAGTTGCTATTAGATAAGTAGCTACTTATTACTAGTAAGTAAGTAGCTACTTACCTAGCTGATGCTAGATTGGTCTAAAGTATAGCTTCAAATTATGTAATTATGAAAGTCACCTGGTGTCAAATTTTTCACATTAGATGCTTCTTCGTATTCTTCTTCTTTTATTTGAATATTTTCTGCGAATAGTTCTAATCTTGCCAAAGACAAGGCTATTGGTGATGATAGCCCAAAAGAATCCAAAGAAAAGTAAGATGCTGAACGAGAAGTGGCTAATGAGTTTAAGATAATATAGTATGTAGTAACAAATATCCGAAAATATCGAATTAAAAATTATAATTACGAAGATGTAATTTTGTTTGGTACTGACGTACTTACATGTATGTAATTGTTGTACTTGGAAAATGATTATTTGCATAATGATTATTTACAAATTAGATTAGGTAAGTGCTGTGTAAATTACTGATAATGCGGGTACTGAAATTAAAATAATAGATTTACATACACATACAAAATTTTATGAGTGAGTGAGAGCAAGGGCAAATTATTGTAATAGATTTTGGTTTAGAAATAATAATTATGATACTTCTTCTTGAGGATGTGTCGGACGGAATCTTATTTTCTGAAATATTATCCCTTTCCACTCTCGCCGGACCTTCGAAGATATAGACCATTTTGGAAATCACTGGATGCACGGTATGTTTACAGGGCACGTCGTAACACCAACACGTGTGTTTCCAATGCAAATCCATAGTTTGCCAGGCGTTGAAAACTCCTTGTGTCCTTGATTTAAAGATGCAATTATTCAAATGTCCGCCTCAATAAATGCTAATACATATTTGATTGCGCACACCCTGAATATTTTGAGTGGATAACAACTAGTTGACTTTGCTTTATGAGTGCTTTAACCCATGGTTTGTACTACGATTGAGGCCTTCGCTTCACCTCGATATTAAATAGTGTATAGCCAAATCTTAAATCAGAGATCCCTAACGTTTTGCTTCATAGCCAACTTTAATTTTGAGGTATTTCTAATTATGTAGAGCAAAGTTTAAATCTAGTACACAATATGTTATGTTTGTGTATCCGTTTTCACCACATTTTACTCAGTTGCAAAGTAAATACGTTCATTGTGTTTATTATATAGAACTAACAGCGACATCTATTGTTGATTCACTGAAGAGTAAGATAGAATATTTAATAATTTATAAAAAATTCTTTCGTTTGTCACAGAACTTCTTTTAAATGTCTGAATTGATTTGGACAAATTTTTGTTTAAGTCCCACTGAAGTTAATAGATGGCGCTGGAAAAGGCTGATGATATACTAATGTAGATGTGTATTTTCGTATGTTTATAATGAATAAACTCATAAACTATTGGATTGATATCAAAAGTTATTTCACCATTATAAAGCTACATTATCCCTGAGTAACAAAGGCTATATTTATTACTGAAAAAAATTAGGTATCCCTACTAAAATCTCACTAATGTAACCCAAGGTGCAAAAAGTTAGCAATATAATGTCTTTCATCGCATGCTCTGCGGAAACTATTGATTATAGAACAAAAAAATGTTCTACAATATTAAAGAATGTATCAAAACCTATAAAAAAAATCACGATACTATAGTCCAAATATTGTAATTATATTTTTAGGCGCTCCGCCTAAGTCTCGGTTCCCAGAAGTATGATAATATAGTTTTAACCTCTCATATCTTTTTGTTACTAATAAAGTTTTAATTTCGAATCATTAACAACAATATCCTAAATTGTTACTAATATAACTTTTAATGCGCAACTTTTGGATATAAAAGCCAAAATCCGTTTAAACTTCCTCCAAAAATACAAGACAAAATTAAAATTCTAAATTCGTTTCAAAACCAGTTCAACAGAAAACATAAACAGGAGTACCAAAAAGGTAGCAATTTGAACTTTTGGTAGTTTTTGTTGGTCAGCCTCTAATTATTGGTTGCTGGATTGCTTGGGGGCCCAGGCTCAACATATGAGAGGGCGTTTGTTTTGCGTATTCAATCTCAGAAGCCAAAATTACTATTCAATGATTATAAGGAATCATTTGAAATTTAATTTGTAGGTGATGATTAAATTGCAGACTACATTTGCAAAATTCGGGTATCTGTATCAATTAGTACAATTATATTTACCACTAGCTGGTCTCAGCGAAGCTTGCTACATATTTTAGACTAGGCACAAATATTAGAAAATATCTTTTAGATCTAAAACGTCTATAAACTTAGTCTGAGAAAATTGGACTAAAATTAGCTTTTCTCTATCATCTTATATATTAATACGTAAAGCAAAAAGTTTGTGCTCCTTTTTTTTCTCTTATTTTTTTTTAATTATGCATAAAAATACATTAAATCAATAAAAAAACAAAGCATATATACTGTTTTGTTTATTGTTAAAATAATTTAAATTAATTATGGTCGAAATTAGACCACAAGGTGACCACTAGTTTGCTATGAAGATATAAAACGTGTTACATACAATTTCCAAAAAAATATGTTTAAAATCAAAAAATAATAACCTAACAGGTTAAAGTAAAGGTAGAATAACGACAAAAATCATGACTAAAATTTTATTATTTTTGTGGTCAAAATGTAATTCTGGAAATACATTTCTAAGTAAAATTAGTAAACACTGTATAGTATCTAAAGAAAAAACTTTAAACCTTTGTTAAAAAATGCAGCAATTTATATCCTCAGTTTTTATTATTTTTATCCTAATTGTTAGGGTCGGGATGGGATCGCCTTTTTGCCTGAGGCCAGATGTATGATGGAGTGGGTTTAGCTTCTGTCATATATCAAGAATGAGTAAAACGAACAGAAGGGCAAAACAATTTATTAAATTCGAAAAAACATTTTGAAGACTTCCTTGGGGCTACTCGGGGTTTACGATCAACTCTTATTGCGATTCAAATTACGACAGATACGATTCGTGAACTGAATCGCAATATTAACTGAGGTTTTTCAAACTTTTTTTATTCCTTGTGTAAAATTAGCAGCATTCGTACTTTATTTTATGTTACAAATTAATTCTATACTAATATATAAAGTTGTAGAGTTTGTTTATTTGCTTGAACGCGTTAATCTCAGGAACTACTGGTTCGATTTGAAAAATTCCTTCAGTGTTAGATAGCCCATTTATCGAGGAAGGCTATAGGCTATATATCATCACGCTACGACCAATAGGAGCGGATGATCACGGGCACGAAGTCGCAAGGGTTGGCTAGTCCTATACAAAGAATACTTTTTATTAATTTTTTTTCTTATGACCGAAAAGAATCACCTCAATTTAATTTCATTAACTTTGAACCTTGGACTTCAAAGATACAAATTGAGATATTGGCATATGACAATCCGATTCAAGTCAGTATTTTTTTTAAATCTACAATTATAATTAACTTGGAAGAAATGAAAAAAATGTAGCAGTTGCGGGAAGTCGATTATTTTAGCATTTTTTCCGAGCAAAGCTCTTTCGCGGAATCAGACGTACAAATGTCACCAGATGCTGGAAGTCAAGGTCAGTCATCTTCATTCCATTTGACTTACTCATTTTCATTTGCTACTTTGATTTTTTTTCAATACTACAACATAAATATTATTTATTATTCATGTATCTAGTAGGTAGTGTTTACCTTTATCTACATCTTCACTGCGCCCTTTTTACCCGACTACGGCGAAGTCAAAAGGAAGGGTTATGATTTTGGCAGTCTATGTATGTATGTATGTATGTTTGTATGTTCCACTCTAGCGCTTATACTACTGAACCAATTTTCATATTTGTGACATAGGCTACAAAAATTTTATGATTTTTTTAATGACGGAATTTATACCTCAGATTCTAACCTCGAAAAAAATTAAACTTACCTGATTATCACATGTTTGGTATCAAAAGAAAGGTCTTGGCGCGTACATCAGAAATATGTATATATATGTTTTTGTTTATGTCAACATATATGTTTGAAATGCGGTCCTATAGTTCGCGCGTTCCTGTCGTTTTAGTTATTTACTCGTTTAAGCAAATAAAAACCAACAATACGTTACAATATAAGATTCTAAAGGTTATCTCGATCGAGAAACGGAAAACTATTAAATAAAAAAATAAAGTTTAAAACTATAACCCGACTACGTAAAAAAGTGGTCTAAAAATCCTTTTGATCTCGGTTTCTGTCTAAATTATTTTCTTGTTTCATCGTTTTTAGACCACTTATTTACGTAGTCGGGTAATAGTTTTTAAACTTTATTTTTTACTAAAAAAAAGATCACCTCAGCGTGTGTAAAAATTAAAGTAGCTTTACCTCAATCTAAGATCCAATTTTTGAAAAGTCCATTTTTCAAGAGTCGTCAGCCTCCACATATGATATGAAGACTATAAACTATCACTTCACTGAGGGATCATATAAAAGTAAAATAAGTCCTAGATTCCAGTGTATACTCGTAGTCTACACACTATGTGGACAACATACTATATGCGCCTGATTTGCTTGGCTAGCAATATTTTACGTTCAGATGCAGTTTGACAAGTTTTTTTAGTGATTTTTAAAATTGTCTTTTTCTCGGTAGTTTGCTTCATTGTTGAAGGTCGTGTCCACTCTGGTCCATGGTTTGGGTCACGGTCTGTATGAGCTTTCTCCAGTCACCTGGAGGCCTGTGAGATTGGTAACTTAGTCCGACCACCGTGTGGGGAATCGGCCTCTTATTCGTTTCCCCTCCACTTTGCCAAGCACCATCAGCCTGTCCAGGCAGTCGTTTTAAATTCGTCTAATGTCCGACCACAGGTTTCCTTTCATTTGAAGTTGTTTTGAGCAACTTTGTTTTACAAAAGCAACGAATTATGTTCTCGGCATAACATGTAACAAACCGGCAATAAATATTAGTTATGATCCAAGTCTGACCACCGTCTTACGCTCCGGGTAGATGGAGCCGGTTCCTTGAGGTTTTTACGACTTTCGACTGTCGATCTAAAATCATATAATTAAATGGTAACACTGGTATTTATTGCATACTAGCGGTATCATCATTCCACCATCTTTATATATTAATTCATATTTTCGTCTTTCTCCCACCCATTGCTTTGGCCGAAATTAATAATCACTGACATTCCGAAATCTTTGGATTGAAAATAGATTCCAAATTTAGATTTTCCATACAAAAATTTGAAGAATCAGGTCAATTTAGTTTGAAAATACTTTTGTCAAACTGACGATGTTATAATCATCTATTTATATACATATGTAATTATCGATATCAGATATTTATGTTTCCAACGCGGTTATTGACTATATTTATTATAGAGATGAACTTGACAGGTACAGGTAGCTGAGGAATGCCTGGGGCCTGTGACACAGGTTTATGCTCGATTCACATAATTGTATATTCCATTTACGTCTCGACCCGAATCACGTGATCTCTACTAATATTATAAAGTAAAGTTTGTGAGCTTGTAGGGGGGTAATCTCTGGATCTACTGAACCGATTTTGAAAATTCTTTTACTAATAAAAAGCCACATTATTTGTGAGTATCATAGGCTAAATAGTAACCCGAAAAATGAGAAGACCTTTTCCTGGCAGTCGGATTTTCAGAGTAAGTCGGAGAAAAAACGGTCGAACAAGAACGTTTATTACTAACGCTGTCTTAACTATGACATATGATTCACTCAGCGAAGCGAGAGCGAGTCGGCTAGTCTTCAATAAGGAAGGTTTCGTTATGAAATTACTCCTGGATTCAATCAAGACAGGTTTAGGTGTTTTTACTCATAGGCCTAATCGAAAGCTAGTTCTATTATAAACGAGTCTATCAAACACATTAACATAATATAATCGATACAAATCATCTGCGCCGGCGCATTAGTCATCATCTGTATATACTATATACTTATATAGGCAAATTTAAATATTTGATTATAATCTTCATGATGAATATGAACACATTTTTTATATATAGATCTATTTTTAGGGTTACGTCTATCTGTTTGCTTTACATTTGAACCAATATTCATCCTTAACTAGCTGACCCGACAAACGTTGTTTTGCCATATAAATATGGGGTGGGCCACCCTTATCACTTAGGGGGATGAAAAATAGATAGTAGCCGATTCTCAGACCTACTGAATATGTATATAAAATTTCATACAAATCGGACCAGCCGTTTCGGAGGAGTATGGTGACACGAGAATATTATATATAAGATAAGACGTTTTTTTCCTTTTCATATTAAAAAAAAATATTTTGATGATGGAAGTCTAAAATTAAAATAATATGTATCTTAGGCAGGAATTTGAGCAGTGCCTGGGGCTTAAGACCCGAGTGCATGTTAACAAATTTTAACTAAGCCAGCAATAATATTAACACTGTATAAATATATTTATGTGTTTCTCATTAAGTGTTACATAACATTATGATGTTTTATGTACGAAACTTACAACACAGCTTACGCTGCATAACACAGCTTTATTGTCGAAACGGTGTTTTTAAAATAAACCCATAGAAACTAATCTGCCAATAAAAAGATGATTGATAAACGAAAACGTTGATGCCGGAAAACAAATAAAAAAAAATAAAAAATATTTCAACCTAAAATATTAAATTATTCAAAATACATCAGTACTCCAATATAAGAAAAATAATTTTCAGAAAATGTGTATATTTTTATTTACGTGAGAAAAAAAATAACGGATTCTTATTCGGAACTGCCATATTCTTCCAACTCGCACTTAACCAGTTTAGTTATTCATGGCGCCGTTTGATTTTCCCGCTGAATTGATTTAAACTTTGTCCAGTAATTGTATTGATTCGATTATCTACTGACGTAAAATGTATAATTTCGACATCATGTTAACGATCATTAACATTTTTTTACATATTAAACACTTTTATTAAAGATTCTTTGCGCCCGCGACTGGGTTTTTAGGGTTCCTTTAATAAAAGAAGGAACCTTTTAGGATCGCTAGATTTAGGCTAGGATAGGTCAAGACATTCCTCAGGAATTTGTAGAGGTACCAAGTTGAAAATACTTAAATGTCTTACTCAGGTAGACCGGTCTGAGTTCGATTCTGGGGACACACCTCTAGAGCTTTCTGAGTCATGTTCGTTTTAACGGTGAAGGAAAATATCGTGAGGAAACCTGCACTCCTGAGAGTTCCCTAAAAGTTCTCAAAGGTGTGTGATGTCATGCCAACTCGCACTGGGCCTAGCGTGGTGGACTACGGCCTTACCCCCCTTCTCATTTTGAGGAGGAGACCCGGCTATTAGGCCGTAGTCCACCACGCTTGCCAAGTGCTAGTTGGCAGACTTCTAAAACCTTTGAGAACTTTAAGGAACTCTCAGGAGTGCAGGAAACCTGCGCGATGTTTTCCTTCACCGTTTAAGCCAGTGATATTTAATTGCTTAAAACACACATAACTCAGAGTCGGAGGTGTGTGTCTAGGATCGAACTCGGGACCTCCCGAGTAAGACTTGAAGTGTCAACCACTGGGCCATCACTGCTTTTTATGTGAATGCAATCAAAAAAAGATACTCTCAAAGTAATCCAAACCTATAGAATACAAAGACCTAGAATCATGTTTAGTCAAAAGCAACGTCTGATAGCACACGTAAAATGAAACATCTGGAAATCGTAAATTTCACAAATAAGGAATTTTTTTTCAGTTGGTAATCTACCGTTACCGACGACAAAGTTAACTTTGTTCCTCAATGCAATTTGTACGGAATCTTAGGTGTGTGATTTGATTATCTAGGCTGTTTTTCCTTTTATTTACTTCATAATATTTATTACGCCATTAAAATCTTAATTGGCTTTTTTTGTTTGTTTTTCTCTTTGAGGTCATTTTTTCTTTTTTTTAAATTTTAATTAGATGTTTATAAAGTAGATCGCAATGTTCGCATATTGATTTAAAGATAAGGACGAATTCCCTCCCCATTTAATACTATGGCATAATTTATTTATGAGATTTAAAAATTTATGACTGATTTTGTTTAAAATTATGGCAGTAACCAATATTAAAAACTTACTCCAAACCTAAGTAGACCAAGCATCATGACACCACACCACAGCACATCTAATATGGTCACCAGGCGAGTTTCGTTTGACTTGAATATAGTTATCAACGGTGTTGGTAACTCTTTGTCATCATTATAGACAGTTCAATAACACCACATTAAAGTACACAAAGTACATTAGTAATTATAATATTTATAGTGTAGGTACGTTATGAGCTTACATTAGATACCAAAACAATCAGAACATTCTTTGACCATTTCAGTACAGATTTATCAGGTTGAATGCGCTTATAATAATAAACACGTCGGCGCACATTACCCTTCATATTTGAACTGTTTTGGTTTAGGGTACATACAGACGAATAGATGCTTACAGTTGAAAAAAAGTTAATAAAGTTATGTGTATACTTGCTATTTAGGCAGAAAGCCGTGCAACGCCTTGATATTGCGACCAAGGTGTATGGCTAAAGGTCTTTTGTATAACTACAATGCTCCTCTTCGCTACCCAAACACTAACTACAGTAAAAAAAAGTAATAAAATTAACATACGTGGACCTCAAGAAGGGTTACCTTAACTACGACAATTTAACACTAACTTCCATGTGCACTGCGCGACAATACCAGAAAGACTGACAGAAACTATCGCACTGTCTACGCGTGTGTTTACTTGAAATAATATAAAAGGAACTATCTGAGCTATTTAGCTAACATAAATATTACTTAATAGCGTTCCGTCTTCACCCCTTCCGCTTAAAAAGTTATATCACAAATTCTAAGATTAAATTAAAACTGTTAACAATTGTATTATGTGATCTGATTCTGTTATATCTTGTCCTTCTTGGGTTTTCATAGAAGAAACCAAAAGGAAGAGTTCTTTGCCTTTCAGTGATTTTATCATAAAAAATAATATAATAAACAAAGATTATATTATTATTATTCAGTATATTCGTGTGTCCTCAGCCTACAGCTCACCACGTGCGACATGCCTCATACTTAGGAATGTATAAAATAAAAGTATTGCTTTGATGCATTTAGTAGAACTCTTAATTCCTGCACTCCAGGTTTGTGACTCATGTATAAGGAATTTAGATTATACTAGTTCCTGGTATTTTGTTAAGGAATCTATTACCTGTGTAATTTCTAGCTAATATCCTTAAGATATATATAATTTATTTTCATATAACTCGGAGATATAGAAGGTATATAAAAAAAAATTAAGGGGGTTGATATTGAATGGACCTTTGGGTAAACGCAACGTAGATACTGCTACTGAACCAATAAATAACTAAACATTAAGATCTTTTACAATTACGACAGGATAAACTAAGCAGTGCCTTGGACTTGTGACCAAGGTGTAGACTTAAAGAGGTCTTCAACACAATTGCAACACTCGCCTCCACTGCCCAGGTTCTATACTAACCTAACCTACTGATATTTTAAATGTGAAAGAGTATTTGTTGGGTTAAGAGCCTTTTAGTAACAAAAAGCTACTTTTTATCGCGAAAAATAGACCTGTTCTTGCGGGATAATATTTTGATTATGATAAACATACTCGTACTTCTTGATATTTATAAATTATTTACAGGTAATTTAATTTAAACGTCGCAAATGTCGAAAGTTTATAAGGTTTTCTAATAAAACGTTATTTTCTTCATAATCTTTATTTTCTTTAGTCAATTGCCATTATTTTCTGAACTTCACTAAATATTGGAAATATTCTGAATTAAAAACTTCTACAAAGTCTGTCATCAGGCTGTATCTCATGAACCGTGATAGCTAGACAGTTGAAGTTTATACAAATGTCTGTTGCCCCTATTACAACAAATACTAAAAACAGGATAAAATAAATATTTAAGGGGGGCTCCCATACAACAAACGTGATTAATTTGCCAAATATTGGTACGGAACCCTCCGTGCGCGTGTCCGACTCGCACTTTCCCGGTTTTTTAAATTGTTTAATTATGACAAACTTATTTATAGGATTGATAAAATCATCTTTGTAAATCAAACAAAGCTATTTAGTCGAAAGATTTCTATAATAACATTGTCTATACGCATTTAAATTTATTAAAGTATTTTTCATAAGAAATTTAAATAATAGAAAACTGTATAGTCGGAATTTTGATACTAGAACTATGGTTAGTATGATAAAGAGACAATTTCAGACAGAAAATATAAATTCCAATCAAAGCAACTATTGCTATACGAAGTGAGTAATAATAATCAGTTAACAAATCGGTTCTTTGTTTAAAATAAATTTTATCGCCTCCGGGCAACACGAGAAATACTTCGTTATCGTACCTTATATTGGAATTTTAAGAGTGGCATGTAAGCCCTATTTTACATACAAATAGCATCCATTACTTATATATTTCGGCGCGTAAGTTGGGCTTAAGTTAGGTTAGGTTATACTAAGCAAAGAATAAAATATATTTAAATGGAATCACCCATAAGCATACTGTCATTTCGTATATACTTTGTAAAGGACCATCTGTATATGTTTTTTTTAAGTTATATTCATTTGTATATTATTTTTATTTTTAAAATTTATGTTATGCACAAACACAGGCTGTAACAGCCTTTCTGTAAATAATAGGTGGCCTCAGAAAATCAGTATTGGAAGCCTTGGAAGCAAGGCTTCCATATAAAAACTTTTTGAGGTGCCATTTATTATATAAGATATAACTAAATGAGATACATATATATATATTTTAAGTTTAATATTAGTTATACTTATAAATTATTTTACTACATAAGCTGTAACAATGGTTTACCTACCTAACCTAACCTAACCTTAGGTTTAAATAGATAACCTGGACAGTGGCGGAGAGTGTTAACATGTATGATAAGGAGCTACTTAAACCTAACCTTTGTCACAAGTCCAAAGTCCTGTTTGGGTTCCCAATAAGCCATAGAGTTACATATTATTGAAATTAGATCTACAACATTTTGAATATAGCTTAGTCAACGAAATTACTTTGAATTTTCAACTGCGACTATGCTGAACTTTTAGCGGAGATCAAATGTGGATATGAGATCTAAATATTGTCAAAATAATTGAGGCAAGAATACAAAATTAAATTCAAATCGTATTTACATAAGTGAATCGATTTGACGTAATAACTTGAAGAATTAAAAAACAGACTAACCTAACAACAAAACGGATAAAAAAAGTTGCTGTAATTTATTTTTTAACGCTATAAGACAGTAAATGGCGATTTATTTTAACTAAAATGACGCCATATTGTAATGATACATTCAAGTCAGTTAGGTTAACTGATAGTTATCTATACTAATATTATAAAGAGGAAAGATTTGTATTTTTGTATGTAACGAATAAACTTAAAGCTACTGGACCGATTTCAAAAATTCTTTTACCATTTGAAAGCTACTACTTTTTGAATTATTAAAACGAACATTCAAAAGATTATAAAATTAAAAATATCAATATGAACGAAAAATGCACGCCTATGCGCCGGCGTGGCTCCACGCAGCACCGAAATGCGGGCGAGCCAAAATGTTCTTGAAACATTACACTCATTTTTTGTCCACTTTCATGTACGAAATGGGAAGGGACAAGATGGGATTCAAAATTTAATTACATAATACTAAAATAATAGACTCTGCATCCCTATTACCCCCTTACAGGATGATTTACAAAAAATATTATACCCGTGGTTCATGACATTCAATGAAGAACCTTCATACTGAATTTCATTTGAATAACTTCAAAAACCAAAATTTCATACTAACTTTGCACCCCCATTTTACCCCCTTAGGGGGTGAATTTTCAAAAATCCTTTCTTAGTACTCCCCTACGTTATCAAAGGAACCCCTTTGCAAAATTTCAAGTTTTTAACCCTTATAGTTTAGGCCCTGCGTTGATATATCAGTCAGTCAGCTTCTTTTATATATCTTTTAGATTACCGAGAGAATATCAAGAATGGAGATGGTCTGTGAAGTAGGAATGTCAAATAATATAATAAGATAATATTCCTAATATAGATTATTATTGAAATATGCAAGTATTTGTATGGAAAATCGATATTACCGGTGACTTAAAAAGTAATTCCAAGTCAGTCTCCGCCCGGTAGCGTTTTAAAATGCTTATTTTATAACCAGCCGTGTATTTTAAGCTATTTAAATGGTACAAATATATGATAGGTATGTTTGTTGATCGTATTACACGATTAAGGTATTAAAGCCTTTAACTTATAGAACTTTGTACTAAGAGTATTAAAGGGAATTTATTATTATTGTGTATTTGGTGAATAAGTTTATTAATTTTATGTTGGGGGTTTGGTTATGGGTCTCGTTTAAAGTATGACTTGTTGCGGTAAATAGAGGTATAAAGATGGCGCTGCTTGAGCCATAATAAGCAATATATTTAATAGAAAATATTAACAGATCAAAAACTGTGCATATTTTCGGTATAAAAAATAACCTATGATACTTTTATTTCTATAAGGCATATTTCAGTAAAATATCGTCATATTAGTTATCTCCGTTATAGCGTGAAAGAAGGATAAACTAACAAATATTTTGCCTCTATAAATTAGTATTTATTTTCAGATTAAATTTATTTTTTAAATATTCTGGTAATTTATGACTCAAACTTTGCTTTTTTTTGTTTCGATTTAACTTAAAATCTTTTTGCATGTTGGTCGAATTTCCATTTATTTGAAAGTATATATTTTAACGTTATTAATTGCCATTTCAACATATTGGTCCATTTAAAAGAAATGTAATCGAGCCAAGATAACTTTATAGTGTAAGAGATGAATGTAGTCATATCAACTTGATGTTTGTAATTATTAAGATTTGAATAAAAATCCGTGTCTGTTTTTGAATACGTCCCTGAATGAGATCAGCAATTTCCAAAATTTTTTGATACTATGACCATAGTTTTCGCTTGTAAATAGACCCCTTTTCTCTATTACCAAATCGCATAATTTCGAAGACTTAAAAAATATAAAAAAGGAAGGAAGAGACCAGTTTTGAAGCTACATATATCCTGACTCGATTCCAAACCGACCCACTGTAACTTGTAATGCACCTTTATAAATGCATGTGAAGTGTTTTGCCATTTTCATGGCAGGTTACCTGTAAAAATGTAGACACTATCCTGGATCTTTATAAATTGATGGTGACTTCTAAGGATAGATAAAAACTATAATTTACTGGAAGATAACGTTGCAAAGTTTTAAGAAAATATTAATTTAATGATAAACCAACATGGATATAATATAGAGATTTGTCATATGACAAATATTTAATGTAATCTATAAGTACTAAGTTTGTCTCCTAAGCTAAAAGTTTGATGATTTATGTTATAGCTCGATCGCAGCGTGACTGTTAAATGTAATGTTAATGACATCCAGATAACACACACTTTTATACATAAAATTTTATTTGTAATATAAAACTAAAAGTTTCTAAATGTTTTTCTGTTATATTAATAAACTATTAAAACTCTTCTTAAGTCAGTCAGTTATTCAAGTCTTAATATTCACCATGACATAGAAAGAACTTAAAAAACTCATATTAATATTTATTTTACAGAAAAGCTTATTATGACAAATTTATAAAATATTTAACCAAGTAAATAATGATCACATTATTTTTTGTATCTGATAGATCCCCGTTTAGGGGATATAAGACAAAACGAACAGTCATATTTAAGACCGACCCTATATCTATATCGTTTTTATTTCCTTTTTAGGGTTAAAACTAACTAACTACCAAAGGGTAAAAACGGCATCCTGTTACTAAGATTCCACTCTCCGTCTGTCTGTCTATCTGTCACCAGGCTGTATCTCATGAACCGTGATAGCTAGACAGCTGAGTTTTTCACAAATGCTGTATTTCTGTTGCCCCTATAACAACAAATACTAAAAACAGAATAAAATTTATTTTGTCAAATATTGAAACCCTTCGTTCGCGAGTTCGTCTCGCACTTGGCCGAATTTTTTAAGGTTGAAGTACTGTGTTAGTAAACTAATTTACACCGCCATCTATTAGACACTTATTTAACTAACAAATAGACCATTAATAGAGACAAAACTATTCTTAAATATGCCAAAATTGATCAAGATTTGTTTAGTATTTTCAGAGTTTATCACAGACAAACATGATACAGAATTTTATATATATGACGAACATTTTAAATATTATTTCGTATCATTTTTACTGATACGGCCTTAATGACAAATTCTTATCTACAATATGTGATTTATTACATGCATGATGAAACTTTATTTATTATATTGCACATTAGCTTCGTGAGTTATTTGATATTGTGTCACTAAGGTCATGACCTTACTTTGATTTGGCTATTTAAAAAAAAAAATTTATAGTTACTTATATAGTATTATCTATATGGGAGCCATACAGTATATATTATGCATTTTAGAGGGAAACCTGGCGGAGACGAAGAATGTCAAAATAAAAACATGATTTCCATATTGTTAGTTTCTTGAAGAATTTGGGGTAAACGTTTTATAGGCCTAGGGGTGTTTCCTAATCAATAAATGGTTACCATGGTTACAAAGTTGATACCTATTGCAATAATTCCACAGTATACTTTATATAATGTCTATTAATGAAAATATATTGAAGTAAAAAGGTTATGTTTTTGATTTCTTTATAGATTAAAATTAATTTTTACATTCAGAATTCAATCCAAGTGAGTGGTATGGAAGAAGATTGGGATAGATAAAGAAACCTTCAAAATTAATTCTTATATTCAAACAATTAAAATTTCAAAGTTAATCTAAGAGATTGGTAAGGAAAAAAATTGGGATTGGGATAGTGGGAGAAATCTTAGAGTTCTTTCAAATTACATTACAGAGATTTGGATAAAAAAAGAAACCTTAGAGATTAATTGTTATATTCAGACAAACATTACTTAAAATTACAAACTAAATAATAGAGTTTAGGATTAAGGAAAACCTGAGAGGAGCGATAAGCTCACTAGTATATTTTGCTAATATAAATGTGAGTTAGTATGTTTGAAAGTTTACTACTCAATCACGCAAAAACGGCTGAATGGATTTCAGTGTAATTTAGCACACATATACTTTATAACCTAGATTAACGTATAGGATACTTTTTATCCCGGAAAAATGTTGAGGGTTCCTGCGGGATAATAATAAAATATGTTTACTGTTGTAAGGGCCAGAATGTCGACTAGTATGATATAAAAGCAATAAGAATACGAAAACAGTAATAAAAACACCTGCAGGAATATATAAATCATTACCGACAATTTTACCTCGTATTCGAATCAAGTTGAAGGCATTTAAATAATTACAACGTACAGACGGACAGTGCTACTGTTGATAAATTATATACTACGAATGATGGAGATGCAGACAAAATGGACGGCTAATTGTCTGTTTTGGTGACGCGTGAGAGAACTTCAATTACAATACTGACTTTTAGACCAATTATTCTTTTGAAAATTTCGAAATGCATTTAATTTATGTGCGAACTGAATATTAATAACTATTATCTGGCACCAACTTCTTCCACAAGAACTCATTCAGTCACTCAAACACTAACAAACTCACTCATTAGAATATATGCTTCCCTACATAGTATATTATAAAATAAAGTCGTTCCTGCTGTTTGTCTTTATATATACTTATTGCTTTTTTTAAAGATAGAGTGATTCAAGAGGAAGGTATATATAATTGCACACGTGCAAAGCCGGGCATATCGCAAGTTATGGGATAAAGTATATCCTATGTGTTATACATGAAGAGCTAGTTTTCTGCATAATTATAGCTCACTACTATCTCACAGGATTTTTGCTTTTTCAATGACCTGGATATTTTTTATCCTAGAAATAAACTAATACTGCAGGGAATAGATGCTTATGATCCTGAAATAAGAAACATTTTAATGAATTTGTGTGTGGAGGTTGGGTAGATTCAATTTTCCCTGGACTTATCCTAAAGCTTCCGTCTACAAAATTGCGAGCAGTTAGTTACAAGTAGCACGATAATTGATTAACAATCTGATATAATCTGTAATAAATAATTCCTGCTGGTATTATTCCACTCGTCTACGAAATTGTGTTCATCGAAAAAACCTTGTCTTTCTGCTATTAGATTGCTATAAAAACCCATGGATGCTCGCAAAAAAGATTGAAGGTTTTATTCATTGTGTTTAAATTAATATCTTTAATTTACCATTAAACTTTTGGTGAATCAATTCTTGTAATCATAATGAAGGATGATCTCTCTAATTCCGTATCAGAAAAAAAGTACTTATAAATATTTCTATGGTCCCATCATATTCATTACAAAGTTAAGAGTAAATTAATTCATTATGAATGCTGTAAAATTTTATCCGTATTTAAATCATCCAGATCTATCGGCTTGAGATTTTTCCTGAGGGGATTTTAAATTTTGGCCTTAATTTTTCACCTTGAGAAAGGTAGAGAAAAATGTGCCAAAAAATTAAAATTCATATTCCAATTTTAGATAGGAAGTAGTTAGGAATTTAAGTTATGCTTTTAACCATCGTAACTCTAAACTACAGCACTTTTACTGTGTGGAATCACTTGACAAACTTTTTCAAATCTGTCGAAAAGCTTGGTTTACTGTGTCCTTGTACATATGTTGTGTATTTCAAATCCATCAGAACTTTTGTATCTGTGATGTTGGTGGTGTGGTCTTCTTTTCTTTCTATACTTGGCTATAGCTGGCTAAATTATAAAGTCGGGTATAGATGTATAGTTTTATTCATACCCAGTGTATCAACGGGCTCAGCTTCCTGCGTGCCTTGAATGCTTTTTAAGAACATGTGCACACCGCATTACACGGATTTTACGACTTTTTGCTTCACCATCAGTATATCTATATATATAAAAAGCAAATACTGGTTGTTTCTAAGCGAATTACTTAAGGAAAATGTCCGTATACAGACTACAGATAATAGAAAAAAATTAACATCTAGTTTTTAGAAAATTTTTATGAACTGGGGACATAACTCATTAAGTAAACGATTGCTATTTTTCTTAATTAAATTTGTTGTTACAAAAAAATTAGAAAAAAATACTTGTCTCAGAAAAATGTACAAATCGTCTATCATGTCGGCTACTATAGCTACTGGCACGTAAGTATAGGTTTGACCTTGAATGCGCCGAAGTCACTATTAGGGACGAGAGTAGCATTTATTTATTTATAAACATTCTCTAAACTCTTTTACCAGTTTATTATAATTATGGACACTAGTTCTTTTAGTATGTATTTTAATACATGTATATATTTTTCTTAATTATATACCTTTTTTGTGGTATTTGAAGTAACCTACGTTAATCATTTTAAAAATGTATAATTGAAAAAAAAATCGATTTTCTTTCACATTATTTTCAGTCATTGATATAAATGTTTCTAAAGTAATTGAAAATGTCTGACGTAAACCACATTTAAGTTAGTTACTTATAATTTCATATCTGACGATTGAGGATCACAGAAAATCGTCCTTTCGTAATCCCCTGTTTCTTCCTCGAAATCTGGACCGATTTTAATATTTATTTCGTTAAAATGCAGTACAGGGTCTAAGCTATGCCTGTACGTTTTGCTTTTTTGGTTTATGTTATTAATAATTAGTATGCTGGATGTTTGCAAATGTAAATAAAACAGTCGTTTTTTTTTTAATTTTGAAAGTTTTTTTTATATTATATTAATCAAATAATAAAAAAAATACAAAACTTACAGTCATGGCAGAGGTACGTTTGTACGTTTGTATGAAAAAAGTGTCGACTGATTTCCTCTTAAGTTAATATTTTTAGGACCCCTTTAGAAGCATAAATTTAATTCTGACTTTTATGTAACATTTTCTTCTGTTATTCATTGAGATAATTTTTAGAAGATTTCCCTTTTCATTAATTTCTTTAAGTCCCAAATATTTGTTGTATTAACTTTTTAACTGTAGCATTTTGCAATGTTAACACTACGTATTAATTACGTTCGTTGAAATGTCAAATTTAATTATTAATGAATTTAAGTTATTTTGTAGAAATCGTTGCCTACAAGAAGCATACAAGTCCAATCCACTTTTTTATAACGGTTGAAATATTTAAATAAGTAAAAAATCAATTATACAGTATGTCTATCAATGCGACGTCTAATCTCTGCGTAGCACAGAAGCCATGGCTGTGTCCTTGTACAATAAATTCAGTGTTGTCATCTTTATTATTATCGCAATATAGATTATTTTTCACTGGCAACACCCCACATTACACCTGGGCTAAGTTAACAAATAAACTGGCTCCCGTCCGGGTGACATTCCTTACTTATTTATAACTATGGGAGGGTCCCAACGTAGTTTCAAATTTTTGTTGAAGAACTTGTTGTTCTATGATTATTTTTAAAAGAATCAGTTAGGTGAGATTTGTTTGTCTCTTCCATGTTCCTGGATAAAATTTTGCAACTATGGGACCCTAAGAATAAAACCTTATAATGTTTTTTTAGATAATTTCGTTAATATTTTTATAGTCAAAACAACAAGATTTGTTCATGGCTCATGACTATGATTTTAAAAAAATATTATTGTTGAATCCAACAGAATTGTTGTATTTTGGAAATCTTTTGTGAAGCTTGAAGGTCCGAGGGAATTGTAAAACCAATATTTTACATTAATAAAGTTACTATTATTGCGATATTCATATCGATTCAGCTATTACTATAAAATCTTACATATTTCTTTTATATTTTCATAACTCTTAAATCCTTTAACAAACACCATTTCAATATCTCTACAATAAAAAGAGATAGATAAACAAAACGGTATTATACTTAAAATAAAACTCAATTTTAGATTAAGGTAAAAAACCTTCGAAGAATGTCACTTAACAAAGGTCGTGTCAGTTGTCAACAATTTATGATCGTGAAAGTCGCATTCCAAGGCTCGGAATGGCCCTACAAAAGGGAATAATATAATAATGTGGTATAATAAAATGACCTGTATTATGTACTCGCAAATACTATAATTGAGTGACACTCAACTCGTGCTCCGGTCACGGCAACACTGTATACTTTTGAGTGATTGTCCGAATGTGTATTAAGGGATTATTTCTGATTGACGTGTAGTCTAAAATAAGGTTTTATTATATACAGGAGCTGGATAGTACCCAGACCTTACGACCCAGCCATCAAACCTAATAATATTTAAATCTAATGTAATGTAATAAATGCTTTATTGCACACCAATGAGAGAATTTTACAATGAATACTTAAAATCTACATTTTAAGGATCTAATCAAACAAAAGGACTAGAATAATAAGTTAATAATAATATGGTATAATAAAATAACCTGTATTATGTACTCGTAAATACTATAATTGAGTGACACCCAACACGTGGTCTGGTCATGATAAGACTATATTTTTGAGTGATTATCCGAATTAATTGAGGGATTATTTCTGATTGATGTGAAGTCTAAAATCATGTTTATCCATATTTAATAAAAGGAACGTTACTCGAAATTCTATTTCACTCTACGTACGCTACTTCACTATGCATCTTCAGGTGTTGTTAACTCTAAAAATATCTGCAGAAACCGATTCTACTCTAAAATGCTTTAGATACTACTCTTATTCTCCTTTTTCTACTCTACTCTCTACGGATACGAATCTAGTGATACAGACATTAACCTTGTAAGTAGCTGGGCCTTGTGACCCATATACAGGTTCTATAGATCCCCTCTTTTTGATGATGATGATGGTGGATTGATGCTACATTAACTTTTGACAATCTTTTGATATAATAACAATAACTTAATTTTCTAAAATAAATTAACTTTAATTCTAAATACTATCAACATGATGCACCTAAAATATAATTTTAAAAAAATCATGTCTGTTCTACAAAATAGGCTTTATTAAATCAACATCAAAATATATACATTTTTTTACAACCGCATTAAAAAATGGACTTTTTCCTAAAGAAATTCTTGTTCTGTAACAATGGGGTTTTGTGGCTAAGGTTATAGGAGAGGGAGAGGAGGGAAGGACCCGTCCTCGACCCTCAAAGCCTCGTATTACACCAGGTTTCATAACATTTCAAACCATTATTACGAACAATGGCTCGTGTAAATTAAATTGATGTTTTTGAAAAAAGGACGACCTTGCAAATACGCCGGGTATTACTAAGGTTGGATTTTGGTATGATGATATTCATAACTTAAGTGCTGACGTTTTCTTTCTTCTCTTACTTGCAGAACTCTTTCCTAATTTCATTCAGCTAAAGATTATGTTAATTAATTTCACTATGTTTTATAGAAAAATACTATATGAAGAGTATGCTGGTGACAGCTATGAATATTTTTTTTCACTATCAACCTTATTTTTTTTTCGAAACAAGAAAGTTTTTGTTCCGTGAATGAAAATAAGAAAATTTTTTTTTTCTTTTTAGTTTTAAATAAAATCCTATAGTGGTCTTATCCATATGCATAAAACTGCGTCGTGGTTTTTGGTTACAATAATGGTTTTCAGCGAAGGCTGTAAAACAAGAAGGGGGAGGGAAGGAAGGACGGGGTGTGCGTCCTCGACCCGACCGGCCTCGTATGCGCATGCGCATTGTTCCAACTTGTGTTGTGTTACTCATAAAAGTATTAGGGTCACCACGTACCATACTGCAACTTATATTTAGCTCTCTCCTGGCTAATTTGCCTAAAACCTGTCTTGATTGATTTTCAAAAATATAGCTATGGTTCTCGGGGATTAATACGGACATACATACATAAATGTTAACTAGTCGACCCACCCTAGCTTCGCACGGGTGTAATTTACCTCTCAGATTTATCAAAAAAATATATGTCAATATTATCCCACAGGAACTCTGAATATTTACGGGATAAAAAGTAGCATGTGTTAATCTAGGTTATAAAGTATCTGTTTGCTAAATTTCATTGAAATCCGTTCAGCCGTTTTTGCGTGATTAACAAACTTGCACATTGACAAAACAACTAACAGCAGAAACTTTTGCGTATTTAATATTTCTTGGAATACTTTTAAATCTACGGCACAGTAACGTAACATACAACTTAAATAATTAAAAAATATGAAAATGTTTGTTCATCACATATAAATATAATATAGTCATTAATAACTATTACCATTAACCAACTTCACACGGTGATGATCTCTTATAACGTCCGGTTTAAAAAAACTATCTTACCTATAACATATTATTTATTACTTACTTCCACAACTCATTACTTGTGCTAATCTATAATCGATTATACCCTTCATATTTGTTATTAATTTTTTAGTTTTCCTATTAAGAAATAATGGGTAGGTGTTGCCAGTATCCGGTCGAGCTTTTGTTTGAGTTGAGACAACACAATGATGTTAAAAGTCCTAAAGCCTATTTATAAGGAACCCAAATCATAAGTACTTAATATCACTATTTTTTATGACACAGAAGAATTTTGATAGCTATTGACTAAATAAAAAAGATGATACTTATGTAGAGCGTGTCGAAAGCGAGACAATATTAAAAAAAAGTAATAGCCACTAAGCAAAATTTTATATAAACAACGTAGTTTTAATCTTACTAATATTATAAATCTGAAAATTTGTATGTTTTGATGTTTGTTACTGAATCTCGGATTCTATACAGTTCACGCAGGCTAAACGGATTTCAATGAAATTTGGGACGCAGATAATTTATTACCTGGATATCACATAGGCTACTTTTTATCCCCTAAAAATTCAGAGTTCCGTTGGGGTAATAATAAAATATGTTTACTATAGTAAGCGCCCGAATATTTTTCTTTAGCTACAATTAAATGTGGTAAATAGCACTCGTGCGAAGCCGGGGCGGGTTGATATAATTTACAAATAAAAAAAACGGACAATTAATCCATTGTTTTCAGAAAAGTTTTCGTCTAGCAATTTACGTATATAGTCCTTTAAGCGTAGCCTAGCAACCCTATAGGCTGGTAACCCGAGATTGTTTTTACAGCGCGACGCGTGCGCAGGCGACGTCGAACGACCTCCGCGACGGACCTTGAAGCGCGTTGTGATTCCATAACATACTAAATATCTACGTTTGTTGCCTTTGCCTTAGAATGCTGAATTTTACGACTTTTTTATAATTGATGTCTGAGAAGTAAAAAAAAATACGCAAAAATATGTAACTTCGAATGTCCATAGAAGTTAGACCTTGAAGGGAAAGATCCCTGAATCCATAACTCTATAAATATTAACGTTTCGTTACCTCTACCTTAGAAACGCTGTGTTTTACAACTTTTTATATATTCATCTAAAATAAAAAAAAAACAACTATATTTTTTTTAAATCTTTGTCTGTCGTGTCACAGTTGTATTGCTGCAGGTCTAACTTAAAATATAGGTTTTATGTTAATTAAATGTTTAGCCCAGCGAAGCTAGAATACAGGGTTTTATGGCTTTTTTATGATTCTCATATCTTGAGATCTGAGATGGTTCAAAAAATAATTTATCCAAAAAATTTAATGTTGTTTGATACGATCTGATATCTTTCATTTATGATTGTATAAAATATTAATTAAAAAACAATTTAAAAAAAAAACGATTTATTTAAATGATATAAAAAGTTTTGTAGGTTTATATATAACTCGGATAAATGAAAGGGGGGGGGGGTTGGATTATTCAAAACAAGGAGCGAGCTCTTACAATTACGACAGGAATCTAAGCAGTGCCTTGGATTGGTTGTGACCAAGGTGTAGGCGTTCTAAGGACGTCCTTTATTCAATTGAAACACTCTCCTCCACTGTTCAGATTCTCTGTTTAAACCTAAGCTAACCTAAACCTAATTTACGCGGCGACGCATAAAAAAAAATTTGGATAAAAATTCTAGAAAAAAAAAAACGTCTTCATGGAGGCATTTAAATCCTATGAGTCGTTTCTTGATACAAAATGTATCTAGGCTGTCAAACGTAAAAAGATTCTTTGAAATATTATTTATTACAAATAATTTTATCTATTATCTTTAATAATACAGAGGAAAGTTATTTGTATAGATATGAAATGCATTCCATGATAGACACACCCGCCATTTGTCTTGCTGCGTGGGCGCAAGTTAAATGTGTAGCTAATTGTTATAAATGTTGCCATAATTAATTTAGTCACGGTCCTAATGGGAATAACTTCAAGATATCTATCATATTTTTGAATTACAACTTATATAAAGTAATGTATATCTTCTTATATAGGAAAGATATGAGAATTCAACACAAAACAATGAAGTCAAATAATTTCGACGTTATAGAGTTTATCGTTAAATGGATCGGCTACTAGAGGGCGCTGAAAGCATTTTCTGCAAAAAAGGAGGTTGTTTTCGTATATAAATGGAGTCTGGTTTTCTTTAGATTTTCGTTTATTACGAGAAAATCTATAAAACATACTTAAACTTTGGTATTTTTATTATTTTCTATAGTCCCTCTTTTATTTACTTGATATTTTGAAAGCTGTCATTCTTTGACAATTCAGATATAATTAAAAAAATAAAACAATATAATAATAAATATGTTATATATTTTGATCTAAAATTTCAAAATAGGCAACATATTTTTATAATTCTTTTTACCTGTAAAAGCTGCTTTATTTGTGGGAAGATTTTATAACTTGCAACATTTATAATATATCACATGGAATCGTAGATCAGGTTATAGTCTATGTTTTGAGTTATTTAATTTTAATGTATTCGTATTTAAATTAGCAAATTCATAGTAAACACCTGAGGGGATACGATAACTCATACTCCTTGTTAAAATAAGCTACTGACAGCTTTTGCCTTTAAGTAATGTTACAAATAAATTCTCATATTTTACACATTACCATAGAATAAGGTATTTTAATAGAAACTACATTTTATTAAATACTTGCCAAATATAATAATAATTGTCCATTATATAAAAGTCACTATTTACCTATACTTTTTAATCCATTTAAGAAAATACTACTTAATAAAATATTACCTCTAAAATATGGTTTTCAAAGAAACATATACTTGTCTAAAAATTTTCGTTATACTAGTCGACCCGAGCGACTTTGTCCGTGTGTAGCTCCGCTCCTATTGGTCGTAGCGTGATGATATATAGCCTATAGCCTTTCTCGATAAATGGGCTATCTAACACTGAAAGAATTTTTCAAATCGGACCAGTAGTTCCTGAGATTAGCGCGTTCAAGCAAACAAACAACAAACTCTTCAGCTTTATATATTAGTATAGATAAATCTCACTGTATAAGTCTATATGTAGAAAAGAAAGTATGTATTTATATTATATTCATGTATTTTTTTCACTATTAAGAAGAGATATCCGCGTATACTTGATATTTATTATACTAATTTATATATACTAGTAACTTTATTCGTTACATGCAAAATGATAAATCTTTCCTCTTTATAATATTAGTGTAGATGTATAAGTAGAGGTATAAGCAAACTTTTCCAAAAACTAATATCAATAACTTACGTGAGTTACAATAATTTACAAACATTGTAAAATATTATGCATTATAAGTATTTCAACATATATTCAAGTGTTATTTTAATTAAGCCCAACTTAAGTTATATAAGTTGAATATTTTAAGTAAATGGTAATATGTTTGTAGGTGTTATCAAACAATCTTGTTATGAATAATTTAATAATTATATGTTGTATAATGAGTATATTTTAATATCACGCTTTTCTTTTTAAATTTCATTTTAATTTTATCATATTAGTCTAAAATATTGAAATGTTAAAAAGATTTACTTATATTAAATTTTATTATACAGATAAGTTAATTGCAACTTGTGATGTTGCCGAAGGAATAAAAATATAGGTATTTCACTATCTGTAGTTAAGTTTTATATAAAATTAAGCAGTGGAGAGAATACTACATAATGTTAAAATATAAAAGATTGATCGTAACGTATCTCGATACAAAACCAGCTCCAACGCGGACCGTTGAAGCAATTTTATTCTATACAATGGCCTATTATGATATTCTAAACAAAAGGGGCCTGGCACGCGAATTCCTAGAACCGAGATTCCCCGCTCTAAGAATAGTTTTTTTATCCATTTCTCACGAGGGTATTTCCTTTTTTTCATCGCATTCCTCGGATATTTGTGGATGGACGCAGGTAGGCGGAGCGGCTTAACAGATCCACCAGATATTCCTACTACTCCACTCTACTCGCTAGTTGCTCGTAAATCGCGATTGATATGTAATTATTACATTCTGTATGGAATTTTTATACATTTTATCCACTCACCGAGATAACGCACATTTTTATTACATATTTTTTATAGCGCCGCCATTTTACTGGAATTTTAAAATGCAATTCAACAGACCGATTTCATCGAAAAGCATTTACGTATTTAATTTTAAAAGACTGGCTGAATAATTATTTGCTTAAAGAAGCAAGAAATTGTATTATATTAGTATCAACATTTTTCTTTACTTAAAATTACAACATAAATTGCAATTTATTTGACAGAAATTAAAGTTACCAACCGGTTCTGGGATAACAAATATATACCTACAAATCGGAGAAATAAATGGATTTCCGAACAAAATTCTTCAGTTGTGATAAAAGATTCGATTAGTGTCATTTTATAAAGTTTAAAATGCAATTATCCGTAATGGGCGTTCACAATTTGATAAGCATTTTAAGTGATAGGTTGATTGCTATAAAATATTTATGGCATTCGATACCGACGCGACGCGACGCGCCCGCGCTGGAGATTTGAAATTAATTTCTAAGTAAAGGTGGAGTTCATTACACGCTGGCCAAGCATAAACACATTTAATAAGATTATAATAATTTTGAAAACCGAAACTAATCCTCTCTGATCCGATTTGTATATGTTTGAACTGTGTTTCAATAAAACCTTAAGTGTGCGCCATAAAATAAACCTGCGAGAAATATTGCTTTACAACTATGATTATTCATGAATATGATCGGAGTTAACACTATTTTTTGCTGCACGGTATTCAATTACGGATCCACTTACCATGGCTGTCATACAAACTATAAAATATCGTGGTAATAAAAAGTGATTAAAAGAGTGTCTTGTCTGCGTATCTCATGTTCTGTGGCGCATTCTTTCTCCGTAACACCGGGAGCGCTCGTCGGCTTAATAATAATATGAACGTAAAAAAACGAAAACGTCAGTTTGGAGCGCCCGCGCCTCGCCCCGGCCCCACCCCGGGCCCCGGCACCGGCCCGGCCTTCTGTCATATTTTTTTTACATTTTTTATTTTCTTACCATTGCTCGATGCCTCTCGGATAATCATGTGTAACGCTAGACTGCTTTCGAGTGTATTAAAATGAACTAGTACAGACTAATACGATGTCGAAATTCGGCCAATTGAATATTGTTTTTGTTCACGTCTACAACACTGCATATTTCAATAAACTAAACCTACAATTCTTAGTATTTATAAATCCTAACATTTAGACTCAGAAAAAAAATGTCAGAAAATGTTAAAAAAATTACTTCTCTAAATTTGCGTATCAATATCTTTAGTACTTTTTAAAACTTTCCTACAAATGTTATTTCCGCGATATAATTAGCCTTTGGCCTTCTTCAAGGTCACATTTATCTCTATAAGAAAATTCATCATACTACATACATACTAATAAGTTTTGGAATATATTCGATTATTTCACTATATTAGCTATATTGTCGGATAGTGTATTCGTCAGTATGTCCAACTGCCAAGTCGCGAGGCCCGGGTTCGATCCCAGCGCATGGTTCCACAGACGATAAGTTTATATAGCTATTGTCTTCTAAGAACATGCGATAGTGATATTTGCGTTTATTCTCAGGTCATTTCTTCTATAGAAACTGATCTATGAATACAAATTACATTTTTTTAATTTTTTAATTTTTTTTTAAATTATTTATATATTTAGTTAAAATTTGAGTTTAACTTAATGACCTACCTTCTTACTGACAAACCTCTGTTTTTCATTTAAAAAAATCATGTAGAAAATAAAAATAGTTTTATATTGTTTTCAATACTATACTTAATAATATCATGAATTCGTAAGTGACCCACCCACCCTCGCTTCGTTAACGCTCTACATCGAAGTTGAAAATGAAAATTAACTTGCCAATCCTTTTTATTCGCTCACTCATACACTTTTGATCAACATAAATATGTTTGATGGTTGGATGCTAATCAGTGAAAAATTGCTATCGTGAGCGCCTGGTTGTTTTTACATACAAAAAAAACTGACAACAACTGACGCGTTTACTAGTGATTTTCTTTTAAAATTTTGATATACAGATTATAATAAATTAAACAATATTCCCACAAAAGAAGTAAGAAACAAAGCAGTATTTGTCAACGTCGCTCATCCTATTTCTATTTGAGAACATGTTGTTGTCATGTATTCTATCATGTGGTGATAAACACTTTTCTTGTATGCTAATAGTTGTGGCCGTTGCTTCTAGATTGCTTTGCTTTGGATATAGAAGTATTAAACAAACAGATGTGCCACCAGAAATTATATTTATATATTTAGTTACTATACTTTGAAATCTATTTTATATATGAATACATAATATTGGTTTAAAATACAGATAGAAAAAATATTTTTAGTAGAAGCTGACTGACTGACTTAGATATCAACGCAGGGCATAATCTATAAGGGTTAGAAACTTGAAATTTTGCATAGGGGTTCCTTTTATAATGTAGGGGAGCACTAAGAAAGGATTTTTGAAAATTCACCCCCTAAAGGGTTACAAAGTTAGTATGAAACTTTGCCGTTTTTGAAGTTAATTAAATGAAATTCAGTATGAAGGTTTTTCATTGGAAGTCATGAAACAGGGGTAAAATATTTTTTTGAAAGGAATCCCTTAAGGGGGTAAAAGGGGTGTGCAATGTTAGTATGACTACATCATGAAATTATTAAATATGTCTACCGACGATCTCCTGTAGGCTATGACTACATCATGAAATTATTAAATATGTCTACCGACGATCTCCTGTAGGCTAATATAACTACCCTAATAATGCAATATATATGGTTAGTTAGATCCTCTTTTCGATGAGATAGATAAATTTGACTATACTTCAACGCCATCTGGTGGCGAGATATAACAAAATAAATAGCATAATATTCGAAATTCAAACTGTTATACCCAATAGCACATCTGGCGGAGCAATTGGGAAGCTTCGTATAACAGCCCGGAGGCGCAGGCGCGAGGCCGGGAGGAATGTTAATCGCATCCAAACTGGCCGACCAATAAAAACGATTTAACTTACATTTTGGATACGAAACATTTGCCTTCCAAATTTTGAAAATATATATCATAACAATTTAACTATGTAATAAACTGTCTGTACATAGATGATACATAACAAACTTCTTTTGAGGGAATTTTATAATCTTTCGTCATTGTTAATGTCTGACAATCAAAACTTAAACTCAAAATAGTTTATTTCAAAGTACATTTGACATGTCAAAAATGGGTTAGTCAGTTAGTTTGTCTGAAGCTACCACCAGTTCGGGAAGCGGTTTCCTGATGAGAAGAACTGGCAACAAACTCACCAGTCGCTCTTTTCAAACCTCTCTCGAAACTGTCTGATTACTGAACAAACATCTTATGATAGTTCCTCAAGTAACATATATAAAATTTAGCTTTTATACTATATTTATAATTGATTAATAAATAAGTAAACTTTTAATAAAAAAAATCGTATTTGAGAGGGGGTTGTAACTGTACTAAACGTCTAAAAAGATTATGCAATTTAAACGTTTTAGCCCAGCTAAGCTGTCGACTATTTTATTTCCTACAACAAACAGACGTCACGCATAATTTATATATGTTTTATTAAACAAATTCTTAACATAACTTACATTATGGTGTACAATGGTATTTCATTATTCATATGTATAACATACTTATTCTAGTTATTTATAACGTGGTAATTTACCTCAAGGTTACTATGTTGTATGTGGTATGTAAGTATATGATAAACTAATCGCTTCACTGAGATACATATGTTCAAACTCTCGCCTCCATTGCTAGACCTTGTTATCTAATATTTAAAGCTAGTAATGATATCAAAAACTTACATAATTCTTGATAAGGGTAATAATTCTTTTCATTTACACTACACTTTAATAGACATTATTTCGTCTATGAAAATACTTGTCATACTACCACTAAACTATGTAGCTTATAAGTTGTTTAGTTAATCAAAATTGGCTTAGCCTTTTAAATCTAAAAAAATAATAAAACAATTTTAAGTGAAAATTTCTATGCCCGTTTCCAGTAGATAGGCAAAAGAAAAAAAACAAAATTAGTTCCGTAGCTATAGGTGCGAAAGGGAAAACACTATAGGGAAATTTATAGGAGTTAGAGAGGGTTGGAAGATCAAGTCGAAATGTAACCGGTCCAGGGGAGGCAGATGTCTTAAAACCCTTAGGCATTACAGATTCCAACAATAAGAAAATTGTGTTATGAAATAGTTGCACGCTACAACGGAGATTATCTATATGACCTTGAATTTTTTTCTTTACAAATTCAGATCTTTGCTCTTCAAAGGTGTAAGAACTTTTTTTTAAACATATTTAAAGAAATAACAATAGTACTTCGTCAAAGATAAGGTAGAGTTCAACATCCGGCAAGTAAATGTAATATTAACACGTGAACCTTTTTACATTTTTGTAGTATTTAAAAGCAAAGGGAAGTATTATTTATAGCGCTATTAAAGCAGGTAAAATAAAATAAAAACTCTCCTATTTTATTAATACTCTGACAAACAATAAACTTTATAAAAAACTAATCATGTCTTAATATTAAGATTTTATATCAAAGTTATATTTTTAACATCCAATCAAGTGCAACATTGAAAATATAATTAGTTACAAAAAATACACAAAGTAAGAGATGGATTTTTCTAGAAGATTGCGTTGTATCCATGTAATGTTCGCTAGATCGAGTTCGATGAATTCCTAACATAAACAAAACATATAGACCGCAGATGGATTGCATTATTTTCACTTTACCTGAATTTTTGTCGGTGTTTCATAGCAAAAAATACCGAACGCTATTACTCGTACGGTGGAATGTAGGCAGCGGGCCAAATTACCTGTCTGTCTGTACAAACTCGTTAAAGTCGAATGTTATGAATTAAATTACCTTTACAAGTCGAGATACAATTTTGTTCCTTCTCCTCGCCGTCGCCACTCGCCACCGACGCGCTTCAACTCCGCTTGTGACGTTTAAAAATGACCCTATAAAGTTACCAGTATATACCTGTAACTTAAGAATATGTCTCAGTTGTATAACTTAGCTATGCAAGAAGTCCTATAAAGTAAGGTAATCATTGGCATAGTCTCGAAAGCGACGTGCACGGTTCTACTTAGTATGTAAAAAATAAACACGCCTCCGCATATGTGACTCAAGAATTATGCGGTTAGTTAGATAGAAAAAATGCCAACTATTTCGCCGTCTGGCGACCGCTCGTAAAAAGGAGCTTCACTTCGATCTGGGTACGCGCTGCTCTACGAGCAAGTCTATTACGTTAATATATTTTTTGTGAAGCTCATAAAAAAGCTTTGTCTTATTCGGCTCGCGAGATACCGTTCGATCGCTCATTATAACAGATACCTATAGTACGGTGTACAGAATTGGCTATGGACGGGATTGCAAATGTGTGTAAAAGAATTCCGGAACAAAAATGCGCGCGTCTACCTGCAGCCGAGCCCGCCAGATGTGCTCGCATCCCGCGCTGCGCATTCCACGTTTAAGCCATGTAAATTGTTTACGTGGAAAATCTGAGAAAATCAGACACTAACTGTGTCTAACCGCATCTTTGCGTTGCGCCGCCATATGTGAAATTGTCAGCTTTTTTGCATTCTTAGCCGCGGCCGTCGACGGGCGACCGGCGGGTGGCGGGCAATCGTTCACCCGCAAAAGCCGCGGACTATCTTTAATATCGGGGTTCAAAATTAAAATTGTGCAGGAATTCGTGGTGAATGATTCGCGTGCGGAGTGCGGACACGGGACGAGGTCACGGGGGTCCGTTACGGCGTCGACCGTGCCGGGCATCGGTGAGCTCGCGTTTCGTCGAACTTATTACGACAGATGGCCGCGGCCCGGCGGGAGCGGGCGCGGAGGCCCTTCGGAGAGATCGACCTCCGAAATGCGCCCGAGATTGCATTCTTTCGGCTGCGCGGGCGCATTCCACCGCGCGCCATCCGAGCTCCGCGTCAGTCGACGCGCGCCCTTTTGGGGGTTAAGATGTGTCCGTCGCGGGCGCTCACTATGTGGTCGCAACCGCCTCCCGAATTCGAGCCGAACTTCCGCGCCCGTGCCGCTTCCGTGGGCGCACACACCTGTAGGGGATGCCTCAGCACGCGGCACCTCGCCAGGATGGTCCGCAAGCCCAGAGAGTACGGAGTCTGCGTAGATCCCAGCTCAGTCCGTCCTCCCGGTCTCTGCGTTCGTGATGAACCCCAGTATCAAAATTTGGATGAGCTGCGAAAGCGTCCAGAGTATGCTAACTTAGACGAGATCAGCCGTGAATTTGGGTACCGGCTATGTCCAGAGGGTCAAAATCTCGAGGACGAGGCGATCTATGAAAATATTCTATCAGTGCGTCAGATACGTTCCGCGGAAGTGCGTTTAGTGCCGGTGTCGGAGGTGCCGTATTACGAAGGGCAAGGTTACGTGGCGACGCAAGTGCTCAGCAGGAATGGAACATTCCCTCAGTGTCCTCCGCACACTTGGAGCCGGCTGCAGCACGCTGGCAGGATGACAGGATCCTTGAGGCTTTTCACTGTAAATATTAACATCATACTTTCATATGTTTGCTATAAATATTCTGAGCGTTTTAAGTTCTCGTGTAATAATGTAATATATTGAGTTAAACTATTAATTTCTGTTCTCCGAGCTCCAGACCAGTGACTGTATATAATTTTGATTACTTTAGGCAAAACCGGATATGTGTACGAGTGATGAGGTTACTTTTTATGCGCATTCCGAGCAAAAAGTTGTTGCTCAGTATGTATAATACCGTATTTATGTCGGTCGCAAAAAATATCCGATGGAATTTTGATCTAATGATTCGTTAATTTTGGTGGTGACTTGATGAATTTCGTATGTACCTGTGAAGTATTGTAAGCCAGGGTTTGAGAACGTGTTGTCGCGTATTATTGCGATTGTTTACACCTCTGTTGTAAGTTATATCTCATATAACTTATTCATATATGTTTTAAAATTTTAATCCTTAATAGATTTATTTAGAAAGCCAAATTGATTTACTTTATTAACAAAATTGATCTGGCCATGTTGTATTTTATTCAAGTTGAAACAGATAAAATGTTCATTTTATTACATATAAAAATACCTGAAAAGGTTTACTTTTGGATAGCGCTTACTAAAGAAATAAAATGTTTTTTATTATTAACTTTAATGATAACATTCTACACTATTTTTAGTACCTAACACATTGATACTCTCTCTGTTTATATTAGCGCCATAAATCTTTTATTTCTACTCTAATAATTAGAACTTGTTTTGCTCCAATATTAATAGAATTACGCCTCGACTTATGCTCCAGAAATTAATAACTTTAGTTACTGTAAGTTTTATAAAATAACAAGAGCCACTCTCTTCTATGTTAAAATACTTAATTAACTTTAATAAAGACTGTGTAATGGATTTTCTTAATAAATCTCAAGTATGTAATTTAGCAGTTATATGGTAATTAATGTAAATTAAAATTTTGTTAAATCCTTTTTTCTGCGACATGCTTACCTAAGTGGAATAATAAGTTCTCAAAAGCAAAATTAAATATTTATTCGCGTTGCAATATAATATTATTCATAGAGTTATATGGTTTTTTTGTATTATTTTATAATAAATAATTATCTATTGTTCGCAGGCAAAGCGGGAGATGTACGATGTCAAGAAGCAAAGGTTATGTCTCGCTCAAGATGAATACAAGCACCTAAATAATGCTCTGTCTACTCTAGGTGCTTCTAGAACAAGTTGTAAGTTTATTTAAATTATAAAATTTTATTTTAACTTTTAACTATGGATTCTATATTTATTTGACGGTCAAAAAAGAGTTCCTAATGAATTTATTAGTATAGTAAACTAGAAGCGCTATATTATAATTATAGAGTGGGTCCAAAAAATCCTTTAATTTTTTTATATACTTCCCATGAAAATATTGCCTCAATAATGCCTTATCGGCATCTATGGTTTCCCATATAAATTATATAGAAAAAAAATGTATTTATGATTTAATTGCTATTTAATTAATTAGCGTGTTGTAAAACACAATATATATTTTTGTACGAAATTGTAAGATCTTCATGAAAGGGCTAATATAATTTTACGCCAAGTTTATTCGTATACAAATACATCAAGAGAAGTTAGGTCGATACACTATTTTAAATATAAATATAGTTTTCATTGATTTATTATTACCACAGCAGCTATTTCTAAGAGATAGGCAAACAAGAAATAGTAAAGAGAAATTCCAACTAGAAGGCATTGTCTAGCTAAGTTACGTATCAAGTTTTGGTCCTCCATAATCAATGGCTCGCAGCCGCATTCAATTCCTTATACAATACAATATACTACAATACAATACAATACAATAGAGTATACGATTATCTGAGTTCTAAAGGTCATACAGTCTTGCTAGATATTCAATTTCTATATACTACTACTTACTGTCGATATATATATCTCGCTCTCTTCACTGAAATATTAATCAGTATTTTTTACTTTAAACTATTGATATCATATTTAAAATAAATATAAATATTAGACTAGACCAGAAAAATAGATATCTTTAATAGTAAATCAAGTTAAACTTACTGCTATATATTTATATAATTTCTGTCGATAAACTGCTGAACAGATGCTCTCATTAAAAACAGTAAAAATATATTTAATTAACTAAAAACTGACGCAACATATGAATTAACTCATAACTTTTTACTAAAATAGAAGTAATGTAAAGCATTTGATTTCCTTTGAAAATATTTATCACTAGTCGACCCGTGCGCCTTCGTCCGCATGTTGCTCCGCTCCTATTGGTCTTAGCGTGATGATGTATAGCCTATAGCCTTCCTCGATAAATGGCCTATCTCACACTGAAAGAATTTTTCAAATCAGACCAGTAGTTCCTGAGATTAGCGAAAGAAGAAAAATAATTTTTTGAAATCTTCTTCTTTTTCGAAATCCATTCGATATTTTTCAAAAAATATACTGGAATCATTTTTTTTTGGTGGAGTTACGGGACAAACTTCTCGATATCGATATTAATGATTTTTATTACTTAATAGTATTTTTGATATCTCATTAAAATATCTAATTTTTAACCCAGTCTAATAAATATATTTTTTATATTAAATAGGCTATAAAATATAGAGTTCGTAATTTCAAACTAGTTTAGTTTCTTTGGCAATATTACAGCTAAATTCTCTTTTTTGTATAATCTATGTTATTAATAACTAGTACTAGTAAGCAATAAAAGCATGTGGGTATGTTAATTACGTATTATCTTCAATGGAACGAGTTTAATTCAAGATTCAGAAAGAGAGGAGGATATTATGCTAATCGCGAATTGTATTAAGAATTAATTCAGCCAAGACATTCGTTTAGTTTTAAGTGCACCTGTTTGTTATGGATGTGAAACCAAAAGTTACTATTTCAATACATTGACTATTACTCTGGGTCTTTATATAAATGCGACGGAAAAAGTGTCCGAAGCCAACAAAAATAAATATTGTTGTTAATGTGTACTTCTAAGTACAAATTGTGAATTTATGATTTAATAGGTTTTAACTACAAGGAATTTAATTGCCAATTTTAATGGATTCAAACAAATAAAAATCTAAGCGATATGGTCCAAATTGGGCTACAGTATCAAATTCTAGCTAAAATGTTAGTTTTAAATCTTCATTTTAGAAATAAGTAGTTTTTCTTTGTACGCAGTATGTTCATCTACGACCTCTGTAACAACGACATCAACCACATCTCGTCATGACCCTGAACAGCTTCGTACTGAAGTCACTCAAGCTAGAGGTAGAGTCGCCCAACTGAGGAAGGAGTTGCGGCAAGCAAGAGCTGAAGTAGCATGCGCCAGACGAGGAGTTGATACTCTTGCTGAGTGAGTACCAAATTATGTAGCTTCATCAAATTTATTAATTATACGTGTCTTTTTATCAGAATGAAGGGTTAGGCCACGGCCAAATGTGGGTTGGCAGAATTTACATATCTTTGATTAAATTACTGTCAGACGTGCAAATTCCCTCTCGATATTTTCCTTTACCAAAAAGTCTCGACTGAGCCTGGGTGAACCTCTTGAGCGGAATTCCGAAGATGATTTAGTTAAGACTATAACTTCCATGTTATGGGGGCTTTTCTGTTACCGGCTTCAGAAAATGATTGGCATTATTTATATCTATATTTTTATAAGAATGTTCTGTGCTACTATACTCATACACCTGATTAACATACTACATGAAAGCTGTAACATCTCAGATACGATTGACAGTTAATATACATTGGTACTGACCTTTGCCTTGTCTGTACCATAATGGTTACAACTGTTTTTTATAAACTATTTTGACAGCTCCAGCGTGCTAAAATCACGCGCTTAGGATTCTCAGAAAACTAACGTGTTCAGCATTCCGATATACATGTAGATGATTTATATGAGTGTTCTGGGGTCAATGGGTCAATTATGATTGATGATGACGAGATGTCCGATTTTATTTCTGTTCTCTTCGCCATTGTGTACAGTTATTGATAGACAGTCGAGATAGTTTCTGTGTTAGATTTTTCATGTGAGAAATTTACATAGCTATTTGTGGATATAAATCTCACTAAATCACTTCATCTTTATTCGTAGTTCTACTTTATTATATTGTTATTTATTTTCAATTTCAGAGTTGAGCAAAAGTTAAGCGCCCAACAAGGATGTTATAACATTACCGAAGCTCAAGCTATTATGACTGAACTTAAAAATGTTCAGAAATCTCTTACTTCCGGAGAAAAGGAAAGAGCAGATCTAATGCAATCGTTAGCTAAGTTGAAGGACGATTTAACGAGGCTTCAATTAGGAGAAGCGTCACCAGATCTGTCGACCTTGAGCTTACCTCAAGAAAAATTAAGCACTGCCTCCCAAACTGATCTGTGTGCAGATTTAGTACCGATAGGTACAAGATTAGCTGAAATGGCGCGGGTTCGCCTACAATATGACGAAGCTAGAAAAAGGATACAACAAATCCAACAACAATTAGCTGATCTTGAAGATAAAGTTCAGCCAGGACAAGCAGAATCTGATAAGGATAGACTTCTATTATTCCAAGAGAAGGAACAACTTTTAAGAGAGTTGAGGAGTATAACTCCTAGAACGAGATCAAAACAAGAGATGAGTGACATCCAATTAGAATGCAAGAGGCTGGAGCAAGATTTGAAAAACGCATTTGAAATGTCCAATAAATGCATAGCTGATAGATTAAGGCTACATGAAGAAAAGCAGTTATTGCTGCAGCAATTAAAAGATGCATTAACATCTATGACGACGTTAGAAGGTCAACTAAAGACATTATCCGCATCGACGTTATCTGTATCTAGTAGTTCGAGCTTAGGGTCACTTTCTACTGCAAGTAGTAAAGGCTCTTTAAGTTCTGGGATTAGTTTTACGGATATTTATGGAGGACCACAAATAAGTTCATTCCAAGCTGATAAACCTATTGATATGGTGGATCTTCATAGAAGAGTGGAAAGGTAAGACATTATTTTTAAATAAAAAACTTTGGTTTACTTTCGTGTTCTAAGATTTCAGCAATTTTTATTAACCACTTGCGAGACTAGCGCTGTGATTACAGTTCATTAGCTTTTATTGTTTTATCTCAATTATTTGTGGTTATCAGACCTTACTGTTATATTATCGCAGATAATTGCCACACGATAATTCTCACATTCCAATCAAAATCGATGACTCATCACTCAGTAATGTTAAGATAAGTTTTGTAGCTCGTCAAATATTTTAATAGTTATGGACTTTACATACTAAATTATTTGAAAGATGTTCTTATCATTAATGATAACTGATTGACTGTGAAATTTTTTGAAGTACTAAAATTATCTTCATTAGTATTTTATAATGAGAGGTCATTGTTTCTTATCCCAACCTCTATCTGACGTCGACCCACTTCTAGCCTTTATAGGAATACTAATCAGGAGTATAAAACCTTTGTATTTAGTTCATCTGTATTTGTTAATTTCAGGACTATCAAATAACCTAAAATAGTAATCTTTCAAAATTTTTATTTAATTCTCTTCTTGTGTCTTTGTTAAATGTTTACTATAAAGTTTTTTGTTTACAATTTTTAATTAGTTACCTCGTTTCAGATTACTTCGCGGAACTAGTTTCCCGGATAGTGCAACACCAGGTACAAGCAGTTCTCCGTCCCAACCATCTCTATCTCCTCGAAGCAGTTTATCATCTGCAAGTCCACCACCACCTCCGCCATCTTATAATCAGGTACTAATAGATTTTACCAAATAAGATAAATTAAGTATATAAAATGAATTAAAAATAATTTACTGAAATTTATGTATTGCAGGTGGAAAGACAAAGACGACAACAAAGAGAATTAGAAGAAAAACTCGCCGAAATGAGAATAGGTGTCGCTACTGGTCTTAATGAAGTAACTGGCCTATCTACCAGTAAGTATTTGATTTCAATGTAAATTAGGTTAGATAGATTTATCATAGTATTACTATAGATCGATAATAAAATTGTCTTTTTTCTTGCAGTTCCCGTACAACTCCAAGGTCCTGGCCGACCCTGTGAGCCGCTATCTCCAATATCAGAAACACCTCCAAAAACCTCGCCCACCACTCCGCCATCTCCACGAACTCCCTCCTCTAGTGGTAAGTGATGAAGACCAAATTCAGTTTCATCCTGTTATTTGTTATGACTTTAATATCATAAGGAACTTATTACTGTCATTTTTTGAGAAATGTAGTATTTTAGGTTGCCAATAAATAGTAGTTGAGTAAATTCCATAAAAGTTTATCTGATTATGGCAATACCTAATGGTCATAATGTATTTATCCAGGTACAAACACTAGATCAGTGTCGGCAGCAGTGAGCGATGAATCAGTGGCGGGCGATTCTGGTGTCTTTGAAGCGGCTCAAGCAGGAGACGCTTCCAATACAGGTAAAATTATTTTCTTATATTATATCAAAATTTCAATAACCTTAGTAGAGACTAAATCCTTATTTGTAAAAATATGTCATCCATTGACGTTAACCTGACAGAATGTTTTGTGCTTAATCTCAAAGTTTAAAAAATGGTTGATTGAAGATTCAACGGATCGTCATATCTTTGCTACTATTATTAGTTGTTTTAAATTTATGTATAAATTTATATCTGTTACAGTGAACAGTGCGCAAATTGAGATCAAATTGCGCTACTGTTCAGAAGAAAGCGCGCTCGAAATCGGCATTCTCAGAGCGAGAAATCTGCACGCCTTGTACATCGATATGGGGACTGAAGTGTAAGTTATAATAATTAATACAACTAATAAGATACTCGTATATATATGTATATGCAAACAAGAGTTTTTAATTTCAAATCTAATAGGCCTCTATATTATATTTATGGGATTCCATGAGCACGCATAAAAAAATATGTATTAAAGGCTATATAATCTGTTAACTTCCAGTTCAGTTCGTGGTGCGCTAGTAGTTGGCGGTGGTGGTGGCATAGCCTTCAATAGCTCAGCACTACCATGGCGTGGTGCCACGTTACTATGGCGACGGACTCAACGAGCCGCTGTTGGAGCTAGAGCTTTAAGGGCGGCCACATTACAAATTAATCTGGCCGCTGGACAAGAGTGCTTGGTAAGTGGAAGATTCTAATAATTAAGTTAATAATTACAGATTACTGCTCTGGCTTCTGTCGCAGTGTTTTTCGGAAACCACTGCCACATTAATATTAGTGAGCTAAATTTATCCAAATTGCATGATGATGAACGGTACAACAATGTTGGCAGTCTGGGTAGATATGGGGAAGTTAAAGTCCAATTTAAAAAAATGATGACACTAGCCAAATTCGAGTATTCGGCATTAAGCCTTGAGTGCCATGTGAAAAATCATAGGCGAGAGCGATTTTCTACTGACTCTTTAAAATACGTACCTGCTATTACTGTTATTTCTCCTAAAATAATTCTATGTTCTCCTTTCAGGGTTGTACTCAAGTCAGTTTAGCAGATTTCGATCCGGATTCTATATCTCAGAAGTGGTACAATGTGTTGAGCTTCAGAAGTATGAGGCGAGACGAAAGTTCTGATGAGTCTACTGTTATATCATCGCAAACGTCTACTCTCACTAGGAACAGAGGTAAAAACAATTAAATTTTTCATTCAGCCCCTTGCCAGACTTAGAGCATTCTCATTACTAGAACCGTTTCAGGGATTAGAAGAAGATAATTATAATGATATCTCCTTGAACCATACCTTAATTAAGTGATAACTGATCTAAAACCCCCACCGTCGAATCAATGTCTTCTGCCTGTCTGTATAGACTCTTTAGGGCTCTCACACTAATATTTAATTTTTATTTAAGGTCCTGAGAGTATGACTAGTGCGGAGTGTAACGTAGATTGTGAAAACTCAGCTTCTGAAGATGAAGAATCAAGAGAACCACTTAATCAGGTAACTTATCGATGTCTTGGATATTTTTTATATTATCCAAATAATTGAAATAATGTCACTATAAGTATTGTGGTTTTTCGCAGTAGCTACATAAATAATATTAATTCAACAGATAGTAGAAGAAGATTCATTCGAGGACTACATTCCCGAGGATATTGGAGAAGAGGAATTCTTGCCGTCCACAGCTGAAAAGGAGACCAACACTGAATGCAATTTCTGTCCTGACCGCCAGTTGCACAGACGGTAAATATACATTTTAATATCTAATTAGATTAAATTCATTTCATTCTTGAAGGTCCTGAAGCCATTTTTCACCTCCACCTGATGGTAATTGGTCTCTATGGTTGGTTATATTGATGTGTTATGGCTTAGAAAAATGATAGCATTTCCTTACTACAGATACATATTGAGGCGAGAGGCAGACGGCAAGCCTCATGAAGATATGGCTCTAGAGATATAGTTATATACCGTCCATACATATATCTGTACATATTGTAACTTAGGTATGTTGTTGTGGTTGTGTTCGCTTGTTGAATGGAGTGCACTATGGAAAAAATAACCAAGTTATTGTTGCCCTAAAATTATTGTTAAGAGAGTTCTCCAAGTTTTGACTCGAAAATCTTCCAAGTTTTGACTACTTTGGCTACTTCTAATATTGAACTATTTAAAAAAAATTATGTCTACTGTTGAAATAAACGGACACACGAATTACGATTTATTGAGAAGTAGTCGACTTATATGAATATATTATGTTTTGCATGACAAGCGAGTGTTGCATGGCATGATATAGCACAATGTTATTGTATATCCGTTCAGTATACCAAATTTACTAAATAAGCATGATGCCACAATATTGTAAAAGCACTCTTCGAATTTATAATCATAAATACACCTACTGAAAACAATAACTGAATATAAAATTAAATGAAGTCTGGATGTCTGTCCTATAATAGCAAACCAAATTGTGTATTATTTTAAAATTATTATTGTGGGATTAAATCCATTATTACGATTATGAATACATCGGCTTTCAAATGTATGTAATTTATGTATTTTTTTATAGGAAAAGTCAACAAGTAAGCTCAAATCAAGAAGAGTCGCTCGCGACTATAAAACGATCTCAGACGTTCTCCCCACAACCTCAAGGCATCAGCAAAGGGCAATACATTTGCAGGTATTTAATTTAAATAATATATTATTACATACTAAATTTTTTATCTTTATTGCACTACAATACAGATCTTTTAAAAAGTTCTGTTCCAACCAAACTTAAAAAAAGTGTGTGAGAGTCATGTGGACATCAAAATATAAAATATTACATAAAAACAGAAAACAGCATACATACTTACGTTCACACTAAATAATTATGAATAAGTAATTAAAAAATAAACTTTTTAAAGTAGCTTTTACTCTTAGTGAGTCCATGTTAGTATTATAATGACGAAGAAACTATAACCTTTCCTCAATAAGGCTACAGTCGCTTTCACTTCTACATCAGTTTAATATAATTTGAATAATTTCATTTATTCCAGGCTAAATCGTTCAGAATCCGACTCATCAATGGCGCAGTATGCTCGTAGAGTTACTCTGCAACCGCCACCAGTGGGCATTCCCTTCGACAGGAGTGTAAGAGAAAGAAGATCTTTGAGGTAAATATAGCAGACAGAAAAACATCAACAATAGGTCATTCCTAATTACACCTAATTTGCTTTTGTCTCGAAGTGTGTAGCTTATGTTGTAGAGATTGAGTTCAGTTCTATGTTTTGTATATATTATGATACTTCTATTTACTACAAATATGTATATAAAAAATTTGTTAAAAAAAAGATAGAAATAAATTGCTTTTAACTATATACATTAATTTCTATGTAGAGGGCGTTAGTATTTTGTTGCAATTAACAATTCAGCCTGAACTGCAATTTTTAGCTTATTTGAATATTAGCTCAGTTTGGAAAAAAATATACTTATTGAAGTGGCAGCGGTATAAAAATATAATATTTTATTGCAGATGGGGCAGAGTCCGAGGTGGAGCTGCTCGCAGAAACACAGCAACTAGATCTAAATCAGCCAGAACAAGTCTAGATCTTTCTTTAGATCTACACGCCCAACATTCACGTTTGGCTGACTTGAGGCAAGAGATCGCCCATCTCACACAATTAAAGAAACGGTAAGAGATTATATCCCATCTTCGATCCGTAACAGAATAACTGACTAACTGATTGAAGTATTAATGTATAACCCAAATTCCTGGGGAAGAATCCCTGAAATTTTATATAAACTCTGTAGGTGAGGATTAAAGAAAGATTTTTTTGAATAACTTCACCTAACTTTGGTAAAAAAGTGATAAAAAATTGTTTTATATGCTGTCATACCGTGGTACTAAAATGACCCAAATTATGCCGCAGATACGCTAGTAGACTGTATTAGTAGTATTAGGGCTTGTGGATTTGATTTACACTTGGAGTTTGCCATGGTTGAGATAGGTTAACTTCCCTGGCATAGAGTTTCCTAACTGTTGATTAAAATTGTAGTTGGTTAAGAAATAAGTACTCGTAGTACGGTCTGAGGAGTAGAATGACAGAGAGAAAAGAGCAGATATTTTGGTAGTTGGGGTTCCACTTATAATTTTAGGATACTGACTTTTAAAGGTATTAAGAATATTGATAGTTATTAATTCAATATTTCTGCCAACAGATTAGAAGAGGCATGCGCCCGAGGTGATCCAGCAGTGGCAGCGTGGGTAGCAGAAGATGAAACTCTTAGGAGACTTATCTCACAACCAGTAGAGTCTGGAGACAGGGTGTCGAGACTGTTCCATCGTACTTGCCGCGAGATATACCGCTTGAGGAAGTCCAGGCAGGGTGGACGGAAACCAGACCTCGTAACTTTTAAGTAAGTAAAGCTAGTTTTAATTCATGCGCAAAATATACAGAGTGCTTAAGTGAGTTTGTTTACTTATTTTTTTTCTCCTTCCTTCTGCAGAGAAAAAATGGCATTCTTCACCCGCACCAAGCAAGTCCCCCTACCAGATGAAGAAGGTGATTTATCAGACGAATGGGAAGAACTGGAAGAGCGAAGAACCCCTGACGGTAGATCCTCAAAAACTTCATACGAACGCAATCAAGTCCAGGAAGCGGAGGTGATAGAATGTAAAAATCCGTGTATACCAGAGCCGTGCTTTGAGATTGAAGATGAGGAGACGAAGACTGAAGAGGTAAGGTATGATTTTGTTGTTGATCGAGTTTTGGGTGTTCAAGTTTAATTGATGGATTGGATTTTTTTATAAAAAAAGCTCTTTTAGGACTTGTACGTTTGTTCGTCCGCCATGTTAGAATCATATCTTTGTAAGGACGTTTTTTTGTATGTGATCTTAAAGTTCCTGAAAGGGCCTGTTAATGTTTTAATTTATAATTTAACAGAAAAAAATGTGTTATACTCTGTTGTTTAAATTATATGCCTCACCTAAATCATTAATTTAATATATTTTTATATTTATGTAAGTTTAGTAATTACAATATTTGTTCTAAAACAGTAAAGGCAAGTGTTTGTAATCCAATCCATGGTATAGTTGAAGATTTGTATGCGGGATCAATAGATGTGAATGTATCTGATAGTGGTCTTGAACAATGATTTGTTAAACCTAATCGTGATATTTGATATATAAATAAATTTTGCTCAATAACAAATAAAAAATACCTTCAGATTCAGTTTATCAGATAAATATTTAAATATCATGATTAGAATTGGAAACGGCACCATAAATCACTTGTAGTTCAAGATTTCAGGGTTACCATACGATATTTGTTTTCTCACCAATAACATCAGCTGTTTTAAAAGTGTCTGAGATAAGTAAACTTGCGTTTTATTGACAGGTAATATTAACTATTATTTAAATGTCCACCTATGTAGCTACCATTCTATCGGTCTGGCTACCCTGAGATCTTGCTCTAATATTCACTGTGATCGTTATTGCCTTTTGAGATTTGTAGATTGAAGACTGAAATGAATTATATATCGAAATAATCAACATGTACGTACGTGCAAACGGGGTGCCATATGAAATCAGTAGCAGACAGACATGTTATATATTTATGTACAAATGTACCTTCGGTGCCTTAGTGCCATAGCGGGCAAGTAACATCGGTGTACAAAGTAGTGTATGGAAAGTCACAAAAAAATGCCAAACTTGTTTTTATATAATTTGTACATACGTAAGGACCCACCGGGCTAGTTCGGTTGTATATATAATGGATTCCACCGAATAAGTTGACTTGACAGGCCAAAAACGCTTTGTAAATACGGCTACGAGTGAACTGTGGGTCACGTGATCAGTCAGTGCTGCCAACTTATTTGTGAAGTACCAAAACAGATGGTATACTCTGTGCAAGTATTTATTTTACTTTTGACATACTATTTAAATAATCGATATTAAATTAAATCTATTAAATTAACAAGACAATAAGGTTATTGAAACTGAAAACAGTCTTCTAAGAAATCGCGCACATTAATATATTATATTTTTGAAACAATTCAGCTTGTAAAATATTTTTGAATGAATTTATTATGACAGTCCCTCTATAAGGCACCATATTTAGAAAATTAAATTAAATAAAAATATTAAATTTGTATAAATTAAAATCGATAATTGTATCAATTACAACTTGTTCATACATAATGTCGATTGTAATAAAAAATCGAAATGGTAAAGAATTCGGACATCACTGGCTTAAGCTGTCAAAAGTAAAGTAAGTTTGGACAATGTTGTCTTTAGAAATATACGTATTTTTTTACAGTTGAATTTCTTTATATAACTTTAGAAATAAGTTAGTTGCACTATCGGAAATAACGTTTAGCTTATAACTGGGCACGTAACATTGAGATTTATATTTTGACATTGACGTTTAATGACATTGACAGTTAAATATTTTTAAGTGTAATTCAATATGAATATATCCATCATAGAGGTGCCAATTTTATGAACTATCAAGAGATAGAAAAAACTTTTATTTTTTAACATTTTGGACTGTGTTATGAGTGATGTAACCCCCAAAAAAAGGTCAAAATAAATATATTTTTTGTGGGTTGTATCATTCTGCACTATTTTTTTAATTCCATATAAAATTAATAAACATTTGATCTGAATTGTACTGACAGACATCTCAATATTTCGACGTCGTACGTAATGTTTAGTTTAGTTGTAAATTTGTAAATCATGTACATAATAAGAGATTAAAATACGATTTTTACTTTACAATCACTAGAATAAGTTTTATAACAAAGCATTAGGTAATGTTACTTTGTAAAAAAATGTATATTTTATATAGTTATATGTGAAGTCTATATAGTTTTGTAATTGTTACGGTAAACATTGATTTGCCAAATTAATTTAATGTTTAAATTCTTCCATTGAAAAGGGATTATATTGTAATGCCAATACCGATGATAGGAGGTTGATATTATTAAAAAGTGAAAATAAAAATAATAAATCAATTAATGATTCGTTTGATTTTATTACCTTAATATCCCTTTTGGCAAAGTAATCTACAAAGTTAGTTTATAATCTCAAACTACTAAGAAAGGAGCAAGGAGCATAAATCACGAGTAAGGTAACGTACCCATACTACGTGACCCAATTTTACTCTCTCTCCCCCCTCAGTGACCACCACTCAACAAGAGCCCTCCTACCCTCTAGTTTTCACGTAGTAATTTATGAATATGGTTTTAGACCAGTTTTGGCTGACAGAAAGTTAAATAAAATCTTTAGTACGTGCATTAGTGTCGCCATATTTAAATATAGCTCGAAAGACCACGAGATTGTCTTAGACGATCCTAAGCCTCCCTCTCTCACCCCTGTGACCACCCTCAGAAAGGGTCAGAATGTCGAGTCAAAAACACAATTTTACCATTTTTAATTTTAATCAAGGATTTATAGGTTTAAAAGTGTGATTTGGACATTACCATCTCCCGTAGCTTTTTGTGACCCAGGGAGGAGGAGTTGTTGTATAAGTGGCATTAAGAATTTTAAAAAATAGATATAATTATTAAAAAAATAATAAAGACATCTAGCCATCTGTGAGCATCATGCACTCGACTATATAGTACAGTAGACCAACAGTTAAAATTTTGGCTAATTAAGCTAAAGAAAACGAAATCAAGATAATTAAATAAAATGTATTGAATCAAAACTATAAATCGATAAGCAATATCGATTTTATTTGATAGCTACTTCTATCAAGACATCCTTGTCCTATTGGATGCATAGAGGTTATATATTTTAGGATATTCGTTATAATCATCTAGAAATTTCAAGACAATTACTAATATATATGTCGGGGATTTTAAAACGATGTGAAAGGAGATGGAAGGAGGAAGATGGGGAATATTGGGGAACACTAAAAGGGGGTGATGGTAATGAGTGGAATATTGGGTAAACGCAACGTAGATACTCCTATTGATCCGATAAATGATCAAATATGATCTCTAACAATTACGAGAGAAACCTAAGCAGTGCCTTGGACTTGTGACCAAGGTGTAGGCTTGAGGAGCTCCTTTAAATGATCATAACACTCGCCTCCACTGCTCAGGCTCTCTGTTTAAACCCAAGGTTAAACGCACATAAACCGAATCTAACACAAGGCTAACCTAACCTAAGGCTAACCTAACCTAAGGCTAACCTAACCTAAGGCTAACCTAACCTAAGGCTAACCTAACCTAACATTATGTTTACTTAACCACGTGGCAATTACATTGTAAGGACTTAAGTGTCCTTAGTTGGACAGCACTTACACACTACACTGCACTTGACACTATCACTATCACTAGTACTACTTAGATGATGTTCACTTCTTGAGAGACCGCGCACGACTAAGACTTCAGTTAGACTGTCGATCGCATATGAAGGGTTGAGGGTAGACACTGTCAAAACAACGGAAGTGACTACTACCCCACTCCAACGCCATAGACAACGATAACGATTCGATTAATCGATAATCTTTTACTTTACTAATAATAAGACCTTTGCTTAGATTTCTATTTTATTGCATTGCATAGTTGAACTGTTGTCACTTAGATTTAAAATTCATATTAAAAATGTGTTTAGTCAATAAGCATACTACTCAGTTCAGGATTACTCGAACGATGACAAAGTCCCTCGAAGACAAAAGTTTGCACGTTTATCGCTAAGGAGACCCCGTTTGTAATAGCGCCTAACTTCCAGGGTATTCCTCTTCACACTACTAACAGCAATGGAATCCTAGGAGTCGATATTATGTCAAATGTAGTCCAATTCTGGAGTAATTTTTAGAGCAAATCTAATTTGGCTTCTAAAAAGTTAGGAGTGCTTAACAAGTCACCGGTTTTTACTTTAACGTCCACATATGGTGTATTGTTCTGATCTTTGGGCTGGGTACCCTCAATATCAATTGCATCCACTTGACTCCATCAAACGCCAGGCAATTTGATCTAAGCTTACAGACGGTCTAGATAGGTTACACCTAAGTTATTGAGACATTCCCACAAATGTACGCTCGTCAGGATCCTTCAAATTCTCAAACTCAAAATATTTTTATTCAAATAGACTTTTTACAAGGTACTTTTGACACGTCAAAATTGGTCAGTCAGTCAGTTTGTCTGAAGTTACCACCAGTTCGTAAAGCAGTTTCCTGATGAGAACTGGCAACAAACTCAACAGTTGCTCTTTTCAAAATGCCATTGTTTACATCAGTCTGTTGTGTTACAAAGGTATAACCATTCAGCTGAGCATCAACTTCATTTTGAATCCAAGCTTTGTCATCATTCAAGTAATCTTGTATAGAGTAGTTCCTACAATGCGCGTGCAAGCTGTAGAATGATCTGTCTCTAGCGGTTTTCCCAGAGGGTTATAATCTGAAGGTCTTTAAATGGAGGGTGTGTAGGTTCCTACGAGGTCGGCAACGCATCGGTAGTTCTTCGCGTTTTGCAAATGTGACCAGATGGACAATCAGCTCCTTTTTTATCAATAAAAAAAGTTTGGAATCAAAATGACGTTGATAATAATTTATACCTTTGTAACAGACTGATGTAAACATTGGCGTTTTGAAAAAAAGGACATCAGAAAACCGCTTTCCGAGCTAGTGGTAGCTTTAGACAAACTGACTAATTGAACAAATTTGACATACAAAAACTAGTTTTTAAAAAGTAGAAGTATATTAAATAATCTATTTTGAAATTGAATATACTAAGATATAAAAGATACTTTTTAAATTTTTAAGCACTATTGAATGGCTATCGAATTAATGTTAAGTCAAGATTCAAGGGTACAAAGGGTCCTAATTTCATCTACATCTACACTATTATATATATAGAGAAAAGCATTTATATTTTATATTTTTTTTTATGTGTATGGACTCTTTCATTGGCTTATCCAGCAATTACTTTTATTGTAAACGTATAGATCTGTTACTCTATATTGCCTGTTTCAGACAATCCAACACTGTTAGTTTCAAGTCAAATATTTGCATAGAGTACAAATACTCCACAAATAAAATTCAAGTATTATAAACCCACAAAGCCATGAAGTGAAGGTAGTTAATAAAATATTCAAATTTTATTTCCCCACAAGCGAACCCTAATTGCCTTCAATATTTCACCCAAGTCCGGTAGTGGAATACCACTCGAATATCTTACGTAAGGCGTTATACAATGCTAATGACGCGGTTCCTCACGCGAAGGGTCTCCTAATCTAACATCGCGTTAACCAAAACTTTTATATTTTAAGAGTTATTTATGTAACTTGGTTAAGAATAATGGATATATAATATTTGACTGTAGACCATACAGTAACAGTGGTTAAGACAACGGTGTCTTACTCTGGAAGTCCGAGTTCGAACCTGGGCACAAGCCTCTGACTTTTCTGAGGTCTGTGTGTTTTAAGGAATTAAATACCACTTGCTATAACGGTGACGGTAAATATCGTGAGGAGACCTGCACTCCTGAGATTTCCCTAAAAGTTCTCAAAGGTGTGTGAAGTTTGGTGAAGGTGGACTATGGCCCTTACTAATTCTGAGGAGGAGACCGCCTCAGCAGTGAACAATTAACGCATTGTGATGATGACTATGTCTTAGGCAGCGTCTCCAACAGATGTGCGACGATGTGTAGCGAGGGATGTTAGTTAAGAACTAATACAATAGCTTTATTTATCTAGCCTCGCTTAGTGTGTGTTAAAGATATCGTCCGCGTGTAGCTCCGCTCCTATTGGTCGTAGCATGATGATATATAGTCTATAGCCTTCCTCGATAAATGGGCTATCTAACACTGAAAGAATTTTTCAAATCGGACCAGTAGTTCCTGAGATTAGGGCGTTCAAGCACGCATAAGTATTAGATAATCCCGAGTAGCAAATGGCTGAGGTTTCTATCAGTGTTAAAAACATGAGAAACTTTCTTAATTATTATCTTGACACAGAGCGACAGCATTACGGCTAGATTACTAGCGTAACAATAATAATGATATTATATGTCATGGCGGCGTATTTGTTTCTCATAATATCATCATAGCCAATAGTATAGATATCTACAGAGTTCTTTGTTAAATTACGGGTTTTGATAAATCTGTCCGACAGTCCTTAATGCATTAAAAATTAAAATCAATTCAAGCAATCAAGCAGTAAAATTGTACAGGCTGTACAATTTTACATGAATTGTTTTAGTATTATTAATTATGTTGGCAACACTGATTTTAGAGGCAGACTGTTAGTTATGACGTTGGCAACATTAATCTGAGTAACATTTAATTTTAGAAATTGGCACAAACTGAATATGTTGATAAAAGAGAGCTCTCCCTCGGACAGAGCAAAAATGAATGAATGAATTATAGTATATAAGAGGAAGAGAGGCGTATATGGCAACACTACATCACCTACATGTTATGTCACTCACTCACACACACACTCACTAGTTTTCTATCAGTGAAAGAATTTTTAATGGCCATAAATTAAAAAATGGCCATATTCGATTAATTAAAAAGTGTATATGGCAACACTTAATCACCTTTGTCACTCATGAATAGTGAAGTTTTCTATAAGTTAAAGAATTTTAAAAATTGGATTAGTAGTGCCTGAGAAACCCTTCAATTTACAAAATGACCAGATTATGGCACTTAAATGGCCATATATTTTTAATTAGAATATTTATGGCAACACCACATAGACTATGTTACCTGGAAAGGCTGTAGCTTTCTATCGGTGAAAGAATTTTCGAATCAGTTCAGTAGTTTTCGAGCCTATTCGCAACAAACAAACATAGAAACAATCAAATCTTTCCTCTTTATATAATAGTGTAGATATGAATTTCGATCCCCTACCATCAAATAAAAATCTGATTAACACTGACATACATGCAATTCAAATGTAATTGTTACTTACAGTATATTGCACCCTCATTAGAGGTTATTCAAAATTAACATAATTTGTCCAATAAACGTTATTTTAATTATTTCTCCCTAATATTAACGGGCAAAGTCCCGATAAGAACTACTCATTTCCGTTTTTTTTAATGGTGAATAAAAATATAAAAACCCTTAGGCTTTGGAAAGGTTGTGACTTTGATCCCTTATCACCTTTGGAAGTTTACATCTATCCAAAAAATAGCAGTCGGTTTATTAAGCAAATAGCCTTTGTGACCAAAAAGAGAAGACGAATTTTAATTAGCAAAAGCCTCCTCATCTCTCTCTATCTCACCTTTCCATCTTATGCTTTCCTCTTTTTCTTTTATTATCCCTTCGACACCATTTAATGTAATCTATCCTCCAGCTTCTAACTATTTATTTGGAAAAGATTTAACGGTATATCTGGCTACCGTCTGTCCCATTTCTACTACAAGTTTCCGAAAAACCAGTTTTGTGAATTGTCAATTAAGTCAACGGAAGTATATTCAAATGCATTTTATGCGGAAGTGTAGCAGTTGTGCAACTTTTGAAACCAAAACGTATCTAATCCAAATGTTGTCAAGTTGTCAGAGGTTTTTTATATAGGAGATACTTATTTATCGAAATTTAATCCCTAAAGGGATAAATGTTTTGAAGACGCGATCCCTTTAGAAGTCAAAAATTCTTAGGATTATCTAGGTCTATTACCAAACCAATGTTTAACTCTGCCTCAGCCGATACCGATGGAGACCACTTTGGCGATCACCACCGTTGTACAATCTACTAACACTTGATTTTTACAGTAAACCTTCGACTGCTTAAGAGTCGACCCATAGTTTGAAAAGCAATGACCTATTGATTAAAATTTAGCAGAAAACAAAATGACACCTTTTTCAGGATTTGCGAAAATTTTCTTCCCAAGAGGGATTTGAAAAAATCTATTTTACCTCAGCGAAGAGAGAAATAGTTAACCAAATTTAGCATTAATAGAAATAGCCATGTTCCATGACACATATTCCCTTTATATTTGAAAAGCCAAAGATTATTATAATTGTTTTCCTGCGCTTATTTATATTTGCATATTTTTATGTTTATGTTCAGTGGAAGCCTTTAAGTTATAAAATTATGGCAAGTTATTTTTTTTATTAATTATTTAATCTGATAAATTGAGGTCAATTTACCATTAATTTATTTTTTATTTACGTGTATTTATGTTTATTTAACATAACATCACTGTACCTATATCGCTATATTCACTAATTTGGCGATAATGGCTAACTCATACTAGATAGATATTAAATGGTGTCGTGGGGTGTGTGGTGTTTTTGTAGGACTATTTAAGATAAACATTTCCAATATACATTATATACGTAACACGTAGCTCTAACGCTCACACACACACGTAAGAATAGCTCGCTCCCCTACTTACTTGACACTTATCCTTATATTTTCTCTAACTCGAGTATATACTGTATATCCCTTAATTATTCTTAGGTTATTTTTATCAGAATATTTATTAGTTTATTATTAACATATATATGATATTTATAATATATAAGTAAATGTTCATGTATTAGGTTGTAATTATTTGTATGTAGTTTATGGTTGCACCACCCTATACTCATCTCGTAATTTTCCTAACCTAAAGGTAGTCTGGAAGAGATGGCTAATAAGCCATAAGACCGCCTTTTGTTTACCATTGTTTCAATATTAAATTTACGTTATTGTGTCCCTGTATGTGGTGTACAATAAAGTGTTAAATAAATAAATATTTTGGACAATTCACACAATATCTTTATAAATTATAGCCTATGTGTTATTCTAATGTATTAGCTATATTATTGTAAAATTTCATTAAAATACATTCAGTAGTTTTTCATCCACACATACTCACAAACTTTTGCGTTTATAATATTAGTAAGCATTATTTAATTCGGCAAATTAATTTTTATTACTCTTCCCAGTTATACTTATTAGTAATCTGCTACTTCAGTAAACAGCAAACCAATTTTATAAATTATTTTAGTATGAGATATAATTGATTTATTTACATTGAATGACCTCACTTGATCTTACTTGGTTTACTTTAATTCGTATTTTTTAATAGCCACACTCCATTAGACGACAAGTCCCAATAACGCAATGTCACAACAATTAATTTAACGTTAAATAAGTTTTTTTTATTTTTCTAATCTAAGCAATAACACAGCAACAATATATGTACTAATATGTGTACTAATATATGTACTAACAATTTATTTTTCGTGTGTGAAACTATGACATTAGAAGTATACTTCTCATGTGATGTTCAATTTGACCATTGGCTATACACAAAACTTTGCGCAATCAAAAAGGAGCTAATCAGATTGAAAACAGCGACTGTTGAGTATAAATGCAAGCTCTTATTAACGGATAATTGCTTTTCGAGCAAGTGGTAGCTTCAGATAAACCTACTGACTGATCAATTTATGACGCGTTAATAGTATTTCTGGTAAAACGTCTAGTTGAAGAAAAATATTTCGAGTTTGCGGCTAAAATGATTAATAGAAGCAAGAGCAATAAAGAATAGGCTACACAGGATATCATAGTTAAAACTGTAATAAAAGTGATAAATATGAAATCGCTTTATCTTATACCTTTAACCATTCCCCTGCGTGACTGGCTACCGTCACGCGCCGCTTCGTCCGGAAATGTCCGGGGCGGGAGAGGGGTGACGCGGGACGGGGGAGGAGGGAGGGGGCACAATACACCCACTATTGGTATTATGGTAATGCCTTGCTGACCGACAGCTATGCTATGTTTTGTTGAATTTTACTGGCGAAAATTGTATTTTGATTTGAATATTTAGTTTGAGCTATTTTCTTTGTACTTTTTTGAATTACACACGAATTGATGGAAAATAGCTTCTTAAATTAAACAGTTTTATTTTTTACAGCAACACTGTTGTTAACATTGTACTGGCGAGTAGCTCCTTTCATTTTATTTTGAGTACATATCTCTACAATATAATTTGTCCCAATAGATCTGAGGGAGCCACTTTATCGAGGATTACATGAGTCTGATATGTTAGGTAACGATGTCGAGCATTGCGAATATGTAATTACGCGTAGTAAAAGTCATCTTTAAACTTGTTCCTGGACCTCAAGCCCCAGGCATTGCTTAAATACTTAGTAATTTAAATCTGAAGTCAACACTAAAGAAATCGTGATCAGATTGCTAGTTAATCAAAATACAGCAAATATTATATCTTCTTCTTATTTATTATTTTATTCGTTACTTTTCGCTTAAATTATTAAAATACAGTCAGCAATTAATTTACAGTTAATATACGTATATTGACCATTTGTATATGCTATTAAATTAATAAATAATGACAAATTATGTCATTTGTTGGCCCACGTATTGCTTTTAAAGCTGGAAACTCCTTTCTTTCCCTTTTCTCTATTTTCTCCAAAAATATAATAGAAAGTGAAAATATAGGAAAACATTAGTCGTGATTTCCCGTAGTCAGACAATGCCCCAGTGTCACAATGGCTGTCAGGTATGTCATTTAACTCATGCGCGAGCGGGCCCTGAATACAAACCCGGCGCGACGCCAGACAGGATGTGTTTGTAGTGAGAGCGTGTTGCCATTAGATTATTAAAAACATTTTATAAAATATTAGAGAAACGTTAACGGTTAAAAAGACAAAATAATTCGCCTTATAGATGAGACTCCTTGATTCTTAATCCAAATTGAATGATACGCCTCAAAATCCTGATTCCGACGGTACAATTCTGAATTGGTCTTCCACTGCCGTATCTTAATTTTCATACCGCTAAAGTAATTTTACGTTTATAATTCAACGAGTAGTTTTAAAAAAAAGCTTACATTGTTTGCTGAATTAGATATACTCTTAATTACCTTGTTATTAGTATATTTAGTATTATGATTATTTTTCTAGCAATAGCAAGCAGAGCTAAAGGAAACATGCCCTAAAGTTAAGAAGAATGATGGTCAAGACGTACCTCCCTGCAGAAGTCGGTTCTTACGATGTGGTTACTGACTAGTAAAAAGCACCTAAAATGTTACTGGTAATACAATAACTTACAAAATCTTATTGTTATTCACCCGCTAGCACTAACACCATAACAGCAATCGGATTTTAGTAAGAACCACCAAGCGCTACCTATTCTTATGCAAGACGATATTCTAACGCATGCGATAGCGTTTTATCGACGATTCCTTCCTATTGTATGCATATTTAACTCTCCGTTTGTGAGAATTCTTTGTGGTAATAATAACCAAATATGTATATGCTTCAATATCAATTAAAGTTTCTTCTTTGTTGATGTAGGTCGTTGATAAATAGACAAACTAGTGTAAAGAAATTATTGTTAAAGATAAAATAGATATTCGCTTCACATGGTCATTATTCTGTAGAGACTAGGAATTATTGATCTATAGCAGTGGTGGCCAAACTTATTTTTAAACCACTAAGCAGGTTAATTTTACTAAATTTTAGTTGGAGATCGAATCCCTTTATATTACCAATGGAAGACAAAAAAACCGACATTATAAACATTATCAACTCTCATTTCCACTACTCGCTGGAACTTGGAGAACAGTATGGGGATTTCTTTCTTTTCCCAAGAGATTCAAAATTGTCAAAAGAAGAATTCATTATTTTTTTATTTTTAGGCTACGTATCACAAAGACAAACCCTAAAGTAAACTAAAAAACACTAATGTTATCTATATAAGAATTACACTGTACAGTATACGTTGAGACGGAAACCGAAAGTACTACAAAGTAAGCTTAATATGAAATATTGATTTATAGCAATTATATAGCTTATAAAAGAACAGTATTTGACCTAAATATACTTGTAGATAACGGTAATATATTGATACAAAGTATCTAAATCTTTAATCAATTAATCCTTACTTAGTTATGTCATATAATGAGAGAGGAATGATACTCATGCTATAGACGGGCAGCGCCTTGGAGTTGCGACCAAGACGGCTAAAAGCCTTTTATATAACTACAACACTCCCCTTAACTTCAGTAAATAATAAAGATAACATACGTAGACCTCAAGATATAGATACCTAGACACTGTAACACTAACTTCCATGTACACTGCGCGACAACACCAGAGAGCCTTCACTATTCAGAGGTTGCCAAAATTAAAAAAAATATGATTTGAATTAAATAATGTTGGTAAGCGGCTGCTTAAGCATTAAGGACTCAATCTCCGTCTTTTTTGCTTTCACCTCTATCATTTCATATTTGTGACTAGACAGGGTCGCCAAAAACTACAAGAGGAGGGCAAGACAGAATTCCTTTTATTGGGTCTTCAGCTATAGGTGCTTGCTTGGCGTGACTTGAAATAATATAAAAGGTGTTAATAATAAGTATGACTAAGCGTTTTTATAGTTATTTTTGTTCTGAAAAAGAGTAAGTTAAGGACGATACAGTAAATTGATTATTTCTACATCATAGATACTTATATCTTTTTTATTGCTAAATCTTAGTATCTCACTTCTTACTATCTTATTAACTACTATGTTTAGATGTTTGATTCAATCACGCAAAAACGGCTGAACGGATTTCAATGAACTTTTGCACACATAATCATTATAACCTGGATTAACACATACGCTACTTTTTATCGCGCAAAAATTCAGTTCCTGTGGGATAATAGTTAAAATTTTTTTTTTTTGATAAATCAGAGTATACGTGCTAATAGTTTTATATAGTTAAATAAAAATTCAATAATATCTCCGTCAGAGATGTGCAAAATAGTTTATAAAAAGTATTCAAATACTAAATGCAAATACTTCTTGTATTTTTTATTTTAAATACAAAATGCAAAATACTTTTTCATTTTGTATTTAAAATACTTGGGGCCTAGCCAAGTTGAAAACGTTATGTTTCTATGCTCTTTCTACAATTTCAAGCGATAGATGTTGACAAGCCATGTTGACATATTTGGTGCGTTCCACTAATCGTTCCCAAGTCACAACGCTCAAATAACTTTAACATGTAAATAACTTTATTTGATACGGATAGAGATTTATAAGTGAAAGTGAATGTTTTTGGAGCATCCGACGCAACGTACCGACACAGGTAAATATATTTATTTAAAATTAATTTTAGTTTCAATTTAATCCATACAAATAAAAAAAATTGGAGTGTCTGTTTGTAATATTAAAATAACCGCTTTCTACTAAGTGCATATGGATGTATACACACGCACGGTACATATATCAAAACAACATTTTTTTTACAATTTAAGTCTGTCTGTCTGTTTGTTCCGGCTAATCTCTGAAATAGCTGGATCGATTTTGACCAGACTTTCACTGGCAGATAGCTGATGTAACAAGGAGTCACTTAGGCTATATAGCATCTCGCAACGTCCCATAGGGGCGGAGCAGCACGCAAACGAAGTCGCGCGAGTCGGCTAGTTATACATATAAAAACATCAATCAATAAAAAATATGTATATAAATTAATTTAACTAATAATTGTTAAAACTATTTAACTCGCCATTTGAATTATTTCCGTTAACGCTCATAACGCTCAATAATCCATTTCACTTGGGTTAACGATTGTAACGCTCACGAAAAAGTGGCACGGGAAAACCCGTGGTCGTGGGCCTGGTCGTCGTACTCGTGAGTGCTTAGTGGAACGCACCCAGTAAGTGCGAACACTCATTCTACGTATGTCATTTTAATTTGATCACGTGATATATCGTTGACATATGTCATTCCCATACATTTTTTAGGTTTTCTATATGCGTTAACAATTGTAGAAAATCAACTTGGCTAAGCCCCCTTGTGTTGTGTTGTCAAACGAAAGCACCATAGACGCTGGTTATAAGATATCATAGGATTTTCTATTAGTTGACATACGTATTATTATATTAAAATAACGAACATTTATTACCATTCAATTCAGTATTGATTGTCATAGTGAGAATATCACATTAATTTTTTGATGATGAAAAAATGTATTGTATAGTGCATTTTGCAAATACAAAATATGTTTTAAAAGGTATTTTAAATAAAATAGAAACTGTTTTTAAAACAAAAGTATTTAAATACAAAATGGAAATAGGTATTTTGTATTTTGTATTTGAAAAATGTCACATCTCTGATCTCCGTTAACTTATACTTGAGTTTTCGTCCGAATAGTATCTAGAAATTAAAAATTCGGCTAAATAAGATAAAAGTAGCCGAAAATGCCGAACATAGAGTATTATAAGTCTATCAACTATGTTACATTTTTATTTTCTGAAATAAAAACCTTGTCCTAATTTTTATTTAAATAAATAAAGTGCCTTTTCACCAAATTGTCTGTATGCATAGATCTTTAAGCTTGCGTTTCCACCAGAGATAAGCGAAAGATGTTTTTGTTAAGAACCAATAAAAATAATTAATTTAAAGCCGTTTTCACTAATAGACAGAGGATTTAAGGAAGAGGTATACATGCACATTATAATAGAGGAACCACGGCAAGCCTACAATTACTATAATTGAATAAATGACACTTCACTATCAAACATGATATTAAACCCAATATAATAGAGTAGTTTAATCCGTATGTTTGTTCGTGTATCGTGCCTATAGAGACCTTTGAACAGACTGGTACTGTAATGGTTCCAGTGCAAACCATTCTCAGTGATTTAGCAAAATTACACAATAGAAGGGTGTGCTTTTTTAAATTATATTTTGTACAATGCATTTTGTTGCTTAAATTAGAAAAGCATTTTATTATTAAACTAGTCAACAATTGTGACTTCGTCTGCGTAAAATTTTCAGCTTCTGCTTTTTTATAACACATTTTCTATACCACGGGAACGGTGCTTCTTATCGGGATAAATATCACCAACGTGTTAATTCACCTTCTATAGGTATCCGTGTACCAGATTTCATTCAAATCGATAAATTGAAATTTTGTATGTTTGTTCTCAATTAACGACTGAACGAACCTTACAACTTGAATTAACAGCTTCTTTTTATCCCGGAAAAATTCAGATTTTCTGTGGGATAAAAATAAAATATATTTTTTAATAAATCTGAGTATGCGTAATCAGTTGCACACGAGCGAAGCCCAGGCGGGTCGTATCTAAATGCCATAATATATATCGTAGTACTGGGGGTTATGACCAAGTTATAGGTTTAGGAAACCTTTTCACAATAATTACTAATCAAATTCTTAAATAAATATTACTCGTACGTAATTCTAATTTTTAATAATTAATCTAACGTCTATCGCGTTCGATCGATAGAGCCTTACGGCTGAAATTAATAATCAATCCCAATCCACCTTTGGATTACAAATCAAAAATAGATTTGAATCATTCCATACTCCAAACATTTTGGATTAAGATTGATATTAGTCGTAAATGTTTGCCGGTGCTTAAGTTAGGCTTACGTTATAGGTTTATAAGTACTAACTAACCTAAGTTTAAACAGAGAAACCAAGCAGTCGAGGTTAGTGTTGGAAATCTGTTAAAATGCCTTGCAAACTACATCTACATCTTGGTCACAAGTCCAAGGTACTGCTTAGGTTCCTGTCGTAATTATAAGAGATCATATTTGATTATTTATCTGTTCAGTAGCAGTGTCTACGTTGCGTTTACCCAATACTCCATTCATCATATAGATAATATAAAAATGACCTGACCCCTGACCGAGAATGACCCCTAAAATAGTCTATATCAATCCCTAGGGTTCAATGACAAGTTATAGAGAGTCTAAGGGAAAGAAAAAATTGTGCGAAAAAGAATTGATGCTAACTACTTATTCGCAATAATTGATATAAACAGATGTAGATTTTTTTACATTTAAGCATTGAACTAACAATCCACAGTATCAGTCTGTCTGTATATAATAGTAATAATGAACACAACCCCAAAGGATCTACGGTAGGATGGCACGTGCCACGACAGGTGCACTCGCAGCTGGTGTCCAGAGGAGCATGACTGCGGTGCTGAATGCTCATCACACACGGACACACACACTTGGTACACCATTGTTATAAACTATAGCTATTCCATTACACTGTCTTACTTCTTACTAATATTATAAACGCGAAAGTTTGTAAGCATGTATGGATGTATGTTTGTTACTCTTTCACGCAAAAATATAGTTTACATATCAGAATAACACATAGACTATAATTTATAATGATATAGTGTGAAATATCCGAAATATAGCGGGTGAAACTGCGGGACACAGCTTGTATAATAAATACTTTAATGAGCTGAGCTAACTTTCATCCCCTATTCCCTGTTGTTATTTTTCATCTCCCCCTTTCAACCTCTTACAACCTTTTTTTCGCATTAAAAAGTAGCCTATATCCTTTTTCAAGCTTTAGACTATCGTGGTTTTGGCGCAAAAGTTCAATAGACAGACAGACAGACGGAGAGATGAAATTTGGCACATAGATTCTTTATAACCTAGATTAACATATAGAATACTTTTATCCTGGAAAAAAATATAATTAATGCGGGATAGTAATCAAATTAGAAACGTCAGTAGCTCAGTGGTTGAGGCGTTGGATTCATGAACGATAAGTGGTTCAAATCCCGGACATTGGACCACTCCTGACACAAGCATGTAAGCTTACTTAATCCTATGTACACGTGATAAATTGCATCTGTGCGAGACAGGGGGGAGGGGGGAGGATCGATTAAATTGTAACATATTTTATTATAAAATACCATCTGAATCATACTGTAGTAAAACTATTAGTCAGTCAGTCATTAACAGTCCGTCCTTTTTACATATTTTTGTTTTAACTGTCAACCTTGTGTATGTAAGTTATCTTTATTGATGCTTCAAATATATCATTGCAAAAGCGCACGAAGGGTTCCATACCAATATATGACAAAAAAAATCGCGTTGGTTGTATGGGAGCCCCCCTTAAATATTTATTTTATTCTGTTTTTAGTATTTGTTGTTATAGGCAACAGAAATACATCATTAGTGAACATTTCAACTGTCTATCTATCACGGTTCATGAGATACAGCCTGGTAACAGACAGACGGACAGCGGAGTCTCAGTAATAGTGTCCCGTTTTTACCCTTTGAGTACGGAAGCCTAAAAAGGAAAAAACAAAATATAAAATTGGGAAGAAAGAAAGAACGAGAATAAACTTGAAAGACTCTAGACTCGTATTAAGGGGGGGAAAAAGGCCACTGTATTTGTGTGAGGAAAAGGAATCTCAGAGAAACTAGGCCAATACTTCCATAATAGTTTAAACCGTAAAAGAATAACTTATTTAGTAAAAAAAGGAAATCTTGTGTCACTCAAATCTTAGTATTTGTACATCGAAACACAGTCATTATATGGTCTGTCGGTCTGTCTGTACCCGACCGTAACGCACGGATGTTGAAACTATGGGGTTTGAGATTACTATCTAGAGTACTGGATATTTCACTTTTTACCCACTTAACAGTAATGATGAATCTATACATACATAACATCTGCTGTTACATATTCTTTACATAGTAGAAAACTAAGTCGCTCCCGTTGTTTGCACGGTTTTAACTTTTAAACTACGCAACTGAATTTAATGCAGTTTTTGTCAATAGATAGAGTGATTCAAGAGGAAGGTTTATATGTATAATACATACATAATATAGTAGAGAAATCATGCAGGACGTTAGTAATAGAATATGAAACTATCTTTTAAAATGAAATAATTTTAATACTGCATTTTTAGGATCAAGAGGAAGTATTTATATGAAACTCTGGCTAACATATAGCATGAATAAAGTACATACCTGGTTTTTCAACCGACTTCAAAAAAAAAAATGAGGTTATCAATTCGGTTGTATTTTTTTTTTATGTTTGTTACCTCAGAACTCCGTCATTTATGAACCGAATTGAAAATTTCTTTTTGTATTCGGTAGTATATGCTTACAGATTGGTCCCATTTTTTTCAAATTCCAGATGATGGAATCATTGAGGAATTGAGAGAATTCCTCAAAAGTTATAGGCACACATATAGTAATTTTGATATTTTGAGAAAGGTTATAATTTAAATAAACAAAGTAACGTAACAATAAAACTGAAAATTGTATTTTAGTTTGTTCTTATAATGGAACGGAATGGAATAGAGGAACTGAACCGAATGAAAACTGAAAAAAATTGGATTTAGTATATAACGTAATGCGATTACGGACATACAAACAAAAAAAATGTTTAGATTTCCGAAATATCTCTTACTAATATTATAAATGCGTAACTTTGTGTGTGTTTACGCAAAAACGGATGAACGGATTTCAATGAAATTTGGCACACAGATTCTTTATAACCTGGATACTACCAGGCTACTTTTCAACCCGGAAAAATTCGTAGTACCTGCGGGATAATAAGAAAATATCCCGGATTTTTTTATTTCGAATTTTTAAATCTTAATAAATGTAGTTATTAGCACCCATGCGAAGTCGGGGTGGGTAGACTAGTTATATAGATATTGTGTTACAAGTAATACAGGTTAATATGATTTTAAACGTGTCATTGATTATGAAGCAAATTGATAATGACAGATGACTGATTGTTGGAAAGCTACAACCAGTTATTGACTCAATTTTCACTTTTACGCTAGATAATGTGACTGTTTTGTTCTAATTCTGTTCTTAGATTATTTCTAACTCATAGTAGGAATTAAAAGGAGGTATATTAACAGCTATCAGAAAATAACGATTTCTGGAAAATTGGGCATTAATATAATAGATATCAATAGAATACACACATTTACACGAATTATATGAGTTATTATTTAAACTTCTATTTTAAAAACTATATAGTTACATTATTCTTGATGCGATAGATTAAGTAAAACAAAAAATAGGTCATAATATTGAGTATTTATTTTGAAAACACTAAACTAAAATATCTAGCCAACTTACAAACCTAACTGGGATCAATCTCCAGTACGTGAATACTTACTTTGGTTTCACTACATAGTATAAAACAAAGTCGCTTTCTCTGTCCCTATATCCCTATGTATGCTTAAATCTTTAAAACTACGCAACGGATTTTGATGCGGGTTTTTTTTATTAGATAGAGTATTTTAAGAGGAAGGTTTATATGTATAATACATACATAATATAGTAGAGAAACACTGATAATTTTACAGGTTTCTAATATGATGTCGTCAATAGACACATTTTTTTCAGCTTACATTGCAAACGCTGGCTGAAGCCTACGAGATAGAACAAAATAATGCACTACAGTATTGTCCACCTTAAAAAGGGTTACAAAAAAGTCCGCGATGGTATATGTCTATCTCTTAAGGATAACTCACAATAACAATTTTTTATCCTTTACTTTTTACAAGAAATAATGGTTTATTTACGAAGTGATTTTAACCAATACAGCATTAATCCTTACCCAATTAGGTACCTTAAATATATTGTGCATTTTATATAGATCAATATGGCCCTTAATAGCATGAAATAAAAATGAATATTTTCGAATATATTACAGATTTAAAATGCAGGGACATAGCGGTTACGGCTAAGTACACGTGTTAAATTGCACCCGGGCGAAGCCGGGACGGGTCGACTAGTTATATAATAAAATTAAGCGAATGGTGTGGAGACAGTTGGCAACAATATGCATTTATGGGTTAAAACATTTTTAAAAATAATAAATCTGTTACTTAACCGTAAATTAAACGTAGAGCAAAAATTGAGAAAATTTCCAAAAATTCCGATTCCAATTTTCTAAATCATCTTTTCTTATGCGTTTTTCGCAAATTGCATCAAATTTCTACACTTTTGTAGAAATATAAAGTTATTTTAGTGGTTTTTGGAATAATTTTAATGGTACTAACTTTATTATTATTTTAATTTGGGGAAACCTTATTTGTTATTATTATATAGCTTGTTATTATAATTACAGTTCAACATAATCATACAAAGGTAGGACAAACATACAATTTACTCTCACGGGATGACAAGTTTTTAATATAAGTTTTGAGAATATTATTTTGCTTAATTTTGCCTTATCCAGCATTCCTCAAATAATTATTCTAATTAGGTTTGTTATGAGAAAATAATAACGTTAATTTGTTTGAAATAAATAAATAAGAGAGTGGAATAAAACGGAAGAGAATAAAGGAATAGAAAGCTGAAAAAGTTGGGTATTGAAGTTTATTCATTTGAACTTAATATTAAATCACATAGACTACACTCTTTTGGGAAAATAAACTAACTAATAACAATCATTTGTTATATTACAGATACAAACATGAAACGATAATATGTATTACTATATAAATAAAAAAAATAATAATGTCATTTACATGGGACCAATACAATACCGCACAGTAGCACGTACAAGACAATAATAATATTCACTTAAATCGGTACACCGTGTAACCAATAAAAACTCCATACCTTCGTACTGGAGAACCAACATCACGACATCACCCAACTGCATAGCCATAATGGTCTTCAGACGAGCTCCGTTTGACAACTGGCTCAAGTCTATCGGAACAGATATTATATACAATCTTGGCAAGTTGTTCCTATTTGTTTATTTTAAGAATACCTACGGACTCGATTAATTTATAAGGTCTTAAGGTTTTATCGAGCATAGTGAAGAGAATGAGTACAAAATAACGCGAGTTGTAACTAAACGTTAGTGTAATACGAGTGAGTGTTCACATTAGTAAGAAAGCCAAATCATTACATGGGTCACAAACCTCTAGGCACTTACTATTAATTTTTTGATGTATGCTTAGGTCTTTAAAACTAAGCAACGGATGTTGATGCGTTTTTTTTAATAGATAGAGTGATTCAAGAGGAAGATTTAAATGTATAATACATGCATATTATAGTAGAAAGAAACCATGCAAAGCCGGAGCGGGTCGCTAGTAGGTTATAAATAATTAATACAAATCAGTTATATGGTGTTTCTTGTACAGTAGCAAAAAAAAGGTGATTAGTAAAACATAAGATATAAATTATGTAAATTTAATTTTACTCTAAAATCTCGTATATATCGTATTAATATTTCATATTCAAAAAGGTAATATTTAATGATTTTTTATAGAAGTGACCATTAGAGGTTGTTATCGGTACACATAATCAGTTTGCGTGGGCTCGTTTTAGCGTTTTCGAGGAAACTCGCGTGGCAAAGAAAACGTTAATAGCCGTGATTACTGCTTCATGTTTAGCTTAATAACCAAATATCATTTATTATAATATTTATAATAACCTACTTTATACATTTATTTTTGTTTTATTTACTTCCTAATCATCGTTATTAAATAAAACTTAAAGTTTATTAACATTTTAAAACAATAATAAGAAAACACGTATTTTTTTCTGTATAGTCTTAAGATATAAAAATTTGTGATGTGATGATATTCTATGACATGGAATGGAATAGAACGGAATTTAATGTTTCAATAATATGATGGAAATAAGTGACAAAACTAGAATTTTCTATGGACTATGTCTTCCATTAAGATAATTGGATTAGAAATATAAGATTACTAGCTGACCCGACAGACGTTGTTCTCTCTTAACTATGAATATTGAATTCGAATTAGCTGTCAAAAGCTTACATTAAAAAAGTTAATATGGTCGTTAAGTTTTCTTAAATATTCTAATTTTACACCCAACTTTCTTAATATTTTCTTACATAAGAACCTTCTCCTGACAATAACAAACACAACAGAAAAAGATTTAGCGAAATCGGTCCAGCTGTTTACGCGTGATTTTATAAATACTGTTAAAAGAATAGGTTTCTAAAAAATTGTTTGTAGTGTGATCTAAATGCAATCCAATATAACGTTTTGAACGATATTGATGACGATGTTAATGTTCTGAGGTGGGACCTTAACACTTGTAATATTCACTCAGTTGAAAGCAACTTTTAACTGGGTGGTGGGTCCTATAGACTGGTGTCTTGGTATTCGTCATCGCCTTCGTCGTCGGTCATCTGACGCTGTACGGCCTCTTCATTCTCTACGAAAGTTAATAAAGATAATTAAAAATAATTGAAAAAAAATGAAATGAAACATAACGAGACGTGACGAAATGCAATGGAATGTAATGAACCAAACCAAATGAAACGGAAATGAATGAAATAGGATAAAATAATGATTTTTTATTCTTATAATGTATTTATGAAGTGTAACCTCGGTAGTTGTAAACAAACGCATTCATTATAACAAAACGAAACGGAATGCATTGTAATACAAAGAATAGAACGGAACCAAACCAAACGGAATGCTAACAAATGAAATTGAAACAAATGAAATAAAATAATGGTTTCTTACAATTTTTAACCGACTTCAAAAAGGAGGAGGTTCTCAATTCGATTGGTATATTTTTTTTTGTATGTATACTGATTACGCTGAGATTTATGATCCGATTTGCGTGATTCTTCTTTTGTTTGATGCGGAATAGCTACCATTTGGTCCCATAAAAATGTAAAAAAGTTTGTCCCAGTAGTTTTTATTTTATAAACATTTTTGAACATTTTTTCCGTTTGGGATTTGTATTGTTTATTTGTGTATGCATATCGTTTACGCTGAGATTCAAGATCTGATTTACGTGATTCTTCTTTAATTTGATGCGGAATAGTTATTATTTGGTTCCACAAAAATTTCACATAGTTTGACCCAGTTGTTTTAATTTTATGAACCTTCAAAAAGGACGAGGGTCTCAATGCGATTGGTATGTTTTAAAACTTATGTACACCGATTACGCTGTGATTTATGAACCGATTTACGTGATTCTTTTAGTTAGATGTGGAATAGTTGATATTTGGTTCCATAAAAATTTAACATAGTTTTGTCCAGTAGTTTTCAATTTATGAACATTCTTTCCGTTTTTGTTTCTTGGGGTCTATATAGTTTAAGGGGCGCGGCACCTTTTGTAGGCCTACCCATAGCTACTTCAAATAAAATTACTATTCAATATATGACAATGAAAAGCAACGAAATGATATAGTCTACCTGATTTACAGAACAACCTATTACTGACAATATGACTGAAAAGTAAAAAAAAAAAAAAAAAACTACGTTTAAAAAAAACCGACTTGAAACTAAAAATGCACTAAAATATTAAATATATGGCACCGACTACAAAAATAATAATTATTATATATTATTGTCCTAATAAAGAAAGAATAATAAATAACAGAATTATTTCTTACTTTTCAGTGAATTTTTAGTTTGGAGTCGGTTTTTTTAAACGTAGTTTTTTTTTGATATGGTGGTTTTAGAGATTCTAGGTTATTCCGATATGATTTGCCAACTAATTTGACTACATATACATTTAATCAAAATAATAAATCAAAATATTATAAAATATTAAAGCTCACCTTACATCATAGTGTGTTGACATTTATGTTATCACGTTACATAATGTAATGATTAAGTAGTATTAGTTCACTAATTTATTACATTTCATTCATTACACGAATGCTCCATCACACTACATCTTATCTTCACATATACTACGATATACAATCAAGGTATACTCACCTCTATTACCATAAACATAAAATTCAATTTCTCATTAATGTCATATTAAGTAGAATTAGATTTTCTAAACAGGTTTTTGATTAATAGACAATCCAAAGTCGAATGATGCGTAATACTGTAGTTGGTATTAATTAAGTATTAAATATAGTTTGGACCAAATTGGGCATTGACTGGAAATAAATCACGATCAATTCTTGTTTTTGTGTCTATTATCAACTCTTACTATAGTTGTACTATGAAATAATAAAGTATTTGATGCGAGAATGGAAATGGAACAGAAGAAACTTAAGAGAATAAGGAATGAAAGAAATTAAATAGAGAATACTGGAGTAAGATCAGGCAGATAGTTTTATACTTCATATTACCATAAGTGTTGGTGACCATTTATAATTAGATGATATATCGTCTGTTCCTTTGCAATTCTTTTGTGGTAAGAAAGATAATATAAAAATTCAAACAAAGATCTCGTATTGTTAATTTTCATGGCTGACGTTGGTGGTGTTTTTCTTATAAAAGTTGTAAAAGATAACGTTAAAGGCAAAGTAGAATGGGGGGAATTGGAGAAGATAAGAAATCATACATAAGTAACATAAATGAAAGAAGATAGTGAGGCTGCGTTCTAAAGTATCAATAGAATCGCGTAAATGAAGCGTTTCTATTGGTTTTTAACAACTCTACCCCGTGAGGGGGCGGGTTAGAATACAAACCCAGCACCCCCCTTGGTGGTAGGGGATCAGTTCCCCGACTGGCTTGCGACCACCAGCATGCGAATCCGACCGCCAAGTGTCTCTGACGCGTTCCGGCCTAGCCCTCCCTCTCCCATCCCATTACTGCTGCGATTCCAGTGAACACCGGGTTTTTGCTCGGGGTCCATTGAAACCGCAGCAGTCTTCTTATCACTCCCCCTCCTCACTCTATCTTCGAGGCGGCAACGCATCGACAAAACAAAGAGATACCCTCTAGTTTTGTCGATGTCCATGGGCGACGGTGACCACTTGCCATCGGGTGGACCGTCTGCTCGTTTGTCTCTTATCTATCATAAAAAAAAACAAACACATCCCTCGCTATAAATCCTAAATCAATGCAGCCTAAATCTTGGGCTACTAATATAGGTTGAGCATTTTAAGGACACTTGGTTGTCTGATTCTCATGATAGTAATCGTGACCCCGTGAAAGATCTAATCTTAAAAATAATACGTTATCGTGTATCGTCTGGGTATTTGATAGTATAGGTGCTATTATGTCTACACATTGTCTAGACTTTAATCGGTTAGCGTAATTATAATAAACTCGTATACGAATTGCACTTCATTTATATTTTGATGACAGACTAATAAATTAGATTTTAAATTAACCAGTTCTCGCTTTGTTGAATCGCTGTCGGCTGTATGTAAGAGGTTTCATAATATATTTGTCACAAGATACTAATTAAGAAGAATGTTTTTGAAACAATATTGCCATGATCAAGAGTAAAGTAAGAACAAAACCAAAATTATGTAACTCTGTGGAAATCATGCAATAGTTTAAACTAAGTTTTATGGACGAAGACAAAAAAGCAGCGAAACGAGCTAGAAAATTTAGAAAGAGAAAGGAAACATCTGAGCAAAAACGGCAAATGAGGAGAATGTTGATTATTTTTATTAATATTTATTTCTCTTATTAATTATATGTCATAGCATTTTATTTCTTTTTTTTCATGATGTGTCATATTTATTCATCTTAAATTATAAAAACTTCTTTCTTCTCCGAGTTTTAACAACATCTATAAAGTAAAAACAATCATAACTCCTGAAATACTTTCCAAGTTAAACTACAAAAATAACACGCTATCAGTATTGAGATTTATTTTGAACTAGCGGCCCATCCCGGCTTCGCGCGGGTGGAATATTATTTTTAAAAATATATTGGCCCTCCCGCATTTCGGTGCCCCCTCTCTTGCCGCTTTACTCGCTGCGCTGCGTCGTTATACTGGCCCGTCGCGTCGGCGTGTATTTTTTGTTTATATTGATATTTTTAATTTCATAATATCTTTTGAATGGAAAGTCCGATTTTAATAATTCAAAAAGTAATTTACAGGTATTGAAATAGTCTTGAATACGAAATAATTTATTTGGATAAGGATTAATACAAAGTTATAGAAAACATAGTCTGATTTTGATAGGCATTTTTATCAACTTTTAAAATGTAAAAAAGTAGTTATAGTGACGTAACTATAATAGTTGGACATATGGTCTCGCGGACTTTTTTGTAGATATTGATACGTTCTATAATATTGTATAACATTTTTTTGTTCTATCATCAATACTTTTTGCAGCGCATGCGATGAAAGATATTTTATGGCAAATTTTTTGGCACCTTGGGTTGGTTTTCGTGAGATTTTCTAAGGATCTCTAATTTTTTCTTGTAATAAATATAGCTTATGTTACTCAGGGATAATGTAGCTTCCTAATGGTGAAAGAATTTTTGAAATCGGTCCAGTAGTTTTTATGTTTATTCGTTACATACAAAAATACAAAAATACAAATCTTACTTCTTTATAATATTAGTATAGATAATATACACAAACCTTACACGTTTAAGTCTCTTCTTATTAGTGAAAACAGTATCAAAATTCGTTGTTTGATTCAGAAGGAGTAAGAGATATAGACAGAGATGGAGATTTGTTTTACACTCTTTAAAATTTATCACAAAACATTTAAGTATTTATTTAGTTAAAAATAATAAAGGACTTAGATATAAATATGTATCAGACCATTGAGCAATAAACTGTGAATCAGCTGTCGATGTCGTGTTATAAGAAAATATCATCTTTGTCTATTATTCCCATTGAATGTAGAAACGTAATGACAACATATTGTGCATTTAAATGCTATAATTATATCTATATCATTATAAATGGATATAAATTATGGTAGGTTTGTTTTATATTATAAAAGAGGGAAGAGAGGAGGATGAGTTTTAATATTAAATATTTTTTTAAACCTTCTTTGTCATCATTAGTGTTACTCAAAATTAAAGTGGCTTCACATTACATTCAAATCAAAGGACATAACTTAAATTCTTAAAACCTAAATTTAGTACTACAGAGAGAGAGAGAGTTTGACACACACTTTAACGGTAACCAAACCCTTTACTTACGCTGATATTACGTTATCATATATATATGTCGGGGATTTTAAAACGATGTGAAAGGAGATGGGAGGAGGAAGATGGGGAATATTGGGGAACACTAAAAGGGGGTGATGGTAATGAGTGGAATATTGTGTAAACGCGACGCAGATACTTCTACTGAACCGATAAATTATCAAATATGATCTTTAACAATTACGAGAGAAACCTAAACAGTGCCTTGGACTTGTGACCAAGGCTTAAGTTCGATACCATCCCCCCTGTTAGTGTTCCCCAATATTCCAAATCTTCCTCCTTCCATTCCCTTCGCATCGTTTAAAATCCCCGACATATATATATATATATATTTATTCATAGATGTACGAGTCATTTTTATATGAAGAACATATGACAGTGTAATATCTACATTTGTCTATGATCATAGATAAGGCATCCTATTTGAAAGCTAGCGTACAAGTCGGATAATATCCGTCACTTTTGATAATGAATAGTTAAAAATGACTTCATCCATATATATATATATATATATATATATGCAATATATATATATATATATGAAGAATATATGATAGTGTAATATCAGCTTTATGCTTAAGCACCGTTCTCAAGTGGCTTGATTTATTCCGACATTTTCTACAGTTATCATCGTATTTCCATACATGTACACTAAACCTTAACAAATTATATACCTAAAATTCCCTGATGAAATACTCTGTCAATTAATGAAAACTGCATGAAAATCTGTTAAGTAGTTTTTGAGTTTAATGCAAAAAGAAAGTCAGACGCAGAAAAGAAGATTTAATAAAGAATCCAAGTATTAAAACTTGTTATATTTTAACTGAGAAATAAAAATTATTTGCTATATTAAATAACAATTAATACAAAGTTCAATTAAACGCAATTTGTTTCCAATTTGATTAGTTTTGGTCTTAAATTATTCCTATTAGGGTTACATAAAAATTAGTTTTGCTTTTTAGCTTGGATTGTAATTAGGAACAGAATCGTTATTTTCTTGGTCTTATTTAATAGTCGTATCTGTGATCTATATGTTACCGAAAAATAAGCCATAATATACTCCTAACAATTTAAGTATCAGGAAGGATGAAAGATAGAGATGGAAGGACTAGTGATCATCGCTGAGATATAGAAGTGGTCGCAAACCAGCAACTGGATTGAGTGAAGTCATATCAAAGATTGCCGGTATCTTTGATTATGAAAACAATAGCAAAGGAAAAAGAAGTATTACTTTAGCTACTTTTTTCTGTTTTGGTGTGATATCAATACTTTACCGCCAATCGGCTGTGAGAAACTTAAAAATAAGATGATTCTAAAACGAAAACTTTACATGCCCATCTTCCTGCAGAAACACTATCTGATGACTAACATTGCTGTCCTTTAAAAGGAATGAAAAGGTTACCTTGCTATAATGCGCGGAATTCTGAACAACCAGACTCGTATGGCACAACCCAGAAGAGCACCCTGCCCACATAAAAGTGAGACGCGCGAACCCGAACCAAGACACGCAACACAAGTAGGTAGCTCGACGATCTAACAACCAGACTCGTACGGCACAATCCAGAAGAGCACACCGTTCACAGAAGAGTGAGACGCGCAAATCCGAACCAGGAAACAATAATAGACTTACGTTTCTCTCCGTTACCGAAGAATCTTCAGGAGGCGTTGACTCTACAAGCATCATGAAGTCGTAATTTTGTTGAAAAAACAGCCTTTTATACCTTAACTCAATACTCGATATTCGACATGTGATACTTAACTCGATACTCGTGTATTGTTCTTAATGAAAATAGTAAAAAAAAAATAGAATGGTTTGTTTCGGTTTATAATATTTCGATAATAATAAATACACGCGTTAAGTATCTCACAATTCTTGAAGTAAATTTATTTTATTTGACCTCTATTTCATTTCTATCTCTGTGGACACAGAGCAGCCTACTGTAAGACCAATCAGGGACAGCCTTCGGACACCGAACAGTGTTTACAATTTTACGCTGACATATATTTCTTAGATTAAAAAGAATTAATAAATCTATACAAGTGTTGCTCTATGGTTTCATTAGCGTTTTTGCTTAAATCGTAATAAGTAAACTCCTATGGCTCGCAGTATTTATTAATTTGTTATTTTATTCTGATACTAGCTAACCCGACAGACTATGAATATTGAATTCTAATTTGCTGTCAAAAGCTTATATAAGAAAAGTTAATATGGTCGTTAAGTTTTCTTAAATTTTCCGCACAACTTTTTAAATTTTTTCTTCCATAAGAACCTTCTCCTGATAATAACAAACACAACAAAAAGAGAATTAGCGAAATCGGTCCAGCCGTTTAGGCGTGATGCCGTAACCAAGGGAAATAGGGATTCATTTTTATATATAAGAGAAGATATAAAATGAATTGACTTTTGTTAGTCTCACTAAAACTCGAGAACGGCTGAACCTATTTGACTAATTTTGGTTTTGAAATATCTGTAGAAGTCCAAGGTTTTAAAGGTGAGAAAAGCTAAATCGATTTTGATAAAAATTTTACGTGTAGCCGTATATCATCGCGAAGCTAGTTAAGGTAAGTTCTACATAATTCTATATAGTTAGATAAAAAAGATCGTGAGAAAAAAATATCGTGTCGGTCCCGTTGCCATGCCGTTATCGTGACTAGTAAAACTACTCAATTACAACTTTATTTTACTACCTAATCAAAGCTCGTAACGTTATTTTAATAAAGCTCAATCAAAATAGACTCAACATAATTCCAGTAGCTAATTCACAAATAATTAAGTTTTTTATTTCTCTTATTTGATATTAAATCTAAGTCAAAGGTGATAAAATATTCAGATTTCAGATAGAAAATCTGTTCCAAATTTGAATTTTATACACATTTTAAAATTCTATATTCAATCTGTAATCGACAGATTTTGGGTTCAGATTATCATGACACTGAAAAACAGTGAAAATCAATAAAAAAAGAAAGAAAAAACTTCTGCTCTCTTTCACTCTTATATGCATACGAATATAAATAATCTACCGGCTCTTTCACTTGTAAGGTAAGCAATGTTAGCTTAAACCTTTTCTCCTTCTTTTAACACAGGTAGGTATTCTATAAGCAAATATTTTATTTTTTTTAAAGTAGGGCAATTACCTTTCTTTTTTATTGCCATTATGGATATTAATTACTATCTTAAATATTTATCTTAATTAATCAGAAATATTATAAACTCTGAGATGATTTGTCAAGTGATTTCATACTGTAAACATTATCCAAAGTAGTGCAAATAGTGTAGTTTGATGTCATGGTGCTAGTTTTTCTTATTCTTCTTCTGAGTCACAAAACCCAAGTATCATATTATAAGTATATTTAAAACGACATATAATGCCATCAAGTACTCATAATCTCATTACAAGTTTATGGCACTTTCCTCATAGAAAAGTGCCATAAACTCGTGCGCAAGTCTGGTGTTAAGTAAAGCGTAGGCAGCCATTAAGTATAAGGTGAACGCACTGTTTCGGTTATACTGACTCACCAAACAAAGGGAATTTGTGTGAGATTAGATATCTACTAATTAAATAATTAACCTGTATGTTTGTATGTATGTTTGGGTCAAATTTAGCTAATGAATTTTTACACACTACATTGATAGAGCTGAAATTTAACATTCACCTTTAGATTGGATGTATAATAGATGGTTAGTTAAGTCATGTCATGGCAGATGCAATATGGCGGACGGACGGTCCTAGACGGCGGACTAGTTTAAGTCTAAACACATTCATAATATGAGTGTCAAATGAAAGAGTTTTCTGATGTGGATACTAAATATAAAAAGACTTCAATCTAAATCCAATATGGCGGATGGCCCACGATGGCAGACTTATTATTTTTAAATACTCTCGAACTTTTAATATCAAATGAAATGTTTAGCGAATAATATAAAAAATAAAATGATTTCACTTTAAATCCATTATGGCCGATCGTCCAAGATGGCAGACTAGTTATTTCAGCTTCTTCTTAGTATCTGATTAAGTTTCAGTTGCAATATTGTCTATAGGTATTTAAGGTGTTATTTTTGTTAAGTGGGTCATTCTAAATCCAAATTTGCCAGATAACCAAGATGGCGGATTAGTTATTTCTAAGCAATCTCATAGTATGAGTGTCAAATGAAAGGATTTTCTGATATGAACACTATATAAAAAATAACTTCAATCTAAATTAAAAAAAAATCCAATATGGCGGATGGCCCAAGATGGCAGATTATTTTTTCAGCCACTTTTTAGTATCCTTAGAGCTTCAGATGTAATTTTCTTCTGAAATTTTATGTCAAATGAAAAGGCTTGCTGAGAAGAATACGAAAAATAAAATGAATACTCGAAATCCAATGTGGCAGACCTCCCAAGATGGCGGACAAATTATTTCAGAAACATCCTAGTATCCGATTTAGCTAAAACTTAATATGGAATAGAACTTCCTTATTCATGAAATTAAATAGCCTTTAAAAATCTCAGATAGAGGCTGTTTCGACTTTTCAGAGGTCAGAAATTCAAAATAAAGGACCTTTATATCAAAATAATGTTTAAAATTAATTAATAACAATGTCAGCCATATTTAAACAATATTTTATTTAGGTTACGTCAATCGATTTCTACATAAAAATCACATTTTTCTGATTCTATCGATTTGAGAATCAAAACACCATCAATTACTTCCAATTTCCTGTTTAATTTGATCCTTTATTACACAAAGTGCTACACATGTATTAATATTTATAGTAAAATCAATTAGCTCTTATTATCTAGGTAGTAACGGCCATTTTGGTTTGTCCGTCAATTTGTAAAGTGTATCAGATAAACGTCTCATTAAAACAAGGATGTTATACCGTTGGGTAAGACTTGAGTGCTCTATATTATGATTAACTTGAGAATTAAGTACATACAAAGTATATAAAGGTTACTAGTTTAAATATTTACATATCTATGTGTTCATAAACTTCTCGTTTTCCTCTCAATCTTTGATATGTTGTTGTAGGTGTGCTGGTGAAGAATCCTAATATACCTCAACGAAGCGAGGATGTCAGCTAGTATTAATACAAATTATTGTCAAATTTCTTGTCCGTTTGTTACACTTTGATTTGTTAGTAGTTCCTATTGGTTTACTTTAAAAATACTCCTACTGACTACCGATAAAATTAGAGCAGTCTGACAGGTAATTTAATAAGGAGAACATTGTCTATCGTAATTAAAGTGGAAGTGTAATAAAGTTATATTATCTAGATAAAATTATAGGTATTCTTTATCAAGAATCACATGAATTTTTAACTTCAATGTCTTATTTAGTTATACTATGTAATCTGCACTGCGGTCGCAAGCCCCAGGAGCTGCACGGTTTCATATATAAAGTATACAGCTGTACTCTAGTAGGTATTATTCCGTGTATTATATTGATATTAAAGCTATAGTTGTTATTATATAAGAAATAATGTCAATATATGTCTAAAGTTAAAAATAATAAACATTTCCGTCGTTTTGACAGTCTCGAATCTATATTCCCTCGACAGATGGACTGCAGTGTTAGTCTTATGTGAGGTCTCTCAAGGAGTGGATATAATCTGGATAGTGCTAGTGAAAGCGTTAAGTGCAGTATTGTGTTAGGCTGACAGTGCTGTCTGACCAAAGTGACGTGACTGAGAGACGTAAGTGAGTGAAACTTTACAATGTAGTACCGAGTTCGATCCTGGGCATACACCTCTGACTTTTCTGAGTTATGTGTGTATTAAGCAATTAAATATCACTTGCTTTAACGGTGAAGGAAAACATCGTGAGGAAACCTTCACTCCTGAGAGTTCCCTAAAGTTCTCAAAGGTGTGTGAAGTCTGCCAACCCGCACTGGGCCTGCGTGGTGGACTATGGCCTAATACCCTCCTCATTCTGAGGAGACCCGGCTCAGCAGTAGGCCATTGATGGGTTCTGATGATGAAACACTACGTTAGGTTAGGTTAGCCTTGTGTTAGGTTAGGTTATAACCTAACCTTAGGCTTAAACAGTGATTCCCTTAATTTACTCCGACTACCATTTATATATATGTATATATATTATAAAAAACAAACGTCTGTGAAATTAAAAAGAAATACACAAATAGACAAATAATATAGGTAGTCAATAATATTCCTTTTATAGCTGAAAGGAACAAATTAAATTAGTTAGTACGTAAAGTACTAATATTAATTTTATAGGCGTTTTATCGTCTATAGAATAACATGTTACGAAGTCGCTACTTGGCAAAGTATTTGCATATCTGTTATATAAACCGCATTTAATTGTTTTTAATAATAATACTAATTGATTACACAAGTCAACAAAAAAAAAACTTTTTTTGTGTCTGTTATTTAATGACTATTGTCTGAGTGTTTACATTGAAAAATAACCAAAAACTCAATTTATGAAGAAATAAGTTTGCTTTTGTATGTTTTATATTGATAATTAAGTTTTAAAGTTCTTAGTGGAGAGTTAAATAATAGTTGGTAATACTTTAAAACAAAATGGCGACAAGTCGCGCATTCTATTGTATTGAGTGTATGTATGTCTATTACAAACTGTAGCAACTACTTTTGTATATGACTGAGTCGCAAAATAGCATAAAGACTTTACTTATCGAAATAATATGAAATTTTCTATGAAAACGAAATTTCTAGAAAAGCAAACTTTAACCAAAAAACCTATTTTACCCATTATAAGTAAGGTAAAAGAAATCAAAATTTGATATTTCTTTGTCAGACTCGAAATCCGTGTTGACCGGTGTTATTTACTAGCTGACCCGACAGTCCTCCTGTCAAAACTATAAATATTAGTCAAATGACTGATAGTCATGTCAAACGACATAAACGTTACAAAAGTTTATGTGGTCATTAAGTTTTCTTAAATTTTCTAATTTTTCGCGCAACTTTCTTAATTTTTCCTTCCATAATAACCTTCTCCTAAAAATAACAAACGCTATATAATGTATATATATATATATAAATTCAATATAAAATATTGAAATAATTGTCATGTAATAATAATATTAGCTATAATGTACAATGATAGGCAAAGTATAATTATAATATATACTTTATACAGGATGGGTAGCAATGTCTAGAGCTTGTGACCCAGGAGCAGGTTAACATGGAGTGTTCATACAACAACATACCTAATGACATACAATATTTAACCTGTGAAACTGCTAGTCAACAGAGTTAAATTGTCGAGGATATACGAATAATCGAATCCATTTATTTGTAGCAACCATTGTTTGTATGTATGTCACAATATTGTTTTATACATCAAACAACAAAGTTATCACGATATGACTAATAGACGCCATACTACTACCAACCACTGTTCATTGTTAACACTGTCGACAGCGACACCATAACCATGGCTATTGTTTTACAACAGGTGCGCCTGCGCATGCGCACGCCGTCAGTCGATCCCCAACCTGCGCGGGAGCTGCACGCGTTGATGGAATATCGCTATCGGAAAGTGCGTGTTTGTGTTTGTGCTGTGTTTGTGTTAAAATCTGTGTTGTGAATAAAACGCCTATTTACATAACATTACATGGTAAGTAAATAACATAATAAATTATTAGTACTACGTACATACAATTATAGTAAATGTACTTAAAAATACACATGTATACATAATGTATATACAATTTAAGATTATGTATTCGTATTTTTTTTGGCTGGTAATACATAATCATGGTACAATCAAAAAATTTTCAAGGTCCAAAAGTAGCATTTCATTACGACATTGCCACTAATGCTGCAACTATATATATAAATATATAAATATACGGTATAAATAAATGCCTATTGTTACAGATGTATACATGAAAAACACATCCTAGATTTAAAAATTTAAATAGAGATTAAAATATATATATATATATATATAGTAAGTATATAAATTAAAATATATTATAATTGTATGTTTACTCCAAGGTTTTTCATAATTAAAATTATATGATTTTTTTTCGCGCGTTTTTCTTATGTAATATAAAAAATATATTTTAAAATTTATCAAGTGTTTATTCTTAACTTCATGTAAGATACATTGCATACGTTTACGACTTTAAACATATTAACTATTACCCCGCAGAAAGTCTGAATTTCTCCGGGATAAAATGTATCCTATGTTTTAAACCAGTATATGAAGTATCTGTGTGCCAAATTTCATTGTAATCCGTTCAGCCGTTTTAGCGTTATTGAGTAACAAACATCCAAACATATACTTTGTTCTTGACGTTTCTTGTTAGGATATTAAGCCTCAATTTGTTTCAAGGTCAAGGTTTTTCATAATTGTTAAAGTTATACGAGTTTAGATTATGTGTATTTTTTTGCGCGTTTTGCATACAAAATATTATATTTAAATCTAGTAATGTACACGTTTTGAAAGTAAATATTTAAAAAAAATAATAGTTCAATCCAAGCTTACTAAGTATACGCTTTTCCTTCGAAAAATCTCTCAAAATCAAATGAATAGAGTTCTATTTTAAATTTTATTCCTGTGGGTTTTTCTGGATATATAATATATAACCGTATATATCTGTATTATAATTCCACTTTTCTAAACTAGTTTTTCCTTGTAAATTTCAGCAAAAGCTGTTCAAATATAAAATTTGAATGGGATTTAAAAAACATAACTCGAAAACCGTGAATTGCCTTTAAATTTTTTTAAAAATACTTAGGACAATATTTGCCAACAAAAAAATATTTAAAAAATTAAGTAAGGGTCTATTTTTTCAAAACAATTAAGTTTTCTTAAATATCTTCTATATATAGACATTCAATAATAGATGATTATATATAGTATTGTTTACATTGAATAAATTATGCTAATGGAAATGATTATCGATATCTCAAAATAAAGAAAAAATATTTTTGTTTATTCCGTACAGTTTTTTTTCCTATAATATATTTGCATATGTATTACAGATTTAATTATAAATACATAAAATAAATATTTATATAGTTGTACATCTGTTGATCATGAATCTTTTATATGGCGTCATCTATTGGATGAGATATAGCTACCGGCACGTAAGTTTAGGTTTGACCTTGTTTTTGTTAGACCTAAAGTTGGCTGCCGGCTACTATACCAATGTTATAAAAACTATCCTATCTAAAGTATTTTATAGAGTCTATAATATAGAGTCTTCTATGCGAAGCGAGGGCGGAAAGCTAGTGTATCATAAATTAAGTATTTTTCTAAGATATCTTCCGGTGTTGGTATACTCGTATTATAATTTGATTGATTGCGATCTGACGTAAACGCCTCTACTTTATGAAATCCCTTACGCAAGGTAGAGCAGACTTTAGACTTTAGTTAAATGTGTATATGTTGTCTACATGGGACCGATACCGAACTAAAAACGGAATACCGAGTAACCTATACTACAAATTTGCTTCATACCTTAGTAATAGAGACACAGCATCACGACATCACACTACAGCTATAATGGTCACCAGGCGAGCTCCCTTTGATAAATGGCTCAAGTCTATCAGAACAGAGGGTATATACAGTTTTGGAATAAAATAAAAGGTACTTTCCGCGAATACTTGTATAAAATTATTAACGGTGTTGCCACAAAGAAAATACTCCCATAGACCTAACGGTATATATTTTCCTGTGAGTGTCCCACTGCTGAGCCAGGTCTCCTTCTCAGAATGAGGAGGGATCAGGCCATAGTCCACCACGCTAGCCGTGTGGATTGGCAGACTTCACACACATTTGAGAACATGGAGAACTCTCAGGAGTGCAGGTTTCCTCACGATGTTTTACTTCACCGTTATAGCAAGTGATATTTAATTTCTTAAAATTAAAAAAAATATCCTAAAGTGTATATAATTATAGTGTATTATTTTCATTAATTTTATTACTTGAGAGTGTATGCGTATTAAAAAAAAACCTTGTTAGTCTAAACTCCCTACAAATTAACACTGCTTTTCTTGACAAAATTTGAGGTATCGTAGTTACTCACATTTAGCTTTTAGGGAGCGTGGTAATGTGATTTTGCCCTTAACGTCCTTAAACATACATGTAGGTCACAAACCCCGTGCTACCAACCTGCTTGGCTTCTTGTCTAAATAACTAAATAAAAACGTATCTGTAACTAGCTGACCCAACCACCTAGGGCCACCCTTATCACTTAGGGATATAAAAAATAGAATATGCATATAAAATTTCATAAAAATCGGTCGAGCCGTTTTGGAGGAGTATGGTAACTTACATTGTGACACGAGAATTTTATATATAAGATGATGATGATCGAGACTGTCTTGTCGTATATCAATGTCGTATAATCGTAACATGAAGTGCCGCTCACAGACAGGTTTACGTACGATAGATTTATAATCAGTTAGGAAAAACTTATCTGGATTCGAACCCGCACTTCCTGTGTAGTGGGTACAGTGCTGCACAACGCAGCGGTACAACTGGCTTTAATTTAGAACTAGATTTTAGTTTAGAATCTGTGAATTTATATGCACAAATATATATTTTTTAAATTATAGACATCAACCGCCGCATAGACGATTTTGATTGTGACTATTTTCCCATACAATAATTTACACCGACTATGTCTAAAGGTTTCTTTTTAATAGGACTATTTTTATAAGAAGTGGACCACGAGGAAAATATAAGGGAACTCTCCCTTATACATTTTTGATTCATATTTGCATTAAATGTGTCTATAGATTGAAAAATGAATACTTCAAAGAAAAAATATCGTATTATAAACCGTATACCGCTAGGGACGTAAAGGAATTCCCCCCTTAAAAATTTTGGTCTAGAGCTAGACTCATATCAATCTAGGTTACAAGGAATACATAGTTTACCGATGTTAGAATGAGTGATAGGGATCCAAAGAAATTGTATTACAGTGCAATATTTTACTACAACTTTCATTCAAAAAATCATACCTAAATATGTTCTCCAATATTAAATTATATAGAATACTAGCTATTCGACATCGCTTCACTCTACCCAGAACGTGACAGCGCCTTATCGTGAATGACTTTTCTTTCTATTCAAATAATTTCCTTGTGTACTTTTGTAATTATTTCTGTATAAGTTGACGATGGTCATGGTCAGCGGTCGCCACCCTGATGGGTGAACCTTTGTTATGCAATTAGTATCGTAACCCTCTTTTTCTACTTGTCGGAATTATTTAATTATACATACACCATGCATAAATGTAGCGTTTCTAATGATCTATCTGCATAAACAAATGCAATGGGATTGAAAGAAACTATGAATAATGGACACAATGATAAAGAAGTATATAACAAAGAATTTATAAATTATCTAATAGTTATCTAACACATAACATAATCGTTTACAAATAAGAATCATATATTTTATCTCTCGATTACTCGATCAAGCCTTAAGAGTCTGATTCGATACATGCTGATAATACCGCTGATAGACTATTAGGAAGATAAGCTACCAAATTGTATATCTGTGTTATATTGTGTCAGATAACTATCAGATACTAAATCAGAATCAAATACATTGTACACTCAACAAAACGACTTACTTAATCTTCGGTACTTTTATTACTTTAGACAATGTTAGCTGCTCGAAATCACTTGTTAAATTGCCTGATAACGTTCTAAGGTTATCTAAGATCACAAAAAAATTTCATCATAAAATTAACGTAGCTTTACTTCTTACTTTCAAAGACACAATAATAAATATACTAAACAAAAATAAGGCTAAGTTGATTATAAAACGGATCCAGAATAAATATAACGAAATATGTGCAATTTGACACGAACTTGACCGACTTTTTGCAACATATATCATATATTTAATTGCTTCCAATTAATGCTTTAACAATACAGAGTGAGAAAAATAAAATTTTACGATTCACAACAAATAAATTTAGCATATTTACGATCCTAATCACCAGAATTTTACACAATCTAATAAAAGTCATTCAACCTTTATTAATATCTAACTCTTTATTGTTGAAAATATTGAATGTTTGTGATTGCTAAGCCCTAGCTTACTTGATTATTTATCACTTTACTTTTAAATATCTTTTGGGATTATAAAACTCTAACTTAGCTTGCAGTTTTTTTCTTGTAAAAGTTTCTAAAGTAAAATTTTAAGAATCATTCAATTCATACACACAAAAAGTTTTGACCAATGCGTCCTTCCTCATATGAAGCCTGGAGCTTGAAGGAAATAATAATCAAATTTAAAATTAAGAAGTAATAACAATAGAAAGAAGACGAAAGTAACAGACTTACCTCTAAAAGTAGCAGGAAGGATGGAAGATAGAGATGGAAGGACTAGTGATCATCGCTGAGACATAGAAGTGGTCGCAAACTAGCAACCCGGTTGCGTGAAGTCATATCAAAGATTGCCGGTATCTTTGATTATGAAAACCATAGCAAAGGAAAAAGAAGTGTTACTTTAGCTACTTTTTTCTGTTTTGGTGTGATATCAATACTTTATGCTTACACACAACATGCACAGTTTGATGTTACCGCCAATCGGCTTTTATCGGAACCTTAAAAATAAGAAGATTCTAAGACGAAAACTTTACATGCCCATCTTCCTGCAGAAACGTTATCAGATGACTAACATTACTGCCCTTTAAAAGGAATCAAAAGGTTACCTTGCTATAATCCGCGGAAATCTGAACAACCAGACTCGTATGGCACAACCCAGAAGAGCCCCCTGTCCACATAAAAGTGAGATGCGTGAACCCGAACCAGTACACATCACACAAGTAGGTACTAGACGATCTAACAACCAGAGTCGTACGGCACAATCCAGAAGAGCACAATGTTCACAGAAAAGTGAGACGCGCAAAACCGAACCAGGACACACCACAAAATTAGATCGTCATCGACAATCTCAGATAACTATCAGATACTAAATCAGAATCAAATACATTGTACACTCAACAAAACGACTTACTTAATCTTCGGTACTTTTATTACTTTAGACAATGTTAGCTGCTCGAAATCACTTGTTAAATTGCCTGATAACGTTCTAAGGTTATCTAAGATCACAAAAAAATTTCATCATAAAATTAACGTAGCTTTACTTCTTACTTTCAAAGACACAATAATAAATATACTAAACAAAAATAAGGCTAAGTTGATTATAAAACGGATCCAGAATAAATATAACGAAATATGTGCAATTTGACACGAACTTGACCGACTTTTTGCAACATATATCATATATTTAATTGCTTCCAATTAATGCTTTAACAATACAGAGTGAGAAAAATAAAATTTTACGATTCACAACAAATAAATTTAGCATATTTACGATCCTAATCACCAGAATTTTACACAATCTAATAAAAGTCATTCAACCTTTATTAATATCTAACTCTTTATTGTTGAAAATATTGAATGTTTGTGATTGCTAAGCCCTAGCTTACTTGATTATTTATCACTTTACTTTTAAATATCTTTTGGGATTATAAAACTCTAACTTAGCTTGCAGTTTTTTTCTTGTAAAAGTTTCTAAAGTAAAATTTTAAGAATCATTCAATTCATACACACAAAAAGTTTTGACCAATGCGTCCTTCCTCATATGAAGCCTGGAGCTTGAAGGAAATAATAATCAAATTTAAAATTAAGAAGTAATAACAATAGAAAGAAGACGAAAGTAACAGACTTACCTCTAAAAGTAGCAGGAAGGATGGAAGATAGAGATGGAAGGACTAGTGATCATCGCTGAGACATAGAAGTGGTCGCAAACTAGCAACCCGGTTGCGTGAAGTCATATCAAAGATTGCCGGTATCTTTGATTATGAAAACCATAGCAAAGGAAAAAGAAGTGTTACTTTAGCTACTTTTTTCTGTTTTGGTGTGATATCAATACTTTATGCTTACACACAACATGCACAGTTTGATGTTACCGCCAATCGGCTTTTATCGGAACCTTAAAAATAAGAAGATTCTAAGACGAAAACTTTACATGCCCATCTTCCTGCAGAAACGTTATCAGATGACTAACATTACTGCCCTTTAAAAGGAATCAAAAGGTTACCTTGCTATAATCCGCGGAAATCTGAACAACCAGACTCGTATGGCACAACCCAGAAGAGCCCCCTGTCCACATAAAAGTGAGATGCGTGAACCCGAACCAGTACACATCACACAAGTAGGTACTAGACGATCTAACAACCAGAGTCGTACGGCACAATCCAGAAGAGCACAATGTTCACAGAAAAGTGAGACGCGCAAAACCGAACCAGGACACACCACAAAATTAGATCGTCATCGACAATCGACGTACGTTTCGCTCCGTAACCGAAGCATCTTCAGGAGTTATTGACTCTATAAGCAAGTGACGCTTGATTCCTTTTAAATCATGAATTTCAAGTAACGCCTGATTCAATTAAATATTGCTGTCCTTATCTACATGGGACAGATACCGCAGAGAGCACGCTAAAGTCAATAATAATATGCACTTAAAACGGAAACCGAGCAACCAATATTAAACACTTACTCCAAGCCTTAGTAATGGACTCCCAGCATCACGATTCCACACCACTTCACAGAGATTATATGCAGTCTTGGAATAAAATAAAGAGTACCCGCGATATAAATTTATCAACCGTGTTGCTAACTAGATAAAAAATATTAAGTTTCCGTTTATTCAAAGCTGCTCCGTAACTTTCAAAGCATATATACATTAGTTCGTGGAGAATACTCCTACCTAAATGCAAATTCATTTATTTGATGCAGTAGCTTAGCAACAAATTTCTGAGATGAGTACGTCCAGACAAACTCTTCATTTCTGTAACTATGGTAATAAATATGTGTTTGACAATGTTGTGACAACTAATTAATCTTAAACGGGTTTAGGATAATTTTTAGCTACACCAACTTAAAGTTATCTTAAATCATTTATAAAATCAATTCTACACCTGACGTGACATTAAAGTACTGACCTACCGCACCTTAAAATATTTATCAGTAACATAAATAAATATGTAAGTTTTTGCAACAAAACAAGGTTTAAATGAGAATTTTAATGATTTTACCTTAAATTTGTGTTGTAGGTACCCATCTCATAAGGTCAAGTTTCCAAACAAACTTCAACAACTTGCTTATCTATCTACTGTCATCTCTACTATTAGCATTACCTGTGCTACTAGTGTTACATCTGCTCCTACTGTTACAAATGCTAGTACTACTACCTCTTGTATGAATATCACCTCTGTTTCTAATATTACCTCTAATAGTACTATTACCTCTGCTATTACTATTACTTCATCTATGACCACTTATAATTTTATTATCATCAGACTTTCTTCCCTCTATTACATGTTTATTAATATTACTATCCCTTGCACTTTCTCTAAGTGTTTAAAATGCTTTTACTTTCCTTTTAACCCTGAATATTACATCTCAGGGTACCTGGAATTCAGAAATTGTTCTTTCCAGATTCCCTTTATATATAAACTTTTAGTTGAAAACTATGATCTGCTACCAGTTTAACATCTTAGATATGTTTTTCAATAATTCCATCATCAGTAGAGCCTAAATCATATCATTAGCAAAACAAAAATCCAAATCCCCGTACAAAGCCACCGCTAATAATTTACAGCCGAAACTTAAATAATAAAACACTATGCTTGGAATAATTTATAACAAAAACCTGACTGCATTCAAATATTGACATTTTAAAAGACACTGTACAAAGAAATGACTTAAGTCGAGTGAGGTCGTTTACGTGTTTCGATGTTTTAAAGCAAGAGAAGGGATCCTTGTGAAATTGGGAAGACCGTTAAGTCCTATTTTTTATTATATAAACTGTTAATAAATATCATACAATAAGCTTTGAGTCCTTTTAGAATTTTTAAATGTATATTTAGAAAAACACTTATGAACTATAAGAACTCCATATAATTATTTGTTAAATTAGCTTTGAAATTATAAAATATATTAAAAAAATGCGAAAGAATTTAAGTACTTAAATTTGTGAATATAATATGACAGAGAATGGATCGGAATGAATATATAAACTGGTTCAATTAATATTAAAAATTACAATGAAGTATTTTAGAGATTTTTCTAGACGTAGAGAAGATTTTAAATCTGAAAACAAGATTAACTTGAATTGAATCTAAGGACGGAAATAAAACAACGCTTTTTATGACGAGACTAATTAATAAATATTTACGTGTTTATGGCCAAGTACTTACTACTAGTTTAAACAGAAGTTAAGACTGATTTATAAAATAGGGTGGCATTGAATGTAAAGAAATTCCAAAGAAAACAACACCTACGGAACCAAATCTAAAGCGTGATACTCGCGTGGGACTTTTTTAAATAAACTGCATGTCGTGACTTTGAAAACCCTGGAAAATATAAAGTAATGTCTTTATTGGATACATATTTTATAATATTAAAGAAAAAACGTACCCACCACTGTTCCGAATGTATTGCAACATTGTTTATAAAACAGCTTCTGCTGTGCTCGTGGATGTTCAGAAAATATTCATTTTGTACATAACTGTATTTTATCTTCAATGTATTTTACAATATTTTTTTCTCTCAGAAGTTTCAGAAATTTTTATCAATATTGGTTCTGCATTATAATATAAAAACTCTATGATCGTCTTTAAATGATTATGTTTATTTTTATTAAGGAATTTTGTTTCATGCTTTTTCTTCTAGGATCACATTCAATTAATTTTTTAATGAGCTCCTTTAATACATAAATAATTGGTATTTAATATAGCTCTATGTTTTTGATTCTAATACAATTGCCTTAGTCAATTTCATGAGAGTTAAAGTTTAACTTTGGGAGACCAATTTTACGTATTTCTGATAGATTATCTGACTTTAAATACAGTTGTTCACTCATAACAATTTACTCTAAGTTTATCTTCCGAATAGTCTATCACGGACTTTATCTGCAAGCGGTGAGATCAAATGGAAAGATTCTCAGTATTTTTATTTAATACTAACCGACAAGCTCTTGCTTCGCTGAGGCTTATGGCAAAGTATGCAAAATGTTCACTCACTCACTCAACCTGCAATTATGAATCATATATCTCTCATCATTGAGGCAGCGTTCGTAAGTAACGTTTTCGTTCAACCGTTTTTTCTCCGACTTACTTTGCAAATCCGACTTCCACGAAAAACTCATTTTATTTTTCAGATTAGACAAAAGAATTTACAAAATTATGTTCAGTCGATCCAGAGATTACCCCCTATAACCTCACAAACTCTACCTCTTAATAATAAAAAGTAAATAAAATAATTAAAATATTAGTATAGATAAGGTTATTTTGTGATTGATAGTCATGACCAGAATATATCAGTAACTTTATTATTAGCCAGTAATGATGATTCATCTTCCTTATAAGAATTTAAAGTGGTCAAAGTCACAGAACAGCGACTATATTTATATAGTTTCTGTGTATTTCATTTATATGTAGCCGCCGTCAGTTCTGAGATTTAGAAGAATGGGACAGTTCTGTCGAAATTGAATTAAAACTTCAACGAAGTTAGCGGATCTTGAGAAAACTAGTACTAGTCGATGCGCCCTGACTTCGGACGGATGCTATTTACTTCAATAAACATATTTTTCAATATGCCTAAGGAACTATAAATTTAAAAAAAGTTAAAAATAGCCTATATGTTAATTCAGATTACAATGTATATGTGTTCCGAATTTAATTGAAATCCGTTCAGCCGTTTTTGTGTGATTGAATTGCAAACAATTAATGATTTGGGTTGTCATTGAACCGTCCTAGTTTCGCTGGGCTAAAACATTTTTAAATGTTAATAATTTTACTGACATTCGATTTGAATAAAAAAAAATTATCCATGGAAATAAATAAAATTGGAGTGTCTGTTTGTAATATTAAAATAACCGCTTTCTACTAAGTGCATATGGATGTATACACACACACCACATATACCAAACATTATTGTTTACAATTCTCTGAATTGGCTAGACCGATTTTAACGGGATTTTCACTGGATATGGAGATTAGCTAAATTAACAAGGAGTAACTTGGGCTATTGTTTATCTAGCTACGACCCATAGGAGCGGAGCAACAAGCGAACGAAGTCGCGCGGGTCGGCTAGTTATAAACAATTTAACAGCAATGAGTTAGCAACACCGTTGATAACTCTATATTCTCTGTATTTTATATTTTTTTGCAAGACTGTATATAACTCCTGTTCTGATAGAATTGAGCCAGTTTTCAAACGGAGTTTGCCCAGTGACCTTTGTGGCTGTGCAATGGTGTGCTGATGCTGGGTCTACATTGCTAAGGTTTGGTGTAAGCTTTTAATATTGATTTTAAGAGCATATTATTGCTACTGTGCGGTAACGGTCCCATGAAACGTGGAAAACGTGTTGTAAGGACTCTTCACATTAAGTTTTCTTAAATATCTTCAATTTACAGACATTCAATAAGTTACATTTTTATTATATGTATAGATAACCAGTATAACAAAACGTCATCGTGTAAATATTTACTATTATGTTGCATGCGTGGGCGCACTACGCAGACACACTAAAAAATTAATTGATGCTCTTAAAATATTCTGTCGTTCTCTTTATGATTAATACATTACATAAGTATATATTATATATACTATATTACACAATCTTATTTAACGACGAAGTGTCCGTGATAGTTGTAACTAACATATTAATAAAATCGGTTAAAATAGACAATGTGTTACGTGTCTTGAAAAACTTTGTGACGTCACATCGTGTGGGACGCCATTGTTGTCGATATTTTTATAGAGCAATAAAATATAATGTATGCCTTATGACAAATTCAATTCTATGAGTTTTCGTTCAGAAGAAACGAAGAAACACAAGAAATTAACAGATTACCTTAGTATATAAACTTATAATAGACTAGCTGACCCGCTTTCGCTTAGCTGAGGTATATTCAAACTGTACACTCACTCACTCACATTCATTTATTCATGCATACTCTACCCGCAATAATCTCTTATCGTTAAGGCAGTGTTTGTTAGAAACGTTTTTTATTTGACCGCTTTTTCTCCGACTTACTTTGCAAATCCGACTACCACGAAAAAGTGTTTTCATTTTTCGTGTTAATATATATCCTATGATACTCACAAATAATGTGGCTTTCAGCTGGTAAAAGAATTTCAAAATCAGTTCAGTAGCTCCGGAGATTACCTCCCTGTAACCTCACAAAGTTTAATTGAGTGAATTTGCCCACGCGTTGATGTCTTTCATACTGAGATCAGATCAGTATTGTTTATATCAAACCCACTCCATTTTGAATGTTTTATGTCATTAGAATATTACTAAATAGAATTAAATTACAGGAAACATTTTAAAATTAAGTTAAAATACATTTCCTAATGACAGATTTAAAATATCGTCACGACACTTAAACTGAGGTAGGGCACAGCAGAAAATTTCCTGCTCAAAAATGGAGCAGCCCTACTGGGGTAGTACCTCGACCTTACAGAAGGTCTCAGCTAAATAACACTACTCTAAAGCAGTGTTGTGTTCCTGTTGGTGAGTAAGGTGACCAGAGCTCCCGGGGGGGAATTGCGATGTTTCAGGTGTTGCAGACGTCTATAAGCTACGGTAATCGGTTACCATCAGGTGAGTCGTACGCTTGTTTGCCGACCTAGTTACATAAAAAAAAAAAAAATTTACTCTTGTGTATTTGACACATCAGATGTATTTGGATGTTAGTTACTTAATTACGCAAAAACGGCTGAACTGATTAAAATGAAATTTGCCACACAGATACTTCATAACCTGGATTACGAAGATGTATAATGGATAACGTGTTCTTTTATAAATTGATTAATGCTATGGTAGATTGTTCTAAACTCTTATCACGTTTTATTTTATATGTTCCACGCAGATCAAAAAGACAAAAAACTCTTTAATAATTCGTTAGTCAATCGGCTTATAAATTCTTATAACAACTTAATCAGGCAGAACAGCGATATTGATATATTTAACAAAAGTCTTAATAGATTTAAAGAAAACTTAAATTATTATTAACTTCATATCTAATTAAATACTTAAACAGATATGTATATATAAATTTATAATTTTTATTTCTATCTCTGTTAACAGTAGATCTTCATAGCTTTGTTTATTATTATTATTTTAGTTTATAATAGCTTGTTTTTAATTATTCTCATTGTTGTATAATTTTTTGCATACCGTTTTCACCTGTAATCAGGGGCATAGCTACCGCCGTATCAGCCGTATCAATAACACGGGGCCCCTGGGTACAGGGCCCCCCAACATGTGTAAGCAAAAATTTGTAAAATGTTATTATTCACAATGTCACTTAAAATGCTTCCCGGAAAAAAATATAAAAAAAACTGTCATACTTGCCTATAAAGATTTCACTACAGAAATCAAGTGAATAACTCAAACAGGGGAATCCCGCAATAATCGATGTACAATGATTAATGCCCAACCGAAACTTCGGTTTCGGTCGAGTTTCGATAAAAAAGCGGGTTTGGCTTTAGTTTCAGTTTCGGTGGCAAACTAGTCTAGTCAACAAGTGCATTTTTGGTTACCATTTTTCAGTACCCTGAAAATTATGATTGAAGTGTCATTCGATTCGGAATGGCATCTAAATGATTTTTGAAAAACAAATGAAGTTCCGCTTGTAAAAATTGAAAAATATTAACAATTTACTAAAAACAGGATGTTTGGTTTTTTGCAAAATTCTCAAAAACAAATAAAGATTTTTCAAAATTTAAAAAAAGATTCAAAAAGATAAGGATATTTCCAACCTCCAAAGCCATGCCATTTCCAATTGGCAAGAAAAGTGTTTATTTAATTTGAATTGTTTGGCTAGCTCAATGTCTAGGAGGACATGATAACTTACTTAACTTAATCATTAAATATTTATTTTAATTTAATGAAAGCATTTTTATTTATTTTGTGAGAAATTTTTACCCTTCATGTGGGCTCCCCAACTTATTTTAATACAGGGCACCGCAAAGCCACGCTACGGCACTGCCTGTAATTGAAATACCATTTAGTTCACCTAGTTTAAGTTTATCCATGTATGTAAAATAATGTTTTATTGAGTATTTTGTTGGTGTTAATAAATAAATAAATAAAAATAAATAAATGAACAAATAGGCTACTTTAAATCTCGGAAAAATTGTAAGTTCCTGTTGTAAGCGCCGCAATGTATTTATTTTGCAATAATATATTGAGAACTAAATGTTTTTTGATATATCTAAATATAATATGATTCGACTAGTATGTATAGATGTTTGTTAATAAAACAAAAATCGAAATCACAAGCAAAGGCTAGTGCTTAAAACTCTAAAAAATTGTACAAAATTGCAATCAAATCATAGAAAAAATAAGAAATATATTACTACTATTATGTGTATGTAATACATAATGTAATATATACAAACAGTTACTTTAAATAATCGTTGAACTTGACTTTTAACTGAATTCGACAAACGAAAAAGTTTTGGTGCGACGCGACACTATTTGACTTATCTATTTTTAGGTTTAGTTTACATTGTAACATAAGCGTAAGCGATTTTTATTTATTTTTATTTCTAGCAACACTGTTAATAACTTTGATTGTAAGTAATTTTCAAAAAAACCCAGAAAAGACCCTAACTCCACCCCCCGTGTTTACTTCCCTCATTCTGAGCATTCACGTTTTGAAGTGTGTGCTTACTTTTTTTATCGCCGACGTTTTATTGTAGATTCCCCCCATTCATTATGTCATCAAAAATAAGCAAAGCAAGGAAAAGCGCACCTTCAATGCATGATATTACTATTTAGACGTTTTACTTTGTAATATCATTTATATGTAAAAAAAAACAATATATTTCGAAGATTTTTTCAGTTAAGGTATGTCATTGTAGTAGTTTCTAAATGATTAGACAGGATTTGATGAAACAACATTTGTTTGAATGGGTCCCTGAATTATTTTATTCAAATTATTGATGGATGGATAGATTTCACGGTTCTGTTATCTGTTGTCACAGGAACACCGTTTATAATTTTTTATTCGCGAGTAGTTTCCTTTTATTTTATGTTAATTACACCGGTCAACACGGATTTTGAGTCTGGCAACAAAATGTCAAATTTTGATTTCTTTTACCTTACTTATAATGGGTAAAATAGGTTTTTTGAATAAAGTTTGCTTTTATAGAAATTTCGTTTTCATAGAAAATTTCATATTATTTCGACAAGTAAAGTCTGTATGCTATTCTGCGACTCAGTCATATACAAAAGTAGTTGCTACAGTTTGTAATACACATACATACACTCAATACAGCAGAATGCGCGACTTGTCGCCATTTTGTTTTAAAGTATTACCAATTATTATTTTACTCTCCACTAAGAACTTTAAAACTTAATTATCAATATAAAACATACAATAGCAAACTTATTTCTTCATAAATTAAGTTTTTGGTTATTTTTCAATGTAAACACTCAGACAATAGTCATTAAATAACAGACACAAAAAAAAGTTTTTTTTTTGTTGACTTGTGTTATACCCACATAATAATGTATAACAAGACATTTGTATATATTATTTTGATAGGTTTGTGTAAGTTATCAAACGGAACTCGTTTGGGGGATCGTTTGTTGACGGATGTAACTATCCTGTATACCTCTCAATTTTTTTTTATTATATATTCTTAACTAACACTAGTTTGGTAATGTTTTATTTTATTCTGTGAACGATAGTACTTAGGTTACATATTTTTATTACTTTTATAGGATCATTGACCCACCATAAAACAATATGATTAACACAGTCCCAAATATGAAATATTTATTTAATTTCCGCTCAATCGTGTTTGAAGTGTTAGCTTAATATAAGTGTTATTCACAGCCAGTCGTAGGAATGGCTGAGCGCGTGCTTGGAATTAAAAGTTGTATTGTCTACAATAACTTATGTTAGGTGTTGTCGTTATGATATTATATTATATTGTTTTGTAGGTATATGATTGTATATATAGCTACCCATAACTATTTGAGTAACCTCAGCCCTTTAACTTTTGACAACCATGCCTTTTGATGCTCCCATTTATCATCTCTGACGGAAAGACTCAGCTAAGTTAAAATTTGGTAGATAGGTGCAGATTATGTACCTTCAAAAATTTGTAAATAGTTTAGCTATCTATTAATATATTCTTTAATTGGAAATTTTCTTGAAAAATCCTTCAAAAATTGCTATCAATTTTCAGTATGTTTCTAATAACTATTGTATACCCTTCATCTGATCTAATGATTGAGCAGGATACTATCCTAGCTTTGTCTCCATAAATACTAAAAGCTTTCATATAAATATTTTAAAATTCTGAATTATTTATTTCTCAATAATCAATCATAATTGGCCTGATGTTGAACATTAACAGTTATCATGTATAAAAATGAAGTCACGGCCGTCAAGCAATTAATTAAAATCACCCTGCTCAATAGACTATCACAAAAACTATAAGAAAACATAAATTGTAGTGCTTTTAAGGCAGTTGCTGACCTCTGAATGTTTGCGGACTTGGGACAGATGCTTACATAGTTTTTGCGTTTTCCTATCCGCTTGAATAACTATTTATATTTACATATGTTGTAAACGTCCGTAAACATTTTATAAAAAGTCCCACGCCGTGTCTGTTTATCGCGAAAATCACTCAACGTTTTTCATGCAGTTTTCATCATAGATAGAGTGATTAAAGAGGAGGGTTTAGGTGTATAATTTATTGAGGTTTTGTATAAATAGGTTGATTATGATTGACATGATGGTAGTTGTTAAACATGTTGGAAAAATCCTACCCCCCTGGGAGCTACGCTGCCTGAGCAAGCGTGAGCGTGAGGGTAACGTGGGGGGGTATGCGAGTGAGTGATTGGAGTGTGTGCAAGTGATTAGGTGAGCCACTGAACAAGCGTGAAATTGAACTGAATTCCTCGTGGAGTCAGATAGTAAATTAAAAATACAATAGAAATGTACAAGAAAATAGCCTAATTATATGAGCATTCTGTTATAAGTAATTCATAGCGGCAAGTTATAAAGCAGCTTTTTTTGCATTTAAAGAGATTTTAATATAAATGACTTTGCTAAAGAGCTTGTTCTGTAAGAGTTCCGTTCCAATCCAAAATAGCTTCATCATTATTGATTTAGTACGTCAAATATTTATACGTAATCCATACTGCTAAAAGGTAATAAATGTTTCTATGTTTGTTTATAGTCATTAATAAATTATATTATATGATATATATTTTTAAATATTATTTCTTAAAAAATGGTCACATTAATTAAACTCATTCGTGTTTCTTCCTACACCATTGATATCCAGTGTAAAATAAAAAGGGAAGTTAGGCTTAGGTTAACCTAACCTTAGGTTTAAACAGAGAACCTGGGCAGTGGAGGCGAGTTTTGTAATTACATCTTGGTCACAAATCAAAAGCACTTCTTAGGTTTCTCTCGTAATTGTAAGAGACCATAATATTTGATCCCTCCTCTTCTCTCCTTATCAAAAATCTCCGAGTTATTATTACCTGAAAGCGCAGTTTAAAAATTCAATAAAATGTGAAATGTTAAACAGCCTCAAAGCATTCACATTCAACATATTTGTCAATTCCTTGTTTTACAAGCTTTAACATACATTTGTCAAAACAATTCAAGTGTTGCATATATGGGCAATGGACATGTATTGCCCACTTAGCATGACTCAGTTTATTCTCTTTTCATACACAAAGTAACCAAATGTTCAGTTTTCACAAATACTTATTCTGTATTTAATTCAATAAAATTTGACTATTTAAGTCCGTGTAATAGCTAATGAATTATAAAGAGATATTATAACTACTTTTTTACATTTTAAAAGTTGATAAAAATGCCTGTCAAAATCAGACCATGTTTTCCATAACTTTGTATTAATTCTTATCCAAATAAATTATTTCGTAATGAAGACTGTTTCAATACCTGTTAATTAATTTTTGAATTATTGAAATCGGACATTCCAGTCAAAAGATATTACGAAATAAAAATATCAAGATAAATAGAAAATAATCCCAGACGGGCCGCCGGCGCGGTGTGGTGAGCCTCGCAGCGCAGCGAGTAACGCGGCGATAGAGGGAGCGACAGAATGCGGGAGCCAAAATGTTAAAAAAAAATTATCCACCCGTGCGAAGCCGGGACGGGGCGCTAGTTCATAATAAAACAGTAATGGCGGAAAAAGCAATAATTTCTAAATTTTGTTTAAAGCATTTCTCTGAACATATATTAATGCAATTTTTAAGTATAAATAGAGTTTTTAAAAAATAATAGGGCCTAATTTAGCGATGCCTCCTCCTCTCCTGGAGCTTTTAAATTTTTTTTATTATATATAGATTTAGACATCCTCAATCCGAATTTAAATTTTATCATCTCTTTGTATCTTAGTCGCCGACAGATTGGAATAATTGAGCCTTAGAACATTTTTTTGTTAATATCTTATTTATTTTACAATAAAAATAGTCTTAATATTAAAGTAGATAAAATTTCATATAGTTTATGAATTAACTTCTTTTGTTAAATTAATAGTTTTAGCGTAGGAGCGTTGTAAAGTCGACGTTTGACAAAAAGTTCCGGGACGGGTTAGAATACTATTCCCCTCTGCCGCTGGGAGAGCATCTCTTAAGAGTCGAGTAACCCAGCACCCCCATTGATGGTATAGGATCTGTTCCCCTACTAGCTTACGACAGCCAACATGCGAATTCAACCGACTTCTCTCATTCAATTAATGCTGCGGTTCTAGTACACTTTGGGCTGTTGCTCAGGGTCCGCAGAAACCGCAGCATTTTTTCTTGACTCCCCCTCCCCACTCTGTCTTCGACGATGAAACGCATCGACAAAACAAGACAGTATCTCTAGTTTTGTCGATGTCCATGTGCGATGGTGGCCACTTACCATCAGGTGGACCATCTACTCGTTTGCACCTTATCTACCGTAAAAAAAAAACGCACATTTCTAGTTGTTGTAGGCTAGGTGTAGTCTAAAAAGAATATTTGTAGTTATTTTGTAGTAATAAATAAATGTATTAAATAAATGTGTAAATATTAAGTATAACCAAATTTATCGTGGGAATTATACTTAGTGGAAATAAGAGGCGTTAAGTAGGCGACTTAAGCAATTGAATCAAAGAGTCGCTAAGTGCTAAAATAACCGATAAGATTGACGTTATCTATCTCAATAATCATACTTATCTGTAATACTATGATTTAATTGAAACTAAATATGAAATAATTGGCTAAATTACATACTTGATACTTACCGTTTATTTCTGGATAATTTAGATAAAATCATTATAAATGACTAAGAGTTTCTCTTATATAAAAAATGTCTGAGTGTCAATTTTTATTAATTTTCATTTAAAATCCATAGACTGAGTGTTCTAGCAATATATTGAAAAAAAAAAAAAAATTCAATATATTGCTGTATAAAAATATTCAGACGTTCAATAAACATTTTATTATCATCCCGCAGGAATTTTGAATTTTTCCGGTATTGTATATATTATAAAGTTTCTACGTACAAAATTTCATCGAAATCCGTTTAGCCGTTTTTGTGTGATTGAGTATCAAACATTCAAACACACGTACTGCTACATTTATAGTGTTTGTAATAGTAAGACGTAAGATTATGTTTTAATCGGTTATTTATTTTTAAAAAATCTAAAACACACAAAACAATTGTTGTCTCTTTCATAGCATATAATAATATTATGATAGAAAAGATATATGTTGTATGAAAGACAATTACATGATCCAAATGTATTGAGAATGAAATTATATTAAAATAATTTTGTAGGTTTAGGGCGCTTTTTGCCATATTTATATAAAGAACTGTCGTCTATATTATTAAAGGTCAACGAACAACCGTAAAAAAAAACACATTTGAGTATTTTGTTTATTGATACAAAACGACATAAATCGATTTATATAAGAAGCTAAAATTATGTAAACATGTCCTCGATTTGTCATTAGATGTTAACATTATAATATATGCTTTATATTTTGGACATGTCAAACACATTGATGTTATCAGCTTTGCTTCAAACACACAACAACAATTACGACTTATATAAAGAGAATAAAATATGGATTTTGTCTTTTTAAAAGCATTTATTCAAATTCCTCTTCTATCTAAATAAGCGTAGTGTTAGAACGTCGTTATTTCCTTCTATATCTTCGCTTATTTCTTCTAAACCGCTTAACAAATTTTAATATTATTTTCATTAAAAAAAGATCGAAACGTAAATATAAATTGGGAAAATTTTCTACAAAATGATTTAGCTACAAATACGAGAAGGTTAAATTGAGAAATTATAAAAAAATGGGTTAATATATTGTCCGTCTTCTATTGTAAAAAGCTTTATCTTTCGATGTTTAATAAATGCTGTGTTTCCACCAGAGATATGCGAGGATGCGTAGCCAGAGATGTGTTTGTAAAGAACTAATAGAATCACTTCATTTACCTATCCTTGTTATATAGCTCAGAGTGTGTCAAATGAAGCGATTCTTTTGGTTCTAAACAAATACATTCCTCGCGCATCTCTGGTGGAAAAACAACCTAAGATGCAGTCATTATTTATTTATAATTCCATACTAGTATGATAAATGTGAAAGAGTTTTTGTTGATTTGTCTTTTCAGAGCGTCGGATTCTTAGTTGTGTGATTTTTTTAAAAAGATGTTTTAACAGCTTCTAAGTAACTACTTTTGTATGTGAATCTAGTTTTAAGATGCAATATATTATTCATAATAATAAAAATAATTCAAAAATTTGAAGGAGACACTTTTGTATTTGTTTTTTTTCAATCCTAATATTAAGTGGAATAAGTCTCCATAAGAGATCGTTGTGGGTCCTTAAATAGACATATATAAAAAATATGTCTAATATACAGACATAAATAAGTTATTTTATTATACAAAACATCATTTATAAGATGAATATCTCCATACGACACATCACACGTGCCTCGGCTAAATTGAGTCAAAGTCAGTAGGCGGAGTGACTCACAATGTTTACAAAGGTGAAAGTCCTACAACAATGCGAGCTTTCTTGCGTTGGTTTAGAGATTGTTACATAACATACCATATATTTATCTATGTTTATATATACATAATCAAGCTCAAATATGATTAAGAATAAATTTTTGTACAGATAAGGTCTATAACCTTTTTTTATCTATACTAATGTATAAAGCTGAAGAGTTTGTTTGTTTGTTTGAACGCGCTAATCAGGAACTACTGGTCCGATTTAAAAAAATTCTTTCAGAGTTAGATAGCCCACTTATCGAGGAAGGCTATAGACTATATAACATCACTCTATGACCCATAGGAGCGGTGCTACACGCGAATGAAGTCACACAGGTCGACAAGTTTTATAATAAACTGGTCAAATATTTCCTTTATATCACTTCGTTGTCCCTCAAGTCAAGGCCCTATTTTCATTTATCAATTCCCTTACACACCTATCCAACCGCTTATCATCAAATCATCCTTTCATTCACTCTCACATTAATTCTCTCACATAACGTATACTAACTCACACAAGTTTTCTATGACTAACTTAAGTTTATGTCACAGAAATGGCGCTTTTTAGGGATGCCTGAAGAGTGAGCAACAAAATATAAACTAGAAGTCGGCTGACTCTGACCAGCAAAATTTTTTTAGTACATGCTTGAACTTGACTTGCTCTTCAGGCACGTTTGAACATTGTTCGATGTAGCAACTAATTTTATTTAGCATTTTTTGTTCAGCAAATCATGTTAAAGCTAGTATGAATTAAGGAAATTATACTCTAATAACAAAAATTCGGTCAGTCTTTCTCTTTTCTAATTTTCGGTAGTACTTACTTGCAGTACCAGATTTTGATTCAATAGTTGACTCGATATTTATTGATTTCCAAAAATTTTATGCTAGTTTAGTTTTATGAATACTACCCGTGTGGGGACGGGTTAGAATACTATTCCCCTTTGCCGTTGGGAGAGCATCTCGTAAGAGCCGAGTTACCCAGCACCCCCTTCCACGATCTGTTCCACGACTGGCTTGCGACTCCGACCGCCAAGTGTCTCTCGATGTGAGCCAGATCTCCCCCTCCCTCTCCCATCTCATTTCTGCTGCGGTTCCAATGAACACCGAGTTCTTGCTCAGGGTCTATTACAACCGCAGCAGTCTTCTTTTCGCTCCCCCTCCTCACTCTATCTTCGAGGCAGCAACGCATCGACAAAACAAGAGATACCCTCTAGTTTTGCCGATGTCCATGGGCGACGGTGGCCACTTTCCATCAGGTGGACCGTCTGCTCGTTTGTCCCTTGTCTATCAATAAAAAAAAAAAATTTAGCAGTAATTGCGATTTTTCGTGAACGGCTCAAGCAACAAAATCGCGGTTTTAGCAACTAATTCCAAATTCCAAAATGAAATATTTAAGCACGCTAAGTCAAAAGGTGGACATAAAACTCCCATTGTAATGACACCTACACTGTAATAGACAAAAATTAGGCCTCACCGCTACTATGTGGGTAGATATGCTTTTTTAAGTGCTTAAAAAACACTTTAGTAAACACAAATTGATTTTTATTATTTACTACTAGCGACCGAACCCGGCTTTGGACTGTTTCTTGTTTGACAATAGTAAACAACATCGTTTATAACTTTTGTGTTATTTAAATTCTACCCATGTTAGCAACACTGTTTATAAAGTAGTAGTAGCGGGTAGATCATTTTATATTATTTCAAGTAAACCGACGTGAAGACAATATATAACCTTTAGTGCGATAGATTAGTCTACTCTCTGATGTTTTCGTGCAGTGAACATGGAAGTTAGTGTTATAGTTTCGTGATTAAGGTTACCCTTCTCGAGGTCCACGTAAGTTAACTTTATTATCTATTGTCGTTAGCGAGGTCGAGTGATGGAGGTGAGAGTTAATATATTATGAAAGAGCTCTTTAAACCTGCTCCTGGGTCTCAAACCCCAGGCACCGCTCGCCTCAGTCTAAATTGCATGTGTATACATTGCTGTACAGTAATGGGTATCATATCTCACCATAAGCACCCACATAACAATTTATAACAAGACTGTACTTACTGATTTGAGCCAGTTGTCAAACGGAGCTCGCCTGGTGAACATTAAGGCTGTAGTGTCGTGAAGCTGGGTTTCTATTACTAAGGTTTGGAGTAAGTGTTTAGTACTTACTCCATATATTATTTTCTGTCTTCAGCGCATATTATTATTCTCACATAATAGTGTAGTGTTGTTTGGTGGCGTGGTGCTAAGCCTCCTTTATTGTGGAGCACGTAAGTAATGCACTTTATTATTTTAATACTCAGTAGTTAGGTTTTGCGGTGAATTTACATTCAAGGGTTTATTCATAGTAGAAGACATTTTTAAATCCTGGGTCTCAAGCCCCAGGTGCTCCTCGGCTTCCATCTGGATTACATGTTAATATTGTCGTTTGAGTGTTACACTACATTATTTGCACAAATTTAATGTGCAGTGCGCAAGATCACTTACACGACTGACTCAAATCTATTGGAAACAAAGGTTATATACTGTCTGCACGTGGGTACATTTGAAATAAGTTACCAGTACATATTTACTTGGATGTGACTTGTAAAATAAACTAGAGGTCGCCTCGTGGTAAAAAAATATCGTGTAATAAAAAACAGTTCTAATTAAAACGCGTTAGCTCTTGCGTCTTCTTAGACAGTTTTTTCTCTGTAATATTTTATAGATATATTAGCATATGACCTCATTCGCACGAGCTTTTTTACAACGTCCGGTAATAAGATGTTCTAATTAAATACTTAATAGATAAAAATAACATTATATTGTTAACGTATATGCAATAAACAGAAAGCTGTGCAATGTCACTATTTAACCTCTATTTAATTAAATGTTAAGTTTAGTAACTTACCTGAATATTTTTCAATATTCATTCTATGAAATCACTACTCAAGATAACAACTAAAAACTTACAAGGACAGACTATAAATTGTTAAGCCAGTGCCTGTTAATTAGCAGTTCACGTGAGTTGTTATTAACTTTGTTGCTTAGTTTGCGTTGCGAGGTCGAGTAGTGGAGGCGAATGTTGAAGCGCTTTATAAAGTCATGTCACGTAAACTCTTTCCTTTTTTTAAAAAAAAGTAGTGATGGCCCAGTTGATGTCTACTCGAGAAGTCTTTTCTAAGTTATGTGTGTTTTAAGAAATGTAATATTACTGGCTTTAACAGTGAAGGAAAACATCGTAAGAAAACCTGCGCTCCTGAGATTTCTCGATGTTCTCAAAGGTGTGTGAAGTCTGTCAGCCCGCATTTGGCCAGCGTGGTGGACTATGGTCTAATCCCTCCTCATTCTGAAGAGGAGACCCGGCTTAGCAATGGGGCATTAATAGGTGATGATGAAACTGGTTGAGCGTTTGAACCTTGCCCTTAAGGCGGTCTCCGATTGGGGTGATGCCAATCTTGTCAAGTTCAACGCCACCAAAACGCAAGCGTGTTTATTTTCCACAAAAAAGAGGCCATTTCATCTGACACCATCTTTCCGAGACGTATCCGTGCCGATAACCGACCACCTGGAGCTTCTAGGCGTTACTCTCACTCCGGCTATGAACTTTGGCTCATATATTGAGTCAAAAGCCCAGCTACCAGCCAAGAAACTTGGTATCATCTAAAAGGTGAGACATTATTTCACTCTAGAACACCTGCTCAGCTTGTACAAAGCGCAAATCAGGCCGTGCATGGAGTATTGTTCTCATCTTTGGGACGGCTCTGCCAAATATCAACTTGAGGCACTGGAACTGATTGAGAGGCGCGCCAGAAGAATAATAAGAGATGACACCCTGCTCAAGTCTCGGCTGCATGGCCTCGAGCATCGACGCAGGGTTGCCTCCCTATTGGATTTTTATCGGATGCATTTCGGTGAGTGTGCCCGGGAATTACATAATCTTATTTCTGCCGCCTCTTTTTTTTACAGGACTCCCAGATAAACCCGACCGAAGCGCCATCGGTACATATTGGACATTCCTCGGATACGTACCAAGCGCTTTGAGTCCACGTTTGTTATTCGCACTGCGAAGATGTGGAACGATCTGCCGGAGTCTGTATTTCCTGACAAGTATAATGTTGGTGCTTTCAAATGCAGAGTGAATAGGTACCTTCTAGGAAAGCGTGCTATATTTTAGACCGTGTCGTGCTTTCAGGCAAGTCATGGTCAAACGCTGACCTATATACCATAAAAAAAAAAACTGTTTTTCATTATATTTAAGATGCCATCACAAATAAATATAATTTGGTATAGCAGTAAATTTTTGCCTCAGCGTTTTAAAACTCCCGTAAGTTCCAAGTTTGTTAACTTTTTAATTTTTTGTTAATGCTTAATGAATGGTGGTAATGAATCAAACTTGAAAGAATGATGATCCTGTATTATTTTGCATTTTACTTATCTTTTCAATATGGCAATTAAATTATGTGATAAAGCTTTTTGCGAGTCCATAAATCTTATTAATGTTACACTTTGAGGCAAATAGATCTTATAAAAATTCAGCATGCCATCTTAATTGGATGTCTGGTATGATATTTTGATGTCAATAGTCATTTTAAGGGTTCCGTAGCTCTTAAAACGAAACCTTTATAGCGAAGTGTACTTGTCTGTCTAGCAGAGTCCTTTGTCTCAAGTTGAGATTAATATCAAACAGTCAGATCTGTTATCCTTAGAAGTTGTTAAAAAATCAAGCTTGTAAATTGAGGCAATCAAAAGATACGGCCACTTCGCCATTTACATTGATATTTTGTGTCTTGAAAGGGAATAAAAACTTACAATTGATAAGATCGTAAGGGACGCGCCAACCATCTTCTGCGCCGTCGTGCCAAATCAGATGGTCCACCTGATGGTAAAATACCCTCTTGTTTTGCCGATGCGCTGCATCCTCGAAGATAGAGTGGGAAGGGAGAATGAAGAAAACAATGCTGCGGTTTCAGCGGACCCTGAGCAAGAGCCCAGAGTTCACTAGATCCGCAGCATTAATGGGATGGGAGAGGGAAGGGGTAAGCCTGACCCACATGCGGCTCGACCAGAACGCGTCTATGACACTTTGCGGTCGAATTCGCATGATCCATACAACAGATCTCCTACCACCAAGGGGGTGCTGGGTTACTCGGCTCTAGAATTACTATAATGCGGTGAGATCAAAAAAGAAAAGATTTGAATTATTTAAAATATTTGCTATTGTTGAGGAGCCGATTCGCTCTTTGAACCAATATTTTTTATTAGAATCATATTATTTTATCATTTTGGCGCCCCCTGAAAATTGAGTGAAATTTTCAGGGGCGTCGGTGCGATCCTGGTTATACGGAACTATCGTTGCGCGAGTTCAACTCGAACTTCGTTGAATTTTTCACCTGCGGAACGCTTTCTAATTTTATTATGATTAAAAATGTCCTTTAATATATTATAATAATGAAATGTTATAGCCAAAAAGTAACTATACTTAGTACTTACGCAAGCCAGTCGGGGAACAGATCCCCTACCACCAAAGGGGTGATGGGTTACTCGGCTCTTACGAGATGCTCTCCCAGCGGCAGAGGGGAATTGTATTCGAACCTGTGCCCTCACGGGTCAACTTGTACCTTGGCTAAAATATAAAAGTTTGAAAGGTAATTTAATCGAGATGTTTCTTAGCTATGTATTGTGAAGATCTGTTCACCCGTTTGAAGACTATCAGCTCATTGCTGACTTGAGAGCAGCCTCACAATATTAATATATTGACATGACATGACATTATATCAATCTTGTAATCATGGTAACACACTGATATTGCTTACACTGAGTAGAGGTGAAACGGTTTTTCTTGATGGCTTTCTTTCGATTTGTTTTTTTTTTGCATTTGCATGCATGAATATTTGTAAAGTCTGTATCGACTGCTGTTTTTATATTTTGTTTCCAATAATAAAAAAGATCTTAAATACAAGTTAATATCAATTATTCTAAATCGATGTCGTGTGGGTATCGATATTTGGTCACTGTATTAAAGTAGAGTTTCAGTTGGGGGTAATTTAAACTTTTAAATTAATATTTATTATTGTATGTGTAGATCCAGGATATACATTGTCCAGGAAACTCTTTCGATAACAGATTTAGTACGCGATTGGCACTCATTTGACTACATTATTCATGGGTCTCATAAATAAAATATTTACGAGCTGACCGTAATCAAAGCGGTTGAAATTTCACCGACACCTGGAGCTATGCTCTTCCATCACATACGAAAGTGGTATGTTACACATTCAACCCAACATAAAAATACAAATAAAAAAACATGTAAGAGTAGGTAGGTTAATTTTGTTTATTATTTTAATTTAATTTTAAAATTCTACGATAATTTTTATTAAATCGGAGTGCTAATAAATTTGAAATAACAATGAAATTATTTTTGTATGCTTATCGTCTATGCAATTCTAAATGATTCAATTCTATTATGACGAAACTTTAATAAGTTCTACATACGTTCGTAGTTTTTAGTTCCAGAGACAAATCATTAATATTTTTTTTTTCTAGAAAAGAGCAGGGAAAAACTAATTTATATGTACTTTGTGGGATTCATACTGTTGTGTGAGGATACGGTGAGTTCTCCTGCGTCCGTTCGTGAATTTCATTGTCCAAAAAACAAATCTATCATTTTATAGTTTTGTAGGAAAGAACACGGTTTGTAATAAAAGTAGGATGAAATAGATAAAAAATAATAGATTTATTGTAATAAATCTGATTATTAGAAATAAATTTAAAATATGTTATAACTTATAACCTTATTAATTGAGTGTAAGTTTTTGATAGTAAATGAAAATCTATAATATTAATATATTTGGTGAACAAGTTGAGTAGGTAACAGACCGCACCGTGTGTCAACAATAAATATAACAGATATTCGAACATCTGAGAGCTAGCTCGGAGCGATCGTGAGCATTCTCTCAATAACGATGTATGATTTTATGTTCCTTCAAATAATCTTTGTCAAATATACATAATATACTAGTCGACCCGTCCCGGCTTCGACCGGGTGCAATATATTAGGTGTAGGTTTAATTTCACATTATAATCGCTATAGCTTTATATTTTACATTATTATGTATATATGACTAATTCCCAAACATATAACGGACACACAACTCGACATGCACTTCACCCCCACGTCGATAGATGGCGTACGAGCACACTCATTTGTTTACTTTGTGTTCTTTAGTATTTTTTTCCGGTAAAACATAGCCTCAAGCTATACTTTATGATATTTCAGCAAAATCGGTTCAGTGATTTAAGTCTGATTGTGTAACAGACAGACAGATGCCATCTACTCGTCAATATATGGCGTAAGTAGTGTATTAAATCGTTCTTCTGTTTGTGTTGTTGTGAGTATTTCCTACGTTTCTTAAGTGTTCCTTTCGAATGTTGTTAGGAGTGTTAGTTAGGATTACTATAATATTATTCTACATTACTTTTAGTATTTATTATAAAACTCTTTGCTGAAAGAATAATAAATTTCTTTATAGAGGATGCAGCACCTTTCACTTAAATTTCATCGCAATTCTACAATTGGTTAAAGCCCTTATATATAATGAATAAACAAATAATGGTTTATTTCTATTTATGTATAAGAAACATAACAATCCATACATACAAATAAATAAAATTGTAGTGTCTGTTTGTAATATTAAAATAACCGCTTTTCACTAAGTGCATATGGATATATACACGCACACACCACATATACCAACAACTACATTTTTTACAGTTTTCGTCTGTCTGTCTGTCCGTCTGTCTAATTGTTCCGGCTAATCTCTGAAACGGTTGGACAAGGAGTAACTTAGGCTATTCTTCAATCCAAAATCTCCAGATTATAGAACGAAAATAGCTTTAAATAGGTTCCAGAAAGTAGTTAAAGCAACTAATTCAGCATCGTGTGTTATTCGCCAATTTGAATTCATAGTAAAGTCATTTAACTAACCATACATGGTATGTTGATACTCGTCTCAATCGAAAGAAGATAGGCGCTTTAAAATTTAGTCATAAGATATGATTCGAACATACACACATGCATACATTACAAGTTAAGTGTGAAGAGGCGTGTTTCATGTAGGCAGTAAATAAACCTTTTTTTATACTACTCTTTGTCCGGGGTCAGTGGGTCGCCCGATACATATGTTATGCTATCGCTTCCTTCAGATCTGTAGGGTTGGATTATTTTACTTTATCATGCTACGAGCTTTTGTATTTACGTAATACATACACATACTATCAAGGTGAATGTTTGTATATCTACATTTCTTAGGTCCAAGTAGATGAAGATGTAAGGAAATCCCAGTTTACTTCGTCCCACTTCTGATTAAACATCGTAATTGCAATTTTTCCAACAAATTTACGTATATTTTTTATATTGTATACACACTTTTTTATATAAAAAAGGGGGGCAAACGAGCAGTCAGGTTACCTGATGTTAAGTAATCACGGTTTTCCACGGACTCCTACAACAATTGGGGAGTTACAGGAGCGTTGCCGGCCTTCAAGGAGGAGATATACGCGAGTTTTGAAGGTCCCCATGTCGTAGTGTTCCGGATTTACCGCCGAAGGTAGATCATTCCATAAGTATAATGCGTGGAATAAAAGTTCTAGAAAAACGTACTGTTAGTTAATAAAGAAGAGAGAAAAGAAGTGTTGTAGTAGTCTATACGCAGACTAACATTATGACGGCTTGACTATACTATCCTCCTGGGGTTATACTTTAGACTCAGAGCTTCAGCGTTACTCCTAGAATACTCGCGATGTCATCATCACGACTCTTCAATGGGCCACTGCTGAGCCGGGTTTCCTCCTCAGAATGGGAAGGGTATTAGGCTATAGTCCACCACGCTGGCCCAGTGCGGGTTGGCAGACTTCACACACTTTTGAGAACTTTTTTGGGAACTCTCAGGAGTGCAGGTTTCCTCACGATGTTTTCCTTCACTGTTAAAGCAAGTTATATTTAATTGCTTAAAACACACATAACTCAGAGTCAGAGGTGTGTGCCTGTGTGTGTGAGGTCGAACTCGGACCTCCCGAGTAAGACTTGAGGTCTCAACCACTGGGTCATCACTACTCGCGATGTAATCCATGATTATTCTGTCGTGACGGCGTATTTATTTTGCAATCCCCACTTCCTTGGTTTGTATTTATCAGTTGGCCATCATTCAAGTAACAGAATGCTACCTATATCAATCGTACCAACATCAAGATCAAGTAACAGGATGCTACTCAAATTATAAGTGTTGCCAACATCATAATTAACAGTACTGTTGAAGCACGTCACACATCCAGATGATGAGGATGGACTACATTAGAGTGATGCTCTGTATAGTTTTTGGAATTTTGGAAAAAATCCTACATTATAACCCTTGGAGTTAATATAACCCGCTTTGGAGATCGCTTTAGTAAGAGCTGAGTTACATTTTATATTTCTTTTTAAATAATATATTTCGTTACAATGGATTAATGCGGAATTTTCTTAAACTTTTTCAGATTCTTCTAGTCCCATAAAACCCATAGCTAACTCGTCAAGACCCTTCGATGGCCCACTGCTGAGCCGGGTCTCCTCCTCAGAATGAGGAGGGTATTAGGCCATAGTCCACCACGCTGGCCCAGTGCGGGTTGGCAGACTTCACACACCTTTGAGAACTTTTTTGGGAACTCTAGTGCAGGTTTCCTCACGACGTTTTCCTTCACTGTTGAAGCAAGTTATATTTAATTGCTTAAAACACACATAACTCAGAGTCAGAGGAGTGTGCCTGTGTGTGTGAGGTCGAACTCGGACCTCCCGAGTAAGACTTGAAGTCTCAACCATTGGGCCATCACTGCTTTTTAAACCCATAGCTAGATTATATCTAATTGACATAACCTAGTAACTACCCGTTAGTACGCAATACATATAAAAAATCATTTAGGAAACGAGCCATTAGTGTAAATAGTCATACAGTAGTAGGTAGTAGCAGAGTAAATATTTAATGACTCGACTAATTACCTGGTTTTTCCAAGGCGTGGAGCTCTAGGTATTGCCATATCCTTTAATAGTATAAATAGGTAACGTACGAGATTTTAGAGGTTCATTTTATTATTATGACCTCATTCTTTATAAAACTGCTGGATGAATAATATAAGTTGGCAATACTCTTATCTTTCTATTTTATATGGAATATTCAATAAAGTTTCCACTGATAAGTTGTACATAACAGAGCAAAGATTAATATGATGAAATTAAATACAATAAAAACTAAATAGTAAATAATTATACCTGATTAAATTAAACTATTGACATAAAGGTTTTTTTTTAATTTTGTATGTTATATGATCATACTACAAACATGATAAATAAACAAAATACTAGATCGTGGCATATGCCAAAATTTTACAAATTTCTTTTTTAAATTGATTTTACAGGATAAATCCTTTCCTTGGTGGTAGGGGATCTGTTCCCCGACTGGCTTGCGACCACCAGCATGCGAATCCAATCGCCAAGTGTCATAGACGCGTTCCGGTTGAGCCGCATGTGGGCCAGACTTACCCTTCCCTCTCCCATCCCATTAATCCTTTGGGTCTAGTGGAATCTGGGCTCTTGCCTAGGGTCCGCTGAATCCGCATCATTTTTCTTCTTAATTCCCCCTTCCCACTCTATCTTCGGGGATGCAACGCATCGACAAAACGAGAGTGTTTCTTGTTTTTCCGATGTCCATGGGCGATGGTTGCCACTTACCATCAGGTGGACCATCTGCTCGTCTGCACCTTATCTATTATAAAAAAAAAATCTACGTCTTTAAACAATTTATTGTAATTATTGTGAGTACGAAAAATGAATGAATTTTGAAAATTAAAAGGTAATTCCTAGATCTTTTATCTCATTTACTCTATTTAATGTATCTCCATTTAAATCAAGCAAGCAACCTGAAAGGTCGCAATACAGCACTTCTTCATCACAACCCGTAAATGGCTCTCTGCTGAGCCGGGTCTCCTCAGAGTCAGGAAGGTATTAGGCGATAGTCCAGTTTGAGAACTATAGAGAACTCTCAGGAGTACATTTTAAATTTGTTTCTTATTCCAATATTATTTTTAAGCTCATAATAAATTTCTGCAGAATCTTAAGCCCAAGATTAATTAAGGTTGATTATACTTCACCAACAGTCACAAGTAATACCTATAACAGTAAACCCCTAATAAACTACCTTGAAATGGCGTTTACTTTAGTTCAATGTCTGAGTTTTTTCATTGCATGTCTGTAAGGTCAAAATTCCGTTGACCTGTGACTCACTCGTTATATAACCTAGACTATCATACAATTAAATATACTGGTAACTATGACCCTTATATAATGGAAATAAGGTCTAAAGTAGTGACATATATTTTAGAAGTACATGAACTTGTATATGATTTTACGATGTACTGTTGACTAATATAAATGTTAATTTAAAACCGCTTTTAATGAGAAAATTTGACATAGAACTTGTCTCGACTCTGTCTGTGGTCATTCTACTATTGTTTTTGGCTAGAATCGACTTCTTTCAATTTCGAGGAGATTTGGTGGGAAGTTTTTTTATTGTCATAAAAGTGTGACTTTTCAGACATTTCAAATATTTTTTCTCTCCACTCCACTGTCCGTCCGTCTGTCTGTCACCAGCAGGCTGTATCTCACTAACGAGGTATTTCTATTGCCCCTATAACCACAAATACTAAAAACAGAATAAAATAAATATTTAAGGGGGGCAAACGTGATTTTTTGCCAAGTATTGGTATGGAACCCTTCGGACGCGTGGTTGGCCGTATTTTTAAAATGTATCTATAACTTTCCAAATTAGTTCCAAAAAAGTGGCTTGGATTTATTTTACGGGGAATATTTTGATAAAAAAATATATTTCTAAAATTTATTGAATTTAAAAAAAATTTAAATCTAAAAATAACACTTATTTTTGTAGGTATAATAATTTTTAGTTAGCAACAACCAAATACATATTATTATTATGTTGTGCGTGTTACTGCGCGGTATGAGTCCCATGTTGATAACATTTTGAAAAATAAACTTGTAAGACTGAAAACAGTAACATTTTCGATTCGTAATTTTGGGTTAAAAATATGAAATGTAAATATAGTACAAATTTCTATAAGCGAGGACAAGTCAGCTAATGTCGTACTATCCTAAATACTCGAGAAAGGTGGGGAAATATTTTTACGAAGTACTTGATAATTTTAGCGCCCAAATAATGGATCGATTGTGATGAAGTTTTATTTGTTTGAAAGGTAATTTAAACGAGATGGTTCTTAGCTATAAATTGTGAAGATCTGTTCATCCGTTTGAGGACTATCAGCTCATTGCTAACTTGAGAGCTGCCTCACAATATTAATATCTTGACAATGATAACAATCTTGTAACCATGGTAACACTGGTGGAATTAAATCGAGTATTTCAAGCCGTTAAATAAATTATAAAAAATATATTGTTGTATTGACTGTTTGTTTTCAACAATACAAAAAGATCGATTTATACAAGGTAATATCGATTCTTTTAAATCGAATAATCGATATAAAGCTGAAGAGTGTGTTTGTTTGATTGAACGCGCTAATCTCAGGAACAACTGGTCCGATTTGAAAGATTCTTTCAGTGTTAGATAGCCCATTTATCGAGGAAGGCTATAGGCTATATAACATCACGCTACGACCAATAGAAGCGGAGCATCACGCGGACGAAGTCTTATATAAATTTAGATAGGAAACAACTAGGTTCTCCTAAAAAAGAAAAAAACTACATAGACATAAAATTAAATTTAGACATTAAACGTCACGTTGTATGAGTGAAAGCTTAACATGTAAACTCGCAGACAAAAGCTAATAAACTGTGCAACAATAACTGTATGCCTAACTGTATAGTATCGATACAGAATTACGTTCATCCATTTATGTAAATATTACTCGTGACTACAAATCCATTTAGAATAGCTGAAGGTAATGTTCTAGATCAGCGATTCACAAACTTGTGTTTGAACATAGCAGTTCAATCAAGAGATCATCAGAGCACTAAACTTAATTTTTAGTTAGAAAACTATAGTCTCGATACATCGAATATACATTACTCGCAGTATTTTTTGGACATATATTAATTTTTTTTTGTTTTCAAAAATTCTTCTTTAGAAGACATGATTACAGGTCAATGGGTATACCTGAGAATTTGATATTAATTTCAATTTGATACCTCTTTATGACCTTGAAAAACATGATAGACATATGGATAGTGGATACATGGACAACAAAGCGATTATGTAAGGGTTCCTGCATAAAGCAAAAGCTAAGATATATATAGACATTTCTTTTTTATGTTAGATACGGTAAGGGACCACCGTCGGCCATGGATATCGCTCATACAAGAGATACCCTCTTGTTTTGTTAATGCGTTGTAACCTCGAATTAGAGTTAGGAAGGGAGTGAAGAAAAAAATGCTGAAGCCACTTACAGCAAGAGCCTGGAGAAATTGACACCTTGAGGTAGGATTCGCATGCTGGTCGTAAGCGATTTGGGGAACAGATCTCCTACCACTAAGAGGTGCTAGGTCTAGCTCTCTAAGCGGCGGAGGTAGGAGGTAGAATAGTATTCTAACCCAGGGATGATTGATAGATAGATTATAGCGTTACTTTTGATTTACACAAATTAGTGCACAGAAAAATGATAATATCTGCCTTAAAATGGATCAAGAGTTTGAGAGCCTCTGCTCTAGATTGTTAGGTTTGTTTCATTCCGTTACAATTGGTACTAAATTGTCTATTATACTGCAATAACAACAAACGTATAGTAAATTATATTGGTTGTGTATGTCCAGTAGTTCTTTCATCCAATCTAGGGGTCTGTATTTAAAGACTGTATCTTTCATATTGTCGTTATTCCTTCTTGTGTTGTCTCGTAACGACTATCGCAAAAATTCGACTTGACTCAACTAGTACTATATTGAAATATTTTAGTAATGCCGTATGTAAGCCAGAATATTCTATACAACTGTCTCTACGAGGTGAATTAATGGCAGCATTACTGATGTTTTATTTTTCTTTCTTATCATTGGTCATTGAATATACTACATAACTAGTTGACCCATGCAACTTTGTTCACGTGTAGCTCCGCTCCTATTGGTTTTAACGTGATGATATATAGCTTATAACCTTCCTCGATAAATGGACTGTCTAACACTGAAAGAATTTTTCAAATCAAATCAGTAGTTCCTGAGATTAGCGCGTTCAAACAAATAAATAAAAAACCTCTTCAGCTTTATATATTAGTATATTAACTAGTAAATGAGACCCACGACTAGGTTAAAGTGCTCTTCCATTACGCATACTCTCTCCTACACTGCTCGACGTCGTTACGCTTATATCGAAGTTGCTAACAATCTCAAGGACTCACGTAAACCTCAATAAGGGTCCTATTAGTTTAGTAAGCTAGTAATTTTTATATAGTTTATAAACTCTGTTCCAACTTTCAACTGCAGCAGTTTGACAAGTGATTTCGTGTAGTCAATATCAAAGTAAAGTGTAACACTCAACAATTATAAGTCATTGATTTATTGCTTGCCTTAGTAAAATATTAGCAACGCAATTGATTATAAGTAAATTAATATCTTAGGAGATTTTCGATGTAAAGACAGGCTTACACTTTTATATATATAGATAATAAAATCTACGTATGTACATTTTATAGGTCTATAAATACCATGCATTGTATTTATTTTATTATAAATTATTTTAAATCAGCTATGTTAATTGAGTAATAAAATGAAACATAATACGCAACAGTTTATAAATTAAATGATTAGTAGCTATTTCACTTTGTCCACGTTATTTATTATAGCTATTTTAATAGAGAAATATTTTATATTTATATATAAATCGGAGGTATAAGGATATAGAAAATATTAAGAGATATTGAATGGACTAATGGGTAAACGCAACGTAGATACTGCTACTGAACTGATAAATAATTAAACATTATGATCTCTTACAATTAGGACAGGAACCTAAGCAGAGCCTTGGACTTGCGATCATGGGGTAGGTTACAGGGATCTCACACATATAATTATGTGGACACTCGCCTCCACTGCCTAGGCTCTCCGTCTAAGCTTAATGTTAGGCTAACCTACAACCTAACAAAAGGCCAACCCAAGTCTATTCTAAGTCAAGTCTAACTTATGTATATATGGCGGAGTGTATTTTGGGCTTAGGTTACATAACCTTAGATTTAATCAGAGAACCTTGGCAGTGGAGGTGAGTGTTTCATTTGAGTTAAAAGATGTGTTTAGCCTACACCTTGATCACTAGTCCAAGGAACTTCTTAGGTTTTTCTCGTAATTGTAAGAGATACGAGTAATATTTGATTATTTATCGGTTTACCCTTTGTAGTACTTTTCAATATACCCCCTCTTCTTCTTCCCTTCTCATATTTTATCTCCGACATATATAATAATAATAGTCCTTATTAAGTTAGAAAAATGACATACAAAACGTTTATAAAAACTATTTTAGTATAACGACGTATAAATCTTTGTATTTTTTAAGTATATGCATGTAGTGCTCCAGTATTGGAGAATCTGTATTATCCCCCAACGTAAAATGCTTTTGCATATAATTAAGATATTACATTTATAAATATATGTAATAATTTTTAAACCATTTTATATTCCTATAATTCCCTTAAGGCAAAATCAAGGAAATTGTGTAGATAATTCGAAAATTTCACAAAACTTATCGAGTACTGAACCTTCGCGTAACTGAGCATATAAGTAAGTGGGTGGGTGAGTGATTGAGTGAGATCAAATGAGTAGAAAAGAGACTGTACAGTTAAATCAAATCAATTTTGAGTTGTCTTTCCATTTTGTCTAAAATAAAAAATTAAGATAAATGTAGCTAAAACAAATACATAAAAAAATCGATAAAATAAATACTAAATCATTAAAGTCATAATTTGTTTTGGCTTTCTTTAATTATACCAATAGACAGAGTGAATTATAAATTAATATCCAACGATAAGATTTAACGATGCTTCGTGTTTTATTATTTAAATAATTAAAATAACTTGTTTTAAGTTGAATTACTGTAATTTTTATACAATACTAACTATATTTACTTGTTTTTTATATGTTCAGTAATACTAATTTAATATATATATTATATAAGTCGTTAAGTTCTGCGCAATTTTCTTAATTTTTCTTTACATAAGAACAATCTACAAAGTATAAAAAAAAAGGAAATTGGTAAAGTTGTTCTCAAGGAATGGTGTGACCAAGAGAAACAGCATTTAATTTATATATACATTAGCTGACCCTGCAAACGTTGTTTTTGCCATATAAATTTGGGGTGTGCCACCCTTATCACTTAGGGGGATGAAAAATAGATATTAGCCGATTCTCAGTCCTGCTGAATATGTAAATAAAATTTTTAATTATTTAAATTTCATACAAATCGGTCGAGCCGTTTCGGAGGAGTATGGTAACTAACATTGTGACACGAGATTTTTATATATAAGATATACGTATTGTATTAAAACACTATAAAATAAAAAATCAGTTATCTTTTATTATCTATTACAAAAAACAGTAATAAAAAATTTAGGTAATCCATTTTAATTTGACACTAAAAATGTCATCCTCTAATATTAAAATACAGCAATTTTATAGTTATTTTACGATATCAGTTCTACCCAAAAACTGTTATAATACTAAGGTTTCAAATATATCTATATCTTTGCATAGGATAAAACAAAGTCGCTTCCGCTGTTTGTACGCTTAGATCTTTTAAACTATGCAACGGATTTTAATGCGGTTTTCACCAATAGATAGAGTGATTCAAGAGGAAGGTTTTTATGTATGATACATACATATTATAGTAGAGGAACCGTGCGAAAATTGGGCGAGTCGCTAGTGCAAGCCAACTGCGAAATTAGGATTTTAATTTTGTAAAAAAGTTATTGTAGATTAAAAATGTTTTAGCCCAGCAAAGCTAGAACGGATCGATGGAATGTATTTTGTTTAAGAATATAAGTAGATAAAAGTGTCGTTTAAAGTATTCAAATACCAAAATATTTGTTAACACGACACTACTTTAAGTACTTACTTGAATGGTTAAAGATTTATGTCATAATGTCTTTAAGTGGTGTCGTTACTGACATGGCTACTTTAAACGTTTAAGTGATTTAGGAATATACAGTTATTGTGTTATGTGATACCTCTTAAAACTTCAGATAATATATTTATATACTAGTCGACGAGTAGACTTCATTAATATGAAGGCATTCAGTAAACATGTTTTATTATTCTTCAGCAGGAATTATGATTTTTTTCTGAGATAAAAAGTAGCCTATATGTTAATTCAGGTTATATAGTATCTATGTGTTCAATTTCATTGAAATCCGTTCAGCTGTTTTTCTGGTATCGAGTAACAAATATCCTAACATATAAATTAAAATATAAATTTTCACTTTTAGACATGATAGTCGTCTTGAGTTGAAATTTTTTTATTAAATACGTATATATTTTTATATATTTTTTAATAAATATTTTTATTAATTATTTAATGAGTTAAATATTGTATTCTGGACTCACTGTCATCACGAGATGAAAAGTGTCTGAACTAAGGTCTGAACCAAAGAGTTCAATAACCCACAAATAGGACTAATTCTATTAGTATTAATTTATTGTAAAAACTTCATGAATAGGGGGTGAAAACTGTAGTGTAATTATATTTTTTAAATATTATTTATTACTAGTCAACTTTCATATAAACTTTCCTGCCCTATTTCTACCCCGTCAAGCCTTTATTCGGGATAAAAGGTAGCCTATGTCCTTTCCCAAACTCTAGTCTATCTCTATACCAAATTTTATCAAAATCGATCTAGCAGTTTTTGAGTTATAAATGGTGTAACTAACCCTATATGTTTTATTACGTTCAAATGAATTTAAAAATATTCGTTAAAATTTGTACTTAGATATTTATTTGTGCGTGAACTTGGGATAGTTTTCATTTTATCCACGTTTAGTTCACATATATAAAGAACAATATTTACACAATAAAATTCATAGAATCAACAAAAAAGCTAGAAATATAACATTATTTAGCTACGGACAGTTAATTTTTTATGGTAACACTAGACCAATCAGATTCTCATATGACTCACGTGTTAGGAAATAGCAGAATTTTGATATGGAAGAAACTACTGAGAAAAGATATAAATTTTAGATAGGTTCTCTCTATTGCCTCGAAAATTTTTAATTTCTGTCCCGAAAGATCAGGCAGTTTGACTAGTAATTTCATATAGTTAATATACTCTCCTGTACTGGATTTATAACTAGTGCTAGATTTTTCTTATTAAGGATCACGTGAGTTGTTTATTTAATTTTTTTTAGTATTATTTAATTTAACCGAGCAAGTTGGAACTTGCATTTGGGTCGCAGGCCCTATGCACACAGGTACTTTTAGTAATTAAAATTCTATTTTTTTATTTTGATTTTTATTATTTTAACTTATGTTTTTTTAATAAAATTGTTTCATTTTCCTTTAAATTTACAATAAAAGCTTCAAATTCAAAAATTTTGTTTAACATATTAAAAAAAAATAAAACTAGTGTGTCACGGCCTTAATACACATATAGCTATAAAGCTAAGTCATTTTCTATTGAGTTTATGTTTTAAAAGCGCTGTAAACGATAACATACTCGTGCAGTTGTTTTCTTTGTTACTGTTACCATAAAGTATGTAGAAAGTTTTTAAGTGTAATGACAAGTGTGAAGTTAATGGTTCCCAGAAAAAGTAGTTAGAGTTAATGTCTATTGCTGACAAGTTATAGTGTCGGATAATTAATTATATCATCCTACACAATAATGTTACGTTTACTATGTTATTCCGTCGTATACCAGTCTAGTTCAGGCAAGCGCGTCGCCATTGGGGACCTCTCCCCTGCCTTGAGGGCAGGTAGGAGTAACCACCCCCAACCACCAAAAAATAACGTGTGCGTCTCGGGACGCTCGACTGAAGTGATAACTTCAACTAATCCAAGTTGAACTATTTAATATCGAAATTGTACACTGAGTAGAGAGAGGGGGAAGCGTCTGTCCGATATACGGCTAGCGCTGTGGGTTAAAGTGAGCAGCCTGTCTGCTGCCGTATGCGTGAGAGAAAGGGAAGCCAGATATAGTGGCGCCGTAACGCGTTACGTTACGAAGCAGTTTACCCTCCCATAAGAAGTTATCCCTTCAAAATTGTGAGCAAAAACGTCACAATTTGAATAAATTTCACCAATATTTTAAATGTGTTCATAAACTGCTATAGTTCTCTTGATTATAATTATATCAAGCAATGATTACTATATTTTTTTTTAGAATAGTTGACTCGCCCCGACATCGGATGGGTGCAATTAAAATACAAGCACGTAAAATATTAAAATATGAAAAAATAATTCATTTCTCATTACATTGTTGATAAATAAATATATTTAGGTGTTAACGACAGTAAACATATTTTATCATTATCCCACAGGAACTCTGAATTTCCTGGGTTCAAAAGTAGCCTATATTTTAAATCAGGCTATAAAGTATTTGGAAAGCTAAATTTCATTGATATCCGTTTAGCCGTTTTTGCGTGATTGAATAATAAACATCCAAACATACTATAAACGCGAAAGTTTGTAAGAACGTATGGACGTCTGGATGTTTGTTACTCTTTCACGCAAAAACTACTGAATGAATTTTTATGAAACTTTATAATAATATAGCTTACACATCAGAATAACATATAGGCTATAAATTATAATGATATAGTGTGAATTTTCTAAAATATAGTGGGTGAAACAGCGAGGCGCAGCTAGTTTATATTATTAGTAAGATTATGCTTTAACGAAAGTGTTAAGTAATGTATACTGATTATAATCATCAAATCCAGCTATGAAATAAAAAAAAAATAAATTAATTAGTTTAATTTAGTGACTTCGAGTGATTTAAGTTAATCTTTCTTATATATAAAAATGAATCCCTATTTCCCTTGGTCACGGCATCACGCCTAAACGACTGGACCGATTTCACTAATATTTTTTTTGTTGTATTTGTTATTGTCAGTAGAAGGTTCTTGTGCAAGAAAAAATCAAGAAAATTTCTTATATATAAAAATGAATCCCTATTTCCCTTGGTCACGGCATCTCGCGTAAACGACTGGACCGATTTCACTAATATTTTTTTTGTTGTATTTGTTATTGTCAGTAGAAGGTTCTTGTGCAAGAAAAAAATCAAGAAAATTTCTTATATATAAAAATGAATCCCTATTTCCCTTGATCACGGCATCTCGCGTAAAAGACTGGACCGATTTCACTAATATTTTTTTTGTTGTATTTGTTATTGTCAGTAGAAGGTTCTTGTGCAAGAAAAAATTTAAAAATAATGCGGAAAATTAGAAAATTTAAGAAAACTTAAAGACCAAACTCAATATTTATAGTTAAGACAGGACAACGTCTGTCGGGTCAGCTAGTTAAAAATATAATAGGAATATATAGAAGGCGACTAGGTTTTATTATTTATAGTCATTTAATCCAGTCTATTTTTTAGTCTAGCCAAACTAGGGAGATTTACTAGTGTATGTAAAATGAGTTAATAAAGTAGTTTCCAAGTAGCAAATGTAGATGTTCTTGAAAACCTTGGATAGTAGGCACGTAGCACAAAAACTAGTAACATTGATATGAAGGCAAATGTACCGCGTTCCAACATTGTAATGTAGTTGTTCGTTAAATTTATCCCCCAACTAAAAAGATAGGTTAGGATGCTCAATTCAGTGCTGTAGATAAATAATTGATCTACGTTCTTTTCGGTTAAGCATCAGTTTTTAAATAATTTAACGAAGCTCTGACGAAGTTTGAAGAAAAATTATTAAACAGTTTTTGGACTATATGTCCTACTAAATATTATAAATAATTTAAATTATTGATATAAAAGTATAATTGTGTGTATATTTGTCCGTGTTTTTATGCATTAAAATTATCTGATTTACTTTCGCTTCGCTGCGGTTAAATTAGATTTTCCCGCTAAAGCTATCGTAGGATGCGTCTAATTGAAAATGATGTTATTTATATTCAATAATCAATAAATATTATGTTAATTATAATCCATCTATGGTGTATAGGCTATATTGCTATACTAATATCTATATATCACCAACCTCTGTATATTTTACATCACTTTGATTTGATTATTTAGCAATACTAGCAACATTGTTAAAATAGGTAAGCCCAATAAAAACAATATTAGCATAGATATAGACATTTGAGAAGCATAAAATTGTTATTGGAATAAACCTAACTGTACCCTGCACTTTACAAAATTACTGTCACTATCGTATTTTCTAGCCAATGAAATGTACTTTAATATTATAAACCAGGACCTGAATGTGTTTGGTTTCTAATAAAATTATGTAAATTACTAGCGATTTTGTATTTACTCGCGGATTTGAACTCACATCGCCTCGTTATTTAGTTTATGCGAAATATAAAACAAAGTCCAAAGCCGCGTCTGTATAATCGCGATAAACTCAAAAAGTGCTGAAAGGATTTTCATGCGGTTTTCACTAAAAGATAGAGTAGTTTATAAGAAGGGTTTTGGTGTATGATTTTTTGTGATTTTGTGCACATTGGTTGAAAAATGACGATAATTGTTGAAATTGTCTTAAAAACTCTAGCCTAATATAATATAAATCTAAATCTAATATAATCAAATTATTTATCTCTAGTTTATTCATACAAATTAATAAAATTGGAGGGTCTGTTTGTAATATTAAAATAACCGCTAAGTGCATATGGATGTATACACGCACACACCACATATACCAACAACAACATTTTTTACAATTTTGATCTGTCTGTTTGTTTCGGCTAATCTCTGAAATGGCTTGACCGATTTTGACGAGACTTTCACTGGCAGATAGCTGATATAACAAGGAGTAACTTAAGCTATTTAACATCTCGCTACAACTCACAAGAGCGGAGCAACACGCGAACTAAGTCGCGTAGGTCGGCAAGTTGTATTTTATAATATTAATAAACAACAAAAAAGATTTCTTCAGCGAAGCGAGAGACAGAAGCTTGAATATTATAATATTATCTGTAATTAGTGTTAGTTTAATAATTAGTTTAAAGTTAGTGGTCCTATAAAGAAAATCATGAAAACTAGTAACATTCCACAAAGCGTACAAAAATATTAAATAACTTATGTAATATGGTCAATAACTTCGTAATGGTAATGATAGAATGACTCTTTAATGAATTTACCTGCACGAGATATTATCTTTACACTATTTTTTAACAGTTATGATAGTTATGAATCCGTTATTTATTTACTTGACAGCGTACAATTAAATTTTTAATGTTTAACACTATTTTTTATGTCGCATTACAAAAAATATTCTAATCTATATCGTATTTATGTTGCAGTAAAAAAATTAAAATACCAACTCATGGATTGAATATTCGGATAATTTTCATTATATCAAAATATCCAATTTTGAGCAAACAGGAACAAATAATAGAGCCAAGTGCAAGTCCAATCTGGATTGAGGGACAAAATTAACTTATCCGTGGCCAAGCAAAACTATTTTTTGTGATATTATTACAAACTTACGGTTTTCAGTGTTTCTTTTCCCAACAAAACAACAAATTAAAAATAGAAAAATTGAAATAAAACATATTTAGTTTGAAATTGATTTCCTTGCGAGTAGCAACATACGTAATCATCTTTTGATTGCATTAACTTAGAAATTAATTATTTTTAAAGCTCAAGAGATTGGACACTAGTATTTCATACAGATTTCAACCTTTTATTGCAATTATACCCACGTAACAAGACTATATAGTCTTGTTATAAACTGTTACGATAGATTTGTGTCTGTTTGTCAAACGGGGATCGTCTGGTTTTTGTGAGTTTACGTCTAAATTGTATATTATTATTGTCTATTGTTTCCATATAGATAATAATGGTTCTTTATAAAACGTTCCTTTTTTTCTTTTTGAGGTACCAAACTCTAAAAATATACTTATATAATAGATATAATATTTAATCGTTTTTAGTTCCGATGTAATAGTAATCAGTAATTATTACATCGCGTGTGCGAGATATCTGGATCTGGGCTTGGGAGGTCCGATACTCGATTACGGAAATTGAGCTCTATTTAAAATGGAGAAACTAATGTATACAGCATATAAATTCTCGATTCAATGAGATTTTATTAGTATCTATTTAAAAAGAAAGAAAGTATTGATATATGTATTAATAGTGATTACTTACTGAATAATCTTACATGTTCCCAAAATCTTGCAAAGACACTTCCCACTTCTGAACTCAGAGAAATGAAGGATGAGAGGGGATATATTGAAAACAGTCAGTCGCTGCTACTGAACCGATACTTAACTAAATAAAGGTACTTAATCACTACAGGAACTTAAGCAGTCCCTTGGACTTATGACCAACGTGTAGGTTTAAGAGATCCTTTCATTCAGTTGAAGTATTCGCCTTCACTGTCAAGAGTCTCGGTTTGAATCTAAGGTTAACTTTCGCGCCAACATATATAAAATCATAAATATCTGTAAGCAAAAAAATAATTAATAGGTTAGGATAGAATAATTTTACTATATTAATATTTCATATGAGAATATCATTAGATAAAGATATATTAGATTACGTTAGAACTTGTATGACTACAACAGATATATGTTCTATCTCCTCAGTATCCATAGATATCCCAAATTAATTCATTTAATATTTTTTATAAAATCGTTATAACAATGTTGACTTAAGGAATTAATGTAGAAAGGGAATATGATTTTTTTGGATAGAAGTTATTGAGAAAAAAATCTTTTTTTCGCATCTCATGTCTAATTTATACATATTACAAATAAATAAAATTGGAGTGTCTGTTTGTAATATTAAAATAACCGCTTTATACTAAGTCCATATGGATATATACACGCACACACCACATATACCAACAACAACATTTTTTTGTTCCGGCTAATCTCTAAAATGGCTGGACCGATTTGGACGGGATTTTCACTGGCAGATAGCTGATGTAACAAGGAGTAACTTAGGCTATTTAAAATCTCGCTACGACCCATAGGAGCAGAGCAACAGGCGAACGAAGTCGCGCGGGCCGACTTATCATAAACTAATGTTCCATTGCTGTGTAAAATAAGGACAAACATACCAATATCTATTCATTTCATTAATTTTATTTGTATATATCCCACGATTAACATATCGTTTACATACATTAGATACATAGTAGAAGCTTCCTGTATTTTAATGAGTTTTCGCTTTAATAATATACTTATGATGAAGTAAGAACGATTCCAAATAAAGATATTGAAAATTAATTTGTAACCGACCTGTTTCTTACCTCACTGAGGTAACATATCCCTTTTTAACAGTTAACCCCCTAAGGGGTAAATGTAGACAAAGATTTCAGAGATTTAGAACCTCTAAAGGTCCTAATAGCTCTTTATGAAATTTCATGTTGATAACCTAAGTATTTATTCTCCTTTCACGTTGTAAATAAGTGAGAAGGTTGTCGTCATTATTTTCATAGAAGTAGACCGACAACGACTTTTTAATCCAGAGAATATATTAATTGTGAAAACATATTAATTGTTAGTATTACTTGACTGTGAAGAGTTAATAAGACAGTCATCACGACCCGTCAATGGCCCACTGCTAGGCCATAGTCCACCACGCTGGCCCAGTGCGGATCGACAGACTTTACCTTTTGAGGACTTTTTTAGGGAACTCTCAGGAGTGCAGGTTTCCTCACGATGTTTTCCTTCACCATTAAAGCAAGTGATATTTAATTGCTTAAAACACACATAACTCAGAGTCAGAGGTGCGTACCCAGGATCGAACCTCGGACCTCCCGAGTAAGACTTGAAGTCTCAACCACTGGGCCAGTAGTATAAGACAGTAATAGATATAAATACGTTAAAACTAAAAAAAAATAAACACATAATCTTCTATATAAATGAATGTTAAGCCCATAACTCGAGAATGGCTCGACCAATTCGGCAAATTTTTTTGTATATTCCTTAAGTCCCACGGAAGGTTTTAAAAATAAATCTTCTATATGTCGGAAAATAGTTAACGATTATCGAATAATCGAATCGTCATCGTCGTCGTAGTAGTCACTTCCGTCATTTTGACAGTTTCGTCTCTTTATATGAAATCGACAGTCTGACTGTGGTCTTAGTCTTGCACGGTCTCTCAAGGAGTGAAGTAGCCTCTGGATAGTGCTAGTGAAAATGTTAAGTTCAGTGATGACTTGTGACCAAGTAGACCTTGGTCACAAGTCCAAGGCACTGCTTAGGGTTCTCTCGTAATTGTTAGAGATCATATTTGATTATTTATCAGTTCAGTAGCAGTGTCTACGTTGCGTTTATCTAATAACCCATTAAATATCATCACCGGTTTTAGTGTTTTTCAATATTTTCCTCTCCTCCTTCCTTTTATTATTAAAATCCCCGACTTTCCGGACAGCTAGTTATATATATATAACTAGATATATATATAACTAGATATATATATAACTAGCTGTCCGGAATATATATATATATATATATATATATATATATATACCTATACAAACACACACTTATGCTCTCACACAAACACAGAGTTACATATTATTTATTTTATTTGGTGGTAATGTCAATATTTTTTCTTGGTTAATCATTCATGTGTTTGTTGGTCTCATTAATTAAGGGGTGGAAGACTGGTTGTTACTCATACAGGTAACCCTAGTTAAGGATTCAGTCTCTCACAAACATTGTTTCTATATTTTGTACTACTCTACATAATTGTTCATCTAGATTAAGATATTTATGTTTGTGAAAGAAAATCATAAGAATTTGAATGAATGAGGTAGAGTTCAACATATTCACGTATAAACTTAACTATATAATACAGTATACATTGAGCTACCTTACCTATAAAGTAATCATGTTATTACATATAGTACACATTTGAACATAGTGTAATGTACACCAATACGAGACCACACACGGTTGCTTACAAATTCATTACATGATGGTCCGTGTTTACAATTTGCAAATGAATTGGTTATTTGCCAACGTGTGTGATTATGTGTATTACCACATAGGGATATCAAAAATCCCTACATTATTCATAAACACTCTACTGCTCAACTTGTTAGCGGGAAGCACAGAGAAAGAGGAGGGCGCATACGTGATTGGTAGACGTCGTGGATTGAACTACGTTAAGATCGCTGCCGTTTATTATATACTCAAATCATTATTTTATTACGAAGTGATAATCATTATTTTATTAATTTAATAAAAAGTTTATCGAAAATATTAATGAAAGTATTGCGGAACAAATTTAAATTTGCGGTTGGAAAACTATTTCCCACATACATCGACATAGGTCACGGTTAGTTTACCAACTGCAAAATTTTTGTTACGCAGCAAATTCATATCAAAAACGGAAAATACAGGGTATTTTAAAGATTTCCTTACTTTTTTTTCGATTGCGTTTACTTAGAAGATTGTTGTTTCCACAGATCTAAGGGACTGCAAACTTGAGCTCTACGCGTTATTAAGAAAAAAGGTCCTGCAGACACATAGCCGGAAAACGAAGGGTTCCTTCTTTTCATCTTGAGGTACATGAAAAAATTCGTAATGTAATAGCCATCCCACTCTAGCTACATATAACATGTAACCATGACGAGATCATATACCTACCTCGCACTACCGAAAATTTATCAGATCTCATATAGAGCCAAGCTTATGTCCTGTTGATCTAACTTCACAAACTCTACACGTTAGACAAAATATATGACTTGGCCATTACGTCACTACAACAACATTGTGTAACAGAAAAGTAATGAACAGTAATAAATTGAATAAATAACCATTAAATTAAAAATTTAAATGACCTCCGGCTGAAACTCTAATTTAATACAGTCTCCAAGTATCGATACCAACACGACATCGATTTAGAAGAATCGAAATTTAATTGTATAAGTCGATCTTTTTGTATTGTTGAAAACTAAATTCATAAAATACAAAAAAAAATATGATAGATAAAATATATACTGTTACGTTCTTTTAAAAAGCTTGATACTCGATTCTATTCGATACATGATATCGAAAGAAAGGTATCGAGAAATACCCTTTTATGTGTATTCAGTGTAAGCAATGAGTGTTGCCATGGTTACAAGATTGTTATAATTGTCATTATTTTAATATTGTGAGACAGCTCTCAAGTTAGAAATGAGCTGATAGTCTTCAAACGGCTGAACAGATCTTCACAAATTACAGCTAAAAACTATCTGAATTAAATTACCTTTTAAACAAACAAAACTTCATCATGATCGGACCATCATCGTAGGCGTTCCGATGCCATAGACAGACGGAAATGTGTAAAAAGGTAGCGACGTAGTGCTTGTTTAACAAATGCCTATTTAAAAACCTATTTTACTTCATATAACATACTAGACGACGCTTGCGACTTCGTGCCCATGATGCACCGCTCCTATTGGTCTTAGCGTGATGATAAATAGCCTATAGCCTTCCTCGATAAATAAGCTATCTAACACTGAAAGAATTTTTCAAATTACACCAGTAGTTCCTGAGGTTAGCGCGTTTAAGTAAACAATCAAATAAACTCTTTAGATTTATCTATATGTATTATATGAAAGGCTTACTGACTGATATATCAACGCAGGGCCTAAACTATAAGAGTTAGAAAGTTGAAATTTTTCACAAAGGTTCCTTTTATAACGTAGGGGAGCACTAAGAAAGGATTTTTGAAAACTCACCCCTAAGGGGGGTAAAACTAGGGTGCAAACTTAGTATGAAACTTTGCCGTGTATGAAGTTATTCAAATGAAATTCAGCATGAAGGTTCTTTAATGAAAATCATGAAACACGTGTAAAATATTTTTTCGAAAATCATCCCTTAAGATGGTAAAAAGGGGGTGCAAAGTTCGTATGACTACTTCATAAAATTAATAAATATGTGTACAGACGATCTATTGTAGGCTAATATAACTACCTCAATACCGCAAAAATAGTTGCGGGTAAAAGCTAGTATATTAAAAGTATAGAAGTATAGATGAAATAGAGTAGGCTTTTCTACACATGATCAATTTAACCGTATCCCTAAATCGATGGGACACGCCGGCTGCTATCGTAAGCGTAATTGTCCAAAATTAAAGATTCGTTCCTTATAGAATCGTTAATTTTACACAGGTTCGTTTACACGGAAAGCGTTGATTTCGATTTAGATAAAGGTAATATTATTAAGGTTTACGTGATATTTTATATGTAACTAGCGATCCGCCCCGGTTTTACACGGTATCTCTACAGTAATATTAATGTATGTCGGAGAATAGTAAAAGACTATCGAATAATCGAATCGTCATCGGTATCTATGGCGTTGGAGTAGGGTAGTATTCACTTCCGTTGATTTGACAGTCTCGACCCTCGACCATTTATATGCTATCGACAGTCTGACTGAAGTCTTAGTCGTACGCGGTCTCTCAAGAAGTGAAGTAGTCTCTGAATAGTGTTAGTGTTGTTAGTGTTAGGAGTGCTGTCCGATCAAGGTCACGTGAGTACCTTAAATACCACGTCTCGTGTTAGGTTAGGTTTATGTTTGTTTAACCTTGGGTTTAAACAGAGAGCCTAGCAGTGAAGGCGAGTGTCTCGATCGAATAAAGGACGTCCTTAAGCCTACACCTTGGTCACAAGTCCAAGACACTGCGTAGATTTCTCTCGTAATTATTAGAGATCATATTTTATTATTTATCAGTTCAGTAGAAGTATCTACGTTGCGTTTACCTAATAGTCCATTCAATACCATCCCCCCTATTAGTGTTTTCTAATATTCCCCTCTGCCCCTTTCCTTTAAACCATTTAAAATCCCCGACATTTATTAAAAACTGCATCTGCAATCCGTTGCCTAATTTATAAGTTGTATGTGAAAAGGTTAGAGAAGTAATCGGGGTATGATGATTATCTGTCTAGATTAATTTAAGCCAACTTCTCTTTCATTCTTTTCTCATGGCAACCGGCAAAGTCTTGTTGGCTTTATATATCGCGGATTCATATGGATTATTGGGCTTATCTGTGTCCGCCATCTTGTCAGCATTTAACTGTCAGTACGCACGTCTTGCACCTCCGCCAGTTTAGATAAAAGTGATCGACTGAACTGACTCATGCCACAGACTGACACGAACGGCAAGTGACGCTTGTAGAGTCAACACGTCCTGAAGATGCTTCGGTTACGGAGCGAAACGTACGTCGATTGTCGATCGCGATCTACTTGTGTGGTGTGTCTTGGTTCGGTTTTATGTAGACAGGGTGCTCTTCTGGGTTGTACCATACTAGTCTGGTAGTTCAGATTGCCGCGGTTTATAGCAAGGTAACATTTTGATTCCTTTTTCTGACACGAACTGTCAAAGTCGTACCATCGACAATCAACCATCTTTTATCAATCTGTGACATTACAGTGCTGCTATTCAAATAAATTAAATTACCACCATTATAATTATTTCTCCGACATATACACACACATACGACATCTATAATAGTGAAACTAAGCAGTGGAGGTGAGTGTTGGAATTCCGTTAAAAGGCCTTGCAAAAATACACCTTGGTAGTATCTACGTTTACCCAATAAGTCCATTCAATATCACACCATCATAGATGAAGTGGAATTTGAATATTAGGAGAGCAGAACTTACAGACCAGTGCACCAACCTAAGTACACCAAGCACGTTTAAAAAAACAATTTTTTAATATGTATTTCATCGTGATAAAATACATCATGAACACTGAACTTGTGCGACAAACATAACTATCTTAATATCACTTAGTATGAGACACAATCAATTACTTTGCAAACAAAAGAATTGTTTTACATTACAAATAATTATAGGAGAAACTGTATGAATGTTAATAAAATTAATATATTACTAGGCGATCCGCACACGCTTCGCTGAGGTATATTTAAATCGTTTACTCACTCAGTCACTCGTTTATTCATTCATAGTCTGTCACCCACGACATGAATATGCTATTTCTCTTATACTTTGTCCTAACAATAATTAAGACAACAAAAAAAAAGTTATCCGATTTGTTACGTTATTTCAACTTTGATTATGAAAAACAAGCTTCACCCTAAACAAATGGTAGATTTTAAACAACATCAATAGCAACACTTTTATTATTTAATCGAATAGGCAAAGGTATTACACCGTACAGCCTTGTCTTAGAGATAAAAGAAAAAATTGTGTAATGTTACGTATATTAGATACATTATTTGTATTTTTATTCCATAACGGAAAGGCAAAAGGTTTACACCGTACAGCCTTGTCTTAGAGATAAAAGAAAATTGTGTAATGTTACGTATATTATACACATTATTTGTATTTTTATTCCATAACGGAAAGGCAAAGGTATTACATCGTACAGCCTTGTCATAGAGATAAAAGAAAATTGTGTAATGTTACGTATATTAGACACATTATTTGTATTTTTATTCCATAACGGAAAGGCAAAGGTATTATACCGTACAGCCTTGTCATAGAGATAAAAGAAAATTGTGTAATGTTACGTATATTATACACATTATTTGTATTTTTATTCCATAACGGAAAGGCAAAGGTATTACACCGTACAGCCTTGTCATAGAGATAAAAGAAAATTGTGTAATGTTACGTATATTATACACATTATTTGTATTTTTATTCCATAACGGAAAGGCAAAGGTATTACACCGTACAGCCTTGTCATAGAGATAAAAGAAAATTGTGTAATGTTACGTATATTATACACATTATTTGTATTTTTATTCCATAACGGAAAGGCAAAGGTATTACATCGTACAGCCTTGTCATAGAGATAAAAGAAAATTGTGTAATGTTACGTATATTATACACATTATTTGTATTTTTATTCCATAACGGAAAGGCAAAGGTATTACACCGTACAGCCTTGTCATAGAGATAAAAGAAAATTGTGTAATGTTACGTATATTATACACATTATTTGTATTTTTATTCCATAACGGAAAGGCAAAAGTATTACACCGTACAGCCTTGTCATAGAGATAAAAAAATGTGTGTAATGGTAACGTACATACATTGGCCACATATTATTTCTCTGTTTTTATTTAATCGAAAAGGCAAAGGTATTACACCGTACAGCCTTGTCATAGAGATAAAAAATGTGTGTAATGGTAACGTACATGCATTGGCCACATGTTATTTCTCTGTTTCTATTTAATCGAAAAGGCAAAGGTATTACACCGTACAGCCATGTCATAGAGATAAAAAAAATGTGTGTAATGGTAACGTACATGCATTGGCCACATGTTATTTCTCTGTTTCTATTTAATCGAAAAGGAAAAGGTATTACACCGTACAGCCTTGTCATAGAGATAAAAAAAATGTGTGTAATGGTAACGTACATGCATTGGCCACATGTTATTTCTCTGTTTCTATTTAATCGAAAAGGCAAAGGTATTACACCGTACAGCCTTGTCAAAGAGATAAAAAAATGTGTGTAATGGTAACGTACATACATTGTCCACATATTATTTCTCTGTTTTTATTTAATCGAAAAGGCAAAGGTATTACACCGTACAGCCTTGTCATAGAGATAAAAAATGTGTGTAATGGTAACGTACATGCATTGGCCACATGTTATTTCTCTGTTTCTATTTAATCGAAAAGGCAAAGGTATTACACCGTACAGCCTTGTCATAGAGATAAAAAAAATGTGTGTAATGGTAACGTACATGCATTGGCCACATGTTATTTCTCTGTTTCTATTTAATCGAAAAGGCAAAGGTATTACACCGTACAGCCTTGTCATAGAGATAAAAGAAAATTGTGTAATGTTACGTATATTATACACATTATTTGTATTTTTATTCCATAACGGAAAGGCAAAGGTATTACACCGTACAGCCTTGTCATAGAGATAAAAGAAAATTGTGTAATGTTACGTATATTATACACATTATTTGTATTTTTATTCCATAACGGAAAGGCAAAGGTATTACACCGTACAGCCTTGTCATAGAGATAAAAGAAAATTGTGTAATGTTACGTATATTATACACATTATTTGTATTTTTATTCCATAACGGAAAGGCAAAGGTATTACACCGTACAGCCTTGTCATAGAGATAAAAGAAAATTGTGTAATGTTACGTATATTATACACATTATTTGTATTTTTATTCCATAACGGAAAGGCAAAAGTATTACACCGTACAGCCTTGTCATAGAGATAAAAAAATGTGTGTAATGGTAACGTACATACATTGGCCACATATTATTTCTCTGTTTTTATTTAATCGAAAAGGCAAAGGTATTACACCGTACAGCCTTGTCATAGAGATAAAAAATGTGTGTAATGGTAACGTACATGCATTGGCCACATGTTATTTCTCTGTTTCTATTTAATCGAAAAGGCAAAGGTATTACACCGTACAGCCTTGTCATAGAGATAAAAAAAATGTGTGTAATGGTAACGTACATGCATTGGCCACATGTTATTTCTCTGTTTCTATTTAATCGAAAAGGAAAAGGTATTACACCGTACAGCCTTGTCATAGAGATAAAAAAAATGTGTGTAATGGTAACGTACATGCATTGGCCACATGTTATTTCTCTGTTTCTATTTAATCGAAAAGGCAAAGGTATTACACCGTACAGCCTTGTCAAAGAGATAAAAAAATGTGTGTAATGGTAACGTACATACATTGTCCACATATTATTTCTCTGTTTTTATTTAATCGAAAAGGCAAAGGTATTACACCGTACAGCCTTGTCATAGAGATAAAAAATGTGTGTAATGGTAACGTACATGCATTGGCCACATGTTATTTCTCTGTTTCTATTTAATCGAAAAGGCAAAGGTATTACACCGTACAGCCTTGTCATAGAGATAAAAAAAATGTGTGTAATGGTAACGTACATGCATTGGCCACATGTTATTTCTCTGTTTCTATTTAATCGAAAAGGCAAAGGTATTACACCGTACAGCCTTGTCATAGAGATAAAAAAAATGTGTGTAATGGTAACGTACATGCATTGGCCACATGTTATTTCTCTGTTTCTATTTAATCGAAAAAGAAAAGGTATTACACCGTACAGCCTTGTCATAGAGATAAAAAATGTGTGTAATGGTAACGTACATGCATTGGCCACATGTTATTTCTCTGTTTCTATTTAATCGAAAAGGCAAAGGTATTACACCGTACAGCCTTGTCATAGAGATAAAAAAAATGTGTGTAATGGTAACGTACATGCATTGGCCACATGTTATTTCTCTGTTTCTATTTAATCGAAAAAGAAAAGGTATTACACCGTACAGCCTTGTCATAGAGATAAAAAATGTGTGTAATGGTAACGTACATGCATTGGCCACATGTTATTTCTCTGTTTCTATTTAATCGAAAAGGCAAAGGTATTACACCGTACAGCCTTGTCAAAGAGATAAAAAAATGTGTGTAATGGTAACGTACATGCATTGGCCACATGTTATTTCTCTGTTTCTATTTAATCGAAAAGGCAAAGGTATTACACCGTACAGCCTTGTCAAAGAGATAAAAAAATGTGTGTAATGGTAACGTACATACATTGGCCACATATTATTTCTCTGTTTCTATTTAATCGAAAAGGAAAAGGTATTACACCGTACAGCCTTGTCATAGAGATAAAAAATGTGTGTAATGGTAACGTACATGCATTGGCCACATGTTATTTCTCTGTTTCTATTTAATCGAAAAGGCAAAGGTATTACACCGTACAGCCTTGTCAAAGAGATAAAAAAATGTGTGTAATGGTAACGTACATACATTGGCCACATATTATTTCTCTGTTTCTATTTAATCGAAAAGGCAAAGGTATTACACCGTACAGCCTTGTCATAGAGATAAAAAAAATGTGTGTAATGGTAACGTACATGCATTGGCCACATGTTATTTCTCTGTTTCTATTTTATCGAAAAGGCAAAGGTATTACACCGTACAGCCTTGTCAAAGAGATAAAAAAATGTGTGTAATGGTAACGTACATACATTGGCCACATATTATTTCTCTGTTTTTATTTAATCGAAAAGGCAAAGGTATTACACCGTACAGCCTTGTGATAGAGATCATTGGACTCATTTTAATATTTTGTATACCCGAATAATTATTTTCTTTTTTTTTTCAAACAACTAAGTATTTACATCCATTAAATTAAGTATAACTGTTTACACACGACATGCTAATCAACTCACTCATTCAATCTTTCAGCTGTTTATCGCTCTCATTCATAAATACATTCTCCCACCAACATACACACAAACTCACTCTTTCTGACTCAATAATTCAATGTATCTATATCGGTATCGTCTTCTATAAAATTTCCCTCTTATCCTTAGTTCTGCATTTGTTTCGGGATAAAAATTAAAAGACTGGAAATTTGTTATTATTAAGTTTTTATTCCCTTAGATTAAAAATATCATCATCATAAAGACCCGTCAATGGCCCACTGCTGAGCCGGGTCTCCTCCTCAGAATGAGGAGAGTATTAGGCCATAGTCCACCACGCTGGCCCAATGCGAGTTGGCAGACTTCACACACCTTTGAGAACTTTTTGGGAACTCTCAAGAGTGCAGGTTTCCTCACGATGTTTTCCTTCACCGTTAAAGCAAGTGGGCAATCACTGGGCCATCACTATCCAATATACTATCTTACTAATATTATAAAGCTTGTATGTTTGGATGTTTATGTCTGTCACACAACACCGGATTAACGGATTTTGATGAAATTTAGAACACAGATACTTTATAACCTGTACTAACACATAGGCTACTTTTTATCCCGGAAAAATTCAAAGTTCCTGCGGTATAATAATTAAATATGTTTACTATCGTAAGCAACAATATATTGAAAATTTAATGTTTTTTCATAAATTAAAGTGATGTACGTGCTAATATGCGGGTCGACTAGTTATTTAATATATTATTTAATTCAATTCATATATATATTAACGTATATTATAAACATATTTACCAAAACAGCTGCAAATCCTTAAAAACCGTTAACAATAAGGCAGGTCGTTCACGCGTCGGCGCGCGTCACGCGTGACGTCACTTCCTGTTTCCGGACTAACACTAGCTTTTGTATATAGGACGATGATTAATTATGGCAGATATAGGTAGAATAAATTATAACAGTTCTATAAAATATTTATAAAAATAAAAAATATGATGATGACTTGACATTGATCTGTAACAGTATAGACTCACAATCAACATTTAAATGTTTAATATTTCACGAGATTTTTTTTTTAAATTTTGAACAAAATACTTTTTTGTCCAAAGACCTTTGGAAAATTTATTTTTGTTTATATAATAGTAGTCGACTCACTCCGGCTTCCATACAATCTTACTTCCCCTATTTAAACCTCTTAAAGCCTTTTTTTGGGATAAAAGCCTATGTCATTTTCCATGCTCTTCTTAAAGCCTTTTTTCGGGATAAATGCCTATGTCATTTTCCATGCTTTTCTTAAAGCCTTTTTTCGGGATAAATGCCTTTGACATTTTCCATGCTCTTCTTAAAGCCTTTTTTCGGGATAAATGCCTTTGTCATTTTCCATGCTCTTCTTAAAGCCTTTTTTCGGGATAAATGCCTATGTCATTTTCCATGCTCTTCTTAAAGCCTTTTTTCGGGATAAATGCCTATGTCATTTTCCATGCTTTTCTTAAAGCCTTTTTTCGGGATAAATGCCTATGTCATTTTCCATGCTCTTCTTAAAGCCTTTTTTCGGGATAAATGCCTTTGTCATTTTCCATGCTCTTCTTAAAGCCTTTTTTCGGGATAAATGCCTATGTCATTTTCCATGCTCTTCTTAAAGCCTTTTTTCGGGATAAATGCCTATGTCATTTTCCATGCTCTTCTTAAAGCCTTTTTTTGGGATAAAAGCCTATGTCATTTTCCATGCTCTTCTTAAAGCCTTTTTTCGGGATAAATGCCTATGTCAATTTCCATGCTCTTCTTAAAGCCTTTTTTTGGGATAAATGCCTGTCATTTTCCATGCTTTTCTTAAAGCCTTTTCTTGGGATAAAAGCCTATGTCATTTTCCATGCTCTTCTTAAAGCCTTTTTTTGGGATAAAAGCCTATGTCATTTTCCATGCTCTTCTTAAAGCCTTTTTTCGGGATAAATGCCTATGTCAATTTCCATGCTCTTCTTAAAGCCTTTTTTCGGGATAAATGCCTATGTCATTTTCCATGCTCTTCTTAAAGCCTTTTTTCGGGATAAATGCCTATGTCATTTTCCATGCTCTTCTTAAAGCCTTTTTTTGGGATAAAAGCCTATGTCATTTTCCATGCTCTTCTTAAAGCCTTTTTTCGGGATAAATGCCTATGTCAATTTCCATGCTCTTCTTAAAGCCTTTTTTTGGGATAAATGCCTGTCATTTTCCATGCTTTTCTTAAAGCCTTTTCTTGGGATAAAAGCCTATGTCATTTTCCATGCTCTTCTTAAATCCTTTTCTTGGGATAAAAGCCTATGTCATTTTCCATGCTCTTCTTAAAGCCTCTTTTTGGGATAAAAGACTATGTCATTTTCCATGATCTTCTTAAAACCTTTTTTTGGGATAAAAGCCTATGTCATTTTCCATGCTCTTCAAGTTACAGTTGCACCATTTCACCATAATATTATAGTTTCGGGCAATGTTTTTTCCGATTGTGAGTCCATAGCATTATAGGTACAATGTATTAATTATACCATTTTAAAGCTACAACATATTTACGCGTACAAATTGGATCTTGTGAAAAAAACAGACCGTTAGTTATTTTTATGAACATTTTTTTGTGAGAAAATATAATAAATTAACATATCTCATTTCTATTGCCACCATTTTTTATATCTCAATCGTTCAAATAATCATTATACGGTAATGTATATGTAAATTAACTGCAAAATCACTTTTTTCGGATGCAAATTATAATAAATAAAACGTTTAATAGTAACTTGTATTTGGTGATGTTCAATATTGTGAATACTAATTGCGTAAAAGTAAAAAAAATGAAAAAGTAAATAGTCTTTTTTACTTTCTGGATTTTTTGGATTTTTCGAAATTGAGACGAAATTTTTTTTTTCACTCTCACCCCAAAATATCATAGAATATGTCCAAAGGCCAGCTCTTAATTTCAATTTTAATAGGTTCTCCATCGAACTGTAAGTTTTCCCATTTAAATCACATGGAAAACATGTAAAGACTCGCTTACCGCGCCCGCGCGCTGGTGTTCGTTTGCAACTTCGGTGGTGTTCGGTTGTACTTTAATTATTTTTATTGTAATTTTTTCTGATTATATTGACAAACGAAAACTAATGAAATGTATTAATTGTAGAATGAAATTATATATCATATTAGTTTATTTGATAAAATTGTGTTTATTTGGAATATAATGGACGCTGAATCAAGACAATTATGGCTTAAATTAGGCTATCTTTAAGATTTTTTCTGTGAAAACTCAAGTGATTTAGAGAAATGCCAAAACTCCAACTAACAAGTAAAACATTCAACTTATATTTAATGCATTATAGCTTTTATAAAAATTGAATGTAACAATGTGAATTTCAGCGTCAAAGTTTCATCGCCGACGGTTATGCTTGCAAACTGAGTTCGTAAAACATTTATAGTAAATTAAACGAATAGAAAAATGATAATATTTAACTCCAACTTACAAGAAAGAGAATGACACTATTGTTATTCATAATTAAATAATTAAAATATCTTACTGTTACTGAAAATTGCAGCGTCAAAAATCTTGAATTTGTGTAAAAAATGTAATAGGACTCTTAAGACCCAGAATCAGATAAAAGACTGAACAACCTCTCTTTTCCATTGCTCGACTGCGAAAAGATAAGGGAAACATCAATAATAATTTCATTTAGTTCCATTTTATTCCATTCCATCCCACAGCATTCCGTTCCCTTATATTCCAACTCATTCCATTGATTTCGACTTATTTTACATTCAAGCGATTCAATTTATAAACCAACATTTTATATATTTATATGTCACTAGCTGACCCCGCAAACGTTGTTTTGCCATAAAAATTTGGGGTGAACCACCCGTATCACTTAGGGGGATGAAAAATAGATAGTAGCCGATTCTCAGACCTACTGAATATGCATAGAAAACTTCATAAAAATCGGCCGAGCCGTTTTAGAGGAGTGTGGTAACTAACATTGTGACACGAGAATTTTATATATAAGATGTCAAAAATTCTAAAATATTTAATCGTTTCAATTCAATTCAATTAAGTTTCAATTCAATCGTTTTAAAATATATTGTTTATCTGTCCGTATTACAAAAAAATACTGCAAGAAATTGTATATGATTTTCGCAGTTATTGATGTTGTAAATAAAAATATGGGTTATGGTTTATTTAAATATGTTTTATCTCAACGAAGCTAGGAAATTTTTAGTATTTTAAAACTTTTTCATAAAATATATAGCTCGTGTGTGTACTAACCGTGTCTGATTATAGTGATGGAATTTATATGATGACTCAACTTAGAAATGATATGAAGTATTAACAGGGCAATATTCTTTACATTTTTGGTATTTGAAGGACACTGGCTAAAAATAGATCTTTTTATAATTTTATTTTAGACGTTTGAAGAATACATTTTTGAAGCTCTTCTCCATTCTGGGGTATAGAAAAACTTTAATATTATCTTTGTCCTCATGTCAAATTGCATTTAATTGCATTGAATCCCATTAATATCCATTTCACTGCATAGAATGCACGTATAGCATCCGTATATGCATGGAATGGAATGGAAGGGGATGGAATGGCATGGGACGTAATGGAACTAAATGAAAAAATGTGTTAACATTCCTCATTAGTTTTTTTTTATTCAGTTAGCAACACTGTCAAGTAGTAGAATTTTTATATATAACCTAACAGATCTTTAGTAACGTGTGTAGCATTTTTTATTTTATTTTTATTTTAATGGATGAATGAATTGGATGGTAAAAATCTTGATTATGACAATGATATCTTTACACCTTTTTCTGGGTTACAAGCCCCAGGTACATTTCGGACTTCTCTCTAGAATGCAAGTTTATACGTATTGCTGTAAAGTAATAGGCCTAACATGACTAAATCGGTGCAATGTTTACAGACTATATCTTATATATAAAAATCTGGTGTCACAGTGTTTGTTATCGAATTACTCCAAAACGGCTTGACCGATTTATATGAAACTTTTTGTGTCTATTAAGTAGGTCTGGGAATAGGTTATAAGCTATTTTTTATACCCCTAGGTGATAAGGGTTGACAATAGAAATAATTTATATGGCAGAACAACGTTAGCCAGGTCAGGTAGTAAAATAATCGTACTAGTTAGTATACAATGAACTCTCGTAACCAAAGGTCTTTAATTGTAAGAACCGTTGTGGCCTCGGGATTTTGCAGTTCGGACAATACGTAAATTATGGCGAAGATTATATCTCGTTGAATTGCTTATCAAGAATACTTGTAGAATATCTAGTTTTGGTATATCGTTGATCTTTTCATCTGATAAAATTATTCTACACTTAGTTAAGAAGTATATTTTGTATTTTTTTTTGGAATGTCATATACATATATATATATTGAACTTTTTTTTGTGGAAATATACTCTCTTACCTGCCTACTAGGTCCTTGTCTTTACTTTTACCTCTGGAGTCAAACAAAAGATTTATTATAGTCAAACATGGGAAGTACAGTTTTTACTCAACACTGTGTGTTAGATAATGAATCTAATCATCACATCATTTCAAAATTAGTTTAGCTGATTTAAGGGATGATAAATGATAATATATATAACAAGGAATCGCTTTAGAAATACTACTGGAATATTATTCCTAGGGTGGGTCCTTTTTAAACATGACAAAAATTTCTAAATTACATAAAATACTAGTTTATAAGATATACTATTGTATTACACTAGTTGTATAAAATTATTTAAGAATGAAGTATGTATAAAAAGGTGAATACTTTTGATCTGTATCTACCATTTAGGCCAAGGCAACGTTGACAGTTACAAGTTTTTACATAGAACATTGGCATTTTATGTAAAGGTTAAAATTACATTTAGATCACCAAACAAACTGTTGTAGCAACTACATTACGTTTACTTATTTGTTATAAAACTAAGTACTATTTTAGTAACTAAGTCGTACTATATTCTGCTTTATCCTAACTAATATTATAAATTCGAAAGTAATACTTAAGAAACAAACAACTAAACAAACGAAAGTGTGATTTAATCTACTACTTACGCCATCTATTGATGAATAGATTAGAATAGACTATCTGTTACACAATCAGGCTTGAATTACTGAACTGATTTTTTTGAAATTATTATTAAGAGATAAAGTAGAGCTAGAAAAATACAAAGTGAACAAATGATTGTGCTCGTACGCCATCTAGCGACGTGGGGATGAAGTACATGTCGAGCTGTGTGGCCGTTATGTCTTTGGGAATTAATCATATATCAATATAGTAAATAAAATGAAACCTAAATACACTCCCTAAATTGACTTGTATTGATTTGTGATTGACTTTATATGTGTAAATAAAATAATAATTAAAAAATAATTTAAAATAATACTACAACATTAAAAAAATAAATTATATGAATTTCTTTGTATGGATTTTTAATTTTGTTAATAATATGGCAACTGGATTAATCACTGGAGCAGCTAATCTTATACTAATATATAAAGCTGAAGAGTTTGTTTGTTTGAACGCGCTAATCTCAGGAACTACTGGTCCGATTTGGAAAATTCTTTCAGTGTTAGATAGCCAATTTATCGAGGAAGGTTATAGGCTATATATCATCACGCTACGATCCATAGGAGCGGAGCATTACACGGACCAATTCGCGCGGTCCGACTAGTCTTATCTTATATATAAAATTCTCGTGTTAGTTACTGTACTCCTCCGAAACGGCTCGACCGATTTTTATGAAATTTTATAGGCATATTCAGTAGATCTGAGAATCGGCTACTATCTAGTTTCCATCCCCCTAAGTGACGTTTGCCGGGTCACGTACCCATAATGTAAAATATTCTTTCATTGACACATAATTGGCTGTCTATAATTTAAAAAATTAGTCTTGGTTATAAAATAATAGTGCATGTAAAATCACAGAGCATAGATAGTTCAATGAAAGTACAGTTTACATTTCCTACAATACATTCAGTACAGTTATACCAAAAATTTCAAAGATTTAAATACAATTAAACCACAACCGGGTCTGTGGTACGAAAATCACTTTTCGTACCTGAAGATAGAAACTATTATTGCATAGTATAATATAGTACAATGGACAGACTATTCAAATTAGTTTTCACTTGAGTAATCCAGCAAATTATGATAGGGGTCTATGGTCAAAAAACCGCAAAGAAATGCTTCTTATTTTATTTCAGATACAGATTTTGTATTACTTTCTAATACTGTGTAATTGAAAATGTTAATATCTAATCTATTACTCAGAAAAAAAATGTTTTGTAAACAGTTACATTGATTAGATTTGAAGAAGATTCAAATTGAAGTTAATAGATTTTTAAATCAACAAAAAATAGTGTTAGTGTAAAAGGCGTTTTGGCATACAATACCAATTCATTTAAATATATATTGTTAATTACGATGTTAGCAACACTGATTTGTGCCCCAGCCCGTTAGCAATGATGTCGGTAACATTGTGCCAACGTAAAGATAAAAGCAAGTTAATCTGGGTCTAAAGTATAGCCCCCAGGAGGATAATCTAGTCAGGCCGTAATTCTGTTAGTCTGCGTATAGACTACAACTCACTTTAATTAACAATATGTATAATTATAGATTTCAATTAAATAATGAGAAATTATATTCATTAATAACAATGTTAATTGCAGTAAATTCAAGTATATTAAAGAATGTCGGTTTTTGTCGTCGTCGTTTAATTATTCAGTTAAAATTACCTTCTTGTAAAAAATATTAAAAAAAAATCTATTGGGTTTAGTATGCGAAATTCAAATTAAAAAAAAAATAACAATAACGTTTTTTTTAATAAAAGAAATATTTTTGTGACTATATAATTTAATATATTTTTAATGCCTTTTAACAATCATTACATAGTATAAAACAAAGTCGCTTTCCGTCTGTCTGTACGCAACGGATTTTGATGCGATTTTTTTTAAATAGATAGATTGATTCAAGGAATCGCTAGGGTCGCTAGTTACTACGATAAAACAAAATTCACCTGAGTCACACAAGTGCACTCAACTCAATGATCAACGCCCAATTACGGCAAAGAACATAAACGAGAAAGGAAACGCCAGATGGCCACAAATCTCATGGCCTCTGAAGCCATAATGTTCGCAATCAAACTGTTCATTCACCATAACATGGGAACATCCGCAGTAACGATGTTATACTAAAATGGAAATGGTGTAGTGGAAGATAATTTAATACCATCACTAGTATCAGTCCACAACTTTGTCCCCGAAAATTTGTGAATTAGGTCCAGAGTGAATCACTAACACACCAATAAAAGACTCACTCACCCTCTCACATGTTCCATGATGTAACAATTCTATACTAAAGACTCCACTTTTCTTCTTTTCGGGATAAAAAATATCCTATGTTATTACATTTCATAAAGTATAGGTATGCAATTTTTTATTTAAATCTATTGACCTACTTTCCAACTCCATTCTTCCCACAGGATCTTAGCTTTTCGGGGTAAAAATATACTATGTGTTAGTCTATGTTTTCCCTTCGTTTTATTGTGAAAAAAAAATTTTCTGCAGCGCATTTTCTCTTTTATTTAGTTCTCCATAAAACAATGTTTACTATTTCATGGTGTTGTCGCACAGACACAACAACACGGTAAACCTTGTTAGTTTTTAACCGACTTCAAAAAGGAGTAGGTTCTCAATTCGATTGGTATATATATTTTTTTATGTATGTATATTAATTACGCTGAGATTTATGATCCGATTTACGTGATTCTTCTTTTGTTTGATGCGAAATAGCTGCCATTTGGTTCCATAAAACTTTAACATTGTTTAGCCCACTAGTTTTAATTTTATGAACATTTTTTCCACCGACTTTAAAAATAACAATTATTATATATTATTGTCTTAATAAAGAGAGAATAATAAATTAGTAATTGTTAAGAGTTAATATAGCCTATTGTAGTGTAAGTGGAAATGTAGCAAAGTATAGTAGCTGGCAGGTACTTTAGGTCTGTGCAAAAGGTGAATCGTTAACTCTATTTAGTTTGGTAACAAGTTCAAGCAGAGGAAGTGCTGTAATCATTGTAAAAAGTCTGGAGTAGTTTTAAAAATATACTCATACATAGAAGAAAAAAAAGAAGAATAACTTACTTAAATAGATGCTGGCACGACGCGATGTTGCCAAAAACGTTACTAGGATTTATTGTTCACAAAATCAAGAATGCCTCTACGTGAAACGAATTTTAATGTGAATATAAAACATATTATGGTTAGCTCTTATTGTCTATGACATGTTTAGTGAGCGGTACTCGCTTCACTGAGGCATTAAGGAATATTTTACTATCTAAACCAAAGTTTCCAAATTTATTTGTGGACAGACCTCTTAATGTTATAAAACTGATGAGTTTGTTTGGTTGAACGCGCTAATCTCAGGAAATTCTGGACCGAATTGAAAAATTATTTTAGTGTTAGGTAGCCCGTTTATTGAGGATGGTTTTAGGCTAATATCATTATGCTACGACCAATCGAAGCGGAGCAGTACGCGGACGAGGTCACACGGGTCGGCGAGTTAAGTCATGTCAGCAAATTATTTTTTCATTCACGTGAATTTTTTGCGATCAGAAAAATTGTGATAGAGGTCTATTTAGACCTCATTCTGAATCAGTGATATATACCAACAGAATGGATATTATAAATATTCGTGTGTTTATATATTAAGGTGACCAAAAAATTCATAGAAATTTTTTTGACGTTTTTCCGAGTTACAATCTCCAGAATATTTTACTCAATTTTTTAGGTTATTATTTAAAAATCAAAAAAAATCGGTTATGAAGAAAAAAATTACAAGTAAATTCGGTGAAGATATGAACTCTAGTAGCCTATTAAAACTCATACTCGTATCTACAAATCAAGACAGTGACGTGAAGTCATGAGTCATTCACCTCACAAGTGGTGTTAACATGTGAATGGAGTATTAAGTGCCAAGAGCCATCCAGGGATCTTTGGGAACCCAACGGTAGTTAAATATCCTTCCTCAATATTCCTCCCTCACTTGATATGTTATTTTATAATTATGACCTATGATTGACGGACATTCCAGGATTTCACACGCATTTTAATAAATAATACCCCCAAATTTTAATAGATATGCACCGGAAAAACGTAGGTACTCTGTGAATTTTACGAATCAACAAGAAATACTTTTTTGGGTTCAAAAGATCAAATAATCGTTTTGTGATCGCCATCCCAAATAATAAAAAAAAATATTCAATTTTAGTAAAACCGAATCACAACCGTAATAAAGCGAAGTTAAAAAAAATATCTATGACAGTTAAAGTTACATTATTTGATTTAGTTTTTAATAAAGGATAATAGTTGTTTTCAAAAAATATTGGAATATAAAAAGGACTGCGTTATTGAGTAATCAATTAGTTAACGAAAATTATGAGTTACTATCTGAAATATTATAAGAAATATATACGTTAGTTAGCAACACCGTTGAGAGTTGAGCCAGTTGTCAAACGAAACTCGCCGGTTGACCATTAGGGCAGCGTAAGTGGTGTGGTGTATGCTGGGTCCCCATTACTAAGGTTTGGAGTAAGTCTTAATATCGATTACAAGTTTTGGTTTTAAGTACATATTATTCTTAATATTTCAACGACCGAAATATATGCCACCAAACAGTCACATATACATATAATATAGTATGACATTGTAAACATATATTCCTCTAATAAAAAATATTTTTCACGCTTAAAGAGTTACCGGAACCGTAAGAAATTGTATACGCTTATTATTCAAATTAAAAACTCTACTTACCAACAAAGCTATACCGGTTCCCACGCAATTATTAGCAGTTCAAACAATACTACGATATACACTTCATTTTATATTTTGAAGATAGGTGCTACTACTGCAAAGTATGTTAAATTCCCGACAAGTTGGTTTTGAGATATATTAATTGTTTTAAAGATCATTTAATGTTCATTTTTAGGCGATCAAGTACTTCTAACTGAGTCTCATTGAGAAACTATTTTACTTCAATTTAGGTCTGATCCAATAAACTGCTTAACTTCAATTTAGGTCTGATCGAGAAACTGTTTAACTTTAATTTAGGTTAATCAAGGAACTGTTTAACTTCAATTTAGGTCTGATCAAGAAACGTTTTGACTTCAATTCATCTCTGATCAAGAAACGTTTTGACTTCCATTTCGGTCGTCTGTTCCAAAAAAACTATTTGACTTCAATTTAGGTCTGATCAAGAAAAATTTTGACTTCAATTTAGGTCTCATCCAAGAAACGTTTTAACTTCAATTTATGTAGATGTGATTCAAGAAACTGTTTAACTTCAATTTAGGTCTGTTGCAAGAAACTGTTTGACTTTAATTTAGGTCTGATCAAAACACGTTTTGACTTCAATTTAGATCTGATCCAAGAAACGTTTTGAGTTCAATTTAGCTCTGATCAAGAAAAGTTTTGACTTCAATTTAGGTCTGTTCCAAAAAACTGTTTGACTTCAATTTAAGTCTGATCAAGAAAAGTTTTGATCAAGAAAAGTAATGACTTCAAGTTAGGTCTGACCCAAGAAACTGTTTAACTTCAATTTAGTTCTGATCAAGAAACTTTTTAACTTCAATTTAGGTCTGATCGAGAAACTGTTTAACTTCCTTCAATTTAGGTCTGACCAAGAAACTATTTAACTTCAATTTAGGTCTGTTGCAAGAAACTGTTTGACTTCAATTTAGGTCTGATCAAAAACCTTTTGACTTCAATTTAGCTCTGATCAAGAAAAGTTTTGACTTCAATTTATGTAAATCTGATCCAAGAAACTGTTTAACTTCAATTTAGGTCTGTTGCAAGAAACTGTTTGACTTCAATTTAGGTCTGATCAAAAAACGTTTTAAATTCAATTTAGGTCTAATCCAAGAAACTGTTTGACTTCAATTTAAGTCTGATCAAGAAACTGTTTAACTTCAATTTAGTTTTGTTCAAGAAACTTTTTAACTTCAATTTAGATTAAATAAAGAAACTACATGATTTAAATTCGACATGGATGAAATATTTTTTTTAGATAGGGTATAATAGATTAAAAATAACCAATCACTAGCACAATACAAATAAAAAATTAATATATTTTAGTGGTACGAATACGTAATTAATGAATATAATTTTGTTTACAGGTAAAGGGATCATCAATCAATTGAAGGCACTCTGAATTGAAGCAAAGGGTATTATTAATTTACTATATAGGTAGTAATTTATTTGTATTGATCGATTTTCCTACATAGTTAAAAAGAGAAAATTTCTACATTTGTATTAAAATTTGCTATTGCATTTGTTGTAGTTTTTGTAGCTTTTATTTCTTACTAGCAGACCAGCCCTCGCTTCGTTGTGGTGTATTGAAATTATTAACCTGCAACTATGAATCATATATCTATCAATTTTAGTAAAGGCAGCGTTAATAAGAAACGTTTTCGTTCGACCATTTTTTCTCCGACTTACTTTGCAAATCAGACTACCACGAATAAGTCTTTTCATTTTTCGGGTTCATATATAGCCTATAACACTCACAAATAATGTGGCTTTCTATTGGTAAAAGAATTTTCAAAATCGATTCAGTAGATCCAGAGATTACCCCCTACAACATCACAAACTTTACTATTAAATAATAACATACAAATAAAATTATTAAGAGAGAGACTATGGTATAGTACATATGTAAACAAGTCATCAATAGTAAAAAATAATAACAGTAAAATCAAGTTAAGTAGTAAGTACAACAACAAGATACTTGTCTCACTTAACTGGAATTAAAATAGAAATGTAACAAAAACTTCTGAAAATAATCACATGGTTATTCTTGACACGATAAGTTCAATACAAACGTTCAAATTAAAAATTATTTTTTAAAACGACTTAACTTTTAATTGACTGGTCCACTAATATATAAGCCAGACTCCTTTATACGAGTGATGATCAAGAGAAGAGTGCCAATGATTTCAATATACGCTGATGATTTTTTTATCAAATGGATCCCTACGAGATTGATAATTTTTTTTTAAAATTAGATTTATAAAAGTAAAAGCTTTATATTGCAAATAATTAAAAAGTATTTATAACATGGTGAGACTCACGTATTGTTTTAGTAACATGTACTATAGTTTTAACCGCATTCGGGGGCACTAGCTGCTACCATGGTACCATTTGGTACCATTTGATAGTGTATGCTACCAAAACAATATGTGAGTCTCACTGTCTTATGAAGCTTTAAAATGACTAATTATCACGTAAGTTTCTATAATAAAATATTAAAAAAATATACCGTATATTCTTTTAACTGTTGCTAACACGTAGTGAACTGTATCCCCAATTCACTACGTGATACCAGAAGAGTAACAGCAGAGCCTTAAAGAGCTTCATCTGTAGAATCAAAAAGCTGTTCTGTTGATAAATTTACAATATTTAGTAATAATAAATACTTTGATGAAATACTTGTCAAAAATATTTTATTGTATTAACATATAATGGAAGAAACTGACCGTCTGTAGAAACCCTTAAACATCAATAATAGTGAAGGTGCTATTATAAATAGATCCATATGGTATAAGTAAACAGTGAACTTGTTTGTATAGTTTTTTCAGTCTAGTCCTGTTAGAGCCTGACCTTAATACTGATACAGGTTTCATGGGAATTAGTCAATGATATTGTGATTATTTAAATAAAAAACTTATAAAAAAACACTATTACATTAAAATTAGGACTATCTTTACTTATTCTATTTTTACCCTCAAAAGTTTTCAAAATTTAATTTGTATCAAAAAAATGTATAAGTTTATGACTTTGTATTAAAATACAGATCTTAAATGATTGAAAGATAGAAAGATTTAGATGGAAAAAATAATAAAAATAAGACAATAACGAGATAAACTTTCATTTTCATTATCACATTTATATATATATTTATAATAAAAGATGGACTTATTTTATACATATATATTTCATTTCATTTTTATCATTCAGACGCATTTGAAACAATTAATTTAAAAGTTGTCTTGTAAAAACGACGAGCTGCTTGTAGATACAAACATTTTTTTCACTTCATCGTTCAGAAACAATTAATTTAAAGTATTCTTGTTAAAAAAAGGAAAAATAAAAGTACAGTTTGAAAGCTTAACACGTTTTTCACGCTCCTTTGTTATACTCGTAGTTTTGCTTTGACACTCTAATTTTAGTGGGACTCCGATAAAAGTGTCGTAAAAACACAAGCTGTGAGAGTGGACACATTTCACGCTATTTTAACATTAGACTAACTGAATATAGAACAATTTTTACATAGGTACTAGTCTGCCCTTGCTTCGCATAGGTGAAATTTACGTCTATTTAGGTTTAATGTTCAACATCAACATAAATAATATAATAGGACTAATTTCCAAAGACATAAACGGTCATACCGTACTAGAACTAGTCGACCCTTGCGACTTCTTCCACGTGTAGCTCCGCTCCTATTGGTTGTGGCGTGATGATATATAGCCTATAGCCTTCCTCGATAAATGGGCTATCTCATACTAAAAGAATTTTTCAAATCGGACCAGTAGTTCCTGAGATTAACGCGTTAAAACAAACTAACTAACTCTTCAGCTTTATAATTTAGTATAGATTTCAATCCTTTCGATCCTTTTTTTTTGCGATAAAACGTTACCTATGCCTTTTATTAAACTTTAGTCTATATTTTTACTAAATTTAAGATTATCAAATCAAAATGGGTTCAGTGGTTTAAGCATGAAAGCGTAACAGACAGGAAAAGTTATCTTCGTATTAATAATATTAAAATTTAGTTGGAATATTTAAGAAATTAATTTTTAAAATACCCCAATCAGCTCTATATTGTATAAGGTACCCCCCTACTCCCTGAATTACATTGGCAGTTAGACTAGTAATTTAAAATGTAAATATTAACTATCACAGTAGTATCTTTATTGAGTATAATGTTAGTGGTTGATCAGTGTAGGTGAGAGTTTACTTGTAGTACTAACTTATTCCTCTAGATTAAATAGGAGAAATAAAATATATTTAAAACCTTAGGCCGTCACAGTGTCATTTATAACCAACACATAAATAATGTAGGTGGCGGTAGTTTATTAGTAAGACGAGCACGCGCCACCGTCTGCTGTGTCGACTATCACTCATAGGTACCCCTACTACTTGATTTAAATACAAATATTAAAAAAAGAGAAATATTTTTTTAATATTTGTATTTTTTACAACCTTTTATTTAATCGTTTATGACGAAATTTGCATACGCGTTTAGATCTGGACAATGTTTCATTAGCTAGTAACGTTATTCTAAATCCAATATGGCAGACGGCTTAAGATGGCCGACTAGTTATTTTTTGTACACGTCCATGATATGGGTATCAAATGAAAGAGTTTATTGCGAACAATACGAAAATTTTATTTGAAATACTTTGCAGTAACATGACTAATATCCCGTTAATAACATACACTCTCTCTCTCTCTCTCATCCTTTCTCCCTTTGTGCTACTTATTTAGATCAAAGGATTTTACATTTGGCTGAATCTCTTTAGTTTCTAGTTTTTGAGGTAACAAACAGATCGATAGACTATTATAACCTTAAATAAAATTTGTACAATAAAGTAATGCTTAAAAAAACGTAGTATACGAAATGAGATTTTCTCGCTTCTCTACGGTAATTGGTATCTTTTCTTTAAACCATGCAATAAGTATGAAAAATATTCTGTTGGCAGCAAATTTTTGGATTTATTCCACACATATCCCTATGGTTTAATTAATTAAACAAATATAGACGTCGGCGCGTAAGTTAGCCTAACCTTAGTTTAGGGCAGTGGAGGTGATTTTTCACATATTTGGTAGTGAGCTCCCTTAAGCCTACGCCTTGGTCACAGGTCCAAGACTCTGCTTACCTTCCTGTCGTAATTGTAAGAGATCATAATGTCTAGTTATTTATCAGTACAGTAGCAGTATCTACGTTGCGTGTACCCAATAATCTATTCGATATCAACCCCTCCTTTTCTCCGAGTTACACTATGAAGGTCGAAGGCGCCATACTACAAAAACGTCTTGCTATTTATTAACAAAAGCAATTAAGCAGATAAGGAATGTTAACTATAGTAAGTTTACGTAAAAACTAGGTTCAGTTTAAGCCAGTATTTTAATTAAGGTAAAATCATTATGGTACTACTTTTTCGAATGTCCATAGTAGGAGTACATAACTGTCTACGTTGTAAATATATTTTATTTCTATAAATAAATCGATGATTCGTTATGCGTCGTAAATAAACTTGCGTTGTAAATATTGACGTTGGGTTTTCGTAACAAATATCACGGAAAAGTCAGAAAAGACATAGACAGACAAATATTGTAGTTTCGTTTGTTTTGAATGACTTTGACTACAGTATTTAAAAAACAAAGTCGGGCTGGTTACACCATTTATATCTCAACAACGACTGAAGCGATTTTGATAAAATTTGGTATAGATATACACTATAGTATGTAGAGGACACATGGTACCTTTTATGCCAAAAAAAAACTTCAAATGGTTGAAATAGGAGATGAATATTGTATGGGATTTAAAAATCAACCTGAAAAATTAAACATTAAAAATAATTAAAATGGGAAATCAAATTTTTTTACTAATTAAGTCTAGAATGTATGATTTTTCCGTCTCACAAAAGTTTCTTTTTTCTTTCTCCTACATTTGTCCCATTTTATTTTGGGTCGGGCGTCCTTGTAAACTTGCGCCAGGATATTCTATATTGGGTTGTCGTCATAGAGATTGTAAGCTCTTTAATATCTCTTTCCACATTGGTCCACCACGTACCACCTTCCTCTTCCTCAGGGTTATTGAGTATCTTCCCTTCGCATTCAATGTCCATACCAACGGAGTCTGCTCTTTCTTTGAGCTTTTCTGTCATTGGAAATACTTCGATTCTTCTACTATTTTATCTAGACGTATTACTCCTCAAGTCCACCGTAACATTTTATTTTCGCTGTGTGTACCTTTGTTCATGTTTTCTTAGGGTCTCCCAAAAATTTGAAAGACATAATTTTAAAATGCACTTAAGTCTAAAAATTTATAAAATTATTTTTACATAATATACTTCGTTTATTAAAGCATTAATATAACCTAGCCATAGAAATAAGAGAAAAGGTTGTCTAGGATGGGACGTTATAAATAAGTCCAATAAATGAATGCCACAGTAACAAAGGTATCGTTTAACATGAGAATGAATGGCAATGGCGATACGATTAATATATTCTGTTAAGAAACAATTTGATTTTTAAACTGTGTGAATAAGAATACGTTTAAAGGATATAGAGTAAAATAGAAATGATATAAATATAGCTACCGGCACGTTAGTATAGGTATGACCTTGAACGTGCAGAAGTCACTATCAGGGGCAAGTGAAGCGCGGCACACGCGACTGGTCTGCTACGTCTAAATGCGCGACTTTCCCCCACTATTTTTTCTCAGACCTAAAGTTAGCTGCCGGCTACTATACCAGTCTATGAAAGTAAATCTCAATTGCTGCGGTTTTATACTACTACTATGGTTTCTTCATAATTGAAAATAATACAAAAAAATTAAATTCTGATAATTGAAAATTCCAAAAAAAAATAAAAAAAATTTAGACAAATGAAGCTAAAAAACTATTCTTCCCTACGTAGGTGATGTTCAGCGACATATTTTTAAATCTGATGGACCTATACTATATTTTTTTTTCAAATTTATTAAATTAAAAAGAGAAAAATAAATTTTAAGAAGCCAAAGCAATCATTTTTTAAATTTTTTGGTTGTCTGTCCGTTTGTTTGTATGCAATATAAAGTTCAACTACAGCGGGTCTAACTTAAAATTTGAGTTTATTTCATTTAAATTTAATGTCATTTAAAATTTTTTAGACCAACCCTAGTATAAATTGTTATTTGTGATTTTAGCTTTACCCTTTAATTTAATCCTCACATATATCTCTTCTAAAATACAATATATTCTGTGGAACACTATCAGTACATTCCCTAGGTAACTACAACGTGTTGCTATGCCCGCCATTTTTACGTGACCAAATTCGATATTTCATTAATTCTTTTTACGTGTACTTCGATAGCCGATACCTTTATAGCTTTAGAGTAGTTACGTACTTCTATTTCTTATTGCAATGAAAACTTTCCGTTCATCCACTACCAGTAATAAAAACAGTTGGAAAACCATCTCATTTACAATGATTATTCAGATTTTTAATGTTTATGCAGAAAACTTTAATATTTCTGGCATGATATTATTTGTTTGACAGTGGCGGAAGACAAAACTGCCAGACAAAACTCAGGCGGAAATAAAATAATTTGATAAATAAAATAATTAAAATAAAATATCTTTTTGGTTTTCGTTGTTTTTCGGCTTCTGTTTAGCACCACTACTGCTATATAAGATTTTTTTTTAATTTTTAATAACAAAATAAGTTAAATAATCATTTTTTTATCATTGCATAGACTTTTAAGCAAAGTTTATGGTTTCCGTGCTTTCTGAGCTAACCTATTAGTAATATTTGTATAGAAATAACTAAAACCGGCCAAGTGCCTGACTGACTTGCGCGCAAAGGGTTCCGTACCAATATTTGGCAAAAAAAATTACGTTTGTGGTATGGGAGAGGGAATACTTATTCTGTTTTTAGTATTTGTTGTTATAAGGCAACAGAAATACATCATTCGTGAAAATTTCAACTGTCTAGTTATTACGGTTCATGAGATACAACCTGGTAATAAACAGACGGATAGCTGAGTCTTAGTAGTAGTGTCCTGTTTTTACCCCTTGAAGATTTTTTTTGGAAATAATTCCCATGTATTATATTTGTCCTGACTTCTTTTAGGGATTAACAGATTACTAAGGGACAAATATACAAAAAAATTGACTAGAAACCCTCACTGATATATTCAAGAGTAACATATTAAAGTTTTATCATATTGGGATAAATAATTTAGAATCACATCGAGGACAAACAAACACTACTTTTAATTCAACTCTGGTCCATAATATAAATAGTCAACTTCCATGTACAGCAAATATGATGTCACAATAGTAGTTTACTTAAATAGGTTGTATTTCCGTACCTTTGACATAGGGTAGAAGTTTATTTAGTTTATAACAAACCTAGCTTGCTCAACGTCTGCTATAAAAATTAACACATTTATATTTTGTTGGTTAAACAAGTTTATTCTGTTAATTCACAGATTTCATGTAGGTTAACGGTGTTATACAAACTTCTTTAATACTAATTATTCCTGTAAAATTTTGGAATTTATTTGAGCTATAATAGCCGGCAGCTAACTTTAGGTCTGAGAAAAAATAGTGGGGGACAGTTGCGCTATGTCAGCGTGCTGCGTTCCATTCGTGAATGAGCAGACGCGTGGGGACTAAAACGTCGCGTAAGAACGAATCGCGTGTGACGCGCTGCTCTTGCCCCGCGCTCCCCGCTAATCAGTGACTTCTTCGCATTCAAGGTCAAACCTATACTTACGTGGCAGAAGCTTTATCTATCCTTTAGTTAGTTAAAGTAAAAGTCGTGAGTTTAAATGTGACAGACAAAAAGCTAAGTTATTCAACAAACATGAATCATAAAAATTCACTCAAAGTATTTTGTTATAAAATAACCTTCACGCCGAAATTAATAATCCATCTCAGTCCAAAATCTTTGGCAAAATCTAAATTGGAATCTATTTTAAAACTGTAATCCAAAGATTTTGAATTGAAATTGATTTAATTTCGGCCGTTAGTAACTAATAATATTCATTCATTCATCATTTATTAATAAGCATCCTATATTAAAGCTAGGTAAATAAAATGCTAAATAAAAACAAATAAATGAGTTATTGTAATTTGTTAATTTTATCAACATTATTTGTTATTTTTTTTATTTTAAGAACTTACCTATGAAAGAACTAAAATCTCTTAAAATGAATCTATACTACATTATACAAATAAATCCCAACAATAAATTAATCATATTATTATACATTTATATATTTAGTTACTTCTTTAAAGTCAATTAGTAACCAGAATTTCAAAAGTCACTTAAATAAGATTACCACAGTACACTTTGAGAAACTTTGTTTACTGTTTAAAGAATTAATGACCGCTTGAAAAAAAACGACAACTCTAAAAACGTTTAACTTCTTTAGAAGCAAAAAGTGAATGAAAACCTTAATCGACAAAGCAATATTTTAGGTAAAGTAAAAATTCGTTTGCTAATGTGACCATGAATATTTTTTGTGATATTTTTCGTTCTGTTCTCTGCTTTTTTATTACGTGTAGCTGATTTTTACAATTCATAAGAAGCCCTATATGCAACTATGGCATTTTGTTATTGTTGGATATCTTTAACCACTTTATTTTAAATCTCTACCCGTCAAGTATGTTTAACGCATCCCTCTTCATTTCCTAGTCCACCTAGATCTTCTGTCTGCTGCCTTCCTATTGCTTTTTATGTCATAGATTTCGTCCATCTTTATCTTGCTCTTCTTCTAAGTTCTCTCTCTATCACTATATTTGTTTGTCGCTGTTCCTCTCTCATTCCTCTATCTGTCTCCATCACAACCAATGCGTCTCACTCTTCCTCTCCTATTACCTCTCAATCATCATCACAACCCTTCAATGGCCCACTGCTGAGCCGGGTCTCCTCCTCAGAATGAGGAGGATATTAGGCCATAGTCCACCACGCTGGCCCAGTGCGGGTTGGCAGACTTCACACACCTTAGAGAACTTTTTGGGAACTCTCAGGAGTGCAGGTTTCCTCACGATGTTTTCCTTCACCGTTAAAGCAAGTGATATTTAATTGCTTAAAACACACATAACTCAGAGTCAGGGGTGTGCGCCCAGGATCGAACCTCGGACCTCCCGAGTAAGACTTGAAGTCCGAACCAATGGGCCATCACTGCTTATTATACCTCTCAATAGTAGCCTCCCTTTCTATCTACCTCCCCATCTTACTCTTGTTCTCCTATTTCTCTATATTACAGTACATCTGTCTTTCTCTCATTGCTAGTCTAGCACAATCTGCATTTCTGCATCGCTATAGCTCACTCTTCCATTTACCTCATCATTTCCCTTCTCTAGTTAGTAATAATTTCAACGGGTTCTTGGTAACATAACATACCAAAGAATAATATATTTTAAACCTTTAATTTTTACTGTTACCATGAAACTTATTCCTAGCACGCCGTTGTGCAATAAAGCTATTACTTTTATCGCGGAGTCGCGTGCTCTATACAATTTTAAAGCAACCTGGTATGTAAATTGCTGGATTCGCTATAAGTCGTATAACTTTTTTAAATATTTTGAACAGATTTTTATCAGGAAAAAGCTCTCTATAGATTTAATCGAAGGTATATACATAAGTCAAATTGTTTATAGCACAAAAATTAGTTTTTTTATTCAGTTAAAATTATCAAAAAGAAATGTATAATTATAAAATATAATATCTTATGTCAATAAATTAAATTAATAATAATCAATATATTCAAATTTTTAAATAACAAAGGAGTAAAAAAACTTGTAATGAAGTAACTGAAAGAAACTTTCTGTATGGCAAATTTCTAAATTAATAATTTAAATTTTTAATTTTATTTAGGTAGTTTGTATAGCCATGAAAATATCTGAATAAGGAGGGTAGCGCGATAAACAAGAGATATATGCTTCACTTGTCTACAAGCAGCCGATTCGAATAGACGTGCCTGTTAGCATAATACCGTTTGGTTTCCAGTGTATATAAATTCCGTAAATTAATTTAAAAAAAATAGTTAGCAACTGTTGGTAGCTTTATATTGTCAAATATTTTCTTTTATATTATTTTAAAAATACCAACTAACCTGAGGATTTAATTATAACATGTCCCGATACATCTGATGCAGTCTGATGATGTCATGTGATTTCACACAGTAACATGACTTATGTTGTACATAATAGTTATCTATAATTTATAATAATCGAGCTTTAAAGTGAATATCAATAACTGATTTACTGTATCGATGTCGAAGATATATCAAGAAGTTCTCAAGGAAGCTCAATATATTCATTATTCAGTAATTCAAAACCAATAACAGGTAGTAACGGTTACAAATAATCAAATTAACTATTAAAGCATGTGCATATTCATACAATTTGAATAGCCATTGTATAATGACAAATGGAGGCCTTATTCCCATACACTATGGTAAAATTTGTTCATTGTATGGTATTGGTTGTTAGTAGTACCTACCACAAGGCCATTAGTTAGTTTTCAATATACATTGATTTCTTGAAGTAATGAAATAGTTAAATCAAATGAATAATTAGTTTGTAAGTAACATCTATGCTAATATTATGAAGAGGTATAGTTTGTGAGGTTTTAGGGGGGTAATCTCTGGATCTACTGAACCGATTTTGAAAATTTTCCTACTAATAGATAGCTACATTATTCGTGAGTGTCATAGGTAATACATAAACACGAAAAATAAAAAGACTTTTTTGTGCTAGCCGGATTTGCAAAGTAAGTCGGAGAAAAGCAGTCGAACGTTTACGATAAAAAGTAAATCAAAATTTGCAGTTATTAATCTTTATTTACTAAATAGTTAATTCTTGTCTTTTAATAAAAGTGAAAAATTAATAATGATTAATTTAATCTAAGATTCTTTAATGGTAACGTTTTTTATTAATTATTCCCTGTATCATAAAAAAAACTGCAACGTTGTTGTTGTTGTTTATTATTTACCAACTTTAAAACTGGGTTAAAACATCAAATATCAAAAAAAAACATGCATTATATAAATAAATCACTATATACAAAATCTATAAAAACAACCTATGGAGTAATAAAGATTATAATTATTATAATAATTGAATTTTTTATATTGAACAAGTGAAAACCGGAAACAGAAGGAAAAAGGGGAATGTAAAAAAAGTGTTTATTAGGTATTTAATAATTTCAACAACGGAGAACATTTTTTTTTTAAAGTCATTACAGTTTCACTTCGAAGATAATCAAATAGCAAATATCATCATCATCACAACCTATTCATGGGTCTCCTCCTTAGAATGAGGAGGGTGTTAGGTCATTGTCCAATACGCTGCCCTAGTGTGGATTGGCAGACTTCACACACCTTTGAAAACAAATAACTCAGAAAAGTCAGAGGTGTGAGCCCAGGATCGAACTCAGACCTCCCAAGTAAGACACCGAGGTTATTAACCACTAGGCTATTACTTCAGCTACCTTTTTTTGAAATATAAGAAGATATGTCTATTCCTTGAAGCGCACTAGTATATTAGAAAGTAAGTAGGAGTGATGTTCCCACGCCGCACATGCTCGCTGCACCATTGACGGTGAGGTGTGAACTCTGGATCTAATTACAGCGACAAACATTATACTAAACGCTTGCGGTTTCTGCTGATAATAGCTCAGGAGCTTCAAATATACACTACTAGTATTATATTATAGTTACAAGTTATACAGTGTTTTTTATGTTGGATCTATTTGTATTTATACTAGTCGAGCCGCGCGACTTCGTCCGCGTGTTGCTCCGCTTCTATTGATCTTAGCGTGATGATATATAGCCTATAGCCTTCCTCAATAAATGGGCTATCTTACACTGTAAGAATTTTTCAAATCGGACCAGTAGTTCCTGAGATTAACGCGTTAAAGCAAACAAACTATAGGTTTTGTTTTTTTCATAACTTAGGATTATTTTACCCGGATTAGAATACAATTCTCTTCTGCAGTTGAAAAACCATCTCGTAAGAAACATGATCACCTACATGTAAATCAAACCACCAAGTGCCCTTGACGTGTTCTGGTCTCGCTGCATGTGGACCAGACTACCCTCTTCCCATCAAATCAAGCTGTGCTTCCAGTGGACTCTAAGAGGCCACTTAAAATCTTCATCAAAAATCCTTATATCTTTATTATCATCTATATAAAAATCTTAAAAAACCTACCATAAATGCCAAAAATATACCTTAGCGAAGGAGAGAAGTTAGTTTTATATATTGTGAAAACGGTACGTATAACTGTCACCTAGCTCTCAACCTAACATTTAAATAGTCACCCATTCACAATTATGTACATTAGTTCTAACAAATGGTTTCCTCTGCCATTGTTTGGATCTATTTGATGAAACATGGACGTCCATGTGAGTGTCCAACACATTAGCAACTAGTTGATGATTGTATAAAATGATACTGAATATTTTCTAGTCCTTTTGAGACTTAATTTGTTTCTGTCATATAAATAACTGGTTATAACTGAAGGTTCTGTATTATATTTATGTTGTTTGTCTATCTCACTTACCATTATTTGTCTCTTTTTATTTATAATGGGCATAATACTCACTTGAAAGTAAACAAAAATTCATGGTGCCCATGTACTTCAAAAGTATTTATTTTTACCTATATTAATAGTAATCATAATAAGTACTAGTCGACCTGAATGACGGCGTCTGCCTCTTAGTATTGTGTATGCAACACTAAGCTTCACGAATTCCACAAAAACTGTGCTTTTTTTCGGGATAACAAGTACCCTACGTGTTAATCAACCTTCTATAGTATTCGTGTACCAAAATTCATTGAAATCGGTTTAGCCGTTTTAACGTGATGAGTGACTCACACGGCGATTTCTTTGTATGTATAGATAAAAATTACAAAATGTTTATTAATTGATTTATTATATTCACATAAACAATTTGATGTTTTCTTCAGCGTCCGGAATTCTATGGAAGTAAGGAAGGTATATTAAGTAAGGATTTTCCACTCTCCCATTGTTGCCGATCTGTATGAAATCTTTCTATTATGTATTAAGCTACTTCTAGTAATATCTATAACAAAGAAGATTTTAATAAACTTAGCAATACAATAACTCTATGGTGTGCACAGTTATCTCACAGATCATATCTCGATTAGATCGTAGGTGGTACTATACGATCAAATAAAGAAATGAATTTTAGAACTTATACAGACTAATGTACTCGTCACACTTTATTATCACTACATAGTATAAAACAAAGTCGCTTTCTCTGTCCCTATATCCCTATGTATGCTTAAATCTTTAAAACTACGCAACGGATGATATGATTTGATGCGGTTTTTTTATTAGATAGAGTATTTTAAGAGGAAGGTTTATATGTTTATATACATACATAATATAGAAGAGAAACACAGATAATTCTACAGGTTTCTAATGTGATGTCGTCAATAAACACATTTTTTTCAGCTTACATTGCAAACGCTGGCTGTACCCTACGAGATAGAACAAAATAATCTACTACAGTATTGTCCACCTTAAAAAGGACTACAAAAAAGTCCGCGATGCTATATGTCTATCTCTTAACTATAACTCACAATAACTATTTTTTATCCTTTACTTTTTACGAGATATAATGTCTTATTTACGAAGCGATTTTAAACAATACAGCATTAATCATTATCCAATTAGGTACCTTAATACATTGTGCATTTAATATAGATCAATATGGCCCTTTACAGCTTGAAATAAAAATGAATATTTTCGAAGATATTACAGATTTAAAATGCAGGGACATAGCGGTTACGGCTAAGTACACGTGTTAAATTGCACCCGGGCGAAGCCGGGACGGGTCGACTAGTAAATGATAAAAGAGGGAGAGAGAGGTTTGAATACGATTTTAGATTTATTTAACTTTATTCAATATAGGTTTCCTAATGAGGGCTTGCTGAGTATGGAAAGATTACTCTTAAAAAATATAGAAAGTAGTTTTCTTTGACTTGATTGTATCGTGACCACTGTCACCTGCCTGCAATAATTTGAAAAGCAAATTTTGTTTGAACCTGAAAAACCTTGTTGTTAATGTAAAGATTACATAAAATCTGTATTTTTTACCTGAAAGAATAACAAGCCTGTTTTTAAGTTTTAGTAAGACAAATATGTTATTTATTGGAGTATCTATTTTCGGTGTTTATCTGTCGGCGTGACGTCAGAAATAATGAATTTCTAACATCAATGTTTATAAATTAGTAATGGCGGGTATTTACTATCGATCCGATAGGATTGAGCCAGTATGTCAAGTGGTATTACGCAGTACATATTAAAGTATTGAGTATAATAGTGTAGTGTTATTTAGTGTCGTGTTGCTAGGCCTCCGTTAAAGCACGTGAGTAATGTACTTTATTATTTTAATTTTTGGTAGCGAGTGTGTGGAGGATTATTTTTGAGTTAAGATTGAGCTTGATTTTGCTTAACTATGTATTAACAATTATAATAGACGATTTTACAAGTATATGTGGATTATAATTAATGACTACTTATTTCTACTTAACAGTAAAGTATTTAATTTAGTCTAATTCCACTCCATTCTCTACATAATCGGCTTATACGTTGCGTGTTACAATCTCATGAATCGGTTAATCAATGCCCACGTCTGCGTGATTCAGCTTTACACATCTGTTACATTGTATATGTGTGTGGTATACTTTAAAAATTGTCTATATAGAGTTAGCAACACCGTTTATAAATTAGTATTCGCGGATAGTTCCTTTTTTTCTAGTATACCCACGTGTAAGTATATAACACTATCGCGCGATAGATTAGTTATTTCTTTGGTGTTTTTGCAGTTTACATGGAAGTAATAAAATTACTATTGAGTTGTGATTACGGTCACCCTTCTTAAGGTTTTCGTAAGTTACAGGGATTTTCTATGACAGGCATGGACCTCAAGAAGGGTGACATTAACCACGACACTAGAACACTAACTTTCATGTACACTGCGCGACATCACCAGAGAGACTGACTCTAATCTATCGCACTAAAGGTTATATTAGGGGTAACATATTTATTTAATCAAAATAATTAACATTATTATCTATACATTGCTGTCATCTAATAGGAAGGTCATTTATGCATTTGAGATAGAACTCTGGTGACCTAGATTCGACAAACTGTGTAAAAGCATTTTGTCTGCTTCCTGAGAAGAAAACTTTTTATCATGTAGAAAATTGTCCAAATCACGAAAAAAAATGGTAGTCTGATGGAGCAAGGTCTGGCGAATACGGAGGGTGACGAATGGTTTCTAAATGCAGTTCATGTTCATGGAGATATAATGGTGAAGATTTATTCATGAGTCGGGGTTGTATCACTCCTAGTTTTGCTATCATTGTTCGGAGTTCGGCACAGTAGACATCTGCCGCTATTGCTTGACCAGATCGGAGAAAGCTATAGTGACCACCAAACAGTTACCATTACCTTTTTATTGGTAAGCTTTGTTTTAGGACACTGTTACGGCGTATAACCTGGGATCAGCCATTGCATTTTTTGCTTATGGTTATCGTAAAGAATCTGCTTTTCATCACATGTCATAATTCGATCCAATCCAAGTCATGAGGCCATTTTTTATATTTTTTTATTTTATTGATTTGAGGCAAATGAGTCAATATTGTTGGTAAGGTAACGTTAAACCATGCCGCTAATTCCTGGATAGTTTGGCTCGGATCGGCTTCCACCATCTCTTTCAATTCATTGTTATTCACCTGTGTAAGACGGTCTTCCACGTGGTTCGTTCTTCAATCAAATCTCCCACCACGAAAGCGTTTAAATCAAAATCGCAAGGTTTCGTTCATTAGCAGTCCCCTCTCCAAACGCAACATTTATATTGCTGTTTCTGCCGCGTTAGTTCCGCGTCGGAACTCGTATTCAAAAATCACTCGAATTTTCGAAGTATCCATCTTTCTTGTCTTTCTTGTCTTGAACTACATAGGTACCATGTGAAAAAAATTTCACTCAAAAATCTCAAACCATGAAGGTTCTATGCCAATTCGAAGTACCTATTACAATAAAACGGCAATTTCATACTTTAACCCCTGTTATTTTGTTTATCCGAGGGGTATACTTGAAATAATATAAAAGGTACTACCCGAACTTATTTATAGATAGTATTTTTCTACAATATTTATTATTACTACGGCTTACATAACATATAAAGTTCACAGCGGAATCTGGTCTAGTTTAAAGTGAATTTAAGGCGACAGCGCAGTATTAACGACTGCGACCCGCCAAGTAGACTCTATTTATATGACGTTGTTTGGATGATACTGAATACTAAATGCTGTTTGATATTATCTACATATTACTGTAACACTACTACACTAGCTATGTATGTTTAGTTCTTTAAATAGATTTAATAGATAGAGTGATTCAAGAGGAAGGTTCATATATATAATACATGAATAATATAGTAGAGAAACACTGATAATTTTAGAAGTTTCTAATGTGATGTTGTAAATACTCTTTTTTTGCGCTTACATTTCAAACGCTTGCTAAACCCTAAGAAATAGATTAAAATAATGTACTACAGTATTGTACAATTTAATAAGGTCTACAAAAAAGTCTGCGATGGTATATGTCTATCTCTTAGGGATAACCCACAATAACTATTTTTATCCTTTTATTTTTACCAGAAATAATGTGTGTACAGTATAAATCATTATCCAATTAAGTACCTTAAATACATTGTGCATTTTATGTAAATCAATATGGCCCTTTACAGCATGAAATTTAAATGAATGCTTTCGAAGATATTACGGATTTAAAATGCAGGGACATAGCGGTTGCGCGGCGCGCGTCTATGAAAACATGTTTGTATTGTCTTATGACAAACAAGCTGTGAACGTTGTATATAAAGACATTCTGTAATATATTTAGTATCAGCATTGCACCCGTGCGAAGCCGGGGCGGGGCGCTAGTCTTGAATAAATATCTCCTTTATGTATTGTTAATTATGATGTTCGTAACACTATCCTGTTTGCTGTACAATAATGGGTATTATTCCTCTCTCATTATATGACATATTTAATTTAAGTGAACTTTAACAGAGAAAATAGCAATTATTTTCAAGGGATGGAAGGAGGGTAGGAGTTTTATTAGCGTTATTGACGAAAAAAAAACTTTTCAGTAAACCACAACGTTTAATCACCACAAAAACTATTTTTTTTATATTCCAGAAAAGGTCAGAAAGATTTTAGTACTTCCTACTAATATTATAAACGCGAAAGTTTGTATGAATGTATGGATGTGTGGATGTATAGTGTGATGATATAAGCACCCGGTTTACTTGAAAAATGATTTATAATAAAATACAATTATAAGGAATCCAAGCAAAATACTGTCACACACACAAAATCCATCACATTGTAATTCCGTTATCACGACACCACATCACTGCACAGCCATATTGGTCACTAGGCCAGCTTCGTTTGACAACTGGCTCAAGTCTATCAGATCGACCCGAGATGAAAAATTATCAATCAATGGTTATCAATCATGGTGTTGCTAACTTTAGTATACATTTGTGTCATAGAATGAGAGAGGAATGATACCCATTACTGCACAGCAACACGTATACACACGCAATTTAGACTGAGTCGAGCAGTGCCTGGGGCTTGAGATCCAGGAGCAGGTTTAAAGAGCTCTTTCATAATATATTAACTCTCACCTCCACCACTCGACCTCGCTAACGACAATAGATAATAAAGTAAACTTACGTGGACCTCGAGAAGGGTAACCTTAATCACGACATTATAATACTAACTTCCATGTTCACTGCACGACAACACCAGAGAGACTGAGACTAATCTATTGCACTATAGGTTATATATTTTCTACACGTCGGTATACTTGAAATAATATAAAATGATCTACCCGCTACTACTACTTCATAGGCAGTGTTGCTAACATTTGCTACGAAAGTTTAAGTAGTTAGTTCTTGAAATAGCTGTAATATTTCCATCCTTTTAACAAAATTATGGGATTCCCAGATTACGCAACTGTTGATTATTAATTACTAGTATCTCACGACTTTATCCGCGGAAACTAGAAATGAGCCCCAAAGTAAATTCACTGTATAAGTACGTAATGTTATTGTCATTTAAATATTAGTAACACCGAATATAAAAGTAATTGAGTAGATATATAATTTCGAAAATTACACTAAAGAAACTTCGGAAATACTTAAGAATTAAAACTAAACAAACTATAGTGTGCTCGTACGCCATCTATCGGCATGTGGATGAAGTGTATGTCGAGCTGTGTGGCCCTTATGTGTTTGGGAATTAGTCTCAACTACTACACTAAAATATATAGTGATATAACGATATTGTATTCGGGCCAAGTCGGGACGGATTAACTAGTCTACTATATAATAAAAACTAGCCAAGTCAAAACTAACTTACTTTGAGATTTCACATTATTTTTAAATAACAGCGATTGTTATAGGTATCCAATAAAGCAAAGAAATAGAGTTTAATTCTTGTTCATAATGTTATTTTGTTCCTATAAATACATATTTGGATTTTGCATAGAACTAGGCACTCATTTAGATCTCCATTCTTTTTGCGGCGAAACCTACAGCCAAGCATAATTTTTATATTGAACAAGGCTCTCCTTTTTTACATTTATGTTTTTGGTGGGATATCATTACTTTTTGTAAAGAAAACTAGCCAAGTATTGAGATTTAATGTTTTTTCTTGCGTTTCCGATGCATGGTTTTCTCTTTTATGCTATTGTCTACATTCTGTTTAATGTTAAAGATAACAGTGCATATTGCCCATTCATTATTATCTGCTACCTTTTTAATACGCTCCCTGTTCATAATATTCATCTCTTTCTATGTTTAATTAGTATTACCGAAAATTAACGTCAGCGTTGCTAACGAAATGGAACGTAATAATAAAAGTAACCCGAACGCGAACCTCGCTAGTCCCCGCGTACAAGTGCAAGGCGCGAGCGAGTCAATACATACATACATCGGTAACAATAAGACATAGCTATTGTTTTGACCTTGGTATGCATACACATTGGACTTTTTTTAAGGTACAAAGATTCCGAACTAACAAATTTATACCTAAAAATATTATTTCTTATTTTCAAAAGAAATCAGAGAAGCGAACCGTGGGCACTGATCTTTGTTATTTTAGTGAGTCGTGGACTATAAAATCACTACCATGCAGGTATAAACCAACCGACCCGCTAGTTTTTAACCAAATCGCTACCACTTATAATTTTGTACCATTCGTCAGAGCGTGACGTCAGTATAGCGTTTTCTCACTGGAACTACAACTGAGTGAGTGAGACAACGTTATACGCGTAACAGACTTTGTATGGGAGCCCCCCCTATTTTTTAACTTTTTTTTATTTTTAGATTTTTTCCTACGCTTACACACAACTACCGAGCTGGATTCCAAATTTCATCCTTCTAAGTCATCTGGAAGTAGGTTAGGTTAGCTATATGTCAGTCAGTCAGTGCTAAAATTTACGACTTTTGGACCTTCATATCTTTATAACCGTTTGAGTTAGCTCCATGAAATTTGGGCTTCTAGGTGTCCTTATGGATATAATTAAACACACGAAGTTTTATGTGTTTACGTTAAAGAGGTTTTGAGTTATAGAAGGGTCAAAAGTGGCACCAAATGGTTCGTGTAATATTACACTTGGCGCTGTCTAGTCAGTTTTGAACTAGGCTGACACGCTGCCGCGTGTTTAGATGAAATTCAGTATGAATGTTCTTTATTGGAAGTCATAAAACAGGGGTAAAATATTTTTTCGAAAGTAATCATTTAAAGGGGTAAAACGGGAGTGCAAAGTTAGTATGAAACTCTGCTATTTTTGAAGTTATTCTAATAAAATTCAGTATGAAGATTCTTTATTGGACGTCATGAAATAGGGGTAAAATATTTTTTCCAAAATAATCCCTTAAGGGGCTAAAAGGGGAGAGCAATGTTAGTATGACTACATCATGAAATTATTAAATATGTCTACAGACGATCTCCTGTAGGCTAATATAATTACCCTAATATCGCAAGCGAAATTGCAGGTAAAAGCTTGTTGTATATATATGCTTTTATATTTTAGTATATGTTCACAAGATAATAAAAACCAAGGTTTAAAATTTCCCTTGAAATTAGAAACAACTTTGTATTGTCTATATAATTTGAATGAAAGGTTATTTACTTCATGACTTACTTATTTACTTTAGGTTATTTACTTATAACTTAGTAACACAAGAAGTGTTACTAAGTTATAAGAAAAGACTACTATAAACCAGGTGATGGTGAGAGTTGTTGTAATTCACAACCCCCAGGTTCCACTCGACTTCCGACAGTTTTACGTGTTTCCTATGTGAGATTCTTAAAAGAGTTTAAAAGTAGTAATGCCTTCCGTCAGAACTCGTACGAATTAAAGTTAATTGAACTTAGCGTATGGTGACCGCGTGTCAATGCCTGTTGCCTCTATGAAAATTATTGCTATTGTTGGAAGACTGTGTTTGATTTGAGAGATGAAACGAATAAGAATCGAATTTTAAGACATCAATGTTTTTAACGTTTTCTTATGCATATGTTAGAAGACTGACGAATTAAAGAAATAACAAAGAGGGTATATAAGCCTGTGCAAGGGCGTCGACCGGCATTCTTGTTCGAGACTTTGTGTGGAGCGGACCTCCTCTCAATTTGCGTTTAAAGTGTATCTTGTGTCAAATCTTTGTAAAAGTAAATTACGTTTAGGTTACCCACGTGTATTTTTATAAGTAAACCCAATTATAATAGCTTATATTATAATAAAAATATTTTATTTAATTGCTAAACAAGCAATAAACACAAATTAAGGAACCTTTCAATCGTAACTTTTGTACGCTATCTGTGTATCGCAATGACTAATGGCTAGTAGTTGGCCCAAAATTGATATTTTAGGGCTCACTCAGACACTTTCTGCAATCCTTATGCTAATTATATAGATGTCAAAAGCTTCAGTAGTATTCAAAATGAACTAAACAGTCAGTTTGCAGTAATATAGCATTGTAACGCAATACATATTGTACTCGTATGTTACTTACGTCACACGCGTCGGTGCGTCTCGGTGTTTAGATGCATCTTTGGGACACACAGCATTGAGGTTTAGATTATAATAATCTGTACAAAATATTAATATTATAAATTTGGAAGTGTGTTTGTTGGTTTGTCCTTCTATAACGCTGTAACAGAGCAATCAATCGTCGTGATTTTGCATAGATATAACAAGTTACATACGAGTGGATACTTGTAAGGTAGATAGGAGTACATTACTTTTTTTTTATAAATAAAATATCTTAGATATGTATTCTTAAGTTTCATTAATAATTTTAAATTATCTCCAAGAAAACATCCTAAATAGCGCCTTAAAGTTAAGAGTTTAAAGATACTAAAGTAAGTTAATAACACATTAACAGACACTTCTATTTATTTCTATTTCTTACCTAAGCAAAGTCAAGACCAATACCTGGACATTTGTCTTACTTATTTGATCTTGGTCTTATATAATGAGTCATAATCTTGCTCATTGTTTACTATTGAAGTGATAACTTCTTATGGGAGGGTAAACTGGTTCGTAACGTAACGCGTTACGGCGCCACTATGTCTGGCTTCCCTTTCCCTCACGCATACGGCAGCAGTAGGCAGGCTGCTCCTCTCTCACTTTAACCCACAGCGCTAGCCGTATTTCGGACAGACGCTTCCTCCCTCTCTCTACTCAGTGTACAATTTCAATATTAAATAGTTCAACCTTCGATCAATAATGTTCTAATTGGCCTACGAACTGAAATAACTTGTCAACATAACATAATTTAGTAATTTTTTTTAAAGTTAAAAATCAATTTTCAATAACTAACGGACACTAGGAATTCGACATGTATTATTATAATATTGGCAATTTGTAACTAAAATCTCGTTAATGCACAAAACACACAGAGAACTTTTCCGGTGCATACCATGAATTAAATGGGGAGTACTATTAAAGTCTTAGCAAGTCTTGATATCTTAAATTTAAATGTTGAGTCTGGTTTAAAGGAAATTATAATTAGTTGTTACGAAACTGTTTGCGAAATCCTGGAGTGTCCGTCAGTTACTGTAACTTGATTCTTAAGATTTTAAAAAAAATGAGTAATTTTCGTTATGATGACATGTTATTCCGTTCGTAGGCCAACTGTGTATGGAGGATGGTCACTGGTCATGCCCTTTATTTAGTGATTCTCGGGATGATATGAATAATGTCATCTTCTACTACAAGTACGGAACTTATAGAGAGGTTTGGAGGATTTAAAATAAGTATTATTTGGTAATATTTCACTAAGTTCCAAATGTGTCTTCACCCGTATCTATCTAAACATAAGTGCCGTATGTCCGTCCGTTTCGCAAGCTGTCACGCCGCTTGTCAAGTAGAGCGACATCGTTTCCTTCGATTGTATTGTAAATTGTAAAGAAAGTAAAATTGCTATTTTGTAAGCGTTTGTACGTTGATAACACTAATGATCTATACAACTTTGTTGTTGTGCAACTGTATGTACAGTGCAATATTTTATCCTATATTACATGTAATATACCAGTTATTCTGTATTTCATATCTCATGTCTAATAGCTATATGTATCTTATATGTCCAATATCTTACATTATATATTCCTAATCCCACATTTAATATTCTATATCCCATCTATACTAATATTATAACGACATAAAGTTTGTGAGGTTGTAGAGGGTAATCTCTGGATCTACTGAACAGATTCTGAAAATTCAAATTACTGACTGAAAGCCACATTATTTGTGAGTGTCATAGGCTGTTTATTAAACCGAAAAATGAAAATACTTTTTCGTGGTAGTCGGATTTCCAAAGTAAGTCGGAGAAAGAACAATAGAACGAAAACGTTTCTTACGAATCTATAGGGCATTCCACGCGAAGCGGACAGGTAAAAAAACTCGGTGTTTCCGATTTTAGTAATATTTGAGTATGTTCTACCTATACATATTATTGATACGTGTACCAAATATTTTTGTAATATAATGACTAGTTAAAGAGTTATGGAACTTTGAAATTTTCGACAACCGTTTGGCATGCAGTACTTCAAAGCCGATTATAGAGTCACAAAATTATATATTAAAATAATTAAACCAATGTATTTATTACTTCGTTTACTGAGCTTTATAATTTTATTTATGGAAACGAAAAAAAATTAATGAATTTAAATGAATGAGTGAACAGTTTTAATACACCTCAGCAAAGCGAGGTATTCTTATATATTACAACTAGCTGACCCCGCAAACGTTGTTTTGCCACCGTGGGCCACCCTTATCACTTAGGGGTATAAAAAATAGATGTTGACCGATTCTCAGGACTACTGAATATGCATATAAAATTTCATAAAAATCGGTTGAGCCGTTTCGGAGGAGTATGGTAACTAACATTGTGACACGAGAATTTTATATATAAGATACTGCACCAAATTGAATGTGGTTTTTATAGTACTTATAAGTTAAAATATAGGTTTTAATTATTAATAAATTATTTTTCATGTATAGATATTTTTACCCCAGTGAAACGAGGGCAAGTTTTATATTAGTAAGAATATTACAATAGTCATTAGAATTTAGGTCAAAACCAAGAATAAAAGATTTATGTTCTCTAATTGCTTCTAGCTACCATAATGAATATTAATTATTGGTTTGTTTTGACTTACTATTATTCATTTGCATTATTTAAATACATAAATATAGTTCTCATTTATTATGTATGTCTGTAACACCCTTTTAATGAACTAATTCGTTTTATTAAGTTTATTAGTATAAACTGTGAGAGTGACATATAATCTGTTAAATGTACGAAATAATTATTTATTAGAATATTTTAAATCTTGGCAACACCTTCAGTGTTAAAAATATTATAACCTTTGTCTCCATAGAACTGAGGCAGCCTGACGAATAATTTCACACATATTCGATACTAACACCACATCGATTTAGAAGAATCGATATTAACATGTATAAGTCGAATCTATTGGTATTTTTAAAATGATGGATTTAGTGTTACGTACTTACGTACTCGATTCTATTTGTTACTCTATATATCGAAAGAAAGGTATCGAGGGCTACCGTTTCTTCTGTACTCAGTGTAAGCAATGTCAGTGTGTTACCATGGTTACAAGATTGTTATAATAGTCAATATATTAATATTGCCACGCAGCTCTCAAGTTAGTAATGTGCTGATAGTCTTGAAACACCTAACCGGATCTTCCACAGATTATAACTAAGAACTGTCTCGGTTAAATTACCTTTCAAACGAATAACATTTCATCACAATCGGTCTATTATATTAGACGCTACGAAGCCACAGACAGACGCTACTTAACTAAACTACTTAAAACTTATCGGCTAAACCAATGTATGTTTAAAAATATTGGAAAAATAAGTAATTGAAAGTGTTTGAAATCCATTCATTAATTTATAATATCTTTTTATGGTCGAAGGTTTAATAACGGCTGAATAATTGTATGCGGGTGGCTAACATGAAATTATTTTAAACAAATTTCGATTAAAACAGTCATCTAACGCCATATTAGAGCCGTTGCAAAACTCAACTTCCAAAGATTTATAGCGATAAAGTTCAGAATAAATTGCTTTAGAGCAAAAACTAAACCATCTATATAAGCTGTGATCCATTTAAAGCTGAGCTAAGTTATAGAGTTGTTTATGAATATTAGGTTTACTTTGTAACAAAGTTTGTTAGATTTTATCTTTGGAACTAGTACTAGTGGTGGTGATGGACACATCTCTAAATCAAGTACTAGCTGAGCCGCTCTCGCTTCGCTATTGTGAATTCAAACTGTTCATCTCATTTATTCACTCATACTCTACCCGCAACTATGTATTATATATCTCTCATCGTTAAAGCAGCGTTGGTAAGAAATGTTTTCGTTCGGTCGTTTCTTCTCAGACTTATTTTGCAAATCCGATTATCACCAAAAAGTCTTTTAATTTTTCGGGTTAATATAAAACTTACGACACTCACAAGTAATTGCTGGCTTTCTATTGGTAAAAGAATTTTCAAAATCGGTTCAGTAGATTCAGAGATTACCCTCTTCTTTACCTGATAGTTCATTTAACCTCAACCTAGCGACTAAGTATAGCGACTAAAATTGAAACTTATCTACAACAGACTAAATATTTTGAGACATTCTAGAGCTAATTTTATGTACCATGGAGCTATGAATTTCAATTCCTGATTTGCCTTTCTTTCATTGTGCCAACCAGCAGACAGTCCACCTGATGGTACGTGGCTCTGGCTACCGTCGCCCATGGACATACGTTGCGTTGCCGCTTTAAAGAAAGAGTGAGGAGAGAGAGTGAAGAGAAGAATGCTACAGTTTCAGTGGACTCTGAGTGAGAATGTCAGAGTTCACCGGAATCGCAGAAAAGGAGCGCTTGACGGTCGCTTCGCACCGCCACGTCCATGATAGACGATCATCATTTTTAATTTCAACATTTAAGCAGATTTCTATTTATCTAATTTTACAAAAAAAAAAATCAAATGGTATTCGATATGATAATGCATGAGATATTGTATTAAATATCTCAAAGTGTGAAGTGGCGAACAATCTCTAGTCACGATTGTAAGATAACACCTCAATGATAGGTATTTGCATTATCGACATATTAATTTGTTTATTAAAATACTTTTGATATCTACTATTAATGATATTACGTAAGATAATGCTAGTTATTTACATTACAACTTACACTCTTTTTCAAAATTTTCAAAAATCTTAAAGTAGCTTACGACATAGTCTGTTTAGAAAAGCACTAGAATCACTTTAAGTACGCAAAACAATTTTTTTTTAAAGAATTTTGTTAATTTGAGTTATCATTAATAGATAATTAGATAGATGGTGCCACTAGTACGTTAAAGATTTTCAAAATGTAATGTGTCTGGTACCGCTTACAACGAGGATTGAGATTGTAAAGGACTAAGGGTGAAGAGGTACGTACCCCCTACTATATATATAGTGTGTATTCAAAATAGGCTATTCCCTATCATTCCCCCCATCTCACTTTTGGACTAATGAAAAATGAAGACGAAAAAAATCCAAAACCAACCTTAAACTTTCATCATAAAGTCTTCATTTTCGTGGCTTTCGACAAATAGAATTTAATAGCACAACTTTTTTTTTAATTTTTCAAAAAATATATCCATATATATATGAAAATATATATAAGGATACTAACTTTTGTCCATTTCAAGCTTTATTTTTGCGACAAAATAGTAGTTTACATCCTTCTTCAAGGTCCCATCTATCTCTATTACAAATTGCATGAAAATGGATCCAGGGGTTAAGACGTTAAAACGTAAAAGAATATATTTTATATTTCAACAAAAGAACTTCAAATTTATTCCTTAAAATTCTGTCTAAGTATTATAATATTAAACTTTATCAAAATTAGTCAGGTAGTTTAGGTGTGAAAACCTAACTGGACAGTTTACAAATGTGATATTTCCAACTAAATAATTAATATTCTACCAATAGATATTTGCTAAGAGAATTTGTGTGTCAGCGTCAAATTATAAATATATTCATTAACTGTCTGTACGTTCATGAATTTGTCATAAGCTTTACTTTATGTTCCTACTGGATTTAGACTGTACACTTGCTACTTGTAGATAATATGAGGAAACTACAAATAAACCAATAAATCTTTGTATTACCGAGTGTCCTTACTGTTCTTTAATTATTTTTAGTGAAAATTGCTAAGATGTTTGTTACTCAATCACATGTAAACACCTAAACGGATTCCAATGAAATTTGGCACACACATACGTTATAACCTGGATTAACATATAAACAACTTTTTTATCTCGGGAAGTTTCAAAGTTCCTGAAGGATAATGATAAAATACGTTTACTGTTGTAGGTGCCTAAATATTTTTATTTAGCAATAATATATTGAGAATTAAACGCTTTTTTGATAAATATGAGTATTACACGTGGTAAATTAGTAAAACTAGTTGATATTAAGAGGACTTCGTACAAACGACACTTTTGAAAAAAAGATTTTTACCAAAAATATTGGTGTCGCGCTGAGCCCCAAGCTTGCCCCTTACCGTGCGATAGAGAGAACTACAGCTCGAACTGATTGTACCAACGTAACATTAAGAAAATCGTCCTTTCGTAATCCCCTCTTTCCTCTTCGAAATCTGGACCGATTTTAATATTTATTTTGTTAAAATGCAGTACAGGGTCTAAGCTATGCCCTTACGTTTATGTTAGTAATAATTAGTTTGCTGGATGTTTGCAAATGTAAACAAAAAAGTAGTTTTTTTTTATTTTTAAAGATTTTTTTCTATTATATTAATCAAATAATTAAAAAAAAACAAAACATACAGTCATGGCAGAGGTACGTATATATCGCATGGTATTTTTTTTCTTCTGTAACTTCATTTTCATAGGAGGAAACAGGGGACGTATATATGAAAAAAGTTTCGACTGATTTCCTCTTAAAGATATTTGTATACTTAAAGCAAATGATATAGACAAGGGTCTAACAAATGTCGTCCTGGTATGATTTGGAATAACAATGTTGATTTATTCAAACTCTCCAGCTTCAATTCTCCATGAAGGTCAAGTTTAAAGGGTTTTCATGTGCCACCTCTTCATGAAATACCAAATTTTAGCGTCAAGGTACAAATATAAACATGTTTATATAAACATGTTTATATTAATATAATATATATATAAACATGTTTATATATATATTATATTTATATTTACAAAAAAAAACACAGGTTTGAAAGCAATGCTATAATTAATAAAATATTTACTAATATTATATTTTCCATGATAATAGAGACCTATGAAAATTTCCGTTACATTTGCCTGCTTTTAAGTCTGCTTTTTGCCATTAAAAAGTTCACAGCCTCGTTATGTCATACTATTCAATTACTAGATCACGAAAACTCAATATATTTACTATAATTTATAAATTCTGAATCACTACCATATATTATCCATAGAACTGAAACGTTTAAGATAAGTTTCTTCATCCATATTAATTAACCTACTTCAAGTACATAAAGTTAACAAACGAACATATTATGCAAAACATAAGTTTATTGAAAACGAAACCTGGCTTTTATCACCTCGTTTGTAATACTATTAATTTGTTCAGGATATACTGGCCTATGCTTTAGTAAGGTAAATATATAGGATACTTAATAATTATTCGTTTTGGTGTCATTTAGAAGTTTGATTTTATGAATTTTTTTATGAATTTTATTTAACATCGCATTATCATAAATTATAGTCATACCTACAGCTTTTACAACTTAACATATGAATCCTAAATATTTGTAAAATAAATCTTGTATCATATTATTCTCTAAAAAGTTCTTTATTAGTGGATGAAAGTTTAATCAAAATTAATAGAAAAGCTAGAGACATTAACTTAAACAAACTTAAAAATACAGTTCTCGTGATCTAGTTTAAGAAAACTTAATGATATAGACATTAGACATATGTGGAAGTTTTTTATATAGATTATAAGTTAGTCGGTATATAAATAAAAATTCTTAATAGATTTATTTAAAAGAAATATTCAAAGTTTCAATACAAATTCAAAACAATATTTACTGGTAACACCTCACTATCATGAATCAAGGTGTCTAAAACTTTTCTAATTTAGAGTACGAACCTTGTCTATTTTTAAGATAAATCTTATCCTATATTACTCTTTATGAAATCCTCTATTAACTAATGAAAGTTTAATTAACATTAATTTAGCAGCTACAGAGATAAACCTAAACAAACTTAGAATGGTAGAGTTAAAATTAAAAGACGCATGCTCTGATGTTTAAACCAGTTTTTGATTTAAAAAAGGCTTTGTTTGCAAGTACAGACATATGTAGCAATTTTTATATACTTAGTACAGATTAATAGTTAATCAGAATTACAAAGATATCAATCTAGAATCTTAATTTCCAGGCTTAACGTATTTATACTAAAGAATTTCAATTGACATTTAGTTAAAGGCAGCCGACGTTAAAACTGGAATAAATTAAATCTTTTTCTTCCAATTCCTCCTTCTTCGAAGTCGGATATTTTTTTTTAAAGTATAATTTAACGATTTGTAATTTAAAGAGTATTAATTCTTAAATGATAATTTTTGTACGTTGTAAATTCCTTGTGTGCGCTTTATTATGTTTCTTTTACGATTTATTGCTTTTATATATACATTATTAATTAAGAAATATAGTATTAATAAGATAATGAATATATCATAAAACTCACTGTCTTTTTTAATATATTTTAATAATATAAATAATAATTAATATCATCGCTTTACAATATAAACGAAATATGCCTAAGCAATGCATTTACTTAAAAGGTTTTATTTATTTAAATATCATCAAAGCCTATTATATAAGTATGTAATAAAAAAAAACTATTTTTTGTTGCCCTTATATCTTTACAGATTATTAGATTTCTAAGTACATGGAAGTTCTGGATTGGCTCTAGTTTTTATGATTTGAGGAATAAATATGAACATGAGGTATCTGGATAGATTTCCTAATAATTGAGGAAATAATTAAAAAATACGATGTCAATATAATAGAAAAAAACCTTTCAATGTAATTAAAATTATATTTTTTTGTGAAATTAATATTTTATAACATTTTACATTAACATTTAATGTTATTTGTTTCTCGTAAGCTACTCTAATTGTAGAGTGATATGGAAATATTTCTTTTAAAAAAACTAGAGCTTTTTTCCAAAATTGTTAATTTAATTCAAAATTTCATACAGTCTATATAATTGTTGACCAGTGTAATATATAATATTATAGTTAGATATATTAAAAAATGAGTTCAACAAATACTTTGTTGTACATTATTTATTTCAGTACATTTTACTTTATGTTTCTAAGTACAAATTAAAACTATAAACCTATAGTTATTTCCATTTCAATTGAAATGTTATCAGATGAGTAAATAACTATTTCATTTCATAACCTTTCGTTACAATGTATTTATTATTCGTAGTTATTACTATTTGTTGTTTTCTGGCTATGTCTATATTGGGAGTATGAGTAAATATTTTTATAAATAAACTTAATGACATTCTATGTTAGTGGTTTACATAAACACACACCCATATTTTATATAACTAATACTTGGAAATTGAACTAAATCAAATAAAAATAGCAACAATTATTTTTTTAATTTAATATTAAAAAATAATTGTAAAATAAATAAAAATAACTGAGATAATCTTACTAATATTATAAATGTGAAAGTTTAGATGTTTGGATGTTTGTTACTCAATTGCCTAAATATGGCTGAACGGATTTTAATGAATTTTGACATACAGATACTTTATTACCTTGATTATCATATAGGCTACTTTTTATCCCGGAAAAAAATCAGAGTTCATGTTGGATAATTATAAAATTTGTTAACCGTCATTAGGGCCTCAATATTATTATTTAGAAACAATATATTTAAAATTTAATGTTCATGTGCGAAGCCAGGGCGAGTCGACTAGTTATACCATAATTTACATACAGATATACTTTTTAATTATATACGAGTAGATACAAAATACAAATGTATGCCGCAATGCGCTTTTTACCGTTCAAATTGCAAGTGACAAAGTTGCTAGCTTATCACGAAACAGCTATATTTTATCTTTCTATTTCCAACTATGTAATTTTTAGCTATTTTCAATCTGTAGAATAGAATAGAAATAAATATACAAACAATAGATAATAACTACCTGTGAGTTATATATTGAAATTCTATGAAAGAATTTACTTTGTAATAAATGTAGTTCAACTACTTATATTTCATTTCACAACTGGTGATCAGCATTCGCCTCAACTTTGCCTTTCTTATGTGTATGCTATAGGTTCATATCCTACCGACTGCGCCATGTAATGTTTTAAATTTTATGGCCCAAATGATAAATGAAATAACTTCATTTACTTCACACCTAACAACTAATGATAAACACTAGAATTTTAAGTTAGTATACTACCGACTGCGCCATGTCATATTTTATATTTATTTAATTACATATAAAAATAGGATCGAATCAATGACAGATACTGAGAGCATAAATTAGTATCCTACCGACTGCGGAATACAATGTATATATTTTTTTTATGAATAAAAAAAATATGTTTACTAGGCTTTAAAACGAATTTGAATATTATCGATGCAGTTCCGGTCAATATTTTGTTAGGTAGCGGATGCAGTTAAATAGCGTTACGTCGTTAACCTACATCACAAGTATAATAATAAGGGTTCTACTGTATTATTATTATAGCAAAAAATTATAAAATATATTTCTAATATGTAATAATATTAATTTTAATAGTTTGAAAAAGGTTTCGCGAATTTTTCATAAAAATAAGTTTTTACTGAAAATGCAGAATTTACTTTAAATATTATTGTACATAATGTATAAATAATACAAAGTCATCTTAAATGCCTGTTTTTTACAATAAAAGGGATTTGTATGTAAATTGTAGAAATTTGACATCAAAGTGGTTGAGCTATAACGGTTTTAATAAAAAAAAAAACTATTTTCGTTTCCTTACATTGTTAATCTACGAGTAGGTATCATCTTAATAAAGTATAGTGAATAAATATCATTCCTACTCTTATAGGTAACTAAGTAAGCCGACACGTTCTTGCTTCGCAGAGGTGTATTCAAACTGTTCATTCACTCACTCATTTAATCATTCATACTTTACCCGCAATTATCAATAATATATCTCTCATCGTTAAGGTAGCGTTCGTAAGAAACGTTTCCGTACGACAGTTTTTTCTCCTACTTACTGCAGCAAATCCGACTACCACGAAAAAGCCTTTTCATTTTTCGTATTCCACTCACAAATAATGTGGCTTCCTATTGGTCAAAAATTTTTCAAAATCGGTTCAGTAGATCCAGAGATTACCTCCTACAACCTCAACAACTTTACCTCTTTATAATATTAGCATAGATATAGAAAGTTCTTAGTTTCCTTGCATAGAGATTTTTAATGAAAAAGCAACTTACATAACATCAGCCATAACTTTTAATAGAAACATTGTAGTATTTTTATATTATGTTAAAAAATATCGATCTCCTCAATTGTTCTTGAAAACCGATGTCCGATCAATCATTTGTAGGTAATACATAATTAATAGTTAGTTGCTCGAATCACCCCCGCAATTTGTCCGTAAATAGTCTCTTATCAGTCTATCATGGAAATGGGGTAGAAATAATCAATATTTTGCTACCCCTCCCCACGCATGCGTGGTACCACCATGGTGGGTTACCATTATGGTGGTGCAATCCCACAACCATTCTGATTTGAAGATCCGAGGTGGTATCACGCCATGAGCCCGATGCTTGGTAAGTACCTTCTATATACTTATGTGTACTTTATTTTTTAATTATAAAATAGAGGTCTTCCTATTTACTATATCCATCGTTTATATATAACAAATCATATACACAATTAGCAAGAACAAAAAAAAAATTCTTACACTACTAACTTCAACAAATGTTAACTCATCGAACCCAATTTTTTTTTTTTTCAGTTATTCGTTATTGATCCTTGGGATAGATTCAATATATACTTGAGTTTGGAAATCACTTTTCTAAATCAATACTATTTAGTTCTGCGTTTTTAATTTTTTAAATAAATAATCCTGGATATATTTTGCAGAAGCCAGCTTCCGGACACGGGTAAGAAGTCAAGATTTGAGCACGCTTTTCGACGTTGTAAATATATAAAACAAACACGTTTATGTACATAACTCGAATAAATATGCTTTGTACACACTACACCTTATTTGGTTTATGCCTCACCTTCTATTACGTTAAGCGACGGTCCCATTAGTGCACACTTATTACTTTTATTATGATTTTTTTTCACGACTGATATAGATTTTCCTCAAAAAAAAAGAGAAAATATGTTTAGTCTCCAATTTATTCTAAAAACTAAATTATTTTTTCGAGAATCTTTGAATTCTGATGTTCTAAATGAGCAGAGAAACTGTAATCAAAATTTGAGTTTATTCGATAATAAGATATATAAGATAATAATTAGTTTCTCTCCCCTTTCTTCAGGTTTAGTATATTTTTTCTCGATCCAATTTCGATGTTCTCAAAAGAAATAGAAACAGCTATTAAATAGAACTTAAACATTAACTACAGTTATTTATTTCTATCCTTTTATAAAACAGTGAAAAAGACTCTAAGATTCCTCTCTTCTTTTTTCTGAAAAAAAAATCTCATTGAACTCTGATTTTCAAGAAAGAGATACATTAACTGCAACTAAGGAAAAATAGACTACAATTTGTTAAATCAATGTTTTTGACTTTTATATTGATTATAGTTATTTCTTTCTTCTCTTTTATACAACAGTGAAAAAGACAATTTATTATGTTTCTTCTTCCCGGTCTTCGAAGATTTGAAATAATTTCTTCGCGACTCGTTGGTTTATGCTTTTTACAATTATAAACAGAGTCTACTATTATAAATGAATTTAATATTATAATAGACAATGAGGTCCTTTTCCTCGTTCTTCTAAGATAATTGCAAAAAGGAACAATAAATTAAAATTACTTGAAATCATAGTTTTTAAGTTCTGTATCGACTACAGCTATTCCACTCTACCGTTTTAAAAAAAATCATAATGGCTGTCAAGGTTCTCTCTGTTCTTTAAAAAAGGTAATTTCTTTTTACTGAATTATGAAGTTAAGTATGGAAAGTTTTATATAATTTTTGTATTATGACATCATTCAAATGTAATCCGTGGCAACACAATTCGCTTAAAGATCTCTTTATTTTCTTGTAAAATCCATCCAGTCATTTGTATATCAAATAAAAACATTATACCCGCTAAATTCCTAGTACAATTTACTGGCAAATCAAACAATTACTTCACACACATTTATAGTCTAGTTTACTGCACAAACAAGGGTTGCCAGTGCAATTTAATTAATTCCGGCCCCACCTTGTTTCCCTAGAGAATTGTAAATGACCAAATTAATTATAGTGAAAATGTCGCCTATTTTGAGTGACAGGGAAATGACCTTAAATAAAATATTTAGTAGACTTCTTTACATAGTATAAAACAAATCCGCTTTCCGCTGTCTGTACGCTTAGATCTTTTAAACGCAATGGGTTTTGATGCGGTTTTTACCAATAGGCAGTGATACAAGAGGAAGGTTTGTATGTATAGTATATTATAGTAGAGAGATAGTGCGAAGCCTGGGCGGGTCGCTAGTGTACTACAACGTAAAAAATTTCATAGGTTTTTGCAGAATTCCTTATGGTGGTGATATTATCTAGTGAATAAATAAGATAAGGTCAAAATAAATGGTTCATTATTAAATAAATTCTACTCGAATATCCATAAAACTGTAAAATAAATAAAAAAAGTATCGCCTCTTTTCGAAGATGGTTAATTTCATCGTGTTCCATTGTGAGTTCGACTCTGTCTGTTTCTCCGCTTACTTCTTCTAAAGTACATAACGGATCTCAATACTATTATTTTTTATTATTTCATAAAGCACTGCCTCTTAACGTAAATGATGTACTATAATATTTTTCTATAGTACTCGTAATTTAATACAAATTCGTAATATAACCCCAATTCTGACTATATTGACTTAGCCTTATTTTCTTTAAGTTGGAAAAATCATCAGCTAGTCAATATGGTTTTATATTTCCCTAACTGTAATTGATTAGCGGAACCTTCAGGATTTTTATTCATATACTAGTCGACTCGGGTTCGCTCGGATGAATTCTATCACGTGTGAATATTTTAATTTTCAACATATTTCTCTATATGTATATGACGAACTTCCATACAAACTTTCATCCCCTATTTTCAACCTCTTCATGTCTTTTTTTTGGGGAAAAAGCTTATATAATTTCCCAAGCTCTAGTCTACCTCTGAACTGAATTTCACAAAAATCGGTGCAGCAGTTCTTGTCATAAATGGTATAAGATTTACCAATATGGTTTAAAAAGTGCAACACTGTATTTCAAAACTACTTTCGACATTTTTAATTGTCTTATAATTTTCGATTTCTTTCAAGACGAATATTATATTTTATATGTTACATGATATTTCTCAAAGTTTACAATAATACTTGATAATAAGTACATAACCTTTCCCGATACTTTGGTCGTTTTTAACCTCTCCAACTAAGCTAAAATGCTTATGTAAGCCTACATTTCCACTTAGCCCCGCTTAGAGTGTGGCAAATGATTCTATTGGTTTTTAACAAACATATTACTCGCTCACCTCGAACATCTCTGTAGGAAACGCAACCATTAGACTGAATTTTCTGAATTATAATGTTTGTTTATATTAATATGGAAACGTATTTTTTTTAAATACGTACCAATAAGTACACATTATTATAAATTCACAAAAAAAAGTCTCAAGTTACATGTTTCTTGACAGCATCTCTATAATATCATTAATTAAAACTAACGGTGCAAAGTGCAATTGTAAGAAAGAGATGAATATAAGGTTGGAGAGGGATCAAATATTTATGAATATCTGTAATTTTTAAGTCATATTTATATGAAGAACCGTCCTCCATATTATACGTCAATGATTACTATTGATACTTTCATATTTCGCATTACTTAGGACCATTAATTGGACCATTTACAGCTAAAGCCTGAACTTTAAAGGCATTTACATAATTTAACTGACATTTATGATTTAAATTTCATAAACAATGCACACCTTATGTATTTAAAGTTATAAAAAAAATAAGCCTTTATTTTTACTTAATTATCTTTTTTATATTTGTTGCTAATAACAAATTTATATTATAGTAACGTCATCTAAATAAGGAGTGGCCTCTCCCATTGCCTTCCATGAGAAAACATCCTTCCAACGTCTTTCTAGTCGTCTTCTGGACCTCTTTTCCTTTTTTGGAATCCATTCCGTAACTATTTTGATCCATCAACTATTCTTCATTACCCAGACCTCAGATATCCTCCTGGGGTTTATACTTTAGACTCAGAGCTTCAGAGTTACTTCTTCGATTGATATTTATCAGTTGTCCAACATTCAAGGCAGAAATGCTACTCATATCAGCCCTACCAACCTAACAGGATGCTACTCAAATTATAAGTGTTGCCAACATCATAATTAACACTAATGATTGAAACATTTTTCAATTTTGTCCTTTTTTCATCTTTTTGTTTCTTTTAACCTTCCTTTTTGAGACAGTAAAGTATATTTAAGGACTCTCTTAACTGACATGATAAATAAAAGAAATTAAAAGTAATTTAAGGGGAAAGAGAAATAATTTTAAATACAATATAATAATTTTAAAAAAAATATTGAGATTTTTTTTTGAAATTAAAAGAAATCAAAGGTGTCGGATAAATAACCAAAAATCTATCTAGATATAAAAATTCTTAAACATCCAAATTTTCAAAAAAAATATGGCCGTTTTAATGCTTATTTCTGGAAGTACAAAACAGATTTTGATATTTATCACTAATAGAATGATACATCCCCTTCTCCTCTCTCTCTTTTTCTACTTTTCAATGATGGAAAGCTACTCTATCCTTCCGAATCGATGCGAGGGCAGGTCGTTCGTTATAGAAAGATTAATATCGATGCGTTTAAAGTTCTTAAATAGAGACTTCCTTGCGAGAGTTGGATTTTTTTACAAAAATAGCTACAAAAGGTCGGACCAAGGTTACAAACACTATTACAATCGTATTATGCAAAACTATTACATAACAATAGTTAAATAAAACGTTATAGACTATAATTACTCTCAAAACGTTTATCTATGCAAATGGTTACCAAAGCGATATTTATGTTCTTGGTTTGTCAACCTAGTACCTATCACATGGCTTTGTCTACCTCTCAGAACTTTAATTGTAGCTCAACAATGCTTTGGAGTTGTGACACTATGTTTACTGTGTGAAGTCTCTTTTAATCATATCAGGATAATATATATTATCAATATAGAGGGTTATCTTGAGATAAAAAATATAAGCAATGTATGTACCACATGTACATCTTGGTTTTGCTTAGAAGTGCCTGGGCATAGTGACTCAGCAGCAGGTTTACGAAGTTCTTGACTTGATCAAGACAAGACAATTGACATCTGCATACATACAATTATACACGATTCTTAATTATTATTAAATATATAAAGATATTGTCAAAATATTTCTACCAGTATATGTATGGGGCAGTTAAAGTCATGTCGCCCTCCATGTCAGCAAAAGTAAGCAAAGCCCTAAGCTCCCCCCGTGCTTACGTAAACATTGATGGAAGCATTTTTCTCCCTCCTCATTCTGAGCAGGGATATTCACGTTTTAATCACCATACAGACCTACCTATCCTCCATGTTATCAAAAATAAGCAAAGCAAGGACTCCCCCGCCCCCTTTAATGCTGCTATGTATAAGTATGTAAGTATGTTCCACCATAGCGCCTAAACTACTGAACCGATTTTAATGAATTAGATGTCAATAGCTCTTGTAATAAATAAGTAACTACTCAAATATAGTGTCTACCACTTGGTTTTGCTTATCTATTTATGTAATTAATTTAGTAAATCTAGGTTTTGAGAATAAATGGTTGTTTATTGAAAATTGTTTGGTGATGGTAGCAATGAATAATTGTGCACCAAATTAGGAGCAGTTCCGAATAATTTATTCATTGTATAGTTTATCTAATTTGCAAACGGTTTTATACAGATTTAGTCCAAAGACATAGTTTAGACCCTAGCCGAGCCAGATTCAAGTTAAATTATAAATGTGAAAAAAATCTTAGATATGACGAGGTTAAAAAGGTATAGTTTAAATGAAATCATATCCAAAGCCCTTATATATAGATATTGTACTAGCCGACCCGCTATAGCTTCACTGAGGTGTATACAAACTGTTCACTCATTCACTAATTTATTCGTTATCTCTCATCGTTAAGGCAGCGTTCGTAAGAAATGTTTTCGTTCGACCATTTTTTCACCGACTTACTTTGAAAATCTACCACGAAAAAGTCTTTTCATTGACACTCACAAGTAATGTGGCTTTCTTTTAGTAAAAGAATTTTCAAAATCAGTTCAGTAGACCCCGAGATTACCCCTATATATATATATATATATGCATTAGAAGAACTCAGTCTCTTTGAATTAATATTTACTAAATCCACCAGGGATAATTAAAATAGCTAGTTAGTTAAGATACTTATATATAAGCCTCTTACACTAAAAGCTTACATTTAGAAAAAAAATTATAGTTATTACTAAAAATTCATTCATGTAAGAAAATAGGATCTATCTTTCTTCTACCAAAGAATAAATCTAAAAAGTAATATTTTAATTTCACAAGAGATCTCCAAAACAATGTTATAATTAGTGACAACAGTGATCGTATCGGAATCGATTTACAAATTCAATCGATCGCCATAAATCATTCGGCTATGAGTCCATGACACAGATTATAAGCAAAATGCTCGATACATTTTTTATAATTAATTATTGTTGTAAAGTCTTAGAGGTTATCTTATTGTAGTTGAGTAGTTTAAAAGATCTAAGCGTAAAGTTGTTTTTATGCTATGCTATACATATTCTCAAAAGAAAAATCGAATTAATTTATTTTTATAGTTTCCACAGATAAAATCGCCGGCAGATACTAGTTATATATTAAATAATAATGTAATTTAATAGAAAAAAAAATTTAGGACAATCTTAAAGCAACTATTCCCGTTGTGCGATTTTTCAGTACAAAAGACTTCAACGAGATCATTATTATTCTGAAGTCAACATTCGACATTTATAAAAACTTTTATGTAATATAAAATTGTTGTAATCTTCATATATATAATCATAAAGTTTTTTACGCAATAGTAAATCGATATATAAATAGTATAAAACCGAAGTGATCGCGTGCCGACATCGATTCAGCTTTCGTAATACAGTTTAATTAGTTTAAATACTATAAAAAATGTTGAGTATGTAGCATTTCTAGTACTAGGTAGAATATAAACATACTTGTGGTAGCGTTAGACACTAAATTAAATCCTTACTAATATTATAATGCTCAAGTTTGTTTGGTTATACGCGCTAATCTCAGGAAATTATAGTTTCATTTAACGAGGAACACTATAGGCTATATAACATTACTTTACAACCCACAGGATCGTATACGCATCACGACAACGAAGTAGCGTAGATTGGCTAGTATTGCTAAAAAATCCTATTACTATTAATGTGTCTCAATGTTTGTTACTCAATCACGTAAAAACGGCTGAATAGATTTCATTGAAATTTGGCACATAGATACTTTATATTCTGCATTAACATATAGCATAATTTTTTTTTAAAAAAAGTATAGATTCCGTGTTAAAAAGGGAGTTGTTAACAAAAAATAGGTCAATGGATTTAAATAAAATAAATACTTTATAAGTTGCAATAATATGTAGGATACATTTTATTCCAGAAAGAAGCATAGTATTTGTGGTATGGACATAGTCATGCACAGATACTAGTAAGAAATAAAATTAGTTTCCTAACTGTTACTTAATGAATGAATGAATGTGAATGTTTGGATCTCAATCACACAAAAACTGCTTAACGGATTTCAATGAAATTTGGCACACAGATACTTTATAACTTGCAATAATACATATACTACTTTTTATGCCGGAAAATTTCTTAATTCCCGCAGGATAATTATTTAAATTTTATTGAACGTCTGAATATATCTATATGCGATATATTAAAAATTAAATATTTTTTTGTTAAATCTAAGTAAGTACACGTTTAAATTACACCAGTGCAGAACTGTGGCGGGCGAGTAGTATACTCTATAAAAGTATAGTGATGGAATATCTCAATATTGTATCTAGGTTACGTTTTAATCGAGCGTTAAGTGACGGTACCTTATCGGTATTATTTAAATTTATTACCGTTCCCATAGAATTATATTAAAATAATAAGATCTAAATCCAGGTAACTATAATACTAATTGAATAACAATATCTATAAAACAATAATAATTGTTAAAATATTCCGTTCTTTACTCGTTCGTAATGTGTACATAAGCGGACTTATTCCAAAAAGGAATCTCTAGAAGCTGAAAAAAAATATATTTAAACATTAAAATATTTTGTGTATAGGTAATAATAAAATATTCGTATTAAAAAATGAAGCATCAATCTAAAATAATGAAATAAATAAATATATTAAGTAACATTAAAATTGATATTACTGATTACTTTTACCTAGTAGAAATTAAAAAAGAAACTTTTTTTTCTACCCACTTTTTTTTAATTTTCTTAGTGTTTTATACGTATCTGAGAGTAATTTCGCTCTGATAAATTTTACTTTCGATTTCAAGAACAATATTTTTGCGTCTAATTAATCTTAGGCAGACTTTACACACCTTGGAGAACGTGGAGAACTCTCAAGAGTGCAGGTTTCCTCACGATGTTTTCCTTCACCGTAAATTAAGAGTATGAATCTAGATAGAAGACGAGTACCTGGGGCTTGAGACCCAGGAGCAGGTTTAAGGCGTCTTTTAACACCGTAAACCGCTCAATCTCGCTGCCAATTATTAAAATAATAATGTACATTATTATCGTGCTCTTCGATAACATAGCACCACGCAACGAAAGTTATATATTTTCTACTCGGAATAAAATAAAATGAACACGCGAATACTAATTTATAAACGGTGTTGCTAATAGTAATACCTCAGTGAAGGGATATTTTATAGTAAAATATATTTCTGCGGTCAGTACATCAAGTTCCAGTATGTAGGCTACTCGTATGTACTATGTCCTAACTGAGCTGGTTAACTGACGATACCTTAACGGAGTATGCTCATTCAAATTTATTACTCGGTACTAATTCGTACTTTTAACTACTTCCTGTAATTACACAGTTTTGGTAACAAAATATTTAGTAAAAACCCTCGGAGTGTTATCGTAGAATGCAACCGCGATCCTTTTTTTTAACATCGACATCGACGAGGAGAGGGAATGAAGAAAAAAATGCTGTGGTTTAAGTGGACCCTGAGCAAGAGCCCAGAGCACCCTAGACCAGCAGAATTAATGGGATGGAAAAGGGAAGGAGTAAGTCTGGCCCACATGCGGCTCGACCGGAACGCGTCTATGACATTTGGCGGTCGAATGGCATTCCTTTCTTGACGGAGAATAGACATCGCTGGGATTTAGTAGGACGTCATTTGCCGGGAGTTCCACATAATTTCCACTTGGGGGTATGCGAAGATATATTCCCCAGCATCAACAATAATAATACTAAACTAAAAATTTTTATATCAATCTCAATCAATTAAATTGAATTATGCTTTTATTTATTTAAAATAAAATATTACGAGTTAGTTTCATTAGTTGATAGTTATCTGACAAAGCTTATCTGAATAGTATATTCGGGACTTTATCAGCAAGTTGTAAAATCGTCAAGTAGACAATGTTTTTTTTTATAGATATGAACAGTTCTTTTAGGTATTAGTATGATAATAAAACAAAAATTCTATTATATGAGAATAGTAACACCATAACTATTTAAAAAAATATATGTCAGAACAGAGAGACGATTTAAATTAATGAAGTGATCGAATATCACGATTCTGTAGTTTTTGGACAGGAACCCAGGCAGTGCCTTGGACTTGTGACCAAGGTGTAATAACAACACTCGCCTCCAATGCCCGGTCTCACAGTCTGTCTTAGGTTAGGTAGACATAAGGCTAACGTAACCTAACATTAACCTAACCTAAGGCTAACCTAACCTAAAGCTAACCTAAGGTTGTGTTAACACATCTAAATACAATGTAGGGACTCATAATAAATAAGACGTAAGAACTCACATGATCTTTAGTCCGATATGTCCAATATCCGTGATGCGACACACTTTTGTTACACTTCAACTCCAGGTGATGTTCACTCAAATAGACTTGTCAAGAGACTAAAGTGTACTGCGTGCGTTTTACTCGTTTGAGACTGTTAAAAATCGTTGAATATTAAAATGACGCAACGGGAGTGATGATTAATTTTCTTTATTATTATCCTACTCTAATTATAGCTCGACACGGCCTTCACTATTATCATACCCCAACTATACCCCGACATATATAATAAGCGGTATTAATTTTTTTTTAATTTTAAAATCAAGTGGTAGTGGTCGTATTATTGTTATTGAATCCCTTATTAGCTGTACTTTTCTGGCTTCTTAATCGTGGTTTTCGTATTGATCTAATAAATTAAAATAGTTAGAGTAACTCTAATTGAAATAATTGAATATAGATATAATATTGAAACCATTAAGGATATTACCACATACCCTTCACCTGTCGTCAGAGGACTGTCAATTATTCCTTGTCAACATTTCTATATATAACTTATTTACTTAACGAGTCTTTTAGCCTCTGTAATGTGTATTATACATATATAGAAGCAGATGTTTGCCTGTCCGAAATATTCATTTGTAATCCTATTTTTCCTTGTGAAAAAATATGATAACTTTAATTTTAAACAACATTAATACTAAAAATTCGTTATTTTTACGCCTCAAAAATCGATAATTATCTTACTTTTTCATCAAATAAAATAAGTATATATTTCCGTGTTAATTTCAGAATTAATTGGTAGGATAAAAGAGGGAGTCATTCACAATAAATAGATAAAAATGATGTCATCAAAGTAATGGCTGCCATTAATAGGTTTATATAAAAAATATCAAATAAATATATAAAAATTGTAATTATAAGATTATAAAATTGTTTTATATTAGTAATTATTATAAATGAGTGGAAAATAAACAGATACAATACTGCGGGAAAGAGTTACTTTATCCATAACTGATATTGTTAATAGGGTTGAAACATTTCAATTCTCTCACTTATAGCTACACTATCTAAGATAGAGTGTCTATAGATTGTTTAAAAATATATTAGATGATTCGACTAAAATATATTTTTGTTCACAGGTCGCCCCCTCTGGAGGCGATGTTTTCATGACGTCACCGAACCAACGTAAAAAGGTTAGTAGGTTAAACCATCACACTATAATACGGTTGATATCTATAAATTATTTAGACAACGCCCATGACGAATATTCAAGTATACCCACGTGTTAGAGCAGTGATAGCCTAGTGGTTAAGACATCGGTATCTTACTCGAGAGGTTCCAGTTCGATCCCCCACACAGGCACACGCCTCTGACTTTTTTCAGTTATGTGTGTTTTAAGCAATTAAATATCACTTGCTTTAACGGTGAAGGAAAACATCGTGAGGAAACCTGCACTCCTGAGAGTTCCCTAAATTTCTAAATGTGTCATATGCCAGTATGGTGGACTATGGCCCAACCACTTTCTTATTCTGAGGAGGAGACCCGGCTCAGCAGTGGGTCATTAATTGGTTGTGCTGATACCCACGTGTAGTTAATATTACAGGCTCGTGGTAAAGGTCACCTTTCTTGAAGTCCTCGTAAGTTTATTTATTTACTGTAGTTAGTGTTCGGACAGCCAAGGAGAGCGTTGAAATTATATAAAAGGCCTTTAACCCTATACCTTGGTCGTAACTGTATGGGTATACGTATCGCTATACAGTAATGGGTATCATTCCTCTCTCTTTCTATGTGTGGATATGATGTGATGTGAGGTCTATGTGTAAAGGGTGGATGGTAGATAATATAAGTTAGTTAATAGATGATAGATAGTAAAATGTGGACAGTAGATGTATGAAAATACCTTTAACCCCTATACAGTTTATTCTAACATTTAAAATGGCAACCTCCATCTTCAAAGTAGGTTACTATAAACGTAGTTACAATACGAATAAATTACATTCGAATCTTTGTATTATAATTAGAATTAATTATTAAAACATTCTGTATACATGACAGTGATGAAGCGGTTACATTTTGAGTTACAAGACAAATACTAGTAGCGTAAATACTGACTGACTGACTGACCTTTGTGAATGTCAAAACTACTTTTACAAAAAAATGTTATTAATTAATTATTTTTAATTTATGCTTCGATACTTTTGTTTATTATCTAGAAGTACATACAAATGATTGTTTTTTGATTTCGCTAAAAACGTCCTTACCTCAAAAACCCTGAGGGGCTCTCTTTAATTGAGTAAGAAAGGGAAAGCTCGTGAAAGAGAAAGAGATCCATTACAATTCATTAAAAGAAAAAAGGAATCGCTTTGTTTTTCGTGTCGTTTTTATATTTTAATATTTGCTTGGAAATCAAAACTTATAGGGATTCTTTGCGTTGACCTAAATCACTAAATTTGGTTAGAAAAGCTGTGAATTATTAAAGAAGGTTAAAAGACCATCATCTGTGTCGGTTAAGAGGAAAAAAAAATAATATATTATAGTTATAGTCTAAAGTTGCGAGTAATAGTTAAATTTCTAAGTTATTAGTCAATTACTCTATTAGCAGTTAGTTCTGCTAATAAGCGTATAATTAAGCTTTTACTTAAAGTCGTTTTTCATTACAATTTACAGAAAATATTTTTTTTTAGCCAAAATTTCAATCAAAATGACGTTGATACTCATCTGAGTGATGTAAACAATGGCGTTTTGAAAAGAGCAACTGTTGAGTTTCTTGTCACTTCTTCTGAGCAGAAAACCGCTTTCCGAACTGGTGGTAGCTTCAGACAAACTGACTGACTGACCTAATTTGACGTGTCAAAAGTACTTTGTAAAAACTATTATTGATATATAGTATTTTGAGTTTGAGCTTATGGAATTATTAAAGAGAAAAATCCATTTTACCCCGGTAAAGAGAATTGAGAAAAAATGCTATTAATATAATTCTACTAATATTATAAACGCGAATGTGTTTGTTACTCTTTCACGCAAAAACTACAGGATGGCTTTTGTTGAAACTTTAAAATAATATAGATTACACATCAGAATAACATATAGGCTATAATTTATAATGATATAGTGTGAATTATCCAAAATATAGCGGGTGAAACCGCGGGGCGCAGCTAGGCTAATAATATTAAGACGACTTATAAATAAAGACTGTTTGAATATTTGCTTTCGATTCAGGAATCATAATTCAGCCACATTTTTGGCTTAGGCCATAGACTAGACTTGGACTGTTGTCATTTGGTCTACTTCTAATGAAAATATTGTGTTGTATTGCTTTCACTCTGTTTTCAATTTCGATATTAGCATTTTTGACTGAAAATAAGAATAAAGACGAGCTTCTTGTTTTTTTTATATGGCAATTAAGGGGCAAACGATCAGACGGAACAATACAAGAGACTGACTCTTGTTTGCCGATGCGTTGCCACCTCGAAAACAGAGTGAGGACGGGGAATGAAGAAAAAATGCAACAGTTTCATTGGTCTCTGATCGAGAGCCTAGAGTTCACTAGAACCGCAGCATTAACGGAATGGGAGGGGGAGGGGTAAGTCTGGCCCACATGCGGCTCGACCAGAACGCCTAAATTACACTTGGTGGTGAGATTCGCAAACGAGCGCACTCTCATTTCATTTCATTTATCATTTCTTTTTATTGTACACAATAATATAACATAAAAAAATTCTTCTTGATTCTTTTTCATTTTAGATAATCAATTCAATTTTGGTCATTAAGACTAAAGTCAAGCTTCTTTCTTCGGCTTTTGGATAAGAATAAACTTAAGCTTCGTTTTCGGTTGAGGCTAACCAAGTGCTAGTTTCTCTTACACTGTATAATGTGAATTGACAATCACCACGCTTTATTTTAACGTTTATCCAGACGTTTGTATAAAACAACAAACTTACAGAAAGCTCTTAAATTTAAAACGTAATTGAACACAAGTCGCTAAGGAATGAAACGAACGACCTCAACGAAGGTAGAATGCAATTAGGAGGGTAGGCGCAATTAATCGTTAATTATATCATTGTGCTGGTATCTGAATAATTGCGCATCATTGCTTTGACAAAAACTTTAGTATTTACTGTACATAATATAAATATATGCACTTGTACATGTCGCCTTCGCTGCTCAAAGTCATCTACCAACAACTAAGCTAGTCATTAAACACGTCATCAATAAGAATTACACATTATTACTAGTCAAACTGCCCTAGTTTTTTAGCCAATCAAACTTTTTGTTAAAATGCATTAATTCCGATTATTTACATCGAAAAGAAATAAAAATCTTTCAAACATAATATCATAGTTGTTATATCCCCCGTCAATGGCCCACTGCTGAGCCGTCTCCTCCTCATAATGCGGAGGGTAATAGGCCATAGTCCACCACACCTCTTTCCCATAGTCCACCACACCTCTTTCCCATAGTCCACCACGCTGGCCGAGTGCGGGTTGGCAGACTTCACACACCTTTGAGAACTTTAGGGAACTCTCAGGAGTGCAGGTTTCCTCACGATGTTTTTCTTCACCGTTAAATCAAGTGATATTTTATTGCTTAAAACATTCATAACTCAGAAAATTTGTCGGTGTGTGCCCATGATCGAACTCGGACCTCCCGAGTATATATTGAAGTCTCAACCACTGGGCCATCACTGCTTATAAATCAAATATTTCTTAAATTTAAATCTGACTTCTATAAGGTTTTTCAGAAATCAGCTATATAATATTAAAGGTACTTTTAAACTAATAGGTTTTAAATGTCAACATCCAATAAAATATAAAATTGCATTCACAAACAAAGTCAATATTTTATTTTATTTACGAGACAACTTCATTAACTTAATCTTTATTAAGAAAATCATAAAAATCAAAAGTATAAATAATCTAAAATCAATTAAGGTAGATCTTGTAAAGTCGCTTACATCGTAAATACTGTTTTTATATAGAAAAAAGAAAAAAATCATCTTAGTCTAAATATAAACAAATACTTACGTAATAAGGAAAAAGTTTTTTTCTTTTCCCTAGATAGCTGCTATCGTTCCCAAAATCCCCATATTATCTAACTATTCGACTTTTTGACTATCAAATTTAAAATGTACGCTTCAATGTTCTTCTTCTTTCTCCACCCTTTCCTATTATTATTATTATTTGGGGTGGACTCTCCTCACTTTATTGCGTCAGGTTAATCTGTCTTGACATGTCAAATACATTAAGTTGGGCTTCCTGGAGGTCTTGTTTTATTTATAACCACCAAGTCAACGGCGGATGGACGGACGGACACGAAAAAAATTTATAATTTTTTGAATAATTGACAAATTTAATAATATTAATCACTTGAAACAAAAATACCGTTTCTTTTTTTTTAAATTAGGTTTTTTTAGGTTGTTGGTTTAGGAAAAAAAATAAAATCTAAAACATGTGATGACGTCACATATATGGTGGAATAAGGGCTTATCCTTTATTGTTAAAATTTCAAAATTGATTTTAATCATTACCGGGCTCATATTTAAAAAAAATTAAAAATCTATGTCCAATTATTTGTCTTCTAGTTATGTATAACATGTTAAAAATATGAAACATTGTCAATTTCATGCTCTTGCCTAAAAATATTAAGAAAATGTTTCTAAGTTGCTTAAATTTGTAATAACTTAATTAGAATCTTAGAAATTGGTTTCTATTTTAGTATTATATAAATTAAGTCTCAAAATCTGCAAGTCCAATCACAAGTATCGTCGATTCGACGAATGTTAGGTATCTGGGGGTAAAAATCATTTAACAACTCATTTGGATCTCCGAAATAATATCGTTTAGCCCTGAATTATTACTTTTATAATAAGTAATTTAAGTAGTTGTCCCGACTTTTATTGGCTGAGGTCAAAATAATCCAGACAAATAATATTTTTCATTCTCATATCCCACTTCTGACTTGACAACCATTCTTTGTCAAAATACATTACTTACACGACAATAAATTAAATTTAAGGGTATATGAGGTTTTAATGATCCGAAGTGATACAACCGAAAATAATTCATTTTATTGCTCGTAAAAATGTAAACAAATTATAATTAAAGAGACGGTCACTGTATGGACAATAAATTCTTTATGTTTTTATATGTATGTGTAAAATGGCCTTCCAAATATCTCATGATTAAGGATAGCAATATTATAATTTTAACTGTAAGTAACTACGTGGGTAAAGCATTGAAAAGTTAGTTAAACTTTGCGTATAGTGACAACGTCTATGGCCGTCGCCTCTATGAAAATTATCACTTTTGACACAAAGCAGAAACAAACGCAATATAAGACAGACAAGACAAACACAATGTAAGAATTGGCCCTAAATTTCTATTTTAGGGTTTATTTACAGTTGACAGTTCATCTTTTTCAGACAGATCATTACGCTGATTATTACCTAAATAAAAAGGATCGACACAGTTCCTAACTATCGTATTGGTACCTGGTGCATGTAACCAAGGTATAGGGTTTTATAAATCCTCAATTTGTATCTAACATCTAACTTCTATGAATGTTGCCACTGTTTTAAGGGAAACTATTAATGTTTTATTATACCATAATATTACTATCAAATCATCAAAAAAAGCAGTGATTGGTTGAGACTTCAGGTCTTACTCGGGAGGACCGAGTTTGATCCTCCACACGAGCACACATCTCTGTTTTCTGAGTTATGTGTGTTTTAAGCAATTAAATATCACTTGCTTTAACGGTGAAGGAAAACATCGTGAGGAAACCTGCACTCCTTAGAGTTACCTAAAAGTTCTCAAAGGTGTGTGAAGTCTGCCAACTTGCACTGGGCCAGCGTGGTGGACTATGGCCTAATACCCTCCTCATTCTGAGGAGGAGACCCGGCTCAGCAGTGGGCCATTGATGGGTCGTGATGATGATGAGTATTACCATCACGAAAATGCTTAGTTCTGTGCAGGTTGAAATATAGTCCATAATAAAACAAATCTAAAATCACCAATTTACTAAAATTGCTTATTGCCTGCTATATTATAAACATATTATATTTTGCTCGAATAACTCGTTCATACAGCTATGTATTATTTATATTTTATATATTTTTAACCTAGTTTTTGAACTAGAACTAGAACATTATTTAATGTCGAATGATTAAAGTATATCCATACGTATAATCAATATAGACTTAAAGTAAAACAGACATTTGTACCGTTGTAGATATTTTTTGTGCACATCCATGACATGGTTATTAAATAAAAGGGTTTGTTGAGATGAATATGGAAAATAAAATTATTTCATTCTAAATTCAATATGGTGGACCGCCCAAGATGGCGGGCTGGTTATTTTTCGTGGACGCCCGTGATATATGTATCAAATTAAAGGGTTTGTGTAGATAAATATGGAAAATAAAATGATTTCATTCTAAATTCAATATGGTGGACCGCCCAAGATGGCGGGCTGGTTATTTTTCGTGAACGCCCATGATATCGGTATCAAATTAAAGGGTTTGTGTAGATAAATATGGAAAATAAAATGATTTCATTCTAAATTCAATATGGTGGTCAGCCCAAGATGGCGGGCTAGATATTTTTTGTGCAAATCCATGATATGGTTATCAAATGAAAGGGTTTGTCAAGATGAATATGGAAAATAAAATGATTTCATTTTAAATCCAATATGGCGGACGTTATAAGGCGTGGTGCTTTTAACCCAGGCGTAAGTTTATAGAAGTATTTAGATAATTCCAACACTCGCTGACAAATAAAAGGGCTCACTTTATCCTCGATATAGAAAGGCTAGTACAGCCACACTTATATTAACTACTTGCACTACTTGTCAAACTGTCTCAGATCTATCAGGACACAGACAGGAGGCCAGGAGGTCATAATTTGTCTAGACGGAGTATATTCTTATTTTGTAAAATGGATCGCTACATGAACGAAGTGAAAGGTTTGAAATAGATATATTACTGAAAGATCAAGGATTTCATGTAGAATTGTAAATGGTGTACAATCAAATGTAATAGATCTAATTTCATGTACTTACATATTTCTTAATTTCATTTAAAAAATGATTAAATTAATTGATATAATTGAGGAGTAAGTCAAATAAATAAAATTCACTAGTTTGAATGTGCTTATATATCATGACGATATAACGACGGGGTGTGATAGGTTTAACGTGTGTATCTGTATGTCTGTCTATGGCATTCTAGCATCCGAGATGATGAACCATCACGTATGCTAGAATCATTTGCTTTTTTTTGTATTTTATGAATATTGTGAAGTCTGTATTGACTGCTGTTTTTATACTTCGGTTTTCAACAATACAAAAAGGTCGACTTATGGGAGTTAATATCGATTTTTCTAAATCATTGTCGTGTGGGTATCGATGCTTGGGGACTGTATTCAATTTAGAGTTTCTGTCAGCGGTAATTTAAATGTTTAATTTAATAGTTATTGTATATTATGTTATAGCAGCCACGTCCTGAAATACAGATCTCTATTATTAATTATATTATCTGTATCATCTATCATCCGAAGTTATATTGATTGTGAAGGAATGATTAAGATTTAAATTTTTTTTAATATTTCGTACCTTTTTCAATTTTTGAAGAATTCAAAAAAAAATTCATAATTGTTAATCGAATCACAAGTTTTCGAGAAAAAAATATTTTTCTGATATTCCGATTTCTGGTAAAACTATAATACATAGAGATCTGAAACTTGCAGGATTAATGTATCTTATTACCAAAATACCCTGAAATTACGAACTAGATATCCTTTGGGGTTGAGTCACTATGCCTTCATAATTTTATTCCTTTATTTACAGTATTGACTATTGCACATTAATATTACTTTCCCTAGCTGTAGACGATGTTATCGTAAAAATTGTCCACGATCGTATATTTTCGTTGGTTTATAAGGTGCGGCAAAATATAAACACTCATAGCTTACGAATGTTCCTAGAATCGAAATCGATAGTCGACGGTGGCGGCGCCCACACGCGATCTGCATTGCTGTATGGAAAAATCGAAATAAAATGTATAGTATACACGATAGTCACGTAACAATACTTAAAATATTAAGATTTTATTAACTAGCATTGACTACGGATTTTCTTAGCTGAGATTTTTGGAACGATTTTTACTAATAAGCTTTTTTCTTTAACATCACAAAACGCTCTCTGTAAGTACATCAGGTATTTATATGTTTACATCTATAAAAAAATTCTAAAAAATGGAAAGGTCAAGCGTATTATCCTATTGTGAATAAATAATCTGTATTAAGTGTAAAAGTTTATAAAAAAAAAATATCTGTAACAAAGCCAAAACTCCGAAGTCATATAATAATACTAGCTGACCCGGCAAACGTTGTTTTGCCATGTAAATTTAACTGGCTTAGGTTGGGCCACCCTTATCACTTAGGGGGATAAAAAATAGATAGTAGCCGATTCTCAGACCTACTGAATATGCGTATAAAATTTCATAAAATTCGGTCGAGCTGTTTTGGAGGGTTATTGTAACTAACATTGTGACACGAGAATTTTATATATAAGATAGATAAAATACCAATTTGAAACATGATGACTTGTATGATATTATTTTAGAATATCCATGAGTTTTAGTTGCGGATACTCCAATTTAAAGGAATTGTAAAATTAATATATTTATTAAATTTAATTTTAAATATCCGATAATTTCAGTAACGGTTACAAAAACATCCCATCCCCAACACTCCACACAAAAATTATTTGATTGAAAATGGTCAATCAAAAATCATGAGCTACTTATTAATTTATAAATATATTCTCGCAACATAAAAATTTATTAATGACAAAATGTTATTTCACAACAATGTAGACATTTAAAACTATAGTTATATAGGGGTGGGTGTTTTTACTGCGCTATATGAGGGTGGTAAAGGTCAGGTTATTTAATTACCCTAGGGTGGGATAAATTACTGACTGTGGGAATTAAATTCAAAGTAAATTTTATAATAGTAAAATTCAAAGAGCATGGAGCCATTCAAGCCTTTTTTCGCGATAAAACATAGCCATGTCGTTCGCCAAGCTCTAGTCTATCTCTGTACCAATTGCTATCGAAATCGGTTCTGTGATTTAAGCGTGAAAGCATAACAGACAGACAGACCACATATCCGTCGATAGATGGTGTAAGTAGTATATTAAATCGCACTTTCGTTGTTTAGGTGGTATTCTTAGGCATTATCTACGTTTCTTAAGTGATACTTTCGAATTTATAATATTATTTAGAATTAACATTAATCTGTTTCTAGAAAACAAAATCAATAGTTAAAACGAGTTTAACTTCTACTTCTTAGTTGCTTCGTTGCGAAATATATATTGTTATCTAAAAAGTCACTATATCATTATAAATTATAGCCTATATGTTATTGTGATGTGTAAGCTATATTATTGTAAAGTTTCATTAAAATCCATTCAGTAGTCTTTACGTGAAAGAGTAACAAACATCCATATATCCATACATTCTTACAAACTTTCGCGTTTATAATATTAGTAGGATATCAGTAGAATATAGATATAGTTGTATGTTTGTAGTATATGCTAAAACCCATTAAGTTACAAAACAAAGGACAAGAATAGAGAACTAAAAGGTTTGAAATCAAAGATCAACAGAAGGTAGGATCGACCTAGTTCGGTCGCACCCTGTGGGTGGGGACACTCTCGGGGTGTAGGGTGTCTCGAGGGTAGTTTTATGTATTTTTCATGATTTTTAACACGCAATCCTCGCTTTAGTCTGATTTGTGTGGGTATGATTAATGTTTGAAGTGACTTTGCTGTTTAGGTAATCGTTGGCTGATATAATATATAAAACTGTATCTTCGAGTAAGTACATCCGAATACTTCGAGGACAGAGAAGAACCGAAAAGAAAGGATTCTATTAATCCTAGATAATTAGAAGTTCACAAGATTTCAATACAAGCTAACTATTCGACTTTCTTACAATCGATAATAAAATGCGACATATTTATATAATTTTTTTTATATAACTGTATTAATAAAAATATAGAGAATAAACAAACATATTGTAGATCAAAACTGGAACATGATTCATACTAAACTATAAGCTGCTTAAATTTACAATTACTAAATTGCTATTAATTTATAGTCTATACTAACATTTAAAGAGGTAGGAGTTTGTGAGGTTGTAGGGGGTAATCTCAGGATCTACTGAACCGATTTTGAAAATTCTTTTACCAGTAGAAACCAGTAAAAAAAATGGTAGTCGGATTTGCAAAGTGAGTCGGAGAAAAACGGTTGAAGGAAAACGTTTTTTACGAACGCTGCCTTAACGTGAGAGATATATTATGATTCAAAATTGCGGGTAGAGTATGAATGAATAAATGAGCGATCAGATTGAGTACACCTCAGCAAAGCGAGAGGGGACTAGTAAATTAGCTCAATCTTAATCTCTGTGTAAGTAAGCTAGCGCTAAACCTTATATGTGGAAGTAAAGCAATCAAAAGGCTTGGGTGTTCATCATTTTGACGAACTTTAGCATTATGGGGTAATAATGAAAACATTTTATATTTCCATGTTGGATAAATTGATGGCGAGAATAACGAAATGTTTCTCAGCATAAAAACATAATGAGGTAAAAGGTAATTAGAGTCATTAAGTTTGTCGCAGGTACGATCGCTTGCGGATACCACACACGCTATACTGTTGGATGTTTAAACTACTTGTATCATACAGATTCACATGCTTTTTGTACTATGACATGCCGATTATAAAAAATGATAGCTATTACTATCCATCAATATGCATGAAAACTATATAACTTACTTTTAGATCATTTTCACAGTATAAAATCATTGGTAGTCGGCCTTAGTTCTAGAGGGATAGATGTTATATTTTTGTCGAGGTTACTAGTTTAAGTAACTAATTTGAAAAATGTTTAATCGGACAATCGATTTCTCGAACAAAAATCGGTCTTTTTTTATCGATATACGAGTATATAGCACTTAATCCAATGAATCGATATTTCACAATAAAAAATCGAATGCCGATTTTATTTGGCGACAATGCCTTTTTTTTTGTACTTGCTATGAGACGCGAATCAATCAAATCATGAAAAATCGATATAGATTTTTTGTGAATCGATTCATCAAGTTGCAACTTGAATCGATTTGTTATATGATTGGTTTACTATGCAAACAGTTGACCCTTACTTCACCCCCAAGCTTTAATGTCACGATGAAAAGTCATATATTTTCTTCTTTGAAGCTCTATTTATTTCAATACCAAAAGACATCAAGAGATTTGATGACTTTTGAAAAACGGTTGAAAAAAAAATACTACTTCAAACTAACTGTACAGATATTATGTAATCGGTTCGGTCTCAGTTAAAAATTTATAAAAAAGCTCGCTTTGTCGAAACCAAAAGCGCACCGCCATCTACCGGATGAAATTATAATTCTCAATCGTCCAAATATCCACTTGTTACGTAACCTGAGCATGATGTCACCACACCTGACTACAGTTAGTTCCCGGAATATGCTAGCGTTGAGAGAAATCAAGGACGCTGCCACAGGATCCCGGCACATCATCGATAGTCTTAGCTCGAACCTCTCGCTAGGCTCACCCCCCTACAATCATGAAGGAAAATATTCTACTCATTCATACACTAAATATTTCATCAATGCTTCAACCGATTCTAGTGATATTATATAGAATTAATAAACAAATGTCCGGTTACAAAATAATTTTTATTTGCTTTTAGAATTTTTCTTTTACACGAAAGTTATCGCAATCCAGTTGTAAACTGATGAATCTAAAATTCCAATTTCCAAATAACATAAATAATTTATGATACTAATAATAATTATATGTACAAAACAAGATAAAATATATGCCCTAGATAAGGTGACGGATAGATTAACGAGCTCGTTGGACAGATCTGCAGCCATTGGGTAACTGCCTTATATGGTGGTCTTGGGTGGAAATTGTACTGGAATATTCATTAGAATTATCTAAGTGTATAAAAACATTAAAAAGCTTAAACTAGTCGACCCGCAACTTGAAATAAAAATATGAAGCGATCAATACAATTTTTATTATTATCCCGCAGGAGTTATTAATTTTGCCAGGCTAAAAAGTAATCCATGTGTAAATCCAGGTTATTAAGTATCTGTATACCAAATTTCATTGAAATCCGTTCAGCCTTTTTTGTGTAATTGAATAATAAACATCCAAACATACATACTTTAACATTTATTTTATAGGAGATAAGATTATGGTTTTAGTAGAAATCTCTTCAGCTGACGTGTTTTCTCTCATCATCGTCATCACAACCCGTTAATGGCCCACTGCTGAGCCAGGACTCCTCCTCAGAATGGGGGGTTAGTTATTGGGTCGGATTTTGGTAGAAAATGAGTCTTAGTTCTAAGAATAAGCCAGAATAAAAACAGAACCAAAACCAAGTCCGAGTAGACAAGATCAAGTCCAAATCTATACATAAAATATAAAGCTGAAGAGTTTGTTTGTTTGATTAAACGCGCTAATCCCAGGAACTACTGGTCCGATTTAAAAAATTCTGTCAGTGTTAGATAGCCCATTTATCGAGGAAGGCTATAGAATATATGTCATTACGGTAAGACCAATAGGAGCGGAGCATCACGGGCACGAATTCGCAAGGGTCGGTTAGTAATAAATATATCTGATGCAAAATAACTTTAATATTTTTTTAACAGACCAAAACATTTTTTGTATTGATATTGGAATTTACAGTTTGCTTCAGAGTTTGATAAAATTTTGTAATAAAGAAGCTAATAAAGTATCCACAGGAATGTCTATGAGTAAGTTTTCTTTGTCTTAATATAACATACTGACTGAAATATATAAATCAACGATATTTTAATTTTCAAATTATTAAGAAATTAGTCTTGCTCTGTTCATTTGGTTTTGTCTTGGTTCATAACTTTGTGGTTGGTTCATTTTTTTTATGCTTGAATAGAAGTCAGTATAGGTTAAGATTTTAAAATCTATCAGACGTACATATCTAAGCAAAAACGGACAAAATGTTTTTACTTGTGTTTGTGCACGTATTACATTAAAACGGCTGATCCGATTTTAATAAAATTTTGTACACGGATACTTTAAAAGGTTGGTTAACACATAAGGTACTTTTTATCCCGAATAAAGGCAACGTTTTACAGAAGCGTAAAGTCGTGCAAAAAGCCTTTGAAGCTGAAATGTTTGTACATATTATATATTTTTTTACATAATATACTTCGTGGACAAAGTCACATATAGTATATAATATAAACAGTAGATAACAACAAACCTATCAATTACTTTAATGTACTAGAAAATCAATTACCAAAAAGCAGAACTTAAAAAAACATTTCAAACAGTTGACAAGTACATTAATGACATCCGGTTAAAATGCGTTACCATGACAACCGAGTAACAACACAACCGAAGTAAGGGACATTCGACTTTATTTAAAGGTATTAAAGTCCTTTTTATTATGGTATTATTATTAACCTTGCTGTAAAGGAATCTACGGAATAATTTAAATGCATGGAAAATGTCAGGCCATTAGGCGAACATTTGCTTTTTTAACAATTGCTTGGATTTAAGCCATTGTTTTAGTTTACTGGAATTTTAGGTGTATACGTAAGGCATTAAATATGCTTACTAGTTAGCTTGGTTTTAAAGAAAAAAGTCGCCTAATTGTAAGTCAACATTAAACTGATACTTTGGAAAGTTCTGATGTCAGCAACATTGATTGGTAAACTTCATATGAAAAGGTATAATATAAGGTCTGGTTTACCAAATATTCAAAGCTAACAAGTCGTGATACTGTGGGTCTGCGTATAGAGTATATTTAACAATATGTATCATTACTATTGACAGCAGTGATAGCTCAGTGGTTAAGACGTTGATGTCTACTCGGGAGGTCCCGCACACACCTCTGACTTTTCTGAGTTATGTGTGTTTGAAGCAATAAAATATCACTTGCTTTAACGGTGAAGGAAAACATCGTGAGGAAACCTGCACTCCTGGGAGTTCTCCGTGTACTCAAAGGTGTGTGAAGTCTACTAACCCTCATTTGGCCAACGTGGTAGACTATGACCTAATCTCTTCTCATTCTGGGGAGGAGATCCGGCTCAGCAGTGGGCCATTAATGGGTTGTGATGATGATGATCATTACTATCATTTCGCATCTTAAGGTTGTACTAATGATGGAGTCAGAGGATATATAGTGGAACTCTTCAACGGCTAGTAAACCCATCAAATCAGGTTTTTTGTGTTTTATAAACTACATACTTTTATATGATTATTATTATATATTACGTTATCTGTAAGTTATTTTCATGCAAATAAATTAATTTAAAGATGTATTAAAATATTTCTTGAAAAGTATTAATTCTGTAAGAAGTTCTATGAGTTGAAAGAACTTTAGTAAAATATTTATTATATTCGTCATTAAAAGACAGTCAATTATGCCAAAACTATTATATAAATATACTTCTATCATACACGGATTTATCGAGGAGATTATAGATATCATAGACCCTAGTGAATAATGTCATTTTAATTTAATGTTTTAGCATTGTAATTATTATACAGAAACCATTTTACTTTATTCGTTTCTTAACAATCTCTCTATTATCTTTAGAGAGTGAAAACTAAGAGAAGAGAGGGCAGGTCGTAAGGGACAGTCATCATGACTTGTGGCCAGTATGGCCAAGTTATGAAAAACAGTAATCGCAATGCAATTTGTGGTAAAGTATTTCTATTATGATAAAAAGATTTGCTTCCCACAGCTTTTTTGTGGTAAAAACGGGTTATCAACTTTGCTTACGGTTTTTGGTAATACAGTTGGAAATTTAAAAAAGTGGCTGTTTGTCTAACAAATAATTTTATAGAGTGAACACCAGTTACAATGTAATGTAAAATTATTTAATTTAGCCTTAATAGACAATAAAAAGGATTTGAATCTGCATCTGGGACACAAGCTCCAGGCGTTGCTAGACTTTCTGTCTATAGCTACAATGTATTACATATTCAAGTATTGAGGTTTTATTACAATTATATATAGATAAAGTTCTTATAATGTAAAGAAGAAGGGAAGAAGAAGAAAAAGAAGAGAAAATGTATGACCATGCTGAATCTTGGCACTGGGAGAATTCACAGGAGTTATACAAATACCCGTGAGTTTCCTGGTGCCTTAATGCAGTGTGGTCTACTTCGTCGAGAAATAAAAAGAAATATGAAGAAAACAGAGAGAAACATAAAGAATAAATTAAGTTAAGTTAATTATAAAGGGTGTCTCAGTAAAAGTGCACTTTTTCATTTTAAAATTTAAACGCATATTTTTTGAGAGCGTTCTGGTTTTTTTATTGGATTGTAAAGAAGACATGATCCGATTAAATATGGAATAAAATATCCGTCAAATTTTCATAAAATATGTAATAGACGTATTTCTTGTGACCTCAACTAGACGGCATGGATATGGATGACATGTGGTTTCAGCAAGAAGAAACGATTTATTACAGCAAGGATTTCAAAAAAAAATTATCTCAATAAATTTTAATATCAAGTGGCCACCAAAATCATGTAATTTAACGCCGTGCGATGTTTTTCTTTGGGGTTTTCTGAAATCTCAGGTTTATGCAAATAAACCCGAAACAATTCCTGAGCTCAAATCCGAGATCCAACGTGTCTTCGAAAAAGTCATGAAAAATTTTATGAAAACAGTAATGGCTATTTGACGGATATTTTATTCCATATTTAATCTTCTTTACAATCAAATAAAAAAACCAGAACACTCTCAAAAAATATGCGTTTAAATTTTAAAATGAAAAAGTGCACTTTTACTGAGACACCTTTATATCATTATTATCTAGATATAACACTTCTGGACTACTTGTAGATGGCGCTATTATATTTATAGTGAAAATTCTTTTGGTATTAACGAATAGAGGGCACAGGTTTAACAGCCGAAATGAATAATCAATCTCATTGAAAATTCAAATTTGGAATCCATTTTTAATCTGTATCTATTTTTGATCGTAGTTTTGTTTCTTTTCGAAGCAGGTTTTAAATTTAAGGACAATTCAACCCAAAAATCTAAATAATTAAGCCACTGTGATTAAAAGTATCACGATCATAACGCGGAACATACATCGGGGTAATTCAAATAGCCCAGGTACTGCTCTACCTCTAGACATCCGCTAAAATAAAAATAAATACATTTTTAACCGACTTCAAAAAAAGGAGGAGGTTCTCAATTCGTCGGAGACTTTCTTTTATGTATGTTCTCCGATTTTTCGAAGACGCCTGGACCGATTTAAGTAATTCTTTTTTCCCCAAAAACCAAGTCAGGATCTGAGATCCGGAGAAATCGAGGGAAACCTTCAAATTTCAAAGGCACTTACAATTTTTTTCACATATTGTGATCTATAGAATAATGGAATGAAATAAAAAGCTGAGCTGATGTGATGGAACACACAACTCTTCAACGGTAAGGAGTTAAAGGATACTTCTTTAAATATTATGGGGACGTACTGACAACTAATTGTATACTTTGAAGATATTTATATTGTATCAAAAAACCACAAACACAGAAAAAAATAAGAGACAAAACATACACTTTTGTACAAACAGCGGCCTCTTCCAGACAACCAGTCTGATACAGGACATAAATACTATTAAAGAAAAAATTAAAAAAAAAAAAAGAAATTTCAACTTATAATATATATTTTAAAAAATACTACTTAAACTGTTTATTTATATGTTGGCAACACTAATTTGAGTAGCATCCTGTTATTTATGACGTTGGTAGGCTTGATATGAGTAGCATTTTTGCTTTCTTGAATGTTGAAAAATAATTACTCCGTCACGACAAAATAATTATGATTACAACTCGAGTAATCTAGCAGTAACACTAAAGCTCTGAGTCTAAAGTCTAACCCCCAGGAGAATATTCTAGTCAAGCTGCCATACTGTTGGTCTACGTATAGACTATAACTCCTTTTTAATTAACAGTAAATATTATGATCTAAAATTAATAAGCTAAACTATATTACTATCTCATTGGCAACTATACTTAAGCCTCGCTAATCACTAAGCAGCTGGGTATTCTTGTACTCACAAGAAATATAATTAAAAGTGAGTGAGCGATAGACAATGCCATTGTGCTGAGAAGCGTCACCTTTGTCATTTTAATTGTATGTCTGTACTGTTGCTACACACTACACACATGCTAAGTATATTTATAGATTACTAGACAACCCATCCCGTCTTTGCCCGGGTGTAATTTATATATGACTAATTCCCAAAAGACATAACGGCCATACAGCTCAACATGCACTTCATCCCCACGCCGATAGATGGCGTAATTGTATTTTTTTCACGATAAAACAGAGCATATGTCCTTCCCAAAGCCCTAATGTATCTCTGTTCCAAATTTCATCAAAATCAGTTTAACGATTTAAGCGTGATTGCATAACAGACAAAACAGACTATCTATTTGTCAATAGATGGCGTAAGTTGTTTCTTGAGAGAGATACTTATAAATCTATGCTAGTAAGTCAAATTGAAGTGTCTGTCTGTAATGTTGAAATCCGAGATTAACTAGAAACAATCCTATTTCTACCCTCATTTCAATCTTATTTTAATTATTTTGCCAAGATTTCTCAGTCAGAAAAAAAGGTTAAATTATTTATTTGTGGTTCTCTTAAAAAAACTAAGTTTTTAGTTATTTTTTTTTTATTTTTACTTTTGAATTTGGTCAGATTATTTTAGTCAACAAACATTTGTCGCCTTTCTTTTATCTTTTTTGGATTTTATAACTAAACGTTTAATAATTGTAAAGAATTTTGATTTTGTAAAATGTAAGTCTCATTCTTTCTCAGTGAGGCGAAACGGTTTGTACTTAAAGTAAGTGTTATAAGTTTAGCCTGTCTATCTGTATGTCTGTTTATGGCATCGCAGCGCCCCAGATACTGCACCGATTCTGATGAAATTCTATTTGTTTGAAAGGTAATTTAATCGAGATGGTTCTTTACTATGTATTGTGAAGATCTGTTCACCCGTTTGAAGACTATCAGCTCATTTCTTATTTGAGACAAAGGTCTATTATTAAAATTATTCTTAAGCTCAGCAGATTTCAAAATGTTAATGTTAATAAGTGTTAAAGTTAACGACAGTGTGTATACTGTGTATCCATATGGATAGCAACTTCCTGTCTTATTGTTTTATCATAAACAAGCGGATAATTCTCAACTGCACTCTAAAGTAAAAGCAAATCGCGATTAATTATAAATTAGCATTCGCGGGTAGTTCATTTTATTTTATTTCTAGTAGACATTATATTGCTTTCGTTCCGATAGGATTGAGTCTGTCAAAGTGATATCGCGCAGTAAATATTAAAGTAGTGAGACTAATAGTGTAATGTTGTTTGGTGGAGTGGTGCTAGGTTGTCGAGGAGCACGTAAGTTATGTACTTTATTATTTTAATATTCGGTAGCGAGGTTTAGCGGTGGAGATGAGCATGTAAAGTTTTTATTTTTTTTACATACTTGTTGGCTCACTATTTAGCTCTATATTGATAGTAGAGAGAGAAAAAAGTAGATTTCTAGATTAATTCACTCATTTTAAATTCATTCATATGTAAATAAGATTACTGCTCTTACTCAGGAAAGTTTCCCAATTTTTTTTTCTTTAATAATCTTTCTATGTGAATGTTTAGATGTTTGTTACTCAATCACCTAAAAACGGATTTCAATACAATTTGGCACACAGAAACTTTATAACCTGGATTTACACATAGGCTATATTTATTCCCGGAAAAAACATAAAGATAAAAATAAAACATTTTTACTGAACGCTTAAATATGTTTATATTAAAAAATAAGTGTAAAGGTTAAATGCAGTGCGAAGTCAGGGTGGATCGACTAGTCTATAAAATCGCTAGTATCTTATAAATTAGTTCCGTAATCATTTAAGCCGACAGTTATCTGCATTGTTGTACAACAATCGACCTCTAATCCATATGTAATGAGTTCCAGCATTACACAACGACTAGCGACTGTACCGTTAAACAATATCCACCATTACTCTTGAGCTTTGAGACCTTTTCTTAATTAAATACCCTCCTTTTATTACGAGTATAGCTAGCGACTTGGTCGACTTCAACATTCTCTAAGTTAAATCTATACCACAGATACTATACTTCCTTCTGGGATAAATAGTATCTAATATCTTTATCCAGATTGTATGATTAAGTAACAAACATCTAAACGTACCCGTGAGGGTATGGTTTAGAATACTATTCCCCTCTGTCGCTGAGAGAGCATCTTGTAAGAGCCGAGTAACCCAGCACCCCCTTGTTGGTAGGGGATCTGTTCCCCGACTGGCTTGCGACCACCAGCATGCGAATCCGACCGCCAAGTGTCATAGACGCGTTCCTGCCTCTCCCATCCCATTAATGCTGTGGGTCTAGTGGGCCCTGGACTCTTGCCTAGGGTCCGCTGAATCCGCAACATTTTTCTTCTTCATTCCCCCTTCCCACTCTATCTTCGGAGATGCAACGCATCGACAAAACGAGAGAGTGTTTCTTATTTTGCCGATGTCCATGGGCGATGGTTGCCACTTACCATCAGGTGGTGGATGTTAATAATAATTCTATAACTTTTGATACCACGCTCACTTGATACCGACACTTACGTAGTAGTGACCAGGCGACGTCCATCATCCAATTAAATCATGCTACAGTGAACGATTAGTAAAAAAAAAGTAATTGCTAATTAATTTAAAATTAGCATAAACTAATATTGCAGTAATTGGTGTGGAAAACATAACGAATTTGTTAATGTTATAAAAAAATATTGCGTGTACGCATGCTATAGATTTATATCATGCGCACTAACCTCATAAGTTTTTGAAGGTTCTTTCAAAATATATTCTATATATTATCTTATATATATAAATGAATCCCTATTTCCCTTGGTCACGGCATCACGCGTAAACGGCTGGACCGATTTTACTAATTCTTTTTTTATTGTATTTGTTATTGTCAGGAGAAGGTTCTTATGAAAGAAAAAAATTAATAAAGCTGCGCGGAAAATTAGAAAAATTAATTAAAGAAACTTAACGACCATATTAACTTTTCTAATGTAAGCTTTTGACAGTCAATTCGAATTCAATATTCATAGTTAAGGCAAGTCAACGTCTGTCGGATCAGCTAGTATTTTATAAAATTAAATTATCTAATACAACCTAAATTAGTGCATCAGAATAGGGATGATTACTACATTGCGTTACTGGGAATTGTTGTTAAATGGAGAGTAGAAAACGGTAAACCGTTGCAGTCTATACGCAGACTAACAGTATGAAGGCTTGATTAAAATATCCACCTGGGGGTTATACTTTAGACTCAGACTTCAGAGTTACAGCTAGGATACTCTCGATGTAATCATAATGATTTCTGTCATGGCGGCGTATTTATTTTGTTACGTTGGCACAACTGAATGATATGCAGATTATGCCAACTAAAAATAAAATGTTAATCAGGTTAATGTTGCCAACATTATTAACTAACAGACTGCCACTTAAATCAGAGTTGCCAACATCACTCAACTTTTTTTATGAAGTGATGATTACATCACTTCATATTTATATAAACAAATTATTTTATTATTTGACGATAATATTATATTACGATTGGAGAAAGTTAAAATCTAACCTAATATTATGAAGAGGTAAAGTTTGTGGGGTTATAGGGGGTAATCTACTGAACCGATTTTGAAAATTCTTTTACCAATAGAAAGCCAAACTATTTGTGAGTATCATAGACTATATTATATTATTTCGAAAAACCAAAATACTTTTTCGTGGTAGTCGAATTTGCAAAGTAAGTCGGAGAAAAAACGGTCGAACGAAAACGTTTAGACCTTTAACGATGAAATACATGATTCATAGTTGCGGGTAGAATATGAATGAATGAATGTGTGAGTGAGTGAACTATTCATATCAATTCTAAAAACCACTTAATTTTCTCACAAAGCGCTGTAACTATAATTGATAGTACTAACTGCGCTATCGCACCAAAGTATTTTGTGATAAACCATCATTGTTCTACACTCTCATCAAGTGCTAGAAAAAGTAGGGGTTATGACATTGTCTTTTTACGACCATAAGTACGATTTTCTATACTCACTGTTTCAATTAATCCTCAGCAATCATTTTTACATTTTGTTGTCGGTAGTTCCTATCAATTTGAATTTATTATTTTGATAATATATAAACTCTGTCCGAATCGATTTGGGTCAGTCGTACAAGTGATCGCATAGAGTTAACATCTAATGGTGGTAATCCTCTATAGCGTAGTTCAGTGTTGTGGTGCTAGTTTTCTTCCTCTTGAATTTTTAAGGATCACGTGAGTTTACTTTATATATGTTTGTTACTTTTTCACGCAAAAACTACTGAATGGATTTTGATGAAACTTTACAATAATATAGCTTACAATTCAGAATAACACATAGGCTATAATTTATAATGATATAGTATGAATTATCCAAAACTAGCAGCACCCCGTGGTTTCATCCGCTGTATCCATACATCCATACATTCTTACAAACTTTCGCGTTTATAATATTAGTAGGAAGGATTAGTCGAGGCACGCGACTTCGTCTGTGTGGAATTTAGTACTCTACACTCACTCAATCGCACACCTCATCATCACACTTATTTGTATATTGTTTTACATTTAAGCTTGACTTTTTATGACATTTTTAACAATTATCGTCATATTTCAACCAATTTACACAAAACCTTAACAAATTATAACCTTCCTTATTAATCACGCTTAGTAGTTTTTGAGATTTACGCATAGAGACAGAGTGACGAGACGTGAAACTTTATTTAATAATATGTAGTAAAGTTCTCTTTATTTGTCTACGTCTGCAAGAATTCGTAATTCTATAGAAACGATGTTTTTTTTATTTAATATATTCAAATTTAGTAACCGATAGATTAAATGGAAACATTGATTGCTTCATACAAACATAAGCCGATCGTTCTCAGAATAACATAATTGCTTGAAATATCGGCTCGTGCCACAAAATATATAATTTCTTTAACGCCGATTTCGTTCTTAGAAAATTACTTACAGGAATAGACCAAGAGCCCACAGAGTTTTACTATAGAATATATTTTTTATGGAGGATAGAGTTTAAGGAAATATTTCTTAGGAACATCATTATCATCTTTGCCATAGTAATTTTTTTGGCAAGAGTAGTACATAGAAATGAATGAAATTGGTAAAACTTTTTTATGTGGATCAGCCCAGTTTCCTGTCATGATCATATAATTGTATCGGAGAAAAAACATCGGAGCAGCAGAAGTTAGTCAAATTTAATAAAACGTTTTATTAGTGTTAAAGTAGTTAAATAAGTGGCGCTACTAGCAGCAGAGTACATATGAATGTCCAAAAAATTCACAAATATGTTCACAAAGCAATCAAAATCTATTTTTTGACAAGTGTATCTAACTTACAAACCTATTTATATTCGATTAATAAGTTTTTTCTTTGTTGTCTTAGGTGATTTTTTTAATGACACTCCAGCCCTATTATGGTGTAAAAATATTTTACATACAATCATACATTAATATTTAACCTTTAGCTACACTAGCGCCATTTTTGACGAGTTTTTGAAACTGTTATCCACTTTATAGGTGGCTAATTTTTGAAGTTTGTTATCCCTACTACATTATAAATTTATATAAAAAGACAATAAATAATAAATAAATGAAAGACTTTAAATAAAAATTATTTACCTTTTGAAATCTTACATTAAGATTCAATATTGGCAAATGAAAAAAATGTTTTTTTTGAAGTGACAATTATATGAGTAACTATTTAATCGACACTTGTTTTTCTATAAGCCTTTATATATTTTCAACATATTCGTTATATTTCTATTTGACTAACTCCCAAAGACTTAAACGATCACACTCGACATGCACTTTTAACCTAACCGCAAACTTTCATACTCTATTAGAACCCCTTCAAGATTTTTTTTACATGGTAAAATATAGTCTATGTCCTTATCCATGCTTTAGCTTCTACATTTGTAGTAAATTTCATAAAAATTAATTCAGTGGTTAAAGCTTGGAAGAATAACAGACAAACAGAGTTTATTTAATATTAGTTCCTGTAAAGTTTCAAAATCATTTAAGTGGTTTGATGTGAAATATTAAAAAGGTTTATCCTTATCCCATTTTGGAATATCTCCTAGTCTATTAATATAAAAAGCTTAATTACTAAATAGGGTACGTTTTATCCTTAAGGCCGGATGCAGTTGTAGAGCGAGCTCGTGATTAAAAACTGTGTAACCTTTGTTTACAAACCACATGTTTAATTTGTATGAGATTCACGTATCTTTTTACTGTCGAACTTACACAATTTTATACACGGATACGATGGATCGACGTGTTTCTTGGATAGACATAATTGATGGATCTGAACGTAATATAGGCTACTTCTTGTCCCGAAAATATTGACAGTTTACGCAGAGTTAATAAATTATGTTTAACAACTCACCAGCGCCTGTATGTTTTTACATAGCTGTTTCTTGAAACCTGTTTTGTGTGAAACCGGGGTAAAATGTAGAGTATGTGTTTACTAAGGCAATCTATACCATCATCACAACTCATTAATGGCCCACTGCTGAGCCGTGTACCTCCTCAGAAAGAGGAGCGGGTTGCCAGACTTAACACACCTTTGAGAACTTTTCGGGAGCTCTCCAGTGCAGGTTTCCTCACGATGTTTTTACTTCACCGTTAAAGCAAGTGATATTTAATTGCTTAAAATATATTCGTCAATTGGTCTTATTATGCAAAAAATCAGTACAATGCCAGTTAGTAGCGGCTAAGGTGGGGTGTAGCGGTATCTAAGGATTATGTTTTTTGGTCATCAGTAGTTCGAAAAAGGGCAAGAAATATAAGGTAGGCCTTGATGGCACGGAACATCAATTTTCAAGAGTATTTATTGAACAAAGAATTTTGTGTGAGAAAAATATTTTTAGTTAATTTAGCTTTCACTTCTTATATTGTATAGCGCAGAAACATGTTTTTTAACAAAGCGTAATATATCAGTTATCAGTAGAAGTAAAGTTTGAATTGTTCGCCAATCCTTACAGCTGTGAGTCACGAGTAATTCCACGTCCTTGCGTGTTGAGTCGGCGGCGCGCGGCGCTGTTGCCTATAATTAGGCCTTCGAGCAAGGGCTACCGATAATTTGCTCGTTACAACTAGTGCTGCCTGTGTGTGCTACACGATACACGGAAATACGAGTATATATTGGATAAACGTGATATATTAACTGTTATAAACGATAGATATTTTTTATAGTTAACTGATTTCCGGAATATATATCTATGATGCCGTCATCTGAAAACAATCTGTTATTTTATTACCTTGGTTATAATAAATCAAAAGGATTTTAAAAGATCTACACCCGTATGCCAAGTGAAGTTAAATCGGAAAACGAAAAGTGGCTAAAATAACTTATCCGCCATCTTAGGCAAGAATAAAATCAGAGTTTTTATTTTACGTATTCTTCTCAACATTTGATTAACCCTTTTTATGATGCCTATATTATTAGGGTGCTTAAAAATAACAAGACAGCCATCTCGGGGTATCCGCCATATTGGATTAGAAATAACTCCAACCTAATTTTAGTGTAAGTTAATCGTATATTGTCATCCTATCTCAACATTTGATCTCAATTGTTTGAAAATAACACTCGATAATACATATTTTACTATGACGGTTAGCTGTCTAAATTATACGTAGATTATTATCCTTAAAACCTTGTGTTAAGGTGTAATCCCATCACTATAGCTACCGTAAGGCAATCAGGCTGCAGGCAAGCAGACCAACTGGACCGTGCCCACTACCTACCACACCACACACATCTGGACACCTCAAATTATTATTTTAAACCTTCAGATTTGCCGTTTTAATATATACTAACAATCCGCCCTCGCTTCGATTTGTAGTAAATTAATTAATATTACAAATAAACGAAGATATAATATTAGTAAAACAGACATGAAAACTATTAAAATGCTACGAAACAGTACGGTACGGTAATAAATGAAGAATACCATTGCATACTTGAAATGATTCTCGAGTACGAAATATTGTTTGAAATTTAATTTTGTTCTCATTTTATATTATCGTTAAAAGGAAAAAAGGACCCTTATAGCATCACTTCGTTATGCGTTAGTATATCAAGATTCCTCAAGCACTTCTTTTCTAAAAATGGAGAAACTCATGGAGGTATCAAGTTAAAACGAAAGCATTTAAAAGATCCGGCAAATATTTTATTCCAGTTGTTAATCTGACTGCGACGTATGTGGATGGCACAGTATGAGACGCAGTGGCGTAGCTAAGGGGGGAAGGCCCGCACCGGGTGTCACCCACTTAGGGGTGACACTCAATCGTGAACATCAGTAGTGCCACATATAAAAATTCATAAAACTGTAACAGATTACATACCCGGCACTAATAAAATAATAGATACAATAATAATATGTAGGCTTTGGCTAGTCAGTGGATTCACAGAAAACTGCCATGAACCTGACTAGCAACTGTGATGCAGTAAAATTCGAAGATAAAAACAACTACATGGGGAAATTCCTACAATATCCGCCCCGGCCATGCTGGCCACGCCACTGATGGCACAGAAGTTTTCCGACGGCAAAGTTTGTCCCTTAATATAAATTTCACGGAATCCTCGGTGAACAAGTTACACTCTCGCACTTGGCCGATTTTTTATTTCATTTCGTCGTTTTAAGGTCAGCTCGATCAGAAACCCGATATTGTGGCCACTTTATCAACATCCTCCTTAATGTAAAAAAAATATTGAGTACCTATCTATGTGGGTGCACTTTTTTTTATATCATTAGAATGAGAAGAAGTTAGTGGCCATTTTTTTTAAAACCTTTTTTTGTAAGTTGTGATATTCTGTCGAGATTTTATATAATAGGGAAAATATTATTCATATTGGGATTTATTTTGTCAGATATAGGTATATACTGGTTTTCGATCGCCTCATCAAATTCCATACCAAATTCTAAAGTGAGAACACTTCTTTCTTAGTTAGCAAAGAATCTTGTTTTTACACTTTTTGCTAAAATCATAATATTGAGATTTGCAGAATAAATCTTCAGCTAAAACAAATTACATCGTTCTAAAGCTGCTCTTCCATCAGAGATGTGCGAGGATGCGTAGCCGAGGAGTTTGTTAAGAATCAACAGAATGGTTTCATTTACATAGCCTCGCTTGGAGTGGGTCAAATTAAACGACTTTTTTGTGTGCAAATAGGTAGGTCTGAGACTCGGTCAACATCTATTTTTATACCTACAGAATATTTTTAATTTTTAAGGCAAAACAACGTTTGCTGTGACAGCTAGTATTGAATAAAATTCGCCTAAAAAAACTCCAAAGTTTAAGACTCAACACTGAATAGCGGAAGTGAGAACATTCCCGTTCACAACAGAACATCTAGTCACCGCAGTTATAACGCAAGTCAAGCCGCGGGCAAACTAGAGTTATAATATAAAATATAATATTTCAAAGCACTCGTGCAGGATGTAGTTATTAGCGTTTTGTTGGAACATTTAGCTCGTAAATGCAGTAAATTAGAAAACTGCTTGTTACTGACGAGAAGTGGTATTTTCTTTAAACGAGTATTACAAAATTGGCAGCTTTTCATTGTAACAATAGCAAGATTGTATTTGTTAACTATGTTTCAGTAATAAATAATAACGTAAAACCTGTTCGTTAGCAAAATTAAAAGGAAGCTACAAAATGGCCGCCTCCATATCCATGTTTTCAAACTAATACCTAACCCTCCCTCGCTTTAGGGATTGTTGGCTATTTTATAGTATTTGTAATGTGATCATATTATCCTTTTATATATCTTCAGTCTCTTCTGAGCACCAGTGATGGCCCAGTGGTTGAGTCTTCAAGTCTTACTCGGGAGGTCCGAGTTCGATCCTGGGCACACACCTCTGACTCTGAGTTATGTGTGTTTTAAGCAATTAAATATCACCTGCTTTAACGGTGAAGGAAAACATCGTGAGGAAACTTGCACTCCTGAGTTTCCTAAAAGTTCTCAAAGGTGTGTGAAGTCTGCCAACCCGCACTGGGCCAGCGTGGTGGACTATGGCCTAATACCCTCCTCATTCTGAGGAGGAGACCCGGTTCAGCAGTGGGCCATTGAAGGGTCGTGACGATGATATCTTCTGTTATCATAACAGATAGCTTCTACATTACATTCCACTCGCATGTGGGCCAGATCTATCCCTCCCTCTCCCATCCCATTACTGCTGCAATTCCAATGAACACCGGGTTCTTGCCCGGGGTCTATTGAAACCGCAGAAGTCTTCTCTTCGCTCCCCCTCCTCACTCTATCTTCGAGGCAGCAACGCATCGACAAAACAAGATACCCTCTAGTTTCGTCGATGTGTATGGGCGATGGTGGCCATTTTCCATCAGGTGGACCCTCTGCTCGTTTGTCCCTTAACTATCATAAAAAACTGTTTCTATACATGGTTAGTCAAGCACGTCGCCAAGGGTGGGAAGGTAGGCAACTGCCCCTCTCCAGAGAAAAAAAAGCCAAATTGTTAGAATTTTATTTAATTCACTCATCTTTACAAACTTTCTTTTGTATCATACAAAAACGTCAAGAACGTATAAAATGAAATATATCCCACAACTGAGGCGGATGGCCAGTTCTCTAGATGTTATCTATATCTATACTATTATATAAAGAGGAAAGATTTGATTGTATGTATGTTTGTTTGTTGCGAATAGGCTCGAAAAGTACTGAACTGATTTTGAAAATTCTTTGACCGATAGAAAGCTACATCCTTTCCGAGTAACATAGGCTATGTGGTGTTGCCATAAATATTCTAATTAAAAAGATATGGCCATTTAAGTGCGTGCCATAACCTGGTCATTTTGTAAATTGAAGGGTTTCTCAGGAACTACTAATCAGATTTTAATTTTTTTTTCACAGATAGTAAACTACACTATTCGTGAGTGACAAATGTGATTTAGTGTTGCCATATACATTTTTTAAATTAATAGAACATGGCCGTTTTGTTGCTACTAATCCGATTATAAAAATTCTTTCATTGAGAGAACTCTATAGTATTTCCGTCTCTCTTCCTCTTATATACTATCATTCTCTCTCATCCTCTCTATTTTTACTCCCTTTAATATTTATCTTCATCTCTGTTCAGAATGGTCAGTATTTTATCCAATTTTATTTTTGCTCTCTCCTCTCTCTTATATTATCTGTCGCCTTTCTTTTCTTTTTCTTTCTATCATTTTTCTTTTTATAACTTTTTCTCACTCTCTCTCTCTTTTTGCAAATAATGAAAAACTACAAAATTACAGAAAGACAAATTGAGGACATCAATTATAATATTGCTTCAAATACCCGGGGCGCAGCGAGGGCAGGCCGCTCGTATTTAATATATACATAGCTTTGAATCTTTCTTTACTCCATAATATTTTCCTTTAATACTAAGTCAAATTACATTAAACTTTTTGGGCGTGGCGCAAATGTCAAGGGGTGGGAAGGGGTAAGGGGTTAGGGTGAGCGGCTAATGGGGTCTAGTCACGAATCTTTTGTAGGCGCCTCCGTTAATGTTACCTTGGATTTATTTTACCAACGTTGGCGTTTCACTGCATAATGTTATGAAAAGCTTTCGATATTGTAAAGGATACAATAGCATCGATTTTATGATTATCATTATTAACTAGCGACCCGCTCCGGCTTCACGCGGTTTCTCTCCTCATACATATAAACTTATTTTCCTAGTAGAAATTTCGTAAATAATATATGTTTTTTTATTATACAATATATACAAATAAATTAAATAGGAGTGTCTGTTTGTAATATTAAAATAACTGCTTTTTACTAAGTGCATATGAATGTATACACGGTACATATACCAAAACAATTTTTTTTTAACTATTTTCGTCTGTTTGTTCCGGCTAATCTCTGAAATGGCTGGACCAATTTTGATGGGATTTTCACTGGCACATAGCTAATGTAACAAGGAATAACTTAGGCTATTTAACATCTCGCTACGACCCATAGGAGCGGTGCAACACGGGAACGAAGTCGCGCGATTCCGTTTTAAATATAAATAGCATAATATCGATGAAACACTAAATCTAGGATAATGGTTTGATCCTTTTTTATACTGTAACGTATATAAAAAAAATTTAAATAATTTTCATGTATTTGTAGCATAATAACTGTAGATCATCATCACCACATATCCCTCTCCATTTCTTATCGTTTTTTTTTTCGTATAAAAAAAGTAGAAATAATTCTGAGTCAAATCAAATGATACTTTTTTTATTTGTAATATTTTATTCCTTTCCTACTCTAGTCGTTCTAGCTTTGCTTGGCTAAAACATTTGACAATTACCTACTTTTTCCAGATACTTGATTTAAATTAAATTGGCATACGAACGGAATAACATGTCAACATAACGAATATTATTGATTTATTTTTAAACTTAAAAATTAATTTTCAGTAACTGACGGACACTCAGCTACTAACAGGCAGCATTGATGATGTCTTAGATTTAAATGGAGTCTGGTTTAAAGGAAATTATAATTAGTACTTCGTAAAATGTTTGTGAAATCCTGGAGTGGACATTTTCCTTTAAAAATGCTTACTTATTGTCATAAAAATATATAGTTTCAAAAAAGTGATCGTAAAAAAGTCGAATAGTTAGCTGATATGATAATTTTGGCAACGCTAGCTATCTGGGGTTAAAAACCAATTGTACTTAGTTATTAAAGTTTATCGTATGCACTGAATTTGCAACTTCCTGCAGTTGGGTGGGGTGGGGGTGGTGCCCCCGTACCAGGCGCGGCGTGACCCCATTATGCAACTGTTTACAGCCCGTTGCCATGGCACTGATTGTGGGGGTAGATATGTGGAAAAACCTATTTCGTTATTTCGTAATACAATTTTTTACGCAGACTAACAATATGACGGCTTGACTAGTATATTCTCCTTTAGACTAAGAGCTTCAGCGTTATTGCTAGAGTACTTACAATGAATGATTCTGTCGTGCAGGAGTATTAATTTTTTTTTAACGTTACTCAAAATAACTACTAAATTTTAAGTAATACATCATCATCACGACCCTTCAATCCACTCCACTGCTGAGCCGGGTCTCCTCCTTGAATGAGGAGGGTATTAGGCCATAGTCCACCACGCTGGCCCAGTGCGGGTTGGTAGACTTCACACACCTTTGAGAACTTTAGGGTACTCTCAGGAGTGCAGGTTTCCTCACGATGTTTTCCTTCACCTTTAAAGCATGTGATATATAATTGCTTAAAACACACATAACTCGGAGTCAGAGGTGTGTGCCCAGGATCGAACCTTGGACCTCCCGAGTAAGACTTGAAGTCTCAACCACTGGGCCATCACTGCTTTCTTTTTTTAATTTTGCTATCCCTTCTTCGGTTGATGTTTAACTGTTGTCCAACATTCAATTCTACCAAAATCATAATGATGATGATGATGATAAGACAATATTAGCAGGCACTTTAAACAGGTAGCCATTGAGATGGAAGTTAGAGACATAGAGGTAGGTTTACAAAGTTTTTAGGTACACTAGCAACACTGTCGATAACTTTATATTTATGAGTAGCTCCTGTGAGTACACCCCATTCAAAATGTTTTTGCGAACGAAGTCGCGGGTACTTAGGTAACTTTTATTAATTTGTTTAAAACAAAACGCAGTGTCTAGACATTTATAAGCTAGTTAATTTAATGGCAGTTTGACGAGTGATAATTTAAAGAATATTAACTTATCCTAGACGACTTTAAGTTTAAACCTTTTGATGATTGAGGATCACATGTGTCTTTGATTTTATAACTATACTAGCGGACCCGCGCGACTTCGTTCGCGTGTTGCTCCGCTCCTTTGGGTCGTAGCAAGATGTTAAATAGCCTAAGTTACTCCTTGTTACATCAACTATCTGCCAATGAAAGTCCCGTTCAAATCGGTCCAACCATTTCATAGATTAGCCGGCACAAACAGACAGACAAAAATTGTAAAAAAAAAAATTAAAAAAAATGTGGTTGTTGGTATATGTGGTGTGTGCGTGTTTACATCCATATGCACTTAGTATAAAGCGGTTATTTTAATATTACAAACAGACACTCCAATTTTATTTATTTGTATAGATGAATTACATTTTGAGTAAGTAGAACAGTGGAAGCAAAAGTTTATGTATCGTAAAGGAGCTTCTGGAGGAGATGAAGCTGCTCCTGCATCTCCCAGACACTGCTCGACTTCCCGGTATCTGTGTTATAGAATTGTATGTCATGTACGTGAAAGAGTTAGTAAGTTGGTGTTTGAGTCTTCCATGAGATCTAAATTAATATTATAATACTGAAGAGTATGTTTGAGCGCTCTAATTTATCGAAAAAGACTATAGATTATATTACATCACGCTACGACCAATAGGATTCACTCCTATCCTCAATCCATCAATGAAATTATAAATCTAATAAAATGTATATAACTTTCAGAAATGGAACCCTCATCATCAGACTACAGCGATGAAGAAGTAGGCGTGTTGGCCAGAGGTCAGAAGCTGTGGGTTCGGGGCGTTCGTGCGCATACCACTTGCGCGGATATTGTGCGAGCGTTGCAGGATGCGCCTGAAGGTAAACATTACATCACTATCATTATATATTATAATAGACAGTCCCACGCCTCGTCTGCCTGCCTGTCTGTTCGCGATAAACTCAAGTGAACGATTTTCATGCAAATCACTAATAGACAGATCGAGTCATGTTGAAGTTTTAGATGCTTAACCTCTTTTTGAACAGTGCGAAGCCGGGACAAATCACTAGTATACAATTTTATCTAATACTATATAGTAATGTTGATAATTTCTAAAGTTTAGGGCAATGGATTCACAATGTAGTGACTGAATTAATCTATACAAAAATTATAGGGGTAAAGTTTGTGAGATTGTAGGGGGGTAATCTCTGGATCTACTGAACCGATTTTGAAAATTCTTTTACCAGTAGAAAGCCATATTATTTGTGAGTGTCATAGACTATATATTAAGCTGAAACACTTTTTCGTGGTAGTCGGATTTGCAAAGTGAGTCGGAGAAAAAACGTTCGATGTGCTAGTATTAATATCTAGATGTAATTCAGCAGGTAGTCCCAGCGACCAAGGAGAGTGGGTGCTGGCGGAGCGGTGGCGTGGTGTGGAGAGGCCTTTACCACCAGACGTGCCAGTGCTACACGTCCTTGCTGCCTGGGGAGACGCCAGGCATGAGGTAATACCACGATATTATAGACAAAAATCACACAAACTCTTAGAAAAAAAGTCTGCATCAATTTTATTTTGACAATATCATTAGATGATTCCAGAGACACAGGTTAGACTACTTATTAAAGTTATTAGCAATTATCGTTAATTGAAAAGTAGAAAACATCAAACACGTAACAGTAGTAAGTCAACCTAAAAAACAAATATTAAACGTTTTGAGAGTTTTAAATAGTTTATTCACTGATTTCAATATGAAAATATATTTAATCGATAAACATTTTGCTTCATTTTAAGGTTCGACTCTCTCTACGTCGGTTATCGAGTGGCGGTGAGGATGACTCCGGTCGAGACAGCGACAGTGGTAGCAAAACACGATCAAGAAGACGAAGAAAAGGAGTAAGAGCTGCTACTCCACCACCAAGATCAAAGAGTGAACCAAAAGATGAATCAAAGGATGAAGATCCAGCAGCGAGACTGGTCTCTGTTATACAACATCAGAGCAAAACCATTCATCAACAGCTTGATAAGTTAAGGTGCTAACCACATTCTTACTTGTATATTTATTACCAACCAACCAAAAATTTCGAAAATTAATTTGCATAAATGCTTTTACAGAGAGCAGGAAAAACTAATCGACCATTTAGAAGACCAAACACACAAGAATCGCATGGAAAAACACGGTACCAATTATCTCCTCGAATCCTACCTTCGGGATTTGGGAAGATCTAGCGAACACAACGACAGTCAAGCGGGAAATAGTGATAGCGGCGTAGGAGTCGGCAGCGGGACACCTCCAAGGAGACACACAAAACACAAATCCAGACGAGAAAGGCATCTCATGAGAGAACATTACTTCACAAAAGAACTAACAGACATATGCCAAGTTAACTCTGAAAGACTGATGCAAACATCAAACGACACAGATTCTGACGCCTCAGCAGATGAACTATCCAGGTTAAGAGAGGAAATTGAATTATTGGAAAAATTAGCGATTATAAACAAAAGATTGCATCGTGAGGAAGAACTGGTTGTCAGACTGACGGCAAAAGTAAAACGGTATATGGATGAAAACAAAGCCAATAGCTGCGAAAATGTATCCCAAGTTACGATGCTCATAAACAAAATTGAAGAAGATTTGGCTCAGACAACAAAAGAGATGAACGACAATACCACAGAGTTAGAAAAAGCAGATCAAGAAATTGAATTCAGAATGAAGCTATTAGACGAATTAACACTAGAGTTGGAGAAAGAAGAATTGCAGAACACGATATTAGAGAGACAACTAAATGAAGCGTCTAACCGACAGCCAATAATACTCCAAGAGAGTTATATACCAGTTCTAGACCAAAACAACATTAATCAACCAGTATTCACATACAGTGGCAACGGCTACGTCCTAGACACACTTGTATGATAAAAACTTAACGTACCTTTTCCCAAAGATATGCTTTGAATACCATAGTTTGATGGAGTGATGTCTTTCCAAAATAAAATGGTCCCAAAAATTGTAAATCATAGTTATACGATCAATGGTGCTAAGTTAAATATATGTAGATATAGATATATATTTTTTCCGATACCAAAAATGTACAAAACCACCAATCTCAACATGTAAATTAATAAACACTAGTCAATTTGATGATTATATATGGTATCTTTATACGACTAATATTTGTACAGGGGAAACAGTGGTATTAAATGATACAGTTACATACGTTCTTTTACTTCATGGAACTTGTTACAGACTACTAAAATATGTAGAAGACTCATGTTGCCAGTAGCGTATGAGTTCAATTTTGCATTCTATTTAATTCCCATGTTCAGTTACTAAAATAACCCATGTCTCATTAAATAAAAAAAATACTTTAGATTTATTACGAGACCAAAAGAATTAAAGTTATATATAAACTACCCCCATTTTTATGTGGGAATCGTCTGCTAATAACAGTAGGTATTGTGCAAAATTCTGAAAGACGCGCTATTTTTATTTTACTTTAATGAATTTGGTAAAAAAGATTCATAAAATGTCGTACTCAGTAAGTTTAATTGGTAAACCGATCGTTGGTACCTACACCTCCCCATAATTCCGCATGTAGGTCAGACTTTCCCATCCTTCCTTTTTTTTGAACCTGCTAAAGCGCAGAATCCTTTTATTCATTCCTCCTCCTTCCAATATTTTTAGTACCTTCGGATGGACAATTTGCCAACCTTTAGTCGTTCCACCCTAAAAATTAAATTCAACCATGGTCAAATTCTTCATCCTAACAAGTGAGGTTTTTTAATCCTATTCAAACCATATACCCCAGTACAATATTATTCGTAATTTTTTTGTACATTATTACTCCATTATGATTAATGAAAATGTAACTTCAGTTCAATAGTTCATTTTAGTCATATTTGACGAACTTTTTTAAAAGTATTAAAAGTTTATTTAGAAAAAAAAGAAATGATCTCTTCAAAAGTGGATTTTGAATATAATTTTTCGAATTGAATTTAATATGCAGCAAAATGCTGAATTGTTTAATTTTTTTTGTAAAAAACGAATCTGGCAATACTAGTTATAAGTATATAACCGTACACATTAAGTCGATTAACCGAAACATGAATAATAGTCTAAAAATACGCGTTAGAATTCGGTTAACCGAATTAATGTAGTGCGTCCGTGTATAAAAATGTATATAAGAAATAAACAGTTTTTTAAAATACATGTGTTTAATTAAAAAATACATAAATTGAACAATTCATGAAAATACTTGTCGCTGCCTTGGCCAGTGCTTAGACTCCACATAATTACTATAATAAAAATTAAAAAAAATTATAATCAAAGTGATATTTTTGTACACTAATCAAGTCACTTGAATTGTTCTCGTTAGATGGCGCTGTTCTCAAAATAATTTTTTTCTCCTACATAACTTGACCAATTGTGATACATTTGGATGGTTTTTAACTATAGATGGATTGGGATAGATGGCGCTTTTATTGTGATGAAGATATTCTTCATTCCACTTCAGCTAAAAGAGAGTGAAATTTTTGACAGCAAATGATTTGGCTTCATTTTCTTCGTGATCTGATTAATTTATAAAATAAAACATTTAGTTATTCCTTTAAAAAAACTAGAAATTTAATGTAGAAGTCGCTGAACGTAACTACTACTTCTATTCAGTAGATGAACCAATATATAAGTATTTAGCTTAAAGGTACTGTACCATAGATATAAAGAATACTGATACTAACTTGATATAGTAATTGATGTCAATCTAAACACTGGCCAAGGCAAATCTTTGAAATTGTAAAAAAAGGAAGGTAGTTTTACAAATACCGCACTGAAATACACACAGATGTAATATGTTAGATGCTTGTTAGATTTGTGTTTTTCTATGCAGCTTTTAACATCTGTGTGTTCCTGCAATCTTGTGTCTACTCCGTGTCCATTGCCACCTGGAAGCAAAAAAAATACATTACAGAATATCCCAATTAAAATTTAAATGCTAATGTAACTCTATGTTTGTCTGTTACGCTTAACCCACTGAACCTTTATTTATTTATTTAAAATGCTTGAAGGGCTTAAAATATGTGATAGAGTGCATGTTGAGCTATGTGACTGTTTATATATTCGGGAGTTCATCATAATATATATATAGCAAAATATGTTGAAAACTAAAATGTGAAATTAAACCTAAATACACTTGGTAAGCTCCATCCAAGCAGAGACGGGACTAGTACTACTATACTTCCAATTTAATTCTTTGTATTACACAATTTTTTGTATTACAAATAATAAGAAAGAGAAAATGGAAACAGGTATGTCCATGTTCACCTTCAAATAATTTAAAGTCTGACTCATCTATATATATAAAAGGAGAAGCTGACTGACTGACATATCAACGCAGGGCCTAAACTATAAGGGTTAGAAACTTGAAATTTTGCACAGGGGTTCCTTTTATAACTGAGGGGTGCACTAAGGAAGGATTTTTGAAAATTCACCCCCTAAGGGGGTAAAATGGGAGCGCAAAGTTAGTATGAAACTTTGCCGTTTATGAAATTATTCAAATGAAGTTCAGTATGAAGGTTCTTCATTGGAACTCATGAAAGAGGGGTAAAATATTTTATCGAAAATAATCCCTTAAAAGGGGAGTGTAATGTTAGTAGGATTACATCATGAAATTATTAAATATGTCTACAGACGATCTCTAGGCTAATATAACTACCCTAATATCGCAAACGAAGTCGCTGGTAAAAGCTAGTTAGTTATAAAGATACAGTCTTAAGCATGTATTGTGGGTTTAATAAAGTCAGAAAAAGAAAAAATCAGACACTTCCAGGTCATTCCCAAAACTTGAAAAACTTAAAGAAAAGTCCAGAAAGTAGTTTTTATTATGTGCAACTTAAAACTTGGGTGTCATACTCAGGAGGTTCAAATTCGATCCTCGTACACACTGACTACTTTTTGGATTTATGTGTTTTAAGTATTTAAATATCGTTTATAGTTAAAGCTAAAGGAAAACATCGTGAGAAAACCTGCTCTTTTTATGAGAATTCTCTATAATGTACTCAGTCGGTGTGTAAAGTCGGTCAACCCAACGTGGGGAGAAGATCCTGATTCCTGCTCAGCAGTTCATGTAATATATAATCCAGTATTTGTTCTTTATCTTTTGCAATGTATTTGAAGTATTAGTTATATTTAGCAGAGGACACAACGACTCCGTGGCGCAACGGTAGCGCGTCTGACTCCAGATCAGAAGGTTGCGTGTTCAAATCACGTCGGGGTCAAACTATTTATTTTATAGATAATCTATAAAATAATATTTTTGACTTTTTTCTATACTTATATTTTCTTACTATAAAAACTTCAGAATGCCATCTTTATAAGATTTGGTTTCCTCCAAGATATTCGACGCATACAAACATAAGGACAGAACGATTCGAAACAATAACATAATTTTGTAATCAATAGGCTAGTTGACTAAATTGAAAACTTGGTTAATTATTTACTTTAATATTTTAATATTTTTTCTATATTTTTAAAAAGCGATTTAGATTTCCCTCAAAAACGCTGAATAGTGTCATGGCTTCTTGAATGACGTCACAGTCTGCGAAGTAACCTGCTCTGTTGTACGAAAACGTCAACAACAAAAATCCTGTTTTGCGTGGCGTGACGTAACACTTTCTGATCAGTGTTCGCTGTCACGTGACGTAATGCGTATTTTTTTCGAATTTATTTTCTAAAAATATAAATAATGTTTAACTTTTATGAGAAATAGTCTGGTTTTTTCTTATCTACGTCTCTACATTTATAAGCAATTTGTTATTAATGAACAAGTCTATTATAAAATCACCTAGCGATGTAATTTGACTATTTTCGAAACACACAGTTTTGTAAGACTCACAATTATTAACATAAAGACGATAACATATCTCAATAATTCATCAACTCTATTAGTATACAAACACAACAACACAAACTAGAGTCTGAACGCGTTCCTAATTGACAGATTATCTTTTATCAAGAGGTCAACTGTCAATTACGGAAGACCCGAGCTATCATTTGTGGACTCAACGTCATACAATGAAGTACATATACATCTTTTTAAGCTCTCTTACGGGAATTCTATGTCTAGATTTAAACTTTTTAGACCCAGCAAAATTACAAACGAAAACACCACCCGAGCAACAGCAACAGGTCGCAAATGGAATAATAAACCAGTATCTCAGTTCAGTGACAGTGAATGTGAACCCAATGTTATTCAATAATCATAAAGATACGTTTTCTCTTCGCACTGTTAATGGACAACTTCAAATTCGAGCCAGTTCAGGTGTAGCAGCGTTGTGGGGCTTTAATTACTATCTAAAGAAGTACTGTAAGAGTCAAATTGCGTGGCAAGTCCAACGTGTGGAAATACCGGACCCATTGCCGGAGGTCGACGAAACAGTAATAGCTAACGATAGATTTCGTTATTACCAAAACGTATGTACGGCATCCTATAGTTTTGTCTGGTGGGATGTTGGTCAATGGAAGAAACATGTGGAATGGATGGCTTTTAATGGATTTAACTTAATCTTAGCTCCCGTGGCTCAAGAAGCGGCTTGGGCTAAAATTTACAAACGATTGGGCATGTCCGATGATGAGATTAATGAACACTTTACAGGACCTGCATTTCTTGCCTGGCTACGAATGGGAAATGTTCACGGATGGGGAGGTCCATTACCCAAATCATGGCACACACAGCAAAAACAAATCCAAGATAATGTCCTGGATTACATGTTTCATCTTGGTATGGTGCCGGTTTTACCAGCTTTTAACGGACACGTACCGAGAGCACTTGAAAGAATTTTTCCTAACATTAGTTATTACCACGTGAATAATTGGAACAAGTTCAATGACGAGTATTGCTGTAATTTATTTATAGATCCAAAAGATACAACACCATTTAAAACTATCGGTAAAATGTTCCTAACTGAAATTACTGCGGAGACGGGCACTGGTCATATATATACAGCGGATCCTTTCAATGAAATTAAAATTGAGCCGTGGTCGACATCCCTGGTGGTAGAAACTGCCAAAACTATATACTCAACTTTAACCGCATTTGACAAAGATGCTGTATGGCTTCTCCAAAACTGGATGTTTGTTCACAACCCTATATTGTGGCCCCTCAAGAGAGTAGAAGCGTTTATAACATCTGTTCCTAATGGGAGAATGCTCTTCCTCGATTTACAATCAGAGCAATGGCCACAATATGACTTATACAAAATGTACTACGGCCAACCTTTCATTTGGTGCATGTTACACAATTTCGGCGGCACCCTTGGAATGTTTGGGAATATGGTGACAATCAATAAGGATGTGTACGAAACAAGGAATCGAATAAATAGCACAATGATTGGAATCGGCCTCACTCCCGAAGGAATTAACCAAAATTATGTGGTTTACGATTTGATGTCAGAATCCGGATGGCGTCAGGAACCTGTGAAAGATTTAGATGCTTGGGTCAGCGATTACGCTGAACGAAGATACGGATGTAACGTAACTTCTAGAGCTTGGAGGTATTTATTAAAGAGTGTATACAGCTTTAATGGACTTAATAAAATTCGTGGTAAATATGTAGTTACACGTCGTCCTAGTTTTAACATAAAACCTTGGGCGTGGTATAAAAGCCATGATTTGTTTGAGGCATTAAAAACGTTTATCTTTATCGAGGACGGCGTTTGCAATTCGGATGGTTTCCGACACGACTTAGTCGACGTGACCAGACAAGCATTGCAATATAGAGCTGAACAGCTATACATGAACTTAAAAGTAGATAGATTCTCAAACAGTATGGTATTTAACTTCTCAATAAACCGTTTTCTAGACGCAATGAACGACATGGAATTATTATTAGCATCAAATAATGATTTTACAATAGTAAATTGGTTACAAAATGCAAAATCTCTTGCATCAACATCAGAAGTGAAATACTTGTACGAAATGAATGCTCGTAATCAGATTACTTTATGGGGGCCGAATGGTGAAATTACAGATTACGCTTGCAAACAATGGGCCGAGTTGTTTCACTATTATTATACACCAAGATGGACTATGTTTCTACGAATGGCATTAGATGCAAAGACAAGAAATGAGTTATTTGACGAGAGAAGTGCTCAGCGCGTCATAAGATCGTCTGTAGAAGAAAAATTTCTCACTGTAGACATTCAAACACTACCAAGTAATGATCTTAAGTTATTAGCATTGAACTTATATGAAAAATGGGCGTATATATCTGATCTTGATGATTTGCCTGAAACCATTATAATGCCAGATAAAAACAAAAGAACAACTTTGGTTGATGTGGACATGGATAACGAAGATTTGGGAGAATTTACGCCTTCTGTTACATTAATACACCCCACAACTTCTAATTAGTGTTGACTTTCCTAGTATACCGTACAAGTAAGTTATATCTACAAATAATGTAATTAGAATCTGATTTTATAATATTATTAGGACATTGGTTCTGACCTGGATTTTATTAGTATAACAAACCTGTATATGACTTGACTATGTTTTGTCATTAAATTATTAACCATTACCTGTGGTGCTGCCGGGTCTCTTTCGTCCCCCGCATCAGCTGCTGCATCTCCAGTAGCAGTTCCACCGCCACGTCTCTCTTCACCCTCAACAAGGGACAAGTAACGAGTTAGCTCTGCTTCTTCACATACATTTAGAGGTGTTTTGGGTCCCACAATTGCGATGGACACATTCTATAGACAGCAAAAAAAGATTACTAATAATACTAATATTCTTGTAAAGCTGCTCCAATAGTGATTTTGTCCAACCTACCTTAGTATTAAGATCAACTTCATTAGGCAATGTATCCCTCAAAGCTCGTAAACCATGAGCTACCAAGTCATTGAGGTCACAATCAGCAAATGTAGTGAGATGCTTCTCTAGGTAAGTTCTTGCAGACTGAGATCTAGCACCGATGGCCATAGCGCGGCAGTCGAAGAAATTAGCTGATGGACATGTTTGGTAGATGTGGGGACCTTGATCCTGAAATCATTGTTTAGTACATTTATATGCTTATAGTTGACTAAACCTAACAATAATAACTTGAGCTCTCATTATTAGTTAATATGTAATGAATAAAATATATTGTATTTAATATTCATCTTATTTGTTCACCTTAGTTATGACAATTTTGAAACATAAAGCAAAAAACAAACAGTAACAGTAGTGAAAATTACAATTCAGTCTTATTCAACTATAAATACTAATATAATTTTAACTAGCCAAATTTAATTAAGCTTGTGATGTATTTCAACATTATTATTTATTTATTTTAGTTTATTACGGCACAAAAGTTTACAATATATCTTAATTATATTTAAAAGTAAAAGTATACATAAAATCATGCTGCCAATCACTAATAGTAAGTTAAATGTAAACGAGTAAATATCAATACACACATACATTTTCAAAAAATTAGAAATTAGATAAAGAAATATTAACACACACAGAAAACCATATAAACAACTTAAAATCTATTTAAGTAACAAAGGTAACTAAAATTATGTTACATTTATCAAAACAATTTGGAACATAGTATACACTCTAACATTTTGGGCATACTGTGTTCTAACTTTAGGTATAAAAAAATAAAACTACCTACGTCTACACATCCTATGACGAGCTAGTATTTTTCTGGGACAATTATACAAATTTTTACCCATGAATCCAGGAGTGTCAATTTTATTTCTCAATATTTTATAAAAGAATATCATATCATGTATTTGCCGATGAGTGTGAAGAGTTTGTATAACGCTACTATCAAATCCACATACTCAAAGAGCGGAATCTCAAATGTTTAATAAGTTTGGTTTGTAATCTCTCTAATGCACTAATATAAATGTTATATTTGGGACTCCTTATTACAGAACAATATTCTATAATCGAATAAATCAGCAAATTAAATAATATCAAAAGTGTTCTGAAATCTTCAAATTTAGCATTAACCCTTAAAACAAAAATTGTATACTTTGTTTTATGGTATAGTTTGTTTTATTACTTTTTAACAATCTTATTCTATGGGTTGGATTCTTATTTTCTAAGTTCAGCTCTACTTGGTTTAAAATATAATATAGATTATATATAATAAATATAGATTTCCATACTCACATCATAACCAGCGACCAATAAACCAACACCCAGAGGCCGTTTGTCATATCTCTGAGTGCAGATTTGCATTTTGTTACCGACTAATGCAATAAGTCTTCCAACAGGCATGGGAGCATCATGTGAGTAGCGATGATTCAAGCATTCAGTACGCATGAAACGACTGAAAAAGTCAAAATCATGTGTTAGTATTGATTGTGACATAAATTATAAAAGTTACTGTAAACACAATTAAGTAATATCCTTTAAGTTGATTGTACAAGATTTTTTTTATAAAAATTCTGTATTTAAACACCTCTTGTCAAGTAGGTTAAATGTATTATTAGTTCCATAGATTTTATTTAAAAAAAAATATAATTTATTGGTTACAACATTAGTAATTTTAATTTTTGGTCTTTCAAACTTCAAGAGAAATAACAATTTTATAAATTGTCTTTTTTTTTATGCGTCTTCTGCTGTTAAAAGTCTCAAATCAAAAAAAAAGTTGCTTAAATTTATTTAAAACTATAAGAGCTATAGAAAAAAATATATTTAAAAAGTAAAAAATGCATGCAATTTCAATGTTCAAAAATCATCAAAAATTAGGTGTTAGAGTCCAAAATACACTTTTTACCTCAGCATCCTAGCATCAGCTGTCAATCCGGAGATAGAAATGCCAATATGCTCATCAATAGGGATAATCTTCTTCTGATACGCTGATAATTCACTAACTGCTCTCTTCAGTGCTATCAATACAGCAAACTGCTTATTCTTTAAGGCTACTGTTGCCGAACCTAATTTCACAGCTTCCATGGCATATTCCACTTGGTGGAGACGGCCTTGGGGGCTCCATACCGTGACATCACTGTCATACTGATTGCGGAACTAAAACAACAAAAGGATATCTTATGTTTAAGTTATTTTACTGACAATTGGATTATTTGTATTTTTTATTTACGGTCCCTCAGAAATGCCTGCAAAATAGAGGGTAACAGTTAGATTATCTCGATACGACACAAAAAGAAAACGGAAGACCACATGTAAAGTGGTCCAATGATATTCTAAAAAAAGGATAGCAAGTGTCTTTTAGGGGTTGTGTAAAAATTAAATCCTGGATCTGACGGATAGATTAGAAGTTCACTATGTAAATACTATAGATATTTTACAAACTTCATAGTTGAGGATTGTTTATATCTCTATTAGGTTACTCAGATTTTATAAAAATAACGAAGGTCTGAGCGTCGCAGGATCTGGGACTATTAATTTTAATTGTTGGTTACTTTTTTTAAACATTATTGTTGGAAGTAAATGACCAAGCATATTTTGAAAATCTTTTTAACATTGACTGAATTAAAATATTGACATTGACTACTTAGTAATAGATTAATAGTAATTGTTTTACTTACCATTGTTTAAAGTTTAATAAAATACAGATTTTAACTAAAATCTATCTCCGGCACTTTTCTGCTTGGACGCGATGATTTTACAAAGTTGTAATGTCACTTTGACATTGATGTGATCAGTGGTACCAACTCTCAAATATATTTATTCCTAAAGTTTGTGTCAAAAACCCCTAAAATCGCTTTAATTATTTAGTTGTCTAAAAAATATATAAATATAAATTCATAATGATTTAGAAATAATATATTGTAATATGTTTCAAAAGTCTTTTTATTATAAATTATTTAATACATAAAATATTTCGTCTTCATCTGAAGATTCAGATTTTTTGAAATTATTAAGCATCATTAACACATTTCTTTTCGACACACAGTATAAAACAAAATAGAAATAACAATCGTCGTAAGAATATTCTTAATCTATTTTTTTGGCGGTATCCTATCTGACATAAGCTAATATCAAACATACGTTCAAGTTTACAAAAATACTATACACAACAATAATTGCCATATGCACTAAAATGACCGCCAGTAGCGCCAATATTGCCGCCAGTCACCACAGAGTGCTTGTAGAATTACGTACTAGATGTCGTTATAAGTCGCTAGGTCAAGAAATAAATATTAATATTATTATTAATAAATAAATTTAAAAATATTAGAGTCAAAAAATCCCTGAAAATACCCCTAAAAATTTCAGACCCCTAAAAAATCCCATCTCACTTATTTACCCCCTAAATCTGGGGGAAAACCCCTAAGTTGGTAACCGTGGATGTGATGCATTACAGCTTTGCTCTATACTAGGGATGATGATTTGAGATCGAATAATCGATTTTTCACACCAAAAACATCGATCTTTAAATCGATTCAGTGATTCGATATTTCACCCTAGAGAATCGAAATTTGCTATCAAAATTCTGTTATTTTGTTAAAAATTAACTGATCGACTGCAGATTTTGTAAAATGAGTTTTGGCGACGATGAACTTTTTTAGGGACTTAAAAATAAAAATGAAATAAAATAAAAATATGTTTATTTCGTTTCCTTATATTACGATTTTTAAGGAATCGATCTTTTTGGTCTCGATTTTTCAGGTTTGGATTAAAAAATCGATCATTTCTTAAAAGAGTCACAATCCCTACTCTATAATTTTATGTAATTAGTCTTGGGCCTAGTCGGTCACCAATAAGAGCGCTCTTTTTAGTTCGAAATCCGTGCTTATTAAGCCTAATCTCTCTAAATTCATAAATTAGTGTTGGGTAATTCGCGAACGACCTAGTTCAAAATAGCGCTTCTTTAGGTGAACTATACGAACTAGTTCGTCGACGATCTCGTTTTTAGTTCTTATATTTTTTTTAAATCGAATTATTTACTTCTAGGGATGGTTATGTTTTATTCATACTTGACTACTACTTTTCTATAAAAATAAATGTGTAATAAATAAAAATAGTTGAACTTATATCTAATAAAAAATCGATATATACTTATATATTTAAGAGTTTTTAGTGCTTGATGCTGTGAGCTTTACTTACCCCTCTATTCTAGGATCTAGGGGATGCGTAAATACATTTTCCACCACGCGAGCGAGCCACACCTCATTGATTCCTATGCGACCGCTCTGCTTTCGCGCGCTTCCTGTTGGTCTAAATAGTAGACGTTATGGATTTAATTACATATGATGCAATAATTATGCATACAATATGCGTGAAACGAAATGAAACGAGACGAGACGAAACGGAACGGAACGGAAAGAACCAACAAATACTCATATTCGCATTTTTCACATGACTATGAACGGCAGAAGATGGATCTTCATACATAAATCCAAAGTTTCAGTCTATATCTAAAAAGCGGCCTGCCCTCGCTTCGCTCCGGGTATTTGAAACGAAGTGAAAAGACACTAATCACTCTGAATACATAAAAATATAAATTAAAGAGAGAGAAAAGAGAGAGGATGAGAGACAATGATAGTATTATAAGACGAAGAGAGACGGAAATACTATATACTTCTCTCAGTGAAAGAATTTTTAAATCGGATCAGTAGCAACAAAATGACCATATTCTATTATTTAAAAAATGTACATGGCAACACTAAATCACCTTTGTCACTCAAGTATTTTGTAGTTTTCTAACAGTGGAAGAATTTTTAAAATTGGATCAGTAGCAACAAAATGGCCATATTCTATTATTTAAAAAATGTACATGGCAACACTAAATCACCTTTGTTACTCAAGTATTTTGTAGTTTTCTAACAGTGGAAGAATTTTTAAAATTGGATCAGTAGCAACAAAATGGCCATATTCTATTATTTAAAAAATGTACATGGCAACACTAAATCACCTTTGTTACTCAAGTATTTTGTAGTTTTCTAACAGTGGAAGATTTTTTAAAATTGGATCAGTAGCAACAAAATGGCCATATTCTATTATTTAAAAAATGTACATGGCAACACTAAATCACCTTTGTTACTCAAGTATTTTGTAGTTTTCTAACAGTGGAAGATTTTTTAAAATTGGATCAGTAGCAACAAAATGGCCATATTCCATTATTTAAAAAATGTACATGGCAACACTAAATCACCTTTGTCACTCAAGTATTTTGTAGTTTTCTAACAGTGGAAGAATTTTTAAAATTGGATCAGTAGCAACAAAATGGCCATATTCTATTATTTAAAAAATGTACATGGCAACACTAAATCACCTTTGTCACTCAAGTATTTTGTAGTTTTCTAACAGTGGAAGAATTTTTAAAATTGGATCAGTAGCAACAAAATGGCCATATTCTATTATTTAAAAAATGTACATGGCAACACTAAATCACCTTTGTTACTCAAGTATTTTGTAGTTTTCTAACAGTGGAAGATTTTTTAAAATTGGATCAGTAGCAACAAAATGGCCATATTCTATTATTTAAAAAATGTACATGGCAACACTAAATCACCTTTGTTACTCAAGTATTTTGTAGTTTTCTAACAGTGGAAGATTTTTTAAAATTGGATCAGTAGCAACAAAATGGCCATATTCTATTATTTAAAAAATGTACATGGCAACACTAAATCACCTTTGTCACTCAAGTATTTTGTAGTTTTCTAACAGTGGAAGAATTTTTAAAATTGGATCAGTAGCAACAAAATGACCATATTCTATTATTTAAAAAATGTACATGGCAACACTAAATCACCTTTGTTACTCAAGTATTTTGTAGTTTTCTAACAGTGGAAGATTTTTTAAAATTGGATCAGTAGCAACAAAATGGCCATATTCTATTATTTAAAAAATGTACATGGCAACACTAAATCACCTTTGTCACTCAAGTATTTTGTAGTTTTCTAACAGTGGAAGATTTTTTAAAATTGGATCAGTAGCAACAAAATGGCCATATTCCATTATTTAAAAAATGTACATGGCAACACTAAATCACCTTTGTTACTCAAGTATTGTGTAGTTTTCAAACAGTGGAAGAATTTTTAAAATTGGATCAGTAGCAACAAAATGGCCATATTCTATTATTTAAAAAATGTACATGGCAACACTAAATCACCTTTGTTACTCAAGTATTGTGTAGTTTTCAAACAGTGGAAGAATTTTTAAAATTGGATCAGTAGCAACAAAATGGCCATATTCTATTATTTAAAAAATGTACATGGCAACACTAAATCACCTTTGTCACTCAAGTATTTTGTAGTTTTCTAACAGTGGAAGAATTTTTAAAATTGGATCAGTAGCAACAAAATGACCATATTCTATTATTTAAAAAATGTACATGGTAACACTAAATCACCTTTGTTACTCAAGTATTGTGTAGTTTTCAAACAGTGGAAGAATTTTTAAAATTGGATCAGTAGCAACAAAATGGCCATATTTTATTATTTAAAAAATGTACATGGCAACACTAAATCACCTTTGTCACTCAAGTATTTTGTAGTTTTCTAACAGTGGAAGATTTTTTAAAATTGGATCAGTAGCAACAAAATGGCCATATTCTATTATTTAAAAAATGTACATGGCAACACTAAATCACCTTTGTCACTCAAGTATTTTGTAGTTTTCTAACAGTGGAAGAATTTTTAAAATTGGATCAGTAGCAACAAAATGGCCATATTCTATTATTTAAAAAATGTACATGGCAACACTAAATCACTTTTGTCCCTCACGAATAGTGTAGTTTTCTAACAGTCAACTAATTTTTAAAATCGGATTAGAAACAACAAAATGGCCATATTCTATTAATTAAAAAATGTATATGGCAACACTAATTCACTTTTGTCCCTCACGAATAGTGTAGTTTTCTATTTGTGAAAAAATTTTTTAAATCGGATTTGTAGTTCCTGAAAAACTCTTCAATTTACAAAATGACCACGTTATGGCACTTAAATGGCCATATCTTTTTAATAAGAGTATTTATGGCAACACCACATAGCCTATGTTACCCGGAAAGGATGTAGCTTCCTATTGGTGAAAGAATTTTCAAAATCGGATCAGTACTTTTCGAGCCTGTTCGCAACAAACAAACGTACAAACAAACAAATCTTTCCTCTTTATATAATAGTATAGATATAGATAAATACTCTATTTGCTTTTCCAATCTAATAGACGAAACGGTTAATTAACATTTCAGCAGTTTACACTACAAACTATATATCAAAGCGTAAACATTTTCATTAATATAGAAGCATTTCAAAACATCGCCAATGTTTTCATTCACAACAATACACAATACGGGAATATTTATATTTAACACTAATGATATACTGGGAATCTTCTGTCCTTTTCTATTTCATAAAGATGGCTCTAAACTTACTGCGTTTCCATCATAAATGAGCATGGATTGGTAGTGAGGAATGTGTTTGTTAAGAGCCAATAGAATCGCTTCATTTACCTAGCCTCCGCCAATGTATCAAATAAAACGGATATGCTAGAAACGTAGCCTTAATATTCACTCTTGAAATCTCATCTATGTGAGCGCATAACATCAAAACGATTGGAGCAAATCGGATAATTCCTTTTTTGTTGTGTTATTTATTATCAGGACAGAGTTTGTATATAAGAAAAAGTGAGTGAGACAGAAGATAGTTAAGGAGCCATTCATTTATTACGTAAGACTATTTTCGCTAGGTTTTGACCCGCTCCCTCCCTATTATAAGAAAAAATAAGAATAGTCCGATCTCCTCCCTCTTTCATATTTATTAAGTAATAATTTAAAGAAAAAAATTAATACACGTTTGGTTTGTTTTAATAACAAACAAATGTCGACTCCACAAACGAGGAAATAAATTAATGGCCCCCAATGAGAATGTTGTCGACAATTTTTTTTTTTTTTGGTACATTACAAGCAAACGAGCAGATGGTCCACCTGATGGTAAGTGGCCACCATCACCCATGGACATCGACAAAACAAAAGATACCCTCTTGTTTTGTCGATGCATTGCATCCTCGAGGATAGAGTGGGGACGGGAAGAGAAGAAAAATACGGGAATAAATTATTTATAGTGTTCAGAACACACCATAATTTTTTCAAATTTAAAAAAAAATATTCAATACCTTAAATAAATTAATTAATGCGCCGTACTCGCTTTTGACGCAACGCGCGCATCCTAAAAATGTCACGCGCAGACCTATTTTCAGCGTTAAATTAAAATTATAAATAATGGAGATAGAGTTCCGGGAGTTAAGAGTTTTTTTATTGGAAATTTCCTCCTCTTTCAGAATCTTTTTTTGAAATTTCTTAAATATTAATAGTTTATTAAATATTGGCAAAAAACGAAATGCCATTTTTTTTCATCTTTAATTGTTTATAACTTTTGCAATTTTTTATGTGCTAATACACGCTTTTGGCACATTTTTCTAGACGTAATTCCGGATCCAATGCTAGCTGCTAGCTATCGCACATAATTTTAAGAGCAGTATCTCTATTTTGTACCATTTTCAACTAGCATTGTAGAATCGGAAATAGTGTATTCATAGTTGTGGGTGGCATACTACGAATGCCTAAATGAGTGAGTAAAGTATTTGAATACACCTCAGCGAAACGAGAATAAAATTGATATCAATAATTTTAGGTTAGGTGAATTTTATCAAGGTCAGTAATTTATTTTGCTGTTCACCTCAAATGATATAAATCTAAGATATAGGTAGACAAATATCTGGGACGTTCTAAGAAACGAATATTATATGAAAACAAAGCAATTAATAACCAAGAGCAGTAATTAGTATAGTAAATAATGGCGCCCGTCCGACGTAACCCTACGCTGATCTTATATCATGAAGAAATAAGGGGTTAGATGTTTGGCACCATGCGTAATAAAACATCATTAAACTTATATATAAAATACTAGAGTCACAATGTTAGTTACCATACTCCTCCGAAACGGCTCGACCGATTTTTATGAAATTTTATATGCATATCGGGTAGGTCTGAGAATCGATCAACATCAATTTTTTATACCCTAAGTGATAAGGGTGTCAAAACAACGTTTGCTGGGTCAGCTAGTAACTCATAATACACAACAGTGTACTTTAAATTTTTTTGAAATTTTGTAAACATAGTTCAATCCACGACGTCGCACGGCCCGCTCTAGTAGGCGTGTCATGTGCTGTCATGGATTAAACTGTCTATACAGTATACATTTTTAAAAAGTAGATAAAGCACACTGCAAAAATCTGTCAAGTAAGTCATAAATGTTATTTTGATGATAATTTATTACTAAAATGAAGAACTTCATAATTATTGAAAATATATTGGATTACAAATGGAACGAAATGAAGCGAAGTCTTTTCTTTGTCGCACATCAAAAAAGTGTAATTCACTACTCCCTCCTTTCTATAAACTGGGGTCCTTCAAACGAGGCGTGAAGAGGCATCTTGCGTGTAGGTAGGGCGGAGGAGGCTAGTGCAGTTCGCATTCTGCAACTTTATTGGCCGCCCTCGTGTTTGGACTCTACTGCCGCTTACCATCAGGTGGAGTAGAGTCATCTGCCAGTTAAATTAAAAAAAAAAATAATAACGATAACTGTAGCCATTTTAACGAAATACCTAAATTTATCCGTATTTCTTGGTATTGTCTTGATTTTTTTAAATACTGTACATTAATCTGGGCTATGAAGTTTTATTTTATTTTAATACGAGCTGCCTGCCCTCGCTTCGCTCCGGGTATTTAAAGCAATATTATAATCAATGTCCTCAATTAGTCATTCTGTAATTTTGTAGTTTTCCATTATTTGCAAAAAAAGAGAGAGTGAGAAAAGTTAGAGAAAGAAAAATGATAGAAAGAAAAAGAAAAACGACAGATAATATAAAAGGAGAGAGCAAAAATAAAATTGGATAAATAAAGGAGAGAGAGAGATATATATTACCGAAAGAAAGAAACCGAATAGAGACTAACCATTCTGAACAGAGATGAAGATAAATATTAAAGAGAGAAAAAAGAGAGAGGATGAGTGAGAATGATAGTATATAAGAGGAAGAGAGACGGAAATACTATAGACTTCTCTCAGTGAAAGAATTTTTAAATTTAGTAGCAACAAAACGGCCATGTTCTATTAATTAAAAAAATGTATATAGCAACACTAAAACATCTATGTCGCTCACGAAAAGTGTAGTTTTCTATCAGCGAAAGGATTTCATATAATCGGATTAGTAACAACGAAATGGCCATATTCTATTAATTAAAAAATGCATATGGCAACACTAAATCATCTATGTCACTCACAAAAACTGTAGTTTTCTATTAGTGAAAAAAAAATTAAAATCGGATTATTAGTTCCTAAGAAACCCTTCAATTTACAAAATGACCAGGTTATGGCACTTAAATGGCCATATCTTTTTAATTAGAATATTTATGGCAACACCACATAGCCTATGTTACCCGGAAAGGATGTAGCTTTCTATCGGTGAAAGAATTTTCAAAATCGGTTCAGTACTTTTCGAGCCTATTCGCAACAAACAAACAAACATACAAATATACAAACATACAAACAATCAAATCTTTCCTCTTTATATAATAGTGTAGATGATTTCATAGATAGATAGCAGGATCTTTGGAGTAAGGAGGGTGCTAGGTCTTGTCCTCCACGCTGGCCTCGTGCGGGTTGGCAGTCTTCACACATCTTTGAGAATTCTAGGGAACTCTCAGGAGTGCAGGTTTCGTCACGATGTTAAAATAGTCTTAACCACTGTGCTATCACTGCTGTAATGTATTAACTATCGCCTAAAAATCAGGTTTCCGATTTTGTGTCTTTCTAGTTTGTTTGTTTGCTTGAACGCGCTAATCTCAGGAACTACTGGTCTGATTTGAAAAATTCTCTCAGTGTTAGATAGCCCATTTATCGAGGAAGGCTATAGGATATATAATATCACGCTAAGACCCATAGGAGAAGATGATAACGGGTTTGAAGTCGCAAGGGTCGACTAGTAAAAAAAACTAAATTACTAAATCGATACCTCAAAATAATTTTTTAATAAGATTTATTTATGTGTTGGGGCCATATTGTAAGAGGTATTTTAATCCCAATTAATGACTACGAATAGCAGAAGAAATAGAAACAAATTATTACTTTGTTTACAGAAACTATCGAAGAAGTTAAGCTTCCAAGTTAGATTCCATTTAGCATAATTTGTCTCGCTTGGTACGAGTGTGCGCACACTACAGACAAACACAAGGTCCTTCAGTATTCATAAGCTTTAGTCATTTAATATTAAGTTGAAAAAAATTGCTAAAAACTTCATTTTAAGATAGCAAATAATTTTATCAAGATTTCCTCTGTAGACTTATCAACACCGTTGATAACTTTATATTCGCGGGTAGTACCTTTTATTTTATTCCAAGACTGTATGTAATCTCTGTTCCGCTAGACTAGATAGACCTAGCTGTGCTTTTGTGTGGTGTCGTGATGCTGGGTCTCCATTAGTAAGATTTGGAGTAAGTGTTTAATATTCGATTTGTGTGTTACTGTGCGGTATTGGTCCCATGTAGATAACATTTTGGAATCAATTCGTTATGTTCAAAAATACGTAGACCCTCTAGGGTCTTCTAGCAAGGGCTATAATCCTCCTATAATATATATAGAACATGAAGTATGTGGAAATGTTATGACCTCAAGAAATGCCATTTTGTTATCAAGCTTAGATTTCGGACGAGGCACATGTTTAATTTGCCGCATGATACTGACCATGTTCGCTATGATATAGAAATGGTTTAAAGACAGGTTAAAAAATTAATACACTTGTGAGGAAACGGGTTAGAATACTAATCCCCTCTACCACTAGTAGTAGTAGTAGTAGTAGTTTAGTGAGTGGGTCCTACAAAACTTTCGGCTGAAAATTATTAGTTTACATTTGTATTGTCTTCTGAATTAAGAGGAAATCAGTCGACACTTTTTTTCATACAAACGTAGTCCCCTGTTTCCTCCTATGATAATGAAGTTACAGAAGAAGAAAAAATACCATGCGATATATACGTACCTCTGTCATGACTGTATGTTTTGTTTTGTTTTTATTATTTGATTAATGTAATAGAAAAAAAAACTTTTAAAATTGAAAAAACTTTTTTAATTACATTTGCAAACATCCAGTTATTACAAACATAAACCAAAAAAGCAAAACGTACGGGCATAGCTCAGACCCTGTACTGCATTTTAACGAAATAAATATTAAAATCGGTCCAGATTTCTAGGAGGAAACAGGGGAACGACGGGGACACGAAAGGTCGATTTTCTTAATGTTACGTAGGTACAATCAGTTCGAGCTGTAGTTCTCTCTATCACACGGTAAGGGGTAAGCTCGGGGCGCTCGTACGAAGTCCTCTTAACAACAAACTCAACTCAACAAGTAGTAGCATGAATGGAAAATCACTGCAAAATGTTGGAAGAAAAACAAATAGAATGTCAAAATCATTGTACTTTATGGGTTCATTTCAGTGCCTTTCAATGTAAATACACAATATGTAAACCTATATATTAAATAGGAATATAACAGTAGGCATATCCATGTTACCTATAGTCGTTGCGAAACTTCTTAGGTTTATTATTACTATATTCTTCTTGATAATTTTGATGAACTCCAAATTCCTCCTCCCCTACAAACTGAAAGTCATTTAGTTAGCCATTGTTTTCCATATCTGTGTAAGCAACATTTCAAAACTTTAGTTATTCATTATTATTACTATTTGTTATAACTTTTTAAATATTTATTTATTTATTATTCTTGTACCTTAAACTATATACAAAATTGGTAGGTATGAGAACTAGTGTACAAAGGATTGCTTATATCTTAGAAGAGATATCTTGCAGTAACCCCTGGATATAGGAGAGGATTATTAAAAAAAGCAGTGCAGTCATAAAAGATATTATAAATAACAGCTATTTTCTGGGAGTGTGTTCCAAAGTCGGGCTCCGACAACAGTAAAAGAATTTTCCTAAAAAGTTGTGTTATATGTAGGGATCGTTAGTTTGTTGTATCTTACAGAACTGTGTACAGGTCTTTTTCTCGGAGAACACTCTTGGAAGTGCTCGCATAAGTAAGGTGGAGAAGAGGTTTTGAGTAAGCTGTACAGTACTATAAATATGCGCATATTCATTTTTGCAAAATAAAATAATATTATACTCTATTTCCAAATAGGAAAAAAAGCATTACGACGATTAACCCAGCACTCCAATAAAACTTTTTTATTCAGAAACAAAATTATAGAGTTTACTTTCAGTAGACAACTTTTATCGTTGGTCTTAAACATGTAAAGCTTCTAAAAGATTGTCGTCAGATTACTTAGAGATGGAACGAGAAACCACAGCCTAATTATGCGTGAAAGGTAAATTTAGACGCTATGGGTACATTATATTTATACTCGTTTCTTGCCAAATTCTGGGCTATTACTGGATACTGTCTGTTTAATGAGACCTTGGAGCTAGGTGTGGGAGGTTTTAGTTGAGTTTAAGTGTATTGATTGAATTAGTTAAGAAATAGAATTAATTTATTGTTGCTTTTATAGTTATTTCAAGGACAAATATCAGAAACTAAACCATCAACCATTCATATGATGTATATAATTAGTACTTTGATTAATTGTTCTTTATATGTCCAAAAGCTTCCGAGTGTTTGTCCTTAAAAGAAGAAAGTTGATAATCCCCTGACTTCTACACAATACTTGCAAGTAACTTGTTAAAGAATATTTTATTGATGTCTCCATATTATAAATTCGACCAAAAACATTTTCATGTAAAATGGTACCAAGACGTGACCATATATACCTTGCACTGTCATAAAGTAATCAGATCTCATATAATGCCAAGCTTCTAACTCTACACGCCCTACCCCTACAGGCCCTAACTTTACAAATTTTATACCTTAGTCAATTTAAATGGCTTGGTCTGTTTGTTATTCATGAACTATTGTATAATAAATTGAATATTATATATTATGACGGCGCGTAAATTAGGCTTAAATTCTGTTAAAAGGGCTTGAAAACCTACACCTTGGGCACAAGTCAAAAGCACTGGTTAAGATGCTGTCGTAATTGTAAGAGATCATGATGTTTAGTTATTTATTGGTTCAGTAGCAGTGTTTACCCAATCTCTATAATATCTCTAATAATAATCTCCGAGTTATATAAATATATAAACTTTATATGTTTAATAAATACTATTAAAACCATTTTCCGAGAATTTTGTGGGTCTGGTATAATCCAAACCCAAGTTATGAGGATTCAAAGAAGCGACGAAGCGGTTCAAGAAAAGATATTAGTGCCCTTACGCTTTTCTTGCCTCGTCTTGGCGGGGGCACTACCGGACCCCAGCCACTAATTATGTAAATATAAATTCATTGAATTCAAGCCGAGTCATTGGGGTGGGGGTTGTGATAGTTGATTTTCATATAATTAAATAATAAAATTATTAGAATCAATATCCTTAGACTAAATGTTAACCTTTAGTGTCCTCACATCGACATACGACAGTTTAAGTTACTGTAAAAATAAAAAACTTTAATCAACATTTTAATATTTTATATTGGGTATTAGGGAGATGAACTCCAATTGAAATATTCGAGTACGAGTATAGTAATTCAGTCAAATCGTAACCATAAATATTTTTATAGAATAATGTGGGCGTATATAGAAAGTAAAATAAAACGTATATTCTTAATACAGTTATACGTCAGCGTCAGACAGTTGGCTGTGGTCCAGAGCGTAGTCTGACATGAATGAAACTCCCACGCCTTTGACTCAGCTATGGAAAATGGCGTTTCACACGAGAAGCGTTAATTGCGGCTTTTATTGATCGGCGTTTTAGTATTCTTATGTTCTCACTTCGTGTCAGTCTAACTCAGTGTCACCATTCCTCCATTTCCTGAGGCTATACTCACTTTATTTCGCTCCAAGTTAATACGATGTTTTCGGTTTCCGCCATCACTGAACGCCGCCAAAGCTTAGGATGTCCACGTTTACGTCGATCTTGTGGATTCCACAGCTTGGAATATGATTAATCCTTGCGCAGTGTCGTTATTTTCACATTAGTTAAAGTAGTTTGGAAGAGAAATTAAAAATAACAGAAAGTGGTTAAGAATAGCGACCACCACAGTCTGGCATCAAACCTTGGCTAGCCGGAAAAGCACTTGAAAGAGAAGAAAAGCAAACATATAATACAATATTATTTAGATTACAGGCTATGTATTATTTTTTATTCTTATAAAACTAAATTAGTTTAAAACGAAATAGCAATATCAATTTTACAATGTTTTTATCTTTATTCGTTGTTAACCTAAATTTAAATAATTATATTTTTATTATTTTGCGTTACTGAGTGAGAAACTAGATGAAAGTCAAGCTGTGCTTGGGATTTATTGCCCAGGAGCAAGATTAAGGGAGTCTTTGGCATGATAAAGATACACAAAATTCACTGTTCGATCTTGCTACTTTATCGATAAGGCACCTACCATCACGACATAAACAACAGTACCGACCTCTATTCTCTATTACTGTTTCAATATTAACTAATTATTCAACATAAGTAAAGGTCGTATGAAAGAATAGCACCATATATTTTTTAAAATTAAACAAACAATCATATTATATGAACAACAGCACTAATAGACTAGTGGTTAAGACTTTAATGTCTAATTTGGTAGATCCGAGAACGATTCCACGTAACAGGCAGACACAGAGTTATGTGTGTTTTAAGCAATTAAATATAACTTGCTTTAACGTTAAAGGCAAAAATTGTGAGGAATCCTGCACTCCTAAGAGTTCTCTAAAGTTCTCAAAGGTATGTGAAGTCTGTCAACCCGCACTGGGCCAGCGTAGTGGACTATAGCCTAACGTATTCTCATTCTTGGAAGAAGGTTTGGTTCACGAGCTATGCTGATAATTTGAACAACAGTATCGTACGGTAAAAATCGCGCAGTTATTCAGCTCCGTATGAAATACATCTACAATAGTTGCGTAGCGTAGCACACTACACGAAAAAGCTACGTCATTCCTTCAATTCTAAAAATATTGTAAATAAATCAATTTTAATAAATCATATAGATGAATAAACATTTTTTTAAAATCATGAGTAAAATTTATTAAATCTATACTAATATTATAAAGCTGAAGAGTTTGTTTACTTATTTGGTTGAAAGCGTTAATCTCAGGAAATACTTCTGGTTGGAATTGTAATATTCATTTACTGTTTATCGAGGAAAACTATAGACTATATTACATCACGCTACGACCCATAGGATCATCTATAATAAATGCGCAAAAACGAGGAAAATGTCTCCGAATTGTATTATAGGTGCCTACGCCCTACTCTAAGTTGCAGTGATGGTCCAGTGGTTAAGACATAGATGTCTCACTCGGGAGGTCCGAGTACGATCCTGGGCACACACCTCTGACTTTCCTGAGTTATGTGTGTTTTGAGCAATTAAATATCGCTTGCATTAACGGTGAAGGAAAACATCGTGAGGAAACCTCCATTCCTGAGAGTTCCCTAAAATTCTCAAAGGCGTGTGAAGCCTGCCAACCCGCACGGGGACAGCGTGGTGGACTGTGGCCTAATACCCCCCTCATTCTGAGGAGGAGACCCGACTCAGCAGTGGGCCATTAACGGTTCGTGACGATGATGATGATGACGCCCTACTCTCTCTTGGTTACACTAGTCGGCTAGTTAATATATAAATTGTAATATGCTTTACAAGAAAACTTGAAGTATTTATAGTCGTCTCGAATCCTTTATGGGTCACCTGATTTCTTTGCCAAAATATCACTTACATGTCCTGTGTCATTTATAAAGCTAATGACACAAAATCAAATAAAATTAACTAGCGAGACGTGCGGTTTCCCCCGAGTACTAAAAAATTAGAAATGCAAATTATGAAATATTTTTATTTTATACCATGTTTCTGTTTTCAGTGGTTTTGATAGTGTATATCAGAACTTTGTTACTTTGTTTTTTTGTTGAATTGTTCATACTAAAATACCATCTAATGTCTTTTCCGAGTTTCTTAACAGATTTCCCAATTACAAATACAGCAAAAAGAATTAACCTGCATAGTTGCTATTGTTTTGAAGTGATCAGTGAACTCAAGTATTACGTATGCATTAAAGGGGGCAAGGGTTGCTTCACTTGCATGACTGGATGGCGATTACATCACCAAAAAAAGGTAAACACACACATCGAAACGCCTGAACTTGAGACCGGGGGGAGGGGAGGGGGTCGTGTTGATCATTTCAAAAAATCTGCTTACATGATACTTGAGGAGCCCCAGACACACTCGCACAGAAGGCGATTTATTGTTATTTATATATACATAGACAATAAGACACTGATACAGACGTTAATACAGCAATTAAGAAATATAGATCACAGAAAAAGATCATAGAGAAAAGAAACGGAAAAAAGAGAAGGACCTGTGATGCCACACTTTTTTATGGAAGATAATGTGCAAACGAGCTGATGGTCCACCTGATGGTAAGTTGCCACCGGCAATGGACATCTCCAAATAGATACCCTCTTGTTTTGCCGATGAGTTGCATCCTCGAAGATAGAGTGGGAAGGGGGGGTGAAGAAAAAATGCTGCTGTTTCAGCGGACCGAGTGGACTGAGCAAGAGCCCAAAGTCCACTAGATCCGCTACATTAATGGGATGGGAGAAGGAGGGGTAAGTCTGGCCTATATGCGGCTCGACCGGAACGCGTCTATAACACTTGTCAGATTTGTCACATGTCAGATACTATAGATGTTTTTTGTTCACACGTGTAGACTCAGCATAATAATGTCATCATTTTTTTCATAACCTACTTTCACAAAATACGCAATACAGCTTAAGCGTTCCATTTAGGAAAAGTGTTGCAGTAATTTACGATATTTTCAAAGTTTTAAGTACTTAGTTGGCACAGATTACATTCCATTATAAGATATTATACACTTCCATACAGTTTTAGAAATTTCACAATTAATAAATATATTGTTAACAGCAAAATAAATCGTTAAAACTTTTCATAAGACATTTGGCATTGTAACACTAAGACAGCAATTTTTAACCAGCAATATTAATCATCTTATATATAAAAATGAATCCCTATTTCCCTTGGTCACGGCATCACGTGTAAACGGCTGGACCGATTTCGCTAATTCTTTTTTTGTTGTGTTTGTTATTGTCAGGAGAAGGTTCTTATGGAAGAAAATATTTAAAAAACTGTGCGGAAATTTAGAAAATTTCTGAAAACTTAACGACCATATTAACTTTTCTTTTCTCTTCGTCAGCCAATCGAATTCGATATTAATAGTTAAAACAGGACAACGTCTGTCGGGTCAGCTAGTTTTAGATAAAAGTCCGTGCAGTCCTTGGGACTTGTGACCATTAAAGGGTTAGGCCACTCCTCAAAAATGACGTTCCAAAAGATTATAGTCGGGAAAATTTTCTAAGTGCATGGTTTTTGAATTTTAGTACAAAGACCCCTTTTTGCCTTTCATGTTATTTTTTTCACTTGTGTATTATTTATTAATTTATTTTTACAATAAGTGACAAAGTGGTGTACAATTGGAAGAAACGAGGAAAAACGGCATCTATCAGATGACTAAAAGAAATGCAAGAACAGTAGGAAAACCTGGAAGGCCAAGATTAAAGTCAACATTTCAAACACGTTTGTCTCAAAACTGTATTTTTTTAATTTGGCCGGAAACATAACTCTTTCAACCGATTTACTTGAAATTTTGAATATAGCTTAGAAAATAAATTGTTTATGGAAGTACGTAAGATTTTTTTAATTGCTTAGATCATTTGTTATTAACAATTATCTGATGATTTTTCAAGCAAATTTTTCACTTTCCACTTTGGAAGTGCGCCATTTGGCCAAAAATTAAAACAACGAAAAAAACCTACATACTTCTCTAGCAGTAATTGTATAAAAAAAAAAAAATTGGCTAGTTATAATTCAAAAATTACAGGAGTTATTTATATAGGAGGAGGGAGACCTAGAAATAACGTCATCGGAAAAATGCTGTGCAGCCGTCAATTTAAAATTAATCGCTTCGAAAAAAATTGTGTAGATAGTTACTGAAATATATAATAAATACTCTTAATTGGAATCTCAATTTATTTTGTAGCATTTCTAAAAAACAATCCTAAAAAGCCTATTTTTTTATCTCTAGAGTTCCCTAACACCTTATGAAGGAAGCAGAACGTCCTTGACATGATCAAGGCACACACCGTCCGTATAATAATTTAAGTATAATTAATTATAAAGGATGGTAATTGCTATAAAGTATACTAATGACATCTAACTATACTATTAGCACTACTTTAGCAAGTGTTTATTGTGTGAAATTACTTGACGGACTACCTCAGATCTATCAGGTTATACAGAGAATACTATATAATGAGACAGTAGAGAGATAAATAAATATATTGATGATCTTTATTAGATTGTTAAACTTATCATGGGGTAAAGGTAAATAATATTTATATATTAAGGTAAATATTATACGTATAGAAGTTATATAATTGTTAATTTAATAATACACAGTACAGTACTGTACAAGTACAATCTACACAGCCATGTGGAATGAAGACAAGAACGTTAACTGCATTCCTGTTATGAAATGTGTTCCAGATGTCTCTATATTTAATAATAACTTATATTAAATAGAGACTAATAATGTAGTTTAAAAAAATAAAACTAGTCAAACAAACCCTTAACTTCCAAGTAGCAACGAACATCAGACCCTTTAGGCCCTGTTGTAGTCATAAAAATTAATTTCAAGCACTAGATTTTGCTAGCATCCATTGAAGAATTTCACTTGCCTCTTAACTCCATCTTCAGACTATAGACACCAAGTGCGATCTGTCCTGGGCGTTGTAAATACAGTGTTTCAAAAGCTCCAAGTTATCTATCCTTCTACAATTTAATAGGCAGATATAGCTGCCGGCACGAAAGTATAGGTTTGACCTTGAATGGGCAGAAGTCACTATTAGGACCTTTTTAGCGCGTCACACGCGATTGGTTCTTTAACACAGCACGTTCACAGTGCGCAATACACACAATTTTTGCTTTGCCACAATTTTTGCTCAGACATAAACATTAAAATACATCGATATAAAAAAAAAGGTGTGTGTGCGATTCACACACGATAGAAGTGAAACTTCAGTAAATCGACAAAAGAATGAGATGAATATATATAATAATATAAAATAGTATGTATATTTCTGTCTCATTCTTTCCTACACATTTTTGTATTTGTGTCTCTTACCTGTCGTTTTTTCCGTTGCATCCGGTTTGAAATCACAACGATTCTAAAGAAGTTTACTTCTAAAATTTTTGTAAAATTCAAGTTAAATTCGCGCTTGACTATGAATACGTTATCAATAGTAAACTCTATTCAATCCCCATGAGATGTTCTCACTTAGGAAACCCTTCTAAGCCTTAAAAGTTTTGTAAAAAAATTTTGTAACTGTAGAGTAAAATATATACAGAAAAAAGCAGGACCTGATCAACTTTTAACCCTCAAATGATAATGTAAAATTTCTGTAATACTAAGACTGACGAGCAGTCTCTCAGGCCTCAACGTTAAGATATTCTCAACTCGGTTTTTTAATTCAGTGTAAAAATAATAGTAAACATAAATATAGTACCAATACCGTTTATAAATTAGTGTTCGCGGGTAGTTCCTTTTATATTATTTCAAGTATACCCCCGAGTAGACCTTTAGTGAGATAGATTAGAGTCAGTCTCTCTGGTGTTATCGCGCAGTGTACATGGAAGTTAGTAGTATAGTGTCGTGGTTGAGGTCACTCTTTGAGGTTCTCTCTCCTACTGAAGTTAGTGTTCAGGCAGCGAAGGAAAGAGTTGTAATTATATAAAAGGCCTTTAACCTTTTATATAATTACAACTCTTTCCTTACACTTTGGTCGTTATTGCATGTATGTATTGCTGTACAGTAATGAGTATCATTCCTCTCTCATTCTATGACAATAGTCCAAGTAAAAATAAAAATCTTAAAATAAAAAACAATATATTTTTTTTTTACCTTAACCAAAATACAAACAACTTTTTAGTATAATAACAAAAATTAGTAAGATCACGTCGAGACCCCTTATCAGCAACTATAGTTTAAATAAGCACCTTTCGAAATTTTTTTAAACTTGCCTATATTTCTCTCTTTTAAGGTCGGTTAAAAACTAATTTAAAAATTAGGTAACATTATATTTCCTTATCAAAACTCACAAAGCTGTATCTGAATTCACTGAATCCTCTTGTCATGAGATAAACATATGCTGGTAGATGTTACGACCCTTTGTTACATATTGTATAAATGATTTTCGGTTTCAGTGAATCTCAAAACTGGTCATTAAATGTCAAGGTCATGTGGTATAATAATTAGAAGTTCTTTTTGTAATTCCATACTGCCTATTTTATTTTGATAAAATATGATACAGAGATAAAGTAGATGAAGAACATAGACTATTGGTACGGGAGCCAGTGACAGATTTTCATGACCAAGTCCCTCCCAAGCGAGAATTGGAGACATGCATAAGGGGTTAATATTATGATTACTTCGGAAGTTTCGTGAGTTTGACTTCGACTTCGTTCATTCACTCCTGTTTGTAATAAGCTACTTAAATGGTAATTGTGATTTTGCTATAAAAAATCAAAATGTTACATGGTCAAGCAGCCAGCTGACGTATAATCCACCACGTTATGGTCAGCTGACTTTATTTTTCCTTTAAGATACTAGGTTAGTCTATATCCCGACAAATTTTCAAATAGGAGGAAATTACTGAAAAATACATTTTTTCTACATGCTTAGGAGGCTGACACTACTCGCCCCACCCACGGAATCGCAGCTGACGGTCACGAGTAATCATAATATATATTCCTTATGCAGTACACGAATTTTCACTCGAGAGGAAATGATTGACCGAATTTGAATATGGCTCCCGTACCATATGTTTTATCGCGAAGTAAATGATTGTGTTCTTACGCCATCTATCGACGTGAAGATGAAGTGTATGTCGAGCTGTGTGAGCGATATGTGTTTGGGAGTTAGTCATATTATAGTATAAATTAAAATGTAAAATTTAGTGGTATATTGCACCCGGGCGAAGCACGGGTTGACCAGTAAACTATAAACTAATAAACAATATTACTTAGTGGCTCAAGAGCGAGTACGAATATAACGTAAACGTTATAACGTTCACATTTTGTATGCATTAATGATGCTTTACATAAATGTATATGGATCTCCACGACACGACCAATTTACCTCTTTTACTTTGTATAGTTTTACTTTAAATGGCTTTAAGATAGCCTTTGTATTTGACTTTTTATTTGTTGGGTAAGCTACATCCTTTGTGGGTAACATAGGCTATGTGGTGTTGCCATAAATATTATAATTAAAAACATATAGCGATTCAAGTGCCATGAAATAGACATTTTGCTATAAGTAATTTTTTTTTAGAATTACAAATCCAATTTTAAAAAATTCTTACAGATATAGTGTCGCGACGTAGATAATTTAGTGTTGCCATATTTTATGCAATTCATAACACATTTGTACTGATAGTTCATGCAGTGTGTCATACATTTTGTGCCTATTTAATTAGATATCGCCATCGTCTCTAAACTGTCTTTCTTTCTCACTATTTCCTCTTTCTTTCTTTTTTTAATTATTAATAATTCATAAGCTGAAGAAAAGCTGCATTATTGTAGAGTAACAATTTAAGGATACGGATAATAATTTTGCTTTAAATAACCGAAGCGAAGCGTGGGCGGGCTGCTCGTTTATTTATATATTGATATGTGCAACTACAGCTAAATAGTCCATTTTAAAAAATCACGGTATCAAAGAACTGTACTCTAGTACAGTTAAAGTTTATCGAGGAATATAATAAAATATTATTTTTTTTAAATTAAAATAGAAAACGTAAAAGAACTTTTTGCTCGAGCTAGTGGAAAAAAATATTAAAATAGTTATAACTTTCTACATAGGCTAACGATTCCATTGATACACATGTGAGATAACGTCAGTTAAACTATAAATATGACGCAGGTAGCTGACCTTAATAAAAACAAACAAAACATTCAAAGGGATTTTTTATAATATAATAGTGATTATATTCATTGAACAATTATAATTGACCTATAATAATATAGACGCAGGTTCTTCATACAAATGTCCAAAAGTGTACGTTTCCACCAGAGAGATGAGCAAGGATGTGAATAATACTTTAAAATAACAAAGTGAAGTCAAAAAATATGACCCTTACTAATATTATAAAGTAATTTGTATGGATGTTTGTTACTCTTTTACGCAAAAAATACTAAATGGATTTTAATGAAACTTTTCAATAATATAGCTTAAGCTTTAGAATAACACATAGTCTGTAATTTGTAAAGATATTGTGTGAATTGTCCAAAATATTAGGATAAGTGTCAAGTAGTCTCGCAAGTGTGTAATGTATGTGTGGTGGCGTGCGCTAATGTGTTTGTGTGTATGTGTGTACGTTACTGCTCAGACCAAATCTGCGCCGACTGTAAATCCAATATCTAATAACAAGACATACAAACCGTAGAAGGTATTTTTTCATTAGCGTTAATATTAAGAAGGATTTTCTTTAATGAATCCCTTAAGGTAAGATAAAGGATTATTTGTACAAGGATACTCATATTTCGGGTAAGGAAAGAAATTAGTATTTTCTGGGTTATTACCAATGAGACAATCTCGGTTTTACCTTTCCTATGGAAATATTTATCAAAGACTAAAATAAATCGTAGAATATTTATACCCAAACTACAATAATACAACTTTTAATAATAAACATAGCATATTAATATTATGTATTTTAATTATAGATAAGGGACAAACGGTCTACCTGATAGAAAATGGCCACCAGTGCCCATGGACAGAACTTGAAAGTTGAATTAGAACTAGGAGGGAGAGGAAGAGAAGAATGCTGCAATTTCAGAGAATATTGAGCAAGAGCCCACGCATTAAAAAGTTGGGAGAGGGTGGAGGAGGAGGGACGTAAGTCTGGCCCAAATTCGGCTCGACCATAACGCGTCAATGACACGCATGATGGTAGTCGCAAACCAGTCGAGGAACAGATCCCCAAGCAAGCAAGAAAAATTTTAAAAATACATCTTCGTTTCATACAGATATAAGACACAATCAGTTTACAAACTTCGTTATATAACTTTAAACTTGAGTCATGCACTGGTTCAGTTTCTACATAAACATATAGATAGACGGACAACGAAGTTTTTAAGTTAGCTACAGAAGAAATTAGTAAATACTATCGTCCAAAAGTAATACATTAAAAATAGAAAAATTAGTCTGTATAATTTCGGCTATACATCATTAGGCTACACAAACGTAGCAGTAGCTACGGGAGTGCTACGGAGCTACTACGAAAGCTACGGGAGATACTTCTCCCGTAGCTTTCGTATATGAATAACTAGAGGCCTGGGTATTTAAAACAATATTATAATTGATGTCCTCAAATTGTCACTCTGTAATTGTGTAGTTTTTCATTATTTGAAAAAAGGGAGAGAGTGAGAAAAAGTTATAAAAATAAAAATAATAGAAACAAAAATAAAAGAAATGCGACAGATGCTAAGAGAGGGAGGACAGAGCAAAAATAAAATTGAATAGGTAAAGGAGAGAGAGAGAGAAAATTAAAGAGAGAAAAAAGAGAGAAGATGAGAGACAATGATAGTATTATAAGAGGAAGAGAGACGGAAATACTATAGACTTCTATCAGTGAAAGAATTTTAAAAATCGGATTAGTAACAACAAAATGACCATATTCTATTAATTAAAAAAATGTATATGGCAACACTAAATCACCTTTGTCCCTCATGAATAGTGTAGTTTTCTATCAGTAGAAAATTTTTTAAAATCGGAATTGTAGTTCCTGAGAAACTCTTCCATTTACAAAATGGCCACCTTATGGCACTTAAATGGCCATATCTTTTTAATTACAGTATTTATGGCAACACCACATAGCCTATGTAACCCGGAAAGGATGAAGCTTCCTATTGGTGAAAGAATTTTCAAAATCGGTTCAGTACTTTTCGAGCCTATTCGCAACAAACAATCAAATCTTTCCTCTTTATATAATAGTAAAGATAATAATAAAATGAATATTCAATAGTCGACCTAGTCTGACTTCGCACTTGAACTTAGATTTAGTCAAACTTAGACATAAAAAACAGTGATAGCCCAGAGAGACGTTGATATCTTACTCGGGAAGTCTACACCGACTACTCTGTTATGTATTGTAAGCATTTAAAAATATCACTTGCTATAACGGTGAAGGAAAACATCGTGAGGAAACCTGCACTCCTGAGAGATCTCCATGTTCTCAAACGTGTTTAAAGTCTGTCAACCCGCAGTGGTCCAACATGGAGGACTATGGCCTAGTACCCTCCTTATTTTAAGGAGAAGAGCCGGTTCAGCAGTGATTTACGGATTATATTTACTGCAAGTACTTTTACTACAATTTTGACGATGTTATATATAATTTTTTTTTATTATTATATACGACATACAACTTTGAAAATTAAAAAAAATTAAATTAAATGTTATTGTGTTAATTAAAAACTAATAAGTATGTAAATTAATATCAAATAATAAACAAACTTAATAATTTATCAACCAATAAACAACCAAACAAGCATAATCTTAAAATAAATAAATTGAATAAAAAAAAAACAATACAACTTAACTTAAGTAAGTTCTATTAACAATTGTCATAAAAATCCATACAAATAATTAAAATTGTAATGTCTGTTTGTAATATTAAAATAACCGCTTTTTACGGATGTATACACGCACACACCACATATACATTTTTTTTTCAGTCCGTGTGTTTGTTCCGGCTAATCTCTAAAATGACTGCATTGATTTTGACGGGACTTTCACTGGCAGATAGCTAATGTAACAAGGAGTAACTTAGGCTATATACCATCTCGCTACGACCCATAGGAGTGGAGCAACACGCGAACGAAGTGCGCGGCTCGGTAAGTTTATCAAAAAAATAAAGATTATGTTTTACAGATTTTCTAAATAATATTGTTACTTAAAGTAACCACAAATATACTAAATAATTTATTATTGACTATAGTTTCTAATTTGTTATGAATAACTGCGTAATTATATCTTGTAGCGATACACCAGGATCTAAACCCATAAATTAACTATCAACTGAAACTGTAATCACCATAAAGCTTCTTAAGTCAAAGAAACTATGAATTTTCCCATAAATAACGAGTGTAATGAAACACTGTGTGTGACGTCACGCCATGGGAACACATAAAAGCTGAGAGCGCGCGGTAGAACCTTCAAAACTGTGCTAGGCTCTGAGTGTGGAGGATCTCATTGACTGTCTCTGGTATGTACAACTTTTTATTAATTTATTTGACTGTACATACTATTGTTAAAGTATAGAAATAGATTTTGTAAAAAGCTATAAGTGAAGTTTCAATCATTTTCGAAGTTATAAAAACTTTTATAGTCGTTATAAAAAATTTTGAAATATATTATTTTGGTAAATTCTCTACTAAGCTAAATCTATAAATAAATATATTAGAGTATGGAAAATATTTTTTTAAAAAGTAATAAAGGATGTTTATATAACTTTAGAAGTAACAAACCTTTTTCATAGAGAAGTCACTTGTGAGTTACATTAAATTATAATTTAGATAATAACTACTAATAAATCAGTGAAAAGTGTTGCTATATAATTTTAAAAAAATGTAATTTTCTCCACTTTATATACTAAAAAGAATTAAATCAATTTAATTCAAATAAATTGTTAGTTATTTATTTAAAATTCATGACAAGTCAAATAATATTAATATTGTTTAAAAAAAATAAGTTATAATTTTGTACATTATATTATTATTGCTATAAACACAGGGCATAAAATAATTTAAAAAATGCTCAGTAATTTCAGTTATTTTGAATGAAATTGCCAAATGTGATTATTAGAATAAATGATTTTAATACTTTTAAAAGCAAGCTAAAGGAACATCTTTTATCTAAATGCTTCTACATCATTAACGAGTTTTTAAACAGTGAATAATAATGTTTCAATTATTAATATTATTTTTGATAAATTTATATTGTTTGTAATTATATTATACTGTTTTGTAATTGTATTAATTTTAATACTGTAATTTTTAAATATTAATATTGCACGCCTGATATGGCAAACTCTTAAAAACCAACAATTATTTATACGATCTGAAAATGTACTTACAGTTATGCAATAAATTATATTCTGATTCTGAAAGATAGAGAGCCCTTGAAAAATCTAAACATTAGCAAACACCTTTTTTCATTTCTTATCCTAATTATAATAATCATATTTGCAATAATACATTTATTTATTTATTAATTTGATTTAATAAATTATATTAAATAGAAAATTATTACAATATCTATATTAAATTGACGTGTAAGGTTATTTATTTTACTGTTTTTCTTAATCTTCTTAATAGACATATGTACAAATATATTATAGAAACAATAAACCATATTTTATGTGATATAGGACATAACATTCAAGTTGTTTTCGTGAATTTCATGTCAAGGCTGGAACTTTTCCAACTTCTACAAATCGTAGTAATTGAGAATAGCTTTCAGTGCTTTAAAATATAATTATTGTGTATATTATCTCTTCTATATATAACGCTTATTATTTATTATAATTACTATTAACTACATATTATTATTAGACAAAGTCTAAGTCCAACCCCGTGTCGGTCTGACTATTTGCCATAAACTCAAAAATTACTGAAGAGATTTTCATATGGTTATTACCAATAAATAGAGTGATTTATGAGAAAGATTTAGGTGTATAATTTGTTAAGGTTTTGTGAAAGTTAATTGAAATATAACGATTATTGCTAACAAGGTCAGAAAAAAGGCAATTAAACAAACTTTATTTTTGGAAAAAAAAAATATCAACCTAAAACTTTTTAGTTCTTATATTTTATTAATTATAGTATCAAAAGTTGAGTTTTCATAATATATAACCAATCTAGGACATTAGTAAATGCTTTAGAGCTTTATACCATACTAATTTCAGATATCCTCGAGTTATTATAGGCGAAAATGATAAGAAAGATATAGATATCTGTGAAATCTAAAAACAAAAATTTTCTCAGTGAAGTGAGGGCTAGTAACATAGTTATTTGTATAGTATAGCTTATATAAGTTTCATTTAATCACTATCAAAGAAAAGGTAAGATTTATTATAATGATATCACGTAAAATTTGTAAGTGATACAGAGTAATAAATTAATATAAATTTACGTACTAAATTTATATCCAAAACTTTCATAACATTAATACATAGTATGAAACAAAGTCACTACCTGCTGTCTGTACGGTTAAATATTTTAAAATAGGCAACGGATTTTAATGCGGTTTTTCACTAACAGACAGTGATTCCAGAGAAAGGTTTATACATGTATATTATAGTAAAGAAACTATGCGAAACCGATTCATATCTCAACTTGGTGATGATGATGATAACCAGACATTATCATTTATATGACTTAAGTGCTGATTTCTCAATTGATCAAGTTATGTATCAGATAACTATCAGAAACTATTATACTAGCCTAATTTATTAATACATTTGAATAAATTAATAACAGAATTAAATTGAAATTGGTTCGAGAAACCACACTATTAAATACTATTTAAATATAAACATTATATTTGACCAGTAGACCCGCTCTCGCTTCACTTAGGTGTATTCCTACTGTTCACAAACTCATTTATTCACTCATACTCTTCGTTTGTGAGAAACTTTTCCTTCGACCTTTTTTTCTCCGACTTACTTTGCAAATCCGCCTACCACGAAAAAGCCTTTTTATTTTTTAGATTAATATATATCCTATAATACTTATAAATAATGTAGCTTTCTATTGGTGAAAGAATTTTCAGAATCGGTTCAGTAAATCCAGAGATTACCCCTAACCTCACAAACTTTACCTCTTTATAATATTATTATATAGATAGTAAGTGCTTCAGTGAACCATGCTTTCTTTCGTTTACTTTTATTTATATTTACATACGATTGTTCAACTGAATCGTATAATGGAAAGATGATCACAAAGAAAATTTTTTCCATGCTCAAATTATTATTCAACACGCTGTGATGTCATTCAGCGTTATCTAAATAAGTTTAGTATTAACCATTTCTTTAATTCGTCACCCTCAGCAAAGTGTTCTTGTAAGATAATTATTTGATTGTTTACTTCAACGTACGCTTTCCAGTAAAGTAAGAAATAAGGAAATATGTTAATTAAGGCAATCCTCTCCAATGAATTGGACTGCGCTTATTTTTAGAATTAACTTTAATCGATGTTATTTATAGAAACTGTTTTGAAACAACTGTATTTGTCTTAAATTTCCAATCCGATCCAATTTTGCGCAATTTAAACAAAAGCCATTTTACATACAAAAATATTTAGTAATCCAGTATATAGTGTGTAAAATATGAACTCCATAATCATAAAATATTGTATGAAATTGCGTTTCGTACTCGATTATTATCAAGACACGTCGACAGCGTGTCTAAGCCAAGTATAGTTACGTAACCTAACTTGTCTAGTTAATACTAATAAACAATATTTTACAAAAGTAACATATGTATTATATTTATACCTATTACTATGTTTTCATGTATATTCTGGTATATATATATATATGTATTTTATTAACTATAATTTTGTATCTTATCATTATTATTATTGATATATTTTTTTATTTCTATTTTATTGTACCTACCAAAAAAGGGTTGCTGGAAAAGATCTCTTATAGAGATAAGTTATCCTGTTGTACATCCCGTGAGGGGACGGGTTAGAATACTATTCCCCTCTGCCGCTGGGATTAGCATCTCCTAAGAGCCGAGTAACCCAGCACCCCCTTGGTGGTAGGGGATCTGTTCCCCGACTGGCTTGCGACCACCAGCATGCGAATCCGATCGCCAAGTGTCATAGACGCGTTCCGGTTGAGCCGCATGTGGGCCAGACTTACCCCCTCCCTCTCCCATCCCATTAATGCTGTGGGTCTAGCAGTCTGGGCTCTTGCCTAGGGTCCGCTGAATCCGCATCATTTTTCTTCTTCATTCCCCCTTCCCACTCTATCTTCGGGGATGCAACGCATCGACAAAACGAGAGAGTGTTTCTTGTTTTTCCGATGTCCATGGGCGATGGTTGCCACTTACCATCAGGTAGACCATATGCTCGTTTGCACCTTATCTATTATAAAAAAAAAAAGATTAAATTTGTAACAATTGTTTTTAAGTATGTGGTACAGAGGTAAATAAATAAATATGTATTATATGAAACTTATAGTATAAGTATGGAATAAACAGGAAATACACAAACTTTTTTAAGAACTTTATTTCCTTACCAAATAAATTACAAAGTATAGAGTGAAAGAAAGTTTATACATACATTTAAAAAAAAGAATTATGATATAAAATAAAAATATTCTAATATTAATAATTTTTTTATTCATTTATGTTATCTTAAGGACCATCTAAGGCGGTGAAAGCCTCTTCCAATTTTTTCCTTATCTCTGCCTTTTGCTGTTCTAGATCAAATATTTCCTCCAATATTGACTATATCGTCGCTTTATCTTTTAAAAGGTCTTTCGCTTTTACGTTTTTTGCATATCAAGAACCAGTTACAGACTATAATATGTCTGATACTCTTTGTAAGTGACCAGCCCATTTCCATTTAAGGGAGACCACACGTTTAGCAACACCTGTGGCTGTCGTTTGTATCCTTATCCAGATGTTTTTTACTTTGTCCTGTACATTAACTTGGGTGCTATTTATTAATTTGGCTTGTACGTGAAAACTAAACGAGTCAAATTTTGAGCTTAAATTACATAATATACTGGACTTGTCTCTCATTTTACATTTATGTTTTTAACTCTCAAAACACTAACAAAAGATAATATTATCTCGTGGTCCTATAGTTAATAGGACGATAGGTTTTGATTGAAATAGTTTCGAGATTTTTGGTTAGAGAAAAATACTATTCGTACAAAATGGCTTTTCTTACCTTTGGATTGTAAAATTTTGACTTTCTTCTTCAGTTCTAGCTTTTACCTTTTGCGAAAAAAAAAGCATTGATTAAAATTATTCATAAAAAAAATCTATCTTGTAGGATAGAAATAAAACTTGTCTGTCATATAATTTCTAAAAATATATCTCTATTAGTTGAATATACAATATATTTTGATTGACTGAACCGATTACGATAAAATAAACACTAAATATTTCTCCAAAATTAACACAATATTCGTATGTAAATAGTAGATCATTACTGTTTATTGAATAATATAATATATTTATTATATAACATTTTCTTGAACGTTTGTAAAAAGCAAGGGCCCATCGCTAGTTAAGTTTATTTTTTATATATCGCGATGTGTGGTTTTCCGATTCCTTTGATGCCTTTTCCCATAAAAACAAAATATATTTACACAAACAGAAAATTTAAAAAGGAAATGTAAAGGATGGGTCATTGCGTTGATTGTGATATTATTTCCGGAATAAGGGATACGGAAACTGGGACTTTTAAAATTATAAAAAAAGCCACTTTTAGGGAAAGGGAACCCTTTTTGTTATTACAGTATCAAGAATTTCTATCAATATTCAAATTCCATCAAGTAAAGATAAAACTGCAATTTGAAAGATTTTTTAATAGAGAGTCCCTACTATTAAAAAAAAGGAAAAACAAAATACAATCAAATAAGGAACATTTTTTGGAGTCTATTAATCCATTTCAAAGGGTGTGTAAGAGTTAATAAAAGTTTAAAAATTTACATAAAATGACAAAAAACATAAAACAAAACGGTTCTAGTAAAATCATTTTTATTTTTGACTATTTAATTACATTTATTAAAAAAATCAATATATTGTTGCTAAATAAAATCTTCAGGCGCTTACAACAGTAAACATATTTTATTATTTTTTGACAGGAACTCTGAATTTTTCCTGGTTAAAAAGTAGTATTAAAAGTAGCATGTTAATCCAGGTTATAAATTATCTTTATGCCAAATTTCATTAAAATACGTTCTGTCAATTTTGCGTGATTAAGTAACAAACATCGAAACATACAAACTTTAACATTTATTATATTAGTAAGATGTAAAATTTTAAGTTTTTTTTTTCGTACTTATTAATAAATTCGCATTACCTATTAGGTAATAAAGAAAAACTATACTAACCTCTGCATTAGACTGCTAGCAAATTGAATTTTAACCTGTAACTTAATTTCTCGCAAATTGCCTGTAGCAACAAATTATAAATAAGTTCATTCAATCTTTTATAACATGTAATTAAAAGCTATTTATTAACTATTAGTGACCTGCCCCGATTTCACAGAGTTTCTCTACTATAATATGTAAGTATTATACATATAAACCTTCCTCTTAAATCACACTATCTATTAATAAAAACTGCATTAAAATCCGTTACGTGGTTACGAAGATCTGATAGTATATCACTATACCTTTGCGGGAAGCGACTTTGTTTCATTTTATCAAGATATGACACTAGTCGACTCACCCTCGCTTCGCTGAGGTATATTATAATCATCCACACACTCACTCTGTACTCTCTCTCATACTTCATACTTTAATTTATACAAATAAAAACAAATTGTGCCGCTAAATCTCAAAAAGTGACGACTTCAATAATGATCGTCATATTTTAACAAATTTAACGCAAAACCTTAAGAAATAATACAACTAAACCTTCCTCATGAATCACTCTATTGATGAGAATTGAATGAAAATCCATTTAGTAGTTATTGAGTTCATCGTGAAAATATAGACAGACACAACGCGGAAATTGTTTTATAATGTGTAGAGATTGCGGCAAAATAAAATGTTTAGTTTAATTAGAAAAATGAATATAAATTCCAATAGAAATTTTAAATTTCTACTTTTCCATAAATTCTTTGTAATTTTTAGAAAAGCTCTGAAAAGCTTTCTCGAGCTTTTGAAAAGTATTCAAAGAATTAGGTTAGTGTTATCAAACAAACAATTTTTAAACATATTTTGTAGTTTCATATATGTATTTTTATAATAGTCTCAATATTTAATGTATGATATAACTCGTCAAACTACTAAGGCATTTTAAATAAACATTACTAATAATTACAATATATGCCTAGTAATAGCCTAGTGGTTGAGACGTTGATGTCTACTCTTGAGGTCCGAGTTCGATCCCCCACAGAGACACCTCTGACTTTTCCGAGTTATGTGTGTTTTAAGCAATTAAATATCACTTGCTTTAACGGTGAAGGAAAACATCGTGAGGAAACCTGCACTCCTGAGAGTTCCCTAAAGTTCTCCAAGGTGTGTGAAGTCTGCTAACCCGCACTGAGCCAACGTGGTGGTCTATGGCCTGGAGGGTAGTGGGACATTGATGAATAATTACAAAGTCTGTCAAACGCTATCGATAGTGTCAGTAGTACTATTTTTTATTTTTGCGTTCATATAAACAAACTTTCTCTTGCTCCCTCTCGCTTCTCGTGTAGGTAGTTATAAATATAATATTTTAAAAGATTAACCCGTTCTTACGCCCGAAGCAATAATTACCAGTAAAACAAAGCCAACAAAGTAAATTATATTATTTTTCAAATACGCCCTTTTTGTTTACTGAATGCCTTTATCATAAAGGGTTTCATTGAAAATTATGATTTGTTAATTTTTAGGGATTCGTAAATCTGGAGATTTTTAAAAAATCTATTTTAATAATATTAGTAGTATCAGTTGTGTCAACGTAAATGTAACCAAATAAATATGACGACATGGTATAAATCATTATAGTTGCATCACGAGTAATCAAGCTATAACGCTGGAGCTCTGTGTCTAAATATAACCCTCAGCAGTAATATTCTAGTCAACACAATCTTCTCTAGGTTTTCAAGTTTCAGGTACCGGCCGACTTTGACTTGTAAGCCTGCTACTGGGTCACAAGTCCCAGGCACTGGTTTTCTATATAATACATGTTTATGTATTACTGTGCAGTAATTGATATCATCATTATTATTTACTCTTCATCAACTTCATGATATCGATATCTAAAGCGTATTGAGTTTACGAATCAAAGAGTTAAAGTTTTAATTATTTACTAGAGGGTAGTAAAATAAAAAATTACATAGGAAAGTGTACGATACTTGATATCGAAGAAAGGTATCGAGAAATACCGTTTCATCTGTACTCAGTGTAAGCAATATCAGTATGTTACCATGATTACAAGATTGATATAATTGTCAATATATTAATATTGTCACAGGGCTCTCAAGTGAGCAACTAGCTGATAGTCTTCAAACTGCTGAACAGATCTTCATAATACGTAGCTAAAAACAATCTCGATTAAATTACCTTACAACAAATAAAACTTCATCAGAATCAGTCCATTATCTTGTGCGCTACAATGCTACAGACAGACATACAGAAACACACGTTAAACTTATAACACCTCGTCGTTGTAGCATCGAGGTTTAATAATAGCCAATTTTGTTGTATATTTAGTGAAAAATATTAAAATATATTTAGTTATAAATGAAAGCTTTACAATCAATTCAGAATTGCGGGCTTAATGTATTAAATTGAAAAATAAATACCAAAATACTTTATTTATTTAGAAGTTCTGTTTTTAATGAAAATTTATCTCTTGATTATGTTAAATAACGACTAAACTAGAATTACATAATATATTTCAGTATTTTACTTTAGATTAAAACTAATTTATGAAACTTTTATTAGACTAGACTGAGTTTCAACTCGCCTCGCTTCGCTTAGGTTTCAAAAAGTATCTTTTTATTTATAAAAATAGTCTTTAAATTTATTCAATAATTCAAGACATGAAATGTTGCATACACGTATAGGTTGAATGACAATACAAGAATAGTTATGTGATGTCATTTTAAATTCATAATGGCGGACAAGCTAAGATGGCGGCCTAGTTATTACAGCCATTTCCTGTTATCCGATTAAGCTGAAACTTGATTTGTAGAACAGTCTACTTTAGACTAATATAATTTGTTATAGTAAAAGCTTTTTTTATCTGGAATTGAGCTTAATTTAACATAAAATCCTACACATGAACGCTAAATTAGTAACCCAAGAGAATCCTTTCAAGATTATCTTAACTAGTTACCTTTGTCAGTTTAACTTCTCAAGTTGTTTAAGTTAATATTATTGTTGTTTACATCAGTAATTTACCTCTGACTTTTAATGTTATTAAATTAAGATAACAACAATATAATAAAAAAATTAAAAAACTGAAAAAAAAATAATTGCCAAAATCCAGAGTGAATAGAAAGACACAGGAACTCACTCGATTGCCATAAAACTAAACAATTCACTCACTTCCTCATACTCTATATTATACAAATAATTTTATACCTTAGGTCATATGCTTATTTCCGGGATAAAAATTATCCTACTTTCTATTTCAGCTTAGAGCACTTTGTCACTATTTAGTTCTTGTATGAACAACTCATTCTTTCTACATGATATCTCCTTTTTTCAGTACAAAAAGTAGCCTATGTATATATCCAGGGTATAAAGTATATGTCTGCTAAATTTCATTAAAATCAGTTCAGCTGTTTTTGCGTGATTGATAAAAATATAATATCAAAATATACAAACTTTTACATTTATAATATTAATTAACATTAAATGTTTGTTGTTACATCTAAAAACACATGGTAATTTTTCTACTAGAAGACTAGTTAGGAAAAAATATAATTATTCATCTAAATAATTATAAAATCAATCATCTAATCTCTTATATATAAAAATGAATCCCTATTTCCCTTAGTGACCGCATCACGCGTAAACGGCTGGACCGATTTCGCTATTTTTTTTTTGTTGTGTTTATTATTGTCAGGACAAGATTCTTATGGAAGAAAAAATTAAAAAAGTTGCACGGAAAATTAGAAAACTTAAAAAAACTTAACGACCATATTAACTTTTCTAATGTACGCTTTCGACAGCTAATTCGAATTCAATATTCGTAGTTAAGACAGAACGACGTCTGTCGGGTCAGCTAGTATAATTATAAAATCAAAATTTCCTGCTTGCAATTTTGTAAACCTGCTCCTGACTCTCAAGTCCCAGGCACTATTTTAATTCTTCTCTATAGTGTACATTATTATTCTCTTTTACGTGTTACTGTATAGTGAAGCTGATATAAGTTAATATTCCCTTTTTCTATTTTAAGAGACGAGCCATTAGTCCCTCCTTCCATTTGTTTTGTTTTAATATTTAATATGTAGGGATAACCCGCCGCGGCTTCAAACATATTTTAGTAATTTTAGAACGAAATATCTAACAATTATATACAAAAATCTCCTTCTATTAGCGAAAACCGTATATATATCGGCCCTAGTAAGTTGATTTTCTACAATTGTTAACGCTTATAGAAAACACAAAAAACGTAGAAGAGAGAAAGAAATAGCTTTCCTATAAATTTTTTTTCCAATATTTTCTTTTATAAATATAGAGAACTAACTCACTCAATCACTAATTACAGGGTGTTATATCTACTTACTGTTTAAAACTTTTATACCTTTATCACAATAAATCTAAATATGTCGGTGGTTTTTTGGTGGTGTTGGTCAATGATTATTGTGATTCACCACAGATTAAATTCTATTTATTTCCTATGGCACTTGTAGAATTATCGCTCTAAATATGTCACGCCAACGTGACGAGACGTGCTCTGTTGCATAATTTAGTCTAAATCCTTAGAAACAGAGAGTGAAGTATGATTTTTCAACCCCAGAAACTCTTTTATCCATACCACCTAAAAAAAGCAATACTTATCACTATTTTTTATCATCAGAGGGATGACTTGTTTAATATTTAGGTATAATATCCAAAATAAATCTTGTCATTGTATCTGTATCTATAAAAATTTCATCATAAGTAATTCACGGTTTTTCATACTCAAGCATTTCGCATAATTAAAAAAAATATGTTAATATAATATTTTTGATTCCTATTTCTGTGGCAAAAATAAGAGAAGGAAGAAGAGAAGAGAAAATAATTGACATACACACATCTTAATTTTTTTTTATAAAAAATTATAGCAGATAAGTCAAGAACGACTTTTCTTCGGATCTTCTAATATCTATCTATAAATAATCCTAGTCCTAACTAATAATATAATTTCGGATGTAACACTTAAGAAATGTAGGTAATAATTATACAAACTATGCAAACAACAGTGCGATTTAATCTACTACTTACGCCATCTATTGACGATTATATGACGACTGTCTGACTGTTACAAAATCGGGCTTAAATCACTGAAACGATTTTGATGAAATATGATATAGAGATAAAGCAGTGTTTGAGGAAGGATATAGAATACAAAGTAAACAACTCGTACGCCATCTATCGACGTGGGGGTGAAGTGCATGTCGAGCTGTGTAACTGATATATCCTTAATAATTAGTCATATATAAATTGATATATTTGTCGGAGTAAAAGACTATCGAATAATCGAATCGTCATCGGTATCTATGGCGTTGGAGTAGGGTAGTAGTCACTTCCGTTGTTTTGACAGTCTCAACCCTCCACCCTTTATATGCCATCGACAGTCTGACTTAAGTTTTAGTCGTGCGCGGTCTCTCAAGAAGTGAAGTAGTCTCTGAATAGTGTTGTGTTGTGCAGTGCAGTGTTAGTGCTAGGAGTGCTGTCCGATCAAGATGACACGTGATTACCTTACAATCTAGTTGCCACGGTTTATATGAGTTTAACCTTGGCTTTAAACAGAGAGCCTGAGTAGTGATCACTTAAAGGACGTCCTACACCTTGGTCACAAGTCCAAGGCACTGCTTAGGTTTCTTTTGTAATTGTTAGAGATCATATTTAATTATTTATCGATTCAGTAGCAGTGTCTACGTTGCGTTTACCCAATAATCCACCCGATATCATCAACCCTTTTAGTGTTCTCCAATATTCTCGCCATCCTCGTTCCTTCTCATCATCCTAAAAAACTATAACCCGATGAGTCCTAACTTTGAAAGTCCAAAATGAAGTGTAGGAGAGAAAGGAAAGGAAAGATTTTAATATAACTTTGCTAGTATAAAGAATAAACATCCTACAGATAAAAGTTATCTACAAAAGGCCAATTGTTATACTCAAATATCGTTAGATTATCTCAAAATATGTTTCAATTTGACCCCGCTCAATGAAACTCGTGTTTTATGGTCATTGTGGGTAAAAAACGTTAGATATGTATTTTATAGCTGAAATCGTTAACGTGGGATGGATTTACCATGGGAGTTGATGTTAGCTTTAAAAGTCACACAAAAACGTAGTTTTCGCTTCATTATTACGAATTTATCTCTTTAAGAGATGAGATATAAAATATCTCATCTTAGTCATAAAGAATCAATGACATAAAACATAATTTTTGGTACCTTAAGATTATTTATGACTTTGAAAGAATTTCAATTTTTACATGTCTTGAGATTTTTTTCTAAATTCCCATCATGGAATTTAAAACATTTAAATTTCTAAGTTCTAGTCGTTACATCCGTATGACAAGTTTCAATTTGTCTTGTGAACTAGTCCGCCATCTTGGGTCCTCCGCCATGTTGGACTTAGAAGGTCCACGTGTATGCAAAATTCTTAAAATGCACATATTGTTTATTTTCAGTGTGTTTTCTTTTACAGTTTGATTCTGTGTTAGATATTCAATATTATCTAAATAAGTAAATTCTATTAATTAAAGAATGAAGTGATATTAACTTTATTCATACAAAATGCACAATTCCTCATACATGAGCTCATTAAAATAGAATTGAAGCGAGAGTAATAATTCCTATTTAGAGCTCAATAAAACTCACATTAAGCTCTACATATTCGATGTCCTTATTTACTTTGTTAGGTATGAAGAATATAAAAGTCTTTTGAGCAGTGATAGCCTAGTGGTTCAGACATTCTCCACAAAGGCACACACCTCTGACTTTTCATATGTGATTTAAGAAATTAAATATCACTTGCTATAACGGGGAAGGAATACATCGTGAGGAAACCTGCACTCCTGATAGTTCTCCATATTGTCAAAGATGTGTGAAGTCTGCCAACCCGCACTTGGCCAGCGTGGTGAACTATAGCTACACTCCCTCCTCCATTCGGAGGAGGAGCCTCGGCTCAGGAGTGGCCCATTAATGGGTTGTGATGATGATGAATATTATAATCCCAACACCAATATATAACCCTCAAGCTTCCCAAAATCTAAAATGTTTAACATGTTTTTCTGTGTGTCTGTATGTAGCATCGTAGCGTCCAAAATAATGGCTCGATTCTGATGAAGTTTTATTTCTTTGAAAGGTAATTTAATCGTGATGGTTCTTAGCTATGTATTGTGAAGATCTAGTCAGCCGTTTGAAGACTATCAGCTCATTGCTAACTTGAAAGCTACGTGACAATATTAATATATTGACAATTATAACAATCTCGTAACCATGGTAACACACTCACGTTGCTTACACTGAGTACAGATGAAACGTCACAAGTTTGTCTGTATTGACTGCTGTTTTTATATTTTGTTTTCAACAATACAAAAAATTTACTTATAAAAGTTAATATCGATTCTTCTAAATCGATGTCGTGTGGGTATCGATACTTGGTGACTGTATTGGGTTAAAGTTTCAGTCGGGGTATATACGCATAGTTGACAGATATACATGTTCGATGGCTCTTAAACTTGCTTCATATTTTGCCTAACAGGAGCATTGAAAATAAAATTAAATCGAGAACCTCTCATCGGATATAATCACATTGAATCTACGAAGACCTAAAATTGTCCTTTAAAGGTTAAAATCCCGATCAAAGGATAGAAAGGATAAATTCTCTTACATACTGTTAGTCGTGAAAAGGTTACTTTTAATTTAGACGGATTTTAAATCGTATAAAGATCCCTTGTAAGCACATATTATAATCAAGATGAAATAAATGCAAGACAGAGACAAAAATATGATAATATATTTAGGAATATATTATCACTATTTTGACTAACTAGTAGGTGTAACCCGATAGATCAGAGGATGTTTGGCGAGTAATTATATAGTCAAGTTAAGCAGTAAAAACAGTGTTTATACATAAGTACCTTGTGAACTTAAACCCGGGTCACAAGCTCCAGAGACGGCAAAAAATTTTTTACAATGCGCCATCTACAGGCAATTTTGACGATATTGGTATGGTGGGTACCTCATTTAAAATCATGGCATTGACAAGATACTGTTGTTCTTTTACGTCAATGACGTATAAAATCATTATTCCATAGACGTGACATCATATACCAAATGACGTCACGATCTGTAAATCAATGTTTTTTTCGAGTGGATTTCTACTTCTTTAGATTATTTCCATAGGCGATATAATAAAAAAAAGTCACTTTTTTTTTTGCGCATCTATAGTAATCGGCAGCTAACTTTGGGTCTGAGAAAAAATAGTGGGGGAAAGTTGCCCATTGTGTGCTGAGTTCCATCCGTGACGTTGTTCTCGCCCCTAATAATGACTTCTGCGCATTCAAGGTCAAACCTATACTTACGTGCCGGTAGCTATATTAATATGTTCGCTATGTATTCATGTATGTATTTATCGCAGCACGCTCAAAACTAAAGTTATCTACCGGCTACTATACCAACATACTAAATGCTTTTTATCTATATTTGATAACCGTCAGTTAATTTTTACGGTACTTTCTTCAATCTTCCTCTTATTCCCAAACGTATCATAAGGAACTTTGTTTTATAAGTGTAGCGTGGTTTTCACAGAAGACAAAAGTATTGAAACACAAAAAAAACTGTTAGCTACATATATCAACTATACTATACCGTAAGCTAATCTGGGATTTGTGACCCAGATGCCGTTTTAGGGGATCCCTTTACCTCGCTAACTAACATCTAGCTAAACTAATAAAGTTTTCTCCTAATAACACTGCATTAAAAAATTCATAACATTTTCACTAGCATTAAGACAATATTCTCCCTATAAAATAACTTGTCAATGTGCCCCTGATTTATCAAAATTCTCGAATAATTTATTAAGTACTACCTACATACAATATTGTCGAAAGAAATTTCAGATTCACGTCCATAAGGAATAGAAAGTCGTTTGAGACAACTCTTTTACTCATTCACTCACCCATTCACACACAACCTTTCACTGACTCAATCACTGAATTTAAATTGATTCCATCAATTATATTTTAAAAATATACGACGTTATCCTACAGGAAATATGTTTATTCGGAATAGAAAAATCAATTCAAATCTGTTTAGTTTCCTTTCCTTTCACGTTTCTATTATTATAATAACTCAATTAGAATAATTAGATTGTTTTGATATTTGTTCAATGTTCAAATAAAAAAAATTGTAACAAAAATATTAAAGCAAAGTGAATAGAGCTACAAACTAAAGTGAAATTTAATCTATTACTTACGCCATCTATTGACGAATAGATGGCATCTGTCTGTCCGTTATGTAATCAGGACTAAATCACTTAACCGATTTTGATGTAATATGATACAGAGATAAAGTAAAAGGACGTAGAATATGTATTATTGCAAAAAAAACTTAAGAATATAAAGTAAACTAATGAGTGTGCTCGCACGCCATCTATCGACGCGGGGATGAAGTGTATGTGTGGCCGTTATGTATTTGAGAATTAGTCATTTTAAATTAAAATGTTGTGATAAAATGATTAAAACATGAAATTAAACCTTAATACACGTAGTAAATTGCACCCAGGCAAAGCCGGGATAGGTTGGCTAGTATTTTATATTCACAAAGTAACATGATTTAATTCGTCTGTTTGCAGGAAAATTAAATAATCCGAAAGAGGGACAAGAAAATTATCATAAATAGTGATTAGGCGCTTTAAATGATTATGTTAATATAATTTATATTAATTTTGAATTTAAATTAGCTATTTTTAATTCAACATTATCCAGAGAAGTTAAAAAAAAACACCTTAAGGTTTTACCTAGTTAATACTTTATTAATCGTGTGGGTGTTAGTCTAGTCATTTTGCTATTTGTTCTGTAAATGTGGCAGTGCTATGTTATTTATATGTCGGATACTAGAATGTACAATCATTTATAAGCATCGTATGTGCACAATGGATGGCCTATCATGAAAGCTACGAGCGCAATACGGTCAGGATATAACTAAACATTACGATCTCTTAATATTATGACAGGAACTATTCCTATATAAATAAAATATATTATCTTCCGTCCTAAATGTATATTATCTTCCGTAAACAAATGTAAAATTAAAGGTGCAATACTTATGTCTCAAATGCGCCACAAATCAGCTCACTCTTTACTGAATCATGAATATAAACAAAAATCATCGCAACAAAATGCAAAATTCACAATCAATAGGTCCTTAGACACGTCTTAGGGTGTATGCGACCCTATACTAGAAATAAAGGTTTAATAAAATAATTTAAATACACGAAGCAAAGTAAGCTGTCACTTGTCATTACCATATAAATACATTATCAGGTCTCAGGTCTCGTTCAGGTCACGTCCACAATATACAGTCAAGCATCCGACAGCATCCGCCACGAGACAATGGCTCGTGCTGATAGAAATGATATTCACAATTATATATTTCAAACAATACGAGTTATATTAAATCTCTTCATTAAATGCCTTTTGTAGATAATTCTATCATGAGTATGGCTTTGTGATATTAATATTTAAATATGGGATTCATTTTGTAATCTTAGCTGATAGAAAATTCAAATCCCCAAACTAATCTCTTCCCCTCCCCCACTACACAATCCCCCACCGATTTTCTTCCAAAAATCAAATTTCTTGTTCAAACAGTAGAATAAGTATCTCTTCATAAAGATCTTCGACAAATGATAGAAAAAAACTAGACGTTTGTCAGTGTCATTATTATATTTATTGAACTGAAAACTTCTTTAGCCGCGTTATGCACTTTTGGGATGGGTAAATAATGTCAAACTCGCGTCAGTACACGCGACCTGATCGAAAATTGGTAAGACGGCATTTGCACGCTTAATTAGTAGTATGTTTCATACAAGACTGAATGTAAATTTGTGTACGATAGCGCAATAGATGAATATTGTATTTAACCACATAAATTATAGTACTTTTATAATGCAGTTCGTGTGAAATTATAATAATGTTCAAGTTTTTACTTCTGCCGGGACTTCCCCAGTGCAACCCGATTTGTTTTATTAATTTACTAGCTGACTTAGCAAACGTTGTTTTGCCACCGTGGGCTACTGTTATCACTTAGGGGGATGAAAAATAAATAGTAGCCGATTCTCAGACCTACTGAATAGTTTCGGAGGAGTATGGTAACTAACATTGTGACACGAGAATTTTATATATAAGATAAACACCTCCAACTAATATTATAAATTCGACATTCGGTTTTTGATGAAACAAATAATATGGACTGTACATGACATAGGTGTTTCTGGATTTTTAAATTTTGAAGTATGTTAAGTTGCTTAAATTATATCATGAAGTAACAAGTGGGTCGGAAAAAGTCAAATTCGAAAAAAAGACTTCAACACTCATAATATTAAAAACAGCAGTTTCTGTAGATTGTTTTAATAGAGTTTTCTACAAACATTTTTGAATACACAAACACTAAGTTTGGAGTGGATGAAGTTTATAGAAGTGAATCTCAGGCCACAGCAACAAAGTGTTAATCTCTCGCTACTTCAGTCTTAGCGATCGATGCGGAAATCCTATAAATATTATAATACTGCTTTCCTTTTAACACTAGCTTTTAGAAGTTTAGTTGTTTTAGTGGTAGACCAACTTGTAACGTTATATTATCTAGAAATAGGATTTCAATAGAGCGACTCTTCATGACTTTGAAATCCAATTCCGATGAAGAATCAAATTTATCAATCAAAAACAGAAAAGAATATCCGCCGGATTAAATTAAAGATTATTATATGATGTTACTTATAATATTTTAAGATCAATTTTTCGAAATATTTTAGACCCACACATGACTAAATTTTTTAATATATTTGTAAATGATTTCTCTACACGCACAATTTTTTTATATCTCTTCTTCTCAATTCACCGAATTGGGTGGTTTAAAGTTTTTTTTAAGATACATGATTATTAGGATGAAATTATGGATGAAATCCTGAATGATGAAATCTTTGAAGCGTCAGTAGCTCAGTGGTTCGGGCTTTGGATTCACGATCGGGAAGTCGTGGGTTCAAATCCGGACATTGGACTACTGACGTGACCCACTCCTGATACAAGCATGCAAGTTTACTAGGAGGGGTAAAGAGAATACTAGTAGTATGTGACCCATACTACTAGTAATATTAAAAAAAAAAAAAATCCTATGCAGCGTTTATAAATTAGTATTCGCGGGTAGGTCATTATATCTGTCGAGGTATAGTTAGGGTAGGATAGTAATGAAGGCCGTGCCGGACTATAGTTAGGGTAGGATGGTAATAAAGAGGACTTGTTGTTAGTCCTTACATTGTATTTAGATGTGTTAACATAAACTTAGGTAAGGTTAGCCTTAGGTTAGGTTTATTTTAGCCTAACCTAAGATACAGTGAGACCAGGCAGTGGAGGTAAGTGTTATGATCATTTAAAGGATATCCTTAGGCTTTGATCACAAATCCAAGGCCCTGCCTGGGTTCCTGTATAAAAACTACGGAATCGTGATATTCGATTACTTAATTCATTCATTCAAATCTCTCTTCTGACATATCTTATTTAGAGTAGACATATATAACTTTCTTTCCGATGGACTTATAGGGTAGTGTTGTTAAGTGGCGTGGTGCTAGACCTCCGTTATGTAGGAGCATGTGAGAAATGTACTTTAATATTTTAATATTTGGTAGCGAGGTCGAGCGATAAAGGTGGAAGTTTACAATTATATAAGACATCTTTAAACATGCTCCTGAGTCTCAAGCCCCAAGCACTGCTCGACAGCAATCTACATTACATGTTAATGTTGTCATTTAAGTGTTACTGCGTAGTACAGCTCTCATTACCTACATAAATATAAATAGATGATATTTACTTCAGTAGCTACTTCAGTTCATTAACACAATCTCCAAGGTTGTCACAAACGTTCTCTCCACGTTCAGTTCTCTAAGAAAATTACTAATCAATCGTCACCCCTGATTGAGTACCGAGTTTGTGTGCGCAACTCATTTGAAAGTTTCCTTAGGAACTCAACCTCACTAACTTTAGTGAATTTAGTGCACGTGTGAAATCTTGATTAAGTATTCTAAACATTGCTTTAGAGTTTAGTGAATGTGTACAAGTTTTTAATTTAAAGTAAACTCGCGTCGATACAATTTTGGTGAATGTTTATATTCCACTAACAATTTTTTTTACGCAGTATCCTAAACATTTCTAGCCTAAAAGGTAATTTAATATGTTGCTTAAAATTAATAGTTATATCACTTTATACATCCATTTAAATTTATACTAGCTGACCCGGCAAACGTTGTTTTGCCATATAAATTGGGGTGGATCACCCTTATCACTTAGGGGGATCAAAACTAGATAGTAGCCGATTCTCAGACCTACTGAATATGCATTTAAAATTTCATAAAAATCGGTCGAGCCGTTTCGAAGGAGTATGGTAACTAACATTGTGACACGAGAATTTTATATAAATTTATCTTATATGACTAATTCCCAAAGACATAACGGACACACAGCTCGACATGCACTTCATCTCCACCAAGATGGCGTGCGAGCACACTCATTTGTTTTTTTTTTAAATTTTTAATAGCGGATTTTTATAACTGGAATAAATAATATTAATATAAAATATAATACTATTTTTTTATCTATATATATAAAAGGAGAAGCTGACTGACTGACATATCAACGCAGGGCCTAAACTATAAGGGTTAGAAACTTGAAATGTTGCACAGGGGTTCCTTTTATAACGTAGGGGAGCACTAAGAAAGGATTTTTGAAAATTCACCCCATAAGGGGGTAAAATGGGGGAGCAGAGTTAGTATGAAACTTTGCCGTTGTTGAAGTTATTGTATGAAGGTTCTTCATTGAAAGTCAAGAAACACGTGCAAAATATTTTTTTGAAAGTCATCCCTTAAGAGGGAGAGTAAAAGGGGGGTGCAATGTTAGTATGACTACCTCATAAAATGATAAAATACGTCTACAGACGATCTACCGTGACGCAAACGAAATTGCCGGTAAAAGCTAGTTATATATAATTATATAATGAATCATGTTCTTTGATATTTCGATTAACCAGTTTCATTTTTTAAAAACAAAAATAATTTAAAAGGCGATTGGACATGGGTTGGCAAAATTATGATAATTTTAAAGGAATCCTGAAAATAAAGAAACTTATTATATTTATTTAATCAGACATTATATTATATTTTTAATAATTAATAATCAATAAGGAGTCTTAAAATTATTTATCCTTATACCAGAAAAAGAAAAAATAAAATTCAGCAATTATTCAAAGATGTTTGGAAGATAATATTAACATAAATCAACCAGTTTTTAATAATTATGGGCTATAATAATGAAAATTGATCGTTGGCTACCTTTGACTTAGGAGAATACACGGAATCTTATTCTACATTAAAAACGAAAAAAGATACAGGCACAAAATTAAGTCACACGGGTGTAATAACACCTTAGTAGCTTTTAAGGGTTAATAGTTGATAGCTAACCAAAGATAATATCCCCTTCCATGTATTGATCAACTTATTCCTTATAGACAATAGTTACTGTTAGTAAAAGGTCTGTCTGTTCACAACTTTTAGGTATTTAAGCAATATGTCCAATAGACAGATAACTGCATCGGTACTGAATTGTTAAGCAATGTTGATTAATACCTCTCTAGAGGTAACAAACCAAGGTCTTCAATATTGGAATTCTTGATCTACTTGTAGCTAATTGATAATTCCTAGTATAACTTTAACATCTATATCTTGTCCCTTCTAGTATTCAAATGATTTTATTTGAGAGTGAGAAGGGAATTGTTGAAAATGCACTTCTTAATCTTAAGTTGTTTTATTAAACTCTCAGACCAATCTAGTTTGTTTTGGAAGTGCAAAAGTTTGTATAGTTATGGTTTTGTGTGTTCATAATAATTATGAAAATATTGCCGAAAGTACAACTTCCAAGTTTATACATATATCATAGTCTATGGGGAATAGGTTTCTCCCACTATTAGACAGGCAAAGTAATGGAAAATATCCTTTACCAACTTGAGACGCAACTACATGTAATCTCACAGGTTAACTGTTCGAACTGACAGCCTCCCTATCTTGAATCACTGAACTACAAGTACATATATAAAGAACACATAATTTAACTATCCTTAGAAATTAACCACTAGAAATAAAAAGAGTATAATAACATTCAAGAACATCTAGGTATACCAATTATTTTTTAGTCAACATAGAAAAAGTATTACATATCATGTTATCTACATGGGACCGATATCGATAAGCGGAACACCGAGTAACCAATACAAAATACTATTTAACTCCAAAATCAAAAATAATATTTTTTGTAATTACTACAAAAACTGAAAATTCAATTAAAATTAATATTGTTACAATTACAAAAATTATCATAAATAAAATATGAATATTTTTTTAACTTATGGCGTGATCTTCTTAAGTATGTATATAAGAAAGATTCCACGAAGCGAAAAAAAATTATTTAAACATTATTTTTCATCTACAATGAAGATGAAAGTTCAAGAAAATTTTGTTAGTAACAATCGTTTAACTGGTTGAAAAAATTACTTTAAGTGAAATTTCCAACGCGAATAAATTTTTTTAGTGAATTTGAACACTAAAAAAATTTACATCTTATTTTTTTTAATTTTTAAAAGGCATTTTAAACAATATGTCCTACTTGATTTTGATTTGAAGATCTAAAGATGTCGCACAGAGACCCATTTTCAGCGTTAAATTAATATTATAAATAATGGAGATAGAGTTTCGAGAGTATGGAGTTATTTATTGAAAATTACCTCCTCTTTTGGAATCATTTTTTAAATTTGAAAAATCATTATTAGTTTTTGAGATATTTGTGAAAAACCAAACCCCCTTTTTTTGCGAGCGGCCTTTGAATTTTTCAAAAACTATCTACATGTCATTCAGAATGACGTCTCAATCATAATATTCGGAGAATACGAAGAAGTTTTGACCTAAAATGGTCACCAGGCAAGTTCCGTTTCACAACTGGCTCTAGTATATAGGAACAGAGGTTATATACGCTAACTATGATGTACTCGGAATTATGTAACTATTAAAATTAAATAAGCAGTAAAACGAAAGCGTGCGTAGGTGCAACAAAGCGGAGCAGCGATTCGACTGCTCTGCTTTTTTTTATTAGCATTAAAGTGAACAAGCATTAGTAAAATACTAAAATATTTTAAAATATCATGCAGTTACGAAAACATAAAACTATATACTACAAGCAAAGTCTAATTTGTAAAAATTATATTTTTCAAGTTAGTCTAGAAAAAAAGGGACGTATATACTTCAATTCCCAAAAACAAAGTGTGATCTTAACCGCCGCATAATTTAGCTCTTTACTCTTCTGGCCATCTTTTAACTTACAAATGAATTTTCTCTTCAAATTGATTTCAATTTTGGGACAATTTAATACTGCTTATATATTTACAATTCCTCGTTTCTCTGTTATAAAAAATTAACACTAAAGATTCTGTGGTATAGAACAAATAAGTAAAGCTATTAGAGCAGCAGCAATCGGGTAGCATTTAAAACAGTTATCGTCATATCCACCAATGCTCACAAAACCTTGACAATTTATACATTTTCAAATTAATCAATCTATCTAGAAGTTACTTTGTTATGTTTTGTAATTTAGTGATAGAACTTCATTTATCAGAGTTACTTTGAATTAAGAGTATGGGAGATAAGAGGAAATTTTTTGGATTAACTCCAGCGCGTCTGATTAAGGTAAGATGGGTTAATTGCCAGATAGAAAGTCACTCACAAGTCGGACCATCTTAATAATCTATACCTGACTGTGGCTTATCTTCATGTATTTTTTATTTTTACAATTTTTAAAACTATAGATGTTTTTCAGAACTTTAAAATGGGAAACGTTATATAACCTTTTATTCTTATTGACATCTAATCTACAAAATGTTATATATCCCTAAGACGCTTGAATAAGTCCACATTTAGCATCATAGCCTCTTCTACTATATAGGCTACTCAAAATAAATTAAAATGAATTACCTGCGAACACTAATTTATAAACGGTGTTGCTAACATTTGTCAGGATTGTTTTGATATACTCATTTTAAAACCAAAATCAATGTGAGCTCCAAAGAGATAAAAAGACCATAAAGAACGAATTAGTCCTTCCGAAAGCATCATAAAATACTGACACTCAAACAAAATTTACTACGCGTGTTTACGATATACATTGAAAATAGCCACTGTTGCGTTTCTTTATGTAATAAACATTGACGTATATTGACATCATGGACGCTACGGCGCTTAAGTGTCCGAAGAGAAGAGTTCTAAAATACAAACATAGATCTTTGTATGGTATACATCTCAATAGTTAGAAAAACCTATATTAATTTTAGACCCATAAGCTCAAATAAAAAAGAGAAGCCAAAAAACAAACATTCACATTTAAGTATCTCTAATTAATTTTTTTTTTATAAAAGCAGTGATGGCCCAGTGGTTAAGACGATGATGTCTATTCGGTAAGTCCGAGTTCGATCCCCCACACAGGCACACACCTCTGACTTTTCTGAGTTATGTGTGTTTTAAGCAATTAAATATCACTTGCTTTAACGGTGAAGGAAAACATCGTGAGGAAACCTGCACTCCTGAGAGTTCCTTAAAAGTTCTCAAAGGTGTGTGAAGTCTGCCAACCCGCACTGGGCCAGCGAGGTGGACTATGGCCTAGCACACTCCTCTTTCTGAGTAGGGGACCCGGCTCAGCAGTGAGCCATTAATGATGATGGTGATGAATTAATTTTTTAGCATTAGCAGCAGTAGGATGATGTAAGTCTTTGGTCTGAATATGTCTCAAGCCCCAAGCCCTGCTCGGTTACTAGGTTTATAAGTATTGGTATGTGCACTCACTCAAAAATAACAAACAAAATCATAAAAACTGTTTTATTATATTATTTTCGATTTAAAATCTCGCTCGTAATCGTTATCGTTGCTTTTCTGCAGACCATCAACGTAATGGTTGTAAAATTCAATTGAAACACTTCTCTCTTTAAATATGTTAAATATCCTCCATATCTTATATGTACATAAAACAAATGGGAAATTAATCTTAATTGTATACTGTTAGTGTTGAAGAGTTAGTTTGTATGTTTGCTTGAACCCGCTAATCTCAGGAACTACTAATCCGAAAAATTCTTTCAGTGTTAGATAGCTCATTTATCGAGGAAGGCTATAGGCTATATATTATCACGCTAAGACCAATAGGAGCGGAGCATCACGTGGACGAAGTTGCGCGGGTCGACTAGTAGTCTATACGCAGACTAACAGTATGACGGTTTGACTATAATATTCTCCTGGGGGTTATACTTTAGATACCGTCCTTTAGCATTACTCCTAGATAACTCACCATGTCATGATAAATATTCTGTCATGGTGGCGTATTTACTTGGTTTGCTTTATCTTTACGTTGGCACAACCGAATAATACTCAGTTTGTGCCAACTTCTATAATGAAATGTTACTCAGATTAGTCGCTTCCTTTTGTTCATTATTACCTTCATACGTTTCCCTAAAAAATTCAATTTTAATGCAGTTCCCATCATTAGACAAAGTTACAAATATATATTATAGTAGAGAAACCGTGTGAAGCCGGGGCAGGTCGCAAGTGAAATATTTTAGTTTGGCGATGCATTTGTCTGACTAACTAACCCACTAGCTATTGCTAATTTTATTAAAATCTGTATTAACAAAATCCCAATTATAATTATTCAGACGCATTTCTGTCGCGAGTGTAACACTTGTGCAGTTTTCGAAACCAAATCAATGTTGCCAATATTATAAGCTATTGAAGAAAAAAATATAAAAATATATTCTTATTGAAGTTATTTATTAGTAATTTCGCATCTCGCTCTTTTTATTAGTGAAAACTGTATTAAAATATTTTTTATGGTTTTAAAGAAAAAACAAAGTAACACGACAAAGAACAAAACCGAAAATTTAAACGAGTTTTAAATAAACTTTGAATAAATTTAATTTATAATTTAGTATGAATAAAGCCTTAAACGCTCTAAATTCAACATTTCAGTCTAAGAATAATGTATGAAGGATAAAGGACTAACAAATAACAAAGTTACGTCTCCAACCAACTTTAATCGATCTAAGCATTATGCAAATAGACAACCGACTTGTAATTCTATTTTGTGTGTAATTGGTGTTGCAAAAGTTTTTGTTGTTCAAACTATTAACTAGTAGAAACCTACGCTTTGTTTGGTAAATTAGTTTATTTTGAAATAACGAAAATCTGTATTTTATTGAACGTTTAAACCAAATAACTTTATTAGTAATCATCAAAATTAATCGAGTTTAGAAAGGGAATAACGAACACGCGTATTGTTTTTTATATCTTATATATAAATTCTCGTGTCACAATGTTAGTTACCATACTCCTCCAAAACGGCTCGACCGATTTTTATGAAATTTTATATGCATATTCAGCAGGTCTGAGAATAGGCTACTATCTATTTTTCATACCCCTAAGTGACTAGGGTGGCCCGTCCCAAATTTTTTAAATTTATGTGGTAAAACAACGTTTGCTGGGTCAGCTAGTATATTATAATAATCTGTAATAGGTTTGTATTTGAGTTGTTTTCTATAAAAATTGTGGTACTTTCTGAAAATTGCTTTTTATGTATTACAATTTTAAAAAACTAAATGTCATAATAGGGGTAATAAAAATATAAAACTTTATTTCTAAATAAAATAATATACTAATTTAAAAAATATATATAATTCTAAAAAATATCTATCTTTCGTCGTATAAGGAAAAGAACTGTTTTATTTTTTTTTTGGTTTCTAGGGCTAGGCCCTTCGTCTTTCTTATATTCACCGCGTTCTGATATTATTATAAAGTATTTTAGTATTCAAGAAATGAAAATTGTATGCAATTACTATAGCGATATAACGCCATCTATATTTCCAATAGTATAACTTCATGAACAAAAAGGATAACCTATTCGCGAATTGTAACAGTAAATAAGTATAAATCTGACTCACTGTTTGGTGATTTAGTTTAAGTGAGTCAATATCTGATAGTAGTAATAAGTTTGATTAATAAATACTCAGTCGTGACTTCCGCTGTATATAAAAGCTTATTGTAGAGAAGACAAAGCTTAATCTCAGCACACTTAGTACTAGACGATTTGCCCTCACCTCACTGAGTTTCAAAGAGTTAATGCTGTAACGATTTACTTGAGTGTTTTTGCGAAATAAATATATTTATGAATTTAATTAGTGCATTTCGAAGACGTTGAAAAGATGCTAAATATTTTTTTTAAAATATTAGCTGTTAAAATAAACTGAATAATTTCAATATCCTCGTGGTTTTCACGTCAGATCCTAGATATCTAGTGCAATGAATTTAATATCGAGCTTCTGATTTCATCAGATCAACTCCAAGATACGAAATGATAGTGATATCATTCATAACTATGTACATACAAAATAATTTCTTTCAATGATTGATAGTTTTTACGAATAAAACTTATATAAGCCTGTTTAATATATATGTATAAGGAGTCGTAATAACAAATACCAATAAATACAGGACGCATTGCGACAATATTCTTATAGATATTCCATAGTTTTATCACAAATAGTATGTCCAGGCGCCGTGGAGTCTACCAAGTTGACCTTCTGTTAGTTCACGACCTTTGCTTCGTTCGTCTTCAGGAAATGTGTGCTTCGTTACATACAAATTCACTTAACTTACGTTTTATACATAACTTTATTCTAACTAAGAAAAATTGTTATAACATCAAAAAATTTAATTTTATATATTTACTGACCGCCCTATGCGACTTCCTTCGCGTGTTGCTCCGCTCTCATGAGTCGTAGCGAGATGTTAAATAGCCTAAGTTACTCCTTGTTACATAAGCTACCTGCCAGTCCCATCAAAATCGGACCAGCCATTTCAAAGATTAGCCGGAACAAACAGACAGACAGACAAAAATTGTAAAAAAAAAAAAATGTTGTTGTTGGTATATGTGGTGTGTACGTGTATACATCCATATGCACTTAGTATAAAGCGGTTATTTCAATATTACAAACAATTTTATTTATTTGTATGGAAAAATCTTTTAAGTAAGTCTAATATTAATAAACGAGAAGATGATTTTATCATTAAACATAATTTCAAAGTATTCTGACTAACCTAGATATAAGATAACTGTTTATCAGTATATTTGTCTGTGTCGTTTAGATATAGTCAATTATTTTTTCAGCAGTAAACATAGAGTCGCTCTACCTCAGCGCTAAGAGGTCTATATCTTATTTTGAAATTTTGTAGCTATTGGAGTTGCCGAGGAATATCTATTTTTTTACAAAGCGCCAATTAGTGGCGAGTTATATTAAAAGAGAAGTTATAAAGCATCCAGGAAGTGGAGGAAATTCTTAAATAAATTATCGCTTATTTTTTTTTCAACAGTTTTTCTAATGCAGGAAGAAATTGTTATAATCATCTTTCGGTCGGTCTTTAAGTGATCATAATTTCGTTTCACTAACTACATTATGTTATTTCCAGAACAATCAGCCAACATGAGCAGAAGTATGTTAACAGCAATCCTTGTCTGCCTGATCGCTAACATCCTCGCTAACCCGGTGAGAAGGTCACCAGATCTTGAAGCCAGGCGTAGAAGTGCTATCGATCGGAGTATGATCAGGTAGAAATTTAGATTTACTTAGCCATTATTTATTTATTTGTAGTTCCGTAACTTATTTACTTTGTATACTACAATTCAACAATTTCTCCTTAGGTTTGGCAGATCATACCCACCAGAGCCTTCTGCAGCGGACATCCGGGATGCCTTCCAAAGACCAACACGTAGAGGCAACAACTTCCTTCGTTTTGGCCGCTCCCAACCACAACCCATGACCTTCACCACCGACGATCTGATCTCCCTCCTCAGAAGTTACGAAGACGAATACGACACCCCTGTATCTAAACGTGTATCTAACTTCGTCAGATTAGGCCGTGATCCCAAATTTATTAGACTTGGAAGATCCGCTGATGATGAGAAGTCAGGATATGAACAGAGCTCGGATTTAGTTGTAAGTGGATACCCTCAAAGGAAAAGCAGGGCTAGAGACCATTTTATAAGGTTGGGAAGAGACAGCGAGGAATTAAATGATGTTGATGAAGTTGAAGATAGGAAGAAGAGGTCGACTGATTGCCACGATTGTTAAATGTTACGTAAAAGCTACACGTGGTCTCCAAAATGTTTTAGTGCCAAAGATTTACCTATAAATAGACTAAGATTAATTATTTAAACATTTTTTATAGTTTTTCCTACTATTAGTAATCTATAGTACCTTCCTATTCTAGTACCTTCCATAGACTCGTCAATTAACTTTTGTTTATCGCAAATATTTAAAACTGAAATATGTTCTCATAATGTTTATAAATTATAATTGTAAGTTTTTAAATAAATTATAAAATGTAATTGATGTTTCTTGTCACTATTTAAAAGTAAAGCAAAATACGCTTCATTGTTTAAACTACAAAATTGTAATCTAATATATTTTTATTCTATAAATATATCTGTCAATTAGTTTTTTTTTTAATTATCTTGTTTAATGACTCTGGGTACTGGCCCTTTTGAGCCCTCTGTCAATTAGCTGTCAATTGTGTTACCATTTTAAAAAACAATTCTCCTTATTCAGATATCACAAAAATTATTTTATATTTATTTTTAGTTAAGCTCATGAGGAAATTCTAAAAGCTTTGTTACTTTTTTTATAAATTTTAATCTGTATTTCAAATTCTCTATTGATAAAATTTAGTGCAAGTATCCAAACAAAGGCTGGGATAGGATACTAGTACTTAAATATTAGATTAGATAAATATTTAAATAAAAGTGTTAAGTCGATGTGAAATATTATAGAAATGGCATACTGTATTGTAACAAATATTTTTCCTGGTTTTATTTAGAAATAAAGTCGTGTTACATCAGTGTTTTGACTTTTATTATCCTAAATTCATACAAATCATAACTTGATGATAGCCATATAGCCATTCCATACAATTTACCAATTTGGCATGAAAGTGTTATTAAGATTTATATCTCCCAATTACCAGGTTTTACTAATAGAGACTCTAAAAAACGTGTAATAAAATATTTTTTACATATTACATAAAAAATCAAGTTTATTATATAAGAGTAAAGTCAAATTTGTTTTTTTAAGATGAAAGAATGCATAGCAAACTTTATCTTTGAAGTTTCGACGAAATTTGGCACACAGATACTTTATAACCTGGATTAACACATAGAACTTTTTATCCCGGAAAAATGTATAGTTCCTGCGGGAAAGTAATAAAATCTTTATTGAATATTATTTATTAATAGACATATAAGCAACGATAAATGTTTTTATAATTAAACATGAAATACTCCATATCTATTGACAGTGTCATGTGACAGATTCCTTTGCCATATTTATACAGACCATTGACATGTATATTACTGATGTATGTTTCTCCACATACTAATAGCCACACAGTCAATTATTTCAGTAAAACGACTTTTATTTGGTTACATGCTAAAAATATAAATAATTTTAAATACTAAAAGAACTATAAAAATAAACTAATGGTCCATAAAATATACAAATAGGGGAAGGATTGTATGACAACGCCTTGACTCGCCCTAATTGGTCATTGTGGTACTTTAGCGTCGGTTTTCAGTGCATTTTGTAATTTAAACCTAATTTATTTTATCATAAAAATAAAAGAGCACTGTTCGTCTAATAAGTGGTCATCATCGCCTTTGGATAGCTACTACAAAATGGAGTCCTTTCAATAGGGTAGTCCACTAAGATAAAAGACTGACAGTTTTTTATAAATAATCATGACATTAGAAATTGACATGAAAAAGATTGTGAAGTCACGTCGTGTGGAACGTCAGTGTCGATATTTTAGAAAAACAATGATGACCAATAAGCAAAAATAATGTAACTACTATCATACAAGACACAACACGACGTGATTTTGTTCAGCGTTTTGGAAGTAACTACAAAAGTTTTTACTTCATATAAATTCAATTAATTTTTTTGTCACCCAAACGAACTTGAATCTCTTTATATTTATATTTTATATATATTATTCACAATGTACAAGTTTCTAATTCATCATAAAAAGCAACATTTTATTCCACATTACATCCTTTATATTTCCTTCCAATACAATTTCCTTTGTTGATGCTTTTTCCCTTTACACTTAAAATAACAAAAGCAAATGACTAGCGAGTTGTCTTCATTCCCACCAAATACCTTATAAAACCCCTAACATTACTTAATATCGATAATTTACTCCTATTAAAAGTATGTCTTTCTTTTAAGTCATATAAGTCGTCCATAAATCTTACTAATCTTACATTTTACTAATATTATGTTTAGATGTTTGTAACTCAATCACACCAAAACGGCTAAACGGATTTAATAGTAATTTTGCACACATATACTTTATAACTTAGATTAACGTATAGACTACTTTTTATCCCGGAAAAAGTCAGCGTTCGTGTGGGATAATAATAAATATGTTGGCTGGTGCTCACCTGAATATTTTTATTTAGCAACAATATTTTGTAAATTAAATCTTTAGTAATATTTATGTTAATTCTATTTCGATTTGATTGAGTTCTGCTTATTTTAGTTCACTTACTAACTAACACGCGCGACTACTATCTTATATCGAGTGATGCTTAGCTCCTATTGGTCGTAGCATGATGTTATATAGCCTATTGCCTTCCTTAATAGATGAGGTCTCAAAAACTAAAACAATTTTTCAATTCAAACCAGTAGTTCCTGAGATTAGCGCGTTTACCCAAAGAAAAAAATCTACAGCTTTATAGTATTAGTATCGATTCTTACTTTTCATCGATTTATTCAAAGTCTAGGATTTCCTGCATTTATTGATTTATTTATCCCTTTTCATCCCATCATAATACTGTCAAAGCTGACCTTTGTATAAGGTAAAGAAACGAATTGTAGTCTCAACATATATAAATAAAGGAGTTTAATTTTCTGTGATATATAAAATAAGCTTACATCACAAATGGAAAAATATAATAATATTAAAATTTATTTCTAAAAAAAAATCGTTGTTATGTTACGTTTGATAAATTACAGCACAAAGGCAAATGAGGTACAAAGAGACAATACCGTTCATTCAAACAAACTTTCAAAACCGTGCTATCTCGTTACTTACGTGATAGCTATTTTCAGATTTGTATTATCTAGATAAGTAGATTCTCTAGTTTAGTGATAGAACGCTTACTCTACTTTTTATATACAAATTCATAGTATCTTCTAAGTCTAGCTGTTATAAACCTCACAACCTTCTCAAACCTCACTCTCAAGTCTATTCCTTGTGGATGTTAATTATATTAATATCAATAAATAAAAATTTATACTATGACGTCATTTTTTACACATCTGCAATATACGAAGAATTGTAAATGCATTGCCAATCCTACCTTCTAAGATCTAAAATCGCAACAATCGACATTTTTGTCGTCCTTTCCATGTGAAATGAATGTAAAGCTATATTTGACGCAAAGCAGGCTGTTGATGACTCGAAACTTAAAGAAAGATATTAAAAAAGGGTCTATATTTGACCATATATTTTTTTTATATTAACTTTGTAAGTAATTATAAATATGCTAATTAATTGTAAACAAAGAAAGGTGAATGATTATATTTAAACACGCATTACTACTGTCAGGAGTAAACGCCCCACTACACTACTTAGGATAATATTTTGACCCGCACATGTAAATCAAAATTTAATTTAAGTGTTTGTACTTTAAATGAAGTTGTACGGAACCCTCAGTGCACTAGGCCGAATTTTTTCACATATCAATCATTACTCGATATTCTGAATGAATGTGAAAACTCAATAAAACATAACGATGTTTACTAACTCGTGATTGGCGTTCACAAAATTAGTGTTTGCAATATAATGGCGGATTGCTGTATTTCATCTACTAAACATGCAATAGCAGTCTTGATAGCTTTTGAATGGCTAGTAGTTTCTTTTGGTTCACCTATAATAAAAAACCACCACCAACTTGAAAATATTACCTATATAAGCCTTATATATGGGGCATTTCACGTCAAGCGGACAACCAAAAAAAAATGAAGTCGTGAATTTTGTTTACACTCTGGTCAGTTATACTTCTAGGTGACGTGGATGTGTACATACAATTTTTTTCGTATGAAGCTTTATTGCTGAGCTTTGAGCTTTTAAAAATTGACTAATAATAATTTCATGAATTTTTGGATGCTTATAATCTGTATTAATTAATTTGTAAAAAAAAATAAAAAGTGTTGTGTCTTATAGTTAAAAAGTTGAAGTTCTTAATTTTTTTGTCGAATTCCAAATTTAAATTTTTTTACGTGTAGTAAACCGGAAATGAAAATTTCAAATCGATGTTTAAGTAACTTCGACCCTTTTTTTTAAATATTTTAATTTTGAATTAAAGCTTAAAATGTACTTATTCTTCACAAAAAAAATTAAAACGTGATCTCCAATAGTTTAAGACTTAGAGCATATAGAGTACATGCACATAGCTATGAGAACTTTCCAAGCAGTCGGGTTTAGACTATAACATGCTAAAATACTACGCCATTAATATTATATTCCTTCATTCTAACATGCAAAAATATAAAAGTAATCGATTTCTTTAATTCTTCACAAAAATTAAAACAAGAACGTCAATAGTTACTTAGAGCGATTTTATTGATTGAGATTGAAACAGTATTTATTAATATATAGAGATTTATTTTTACAGTATAAACAAAATTCACGACTTCATTTTTTTTTGGTTATCCGCTTGACGTGAAATGCCCCATATATATTTTTTTATAAAATAGGAAGGCAAACGAGCAGTCGGGTTACATGGTGTTAAGTAATCACTGCTTCCCACGGACTTCTGCAACAATTGGGGAGTTACAGAAGCGTTGCCAGCCTTTAAGGTGGAGATATAAGCGAGTTTTGAAGGGTCCCATGTCGTAATGTTCCAGATATACCGCCGTAGGTAGATCATTTCATAAGTTGTTTGTGCGTGGAATAAAAGTTTTAGAAAATCGCTCTGTTAAGGCACGCCACACATCCAGATAAACCCTTTTAAAAAATCAAAGTGAAATAACAATTATTCTACAGTCTAGTGTTACCCTTATAAAGAATCACAGTTTTTTATTATCTTAGAGGTCAAGTAGTGTAGGTGAGAATCTATTAAATATGCTCTTAAGCCTCAGCCCGAGGTTTCTTGGTGACACTATTTTATTTCTATAAATACCTAATGACCTCAACAAAAATAGAAACGTTTATATCAAACTAGCATTTAATGGTCAATAAGATTCCATGAAGCTGTCTTGTATAGAGCTATCAATCTCTACCATCTCTATCCCGGGTCACCACACAATTGCCTTTTCATACTGGATTGCTATTCAAAATAACCCGATTTAATGTATTTTTGGGTTATTTTTAACTATTGAAACGATACAATATATTGCAGACAAATTCGCAAATAATACATACTTTACAATGAAAACTAAAGGTCTAATAAAAACCCGAACACCTTTGTAACTAATACGTTACAATTGACTTCAGCAGTTGTGACTCGGCAATAAAGGTGGACGTTTAAACGAAAAGCTGAAACAAAAGTCTGCTTTTAATAAAAGTACTAAAGCACGCTGTTTAGTGTAAGCCGAATTAGCATAAACGTTTAAACGAAATAGTTTCGTTGGCCAGATCCAAGCTAATGTCATTGTTGTGTTGTGTATACTTTCGTTTAAACGATTTTTGCGATTTATAAATACAACGTTAGTGTGCTTTGCACTGTCACGGCTGTGAAAATGGATGTTCATAACAAGTGTCGCGCGCGATTTCGGACAGAGTACATTCAGTGTTTTGTTGAATTTTATTTGCCACGCAAAGATTCAGGTGTAGAAGAAAGTAGTTGTTGGTGAACTTTTTTTTTTGATCTTGAGGTTAGATTGTGTGTATAATGCACCTTTTTGTATACAAAGTACAATTGTGTTGTGTAAACAATTCTATTGCTGTTTGCTACGGTTTGCTCAACGACTATAGGCTTATATAACAAAAATCGTTATAAGTGAAAAGCTCTTTCAAGCACGCTTATTAAATTAGAAAAACGTTTAAACGCGTTGTTAATTTTTGCTACTCGGCAACGTACGTCGTCCAAGACGTGATATACCTCCGACTCTGTATTAAAACTACACTAAATGTAAGCAATTACATATTTGAACAATACGTACCGCCCTCCCCCTCATTCTGAGGAGGAGACCCAGTGTAGACCTTAATGGATTGTGATGTTGATGGTGATGTACGTAATAGTCCATAATACCCGTAGTTCTTATTACCTTTCATGAAAAAAAACACATGAACTCGACCACACCTAATATCTGACAAAAATATTTTTTATTTAGATCTGTTTTTGCATTGAAGGAGTTAAATAATTATTATTATAAAATTACTTGTCAAACTTCCTGTGTAAATAAAAATCAATAGCTAAAGCTAAAAACTACTATCAAATCACAGGGTTATCAACAGTGTTACAAGCACACATCAAAATGAAATGAATTTAAAAAATGTATACTTGTAAATACTGGTGGATCAAAAATAAATAACAAAAAGTAAAAAAGTTGTGCGTTGGTTGATAAATAATGTTAGTTGTTCAGCTTAAAAATAAATTCAATTTTTAACCTAGGTTAGTCTGAGCATAGCTTAATAGCTACCATTAGTCAAATATCTAAACAAATCGTGTGTACCATGATTAATGAATATCTCTATTTTGTGCGAAGACGACTAATTGCTATAAACATCGTGTAGTGTGTCAGCCAAGTACGGAAAAAATCGCCGCCACTCTTAACTTACTATGAAAAATATAAAACTAATACATTTAAAACTTTTATATGTTAAATATAAGCTATTTTAATACCTAAAATTCTAGTTTTTTAAAATTTTGTAGTTGTTAAATTCCCTTCCAAAACAATTTAGCATTTTTTTGATATCTTTGTGGTGACCTATCCGAGTTTCGTAATTTATTTCACATAGCATATATAACATTTAACCGTGCAGGCACTTAATATATGTTAAATATATTTAACAATATAACCAATATTAAAAACTTACTCCAACCCTTACTAATGAAGAGCCATCATCACGACACCACACCATTGCACAGCCACAAAGGTCACCAGACGAGCTTGACAACTGGCATAAGTCTACAGTAACAGAGGTTATATACAGTATATATTGTATATACAGTTTTGGAATGAAATAAAATGTACGCTTGAATATAAAGTTACCAAAGGTGTTACTAAATATTATGTCACCCAGCAACCAAATTATGTTATTTTTAAAATGTAAGGTATATCTGTAAAAAAATTAATATCACTATGTTGCTATGTTTAAGCGAGAAAGAAGGATAAACCAAGAAACACATTTTTGAAAAAAAAATACAATATAGGGATTTATGTCTGCAATGTGGACTTGGCTACATTTTTCTCTCTAATATTTTTGATGATAGACATGCACTTTGATGATATAAATTGCTAGCTATTATTTATTGAACAGAAAGAGTGCTTTATTTATGTCTTCCTCAAGGATACCATGAGAATACCATTCCTTTATTTGGAAAACAAAATTTCCTTACCATTTTTTTGACACTATAATTATTAATCTCGGTTTATCTCTCTGTTTTATCGGCAACTTATATTTAATCATTTATAATAAATTGAGAAAATAGCTTTCATGGCGCCTTTAGAAGAATTTATTTTTCTTTAGGAGTTTTAGTCATGTTCTGGGTAAGATATGGCCATTTTTTTTTAGTTCATCTGAAGCAGAATTTCTTAAGCTAGACGATGGTATAAATAACCCCATATTGTTTTTTTTGAGTTACCGCAAACGGCAGAATAGGCAATTTTGATTGCTGTTGCTGATTTCGATTTTCCATTACACATCGTTTCTTTAATAAAAAAGTTATCGTCATAAAACCTATCTTTATGCTTGTCAACAGCTTTGAGATACAACATTTATAACCAAACTTCTCTTTTATCTTTCCAATATTGGGTTAAAAAGCGAAATATCACGTGATAGTCAAAGGAATAGGACACGCTTGACTTGACAGTACAAATTTTTGATATTGAATATCGCAATATTAATGTTTTATATTAATAAAACTGGCATACCAATCCTGTAAATTCTGGTTTTACTTTCACATAAATGTGTTAAACCTTCATGGTTATCTTTCTAATATAACACATTTTATAATTAAATTATTTAGAATAGATTTTGATCTATTCTAAAGTATTTAAATACTTCAAATATCCAAGAAAATTCAACTACCATAACACTCGCCATTTATATCTATCTCAATAATATAATAACTACGTAATTAATATACAGACAAAAATTTAGTTTCCATAAAATAAAAATCATTCTGTGTGGTGATTTCAATATTGACGTATTGAAATCTGATAATAATACTCAGAAGTTAATAGAATTAGTAGAAGGTTTTAATTTGAAATTAGCACTTAAGCAGGCAACACGATTAATAAGCAGCACATGTATTGATAACTTTATGAGTAATATTCGTAACAGCAGAAGTAAAATAGAAGAACTTGCTTTATCAGATCATACTGCAAATTTTCAGCTATACAGTAAAAAAATTTAGTCGCCTAGTGTACTGGTATCTTAAGAAGAGACTATAGCAGAGAGAACATGGTTAAATTTAAACAATGTTTAAGCAATCTTAAATTTTCAGACATCTATAAAACCTGTGAACCAAATAAAGCATTTAACAGATTTTTTTAAATTGTTTAGACTTTTCTATTATCTATGTTTTCCACTTATTAAGATAAAAATACAGTTAAATCAAAAACCAAAATGGATATCAAAAGGAATTAGACATTGCTGTAAAAGAAAACGTGAGTAACTATGGAAATACAGACTGAAACCTAATAAAGAGAACAAAGAAAAATTAAAAATATATGGAAAACGTTTTAAAAATATTATTAAACTCACACAAAAATCCCAGAATGATTATAGAAATAAATTTTCTCAAAACAAATCTAAAACTACGTGAAATATTATTAATGATAACAAATCAAAACCTAATAATAACGAAATAGAATGTGTTAACAAAAACGACGAAATTATTAGTAATCCATTAAAAATAGGACAAGCTTTTAATGAACACTTCTTCAATCGAAAAAAATTAACATTAAATAATGGAAGAAGAAAGATCGATTGGAAAAAGCCAAATACAATTTTTATGAAACCTACATCTGCTTCATAAATAGAAAGTATTATAAAACAACTTAAAGATACTAATAGCTCCGGGTATGACGGAATTAGTACTAAAGTGGTAAAGTATGTGTCAGATATAATTTCTCCGACCCTAAGTTATATCATAAATGTATGCATAGTGGAAGGTGTATTTCCTGATAACTGAAGATGTCCATTGTGAAGCCGATATTCAAAACACAGGATAAGGAAGATATGAACTGTTATCGACCTGTGTCACTTATACCAATTTTTTCTAAAAAAAGCATACTTTTAATAACATAAATGATTATTTTGAAAAGAATAGAATATTTACTGAAGAACAAATAGGCTTTAGAAAAAATAAATCTATTAATTTGGCTATATACAGATTTCTAAAGGAGGTCATGACTAATGTAGACAAAAAGAAACATGTGTGTGTACTCTATATGGACTTATCAAAGGCATTTGACTATTTGGACCATCAAATTTTGTTAGATAAATTAAGTGTATACGGAATAAGAGGAAACACCCTATCACTTATAAAATCTTATTTAACGGAGAGGCAACAAATGACCCAAATAACAAGATTAGCTAGCAGTGATAAAACAGAAACAACTTATTTATCTGATGCAAAACCAGTGACTGTTGGAGTACCACAGGGAAGCATATTAGGTCCATTACTGTTCATTACATATATAAATGATTTTCCTATGGTAACCAATCATCAGATGGTTTTATTTGTTGACGACAGCACAGTGATATTTGTGGGAGAAAATTTGGACAATTTTGAAAATGACATATAAATACAATTAATAATATTATTGAATGGTTGACAAGTAACAATTTATTTCTAAATATTGACAAAACTAAAGTAATGACATTCATAAATAGACATTCGAAAATAACTTTGAACATTAATAATTTTGGTAAAGGAAAAACAGAAATCACACACACAAAACTTTTAGGACTACATATTGACGACCGATTAAATTGGCTCTTTCGCACTGCACATACTGTCTGAAATAGTAAATCAATTAGCAGTCCTAACGGCTTTCAACGCTTATGTGACTTCAAATATTCGATACGGCATCATATTTTGGGGGCATTCAATCGATAAAGACAGAATATTTAAATGTCAAAAGAAATGTTTAAGAGACGGATGTCGTTTGAGGCCCACGGATTCATGCAAACCATACTTTGATAAATTGAAAGTTCTCACCTGCCAAAGTCTATAAATCTATGAAGTATTGGTTTTTATTAAAACAAATAATGAACCATTTAAATATTCACAAAATGAACGCCGGAAGAATAAACTATGTTTTTTGCCGCACACAACTGCATATTTCGGCAATCGCTTTTTTTAATATGGCTCCTGAAATTTATAATAGACTACCTGCCTTACTGGCTGACCGAAGTTTAAATTTAATGAATTTTAAGAACAAAATAAAAGAATTGCTGCTAAAAAAGAGGTACTATTCTATAAAAGATTACTTGGCAGACAAAAATTTATAATATGAAATTGGAATTATTTTATGAAGCATTAGTATTGTTAATTATCTCATTGTATTTCCACGTCAAAGCATACGGCCAAGCTATTGAAAAGATCACTGTCAAATAACTATGCTTATGGAAATAAATGATTTGATTTGATTTGAAAAAATAATTTATATTTGTTATATATAATAATTTATATATTTATAGTATCTGTTTTCATTTAGAGTGGAAACTATAAGAATATGTTCATTTTATTCTACGAAGTTACGAATTTTTCTTGTTTAAGCTGAGAATGTACGTCATATAAAAAACAATATTTAAACGATCGGAACCAAAAATAATATTTTTCAATGTAAAGCTATTCTTCACTCGAAACGTAATACAATATTCGGCCTTTGTTTGGTTAGGGCGATGTCACAAGTCACTAGATCCTTATAAGATATATAGAAAGAAACTCTCTCACCTTCTTTCCTCCTTTGAATTGCCACTGAATTGAATTCAAGAGTTATCTATTTCTATTAATTTTATATTAAAAATAAAATAACTTTTCCCGCGCATATGTGTGGAATACTATTTTTATGTATGGAATAGTAAAAAGTAATATTTTTATACTGGCAGATAAGGGAGAGAGGAACAAACGGCCCACCTGATGGTAAGTGGCCAACGACGGACATCGGCAATACAAGAGAGTGTCACTTTTTTCGATACGTTGTCGCTTTAGGCGGCTTTAGGAGACCCAAAGTTAGGACTCTCAGTCCACTAGAACCTCAGCATTATTGGGATAGGAAAAGGAGAAGGAAAGTTTGGCACACACGTGACCGGAATTCGTAAAAGACACTTGACGGTCGCGAATCCGAATGCTGGTGGTCTCAAGTCAGTCGGGGAAAAGAACCCCTAACACCAAAGGGGTGCTATGTCACTTATATCTTACGAGGTGCTCTCCCAACATGAGAGGGGAATTGTATCCTTACCCATCCCCTCACGGTTAAAATGTTAGAGAATAACATTTCTATTTAAATTCTCGATATGTTTTTATTTAAAATATCTATCTTTAACAACTTGTGGCCAAAATTAATAACCAATCACCATCTTCAAATTCAATTTCTGTATATAATATTCAAATTTGGCATATATTTCAATCTCCAATCTGGTTTTGGATTATCTACGAATTGAAAATTGATTCAAAATTTGAATTTTAAACACATGAATTTGAATTTGGATCTAATTTCAATCCATAATCCAAAGATTTTGGCATGATTATTAATTTTGACCGTGATTTTCAAAAGTGACCAAGTTATATATTATATATGAACAGCATGGGGAGCTGTCAGTATATATTTAATAACAAAAGTTCTTCTCAATGAAATTTGAAGAAAAAGAGACTGTATCAGAATTCTTATATAGGTTTGAGAGTCTCTTACATAGAATTAAAAAAATTAAATGCTGAAGTCAGTCCAAGCATGGCTATTACTAAGATTACATCCTCACTCCCTTCACAATACTAGCATTTTATATCTGCATGGGAGTCTGTAAGGACAATATTGAGTTTAATTGTATAGACCTATATTATTACTGTATACCAATATTGCCTTGATATTATGTTGTAATTTGTTATCAAAGTACGAAATATGATCATAATCATAAATATGTTTTGACTGAGTGAATTTTATAAAGCAACACTTTCCCGTTATTATTTTTAATGTTAGCAAAAGTAGTAAGTTAAGTTAAAAATGCAGTGATGAACCAGATTTAGTCTTGAATGCGGGAGATCCCGAGTTCGTCACCTCTTACTTTTCTCAGTTATGTGTATTTTAAGCAATTAAATATCACTTGTTTTAATGGTGAAGGAAAACATCGTGAGGAAACCTGCACTCCTGAGAGTTCCCTAAAGTTCTCTTTCTCTGTTTGAAATCTGCCAACCCGCGATGGGCTAGCGTGGTGGACTATGTCCTAATACCCTCCTCATTCTGAAGAGGAGACCCGGCTCAGCTGTGGGCCATTAACGATGATAATGATGAAAAGCCTGGGATTTTTGATCCACGCATAAGTTAAAGGACGTCCTCGACGAACTCGGCCACTGTTGAATAAACCTAATTGATGAAATTCTCAATAAAAGTAACGCCTATTCACATACATACAAATACACTTCACGTCGATAGACAATATTTAATCTATGAAACTACTCGTCAAACTATTAAATATCTTTTGGAACAAAACTTATATTAAACTAGCTGCACCCCGCGGTTTCACCCGTTATATTTTGGATAATTCACACTATGTCATTATATATTATAGCCTATGTGTTATTCTGATATGTAAACTATATTATTGTAAAGTTTCATCAAAATCTATTCAGTACTTTTTGCCTGAACGAGTACCAAACATACATCCATATATTTTTACAAACTTTCGCGTTTATAATATTATTAGGATTAGGATAGTGTGACTAGTAGAAAGTTTAGTTTTTAATTGCGATTTGCATAAAAATCAGGAGGTAGCAACACTCAATTAAAACCCGGAATTTCCTGTTTTTTACGATTCCCGCGAAATTGCGAATTTCGAGATTTTCCTAGATGAAACACGTTTTCAAATCACTACAATCATGTTCAGGATTGTATAACAAGTTAATCTCGTTACTTTCATTGCGTTTATATAAGTACAGAACGTAAGCTAATTACATTTTACAGCTATTCCCAACCTGTTTGAGATTAGAAGTAATGTAATCCTTTTACAGCTAGACTTTTCTTGTTTATTAAACAAGGAAATGAATATTGTAAAAGTAAACTCAAGAACGAACCAATTGAGAAATTTTGTTTTCAACTATTCTTTTAAGTCTCAAAAGGGTTTTAAGTCTCTAATTGAATGATAAAAGAATGAAAGAGTGAGTCATTGAATGAGTGATTATTTGAGTGACCGCAATAAATGGTGTAGTTTTTCCGCATCTTTAAAATAAAGCTAACACTTAAGTTAGAACTATAAGACCGTCTGTCTTTTGAAATCAAAGATCCGCTCATAACTATTTTTTTCCAAGCACATAAACATGTGTGTATCAATAGCATCGTCAAAGGGCAGGTGCAGCTCCCCCCCCCCCTCTTCCCTAAAAATAAAATTACAAAAAATCAGCTGTTCCATACAAAAATTTCAATAACATATAATAAAGGGAAATAAATCCGGACGGAGTTACTTCATCCATTTTCCATTTATATCAACTTACCCCCACCTCGGCAAACGACTGATCACTGCTCAAAAGAATCACTGCTATGTTGATTTTTTTAGAGATTCATCGATTCTTGTTGTCATCTTTACGAGATCTGCCATTATGTATACAAAGGTCATGAATTGAATCACACATTTTTGGGGTCAATTACAGTTTGAAAGCCACTGTAAAATATCAGTGGATGAACGGGAAAACCCTCACCTTGGCCTTTGTGCATAACCCAGTAACATTTCATCTATTCAATAACTATATTTATTACTATATACTTAAAGTATAAAATTCTTTCATTAATCATATATTGGATTACTAGTTCCATGGTCCGGCAATGAATCTTAAATCTGAACTAGTTTGCTTTAGCTATTATGATTAAGATAAAATATAGCATTGTCTGCAATTTGAGTCATAAATTGAGATGTCTGTCGTTGTTCTAGTTTAGTTGTTTTTGAGTTATTACAACTATACGAGGATATTAAATAATTCATGATGGAGATAGTTTATGTCCACTAACAAAAAATGTTAAGTGATTAATTGAACATATTTTTTAAATAGTTTTATAGGATAAATATAGGGTAAAGTGCGAGTCGTACCATAAACCGTTATATCCATAGATTATAGTTTTTCAGATTCCTGAACACTTAATCTCTCCTGAGGGAGAAGGGGAATCTCGACAAAATATCATGATTTTTCAACATAAATATGGCAAAATAGTATCTTAAGTAAAAAGTAACGCATTTTTTTTGATTGAGAAACGAGAAGAGGGAGTCGAACCAACATTCGGAAATTTCAGAATCAAGGGTTCAATCTGTACAATTTAGTTTAGGGTACAAAACTAACTTTGCAGTTATTAAACCGTTATATCCATAGATTATAGTTTTTTCTAGATTCCTGATCACTTAATCTCACCTAAGGAAAAAGGGGGGTCTCGGCAAATATAACGTTTTTTCAACGTATCATTTTTTTTCCACAAGTCAGTATAAAGTTGAGAGAAAATTTAAACTTGACTAAAATATAAAATAAAACATTTTTTAGAATAAATCTAATGCATTTTATTTTGAAAAATCTCACGAAGATTAGAAAATGTAAAGAGGGAGACTCTTTAGAGGGAGGAGGAGTCTCAAAAAAATAGTCAAAAACTCCTCACGAAATTGATCCTAAAGGAGACAGACGGAAAGGCAATTTCATATACAAAATACTAGAGAGAGAGAGAGGTGTTTATTATGAATTAATAAAATCGCTTCATTTACCTAGGTTCGCTCAGAGTGTGTCAAATAAAGGGATTCTATTGATTCTTAACAAACACACCCCCGCATCTCTGGTGGAAATGTAGCCTAACGGTAGAATAAATAGATTTTAATTTTTGTCCTATAAACCTGTGTATAAGTTAATTATAAAGTCATAGTGTATGTCTGTTTATTGTGTCAATATTGTATTGATACGAAGATATTAAACATATTGAGTAAATGCGGTGGACTTACAGTAATAGCATTAGTGGGATAGTGTGGGATAGGGAATACTACTGTCTGTATCGATAAAATCTAGAATAAACAAACTGAGAGTTGTTGCATATTTTTGTGAAATGTTTGACTTCATTGGATAACTAACATACGTATCGACAGGTTTTGAATTTGATTTATTGAAGCTGCTTCTTTATCCATCTATTATTTTCTAAAAATAAAACACACATTAAATAATATTTAAGAAATTATATTTAGGGGCCGTTCGTTAATTATGTAAGCATTAAAGGAAGGGATCCAAATCCCCCCGGGATCATTGCTTTGCTTATTTTTGATGACATAGTGGATGTGGGAATCTGCATGGTGATGAGGTTAGCGATAAAAAAGTAAACAATCGAGGAATGATAATTGCAAAAAAAAACTGGTTAGATAATACTTCAACGTTGCTGTAGAAAGCTGAGCAGTATCTAGAGCTCGTGACGCAATTGAAGGATTACAGAGCTCCTTCCTTGAGCTTGATCCCACCTAACATTAAACTTAATAAAAGTCTCGTGTTATTATTGTCTTCACACTAAATCACAATCATTTGTAACACTACATACATAAATAAAATTAAAAAGTTAATTTAATCAAAATGGTTCTTAGCTATAACTTGTGAAGATCTGGTCACTGGTTGATGACTATCAGCTCATTTCTATTAAGAGCTTATTATAAACACACTGACATTGCTTACACTGTGTACAGATGAAACGGTATTCAATACCTTTCTTCCGATTTATCGGATACTCGAATCTATCCAAGTATCGCATAGAATCGAGTATTAAGCTTCTTTAAAGTACGTAACAATATATTTTATCGCCGGTATATAACATGTATATAGAGTCTCTGTCGGGGTATTTAAATTTTTAATCATATAGTTATTAATATTTATTTTTAATACAGTTTTGTTCTTTTTAATACAGTTATAAATGTTTATGTATAAGTTTACATTTATGAGAATAAAATAGAGCCCTAAAAGAGCCCTTTTGTAATATTAAAAATAGTTTTTTTATCGATATGACAGCCATTACTATCGACTAGCCCTCTTTGAAAATTCGATTAACGTTTTCACTTAGCATACCGTCCAGTGTCCCGCTGGACTAGTTGTGGCGCGGTTTCGCTCGCGTTTGTGTTTTGTGATTATGAATTACTACTAATTACTATTTGGTAAGTTATTATTATATTTAATTAATTAGGTAATTAGTATTTTAATATTTTTTGTTTAAATTAATTAATTTGTATGTTATCAAAGGAGAGGAGATATTTTTTTATTAGTCCCCAAAAAAGTTTTAAAATTTAATGCTATATAAAATTTTGTCTGTAGGTATTTAATTTACATATTTTAGGTACATAATTTGTTCGTAATTTTTGGTTATGTAATATGTACGTTACCAAAAACACAGAAGGCGTTTTCGTTATTGATGCGCTCTATCTAATTTAATAATATATTTTAACTTTAATGCTAACCTCAAAAATCAGTAAAGAAATTAGAATTCCCATTTTATTTTAATCATCTGTATTTGTGTAGGAATTTTTAGAGGAAGGAAATAAAACTTGGACCGCTTTTGATCAATAAAAACTGTACGTGTGTATTTAGATCTAGGAAGAAAAATTTAAGTATCACAGAGCAGCGAAATCGGGTAGCTATAATAGTACATTTAAAAACCTTTAATTTCGTTTATAATTTTTAAACCAGAAAACATGTCCAATTGACCATGTCAGCCCATCGAAGAAACTTCATCTCGGAAAATAATGAATACTATTTGAAATTGTTTTTAGGGTTCCATACCTTAAAAGAAAAAAGAGGAACCTTTATCAGATCACTCTGTTGTTCGTCTGTCTGTCTATCAAGGTCTTTTATATCACGAAAGCGTGGATGTTTCTATTTAAAACTAATATCAAATATTCGAAGTAGCTGTTACAAAGAAAATAAAAAAAAAATTAAACTTCTACGTCACGCCATCAAAAGATATATCAAGGAAGTTATATGTTTCAGCTTACGTAGAGAACAAAATCAAAAATGTTTATGTATTGAGATGTAAATTATTAGTATTAGTATATATTAGATGCTACACCTCCTTCCTCAATCCCATCTTCGTTTTCTTTTCGAAACGAGGTTGTCTGGAAGAGATAGCTAATTAGCCATAAGACCGCCCACTGTATTTCACAGTTAACTCTTTAAAATATGTTATATCTAGTTTATTAAGTTTTGTTAGTGGTGTACAAAGAAGTTATAAAATAAATAATAATAAATAAAATCCAAAAACTATAAAATAAGATTAAAATCATCATCATCACGACCCTTCAATGGCCCACTGCTGAGCCGGGTCTCCTCAGAATGAGGGTTGGCAGACTTCACACACCTTTGAGAACTTTTTTTGGGAACTCTCAGGAGTGCAGGTTTCCTCGCGATGTTTTCCTTCACCGTTAAAGCAAGTAATATTAAATTGCTTAAAACCCACATAACTCAGAGTCAGAGGTATGTGCCCAGGATCGAACTCGGACCTCCCGAGTAAGACTTGAAGTCTCAACCACTGGGCCATCACTGCTGCACTAAGATTAAAATATTTTATTGCAATTAGAAAAGTGCGGCCTTAAGTATGGAAGAACAGTTTTTGACAGCAAAGTTAGGTTTGTCCTTAATCCAAATTATACGGAACCCTCAGTGCGCGAGTCCCATTCGCACTTGGCCGAATTTTTTTGGAATAATAATATTAAACAAAAATTTTCTAATATAATTTTAAAATGTTATTAACATGAGTAACATATTAAAGTAGGTATAGCGTATCCAATCTTATTAACCTACATCGACGATGCCTTCATTCTGTGCATGTATGTATTATAAGAGTATGATATAGAAATGATTCTTAGTGTTGCCATTTAGACGGATTATTCCTGATTTAAAGGGACGGTCTCTTGTCTAATTGTGTAGTATTTAGATGACTATCTTTAGTATAAAATTTATCTAAATTCAGAGGTTCAAACTAATCATTAATCGTAGAATTTAACGTTCCTTATTCTTGTAGCTTCTATTAGACAAAACCGTATCAAAATTTATTAAATACATTTTAAAAAATTAGCGAAAATATTGACGTCATATGCCAACAAAGGAAAAAAGATCTACTTTCTCTCTCCTTAGTAGTGTTAATTAAAAAGGAGTGACCCAGACCTTCAGTTTTACTGCGAAAATACTCGCGATGTAATATTAATGATTTCTGTCATTTTATCTTTACGTGGATCAACTGAATGCAACTCAAATCAGTGTTGCCAACATTATAATTAAAAGAAGGCATTTAACGTCTATTTTTTCGCTGTTAGACAAGATATTTCATAAAATAAAGTAAACGTATTTTTATGTACCTTTTACGCCTATTATTATACCTAAGCAACTAAAAACCTTTATACTTGAAAGTAAATGTAATAAAGTGGTCACGTGACGAGAGCCACGTGGATACAGCATGTATAATATTTTAAAACGATCAATCTTTACCCCGTCTCCAATCCGTAGCATAGTATGCCTCACCTTGAGCTTCAATCCCATTAAAGAAACTCACTTATAGAACTACCAAGTACACTGACATACTTAAACTGAACTTCTGACTATTATAGTATTAGTAATAAATATTAAAATTACAATTTTAATTCAGTGATTGGATTGACATTAACGTGCCAATAATATTGTTTCAATCGCTACATTTATTATTTAATTGTCGTTCAATGACAATGAAACCGAATTAAGTATCTTATTTCAGTCTAATATAATTAGTTTAAGTCAAATCCTTGAGGTTTTAGTTCACTAGTGCATTGAATGGAGATTGAACCCACGACCTCATTTGTGAATCCGCTTAAATTATACGCTTTAATTTATAAACTATAAACATAAACTTTTCATGTCAGTATAACAATAATAACCAATTCACTGGCACACTCAGAGACACTCATTAACTTAGGCCTAATGGTTACATAACAAATTCTCATTAAATTTGTTAATTGTAGAAACATCCTAGAGACTTTTTACAATTACTACTTTTTTATTCCTATGACAATACTCCCATATTATGTCATCAATAAATAAGTTTAGAATGTCAAATTGTCAATTTAAATCGTTTTGGGCTTAAAACAAACCTAAGACATATTGAAATTTAAAAGAATTTCTACTATATTATAATAAAATAACAATAATATAAATAAATAAAAGTTAAGGTAAATTGGGAACAGAATATGAACTAAAGTTAATTAAATGAATAGTCATTCAGACTTTCCTTCATATTCCTTTTTCATTGAGGAACCACAAGCTTCGACGTTGCTTTTAAGAGTGACTATGACTAATTTCACGACGGGCGAGAAATATTTATTTACGCCACTCGTCAAAAAGCGATGGATTTTAGAGTATAAGCAAACGGACAGGACTGCACAAAAAAATCTATAAAATCTAAAACGTCCGACATTTTTTCAAATTTCTACATCGTCAACGCACTCATCATCGAGGTTAAGTGAATATTTTCCTAGACTTAAGTTTAATGGTCATAAAAGGGAGCTAAATGATCATTAACTGACTCTAGGAGTGATTAATTATAAATTAATAATAATGAGGGACTTAAGTAACCATTTGACGTTTCTGAGTGGAGCTGTCATTCAATCAACTATCAAATTCCTTCAATGAGTTCGTTCAATCATTCACTTGTAGCTACTAACTAGCATGGAATTGTTTTCAACATTTAAATCAAGTAATTGACTCAATCCATCAAACGATTGAGTCAATCGATCATACAGTTAAAACGAATAATTCAATCAATAATTTTTTTTTATTTATTAACATTTGATTGTTTAATGTCTTATAATTACTAGACTAGACTACTACTTAGTAATACCGTCGATAAATGAGTATATGCGAGTAGTTTATTTTATTTCAAGTATAAACAATATATAACCTGCGGTGCGATAAATTAGTCAGTCTCTCTTGTGACGTATATAAACCTTACATAAAGTAAATTCAACATTTAAAATAATAATAATAAGAGGTAATAAAAAAGTAATGAATAAATATTATATTTACATAATATTTACAAATAAACATAATAAGTAATTTATTTTATATTTAAAACGTCATTTAATACATTAGAAATAATAATCGATCATAATTTTCAACAATAAAAATATTAAAAATAGGGGCCCATCCCGGCTTCGCACGGGTGGAATATTTAGTTTAAAACATTTTGGCTCTCCCGCATTTCGGTGCCCCTCTACCTCGGCGTTACTCGCTACCACTCGCTGCACTTCGAGTATCACCGAGATAGAACTACACTGGCCCGTCGCGTCGGCGTGTATTTTTTGTTTATATTGATATTTTTAATTTCGTAATATCTTTTGAATGGAAGGTCCGATTTTAATAATTTAAAAAGTAATTTACAGGTATTGAAACAGTTTTGAATATGAAATAATTTATTTGGATAAGGATTAATACAAAGGTATGGAAAACATGGTCTGATTTTGATAGGCATTTTTATCAACTTTTAAAATATAAAAAAGTAGTTATAGTGACATAACTATAATAGTTGGACATATGGTCTCGCGGAGTTTTTTGTAGATATTGATACGTTCTATAATATTCTAGAACATTGTTTTGTTCTATCATCAATACTTTTCGCAGCGCATGCGATGAAAGATATTTTATGGCCATTTTTTTCGCACCTTGGGTTGGTTTTAGTGAGATTTTCTGGGGATCTCTATTTTTTTTCTTGTAATAAATATAGCATATGTTACTCAGGGATAATGTAGCTTTCTAATGGTGAAAGAATTTTTGAAATCGGTCCAGTAGTTTTTATGTTTATTCGTTACATACAAAAATACAAATCTTACTTCTTTATAATATTAGTATAGATAATGCAGGAAATTCGTGTATTTCGGAAAAAGTCCGTGTATCAGTTATTATGGGAATGTATGCAACTGCCGATGGTCTGACCGACTGCCCAGCATATATAGGGAGGCAGCGTGAGATCGTCGGCACGGCATCTCGCATACATGTGTAGTACATATGATACCGATATAATAAAAGGTCTTAAAAAGTATTTATCATAGATGGTTTATGGGTGACCATCTATAGAATTTTAACAATATAAAACATGTATAGGGGCGATACATGTAATAATAATGAACCTCTTAATTAATGAATATAAATATGTTTTAATAATAATATCTCATGTAGTTATGATGTGATGGTGATGCATGTGTTTAGATCAGCCTCCTTATAAAAGTGTTCAGCGAGAGTAGTCTTACTGAACCGCCTTATTTCGAACGAGCTTTGGCATACAGACGAAAGGTGACTCTTAGATGATTTTGATTATCTTTGAGAGAGTCCGTCTGTCTGTTGCTGGAGCCTTGCGTATCTTGGTGGTATGGACGCGAGATGCCTTTTAGTGTGATTCAGTTTTACTTTGAGAATTCTTGTGTACGGCGCCGGATATGCTTTATTCTTGACGATGCGTTGTAGACTGGTTTGTAGGCTTTGTGGCTACATCAGCTACTAGCAGACTACCCCCATGACAAGTTGTCTTGAATATTTCGTGATTTGATACTTCGAGGTCTCTGGTGACTCAGACGATGCTGTTTGTGTCTATCACTCTGTGATTTGATACTTCAACATCCTGATATCCTGGTTGATATCGCTGTGTCTATCACTCTATGATTTGATACTCCGAGGTCTCTCATGGCTCAGACGATGTTGTTTGTGACTCTCACACTGTGATTTGATGCTTCAGCGTCCTGGCGTCTCAGTTGATATCGTTGTGTCTATCACACCATCGTATCCAGTTGCTAAGCGGTGCGGAGGTGCAGTGTAAGCCGAAGTGGTACTTTCTAGCATTGCTGGGGTACAACCTCGAACATTGTCCGTGGACTTTGTTTATGGACATTGTGAGTGGAATTAATAGTCTTTGTCAGGACTGCCCCTTAGCTTAGTGCTTTTAAATAGACATTGTAGCATGTCATAGTGCTAGGGCGTCTGGTGAATTATCCTTATGGGATGTTTACTAGCGTATAGGACAGTGTGGCCTACTTTGTCTCTTTACTTCCGTGGCAAGCCACGTAAAATAATGATCTGGCGTATAACGTCTCTTTGTTTGACTCATATGCTCAATGGGAGTGTTGCTTTTTGTAAGCGAGTTGTACATATCTCATATTTCACATTCCACTAAGGTGAACCGTAACACATATTTATATCAGCTACGGCTGCAACGATTATCAGCTACGGCTGCAACGACTTATCCACTACGGTGGTTTTTACATATCAGCTACGGCTGCAGCAATATCCACTTCGGTGGCAACATTTATCAGTTACGGCTGCAACGATTACCAGCTACGGCTGCAACAATATCCACTCCGGTGGCAACGATGACACATTTAGGTGAATATGAATATGTGCATTCTTTGCAATCAGCCCCCTAAGTGCTGTGAGTTCTTACGAACAGATGTTTGAACCAGTGATTTATTTATCAATTTATTTATAACCAGGGCTTGTCCCTTTGGGCACACACTTCTAAGTCTGAGTTATGTATGTTTTAAGCAATTAAATATCACTTGCTTTAACGGTGAAGGAAAACATCGTGAGGAAACCTCCTCCTGAGAGTTCTCTGTCGGTGTGTGAAGTCTGCCAACCCGCACTGGGCCAGCGTGGTGGACTATGGCCTAATACCCTCCTCATTCTGAGGAGGAGATCCGGCTCAGCAGTAGGCCATTGAAGGGTCGTGATGATTGTCCCTTTGTCTTCGGACACCTTGCAACTTTGCTGTTTTATTGGATTTATTTACATCACAAGGCTCATGCCTTTTTATTATCACAGCTTCTGCTGATTTACTAAAGCTTCGGCTTTTAACACTGCAGTCTTGACTTTGGGGGGTCAAGACCCGGCCTTCAGTCCTTGCTAATGTAGCATTAACAGTACTACGTATTCTATGTATATATTTTATAGAATTAGCTCGACATAGTTACACTCTGGTGTTGTCTCGCAGTGTACATGGAAGTTAGTATCATAGTGTCGTGGTTAAGGTCACCCTTCTTGAGGTCGTCGTAAGTTTTCTTTATTATCTACTGTAGTTAGTGTTCAGGCAGCAAAGGGGAGGGTTGTAATATAAAAGGCCTTTAACCCTACACCTTGCTCGCAAGTCCAAGGTGCAGCTCGGTTTGTATGTGTATACGTAGTACTGTACATAACATTGTAATGCGTACCTACAATACTATTATAACAGGTAAGCAAATTCAACATGTTTTTCTTTCTGCATCATATTTTTGCTGAACACAAACAAACGCTCCTTTTGGCGGACATTAGTCACGATCAGGGGCACCGAGGGTAAATATAAATTATTTATGTTTTGCCTACTCTACCCATTGGAAAAACTCTGTTTACTAATTTATTCAGAACTGTAGGTTATTCGTACAATGAAATTATAGTATTTTAAATATTCAAAACTCCTAAAACAAGCGGTGCCTGGGGATTGAGACCAAGGAGCCTGTTTATAAATGCTCTTTTATCTGCATATATTATTTTTTTTAAATTAACTTATCGAATGTCGAAGAAAAAATATTTAAAAAATATAGTTTTTTAATTTTTGTATGACCATCTGTCTTTCTGTTTGTATGTTTGTACGCGCATCACACAAAAACTACAGCACAAAATTAGATAAAGTTCGCAATAGTATTACAGCAGGTTTAACTTAAAGTAAAGAATTTTATTTAAATCGGAAATATAATACAATTACTAAATTACTTTGGTGTCTCAATAAATATTGAAATAACAAATAAAACGCTAACAACAATGTTGATAGCACGACAACAATACCTTATCTCTCATAATAAAGGATTTCAATACAACTTCAAGTTGTATGACGTCGACACTTCGCTACAACAATTTCATAGAAGTTACGTTGAATTCTTGAATAGAAACTGAATATTCAGGACACTTGTACAAAATATTTGTCATGAATTTTATTTACCTGTTTTGTAGTATTGACGAATTGAATTTATACTACCACTAACATTACGCTTCGGTTTTGTCTACGATATTTAAAATTTTTATCATTTACTAGCCGACCTGTCCTCCCTTCGCTAAGGTTTATAATAATCGTTCTCTCACTCTTTACCCTCTTCTTTGAACATCAATGATTACACATAAGCAGATAGAGTGACTTTATCAACAATTATTATCATATTTGAACCAATTTACACAAAATCGTAACACCTACACTTTCGTTATGAATAATTCTGTGTATTAGTGAAAAATCTCATGAAAAACTATTAAGCAGTTTTTGATTTTATTGCAAAAAGATGCAGCGAGGTACTCTATTTTACAATATGGGACACAGAATCAGAACAGTGATCAACAGTAGTTTTGTTGCCCATGATATAAAAGTAGTTTCGAATAATATTATATCATATATTTTATAAAATTGTCTCTATTTTTTTAAATGTATTTCCATTCTCTACAAAAAGAGCAGCTTAAGAGAAACAAATAAAATTGAAAAATAATATTTTATTTACATTGCAACGTTTCTTGTATTATATTGAAAAATTATTTTTTTTATAATTCCCCAGTTTATTAGAAAAGCAATCCAGATGTGTATAGAGAAAGCATATCTTACTATTTCTTTCTAAAATCATAAAAACTAGAGTCAATCCAGAACTTTTATTAATATATCCATAATCTATCTACTTATAAATCCAATAATCCGTAAAGATATCAACAATTTTTTTTTGTTGAGGTGTGTAACATATTAATTTAATTTAATATTACCTATCCTGCTAGCTAAATTTAAAATAGCTTATTTGTGTGTGTATGTGTGAGAAATTCAATTAAATTGATTTTACTAGGTCTGCTCAGTTCTCTGACGCCCTTTAAAGGTAAATCAGAATAATTAATCCTATTAATGGTGGCATATTTTAGACTAGACTACACAACATTTATTAAGTATATTGTGACTATTTATATAAGATATACGGACTTTTTGACAGAATCTATGGACTTATCTTCACTCTCTTTCTTCAATTAGGGAAACAAGGACGGGTCTTGTTCTAATTTACATTTTTGAATTAAATATAAGATAATAATAATTCGATACGAGATGCTCTTCTATTAATATTATAAATGTAAAGGTGTGTTTATTTGTGTATTTTTCTTATTTAATATATCAGCTTGATGAACATTCATAGTTTCTATTGTATTAAAAAATATGCACGTCACTACACACTGAAAGTAATGGAGTCATAGTTTAGGTTAATCAACTTCGAATTATTAATATTACGAAATTTATTGGTACTTAAAAGTATGACGGTTAACCTTGTAAGGCTGCGTTTCTACCTATTGGAGGCCATGTATCTGAATGATTAGATTATTGATAGCAAGTGGGTGAGTAGAGCCAAGTATCAAGCCTCAAAAGAATGGAATTTTGAAAATTCTTTTACCAATAGAAAGCCATTCTTAACCCGAAAAGTGAGAAGACTTTATCATGGTTGACAAATTTGCAAAGTAATTCGGAGAGAAAACGATCTAACGAAAACGTTTCTTTGATGCGATTAACGATGAACAGATATACGATTCAGTTTTAGAGAAGTTTTTTTTAATCTATATTTATTTATTTAAGGTAGTGATCATGTCACCCCCACAGTAAAAATACAATTCCAAAAAAAGAAAGAATTAAAATGTAACCAAAACTAAAATGTAAAAGATGTAAACATGAAGAACTAGCCGACCCGTCCCGGCTTCGACGGCTGTAGTTTAACACGTGTATTTTGTGTCATAACAGCTATGTCCCATGTAATTTATTCGAAAATATTCATTTAAATTTAACGCTGTAAAGGGCCATATTGATCTATATAAAATGCACAATGTATTATAAGGTACCTAATTGGATAAGGATTAATGCTTTATTCTTTAAAATCGCTTCGTAAGTAAGCCATTATTTCTCATAAAGAGTAAAGGATAAAAAATAGTTATTGTGGGTTATCCCTCAGAGATAGACATATACCATCCCGGACTTTTTTGTAGACCTTTTTAAGAGGTACAATACTGTAGTACATTATTTTGATCTATCTCGTAGGGTTCAGACAGTGTTTGTAATGTAAGCTCAAAAAAATGTGTTTATTTGGGACATTAGAAACCTCTAAAATTATCAGTGTTTCTCTAATATATTATGTATGTATTATACATATATACCTTCCTCTTGAATCCATCTGTCTATTAAATCTAAGCATACATAGAGACATACAGACAGACAGCGGAAAGCGACTTTGTTTTATACTATATAGTGATTAGCGTCTTTTTCCCTTTTACTGTATGTATTCACTTCAGTGAAGCGAGAGCGAGTGTATATAATTGAAATAACATCACATTCCACAAAACTAGCAACATTACTATTAAACTACATTAATATCATATTTGAGTCGATGCGTCACGGCGTGCATATGATTGACGTTAGATTCCAAGATTTATTTGATTCTGGGATCTACTTCACTATGGTAATAATCTATAAATGTACTGCGATTATAATAATGCCTCATCTATTACTATTTATCTTACAGCAAAACGTGTACACAAGTATCTGCGTGCAATTTCATGCTCAGAAACTCACTCCTTGTATCTGTCTTCCAATAGGATTTCTCCCTTTATTTTGGATATAAAGTAGCCTAAATATTAATCCAGATTATAAGGTATTTGTGTCTCAAATTTCATTGAAATCCCTTTAGCTATTTTTATGTGATTGCGTAACAAATATTGAAACGCAAATTTTCATATTTATCATATTATTCATCACCATATCGCCATACCGCTATTTCGCTAGCTCGCAATGTTACTATATCGATAGGTGGCTAGTTCGCTATATCGCTAGGTCGCAATATCACTATATTACTAGATAGCTAGTGCGCTATGTCGCGCTTTTTCGCGATAAAACGTACTTATGTCCTCTACCAAGCTCTAGTCTATCTCTGTACCAAATTTCATCAAAATCAGTTCAACGGTTTAAGCTTGATTGAGTAACAGACAGACAAAGTTACATTTGCATTGCTATAATATTAGTTAGGATTAGTCTAGTAATAGTCCATTGAAATGTTACATGAGCTTTGCATTTTTTTAGAGGACGTAATTTTATTTTAACATGTGTGGGAGGTCGATAGAAGCTTAACCTCAAGTTTGTGGGGCGCAAGTGCTCAAGTTCGCCACCCTTATGCCCCAGCCGCCATCTTGGAAAAAGGGGTGCAAACACATTTTTCGTGATATCTCGGAATCTATGCGTCTTACAAAAAATTCGCAAAGACATAATTTGTAGCAAATTATTTTGCCTACAAATATGTTTAATAACTTTTTGCCCTAAATTTAAAAATAAAAAAGTTATAAGCAAAAAAGTGAGATTATAAAAAAAATTGTAACATTTCAATGGGCTATAAAAATTTTTGTAACATTTAATTTTTACTTTAATAAAGTTCAGTAGTCATGAACATTGAAAATGTTGAAAAGTATGGCAAGGAAGGTTCTGGCTTATATGTCGCACATTCGCACGATCTTTCAGGTTCATAAGATTAACATTAGTCCACAGTTGTTTGTGTAATATATTTTTTATCTGTAAAATGTAATTGCCTGTACTTACAGCTGTAATTCATTGTAAGGAGAAACAGTTAAATTCACTCCATAAATCTATTGGCGTGAACAGTGAACAACTGAGGTGCGGTCGGAGTGTTAGCGATTTAATAGAAATAATCTTAGTTTATTCGAGACAAGAGTAAGTAATGTATCTCCAAAGTGTATGTCGGCGCGTAAGTTAGGCTTAGGTTAACCTAACCTTACGTTTAAAATGAGAAGCTAGTCAGTGGTGGTAAGTGTTTCAATTGAATGAAGGATCCCTTTAACGTACCTTCATCATAAGTCCAAGGCACTGCTTAGGTTCCTGTCGTAACAGTCTGATATCATAATTTTCAGTTATTTATCGGTTTAGTAGCAGTCCCAAAATTCCATTTAATATCACCCCCCTCTTAATGTTTTCAAGAAACCCATAGACGGTCCCTTTCTTTCTCATCTTCTCCGAGTTTTATATACTGTGAAATGTAAATGTTATATTAGAAATTAACGTGGTTATCTGATTATAATTTCAACTTCAATTGACGTTCATCTTTAGGAAGTAAACCTGTGAGCGGTAAACGCTAAGCAAACAGTATATACAGATTTTTAAGATTTTAAAGATTTTAAGATTTTAAAGATTTTATTTCCAAAACAAAAAACATTGTACAGAATTATAGTAACGTTAATAATTGCATTAGTGAAACACTGTGTCGCAATTATTAACGCCCAGCACCGACTGATCTTAATTAATTAATTAATTATTGCTTCTATTTATAATAAAGCTTAATAATATAAAAAAATAAAAAAAAAATAAAAATAATAAAAAACTACTTAATCAACAAAGCTACAATTACGTGCAAATTATAATAATGAAAGACAAATACAAATAAATATTAGTTGTGTGTGCGTGTGTGTACGTGTGAGTGTGTACGTGTGTATATGTGTAAGTGTGTGATATGTTCGTATAAATGTGCTTGTATGTAATGCTCTAAATTGCTTTATCTAACTCACTGACTCTTTTTATGAATACGTTATTAAAGTCTCAGTTTCATCATATGTTAAATTCAGGAGCCAGTTTGATAGCTTGAGCTTACATTCTCTTAGGGTAAGAGGGTATATGTGCAATGTGTTATTTATTTTATTATACAAGACAGGGCCAATATAGTAAGTGTTACGACTCGCCATCGTTGAGCCAGTACACTGAATAGAACAGATTCTGTTTGATCTGCGTTTATTATTTAATAAGTCGTCGTTAAAAGGTAGATTTGAGTGGATACGAGTGATTGTTCGCAGTATGAAAAGTTTGCGAACTGATAAAACTTTACAAGCATTATACAAGTCATTTGGTAGTCCAAGAAATTAAAAATTCAAATAAGAACACATGTAGACCAAAGTCGAGTAATAAAATTAACTTGTTTAACGATAATGTAGTACATAAAATACCTAATTTGTGTTTGATTTATAAGGACCCAGATAAACTATATAATGATTTATTTACTATGATTTTGAATGATTAAATTCATTTAAAATAAAACACAACAACACATTTAAAATAAAAACTTTTATTAAAAATTTAAAACTGAAATTTAGTGGGCTACCTTAGGTATATTTAGAAGTAGAGATAAATTATATGAACTATATGGTATGAGGCAATATAATCGGGATCCAGTATTTTTAGAACGCGTTAGGTGTTATTCTAAGATCTTTAAAAGTGTTTGCATTCAGGCAAAGGCAATTTATATTAAAAACAAAATACTTAACTCAGACGATAAAATAAAGGCTACCTGGGATATTATTAATAGCATAACTGGAAGATTTAAAATAGAAACCGAACCAATTAAATTAAATGTTGATAATATATTAATTAATTCGGAAGAAGAAGTGGCAAGCACGTTTGAAATTCTTTATACCTATCAAAGTAACATCTGCATTAAAATAATCGCCCTCAGATGCTATTTCTTTACTTAAAAATAAACTCCCAGGCTGTTCTAATTACTTTGAGTTTAAACATATTACATCATTTGATATTATTAAGAATATCAAGACACTTAATATAAAATAAACTGGTGATTTATGGGACATCTCAGTAAAAATATTAAATACAATAATCAATAATATTGCCCCACATCTAGCTGATATTTTTAATAAATGTGTCGATACAGGAAAGTTTCCGGACTTAATGAAGCACAATAAAATAATACGTCTTTTTTTTAAATGGAAACAGGAACGATCCCGGAAACTATAAACCAATCTCTATATTACCATCACTGAGTAAAGTGTTTGAAAAGATTATTTTAAACCAACTTTTAGAATATTTTAATGAAAATAAACTATTTCATAGTAAACAGTATGGTTTTACTAGGGGTAAGTCAACAACAGATGCTGGAGTTGCACTTCTTAAGCATATTTATGAAGCATGGGAGAAATCACAAAATACGATTGGTGTATTTTGCGATTTGTCCAAGGCCTTTGATTGTGTTCAACATGAAACAATTTTTAAAAACCTTAATTATTACAGTATACGTGGTATTTCTCTGGATCTAATTGCCTCATGCCTAAATCAAAGAGTGCAGAGGATTACTATTAATGGTGTAAAATTTTCCGGATCTTTGCTACAAATGGGCGTTCCACAGGGATCCACTTGAGGCCCGTTTTTATTTTTGATTTATATTAATGATCTGCCATACTATGTGAAGTATTTGTGTGATGTTGTACTTTTTGCTGATGATACATTTCTTATATTTAAAGTAAACAGAAATAAACATAATTATGACGATAGAAACAGTGCATTATCGCAGATTCTTCAATGGTTTACGGTAAATAACTTAGTTCTTAATGCTAAAAAGACTAAATGCGTTGAGTTTGCTTTACCTAATGTTAATAAACAAAAATTTAAGCTACGTTTAAATAATGAAATTTTAGATGTGGCGGACTCGACGGTATTTCTGGGTATAACTTTAGATTCAAAACTCCAGTGGAACCCACATTTATCATCTCCAGCGGGAAGACTCAGCTCAACTGCCTACGCAGTAAGGAGAGTCGGACAAATTGACCGATATTAATACTGCTAGGCTAGTTTACTTCAGTTACTTTCACAGTATTATGTCTTATGACATTTTACTGTGGGGTAGGACCGCGGACATTGAATCCATTTTTATTCTTCAAAAAAGAGCCGTTCGGGCCATTTATAGCTTAAGAGCGCGGGATTCCCTTAGAGATGTATATAAAAAAATAGACGCTCTTACAGTCCCATCTCAATACATATATTGTAATATTTTTTTCATTTACCAGAATATCCATTTGTATTCAAAACAGTGACAAACATAATGTTAATACTAGAAACAGAAATAAACTTGTAACGTTGTACTATCGTCTCCACAAAGTCAGTAATAGCTTCATGGGGCTTGGTGTTCGCATCTATAATAAGATTCTACAGCCTATATTAGACTTGCCACTTCAACAATTTAAAACTCGGATCAAGAAGTCATTAATATATAAAGCATACTTAAATGGTGAGAATGCTTGGAATCTAAGTGACGTTGACTCTCAAGTTAAATGATTTGTATAACAGACTATGTAAACATGGCTTTTTGAAAAGAGCGACTGTTGAGTTTCTGGCCGGCTCTTCTCAACAGAAAACTGCATTCCGAGCTGGTGGTAGCTTCAGACAAACTAATAACCGATCAATTTTTGACGTTTCAAAAGTACTTTTTAAAAAAGTCTAATTGAAATAAATAATTTTGATTTGAATTGATTTGAACCTATTCTATTTATAAATTAAATCAATAGAAACTTGCCAACCAGTCAAACTCTACCAACATTATTGCTAGTCAAGACTAAAATTATTTGTTGTTTCCAAATATATACATCTCAACTTAATTAATCCGCGTTCGCTTACGTGTTAGGCAGCATTTATCGGGGCCAGGTATTTTTACAATGTAAACAAACTCATGGCGCGCATCAAAGGAGTCATCGCCATATGCGAGAAACTAAATGACAGATTGATTCCCTAATAGCTTCCTTTGCTTGTCTACTAATTGTATTTATTATAAACCTCATTACTATTTTGTAAGGTTTCAGACCGGGATGATGAATGAACATTTTTACCAGTGAGGGGACGGGTTAGAAAACTATTCCCCTCTGCCGCTGGGAGAGCATCTCGTAAGAGCCGAGTAACCTAGCACCCCCTTGGTGGTAGGGGATCTGTTCCCCGACTGGCTTGCGACCACCAGCATGCGAGTCCGATCGCCAAGTGTCATAGACGCGTTCCGGTTGAGCCACATGTGGGCCAGACTTACCCCCTGCCTCTCCCATCCCATTAATGCTGTGGGTCTAGTGGAGTCTGGGCTCTTGCCTAGGGTCCGCTGAATGCCCATCATTTTTCTTCTTCATTCCCCCTTCCCACTCTATCTTCGGGGATGCAACGCATCGACGAAACGAGAGGGTGTTTCTTGTTTTTCCGATGTCCATGGGCGATGGCTCTCTCTTGCCTCTTTTAAGGAAGCAAGCACGTCTGACATTCAACTCATGTCGGTTGTTATACTTTACTTAAGTTATTTTAATTAACTAAAAAATCCAATATTCTAGAAAGTTTAAGGCATCTTCAAATGATTAACTTTTTGTTAAAAAAATAAATTTTAAAAAACCAAAACCCGACTACGTAAAAAAAGTGGTCAAAAAAAGTCGAAATAAGAAAATAATTCAAATAGAAACCCAGAAATGCATAGGTATAAAAATGGTCAAGTATGACAGTATGACGGCTTGAATAGAATACCCTATTGGGGCTTATTCTTGAGACTTCGACCAACAGCGTTACTGCTAGAATACTTGTGATGTAATAACTATTATTCTGTCGTGACGGCGTATTTATTTTGCAATCCCTACCTCTTCGATTGATGTTTATCAGTTGTCCAACATTCAAGAAAGTAAAAATACTACTCAAAATCATGATTCACTACCCTAATGCTCCAATTATATAAAAATCCTATACTATCTATATTTTTATATGCCCTAAAGTATGTATCGTTCAAATATAACAAAATGATCAAAGGGACGAGAAATCGATGTAGCTAACGAAGCTGGTCAATGGACAAGATGACATGAGTACAATTCCAAATTGTGGTTCAAATCTGCATACAAATATTTGTCACACGTGTATGACTGTAGATCGGGACTTGCAAAAATATTCCAATAGAAATCGCTATGTAAAATAAATACTCGTATTGGTATGGGACACTTCCACCAATGAGTAAATTTTTACGCCAACCTTATAGCCAATGTTGGCTATATTTGGCCATTGGCTTATGAGTTATTTCAGATTTCTGGATTAGTTGCGCGTGAGTCGATGAGGAACGAACTCGATTATTTATGTGTTATACGATCTATCATCATTTGCCGATAATCTAAATAATGACGTTATAAAAGTGAATTAACAGAAATGTAGATTACTATATTTTGTTTTGAGTGTATTTTTTTTTAAATGAGTTGATTTGTGAGTGATATAAAAATGAAAAAACGAAAAAAGAGTAAAAGGCCTCGTGTCAGATTTGATATGAACACTGAGGTATTCAAATTTACTTTTATTTTTTAAAAATGGCTAAGTCGGTCCGTGCACCGAGGGTTCCGTACAATCAGGGATAAGGGACATAGCATTGCTGTTCCAAACCTGTTTTCCATACATCCACATAGGTGATAGTCAGTTTATCATCAGAAAAAAATGTTTTTTTTTATTATGTAACTACAAAATAGTACTGCTTCACACTAAATTGATAATTCAATTTGAAGGATTAAATATGTTCGTTCTCTCGCAACCGACCAATTGTTTACGTGAGTAGTTCAAATAATTTCAACTTAGTTGGTTTTAACAACAACTAAATTTTCAGAAAACTACTATTTTTTTGGATTTATTAAACCTTTACTTTTCCAGCTACAGTACCTTAACTTTAGAAAAAAATATTCATGCTAGATTATTGGCCTCTAGGTTTTGATTCATAATATCAAAATATGCTGCATAAATTTTCGTAAGAAATCTGTATATTTCTTTTTCCTTTTGCGGTACGGAACCCTAAAATCTTAACTCCTTACTTTTACCAGATTAAAATTACTTTTAAAATTAGATCTACTTATTTATTATTTATCAGTCAGCAAAATAATATAACTAAGTATTAAACACTATAGTCAATACTACTTATTGTTAGTCAGCACTTTAAACTTCGTAGAATAGTACTTTTGGATATAAAACTTATAGTTTATGTACTACATATTATATTATTAGTTTAAAATGTTTTAAAGTATATTGCGAGCGTTTATTATACAAATAATTATCTTCTTTTGTATTTATAATTTTTATAAACTTACTAATGTTTATATCAATCGGTATAAATTTTTTATTTTGAGTTTCCCGGTGTATCTCCAAAGTCCGAAGTCCAATGCAAATGATCTTAATATGTGTTTATTTATAAGTTATTCCCTTTTTTATAAAAAAATAATTATCAAAATCGATTCATAAATAAGTAGATATGCCCGAACTTCGTGAAAATCTAGAATAGCACTTTTCGGAGTGAGTTAACAGGAAAATATCAATAATATACAAATTTAGTCCTAAGGACATTCTCATATTGTTTTTATATCTTCTTTCTATCTGTCCATATTATCTATTTATTTCATTTTATATATTACTCGATCTTCGCCATATCGTCTTATTATCGTCATATCTCAAACAATTTACCAAAAATCTTAATACACCAAAACCTACCTCATGAATCACTCTGTATATTGTTGAAAACGGCATGAAAATAAATTCAAGAGTTTTTGAGTTTATCGCGATCAGACAGAAAGGCAGATGATGGCAGTGATTTTATACATAATCGCTGGAATTTTCAAGCATTTATATAATAAACATTTCTTTAAGCTCCAGTATTCCTACAATTTATCTACGGATCAAATACAATAACTTCACATATAATACGAGATCACGCCATTTAAATCTCACATAATCTCGAGTTTCTATACAAAAGAAGTGACAATGTGACAGATGGATGGCACGCGCTTTGGGTTTAAACCCAGAACGATGTGAATTGTCATAAGAATAACCCTCATATAATACGTCTTATTTATAAAATACTAGCCTATTGACGTGACTTTCTTTACGTAGATTTAATATATATATGTCGGGGATTTTAAAACGATGTGAAAGGAGATGGAAGAAGGAAGGAAGATGGGGAATATTGGGGAACACTAAAAGGGGTGATGGTAATGAGTGGAATATTGGGTAAACGCAACGTAGATACTCCTATTGAACCGATAAATTATCAAATGATCTCTAACAATTACGAGAGAAACCTAAGCAGTGCCTTGGACTTGTGACCAAGGTGTAGGCTTAAGGATATCCTTTAAGTAATTACAACACTCGCCTCCACTGCTAGGCTCTCTATTTAAACCCAAGGTTAAACACACATAAACCGAATCTAACACAAGGCTAACCTAACCTAAGGCTAACCTAACCTAACATTGTGTTTACTTAACCACGTGGCAATTACATTGTAAGGACTTACGTGACCTTAGTTGGACAGCACTTCCACACTACACTGCACTTGACACTATCACTATCACTAGCACTACTAGGATGATGTTCACTTCTTGAGAGACCGCGCACGACTAAGACTTCAGTTAGACTGTCGATCACATATAAAGGGTCGAGGGTAGATACTGTCAAAACAACGGAAGTGACTACTACCCCACTCCAACGCCATATGTCGGAGCATAGTAAAAGATTATCGATTAATCGAATCGTTATCGTTGTCTATGGCGTTGGAGTGGGGTAGTAGTCCGTTATTTTGACAGTCTCTACCCTCGACCCTTTATATGCGATCGACAGTCTAACTGAAGTCTTAGTCGTGCGCGGTCTCTCAAGAAGTGAACATCTAAGTAGTGATAGTGATAGTGTCAATTGCAGTGTAGTGTGGAAGTGCTGTCCAACTAAGGTCACGTAAGTCCTTACAATGTAATTGCCACGTGGTTAAGTAAACAATGTTAGGTTAGGTTAGCCTTAGGTTAGATTCGGTTTATGTGCGTTTAACCTTGGGTTTAAATAGAGAGCCTAGCACTACTTAGATGATGTTCACTTCTTAAGAGACCGCGAATTCGAGGATTCAGCGCAAAACAAGAGGATATCTCTTGTTGGGGGATGGTGGCCACTTATCATCAGGTAGACCATCTGCTCGTTTGCATCTTACCTACCATAAAAAAAAAATTGTAATTTGATTTTACATTTCTTGATGAGATGTTATTCCTTAATAAAAATTGATCTGTCTGTTTACGCGTGTATACGCGTATCACGCAAACCCTACCTTGAAATATAGGCTTTGTTTATATAAATGATAAACCTTATTTTACAATAACTGTAAAATAGTTTAATTTAATAATTAATTAAAAAGGCGTTTTCAATTCTCCTTGTTACAATAAATTATTTATTCCCATAAAGTATTTGAAGAACAACTTTGAAACCCTTCCTGGCTTTTTATGGTATCTCTACTATAATATATCTACATGTTTTATACGTATTAACCTTCCTCTTGAATTACTCTGTCTTTTTTTGAAAACCGCATAAAATTCCACTGTATAGTTTAAAAGATCTAAGCCTACAGACAGTGGGAAGCGATTTTGCTTATATCGTGTAAATGATGCTGGTTAAATCTGCGAATAATAATTGATCCCTCAGCGAAGCGATGGCATATCACAAGTAAATGTCAAACAAATTGACGAAACTGTTATTTGCATATCATTTGCTTCACATACTTCGAATACTTGTAACTACAGAAACAGTAATAATCATATTGTGTTACGTGCAACACCTGAATGAAGCTGTTTGACTGTCTTTAGCTATAAGGTAATAATAATAAAAAATAGAGTATTTGTTTATATAAATTGTGTTTATATATATCCCAGGTATATCTCCTAACAGTTTAAAATCCTGTATCTGCTTGTTTACCGCTTACTAGCGGCCCGTCCGGGCTTCGCACGGGTGGATAATTTGATTAAACATTTTGGCTCTCCCCCATTTCGGTACCCTCTCTCGCCGCGTTGCTCGCTGCGCTGCATGAAACCACACCGGCCCGTCGGCGTATATTTTTTATTTATATTGAAATTTTTGATTTCGTAATATCTTTTGAATGGAATGTCCTATTTAAATATTTCAAAAACTGATCAACAGGTATTGGAAACAGTCTTGAATCTTCTTATATATAAAAATGAATACATATTTCCCTTGGGCACGGTATCACGCGTAAACGGCTGGACCGATTTTGCAATTTTTTTTATGTTGTATTTATTATTATCAGGAGAAGGTTCTTATGTAAGAAAAAATTAAGAAAATTTTGCGGAATATTATAAAATTTAAGAAAACTTAACGACCATATTAACTTTTCTAATGTAAGCTTTTGACAGCCAATTCGAATTCAATATTCATAGTTAAGACACAGGACAACGTCTGTCGGGTCAGCTAGTACGAAGTAATTTATTTGAATTAGAATTAATTCACAGGTATGGATAACATGGTCTGATTTTGATAAGCATTTCTATCAACTTATAAAATGTAAAAAAATTGGTTATAGTGACATAACTGTTGGACATATGGTCTATAATATTGTAGAACACTTGTTTGTTCTATCATCAATACTTTCTGCAGCGCATGCGATGAAAGACATTTTATGGCTAATTTTATTGCACCTTGGGTTGTTTTAGTAAGAATTTCTGAGGATCTCTAATTTTTTCTTGTAATAAATATAGCCTATGTTATTGAAGGATAATGTAGCTTTCTAACGGGAAATGAATTGTATTTCAGGTCAAAATGACGAGTGGTTCAAGAGAAGAACTTCTCGGCAGCTCGCAAGAGGCTCTACGAAACAGTCAGGTTGATCTTCGCAACTTTCAAGAAAAACCTTTAACCAGGGAAGAGAAGCATTTCCTCCTTAATGCAGATAGAGGAGACTATGCTACTGTTAAGAAGTAAGTAAGATTAAATCAATACCTTTTATTCGATGAAGATAAAGATCATGGAAAGCATACAGTGATTTCAAAAATAACGTGTGTACCTGTATGTGTGTGGCATCGTAGCGCCTAAAATAATTGACCAATTCCGATGAAGTTTTATTTATTTGAAAGGTAATTTAATCGAGATGAATCTTAGCTGTAATTTTAGAGAATCTGGTCAGCCGTTTGGAAGACTATCAGCTCATTTCTAACTTAAGAGCTGCGTGACAATATTAATATATTGACAATTATAACAAATCTTGTAACCATGGTAACACACTCACGTTGCTTACACTGACTACACATGAAACGGTATTTTTCGATACCTTTTTCAACCTTACCTTCAAATTATTTATTTCCATAAGCATGGTTATTTGACAGTGATCTTTTCAATAGCTTGGCCGCATGCTTTGCCGTTACATTTGACGTGGAAATACATTGAGATATAAATAATTAATACTTACTAATATAAAATACTAATGCTTCATAAAATAATTCCAATTTTATATTATACATTTTTGTCTGTCAAGTAATCTTTTATAGAATAGTACCTCCTTTTTATCAGCAATTCTTTTAGTTTGTTCTTAAATGTCATCAAATTTAAACTTCGGTCAGCCAGTGATGCAGGTAGTCTGTTATAAATTTCAGAAGCTAATTAAATATGCAGTTGTGCATCTTACTTTCGATATCAAGTATCAAACAGAATCGAGTATCAATTTTTTTTCGTAAGAAAATCATCAGCACTTACACACATAACCACTTTAATAGCACTTATCACATCAAAAATCAAAGAAATACTGCACTCTTGTCATCTTGCATCATCTTTTTATATCCTACCTTAGCCTAAAAAAATAACGGAAACAGTATCAATGCTGACAATTCATCACTAATATGATCTAACTCACAGACAATTCATATCCTGTACGGTAAACAATTTTTCATATACCATAGATAATATTCAAGCATTGTACGGACATATAACAACCATTTATATAAAATTAAAACGGATGCTAACACAGATTACTAAATAAAGAGGTATTTCTCTACTTTATATGTTAAGCGCGGAACATACTGAGTGCGTGTGCATTTAAATTATAACATATAACAACAATTTAGATAAAATTAAAACGGATGCTAACATTGGTGACCGTATTAAATTAGAGTATCAGTCGGTGGTAATATAAATTTTTAAACTACATTTATTTAGCTCTATTTTAACCTGGATTACCAGTAGACAATTAGATTTGTAGAATAAAATAGCATTAATCCAGATTCTTAGAAACCTTTTATATCAAACCGTCAAATTATATTGACTTTGTTAGGCTTAGCTTACACTGACGCGCTGAACGATATTTATATATCGTAGATTTTTATTACTGATACTGCATTTCCTTCGTTTATAATAAAACTATTAGTTATTAGTAATGGCCAATGGTCTCAAAATATTCTGTCAAAGTTTTAATTTGCTCTCGATTTTTGGACTGGGAGTTCTAAACACTCATGTTATAAGGAGATTCCCGTTGATTGGTAGCTTGGACATAATTCCCGCTGATTTTTTTAGTATATACTAAAAATGTGTAAAAAAAATATTATTATAAATGAAGGTCTTCTAACGGCTGCAATCAGTAAACAATCTCAAACCAAAATCTTTGGATTACAGCTTGAAAATGGATTCTATATTTGTGTTTTTTTACACACAAACTTGAAACTGGAATCTGTTTTAAGTCTGTAGTTTTCGGGGATAATTATTGTATGCGTCCTTATAACTTTTCCTAGAAAACTTCTTTATAATACCAATAGAAGGCCAAACAATCATTATAAAATTTTTTTTTTCTTTGTCTGTTTGTTCGCGTATGACACAAAAAATAATGAACAAAATTGAATACGATTTAAACAGTTATATCATTACAGGTTGTACATGTTTATAGTATTATTGCATTGTTTTAGTAGCTTACAGTATTGCATCCCCTAACTATAATTCGGCGATTGTGTCGTCGCAGGAATCACTACAAGAGCTAATCCGGTTTATTGGACTAGTCTATATACGCAGGTCACATCGATCACACAAACTATTTAAAAATATCTCATTTCAGTTCAAAAGTAAACTATGTTTTAGAATCTGTCCTTATATTACGAGTTCTAACTATATTTCTATTGATATAAAGGCTTAGTATATATCCACTAATAGTATTCATCTTACTAATAATATATCAATAGAATCATATTAATTCCACAAGTTGTTTTCAAAATTTTATGTAAATAACTAATATGAAGAAATATAAACTTTTTAAAATTTCAATAATAATTGCACTAAAAAGATATTTTTGATGAAAAACGTAGTCATTATTTTAAACAAAATCAATAACAATGCCAATATTATTTTTAATATAAAATGATTTTATTTATTTATTTATGCACCTTAAAATCTAATAGGAAAAAAAATCATTTAAAAGTGGTGTAGGCACAAAAGATAACAAATAATTAATATTTAATTATATATGAAAACATCATATATTATATACTACATAAATTATTAAAATACAATAAACTACACATACATATATATCATACAATACAATACATATTATTAGATAGATAGATAGATAGAAAGTCTTTATTGCACAACCAAATAAAAATATTACATTGTTTAATAATTACAAAGCTAAAGTAAATAAAAGGTATGCAAAGGCGGCCTTATTGCTACAAGCAATCTCTTACAGACAACCCTTGGCAGTTAAGGAACTTTTATTAAGATAAACGGGACAGTGCAAACTTACTTCTTTAAATAATATACATACATACAAACATACATACATACATACCTACATACAAACATACATATTTACATACATACAAATATATATACGTATATTCATTTTAAATATATATATGCATAATAATATAACTAATAGTATGAAAAATTAATCCTGTATAGATAAATAGTGCCTTTTAAGACAACTTTTAAATTCTGTGAGTGACTTTGACTGTCGGATGTCAAAGGGGAGATCATTCCACAACGTCGATGCTTTAAACGTGAAGGAATTGTTATAAAAATGAGTGTGACAAATGGGTAATTTGAGTCGATTATCACTACGGGACCTGAGCTCAAGTTGTAAGTCAGAAACGGCACCTAGGAAACAAAAGCGATCTTTTAAGTAGCTGGGAGCTAATGGATTGTAAAGTATAGAATAAAGGAGGGAAAGCATGTGTAGTTTACGTCGATTTCTAATGTTAAGCCAATTAAGCTGCCTGCGATAAGCGGACACGTGATCAAACTTCCTTAAATTAAATATAAATCTGATAAATAAATTTTGCAAACGTTCCAGCTTATCTAATTGGTGTTCAGTCAGATCAGGGTAACACGAATCCGCATAATCCAGAATCGGTAACAGAAGTGAATGAGCTAAGGCAGTTTTCGTTTTAATAGGAAGGAAATTTTTCCACCTTCTTAAATATCCGATGGTAGCAAATATTTTTCGGCTGATTTCAGATATTTGTGAAGACCATGTAAAGGTGTTGTCTAAAATGAGTCCAAGGTTCTTAACAGTGACACATAGTGTTAAGTTGGTACCGTCGAGTTGAACTGCAGGCAGGTTTGAGTAGTCAATTTTTTCTAACTGCTTTTGGCTACCAATAATTGTAACTTGTGATTTATTCGGGTTAATAATTAGTCCGTACGATCTGCTCCACTCATTAATATGTTGTAAGTCCGAGTTTAATCTACCAATGGCACTGCCAAGATTGTCTACGGGAGCTGCAACATAGATTTGCAGATCGTCGGCATAAAGATGAAAAGATGAAGACAAAAATTGAGTAACTGTATTGATAAAAATACTAAAGAGTAGAGGAGATAATACTCCTCCTTGGGGGACACCTGCTAGAAGTGGAAGTAAGGTAGAATTCTTGTCATCAACTTGCACGTATTGATGGCGATCACATAAATAACCCTTAAACCATGTTACTGCTTCCATAGAAATATTAATAGAGCGTAATATGGCTAGTAAAATATCTGCGTCAACCGTGTTAAAAGCATTACTAAAATCTAATTATTAAGTCGAAGTTGAGAGAAAGTGTTACTTCAGTCTGAATTTGAAAACAGCAGGGTTATCGTTTTAGATGCTGCTTGGTTTTAATTTGGAAGTAAAGAAAAATTTTAGGAAATTTGTATAAATTCCTAAAAAATACCTATTTAGGTTACCTGCTTGTTTACAAAATTTATTTTGTATTAAATAATTATTTTACTATCTCCTTCATTATCATTAAAAAATATACTGTAATCAATTATACACAAACTTCATTAATTTCCTATTTGATTTTGATTATCTTCGAAATCTAAAAAACCTACTTTTTAAGCCAAATTAAGAATAATAATACTTAAAATGATTTGAAATATCCAGGCTTATAGAAGAATATGCAAACAAACCGGAAGTCCTCGACATAAACTGCGTGGATCCGCTGAACAGGTCAGCGCTCATCGCCGCCATCGAGAATGAAAACATCGAGCTTATTAAGCTGCTATTAACCTCTGGGATTAAAGTTAAGGTCAGTATTACACCACTGTTAAACTTCTGTAAAATATCCTTGATATTTGAATATATCCTCTGTGGTATGGCCGATATAAGTCGCAGAAACTTCAATTTAAAAAACATAAAAAAAACTTACGTAATCTGTGATGATGCGTCAGTGTATCATAAACTCAAAATAGTTTATTCAATTACACTTTTTACAAAGTACTTTTGACACGTCAAAATAGGTAAGTCAGTCAGTTTGTCTGACGCTACCACCAGCTCGGAAAGCAGTTTTCTGTTGAGGAGATCTGCCAACAAACTCATCATCATCATCACCACCCTTCAATGGCCCACTGCTGAGCCGGGTCTCCTCCTCAGAATGAGGAACCCTCCTCATATATTATTAGGCCATAGTCCACCACGCTGGCCCAGTGCGGGTTGGCAGACTTCACACACCTTTGAGAACTTTTTGGGAACTCTCAGGAGTGCAGGTTTCCTCACGATGTTTTCCTTCACCGTTAAAGCAAGTGATATTTAATTGCTTAAAACACACATAACTCAGAGTCAGAGGTGTGTGCCCAAGATCGAACCTCGGACCTCCCGAGTAAGACTTGAAGTCTCAACCACTGGGCCTGCCATCACTGCTGTAACAAACTCAACAGTCGCTCTTTTCAACACGCCATTGTTTACATCAGTCTGTGTGTGTTCCGTTACAAATTGATAATGTTTTATTACTTAATTAATTTTTTAATGTTAGTTTTTCTCCTAACCTAAGATGGACTAACATAAAATATTTCTGCCTTTTCTGATTATATTATTATTATTTTAATACTAGCTGACTTGACAGCCGTTGTTCTGTCTTAACTATGAATATTGAATTGGAATTGGCTGTCAAAAGCTTAAATTAGAAAAGTTAATATGGTCGTTAAGTTTTCTTAAATTCTCTATTTTTTCGAGCAACTTTTTAAATTTTTTCTTACATAAGAACCTTCTCCTGACAATAACAAATACTATAAAAAAAGAATTAGCGAAATCGGTCCAGCCGTTTAGGCGTGATGCCGTGATCAAGGGAAATAGGGATTCATTTTTATATATAAGATTATTCTTTATTGAACACCAGAAAATACATGTTTCTTACAACTATAATTAAATATAAGGGGGGTCTTATGGCTAAATAGCCATTTCTTTGATAAAACTTTTAGATTAGGAAAATAATCATAAACACTTAATTATATAAACACTAACATAAACTACATACAAATATCTATTATAGCTTATAGTTAAAAAATTACAAAAAATTTCAATGACTAGTCGTCGACTTATCTCTATCCTCTAAAAAAATGTGTGCGTGCTTGCGAGTATTTGTGTGTGTGTATGTGAATATGATTCGACTAAAACATAGAAAAGTATCGTTTAATCACGAGAGAAAGAGAGAATAAACAATCTTACAAATGAGATGCGTTTGATCATAAATAGTTTATTTCCGTAACTATGCTCACACATATTGTACTTGTTTATTGTTACCAGACTAAACACGCTTAATTGCTATTTAACTCGTAAATGAAAGATTGTGAAAAGTTTACGCAATTGTTGAAATATATTATGACTAACGACTTCTTCTCGCCTCGCTAAGTTAGAAATGTTTTAAAAGAAAAACTTTTATTTGGAGATTTTATTTAGATTAAATAATGGTCTATCTACTACTGAAAATAGATTTTTTTTTAAATATAAATTTTATAATAATTATTGCTAAGAAATTATTCTTACTACACAAATAAAGATGTCTAATATTGATGAGGTTTAAGTTGATGAATATGTGCTGCCATAGATACTTGTAATTATGTTGATTTCGTTGTGCCAACGTAAAGAAAAAGTCAAACCAGGTAAATACGCCGTCATGACTAAAATATTTATTATTACATCGTGAGTATTCTATCAGTAACACTGATAATAATAATAATTCTTTGTTTGCTTAGAATATGGTGTTTATAAAGTTCTTATACCTTATAGATAAGTTCATACATATTCTACTCCTGAAGAGTGGGCAAATATTTAAATATATTGAATTTAATTATTAAAAGTTATTTCTATATAATGTCAAAGTTAATAGTAAATGTCAAGTAAATAAAAAAAATAAATTTTCCTAAAAGTGTCAATTTATAACAATGTCACATCAATTCAAATTCCACAATTTAGATATTCGTCAACATTATAAAATAATTTTTCTAATAATAAATTGAACAAATTCTTTTTAAATAATTTAAATGGCAATTCTTTTAAATTGTCTGGTAGTTTGTTATATATATCAACTGACATACAATATACATTTTTGGAAAAAACTCTTAATTTTTGATATGATATATAAAGTTTATTGTGGATCTTGATATCATTTCTAGATTTTTTTAACATATTTATATTTCTTAACAAATATACATATTTCGAATATGTACAAGCAGGGCAGAGGAAGAATTTTGAATGATGCTAAGTATAACACCCAGAAGGATATTCTAGTCAAGTCATCAGACTATTGGTTTGCTAATAGACTACAACTCTTCTTTCTTTAATTAAAAATACTAACTAAAATAACTGACTTGGTTTTACAATACTTTTCTTTTTCAGTTAATGTTTTTGTAAGATTTTTATAATGAAAACCTCTAGATGTTTTAGTAGTAGGTAAAGATAAAAGCTACAAAAAATATCTAAATGTTTCAAAGTGATTCATTTTACCGAAAATCGAAAATCATATTTACAGCCTACTGAGATTCAATGTACAGACACTGGTTATGGAAATATATGGAATATTGGTGAAAACTATCGCTACTATGATTTCCCACAGGATTACATATGTCACACTAAAAGAAATATACTTTAGTCTTCAACGATGTTTTTGAAACTAAAACTATGATTTTATCTTTAACTAAAACTAAAATCTACCCACGTTACTTTGTCCACGTAGAAGAATTTTTTAACTTGAGCTGATTTATGCTACCCTAATATATACTGCGTTAAACGTAATGCGAGCACAAACCTTCAATTCTATAATTTTGTTATATGTATGGATAGATAAAATAAATAAATAAAAAGAATGATATAGGCAAAACAATTATAGTTAGCACATACAATATATAACCTTTGTTTACCTCTGATTCAGATCAAGCTGTCTGACAAATGATTTCACACAGAAATGCCGTCCTAGATCACAAGCCTGGCTCTTCTCTGTTTATTGTTTAAAGTGCTATATATGAAAGAGGTTATACCAACCAATTATAAAATGAAAATTGGTTATTTTGTGATAACTTCATGTAAAAGATACCCTGTGATAAACATAGCACACCTAAGCACCGATGCACGATTAATTTGATCTCAGCTCAAAACTAAGGGTAGTTTCACATAACTATCATAATATTACAACAACACACATTTTACACATTATTGATGTAATTTATCAAAAACCATTTTTTTAAACCAAAATTTCTTCCAAAAGTTCTTACGATGAACAGTGGTTCTAGTATCATGAACTGTTGATGCCTGGCAACACTGTGCTTGATTCTACATGAAAGCTGAGTGAATGTCAAATGTTCATAAAATATTATATTCATCGATCAGGCAAGTTGGAGTAGCTTGGCTACTATCTCATCTGTTCCCCGACTGACTGGTGATCACCAGCATGCGAATCCGACCGCCAAGTGTTCTGACGCGTTCAGGTCGAGCCGCATGTATGTCAGACCTACTCTCTCCCTTACCCATCCTTTTAATGTCCCAGTTACAATGGACTTGAGACTGCCCAAGTGGACTTGCTCAGGACCTACTGAAACCGTAGCACTCTTCTTTTCACTCCCCCTCCTCACATTATTTTCGGTGGCAACGCATCAGCAATACAAGAGGCACTCTCTTGTATTGTCGATGTCCATTGGCGATGATGGCCGCTTATCATCTTGTGCATCGTCTGCTTGTTTCCCCCTTAACTGTCATAAAAAAATCGCATATTCGTGAAGAGTCCATTCAATGTGAGTAAACCTCTGTATGTGTATACAAGCTTTTAAAGGTTTTAGAGCCTGCAGCTTGCTATAATTGCGTTACTCGTTGGAGCCAGCTTAACCGTATTTTCTTATAACATGCGATATACTTTTTAATTATATTATATATTTTTAACTTCAACTTATAAAAAATATAAACAGATTTTAATACTGACCTAAATTTTAACCACATTTGCTGCGTGCGTATTTAAAGTACGTAGTTGTTACAATGGCGCCCAACATGGGACCGAAATCACACCACCTCTTTGTTGCAAGTTTATTTATTATTAAAAAAATACTTCTGCTTTGACTTTTGATACTCTTCTCATTTATTTTATCTACACTACATTTTTCTATAGTAAAAATATTTTTTGCCAAATTTTGAAATCGGACAGTATTTGGTTAGGAGTGAGATTTAAAAAAAGGATTGCCATAGTAGTGTACATTGAAACTGAGCAGATTTCAAATACATCTTTTAAATTTAATATATCATTTTTAATATAATAACAGGAAAATTAGTTAACATTATTCTTTCAGATTATCAAAATTTGAATTTGAATGTCTATGTCGGAAGCGTAAGTTAGGCTTGGTTAAGATTTGTGTTGGGTTAGCCTTATGTAAGCCTTACTTTAAGCTTAGATAGAGAAACTAGACAGTGGTGGTGAATTTTGCAATTGTATTGAATAGGTCTTCAACCCAAAACTCTTGATCACTAGTTCAAAGCACTGCTTGTGTTTCTGTCGGATTAGTAAAAAAACGTAATGTTTATTTATTTCTTGACTGTATCGCGCCCGGAGCTTTCGATGTTTATTATATATTCTAACTCTCCATTCTAATTCTCCGATATCTATTTAACAAGTATTAGGAGATGTTAATGTAATATTTGATTTTATTTTCAAAATCGTCAATTTCACATGCCCTTAACCATATTTTTAAAGCATTAATAAATTAGAAAAACCATACTGTTGTAGAAGTCAAAACAAATCAATTTTTGGGACAGATAGAGCAATAACGGAAACGATATTGAAGCACAAATCACGTTGACGTCATAGTTTCCTGCAATTTGTTTTGGGGTTTCTACAAATATCTAGATACAGGTAGTAACCCAGTAGCCCTCGCCTATCTTCGGTGGCACGAAACTTGCAATTTTAATAGGCTAAATGATACATTAAATACTAAATTATGTAGGATCTTTTTAGAGTAATTAATGTTATCTTGTCACACTGAGAGACTTTTACTTATTATACGAAACCTTAAAACCTTAAAAAACCTATAGAATAATCCGATCACATCTCTGGATGGTTTTAATTTTATCAGAAGATGTACTAGGAATCCCACAACCCAATCAACCAAAAGGTTTAGTATTTAGTCCCAATTAATTTACTTGTAAAAAGTTCTAACATTTTACTAAAAGCCTTTCGTTTAGATAATCATGTTAATGGTAATTTTACACGGAATAATGTTTAATTATCGGAACGCCTATACTCATTGGTTAATAGGAAACAAAGGTATGGATGATAAGGGAATTAGAATTGAATTTATACATGTATACTCGAAACACGATATTGAGGTCGTGTCGGGCTATAGTTAGGGTCGTCGCCTAACATACGGCATGAAGGGTGGTGGGTTTTAGTGCGGTAACCCCTGTAAGGCATATACGTAAATGCATTTCCCACATTAAAAAAAGGATAATAATAAAGAGGACTCGTCACTTCCATTGCGTCATTTTAATATGCGACGATTTTTTGCTAGCGAGTAAACGATTATCGAATAATCGGAACGCCAGCGCCATATTTCCTATAATTGTCGCTACCACCGTCTAGTCCTCTTTATATTCCCCGACTAAACAACTATAGCCGGACACGACCTCTATTATTATCCTATCCCAACTATATCCCGGTCTAGAACAATGCATAGATTTTAAGAAGGGATAATAAATTATCGAATAATCAAGAGGATTCAAACATTACCGCATTATCAAATTATGCACTACTACTTACAATGTTTATAATGTGAAATATAAGTATTATTAAATGTCAAACTACTTGTCAAATCAAAGTTCGTAATAGTAAAGTATCGAGTAATTCTTTTAACATCGTTTTTCGCTTCTCCAGGTAATAAAAAACTTAGTTTGTAAAAAAAAAATTCGTTATGTTTTAGGATGCATTACTACACGCCATTAAAGAAGAATACGTGGAGGCTGTGGAACTGTTACTGCAGTGGGAAGAGGAGCATCATGTTCCTGGCGAGCCTTATGTAAGTATATTATCTATCATCCTACCTACGGCCAAGTTACAATTTCATGATTCTAGATCTAAAGGAAGTAACCTATAAGTTTTGATTAACATGTGAATAACTACATTAACGGCTGTATCTTTTGATTCCATTGTCTTAGACATTTGATTGTTATGTAGCTGAAAGATTTCAGAAAATGGTCAGGAGCTTAAGCTTAGCTTCTCTATTTCATTCGTTCTTTTGTTCTCTTTTTTCTTTTGAGATACGGAACCCTAAAAGTGTATAACTGACATTGTAGGGTCAAATCAGTTAAAGTTTTATAAAAAATTACACATCATATACATAGTATAAACAGGATAATTTGGGAATAACCTGGAGGAAAAACTTATGAAACAAAAATGTCTTGGGCGTAACAATAAAACAAACATTTTATGGACATATAACAATTTGTGTTTGTTATGATTATGATATAAGTTTAATAAAATTCTTTTTTTATCTGAATATAAAAGGATTTAGCCTTAGTATGATTTTGTTACTTTGGAAGCAATGTTTTTTATTATAGACTTTTAATAGGCCTGTCACGATTATCTAATATCTAAATCGTCTAATATCTAATTTCTTTCTGCAAGTTTTTAAAAGCAGCAGATTTTCCATTATGTACTTACCGAATAGTATATACCGACGCTCGTTACATTTAATTTTATACCAAAAATAGCAAATTTTTGCATCGCATGGTCAAGCAGGCCATCAAAATTATGCTGCAGTATCGTTTCATTCTATTTGTTTTCTCAGAGCTGGGAATCCGTAGACACATCAGCAGCAACCTTCACATCAGACATCACACCCCTCATACTGGCAGCTCATGTCAACCACTACGAGATCCTGAAGCTGCTGCTGGACCGAGGCGCAACCCTGCCTGTGCCCCACGACGTCAAGTAGGTACAGGATTTCGTTTATTTGAGTGAGAATGTTAAACTACTCCTATTATGAAAAGGATCGATATAATTAATATCAATCGAAGCTATTTTTTAAAGAGTGAAAAAAGCTGTTTCCTAGCACCGTAAGGCTTCTGAGACCGTACGTAACTAATTAAAGGTTAATATAGAATAAATTATAATGCAAAATAAAGAAAATTTTTAAGACTATTTATTCTCGTCGTCGAAAGCCCAAACATTAAAATCCATTTGAATAAAAAAATAAATTTTCACCTTTCTTATGTCCCATTAAAATTCTTTTTATTACCAGATGTGGCTGCGATGAATGTGTAAAATCATCAGCTGAAGATTCCCTGCGGCATTCTCAAGCTCGAATAAATGCGTATCGTGCTTTAAGTTCTCCCTCGCTGATTGCATTGTCTTCAGCTGATCCTCTCCTCACTGCTTTCGAACTGTCTTGGGAATTGGGCAACCTTAGTCGTATGGAGACCGAATTTAGGACTGAGTATAAGGTAAGATATCTAACGTTTTTATTTAAAGATGCTCTTTAGGAAATCTTTATCTAGGTTACACCAAATAACTCAGATATAAATCAGAATGTACTTAATACTTGTATAGACAAGACAAAAATTATTGCAGAGTGGGAATCGAAATCCCATCCATTGATTGATCTTGACCAAATGCTTGACTGAGGCGAGTCTAGCGGAGACTTGGTATGGGTCTTGACCCATCAGACTTGATCTTATGCACAAATTCAAGAATAATACTAAGACTGCCAATGCTAAAAAATCTTGTAATTAAAGTCTAGTTAGAAATAGGACTACGTACTAATAGTGATAGTCTTAGCAGAAGAATATGCAGGAATTAGCAGGTAAGAGTGTTGGAGGTGTTTCCTTCAAGCTCTACTTGGTGGTAAGCGATCTGTTCCCCGACTGGCTTGCGACCACCAGCATGCGATTCCAACTGCCAAGTATCATTGACGCGTTCCGGTCGAGCAGCATGTGGACTCCTCCTCCCATCCTATTAATGCTGCAGTTCTAGTGAACTCTGGGTTAACGTTCAAGGTCCACTGAAACTGAAGCATTCTTCTCCTTCCTCAGTCTATTTTCGAAGTGGTAACACATCGGCAAAACAAGAGTCACTCTCTCGTATTGCCGATGTCCATGGGCGACGGTGGCCACTTACCATCAGGTGGGCCGTCTGCTCCTATGTCCCTTAACACAGAGTACTTAGACAGCTTAATTAAGAAAGTCTCCGTTTTTATTACATTAAATACTAATTTGGCTCTGGATTAATTTTAACCTAATTCTGTTAGACCCTACGCGCACAAGTCCAAGAATTCGCAACATCGTTACTGGATCACACGAGAACCTCACAAGAACTGGAAATTATGTTAAACTACAATCCATGGGATATGGACAGTTGGGAACCTGGTGAGAGACAGACTTTAGGACGACTCAAATTGGCAATTAAGTATAAGCAGAAAAATGTAAGTAGAATCTATTTATATCCTTTATATAGCAACCATTTCAGGCTTTAATAGGGCGTTAATAAATTTAGTTTGAGAATTAAAAGGACCAACGACTTTTAGATATGTTACCTGGACCACTTATTGCTTTTAACATTTCATCGAACCCTAATTCTTATTTATTTAAACCTGGACCCCGTGTAACTCGTCATCTTTGTGGTCGATATAGACTACTTTGTGAATCATTGGTTTAAATAAAAGATAAATACCTACCTACGTCAGAATTTTATATTTAGTGATCTATCATTAATTTTGTAAGGAAATTCCAGGCGTACAATTTTGTCCAAAGGAATAATGAGTCACAAAAACTTATTAACTTTGTTCGCTTTTTCGTATAAATTACTAGGAATTGTGGACACTTGGAATGTCAAGAATTTGGAAATTTAAGTCTAAGAATATGTTGGCTATATATAATACAAAAGTATTGTTCATTATCTTTATACAATTTAATACAGTTTTGATAATACCGAAGTGACTAAAGTTAATTATCTTTATTTGCGTTTTTCTTTGGACATTTAAGGATTTATTTTTACTTTAGAAAACAAATAACATATCTTAAAAGTTATGACAGATAGAATATGATCGTAACTATTAGGTACTGTGACACACCACCCTGTATCGGGGTCGATTTTATATTCATACGGCTATGCTATTCTAACATTTACTTTATTTTAGTCGGTCCGTCCCGGCTTCGCCCAGGTGAAACTTTTCACGTGTATTTAATTTCAATTTCAAATTTTAATCGCTATATCAATATAATATCATGGCGTTATCGTAGACTCATTTGTTTAGTTTGTATTCTTATGTATTTATTTGCGATAAAACATAACCCCAAGCTCTATTCTATCTCTGTACCAAATTTCATTAAAATCGGTTTAATGATTTAAGCTTGATTGCGTAAAGGACAGATCGACCATTAATCTCAATCAATAGATGGCGTTAGTAGCATATTCAATCGCATACTTATGTTAACAAAGTTTTCATATTTTATTATACTGGTTAAAATATTTAAACAATAAATACTTCATTTTGCAAGAATTGAAATATTAGATTTTTTGAGATAATTTAAATCAACTACATTAAAAAAAATAAGTAAAAAACAAAAAATTGATTATAAGTCTATTTTATTATAGGTCAACATATCTTTATTTTGAAAACTAAAAAGTATTTTGGAAACTATATAGTTAGCTTTAAAATGTCTTAAAATTAATATAAATAATGATATCGACGAAGATTTCAAGTCACAGATGTACAATAAATTCTTATACAACTTAAAAGCGTTTCCATTCAAATGGCGGACTTTTCAATAAGAATCTACATCCAATGTTAAAACTTTTAAAATTTTACTAAAAGTCTATACATACATATCTTATATATAAATTTCTCGTGTCACAATGTTAGTTACCATACTCCTACGAAACGGCTCGACCGATTTTTATGAAATTTTATATGCATATTCAGTAGATCTTAGAATCGGCTGCAATCTATTTTTCATCCCCCTAAGAGATAACGGTGGCCCACTCCAAATATATATGGTAAAACAACGTTTGCCGGGTCAGCTAGTCTTATATATAAAATTCTCGTGTCACAATGTTAGTTACCATACTCCTCCGAAACGGCTCGACCGATTTTTATGAAATTTTATATGCATATTCAGTAGATCTTAGAATCGGCTGCAATCTATTTTTCATCCCCCTAAGAGATAACGGTGGCCCACTCCAAATATATATGGTAAAACAACGTTTGCCGGGTCAGCTAGTCTTATATATAAAATTCTCGTGTCACAATGTTAGTTACCATACTCCTCCGAAACGGCTCGACCGATTTTTATGAAATTTTATATGCATATTCAGTAGGTCTGAGAATCGGCTGCAATCTATTTTTCATCCCCCTAAGAGATAACGGTGGCCCACTCCAAATATATATGGTAAAACAACGTTTGCCGGGTCAGCTAGTCTTATATATAAAATTCTCATGTCACAATGTTAGTTACCATACTCCTCCGAAACGGCTCGACCGATTTTTATGAAATTTTATATGCATATTTAGTAGGTCTGAGAATCGGCTACAATCTATTTTTCATCCCCCTAAGTGATAACGGTGGCCCACTCCAAATATATATGGTAAAACAACGTTTGCCGGGTCAGCTAGTCTTATATATAAAATTCTCGTGTCACAATGTTAGTTACCATACTCCTCCGAAACGGCTCGACCGATTTTTATGAAATTTTGTGTGCATATCGGGTAGGTCTGAAAATCGGTCAACATCTATTTTTTAAACCCCTAAGGGATAAGGGTGGCCCACGGTGGCACAACAACGTTTGCAGGGTCAGCTAGTAATATATAAAATGATGTTACAAGTAGACAAATTTTGAAAAGAAGGCGTCAGTAGGTCAGTGGTTCACGATCGATAAGTCGTGGGTTCCAACTACTGACGTAGCCCACTCCTAAAACCATCATTTAGCTTAGTAGGGGTTAAGGAATACTAACTAAACATTATGATCTCTTACAATTAAGACAGGAACTAGGTTTAAGGATATGCCTCATTGAAACACTCACCTCCACTGATTTGTTTCACTATTTATACCTAAGGTTAGGTGAACCCAAACTTACTTTACGCGCCTACTTAAATATATACATTTCATTTTTTCTTTTTTTTTTATTTCATCAGTTTCTATACATGTACATAGAAGATATTTATGAAAACTTAGTTTAGGGGTCTCTTATACCATCAATAGAAGCCAAAACCGTTTTTTTTTTCAATTTTTTTTTCTTTCACCTACTGCACTAAATTAGATATAGTTTTCACAGATATTATTAAAAAATATAAGCTTTATTTTGTGACCTAAATAAAGAGAAACTAAATATAAATTGAGTGCTATTTTTAAAAGATAAATTTTAAAATGAATTCTCAGTTGAACTTGAATTTAAATATGACCTAGATACAAAGCGCGACTTCACATAAAGAACAACAGTTCACATAATCTCATTTAGTAATAAGGATTCAGTAGATGTATGGACTCTTGTATATTTGGTATTTACTTTACAATTTGATTAAATACTGTTATTTACATCAAGCCCAACCATACCGGACTGTTCAGTTTTTTTTAATAATACTATTCTTTTTTAAAGTATTTTTTAAAGTTCCAGAAAGAAACGAATATTTCTTTAACAAAACAGAAAACAGTTTTTGTCGATTTTTGTTAGCTCAAAGACGTCTGCGGCATCCTCAAATTGGTGACACATCGTGGTCGATAAATCAAGTCGATATACTAGTGTTGTACAGAAATATCGAGCGTTCAACACGCGTTTCTTTCTGCAGATCAGTCAAAGCAGAAGCGTCAGTAGCTCAATGGTCCGGGCGTTGGATTCACGATCAGCAAGTCGTGGATTCAAATCCCGGACATTGGACTACTGGCGGGGCCCACTCCTGACACAAGCTATTTATTAGCTTACTAGGAGGGGTAACGGGAATACTAGTAGTATGTGATCCATACTGCTAGTAATCTTTTAAAAAAAAAAAATATGATGAAGCACCCATTATTCATATATTTTTTTATTGATTTAACGCAAATACCTTACCTGGTTGGTTTGACTATATCGTTGGTAAGGTAACGTTAAATCATGCAGCTAATTCCTGGGTAGTTTGACTTTAGATCGGCTCCCACTATCTCTTTCAATTTATTGTTATTCACCTGTGTGGGCGGTTTTCCACGTGGTTCGTTTCAAATCAAAGTTTCCATCACAGAAGCGTTTAAACCAAAATCGCACGGTGCGTTTATTAGCAGTCCCCTCTCCAAGCGCAACATTGATATTGCGAGCTGTTTCTGACGCGTTAGGTTCGCGCCGGAACTCGTATTCCAAAATCACTCAAATTTTTGTAGTATCCATCTTTCTTGTCTAAGTTGAATAAAAAAAAACGACTGAAAGTCGATACTCGAATGTTGCTTTTTTTTAAAGAAAAACTACATAGGTACCATGTGATAAAAGTTTCACTCAATAATCCTAAAACATTAAGGTTCTATGTCAATTCTTCGAAGTACCTATTACAATAAAACGGCAATTTCAAACTTTAACCCCTATTAGAATTTACTTGCTAAGAATTTTACATTTATAAAGCAATTCAGGAGGAAAAAACTTACAAATAAAATGCAATGTTATTCATATATGTTTGTAATTTATTTCAGTTTGTAGCACATCCAAATGTACAACAACTACTCGGATCTATTTGGTACGAAGGCTTGCCGGGTTTCAAGAGAAAAAACATAGTCGGACAATGTGTACAGGTTAAGTGCCATTATTACTATATACTTTATTTACACACACAGACAAAATTTATTCTATCGTTTATATACTATATCTTGTTCAATCCACAAAGTCTCCCATATCTCAAAGGGAACTTTGAAATTCTGGATACTTCTCACTTCCACTCCCTGCGTCGTGTTCGTCTGATAATTTAGTTTTAAATTTACCTCTTTCGCATTCTTTCACATTTTACAATAAATCATACGCCGTACATGCCATTCGGCAGTGTTGCCAATTTAGCTACAAAAAACTGGCTATTTTTACACATCCATGAGCTACAAATAAAAAAGGTTAAAAATATTTTTTTATAAAAAAAAAGGCATCGGTTAATTGTTTAGTTTGAATTATTTAAAAAAGTATTTGATTCAATTACCAAAAATAAATATTTATTAGTCCTTAATTTAGTTTAAATAAGTTCAAATCAATTTAGCTATTTTATTTTTATTTCTGTCATTTCTAGCTACTTCTTTAACAGATCTAGCTACAATAATGGGTCTACAAAAATACATAACAGAGAATCCCACTCATACATGGGAAGGTAGATATGGAGGTCTGACTTACTTATACCTCAACTTGAATACATCAAGAATATTCTCAATATTCTTGATGTCTTGAAATAAATTGGAAAATTGGATTCTGCATCTAAATTATTTTGATTTACTGATACAGTTAATTTTATTTGATGTCCTCTATAACTGACAATTGTCATTTTATCTTAATCGTTACATTGATCTTACATACAATCGATGGATAAGTTCAAGAATCTCAATCTTTTGTATTTTATCCAGGTAGCGAAACTTGGCGCCATGTTTCCCGTATACTGTTCCCTGTATATGCTTGCCCCAGACTCTGAATATGGTCAGTTCATGAAGAAGCCGTTCGTTAAGTTCATCTGTCACAGTTCTTCATACATGATGTTCCTTAGTAAGTATAAATTATTAAGACATATTTAAATTAGGCCAAGTATTTTATTGATTTTTAAATTTCAATACTATCCTATAGGGACTATATTCCTACAGGATAAAAATTACGTTGTCTAGAGCCCATCCAAACAAGTTCGAGGTTATAAAAACTTCTGTCCTTCAAATTTTGCTTTTTAAAATAATTCCTATTGGTCGTAACTTATTCTAAAATAACACTTCAACTTGTCTTTCAAAAGTAAATTGCCCACCTTTTATATTATAACAATCTTGTAACCATGGTAACACACTGAGATATAACTACCAGCACGTAAGTATAGGTTTGACCTTGATTGCGCAGAATTCACTATTAGGGGCGAGAGCAACGCGTCATACGCGATTGGTTCTTATGCGACGTTTCAGTTCCCGCGCGTCTGCTACGTCACGGATGGATCGCAGCGCGCTCACAATGCGCAACTTTCCCCCACTGTTTTTTCTCAGACCTATACTTAGCTGCCGGCTACTATACCTTTCTTTTGATATCAAGTATCGAATAGAATCGAGTACGTAACAGTATAATATATTTTCCCTCTATGTATCATTTATTTTTTCTTGCAGTTTGTGATTTTTTTTTAAGTCTGTATTGATTGTTATTAAAACCGTTAAATTATATTATATAAATAAAAGCAAAAGGAGAAACTATTATAAAACTACAGCTTCATTACGTCTTACTGTTTTGTAGAAGGTAATCTAAATAAATTACACTGGTAATTACACGGAAAGTTAGTTTTTAATTAAACGCCTACGTCTCTACCTTCTATAAAAACCACTTTATTATGATATTGAATTAACTAAAAATATCTTCAAAAGAAAAGATTTTAAATATTATACATTCAACTAAACTACAAAGAGAATTGATCATAACTTTAGATGATTACCTATAAATATCAAATAACGATGGGTTTTATGTAATTTTTTTGGATTCTAAGAGATTAAACTAAAATTTGATCTCGTAACAAAATATATTTAATACAGATTGAAGCTGAAATCGTAGAACAAGTATAACAGCGCAAATATATTTTGTAATAAAATATGTATAAATAAAAATAACAAAAATCAAGGGGCTTTATAACATCAAAATAGTAAACAGATAAGATGGTTTTCTTATATATAAAAAATACTATTGGTCCCGTAGAATGAGACAGGGACAAATGCAGCAAAGACGAGATCGACGTATATTCCTTGTTTTCTTATCCAAATCTTTTATAAAACATTTTTGAAAAGTTGTAAAAAACAGGTCATTTTTTATTAATAATAATAGTTCTAGACGTATTATCCACGAAAAAAATAAGAAAATGCATTTGTATGGCGAATCACACGTCGTCTTCACTCTCAATTATAAATTAACCATCGGCTGCAGAGAACATTGATTGAGATTAGAGTAAACGATACACATTAAATAAGCAACTCAAGAACTAGCACTACAGTGGATCCGACTATTACATACAACTCATTTATTATTAAGCGAACAAGATTTAAATGCTTTTTTTCTATGAAAAAAAAAGCGAAAATTTTTATGGCTATAGATGTTTAAGTTTCTGGTTATGCCGCAAAACTACTTCTATAAAATCTGATCAATTTAACTGATTAACATATTTCACCCTAGTGCTTCTATCTCTGGCGTCTCAAAGAGCTGAATACCTCGTCCTGGAATGGTCTGGAATATCCTGGCTGCAAGAACTGGTGGAGTTCTGGAAAGCTCGTGAGAGAGGGTCTTTGCCTGGTCTGATAGAATTTACTGTCATCCTCTTCATAGCAAGTAAATTTTGAGTTTTAGCATGTCTTTTAAATATTAAACGATTTTATTACAAACGTTTCTTAAATATCCTTTAAACCGATGTAGCATGACTTTCCTTTGATTTGTAACCACTATCATTTCAATCTGTTTTATAAATATCCATTACATGTTACGTTTATCCTCTATTTAATCTATCCTGCATATTTTATATAAGCCATTTGAAAATCTTATCTTTGGAATAATTAATCTCAATGTTATCTATAATCGTAAAATTTCTTCTTTTTATTTTTTAAACAATATTATGATTGACATCGACATTGTTCTTTTCTAGGTTTGGTTTGGGGAGAAATCAGATCTCTCTGGGAAAACGGACTGTTAGAATACATAAGCGATTTGTGGAATATAGTCGACTTCATCACGAATATTTTTTACATTGCCTGGATTAGTTTGCGATTCTCTTCTTGGTATATTGTACAGGTACTCTATTATTCACTTCTCAAAATTTAAATCATTTATATGAATAATGCAGGTTATATTATGTATTTTTAGCGAGACTTTCACAGTGGCAAGGATCCCTGGTACCCACGAGAGCGTTGGGACTCGTTCGATCCAATGCTGCTTTCTGAAGGCGCCTTCGCAGCCGGCATGATCTTCTCCTTCCTCAAGCTGGTCCACATCTTCTCTATCAATCCTTATCTTGGGCCACTACAAGTGTCCTTGGGCAGGATGATCATTGATATTATTAAATTTTTCTTCGTCTATATGTTGGTGTTATTTGCCTTTGCTTGCGGTAAGTTTATTTGTATCATCACCCAATTGCGTTTCTGCTTCCATTTCGACAGTATTTTATAATAACATTGAATTGCAACACCTTTTTTATACGATTAGGTCTAAATCAGCTGATGTGGTATTATGCTGAGTTGGAGAAGAATAAGTGTTACCATCATCCATCCGGCGCACCTGACTTTGATACTCAAGAACGAGCTTGCAGCATTTGGAGACGATTTTCTAAGTGAGAGCAAGACATAATTTAGCTTCATAAAAAAGATTATTAAATTAAAGAAATATTTACCATATATTACCATTTCTATTTGAATTATCATCCCTTTTAGCAATTTGATACATTTGATTAATTTTTCAACAGCTTATTCGAAACCTCCCAATCACTTTTCTGGGCATCCTTCGGTCTCGTGGATCTAACCACCTTTGAACTAACTGGTATCAAGAGCTTCACCAGATTCTGGGCATTATTGACATTCGGCTCGTACTCCGTGATCAACATTATCGTGTTACTAAACATGCTTATTGCTATGATGTCCAATTCTTACCAGATTATTTCAGTAAGTATCCAGCAAATAAAGTATATGTCGACGTTATCAATCAATTTTATAACACTCGATCCTACATCCTACATCAAACTATTTAAGCTCAGCATTAAGTTATTTTTGTAGTTACAAATATAAATGACCAAATAAGGTAACGTTCAAAAGTATTTTATAAAAATTCTAATTGAATAAACAATTTTGAGTTTGAAAAAATGATTATTTAATATTACATGGACTGAAATATGATAGAATGTTCATAACTTGTTAGGAACGATCAGATGTAGAATGGAAGTTCGCTCGCAGCAACCTCTGGATGTCGTACTTTGAAGATGGTGATACTGTGCCACCACCATTCAATATAATTCCAACACCGAAGCATATAAATGGTTGGGTAAACAAAATTCTTAATAAAAGAGAAAGGGGATCTATTATAGTAAGTTTAATATTTCTGTAATGTTCATATTAGTGAGCTTTTGTAATAGATAAATACTAATTTTTATGTATCATAGAACAAATCTCGGGAAAAAGCTCGTCATCAACATGAAGGTGTAATGCGAATCCTAATACGGAGATACGTAACAGCTGAACAGCGTGACAGAGATGAAGTTGGAGTAACTGAAGACGACGTAATGGAGATCAGACAGGACATATCAACCCTGAGATTTGAGCTTATAGATATACTTCATAATAATGGCATGAAAACACCCAGAGTAAATATGCAAGACACTACTAGTAAGTTTTATTATTATAATTCTTTAAGTAAAGTGATATATAAAAGAAAACAGTTTCTTAGCTTACTCATTTTTCTAAAACAGTATCTGGAAAAAAAGGAAAAGTGATGGAAAGAAGAATTCTGAAGGACTTCCAGATCGGCATTGTTGAGGGCATTATAAAAGATGTGATATCTAAAGAGACCAAGACTAAGGATGTATTCAGTCAGATTGCTAAAGCTATAGTAAGACGAGGAAGCGAAGTAGACAAGTAAGTTAATATTTTTTTAATAATTAAATTCTAGAAATCCTCTAAAATTTATTGAAAAATCTTACTAACTATAATAATTATAGGAAAAAGGACTGGAATGCCCAAGTACGTCGAAGTACATTAAGAAAAGATCCGATTGGTTCAACAGCTGAAGCTGAAGGCAAGAAGAGCAGGCAGTCTCTTCGAGCGCATATTCTGGATAATGTGCAAGCTAGAACTATTGATCCACAAAAACTATTACGTGAGATTTTAAATTTATTATCACTATTTACTTTAGGGTTATTAGCTATCAGTAAAAAGTCTTACTTATAATAGTCAATATAGTACACTAGAAAGTACTGATTTTAACAAAAATTTTTTTGCAGAATACAATCCTAATCTATCTGCAGTCAATCCAACTGCAAGAGTAGCATACGCCAAGTTTATGAGAAGCAAAATCAAATCCGACTTTACTGAAAAAGAAAATGCAGAAGGCGAAACATCTGAAGCAAAAGACTCAGGAGGATCTGGTGAGATTGGAGGAACAAGTATCACTGCTAAGGATGGTAAGAATAAGCTTTATCTAACAGAAACAAATTCAATTTCATCTTTCAAATTCAATTAAAAGATTCTTTAAAAATGTACACGAGTAAAGAAAGGTTGAAAAATACATATTTAAAGTAAGCAGATTGGGAAATTAGAATAGAGGACGGAAATTCATAGTTTTCTCCCGTCTACGAGTTTCAATTTACCGTGCATACGTCATCTACATAATCGTGCAAGCTTTTCGTTTACATACAAAATTGTATAGAAAGTTATAGCGTTTTAAAATGTTACTTGTATATGAATATAGCCAGCAAACCTCTTATTAATTATAATATTATTCTATGATTGTAATTAATAAACAAGGGCTGTAATTGAGGATAAAGAATAATATCACGATAAATGTGTAATCTAGAGTTTCTTTCTGGATTAGAAGTTATAGTTTTCTCCCTAGAGATGAATTTTAAAGAAAAAAATTAAGTTTGATGTTTATAACTATATGCTTGGAAATATTAATATGTATGCATATTAATATTTCAAATTCATTTTTTTTTAGTTCGTAAAGCATTCCGACCTAGAACACCGATACCAGAAAAACAAGAAGATGATAAAGTACAAGCAAAGGAAATTAAAGTGGAAGCAGATATCGAAAAAGGTAACAATTTAGATTAATAAATAATATTGTTAATTTGATCATATTTATCAGAATCTTTAAGCTTAATTATATTGCAGGTGGAGGCGCGGAGAAACCAAAACCAGCAGAAGACGCCTCTAAGCCCGGAACTTCAGCAGCAACACCAAAAACTGACAAAGATGACAAAAAACCTGAAACCAAAGATCATGTCATCCAAATAGAACCAGAATCTCCATCGAGTAGCCTGTACATTACTAAGGAAGAAGACAAGAATCTACAGAAACCCATATCACCAACACCAAGTGGACCATCAGAGCAAATATTATCAGCTGCAACTCTTGAGGCAGATCAGAAAGAACAAGAGGACAAATCAGTGAAAATAACTGTTGAAGAATCAGAAAAAGATGACAAAAAGGAGGAACCTAAGAAAGAAGAGAGCAAACCAAAAGAACCTAAACCTAAAGAACCCAAACCTAAGGAAAGTCCTGGACCTTCCAGACCACCTCCAGCACCAGTTTCTGCTCCCAAACAATTACCAACAGATAAGGGAAAGTCTAAAGTTACTGGAAAAATTGTCTCTGGATGGCTGTAGTATAAATATTATTTATTTTATTGTTAATAATTTCCTCGTACATTAAAATGCAAATTTATATGAGAACATAAATATAGATTAAGACATCTTCCATAATACCTGAGTGCCTTAAAATTTAAGAATATTCCAATTCAGTTAATGAACAAAATATTTTGGAAAATAAATTTTGAAAAGATGATTATTTAGCGTTAACGCTCATTTGTCAACCATAACAACACAGTCTGTTTGAAACAATTAAAATAGTTAAAAAATTCGTTCAAAGATTTTAAAAAAAGGAACTCAAAAGTTTGACTTTTAATTTTATATCATGTTTTACTTTCATGGTTTAAATGACATGGGCTGTACTCTGCGCGGATATTGTAGGTGTCACCCCAAAACTCAATCGGGGATTCCCAATTAAGTTGTTTCCATCTTTGAATTTTTTTGCATAACTATCGCTACTCAGGAGATTGTTCATGGCTTAATATATTATTACATTGGTTCCGGTTATGCGATCTGACAGAGTTTTATGGCCCTCACCGTCCCCCTTTATTTACATCTTACAATTTCATAATTAAAGTGTTCTGGCAAATTTTTTTTCTTCACTTCTCCTCACCACTCTATCTTCGAGGATGCAACGCATCGACAAAACAGAGAGTACCTCTTGTTTTGCCGATGTCCATGGGCGATGGTGGCCACTTACCATCAGGCGGCTCGCTTGCACCTTATCTACCATAAAAAAAAACAACTATTACAGTGTCAATCCAAATTAAATATGACTTCATGTTAAAAAGAGGGGAGATTAAAGAGCTTTGGAATTTAAAAGGATTTATATCAAAATCAATTAATCAGAAAACCTTAACTTAAATTATATATTTAAAAAAAAATAACTACTACAGTGACAGTGTTTAACAACAGGTGATTGATTAAGGTTTGGTGGCTCCGTGAGGTAGCCCTACATCGGGCTAAAATAAGATTCCAAAAGTGAAGAACAAAAAAAACATTGCAAACAATGGTTTTTACGCCTGACTGTGGTAACATTGATAAATGAGCGTTAACCTTACATAGTTAATAGTGTATAATTTCGTAAAAAGTTAACACGACCAATTTTAGTGATATTATTAGTGAGATAAATTAGTATATATAGCAATAACTAGAATATTGTATGTTGCATATTTATGTATTATGCTTGTAGAATAGGGTAGTTATTGTATAAGATACTAGACGTTTTATTCATATATGTCTTCGTTCATATAAAACATGAGAGAGAGTTTTTCCACAATAAATGATTTGAAATTTTTTACTCAAATAGGAAAGAGGTATTGTCATATTACAGAGCCATCCTGACCCTAACATTACTTAAAACTAGCAAAACTAGTAGTCCATTATAAAAGTAGAGTTTGAGTCATAAAGATATCTCAAGTAGTTGAACAGTTTAAATATGGCGGGTGTATGTGTGATGTTTTAATCGTGGTTAGAAGAAAATTCATAAGTTTTGAGTGGAGATTTCATTTATTTATAGAGATAAACCGACCACATTGTATTTGGTTTGGTGTAATTGTTAATTTTTTTCTCTGGTTACATTCTCCCAGATCACATGATGAGTTGACAACATTTCATATCTTCAACATATCTATATTATTATGTTATATGAAACTAGAAGAAAAATAAATGGACACGTATTTTTTATTTTTTCAAAATACGAGCCCGGTAATGGTTAAAATCAATTTTGAAATTTAATCTATTCTAGAGACGTAAATGCCAAATGACGTCATATATACGTTGAAAATGCGTCTATATTGAATATGTCTGCTATTACAAATAAGACAAAGGCATGTGTTTTAGTTTCTTTTCTCTAAAACGAATGAAAAAAAGGATCAAAGGTATTTTTAAGGTTCTCCCTTAGTCCTTCCTAGATTATAAATTCTACATAAAATAGTAAAAAAATGTAACCTCTTTCAGTCTTTGACTAACATTAAAATTTCCTGAATCCATATAATTCTATTTCATTGACGTTAAGAAGTTAATTCAATGAGTTAACTTTTAGAGATCACGTGACACAATCCAAATTAAATATGACTTCTTGTTAAAAAGAGGGGGGATTAAAGAGCTTTGGAATTTAAAAGGATTTATATCAAAATCAATTAATCAGAAAACCTTAAGTTAAATTATCAGCAAAGAATAGATTATAGTAGAGTAGGACTTACCCTAATAATAATGTAGATATAGATGAGATCTGTTTATTTCGAATAATTGTAAGTCACTAAGAGAGATCATTACGTTCCTATTAATAAATTGAAGATTGTTAAATCAGTTAAGATAGTAATTACTATAAATTCTGTTAGATATTAATAAATTTTTGTTTCATAACTCCTGTACTTATTTTATTCTCCCCACCATAATGTGTCGAATTTTAATTCCGTGGATATTTTCATCATCATCGTTACAACCCATTAATTGCCCACTGCAGAGCCAGGTCTCCTCAGAATGAGGAGGTGTTAGGCCATAGTCCACCACACTGGCCCGGTGCGTGTTAGCAGATGTCACACCCCTTTGAGAACTTTAGGGAACTCTTAGGAGTGGAACAAATGAGCTAGTAACGGAATGAGTATACATACGAGTAGGTGGGCAGAGATTTAGCGAATGTAGTAGTGTAGTAAGTAAATCTTTAATTTCAATTCGATCCCCCACCACACAGGCACTTTTGTGAGTAATGTGTGTTTTAAGCAATCAAATATCACTTGCTTTAACCATGAAGGAAAACATCGTGAGGAAACTTGCAATCTTGAGAGTTCTCCATAGTGTTCTCGAAGGTATGTGAAGTCTGCCAACCCGCACTGGGCCAGCGAGGTGGACTATGGCCTAACCCCTTCATTCTCCTTCTCCTCCTTCTGAGGAGAAACCCGGCTCAGCAGTGGGCCATTAACGGGTTGTTATGATGATGATGATGTTGTCGATAACTGTTGAAAATGTCGGAAAAATCAAACCGCCTGCGAGCTTTTATTGAAAACTTTTGAAATTATTTTTACCGTCTTCCTATTCATTTTTTATCTGGAGGGGTTATGAATAAGCTAAAACGATTGTGTCACGAGTGGGCCACGTCAGTAGTCCAATGATTGGAATTTGACGTCAGTTGAGAACCATTAAGCTACTGATGCTTTTAAAATTATTTTTTTTTTTTAAAGTTATTGGAAAAGAGTTTGTGAGGAAGGAAGTGTAATGCTGGGACAGCTGCTTTATAAAAAAAAACTACATTTTAACAACCTTGACATTGCGAGAGTGAGCTGATGATAGAGCAAGGCATTTTTCATCTGCAACGCTATTTTATTTTTCTTTAAAACCATTCTTTGGGTATCGCTGTTTCGTGAAGAGATACTCTGATTTAAAATTAAAATTATTTTTACAATTCAAATCGTTTTATGAATTATTCGTGTAATGCATACACTTATTTGTGGCAGTCGGGAAGAGGTGCTGCTATTTGCATATAAATAAATCATTTAAGACCAACTTATTGTCTTTATTTTTCTCTTATTTACTTAACATTTTATTTTAAATTCTATTATAATCAATATCAGGTTTTATATTTATGTTTTCGTTCAAATTGATCCTATAACTCGTTAAAAACCTTTAATTTTTTTATTTCTGTTAAAAAATCTAAGAGTCTTAGGTATATGTTATATTTTGAAGGTGTACTTATTATGACCTTAGATTTATATAATAAGTTCCAAAATAATGTTTAAAATTTTAATTTATTTATTGTTAATTAAATTGAGTTATAGTCTATACGTAGAGTAACAGTATAAAGGCTTTACTAGAATATCTTCCTGGGGGTTATACTTTAGACACACACACACACATACACAGTCGATCAACGTTACTCGCGATGCAATCTTCTTATATATAAAATTGAATTGCTGTTCGTTATGTATCATTAAAACTTGAGAACGACTGAATCGATTTGGCTAATTTTAGTTTTGAATTTTTTGTAGGAGTCCAGGGAAGGTTTAAACGGTGAAAAATGCTAAAACGATTTTGATAAAACTTTTACCTATAGTTTAATCACCTCAGCCGAGCGAGGTCGGGTCAGCTAGTAATAAAAATTTGTGTCATAGCGGGGTTTTTATTTGGTTGTCTTTACGTTGGTTCAACCGGATTATATTCAGTTTGTGCCAACTTCTAAAATCAAATGTTAGTCAGATTAATATTGCCGACATCAAAATGAATATATTGTAATTTTTAATATTATAGGCGTCTTGGAATAAGCATCATAATATGATAAAAGCCTCACTTATGCTATTTTGTCGACACGACATTTCGTCTAACACCGCAGCTGATAGGTATAACTTTCTTTGAAAAAATACAAACAAACGTAATACTTCTATATATAATATGTAAATCGAAGGAGAGAATATCATACGAGTGAAACATTAAATAAAACACAGAATTCTTTTATATATTTATTGGTGGCAAATAGAAAAGTTATTACATATTAAATAAATTAAAACACAATTACTATATATCTAAATACAAAAGTGTTATACTTAAATACACAAATAGACAAACTAAATTCTAATAATTTCTTCACTTAAAAATATTGTAGAGGACAAACAGATAAATTCACAAAGTAAGTAGAAATAGCAATTGTAACATATAAATATCAAGTAACACTAGTTATGATAAATATCAAAATTCGACGCCAAGGAAACCCTTACCGATTTATTTATGTCCAATTTGATCGTCTCATTTGTGTTATTGTTTTTATTTGTATGTCGTAGCTAAGTAGTAAAAAAGTTAGTTAATTACACAGCTAGAGCATTCATTGAATAAAGCTATATAACACAAAAATAGATGGAAGCATTTTGTCGTTAGACAACACAGCTGAATAAAGCCGCTGAAGTATTGAACTAGTATGTTTCTTTTTGTTTTCAAAATGGCGTCACTAGCTGTTGATTTTGTTTTTTTTTTAATATGAATTGTATGCAGATACTAGCGCAACAGAGACTAGTTTTAGGAAATTACTGATTCTTATAAGAAACTTATTTTAAACAAATTAAAAAACCGGATTCATAGTATAAAATAGTCGGTTTTCCTCTGCCTGTCTCTATGCTTAGATCTTTAAAACTATACAACGGATTTTGATGATTGATTTCTGGTGGTGGTGGTGATGGTTAATTTCTTTTAATAGATAGAGTGATTCAAGAGGAAGGTTTATATGTATAATACATGATATAGTAGGGAAAGTAACCGTGCGAAGCCGGAGCGAGTCGCTAGTCAATAATAACGTGTAGCTGTACTGTTGGACTTTGTATTCAACTACTTGGCTTATAAATGCTAGCTGTGCAATTAAATGTAAGTGTATATTAACAAAATTGCGACATATTATATTATCTGTGTGTTTATTTATAATTATCAATCTAACAACGAAATCTACAACAGTTTTATTATAGTAAAGATGATATACTTAGTTATTATAGTGCGCAAAACCTTTAATATAATACAGAAATGCTATTTATGTTTAAGCGATTAGACGACAACAGATAGACGATGAAATTATGTAACCTTTGATATTTAGTGTTACTTATATAAACTAGAAAATTAATAAATATGAATCAAAGTATTAATTATGCGTTTACAAAAAGCCATAGAGTCTATCTACCAAACTTTGTGTTGAAACTACTCTATCTGCTAATTTTTTATTAATATGAGAATTATACTGTTTTTAATTACTGGACGGATTGGCAACATTATTTGTTAAATAATAGCTTTGTAATTGAACTTAATGTTATACATTCACGATATTATTACAGATATGGCAACAATAACTATTTATTAGTAATAAAATATATAATTATAAAAGCAAAGTTAATAATAAGCACTAAAAAAGGCAAATAACAAAGAATAGCTACATACTATTCTTTGTTATTTGCCTTTTTAGTGCTCGTAATCTCTGACATACAATCACTGACATACAGAAGTTTTAAATATTGTACCTGTTATGCATACTCTCAACTCTGAATTATGATAAACTGCGTTGTACTTTGAAAGAAAGGGTCCGTTCAAGTATTACGTATGAAGAATTTTACAATTATCAACCCCCCTCTTATACCATATCAGCAAAAGTAATCAAAGCCCTAACCCCCCCGTCTCATGTTGACGTAAACATTGGTAGGTATATATATTTTTCAACCTGTTATTACGCTACTATTTTATTGATTTATCTTTTTTTAATAGTGACCTAATCACTATGCAGATCCCTCCATCCCCCAATATCATCAAAGATAAGCGAAGCAAAGACCACCCACCATTAATGCTTACATAATACTAGAAAGCAACCTATCCAATAAGATTATTAGTCACATAAATACAGACGTTTAGAATCTATGTTGTTTGTGTTGATTTATAAATAAATATGATGGTAAGTCTAGAAAAGTAGATCGAAATATTTTAATAACACGGCTGACAAGCAGTCATGTAATTAAAATGTTATAATTTTTTTTTAATTTTTTTTTATAATAATATAATTTATAGCCATCCTGTTTTCGGGTGCCTCTTGATAGTGTTGACTTCATCAATCTTCTTCCCTGGAGGGAGATCGGGGGATGTTGGTGGGATCAGCAGTTCAGTGCTGCACGACGTCATGAGATGAGATGATATAGCGTTTGATCTCTAAAAAAATTAAAAAGTTATCCCTAGACTTCTCAAGTTTCTAATACTCTTGTATATGTTAGCGAACTTATCCTACACGTATGGGATCAATTTCGATGAAACTTTTTGTGGTTATTAGAGTCCTTGAATGGTTAAAATTATTAATTGGTAAAATATAAATTACTTCATTATTCTTCATATTTCACGATTATTGAACAACTAAATAGATAAATCTACATATATAGAAGGAGAAGCTGACTGACTGACTGACTGACATATTAACGCAGGGCCTAATATATAAGGGTTAGAAACTTGAAATTTTGCACAGGGGTTCTTTTTATAACGTAGGGGAGCACTAAGAACGGATTTTTGAAAATTCATCCCCTAAGGGGGTAAAATGGGGGTGCAAAGTTAGTATGAAAATTTGCCTTTTTTGAAGTTACTTAAATAAAATTCAGTGTGAAGGTTCTTCATTGAAAATCATGAAACACGTATAAAATATTTTTTCGAAAATCATCCCTTAAGGGGGTAAAACGGGAGTGCAAAGTTAGTATGAAACTTTACCGTTTTTTAAGTTATTCAAATGAAATTCAGTATGAAGGTTCTTCATTGGAAGTCATAAAACACGGGTGCAATATTTTTTCGAAAATAATCCCTTAAGGGGCTAAAAGGGGGGTGCAATGTTAGTATGACTACATGAAATTATTAAATATGTCTACAGACGATCTCCTGTAGGCTAATAAAACTACCTCAATATCGCAAACGAAATTGCGGGTAAAAGCTAGTAAATTATAAAATAGTTCATAATTAGCGATAGGGGGGTGCTATAATCGGATTCTTGGATTTTTACTATTTCAGTTATTTTTATGAGGTTTAGCTCTTTTATACATAACGTCACTGAATTCCCAAAGAGTTGGGCCAATTTCGAAGAAACTTTTTTGTGTGAATTTAAGCTTCCTGGATGATTTAGATTAGTTTCCAATGGTAGCTTTTAGGATTATTTAAATATTTTAACTATTTTCTTCACCCCTCAACATCTAATCTAGCGAAGCGAGTGTAGTAAGCTAATAATCAATATAAAATAAATAGCTATATGTAGAGATTGCCCAACAGTGGGTTATCACTAATCGTCTAAGTAAACGTTGATTGTCTTATAAAGATAAAAAGATGATTCACATTTGAGCTAACTCAAGATCTTCTTTACGACGCCATAGCTCAGCGTTAATAAAACACGAATAAAATGTTTAATTCTCGTATAAAAACATTGGAACCCGCAATTTCATTTCTCATATTTATATTTCATTGCTCAAATTGTCATTTCATCACAATATTATAATGAAATTCAAATAATTTAAATTTTTAAGTAACAGAAGTTGTTGTGCATTACAATTTGAAAAAATAAGTATTTACTTTTACTTACAAAGTATTATCAAATCAAATCAAAAATACTTTATTGCACAAAATTAAGATATAAAAACTTACAGAACTATCTGTAAATATAAATATGTAATTATCACTCAGAGTGATCTCTTCCAGGCAATCTAGTTTTACGCAACGGAATAAAATGTGATACAGCAGCGTAATTTACAGTGTATAAAATAATACCTTACCTTTATACGTAATACACATACATTGGAGATCGATAAATAAATAAGTAAATTATAACGTTAGATAGTGGTTTTTTAGACGGTGTTTAAATATGTTGATTTACTGAGAATGACGAATGAATTGTGGTAGCTCATTCCACAATATTGTCGTTTTGAGAGTAAACGAATCACGGTAGTACTTAGTGCTACTGATCGGTAGCTTTACTTTATTATCGTGACGAGAACGGAGATCGAGAGGGATAGGAGGATGTGAGCTGAGGAAAGTATACCGCTCTTTGAGGTAACAAGGAGCAGACTGATGAAAAAGTATAGTATAGAGAAGAGTGAGTGCCACCACTTTAATTTAATGCGATAGTAGGTTATATGGTCGAATTTTTTTAGGCCGTAAATAAATCTAATTATTAAGTTTGGCAGTGTTTCCAGCTTGTTAAACAATTGCTGTGATAAATGTAGGGAACAGGAATAGCATGCCGGCTGTGCATGGGTATTTACCATAACACTTACATTTATCAAAAAACAAGTAATGTTCAATAGCTATATTGTTGCTAAATAAAAATAGCGACTGTTCTTGTGTAGGTTGTGCGATCTAGAACAAGTACTATTTTGAAAAAAAAGAACTAATCATGTGTGGAGCGTTCCTCCGCTACCCGCTAAATAGGCTCTAATAGTGCCCTCGACTATGTCTAGATAGCGTCCTCCATATATATTGAAATATAAAAAATGTTATACAAAATATTAATGTATTACCTGAACAGGAAGAGGTTTAGGTGATGGTGATCTAGATCTTGGCATTGGAACTGGTTTAGACGTACTCGGACCAACTTCTGGTGATGACTGATATTGCAAAATTACAAAGATATTAAAATTTCAGCATAAATATTGTGTTAATATATTTTTGAAGTAGTCCTTTACCTTAGATTTGTTATAAGGTGGTGGAGGTAAACCATCTTTACTAGGTTTGATGTCTAGTGCAACTGGTCGAGCTACGGCGATCACGTCTGAAGATTTATTGTCTTGAGATTTCTTTTCTTCATTCTATTAAAAATTTGCTCATTAATTTCTGTCTACACATTTCCTACTCCCTCATTATAAGATCATCTACAGCAAATTTTATTTAAAAAAAATCATAATTGCATCCACTAAGGAGCTGTTTATCTTTATCAATAAATAATAGTTAAAAAAAAACTAAAAAAATACGCTTTTATAGAAAATTCAATGACTTTCAATATATTGAAACAAAATGATTAGATCTACAATATAACCTTGGTTTGACTGTTATTTTTATCATTTAAATTTTTATTATCTCTATCGATAGGTGATAATGTACCGATCAATAGTTACTATGGGCACGGAGGTGTGAGATGAACCGTTTATGAGAAATTTCGTAAAAACAAGATTTTTATTGATTTCATATTCATATATAAAATTATATGAAAACTGAAAAATCGCTAATCCTGATTATCCTAGTAAGGATAACGGATCAAACTGTTTAAAATATTGAATTGTCATCGATCCCTAATAGGTATGCTAAATTTCGAGATAATCCGAAGTTTTGAAGGGGGTCAAAATCATGTTCAAACATTCCGTTACATACATACTAACATACGTATGAAGCTTATAGAAGCGTATTAAAAATAAATAGTCTTCGATTTTTCTCACTATTATAATAATAATGTGAGCATTAAATCATTATAGATAGAAAGAACTATGACACACATAAATATAGTTTTTATTATTATGTATAGATTAGTGGTTAATTTTATTAGTAAAATAATATAATAATAGTACAGCTATCTATCTATAACAATACTTACGTTGTTTCCTGTTGGTACTGGTGGTACAGGAGGTTTCTTCTTTACGACTCTTGGTGGTGATCCACCACCAGGGATACGCTTGGCTTTTAAAGGACTTGGCTCTGAATTATAACAAATAATCTATTTAAATAACATTATAATCTACCTAGCTACAGTAAAACCTCATTTAATTCTTAGCTTGTGACCTTTTTAGCTTCGAGTCCGCTAAAGTTGAAGCTTTAATTCTCTTTACCAGCAACACTAACGAATCACACGCACGACTGCAGAGGTTACAAGGACCATTTTTCAGGTAATCAGTCTTGTAAAATTATTAATAACTAACCTGGTTGAAATCTATCACTTCCACATGGACTTGATGGTCGTAGATCAAGGCTTGGACTTCGACCTCGTATTGATACACTCGTCGTAGATATCTGATAAAAGTTTAAGATATTATCCAAATAATATGTTGCTGAGAGATTAATTTAGTAAATTTTGACTAGAGTTTACCTTCGACGGCGTTGGACTTGATGTTCTTGGAATGGGCGATAGTGTCCTACACTGTATCCCATTAGGTGTCAACAGTCTAACTATTGGTACTCCACTAGGACCTGTGATTATTAAATACAATAAATGATACACCACTGTAATAATTGTTCTTACCAAAATATCGTTAAATTACCTGAATCACCTTTAAAAGGTGATTTGGGCAAGTTATTGGAACTCTGTTCGTTGATCTCAGTGGAGATATCCTTAATCAGCTCTAAGATGGTACGGCCTGGAGTTGCTGGCATTTCCATCGGCGATGCTGCTCTTGATCCTAAATTAAATGATTATTTATTAAATCTGTACATTATTTAATTTATACCTTTCAGAATGTGAATTAATTACCTGGCATAGGTGAATGCTGGACAAGCCTTTTCGCCTCCTCAATAGCTCGCTGCAAGTTCTGCTGTTTCTTTACCGACTGACGTGTGCGACTACGACCGATTTGGGAACTATGTAAAATAAAATTAATCTAGTGACTATTTTCATAAAGTAGAATATCTACTATCTACAGCATTTTTTATAGTGTTACTTTTTACTACTACACTTCTTCATCTATATAAAGTTTTGTGCCAGGAGGATTCATGATAAAAGATCAGTAAGTAGGGACAGTAAAAGTAAATTATTTTGAATATGATAAAGCCTTATATGAATCTTTACAAATTAAAAAGTAAACTGTAACTATCAGCTCTGCAATACAAGACCTACTAGCTAGCTAGTAAATTAATGCTACCCTTGCAGGAAAACTTAAGATTTAATGTTTAGGTTACGTTTGATATACTAATTGTTACTTACGATATACCAGTCGCAGCCAGAGTCTGATCCCACTTAGATCCGGAAGCAGCAGCTGCAGCCATCTTGGCAATCCTTCTGAATCTTGCAAGGCTATCCTCGTGCACTGGTCTTCCTTCTTCTTCCACTGATACTGGTGTTACTTGGAAGTCCTTCATGAGACGACGTTCCCAGATTTTCATGCGTTTTGCTAGGACAGCTAGTTTAATAAACAATTATTTTGATAACATTATTTATAAAAAAAAATTCCATTAAAAAGGAGCGATTACAAATTCATGATGATTATGGAAATAAGAATTAAAGCACATAATATTTTTAATATGAACAAGACAAATATATCCTTGGCATTAAAGAAAAAGGGGGATAATAGCCGATACCAAATTTGCTTCAAGATTAAGACAGAATCTAAGTAGACAAACGAGTTGATATATAATAAACCAATAAGACTAATTAAAGAAAAAACGAGACCATCGTTTCACAAAAGAAAGGATAAAAAGAAAGTATATGTTCATATTAAGAAATTCGTAGTCTAGGCAGATATGAAACTTACTCTTTTCTTTCCGATCAGTGAATGACACATCCATCCCGTTCCTGTCAAATACTTCAAGCAACTCATATCTAAGAGCGGACACATCTCCCTTCAGTTCATTTATATCATCTTCAGTAACGGGATCGTCGTCCATCCGTCTGTGCATAGCAGACACATAGCGCCAGACTAACGCTCGCATCACTGCTGTGTATCTAACATCGTCATTTGCTTTCTGTTCCTGAATAATCATTTAAACAATAAAGATTTACTTCTTTTTCATTTTAAATAGTAACAAAAACAACTACTTATTCTACATCTAAAGATTAATTGTTGACAATAATAAAATTTGTACTTAGACTTCCTGATACAAACCTCTGATTTTTTATGACAAATTAGGGACAAACGAACAGACGGTCCACCTAATGGAAACTGGTCACCGTCGCTCATGGATATCGGCAAAACTAGAGAGTATCTCTTGTTTGACATCGGCAAAACTAGAGAGTATCTCTTGTTTGACATCGGCAAAACTAGAGAGTATCTCTTGTTTGACATCGGCAAAACTAGAGAGTATCTCGTGTTTGACATCGGCAAAACTAGAGAGTATCTCTTGTTTGACATCGGCAAAACTAGAGAGTATCTCTTGTTTGACATCGGCAAAACTAGAGAGTATCTCGTGTTTGACATCGGCAAAACTAGAGAGTATCTCTTGTTTGACATCGGCAAAACTAGAGAGTATCTCTTGTTTGACATCGGCAAAACTAGAGAGTATCTCTAGTTTGACATCGGCAAAACTAGAGAGTATCTCTAGTTTGACATCGGCAAAACTAGAGAGTATCTCTAGTTTGACATCGGCAAAACTAGAGAGTATCTCTAGTTTGACATCGGCAAAACTAGAGAGTATCTCTTGTTTGACATCGGAAAAACTGAGTATCTCTTGTTTGACATCGGCAAAACTAGAGAGGATCTCTTGTTTGACATCGGCAAAACTGAGTATCTCTTGTTTGACATCGGCAAAACTAAGTATCTCTTGTTTGACTTCGGCAAAACTAGAGCACTGGCTCATGTGCGGCGCGTCCATTGGCGGTCGGATTCGCATGCTGGTTGTCGCAAGCAGTCGGGTAACAGATCCCATATCACCAATGGGGGTGCTGGGTTACTCGCCTCTTAAGAGATGCTATCCCAGCGGTAAAGGGAAATTGTATTCTAACCCGTTCCCTCACGAGTTAACTTATCTTATTTGCTATCATTTATACCGATTTATTTGTTTCCTTATTTTTACCACCAAATTTGTATCTCCTATTTTAATATCATATTTACTTCACGTTATATTTATCACCTATTTGGTCTAACATTTTCTTTAAATTATATACTTGAAAATATAATGATGATATAAATCTTTCCATATTATTAGATGTTATTTAATAAATTAATATCACGTGGTTGTAACACTTTAATTAACCGCAAACCCCACGAGGGACTTAAATTGAAACTTTAAATATAAACGTGTAGTTTAGTTTGGAAGTTAACATTACTTATTATTAACTTCCTTATAAATAATAGCTTATTAACAATTAAAATGATAAAATCTTTACAGGGAATCTCAGATCAGATCTGAATTTCACTATAAAACTATACCTACACCTACAACGTAAATTCCAGGTTGATTGACTTCTGCCGACATTTTCAACAATTATCTATTTTAACCAATTTACACAAAATCTTAATGAAACACCTTCTATATGAATCACACTGACTTCTGGTGAAATTCGCTAGAAAATCCGTTCAGTAGCTTTTGAGTTCATCGTACAGATAGATAGACTGACGCGGCGTGGTACGTAGTACACGTTATTTACAAAATTAATTAATGAATTGTTAAAATAGGAAGAAAAAATAAAAAACTTAGGTACCTTATTAATCTTTTCATTTGTATTCTTCTTCCTTAAACCAAACAACTTCATGACGATTTTTGGAGTTGGAAAGATATTAAATGGAGGAGGCAAAGTAGCTGTTTCTTCAAAGTAACTCATCCATAGACGAGTCCGAGCAAACTTCCATTCTACGTCTGAATGTTCCTAAAAACCGATTTGTCTTTATTTGTATAAATTAAATAAGGAAGTGATGCTAAGGCTGCATTTCCAAAAGAGATGTGCGAGTATGTGGAGCGAGAGATGTGTTTATAAAATCTACTTTTGACACATTCTGAGCGAAGCTAGGTAAATGAAGCGATCACATCCTCGCTTATCTCTAAAGAAAAAGCAGCCTTAATGCCTTCTTGCAGACGTAGTTTTCTTGAAGAGGTGGTTATTGCATTATCGTAAAAAAGATTAAATTGGTTTGCTTGAAAGCCCTAATCTCAGGAAGTACTGGTCCGATTTGATAAATTCTTTCAGTGTTAGATACCCCATTTATCGAGGAAGTTTATAGGATATATATCATCGCGCTAACACCAATAGGAGCGGAGCTACACGCGCACGAAGTCGCGTGGGTCTACTAGTAATAGATATACTACTAACCCATAGCTTTATCAATCTGTATAAAAATACGGTATTAACCAAATTATTTTGTCCTATCTACGAGCAACATTGGCATTTAAAGTTAATTTTAACCCAGAATTCAAGAAACTTTATAAACAATAATATTCTTTGCAACACGAACCCTTCACAATTATTTTGCACTGTAGTTATTAATTAATTTATCACTATTCAAACTGAGCAGGTTGGAAGAAAGTAGAGACACGAATGAATCAAATTAAATTAAGTGAAGCCCCCAAGTTGACATGTTCTATGGCCTATAACTAAATTATAATCTTGTTAAAAGACTTTTCGTGACTGGTGCATTATATAAGTCACTAAGTCTGACTACTTTCAGTTTAAAATGATTTATAATTTACTCGTAAAGTTTTGAAGCAACATGAGATATAAAAAGGTGCAGTTTATTAGAAAATGTCTTCTTGGTCAAATAAAATCACATACATGCATATTCATATGCTTAATATAAATTATAAGCTTATTTTATCATAAAATTGTGTGTTAATCAAATTTATTGAATTTTCAAAAATCAGACAACTGATTGGTGTCTTAAAAAGTCATTAAGATTTATCAGGTCACAATAAAATTGCGAAAAAAATAATTTAAAATGGTAAAATTAATACTTACATCAATCATAGCGTAGGAATTAGACATCATAGCTATAAGCAGGTTCAGTAATACGATCACGTTAATCACTGAATAAGATCCGAACATAAGAAGGCCCCAGAACCTTGTGTAACTTTTGATGCCAGCCAACTCGAAGTTATCGAGACCAACCATACCGAAAGATGCCCAGAACAGAGATTGAGATGCTTCGAACACACTAAAAATGAGAATCGATTCTAGAGAAAATCTCAATACTAAAGACAATTGAAATACAATCACAACAGTGCTATTCCATATAAGGAAAGTTTTGCCCTTATAACCTCTTAGTATATATTAAAATCCTAATGTATAAAATCCTAATTTATAAAAAAATTGCATTGCAATATAATTTAGTATTTTCAACTCACCGCAAACTAAATTTTACGTATATAAACTATTTTAACTCGAAAATACTTATTGTAGAGCTATTTAAACCAATGAAAGTAATATACATTGTAATTTATTATTACACACCACACTAAAACATATAAAACTGGTTAGCAAATATAGGAAACGCTAAAACTACATGTAATTAAATAAAAAACAATATAAGAAATTTAGTAGGAATGATAATCCATAGTAGTTCGTAATGTCATGCAGTCAACTTCATCTATTTTCAGAGAATTCATCTTCACATTTATATCCTCTTCCAGTTGGATCTGAGTTTGAAGAAGATACCGCAATGATGAAGTAGCTTCGTGAAGCATCTGCTGTAGCTGCTCCGTACTGTGGCGTAACATCTCACATTCATAATACAAAGCCTGTCCTGGAGGATCTTTGACCAATTCAGCTCCAATTCTTTGAGCTCGTCTCCCGAGCCTCGTGTGAGCTAACGCCACATTTCCTTCTTTAGCTGATAATGCCTTCTGTAATTCCAAAATATTATTCTGCATTTCAACTATTTTTTGGGTAGTTTCTCGATGCATGTCCTCAAGTTTAGCTTTTGTCTTCTTCGTATCCTCTATACGCTCTTTAAACTCATGATTGCACTTATTATAGGCTCCCCACAGATCATCAATGACTTGTTTTAGTAAAGTATCTATAAATATTTTTATTGGTCGGGAACTTGTCACTTCTTTTGCAGCTAATTGAATATTTTGAGCAGAATAGGCGTTGTATTCTTCTGCCGATATATTAGCAGGATCAAGACTCGTATATCCTTCATACACTGATAGACACAAATCAGTTGGTTTAAGAGATAGAGAGCCTTTATCAATATCGATAGCAGCTTGTTTGTGTTGCAAGTCACGATCAAGAAGGTAACGGGTTGAGCGCAGTCTACGCATTTGTTCATTTAATTGCTCCAGAGCACGTTTTAGAAGACTCTGACCACCAAGTATAGTGGTAATTTCTTGCTGAAGAGCATTTTCTACTTCATCCACAACCAAATCAATGCCAATTCGGCCATCTCTGAGCATAAGACATTTACGACAAATTGTCAAAGCATTCGTTTGAAGCGAAGCGAGGCAATCTAGTAATCGAGTTTTATAGACACCAAGCGCTTCAAGTTCAAGACATATTTCTTTTCTCTGCAACTGTAGTTCTTTTTTATTGAACTCGATATCTCCAATTCTCTCTTCAATTCGCCTGTCAGATGTTGCTTTCATGATAGCTGCTCTTTCTGCAGTTTCTTCTCGCACTCTTTCACATTCTCCTAGAACTCGATCTGCAAGTTGCTGTTGATCTTCTGTATTTCGGCATCGTTGCTCATTACTCGATTTCCATTCAGATAAAGTAAACTTAGCAGCTCTCGGAGGCAAACATACTAAAGCCTGTTCAGAAAGTCTAGTAGTAGCCACCGGAGCCCCTATCACATGTCTCACTCCGAATTGAATGTCACTCATCTTTATTAATATTTTTAACAAAAACTTCAATAATTTTAATCATATGTACAAAAAATCAAATGATAATATGAAACTTCGAAATCGAGTAAATAGTTTTTTACCATGACAACGGCATGCTTCGATTAAACGAATTAGGTTCTATACGGTTTCCAATCAGACTCAGAATGAAACCAAATAAAGTTTTTCACGAAATAATTTGTTGACGATAAAATTACTTTTTAAGATATTATTTGAATTAAGAAATATCAAGCTTTTTTATTAAATAATTCTTTGTTGGTTTTCAAATAACAAAAATCAATACTGTATGAAAAACTTATGAAACAGCAAGCTGAAAATGATAAATATTTTATTACCAAGCGCATTTACATACTATATCGCTAGCCTATTATTTTATAACTCACTTCCCAAAACTACGCCACTTCATACAAGAATCTCCAGCGTTATCCCAATCCGGCAGACCACCAGGTAGTTTATAACATTTTTGCTTTTCCAAATCAGCAAAATACCAAAGTAATTGGTTCAGACCTGATATATTTTAAAGAATATAAGATTTCCATAAAATTACCAATATTTTAATCACCACGAGTTTCTTTGTGTAGTTATGAGGTTGTCAAAATGAAGTGTGGAAAACATCATATAAGGGGCCGATTAAGTATTACGTACTCGTAGGCCGATTACAATTATCAACCCCCCGCGCCTCATGTCAGTAAAAGTAAGCAAAGACCTAACCCCTCCTCCCCTCGTGCTTACGTAAACATTGATGCTTGCATTTTTCTCCCGCCTCATTCTGAGCAGAGATGTTCACATTTCAATGTGCGTGTTTCCCTTTTTATTACTGACATAGTCACTATGAAGACCCCTCCATCCCCATGTCATCAAAAACAGGAAAAAAATCTCCCCCGCTCCCTTTATGATTACGTAATACTTGGACGACCCTTAATTGCATGTGTATTGTGTCAATGTACTTACCGCATGCAAACGCAAACAGGACCAAAGAGTAAATGAAGAAGAACTTAACGATATCGATGACCATCCGACCGAGAGATATCTGCAGCGGACCCAGGTGAGGGTTTATGGAGAACAGGTGAACTAGTTTTAGGGCACTACAAAAAAAAATTGACTTAATATATTTGCCAATTTTTACATTTTTATTTTTAATTCCTTGCAGTCAAGACCTGATACTGATACCTACTGCAATGTTAAGGTTTGTGTATTTACATAGGTATTGGAGTAAATGTAGATTGTAATATCATTCTGCTATTTACTCTAGTTTTAAGATTCCATGTGACATATTTCTTAGTAAATTTAATTTTAAATATTATGGCAACCTGTACCAAAAGTTTTTGAAGCAGCAGGAGGCCAATGACATGGATTCATGAAACAAAAACCCTGGATTCAAATCTCGTTAAGTTCATTTTTAATCCAAGCATTTAGTATCCTTTAGTATCCTTGCGTTTCGTTTTGGTATCAATATATATTGTCACTCAGAAATAGTGTAACTTTCTATCTATGAAAGAAAAATCCGATCACCAGTTTCAGAAATTTTATTTTCTTCTACATACATAGGTGGTATTTTCGTAATAAATCCTAGGTGACTAACGTTTTCGTTAGTTTTTATTTAAACAAAAATCTTGGAATATTACTATAAATTTCAATTATTTCACAAATTAACCAAAATTACTAACCTAAAAATATTAGCCGCTGCAAACAACCCTTCCGCTATCAATTGAGGATCGAAAGCATCCCAATTCTCCCTCGGAATAAACATAGTTTCGGGATCCTTCTGTATTTCAGCTCTTTGTTGCAAATATGCTACGAATCGTAACAATGCAACAGCAACATAGAGGGAGTTACGGGTGAAGTCGATGAAGTTCCACATGTTCCTAAGATAGCAACGGATTCCTTGGACGTAGATCTCATGAGTTTCTTGCCAAATAAATCCTGTGCGTCAAATAATACTTTATAATTTAAATCAATTAATTGGCTAAAAGTTCAATAGTTGACCAATATATTTAATTCTTAAGAGAAAAGTTCATATCTAAATCTTAACACTTATTTAAATCTAAATTTTGTGGTATGTTTGATCACAATTATTTTGTTTCTAACGACCAGCTCTCGAATGTTAGGAATCATCACAAAAAAACTTCACATCGTCTATAAATTTACCATCCAGTAATATAAATGATAATAACTTTCATCTTAACTATATAGCAAGTGCAGGTCTTTAGAGATCTTTAAAAAAATCTTTAATAAGCAATGTCAAATATAGGGTTTTAGGGGAAATTCTTTCCGTCTGTACTACTTACCCAAAACATAAATAAAGACCAGGACTTCCAAATAAGTAGGTCCATTACCACGCTGCTTTAACATCTCCTTCTCTAGATCCTTAATCATCCACTCTGGTGCGAACATCTGAACCACATGCACTTCCGCTCTTTGTGATACCAGAATTAAAATTACTAAAAAAAATATAATAATGTAAATGAGGTTTTGAGAATTTTATAGGAGAGAAAGAAGGTAAATGAGCAGGCAGTCGTGTAGGTACACATTTTATTCTCTCATGAGTTTTAAAGTAAAGTAAAAAGATTGTGAAGATATATTAAAGAATTCGACGACTTCAGCGATCTCAAAATCCAAAGGTTGCTGGAACATCTGCATTCATGAGGAAATAGAAAAAGAACAGAACTGGTACTTGTCGGATCAGATAGGGAACAGATTCCCTACCAGTCAATAGACTAAAAGCTACAGAGATTTTAAAGCCTTCCTTACGGGTCAAAGCATTCCAATCAATCAAATCATTTCAGAAAATTATTGTCCTTTGGTACTTACGCAAAAAGAACAAGTAACTGGACGCATGTATCAAGAACTTCATAAACGGCTTCCTCATCAACCTCCCAGTGGAACAGTTAGGTGCTATCATGTACATGGAGCAATAGAACGGAAATAGTAACGCCACTCGGATGATAATCATCAATTTCTCAAATGCACTTTTTCTGCGGAACCCTGGAACTCCTTCGTACCAAATAGTTGCTAGGAGTTGTTGAATATTTGGGTGGGCGACAAACTGTTTAATTTAAAGGAAAGGATTATATATTAATAGTAATTTTTTGATACCAATAGTTAATGTTGGTGTTTTCGTCCTGGTAAAAATTGTAGGACCAGATTTCCAGTTTTTGATAGTTATCCGATACATAGCTATTAAAACTCAATAATTTTGTAGTTTATTTTAAGAATTATCAGAACTTTATCAGGGAGTGGTGAAACCGGCCCTAAAATTTTGTTCCCTTCGACAAGATTCAGAAGAAATGATTTGGAAAATAAGACGAACATAGAATTGAATGATATATTTTTTAAATTTTTGATCGAAGCATCATAAAAATAGAAAGAGGTATATTGTCATTCAGGAATTCTTGATTCATACTAAAATCAAACAGTTTAAGTTAAGTTACCTTTTTCTGCTTAAAGTCAATAGCCAGCTCCAACCTCGCCAGCTTCATATGCTCTCCCTCTTCAAACGGAGGCTCTTCAGGATCATGGTTCAGAATGATGGCTAGTTCCTGTGAACTTCTTGATTGATCTAACAGGTCTACTGCAAATTTCTGCACATGACGACGAAGATCTAGATATTCTGCTTTACTTTCCTATTAAATAAAATGCAGATGTTAATATCAGAAACTGTCACACCGGTGTTATTGAAACCTATATAACTATATGGTTAGGACATGTCCTATTATCAAGCTCATCCTACGGAGGTTAGGAACACTATACCTGTTCAGCATACGCCAAAGTTCTTAATTCCCATGATAATTGAAAGGCAGTTAGTATAGGATCTGTTGCAGATAATGCTATAAGCGATGGTGATGCTAAAGCCTTGTACGCATTGAGACGAGCTCGAGAATGCCGCAGAGAATCATCCGTTGAATCTCTTATACAATCGTCGCAACCACATCTAAAAATTGTAATTAATTAAACTTCAGAATTTAAAAAAAATATGGTAAACAGATACAAGCGCTTTAAACGTCCATAAACAAGTTTTACATACATGTGTTAAATATTACACTACAGAATTAAAAAAAAACAATCACAAGTTAATTTTTGCCAACATCGCACGAATATGGTATTGTATATAGTGACGTCACTCTCCGGAAGACTAAATTACCCGCTCATTTTTGGCATTCATTGCACTATTATTTTTCTAAAACATTCATACCTTATATCATGAGGATCAGGTAATGTAGCTCCTCTATCAAGGAGGACTTTGATAATTTCATAGTTATTTTTATGTGCTGCCAACATCAAAGGTGTAAGGTCTGAGGTAAACATGGCTGTGTTTGGATCCACTTTCTGCCAACTCTGAATATAAAAAAAAGTTTATATTCAACTTTTTGACTCCTGACTAAGTAGGATCGGATCTCTTGTATCCAAAAATCATTGTAGTTATTAATATAATTTTCTAATAGATGGCGGTGTAAGTTAGTTTATTGACACAACGCTTAACGCTTTTTGTTATCTACATTAGGTACCAAATAGATGGCGTTATTACAGATTAGGCGCAACAAAATTTTCTTGAAGTGAAACTTACATAAGGCTCAGGATGTCGATGAATAAGTTCCTCATGCTCCAACAGCAACTCAACAGCCTCAACAAATTCAGCATTTATCGCTTGTAAAAGAGCGTCCCTTGTGGCCACTCCCATCACCACCAGCAGTTCTACCATTTCCAGATTCTCTCCATCAATGGCAAGAGTTAAGGACCCTCGACCGAGGGCATCTACGCAGTTGATGTCTATATGGTTTTTGCGATGGGCTGTTTGAAGGATCCTATAACATTTATATTTTGAATAGCTAACTTTGCTTTTATAAAAAAAATATTGTACTGTCATAGGATGAAAGAGATATGATACCCATTACTGTACAGCAATACGTATATACATGCAATTAAAAAAAAAAAAAAACAAGACTGAGCCGAGGTGTGCCTGGGGCTTGAGACCCAGATGCATGTTTAAAGAGCTCGTCCATAATATATTAACTCTCACCTCCATCAGTCCACCTCGCCAACTAAATAGATAATAAAGTAAACTTACGTGGACCTCTAGATGGGTGACCTTAACCGCGAGCTCCATTTGCCAACTGGCTCAAGTCTATCGGAATAGTGGTTATATACAATCTTAGAATAACATAAATAGTACTACCTCCGAATATAGATTTATCAACGGTGTTGCTAACTCTAACAGTACGTAACTTAACTCATCATTTTTATTCAAACTAAAACCCATTTAATAAATTCATGAAGCTCTAAAAGTCGTTGTAATTCTCTCTTTACTTAATGCATCTGTTTTTTATTCTCTGAAATTCTGAAACACTATATGTTAGCTACACCGTTTCTAATTAGTGTTCTCGTGTCGTGTAGTGTACATGGAAGTTAGTATTATAGTGTCGCGGTTAAGGTCACCCTTCTTGAGGTCTACGTGAGTTAGCTTTATTGTCTACTTTCGTTTCTATCCGGGCAGCAAAGGGGATTGTTATAATTGTATAAAAGGCCTTTAACCCTACATCTTGGTAACCAATCATCAAATCCAAGGCGCTGCCCGCTTCCTGTCTAAATTGCATACTGTACTGTACAGTAATGGTATCATTCTTCTCTCATTCTATGACATATATAGTGTTACTAATACTACATTTCAAGTATATACAATTCCTAGAAAGTTTCTTTTGACTCATAAAACTTAATTTTATGAGTTACCTAGGTTTCATATATTTTCAGCAAAATAAAATGCAATAAAAACCTTTCGCGCTGTTTAGGAATTAACCGATAAATAGACTAACAAAAGGGCAGGAAATTGAACTTTGTTTTATACTATCTAGATTGCATATATTAGTAATAAAATTAAATAGGCATTCAGCAGCTTAACAAGATAATCTATATTCTATTAAGTAGTATTATTAAACGAGCTGATTATATGTAAATTGCAGTTTAGATCTAACTGGATCGCAATCACGTAATGATCGCGAACTAATTATTGATCAAACGAACTAATCGGATTTTGGGTAAAGCCTGTCCAATTACACCTAAACCACAGCCTGCTCTAGTTTACTAAATGTTATACCTGAAAACGATTTTGGCAGGAAGCTAGATTGAAAAAATACCATATTGGTTAGGTTAGGTTGTATTAAACTAGCCCGCCCTCGGTAGGGTCTATCCAAATAGTTCACTCATTCGTTTATTCATTTATACTTTTTTTTAATATATAATAGATAAAATGCAAACGAGCAGATGGTCCACCTGATGGTAAGTGGCAACCATCGCCCATGGACATCGGAAAAACAAGAAACACTCTCTCGTTTTATCGATGCATTGCATCCCCGAAGATAAAGTGGAAAGGGGAAATGAAGAAGAAAAATTATGCGGATTCAGTGGACCCTATATCCAGCTCAACCGGAACGCGTCTATGACACTTGGCGATTGGATTCGTATGCTGGTGGTCGCAAGCCAGTCGGGGAACAGATCCCCTACCACCAAGGGGGTGCCTGGTTACTCGGCTCTTACGAGATGCTCTCCCAGCGGCAGAGGGGAATAGTATTCTAACCCGTCCCCTCACGGGTAAAATATACTATTATCCCACTATTTTCATTGAATTTCTATTATCACTATCTCACTCACTGGCTGCTGTCTCACTCACTTTTTGCTTTATACAAACCTCGTCTTGTCAAAAACTGACAGTTAATAATCAACGCCATTCAATCACACACCTAAATAGATATAAACACAACGTTCAATAGTACAGTTAAAGAACCACCAGAGATGAGCGAGGTTGTGTTTGTAAAGAACCAATAGAATCGCTTCATTTACCTAGACTCGCGTAGTGTCAAATGCGGTATTTCTCACCTTCGAACATTCGCCATGTCTCCTCGTTCAACTGCTAACAAATACTTCTTCTCTTCTAGAGTTAATGCTTTTGGTAACGTCGGCAGATTTTCCGATGACCGGGTCATTATACTCGGATCACCCTTTATAGAAGTAAATATTTAAAAAAAACATAAGATAAACATAAGAACTAAGGCAATTGACAACATTTCATATTTTTAACATATCTATTTTATTTTTACTTTAGAGTCCAGTATTGATGATGTACTTAATTAAAAACGTATTTGTATTAAAAATAAGTCTATAATTGTATGTGGAGACTTTATATAGATATATTGATTGACACAAGTTTTAGTCGTCAGTTGTTAAATTTATTTAAGTCATATAATTTATTAAACTTAATCTTTGTGCCGACTCATGTTGGGGATACTTTTCCACGTGTATAGACAATGTGTTCTGTGATAGTGAGGTGTTTGAGACATTAATGATGAAAAATTCTGATCATTATGGACAGAAATTCACGTTAGTAAAAATTCAAATAAGATTGCATGTAGACCAAAATCCAGCAATAAAATTAAATTATTTAAGGATGATAAGATTCCTTATGTAGTACAAAAAATACCTAAAACTGTGTTTGGTTTATAAGGACCCACATAGACTATACAATGATTTATTTAGTATGATTTTAAATGAATTAAATTAAATAAATTAAATAACACATTTAAAATAAAAACTTTTTTTTAAATGTGTTATACTTACTGTGTACTGTGACTGGGATACCTTAGATATATTTAGAAGTAGAGATAAATTATATGAATTATATGGTATGAGGCAATGCAATCGGGATCCAGTATTTATAGGACGCTATATGTTATTCGTAGATTTTTAAAATAGTTTGCATCCAGGCAAAGGCAATTTATATTAGAAATAAAATCCTTAACTCTGACGAAAAAATAAAACCTACCTGGGATGATATTAATAGCATAACTGGAAGATCTAAAATAGGAAATGAAGCAATTAAATTAAATGTTAATAATATATTAGTTAATTTGGAAGAAGAAGTGTCAAGCACGTTTGAAAACCTATCAAAGTGACATCTGCAATAAAATCATCGCCCTCAGATGATATTTGTCTACTAAAAAATAAACTCCCAGGCTGTGCTAATAACTTTGAGTTTAAACATATAACGTAGTAGGGATTGCAAAATAAATACGCCGTCGCGACAGAATAATTATTATTCTACCAGTAAAGCTGTTGGTCTGGGTCAAAGTATTATCCCCAGGAGGATATTCTAGTCATGGCGTCATTTAATTAACAGTATATATATGTAGAGATATGGAAATATAGATAAACAAGCCTGAACTTGAATGTTCAATAACCGTGAGCATTGTCACGTGAAGCGATCGTCATATAATCTGGTATAATATGATTATTCAAATTGTTAGTTTCCTTTCTTTTATTTGATATACACATAATCTAATAAAAATACTTTAGAGCTTCCTCTTGTACCTATACTAATATATTCTATAATATTTGCCCGCGAAGTTATTGAAATATATTCAGAAATGTTTTCGTCTATAATAATTTTTGTGAAAAATAAAAATTTAGATTAATAATACTCTTCTCTTTCGTAAAAACCGTTTTTTTTCTTAATAGTAGCCTCCGACCTCTGGGAGGATAAAGCACGACTGCTTTCTCGTAAGGAAAGACGTTGACAACATTAAAACTTGGGAAGCCAGTTTGTTTCATATGTAAAGAGAGCAATAAGATTTAACAATTTATTAAAATTTATACTATCTGTAAAAAAATATTTTGTTTATGTTATATAAATAACGCATCAAACTTACATTCTAGCAGGAATTTATGGCATTTAATTTAACGATTAAATGAAATAAAAAAATGTACCTTCATCTAATTACAAGTTCAATGAGAATAGTGGAGATGCAATGTCAGATTAGTTTACCTTTACAAATAGATATTTTATAGTATTTCAGAATTGCTTCCTTCGTAGTATTGTTCGTAGCACTTGCTACGAATGCTACACACGTAGCATTTCATTTAAGTTATTACTGAACAAGCTTAGTAAATATAATATTATACAGTTTTTTTTGAGAAAACATATTAATTATTTTTTTAATATATACAAAATATTTTGGGATTTTTGTAATTTAACTTTTAAAATAGCTCATTTTCAAAATTATTATTTAAATTACTTTTTATCACTGTCGTACTTTTTGGTTTTTAATAAATGTAATATTAGTTGATATTAGTATAATTTATTAAAAACAACTAATATCTTCACATGCATATTTTTTTTACTAAGAGTAAGTGCTACCAGGTTACAAACTTTTTAGGTTAGGTTAGTTACTTAAAATAATGTTGCCAAGTACTAGAATTATATTTAATTATATAGATATGGCATACTTCATTTATAATACTTAATGTAATAGTATTATTGTCTTAAATCATTGTGTTGTTCTTGTACTTACGCCCTCTAAATCCTTTTTGTCGCCCATTTCGGTTGGCTATTGAAGTTTGTATGTTGGAGGGTTGTGCGTCCCCGCAGGTCAAAACTGAAGAATATTAAATAATAAACATTTTGTATACAATTGTATCTATAAATTTAAATTAATGCCTAAAAATATGATCATATCCTCTTATTATGGTATTTATAAAATGATCAAGAATGATATTTATATACGTTTAAAATAGAAATATTTTCTTGAGACTTGAGCTATTAACTATTTTTAATAATTTTTTTTTATTAAAAAAACAGATTAAACCTATTTAAAATAATATATAACATAATATTTATTTGGTAAGTGAAATAAGTTAATGATTATTACTACCTACTTGAAAGGAAATAGAAAAACCTTCATTGTTCAGACCATTAGTTTAAGGAACAATTTACCCCTCAATATTAGAGAATCATAAACCCTTCATAGGTTTAAGAAATCAGTGGACTACTATCTTAATAATTTAAAAATTTTAAATTAAATAATTTTAAAATATTGATTTATTATATACATATTGTATTTTCGAGATGGGTCAGTAAGGGCAGCTACCTTAACGGTTACAGTTACAGGAAAGCGTTCCTAAGAGACCATCCATAACTTTATCAGATATTCTGAACTACATTCACAGATTTTTGAGAAAATGTACGGTTAGCGAAAAAAGTGCTAAAATCCAAAAAAAGAAATTTTTATGCCTATCGATCCTACTTCGTATGGGGATCAAAAGACTCTAAGGGACCATTTAAGGTATGAGTACTAGAAATGTCAGAAATCGCCAAAAACATTTTCCATACATTTTGTACTGAAAACGATAAATCTGTCTGGATTCGAACCAGAACAGAAGCCCCATAAAAGATTAGGCTTCCGGTCACAAATGTCGCACATAATTGGATCTACAATAATCGCCTAAAATGCTTACCATGGCTATGTAATACTTCCAATTCAATAAAATCTATTTGTTCTGTAATTTTTTTTAAAAATTTGCCCACAATTGATTTTAAACAGATCTCGACCTAAGAGAGCAATCTTCATAATAAATGTTTAAAAAAATATAATGACTACAAATTGTTAAAGAAGTGAATAATCTTTAAAAAATTTTACTAACGCAGAATTATTGTTTTTTTTTTAGTTTAGTGAAAAGTATGAAACACAAAACCTTGACAAATTATTTATTATTAATTAATATCTTTAGGGGAAAGTATCTAAGATAGAAGTCCTAGCTTTATATATTTTTCTCATAAATATATAAAATAATACATTACAATAAAAATTTCATGATTTAATAATAATGATATTTTCGAGAAATAAAACTACAAAACTATTCGCCATGATAGCACAAACATCGAGCGAATGACGTCACGAGTTACTAAACGTAATGCTGTTTAACTTTAACTAACTTTGCACTAATATTTTGATTATCCGGATCATCATAACAATGGCGAAAGATGTAGTGTGAATTTTTCAAAATTGTAATTGTATAGCAATTTAAATTACCTACTAACTATCCGCCCCGGCTTCGCACGGTTACTCTACTATAATAAGCATGTATTATAGATATGAACCTTCCTTTTGAATCACTCTGTTTATTAGTGAAAACCGCATTAAAATCCGTTGCATAGTTTGAAAGATATGAGCATATAGACAGCGGGAAGCTTTGTTTAATTAATATTTAAAATAAATATTATTAAATTATCATAACTATTAAATATAAACAAAAAAATTAAATACTCACATAACGCTGAGGCTGACGCGACACACTCCAACACAAACCCTCTACCCCTCACTTTTATACTACATTTAATCTGATTAGGGGCCTTTAACCGTTTTACGTAGTGTTTCTCGTACACGTACATGTAGAACGTGATGGTTCACGTGTTGATTTACACTTGATTATACTACTACTTGTAAGTACAAGTTTACATTGCTATGTACAACTTATATATTATTATATCAATGTGCCCCGCGGTTTCACCCGCTATATTTTGGATATTTCACATTATATCATTATAAATTATAGCCTATGTGTTATTCTGATGTGTAAGCTATATTATTGTAAAGTTTAATCAAAATCCATTCAGTAGTTTTTGCGTGAAAGAGTAACAAACATTCTATACAATAGAAACAATGATCAAAAATGAATACATTCTTACAAACTTTCGCGTTTATAATATTAGTTATAAATTTGAAAGTGTGTTTGTTGGATTGTGTTAGATTACGGACGAGTTAGCAATACCGTTTTGTGTTCCCTTAATTTTTTTTTCAATTATACCCTCAGAAGAATTTATAACAAGACAATATACAAGCATGTATCAGACAACATCTGCGTCGGTGTGCCAGATACTTATGAAGTGCGTCTATACTTGAAGTGCCAAATAAAGGGAATTCTTATGAGCGCTTATACTTGAAGAGCCAAATAAAGTGAATTCTTATGAGCGCTTATACTTGAAGAGCCAAATAAAGTGAATTCTTATGAGCGCTTATACTTGAAGAGCCAAATAAAGTGAATTCTTATGAGCGCTTATACTTGAGGAGCCAAATAAAGGGAATTCTTATGAGCGCTTATACTTGAAGAGCAAAAAAAAGGGAAATCTTATGAGCGTCTATACTTGAAGTGTAAAAAAACGAAATTATATTACACTAGCGGCCCATCCCGGCTTCGCGCGGGTGGAATATTATTTTTAAAAATATATTGGCCCTCCCGCATTTCGGTGCCCCCTCTCTTGCCGCTTTACTCGCTGCGCTGCGTCGCTATACTGGCCCGTCGCGTCGGCGTGTATTTTTTGTTTATATTGATATTTTTAATTTCGTAATATCTTTTGAATGGAAAGTCCGATTTTAATAATTCAAAAAGTAATTCACAGGTATTGAAATAGTCTTGAATACGAAATAATTTATTTGGATAAGGATTAATAAAAAGTTATAGAAAACATGGTCTGATTTTGATAGGCATTTTTATCAACTTTTAAAATGTAAAAAAGTAGTTATAGTGACGTAACTACAATAGTTGGACATATGGTCTCGCGGACTTTTTTGTAGATATTGATACGTTCTATAATATTGTATAACATTTTTTTGTTCTATCATCAATACTTTTCGCAGCGCATGCGATGAAAGATATTTTATGGCAAATTTTTTGGCACCTTGGGTTGGTTTTCGTGAGATTTCCTAAGGATCTCTAATTTTTTCTTGTAATAAATATAGCCTATGTTACTCAGGGATAATGTAGCTTTCTAATGGTGAAAGAATTTTTGAAATCGGTCCAGTAGTTTTTATGTTTATTCGTTACATACAAAAATACAAAAATACAAATCTTACTTCTTTATAATATTATTATTAGTATAGATGATAGACTTATGCCACTTGTCGAACGGAGCTCGCCTAATGACCATCGTGACTGTACAGGTGGTGTGATGTTGTAATGCTGGGACTCTATTGTGAAAGATTTCGTAAGTTTGACAGCATTAGCTCGGTTTCCGTTTAAAGTGTATATTATTATTGTCTTTTACTAGTTTCTGTGCGGTATAACTCTTTTATAGACAACAGACATCTATTTCTCTCAGCAATATCATCATCTTAACCCATTATTTTTAACCGGATCTCCTTCTCGGAATGAGATGGGGGTTTAGTTAGTGTACTATGCAGGTCCATTGCGGGTTGACAGACTTCACACACCTTTGAGGACTTTGGAAAACTCTCAGGAGTGCAGGTTTCCTCACGATGTTTTCCTTCAACGTTAAAGCAAGTGATATTGAATTGCTTAAAACACACATTCCTCAGAATAAGGAGGGTATTAGGCCATAGTCCCCCACGCTGGCCCAGTGCGAGTTGGCAGACTTCACACACCTTTGAGTGCACTTTAGAGCACGCTCAGCAGTGCAGGTTTCCTCACGATGTTTTCCTTCACCGTTAAAGCAAGTGATATTTAATTGCTTAAAACACACATAACTAACAAGTTTTTTAAAGTATAAATTTTATCTTGTTTTTTTGGTATTTAGGGATATTTTTATTAAGTCTGTATTGACTACTTACTGTTTTTTTATATTTTGTTTTCAACAATACAATAAGATCGACTTACAAGTTAATATCGATTTTTCTAAATCGATATCGTGTAGGTATACACAAGTACAGATATACAGAGTGGGATAAAAAAATAAAAACAGATAAAAAATGTAAAACTTTATTTCATCATTTTAAGGTATTGTACACACCAGGCTATTAGACTAAACTTGACTAGTGTAGATATGTCCACCCAAACTAATACGCAGAAATAATCGTATTTAAGTTTCTGTCAGTTTGTTCTTCATTACGGATATTAATTGAAGCTATATTAATTTCTACTATTTAAATAATAATCTACTACAAATTCAGAATCGATCAGCATTTCATTGTCATAGGTATTGTTAGAAAATCCAATATGGCGGACTTTCAAAGATGGCGAAATAATTCTTTAATTAATATAAAGATTTTCTGAAATGCTGAACGATTTTGATAATCCTTACACTTTTTGTTAGAAAAATGTGTTATTTTATTCAATATACTAAATGATTGAATACATTAATATATTATGTTTATTATTTATTTTAATACATTTATATACAACAATCATAATATTATTCCATTTACAACTACTTGGTTTAACGTCAAAATATCAAAAGCTACTAAAATCGTTGTTATTGAGGTAAAATAGCTAATAGGCATAGTTCGCACTTATCAGCCGCGATTTTTGATGGTCTACCTGATGGTAAGCGGCCACCATCGCCCATGGACATCATGCGTTGCACTTTATCCTACCCTCCTATCCCACGGGAACGGTGCTTCTTTTCGGAATTAGTACCCTGTCTGTCAAACCTTTTAAAGTATCAATGTACCAAATTAAATTCAAATCGATTATTGGTGATGAATGATTAATGCAATTTAAATTTAACTCATTAATAAAAATAACAGATGGCGCTGTACGGCAACGAAGTTTTAAAAATTCATTTTATAAACTAAATACTTTTTATTCAAATATATTTTTTACCACATGGAAACAGTATTGCTTATTTTTACTGGCAACACTTACCAAAAAAATGGGAGTGGTTTAATTTTTTTTTTTCATCTAAATAAATCTTAATTATTTTATTTGAAGCACAAAGCACAGATAATTAATATGTTTTAGATTGAAGTGAATTTTTAATGAGCCGAATTTTTAACGTTCTGCCGTTAATTGTAAATCCAAGATGATAGTTTTCAAAGATGGCTGACTAATCCATCAATATTTAAAAAGCGAATCCCATTATTTTAATTTAAATTAAAAATAAAATAAACTCATATTCTATTGTAAAAGTGAAAATCTCAAAGAAATGAAGCATTTTTTGTATTATTTTGATTTTAAATTTTAAAAAAAGTAACGAAGCTGATAAGTGTGAATTATGCTTTATGAATGTCACTATTTCAAAATTTGACACAAATATTTTTGGAACGAACTAGAACATACTAAATAAACTATTATTCTTACACCTAACTTGAATATTAAATTTTTTTTATCACTAACATTATCCCATCATGATATTTTTTGGTAAAAAAATTAAGCGGGAAATTCGTAGTACATAGACACGAAGATTTTATTATTGTGGATAATGACGTCACAATATACAATACTAACAGTGGAAATTAATAACTAATCTTAATTCAAAATCTTTGGATCTATTTTCAATCAATAATCCAAAATTTTTGGATTGAGTTTAGTTAATAAATTCGGCCGTATATCAACAGGATTAACTTTGTGCGCGTTGTTGACGTCATATAACTTTTTTTTCAGTAGTCTTATTTCACCACTATACTATATTATTATAGATCGTGACGTCACACTAAGCGCGCCAAAACTATTTTCTACATGTAAATTATAATATATGCTATTACATAAATATTTACTTTATTTATTCAAGAAAGGTGTCGGCATCAATAAATAATTGGCAGTTTATGTAAAATATAAATATAATAAAATGGCGGGAACTCCATTTATTATTTATCTGTATATAACTTTATTTAACCCTTTTTTAACCACACATACATTTTAATAATTCTTGCAAATAAATGCAAAATATATTTTTTTTAATGCAAATCATATCCATGGACGGACGCGAATAAATGTCGTCATACAACATTAAATTCAATTCCATATAAAACGCCATACAGAAAATATCAAGCATAAGCTTTATATATAAATATAATTCTAACTTTAACGCACTCAGTGTGTTTTACGCATTACTAATATTCATACCAATAAACTTTTATTTATTATTTAATTTAACAATTTAAAGTAACGTGAAAAAAAATTTTTAAAAATAAATAACATGAGAAAATATTTTTTTTTATATATTGTCTATGAGTCAAATAAATTTGGGAACCTCTACGAAACCTAAGTTTGGGAAGTTTTTAAATCAAGTTTACAGTAAAAAAATATATAAATTAAAAAAATCTATATTGTATAGCTACCCTAAATAGTTTAAATAAAATACATTTAAAAATTGTAAAAAAAAACACAATATCAAAAAAAAACTTCAACAATATACAAATGCTTATAACCTTCACTGGTTTAAAAAAAATTAAAATACTACAAATTTTATCCCCAAGTCCAAAAAAGACATAAAAATTAAAATTCTAGTTAACTAGATGTGAGAATTAATAAACAAATAAAAAAATAAAGGTTTTTTATCCGTATTGATTTTGTTATTAAAACTATTAAAGTGTCATGACTTTTCTTATAGTACAGCAATCGAAATGATTGACTACTTCTTCTATTGGCATTTCGTAGATGATTGACCAATGACAAACAACCGCGAACGCGCACTTTTCTTTTGGCCACTCAGAACGTTTCCCGCCAAAAATGATCAATGTGACGTTTTGGAACATTAAAATATTTTTGTAAGAGTATTCAATTGCCTTTGAAGTTTGAAAATAAAGTGATAAATATATTTAAAGTGGTGATGAGTGGAATAAATATGTATTTAAGCTGACAGTGAGTTTGAGTTATAAAAACTCATATATTAAGGTATGTAGAACACTTTGTTTATGTAAAAAAAAACATGACAGTAGTATTTAATGATTTTAAGACGAGGACATTCAGGAAGAATTTTAAATAAAGGCACAAATTACGATGTAAAATAAGTAAAAATTAATTTTATTGACGCTTTAAATAGATATCTGTTGCTAACATTAGTTTTGAATTTAATCATAATATATATCTAGTAATTTTTATGGTGAGTGATAGTGTTCGTATGTCAGATTTTTTTTTTAAATAATTACGGACGAAGAAATATAAATATGAGTGAATTCGTGAAGTGCATTGACTATGTTAGTATAGTGTGAGCCATATTAAGACTCTTATTTGATATTATTGCCGGTTTAATTGTTAGCTAGGCCAAGCAGTGAAGTCGAGACTTTTCACGTAGGAAAAAGGACGTGAAACCTTGTTCCTGAGTGACAAGTCTCGTGCATGTATAACTCATAGACAGATATCGTCAAAAAATATAGATATAGCACAATAACAATATATAAATAAAATATTATATTTTTTAAATAAATTTACTTTATTCTTAAAATTTTAAAAACTAATAATTAATAAGAAAAAATAAAAACAATCTGATCCGCGTATAAAATAAATACGCTCTTAGTATGTTTTGCGAATTTATATTATTTATAGCTTTAATATATTTTTTACTCGTCCATTGGCAACACTAATTTGAGTAGCATTTTAACTTTCTTGAATGTCGGACAATTGATAAACATCAATCGAAGAAGTAGGGATTGCAAAATAAATACGCCGTCTCAACAGAAATCATTATTACTATATCGCGAGTATTCTATCAGTAACGCTGTTGGTTTGAGTCTAAAGTATAACCCCCAGGAGGATATTCTAGTCAAGCCTTCATACTGTTAGTCTGCGTGTAGCCATTTTATTAACACAGATAATAATAATTTTTTGCCGTTTTGTTTAATAATCTCACACCTAGTCACAGATAATATTCAAAAGCTGCCTAAAGCTACACGTCCGTCCATTACTCATCTATATTGCACACATAACCACTACCATTTAATTATTACAAATAACCTGTACACTCACTACTACTGTACAAATAAACTACTTTACTTTAAATCCTCCTCCTCCTCTTCAACGTATAGTAAATCTTCCATTTTCGTCATAAATTTGTTTTTCAGCATCTGTTCTTCTGGGACAGGTTTCTGTAAGTAATTAAAATATATATTCATAGTCTATTACACGAATAAACACTTTTTAAATTATAACAATTAAAATAAGTTACACATGCGCTTTAAAAAGCGCGCTATGAATATGCTTAATGTGAGCGTGCTTATGAACTGTTTACCAACATTTGCTATACTCTGTGCCAGATGGATTGGCAATAAAGCACGTTGACCTTTTAGTGGTCTAGCAGAGGTCACAAATCTCTTATGTCAGCGAACATAATTAGTTTTTGTTAATTAGCAGTATGTTTCATTTAAAGAAGTCGGCACAACCTAACAGTAGGTAGTTTGTAGTTTTTAAAAGGTTTTTGTAACTTAATATTTTTAGTACCTACTAGTGCGCAGGCGTTATAACTTGCCACAAGGAGTGCTTTACTTACTGCGTTACTTAATGTGACTAGTTATGATCTAGAAATGTTATATTTATACAAAAACCACGGACGATTAATATAGAATAAAGCAAATTAATAAATCAAGTGACTATGCAACAAAAATCAATGATAAACTGATATTTTTGTGCTTGATTTTGGTAAAATTTAAAGTTACACGAATTTGGGTCTTAGCTGACGAAAGGTCAACGCACGTTATTGTCAATGCATTTGACACAGACTAAAGCAATAAGCATGCTAGTTTTAAGTAAGCTCCTGAAAAAGCATGCTCAAAGCAAACACTCCAATACACATGCCATTTGATAGGGTGCTCTCTGTCAATTAGAACAAAACTTTTTTTTTTAAATCTCATTAAGAATATTATTTACTATTGTATAAAGAATTTTAAAAAATATATTTTTTTATTTTTAATAGATTTTTCGAACCCTAAAAATATAAACTTTATCGTGAAAAGTCATAGGACCTTTTTTAATTGAATTTCAATAAAGAATACAAAAAAAATTGTCCGGTTAAATATAATAATTCCTTGGAATTGTTTAAACCATTTCAGTTCAAACAATATGGCACGGGGTTACCCCATGGCAACAAACATTTATGTCACCAGTAGAGCCATTTTAAGAGGATCGCATAAAAAAATTGAGATACAATAGTTTTCGGTACCCATGCGCCGATTCCTTCTGTACTATTTGCTAACTATGCATCCAAAAACTTCTCTCAGCTAGAAAGAGGAAAAAAATAGTAAGATTTGGATCCGTGGACTAGAAGAGAAGACTTTGGAGCAAGTACTCGATTGCTAACAGAATAGTTATAAAAATTATTATCGATACTCATTAAGCAAACGCGTTCACACTAGCTATTACCGTTCCCCCTTCGACCCGCGCATCAAATAGCGTGCTTAAACATGCTATTAATACCACTAAAAAGCATGCTTTTTAGTGGTATTACATGCACCTGCATGTTCTTGATCGCAGTAATCTCAGGAACTACTGGTCCGATTTGAAAAATTCTTTCAGTGTTAGATAGCCCATTTATCGAGGAAGACTATAGGCTATATAACATCACGCTACGACCAATAGAAGCGGAGCATCACGCGGGCAAATTATTATCAATTTCATAGTTCATCAAAACTTCTATGTTTAGATGTTTTTAGTCGATCACACAAAAACTGCTAAACGGATTTCAATTAAATTTGGCATACAGATACTTTATTATCTCCATTAACACATAGGCGTCGTTTCGGGAAAATTAATAGTTATCCCACAGGATAAAAAAATGTTTTTTGAATACCAAATATTTTTATAAAGCAATATATTGAACTTAAGTTTTATTATATATGCTAAACTACTTTAAAATTGTTAGTAGAACCATTTGTTAAAATTTTTAATTAAATTAGGGTCATTCTATCTCAAATCGACCAATAGTTGGAATCGACTCCTTTTGATTTAGATGAATAATAACGGAGTTCTACCAAAGGAAAAATTTAAAAAATTACGATTTAATTATGATTTTTAAAATATCTCGAAAACAATTAGTTACAAATTCGATTAATCCTAATATTATAATTTCGAAAGTAACAGTTAAGAAACGTAGGTAATACTTAAAAGTACAAACTGAACAAACGAAAATACCACTAACGCCATCTACTAACGGATAGATGGTATCTGTTTGTCTCTTACATAATCAGGCTTAAATCACTGAACTGATCTTGATGAAATATGCTATAGAGATAAAGCAGAGCTTGAGAAAGGACATAGACTATGTTTTTTCGCGTTGTATACAAATAAGTGTGCTCGTACGCCATCTATCGACGTGGGGATCAAGTGCATGTCGAGCTGTGTGACCGTTGTCTTTGGGAATTAGTCACATATAAATTATAATGTAAAATATATTTACAGTATTTTTATAAAAGAAAAGACATTGAAAACAAAACATTTATTTTAACCAGACAAAAACAATATACACATAAAATAACAATTTCAACAAAAACAATACGATTTAACAAATACCAACCAAAACAAAAAAGTTGGCTCCACATTGGCCCAACTAGTGGCCAATGTGTATAACCAACTTTATAGCAAATACAAACATGCAAATAAGCAACATATTAATATCATGCAAATAACATGCAAGGATTGTGAGTACGCAGCTTTATAATTTAATTTTAACAAACAAAAACAGATTTATAAAAATATAACATGATTTAGGCTGAAATTAATAACCAATCTCGGATTAAAAATAAATTCCAAATTTCATTTTTTTATGCACAAATTTGGCCGTAAAAGATTCAATGGCACAGAATTTTTTTGATTTAAATAAATATTTACAAAACTCTAAATATCTCATAAATCAAGTACGAACGAATTAAATTTCGTCATACATGATATGTCACCGTAAAATTGTAAATACCGTTAGATTATAATCTATCTTGTTTTATTGTAAACTATCAAAAGATTGTAAACCATAACATACTCGGTAGATTATAATCTATCGAAGTGAAAACGTCAAATTGTAAATCAGGATGAATTTATCATAGAGTTACAAAATATTAAAACAGGATTTAAAAGAAATTTAAAACAACATTTTCTCACACAAGCTTCTTGTACAACATAATTATGTATATATAAAAATGAGTTGCTGTTCGTTAGTTTCGCTAAAACTTGTGAACGACTGAACCGATTTGGCTAATTTTGTTTTTGAATTATTTGTGGGAGATTTTGATAAAACTTTTACCTATAGTTTTAAGGCGATTAAAGCAAAGCGAGGACTGGTCAGATAGTTAATAAATATAACTGTTCTTATCATAATATATATTTCTGTATATTTTTTTATGAGTTAAGTTCGCCTTTGTCGAAACTTTTTATTTTTTTATATTACTGTGCAATAAAGGAAGAGTTAAAGAATATTAATTAATTTCACAATATGACGGTTTCATTTCGATAGATTATAATGTAGCAAAAAATAATGAGTTAATTTGTCACCAATATATTACGGTTTACAATCTATCGACAGTTTACAATACCGCGAGATAGATTATAATCTAACGGTATCTACAATTACATATTAAACGGTGATATATATTTTTTAATTAAAGTGGTGTTGCCATTGTAAAAATCTATTAATTTTGACTCTAGCTAGGTTGATAAATAATGTAGTTTTTTTTTAAAGTTCAATTAAACCGTCTAGCCTGCATCGTCCAATAGTTGCTTGATCGAGACGCGTCAACGCATTGATACGGTGACTGAAACAGACATACAGATTATGTATCTCTGTAATATGTTAAGTATTAAGGCTATAGAGTAACCAGTAGAATAAATAAATATGATTTAATGTAGCGAGGGATGTGTTTATTAAGAACCAATTCAAACGCTTCATAAACCTAGCCTCGCTCAGAGTTTCAAATGAAACGATTCTATTGGTTCTTAACAAATAATATACATCCCTTGCAACAAATTCTCGCTCATCTCTGATGGAAACGCGCGAAAGTAGAATAACTTTAGACTCAAAAGTTCAGTGGAACTCTCATTTATCATCTCTGGCGGGAAGACTCATAAATTAATTCATACATAAATATTGAAATGTTATAAAAATCAAATGCTAGTTAGTAACTATAGCTACCAAACATGCACATTACAAACCGCTTGATAACAAAACAGACAAAACATGCACATATTCTATATACACAAAAAAAAACATAAAAATGTTATAAATACTTCACAGATTCAATTTTATCAAATATCTTCTATGTACCGACAGACAGAGAGTTAATGTATATATCACGGGTGTCGCCAAGAGAGGGAGGGGGGGTTACATAGGTACCGCTGCCTCTTGAGAGCAAAAATTTAGCCGAATCGTTCGAATTCGCTCATCTTTACGAAATTTTACCTATAAAAAGCTGTTCCATACAAAAATATCAAGAACTCGTATAAAAATAAATATATCCCACAATTCATACTTCCCCCACCTGCCATTTATATCAACTTGCCCCCTTCTAGGCAATCGGTTCGCCTCAGCTGCCGCTCTTAGTATCTCTTAGCGTTCAAAGAAATCATGAACTTACCACAACATCTGCCCTTGGGAATGGAGCCAAGCATATGATGAGCACGGTCATGTTATCGCAGCCCAGGCCTCCTGTAGCGCAGTTTGGGGCCAGACACAGCTGCATCAGGGCTTCGCACACTGTCGCCGGCTCCCAACCACTTAGAAGACGCACCCGGCAGAATGATAAAACTTCCTACAGATAATTTTTTATTAAATTCATAAGTTTAAAGGCTAATCTGATAAAGTCATCAGAGACTATTGTATTTGAAAGATAAACTATAAATTGGTATGTGTGTCAGAAACCAGTGAAATTTTCCCTTTTAAGTTTATAATATATTTTTAAGTTTAAATTAATAAAAATCAAAATCAACACTAATACAAAAGGACTAAGTAAAAATGAAATTAGTGTCGTTATGTTTCTGATAAAGAAATTAACAGAAAATGTGTTCCTTATAGATCTACTAATTTCGGAAGAATTTTAAAAAATATGTATCCACATACATATTAATGTTTCATCGTTATTACAGTGTAGACAATACTATAATAATTTTTATTAAGCGTATTAATATTATATAAAGTTAAAATTCGGAAGTTGAAGGGAGAAACATTTATCAGAATGTAAACTTCACTTTTAGAAAGTCATGTTATATAATCATCATCATGTCTCCTCCTCAGAACGAGGAGGGTGGTTTCCTGGCGATGTTTTCCTTCACCGTTAAAGCAACTGATAATTAATTGCTTTAAACACACATAACTCAGGAAAGTCAGAGGTGTGTGCCTGTGTGGGGGTTCGAACTCGGACCTCCCGAGTAAGACACCCATGACTTAATCGCTAGGCCATTACTGATTATATATCATAACTTCATTAATTAACAGAACAAGGTAAGTAAGTGTAAGAAATACTAACTTCATTAGACAAGACTTCCCAAATACCGTCGCAAGCAATCACTATAAATTCCCAGTCGTCGTTCAGCTGTCGTACTTGTACGTCTGGATAGGCTGTAAAAAAAAGTGTAAAAGAATTCACGTGACACGATATAACCCTGCATAGCTAGAATTAAATTCTTTAAAGCACTTTCCATTCACATGACTGCGATAACTGTAACTCATTCTAAGTTTTGGAAAACACATTAATTTATTCAATCTCGAAGTAATGGAAGTTATTTTAAAGTAAGGTTAATGGGAAGCACTAAACTATCATATTACCAGTAACTATCTGTTCCCTGGGTGACATTCTGTAATTTCGTTTAAATATATAATCTCCAAATGCGCGCGATAACGCCAAGTTGCCATTGACCCTGTTGAGCTGAACCCACCCACCGCCTGCAGTGATCCTACGGAGCTCTTCCTCATTGTTCGGTTTGTGGTCATATGACAGTACTTCCACCTGTGTAACAAAAAGTTCTTGTCTATTTGGTTTTTATAACGAAACAGGGTAAATCTCTCAATGGGGTTGTTTAAACACGAAACTCCTCGATTAGCGGTGAAAAATCAAATATAGATTGAATTGAGGAAATACTACTGCTGACTTTTTACTTAAGACGAAAGTTGCTTAAAACACAAAGGGATTATCATCAAAAATAACAAAAGGGGCCGTTCAAGTATTACGTAACCCGATTTGTGCAATTATCAACCCACCGCCCCTCATGTCAGCAAAAATAAGAAAAGCCCTTTCTTTTTTCTTCCTCATTCTGAGGGATATTCACGTTTCGATGTGCGTGTTTACTTTTTTATCGATGACGTAATCACCATGCAGACCCCCCCATCACCCCATGTCATCAAAAATAAGCAAAGCAAGGACTCCTCCGCCCCTATTAAATGTTTAATTTTTTATGTAATACTTGAACAACCCCATACTATTAGCATGGTATTAAACATGAAATGAATATACTTACAGCACCCCTAACACTAGCAATGGCCCTGGAATCCCCTACATTAGCACAGTAGAGTGTGTTATCCTTCACAAGAACTACCACTGCAGTGCTTCCCGCTACTTTCTCTTGCATATCCTCCTCTAGCATGGCCTGGTCGAGATCTAGGAAACCCTAGAATAAAAAAAACATTTTTAACATCTATCTTGGATGGCAGCAGTGATGGCCCAGTGGTTAACTGACGACTTTACTGAATTATGTCAGGTTTAAACAATTAAATATTACTTGCTTTAACGGTGAAGGAAAACATCGTGAGGAGACCTGCACTCCTGAGAGTTCCCTAAAAGTTCTCAAAGGTGTGTGAAGTCTGCCAACTCGCACTGGGCCAGCGTGGTGGATTGTGTCCTAACACCCTTCTCATTCTGAGGATGAGATCCGGCTCAGCAGTGCGCCATTAATGGATTGTGATGCTAATAAATTCATGATACTCACTCTCAATGCTAATGCATAATCTAATGATTAAAATCGGCACAAGATTATCTATTAATAAAACTATTTTTTTTGTCCAATTGATTTTAGATGAATCTCCAAGGACTTATGACGGTCACCGCAAGGAACTTATCGTTAAAACTAGGTTAAAACTTTTGAAATTATAAATTATTTTTCAAATTTTCGTGACTTCAAGTCAAAACCTTGTTCAATGACATTATATTATTAATTTTATAATATAAAATGATTTAATGGCAATTATGAAAAACAATTACTGAAAATTCTCATTTTTTCATGTCTCTAACCCCTTAAACATGCACTAAAAAAAATAAAAAAAATATAGACCTATACCTAGACAAGATTTTTAAATAATTATTTATTTCAAAATCTTAAAATAACAAAATGGCTAAGCAGATCTAAAAAGCTTTTTCATCTTCTTATTAAACCCTTACAATTGATAGGCGGAGAGGAAACTTTAGCGAGTCCGCCATATTCAGGTCAAATTAAAAGCAGGTGAAATAAAATATTATGTTTCAGATTCAATAATTCCTGAGTTCACGTAGTCCATTAAGCGATCTCAACGGCCACGCTCACGACCGCGGTTTTTCCCGTTCCACTTGTCCGCGAGCGTTACGAACCAAGTGGAACGGGTAATTGAGCGTTTTGAGCGTTATCGTAAATAATTCAAATGGCTAGTTTTAAAGCAATAGTTTCAAGAGGGTTATATAAGTTTATAATTATTGGTTTTCATATTCATATGTTTTATTGAATGATTTTTTATATTTATAATTTAATTGAAACTAAAAATAATTTTATATAAATATGCGCTGCAGAAAAATTCACGTCCACTAATAAATCTCTATCCGTATCAAATAAAGTTATTTACATCGGTCGTCGTGAGTTTCGAGTGAGCACAAGTCATGACGTCATTCTTGACGTTTTCGCCGCGACCACAACGCCCGCGTCAAATGGAACGACTAAATGAGCGTTTTGTAAATCAATATTTAGTATGTACCTGTTTTAGAGCTTCCTCTATATTCCCAAGGTGATATTCTGGTCGGGCGGTGATGAATTTGTGTAGGTGTTTTCCAGCATACTCTGCTATGTTTGCACCTAAAAAATTTTTTAATATTTGTGCCATCAAAAAAATTGTTACCTCAATATTAATAAAGAAAACCATGGTCTTAGCCCATGAGTTTGGGCTGTATGTGCAAACAAATATAGTTAAATATACACAAACCTCCATGTCCATCATATACAGCAAAGAAAGCTGTCCCTGGATCATCAGGTAATGAAAGTATCTGTGTATGAGAGTCATCCATAGAAACCCTCCAACCTTGCATACAAGATGAGCCCACAAGATATCTTGAATCTTGACATGTTGACGACTGCTTCTCTGTCACCGGCTCGGAGAGGGTTTGACCCATTACTCTACTGGAAAGAAGAAAAGCAAACATAATTTTATAACAATGAATTCATACAATATTATGTTGATATCTATTAATAGCCAAAACACTTTTATTTGTTTGATCAATTTTTAAATCCGATAAGTTATTTATTTTTATATTTAATTTCACAAAAAAACATTTTTGTCTCTTAATCCTGAATTTTATTTCATTAAAACTTAAGGTATCTCAAAATTTTGTATTTTGATGATTTTTAGGTTCAAACAGGGCCGGATTTAGAGGTCTTGAGTCCTCTAGGCCATATTATTTTTCAAATAAAATCATCAATTTTTTTCAGTCGAGTTTTTCAATATATAATTTATTGTGCAACCAAGTAGATTCTTTTTGTATTTAACAAACATTAATATCTATATAGCTATTTGTGCTGATTCACTGACTGACTGATCACCTCTCTTGTAAAATTTTGTATGAAAAAATTTTTTTTTCACTCTGAATGGTTTCATATAGAGGACAAAAATTCATTCAGAGGAAAAATATGGAGAGAGCTGATGATTGAGGATTTCAGAGACGGGGGAAGAGCAAGATAGAAGCATACAAGATAGAAGAGTGATTTTCTGTAAAAAGATGATCAGTGTATAAAGGTCTACTTGATGAACAGAAAAAAAATACAAGATTATTAGGCTGAGTTTATTTTTCCATATAAAATATATATGGGGAATATTAAAGAGACTACAATATTGAACCTATGCAAGACTTTGATATGGTTCATAGAACATTGACAAATTCATCGAGGATTTCAGAGACGGGTATGGAGCACGACCAAGTTATTAAAATAGGCGCTACTCAAATAAAAAATATTAGAAATCTCATCCAATTGGCAGGGAGCTGAATAAAAATTTCTAAATTGTCAGATTCCGTATGGCGGTGTTGTAGAAAATGGTAGAAAGTAGTAGAAAAATGGTAGTCTGTGATTTCAGTAGTCTACTATTTTACATTCATTAACTTCTACTGTGCGCTGAAGTGATTTTCATGTCCTGGGTGTTTTTTTACATCTTATGGCTATATTAAAGAAGGTCTCTCTTTTACATTCCACTGTACTGTGCTCGATAACATATCAATTCGCTTTAGAACATTTGGGCAGTAAACAGTGGACAGTTGACAGAGCTATAGATAGTAGAAAAGTAAGTTACAGACAGTGCACAGTAGAAATTAATGAACGTAAAATAGTAGACCACTGTCTAACGCTGCTTATCACTGACTACCATTTTCTACATAACCGCCATCCGGAATCCGACAATTTGTTATTCACTCCTCCACGCGGTCCGCTTTAGCGGGCCGCGCAGCCACGCGCCTTACTAGTATATAAATATAATCGGAAACAAGAATTATCTGAAATTAAAAATTATTAATTTTGTGTTAACAAACAGAACCATCCCGAGTTTTTTTTTTTGCTGAAAAATTGTTGATGTTTTAGCTGAAATCCTGTTCCCAAAGAAAATTGCTTTCAATACTCAGGAGAGAAAGCTTTGATAGACTCGTCTCGTATACATATATGTCAAATAATAGTAAACGATAGTAGTCAATTCCATCATTTTGACCAACTCGACCCTCTATATACCCTCGATAGTGTGACTGTCTTAGTCGTGTGTGGTCTCTCAAGGAATGAAGTAGTCTCTAGAGAATGTCAGTGAAAATGTAAATTGCAACGTTGTGTTAGTGCTGGGGGGTGCTGTCCAATTAAGGTATGTGAGGTCAATACCTGTATATTACTTTTTTAATTATTTGAATCGGACATTCCGTTCAGAAGATACTCCCGTATATGATGTCGAATGGTCGTGAAGGGCTTAATTAATAAAACCCCAAATTATTACAGTATAAAAAAGTTAATCATATTTACTTACTTCGGTCAGGAGTGTTTAAACCGAAACAGCGGAGAACAATGTAGCGGACGTGACGGAATATTTCCGTTTTATACCCCCGTGGCTTACGTGTTTCATGAATATTCAGAAACATGATATGATTTTGAATAATTGCTTAATGAAGAGTAAAACGAGTAAGAATTTAACGCCGAAATTTCATTAAACGATTACGTAATGTTTTTCTAATTTATTACTCTTCGATAGAACCTTTGAGTGATGAAACATATTATATTTTTTTTATGATAGATAAGGTGCAAACGAGCAAGTGACCTGATGGTAAATGGCCACCATCGCCCATGGATATCGGCAAAACAAGAGATACCTTCTTGTTTTGTCATTTTGTTGAAGTAAATCGCTTTCAATGCTCAGGAGAGAAATCTTTGATAGACTCGTCTCTTATACGTATATGTCGAAGAATAATCTACCGTCGTAATCGTCATCGCCATCCATGGCGCTGGAGTAGGGTGTGGTAGTCACTTCCGTCATTTTGACAGTCTCTACACTTTATATGCCATCGACAAGTTTGACCAGAGCAGTAGAGGCGAGTGTTGCAATTACTTGAAAGAATCCTTTAAGCCTTAGGTTTCTCTCGTAATTGTAAGAGATCTTATAATATTTAATTATTTATCGGTTCCGTAGCAGTATCCACGTTGTGTTTGGCCAATAGTCCATTCAATATAATCACCCCTTGTAGTGTTTTCAATATACCTCCCTACTACCTTCTTCCTCCTTTTTCTCGTCATAAAACCTCCAAATACATATATAAAATCAAAAAAATAGCTAAAACACGGTATCGGAGTAAACAAATTTTGATCAATGATTTATATATAATACAGTAAAAGCTTCTTATTCGCGCTTTCTTTACTTACGGATTAAGAAAATGTGACCTAATTCCTATATTCGCAGCTAATGATTTCTTTATTCACGGATCTTAACGGTACATCTATACTATTATATTATAAAGAGGAAAGATTTGATTGTTTGTTTGTATGTTTGCATGTTTGTCTGTTTGTTGCGAATGGGCTTCACCGATTCTTTCGCCGATGGGAAGCTACATCCTTTCCGGGTAACATAGGTAGGCTATGTGGTGTTGCCATAAATACTCTAGTTAAAAAGATATGGCCATTTAAGTGCCACAAGGTAGTCATTTTGTAAATTGGAGAGTTTCTCAGGAAATAAAAAATTCTTTCACTGTTAGAAAACTACACTATTCGTGTGGGACAAAGATGATTTAGTGTTGCCATATACATTTTTTAATTAATAGAATATGGCCATTTTGTTGCTACTGATCCCATTTTAAAAATTCTTTCACTGAGAGAAGTCTATAGTATTTCTGTCTCTCTTGCTCTTTTAATACTGTCATTGTCTCTCATCCTCTCTCTTTTTTCTCTCTTTAATTTTTATTTTTATGTGTTCAGAATGATTACTGTCTTTTCACTTCCTTTCTTTCGATTATCTCTCTCTCTCTCCTTTACCTATTCAATTTTATTTTTGCTCTGTCCTCACTATTTTATTATCTGTCGCTTTTATTTTTGTTTCTATCATTTTTCTTTTTATAAATTTTTCTTTCTCTCTTTATTCAAATAATGAAAAACTACACAATTACAGAGTGACAATTTAAGGACATCAATAATAATATTTTTTTAAATACCCGGAGCGAAGCAAGGGCAGGCGGCTTGTTTGTATATATATAAATAAAATCCTTTCCTTAATCCTTTGGTTTAGCATGTTTTTATTGTTTCGCCTTTCTATTCATTACCAAAATTGAGATTTAGTAAAAAATCTTAGTGAAAGTGTAATTGGCATATAAACATAGTGATTTCTCTATGAAAATTGATCCATCTATGGAACAAAATCTTATTTTTAAGAGGCAAATTCCTAATGCCACTATAGTTAATAAAATCTAAATTAAAGAAGCTTTAAAAACTGTCAAGCAAGAATAATTACATAACTATTTAAACCATTACCTAAACCTAAAGATAATATGTAATTACATGATTAATATAGCCAAAAACTTCAATTAAATAGATTTTTTTATATATTTGTCACCTAGGAATGTACCCCCTAAAACCCACTAACATTCCTCGCCCTACTAACTTTCAATTCTTTCTTACTTTCGCAGAACGTTGTATTGTTAAAATTCTGTGTAAATATATTAAAATGTATAATATTAAGTTGTAGATAACAATGTAAAATATGTGTTTGCTTTTGTATTATAATATATATTGTACTGTAACTTATATTATAATAAGCTGGTGATGGACTAACATTCAAGGTTTATTTTTTTATGTGTTGTTGGTATTATAACAAGGGAATCAAGCAATCTCTACTAATCTTCTTAGAAAATTATAATTAGCATAATGCCAACTAGTTTCATACTAAAGCGGTACAACAATCACCTACCGTACAATCTCTTCAGAAGCTTATGAGGAGAGAAGCAATTGGCATTGTAACTGGTCAAAGGCATCAAATTTGAAGAACATTTTCACATTGACATTGGCAGAATGACTGCTATTAAAAGCGGAAGAAAAGCCATAGACAAGAGAAGAAGAACTGCATATTAATTACTATTCTATATTGACAGTTTCTGTATTTACAGCATATTCCCGGAACTGATACCCCGAGAATAAAGAGCTTTTACTGTAATTAATAACAATTTAATCATGTTTGTACAAAGTACTGTAGCTAAAAGTAAACCAGCGAAAATAAATATCAGAGTAAAATATGTTTACTAGTGTTTACTAGTCGGAATTTCATAATAAAAATTAGCCTATTGTGCAGGCCCTTCTTTTGTGGAGGCCAGGGGCTGTCACCCTGTTTGCCCTCCCCTGAATACGGTAATCGGATCAAATTCTGGTGGGATCGCTATATAAGGTTAGGACTTGATAAATCAAACTATATTGACTACTAGGAACTAATGCAATGTCTAAATAAATTATTGGAGATAGTAAAAAAAAGATGAATATGTATTTTTTTTAACAGCACAGTACATAATATTTTTTAATCAACATACATCGATTTTTTTTAACATGCATCTTGATAAATATTTAATGCACCTTAAAATCACAGATTACGTCATTTTTTGGAAAAAACGTTAATTAGCACAATCACGGGACAATTCACTTATATAAAAACCGGCCAACTGGCTTCGAAACAGACTAACCGTCATACATGACTAACAACTGATGTCATTTTCCCATTCAATACACCATCACAGATTCCTTATTTAACGTCACTACTTCTTATATAAAAGAAAGTTTATTACCTACTATTTGTACCAATAAACAAAGATAGCACTTAATGAGAATATTACGAAAACAAAATAGGAGATAACTCACTTATCTATACAAACATAGATAAACCTGTTTATACCAACTATGGAACTAGATAAATAAAATACTCACAGGAATGTTTACCCAAACGATATTACAACGCACTACTCCTTTTATTTAAATTGTTATTTAATTATTTATTGCAAATTACAATAATCAAATGCGTAGGTAAATAACAACTGAGAAACGTCAACTGTCAGATAGAACTATTCACTGTTTATAAAATATCGATATTTGTTATTAATATTTTTTCTGGCGATATATCGATAGTTTGACATTGAAATGAAGATATGAAGATGAATTTTTATTATTTTTCTACAAGGTTGTGAGGTGAAATATCTTTGCCTTTTCTATTATGAAACAAAAACAGAAACAAATTATTTGCACCTCTTAAGGATTTTTAGTATTCTGTGTTTGTAACTTTTAATGTTTATTTATAATTTTAATTTATGTTGTATTGGATTATAAATTGTGTAAATCATATTTGAGCTGACTTACCATTATTTTCTTAAATAATGCCAAAATATCGATATTTTTTTTCGATATATCAATTTATAAATCAAAATTGATATATTTGAAAATATCGATGTATCGAAAGTCCGATGTTTAAAAAAAAAAATTAATACACATTACTGTCAGATAATTAAAACCATAGATCATAGAATAAGATCACAGATTACAAATGTTTGAATCAATTTATCAATCAAATTTGTCAATTATTATCAGTGGCGGATTTAACCAGTTTTTTTGTAAGATTATATTTAATACTGGCCTTCTATTGCTGTACTTTACAATGGTGTGATTTATTTTAATTAAAGTAAATATTATCAATTATTAGTCGACTCCCCGACTTATATGGGGCCATTCATTTATTACATAAAACTATTTTTCTGGTTATTGACCCCATCCCCTCCTATTATAAGAAAAAATAAGAATAGGTCGACCCCCTCCTAGCCTGTTTAATATTTATTACGTAAGAATCTAAAGGAAAAAAATTAATACACGTTTGTTTTTTCAAAGTTACAATATTTAGAAATGTTTATTTGTACTTCCAAAGGTACTAATAAATTGGATTTTTCGGTAGTGATAAACTTTGGTTTTAATAATTTATCTTTACCTTCATAATATTTTCAGTCCAGGGGCCGAAAACCTACTCGATCCGAGCGTACCTCGGCACTCGCGCTTTTTCAAAGTACAATTTTAACTTTTCGCATTGTTTGTGATCTTACGTAAGAACTATAAAAGCTCCCTCCCACCTCCTTGTAAGAAAAAATGAGACTTGTTCGACCCCCCAATTTAGTAAGATGTATATCACTAATTGTACTTGCACATAAATATTCTATTTATTCAATCAACTTTATAAGATGGGACTGATGATTGAGACAATAGAGGAGAGCTCATTGGCTGAGCTTTTTTAAAAAAGATTTAAATTAAAAGCATATTTATAAATTACTACGTCATGAATATTAGAGAGGGAGGCTTGGCATATATTATACTAGCTTTTACCCGCAACTTCGTTTGCGATATTGAGGTAGTTATATTAGCCTACAGTAAATCGTCTGTAGACATATTTAATAATTTTATGAGGTAGTCATATTAACTTTGCACCTTTGCACCCACCACCAGAATATCCTCCTGGGTGTTATACTTTAGATACAGTCCTTCAGCGTTATTCCTAAATTATTCGCGAGGTAATAGTCATTATTATGTCGTGACAGCGTATTTATTTTGCAATCCCCACTTCCTTTATTGGTGTTTATCAATTATCCAATATTCAAGAAAGTAAAAATGCTACTCATCAATCCTACCAACGTCAAATAACGGCATACTACGCAAATTATAAGTGTGGCCAACATCGTAATTAACAGTACTTATTAGAAATGCCAACAGATTTAACCAGTAACAACAATTAATGTTGTTTTAAGGGATCTATGATTTAACGACTCGCAAAGTTATCCTTGTCCAGAGCAGTAGAGATCGAGAGAAGATTCACCAAATTTTGTATACATATAGCCAAGAGCCTAAGAAAGGGTATAGTCTACTTTTTAATGCTAAAAAAAGGTTGTAAGGGGTTATTAGGGGGGATGAAAAGTTGTATGGATGAAGAGCTAGAAGCTTGAAACTTATTTTAGGCTGTTGATTCGATATAAATAAATATGAAATTCAAAGTTTGTAAAATAATTAGTCTAAATAATTAAAAAATGCTACCCAAAGACACTATTCCCCGCAGACGAAGTCGCGGGCAATGCTAGTTTTTAATAATATCGTACCTGATTATTCTCGATGCTGCCAACATAACTCGATATTTAGAGTATTATTCAAACATAAATAAATAATTTTGTATAATAACATATAAATATATTTTCAGGACAAAACCTATGTATACTGAAATTTCAAAAGTAATGTCATGTGTCAATTTTGATTTAATATAATTATCTTAATATTTCCTCCCAACCAGTTATCCTATACATAAAATTCTCGTGTCACAATGTTAGTTACCATACCCCTCCGAAACGGCTCAACCGATTTTTATGAAATTTTATATACATATTCAGTAGGTCTAAGAATCGGTCAACATCTATTTTTTATACCCCTAAGTGATAAGGGTGGCCCACGGTGGCAATACAACGTTTGTTGGGTCAGCTAGTATATATATAAAATTCTCGTGTCGCGGTTAGTTACCAAACTCCTCCGAAACGGCTCGACCGATTTTTATGAAATTTTATATACATATTCAGTAGGTCTAAGAAACGGTCAACATCTATTTTTTATACCCCTAAGTGATAAGGGAAGCCCACCCCAATTTTTTTAAATATATATTTTGTAAATATAATTACGAGTCTATAACCCGATGCGTCTTAAAAAACGGACGCCATGTTCAAAAGTTATCGTGTGACCGTGTCATTTTTTATTTTAATAATTATCTTCAAAGGCCTCTACGCGTTGGATACGGCTCCGCGTACGCCTTCCAAAGGTCCGGGTCAGTGTTGATGTTGACCTGTGATTGGAAAAGAGATACAATAATATAAAAATATATGTATGTCAACGTAAAATTGTCAACACTCTTAGATGACAATCTATCTCGTGATATTGCAAACAGTGGACAGATCGTGAACCGTAACGAACTGTTTACAATTTAACGAGTTAAATCTATGAAATGAAATCGTCGAATCGTGAACCAGGATGAATTTACCATAGAATTACAAAACTATTACAGTGGGCGTAATAATAATAAATATACTTTATTGTACACCAAATATTACAAAAAGAAAAGAAATCAAAAATTACATCACAAAGGAAATATATGTACAATAGGCGACCTTGTCGCTCAGATCGATCTCTTCCAGGCAACCTTGCGGTGGAGGAGTCATTTAATAAAAATAAAAAAACTGTAGGCGTACTCATTAAAAATAATAAGCAAATCAACTTCAACTTAAATATACATTCATAAACAGGTATATATATATACAATAAAACATACAAACATTTATTAGATAAATAACGTTTTAATCATAACTTTACCAAAAAAAAGGTACAAAAGCTTAGATCGATAAATAATATAATTTTATTGGTCTTTGAAATGGTCTTCCAACACATATGAGAACGGCTAAAAAGAGTTTTAGCCGTTCTCATATGAGTTGGAAGATAATTCCACAGGCATTGCTTTGACCATAAAAGAATTCGAAGCAAAACCGGAATTGTGTGATGAAGTTTTAAGCATGACATTATTGTCAGGGCATAATGAAAATAGTAAAAAATTAAAATGGGTAAAATATTGTCTTAAGGATTTCTGTGACGTCTCCGGGCTTGGGGAAGGGTAGACCCTTCGCCCTTGTACAACACAATGGGAAAACATATAATCGTCTCCGCAGCTTCGTGGCCTCAGCCGCCACGACTCCCACGTGTTACTCATCGTATTACAGCGGGCGGGGGCTTCCCTTCCCCGAGCCTCCGCTAATTATATACACTCTAGGGGTAGAACAGACAAGTATTGTGTGAAGGTTGGGATGAATAAAATTCTTTTGTTTGTCCATTCTAATTTTTTAACCATTTTTTTAATGCCCACTGTAGTTGTATTGTAACTCTATGGTAAATTATTCAGTTTCACTTTCATAGATTTTATTGATTACCTTGTATGTAATAAATACATACTTTATATGACAATTCTTGAAGTACATTTATTTTATTTGACTGACACCGACAGCCGAGTGTGTAAGACCGAGCAACCGGGGACCGCCTTCGGACAGCAGGTTCACTTTTCAATATCGTATTGACAATTTCACGGTGATAGTGTCTTTGGGTAGCATTTCTAATAATTTTACAAATAAGACACATACGAATAAATACTTCGCTCTAACAAAAATGACGATAATTCCATACAATTTTTCGTCCCCCCTTTCAATCTCTTACAACCCTTTTTTTGCATTAAAAAGTAGCCTTTCTCAGGCTATAGACTGTATACCAAATTTCATTTAAATCGGTTCAGTAGTTTTGGCGTGAAAGCGCGACAGGCAGACAGACAGAGTAATAATCGAATTTATAATATGAAATAAGGATTAGTTCTAGTAATATATTAATATTAATTTTCAATTTCTGAAATTGAAAATAATGTGAACGGCCTGCCAGTGGCGTAACTATATCGTTTGAGGCCCCTGGCAAATTCATCGGATGGGGCCCCCTATCTAACAATACTAAGAAGCTCCTCCAATGACAAAGATTTTTTTGTTAGGGAAAACGACGTAACTCTTATAGGATTACTTCGTTTTCCGTTTATCTGTATGTCTATCACGACACTCTCGGATTTGGGAGCCCATTCCGGCTGGGAGCCCCTGGCCTTAATGCCACCTTATAATTAAGTCATTGCGGCCTGCTACTTTTTGTCCCGACAAACAGTCCCGTTATTCAGTTGTCAATCCCGTTGTCCCGAGAGAAAGCTTCGGGACATAAAACTGTCCCGTTTTAAGAAATCGCGCGAAAATTACCGTATAGCCGGCAATAAGACCGATCCCTATTGCATAGTATTTTTTTTAGAAAATACTAAGGATATCTTTCATCAGTTCATCTCATAACTTCACTTACTATATAGAAGATTACGAATTTATGATTGTTGTTTGTTTCTTTTTTTTTTTGGTGACACTATCGTCGACACTATGACTTGGGAAATTGTTTTGATTGATTTGTCTTTTCACCCGTGGATGTCTGAAAAACTCCCACCCCGTTCTCCATGTCCTGTTTTGAGTAAAAAATAAAATGGTCACTTTATCTATGACCTAACAGTTGGACTACTGTTGCTTACTTGTTTCTGAAATTCTCTTACACGCTTCTTTTCTGTAGGAGATTTATAAGAAAAATACATTTACTGCGCCCGCGTTTCCACCCGATATATTTAGGAAAATTCATACTATATCATTATAAATTGTAGCCTATGTGCTATTCTGATGTGTAAGCTATATTATAGTAAAGTTTTCATCAAAATCCATTCACTAGTTTTTGCGTGAAATAGTAACAAACATACCATACATGCATACGTCCATTCATCCATCCAAATATACATACACCTATACATCTATTCTTACAAACTTTCGCGTGTATAATATTAGTAGGACTGTTTTTACCCGACTTCGGCGAAGTCAAAAGGAAGGGTAATGATTTAGTGTCAATAATAAAAAATAATAAGGCTTGGAAAAACTGAAAATTTCTCTTTTCTGTAGGATATTTATAAGAAAGAAATTTACTATACAAACAAATTCCTTGAAAGGTGAGGTTTGTTGCATCAATTAACTTTGAATGTTAAAAAATTCCACTGATACTCAATTTTCATGAATAGCCAATTGTACGTAATTGTATATCACAGTATATGCTTATTTAAATCAAGGAGTTATGGCATCATGTTCAAGGCTGAGGCAATTTATGTATTTGTTTGCGTTACGCTGCTGATTTATTGGAACTGGAACAAATGAACTTTAACATGTTTCAAGAAAAATATTCATAGATTTCTAATAGATGTAATTAATATAAGGAATTGTTTCTTAGAAGTTTGTATTTTCCTTATTTTAAAGTTGATGGAGTATGAATTTTTAATTTAGATATTAATATGATCTTCAATTCGAAGGGTTCCGTACCAATATTTGGCAAAAAATCACGTATGTTGTATAGGAGCCCCCTTAAATATTTATTTTATTCTGTTTATATTTGTTGTTATAGAGGTAACAGAAATACATCATTTGTGAAGATTTCAACTGTCTAGCTATCACGGTTCATGAGATACAGCTTGGTGACAGTCAGATGGATGGACGGACAGCGGAGTCTATGGGGTCCCGTTTTTACCCTTTGGGTACGGAATGAAACGAGCTCAAACTATGTATATGATCAGCTCCATGTCATTATAACGTTAAATGGTCACTTAAATGAAAAGCTCGTCAATACTAATAGATTTAATCCTACCCTCACAATTTTTTTTTAGATTTTCAATGGATAATAGGAAGAAACTTAAAAAACGTTAAGGAAATTACTTTATTATAGTTTAACAATAAAAAGCTTTGTTTTTATATCTATTACCCTGAAGATTTACCTCGAATCAGCGATGCGCTCTAATACACCTTTTTAGGCGTTTTTAAATAGAAAAAAAAGCCTACCTGGTGAAGAACAACTTGCACAATACTAAACATTGTTCGGTAAATTGTAAAACAATACGATGAACGTTACAAAGTCTTACCTGCTAATGCCATAAATGTTATTTATATAACTCGAAAAACAATAACGAGAAGGAGGAGGGAGATATACCCCATATTGAACAACACTACAAGAGGTATGATATTGAATGGACTATTGGGTAAACGAAACGTAGATACTGCTACTGAACCGATAAATAATTGAACATTATGATCTCTTAAAATTACGACAGGAATTCAGTTCCTTGGACTTGTGACTAAGATGTAGGTTTGTAACGATTTTTAATAGAATTCCAACACCAGTGAAACTTCCTTTATTACACATTGCAGTCATATTAAATATTCCGTGGCCGATTGTCAGTCGACTGCCAACGCTTAACGGTGTGATCGTAATGGATCTGATAGAAGTGATAGCTATTTATGAAGGTTTAAAAAAAGAAAGAAAGCGTAAACTTTAAGTTCATCCCATAAATTCTCTTCGATTAACAACAATTTCACACCTCGTATAAACTACTAAGACAGTATCCAGCTGCTTGCCATTCTATCCGGCTTTTCTCGAGAATTCCAAAGGCAAACTAGTTTGTATAGGGTGTCTCAGTGTTATTTTTTTTTTTCAAGGGGAAACTCTGATATTTGCCAGCTGTAACATAATGTGTTTATTCCGATTATTAAAAATGAAGCGCTTTACGAAAGAACAACGCGTTATATTGTTGAAAACTTATTACAAAAAATTTGGAAAGTTATGCTGAGATCGTTCGTAAACTTCGAAGAAATTTCAGTCAAGAAAGTGCACCTAATGTGTCAACCATTCGAAGAGTGGTCAAAAATTTTGAAGAAACTGCGTCAGTATGGACAGTAATACTCCTGTGCGTACCAGTAGGTCTCTGCGATGCGATTTAACGCCGTGCGATGTTTTTTTTTGGGGTTTTCTGATATCTCAGGTTTATGGAAATAAACCCGAAACAATTCCTGTGAGATCCAATTTCAAAGACACGTTGTCTTTGAAAAAGTCATGAAAAATTTTATGACAAGAGTAATGGCCTGTCATCAGAGCCGTGGGGGCCATTTGACGGTTTTTTTATTCCATATTTAATCGGAACATGTCTTCTTTACAATCTAATAAAAAAACCAGAACACTCTCAAAAAATATGCGTTTAAATTTTAAAATGAAAAAGTGCACTTTTAGTGAGACACCCTTTACTTCTAAAATAAATCTCTCTGTGTCAAACATTTTGTACGGACGCTGACTTTCCGCCGAATAAGTCGCGTTGCATTTTAAACCTGGAATCCGACGACGCCGATCTTTCGTCGATGGAATATCAACGCGCGGAAAACGGAACAGACGCAAGGGGCGAGAGGTCTGCAGACAGAGTGACCGATCCTCCGCGTAGTGTGCCCGATATACAGATCACCCCCAATAGATACCGTATGTTGAATATTTTGTTCCGTTTCAAAATCACCATAGTTGGCGGAACGTTGTGCGAGGGACGGCTAGTGCAGTATGATTGGCTATTTCAAGCTCACCCGATTGTCGTAGTGATGGGACAAGGATATTTAATTGTCGATATAAATTAATACTAATGTTCGCTAAGTAAACTATGTGACTACAGCTTTCTAGCTCCTTTTTTATTTGTCATAACAGAAATGTTCAATAATAAAGGATTCAAAATCAAACCACAACTCTTTCTTTTCTTTTCGTCTCTCACGAGGATTTCGAAAATATCGATACTATTCGATAAAGGTTAAACTTTCACAAGGCTAATTAGTTTGGAAAACAAAGACAAATATAGCATAAACGCAAATGAGTGAAAGAGACTTTTCAAAAAGACATTAACGAGTGTAGGTAATGATTTACTTCTAAGAATCCATTATAACTTGAGCTCTGCATGGATACATGTTTTATAATTTCTTAACTTACCTGTGAAAAAAGTACCATCTTTTTTATAACTTGAGCTCCTTGAAGTTTTCCCACACCATTTAACAGCACAGCTAGTCATTTTTGTTAATTTGTTGTAAATAAAAACGATTTATTTCTATTTGTGAAACACGGAAACATATACGTCGTCACGGGTCTAATGTCTGGTTGACACTAATTAGTAATTTGTGGGCGTGACGTTTTTATAAGTGCAAATACACATATGTGTGGTGAATACTTGTCGCCAATGCGGAATCTATTGGGGGTGATCTGTGACCAGATATCAATCATTTATATGCAATTAAATGTAGGTTCGTTCCGCTACGGACGTTCGGCGATGGAATATCCGTCAGGTGTAGCGCTAGCCTAGGGCACCAACAATTGGGTCTTTAGAGACGGCCTAAAGCAGTAACTGCTTGTTAAACAACCTGCGTGCTAATAAAACCTAAGACTGACCTAAAAATGTTAACTTTTGGGACTACTTGTATAATTTTAAGACTTTAGTCAATCATTAAAAAAAAGTTAGGGTAGCTGGTAAATTTTAAACTTCCCAAATTTTGTAGTCTATTTCTAAAAAAAATATACACACAGTAAGAATCGAATTAACGCACGAAGGGTTCCGTACCAATATTTGGCAAAACTTGTTTTTGAGGTAGCATGACCCACTTTTTTATTATAATGATTTATTTTATTTTAATTTCATTCTTTAACAATAAAGTGCAAAAAAATAACGTTTGTTGTATCTGGTGCCCCCCTTAAATACATATTTATTTTGTTCTGTTTTTAATATTTGTTGTTATCGGGGCAACAGAAATAAATGATTTGTGAAAATTTCAGCTGTCTAGCTATCACGGTTCATGCGATACAGCCTGGTGACAGACAGACGGACGGACAGCGGAGTCTCTAATAGGGTCTCATTTTTACCCTTTGGGTACGGAACCCTAAAATTCCCCATCCGTCTGATGAAATCGGAAACGAATATGAATGGACATCAAATTCCTCACCGAAGACTTGTTCTCAGTTTAGTTCCGCGCGATCTCGCGCCAAGACCGCGTGTGTTGTGAACTTGTGCGTGTTATAAATTTGGATTTTACTGAAACTTACTTTTTTTTAATTTAAAAAATGGCGTGTCCTATGAGGTAAGATTATTTTTATTTAAAATAAATTATAAAATTCCATTTGAGAAATATAAATATTAAAAATATTACGTATTAGACACGTTGAAAATTCAATATATAAATAAGTAGAAAAATATTACTGAATTATACATTGTCTTCGCTTCGCTAAGGTATGTGAAAACTACAGATAAAAATATCAAAATCGGACAAGCGTTTTTCTTAGTAACGTTTATCTACATAGCTGCTTGCAGTGATAGCCCAGTGGTTAAGATATCGGTGTCTTACTTGGAAGGTCCGGGTTTGATCCCCCACACAGGCACCCACCTCTGACTTTTCTGAGTTGTGTTTTAAGCAATTAAATATCACTTGCTTTAACGGTGAAGGATAACATCGTGTGGAAACCTGCACTCCTGAGAGTTCCCTAAAAGTTCTCAAAGGTGTGTGAAGTCTGCCAACCCGCATTGGGCCTGTGCAGCGTGGATTGTGATGATGATGATGATTACATAGCTGCTTTATACTTAAGATTAATCGCAATAGAATCGTTTGCTAATGCGTAGAACAAATATTTTTGTTTATAAAGAAGATATTTTTATGTTAATATTTATATAGAGGGTAAGTACGCTAAAATTAATGTATGAAAACTTAAAAGTCAACACTAACTTTATTTTAAGTTTTTATCTTATTTTGTCATTTTGACTTAACTTGTGGTGTTTATTACCAAACTCCTCCGAAACGGCTCGACCGATTTTTATAAAATTTTGTGTGCATATCGGGTAGATCTGAGAATAGGTCAACATCTATTTTTTAAACCCCTAAGTGATAAAGGTGACACACCCCAAATTTTTTTAAATTTATAAAACAGCTAGTGGCGAACTCCCATACAAACTTTCATCCTCTATTGCTATAATATTAACATAATTTATATATGGCTAATTACCAAAGATTCAAGCCTGTATGTTCTATTATTGCCAAATCTATCTTCGTACCAAGTTTCATCAAAATCGGCTTAGTGGTTTAAACCTGAAAGCCCAACAGACAGATTATAAGTAGCCGATATGCTCATTAAGATAAATACTAGTTACTAGCTGTGTCCCGCGGTTACACCCGCTATATTTTGGATAATTCACACTATATCATTATAACTTATAGCCTATGTATTATTCTGATGTGTAAGCTATATTATTCTAAAGTTTCATCAAAATCCATTCAGTAGTTTTTGCGTGAAAGAGTACCAAACATCCATACATTCTTACAAACTTTCGCGTTTATAATATTAGAAGGATTGTAAACTAACAAGATATTCAGTTTTTATGTAACCGATATTGAAATATAATCAGATTATCATGGTCAGTTTGAGCATAAAATTGCACACGGACGCCATTTTAATGAATTAATAAGTTACAATAAGAAAAAAGCAATCTAGCATGTCTGGTATCTTGATACGACGCCATTACGGCGTGAATTTTGCTTTTTTTTGCATTTGTAATTACCTGCACTTGGTGTATATAAATCAGAACAGGATTTTCTTTAAAAAGTAAAAGCTAGAAGAGTTTTGTTTGTTTGCTTGAACGCGCTAATCTCATAAACTACTGGTCTGATTTGAAAAATTCTTTCAGTGTTAGATAGCCCATTTATCGAGGAAGGCTATAGGCTATATATCATCACGCTAAGACCAATAGGAGCTGAGCACAACGTGGAAGAAGTCGCGCGGTTCGACTAGTTTTATTATATAAAGATTTACTGTCACTAAATGTTTCTTTTTATTTTAAGAAATTTCTCGTAACATATAATCCCAACTATAATAATAACTCCGTGTGTCTGTTACGCTTTCACGCTTCAACCACTGAACCGATTTTGATGCAAATTTGGTACAGAGATTGACGAGAGCTTTTGACACGACACAAGATATTCATTTTATCGCAAAAAAAGCTTAAATTGGTTGAAATGGGTGATGAAGTGTATGTAGAGCTGTGTAACTTAGTCATATATACATTATAGCAACATAGCGTTTTAGATAAGGGATGAAAGTTTGTATGAGAGTTCTTTATATGTATAATTATTTTGAAATTTAAAAAGTAAAATGTAACCCAAATACACATGGTAAATTGCACATGAGAGAAGCCTGGGCGATGCGTGATTCATAAAAACTGATATCTAATATCATTTAGATAACTTAAATTAATGGTACACAGATATTTCGTAAGAAAAACACCAGCACTTTCACACATAACCACTTTAATAGCACTTATTACATCAAAAATCAAAGAAATACTGCACTCTGTCATCTTGCATCATCTTTTTATATCCTACCTTAGCCTAAAAAAAATTACGGAAACAGTATCAATGCTGACAATTCATCACTAATATGATCTACCTCATAGACAATTAATTTCCTGTAAGGTAAACAATTTATCATATACCATAGATAATATTCAAGCATTGTACCGACATATAACAACCATTTATATAAAATTAAAACGGAACGCTAACAATTGTTTATTAATTCATTATATTAGTGTCTAGCTGACCCGACAAACGTCGTCCTGTCTTAACTATGAATATTGGGCAAAGGACTGACAGTTATGTCAAACTAAGTAAGTTTTCTTAAATTTTCTAATTTTCCGCGCAACTTTCTTAATTTTTTCTTACATAAGACCCTTCTCCTGACAATAATAAACACAACAAAAAAGAAATTAACTAAATCAGTCCAGCCGTTCAGGCGTGATGCCGTGACCAAAGGAAATAGGGATTCATTTTTATATATAAGAAGACTAGTTGACCCGACAGACGTTGTCCAGTCTTAACAATGAATATTGAATTTGAATTGGCTGTAAAAACTTTCATTTGAAAAGTCAATATAGCCGTTAAGTTTTTTTTAATTTTCTAATTTTTCGCGCAACTTTTTTTATTTTTCATCCATAATTATTTAATTGACAATAACAAACACAACAAAAAAAGAATTAGCGAATTATTACCAAAACGTTTAGTACTAAATATTAGTAACACCGTTTATAAATTAATGCAGTGATGGCCCAGTGGTTGTGATTTCAAATCTTACTCGGGAGGTCCGAGGTTCGATCCTGGGCACACACCACTGACTCTGAATTATGTGTTTTTAAACAATTAAATATCACTTGCTTTAACGGTGAAGGAAAACATCGTGAGGAAACCTGCACTCCTGAGAGTTACCAAAAAGTTCTCAAAGGTGTGTGAAGTCTGCCAACCCGCACTGGGCCAGCGTGGTGGACTATGGCCTAATACCCTCCTCATTCTGAGGAGGAGACCCGGCTCAGCAGTGGGCCATTGAAGGGTCGTGATGATGATTATAAAATAATGTTCGCGGGTAGTTCCTTTTATATTATTTCAAGTATACCGTTTAGACAACATATAACCTTTAATACGATAGATTAGAATCAGTCTTTCTGGTGTCGTCGCGCAGTGTACATGGAAGTTAGTATTATAGTGTCGTGGTTAAGGTCACCCTTGTTGAGGTCCACGTAAGGTAACTTTATTGTCTGTTGTTCGGGCAGCGAAGAGGAGGGTTGTAATTATATAAAAGGCCTTTAACCCTACACCTTGATCGCAAGACTAAGGCGCTGCGAGGCTTGCATGTGTAGGTATATGTAATGCTATACAGTAATGGGTAACACTTCTCGTCGATATTTATGTTAATTAAAATAAAAAGACATTGCTATAGCTAGAACCTAAGCCTGTTAAGTTAGAACTTCAAGTAACTACATTATAATCATATCGATGAATAATTAGAAACTTCAATAGGATTGATTTTTGGTCTGTCGTTAAAAATGACAGGTGAATGTAAATTTCAGTACAATTTTTTATCACGAACTCATAGCTAATGCGACCATATGTCCCATTTCGAACAGGACAGTCCTGTTATGATGCTTCGAAACTAAATGAACCTGATCAACGAAAAGGAAGGCTAGAAGTTTTTTTTTCTTTTTATAATCTCACTATCAAAGTACTGTTTTGTTAAGGTTTCGTTCCTTAAAATGATAATCGAAACCCTTATAGTATAACGTCGTTGGGCGTCTGCCTGTCTGTATGTTGATAGACAGACAGATGGACCCTTTTTCGCAGGAACGTGTGAATGTATGAAAAAAATAGGGGCTGCAAACTAAACTAAAAAAACTAAGTTAACGTAATCAATAGATAAAACCGCATATATTGATAGTTTATTGGCGCACAGGAATCAAAATGCTTGAGATGTTTCCTAGTGACTGAGAAACATGAATTTTAGCCTTTATCTAGGTCTTATAGCACAAATCTAGGGAAGCTAACCTACATTTATTACGCAAGACGATTTAGATGGGGGGTTGACCATGTCTTATTTTTTTCTTATAAGGGGGTGGGAGGGAGTCTCGATAGTTCTTATGTAAGATCACAAAAATGCGAAAAGTTAAAATTATATATTGAAAAAGAAAAAATCGAGGTTCGCTCGGATCGATTGGGTTTTGAGCACTTGGACAGAAAATCTTATGAATAATAAAAAATTTATCACTACCAAATAATAAAATTATTAGTACCTTTGTAAGCAAAAATAAACATAAAAAAAAAACAATCATGTATGAATTTTTTTCCTTCAGATTCTTACGTATTAAATATCAAACAGGGAGGTCGGAGTCGGCCTATTATTCTTTTCTTATAATAGGGGGAGAGAGGGTCAAAAACTTAACAAGCGAAAATAGTCTTACGTTATAAATGAATGGCCCCTAAATGGTCTATCCAACACTAAAAGGTTTTTTAAATTTGAACCATCAAATAGTTCCAGTGTTTAGCGCGCTCAACAAAACAAACAAACTGTTCAGCTCTATTTGGACATCCGAAAGACCGGATGTCCCGTTTTGAGTAAGAAATAAAATGGTTACTCTATCCATGCAATAAGTTTTTAAAGAAACTGATTGCTTAACCTGTCGTGTAGTTGAAAAACTGGTCTAACCCAACAATCAGCAAGTACATGATAATTTCATACTGTGGCATTGACCCGTCATACGTTCAATTACTCCTTTTAAAATCATTACTACTTTTTTTGATAGTAAAGAAAAACCGGCTAAGTACGAGTTGGACTCGAGCACGACGGGTTCCGTAGGGCAATAAGCAGGGAATAAAATGTTCAAGGCGCCACTGCCAATTTTTGTTTGCAAAAAAAAACCTTTATTCTTCAAAATATTTTTCTTAAACCTACTTATTATGAGTATGACAAACTCCAATACAAAACAATCATCAATTTCAACCCCTTCAAATATTCTGAAGGATTCGAAATAGAGGCTATGTCTTTTTTGCAAGCTTAGAGTTAAGGGTTAGACCTATCTCTGTACCAAATTTCATCAAAATAGATTCAGTGATTTAAGCATGAAAGCGTAACAGAGAATTTCAACTATCCTATTTTTCCCAGGTCCGTAATAGATGAGTCTACAGGACAAGATGGCAGCTGTCTAGGCAACGAAGCGGGAATGCTCTACGGAGAATACCTGATGCTGGACAAACTACTGGATGCTCAAAGAATGCTCAGCGCTGAGTCTTCAAAACCTGTACACGATGAGCATCTGTTTATTATTACTCATCAAGGTGAGAATAGAAATAGTTAAACTTAAAACTGTTTACCTTATTTCGTACAGCCGATGCATCTTTTAATTAGTCATCTTATAAGAAAAGAGGGGGTATTTTTTGCATTAAGATTCTTGTAAATACAATAAAAACTAATTATTGAGATTTTAAAACATTGTGACAAGTGGAAAAACGTAAAGATATTTAAGGTTTGTTACTGTCGCGCCGCGCCGATCCTCCGCTGCACTCTGCCACTCCCTACGCGTGCTTTCGGTACGTAATTGACTTTCTGATTAGACTCCCTGTAACCTGAAAACAATTAAAATATTTTACTATGAGCCATATATTTTTCATAACCAAATATCAGCTGGCCGTTTATTTCCAAGCTCTTTAATCAAACTGTCGATATTTCGGTAAAGAGTATTATAGATCATGGGTTAAAAAGCAGAAAAGCTCTTCAAACCTGCCCCTGAGTCTAAAGGCCCAAGCACAGTTTGGCTTTAAAGTGCATGTTGATACTATCTATGGGATTCATGAATCAGAAATTAGTGTGAAATCTATGTCAGACATACTTCGCTATGTTAATTACGTTTACTATCTTACTAATATTATAAATGTGAAAGTTTGTATGTTTGTTACTCAATGACGTAAAAACGGCTAAATGGATTTAATTGAAATTTGGCGCACAGATACTTTATAAAACAAATTTATTTAATCTATTTTTTATCCTGAAAAACTTTAGAGTTCCTGCGGGATAAAAGTAAAATTAGTCTTTTGTTAAATTGATATTAGTTGCGTGATGAAGTTGCTTCCGCTGTCTTTTCGCTTAGATCTTTATAACTAAGCAGCGGATTTTAATGCGGTTTTTTTAAATAGATAGAGTGATTCAAGAGAAAGGTTTCTATGTATAATACATATACAATATAGTAGAGAAACACTGATAATTTTAGAGGTTTCTAATTTGATGTCGTAAATAAACACATTTTTTGCGCTTACATTGCAAACGCTGGCTGAACCCTACGAGATAGATCAAAATAATGTACTACAGTATTGTACACCTTAAAAAGGTCTACAAAAAAGTCCGCGATGGTATTTGTCTATCTCTTAGGGATAACTCACAATAACCATTTTTTATCCCTAACTTTTTACGTGAAATAATGGCTTATTTAGGAAGCTATTTTAATCAATACAGCATTAATCCGTATCCAATTAAGTACCTTAAATATATTGTGCATTTAATTTAGATCAATATGGCCCTTTACAGCGTGAAATTTGAATTAATATTTTGGAAGATATTACAGATCAAATGCAGGGACATAGCGGTTACGGCTAAGTACACGTGTTAAATTGCACCCGAGCGAAGCCGGGACGGGTCAACTAGTAAAAAATAATTTCAGAAATAATCCTACAACCGGTTGATTTGCGTCATTTGTGTGGCATTATCCAAAACCTGTATATTTTTTATATATTCAAGCTATTTGGGATTATTGATCTTATTAGCATTAGCAACATTGTCGATAATTATAATTGGCTCGTGTCCTCACTGTCGTGTAGCTCTCTAAAGATAAGCGGTAGTTTGACAAGTGATTCATAGTAGCATTGTTAAGTGACGTAATAGTTTATAACTTAAACATTAGTTTGAGCTTCGCGAACGGCGACAGCGTGTCAATGGCCGTTGCCTCTATGAAAATTATCGCTTCAATAAAAATGAGTGATTACTAATAATAAAAAAAATTTTTTTTTTAAACAATTTTTGACGCGTTAACCCCAATTTAAAGGAGAGTTATCCCCTTAAAGGGACAGGTTAGAATACAATTCCCCTCTGCTGCTGGGAGAGCATCTTGTAAGAGGCGAGTAACCGCATGTGGGCTAGAATACTTACTTCTCCCCCTTCCATCCCATTAATGGTGCGGTTCTAGTGAACTCTGGGTTCTCTTTCCTTATCCGGGTCCACTGTAACCGTAGCATTCTACTCGTGATTCCTCTTCCTTACTGTATCTTCAAGGGGGCAACGCATAGGCAAACCAAGAGGGTATCTATTGTTGATGTCCACGGGCGACGGTGGCCAATTACCATCACGTGGGCCGTGAGCTCGTTTCCCCCTTAACTGCCATAAAAAAAAATAGACTAGAGTAGATATATGTTTATGTATATACTAGCTGATTGGCATATAAATTCTTCTAGTGGGCCACCCTTATCACCTAGGGGTATAAAATATAGCCTACGACCTGTTAAATATACACAAAAAGTTTACAAGTATATGTAGACAATATATAACTTTCTTCTTTTTCTTCTATCTTTTGATATAGCACAGTACATATTAAAGTAGTGAGACTAATAGTGTAGTGTTCTTTGGTAGCGTGGTCTAGAGTTAACGGTTATAAAAGACGTCTTTAAACCTGCTACTGGGTCTCAAGCCCCAGGCACTGCTTCCATCTAGATTATATGTTAATATTGTCGTTTGAGTGTTGCTGCTATTTTTATTTTTTTTTAATATTTATTATTGTTATTTTTCAGCATACGAGTTGTGGTTCAAGCAGATTATCTTCGAAATTGATTCCGTGAGGTCATTGCTGGACGTCGAAGGTCTGGATGAGGGTCATACTATGGAAATACTCAAAAGAATGAACAGAGTCGTCTTAATATTAAAGGTAAGGTTCTTAAGGATAATTAAGGATAAGGACATTACAAAAAAATTAAAAAGTAAAAATATCAATTGAAAGTAGTTTTAACTTAATAAACTAGTCGAGCTTCGTTCGCGTGTTGCTCCGCTCCTATGGGTCGTAGCGAGATGTTAAATAGCCTAAGTTACTCCTTGTTACATCAGCTATCTGCCAGTGAAAGTTGCGTTAAAATCGGTCTTGTCATTTCAGAGATTAGCCGGAACAAACAGACAGATAAAAATTGTAAAAAATGTTTCCATGTGCACTTAGTAAAAAGCGGTTATTTTAATATTACAAACAGACACCAATTATATTTATTTGTATGGATCTGTATGTTATGCTTTCACGCTTAAACTGGTAAACCGATTTTGATAAAATATGGTATAGAGATTGATTAGACTCTCTAGAGCATGGGAAAGCACAAAGGCTATGTTTTATCGTGTAATAAAGCCTGTAGCTTAAGGGGTTAAAATAGGGGATGAAATGAATGTCGCAATGTATGGTCGGGTAGTTTTATATAATAAAATCGTGTTGTTGTTTGACAACTTCTAATTCATAAAAAATGTTATTGTAGTTGTATGACGCAGTAAACTTATTATTATTAATAATGATAAACTATTTCATTGATTAAAATATTGTTTACATATTAATTACTAAGAATTAGTAGATTGTACGTAAACAATATTTTTCAAGATCTTCTATATATTTTACTTCTATATATATAAAACAAAGTCGGGTTTTCATGGGTTTTTGTATTTGTCTCCGTCCTGAAAACATTGGAAAATTGATGAAAAAATAAAATAAAATAAAAAAACATTTTCCCATACAAAATGTTGGTGAGTTTCGTAACTCAATCTTTTAATGTTCATCCCGTCGATACGGTAAACTCTCCCCTTAAATTAAACGAACGTATTTAATTGAAGTTTTCGAGTCGACAATATTTATCCACAATTTTCGGATAATGGCGTATTTTAGATTTTAAAAAATGTAGAATAATGTGAGTAATGAAAAAGGATTGACATATATATTGGTTGTCAACACTTCAGCTAATCTAATACATTTTTTCAAAACAACTTTACAAAACTTTAGAAAGCAGTGTGCTTATGTCAGGCTCTCGGGTGAAAATCTTTAGATTACGGATTGAATATGAAATACAAATTCTAATTTCTGTATATTTTAATCTATAATCAAACGATTCACGAACTCCTATACAAAATGTCATCCTCCATTTCAACGCGTTCAAGCCTTTTTTCAGGATAAAAGGTAGCCTATGTAATCTCCTTAACTCTCCTCTATCTGTGTACCAAACTACATCAAAATGGGTCAAGCAGTTATTGAGTTATAAATGGTACAACTTTTATTTATGTATATTCAATATACACGTAACGATGGTACTAAAATACAAGTGTCGTGACGCTATAGATTTAAAGATTTGATATTTTCCACAACTTTTCATCCCCCCCTTTCAGCCCCTTACAACCGTTTATTCGCATTAAAAGGTAGCCTATGTCCTTTCTCAGGCTCCAGGCTATCTGTATGCCAAATTTCATTTAAATCGTTTCAGTAGTTTTAGTTTGAAAGAGCGACAGACAGACAGAGTTATTTTCGCATTTATAATCTATACTAATATTATAAAGAGGAAAGATTTGTATTTTTGTATTTTTGGATTTTTGTATTTTTGTATTTTTGTATGTAACGAATAAACATAAAAACTACTGGACCGATTTCAAAAATTCTTTCACTATTAGAAAGCTACATTTTCCCTGAGTAACATAGGCTATATTTATTACGGGAAAAAATTAGGGATCCTCAGAAATTATTACTAAAACCAAGGCAAGGTGCAAAAAAATTAGCCATAAAATGTCTTTCATCGCATGCGCTGCGAAAAGTATTGATGATAGAACAAAAAAATGTTCTACAATATTATAGAACGTATCAATATCTACAAAAAACTCCGCGAGACCATATGTCCAACTACTTTAGTTATGTCACTATAACTACTTTTTTACATTTTAAAAGTTGATAAAAAAGCCTATCAAAATCAGACCATGTTTTCCATACCTTTGTATTAATCCTTATCCAAATAAATTATTTCGTATTCAAGACTGTTTCAATACCTGTAAATTACTTTTTGAATTATTAAAATCGGACTTTCCATTCAAAAGATATTACGAAATTAAAAATATCAATATAAACAAAAAATACACGTCGACGCGACGAGTATAGCGACGCAGCGCAGCGAGTAACGCGGCATGAGAGGGGCCACCGAAATGCGGGAGAGCCAAAATGTTTTTTAAAAAATATTCCACCCGTGCGAAGCCGGGATGGGCCGCTAGTATTATATATAATCAATGGCTTTCAAGTCTGGATTGCCGCCACGTCTGTCGTATTTTTTGTATGCTTATATAACAGGTTTTTATTAATGTATTAGATACTAAACACGTGTCATTTGTATTTATAATTTAGTAACATATTATTCTATCTTCCTGCCAAAAAGGCTGGAACTTTTTTGATGAAATTTTTTGTATGTCCATTTTGTAAAACAGGTCGCTTATATAGTAAATCATGAGGTTATACGAACAGGTTATTCTACTTAGTTATTAAGACGTTTCTTAATATTTATTTAATTAGACGTGAGCTGAAGGCGAGGTTTTGTTCTAAAGGGAAAAACGTCCATTTTATCGAATCATCCAAGTATGATTTTTTTCATGATTTTATATAATACTAGATAACTCGGCAAACGTTGTTTTGACGTAGAAATTTTAAAAAATTGTGGTGGGCCGCCCTTATTACTTTGGGGGATGAAAAATAGATAGTAACCGATCTCAGACCTACTGAATATGCATATAAAATTTCATAAAAATCGGTCGAGCCTTTTCAGAGGAGTTTGGTAACAAACACCGCGACACGAAAATTTATATATTAGATTTGATTAGACCGATGTCAATGGGGAATTAAAAGTTTGTATTTCGCAACAACGAGTGCGTAATGGAATTTTTCATTCAAGCAAAAAATATTTGTTCAATTCAAATACGGAAATTATTCATCTATAAGCATTACTCATTTCTACGACGTTAAAATTGCCACGTTGAACTCAAACAACTACATATTTACATCCATATTGTTTTGGTATATTACGCATAGGCCCGATAGTGCCGTGACATCTGACCCAGTACATCACTTTTTACCGATAAACTGCTCCGAACTAGTGACGTTCTGTTGTACTTGATTACTGATGATGAAATTATAATGATCAATGGCGTTTTAATTTTTTATAATTTGTTAGATGCCTATTTAATTATATTTTTATACCTTCGTGTATGAACATGATTAGTTAATTTTGTTTTACGTCCATGTGAGAGACGTAGTCTAGTGTGGTGACCCCACACTAGACTATAAAACCTTTTCATCCCATCTATTCGAAAAGGACGACTTGGTTCGCCTTTAAGTACACCCAAAGGTGGTGTTTTCTATAAAAAAAACTTTTAGCGGACAGTAATGAGTTTTAAATCCTCTTTATAAGTGAATTTATTTTTGAATTTGGAACATCGTAGTGTTCAGCGCCAAAGAAATCGAACGCAAATATTGTTTGAATAAAGACTGGCTGGTACGACGGCCCATAGTCGCGGCGGATATTTTTTCCCAAAATGAGCCAGATTCGGACATTATTTCAAATACTAGAGACTATTATCTACTATTGTGTATTAATAAATAATTTGTTTAAATTTTTTTACACTCATTTAGCCCAACTTCGCGGATTCAATTTACAACTCAAAACATATCAATTTCTGTGTTGCCATGTAAAAATATTTAGGCAGGAACTATCAATTTTTAAAACCGCCTATATAGCTACTTAATTAATTATAAACTAATTTTATCTCCTTTATATCAAAAAAATACCCTAACTGTTCTTTCCTTTGCATACAAACTAAACAAACGAAAATGCGATTTAATATACTACTTACGCCATCTATTGACGGACAGGTGGTATGTCTGTCTGAACCGATTGTGACCAAATATAATAAAGAGATTAAGTGGAGCTTGAGCAAGGACATAGACTATGTTTTATCGCGAAGTAAACGAATGAGTGTGCTCGTATGCCATCTATCTCGGTGGGGATGAAATACATGTCGAGCTGTGTGGCCGTTATGTGTTTGAGAATGTCATATATTAATTAAAATGTAAAAATGTTTTGTTTTCTTTTAATTCCAGCTCCTAGTAGACCAAGTAATGATCTTAGAAACGATGACACCACTAGATTTTATGGACTTCAGGCATTATTTGCGACCAGCGTCTGGTTTCCAGAGTTTACAATTCCGGCTGTTGGAAAACAAGGTATATCTAAATATTGTATAAGCATCCTGTAACTTATCATGTTGGTAGGATTGATATGAGTAGCATTTATACTTTCTTGAATGTTAGACAACTGATAAATATCAATCGAAGACAGAATAATTATAATTACATCGCGAGTATTCTCATACCCCCAGGGGGATATAGAATATGTTTTATTAAAAAAAAGAAGAGATTTTTTTAATATTCTACATTTTTTTCAGTTGGGTCTAAAACAAGCATTGCGGGTTAAATACAATCAAAACTACCAAACTGTTTTTGGAGACGATCCGGAAGCTATGGAAGCTCTGCATAAGTAAGTTCTACCTTGTATGGTCCGCCATCTTTGTGAAACCGCAATATTGGATTATATTAATTGAGTAACATTTGATTTTAGAAGTTGGCACAAACTGAATATCATTCGGTTGTGCCAACGTAAAGATAAAGACGTAAAGATAAAGATGAAGGGTAAACCGCCATGAGGGTAATACTTATAATTACATCGCAAGTGTTCTAGCCGTCATACTGTTGGTCTGTGTTGGTCTGCGTATAGAATATAAAAGACATAATAAATACATTTCATACCTTTGTTTAGGTCTGAAGAGGAACCAGCTCTCCTAGCCCTGATAGAGCGTTGGTTAGAACGCACCCCTGGGCTGAACACTTATGGGTTCAATTTCTGGGGCAAGTTTCAGGCTGCTGTTAATAAGATGATCAAGGAAGATATCGAAATTGCTATGGTAAGTTATAATTTTTGTCGCAAGCTTTTGGTCGCAAGCTAGTCGGAGAACAGATTCCCTACCTACTAGGGGGTGCTGGGTAACTCGGATCTTACTAGATGCTCTCCCAGCGGCAAAGGGAAAAAATATCCAATACTTTAGTAATACTCTAATAACCGTATCAGCATATGTTAGTGCTACCAACATTTAAAAATAACCCGTTTAAATAGGCAGTCTAATGTTTAAAAATGTAAAATTGATATCTCCCTCTGTCTTGCTTCTCTCAATCCAATTCTGATCTCTGGATTACAGATTGAATATAGAATTCAAATTCAAATTTTTAAAATATGGAATAAAAGATCTAAAGTCCATAGTTTCATTTAATTAATCACATTCTTTTTAACAAGTAAGTACAATTGGTCAATTAATATTAATCTCGATCCGACATAATCCGAGAGAAAGAGAGACTGATACCACTGTTACATTTGTACATACGAAAACATAGACAAACGACAAAGACAAGTCAAACGAAAGCACCATAGAAGTTGGTTAAAAGTTATATCATCGGATTTAAATTTAACGAACCCGTCAATTCAGAGTTGCCATTATGAAAATAGTTTGACATTCATTTATTCATGAAAACAAAACTTATAAATTTCAAAAAGTATTTTGCATTACGCAAATACAAAATATGTCTAAAAGGTATTTCAAATAAAATACAAAATGTTTTTAAAACAAAAGTATTTAAATACAAAAGGGAAATAGGTAAAAATATCACATCTCTAGTAATGTATTTCTTTCAGCTGGAACCAAACGAAGAAGTCCGCAACCACAGACTGAAGGACGCGGACAATCGTCGTGAGATATACCGCTCCATATTCGATCCAGCTGTTCACGATGCTTTACGCTCTAGAGGAGAAAGACGGTAACATTATATAATAAAAATAATAATAAATTCATTTATTTCCCAAGCATGGTATACATAATATGATTGTGGTGTTGATATTGGCCGCAAGCTTTGCCATTAACATAGCGTGGAAATATTTATAAATGTAATTAATTTTAAATGAATAATTGCTCAATTAAATTTAAATTCGATAAATTCTTTATATGAATAAAAACACAAATCTAAGAGCAGCTGGAGCAAAGTATTTTTAAATTTTTTCAGAGGCATAGTTTGTATGGCAATAGGTAAGATATTGTAAGTTTTAGCCGCCATGCAACCTACAATACTATTGTATAGTCGTAATCTCTGTTGGGGAATATATAGTTTACTAGGATTGCGAGTGTTTTCCTTACCTAGTACTACGTCGTGTAATGGGAATAGGTTTGGATACCTTTTTACAAGTAGCGCTAATTCGTAGATATACAAGTAAGATAGAAGAAGTATATTGTTTTTTAAATAAAGGTTTGCAATGCTCCCAATTGCTAACGCCACAAATTGCACGGATACGATTTTTTTGTATGATAAAGGCTTTTTGAAAATCAGTTGAGTTTGCTCATATTTTTAAGTACAAATTGTGCCATGATTCTTTTAGAGTTAGCGTTATATATTGCATATATTTTAAAGACTAGGTGTGAGATGGTTTGTGTGAGGGTGTGTGTGTGTGCGCATGTACGGGTATGTATGAGGGTATGCGCGTTCGTACGTGTGTGTGTGTGTGTGTGATGTCATTTCATAATAAACAAAATCTTTTCCGTCTCATCATAAGATAATGATTTAAGCCATGAAAAACCCTTTTTTTGCAAATGTATCCTGTCAACGGATATATGTTTAATAATTTGTTTATCCTATTGTAAAGTACACAGCTTAAATGAGAATAATGGTGCGTGCCAACTGCAGTTCGACAAAATTCAATCCTACAAAGTTTTGGGCATGTTCCTAGTCTGGAAGAGGGCTGAAAGTGTCGTTGATGGTGTTGCGTTGTATATATATACTATGACGCTTCACTGAATCTTCAGAACAACCTATGGCAATGTCTGGTTTCTCCTGGTTTTCAGACTACGAAGTCCATTCTATTATTATTTCACCACTTGTTTACTTAACCAAGTGGCTGAAGACCGCTTTCAGTTGAGGGTACGGGTACTTACTGACTCTGACTGACTATCTCCTCATCCTCGTTGTTTTTATCATTTATATCCCATTATCTTTGAGTAATCTGCCAAAATATGAAGTTATCATTTTCCAGAGGTGATTAGGTATTACGTTAAGGTGGACATTCTATCTGTATAATAGACAGAAAATGTAATCAAATAATATAATATTATTTACTGACTTTTGCCAAAATTTACTAAATTTGACTAAACATTCATTTTCGTAGCTGGTGTCGTCACAACTGTCTTATTACTTTAAAATTTGGGAATACGTTACGTACGTTCGTTCCGACAGGATTGAGTTAGTTTGTCAAGTATAGAATACTAGGGTCCCGTCCCGGCTTCGCACGGGTGGATAATTTTTTTTTAACATTTTGGCTCCCGCATTCGCTCCCTCTATCGCCGCGTTACTCGCTGCACTGCGAGGCACTGCACACCGCGCCGGCGGCCCGTCTGGGATTATTTTTTATTTATCTTGATATTTTTATTTCGTAATATCTTTTGACTGGAATGTCCGATTTCAATAATTCAAAAAGTAATTAACAGGTATTGAAACAGTCTTCATTACGAAATAATTTATTTGGATAAGAATTAATACAAAGTTATGGAAAACATGGTCTGATTTTGATAGGCATTTTTATCAACTTTTAAAATGTAAAAAAGTAGTTATAGTGACTTAACTACAATAGTCGGACATATGGTCTCGCGGCGTTTTTTGTAGATATTGATACGTTCTATAATATTCTAGAACATTTTTTTGTTCTATCATCAATACTTTTTGCAGCGCATGCGATGAAAGATATTTTATGGCAAATTTTTTGGCACCTTGGGTTGGTTTTCGTGAGATTTCCTAAGGATCTCTAATTTTTTCTTGTAATAAATATAACCTATGTTACTCAGGGATAATGTAGCTTCCTAATGGTGAAAGAATTTTTAAAATCGGTCCAGTAGTTTTTATGTTTATTCGTTACATACAAAAATACAAATCTTACTTCTTTATAATATTAGTATAGATAAATAATATACCATTATTAAGTGGTATATTTGCGATTTGATTCTTTCTTGTTCTTGTATCTACCTATCTCGCAATTTTATAAAAATAAACCTACCCACACTCGAGGGTGGAAGAAATCTTTATTGTAGAAATAAATTATCCTTTGTACACAATTTTAACTCATATAATTGTTTAACAATTATTATGATAAATGAATAAATTAATGTTTATTGTCTTATACCATAAAATATATATATGGCAACACTACACAAACTATGTAACTCTGGCATAGTGTTATTCTCTGAATGTAAAATATCTGAAAATTATTAAAATCGGATCAGTAGTTCCAGAGAAAATCTTCACTGCACAAAATAGCCATGTTAGGGTACTTAAATGGCCATATCTTTTTAATTATAGTATTTATGGCAACACCACACAGCCTATGATACCCGAAAAGCCTGTAGCTTTCTATCGTTGAAATAATTATCAAAATCAGTTCAGTAATTGTCGAGCCTATTAATATTAAATTAATTAATTAACCTATTAAATTCGATGTAAGCTTACTGACACTTTACTTTAAATTTTTTTTCTAGTTTATCCCACAAAGCTCTGCAAGGCGCCATCATGATAACGTTTTACCGGGATGAACCTCGCTTCTCTCAGCCGCATCAGCTGCTAACATTGCTAATGGACATGGACAGCTTGATTACTAAATGGCGATGTGAGTTGGTCTTTATTTCATTTTGAATATTAATCATCATCATTATCCTTTATGTCACACTGCTGAGCCGAGTCTCCTCCTCAGAATGAGCAGGGATTAGGGAAAGGGAATACTCGCGATGTAATCATAAATATTTCCGTCATTTTTTGGTTTGCTTTTATCTTAACGTTGGCAAAACCGAATATTATTCAGTTTGTGCCAACTTCTAAAATCAAATGTTATTCAGATTAATGTTGCCAACATCATAAGCAACAGGCTGCCACACAAATCAGTGTTGCCAACATCATAAAATAAAATTAATAAAAGCTTGGAAAGGCGAACTCGAATCGATTTTTTTTCTACTCTATTTGAACAAATTGTATTTGTAGTTCCCTAAACACGTGTAAATAAATGATATCATTGTTTGACGGGTTTCTTTAATCATAGTTTACTCAACTTAATTTAAAAATATATTTACTATGACGTCATTTTTTTTGCAGATAACCATGTAATAATGGTACAGCGCATGATTGGATCACAGCAACTTGGAACAGGCGGCTCTTCAGGATATCAATACCTACGATCTACTCTCAGGTATATTTACTATTTTATATATTAATAAGCGACCAGCTCTCGCTTCGCTGAGGTGTATTCAAACTGTTGCAATTATGAATCAAGTTAAAGCAGGTAACGTTTTTCTCCAACTTACTTTACAAATCCGACTACCAGGAAAAAGTCTTTTAATTTTTCGAGTTAATATATAGGCTATGACAATCACAAATAATGAGACTATCTACTGGTGAAAGAATTTTCAAAATCGGTTCAGTAGATACAGAGATTACCCCCTACAACCTTACAAACTTTACCTCTTTATAATACTAATTATGCATTTTTTCAGCGACCGCTACAAGGTGTTCCTGGACCTCTTCAACCTCTCTACATTCCTTTTACCACGCTCGCTTATCCCTCCTTTGGATGAGGATATGAAGAGGGACTTGAACCTCACGTGGGGAGACACCCGTGAAAATGGAGAAGGGCATAATGGAGACGCTAATGGCGAGAATGGCCTTGATGATTCTATATCTAAATTAACTTTATCTTGATATAATTATTATAATTCGTGCCTATAAAGAAACAAAGTGAAAGGTGACTGCGATCATGCCCTCTCACTCGCACATCTAAAGTCACAAAAATCAGTATATATTGACACTAAATATTATTTAATATTTTCATAATGTTTCTGTTCTTATTGTCTGTGACATGCTAGTGAGTCTTGTCATTTTTTTTCCTCTGTTTTTATTCCATAATGTAAAAGGCAAAGGTATCACTTCGTACAGCCTTATCTTTTTTATTCATTTTATTGTAAGGAAGTGTTAAAATTCTCCGAACAAGATGGGCCTTCCAAAAACATCTACGAAGGACACGGCCTCGTTCTTCATCTTTATCCCCCCCCCCCCCCCCCCCGGCCCCTTTTACTAAACTAACTCAAAACAAAATAATTTATTTTACAGAGACGCTCCCAAAAAGACCTAGACTTGCGCAGATAAACATACATAATAAAAGCAAACATTGTGAATTCTATTAAATTCGACTATACTCAATAAAAAAAATATGATAAGATTGTTTATGGACGATATGTCAGAATCAAGTCGCCATTTTTAATTCCTTTCTTTTCTGGCATGAGTCATTTTCTTTTAAATATAAGAATATCAATAACATTGTTTATTTAAATTATGGTTGCCAGGTCGTCATAATTAACAGTTAATAAAAAAATACTTTTTTTTTTTAAATAAAGAGATTTACATTAGCTAATTGTCACATCCTGGCAACCCTAAATATAACAACTCTACTTAGACATACTCGATATACTTAAGTGATTGAAATAATTGAATGAATATTAAAATGTGTTCGCTAGTACTTATATTACGTTTAGCATTTACGTTATAATTACGGGATTTTAAAATAAAATACTAAAATATTTGTGTAATTTTATTATATCTTATCTGTGTGTAATAGCATAATAGTGACGTCACATAAATTTATGGCAACACTTAAAAATCAGTTTTTATATTTTCAGGATCTTAGAAATCTTAAAATATAATATTTATTAAAAGATAATATTTTTACACTATTGTTGATTGTTATTATGGATCGTGACGTCACGTCTGTTTACCACATGACTTAAAAATATAGATTTGTAATTAAAATGGCGCAAAAATTTATAAATATGCAAGAATTTAAGGCGTATAAAAATATTTAAAAAAACATGTTCTCTTTTTTTAATATTCGGATTTAAGAAAACACAACATGAGGAGTGTCTTTAACCTCAACTCCAAACTTGTAACTGACTTTGTGTCTATAAATATCGCCTGGATTCAAGATGGCGTTAGGGAAGTTCTGATGATGGACAGCGTCTGGGTAGTTCTGTGTTTCCAGACAGAAGGCTCCGTGGCGTCTGTAACCCACGCCACTTTTGCCCAATAACGCTTCCTCGTTAGGGGATGGTAAAAAGTTGCTGGTGTATAGTTGGACTCCAGGCTGGTTACTATAGACTTCGAGGTATCTTCCTGATGATGGATGGGTTACTCGGGACACGAAGTTAAGATCCTATAAAAAATAACCTTTTATATTATTTTATAAGGGCTACGTGATCTGATTAGGGAATTTTAATTTTATGATGTAGAGCCATCTATTGGTTGGTTGACACAAAATGAAGAGTAAAAGACCTTCCATGATAATTAGGTACCTCTAGTGTTGCAAAGGACTCGCCGAAAGTCTCCGAGTTCTATAAAGAAGGACTCGCACGATGAATCACAAGACTCGACTCATTAAAACACGACTCTAGAACGCTTCATTAGAACTCGCGTCGCAAAAGAAACTCGAGTTCTTTTTATGCAGCGAGTCGTACTTAAGTCATCTTCCTACACGAGTCTGTATTAAACTGTTGTTAAATTCAGTATTAATTGCTTAGTATAATACACGAGTATATGTATCTTATACTAATATATAAAGTTCAAGAGTTTGTTTGCTTGAACCTGCTAATCTCAGAAACTACTAGTCCGATTTGAAAAATTCTTTCAGTGTTAGATAGCCCATTTATCGAAGAAGGCTATAGGCTATATATAAGACCAATAGAATCGGAGCATCACGCTGACGAAGTCACGCGGTTCGACTAGTTAGTTATATGATGAAAACATCAAAATTATAATTACTAGTATAACATAATGTTATAAGAGGTATACATTATTAATAGGACAATTTCTATACTACCTGTTATAGTATTATATTATAATAGTATGAGCGGGTGTTACCCTTTTTCGTTACATTACGAATTAATAGCGAAACCAGAAACTATTAGCGTTAGCCGCGTTACGTTGAAATTATTTGCTACCCACAGAAGTCGAGTCTTGTTATTGATTGATTGAAGTCAAGGACTTCGAGTTCTTTTAAAGGTTCGAGTCGCTATTAAAGGATCGTCCGACTCGTCTTAAATTTAGACTCCGAGTTGAGTCTTTAAAAATAAGACTCAAGGACTCGAGTTCTTTGCAACACTAGTATTTACAATTTTCATGGATGTTTAGTAGTTTTTAATAACTCCATCTATTGATACGTTTAGAAATTAATTGTAATGTATTAAAAATATGATGGTTGTATCAGTGAGGTTGTAGATAGAAAATAATTTTATTCAAAGTTTAAACTATTATACGTTTAAACTTTGAATAAAAATAATATCTTTGAAATACCTTTCATATACCATCAAATTAATTCAGTACTCCCTTCTTTTCTTCCCCATTTCTGGTACTGCTCCCCATGAGTGTTCTTTTTTCTTTTTTTGTTTAATATTCATATATTATTTAAGGATGCCTACAACACAATTTGGAATTGTTTGCGCCCCTAGCGACTTTGTCCGCATATAGCTCCGCTCCTATTGGTCGTAGTGTGATGATATATAGCCTTCCTCGATAAATGAGCTATCTAACACTAAAAGAATTTTTAAAATCGGACCAGCAGCTCCTGAGATTAGCTCGTTTAAACAAACAAACTCTTCAGCTTTATATATTAGTATATAAGAAAAGAGATTGTTTCGTGTTGAAAGTTGGTGTGATGCGATTACACCGCCACTCGTTCTTAGTATTCAATATTTTGTTCTACTACGATCCTAAGAGGAACGTGCTGCCGTAATTAACAAATACAAGATACAGTACACTTGTTCTCAGCCATCATCAGCAGAGACGCCAGGCTGTAAAGTCAGTGAAACTATTACCTTATTCTACAGGGAGTTGAATACTTATAAAAAAAATTAATGAAAATAACAATTTTGGTTAAAAAATTGTGGCTATAATTATTTCCTCTTATCAAATGTTTATTATTATTAGGTGAACACTCTATTGAGATGAGAATTACCTGCAAGATTTTTTTTAATGACAGATAAGGGACAAACGAACAGACGGTCCACCCGATGGAAAGTTGCCACCATGGACATCGACAAAACAAGAGAAATCTCTTGTTTTGCTATGTGTTGACGCCTCGAAAAATGCTGCGGTTTCAATGGACCCAGAGCTCACAGGAACCTCACCAGTAATGGGATGGGAGAAGGAGGGGGTAGATCTGGCTCATATGCGGCTCGACCGCAACGCGTCTAAAACACTTGGCGGTCGGATTCGCATGCTGGTGGTCGCAAGCTAGTCGGTGAACAGATCCCTTACCAATAATGGGGGTGCTGGGTTACTCGACTCTTATGAGATCCTCTCCCAGCGGCGGAGGGAATTGTATTCTAACTCGTTCCTTCACGGGAGAGTACTAGATCATGATACCAGAAACAATAAGATTTGGTAATCGGTAACTTTAATAAATTACGAATTTTGAAAAAAAAAACAATTTTTGAATTGAGAATTTGAGATTAGTTGTCAATATGTGATTGTCTGATATAATCTGTGACGACTGGATGTTTAGAACGTTTAGTTTACGGACTGACGTTTAGCAATAAATGAATATAAGTAACCAGCTACGCTCCGCGGTTTCACCCGCTATATTTTGGATAATTCAGACTACATCATTATAAATTATAGCCTATGTGTTATTCTGATGTGTAAGCTATATTATTGTAAAGTTTCATCAAAATACATTCAGTAGTTTTTGCGTGAAAGAGTAAGAAACATCCATACATTCTTACAAACTTTCGCGTTTATATTATTAGTAGGATGTAATAGGATGGAAGGTCAACATTTGAAACTGAACAGTTAGGGAGATATACGAGTATAACATACCTGTTTGTCATGCACATTAACACAGAAGTTGTCATCATATAATCCAGAAGCGCGGCTCATGGCGTCGCCAAGACGAGTCGGGATACGCAAGTCGTATGGAGTCCCTCCCACTTTGATTAGCCGACCCGTAGGAATTGATTCTGATGTTGTTTCTGTTATTCTGAAATTTAGTTTAATTTTTTTTTCTTTAATTATGCTTATTGTTGAAATGTTATCCAGAACGCATCCTAAACTTTACTACTACTGTAAATTTAACTACAAAAGAAAAGCTTGTACGGTATAATACGATTTATCAAAAAACCTTTAATTGGTCCTACAACAGTAAACATATGTTATTATGGTCCCGCAGGTACTTTTCGAGATAAAAAGTAGCTTAAGTGTTAATCCAGATTATAAAGTATCTATGTGAAAAATTTAGTAAGTAACAAACATTTACATTTATATTTTTAAAAGCAATTGTTTTCTTTAAATATTTATAAAATATCAAGAATAATATAAATAGTGGTTTTACTACTTTATTAAGCTCTATAATCAACATAGACAACAATAATCTATAGTCAAATTTTTCCTACTGGCAACATTAATTTATATTGGCCAATAATAAACAACCGCGGATATTCTGTAGCAAAAACATTTCCCGCGTAAACCATTTAAATGTGACGACTAAAGACAAGGCTGTACGGTGTAATACCTTTGCGTTTAATAAAATAAAAACTGAGAAAAAAAATTAAGTGTGACATTTTGAAAATCATACTCAATCATATCATTTAAATTTAAGATTTTATAAAAAGTCAATTTTTTTTTACTTTTTCTATTAAGTTACAATAATATTAAATTAAAAACCAAACAGAGTAAGAATTAGGTTTGTGATATAGTTGCTCATTGTGAGTGTGCTGCGTTCCATTCGTGACGTAGTAGACGCGCGGGAATAGTGACGTCATATAAAAACCAATCGCGTGTGACGTGCTGCTCTTGCTCCTAATAGTGACTTCTGCGCATATAAGGTAGCTATACTTATATTTATAATAATTCTAAGAAGTTTTAACAATGTTCAATGTGTGCATCGTTATCGTGTAATTATGATATAATATTATGTCATTATCAAATTATTATATAATAATAATAATCGTTGTTTATATAGTTGAAGATGTTGTTATATTGTTATGACAACAATAATAGATAAACGCTACAGAAAACGAAAATATTATTATGTCTTTACAAACTGACCCGCGTGACTTCGTTCGCGTGTCGCTCAACTCCTATGGGTCGTAGCGAGATGTTAAATAGCCTAAGTTACTCCTCGTTACATCAGCTATCTGCCAGTGAAAGTCCCGTCATATTCGGCCCAGCCATTTCAGAGATTAGCCACAATGACAGAAATCATTATTATTGCATGTCGAGTTTTCTAGCCGTAATGCCGTTGCTCTTCGTGATATAGTTTTATTATAGACTTACCTATCAGCATTTATAGCAATAAGGTGGTTAAACATCTCGTCAGACCCAGCGTCGTGTCCCGCCAGGTTAAAATACGAATGATTAGTCAAATTGACTACAGTTCTTTTAGTAGTGCTGGCTATGAACTCCACGTGCAAGGTATCATCATCAGTCACTTCATAAACGACGTTGGTGATCAGATCACCTGGGTAGTTCTCTTCACCATCTTTAGATAAATAGCTCAATGTGACTTTATTGCCATCTACTGTTGATTTCCAATTTACCTGAAAATTAAAAATAACTATAAACAACATTAATTTAAGTATTTATATGTACTCTATAACTTTTAAAACAAACGCATTTTAATTTCTAAATCATCTGAAAAGTTGATCATTAAAAACAGTCGCTCATTTTAATTAAATTCATTTTAATTTCTAAATCATAAGAAAAGTTGATCATTAAAAACAGTCTCTCATTTTAATTAAATTCATTGTAATTTCTAAATCATCTGAAAAGTTGATCACTAAAAACAGTCTCTCATTTTAATTAAATTCATTGTAATTTCTAAATCATAAGAAAAGTTGATCATTAAAAACAGTCTCTCATTTTAATTAAATTCATTGTAATTTCTAGATCATCTGAAAAGTTGATCACTAAAAACAGTCTCTCATTTTAATTAAATTCATTGTAATTTCTAAATCATCTGAAAAGTTGATCACTAAAAACAGTCTCTCATTTTAATTAAATTCATTGTAATTTCTAAATCATAAGAAAAGTTGATCATTAAAAACAGTCTCTCATTTTAATTAAATTCATTGTAATTTCTAAATCATCTGAAAAGTTGATCACTAAAAACAGTCTCTCATTTTAATTAAATTCATTGTAATTTCTAAATCATAAGAAAAGTTGATCATTAAAAACAGTCTCTCATTTTAATTAAATTCATTGTAATTTCTAAATCATAAGAAAAGTTGATCATTAAAAACAGTCTCTCATTTTAATTAAATTCATTGTAATTTCTAAATCATAAGAAAAGTTGATCATTAAAAACAGTCTCTCATTTTAATTAAATTCATTGTAATTTCTAAATCATCTGAAAAGTTGATCACTAAAAACAGTCTCTCATTTTAATTAAATTCATTGTAATTTCTAAATCATCTGAAAAGTTGATCACTAAAAACAGTCTCTCATTTTAATTAAATTCATTGTAATTTCTAAATCATAAGAAAAGTTGATCATTAAAAACAGTCTCTCATTTTAATTAAATTCATTGTAATTTCTAAATCATCTGAAAAGTTGATCATTAAAAACAGTCTCTCATTTTAATTAAATTCATTGTAATTTCTAAATCATCTGAAAAGTTGATCATTAAAAACAGTCTCTCATTTTAATTAAATTCAATGTAATTTCTAAATCATCTGAAAAGTTGATCACTAAAAACAGTCTCTCATTTTAATTAAATTCATTGTAATTTCTAAATCATCTGAAAAGTTGATCATTAAAAACAGTCTCTCATTTTAATTAAATTCATTGTAATTTCTAAATCATAAGAAAAGTAGATCATTAAAAACAGTCTCTCATTTTAATTAAATTCATTGTAATTTCTAGATCATCTGAAAAGTTGATCATTAAAAACAGTCTCTCATTTTAATTAAATTCATTGTAATTTCTAGATCATCTGAAAAGTTGATCATTAAAAACAGTCTCTCATTTTAATTAAATTCATTGTAATTTCTAGATCATCTGAAAAGTTGATCATTAAAAACAGTCTCTCATTTTAATTAAATTCATTGTAATTTCTAGATCATCTGAAAAGTTGATCATTAAAAACAGTCTCTCATTTTAATTAAATTCATTGTAATTTCTAAATCATCTGAAAAGTTGATCACTAAAAACAGTCTCTCATTTTAATTAAATTCATTGTAATTTCTAAATCATCTGAAAAGTTGATCATTAAAAACAGTCTTTCATTTTAATTAAATTCATTGTAATTTTTAAATCATAAGAAAAGTTGATCATTAAAAACAGTCTCTCATTTTAATTAAATTCATTGTAATTTCTAGATCATCTGAAAAGTTGATCATTAAAAACAGTCTCTCATTTTAAATAAATTCATTGTAATTTCTAAATCATCTGAAAAGTTGATCATTAAAAACAGTCTCTTATTTTAATTAAATTCATTGTAATTTTTAAATCATAAGAAAAGTTGATCATTAAAAACAGTCTCTCATTTTAATTAAATTCATTGTAATTTCTAGATCATCTGAAATTTGATCATTAAAAACAGTCTCTTATTTTAATTAAATTCATTGTAATTTCTAAATCATCTGAAAAGTTGATCATTAAAAACAGTCTCTTATATTAATTAAATTCATTGTAATTTCTAAATCATCTGAAAAGTTGATCATTAAAAACAGTCTCTTATATTAATTAAATTCATTGTAATTTCTAAATCATCTGAAAAGTTGATCATTAAAAACAGTCTCTTATATTAATTAAATTCATTGTAATTTCTAAATCATCTGAAAAGTTGATCATTAAAAACAGTCTCTTATATTAATTAAATTCATTGTAATTTCTAAATCATCTGAAAAGTTGATCATTAAAAACAGTCTCTTATATTAATTAAATTCATTGTAATTTCTAAATCATCTGAAAAGTTGATCATTAAAAACAGTCTCTTATATTAATTAAATTCATTGTAATTTCTAAATCATCTGAAAAGTTGATCATTAAAAACAGTCTCTTATATTAATTAAATTCATTGTAATTTCTAAATCATCTGAAAAGTTGATCATTAAAAACAGTCTCTTATATTAATTAAATTCATTGTAATTTCTAAATCATCTGAAAAATTGATCATTAAAAACAGTCTCTTATATTAATTAAATTCATTGTAATTTCAAAATTATCTGAAAAGTTATTCTTATATTATCATTAAATACAATCTTTTATTTTTAAGGCCAGAAATCGCTTTAAAATTTCGAAAGTATATTAAAGAATATACTGACCGAAGGAAAACTCGAAATAATGAATATTTGCGGAGTTAGCGCATACAGTAATCCCCCCTATAATACGGTAGATTCGTTCCGAGTTATGTACAAATGATTCTCTTTAAAGGAGAAACCGACCGACTTCAAAAAGGAGGAGGTTCTCAATTCGATTGGTATATTTTTAAATAAAAAACTTATGCATATGTAACTAAAAAACAGTTAATTTAAAATAAATAACATAATGCAAAGTGTCGCGAAATTAGTTATAAACTGTACAAATGGCAGAAAGCAATCGCCCTAAATAAAAATCCAAAATTGGAAGATTTTTCACCGTTACTTGACGAAAGTATCAAACAGCATCTCCTGTCCGAAGATCCTTAATAACGCCGCCATTTTGTTGGTCATGGCAAAAAAATCATTCCAATCTCGAGGGTTATAATAAAATTATGTCAAAATTTGAAAATAATTAGATTATTTTATCGCCTCTAAAAAAAATCTCGAAAAATACCCATTTTTCACGCTTTTAAAGGGATTTCTGGCCTTAATTAAACGTATTCTAATTTCAAAATTATCTGAAAAGTTATTCTCATTGAATACAGTGTTGTATTACGTAGGTATTCTAATTTCAAAATTATCTGAAAAGTTATTCTCATTGAATACAGTGTTGTATTACGTAGGTATTCTAATTTCAAAATTATCTGAAAAGTTATTCTCATTGAATACAGTGTTGTATTACGTAGGTATTCTAATTTCAAAATTATCTGAAAAGTTATTCTCATTGAATACAGTGTTGTATTACGTAGGTATTCTAATTTCAAAATTATCTGAAAAGTTATTCTCATTGAATACAGTGTTGTATTACGTAGGTATTCTAATTTCAAAATTATCTGAAAAGTTATTCTCATTGAATACAGTGTTGTATTACGTAGGTATTCTAATTTCAAAATTATCTGAAAAGTTATTCTCATTGAATACAGTGTTTTATGTATTACGTAGGTATTCTAATTTCAAAAACACCGGAAAACTTTTTCTTTAAAATTACGCGCATTCCAATTTCAAAATAATCAGACAACTAAATTTCGAAGCAGTGGTTAGTACAATGTATTTATGTTTTTTTTTTACATGGATTACATACTATAAAGTATTCCTTAACCCCTCCAAGTAAGCTAAAAATCTTGTGTTAGGACGCTTTAAAAAAATCAATTTCAATGTTATTGTTGATAAGAATATTAGTAACTCCCCCATACCTTGTCAAACCCAACCAATCCTCCATGCAAGTGATCCTGTCCAACATTCTTCGCCAAGTTGTAAGTGACACCATCTATGTCGAAGGTGGCTCTCCCAATCCTATTGGCGCATCTGCCAACAGTAGCTCCTAAGTACGGCGTGTTCCTGTTCACGTACCCATCGATGTCATCAAATCCGAGGACCACGTCGCTGTTAGCGCCATCTATGTTGGGAACCTGAAAAAGATATAATTTCAAGAAAGTCTAATTCTTTTTTTCATACTCGTTTCTCAACTGTATTTAATTTTTTTTTACTTTTACCTAATTATTAGTTCTCAACAAAATTAATTTTGTAGGTATTTATAATTTAATTATCTACAAGTATTTTTTCTCGGAAAATGCTTAAAAGTTTGACCAGTACGTTTAGACATAATTTTTTTTAAAGTTTATTGTTATTTATCTATACAGTAGAACCTCGATTATCCGAACTAATAGGAAATATGAATAAAATTTTAATTTGTCTCTAATATTTTTTTTTAGATTCTTTATTGTCTTTAAATTATACTTAAAAGGTATTTTTATATAATTATTATTTAAACCCATAAAATCTATAGTCTATACCTTATTTATAATATATAGTCTATATATTATATACATTCGGATAAACTAAGTCAGTGTTCGGATAATCGAGGTTCTATTGTAATATGATAAGCTCATATTACTATTAATAGCAATCATTTTAAATTCCATAGTCAATAATAAAAAATGACACTAGCAAATCGTCAAAATTTTTAAAACTACGCCACGGATTTTGATGATTTTTTTTTAATAGATAGAGTGATTCAAGAGGAAGGTTTATATGTATAATACATATATAATATAGTAGAGAAACACTGATAATTTTAGAGGTTTCTAATGTGACGTAAATAAACACATTTTTTTGTGCTTACATTGCTAAACCCTACGAGATAGATCAAAATAATGTACTACAGTATTGTACACCTTAAATAGGTCTACAAAAAAGTCCGCGATGGTATATGTCTATCTCTGAGGGATAACCCACAATAACCATTTTTTATCCTTTACTTTTTACGAGAAATAATGGATTATTTACGAAGCGATTTTAAACAATAATAATCCTTACCCAATTAGGTAAATACATTGTGCATTTAATATAGATCAATATGGCCCTTTACATCATGTATAAAAAGGTAAAGAACGGTGAACATAACGAAGGTCAGTTTGTAATATATATGAAAAATGTACCTCAATAGATTGTACAATCGCTCCATAAGATATAACAGCTACTGAGAAACCACTTTCAGTAGTCCAGATGAATCTCTTCACTGGCTCATTCTTGAAGGTTCCGAATGGTTCTACGTTCAGCCGCACCATTTTATATCTACAAGAAATATAAGAAAATGAATTATAATTTAAAATTCTTGTATAATTTATTTAAAAACAAGAGAACCTACAAAATGATCATGGAAGAGAACTTTAGTCATTATTATGATTAATTAATTATATATAAAAAATACTAAGTACTACATTTGGTTTAAATCTATCTACGTCTGGTTTTATTAAAAAAATAATTAATTATTGTCAAAATGTCTTTAAATATTAGAAGCATTACAAGACATATGCCTATATAATTTATTAAAAAAATAAAATAATAACGCAACAAATAATTGAATGTAATAAATCATTAATTCCTTAGGGAGCATTCATTTATTACGTAAAACTATTTTCGCTAATTTTTGGCCCCTCTTCGCCTATTGTAAGAAAATATATATATATTTATTACGTAAAAATTTAAAGTAACAATATTTATTACCTCGACACCCGCGCTTTTTCAAAGTATAATTTTAACTATTCGCATTTTTGTGATCGTACATAAGAATTGTCGAGACTCCCTCCCACTCCCTTGTAAAAAAAAAAATAAGACATGGTCAACCTCCTACCCTAAATCACCTTACGTATTAAATGAATGGCCCCTTAGCTAGGCGAAAAATCGTCAAGTGTTTTATAAATACGATTTTAAAATATACCATATCTTACCGACACTGTTATCATTCAACTCATTCAGAAAGATAACAATAACAAGTACAAACCAAGCCAGAATTTACAGCATAATAACATATATATTGTTATTTTAACATATAATAAATATGGACTTACGTAATAGATACTCGTATGTCTCGCTCCACGTCTTGTTAACAACTAGATTAATAAAACGTTGCCAGTTGTCACTTGATATTGTGCGCACGCTTCGCGGTTGTTTTAAAATAATTTTATCAAATTGGAGGTCAATGACCTGATTGATAAACACACAGAAAACTTTATACATTACTACCTGCACAACCTTGCACGGGTGCAGCAGGGTAGTCCAACTGCGCCCCGCGGTTTCACATGCTATATTTTGGATAATTAACGCTATATCATTATAAATTATAGCCTATGTGTTATTCTGATGTGTAAGCTATATTATTGTAAAGTTTCATCAAAATCCATTCAGTAGTTTTTGCGTGAAAGAATAACAAACATACATCCAGATATTCTTGACGGACCATCTGATGGTAAGGTTACAACCTTGAAGGTATAAGAGGGGTATTTAGGGGAGTGAAGAGAAAACTCTGCAGTTTCAATCGACCCTGAACCGTGATAATGGGATGGGAGAGGTCGAAGTTAAATTATGTATTTTTATTATTATCCTGCAGGAGTTTTTCTGGGATAAAATTTAGCCAATGTGTTAATCATAGAAGCGTCAGTAGGTGAGTGGCTCAGGTGTTGCATTCACGATCAATAGGTCAAATCCCAGTTATAGGACTACATGCGTGGTCCACTCCTAACATAAGCATTTAGCTTAGTTGTGATCCATACTGCTAGAAGTCTTTTTTTTTTAAAAATTACAATTTATCACTCAAAATAATATATACAAGATATTGCTATGTAAAAATGTTTAGGCGCTTCCGTAATATAAATCTATTTCATTACTAGTATTGCTAAGTATTTGAGAGAGCTATGATACCCATCACTGTACAGCAATACGTATACACATGCAATTTAGACTGAGGCGAGCGGTGCTTGGGGCTTGAGACCCAGGAGCAGGTTTAAAGAGCTCTTTCATAATATATTAACTCTCACCTCCACCACTCGACCTCGCTAACTACAATAGATAATGAAGTAAACTTACGTGGACCTCGAGAAGGGTAACCTTAATCACGACACTATAACACTAACTTCCATGTTCACTGCACGAAAACACCAGAGACTAATCTATCGCACCAAAGGTTATATATTGTCTTCACGTCGGTATACTAGAAATAATATAAAATGATCTACCCGCTACTACTACTTTATAAACAGTGTTGCTAACAGTATAAGTTTGTAAGACACTCACTCAATCATCCTCTCCCTAGCCGATTCATTAACTAAGGACCTAAATTCATTGAAATTTTAAGGTTATCGAACTGAAACTTGAACATAGCTACCGGCACATAATTATTGGTTTGACCTTGACTGCGCAGAAGTCACTATCAGCCAGAGCATGGTTCTTATGAATCGTTTCAGTTCCCGCGCGTCGTACAGCTACGTTACGTATGCTACACTATTTTTCTCAGACCTAAAGTTAGCTGCCGGCTACTATATAAGCGTTTTTCCAGCGTATTGAAATACGTCCCACAGGATAAAAGTAGCCTATGCTACTTTTTGGCTATTAAGCTTATCTCTATTGCAAAAATTATGTTCTTGAAAAGACAAACCAACAAACAGATATTTGCAATTATATATGTATTTTTAAATTATTAACCTTAACCTTGGCAGAGGTCAATTCTTTTCAGTAAAATATTTTATCATTAATGCGGTTAATTGCAACCAATTGAATGTTTATCTTATCTAACAAACCAATAGCACACCTTGATAACTGAGTAACGAATGATGAATGCAAAGTTAGTTAGAATATTCAAAATCAATTTTTGCTATTAAACTGGTCGTGGGACAGAAGTTTTCGTCCACGTTTCATCCCCTATTCCCTATTGTTATTTTACACCCTTGAAGGTAAAACTTATACAAACTTTCAATCTTCTAGCCCTAAAAACGACGATACTTTCATACACTTTTCATCCCCCCTTTCAATCCCTTACAACCCTTTTTGCGCATTAAAAAGTAGCCTATGTCCTTTCTCAGGCTCTAGATTATCTGTATACCAAATTTCATTTAAATCGGTTCAGTAGTTTTGGCGTGGAAGCGCGACAGACAGACGGAGCCCTATATAGAAAAATAATTACTACAACTATTTAGTCACAAAAAGATGTTTAAGAGTTATTCAAATCTATACTAATATATAAAGCCAAAGAGTTTGTTTGTTTGCATGAACGCGCTAATCTCAGGAATTACTGGTCCAAAGGCGTCGATCCCTCGCTTAGTTAAGATATTTAAGGTTTTGCGTTATTTTTGTATGTTGTTTGTTTCGAATAGGCTCGAAAACTACTCATCCGATTTTGTAAATTCTTTTACTGAGAGTAATCTATAGTATTCGTGTCTTTCTTCCTCACCTTTTCTCACTCTCTCTCTTTCTTTTCACCAGTCAATTAAAGTGACAATTTAAGGTCATCAATTATTCATTGCTTCGAACACCCGGAGCGAAGCGAGGGCACGTCGCTCGTAAAGTTATTATTGTATTATAAGTGCCTTACGCCACACTCTCTGTATATCTCTCTCTCCAAAAAAAGAGGGCGTCCATTAATTACGTGAGGCATTCTAGGGGGAGAGGGGATCAAGCTATATCTTTCCAAATATCACTTAGGCAGGAGGATCTTTTTTCAAAAAGTTGTGTTTTTGTTTTTTTTTCAATAATCCAACACCTTTACAGCCAAAACATAAATTTTGAAGAATCTCGCGTGAGATTATTGAAGGGGAAGGCGTTGAGAAAAATGTTACGAAACACTAAGGTCGAAAAATTCTCAAAAATGCCTTACGTAATTAATGGATGACCCCTAAAACTGGGTACTGACTAACGTTACGAGGTGTAATGTAACATGTTACACAGCGAACATTCATGCAGTCAGTACGTAGTGTTAAGACTGTTGATAAAATATCGATATATCAATATTTTTATTTAGAATTATTGATATTTATTACTAATATTTTTTGGCGATATATCGATAGTTCGATATTGAAATGTAGATATCGACACTCGATATATTTTTTAAATAAGTTTATTTTTTCTCGCCAATTATTGAACTACAATATCATCATGTAATAATATGACGGTTTAACACTTACAGGGTTAATATCGAGTTTAGTTCGAAAAAACGGCGGCTAAAACTTACAATAACTTACCTATTGCCATAAAAACTATGCCCCTGAAAAAAATTAAAAATAGTTTGTTCCAGCTGCTCTTAGATTTGTGTTTTTATTCATATAAAGAATTTATCGAATTTAAATTTAATTGAGCAATTATTTATTTAAAATTAATTACATTTATAAATATTTCCACGCTATGTTAATGGCAAAGCATGCGGCCAATATCAATACCACAATCATATTATGTATACCATGCTTGGGAAATAAATGAATTTATCTTTATCTTATCTTATCATGTTTCGGGAAACTCCGGTTCCCATTATCACGGAGCATTCGCTGTGAGCTCGCGAAGGTGACTGCGGGCAGTCGCTCGCGTTGCACGAGCCGTTGGCGTATCTTGAATGGATAGAATTATGTCTAAAAAGTGGCTTCTTTGTATGGCAGGGGGAGCATTACCTACAAACAGATGGTGTAGCCATGGGCTCACCTATAGCGCCAGTTGTGGCCAATATAGTCATGGACTGGTTCGAAAAGAAGACTTTAAGCGAAAGCGGTTCTAAACCACGATATTGGTGGCGATACGTTGATGATGTGTTTGCAATCTTTGAAAGCAAAATATTGTCAGATTTTCTGTGTCATATTAACTCTCTCCACAAGAGAATCCATTTCACCGTTGAAGAGGAGTCAGACGGGCGACGGGTCAGCTACCTTTTTTGGATGTATTAGTTTTACGCCAACCAAATGGCAGCTTAACACAGGGTGTACAGAAAACCAACGCACACCGACCGATACCTCCAGGCTGCCTCACACCATCATCCTTCACATTTATCGTCTGTCCCAAGATCTTTAATAAACAGTGCATTACGTCTTTGTGACCCACAATTTATCGATGCAGAACTAAGCCACGTAAGATCCGTACTGGAAAGTAATGGCTACAGCTGGAGACAATGTTGGTGAGCGAATTGCAGTGAACGTCGTAAGACGCCTACAGTAGATAGGGCCCCAGTGTATTTACTGTACGTAAAAGGAGTTACTAATAAGATCGGACATTTGCTTCGACGTAATTATGGTCTGAAGACAGTGTTCCGACCGGTAAATACACTACGACAATTATTGCGTTCGCCTAAGGACAGAGACCCCTTAAATGTGCCCGGAGTGTGCTCCATTCCTTGTGGTTGTGGCAAAAGCTACATAGGAGAGACCCGGCGCAATGTCAAGACAGACCGTTTAACAGAACACATAAGATCAGTAAAGCAGATGGATACGATCAAATCGGCAGTAGCGGAACATTCAAACACGCTAGGTCCCAAACACTACATAAGATTCGACAAGGCTTCTGTATTATCAAGGGAAAAGTTCTGGGTACCACGAAAAATACGTGAAGCCATCAAAATTAGCCGCCGTCCCAATTTCAACAGGGATCGAGGATGGGCACTATCAAATGCTTGGAAACCAATTTTATTCACAACGCCAGGGTCGTATCCTAGTTTCAATGCAACAGAGACGGATACTGTCAGTTCAGTGACAACTCACACAGTGACGCTGAGGAGTCCCCCCACCCCTGCGCGCGCGCCCGCACCGCCAACGACTCGTGCAACGCGCCCGCAGTCGCCTTCGCGAGCTCACAGCGAATGCTCCGTGATGATGGGAAACGGAGTTTCCCGAAACATGTTGAGCTAAACTCGATATTAACCCCGTAAGTGTTAAACCGTCATATTATTACAAAATGAGTGCTTACGAAAGTTTTAGTGATAAAATACAATATCATCGTAGAAAAAAAGCTATATTTTTAAAATTCAAAAATAATCAATTTTTGCAAGCTTCTATTCCGAATCGAATGACACTTCTAATTGTTTTTTTCGGAGACAGCTAAAAAAAGTAGACCAAAAAGGCACTGACTAGACTATTACATTTCGAAACATTTATAATTTAATTTTTTTTAATAAATATACTGAATTATTTACAAACTTTAAATTATTTTTGAGCTTGTGTAATTTTTTTTAAATATATCGATTTATCGAAAATCCGATATTAAAAAAAAATATCAATAGCCATACGTAGTGTTACGGGGAAACCAGCGAGCAACTAGCGGCTCGTTTTTGCTTTGAGTGCTCCACCCGGCTGGCGGTTTTTTGGAAAATCCTTTGAGTGCTACGGTTCAGTCAGTACGCTGTAACAAGTAGTCACGAGTTCTTCAAAATCGATCGGCGACATGCGTACAAAGCTTTTATACTGTTTAGTCATCACGACCCTTCATGGCCCACTGCTGAGCCGGGTCTCCTCCTCAGAATGAGGAGGGTGTTAGGCCATAGTCCACCACGCTGGCCCAGTGCGGGTTGGCAGACTTCACATACCTTTGATAACTTTTTGGGAACTCTCAGGAGTGCAGGTTTCCTCACGTTTTTTTCCTTCACCGTTAAAGCAAGTGATACTCAATTGTTTAAAACACACATAACTCAGAGTCAGAGGTGTGTGCCCAGGATCGAACCTCGGACCTCCCGAGTAAGACTTGAAGTCTGAACCACTGGGCCATCACTGCCTTACTGTTTAGTAATCATTCGGTTTTTTAATATTGCTATCAATGACAAACCTCCAGATACGTATATTTTTTTAAATAAGTTTTATGTCCAAAAACGTTTTTTCTAATTGGGATTAAACAATAATTTAGTAGAATCTAAGTTCCCAACACAACATCTAGACTGAGAGTTTGTGGCGAATATGGAGAACAGAGTTGAAACGAGTATGTTACGCCAATTTTAGAACACTGTGTAACATGCTCGTTGCGTAACATGCTCGATGAGAATGTTACATTATACCTCGTAACATTGGTTAGTAGGGTAACTTTATGTGACGAAGACGAAACCACAAGAGTCGGCTAATGTAAAATATTTTGTTCATGAAATAAAACACTAAAGAGAAGTTGGTACAAAATTTATTCGAGTTCAAAATTGTAAAAATTCTATAAAAAATTGTTCTGGCACATTCGGTTATAATTAATCCTATTAATCAGCTGCAGCTTATAAAATAAAATTTCAGTAGTTACACAAATGGAGACTAGATAGATAATAGAGATACTAATGCACAAAAAGTTTTAGAAAACACACGCCCTTAATAACATTATATTTTTTATTATTAATATCATTTCAAATTAGAAAAAAATATAAAAATATCCGCAATAATATCCCCTCATTAAAAATTGTAAAAAGAATATGTACAATCAACGAGTTTTCGAAAAAAGTTAATTTTATTGTAAATGTAGTAATGACGCTCTTTACAATCTGTAGACAGCGCTAGGGTTGCTCGATATACATCGATATTTACCATTCGATACATCGGTCAATCGGTGTTTTACGCCACATCGATGTATTTTATTCAATTATATTTTATACATAAACTAGTCAAATAAAGTTCTTGCAACTCTATTCAAGTCGTCTCTTCCAGCCCTGCCAACAGTTTATATATATATACTCTGTGATACAAACAAACATCAACATTATCTTGGTTTAGTTGATAAAATACTCTCACGACATTTGTTTATAAAATTTTAGATTCTGTCTTATTTTTCAGATTTTAGTTCTTAATTTAATTGTTGTTTTTTTTAATCGATGAATCGAAAACATCGATGTTTCTATTCGAAATACACACACACACACATACAGAAATAAGAATTATTTAATTCTAAATTCAAATTTAATGCATTGTGATCTAAAATATCTCTCATAGAGCTTTTGTTCATTGTAAGATCACGTGACGTCATCACTACGTAGTATAAAGCAGTCGCTTCCCGCTGTCTGTCTGTCCCTATGTATGTTTAGTTTTTTTAATAGATAGAGTGATTCAAGAGGAAGGTTTATATGTATAATACATGCATAATATAGTAGAGAAACACTGATAATTTTAGAGGTTTCTAATGTGATGTCGTAAATAAACACATTTTTTACGCTTACATTGCAAACGCTGGCTGAACCCTACGAGATACATCAAAATATTGTACTACAGTATTGTACACCGCAAAAAGATCAACAAAAAAGTCCGCGATGGTATATGTCTCTTAGGGATAACCCACAATAACCATTTTATATCCACATAACCAACTATATGTCGCTGTAAAAAACAGGTATAAACTATTTTTTTTTTAATTAAATATTGTAAAAAGAATAAAAAAACAATTTTTATATTTAATTTTTTAATATTTTTCATGGGTCAAAAACAGCCAAATTTGTGATTTTTTTCTTTAAAAATTCATATCTCTAAAAATACTGCTTTATAACTCGCCATTTGAATTATTTTCGTTAACGCTCAATTTCCCGTTCTACTTGGGTTAACGATCGTAACGTGGTCTTGAGGCGTGGTCGTAGTGAACGCGTAGTGGAACGCATTATACATTACATAAGTAGAAGAGCGGCGCGACGAGGGACTCAAGGAATTTCACAGAGCAAAAGGGACAGACGTACTTAAAGCCCAGGTAAAGCGGCTGGAGTTAGAGCGGGACGGATAGCGCTATTCAAGTAACGTTAAAAGATCAGTGACTCGCTTAGTAAGTCGAGTTCACTTAACCTATATAATATATATCTACAATTATTGCTTAAATATAAATTCGATACATTTTTCGAGTCTTTCAAAACTTAACCTAACTTTTAACAATTTCAACAAACTTTTGTACAACAATTTTTATAATATATGGACGGTCCGTATGGAATGTTTTTTATAATAATATAATGCCTTTGCTTTATCATAATAAACCCTATGATTATTACTATTAATAAATCACAAAAATAGAATGACTTATGGCGCCCAACGAACCCCTCGTTGGGCGCCATAAGTAATTGTATTTTTTTGATTTATTAATAACAGTTATTGTTTTCAAAGTAAAAAATGTACAAAGAATTTTTTTTTCAAATGCAAGGGGCAGTTCAATTATTACGTAAGCATTAGAGGGGGGTTAATTCGCTTATTTTTGTTGACATGGCAGATGGGAAGGTCTCCATGGTGATTACGTCACGTTACGTAAATATTCCTGATCAGAATGAGGAGGGAGAAAAATGGATACATCAATGTTTATGTAACTATGCTGGCATAGGGGGCAGTTGGGGGGATGATAGTTGCAAAAAATCTTGCTTACGTAATACTTGAACAAATTATTTATTAAATATTACAGAATCTGGATTAATATGAGTTTTTACAAAAATATTAAACCTGGCAACACTACATATTATGTCATTAAGGCTCAATATATCACAATAAACGCTACAATTATTCTGGCAACACTTAAGGCTTAACATCAACGCTGGCAACTTCAGTAGCGAGTCCGCAAATATTGCTGCCGATTGCCAGTTGTAAATACCCTCCTAGACCGAAACTTTTCCCCCAGGAGTTCTTAGCTATATAATAAGGCACATCAGCTGTTAAATCATAACCTATTAATAGTACTGCGTGGTTAAGCTCGATGGGTTTTCCGCTGAAATTAAAAAAAAATTAATAAGTTATATGATGTTGGCAACATTGATCTGAGTAGCATTTGACTTTTAAAGTTGGCACAAAATGAAAAGATAACCAAATAACTACGCCGACATAACAGATATCATTATCATTCCATCACGAGTAATCAAGCTGTAATACTGTCCCTCTCTGTCTAAAGTATACCCTTCGGGAGTAACATTCTAGTCAACAGGCTTTCATACTGTAGGTCTGCGTGTATTATTACCTCTTAATCCTACAGTCATTATTTAATTTAATTTAAAAAAAAAGTAAATCATTTAAAAAATGACCTTAATAAGATTTTTCTATGTTCAAATAATTGATTTATATTTTAATTTTTTTTTTTTTAATTAAAAAAATATTTCTAGTGCGTTGCGCGGGAAATTCAAAGAAGTTAAAGCGCAACAATTTTAATTTTATTGAGTGACGTCACAATATACAATAAGTAATCGTCAGAATCATACTCTTAATCATTAACTAGCAAAATGCAAAACATTATATTATTGTTTATTATGAATCGTGACGTCACACCACGCAAAGCATGTTGACAGACATTTAAGACATCCGCATGTTGTTATATAATTTTATTTATTCACTTAATTTCTAATTTTTAAACATAGATATATATAACTAACCTGCAATGATACTGTATCACTCCACCGAGATAGTTCTGCCATGTTAAAGCGTTGACAGCAACTGCGACTGGTCCGTGGTTGGCTATTGACTCTATTATCATATCCTCTGCACCCACCATGCTAAAATATTATTTCTACATTAATCTGTGTTATAAATTACTATTATTTTCTTAATTAAAACTATATAATAGAGTAGTGAAAGAGTTAGAATAGAATATAATATATAAAAACAAAAATAATTACTGAATTATATGTATATGTCGGAGAAATAGCTATAATGGTGGTAATTTAATTTATTTGAATAGCAACACTGCAAAGATTAATAGAAAGTACAGTGTACAGAGTGTCAGCCTCAGATGGTTGATTGTCGATGGTACGACTTTGACAGTTCGTGTCAGTCTGTTGCAAGTTAGTTTAGTCGACTTTTATCTCGGCTAGCGAAGGCGCAAGACGTGCGTACTGACAGTTAAATACTGGCAACATGGCGGACATAGAGAAGCCCAAGAAATCGAATCCATATGAATCCGCGAGATATATGTCACCGTATAGTTGTAAACACCGTTAGATTATAATCTATCTCGCGAGACTGTAAACTATCGAAAGATGTAACACAGTGGGAAAACACGTGCGCGAGGAGCGTATATTTTCGCACTGTGTTGCGCAAGAGCGAAGGGACCCTTCCCATAGCGTCGGAGACATGACAGAAGTTCTTAAGACAATATTTTTGCGATATTTACAATTTTACGATAGCAAATATAGGTTCAAAAAAGTGTCTGCAGGATTTATAATACCCAACATTGATTTTCAATACCACCCTCACCCGAGTGATCCTAGCTCAGCCCTAACGACAGCAGTTTATTCAGCTTATATAGTAGCGATGATAAAGGTGCCATCAACATGCCATCTCGCTTCACTTAGTGAATTGTAAGTAGATTCCATCTAAAGTTGAAGTATATTGAATTGTATTTTATTAAAATAACATTTTATAGTGATGAAATGAAATTATAATGAACTTTGTTTTTTTATGTCGAAAGTTTAGACCAACTTCATTTGCATTTAAATGACCGAAATAGGATCGCGGATATTAATAAATATCTGTTACCGTTATCTTTGTATCGATGGATGCAAAAATATATTTCGACCGAAATTTATTTTGAAGTCCAATAAAAATGAAATTATAATAGTGGTCTTATTCCTTATCCTTGTAACAAAAAATATGTGTACGCGCATCATCATCATTATCATAACCCATTAATGGCCGACTGCTGAGCCGAGCCGAGTCTCCTCCTCAGATGGAGGAGTGTTAGGCCATAGTCCACCACGTTGGTCCAGTGTGGGTTGGGAGCCTTCACACACCTTTGAGAAGTTTGGAGCTTCTCAAAGGTGTGGTTCTTAAAACACACATAACTCAATTCAAGAAAAATCTGGATCCATAGCATCGAACTCGGACCTCCCGTAAATTTGGACGCGTATCTAGCAAAAACTACTAAACGATTTTGGATATGGTTTTCACAGTTGTATTGTCTTTAAAGTTATTCTTATTGAAAATGTCTTGACCCAGCGAAGGTAGGGCAGATCAACTAGTATAAAAAATCTTACTCGTCACAAGTGAATTTGCCAACTTTAACCCCAGTTCCGTTGACCTTCTTTTGACAGACACCATTGGATAATTTCAGGGGATAGGCTTTGTCGGGCTCCACTGCAGTGTCAGTCATCAACAGCCAGTCCAGCAGCAGGCAGATGTCGCCGCCGGCGCAGCCACTGTTGCCGAGACCTGCGCAGTCTATTGCTTCCTAGAAATAAGTATTATTGTATTGTTAGTTGTAATTGTGTCAGCATTGGTTTTGCTGTCGAAGGATTATAATAGTAGTTTCTTGATCAAATATGAAAAAAATTTAAATTAAATTCTGCTGACAGGTTTCGAGTGTTTTGAATTATTCGAAATCTACGAATACTTTTTTAGTTTTCAATAATTCGATTTTTTTACACGAAACTTTCTGATATTTCGAAAATAATGACAGAAAACTTTAATAGTGTATTTATGAATAATAAAATATACAAGACGTCGCAATAAATCGCGAATACCCGGTTACTTACCATCGATTCGAAATCTTCGAATTTCTCTATTTTAAATATTTTTCTTGAACTCATGATATAATTATCGATACAAAGTAATGATAAAAAATAATACTATACAATATACACCCTAAAAACAATATTTTAAGAAAACACTAACTCAGTAGCACTAAATTAATGAAGCTACAGACATTAAAAGCATCGAAATTTAACCTATCTAAAAGAGTGAATGCTGATGGCAAAAGATAGTAAATAAACAAGGTTATTTTGTCTCAGTGTAGCGAGGATAAATCGACTAGTATTTTATAACAACTTAGTCCTTTAATCAAGACGAGAACCTCACAACTAACCGTTGTCCAAGGATCGTTAACCTTTCAAAAAGAACCCACGTAGAACCGGTTTAATTCCATCTTCCAAAATCCATAAGTCTAGACTATTCGTTATAAGTTCTATACATATTAACATTATTGAAAACAAGTTTTTGTGACTATTATTGTCTAGACTTTGTCAACGTTATGTAATAGATAAGGAGAAGCTGACTGACATATCGGGGCAGGGCCTAAACTATAAGGGTTAGAAACTTGAAATTTTGCACAGGGGTTCCTGTTATAACGTACGGAAGTACTAAGAAAAGATATTTGAAAATTCACCTCCTAAGGGTGTAAAACGGGGGTGCAAAGTTAGTATAAAACTTTGCCGTTATTAAAGTTATTCAAATGAAATTCATTATGAAGGTCCTTTATTGAAAGTTCTGAAACACGTGTAAAATATTTATTCGAAAATCATCCCTTAAGGGGATAAAAGGGTGAAAAGTTAGTATGACTACCTCATAAAATTATTAAATATGTCTACAGACGATCTACTGTAGTCTAATATAACTACCTCAATATCGCAAATGAAGTGGCGGGTAAAAGCTAGTATAGTATGTAGATGGGCAAAAAAATCGATAGACCTGATAAAATTATAACTAATCAACGTCTGTAGATGAGAAATTCACTTTCTCTGCTTACTTTTTCTAATTTCATCATCATAACCCATTAATGTCTCATTGCTGAGCCGGGTCTGCTCCTCAGAATGAGGAGGGGGTTAAATCATAGTCCACCACGCTGGCCCAGTGAGGGTTGGTAAACTTCACACACCAACAGACAACGTGGAGAACTTTCAGTGCAGGTTTTCTCACGATGTTTTCCTTCACTTTATATCAAGCGATATTTAATCAATGTGTGTGTGTCTGTATCCCCCACACATAGAACTCTGACCTCCCGAGTAAGACACCAATGTCTTAACCATAAGGCTATCTAATTTACGCATGAAGTTTTGACTAATGGAATTAGTGCAAAATAGCATATACAGACCATACTTATCATTTTAACAATTTTCCTCCACTTCATTCCCAGTATTTTATTACTAGCAGAATACTACCCTTACCATGCTTATGCAAGAAAATTCAAAAAAAAACAACAACAAGAAATAGTTTGTAATTTTCTTAAATCCATTATAGCAGGTCTGACATAAAATCTGGATTATGTTCATGCCCTCAAGTCTTAAAAGTTCGTCACCCTCGCACAAGAATTCCAAATGCTGCTAATTTGCACACATGTAGAATTTTTATCCATATCAACCAACATACATGCAACGTAAATACAAAACAAGTTATTTTTGTTTTTGTCTGTCAAAAGTCTGCTAAAATTTATAAAATACTCAAAAAATGAATAACTAATAAAATGAAGATAACAGCGTAAGGTCAACACAACTGATCCTATTTTTCTTACCTTCACTAGCTAAAAGGAATATCGAGGAGCAGTTTAACTCTAACCAACTCGTGGGATCAAAAGAGCACTGAGAAAACTAGGAAACATATTGACCTTACAAAATATTGAGGCACGCGAGCTATTCCATGAGCTGGATCATACGGACACGACTATGGATATCTTGTATCTCTTCCCTTATTAATTTTGAAATAGGTTCCTGCAACTCATAATGTTACCCCTTACCCCCTCCCTCTCCCATCCCATTAATGCTCTGGGCCTGCCTAGGGTCCGCTGAATCCGCATCATTTTTCTTCTTCATTCCCCCTTCCCACTATATTTTCGGGGATGCAACGCATCGACAAAACGAGAGAGTGTTTCTTGTTTTTCGATGTCCTTGGGCGATGGTTGCCACTTACCATCAGGTGGACCATCTGCTCGTTTGCACCTTATCTATTATAAAAAAAAATGATAGGCAAAGTAGCTGGGAAAAGGTGAGTCAGTCGTTAGAGACATTATTAGCTGATAAGCGTGAGGAAGAAGAAGACATCAAAAAAACCAATAATGAATTTTGGCCAAGTATTAATTAGGCTTAAAGACAAGGGTAAACTGAATGCAAAAATTAAACGGAGAAAACTGATGCAATAGAGGTCACGTGGCATAACCAGTTTCTTTATTATATTTATTAATTTAACGTTGGAATTTATATTTACTTTTTAAATGTCAGATATCTGATTTATTCGGTATCTTGGACCTGATCTGAAAATAGGGCAGGAGTCTAATATATGCTCTAAATGTCGAGGGTCTGATGATGATGTGGTGGGCAATGGAAGCTCTTCAGTAACATCTTGAGTTCATCATCTCTTGAGTTTTAAGTCGTTTGAGTGGTTTTAGAGCGATTTTAGTTTCTTAATCCTACATAAAAAACAGACTTAACTACTTTCTTGAAATGTCTTGGAATCCTTTGTCTTATACCCACAAAGTATCAATAATAAAATCTTTATGATTATAATACTTCTTTGGTCTAGGTTTATAAAATAATTAGAACTAAATTTCGCTTTCCTTTCACTCGCTAAAAAACAAGAATTTAAATTTTGCAACACACGTGTATCAAGGACATTCATGTGTCTGCATACAACACAATAGTTATAATTTTATGCTTCTACGACCAAAATATATAATCAAAGCTACAAAAAAATTAAATTTGTATATTAACATTTAAGACTTCCAGTTTTCAATGAGGTGCGCCTAAAATATGAATTATCGATATTATTTATTACTACAACTAATGTTATTGTAGCTTGGAATTTGCGTATATTCAAAATATATAATCTTTATTATAGGTACTATAAATCAGCTTAGATGTTTTAAACTACTCAACGGATTTTCATGCGGTTTTAACCAATACAGAGATTCATGATGGTTTTATCTATACTAAAAGTACAGAAGAATAAACAAATAATAATTATCAAATCATACCTCTCCTTTAACAGTCACATATAATTATATCGCATTAAGTTTATCAACCGTAAAAAAGCTTTTTGTAATCTTACTACAAATTTAACAACTAGTACCCTTTAAATTTTGATTCCCTTACGAATTTCGAATGAAGCTAGACCGTAGAAGGACGTTAACGTCAGAATTAATGTCTATGCAATAATTGTGGTAACTAAAACAAATTACCTGCACACTCAATGGCTCCAGCTTCCCAGTCTGGATGGCAGTCATGGCTTCCATAGCTCCTATGGTACTAAAAGCCCAGCACGCACCACACATACCCTGGTCTCGAACTGGTCCTATTACTCCTTTTTCTCTCCTGCATAAAGAAATAATATGATAACAATACTTAATTGGTAAAAACATTAAAATGTCGAGTTTGTTAAATATTTTCTAATGAAAGTTAATCACGTCCCAAAATAATGAGTTAGCAACACTGTTGTTAAATTTAATTTGATGAGTAATTCATTGACGATTACATAATTTTTGATATTTTAATGGCTTTCATGTTATGTAACAAGCAGCAAGAACCATATTAAAGGATCTTACAAACATTTTTAGTTGCAAGTTGTCGTTTTCCAGTGAAAATCACGTCCAAAATAGGTTTCTATTTCAAATATATAGCTGCCGGCACGTAAGTATAGGTTTGGCCATGAATGCGCTGAAATTACTATTAGGGGCGAGGCGAGGTGTTCTTATGCGACATTTTGTAGTTCCCGCGTTTTCTCAGACCTAAAGTTAGCTGCCGGCTACTATAACAATTATTTCTTTATTTCAAAGCACAAATCTCCATAGATGCTTAAAAACTAGGCTAGCTAAGATATATGTTTAAAAAAAATGAGAATCTATTCGGACTTCGGACTATAGGCATATTTTTAAAATATTTGAATATATGTAAATGATATTGGACAAAGATTAACATGTCGTTAGGAAACATATTATTATTTATATGCAATAAAAATATAAAAAACAATTGTATACAACCAAAATCTAAATAAACCACTTAAATTATATTTATTTATTAAAACCATTACTATGACCTGAAATTTGATTTTACAATATACATACGAGAACCTGCAGATTTATCTGGACCTATTTAATACTATTCTAGCCAGCCCGTGTGATTTATTATTCGTCACATTAGAGAGAGAGAGAGAGACAGAGAGAGGTTAGTGTGAACTGAACACAGCGCACGCAACGGAATAGATTTTCTACGTTTTTGCATCATTTTTAATTGATGCTCCACTCCTATTGGTCTTAGCGTGATGATATATATGCTATAGCCTCCCTCGATGAATGGAGTAGTTTCTGAGATTACCATTTTCTACCAAACAAACTTCAGTTTTTAGTATATAGTCTTGGTTAGTTTACATTGTAAACTTTTAAAAAAATATTAAAATTATCACCTATTTTGTCAAAATTAGTAAAAAAACACATGAACACAAAATTGTATTCCAATTAGTCTTTCTTACCAATATGCTTGTTTGATAAACTCTTGAAAAAATCTTTGCTAGAGAAATCCGCAGCATTAATGAGATGGGAGCGGGAGTGGGTAAGTCTGGCAAAAGATCCCCTACCACCAATGGGGATACTAGGTTACTCGGCGAAGATGCTCTCCCAGCGGCAGAGGGGAATAGTATTCTAACCTTCATGGGTAAAACCAGTCCCCCCATAAAAAGTGCTATATATTTATTGATATTAGTAAAAGTAGCCTTTGCTAAACTATCTCTACACAAGAAATCACATCAATTCATAACTGTTACAGCATAGTAAGGACAAACTAACAAACTTTCACATTTACAATATTAGTAATAAAAATATGGCTACCGATTAATATAAGCATGGATCAACGATTAAATTAGAAACAATGGACTCGTTGTACGTTATCTGAGACACGGGCTTTATTGTTATATAAACAAGTGTAATATTTCATTAATAACCAGTTGTTATCATCGTCCCTCTCGTTATTTATTGTTGTGTTGCCATCAATTCAAAACTCATAACATAATAAGTTATCATACCTAGAAAATTAATAATAAATAAACACACTCTCGCACACACATATACATTCACACATCCACACCTCAATCAACACAAAATATCATTTTTTTTGGTATTTTTTTTTTGTCAAAAAATTCTCACTGATTACATATATGACATTTATTAAAGGGGGAAGACCTGGCGACCTGAAACACAGGGTATCCTAGTTCAGGCGTCAGTCTCCATTGCTTTTGTTACTATGTTAATAAGCCTTAGTACTGATTGTTAAGTGAATATGTATGGTATAAAAAGTAATATTGTTAACCTATGGAAATGTATTTTTTTGAGAAATAAAGATTATTATTATTATTAATTATTTCACTGAATATGTATTATATAGCCTCAGTAGGTGAGTGGTTCCGCCGGACCGTGCGACTTCGTTATCGTGTTGCTTCGCTCCTATGGGTCGTAGCGTGAAGTTAAATAGCCTAAGTTACGCCTTGTTAAATCAGCTATCTGCCAATGAAAGTCCCGTCAAAATCAGTCCAGCCATTTCAGAGATTAGCCGTAACAAACAGACAGACTGACAAATATTTCCACTTTTTGTAGTACTACTCTGAATCAACAAATAAGCTACTTATTATTTTAGAAAAATTCAAAGCTCTCGTGGGATTATAAAATGATATTTATTGAATACTAGCTTTTACCCGCAACTTCGTTTGCAATATAGACGTAGTTATATTAGCCTACAGTAGATTGTCTGTGAACATATGATAATTTTATATGGTAGTCATACTAACTTTGCACCCCCTTTTACCACCTTAAGGGATGATATTCGAAAAAATATTTTAAACGTGTTTCATGACTTTCAATGTAGAACCTTCATACAGAAGTTCATTTGAATAACGGCAAAGTTTCATACTAACTTTGCACCCTCGGTTTACCCCCTTAAGGAGTGAATTTTCAAAAAACCTTTCTTAGTGCTCCTCTACGTTATAAAAGGAACCCCTGTGCAAAATTTCAGTCTCTAACACTTACAGTTTTGGCCCTGCATTTATATGTCAAGTCATTAGGTCAGCTTCTTTTATATATATACTAATACTCGTATATAAAGCGGAAGAGTTTGTTTGTTTGTTTGCTTGCTTGAACGCGCTAATCTCAGGACCTAATTAAAAAAATCTTTCAGTGTTAGATAGGCCATTTCTCGAGGAAAGTTATATTCTATATATCATTACGACCAATAGGATTGGAGCTACACGCGGACAAAGTCGCACGGGTCGACTAGTATATATGTAGATATTTTTTATAGCAACAATATAATAAAAATTCTAATTTTTTTTCGTTAAATTGCACCAGTACGAAGCCGGGGGGCTTGGACTAAAGTAGGAAACGTATTACTTAAGAATACAAACTAATCAAACGAAAGTAGAATTAGTACTACTTACGCCATCTACCAACGGATAGATGGTCTGCCTGTCTGTTACGCTTTTATTACTGAAGCAATTTAATAAAATTTGATACAGGGATAGACTACACCTTGGATATAACATGGGTATAAAGTGAATTAAAAAGAATCAATAAGGTTGCCTTGTTACTATCCGCGGAAATTTGAACAATAAGACTCGTACGGCACAACCCAGAAGAGTACACCACCCACATAAAAGTGAGACGCGCGAACTCAAACCAGGACACATCACACAGGTAGGTCGCTCGACAACCGACATACGTTTCACTACGTAACCGAAGAATCTTGAGGAGTTGTTAACTCTACAAGCGTCAAAAAGGGAATATTAACCAGGTGAAACTGGAACAATATTATTAATATTTATTTATGTTACACATAAACACAAATTTATTAAGAACTGAAATGGACGAACCTGTTTTTGGAAGCCTTAAACTGACCTAGACTAATTAGAAAGTTATCTTATCTTCAAATTAATTACAAATTGATTTCTATATATATTTTTGTAGGATAATACTAATTTAGATTTGTACAAACAATAACTAAATATTTTTAGTCCGAACTAGTTAACTCGACCACGGTTCTACCTTGACCACTTTTTACGTAGTCGGGTTATAGTTTTATAAACTTATTATTGTCATATATTAAAAAGTTTTTTTAAAAGTAGCAATGGGTAGGCCTACGGAAGGTGCCGCGGGCCATAAACAATACAGATCCCAAGAAACGGGAACGGATGAAAACTACAGGGCCAAACTATGTTAACTTTTTATGGCAGTAAGTAGCAAGTAATCAGTGTACAAATATAAAAAATCCAATCAAATTTAGAAGCTCCTTCTTTTTGAAGTCGATTAATAATACTTGATGCATCCAAAGAAACCTGTACCCGAACCCGCCACTATTATAACAATCGCATATGTGCTGCTAACTGCTATAAAATGTTCGAAAAATGTATATTTTGGAGATACTAAATTCGCTTTTTTTTAATTAGAGGATTCACAGACAATATTACCTTTTAGTTATTCAACAATTCTCTAATTACAAAAGACAAGATTTAATTATATCGGGTTCAAATGTTCATAACCATTTACATCTCTTACGCAATTGATTTAAACCATAAAACTTTTTTGTATATATTATAATAATAGTAGTAGCTCAAGTCAAAAAATGTACAAAAAGTCAAAGCAAACGATTTTGTACCAAAAATACAAATGCATATAATAGGTCATATAATATGTATGAGTACTGTCGTGGCAGCAAAGCGGCAGAAGAGGCACGCAACATCAACGACGTATACGGAGCGAACACTACTAACGATCGCACCACCCGTTATTGGTTTGCCCGCATCCATTCTGGAAGTTTCGACCTAAGAAATGAACCCCGTAGTCGACCGAAAACTTTAGTCGACAATGACGAATTAAAGGCGATTGTGGAAGCTGATAATTCTCAATCTAAGCTATTCTAGCTGAATTAGCAGCAGCTTTAGATATTAGCATCAAAACAATATTGGTCTATTTGCGTCGAATTAACAAGGTAAAAAAGCTTGACTAATGGGTGCCCCATGAATCGAATTATCGACAGCGCGAAACACGCGCAGAGTCGAGCCTTGCACTGCTCAACAGGCACAGAAACGAAAGCATATTGAATCGCATTGTTACTTGCGACAAATGATGTTCGACAGTCACAAGCGCTCAGCAAGTTGGTTAGATTATGGTTCAACACCTAAACAATGCCCCCAAACGAAAACTGACCCATAAAAAAGTGTTGGTCACTGTTTGGTGGTCTAGCACCGGTGTCATTCATCATAGCTTCTTATCAAACGTGATGAGCATTACTGCAGATCTATCCAGCGTGACCAGCTTTGGTTAATCGGTCGGCTCCGCTGCTCCTGCACGACAACGCGCGATCTATCTATATATAATCGCGATATTGCACAGCAGGCGGACTCCAAGTTACAAGAGCTGGGGTTGGAAGTTCTCCGTCATCCACCGTAGTCACCAGATCTTGCCCCTACAGACTTCTACTTTTTCCAGATTTTGGACAACTTCTTGGCGGGGAAAAAAATCAATAAACGAGAGGTAGATCAAAATGCCTTTTTGAACTGCCTCTCGGTTTGTTACTACAGTAAACTTTTTCAAAAATGCTTTGATTGCATGCTTTGATTAATAAAAATAAAAAATATAGAGAAAAGGGCCGTTAACTTATTTCATGAAAAACGGCAAATCCATAGATAAAAATCTAATAATTTCAACTTGCAATAAATTTGTAATTAAAATGCAACTTGTTATTTTGACATTTTCTTGCTATCTACATTTAACATAACCAGTTATTAATATCATGCAATTATAAAAATATTAAAAAAAAAATCAATTTGACGATCCGAGGTCGATTAATCAAAGAATCGATTTTTAAATCGGCGAAACGACTTTTAAATCGATTTTTGCCATTGAAAATCGACATTTGATTTTGTTGTAATTTTTCAAAAAATCGACTGATCGGTTGCCGATTTTATGAAATATTTATTGAAGAAAATGACCTTCTTTTTGCTCTTCACCTTTTCATCTTTAGATCGAGGCTTTGTTGACTTTTTTTTTTGCTATTCACCTTAGGAACAATATTTATATTGTAAATGTAGACACGACAAAAATATCGTTTTTTTAATGATAAATAAGGCGCAAACGAGCAGACTGTACACCAGGTGGCAAGTGGCCACTGTCGCTTATGAACATCACTAATACAAAAGATACTCTCTTGTTTTGCTTGCGACCTCGAAGATAGAGTGAGGGGGAGTGAAGAGATAAATTCTGCGGTTTTAGTGAACCTTGAGCAAGTGCCCGGAGTCCACTGGAGCATAACTGGGATATCACAGACAATTGGTGGTCAGATTCGCATGCCAGTGCCGAATTAGATCCCCTACCACCAAGGGGTTACTCGCCTCCCCCATCTTCTCTCCCAATGGCAGTGGGGAATAGTATTCTAACCCGTCCTCTCACGGGTGAAATGATTTTTGAGGAATCGCTCTCTTGGCCTCAATTTTTTTTAAACGATTTTATAAGGTTGCGATTCGAATCGATTTAAAAATCGATCTTTTCGGAAAGAATCGCCATCCCTAAAATACAATCGTTGAATTTTTTGTATATCTGTATGTTTATATGAGCTCACACAAAAATCACTGCACGTATGGTCTATCTTAAAACATAGGTTTTGTTTCATTTAAATCGAAAAATCAGTGTAATTTAAACAGAGATGTGCAAAATAGTTTATAAAAAGTATTCAAATACCAAATGCAAATACTTTCTGTATTTTTTGTTTTAAATACAAAATACAAAATAGTTTTTCATTTTGTGTTTAAAATACTAAATGCAAAACACATATTTTCAAAATACTTTATTCAAATTAAATACTTTTATGGATCTAAAAGAATTTGCTTATATTTTATTACGTTTTTTTGACACGATCAGGTTTTTTTTTAAGTCATATAGTATCAATTATATTATATCACATAATTAATGGATTCCCCCTAATTAAACAGAATTAGGGGGTCCAATAACTTATGATTTTGTCTAAGTAATTATGAAAATATAATAAACACTGATATTAGTCATGATTCTCCAATTTGTTTGTTCCTTGTCCATCACTGGTTCCACTATTATATTTGTTCGTACGAAAAGCAATAATTATTAAATGTGTTGTCAAACGAAATCACCATAGAAGCTGGTTAAAAGTTATATCATAGGATTTTATAGCTATTATATTAGCTGTCATTCGTATCTATTTACCATCTATTTACCATTTTGCAAATACAAAATATGTCTTAAAAGGTATTTCAAATAAAATACAAAATGTTTTTAAGACAAAAGTATTTAAACACAAAATGGAAATAGGCATTTTGTATTTCAAATACTAGTATTTGAAAAATGTCACATCTCTGAATTTAAAAATGTTTTAGCCACCAATGATTCAATGACTTCTACAAGCTATTTATAACACTAATCTATTTATAATACACGTTTTAGAAAAAATCTAAGGCTAACATGGTATTTAATCTCTAACTGAGAAACCTGTACATATGAATACAATTACATTAATTAACATATTATATTTTTATATCTATATCAACACTCACATATTTAATTTGTGAAAATTTTCCGCATATAAATAATTTATTTTTATTTAATTGTTATGACTTAGTGTATTTTGAGTTATATATAATGTGAATGTTTAGATGTTTGAAAGGTTGTTACTTAATCAAAAATGGTTAAACACATAGCGTATTAAATCCCGGAGTTCCTGCGGGATAATATTAAAATACCTAGGTATGTTTACTGTTGTATGTTGTCTATAAATTGAAAATAATGTTTAAGTCTGCTAGTATAGTATAGTAATATTTTTTTTGGGTTTAAAAAAATAAATCAGGACACTATGCTAGGACTCCGCTGTCCCTTCGTCTGTCTGTCTGTCACCTGTCTGTCTGTTTTCATAAAATACAGAATTAAACAACAGAATAAAATAAATATTTTAAGGGGGGGCTCCCTACAAACATGATTTTTTTGCCACATATTGGTACGGAACCGTTCGTGTGCGAATCCGACTCGCGCTAGGCCAATTTTTGACTAATATATTTAAAAAAAATTGCACAATATAATGTAATCTTTTTAAAACTAATGAAGATAAATGTAAAAAATGAGGGAAGGTCAACTTAATTTGGGATTTGAAGTCATAAACCAATACACAGATAAACATCTAGATTTTAATACTAATTCAATACCTACAGATAAATACAAGGAATAAGAAAACATTAATTATTATTTTTTGTAAATGACAAAGTTGAACGAGATAAACAACCAGATAAATGCATAATGCATTACTACATTTAAAATTTCGGGCTATGTGAACTTGACACCCAATTTTGAAAAATCGTTATTTCGTTTGTAGTAGTCAGTATTTGAAGATACAAGCTTCTATTTCGTTTGTAGTAGTCAGTTGTTGAAGATAGATATGTCTATTTCGTTTGTAGTAGTCAGTTATTGAAGATACAAGCTTCTATTTCGTTTGTAGTAGTCAGTTATTGAAGATACAAGCTTCTATTACGTTTGTAGTAGTCAGTTATTGAAGATACAAGCTTCTATTTCGTTTGTAGTAGTCAGTTTTTGAAGATAGATATGTCTATTTCGTTTGTAGTAGTCAGTTATTGAAGATACAAGCTTCTATTTCATTTGTAGTAGTCAGTTATTGAAGATAGAGATGTCTATTTCATTTGTAGTAGTCAGTTTTTGAAGATAGATATGTCTATTTCGTTTGTAGTAGTCAGTTATTGAAGATACAAGCTTTTATTTCTTTTGTAGTAGTCAGTTATTGAAGATACAACGTAACGTAACGTAGAGACTCAGAGAGGTCTCTTTCGTTTGGTATTTGAAGATAGAACCTTTCTTGTCGTTTGTAGTTTTTAGTTGAATAGACATTTTCAATATTTTCTATAATATGAAAATAAGAATTTTAAAAATTTTGGAAAACAAAAATTTATTTTGTTTGTAACTTTTTTTTCCAATACAAACAAACAAAAATTTTTTCACTACAAACAACTACAAACGATCCTCTATACATACCAATCACTAAATTAAAATTATATCAAAGTCGGGGGCTGCGATTTTTTTGAAGTTTCATAATTTTTTTTTGAAATTACTACAAACGAAATTTTATTTACTACATACAACTACAAACGAAAATGGATAAGAATCACAAAAAAAAATCATAATTTTCCAAAACCGGGTGTCATGTTCCTGGAGCCAAAATTTCGCTCTTATTTCTTTTTAGTTATTATATTTTTTTAATCGAATTATTTACTTCTAGGGATGCTTATGTTTCATTCATACTTGACTATATCATATTTTCTATAAAAATAAAGGTGTAATAAATAAAAATAGTGGTTTATGTCTAATAAAAAATCGATATATACTTATATATTTAAATGGTGATATTGTTCATAAACATCGATATTTCTAACATTGATGTTTCACTTTTGAGAATATCGATGTCTTTTTCCTTTATTTATTATTTTTAATAAATTATTTTAAGAAAGAACTAAAAGAGCGAACTAGTTCGCCCTTGGATTGCGAACTAAAAAGAGCGCTCTTTTTGGTGACCTACTAGGCCCAAGACTAGAGAGACAAGATTATATATAAACCGCGGTTAGGAGGAGGGTGTGTGGTGGACATCGACGCACACCGACTGTAATTTCAATAAATAAATGGAATGCAAAGATTCGAAAAAGTAGAACATTTAGGTAGTGAGAAAATTTTCTAATAATAAAAAAATAATATAGTTCTTTCATCGCACACCATCAACTGTTGCTAGGCAATAGATAATAATCAAAAGCAATATAGAAATATGAGGATCTGAGGATTTTTTTACAATTTTTCTTGCTATCCTAATTCAAACTATAACACCAGATTAAACATAAAAATGAGCAAAATCTGTCCAGCATTTCTCAAGTTATGAATTAAGTAACCAACAACATTTCATTTTTATCCCCTCTTATATTCATATTCATCATGCTTGAATCACTTTCAGTAGACGGATCAGTCCAAATTATGTTGTAAATTAAAAGGTGGGTATAAAGGACAAAGGTGGCCTTGTCAGTATTTATCTTAGGAATGATTTAGAGTCTGTTTTGTAAATCTCAAGTCTCACAGGGGATCCGCAAATTATATGGTCATCTTGTGTCACAAAGATTTTTTGAAAATGCCATATTCGCAAAAAGAAATTAAAGTTGATAACATATATTAAGTAAGTACAGAAAATTCTTGTGAAAGTGAAATTAAAAATTATCATTAGCACGTATTTTATCTATCCTAACAAATTCTAATAGGAGCCATAATATTACACATGTTATAGTCAAAAAAAAGATCATAGTTTAGTTAAGAAACTTACCAATCAACACGCATAGGAATTGCTGCTGCAGCTGCTCGTCTTGTTCTGATAATATTATGTGGACTGCCTGGTTTATCATTATCTTCACTGAATTCATCCATAAAATCTACATTATTTTCCATGTATTTACTCCCACTTTTCCTTAAGCTTCGCTTGTGGTGAGGCTTCTCATCAGACAAGTGAATTTCTTTGAATTCAGTTTTGGACATATCTGAGAGCCCTGTAAGTCCAAATTTGGCTCGGTACTGCTCGGGGCCTCTGGAAGCAGCATTTAGTTGCTCTATCTCTTGTATGGAAGTCTAAATAGAATGAATAAACCATATAGGTGTTTAATTTGAATTTGGTATAACTGTATATGTAGAATAATATTTGCTGCCGGAGTCACGTTAAAATAAAATACACAATTCTAAAAACTACGTAACCTGGGTGGGTTGGGGAATTGATAGACCTTCTCCTCATCCTTTTCGTTATGGCGAATATGTATTAAAAATTTTTACCAAGAATATAATTTTAAAAATTCTATAAATAAAAATTACGTGTTTCCAGCAGGTAAAAATGGTGGGGGGTAGTTACTTCTACTCCCCTTCAACCTCCCCCATACCCCTTAATACTTTATTCAGGGTATATGGTTTGATTTGAGATTTACATGAGAGATTTACGAGATTCATAAAAAAATATGGGGTGCCCTATTCTAACGAAGTGTTGTTTTCTATACAAATATACAGTCTATGTAACATCACACCCACCATTAATAAAATAATACTGATTTTTGTTTTCTCTCTACTTAAGAAAACTCCATTAAACACCATAAAATACACAGCCCCTTCAATATTGTTAAATCAAGTTTATTGTACTAAAATCATTTTTACGAACAGTTTAGTGAGGACATTAAGAACAGTAGATAAAGAATTTGTTTACTGTCATCACCCTGGTAATCTTAAATTAATGCTTATTGTATTATTATTTTAATAAAAAAATATATAAACACTAGCTGATCCAGCAAATGTTGTTTTGCCATGTAAATTAATTTCTGGAGAGGACCATCCTATCCTACAAAAAAAAATCATAAACTAACACTGTGACACGAAATTTTTATATTTAATATTAATCTGTAAAAGCAAAAACTTTGTACCATTTTTTTAGGAAAACTGTGCGGACAGAGTATGAAATTTCCCACACATATCTTATATATAAAATTCTCACACTTTCACTTTATCACAATGTTAGTTACCATACTCCTCCAAAATGGCTCGACCGATTTTTATGAAATTTTCATATTCCGTAGGACTGAGAATCGGCTACTATCTAGTTTCCATCCCCCTAAGTGATAAGGGTGGCCCACCCCAAATTTATATGACAACAGCGTTTGCCGGGTAAGTTAGTAGTTTATATAGACGAGTGCAGAATGCTAATAATTATAAAATTATTCGTAAAAAATACATTAAATCAATAAAAAAAAATTAAACACACTACCATGTATTTGAAACACATACTATACTCTTTTCTTTATTGTCAAAGTAATTTAAATGAATTATGATCTCGAATTTGGAGTGGTGGGGTAGAGTACGATTAATAGTAGTTTATACTTACAACAAAATGTTCTAATCTTGTTTCATATTCTTCTGGATTATTTTTATAAGATTTATTAAACTTTTGAATATAATCATCGAACATCGGTCGCAAATCTTCCTTCGATTTATCCGTAGAATACAATAACGGAACTGCAAGGAACACAAAACAGATCAACGTGATAACAAGAAGCCAATTCCACCATTTCGCCATAATTAAACACTAATTTTTATACGAAATTGAAAACACGTTCGTCTTACGGATTCCATCAAAACAAATTAAATGACAATTTGAAATTTCACAACAAAAGTGACAATTCATATTGGTGATTAGTGTTGCCAACAAGTTACTGAGTTTTACCTAAAAGAACTAGTCGAGACGCACCGGCTTCACACGACGGAATTTAAAATGTACTTAGACTGAACAAAAAATATATGATTATTTTAAAAATATTGCGTAATAATATACATGTTATAATTTGTGCCGCTAGGTCCCACGCTCAATTAAAGTCTTCATTATATTAATATCCTTTATTTTAGTATATTATATCTACGCCATATTTTTTTACAATTAAACAATATCACTACGTCATATATTGAATAGCTATATTTAAATATTATACAATGTTACCAACTTACAATATTTCAATTCAATTCAATTCAATTTTTTCCGAGATAGGAAGTATTTTATTATAAAAACTAACGTGGTAAATGCGTGGTAATTAGTCATTTTTAAAACTATGCCAAACGGTAACACACACACTACAATAATACGTGAGGTATTATTGTGGTACTCGGCGAACACCGAGCGGCCACCGCGAGCGCCTCCACTGGCTGAAGAAAATCGCCCAATGCGATCGAAACTGTAGTACCAAGTTACCACAATAATACGTGAGTGTTATCGTTTGGCACAGTTTTGAAAATAAGAAGTATTCTATGTGATTTATGTTAAACATCTAAACATTCTTTCCCATTAACTGTAATATTACTGATTTACTAATAAGATTAAATATTATTATCGTACGAATATAATAATATCACTCTAGTTTCTTAGTTCATAAGCACATTACACGCACAGGTTATTTTTAATAAATTTTAATCAATTCTTATCTAAGAATAATAAATAACCTAAGCGTAGCGATAAGGAATCTTAAACATTGGCAACTGAGCACGGACTGGAACAGCATCCATCAACATTTTTTCATAGTCACTTAATCTCTTAAACTTAATGGCAAGATTTACCGCACAGTTTCCTCCGTGTTTTTTTCATTATACGTGACATCGGCAGAATACTTTGTGAATATTCATAGGAATATTTAAAGGTACAACATCTTAGTATTGCTTCCAGTACAACAGTATGTTAATGCTGCATCTTAAATAACTGTAACCTATTTAAAACTGTATCAGCTTTAATTTTTTATTTGGTGGATTTATTTTAAATTTTATTAATTTGGTGCAACTTGGATATTTTTCACTCGCAGTTGGCAACATTGTCTAAAGCTTACTTTGATATCAATGACATTTGTATTGTTTAGTGAATTTATTATAAAGTGTATTGTGTTAGAAACAATGTTAAAATAGATTAAAAGTAAATGGACGTGTAGGATATTCTTGTATATTTAAGTGTAGAAGTTCTTTAAAACAGTGTTTAGCTTAAATATGTGGTAATGAATGTAGTCAATATTATTTAGAACTAGCTGACACGCCCTCGCTTCGCTGAGATGTATCCAAATCGCACTTAGTCACTATAGAATAGAAATTCAAAGGATTTCTATTCTATAATGCGTATTATGTTACTGATTTGTAGTGAACACCACCATCTCCCTGACTCGCTCACTCTTCTGTCTCACTCACTTTTTCTTTTATACAAACCTCGTCCTGACAAGAAAAACGAATTATCCTCCTTATCCTTCTGAAGTTATAAGTTTAAATGAGAATAACTTTATATTTAATTGAAAGAAAACCTAGATTTTAACTTAGATTGGCAACCAAGAAAACTTTTACAACCATTAAGTTATTATATAAATTATAATTTATTACTCAATATATAAATATCATTTCCCGAAATGAATAGTATACTATTCTATCCGTCCTGGCTTCGCACAAGTGCAATTTACCACATACAATATTAAGATTTATCAAATAAACATTTAATTTTCAATATATTGTTGCTGAATAAGATTCTATACATTGCTTACAACATTTATTACTCCACAAAAACAATATTTCCAGGATAAAAAGGATCCTATGGATAAAAGTGTTTACTTTCCATCTATGTGGTAACTTTCGTAATTAATTATTTCCGCATGGAATAGTGTCTACGGGTAGCATTTTTAATTATTAAGGGTAATTAGTTTACAAACTTTGAGTGTCATATTTATTTATTTCGAATCAGCAGCCCAAAAAATAAGTTTTAAGCTCTAAAAATGATGATACTTCCATACATTTTTATCCTCTCTTATAAGCCCTTACAACCCTTCTTTCACATTAAAAAGTAGCCTATATCCTTTCTCAGGCTCTAGACTATCTGTATATCAAATTTCACTTAAATCATTAACATTTTTTTATATATAATGATACACTAATGTTTTATTTGAATATATATGCTACATCAAAATATGTTAATCAATTATTGGCTAAAAAAGTAACAAAAATATCATATGTATACAATTTTTTGTTTCAGCTCTGAAATGCCTAAGGAGTTTCAAAAAACAACCGAAGTGTTGCCATTTACAAAATATGGTATTTCTTCAGTGGAAGAATATCAGAAAGCTGAGAAAGACATACAGCATTTAGAATGGTTGAAGAAAGTTGGATTGACAAACGATGAGATAAAACTGTACCAGGAAAATGAAGCTGGCTTATTAGATCAGCGGAAGAAAATTGAATCAAATGTATTGAAAACAAAATTAGAGGCGTTGTATAATAAGATTAGTGACTTCCAAAATGCATCGGGAAGGTAAGACTGTAATTTTAATAAGATATTTTCTTATAGGATTCTTTTTAGAATAACATCAGCCTGGAATATACTGGTGTAGTTGCCATGATTCTTACTGGTCTTGAATCTTGAATTTTCGCCGTATACACCTATGTCTATGTCAGATCCTATTTAGGATCCATCAGTGAATCAAAGTAGATCACCGTCTTCCCAAATGATTTCGTTGTTTGATCAGTGTTCTCTTTGGGGTATTACTACCATGAAGAACTTTCCTCCATGTACTTTTTTACGATGTACGTTACGATTTGACCCATGAGGGGACGGGTTAGAATACTATTCCCCTCTGCTGCTGGGAGAGCATCTCGTAAGAGCTGAGTAACCCAGCACCCACTTGGTGGTGGTCTGTTTCCCCACTGGCTTGCGACCACCAGCATGCGAATCCGATCGCCAAGTGTCATAGACGCGTTCCGGTTGAGCCGCATGTGGGCCAGACTTACCCCCTCCCTCTCCCATCCCATTAATGCTGTGGGTCTAGTGGACTCTGGGCTCTTGCCTAGGGTCCCTTCCCACTCTAACTTCGGGGATGCAAACGCATCGACAAAACGAGAGAGTGTTTCTTGTTTTGCCACTTACCATCAGGTGGACCATCTGCTCGTTTGCACCTTATCTATTATAAAAAAAAAAAAACTGGTTATATTGCTTCCGTAGGCATGCCCAATATGGGGTCTATTTGAATCGAGTCAGCCAGTGTACTTAGTGCTTTAGATAGCCAATGACGTGAAAGGAATCAAAAAGGTAACCTTGCTATAATCCGCGGAAATTAATGAACAACAAGACAAGACAGCGAGGTGCCATAAAGTATGTATCCTCCTTATGTATGTAGGTTCGATATTTTATTACCAGATAGGGCGTGAGGACGTCTAAGCCTTTTTGTAAAAAGATTGGCTTAATACCGTCGTCAACATTTCAGCGTATTGAAGGATCTTATAGCCCACTTTACGACCTTTGGGTGAATTAGCTCTGTCGCCCTTTTTCGGTCCTAATTGGCTATGTTACAGTTTTCGGAAAGTTATTTTAAAACATACGTAGGTTTATTTTATACCTCTTACATTACCTATACATTATCGCGCGAAAACAGCACATCACGTGACATTCCTGGCTGTAACGTCATATTTTAATAAATTAAGTAAAGCTAACTACGATACTCCAACTCTTTTTCACTGGAAATAACAAGCTCATTTTATTATATATATTTAGAATATAAAGATTTTTTATGAAAATGACTAGTTACAAAACGTGTGCCGTACCTATGTGTAAAAGTACTACAATTAAATATCCAGACAAATTATTTATACACGTTCCTAAATGTCCCAAACGTCGAAAGCAGTGGTTACAATTAGCGAGCCGAGAGTTGAATTTTACATCTGATAAATCTGCAATTTTTTTTGTTAAGAGCACTTTGATGTAAGTATTCAAAAGCAATCAGCTTAGCCTCTGATGTACTGAAAATAAATTTAACTTTACCTAGTATTTTGTACATAAAACATGTCATAAAAACTAATATTTTTATTAATTTTTAAAGTATTATTTTTAAAAGTAATATATTCGTGTCACTCAACAGCTGCCTAATTTCTGCCGGTCGGTAAGTTATGTTGGCAAGAAGAGAGTAAGAATGAAGCCAGATTTTTTTTTAGTTTCATCTGCAATCAGTATCTATGCTACTAAAGGTGTCTCAGTAAAAGTGCACTTTTTCATTTTAAAATTTAAACGCATATTTTTTGAGAGCGTTCTGGTTTTTTTATTGGATTGTAAAGAAGACATGTTCCGATTAAATATGGAATAAAAAACCGTCAAATGGCCCCTACGGCTCTAATGACAGGCTATTACTCTTGTCATAAAATTTTTCATGACTTTTTCAAAGACAACGTGTCTTTGAAATTGGATCTCTCAGGAATTGTTTCGGGTTTATTTGCATAAACCAGAGATATCAGGAAACCCTAAAGAAAAACATCGCACGGCGTTAAATCGCATCGCAGAGACCTACCGGTACGCACAGGAGTATTACTGCCCATACTGAAGCAGTTTCTTCAAAATTTTTGACCACTCTTCGAATGGTTGACACATTAGGTGCACGTTCTCAACTGAAATTTCTTCAAAGTTAGCGAACGACCTCAGCATAACTTTCCAAATTTTTTGTAATAAGTTTTCACAAATATAACGCGTTGTTCTTTCGTAAAGCGCTTCATTTTTAATAATCAGAATAAACACATTATGTTACATCTGGCAAATATCAGAGTTTCTCCTTGCACAAAAAAAATAACACTAAATTTAAAAAGTGCACTCTTACTGAGATACCCTTTATAAGCAGATATGTTGAGCTTTATTATTGATGCGACGAGTGTGTCTTCCATTAAAGACATCTACCCATAATATGATTTCGTGTTGATGTTGTTAAAAGTTCAGTATATGTTTTCGCTTTAGCCTCTTGAAATATCCTGGACGTGTCAGGTCGACTGCCAGTGCGTTTGGGTGAGCTTGCAGCCTGTCTTGGTATTTTTAGCAGATATGTTTTATTTCATCCTTCACTGTCCTTATTTCAAGATACTTATGTATTTCAGCGTTAGTTACAAGCCATGGTGCTAGTGACAGGGATTTTAAAATAATATTTTGCATTCTTTGCAACATAGATAAATTTGTATCAATTTGTAAGCCAATGTAGATCTTTGTACCGAATGTTAAGCTCTAGTCTTTTGGTCTTTATATGTGCCTCCATGTCAAACGCCTGTCCAGATGTAAGTCAAGGTACCTTACTGATTCCACTTGTTGTAATGTTGCGTTCCCTATTTTAGCTGTTGGACATTCTCCTCTATTTAGGGTAAACGTATTGTGGGCTGATTTACTTGACCTTGCTTTAATCTTCCATTTGTGGAGCCATTTGCTGACTAAATCTAGACCCTTTTGTAAAATTTGAGTCTCTAGTCTTGTGAGATCTTTACTGCTTGCAAGTATGGCAGTGTCATCCGCGCCAGACTGTTTGCCATTAAGATTTCAATGTCAATCAGACATAATCAAACGTAACGCACCACCACAGCCTCGATCACCTGTAAGTAAAAGACGACCAATGGACGTAATACAAGAAATATTAGCTGTGGAAACTGTGAAATGTGACCACACATGAAAAAACTCAGATTTATTTCTCAAAAATGAAATATAAATGAAATTTATTTTTAAGCAAAAAATATATTGTATAATTATTGTGAACCCATAAGCTACCCAACCCCATGTACCCAACATATTATATATTTTATCGTTAGAATTGTCAAATAGCCAATTGCGAGGTCGTAGGCTCCTACGGTCACTGGTTTTGCCCTTAGAAGAGTTTCTATTTGTGAATCTATGGTGTCCTTTTCGGTGGACGTAAACGAACCATTACCCCCCTTAAGTAGTCCCAATTGATTAGGTTAGATTTTTTTTTGCTAAAAGTTTGTGAATCCTAGCGCCTCAAAGCGTTTGTGTAATCGCCTTCCTAATTTCTTTGCTATATTCTGTCAAGTTTTTCAAAGGTATTTTGGTTGCTCTCATGAGGATTTCGACCGCTAGTTCAAGCTCATCTGGTGTACGAATACTCTTAGGAATGCTCTTAAGGTCATGCCTGAGCTTGCTTACATATACGTCCCAGGCTGTTTTCCTTTATAAGTACCAAAGTATTACTTATATCCCTTAAAGATATTTCGTGATCAAAACGAATGTGTCTGTGGTCGGACATCGAGGCTTCGTTACTTACCTGCTAGTTTGATATACTTCTGGATAAAGTTCACACTCGCGAGGGTGTCCAAAACTTCTTGCCTCGCTGACGTCACAAAGGTTGGCTGGCATTCCCTGTTGATAATCTGCAGACAACTTATTGTGAAGAAATTGTATGATAACCTGCCTCTACTATTGGTGTTGGAGCTCCCCACATTGTGTAATCAGCAACAACTAAGAGCTCGACGTTGTGTTGATGGACATATTCCACCACTCGCGCAAGCTCTGTTGTTAGGTTAGGTTCATCTCTGTCTGTACACAGTTCTTTCAGAACCTTTATTATTTTTATTTTAAAAATAATATTTAGACAAGATCGAAAAAAACAATTCGTCCCTTTCAATTCTTTCTTGAAATTCAGGGGTTTCAATCAAGCTGACCTTTACAAATGATGAAAAGATTTTTTTTGGCTCACCTTCGCTATTCATATGTATAGTAATTGTCTATATTTTATGTATAAGACTACTTTTACAGAATCAATAGAATTGCTTCACTCATCTAGCCTCGTTCAGTGAGTCAAAGGAAGTGATTCAGTTGGTACTGTTTTTGATCTTCTAAAGGTTTCACTATATCATCAGTACCTAAAATTATTTTTGTTTCCTTATATTTAATGAATTTTGTCGTCACTTTAGTTCTCAAGATGGAAATGATGTTCCAAGTACATCTAATTCTTCTGCAGAGGATATTACCGAAAGAAGAAACATAAACCCACTAAAGTTTTATCCAGAAGGCCATCCGATGCATGAGTTGAAGGAGATGGAAGAAGATTTATTTGGTCACTTGAAAAATGATATCATACCAATTTCTAAAAGACGGAAGATATTACGACGTCTAGAGAGGCGGAAGGAGAAGATCACAGCTCAACAGAAAGATCCCGGGATACAACCAATAGCTGGTCCATCTAATGCTAGACCTGGTAGCTTGTGGGATGTGAGGGATAAATCAGAGATAAAGTAATCTATCCTACTAATATTATAAACGCGAAAGTTTGTAAGAATGTATGGATGTATGTTTGTTGCTCTTTCACGCAAAAACCACTGAATGGATTTTAGATGAAACTTTACAATAATATAGCTTACAAATCAGAATAACACATAGGCTTATAATGATATAGTGTGAATTATGTATAAATATTTTTTTTTAAATGTTTCGCCTCTATTTGGGTAATCCTTTTGTTGTGTAGTTATACTCAAGCCAAGGTTTGTTTAATAGAAAGTGAGTGAAGCTAAAGAGAGTCATTGAGATGATGGTGGTGGGGAAATAGTATATTCATAGTTCCGTGTTTCTCTCCTAACTTTGTTGAGTTTGAGTTTTAATAAAATGTTTGAGCTTTAAGGGGTAATAGTCTTTATCTTATTAAACAGTACAATGTTTGTAGAAAAATCAAATGAAAGATGAAAGACAGCAACATATTTATTGTTATTTTCTTCAGTTAAGTTTTTCTTAAAACTTATCCTTTTTGAAGTTGAGATGAGCTTATTTAATGTACAGTGTGAGAAAATACATTTTTTTGTTATTCAGAAATAATTATAAATATATTTTTATTTAATTAGGGCAAAACCACAAAAGGAAATAGGTCCGAAAAAGCAAACAATGTATACAGTAAAAGACGACAAAATAGTAAGACTGGAACCGGTTAATCAAGAAGAGAATGAATACCAAGCTGTAGATATTGTAGTCCCGGTCAATGCTGCAGAGGAGCAACTCCTCGAAGGGACAAAAATGTGCTTGGATGATATCAAGAAGATTGACAGGTTCAAAGATTATGAGCCGGGGATACCTTCTAAGGTAAGTTACATTACTCTAGAAAGATAATATTCGTTGAAATGACGAACAATCAAAATTATCTTCATCTGCCTTTTTAATTTTGTCAAGTCAGGTTAATTAGTATTATATCATAAGGTTCTAATAAAAAAAAATTACTAGGTTTTGACATTCAACAACACTACCAAATTAATTATTAATTTTTTTTAAAATAATTACTTCGGTAGTGTGTTACAAATTAACTATAGAATTGTGAAGAATGCACAAAGTGAAGACAATATGCAAAGTACACAATTAAATGAATCTATTAAATTTTAAGATTTCTTCCATATACCATTTTCAACTTAAAATTATTTAATATTGTTTTTATTTTCAATTAATTTAAATTGTATGTAAGCCAGATCTCAGGCACTCCCGCATTGCAACCCGTTTTTTTATTAGATTCTTGTTAAGTTCTAAATAACTGTCTTAGATCGATTAATCGTATCTAGTTAGTATCGTTTAACGTATCAGTCAAATTTGTAAAAATGATTATTTGTTTTTTTCAGGTGTTATACCTCAAAAACATATCCCCATCAATCCCTCAGGAGCAACTGTCGCTGCTGTTCAACCAATTCCACCTGGAGAACGGTGGTCCGGTAGATGTGCGATTGATGACGGGAAGATTGAGAGGCCAAGCTTTTGTTACTTTTCAAAGTAAGTTTGTTATAGCAGCCGGCAGCTAACTTTAGGTGTACTAACAGCTAACTATAGTGGGGGTTTGTTGCGCATTGTGAGCGTGCTGCGTTCCATCCGTGACGTAGTAGAGGCGCGGGAACTGAACAACATAAGAACGTCACATAAGAACCAATCGCATGCGACGTACTATTCTCGTCTCTAATAGTGACTTCTGCGCATTCAAGGTCAAACCTATACTTTCGTGCCGGTAGCTATACCAACAATTAATATAATTTTTTTATTTCAGATTATATTGATCCACTGTGTTGTCCCTCCAGTATGTAACTAAATTTACATTCTTACCTACACATAAATAAACTACAAATTTTATTCCCAGCTGAAGATCTGGCTATACAAGCGCTAGACGAAGTGAACGGCACCATCATGGGCGGGCGCCCCATCATCGCAGAGTTCGGTAGGAACAGCAACAGGATACAGGAGGAGAACAGATAAACAACTTAACCAACTCTACTACTAACTATTATATTGCTTTTATAACTTATATTATGTATACAAGTACTTACAACCAATTTACGTATAGTTCAAGGTCCCGCAACGATCAGGCTGTCGCCCTAATAGAGATCTTAACGATCCATAACTATGAAGTTTCACTGTGCATGTCCCTAATAGAGATCTTACCGATCCATAACTATGAAGTTTCACTGTGCACGTCCCTAATAGAGATCTTAACGATCCATAACTATAAAGTTTCACTGTGCATGTCCCTAATAGAGATCTTAACGATCCATAACTATGAAGTTTCACTGAGTATGTCCCTAATAGAGATCTTACCGATCCATAACTATGAAGTTTCACTGAGTATGTCCCTAATAGAGATCTTACCGATCCATAACTATGAAGTTTCACTGAGTATGTCCCTAATAGAGATCTTACCGATCCATAACTATGAAGTTTCACTGAGTATGTCCCTAATAGAGATCTTACCGATCCATAACTATGAAATTTCACTGAGTATGTCCCTAATAGAGATCTTACCGATCCATAACTATGAAGTTTCACTGAGTATGTCCCTAATAGAGATCTTACCGATCCATAACTATGAAGTTTCACTGAGTATGTCCCTAATAGAGATCTTACCGATCCATAACTATGAAGTTTCACTGTGCATGTCCCTAATAGAGATCTTACCGATCCATAACTATGAAGTTTCACTGTGCATGTCCCTAATAGAGATCTTACCGATCCATAACTATGAAGTTTCACTGTGCACGTCCCTAATAGAGATCTTAACGATCCATAACTATAAAGTTTCACTGTGCATGTCCCTAATAGAGATCTTACCGATCCATAACTATGAAGTTTCACTGAGTATGTCCCTAATAGAGATCTTACCGATCCATAACTATGAAGTTTCACTGAGTATGTCCCTAATAGAGATCTTACCGATCCATAACTATGAAGTTTCACTGCGCATGTCCCTAATAGAGATCTTACCGATCCATAACTATGAAGTTTCACTGAGTATGTCCCTAATAGAGATCTTACCGATCCATAACTATGAAATTTCACTGAGTATGTCCCTAATAGAGATCTTACCGATCCATAACTATGAAGTTTCACTGAGTATGTCCCTAATAGAGATCTTACCGATCCATAACTATGAAGTTTCACTGAGTATGTCCCTAATAGAGATCTTACCGATCCATAACTATGAAGTTTCACTGTGCATGTCCCTAGTAGAGATCTTACCGATCCATAACTATGAAGTTTCACTGTGCACGTCCCTAATAGAGATCTTAACGATCCATAACTATGAAGTTTCACTGTGCATGTCCCTAATAGAGATCTTACCGATCCATAACTATGAAGTTTCACTGAGTATGTCCCTAATAGAGATCTTACCGATCCATAACTATGAAGTTTCACTGCGCATGTCCCTAATAGAGATCTTACCGATCCATAACTATGAAGTTTCACTGAGTATGTCCCTAATAGAGATCTTAACGATCCATAACTATGAAGTTTCACTGCGCATGTCCCTAATAGAGATCTTACCGATCCATAACTATGAAGTTTCACTGAGTATGTCCCTAATAGAGATCTTAACGATCCATAACTATGAAGTTTCACTGTGCATGTCCCTAATAGAGATCTTACCGATCCATAACTATGAAGTTTCACTGCGCATGTCCCTAATAGAGATCTTAACGATCCATAACTATGAAGTTTCACTGTGCATGTCCCTAATAGAGATCTTACCGATCCATAACTATGAAGTTTCACTGCGCATGTCCCTAATAGAGATCTTAACGATCCATAACTATGAAGTTTCACTGTGCATGTCCCTAATAGAGATCTTAACGATCCATAACTATGAAGTTTCACTGTGCATGTCCCTAATAGAGATCTTACCGATCCATAACTATGAAGTTTCACTGCGCATGTCCCTAATAGAGATCTTACCGATCCATAACTATGAAGTTTCACTGCGCATGTCCCTAATAGAGATCTTAACGATCCATAACTATGAAGTTTCACTGTGCATGTCCCTAATAGAGATCTTAACGATCCATAACTATGAAGTTTCACTGTGCATGTCCCTAATAGAGATCTTACCGATCCATAACTATGAAGTTTCACTGAGTATGTCCCTAATAGAGATCTTAACGATCCATAACTATGAAGTTTCACTGTGCATGTCCCTAATAGAGATCTTAACGATCCATAACTATGAAGTTTCACTGCGCATGTCCCTAATAGAGATCTTAACGATCCATAACTATGAAGTTTCACTGTGCATGTCCCTAATAGAGATCTTAACGATCCATAACTATGAAGTTTCACTGAGTATGTCCCTAATAGAGATCTTAACGATCCATAACTATGAAGTTTCACTGTGCATGTCCCTAATAGAGATCTTACCGATCCATAACTATGAAGTTTCACTGCGCATGTCCCTAATAGAGATCTTAACGATCCATAACTATGAAGTTTCACTGTGCATGTCCCTAATAGAGATCTTACCGATCCATAACTATGAAGTTTCACTGCGCATGTCCCTAATAGAGATCTTACCGATCCATAACTATGAAGTTTCACTGCGCATGTCCCTAATAGAGATCTTACCGATCCATAACTATGAAGTTTCACTGAGTATGTCCCTAATAGAGATCTTAACGATCCATAACTATGAAGTTTCACTGCGCATGTCCCTAATAGAGATCTTACCGATCCATAACTATGAAGTTTCACTGAGTATGTCCCTAATAGAGATCTTAACGATCCATAACTATGAAGTTTCACTGTGCATGTCCCTAATAGAGATCTTACCGATCCATAACTATGAAGTTTCACTGCGCATGTCCCTAATAGAGATCTTAACGATCCATAACTATGAAGTTTCACTGTGCATGTCCCTAATAGAGATCTTACCGATCCATAACTATGAAGTTTCACTGCGCATGTCCCTAATAGAGATCTTAACGATCCATAACTATGAAGTTTCACTGTGCATGTCCCTAATAGAGATCTTAACGATCCATAACTATGAAGTTTCACTGTGCATGTCCCTAATAGAGATCTTACCGATCCATAACTATGAAGTTTCACTGCGCATGTCCCTAATAGAGATCTTACCGATCCATAACTATGAAGTTTCACTGCGCATGTCCCTAATAGAGATCTTAACGATCCATAACTATGAAGTTTCACTGTGCATGTCCCTAATAGAGATCTTAACGATCCATAACTATGAAGTTTCACTGTGCATGTCCCTAATAGAGATCTTACCGATCCATAACTATGAAGTTTCACTGAGTATGTCCCTAATAGAGATCTTAACGATCCATAACTATGAAGTTTCACTGTGCATGTCCCTAATAGAGATCTTAACGATCCATAACTATGAAGTTTCACTGCGCATGTCCCTAATAGAGATCTTAACGATCCATAACTATGAAGTTTCACTGTGCATGTCCCTAATAGAGATCTTAACGATCCATAACTATGAAGTTTCACTGAGTATGTCCCTAATAGAGATCTTAACGATCCATAACTATGAAGTTTCACTGTGCATGTCCCTAATAGAGATCTTACCGATCCATAACTATGAAGTTTCACTGCGCATGTCCCTAATAGAGATCTTAACGATCCATAACTATGAAGTTTCACTGTGCATGTCCCTAATAGAGATCTTACCGATCCATAACTATGAAGTTTCACTGTGCATGTCCCTAATAGAGATCTTACCGATCCATAACTATGAAGTTTCACTGCGCATGTCCCTAATAGAGATCTTAACGATCCATAACTATGAAGTTTCACTGTGCATGTCCCTAATAGAGATCTTAACGATCCATAACTATGAAGTTTCACTGAGTATGTCCCTAATAGAGATCTTAACGATCCATAACTATGAAGTTTCACTGTGCATGTCCCTAATAGAGATCTTACCGATCCATAACTATGAAGTTTCACTGCGCATGTCCCTAATAGAGATCTTAACGATCCATAACTATGAAGTTTCACTGTGCATGTCCCTAATAGAGATCTTACCGATCCATAACTATGAAGTTTCACTGCGCATGTCCCTAATAGAGATCTTAACGATCCATAACTATGAAGTTTCACTGTGCATGTCCCTAATAGAGATCTTAACGATCCATAACTATGAAGTTTCACTGCGCATGTCCCTAATAGAGATCTTACCGATCCATAACTATGAAGTTTCACTGCGCATGTCCCTAATAGAGATCTTAACGATCCATAACTATGAAGTTTCACTGTGCATGTCCCTAATAGAGATCTTACCGATCCATAACTATGAAGTTTCACTGTGCATGTCCCTAATAGAGATCTTAACGATCCATAACTATGAAGTTTCACTGCGCATGTCCCTAATAGAGATCTTAACGATCCATAACTATGAAGTTTCACTGTGCATGTCCCTAATAGAGATCTTACCGATCCATAACTATGAAGTTTCACTGCGCATGTCCCTAATAGAGATCTTAACGATCCATAACTATGAAGTTTCACTGTGCATGTCCCTAATAGAGATCTTAACGATCCATAACTATGAAGTTTCACTGCGCATGTCCCTAATAGAGATCTTACCGATCCATAACTATGAAGTTTCACTGCGCATGTCCCTAATAGAGATCTTAACGATCCATAACTATGAAGTTTCACTGTGCATGTCCCTAATAGAGATCTTACCGATCCATAACTATGAAGTTTCACTGTGCATGTCCCTAATAGAGATCTTAACGATCCATAACTATGAAGTTTCACTGCGCATGTCCCTAATAGAGATCTTAACGATCCATAACTATGAAGTTTCACTGTGCATGTCCCTAATAGAGATCTTACCGATCCATAACTATGAAGTTTCACTGCGCATGTCCCTAATAGAGATCTTAACGATCCATAACTATGAAGTTTCACTGTGCATGTCCCTAATAGAGATCTTAACGATCCATAACTATGAAGTTTCACTGCGCATGTCCCTAATAGAGATCTTACCGATCCATAACTATGAAGTTTCACTGCGCATGTCCCTAATAGAGATCTTAACGATCCATAACTATGAAGTTTCACTGTGCATGTCCCTAATAGAGATCTTACCGATCCATAACTATGAAGTTTCACTGTGCATGTCCCTAATAGAGATCTTAACGATCCATAACTATGAAGTTTCACTGCGCATGTCCCTAATAGAGATCTTAACGATCCATAACTATGAAGTTTCACTGTGCATGTCCCTAATAGAGATCTTACCGATCCATAACTATGAAGTTTCACTGCGCATGTCCCTAATAGAGATCTTAACGATCCATAACTATGAAGTTTCACTGTGCATGTCCCTAATAGAGATCTTAACGATCCATAACTATGAAGTTTCACTGCGCATGTCCCTAATAGAGATCTTACCGATCCATAACTATGAAGTTTCACTGCGCATGTCCCTAATAGAGATCTTAACGATCCATAACTATGAAGTTTCACTGTGCATGTCCCTAATAGAGATCTTACCGATCCATAACTATGAAGTTTCACTGTGCATGTCCCTAATAGAGATCTTAACGATCCATAACTATGAAGTTTCACTGTGCATGTCCCTAATAGAGATCTTACCGATCCATAACTATGAAGTTTCACTGTGCATGTCCCTAATAGAGATCTTACCGATCCATAACTATGAAGTTTCACTGAGTATGTCCCTAATAGAGATCTTAACGATCCATAACTATGAAGTTTCACTGTGCATGTCCCTAATAGAGATCTTAACGATCCATAACTATGAAGTTTCACTGCGCATGTCCCTAATAGAGATCTTAACGATCCATAACTATGAAGTTTCACTGTGCATGTCCCTAATAGAGATCTTAACGATCCATAACTATGACGTATGAAGTTTCACTGCGCACGTCCCTAATATATTGCTTTGAAAGGTAACAAATGTATATAAAATTGTCGCGGGATCTTGCTCTAATATTCTTTCATAGTCCAAGAGCTGTGAAAAGTTTGAGAAGTTAGTTCTTGTATCGAATGCAAGAACATTCATCAAGGATCTAGAATCGATTCCTGATTAATAAATAAATATATAATCCGATTTCAGCGTTTACGTTATAATTTATAAATTTTAAAAATCTTAAAAATAATTACAAGGTATTACTTTTTCCACGTTTGGGGATCGATCAATCAAATTATTATGAATTTAACATACTACAATTTATTCTTGATTAAATCAAGTATTTTTTTTTAAATAACTTTATTTTTACTTTCTCCATTAATATCGATTTTTTAAGGTAAGAAATAACGATTTACAAAATCGTTTCAAAACTGATTAACTTATTATCAGATCTCATAAATATAAAAGCTAAAGGGTAGCCGAAATCAAAACAAGTTATATTTATATGACGTCATCATTATTATAATAAAACTGTTACTACAATGCAAATGTCTGGGCTCTCGGACTATAAGCATTAATATAACTTATAAAAGTTTGTTCTATAACTAAATATTTAATATATACTTAGTTGTAAACTGTAAATAAGTATTAAATCATTTAATATACTAGACTATGTTTAATGTGTAGAATGTTTTTTTCCCATTCCCTTATACATGCTACTTACATTGACCTATGATAAAATGGACATACATGTATTCAAAAGTCCATTGCAAAAACCTCTAAAATAGATTATTACTTTTAATTAAACAAACAAAACTATAGGGGGCAGGCATCCAAAAATTACGTGATGTAATTATTAACCCCCCCTCCGCCATGGTGGGATATCATGAGATTTTACTCGACGAACCCCTTCCCCCCCTCCCAAGAATGTAATTTTCTAAAATGCATAATTTTAAGACAAAAAAAAAATACAATTTACACATAATGTTCTTTATTTAAGGCTAGTTAGGACTAATATTTATACTAATTAGTCTACCCCCCCCCCTCTAGCCCTCCACCTAATTTATTAAGCATAAAAAAATAGTGGGGGAAAATTGCGCATTGTGAGCGTGCTGCGTTTCATCCGTGACGTAGCTGACGTGCGGGAACTGAAACCTCGCATAAGAACCAATCGCGTGCGTACAGTTGTGTACACTCGACGTCCATATCATCATAGATCAATAACTACTTCTACTTACGTCTAAAGATTATAAATTGTAAATCTAATTTCTACTATAATTTACAAAATACAAAACTACCTTATAATTTTTCACTTCACTTTTCTTAATCACTATTTCATATTGAAAGTTTTATTATAAATAGTCCATCACACTATTATAAAAAAGAATCGCATCGTATCATTTTTAAAAATTTTGTTTGACAGTCGGTATGTTTGTCACGCAAAAACTACTACATGAAACGGGATATTGTTCAGTTGTATCGTTGTTTCATCAAAATCCTATACCTAAGATATTAAAAAAAAAGTGGCAACAATAAAGTGAGGTAATTGCCTCACTTTCAATTAACCACACAAACCATATGAATAACTATAATATTTTTTATAGTTTTGTAAAAGTGGCAACAATAAAGTGAGGTAATTGCCTCACTTTCAATTAACCACACAAACCATATGAATAACTATAATATTTTTTATAGTTTTGTAAAAGTGGCAACAATAAAGTGAGGTAATTGCCTCACTTTCAATTAACCACACAAACCATATGAATAACTATAATATTTTTTATAGTTTTGTAAAAGTGGCAACAATAAAGTGAGGTAATTGCCTTACTTTCAATTAACCACACAAACCATATGAATAACTATAATATTTTTTATAGTTTTGTAAAAGTGGCAACAATAAAGTGAGGTAATTGCCTCACTTTCAATTAACCACACAAACCATATGAATAACTATAATATTTTTTATAGTTTTGTAAAAGTGGCAACAATAAAGTGAGGTAATTGCCTCACTTTCAATTAACCACACAAACCATATGAATAACTATAATATTTTTTATAGTTTTGTAAAAGTGGCAACAATAAAGTGAGGTAATTGCCTTACTTTCAATTAACCACACAAACCATATGAATAACTATAATATTTTTTATAGTTTTGTAAAAGTGGCAACAATAAAGTGAGGTAATTGCCTCACTTTCAATTAACCACACAAACCATATGAATAACTATAATATTTTTTATAGTTTTGTAAAAGTGGCAACAATAAAGTGAGGTAATTGCCTCACTTTCAATTAACCACACAAACCATATGAATAACTATAATATTTTTTATAGTTTTGTTAAAGTGGCAACAATAAAGTGAGGTAATTGCCTCACTTTCAATTAACCACACAAACCATATGAATAACTATAATATTTTTTATAGTTTTGTAAAAGTGGCAACAATAAAGTGAGGTAATTGCCTCACTTTCAATTAACCACACAAACCATATGAATAACTATAATATTTTTTATAGTTTTGTAAAAGTGGCAACAATAAAGTGAGGTAATTGCCTCACTTTCAATTAGAAATGTGATTAAAACAAACTTTTATAGATTTAGATAGATGCGATTCTGTTCTATTGATTCGGAAAGCCGTCTTCACTGTGTCTCCTTGGAAGTGGTCTTCCTGCGCCGCTTGACGACGCGTTTGGGTGACAATCATTCGGTCTCCTTCTTCACTGGTGGCTCCTCCGCTGTAATAAATAAAAAATGTATACAAGAAAGAATTTTGTAAATAAAGTATAATATTAAAAATAAATATTTTTATATTTTCCTTTAGAGACATTATAATAAAACACTTTTCAAAATTAAAAAAAAAAATAGATGACAATCAGAGATCAATATCGGTCGAAAAATCAATGGTCGAACTAATTTGTGGGGGGTACAAAGATACTAAAGGTGACGAAAATAGGGACCGGCGATACATCAGCACGCCTCAGAAAATGGCGCCCACTACTACCATACATAGCACGAGACAGTGTAAATACATAATTTACACAACAAAAATAAATAATTGTACAATATATAATTGCTCATCGACTCTCAGAATGACTAGGGGGGTGGGGGGTTAGACTATAGTCCACCATGCTGGCTAAGTGCAGGTTGGTATACTTCACAACCCGACAGAGAACTTTAAGGAATTTTTTTTTGGAAAAATTATATACATACGCTTCATTTCATGATGGTGTGGGGCGTGGTGGGGAGCATAGTGCTCAGGGTAGTAGTGAGGGTAGGGGGGAAAGCCTCCAGCGTAGCCGGGGTAGTAGCGACCACCGTATCCTCCAGCTGCTGCTCCGTAACCACCTGGAATAATTGTAATTTTATTTTATACGTGACAACCCACCACCGCATCATCTTACTAATATTATAAATGGGAGTTTGTATATTTATCACTCAGTTTTTATCCCGAAAAAAATCATAATCCTGAGGGATATTAATAAAATATGTATATTGAACGTTTAATTAATTTTTTTTTAAACTTAAGTATACATAATAAATTATATTTGAATAATGAATTAAAAATAGAATCCAAATTTGTGAATAGATTCAAATTTGAATTAGTAAACGGTTTTCAATCTATGGAGACGTGTGAAGACAACCGGCACGGACGGCACACTGAGCGCCTGCGCAGCGGATCTCATATTTATAGCCTAGCGAGACGACCGATGGTGCCATTCCTCTCACTCCGACGTTGGTCGTCTAGCGAGACATCCGATCTTGCCGTCTCTTAGGAAGATCGCGCTGCCACAGGGACATACGACAACAGTACAGTACGCTTATTATTGACTACCTCACAAGAACACACCCATTAAAAATCCATAATCCAAAGATTTAGATTAATTATTAATTTCGGCAGATATGTACTTTCATAATAAATGGCTATATCATTTTAATTATATTATTTATGGCCACCCTACATAAATAGAGTGCAGTTCAATCAGAGAGAGAATTACAAATGATAATAAGTACCTGGTGGTGGTGGTGGTGGTGGTCCTCCATGGGGGGGAGCTGGATGTCCCGGAGCATTGGGATTTGGTGGCATCATCATGGTTACTAAAAAATTAACAATAACAAGCAATCTGAGAATTGAAGAACAGATTTTTTACCTTACAACTACTACTACAATTTTAAATTGATATTTTGATAATAATAATCTGTATGTCTGTCTGTCATCGTAGCGCCCAAGTTAATGTACCGATTGTGATGATGTTTTGTTTTTTTCGAAGGTAATTTAATCCAGATGGTCCTTAGCTATGTATTATGAAGATCAGGTTACCTGTTTGGAGACTATCAGCTCATTGCTAATTTCAGAGCTGCTTCACAATATTATTATATTGTGAGATTAATATTGACAATTATAACAATCTCGTAACCATGGTAACACACTCACATTGCTTACACAGAGTACAGAAGAAACGGTAGCTCTCGATACATTTCTTTTGATATCAAATATCAAGTACGTAACAGTATATATTTTATCTATATTTTTTGCATTTTATGAATATTTGTAAAATCTGTATTGAGTGCTGTTTTTATATTTTGTTTTCAACAATACAAAAAACAATAAGATCAATCAATGACTTATACAAGTTAATATCGATTCTTCTAAATCGATGTCGTGTGGGTATCTACACGGTAATTTAATTTAATGGTTATTAGTTGATTTAACCAAAACATAATAAAATAAAATTACCAGGTGGAGCTGGTGAATTAATCTGCGGCTGTGGGGGTACAACTGGAACCGGCGCTTCTCTGTTCTCCTGTTTCATTTCCATCGGTTTCTCGTCTTTGCGATCACCTATTAAAAATGAACATTAAATTATTTATATCAAAATGTTTGCCCACCACAGTATTTTTAATTTTTTTTTATCGCAGATAAGGAAAAAAACGAGCATACAATCGATCTTATGGTAACTGATCACCGTCTCTCATGGACGTCAGCAATAAAAGACTGTCTCTAGTGAAGCGTTGCCACCTTAAAAATTCAGTGGAACCAAAGTTAGACATCAGTGTCCACTGGAACCGCAGTATTAATGGGATGGCTAGCTCACATGTGGTGCAACCGGAACGCTTCAGAGATACTTACATAGCTTTCTCAATAAAAAAAAAGACTTTGTTTCCACCAGAGATGTGCAAAATTGTGTAGAGAGGAATGTGTTTGTTAAGTACCAATAGAATCACTTTACTTACCTAGCCTTGTAGTGCATTAAATTCTTAAGAGAAATGATACAGATATATATGTTTTCGTTTTCTAGTGTGATTAGATGTATTTTTTAAAATAGTCTGATTGTTGAGTCAAATTAGAAAAAAAATTTAAAATGGACCTATATGATTGAGCGCGCTACTATTCTTTCTTTAAAAACCCCCCCCCCCCCCCTCCACTCGCTTCTCTAACAGCAGACCACATAAGTGATTGCTAGTTTTTCAAACATTTTTGGTCCTTCGAGCCAGATTTCGTAAAAATTTAAAAACAAATTCGTTAACTTTGTTTTATCTTACTTATTTTATATTTTATTTAAAATGGCTAAAAGTAATCGGATGATTAAAGTTTGATTTTTACATAGAAGAAAATAAGTAACATTTATAATGTAGATAATTTTTTTGTTATTCTAAAAGTACATTAAAATCATAAAAGAGGTACATACCTTCATTATCTGGCGCAGCGGTAGACTCGGGCATGTCTTTGTTGTCAGGGTCAGGCTTGTTCAGCTCTGTAGTCCCATTTGTGTCAGGTTTTACATCTGTGGTGGAAACTTTGTCCACTTGGGTTGGAGCGTTTGGACCAGATTCACTTTTTATAGCTTGATTCTGATCCTGTTCCATTGGCTGTGGATAATATGTAAATTCTCTTTAGACTAATTCGAAAAGTTCTTGTTATCTCCTGACTGTACTGCGTATGTAAGCTTTCTATTACTACTATTGAATGGTACTCTTTCAATTTTCTATCGCTCTGGCTCCAGACAGTGCTTAGCTATGTAAGCCAGACGATCTAAGCTTTCTTCCTTCATCGTCATCACCATCATCATTGTCACTCTTTAATGACCCACTGCTGAGCCGGGTCTCCTCCTGAGATTGAGGAAGGATTAGGCCATAGTCCACCACGCTGGCCCAGAGCGGGTTGGCAGACTTCACACACCTTTGAGCACTTTTTTTTTGGGAACTCTCAGGAGTGCAGGTTTCCTCAAGATATTTTCCTTCACCGTTAAAGCAAGTGATATTTAATTGCTTAAAACTCACATAACTCAGAAAAGTCAGAGGAGTGTGCCCAGGATTAAACTCGGACCTCAAGTAGTCATGAACGTCTAAACCTTCGTTCTTTCTTCGTTATGTACTAATAGTTTTACCTCATGTGGTCGATCCCGATGGTGTTGTGGGGCGACTCCACGCCTCATTTGTTCCAGTGCTCGTTCTACCATACGACCGAATGTCTCTTCGTCTACAGCTGGTTTACAGTGCTGGAAAATACTTATTATATATTACCTAAGCTATATAAGTTCATTATGATTAATTGTTCATAATAACAGAAACAAAGGTTCTGTATTAATTTAAGAAGCAATTTAGAAAAATTGTAATCACTATAATGATTTTTTTTTTAATTTCTTTATGATCACCATGATCATAAAGCCAAAAATTTTATGAACGACTGTTACCTTCTTTAACTCTTCCTGGAAGGCTTCACTGGATTCAATGAACTTGCGTTTCTTTGCTTCGAACTTCTCCTCAATCTGCTGTAACTCATCTTCTAATTTTTTCTGATGCATTGTTAGTGATTGGACTTGTTTTTTAAGGATCTAAAATATTAATGTATTTTATTACAAACTTAATAACAAAAATGTTTCTATTACGTTTATAATAAAATACAATCCCCTCTGCTGCTGGGAGAGCATCTCTTAGGTAATAAGGATTCTGTTTCCTCAAAAGCTTGCGACCACCTAACCCCTTCCTCTCCCATTAATGCAGTGGTTTCCGTGAACACTGGGTTCTTGTTCAGGGTCCACTAAAGCTGCAGCCTTATTTTTTTGTTCCCCTTCCTCACATCTTCGAGGTGGCAACGCATCGGCAAAATAAGATATACTCTCTAGTTTTACCGATATCCATGGGTGACAGTGACCCCTTTCCATTAGGTGCCGATTGACGACGAAAGTTAAAAATAATCATAGACAAACTGACTGCTTGAAAGCTACATACCTGCATCCTAGCTGTAGTAACAACAGACCTGACATCAGGTACCACTGTGTCTGAGAATATCTCATTAATTAACCGATGGTTGCGCAAATATCTTGCATATGCCACATGCTTCACTGACAACCCTTCATCTTGATCTGGTCAAAAATTAAATCAATTTTATTAGACCCATAAAACTTATATACAACTTAGTTTTTACCCGCAATTTTTTTTTATGAGGTAGTCATACTAACTAACTTTGCACCCCCTTTTACTCCCATAAGGAATGATTTTCGAAAAAATATTTTACACGTGTTTCATGACTTTCAATGAAGAACCTTCATAATGAATTTCATTTGAATAACTTCAAAAACTACAAAGTTTCATACTAATTTCGCACCCCTGTTTTACCCCCTTATGGGGTAAATTTTCAAAAATCCTTTCTTAGGGGGGCACCCTACGTTATAAAAGGAACCCATGTGCAAAATTTCAAGTTTTTAACACTTATAGTTTAGTCCGTGATTAGATTATTTGCAAAATGAAAGGGGTATGTTGAGGTTTTGAGTAACGAGTACAAACATGGAAAAGTTACTTTATCATTATGTATAAAAGAATATTAATAATTGATAAATAGCTTACCTTCTTCATCTTCAGCTGGCTGAATATCAATCCTCCTGTCTTGCTGCTGTTCCTTCTGAGAGCTTCCTTTCTTGCTTGAGCTTTCTTCTTCCAAATTACCAACTGTTCGTATAAATTTATATTAAGACAAACATATTCCACATGTATAAATCAAACATGCATGTTTAACATCAATATAATATAACAAAGGGTAAAAACGAGGCCCTATTACTAAGACTCCGCTGTCCGTCTGTCTGTCACCAGGCTGTATCTCATGAACCGCGATATCTAGACAGTCGAAACTTTCACAAATGATCTATTTCTTTTGCCCCTAAAACCAACAAATACTAAAAATAGAATAAAATAAATATTTAAGGGGGGGATTTTTTGCAAAATATTGGTACGGAACCCTTCGTGCGCGAGTTCGACTCGCACTTGGCCACTTTATTTGTACACACAGAACAAGCAACATAGTAAGCAGTTCAGATGTTTTCTTATAAGGCATAATCGACAGTTTCATTCACATCATAATAATACCATGGTTACCATGAGGACTTCCATTGGGAGGATTTTCATGCAAACTATCATCACTTATTTCACCACATTAGGAATTAAATATCCAAAAACCTTTATTGCTTAACTACTAGGAATTTGGACTGAGTGTTCAGTCTTGAGTCAGTGTGTTCTTTTAAATTATTTAATAATATAGTTATTAAATAGTTATTGGTTTAATGAGATGTAATAATGGGACTCGAACCTATTGATTTTTGTTTTATTACTTCATATTTAGATTTTAAACGGGAATCTATATAAACGTAAGAAGTATGTAATGAGTAATTACAGAAGTACTGATCCGATATTAATAAAAAAATTGATGATAAAAATCGTAATATTTTAAATACCATTAGATTTTAACTCTCGCGATATTGTGAACTGTAAGATATTGTTTACAATTTAACGAATTAATTTTCGGTAGATTTTAATCTATCGAAGTGAAACCGTCAAATTGTGAATGGACAAAGCAAAGAATTTTATTCGTCCGTTTGAAACATCTTAAATATCACTTCGATATGATTTTATTAATTACCTACTAAATCTGACCCTGATATATTAAATCAGTTTCATTTCATGTAGGGAACAGACAAATGCGACAAAAGCGTGAACGGCACCTATTTTCTTTAAATATAGTCCGGTCAATTTAGACATCCAAGGTTACAAAAACTCACCCCTATTTATATAGTGCGTTTTCATATAAAGCGAAAATTAAAAACATATTGAAAGGATAAACACATTAATATTTTAATTTATCTTATGTTCATGTATATAGTTGTAGATGTGTCTTTTTTCTAGCTTTAATACAAGTTTAATGTAACCGTGGACAAGGGTGTTGATTGTACAATTACCACTTTGTAAAATATTAGATTGTAAGTTTATTTCTTTGTACATTATATATTTGTTGTTGTGCCAAATTTAAAAAAATAATAATAAGAATAAACACATACTTTATGTCACAATTCTTGAAGTATTTTACATGACTGACACCTGTCTCATTGCTTACTCTGTGGACACAGAACATCCTACTGTAAGATCGACAAATCAGGAACAACCTTCGGACAGCAATATCTTACGGTTCACAATGTTTCGATTTACAATTTTACGGTGACATATAGATTTTATGGGGGATAGATTTTGCCAATACTTTTGAGGAGAGAGAGCGATGATTCGCTAGCAACAACTTAGCGTCACAATACTTGAGCTACATTACAACGCCATTTTTATAGTTTTGAACATACACAAGCCATTATAACTAAGAAAAACATGCAAATAGGTCCATACCCTTACCGACAGCCTTGTTCTTCGCGGCTATATACGCCAGGTACGCCGGGGAGTTGTGGTAGGTTTTCAAACTCTTTTCGTATTCCGACTATAGACCGTGCATTATATATATGAGGTGATGTGCATGTGGAGGAAAATTAGCCGTTTAGATGTGCGTGTTAGTCACAATTCAACTTGGTGGGTAGGAGTGAAAAATATTTGGAAATGGTGTGTATGTAGAAGTTTATGTCTCATATAATTGTAATTTTTTATTATAAAAATAAAATACTCTATTCAACTTAGCATGGGAGAAAAGGTAAACAAAGAAATCGAGAGACATCCGCTCCAGTCTACGGCTAGAGCATAACAGACAATCCTACCACCTTCGTGGCATATTTATAGTACCCGCGAGGTCGAAACAAGATAATCTTTTTTATACTATTACATTGACTCTGAATTTGTTGCATGGAGGACTACTAAAAATCAGTAGAGGGCCATACAGTGTCTCAAAAGTCGGAGTTGTTTTTTTTGGCAATACCTTCATTTTTAATTTTAGAAATTAAATATTAAGTTTTATTTATAATTTTTATATTATTCAAGTTGGTGTTTACATATTTAACTTTATTTTAAGTTGTGTTTTGCCAATAAGTTCTCTCACTACGCAATTAATAACAACAATTATATAATCATATTATGTATCATATATGGAATAATTGTGTCTAAAAATTAACTTGGTAGTACATATATCAAAAATTGACAATTTTAGACCTTTTGTATGTTAATTTTTATAAATATCAACGAGGAATAAATGATATTTTCTATGTTATTTGTAACAGTAATTTCCATGGGCAATATTTTAATACTTGTAAGATGAGACACATAGCACCAATTTATGATTTGTTGACGACTTCTCTCGCAAAGATCAATAGAGTACAATAACTTGGAGTACAAATTAAGAATTACAGCAGAATAGATTCACATAAATAGTAAATTAATATTCTCATTTATGGTTCTGCCGCTTCAAATTAAAAAAAAATGTCTTGTCAACGACACTGTTTTGAATTTAAACCGTGAAAGTATTTAATGGTAAGTGAATTATTTTAATACAACCCTTTGAATCAGTGCTGCTATATGTGGTGCCCTTTTTACAGTGGTTTAACAATTTGTTGCAATTATTGTGTATATTATGTCTTGTGATGATTTCCAATTAGTGACAAATTTCCTTTTTTATTAAATAATATCGGCGAGACATTTTATTGTATTTGCGACAGGGATGGCGATCTGAGATCTATTAATTGAAATGATTACTTGGAACTGGAGAAATATTTGGAATTTAATAAGGTTCTCAAATTAAAAAAAAAAAAAAACATTTTAACCAACTAATCATTATGTTAAGATTAGGTGACAATGCTTGGTTAACTAAGTGACGCCGTGGTTATAAATCCAATATGGCGGACGGCCTAAGATGGTGGACTAGTTATGCTCTATGCACGCCCATGATATAAGTAACAAATGAACGGGTTTGCTGAGAAGAGTACGAAAAATAAAATGACGGCTAACCACCCAAGATGGCGGACAAGTTATTTTTAAACAATTTCACAATATGGGTATCAAATGAAAGGGTTTGCTTCACCGAATATGAAAGGATAGTCAATTTTTTAAAGAGATTCGCTCATCCCTAATTTGCGATTGATTTGTCATGAATGTTCCCCCTCGCCGATATGAAATAATGAACGAGCCAGCACCTAAGCCCACATAAACAAGCAATACACAAAACCCCGTCTGTACCTCTGTTCTTGTGCGCCAGCCATTGTAAATACGCGGGCGAGGATTGGTACGCTTTCAACATTTCTGTGTACTGCGCCTATACAACATTTTTTCTTTTGTATTATTATAGAATAATGATATGTTTCTTGTTTAATTGATATATCTTTTCATATAATCAATAATACTGTTTCAAGTTCAATATTAAAAAGTAATAACTTCATTCTAGTTTAATGCTTATTTGGAAATATTTAAATTTAATGAAAGTATTGGTATTGGTTCGATTTCTTCCTAACATCCTGTATCCTATTACAATTATTATTAATTTAAAATATTGTTTCATTAATGTTTTTATTTAAAAAATATTAATAAAAAGACAACATACCTTCTCAGCTTCATATTCATCAACAAAAGCATACTTTTCAGTCTGGGGTAGGTCTCTCCACATGCCCCCTATAATCCTTCCTATTTCCCATAGCTTTAGATCTGGATTTGCTGCTTTAACACTATCCCATACTCGGCGGGAGTATCTCATATAGGGCATCAGTGGCTTTTCTGGAGCTTTTGGAGGCTTTGGAAGCCCTGCACCCTAAAATAGTTGAAATTTCTTTATGTATTTGTATACATTATATGATGTTTTTCCTTGGGGAACAGACCAAAAATACTTTGTTGTTGTTGGTAAATAATTAACTTACCCCACCAGCTCCTTTCCCAATCTTCTGCGGTTGGAATCCAGGATGCGAATGTATCGTAGAAACAAAGGGGCTCGTCTTATCATCCTTCGAGGCCGCACTCTGCGCTGCACCAGCCGCGCGCCTCGCGCTCTCTGCACCGAAACGCCCCTGATGTTGCCACCCGTATCCCCCTGGCGGGCCCATGCTTGACCCGCCCTGGTACTGGGGGTACTGGTATTGGTTATGCGGTGCATTCATACCGCCTTCAAGCCAAGCGCGCGGCAATACAATGAAAGAAAAAACAAAAAGCGTAAAGGACGGGATCGGGGTGGGCGCAAATAATACGAAAATTAGTACAGCCGAGTTTAGTAAGCTAACAAACGTGTGATTGCGAGATTATTCCTTACAATAAAAACCCCAAAACCTATTGTAAAATTTTGAATATAATATTATTATTACCTTTCATCATACCGAAACTCATTGGGGGCCCCGCAATCATGTAGTCTGTTTCAACATAACAAAACATGAAACAAATCCAACATAAGATGTAAGTCTAATGCATAAAGAATAAAAGAGAAAATAAAGTACTTGTTGCAGATGCAAATTTATTTAAACAAAGCGGAGAATGCGACATGCTTGTCTCAACGACAGCGGTTAGATACCAGCATTGTTTAGTACTTCAACCAAGCTGGCAGCAGGGTCTGTACTTTGCGTGTTATGAGGATGTACTTACACAGAGAGGTTCCAAATATAACCCAAAATATATGCTAAATATTATCACAAAAGAGATTCAAATGAATTATTGGGCTAGGATATGACAAAATAAATAAATTTATTATTTATAGTTTTTAAAAGGGTACAAGACTACCAATTTTCAATATGTTCTTTTAATTGAACACTGTCTCTTTCTTTCTCATCATCATGCATTAAAGAAATTGATGATAACATTTACTAATATTCTGAATTAAAAAAAAAATAAACATACAAGTACTAATAATTTAGTAAAAGTAGTCCAGTTTTTAATGATTCTGTACTTTTAATACATTATAATACTTCTCAAATATTCAATTGAAAAAAAAAACTCAAAATTATTAAAAATTTAGGATTTGGATCCTTTCTCCACAATTACATCCAAATATGTTAGTATCTAACATTCTAAACATTAATAACTCATAAGTCAACTTGCAATACAGGCAATCCTAGTGCCTTTAAATCTAATTTTTCTATATAATTTACATTCTAATGATTATATATTTTTGTAAATTAGAGGAATACAAACGCGGATTGTTTTGAGGGCTTGGCATCGACATTGAGGTGTTTTGTTTATAGCTGTTGGGTGTAGCCATAACACACTGCTAGCTGAAATAGAATATTTAAAGTTAGTTCACATTTTTATTTGTTTAAGTTAAATTCAATGGGAATCCAAGTCTAAAGAGTTCTAATGCATATTCCTATTTAAATTATGGATATAGTGATCAACCAGCATTGTCATTCTTTAGGATTGAACCCACAATCTTCAACACAAGTTCATAGTCACACCACAAGGCCCTGACTGCTACAATATTGCATATGCACACTTGCTCTTTGGTTCATATTAGAATCCATGAAAACATAACAGCAATAAATTATTGGCTGGACTTTCTAAGTGCTGACCTAACGGATTCGCACCAAAATTATTTTGGGGATTATTTTTTTAAATTTAATATTTCAGAAACTATTGATTTCTGCGCTTCAAGATTTAGTGAGTGATTAGACCTAGACCTAGATCTACCCCCATAAAAATTTTGGAGCGAATCCGTTACGTCAGCACTTGGAGAGTCCTTCCAAATTATTATTATATTTATGGTCGGTATACATCTTATCATATAAGCTCTTTATTATTTAAAATTGTCAAATTTGGGTCAACATTTTTAGGGTTTACCACACATTTATTTTTATTCAAAAAGTATGGACAACATAAAACTTAGTAGATAAGCAATGTTTTTTTTGCTTTCTATTAGCAAAACTTAATAGTTTGAGATTACAACCTAGAAATTTCACCTCTTCATAACTTTAGTATGAATTTACATATTATTTGGATAATCTAGTCGATTATAATCTATAAAAAGTCATAAATAGAACATTTATAACTAGGTTAAAGCGTAAATTTTATCATAAAACAATTTGTTTGTAACAAACAGAATGCTTATTAAAGATAATAAATAATGAGATAAAGTGCAAACTTACCTGGAAATAAAATTATCGGTTAAATTTGATTTTGTTCTCTCTATGATATTTGTAATTTACAATATATTATTTATAATAAAATCACCAGATATCAGTAACGATACAAGCTCAATTTGTTAGCGTCACTTTAAATTAGCAAAACGCCATTTTGTTAAAACTTTGACAAATGACAACTGACAATTCTTTTTTTTCTGTTTTTATTCCTAATGGAAAGGCAAAAGTATTACACCGTACAGCCTTGTCTTTAGTTGACAAGTGACAACTGACTAGTGCCACCAACCTTGAAGACTTGAAAACATAACTACAGTGTTTTATATTAAGTGGAATGATTTGATTTTCTGTATGATTTTGATAATTCTTTTACTATCAAAGTTATCTATTGTTGCCATAAAGCGTGATAAACGATGTTTGAAAAAAAATCCTATTTAAAACCATTTTTGTTAAATTTGAGCAATTTAGTTTTAGTAATTACTTTAATTTATATCTTGGCAAATACAATTTAGTAGTTGCAACTATTATGACGTAAACATGGCAACGCTGTGAGAGTAATCAATTTGATACCGGTGCGTTTAACCGGTAGGTAATAAATAAATAATGAAATATCGATATGACTATACAATATAATATGCCTATTTGTTAACAAAATTATATTTAAATCAACCCTAGGTATAAATACTAAAAATATTTACATTCTAAAGCTAGAAAAATAAACATTACTACGCGCCTGCATGAATTTTACCGCAATGTTGAAAACTTAAGAATTTGCTCACAAGTTTAATACAATAAGTTTAATTTAATAGAAGGATTAACTTAAACTTATTGTATACTAGCTACGCCTCGTGGTTTCAACCGCTATATATTTTCGATAACTCACATTATATCAATATAAGGTTTGATCAAATTCCTGTTTTTGCGTGCTAGAGTAACAAACTTTCGCATTTATAATATTTGTAGGATAGTGTGAGTCAAGTAACTAAGAAAAAAAATCTGCCATCTGCGAGCTAATCTGGCGTGCGCTGCAAAATCATGAGTTACATGTATATAATGTTTATAAGAAATTTTTATCTTAAATAGTCCTACAAAAAAGCCTAAGACAGCATATATCTATCTTTAATGTGTAAGCCATTATTGCCAAAATAGAGAAACATATAAATCGCGCGGACGGTCGAACGACTGCGGGCGGGGTAGGTAGAAGAACAAGTTGCTCATCGCTGAGTGCGTGACGGCTGACGTCGTTGACATTTGTGTCTGTAATGCGGATAATAATTACATAGAATATGTCACTTAAAAATATATTATATTTCGTCTATAATTGAATAGGACTCCATTAAAGAAAACAAGTTCACAAAATTTTTCATGCAGAAATTCCATACATAATAATTAATGTAATTAGAGGTGTTACATTTATTAAGATAAATGGGATAATTTGTCAAAATCTAGTTCACGACACACCAAACGAGGTACAATTATTAGCAATTAGGTGGATTGGCATAAAACATACGGAACTTGGCTACAGAGCGTTATCAGCGCTCGCCAAATTGGCAATTGGGTAGTTGTTGCAAATGTCTTTTTCAGTGTTGCAAATTTAAAATATTAATTTTGAACAAAAACCTATTTATGATAGATTTTTTTAATAGCAGTGAAAATGAATTAAAAAATTACAGAGCCATACATTTTCTTTTAAAATTATCATGGATATTGTTTTATGATTCAAATTATTTCAAATACTCATAAGTAACTCCATAAACAATTATAATATTATCCTCCAATATAATTCAAGCTTCCACATGAAATCTGCTTTAGGTCCGTTAGGAATATATACAAAATTTTATTAGCAAAGAATCTAAATTATTGCAGAAAAATACTTAAAACTCTTGAAAGTCGACATTAATTTTATCACTCGATCGTAAGGTCCATTTGATCGTTAGTTGACCGTCACCCACCGTTGACATCATTAGGACATGCGAGCTATGTAGTTCATGAGGAATCGGCGCATGAGTACCTATCTTAAAGTATCGCCGTGTCTCTCTGAGACAATTTCAGTTTAAACAACATAGCACTGGGTTGCCCCATGGCAACATGCGTTTATATCATCAGTAGGACAATTTGAAGAGGATCGCATTAAAAAAAATGAGGTGGAATAGTTTTTGGTAGGTACTGATGTAAAAATTTTGCGTTGCCTAAAAATTGAAAGAGAAATGAAAAAAGAATACTTTAGCGAAGTTAAAACCTACAGCTAGCCCAAATCACCAAACTGATACTGTTACTTACCTTGTTTACAAAATGCGTTTCTAGAGATAGGATATTTTTATTTTCTACCTTCACGGATACTTTAAATTTAAAACAGCAACATAATTTTTACCTTATTTTATTTACCGATTATATCCACGTAACAATTTATAACAAGGCAATATTTTTAGTCGAATCTTCATCGCAATCTATGGCGCTGGAGTAGGATAGTCACTTCCGTCATTTTGACAGTCTCGACTCTTTATATACCGTCAACAGTTGTACTGCAGTCTTAGTCTCTCAAGGAGTGAAGTAGTCTCTAGATAGTGTTAGTGCTGGGAGTGCCTTACAATGTAGTTGTCACGTCTAGTTTTAGGTAAGGGCATGTGAGTTTAACCTTGGGTTTGAACAGAGAACCTGAGCAGTGGAGGCGAGTGTCTAGATCGAATGAAGGAATTCCTTAAACCTACCTTACCTTACCTTACCTTGGTCACAAGTCCAAGACACTGCGTAGGTTTCTCTCGTAATTGTTAGAGATCATATTTTATTATTTATCGGTTTAGTAGAAGTATCTACATTGCGTTTGCCTAATCCCTCTTGTCTTTTAATCTCATCATAAAATCTTCGAGATATACATTAATATTGGTTACTCGTCCGTTCCGTCTTAAGTGCATATTATTATTGTCTAGTGTGTGTTACAATCAGTCCCATGTAGATAGCAAAATTAATAAAATTTCCACTTAATTAGGGAATACTTGGTCACCTGGTATTACATATACAGTTACCCACCGCGACGTAGCAGGCAGCACGCATGACGACAGCTATGACCGAGTAACATTTGACACGGCTGAGCGAAATGGGATCATAGCCCAGGTCACTGCACTGCTCACTGCTCAGTACACGAAGGTGTATTGTTTATCGCTAGAGCTAATTTATTTATGACATGGGTGGTCTAGATTGTGACTGTTTAATTATAGTACTTAGTTTAATCTGGTTGTTGCTCCACAATCGATTAACTATAAGACACGTCATAACTACGCCATAATCGGTTAAGTTCTAAGAACTCGGTTTTTTAAATCTAATCACATTCGTTGGTTTTTAAGCGAACTCAGTGATAACAAGCTGACTGTTACATGAGGTAAAATCCATAAAAATAAATAAAGTTGTAGAGTCTGTTTGTTAGTCTAAAATAACCGCTGTTTACTATGGATGTACAACAACCTTTTTTTTCTTTTCAATTTTTATCGGTCTGTCTGTTTGTTCTGGCTAATCTCCCAAGTGGCTGGACCGATATTGACGGGACTTTCACTGGCAGATAGCTAATATAACAAGGAGTAACGTAGGCTTTCTAACATCTCGTTACGGGCCATAGGAGCGGAGCAACACGCAACGTAGTCGCGCGGGACGGCTAGTCAAAAATATAATGAAGTGAAATGAAGGGTGGCATTACGGCCCGTAGCGAGGTGTTAAATATCCTTGTTACATCAATCCGTCAATATCGTTCTAGCCATGTCAGAGATTAGCTGGAAAAAACAGACAGACAAAAATTGTAAAAAATGTTGTTGTTGCTATATGTGGTGTGTGCGTGTATACATCCATATGCATTTAGTAAAAGACACTCCAATTTTTATTTCTATTCTAGTTTAGATCACTTTCCTTCTGTTCCTCTTTTAGGAGTTAATTTATCGCGGATATTGTAATTTTGGCAACTTAACATTAATTGTTAGCTCCTTAAGATTAATTGCCTATACACGAGTAATGACGTCTTTAACGAACGGATGGAGTCATGTAGCTATTAAGAGTGATGGGAACAATTAAGTGTACGGTCAATATTTATGCGGAAAAAACTGGTAAAAATTGGATGCATTTTGCATGCCATCAGTATTAGTCTAAGATACGAAGTTGAAACGACCTTCACCTTTTTACCAAATACACTTATCGCTGTCATTCTGTCATTTCGTTTTCGTTCACTTTCTCTCATTTCGCATATTTCCACTCGCGTTAAAATTTAATCTTTAAAATTCGCAAACCCCGATTAGGACCAAGTTTTTTGCAGACATCAACGTGTTCGCAATTAAACAACGCTTATATTGATATAAAAAAATTCTATTATCAAGCAAATGAAGGTAACTGGCATCGACGTACCCGCTTATACCCCGACAACCGAATAGTTTGTCCAGGCAAAGAATAGGCAACCCAACGGCTGCACATACGTTTGATTCTTTAAGTCAGGGTAGAAATTGTCTTATTATCTTGATGTTGCAACATTTAATTAAAAATATTTTTTAAAAAATTATTAAAAATAGTCTGTCCAGGATTTCTTTAGGCAACCCATTCTTGTCATATTTTCTAATATACTAAATTTGTTATAAAATATGTTTCATTCTATTATCAGCTCGGTGAAGGTCGTTTTAGGTTCGGATCTTCTACTATATCATTTCATCATCCGGGTCTCCTCCTCAGAATGAGGAGGGTATTAGGCCATAGTCCACCACGCTGGCCCAGTGCGGGTTGGTAGACTTCACACACCTTTGAGAACTTTTAAGGAATTCTCAGGAGTGCAGTTTTCCTCATGATGTTTTCCTTCACCGTTAAAGCAAGTGATATTTAATTGCTTAAAACACACATAACTCAGAGTCAGAGGTGTGTGCCTGTGTCGATCGAACTCGGACCTTCCGAGTAAGATTTGAAGTCTCAACCACTGGGCCATCACTGCTTCTACTATATAACATTGCAATAATGAGATTATAATTAAGAATCGGGTCTCCTCCTCAGACTGAGAATCTGTTAGACCATAGTCCCTCTAACCTCGCTGGGTTAGTACGGGTTGACACTCTTTTAAGATCTTCTAGGGAGCACTCAGGAGTGCAGGTTTCCTCACGATGTTTTCCTTCACCGTTAAAGCAAGTGATATTTAGTTGTTTAAAACGCACATAACTAGGATTAGTAGTCGGTGTGTGTTCGTCTGGGTGATCCAACTCGTACCTCCCGAGTAACGGCCGAAATTAATAATAAGTCTCAAATCTCAATCCAAAATGTAAATTATGGATTGAATATAGATTCTACATTCAAATTCGGAATCTATTGGAATTCAGATTGATTATTAATTTCGGCCGTATGACGTCAAAGTCTAAACACTATTCTAGTCAAAACCCAAAAAATGTTCTTAAGGTCCTAAGCATCCATTGTAAACCGTTTTTTGGCGCAGTTTGGCTAACTTGAGTTTTGATTGTTTGAGGTTTTTATTTTCCATTTGACAATAACTACAAAAATCCTATCCTCATATAGTTATTATATAATTTTATATTCATATAAATTTTTGAATTACTGAAAAAAATAATTCGGATTAGTTTCCATTTCTTCTTGTTTTTAGGGTTCCTTACCCAAAAGGTAAAAATTACTAAGATTCCGTTGTCCGGCTGTCTATAACCAGGCTGTATCTTATGAACCGTGATAGCTAGACAGTTGAAATTTTCACAAATGATGTATTTTTGTTGCCCCCAAAACAGAAAATACTAAACACAGAATAAAATAAATATTTAAGGGCGGCTTCCATACAACAAACGTGATTTTTTTTTCAAATGTTGGTACTTAATTGACTTTATGAAATCAAGAAACTTGTTATTAAGCCAAAAATGATACTCAATATTTTTTTATAACAAAAAGAATTATGATTTCTTACAATTATTACACATTGAATATATTATTTTACATACTTTATAATTTGTATTGATTTACAAACCGTCCTCGCTTCTTTTCCCACAAAAATTCCTTTATGACAAGGCTTATTAACGAATAACACAACATTACAAAACAAGAAATGTCTGTCCTAAAATTTATTTCATGATTTTTCTATTCATTATGCTGTAAATAAAGGAAAATTAATAGCAGTGATGGCCCAGTGGTTGAGACTTCAAGTCTTACTCGGGAGGTCCAAGGTTCGATCCCCCACATAGGCACACACCTCTGACTCTGAGTTATGTGTGTTTTAAGAAATTAAATATCACTTGCTTTAACGGTGAAGGAAAACATCGTGAGGAAACCTGCACTCCTGACAGTTCCCTAAAAGTTCTCAAAGGTGTGTGAAGTCTACCAACCCGCACTGGGCCAGCGTGGTGAACTATGGCCTGATACCCTCCTCATTCTGAGGAGGAGATCCGGCTCAGCAGTGGGCCATTGAAGGATCGTGATGATGAAAGGAAAATTCCCTTATTCCTTTAAATAAAAGTTTTGCTCGTTAACCCCAGACGCAAAAATAGAGGGATGTTATAAGTTTAGCGTGTCTATCTGTGAATCTGTCTGTGGTATCCATAGATATCTAGTGGTATCGTTGTTCTCAAACGGATGAATCGATTTTCGTTAATTTATTTTTCTAGTTGATCATCAGCTCTTTTCTAGTTGATGAGGGGATCTGATTAACTTCCTTATGTGGTAGTTATGATAATAATCCTTTTTCTTAGGCCCAATATTACGAAAATATGATGGGACTACATTTGTATCGATTTAAACTATAGATTTTCTAAAATATTCATCAACCGTTCTCTTGGATACAAAAGCAAACTTTTTCGGGCCATATATACAGGGTGGAAGCAGACTACTTCCGAAAACTGAAAGTGGGTGTTCAGACAAGGCTTCTGAACATTTACATGTAGAAATTTTGCGAAAAAAAAATCAATGATGTCATCATTTTTTTTTTAACTTTTTTGACCAGGTACGAGTAGTATAACATAACCGCAAAGTATTTTTGTGAATAAATAATTAAATTAAGCTTAAAATTAAAAAAATAATGAAAACAGCAATGTACTGCGATCGCCTAAATCGACCGCGGGCGGGAGGTGACTCACCTGCGTGAGGCCAGCGCTCCCTATCAGCTGTTCAGCTGTCCTTCCCTCACGGATCATGTAATAACTTTATGACGAAATTTAAACCTTTATGTAGAGTAAACTTAACTATCAAACAAATAATAATAAAATGAACATACCTAAAGATTCTACAAACCATAGTCATACCCATAGACCCTATTCATCGATGGAAACCGCGGTTTAAATACCTAAGTTGATACTTGGTTGGTACCTACCTATTGGAGTAACATCATAATACACTACCCAAAGTAGTCGGTTAACCACTTATGTAAGAGTACTAAATACAAAATTTACAAACAAAAAAAGGTTTAGAAACTTTTCACACATCACACATGTCTACTAAATACCCAGCACCAACTGCAAGAACATTCATCAAACATAAACTAAATTAAATTAAATCATTAAGAAATGTATGAATCGCGACAGTTTACTTATTACGAGTACGTCTCTACGTATTAGTACCTTTGACAAGGCCATAGATGCCGACAAAGGCCTCCCGAAAAAAAATGAATTTTGATTCGTATAATCATGCAAATAAGGTTGAAATTTGAATGCTCATGTTGTACTGGTAATAAATAACCCTTAAATGTCTATTTTTTTTAACAAAACCATTTTTAAACAAACGTGAATAATTTTGTTTAATTATTTTATTCAGTTGCGCATTCTGAAATGTTTTTTACCTAATCAGTTGAAATTTGTAGGGGCCGCCATTTTCACCTGAATTTGCAAAATGAAGTGTTCTAAGTATGAAATTTAGAGTTATGTTTTGTGTCAGACTAAAAATGTGTCTGTGAATGTCTGTTTGTAGTGTCCGAAGCAAGTGGATATTTGTTTAATTAAATTTTTTCCTATTAATTTCTTTTGAAGCGTAACTAGTTGAGTGGTTCGGACGTTGGATTCACGGTCGATAGGTCGTGGGTTCATATCCGGACATTGGACTACTGACGTGGCCCACTCCTGACACAAACTATTTATTAGCTTACTAGTAAGGGTAAAGGGAATACTAGTAGTATGTGATCCATACTGCTAGTAATCTTAAAAAAAATAAATAAAACGTGTGGTGTCGTGGGACACCAGATAGGAACGAAGTTCCTTATTATAATAATATTAATTTTATGTTCTATTCGAGGTATAAAGAAAATAATTATTCGGGTATTCCAATGTCCGGGATTTGAACCCACGACCTATCGACCGTGAATCCGTGAATCCAACGTGGTTCGTGACCACTCAGCTACTGACGCTTCTGAAACTTAAATGCGAATAATGAATTATTATTCTTTATTTAATTTGGTATTTACATTTATTTAATTAAATTACTCAAATGTCTATGCCGCCGTATCGAAAAATAATGGAATTTTTTAGCAAGGTCGTGCAACGGGTTAATTGTTTTGGTACTGGATTTTTCAAAGGATGCCGCCACTACATGTACTTGTGTGCGGCTTTCTTTCTTTAGGCTAAATACATTTTAGTCTTCAGTGGTTACTCGTTATTGCAACGTGCTACGGTGGTAGATCGTACGTTCTACTCGCAATTTAAGTACTAATGCATAAATCGCGAAAAATTATCCTGTTAGTTCTAATTTTTTTTTAAGTTTGTTTTCTGACTTGATTATTTAATAGTTTGTGGATTACTTTAGTACAATAGTTTTAAGTTTTTTAACACAATGTTCAGTGCTTGTGAATATGGACAAATGTTGATGTTTTATGGAGAAGCACGAAGGAATGCTTCACGAGCGTTACGCATTTATCGACAGCGGTATCCAAATCATGCGCACCCTTCAGACCCTCGCATCATTACGGCTGCGTACCAAAGAGTTTTAGAAAACCAGCCCATTGTGCCCCAAAGGCGTGGAGGTGGCCGGGAGATTGCAAACCGCACGGAACAACAAGTGTTAGACGTGATGGGAAATCCACGGCTAGGAATTCGTACGGCAGCGCGGCAAATTAGAGCTCGTGGGCTTAGCGTGTCGCACAAAACCGTGCACAAAATACTAAAAAAAGACCGTCAGCGCCCCTACACTGTGCACAGAGTGCAGGCACTACTTCCTCCCGACAAAACCACTGTGGGATAGCATCCACCGGGAGATAGTGCGAAGAGCTGAGTTGTGTGTGGAGATGGGAGGCGCGCAGTTCGAGCCGTTTCTCATACGTTACCGAAACTAGGTAAGTACCTAGATATTTAAGACAATCCACTTTTATTGTAATTTTCTTTGAAATTATTTAATAATAAAGTAAATACTAAAACACCTAACTAATTTGGTAGAAATTAACACGTGTGATTTATTATTCTATTTGCCTAGTTGGTGATAATATGTTAAAGTTATGTTGAGTATACATTGCTGGCTGAAGATAGTGACAATTATTTTCAAAAGAAGATTTTGTTTAACAAATAACTGCCCTCGACTATACCAAGGTTTTTTTCAGTCATAAAGGGGTTTCTTCTATCCCCCCTTTCAGTTTTCGGAAGTAGTCTGCTTCCACCCTGTATATGTCGGAGCATAGTAAAAGATTATCGATTAATCGAATCGTTATCGTTGTCTATGGCGTTGGAGTGGGGTAGTAGTCACTTCCGTTGTTTTGACAGTATCTACCCTCGACCCTTTATATGCGATCGATAGTCTAACTGAAGTCTTAGTCGTGCGCGGTCTCTCAAGAAGTGAACATCATCTAAGTAGTGCTAGTGATAGTGATAGTGTCAAGTGCAGTGTAGTGTGGAAGTGCTGTCCAACTAAGGTCACGTAAGTCCTTACAATGTAATTGCCACGTGGTTAAGTAAACACAATGTTAGGTTAGGTTAGCCTTGTGTTAGATTCGGTTTATGTGCGTTTAACCTTGGGTTTAAATAGAGAGCCTAGCAGTGGAGGCGAGTGTTGTAATTACTTAAAGGATATCCTTAAGCCTACACCTTGGTCACAAGTCCAAGGCACTGCTTAGGTTTCTCTCGTAATTGTTAGAGATCATATTTGATCATTTATCGGTTCAATAGGAGTATCTACGTTGCGTTTACCCAATATTCCATTCAATACCATCACCCCCTTTTAGTGTTCCCCAATATTCCCCATCTCTCTCCTTCCATCTCCTTTCACATCGTTTTGAAATCCCCGACATATATATATTGTTTAATTTGTCTAAAGACAATATTCGTGTTGACCTGTGTAATCTCGAAAAGACTCAGCAAAGCGAGGTTACATGAGTAAACTCATCTTAAACAAACTAGATGATCTGAGTCATCGCAATTGTTTTACTGCGGCAAACGTACAGACTACAGGAGTCATTAAATATCATTTGTTGAAATTTGTTCAGTGATTCACTCGTGAAATAGAGCAGACTTACATTTACTTTGTAACGTATTATGTGTTTTAGTAATAAGTTATTGTAATTTAATTTGTAGGGATATTGCTTGGAAACTGTTAAGAAGACAATTCTCATATTAAATTTATATTTTATTCATCTTAAGTGTCAAATAAAATCTAAACGAATCATGAGTTTCTTATTGAGTGTATAGTATATTGGATAGTCAACTCTAAAGGAATTACTGAGGTAGGGCACAGCAGGAAATTTCCTGCTCAAATTTGGAGCAGCCCGACTGGGGTAGTACCTCGACCTTACAGAAGATCACAGCTAAATAACACTACTCTAAAGCAGTGTTGTGTTCCTGTTGGTGAGTAAGGTGACCAGAGCTCCTGGGGGGAATTGGGGATAGGGTCGGCAACGCGCTTGCGATGCTTTTGGTGTTGCAGACGTCTATAGGCTACGGTAATCGCTTACCATCAGGTGAGCCGTACGCTTGTTTGCCGACCTAGTTACATAAAAAAAAAAAAATTCCAGTCACGCCGCCTGTATATCAGACATTTTCTTTCTCATCCAAATACGATGTAGGAAAATCTAGTATGATGATCAAATAAAAATTTGTTTTTTTAGTAAAAGTTTACTTCATTTCAGACATGACATCAATTATTGTTTTCTCTTCTATTGGAAGTAATTTCCCAATAATACAATAGTTCTGCTGGTGTTTTTAAATTATATTTATTTAGACTAGCTATTTAGCCGCGATTTCGTCCACGTGGTATAAACACTGCGAACTCAACAATAACTTTTTTTGTTAAATACCACGCGGAGGAAGTCGCGGGTAACAGCTAGTCTAAAATAATAGTAGCCTAAATTACTCCTAATTACATCAGCTATCTGCCAGTGGAAGTCCAGCCATTGCAGAGATTAGCCGGAACAAACAAACAGACAGATAAGAATTGTAAAAAAAAAATAATTTGTTGTTGGTATATGTGGTGTGTGCGTGTATACATCCACATGCACTTAGTAGAAAGCGGTTATTTTAACATTACAAACAGACACTACAATTTTATTATTAATTTTTTAAAAGTCTAAAAAAAGAATTAAAGGTATATTTTAATAAAGTAACCTTTAGCTTATGTTTATATTAAAAACAAATAAAGAAAGCAATAATAAGTTTTCTCACGGGAACAACTTGCTCTATCGAAATAAAAAGTAGCTAATATCCATCAAATTTCACGTTTATTTTAACCATTGAGGCATAAACACAGCCACAGACAGATGTATCAATTTACAATTTGTTTTCTGTGTTTAAAGGTTTATTTTTAACTAGCCGTTCCCTCGCTTCGAGGGGAGGAGGATGGACAAAACTGAGATTCCAATTTTTGTTTATTCATTCACTTACTAAAGCAAAGGAAACAGTGATGGCCCAATGGTTGAGACTTCAATCGTACTCGGGAGGTCCAAGTTCGATCCTGCTTTAACGGTGAAGGAAAACATCGTGAGAAAACCTGCACTCCTGAGAGTTCCCTAAAGTGGACTACGGCCTAATTCCCCCCTCATTCTCAGGAGGAGACCCGGCTCAGCAGTGGGCCATTGAAGGGTCGTGATGATGATTCACTTAATCATTTCATTCACTTAACCATAATTCACTCATGTACTCTCTCATTCAGCTACTCACCCTTACATTCATTTACTCACTCACTCATCCACTCACTTCCCTACTTGTGTTTGCTTACATGCTTATGCATCACGTGAAGTAGTTTTTGTGGATGTGCAAATATCAAATAGACAGATAAAAAATTATTAAAAAAAATGGTAAATATACTTAGTTGTTTTGAATTTAACTAGTGCTATAGATATGTATATATGACTCCTGAAAGGGGTTATGTATGATTATTAATAGATAGACATAGTCTTTATTAAAAAAAAAAAAAAGAAAAAGCACATTTTACAAATTGGAAAAAAGGAAAGGTTTATTTATTATGTAAGACATTTAATATAATATTGTTTTAGTTGCAACATCCTTATGTCTGCTCCACTCCCGTGTCCCATATTCCAGCACTCCTCAGTTTTACGAGTGATGTGATCTTTGTAAAATGATGTCATATGTCTTATAACTTGTTATTTTACATATTTAATATTATATCCACATTTAAACAAACAAATGTTGATTTGTCCTATTGTATCGAATTGTAGTAAAAACAATATTTTCTTAACAAAAAATCCATTGATCGTAAAGCCAGATCAGTTAATAATTCTTGAAAACAACGTTTTAGATTTTTTCCTACAATAGGTATTCGAATCTACACAAATAGTTAGGAAGTAGTTTTATAGAGTGGATATTTACTATCGTTGTGAACTACTGCTATAATAGTCACTAGTAAGATCGAGGCATGTATGTATATCTGTATTAAGTTTTAAATTATCAAACCTAATAATATAGTACTTCAGAAAAAAACATATTCCAATTTATTTTTAAAATACATAGGTAAAGGTGAAGAATTAAAATCATTAATAAAATAAATAAATTAATTTTTATTTACTTAATAAACCTCTATTGCTTCTTTTGCTATTTGATATTCATAAACAAAAGCAGATAACAGGAATTTAAACATGTTTAAATAAAAAAAAAAGTTCATATTTTTTTAAATATCTTTATTGTACACAAGCAAAACAGAAATACAAATAATACAGTCCTTACTAGTCCTTACTTCCTTACTAATATTATAAATGCGAAAGTAACTCAGTCTGTCTGTCACGCTTTCAAGCTAAAACTACTGAACCGATTTAAATAAAACTTGGTATACATAGTCTAGAGCCTGAGAAAGGACATAGGCCTTAGACGATAATAGAGCAAATATAATCTTAACACTCACAAATCCTTCACAACGGAGTCCCAGCATATCGATACCACACGAGCTCCGTTGGACAACTGACACAAAGGAAACACGTGTTAGGTTTTATTAAAAAATCAATATTAAATGTAATTATAATGATTTGATCAATATCTCGATTATCGAATATTAACTTGAGAACACAGGCCTTCGACCCCACCTGTCATTATAGTACGAATAGATGTGGGGGGAGGGGGTTACTATGTATGATCAAAAGGATATTACGCAATATAATTTAGTTGAGAGGGAGGATGAAACTCTAAAAATGACGATACTTACATCCAACGTTACGAGTATGTTACGCTACGAAGTATCTTCATTTTTCGAGATAAAAGCTTAAAACTTATTTTTTAAGATATAAATAACTATGACATTCAAAGTTTGTAAAAGTTTTACCCTCAAGGGTATAAATAACAATAGGGAATAGGGGATGAAAGTTTGAATGGAAATATGTAAGGTCTTGCAGTGAAACATTACAAAGAATTCAGCTTATTAAAGTATGTGTCTTATTTGTAAAATAATTAGCCTAAATGATCAGAGTATCTGTTCTGAAAGATGAATATAATAATATCACAACTCTGCAGAGGCGACACCGCGACCCTAAATTTAGGAATCTAGACAGCTTTAACACTTTTGTATTGCCTTCATATAACAATAACTATGGGATGAAAACATATAAATATATTCTACCAAAAATAATAAATTACCTCCCTAAGGACATACAGAATAATTTTCTCTCCAACAAAAAATACATAAGTCAAGTGAAAAAATTCTATATTTCTCATCCAATTATAAACTTTTTACAATAGTTATAGATATATATTATGTGCCTGGAGTGGTGCTGCAGTTGCGTGTATGCATGTATGTATATATGTCGGGGATTTTAAAACGATGTGAAAGGAGATGGAAGGACGGAGATGGGGAATATTGGGGAACACTAAAAGGGGGTGATGGTATTGAATGGAATATTGGGTAAACGCAACGTAGATACTCCTAATGAACCGATAAATGATCAAATATGATCTCTAACAATTACGAGAGAAACCTAAGCAGTGCCTTGGACTTGTGACCAAGGTGTAGGCTTAAGGAATTCCTTTAAGTGATCACGACACTCGCCTCCACTGCTAGGCTCTCTGTTTAAACCCAAGGTTAAACGCACATAAACCGAATCTAACACAAGGGTAACCTAACCTAAGGCTAACCTAACCTAACATTGTGTTTACTTAACCACGTGGCAATGACATTGTAAGGACTTACGTGACCTTAGTTGGACAGCACTTCCACACTACAATGCACTTGACACTATCACTATCACTAGCACTACTTAGATGATGTTCACTTCTTGAGAGACCGCGCACGACTAAGACTTCAGTTAGACTGTCGATCGCATATAAAGGGTCGAGGGTAGAGACTGTCAAAACAACGGAAGTGACTACTACCCCACTCCAACGCCATAGACAACGATAACGATTCGATTAATTGAAAATCTTTTACTATGCTCCGACATATATGTATGGGTGCTATTATAGCATTATTCTAGGTGCATATATATTCTTCTAGTAGATTAAAAATATTTTATATAAGTAAAAAAAATAAGTTAATATATATTATGTATAGTAATGTATTTAGTGGAACTCACTAGCTGCACATAAGCCCTTAAGGCTTCAGCGGCTTTTATTACTTATTAAATATTGGAATTAGAATATTAAGCACATAAATAAAAATAAATAAATAAAATATAATAATTAAAAATGCTACCCGAAGACACTATTCCACGTGGAAGAAGTAACTTCAGTTAGTATTTAATAAATATCATCTCTATGCAAATAGCAAACTATCATTACGACAATAATAAAATTAGTATATCATACTATTACAATAAAGTATTAAAAATTAAAGTGGCGATATGATATTATATAAAAAACAGTAATTTTCAAAGATAAGCTGCGTAACCTTCAGTATGGGCAACGCATTTGGCGTCGTTCCCTGTTTATACATAAACAATGTTAAATGTATGCAACAATCTAAAAATATTACGATCGTTTACACTACACGCCAGTCTGTTTCCTATCGTAGAACAGTGCGGCCGCGATGCTCGTCAAAATGTTTCACCAGTACCCTGACGTGGACAACCTGAGGTGTAAGGATCTCAGCTTCACCATGGAGTGCATAATTCCTCGACGACCAAAGAGGAATCTCCCAACTTTACCTGAAGATAAAGAGTATTGCTTGGAATTCATCACCAAGCTGGTGCACAAGAAACGGCGGCAAAGACGACAGATAAGACTGCCTGTGCTGCCTGAAAGTGATGAGTTTTGATGTTTTAATAGATTATGTGTGGAATATGGCCGTAATGGTTTATCACCATGTTTTTGTGACATGTCAAGTAGTGATCAATTTTGATTGGTGATCACCTAGCACCTTAGCAAGTGGTTGGAGAAGGGGTTGCTTTATTAATATGTCGATGTATAGAATAATTAAGGTTTAGTAAATAGCGATTAAAGTACAAATAAGTGTAGTATTTGTATGTTTGATTTGAAGTAATAATGTATTTTAATAATCAACCTCCTTTAGTGTAGAATCAGACGTCAATTTAAATTAAATTATAAGCTCTTTAATTTCTTTTCTAATATAACCTTAATTTAACTGGTAGATGTCGTTTATTATTTACTTAGATATCTTTTTAATTCGTCTTGTTAATTTTTGTGTAGCATATTAAATATCTAAAATCTTTTTAGTGTAAACTGACTTTATATTATTATTTAATCAAAACTGTAAAATATTAATTTGTAACTTTGATGTCCTTGTGGACCCATGTTTTATCAAAATATAGATAAAATAATAATTCCTTTATCACTTCTGTGAATATAAGTCATATATTTACTTTTATTGTAGTTGATATTGTTTTATTTATTTATCTAAATTGGTCTTGGCTTTTTTCAAACTGGATTGGTTCCTAATTTTATAACTAATAATTAATGTTTATAATAAATCATTATTATCATGTCTAAAGTATAATTTTAATTAAGTAATCTTACTCTTTTTGTGGTTACAAATTAGGTATTCTGTATTAAAAATGCTTTGATTGTCGTCACGTAGAAATTTATTGTTTTTATAATTAATTAGATTTAAAAAAAGGATTGTAGAATGTAAGTTATAAATTGTATTATTTAAGTGTTGAACCAAAGTGTTACTTTACTAAAATTTGTACAAAATACCGGCAAAGTGCGAGTCAAACGTGCACACCGAGAGTTCCGTACAAATTGGAGGACAAAATATTATTGCATCCTTAGATTCGTTTCCTAATCACTTGGTTCTCTAATGGCCTGATTTAATGTACCTAAACAACAAACGTTATTATTCTGTTGTTACTTTGAACTGTGATAATGATGTAATTGTAGTTGATGTAAATATTTTTGTAATAAATATTGATGTGCGTAATATATTATTTTATTTTCCTATAACAATCTGTTCACTATAATATTATAAATGCCAAAAAAATATTGTTTAGTTTTTCCTTTATTATAATCATTGTTTTGCATAGATTAAATAAGGAAATGATCAAATCCAATAAATAACGTCTTTTGTTGATAGAATAACAATTTGACACAAGAAATTAATATCACGAGCTTTTGCTGGCAGTAAAAACAAAAGTTATATTATTTTAGTGTCTGTTCGTTTCAAATTTCAAAATGACGGAAATCCGGCATAGATATCTAATAATAAAAATCTACCGACCTACAAGTTTGTAGGTAAGAAACTAGCAACACAAGCTAAGTAGAATTTCCATAAATGTTATTTATATTAATAAACATTAATATCGGTGTCTACGTATTTTATTTGAGAATAGTTCAATTCGCTAATATATTTTTTTAATTTTCCTATCCAATTGTATAAAAGAAAATTTTTGGTAACTATTGTAAAGTTACACAGTTAAATATTAAAGGGAATAGCACTTGAGGAAAGTCAGGGCTATAAAAAATGGTAGGTAATTAATACCAAAGTGGAACGAAGTGTTATTTATCTTTTTATGACGTATAAAAATTGACGAAAACTATCAATTTATACACATCATTAGTCATTTTGCGCAACGGAATATTTTTGTGATAATAACATTATACGAATGTTATTATCCGAATACCATTCCACACACGCGTGTTAAAAAAAAGACACGTCACTTTGGCCAGGTTATCATTACTATATTTACGTACTTAAATATATATACGTTGTATTAATTACATTATTGTATATTCAGTTTTCGAATTTTTAGCCATGTCCGTAATTTAATGTCAAGCGATAGCACTTTTTCTTTATGTGAGTTACAAAATTTTGATTCCTTTCCGATTATCAAAATGAATAAACTAGCGGCCCGTCCCGGCTTCGCATAGGTGGATAATTTTTTTAAACACTTTGCTCCCGCTTTTGTGCCACGATTTTGGCATTTCTATCAACTTTTAAAATGTAAAAAAGTAGTTGTAGTGACATAACTACAATAGTTGGACATATGGTCTCGCGATTTTTTTGTAGGTGTTGATGCGTTCTATAATATTGTAGAACATATTTTTGTTCTATAATCAATACTTTCCGCAGCGCATGCGATGAAAGTCATTTTATGGCTAAATTTTTACACCTTGGTTTGGTTTTAGTCAGAATTTCTCAGGATCTCTAATTTTTTCTAATAATAAATAAGCCTATGTTATTCAGGGATAATGTAACTTTCTAACGGTAAAAGAATTTTTGAAATCGGTCCAGTAGTTTTTAAGTTTATTCGATACATACAAAAATACAAATCTTTCCTCTTTATAATATTAGTATAGATATCTGTAGATGTTGGCTATATCTTTTTATTATGTTTACAAAGGATGGCCTGCAAACCCTCTCTGATGTCTCCACGTCTTTCTGAAACTAAGGGACTTAACAGACGGACATTGTAATCACATAATTGTTCCTTTTCATTTTGACTCACGGGACCCTAAAAACGCAATTGCAGCGCCCCATCTGGATGTTTTATTTTACATCAAAATTAATTATTTGTTTAGTGTTCGGAAATAATAATCCTGTTACGTATTTTCACATGAAATCCGTTCAAAATGAGTACAACAGATAACCTAAATACAATGGCCTGTTTACGTGTAACGTAAACAAATAATAAAACAACACCCACTGCTTCTGTTCGGCGAAATTACGTAAATCAAGTAATTTTCGACCTTCTTGTAGATAAGAGGTATAATAATAACATCATCTATTAACATATTTGCCAGAATAATGTGATGTTTGGATTATCTGAATACTGAATGAGATCTATGCATCATTTTATTATCATTCATTAAATTTTTTTTTATATTAAAAATTGAACAAAAAAATCATGTTAATTTCTTAAAAATAATATACAGATTAAGCACCAGCTTCGCACTAGCAATAGTGAAAAATATTTAATTTTATTAGTATGTAAATATATAAAATAAACTTTTTATTAATATCTGACAGGAACTATGATTTTTCCTAATTAAGTTTCACTGAAAATTTCAATATCGAAATTCCTTTCAATTCCAATCATTGGTGACAATTAAATTTATGAATAATTTGATAATATTTTGACATTTTTAATTTTATCCCCCAATTAATTGTAATAATAACAAATGTAACTTATTTTTTAAATAAATGTATCCCTTATCATAGACTATAATCACAGCTCGTTTTTCGTAATGTTTTTCTTTAGTGTAAGGTATAGCCTGTCCATTTGTTTATATCATCTTGTTTTATAAATATAGAAAAAAAGTAATCCATACATCCATACAAATAAATAAAATTGTATTGTCTGTTTGTGATATTAAAATAACCGCTTTTTACTAAGTGCACATGGTACATATACCAAAACAATACATTTTAGAATTTTTATCTGTCTGTCTGTTTGTTCCGGCTAATCTCTGAAATGGCTGGACCGATTTTGACGGGACTTTCACTGGCAGATAGCTGATATAACAAGGAGTAACTTAGGTTATTTAACATCTCGCTACGACCCCTAGGAGCGGAGCAACTCGCGAACTAAGTCGCGCGGGTCAACTAGTCTTTATATATAACTAGCAGCGCCCCGCGGTTTCACCCGCTATAATTTAGATAATTCATAGTATATCATTATAAATTATAACCTATGTGTTATTCTGATGTGTGAGCTATATTATTGTAAAGTTTTATCAAAATCCATTCCGTGAAAGAGTAACAAACATATATCCAGACATCCATACATTCTTACAAATTTTCGCGTTTATAATATTAGTAGGATTGCGATGAAACTGATGAAACGAAGGTTCCCACAGAGACGGTGTGCAACTATGATTTACTTTCTAAAGATGTCTGATGTCTCTTTAACTATAATTTTCCGCTTTAAATGTTCAACAAACTCATTACCTGCGTAACGTATGCTGTTAATTTGCATCAAAACGTACGTGGTTAAATTAACATGTTCACATAGCAACCACACGTGACTACTGACTTGTGCTTTTTTTATTTTTTCCCACGATGTCTGTATTCCTTAGAGCCATTGCATACAACCTAATTTTTAGAGTTTCGTACCTAAGTAAAAACGGGACACAATTACTATGATTCCGCTGTCCGTCTGTCTGTCACCAGGCTGTATCTATGAGCCGTGATAACTAGACAGTTGAAATTTTCACAAATGATGTATTTCTGTTGCCCCTATAACAACAAATACTAAAAACAGAATAAAATAAATACAATCCACGTGATTTGTTTGCCATATATTGATAAGGAACCCTTCGTGCGCGAGTCCGACTCGCACTTGGCCAGTGTTGGTTTTTATTTATTTATTACTAGGTGACCAGACAGACGTCGTCCTGTCTTAATTATGAATATTGGTTAAATGAATGAGAGTTATGTCAAACGCCTTAACATTAAAAAGTATATATCGTAGATAACTTTTCTTAAATTTTATATTTTCCCCGCAACTTTCTTAATATTTCTTTACATCCTTCTCCTGACAATAAAAAAAGCAAAAAATAAGAAATTAGCAAAATCGGTCCAGCCGTTCAGGCGTAATGCCGTGACCAAGGGAAATAGTGATTGATTTTTATATATATAGATTTATGGTACAAATAATTATATTTACCTATTTTACAGGCTCTTAGAATTTTCGACCAATTTTGTGCTGCTTCTATCACCGTCATCTTTAACTCATAAAAAAACAGTAATTTATTATTCATATTATTCATAAAATGTGTAGAGTTTTATTTATGTTTTGTTCTTAATGAAGATATCGAGATCTTTTATTATTTTAGAATAAATGCAGCATATATGTAAGGTCTCTTACAGTAAGTGAAATGTCAATGAATTCAATTCATTCCTCAACCATTGACTTTAAACTGAACTTAAAGGTGCTTGTTCGCTTTGGAATTTGTGCCCTCTAACCGATTGTCAAGTTATTCCAATGTCGCTTAATTTTCATGAAAAAGATTACATAAAATAAATCTATTAACACTTACTTGCGTGTTATTTTATCATCAAATAAAGCGATTCTATTTGTTCTTCCCTCATTACATCCTCACCTCTGGTGGAAACGCAGACTAATGCGGTTTTCCTTGCAACTCCATCTGGTGGGAAATTACTATAAAGATTAATCCAAATAACCTTCTACTTGAAAACATACACAGTGTTCTGTTAAAAAATCAATATAGAATAGGTTTTAGATTTTTTTTAAACATGAAAATATAAATTTAGAGATGGTTAAATAAAATAAAAGTTTAATAAAATATTATAGTACTCGTTGAATTGAATCAGGCGTTACTTTGTGGAAATTCGTGATTCAAAAGGTATAAAAAAGGTTCCCTTGCTTTAATCTGCGGAAATATTAACAACCAGACTCGTATTGCACAACCCACAAGAGCACACCGCCCACTTAAAGCGCACAAACCCGAACCAGGACACACCACACAAGTAGGTCGCTCGACATTCGAACGATCAGACTGCACGGCACAACCCAGGAGAGCACACCGTCGACAGAAAAGTGAGAAGAAGTTGCAAAGTGACGCTTGTAAAGTCAACAACTCCTGAAGATGCTTAGGTTACGGAGCAAAACGTACGTACGTACGTAGTCTGTGGACGGTGTGCTCTTCGAGGTTGTGCCGTAAAAACAACCATTTTGATTCCTTTTAAATTACAGTACTCTTTATTTTCTACTACAACGGATTTGATATGACCCCTTATTTACCTTTCCACACAAATATCAAATATTTGCAATAAAGTATAAAACCATTAACAGTTGTATATAAACAAGTACAAGTAAAAACCCATTACATAATCTAACACATTACATCATTGATATGATCGACTGTTACTACTGGTCTTAATACTAACTCTTAATTTATAGATGATGATTCATAATAGAATCGATTAGTTTATTATTATCTATATGGAAACTATACTGCATAGTGACACGGGATAATAATATGCACTTTAGACGAAACTCAAGCACCAAACATTTTTCAGACACCACAGAAGTTTGACCCTTTGTGGTAATCAGGCGAACTCCGTTTGACAACTGACACAAATCTATCGGAACAGAGGTTATATATTGTCTTGTTATAAATTGAATTGGGTATAATTGAAATAAAATAACGGTGTTGAAAATAATTTTAATTAAATTTACATTGAACCTTTTTACTTATTACCTTTGCTTATTTTTGCTGACATGGGTGGCGGGGAGGTTGATAATTGCAAAAAATCTGCTAACGTAATACTTGAACAGCCCCTCACCAATTCAAGTATTTTACATATTGATTGACTCCCTATTTTTATCCCACCTAAAAATAATAAAATTTATTTAAAATATTGTAATGGTTACGTAAGTTTTGCTAGGATAAAATTATGGAACTAATTTTGATGTAACTTAACATTAATATAATTTTAGAGACAGATTTTATGAGTTAATTGAATTTCATTAAAGTTCATTGTAAGAAAATTTATTGTCATTTACAAAATGTTTTATCCCAGCGAAGCAACGACGAGTCAACTAATCATTAAATATTATAAAACAAAGTCGCTTCCCGCTGTCTGTCTGTCCCTATGTATGCTTAGATCTTTAAAACTACGCAACGGATTTTGATGCAGTTTTTTTAATAGATAGAGTGATTCAAGAGGAAGGTTTCTATGTATAAAACATACATAATATAGTAGAGAAACACTGATAATTTTAGAGATTTCTTATGTGATGTCGTAAACAAACAGTTTTTTGCGCTTACATTGCAAACGCTGGCTGAACCCCACGAGATAAATCAAAATAATGTACTACAGTATTGTACACCTTAAAAAGGTCTACAAAAAAGTCCGCGATGGTATATGTCTATCTCTTAGGGATAGCCCACAACCCCATTTAAATCCTTTACTTTTAAAGAGAAATAATGGCTTATTTACGAAGCGATTTCAAACAATACAGCATTAATCCTTATCCAATTAGGTATCTTAAATACATTGTGTATTTAATATAGATCAATATGGCCCTTTACAGCATGAAATATAAATGAATATTTTCGAAGATATTATAGACGGCGAAGCCGGGACGGGTTGACGAGTACCTATATAAACAAAACTAACTCAATGAATGTAAATGATTCATCAACACCACGTGATTTCTGTCCACCTGTCTTGATTAGTTTATCTTATCGCATTGTTTGTCGATCTGAATATAGCTGGAAATGATAATAGGTAAAGTGGCGCCGGTTTAGTAACCCGTATTATAAAGTGTTTCATACTTAACTTAAACATACACTACTATTGCAGCCAAGTAATTAAATTAACGTTTAATTGTATGTCTAGTTCATTGATTAAAAAACAATTCGCTCTTTACAACGTTTACTCTACAAAAATAGTAAATCCTTAATATTCTTTTATAGATTTTTCATTGAATCTATCAGTTTATGACTCTTCAGTTCAGTCACAGTATGATTGAAGTAATTGAATAACGGTATTTACCACTGAGGGGACGGATTAGAATACTATTCCCCTCTGCCGTCCGACCGCCAAGTGTCATAGACGCGTTCCGGTCGAGCCGCATGTAGGTCAGACTTACCCCTTCCCTCTCCCATCCCATTAATGCTGCGGATCTAGTGAACTCTGGGCTCTTGCTCAGGCTCCGCTGCAACCGCAGCATTATTTTCTTCATTCTCCCTCCCCACTCTATCTTCGAGGATGCAGCGCATCGGCAAAACTTTAGATCAACAAAATAAATATTATATTGTTGATCTAAAGTACATTTAAAGTTGAGTAATTAGATAAGTACATTTATTAATTTAAATTCTTTTTGTATTTGTAAAACTGTAAATTAGGAAATAAAAAAATAAAACCTTAAAATTGCTTTTTATTTTTATTTATTCATAAACTAGTCAAACCGCCCTGGCTTCGCACTATTGCAATTAACAACGTACTTACTTAGATTTATGAAAAATCATTCATTTTTCAATACATTGTTGCTAAATTTTAAAATATAAGTCGCTTTCGACAGTAGATATATTTTATAATCGAGATTTTTTCGAGATAAAAAGCAGACTGTGCTGTCTGTACTAATCCAGGATATAAAGTATCTAGATGTAAAAATATCAATAAAATTCGTTTACCCGTTTATGCGTGATTGAGTGACAAAATACAAACATTTTTACTTCTCTTTAAAAATATAACAAACAACCTTTTTATTACTGCTGACAGTTTGTAAGAATGTATGGATGTTTGTTCCTCTTTCACGCAAAAACTACTGAACGGATTTTGATGAAACTTTACAATAATATAGCTTACACATCAGAATAACACATAGGCTATAATTTATAATGATATAGTGTGAATTATCCAACATATAGCGGGTGAAAACGCGGGGCGCAGCTAGTTGTTTATAAATACAGAATGAACAGGAAAAATTTATTAAAATTAATTAAAATGGCTTCTCAGTACATGAGTAGTCTGCAATCAGTAACATCACGATTATTTTTACACCTTACTTCACATACACTCGACTGATTCATAACGATTTATAAATTACTGAAATTACGAGATATACTTATTGATTACTTCATTCACTTTCAGCATTTAAATAATGTTTATGTTTTTAGTAATTTATATATTAATCATCCATGAATCATAGAGAGTTTTCTTAAAGCTCTTTGGCAATTAAAATAAACTTAAGATTAAATTTTTAATCCGGTCACTTTAGACCAAAAAATAAGAGTAAAGCTACCTAAATTCCCACCAAGCTGAAAATCAGTAAGATTGTTTAAAATAGGATTAAAATTAAAATTTGAAAGTTACCCATCTTTCTCCTGTATGGAAAAAAAATTATTCAAGGTCAAAGGTCAAAAGTTATATTATAAGTGTAAGTTACATTGACCGATAGAAAAATATTTTAACATGTATTACAACTATAGAGATGTAATAGGTCGGGGAAAAAGTCATTTCGCATTATAGTATGTATGAACTTGAAATAAAATCTCTTTGGCTATACTATTTGTATCTGCCTGGTTTTGGTATCATTACAAGTTTACATTTTAAAGAAGATAATTCCAAATTCAAATTAGGAAAAAGTGTGATTTTTATTTGTTTTTCGTACTGTGAAGATGAATGAGTCTAATGAAGAAATTCGATACATTTTAAAATTTTACTACAAGAAAGGTAAAAATGCAACGCAAGCCGCGAAAATAATTTGCGATGTTTATGGACCTAGTGCAGTATCTGTGAGAGTAGCACAAATTTGGTTTAAGCGTTTTCAATCCGGAAATTTTGATGTCAAAGATGCACCTCGCTCTGGTCGCCCTATTACGGATAAAATGGATGCCATTTTTGAAAAAGTGGAGCAAGATCGGCATATCAGTAGTTACGACGTAGCTGAAGAACGGGGAATTGACCACGAAACAGCTTTGGCGCATTTGAGAAACACTGGACCAAAGGCCGGTCAGGCTTCACAGACTGTGGCAAAACCCGGGTTTACTCGCAAAAAGGTGATGCTGTGTGTGTGGTGGGATTGGAAGGGCATTATTCATTATGAGCTGTTACCACCAGGCAGGACCATCGATTCTATACTCTACTGCGAACAAGTGATGAGATTAAAGCAAGAAGTTGAGAGAAAGCGGCCGGAATTAATCAACAGAAGGGGTGTCGTTTTTCATCATGATTACGCTAGACCTCACACATATTTAGCCACTCAGCAAAAATTAAGAGAGTTTGGCTGGGAGGTGTTAAGGCATCTGCCGTATAGTCCTGACCTTGCACCTACAGATTTCCACCTGTTTCGGTCTCTTCAGAATTCTTTAGGCAGTGTCAGTTTAACATTACGAGAGGACTGCCAAAATTACTTGTCGCGTTTTTTCGATCAGAAGCCCCAAAATTTCTATAGCAATGGGACCATGTCCCTACCTACAAGATGGCAAAAAGTTATCGAACAAAATGGTACCTACATACTTTAGTTAAATGTAAATAAACTGTATTAAAAAATGTTTTGAATTTTCTTAAAAAATGCGAAGAAACTTTTTTCCCAACCTAATATATACGTGGCGTACTTATGCATATTATGACGATTACAACTTTTTGGATCGTTATATCTCAAAAACGGTGGCTCGTAGAAAAAAAAGTATTGATAAATTTTATGATATTTTAATGATAAAAGTTACCGTTTTGGTGAAAATCGCGAAAAACTCCTTTTTCACCTTTGACCTTTTTTCCATGCAGGGGAAAGATGGAGAACTTTCAAATTTTATTTTTAATCATATTTTAAACAGACCGGACTATTTTTAAACCACCAGATTTATTGTCCATATCCGTAGATTATTTAGAATGAAATATTAATAATAAATATTATACTCTTGTTCTTCTCCCATTCCATTATGTTAGTAACACCGTTTATAAATTAGTATTAGCGGGTAGTTCCTTTTATTTTGTTTCAAGTATACCCACGTGTAGAAAATCCTTTCTCAGTAAACTCTCCGAACACAGTTTTTATCGAGCTGTCACCGCGCGCGCGTCTACTAGCTGAGAAAGACCGTCGAATGCGGTTGAAACTATAGTACCAAAGTTACCAAAACAATACGTGAGTGTCGTTTAACAAAGCTGTGAGATGAGAGTTAATATATTATGACAGAGCTCGAGTCCCAGGCACTGCTCGGCTTTGACTCACTTTGAACTTAATTCCGAAGTTTTCGCAGACACTGTCTCAGGCAGATACTAGTATAGTATAAATAGAATGAATATCCCCGTCCTCATGACGCAAGTTTGTAAACATTTTCAGCCCCGTGTTTTGATTTGAAGGTGTGAAACGAGTCCACGTGACCCACGTGGCCTATTGTTTTATAAATGAATGTTTTCACTGACCCGTTCCCAAGCCGCGGTCGATGCTATCAAAACATTCTCAAACAATGCTATAGGTATTTAACTTGTTTGTGATCTATGTTTATAAAATACAAGTCTCTTATCGTTTTAAAAAGTTAAGATTAAAAGTATTCTGGACTTAGGACCCATTGATGACGTCACACCTTATGTACAAATTCGTCGTAAACAGATTGAATTATGAAACTTATTTGAAAACTTTTTAGGTTAGATCCGTTTGTGATAATACCTTCTCAAATATTGATCTGTCTAAAAAAATTATGACAGAAACCTAAGCAGTGCCTTGGACTTGTGACCAAGGTGTAGGCTTAAGGATATCCTTTATTCGATCGAGACACTCACCTCCACTGCTCAGGATTTCTGTTTAAACCTAACAACTACATTATGAGGTACTCACGTGACCTTAATAGGACAGCACTAACACAATACTGCACTTAACACTTCACTAGCACTATCTTAAGACTACTTCATTCCTTGAGGGACCGCGACTAGTAAGAATTATATATATATATCGGAGGTGTGAGTTAGATTTAGGTTAGGTTAGCCTTAGGTTAGGTTAGCCTTAGGTTAGGTTAGCCTTGTGTTAGGTTAGGTTAATGTTAGTCTAATCTTAAGATTAAACAGTGAAACTAGGCAGTGGAGGTGAGTGTTATGATGATTTAAAGGATATCCTTAAGCCTACACCTTGGTCACAAGTCCAAGGCAAGGCTTTGGTTCCTGTCATAGTAGTTCTTGTCATAATAGTAAGAGATCGTAGCGTTTGGTTGTATACTGGCCGTGTTGTTCCCGTATAGCTTTTGAGATAGGCCATCCATTCCATTCCTTTCTTTTATTAGTTTCCGACATCAGAAGTGGGATAGACCTTCGCTTCACATGGGGTCTATCAGCATTCTCTTTTTTAGATTATGACGTTGAACGATTTTTAGAAAATGTAAACCCTTGCGATTAAAAAAAATGATTGTAGGTCATGTACCAGTTACCACATTAAGTTGAAGTTAATGATGATCATGATTAGTAAAATGGATTTTGGTTTTATGAGTGATAGAATCTATCGACCGTATTGAAATTTGTTGCAATCCATGTGATGGATGCGCGTGAGAGTTGCGATCCACAAGGTGGATGCGCGTGTGATGGTAGTTGCGATTACTGGTTGGCTGTGTGAGTCTTGGTGATGGAGGGTATCACTCAAGGATTTGTAGAAATAGTTAGTGTGTAGCTTTTGAAAGTTGGAATAAACAGTTCTGGTACATGGCTCTACTTGATGATGTTATTTTCGTGTAGTAGAAAATTGTCATTATCTTAATTTGATAGTAGTCCGTTAAAAAACACAGTGTGAGTTTAGTCAGAATTAGTTTCTTTAGTACCTTGATAGGAATCGGTGCGAAGTAAAGACTAGAGAGTATAACGTGTGCGTTGAAGATACAGACTTGCTTTAAATCTTGATTAATCGTTTAAATTAACATTTAGCCAGTTCATCAGTTAAGATGAAGACGATATTACTTCGATTGTGATACTTTGAAATAAGTTCTTTTAATGTCGTTTGGTGTAGACTAATGACTAGTTAATTGTACAGTTCAGTTAGTACGTTTACCGATTTTAATTCTTGATACTTCGCGTTGAATAAAATATAGTCACGAAAGACGAGCGGATTTCCGTGTGATAGTGCGGTTTAGAAATTCAGTATCGCCCGAGGACGGTCGTGCGTCAGAATGGCCGTATCGGAGGTGTGAGTTAGGTTTAGGTTAGGTTAGCCTTGTGTTAGGTTAGGTTAATGTTAGTCTAATCTTAAGATTAAACAGTGAAACTAAGCAGTGGAGGTGAGTGTTATGATGATTTAAAGGATATCCTTAAGCCTACACCTTGATCACAAGTCCAAGGCACTGCTTTGGTTCCTGTCATAGTAGTTCTTGTCATAATAGTAAGAGATCGTAGCGTTTGGTTGTATCCTGGCCGTGTTGTTCCCGTATAGCTTTTGAGATAGGCCAACCATCTATATGCTTTTTATTTTAGTTTCCGACATATATATATATATATGTCTGACTGTGACTGACTGTCTGAGGAAGGGAAATGAAAAGAAGAATGCTACGATTTCAGTGGACCCTGAACGAAAACCCACTTCACTAGAACCGTAGCAGTAATGAACCACATGTGGGCGACACTTCTCTCTTGGGTAAGTCTGGCGGCTCGACCAGAACGCGCCAGTCGGGAGACGGATCCTCTACCACCAAGGGTTACTCGCCTCTTATGAAATGCACTACCAGCGGCAGATAGGAATTGTATTTGAACATGTGTAATAAGTTCAAAGAAATAAATTCTTCAAACTCAACATTTACATACTTAAAAAAAAATTAAAACACAAGTTGGGAAATTCGACCCTTTTTTAGGGTAAATGCTAAAATGTATTGTTATCATTTATTTACACAGAGACACAAATAAATAGTTTTATTTCTTGAATCTTATATTTATTTAATACTAGCTGCGCCCCTCGGATTCACCCGCTATGTTTTGGATAATTCACACTATATCATTATAAATTATAGTCTATGTGTTATTCTGATGTGTAAGCTGTATTATTGTAAAGTTTCATCAAAATCCATTCAGTAGTTTTTGCGTGAAAGAGTAAGAAACATCCATACATTCTTACAAACTTTCGCGTTTATAATATTAGTAGGATTTAAATTTTTTTTATGGTACTTGAGGTGCAAAGAGCAGATGGTCCACCTGATGGTAAGTAGCCACCATCGCCAATGGACATCAACAAAACAAAGCATTAATGGGATGGGAGAGGGAGGGGTAAGTTTGGCCCACATGCGGCTCGACCGAAACTCGTCTATGACACTTGGCGGTCGGATTGCTGGGTTACTCGGCTCTTACGAGATGATCTCCCAGCGGCGCAGGGGAATTGTATTCTAACATTAACCAGCTATTTTAACAATGGCGAAAAACAGAGAGATCCAGTCTCACAATACTTAAAACAGAGAGGTAGTTACGGTAATTGTACGAGGTATGCAGTAAACACGTTTCACCGTTTTTCTCGAAACTTGTAATTGCTGTGTTTAATTTGACGGCGGCAGAATCAATATGTCCTTTTAGCACGTTTCATGACCTCACCATACCATAACATCATTTTTTATAAAAACAAGTGATATATTATAAAGATAATAATTGTCTTTTGAATGTAAATGTAGCTCGAGCCTCCAAAATTAACTGAGGGAGGGCACAGCAGGAAATTTCCTGCTCAAATATGGAGCAGCCCTACTGGGGTAGTACCTCGACCTTACAGAAGATCACAGCTAAATAACACTACTCTAAAGCAGTGTTGTGTTCCTGTTGGTGAGTAAGGTGACCAGAGCTCCTGGGGGGAGTTGGGGATAGGGTCGGCGACGCGCTTGCGATGCTTCTGGTGTTGCAGACGTTTATAAGCTACGGTAATCGCTTACCATCAGGTGAGCCGTACGCTTGTTTGCCGACAGTTACATAAAAAAAAAAAAAGTTATATACAGGAAAAACAACTTAAAAATGTTTTATGAATACTATTAATATTATAAATGCTAAAGTTTGAAAGAATGTATGTATGTTTGTTACTCTTACATAAAACTACTGAATGGATTTTGATGAAACTTTACAGTAATATAGCTTACACATCACAGTAATAATTAGACTATAATTCATAATGATATAGTGTGAATTATCCAAAATATAGCGGGTGAAATTGCGGGACGCATCACGCAGCTAGTATTAAAAATATTATAAGATTTATTGGATACTAGCGACCCGCTTCCAGCTTCGCACGGTTTCTTTCTCTACTATAATGTGCATGTATTATACATATAAACCTTCCTCTTGAATCACTCTATCTCTTGGTGAAAACCGCATCACAATCCATTGCGTAGTTTTAAAGATCTAAGAATATATAGGGACAGAAGGTCAGCGGGAAGCGATTTTGTTTTATATTATGTAATGATAATGGAGATTTGTTTTTGATCTTTATATACGAATAATGTTTTTTAAAGTATAATAAAATATAAGAATTATAATATCCTTTTCTTAACGTATATATATATCGGGGATTTTAAAACGATGGGAAAGGAGATGGAAGGAGGAAGATGGGGAATATTGGGGAACACTAAAAGGGGGTGATGGTATTGAATGGAATATTGGGTAAACGCAACGTAGATACTTCTACTGAACCGATATATGATCAAATATGATCTCTAACAATTACGAGAGAAACCTAAGCAGTGCCTTGGACTTGTGACCAAGGTGTAGGCTTAAGGATATCCTTTAAGTGATCACGACACTCGCCTCCACTGCTCAGGCTCTCTGTTTAAACCCAACGTTAATCTCACATAAACCTAACAGAGCACAAGGCTAACCTAACCTAACATTGTGTTTACTTAACCACGTGGCAATTACATTGTAAGGACCTTACGTGACCTTAGTTGGACAGCACTTCCACATTACACTGCACTTGACACTATCACTAGCACTACTTAGATGATGTTCACTTCTAGAGAGACCGCGCACGACTAAGACTTCAGTTAGACTGTCGATCGCATATAAAGGGTCGAGGGTAGATACTGACAAAATAACGGAAGTGACTACTACCCCACTCCAACGCCATAGACAACGATAACGATTCGATTAATCGATAATCTTTTACTATGCTCCGACATACATATAGCTGTTTGTGCTGATTCACTGACTGACTGATTGATCACCTTAAAATTTTGTATGAAAAGTTTTTTTTTCACTCATGGTTTCGTATCAGAATCAGACAATTTGTAATTTACTCCCCTAGTCAGTCCGCTTTAGCGGGTCGCGCACCCACGCGCCTTACTAGTGTTTATACATATATATCGACGTGTAAGTTAAAAGTCGACTGTTGGAATTTTGTTAAAAGGTCTTGCAAACCTACACCTTGGTCACAAGTCTAAGGCACTGCTCAAGTTCCTGTCGTAATTGTAAGATCGTATTTTTTAGTTATTTATCGGTTCAGTAGTTGTATCTACTTTGCGTTTACTTAATAGTCCATCCGATATGTACCTCTCTTAGTGATTTTCAATATACCCCTCTCCTCCTCTTCCTTCGCCTCATTTTCTCGATTTATATAAGAGAAGTTCACATTAGCGCTTTAAATTAAATAAAATAATATTTTAACTTTTAACTTTCCTACTGTAATTTCAACCATAATATCCTGACCTATTTTATTAAAAAAAGACACAGAAATGGCGTCGAAACTTAAAGAATGAAGGAATTAAGTTTGATTTTCGATCACGAGGTGACTGCAGGCTACATAAAACGTCAAACCTAACTTACGGCGTAGCTAAACCTGTCAATTAGACACACATCGAAGGTTACCTTATACCTCAAACGTTTCGTGCATTACCATTCAATCACGTAATTGCTTATCGTCACTTCACGCATCGCTGCACGCCGGTTATTTTGACGTAGGCTTCACGTAGACTGCCGTAAACAATCCTAACTAATACTTATAAATGCGAAGATAACTCTGTCTGTCTATCGCGCTTTCACGCCAAAACTACTGAACTGATTGAAATGAAATTTGGTATACAGATAGTCTAAAGCCTAAGAAAGGAAATACGCTACATTTTAATGTGAAAAAACTTCTTATAACCCTTATAAGAAGTTGAAAGGGGGGATGAAAAGTTGTAGGGAAATGTGTAAGGTTTATATATGTGTTTTATACTGTTGTGTCTCATATATTAAAAATGCTACCCAAGGACAATATTCCACGCGCACGAAGTCGCGAGGACAGTTAGTTAATTATAAAAGATTTAATTATAATTGTATTTGCTATAAACAGGAAGTTGTATTTTTTGTCCTTGTGTACTTACGAACTTTTATAAATAGACGCATTATACAATTACACGATCGATGTTTGTTACTCTTTCACGCAAAAACTACTGAATGGATTTTGATGAAACTTTACAATAATATCGCTTACACATCAGAATAACACATAGGCTATAATTTATAATGATATAGTGTGAAACACACACACTATCATAACAAAAATAGTGAATCTATCTCTAGCTACTCAAACTTTCCCGGATAGTTGGAAAGTAGCCATTATAAAACCCATTCCAAAAAATAGCACACCTACGGGCTTGAAGGATCTTAGACCCATAAGCATACTACCCTGCCTATCTAAGATCTTAGAAAAAGTAGTGGCTTACCAACTATCCGGATATTTGGAAGATAATGGGATTCTTCCGGAGTTGCAATCAGGGTTCAGAAAAGGACGCAGTACTAACACTGCTTTAACTACAGTAGTAGATGACATTCTGAACTCACAAGATGAAGGAAAAGGTACTGTCCTTGTTTTATTAGATTACACACGAGCTTTTGAATGCATAAGTTTAGAATTACTGCAATCTAAATTAAATTATTACGGATTCCAGAAAAATGCATTCAATTGGTTTACTAGTTACTTGTTAAATAGAAAACAATGCGTTGAAGTAAAGCGAGAGGATGGGATGACTTTTTTATCCAGTTTCTCTCCCGTACTTAGAGGAGTACCACAGGGTTCTATTCTTGGCCCTTTATTATTTATATTGTACACATCTGATATTATTAATTCTATTAAATACTGTAATTACCACATTTACGCAGATGACGTACAATTGTATATTTCTTTTTTACCCTGCGATACAGAAATTGCGATAAAAAAAGTAAATGATGACCTCAGTAACATCGTTACTTGGTCTGAATCTCACGCCTTAGTTCTCAATCCCAACAAAACTAAGTATATGTTAATAGGTACACCAAATCAGATTAACAATATCTCTGCTCGTGATCCAAGGATAGTCCTACAGGGCAATGTTATTAAACTTATCACAGAATCAAAAAATTTAGGAGTGTTAATAGATGGAAATCTACGTTTTGAAAAGCACATTAATAATATTGTTCGTAACTGTTATTACAGACTTAATATTTTGTACCGAATTCGTGACGCACTTAGCACAAACTTGCGTATTACTCTGTGTGAATCTTTGGTGCTATCCAAACTAAATTATGCTGATACGGTAATTGGCCCAAGATTACTTATCCGGACAAAAAATGTAATCCAGCGTGTACAAAACGCTTGCGCACGTTATTGTTTTAATATACCCCCGCGTTCTCATGTTACTTCCTTTATAAATATTGCTGACATCTTAAAAATGAATAACCGTAGACAGCTTCACTTCGCAACAATGTTATTTGGAATTATTAATAATAAACGTCCACTTTACCTGTACAACAAGCTACGTTGGGCTTGTGACGATAATACCTCATACGGAACTAGAGCCCAATCTTATATGCTAAATACACCAGCACATAGATCCGCCTGCTTTCGAGGAAGTTTCAAATATAATGCAACAAAATGTTGGAACTATTTGCCACCTCCAGTCCGTTGCTCGGGGAGTACTCATGTTTTCCGAACAAAATTTAAGGAATATCTGTTAAAATCTCAAAAGCAGGCAGATTAAACACAATATATTTTTAACTTGCATTAATAAGTCATACATTTTAAATAGATTTTATATGGTCTTCACACATTTTTTATTTTTATTTATTTAAAAATTACAACTACAAATATCATATACCATATAAATTTACTTTTTATATATTAGCCCATTTTTAATTATGTACATTTATCATTATTGTTTTATCATTTATTATCATTATTATTTTAATCATATATATTTACGTATAAGCTAAGCTAATTACAATGTATATTTAGGCCTTCAGCTCACACCGCGCCTCGCGCAGCATACAAGGAAACCACTGAAAATCAGTTGGGGGATACACTCCCTCCCTCTACAATACTGAGTGGTTATCCGATTGACAAACGCCGATGTATATTTATTTTAGTACTTATAATATATTGTATCTTTAGATATTAAGGTCTGTTAATAAAGCATTTCTTTCTTTCTTTCTTTCTTTCTTTGAATTATCCTAAATATAGCGCGTGAAACCGCGGGGTGCAGCTAGTAGAAAATACAACGATCGTCTACCCCATGATAATATCATCCTCTCTCACTAATTTCAAAATATTTTTTTTTCAGTTTCTGTATACTTACGTTGTATTTATATTAAAGAAGTAAACCTTCTTCATTTAATAAACGAGTTACTTCATTGCGCCTATATAAGTTATTCCCACTTACTTAAACTTAAACATTTATAAAAATGTTAAAAAAAAAATATAAGTTCATATATTTTAATTAGGCACTATGATATATTAGAATATGGGACCTACACCTTCCCGCTCGACCTAGTTACAAATATTAAAATTTTAAGGAACATTAACAACGTGCTTTTCGACACGACGAGCGCCACGACACCAACACTACACTATTAGTCTCACTATATTAATATGTACTGCGCGATATTACTTGGCAGAGCAACACTATTTTACTTCATATTCGGTAATCTGTCTTTAATCTTTTTTAGTCTCTATTAGTCTCACTATTTTAATATGTACTGCGCGATATTACTTGGCAGAGCAACACTATTTTACTTCATATTCGGTAATCTGTCTTTAATCTTTTTTAGTCTCTATTAGTCTCACTATTTTAATATGTACTGCGCGATATTACTTGGCAGAGCAACACTATTTTACTTCATATTCGGTAATCTGTCTTTAATCTTTTTTAGTCTCTATTAGTCTCACTATTTTAATATGTACTGCGCGATATTACTTGGCAGAGCAACACTATTTTACTTCATATTCGGTAATCTGTCTTTAATCTTTTTTAGTCTCTATTAGTCTCACTATATTAATATGTACTGCGCGATATTACTTGGCAGAGCAACACTATTTTACTTCATATTCGGTAATCTGTCTTTAATCTTTTTTAGTCTCTATTAGTCTCACTATATTAATATGTACTGCGCGATATTACTTGGCAGAGCAACACTATTTTACTTCATATTCGGTAATCTGTCTTTAATCTTTTTTAGTCTCTATTAGTCTCACTATTTTAATATGTACTGCGCGATATTACTTGGCAGAGCAACACTATTTTACTTCATATTCGGTAATCTGTCTTTAATCTTTTTTAGTCTCTATTAGTCTCACTATTTTAATATGTACTGCGCGATATTACTTGGCAGAGCAACACTATTTTACTTCATATTCGGTAATCTGTCTTTAATCTTTTTTAGTCTCTATTAGTCTCACTATTTTAATATGTACTGCGCGATATTACTTGGCAGAGCAACAATATTTTACTTCATATTCGGTAATCTGTCTTTAATCTTTTTTAGTCTCTATTAGTCTCACTATTTTAATATGTACTGCGCGATATTACTTGGCAGAGCAACACTATTTTACTTCATATTCGGTAATCTGTCTTTAATCTTTTTTAGTCTCTATTAGTCTCACTATTTTAATATGTACTGCGCGATATTACTTGGCAGAGCAACAATATTTTACTTCATATTCGGTAATCTGTCTTTAATCTTTTTTAGTCTCTATTAGTCTCACTATTTTAATATGTACTGCGCGATATTACTTGGCAGAGCAACACTATTTTACTTCATATTCGGTAATCTGTCTTTAATCTTTTTTAATTAATATAATCAGCATTTCACGTCAAGCTGACAACCAAAAAAAAGTGAGGTCGTGAATTTTGTTTATACTCAGGCCAGTTATACTTCTAGTAGACGTGGATGTGTTCACACAATTCACGTTTCAAATCGTCCGAAATCCTGCTGATACCTTTTTAATAATTTAATAGTACTTTAGCATGTTAGCTATGTGTATGTACTCTATATGCTCTAAGTTTTAAACTACTGGCGATCACGTTTTAATTTTTTTTGTAAAGAATTTGTACATTTAAACCTTTAATTCTAGGCTAAAATATTTAAGAAAAACAAGGTCGAAGTTACTCAAACATCGATTTAAACGCTTGACTTCCGGTTTACTATAAGTAAAAAAAATCAAATTTATAATTAGACAAAAAAATTAAAAACTTCAACTTTTTAACTATAAGAAACAATACTTTATAGTTCTTTTTTACAAATTAATTGATACAGATAATAAGCATCATAAAATTAATGACTTCATTCTTAATAAATTTTTAAAAGCCCATAACTCAGCAATAAAGCATCATACGAAAAAAAAAGTTTGAACACATACACATAGAGTATAAACAAAATTCACGACCTTACTATTTTTTGGTTGTCAGCTTGACGTGAAATGCCCCACAATACAATTACTTAATAATACTCATTAAGTCTCTATGAATAATAATAATAAATAAATGTAAATTCCCGTTATTTTACTAAATAATTACAGATTTTTTAATGCTTTATCCTCAGTTATTTAAGTTAAGAAAAATAAACAATATATTTATTTGATTATTCCTTTCTTTTGGGAAAGAATTTCGAAGAAAATATGTCCTAACATAAATAAATAAGAAAAACATATAATCTGAATGAGAAGCTCCACCATTTTTGGTGACGTTTAAAAATACAGACAGACAATGAAAATGTGTTATATTCATATTCATAGTAATAGAATAAACCAGTTCAAATCTAATGTCCTTGTTACACATTTCAATATCCGGAGGCATTGTGCTGTTAATGAGGAAATGTTATTAACAACTAAATAATAACAAATTGTTCTCAGTATTCTGAGGTCACAAAAACTTAAATCCTATTTTTAGAACCCTTATACTACTACATAAAGAAAAAAAAGGTTTCTTTAGTATGTGGCTTATCGTTTAAATTATTTTTAAATTAACTTTACTTGCAATAAATGTAAAAAACTGAATTATAAACGCAAATTCTTTGATATCTACTTTGGAAAAACTACTGCTATTTAAGTGAACATATTATAAATTAGGGTTCCAAAGGGTAAAAACGGGATGCTATTACTAAGACTCCGATGTCCGTGCGTCCTCTGTCTGTCACCAGGCTGTATGTCATGAACCGTGGTAGCTAGACAGTTGAAATTTTCACAAATGATGTTTTTCTGTTGCCCCCATAACAACAAATATTATAAACAGAATAAAATAAATATTTAAGGGGGGCTCCCATACATTACATGTGATTTTTTTTCAATTATTCACAGAATATTTAGTTGTATATTAATTTCAAAAATAAATAATTTAATTAAAAGTAAATGATACGGAACCCTTCGATCGCAAGGAGAAGTATGTAATATAACTTTATGTAAAGTCAATGCTTTATGGACACTCATTAGTATCATCTTGGTACCCCTTTGTCCCTCAGGCACAACATTTTATTATTCGAAGCTGTTTGTTTTACAATAAAAAAAAACAATTCTTACATATGTTAAAAAAAAATCTCATCATTTTTTTCTCTACTGTTTATAACTTTATATTCACGAGTACTTTTTTTTTACTTAATCCTTTTATTTTATTTCAAGTATATTACGTCTGTTCTGATCACTGATGACAAGTTATGGAGGTTACCCCTCAATTCAGGGAAATTAAATCTAAATAGGAGGGGGGGTTTAGGGGTTTAAATTTTTGATTCAGGTAATTATTGTGATTTTAGGAATTTAGGACTTAAGCTTTAGGGGCAAATATTTTTGAGACTTTATAATAGTATTGGGCCTAGTCGGTCATCAAAAAGAGCGCTCTTTTTAGTTCGCAATCCAATGGCGAACTAGTTCGCTCTTTTAGAACGTTAGTTCTTTTTTTAAATAATTTAGTAAGAATAATAAATATAGGAAAAGAATATTTAGTTCGCAATCCAATGGCGTACTTGTTCGCTCTTTTAGAACGTTAGCTCTTTTATTAAATAATTTAGTAAAAATAATAAATAATGGAAAAAAACATCGATATTCTCAAAAGTGAAACATCAATGTTAGAAATATCTATATATTGATATTTCAATCACTATTTAAATATATAAATATATATATCGATGTTTTATTAGAAATAAACCTTTATTTTTATTTATTACAGATCTGTTTTTACAGAAAACAAGTAGTCTAATATGGATCAAACATAAGCATCCCTAGAAGTAAATAATTCGATTTAACACAAGAACTAAGAGCGAGATCGTCGACGAACTAGTTTGTATAGTTCACCTAAAGGAGCGCTGTTTTGAACTAGGTCTTTCGCGAACTACCCAAGACTACTAGTTGGTAACACTGGTTCTGATAGATTTGTGCAACTTATCAAAATAATCTCGCCCGCTAAACATCAAAGTTGTGTGTTGTGATTTTATGACTCCATTATGAATACAACAAGAAACCTCTTGTAGCTTCCGAATAAATATTTTTTTTTATTTAAATTAAGTCTTTTGTATTTATATCTATTTAAATATTGATAATAATTTAACACCTACGTCATGTTATTATAATAATTGTATACACGTTTTATATGTTTGTCCTTCTTATATTGATGTACTGAATGTTAACCTCACGATTACAACGTTAAAATAAGCGTTAAATATGTGGATAAACAGTTGCTGTTACTTGAAGTCTTTAAACCTGGTTATGGTGGTTATATTAATACTAGTTGCTATAAAATTCACATAAATAAAATAGTAAAGTGTATGCTTCTTTTTGGTACACATTCTTAAACAATAGATTAGAATAAAGTTTATTCGTATTAAGAGAAATAAGTAATAAAATCGAATAGTAATTATAATAAATATATTTAGTCCTTTTCGTACGTTTCATTTTATGTTTTTTTATCTATCAAAAAAACTATATTATTTTCAGAGAGGTAATAAAAGTTTGTATTACTTGCATGCGAATTTAGCCAGCGGAGGTGGAGGTAAAGGCCCAGATAAAGTACCTGGGCCTCATCTTGGACTGAAGATAAAAGTGCGCAACTCCACCGCTGTTGCTTCCAGGCTTATCAGCGCCGCCGCTGCGTTAGGGAGGTTGCAGCCGAATGTCGGCGCCCCGAGCTCGCTGTGCCGGCGCCTCTATGCCGGTGTCGTACGGAGCATGGCGTTATACGGAGCTCCCGTGTGGATGGAGGCCCTCTCCGCGTCGAACAGAGCCCTGCTGCGCAGAACGCAGAGGTTCCTGGCGTTGAGAGAGATACGGGGCTACCGTACGGTGTCCTAGGAGGCGGCAACCTTTTGGCGGGCGATCCTCCCTGGGAGCTCTCAGCGGAATTGCTCGCCGAGGTGTACCGCTTCCGAGCGAGCCTGAGAGCGAGAGGGGAATACCTCCCTGGGATGGTGGCAGATCGGATTCGGGCCCAGGCCCAGCGAGCCTTGATCCGACGTTAGGAGGATGATGTGGGGTTCCCCCCGGCAGGTCGAACATCCGTGAAAGCGGTTTGTCTCCACTTCGCTCACTGGATCGGCAGGCGGCACGGTGTTCTCACCTATCGGGTGATACAGGTACTCAGCAGACACGGTTGTTTCGGGCAGTATTTGCATCAGATTGCCCGGAGGGAGCTAACACCGGCTTATCATGAGTGTGGGGTGGCTATAGATACGTCGCACCACACCTTGACCTAGTGCACCGCTTGGGGGCCCCAGCACCATGCCCTGGTGTCATCCATTGGCGGAAACCTGTCCCTTCCGAGTGTGGTGGTGGCCATGCCCGGGTGTAAGGCGGGCTGGTTAGTTGTTGCGTCCTTCTGCGTATCGGTGATCTCGCTGAAGGAGACCGCGGAGCGGGCCCGGTAGGCTGGTACCTTATCTGACCCGATCCGTAGAGATTGACCAGGCAGGAGACGACGTAGATACGCACGCCTTCTGCCACCTGATGCCTCTGGGGAACCGAGAATGTCAGGCCCGTTTTAGTGCGGGTCGACCGTCGAGGCGTTTGGGGTAAAGTGCGCTCAGAGTTCCCGCAACGTTTCACTATGACGGGGAGGGTAACCGCGAAGGTTTAATTGGTATTGCGGCGACCTGCTCGTCGGTGAGTCCTACATAACCCTCTGTAACCCCTCCTTCTCCCATCCCAATAATATTGAGGTACTATCGTCGAGGCGGCCAAGCGTCGGCAAAACAAGAGATACTGTCTAGTTTGGTGTTGCAAGAAAAAATGGCTTAATATTACGTATAGTACAAAGAAGTAAACTTCTGTCTGTAACGCCATAATCAGCGAACTCCCAAATAATATAAATTAAACAAAATATTATAAACATGAAACATGTAGAGGAACTACATTATTAGGACACTGTAGACTCTAGAAAGTTGCTGACGCTCCCGAGCAATGGCGTCCATTTATAACTTGAAAAAGTGTTTTCTGAAAATAAGTAAGATTAAATTAATGTATATGTCGGGGTAGGATAATAATGGAGGTCGTGTCGGGCTATTGTTAGGGTAGCATAATAATAAAGAGGACATTTTAATATTCGACGATTTTAAATAGCGAGTAAACGATTATCGAATAATCGGAATACGAGCGACATCTACGGCACTCTATTCAACGATATTTAAGTTTCAAACGAGTAATCGAGTATCGGTTAGTCGGAACGCCAGCGCCATATTTCCTGTTTGTTGATTATTTCTCCCCACTAGTAGAGTGACATTGCTACCATTGTCAAGTCCCTTTATATTCCCCGACTGACGAACTATACTTTAGTCTCTCGACAAGTCTCTTTGAGTGAACATCACCTGGAGTTGAAGTATAAGAAATAGTGTACTGGACCTCTCCCACTAAGGATTATGTGAGTTCTTACGTCTTATTTATTATGAGTCCCTACATTGTATTTAGATGTGTTAACACAAACTAAGGTTTAGGTTAGCCTTAGGTTTCGTTAGGTTAGGTTATTTAAAGGATATTCTTAACCCTACACCTTGGTCACAAGTCCAAAGCACTGCCTGGGTGACATGTTGTGCCGTACCGTAGTGTTTTATTTAAGTTTCAGTTGTTCCAAAAGAATCTTTTAATCACAGTAAGAAATAGTATTGTTTGGCAATAAAAATATTATGAGATAATTTATCGTTTTCAGTACAAAATATGGAAAATGTTTTTGGCTACTTCTGACATTTCTAGTACTTAATCCTTAAATGGTCTCATAGAGTCTTTTGATCTTCATACGAAGTAGGATCGATAAACATAAAAAAATGTTTTTTGGATTACTTATCTACTAGAACATTATCGTAATACAGTTTATTGTTTGTAACTTCGAAGTTCGTAGGGATCCCATTTATTTCGTAACTTTTATCTCTTTCCCCAAACTCAGGCTTTCTTTCCGCTAACTCGGTTAGAGAAGTTAGAAATGAAGATCTATTAGGATCTAAGTTTTTGTATTTGTTTCTGTATAAGAATTTATTCATCTTATGTACTACCTATCCATACAAATAAATAAAATTGTAGTGTCGGTTTGTAATATTGAAATAACCGTTTTGTCTGTCTGTCTCTCTGTTTGTTCCGGCAAATCTCTGAAACGGCTGGACCGATTTTGACGGGACTTTCATTGGCAGATAGCTGATGTATCAAGGAGTAACTTGGGCTAGTTAACATCTCGCTACGACCCATAGGAGCGGAGCAACATTCGAACGAAGTCGCGCGGGTCGGCCAGTGTTACATAAAATTACTAGTTACAAACTAAAAGTCAAATAATTTTTATTTTCTTTGATGCAAATCGTTTTTTAAATTACAGGTAATTAAATGTTGCATGCTGACAAAAGAGTGTTTAACAGATGTAACAAAAATACGGACTAACATCCTTACCAACTCTATTAAAATCGATAGATTTCTTGATCCTCAATAAGGACTACACTGGAGAATATATTTACACACTACGATAGACAATATTCACTCCATGAAAATAAGCATTACATTATTTATCAGGGCGGGGTTTATATGCTATCGAGTCGGTGAATTAATAGATAGATCAACATCTTTGAAAGTACTTGGCAGAAAGTTTCTATATCATACACGTAAAAATCAAAAATGGCAATTGATTTCCTTGAATTTGACTGATTTCGTCCAAATGGACGAAATTTATAACTTGAAAAAGTGTTTTCTTAAAATAAGTAAGATTAAATTAATGTATATGTCGAGGTAGGATAATAATGGAGGTCGTGTCGGGCTATAGTTAGGGTAGGATAATAATAAAGAGGACTTGTTGACATTTTAATTTTGGATGATTTCCTTGAATTTGACTGATTTCGCCAGTTTATTCACATTGAGACTCGTGAAAGGTGTTTAATACGATAAATACTGTATACATAACAGATATGAGCAGTACACGACACTTATCATCGCGTGATATTTTGTTATGTTAGTAATGCTAAATTATTTTTATTTTACATACGTCACGTATCACCATGTTGAAAATAGTTTCTTTTATCAGCTAAAAATAAAATAGTTCAAATAAGTGTATTTAAATAAAGTCGTTACGTAAATATATGATCAACCACTTACATCTTGTGTATTATTGTCTGTGTGTATATATTTTTGAAGATATTAAATTAATAATTATATAATAACTTTAATATTATATAAATATACTAGCTGTGCCCGATACTTCGTCCGCGTGGAATAGAGTCTTTGGGTAGCATTTTGTCTCTTGTCACACACTTATAAAACATTCACATAAACCTTACATATTTTCTACATCCTTGAGGGTAAAATTTTAACAAACCTTGAATCTCATATTTATTTATATCGAATCAACAGCCTAAAAAATAAGTTCCAAGCTTCTAGCTCTAAAAATCACGATACTTCCATACAACTTTTCATCCTTCCCTTTCAACTCTTTACTACCTTTTTTTCGCATTAAAAGTAGCCTACGTTATTTCTCAGGGTCTAGACTATGTGTATACGAAATTTCATTTAAATCGGTTAAGTAGTTTTCGTGTGAAAGCGCGACAGACAGACAGTTATAAGTAAGGATAATAATTTCAATATAAATATTTGCGTAAGCTCTAAGAGTTAAATATGCCGGATGATAATAATTACAGATTATAAGATAAATGTAAAAACTATATTCTAATATATTCTAAATTATATAATCCCTTAATCATTTTAATCACTCCTATAGTTTCGCTGAGGAAAAAGCTCTATATTAAAAGTGTAGAAATTAAATTAATCGATACTATTGAAACTGATCAATAAACAAAAAATATAGGATATTAGTTTACAAACAGACACTTAATTTCAACAAGTAGACTTTGTTATTATTATGTAAAATTAAATAAACTAGATCAGCTTTAACCACATCTAGTCGCCATGATGATATACGTTCTATGTTGGAGAGCAGAAAAGGAAATAAAAAAAAAACTTTAAAACCCTAACTTTCATATTTACTTTATTTTTTAACAACTTAAACATAATTTTTAATACAAATTAAAAAAAATACTCTATAGTTCTATACTAAGCAGTGTCGCCTTATTTATTAATTTAAAATATACATATATTTATAACTTCTACTTTTTTTGCCTAAAATTGTATCACAAAATTTAATGTTCACCATCAATTTAATGTGACGCAATGTACTTGAAATGATGACGTACTCATCTAAATAATGATAGCTATAATGTAAGGGTTCTCTACATCCCATATAAATATTACTCTATATAATTTCCTTTGGGACGGGATAAACGTAAAAGTCACGAAAACCCAAATAAATTATAGTAGAGTGCGTATCTAATGTGGGGTACTAAAGTGCTGTTTTCTGTTACTTATATTACTATTACGACTCTCTCATATTTTTTATATTTTATATATGAAAATGAATTTCTGTTCGTTAGTCTCACTTAAAAGTTGAGAACGATTTGACTTATTTTGTGTTGAATTATTTGTGGGAGTCAAGGGAATCTAGTATGATATAAATACGGATTATGTTATATTTCCTTTTTTATATATTATATTAGACGGAAGCGTAAGTTAGGCTTAGTTTAATAAATTAGTGTTAGGTTAGCCTTAGTGAAGGCGAGAGTTTTATTTGAATGAAAGGATCCTTTAAACCAAAACGCTTGGTTACAAGTCCAATACACTGCTTGGATTCCTGTCAGAATAGTTAATGTTAGTAATAATGAGCGATATTTAAAATAGTTATATTAAAAATGTTTGTATCAAGAAAAAGTTGAGAAATTATATTTAAATGTGCTTATTCATAAAATAAAAAATTGTTTCAGTATGTACATTACATCGTTAAATATACATTCACCAAATAGTACCTTCTGCTTGAGACTCAGGAGAAGCTTAATTTTTTTAAATATGCCTTAACAACAACATTTATCTTTTAACTATAACAGGTAAACACTATAATAGTCAATAATTTTATGTAAACACTCGTCAAAAGCTGCCACAAATCTTTCAAAGTAGAGTTTATAAATTGTAAAGATATAAGCAAAAATAGTATAATACAAGTTGTATCGATATTAGTCATTATCCAATGATTCCATATGACAAATAGTTTCAGGAATCATCTCCCAGCGTTCATAAATATAACTCTTGATTCTACTGGACTATACTAGATTTTACTTCTCACAAATGATGATGTTTGTCATAATGATCACGAACGATCATAGTGATCATGACGAAGTGTGACAAGTGTTTGGAAGTTGTGCTAAATATCGTAATGTAACATTTAAAATTTTTAAAAAATCATATCAGAACCAGAAACTTAAAAAATTAACGAAAATGTTTTTTTTAAGATGTTTGATCTGTTATTTATTAAAAAATAATTAAAATGTACTTGAATAATTATTTCAGCATTTTGTTTTACTTTAATAATTTCTAAATATCAAATTACAAAATATGTGACGAGTAGGGGGGAGGAGTCAAAAAATCATGAAATTCGTGTGACGTAATTTATGGATAAACCCTTACCAGACATTAGTGTTGGTATTAATCTTCGCTTTCGGCCATCATGTAGATCATGTTCTAGCATGAAATTGCCGATTCCACTACAAATTGAAATTCTTTTTTTTTTAATTTAACATATTTATTTAACCAAAATAATTACCATTATTATCTATACATTGCTGCCATCTAATAAGAAGGTTATTTATACCTTTGTGATAGAAATCTGGTGATCTAGATTCGGCAAACTGTGTGAAAGCATTTTGTACTGCCCCCTGAGAAAAAAACTTTTTATCAGGTAAAAAATTGTCCAAACGACGAAAAAAATGGTAGTCCGTTGGAGGGTCTGGCGAATACGAAGGGTGAAGAATGGTTTCTAATTGCAGTTCCTGTAGAGTTAAAACGGTTTCTCGTGCTTTATGAGGTCTCGCGTTATCATGAAGCAATAATGGTGAAGATCGATTCATGAGTCGGGGCTGTTTCATTGCTAGTTTTGCTATCTATATCTATATATATTAGTGAATAACACCATGCTGGGACCACTAAACAGTTATCATTACATTTTTATTGGTAAGCTTTACTTTAGGACACGGTTAAAATACAATTCCCCTTTGCCGCTGGGAGAGCATCTCATAAGAGGCGAGTAACCCAGCACCCCTTGGTGGTAGGGGATCTGTTCTCCGACTGGTTTGCGACCACCAGCATGCGAATCCGACCAAGTGTCATAGCTTTGCGCGTTCCGGTCCCTCTTGCCCCCTCCCTCTCCCATCCCATTAATGCTGCGGAACTTGTGGACTCTGGGCTCTTGCTCAGAGTCCGTTACATAACTCAGAAAAGTCAAAGGGGGATCGAACTCGAACCTCCCGAGTAACACTTGAAGTCTCAACCACTGGACTATCACTGCTTTTTAACAAAAGATAAATTAATTCTTAATTTTGATTGAGGGACAGCTAGCAGACATACAATTTTTTACTTTTTCTTCATGCTTTGTACTTCAGACTCTTTATTTCTAATTTAATGTTTATCTTTTGTATAAATCATGTATCCTGTTGCTAAACCTAGTGTATAGTGATGTTTGTTTTTAGAATGGTAGTGAATTAGTGATACAGGCACCATAAATGAATGTAATGTTTCAATGAGTCACAGGATATGCCTAATGAGTAATGATGATTCGCGATGTGACTGGAATGTACTAGTTTATGGGAGAGCGTTGTTTACAATATCAGTTTAGATCTAGTTTTTATATACGTATGTAAAAGAGTAACTGAGTGACATATCTACGAAGAGTCCAAACTCCTGGGTCTAGAAATGTTACTAGAGGTGGTAAATGGGATACAAGTTCGTAAGAATATCACCAATTTTTTATGACTTGCCTATGGCTGCGTTTCCAGCAGAGATAAGCGAGAATGTGTAGCGAAGAATGTATTTATTAAGAACCAATAGAATCGCTTCACTTGAGTATAGTTTAAGAACTTGTCAAGAACGAATTCAAGAATATTAATAATACTAAATCCTAATTATGAAAACTGCATCTAATCTTATGATTGTTTCTTGATTACAATCATACTTAAAGATAAACATTAAATTGTAAGAGGCAAGTAACCCCCGTTGGTGGTAGGGGATCTGTTCCGCAGTACAACCACCAGCATGTGAATCTCAATCAATCTCAAGTGCCTCTGACGTTCCGGTCAGGCCGCATGGGCCTCCTTTCTCTCCCATCGCATTAATTCCAGTGAACACCGGGCTTTTGTTCAGAGTTTGCTGAAACCGCGCATTCTACTCTTCACTCCCCCTCCTCACTCTATCTTCAAGGCGAAAACGCATCGTCAAAACAAGGGATACTCTCTAGCATTGGGCATGGGCGACGGTGGCCACTTTGCATCAGTCCAATTCCTGATGTAATAGTTTTGTATTTTCTTAAATAATTCCTATGTATCATCATTAGATACTATTTACAACTTCATTATTTTCATATTGTAATTCGTTTTCACTCTTTTTAAAAATATATGACAATTTAAATTTTTTGCTTTAATAAAATATCATCGAAGCGAAACAAAGGTCGTTTGTCGAGATAAGAATTCGAAGTTTAGGAAAAAAAATAATAGGTTTTTTTAATGATTAATCACGGGATGATATGGCGAACAGTCGCAATTGGTTGAATAATATATTGTTCTTGATGATACTAGACTTTACTGGTGAGTCTGGCATCACCAGACAGGGAACGTTTACGACAAGAAACGGATCGCTCATAAATCTCATTATTAAAGTTTCTTAGCAATTTCTTAGGCAAATCTTGCTTTGTAGAATTTTCTCCCTATTCATTCTAGGGATGTTCATAGCTTCCTTTATCCATATACTAAATATAATGTCATAAAAATATGTTAAGCAATTATTGCATTAAAATGAAGCAATATATTTATTTCAAATGTTATTTATTAAATTACCGAGTTTTTAGACAGTTACAATTATTCAGTTAAATTTCAACAGTATTTATTATTAATAAATCATATTCCAAGACCATTTTATAAGATAAAAAATGAAAAACGCCCGCGTCTTATTTTTCATAAATGCGCGTATAATCGTGACTTGCACACATTGCACAATCTATATTTGGTTTAATATTATGATGTAGAAGAATAAATTAAATTTTAAAATTATTTTTTTTGAATTTTTTTATTTATTTCTGAATGAACAGTATGTCGAGAATATTGTGTACAAATTTTAAGTCAATCCAAGTAAAACTAACGGAGTTACAGCGTTTTAAACGACCGGCCTGATTTTTATACCTGCCCTAAAAATCTAATTACCTTCAGAATATTTCGATCGGTAAAAAAAAGAGAACTTCAAGGGCGTGAACTTTTGTGACAAGTTTAGTAGAAAGCAGCTGCAATTTCCTTTGTTTTCCCCATTGATGACTCCATGTAAGTATAAAAATTCATGTTCTCTTATTGATTGAATATTAAATCGACTTTCTCGAAAACGTCATTCTTGAAGTTCGTGAACATTAGAACTCAAAATCTACTGAACTGATCCTTTTGAAAATTACTTCTTCACATAAATCAACAGGTAATCAGGAAGAGCTTTTTTTTCATTTATTTCTATTTTCAATAACAAATTAACCGCGATTTTTTGAACTAAAATCGCGTTTTTCGCTTCCAAGTGCTGTATAAAATAGAAATAAAAAATTCTTCCCGATTACCTCGAGAAATACATCACCTTTAAAATGCATATCTACTTTTTAGTTTCAGATGATCTGGTAACGAGTTATAATGTTCACCGCAAAACCACCTTTTTTCTAAGCGCCTCTGGAGATTCAACGTCACCGGCTTATTTAACAACATTTTTCATTGAAAAATTTTACTGACATTCTTCAAAAATATGTAAATAAATTTAATAAAATTATATTACTCTTGTGGCTATTTTTGTAGTCATACTACTTCCTAGTTATAAAAATACTTTTACAGCCTATTTAAACAGCGACAACATTCGACATAAAGGTTTTTAAATAGTGAAATCTTTTATAACTCATAGTAAGTAGTCTAAAAACTAATGATTATTTCAATGATTATTAGAACTCTAGAAAATATATAAAATACTCATAAATGTATACTAAAATTTCTGCTTTTTCAAGATAATGGAACGTTTAAAACGCGTCGTCTGAAACGCCATTACAATGACAATGCATCACGAGTCGTACTGATGTTCTTATAAGGACAATTTGCGAATTAAGCATTGTTTACGTTTTACACAATAACTAAGCATGAATTAACTATTACAGTAATTGCGGTCACATCTACCCTTGAACTTATAAGGGAATCACACCGACTTTGATTCATTGGAGGCTAAAATAAATAAATAAATAATTTAAAATTACAATTATTTTATGAATTAAAAAATCGGTGTATATTAATATACAACAGATCTTTGAACATTACTTTGTAAAAAAAGAAGGTTTTTCATGTGGTACACAAATATTATTTCATTCGTAATATTTCATGTTTTTCTGACACATACCTTTTCGTTTTTAGTAATAAATTAAATGTATTTGTATGGAAAAAAAATATTATCTTTCTGCACTCTTTCTTTATTCTTCATATACATTTCAATTCTTTATCATGAAAGTTCGTATATTTGATTGTTTGTTACTTAAAAACAGGTGATGGAATAATTCTTTAATAACACGAATATCTTTATATATTAAAAATTCAATGTTTTTTTTGTTAAATCGAAGTAAACTAGTAATATATAGATTTATTATTTTAATGTCTATCGGCTAACGTGTAGCAACGAAATGATGAAACAGTGGTTCTTAATAATATTTAACTGCTCTAACCCCAGGATCAAATGAATACAAACGATCGTTATGTGCCATTAACATCTGATGCAAGAGGTGGCTATTCGATTGTACATCAATTAGTTTTGTTTCTATGGATTTATTACATTTATTTATTCCCTTAACAGATACACGTGTATTCCAAACATTACTTTATTTACATTTTACAGTACAGTACTTAAGTTGCCTTTCCACCAGAGATGAGCGAGGATCATTTACCTAGTCTCGCTCAGTGTGTCACATGAAGCAATACTATTGGTTCTAAACAAACACATCCCTCGCTACCAAAGCTATGCTTGAGTTCCCAATTTTTATCACCTTCACAAAATACTTTCAAATTAAAAAAAAATCATCGCCCGAAACATGCTTCTAAGGTAGCTTCTCTTCTTTTTTCTTCTTTTAATGGCTTCTAGTTGTGCATAACAGACACGCACAGGGTACTTTGCCAATGTCACACACTTGTGAAGTTTGACCGGTGAATCGTAGATTTTATTTTAAGAGACTTCCTTTATAATCAGAGGACTCCACCATGTTTAATATCAATCTACAACAACACAGTTTTAGTTAGTATCCAACACCAATAAAAATTAGCTTACATTTTAATAAATAATATATACAGTTAGTATACTATTTACTACGAACTAATGTTGCCACTAGAAAAAATATTTAATAATTCTGATGCTGGTCAACAGTTTTGTTGCTATTGATATTCACTACACATTATAAAACAAAATCTCCCGCCGCGTCAGTTTTCTTCGTTGTTCGTGATACTCAAAAACAGTTAAGTTTTCAGTTTTCACTAATTGACAGAATGATTTCTGAAGAAAGTTTAGCTGTAACGATGACAAAGCTTGGAATCAAAATGACGTTGATACTCAGCTGAATGATTATACCTTTGTAACAGATCACAAACACGTAAACAATTGCGTTTTGGAAAGAGAGACTGTTGAGTTTCTTGCCAGTTCTTCTCAGCAGAAGGCTGCTTTCCTGGTGGTAGTTTCAGACAAACTCACTGACTCACCAGTTTTGACGCATCTAAATATTTTTTACTAAATATTTAGTAGTAACTATTTTGAGTTTGTATAATTTGTTAAGGTTTTGTGTACATTGATTAAAATATAACGATATTTGTTGAAAATGTTGGAAGAAGTCAATCCGCCTGAACACTACGTTGACCTTTTTTGAAATATAACAAAACAATGCATCGTGGGATACAGGTTTAATATGCTCTACTCCCCGTAAAATCCACGGTGGGTAGCTAGTTGATATAATAAGTAGTGTCGAATGAATGCACTAGCCAATTGAATAGAATATCAATTCTAATAAACTTTTCTATTAGCGTATTACGTTTATTGCATGCAGGGAAACCCACGATACTATCACTATTAGAATTGCATGTTTATATCAATCATAAAGATATCTATATAAATAAAAAATATTATATCAGCGCTAAAGTTAGCTCATATTCATGTAATACGATTTACATAAAGAATACCCTCATTTAACTACTTATAACTTCATGTTCATGTGATCAATACGTAAATAGTTAAATTTGTTGATGGTTCTTCTCAACAATTAGCTGAGAAGAGCCATCAACAAGCTTCCGAGCTGGGAGTTTAAGTGATTTCAGTGATTGTCTAAAATCGTTTTAGTAGAGCAGGGGCGTCTCTTGCAATCGTCATTGTAGCCCTTGGTAACGAAATAAAACGGTCTTCTCTTCAGCGAGCGCAAAAATCTTTACTCCTGCTTTACTCCTCGCTGTAAGGCTTTAATTAACGATGATAACTGTTTTTGCTTTTTATTATTTAAACTAATCTCCCTTGAGAATCTCTTGAGTTTGATATAAAAGAGACTTATGATCTGGGCCGCCTATCCCAGTTCAAACTCTTGAAGTATAACTATATAAGACTTTGTTGTTCAGCAACTTCTCGGCAACCTGTAAGGAGTTCTACTTAATTTGTTTAAAATTCAAAAACGATAAAGTGTCTAAAACGTCGAATTTTTTGTGTGGTTAAATAACACACAGTTAATTAACAGTAGGAACATTTACATTTTCCATTAAGTTACAAAATAATAAAACAATGTATCAGTAATTGTAGTCATACATTGTTTTGAAAAACAATGTTTATTTACATAATAACACAGTTTTGTATTGTTTGAAATGCTATAGCAATAGTCGACTCATCATACCTCCGTTGGGTTAAACATTTTAAAATAATACTATCTTGAATGAAACATTGGTGTAGGTGAAGGTTCATAAGGTTCTTTTCAGCTAGAAAAAAGCATTATTTCCGTGAAATAATAAAAGGGCGGTACATAAAGCTGAAACTGAGAATTCTGTATATAAACCGCGGAGAAAAAAAAGGAGATGAGAGAAGGGGATAAATCGAAAACAATTAGAGGGGGCTTGATATTAAATGGACTATTGGGTAAACGCATCATTGATACTGCTACTGAATCGATAACTAACTAAACATTATGATCTCTTACGATTACGAGCAACCTAAGCAGTGCAGTGAAATAGGATTGTAACCGTACATTTTCTCAAAAATCTGTGAATGCAGTTCAGAATATCTTAAAAAGTTATGGATGGTCTCCTAGGAACGTTTTCCTATAACTATAACGGTTAAGGTACCTGCCCTTACTGACCCGTCTCAAAAATCCACTCTGTAACATGTGGACCGACTAGTATATAAATATGATTATAGGTATAGATTTGTATACTGTACACATATGTTAAATACATAATAATGACAATGTATTTTATACAGCTGTAGTTAAACAAACTGACGTTGTTAACAGAGTACGCAGTTATTTTACACAATATTGTTTCCTTTTGTTTTTTCAAGATCAGTTTCATTACGACATAGTATTATTTGTATTTATCTATTTATGAGTTATACTGTACAGTCACATGTAAAAAAATTTAAAAATTATTAAGGAAGTCACATTTTTTTCTCTTTTATCCACGTAGCAGTATGATATAAAACATAATATACTCTTATTTTGTTTCTATTAATATTGTTACGAGCTTAAGTTCTGGATTGGAAGAAATCATCATCAAAAAAACGTCCACAGTCCAACTAATTCTTATCAAAAATAATCCTACAATACGGTTTCGGACTATTTACACGTCTCCGATATTTACAGTCCTTATTTTCAATATGCACAGTTCCACACTAACAACTCCATGGAGGCGCGAGCTATACATGCCGGAGGATTAAGTTGGAGTTGGTTCTTAGTATGGCCCAATATGAGGCACCAATCTGGGCAGATTCCCTTTCTGTGGATACTTGACGGCTACTTCGACGACAACAGAGGAAGCATGCAGCTCAAACTCAAACTACTACACCTGAATCACTATTTCCTCCGCTGTTCGTCGCTATACACTAGTTCGACTATGCACCACTTTCTCTGCACCTCAATATCTCTTCGAACTCACTTCTTCACTCTCGAGTAATAGACTGACTTACAATCGTCCGTACAACCCTTATATACAGGATTTGATATAGAAACTTCTCGCAACTTGATTCTAGCAATTTAAAATAAATATTATTCTGACAACCACTGGAAAGATCTAGAGTTATACCCATCCCACTCGAACACATAAATTTGCCTAATGCCGTCCTTTTCCTAAATGTCAATCATCGAACACTCTCGAAACTTCTAGCGAACAATATCTTGCCGTCCCTCTCAGTTCATCTTGCTGTCTTATTCTATTTTGACATTTTCCAGCAAGTTCGAACTAAAGCTTCTTTCTAGGCATGCGATTTTTTTTTATGTTGATTCGGAACAATATTGATAAATATGTATATAAGTTAAGAAAGCGCTTAAAGAAAAAAAATCCTTGTAAAATAAAAGTAAATGTTGCTAATTTTGGTTGTTAATATTATTACCTGCATTTTTTAAGCTGGATTTTGCAAAAATACAAAATCAATAACACCTACTGTACTGTTATATCAAATAAAATATTATACATCATCCCTACGTACATAATAAATTACTAAAAAATATTTCCATTATCTACGTTTTAAATCTGAAAATTTACGACTATAAAAAGCAATGCGTAGTTTTGAAATTTAAAAAAACATTTGTCCCATTTATTTAGTGGAGCAGTCCTTGACCTGAGACCCGTGGACTTGTATTTCCATAGAAACTGGAAAACAACATGTTTATATGCTGTTGTTTAACTTCCATTGATATTAACCTACTCTACGTTACTTTTGGATGAATTTAATATATTTTTTGTAATAAGATTCAATGTACTCTACATTATAGAGCAAATATAATACAGTGAAAAGGTAGAAAACTTGAGATATTTTGTAAATTTGAAACTATATATAGGATGGATTTTTGAGACGGGTCAGTAAGGGCAGGTGCCTTAACCGTTATAGTTACAGGAAAACGTTCCTAGGAGACCATCCATAACTTTTTAAGATATTCTTAACTGCATTTACAGATTTTTGAGAAAATGTACAGTTAGCGAAAAAAGTGCTAAAATCCAAAAAAAAATTTTGTTATCGATCCTACTTCGTATGGGTATGAAAAGACTCTATGGCAACATTTAAGGTAAGACCACCTATTTTTAAGTTGGTGTGACATGTTGTGTCGTATCGTATTTTTTGTATTTAAATTTCAGTTGGTCTAAAAGAATCTTTTAATCACAGTAAGAAATAGGATTGTTTGGCAATAAAAATATTACGAGTTGATTTATCGTTTTTCAGTACAAAATGTATGGAAAATGTTTTTTACGATTTTGACATTTCTAGTACTCAAACTTTAAATGGTCCTATAGAGTCTTTTGATCCCCATACCAAATAGGATCGACAGACAAAAAAAAAATATTTTTGGATTTTAGCACTTTTCTCGCTAGCCGTACATTTTCTCAAAAATCTGTGAATACAGTTCAGAATATCTTCAAAAATCCACTCTTTATAGTGAAACTGGTACGATTTATTTTTTTCAATAAAATAAAATGAAACGTCATACTCTTCAATCTAATATAAAACGTTAAACTACGACAATTAATAAAATCTATATTATTTCTCAATGATCTCATATGTTCGATGACTATGTGCTCTTTTTATACTAGTATTTTTTTAGATAATAGATTTTTTTGTAAAACGTGACACATAAAGAACCTTTTTATGATTTGTTTACATTTTATCTCATAATAATATATTTTAAATTTATTTTTTTGTGTTTAGTTGACTGAATAATAATAAATTATGAAAGTTTTAGGTATTATTGACGTCAAAAACAAACTGATACCTATACTACCTCGTTTGGTCCTAATTTGTTATTAGTAGGCCAGATCATCCTTGGCCTGCTGTATGTGTTGCCATAGACACTGGATCAAAACACTAACATGCTGTTATTTCCAATCCAATTAAAAATATATTACGAAACCGAAGTATTTGGACCTATTAAGCTAATAATATTAAACAATATCATTTTATTGTGTAATAAAAAAAAAAATATTTTCCTGGTTTTATGTTAAATAATTGTTGCTTTTATTATACAACCAGCTGTGTGACGCGGTTTCACCCGCTATATTTTGGATAATTCACACTATATCATTTTAAATTATAGCCTATGTGTTATTCTGACGTGTAAGCTGTATTATTGTAAAGTTTCATCAAAATCCGTTCAGTAGTTTTTGCGTGAAAGAGTAACAAACATCCATACTACATACATTCTTACAAACTATCGCGTTTATAATATTAGTAGGATAAATTTTTTGGTTTGATAGGTTACTATGCAATTTATTTATTCTAATATACATATGTTCACGATAGTTAATTGGAGTTTATCCGAAAGGATATCTTTCAGTTATCTTCCGGCCACCATCGCCCATGGACATCGGCAAAACAAGAGATACTCTCATTTTGCCTCGTATATAGAGTGGGGAGGGGGAGTGAAAAAAAATGCTCCTGAGCAAGAGCCCAGAGTCTACTAGATCTGCAGGATTAATGGGATGGAAGAGGGAGGGGGTCAGTCTGGCCCACACGCGGCTCGACTGGAACGTGTCTATGACACTTGGCGGTCGGATTCGCATGCTGGTGGTCGCAAGCCAGTCGGGGAACAGATCCCCTACCACCAAGGGGGTGCTGGGTTACTCGGCTCTTACGAGATGCTCTCCCAGCGGCAGAGGGGAATAGTATTCTAACCCGTCTCATCACGGGTACGACAACATTTAAAATGTTGATGGGTTTCGTAACTGTCAAACATTTAATGTTAATTCCGTCGACACGATAAATCTCCTCAAACAACCTCAACCTCAAATTAAAGGTCGATAAGGTATATCTACAATATTCGGATAATGGCGTATTTTAGTTTTCAAAAATGTGAGTAATGAAAAAGGCTTGTTAGTCAACAATTCAGCTTATCTAACACGACATTCATTGATGTTAGGCGGTACGAACGTTCGCAGGGTCAGCTAGTTATTAATAATTTAAGGTCTCATCCCTTACTTTAGCAACGTGGTAAAATACATGTTTAATTATCTGAAACTATTTTATCAATTTACTTTTCAAAATAAGGACGTAGTAGTTCGTAGGTAACAAATTGGGTAGCAATAGACAACTGATAAATTATGAATTTCAGATCTGTGTTTTAAATAGGTCAGGGTCGACCCGAAAATTGATAAATCTTACAACAGTTTTTTCATGATTATTTTGATTTTTTATAGAATCTAGATAAGAAGGAAGTTGAAAATCGACATTACTTTTGATAGTATTTAAAAAAAATAACTACATAGTAATACAAAGTCCTAAGCCGTGTCTGTCGCAATTATCTTTAAAACTACTGAACTGATTTTCGGAGATAGAGTAATTCATAAGGATGATTTAAGTATATAATTTGTTAAGGTTTTGTTTAAAATTGTTGAAATTGTCGGGAAAGTCAAGCAGACTGCGAACTTCATCATGATTAATGAACATTGCCTTATATCCCATTTGTGAGATATAAAAAAAAATATTTTACTACGCGCGCGAAGCTGGGGCGGGTCGGTAGTACTATATAGTTTAATAAAACTCATAAAAATATTAATATATTTTGTGTTTTCCATACTAAGAATTATTTATGTATCAAGGTTAAGAAAAGTCGTATACTTTTGACTTAGGGCCGAAACACATAAGCGCGTTGCGGCGCCGCGCCGCTGAAATCGGCAGTGCGCTATAGCGGTGCGGCGCCGCAACGCACGACGTGAATTCCAGCGTTATGACGTCATACTTGTTGACAAGGATGCAGTTTGTTTCTAACACTCTTGCAAACAACACGTGTCAACCGAGAAGCAGTTTTAAAATTAAAATGTCTGACGTTGACGTCGATCTGTTTATATCTTCGGTTCAGGAACACCGTTGTTTGTGGGATACTAGTGACGAAACCTATAAAGACAAATTTATAAAACAAGAAGCATGGAAAAGCATTTGTGAGATCGTTTATGTTGATTACAAGGAAAAAAACTCAACCGAAAAATCAAAACTGGGTAAGTAGTAACATATAGTCTTAGGCAATGATATTTTAAACTAAAGATAAGTTACGTTCATAGTAATTTACGTTTTAAATCTGTTCCTGTGTTTAAATCATTACCTCCCAGCAATCCAAAACTGCACACATTTGCAAGTTTTACTGATTAGCAAACCAAAAGATATGAAATAAAACGCAATTGAAAGAGATAGCTATAATTTTAATGGTTGCACTTCAAACGTTTCTTGTGCATAGAGTAACATTTATAGTCGTAGAGTGGACACTTGATTCAAAACTATTCAAAAGTACATAGATAAGAAATAAAACATCTTACAAAAGTAAATCACATTTATTGAAAATTTTAACAGTGAAATAATTAATAATGAAAGAAAAGAAATAAAATACACATTTTTAACCGACTTCAAAAAAGGAAGAGGTTACTCAGTTCGACCGTATATATGCTTTTTTTATGTTTGTTCACAACATGTTAAATAGTTTGAATCAAATGTATTAAGGTATTATTTGTATTTTGAACTGAGTAGGTATACGAACATTCATATTTTGTTTAATTGCCAACTTAGGGCGCCAACATCACTGGAAAAGTAATTACAAAAATCATTCCGTATTAGATGTGGGCTTAAATTATTTTCATTTGCTGTGGGCAAATGCAACATTTGCAGATCAGAATCATCAAAGATAATGTCATCGGTCGCTTGTACTCCATCTCGATTCAAAACAAAGTTGTGCATTACACAACATGCCTTGATAATGTCTGTCGCAAATTCGTATTGCACATTCATAGATCGATGAAATATGCGCCATTTATTGGCTAGGATGCCAAAAGCGCACTCGACATATCTTCGGGCACGACTCAGTCGATAATTGTAAACTCTTTGTTGTACCGACAAATGTTTTCCTGAGTAAGGGCGCATGACGTTATTCGAAATTGAGAATGCTTCATCTCCTACAAAAACAAATGGAGTTTCATTTTGAGAACCTGGTAAAGGCTTTGGTACAGGAATAGGTAATTTGCGTGTCATAATCAAATCATAAAGTTTAGAGTTCTGGAAAACGGTGGAGTCACTTTCCTTGCCATACGCTCCTATATCGACAAAAATGAATCTATATCTAGAATCTACAAGAGCTAATAAAACTATTGAATTATAGCCCTTATAATTGTAAAACAGTGATCCACTGTGCGCAGGACATGTAATACGGACATGTTTACCATCAAGAGCTCCTATGCAGTTAGGAAAATTTGCTTTCTTGTCAAACTCAATAGCGACATCTTCTAGAACCTGTTTTGTTATAGGAGGTATATTTTGACTTGATAGATGTTTCCATATGGCGCGACAAACTGTCCTTACAATTTTTGCTATTGTACTTGCTCCTCGGAAGTAATTCGTATGCATGGTTTTAAAGTCACTGCCGGTTGCTAGAAATCTAAAATGAAATAATAATTAGTAGGCAAATAATAAAATAATACAAATGTAGGTATAATCAAACTCAAACCGCGCAGGTAATAGTGTTGCTAAAGGAATAGATTTTCAAAGATAGACAGGTAGTTTTTCAAAGAAGTACTCAATAAATATTTTACATTATGGTTGTTCTAGGCAAAGTCAATCAGTTTTTAACTTGCCTAAGTCAAGAAAAAGCAGAAAATTATTCTTTTTCGGCGGCCAGCCATTTATATGAAATTGGATGGACCGAAAGTACTTATGAAAGTTATATCAAATTTTATATGTAGTATAAATGGAATCTAGGGAATTTTAGTCTTTATTACTATTTTTCACTTGTGAAGTTTTTTGTTGCAGGTAATGATTTAGTCAAGAAGTGGAAGGCCATAAAAGATAATTTTGCTAAATATCAAAAAAAACTAAAAGATGCCAATCGATCAGGAGCTGGAGCTGCAAAAATTAAAGAATATCACTTGAATAAACAATTACAGTTTTTGAAAAAGGTTTCACAAAATGCAACTGATTCCAGTTTATGCGTAGCGGAAGGAGATATTGAGAATGAAATAACGGCATTGCCTCGTTATAAAAGTCAACCACGAAAACGAAAGGCAGATGATAAGGATGATATTGAAGAAGATTTATTGGCAATATTAAAAACACCGGAGAATAGACATTTGCATTTTTTCAAGGGGATTTTACCATCTCTACAATCGTTAAATGAGAATCAAACATTGATATTTCAAAGTCGGGTGCTTCAAATATTAACCGACATTCTTCAACCTTCAATTCATCAAAATACACATCACGGCTATAATCAAGAATATCAGCATCAGGGTTACAATCAAGGATATTCAACTATGAGATACGATAATACGGTTCAGAGTGGCTACCACACTTCTACTCCTGGAAGTTCGATTACTGAACAGAGGACTACCTCATCATCAAACCAACAACGTCCAATAAATTCACCATTTTTACTGGACGAAACGTCAGCTACTTCCTATGTTTCACAAGATGAGGAGTTTGATTTTTCTTAAATTGATCATTACATTTTTTAAGGCCTATTAAAGTATTCTTAAAGTAAGAAAATTGTATAATGCAAAAAGCTTAATTTGATTCTGTCTTGTTTCATTTGAACCTGGCTTTGTACCACTAGGTACCCCCAAACCATGAACACTAGTGATGCAAAATTTTTATCGACACCCCGCTAGTACCACAGGTGTATAAAGCCAGGGGTACAAATAAAACTAAACATTTGATTCCGAGTGCCATAAACATCAATAAAAAAAAATAAGAAACCTATTTGTTTTACCTTAAAGTTAAGCCCAGCATTTCCAAAGCAGTAACTGGTTTTCTTCCTTTATTTTTTTTCTTCTGTATATATTTTGATAACTCGCTTAATAGCTCTTCAAATGATGATATACTCATTCTAAAGTAGGCAACAAATTTTTTTTCGTCTATCTTTAATGCTTCGTATTTTTTAGAAAAGAACTCGCCATTTGGATTCATACCCTTACTTAATGGATGTATCCAGTATCTTCTTTGCCGTATTTTTAAGATAGAATAATGTCTTCTTAATAACAAATAAGCAATAAGTTTATTACGATCCATCGCAGAGAGACGTCTATCCACACTCAAAAATCACGAGAAAATGGTTGCCCTACCATAATGCCCTGTTTCGCGACGCCGCAACGCGGCAACGCAACTGCCGATTTTGGCGTTGCGGCGCCGCAAAAATAAGCAGTTTGCGTTATGTGTTTCGGCCCTTACCTCGTCATTTAGATGTAATTTTTATGGAATTATACATAAACCTTACACATCTCCATACAAACTTTCATCCCCTATTCCCTATTGCTATTTTACACCCTTGAGAGTAAAACTTTTACAAACTTTGAATGTCATATTTATTTATATCGAATCAACAGCCTACATAATAAGTTTCAATCTCTAAAAATGACGATACTTCTATACAACTTTTCATTCCCCCTTTCAACCTATTACAATCCTTTTTCTGCATCAAAAAGTACCCGTTGTCCTTTCTCAGGCTCTAGAGTATCTGTATACAAAATTTTATTTACAGTAGTTTTGGCGTGAAAGCGCGACAGACAGACAGAGTTATTTTCGCATTTATTGGTCTTTGTCGGTATTCTTTTTAATTTCTTACCCTAGAATTGAACTACTAATTTATTTAAATATTGATTTAGTTTCCTGTTACGCTAGTGAGACAAACCTTGACCCAAGATAGTAACTATGGACATTGAGACGAAGCAAATACGTCTTAAAAGATTTTGTCTAGACGCAAATATAAATTAATATAATGAAAATCTTTTTGCGTCTGTCTAATTTTTTTTGTATCTTTGCGTAAGATTTTTTTATTTCAATCTTATGATTTATGTAAAGTTTTTAATTTTAAATTATAATACTATCTGTTTTACAGAACTTGTTTTTTTAAGAATTATTTCTGGACTGATGCTTTCTGCTTGCTTTTGAAATAATTTCACTTACGATATACTTTTTTTTAATCTGATTGTATACATGAATATCCATTTTTAACTTATATAAGTTTTGAAGATAATTACAATGGAATTATTTAAAACAAAAATGGCTACTAGTGTACGTTTTTGAGTGCCATTGAATAATAACCGCATTGAAAAATTTATTTTTAGTAAAAAAGATATTAAATAGAAAATAAATTTATAAAATTTTTTTATAGATTACGGTTTAATAGATTATTCAGTTTCTGTTTTAAAGAATAATGATAAAAAGTGCAGAGTTTTGTTTATATTTGCCAAACGTATTTATCCGCATTTTGGTCATAAACCCGTCAAATACACTTAGCTCAGTAAATATTGACTGTATACTGAGTTGCTTTCAAGCCAGACGTTGATTTTACACAGTACAATCAGACGTTATCTGAAAAGGAAGAGAAAGATTTATGAACGGAAATATATTAAAATAAGTAGGTATTTCAACATAATGCGTCAAAATATTTGATTTCATATGCGAAATCTGAAAAAAATTTGTTTAAAAATTCTACCTAATTATTCAAGAATTTCATTCGTTTTTTCTCCGACTTACTTTGCAAATCTATAGCATATGACATTCACAAATAATGTGGCTTTCTATTAGTAAAAGAATTTTTAAAATCGGTTCAGTAGTTCCTCAGATTACCCCCTACAACTTTAAAAATTTTATTTCTTAATATTATAGAGGTAAATTAATTTTTCTTTAAACTCAAACATTGCACAAAAATTCCCGAAGAAAATGAAAAATAATTCTACAAATTAGTATGCGTTGTGACAATATATAACCTTTAGTTCGATAGGTTAGTCTCAGTCTCTCTGGTGTTTTCGGGCAGTGTTAGTGTTATAGTGTCGTGATTAAGGTCACCCTTCTTGAGGTCCTATCTATTGTAGTTGGTGAGGTCAAGTGGTGGAGGTGAGAGTTAATATAATAGGAAAGAGCTCTTTAAACCTGCTCCTTGGTTTCAAGCCCCAGGCACTGCTCGCCTCAGTCTAAATTGCATGTGCTCTTATTCTATGACAACTGTAAATTATATGTAGCGTTACTTATGGATCAAACTACAGTACCATAATATTCATTTGAATTTTTGAATGGCGAGTAAAATCAAATAAAAAAAAAGTAAGCCAACAAAAGTTAGTAAATTCTATTCAATGGGAAGGTTATTATTTAAGCGTCAGTAGGTCAGTAGTTCAGGCATTGGATTCACGATCGATAGGTCATGGGAACCATTGGAATTGGAAATTGGATCAAAAAATCCCAGTCATTGGACTACTGACGTGCCCCACTTCACAAGCATTTTAGCTTACTTAATACTAGTTGTTTACAATGCAAACAGCTAGTAATCTTTTGAAAAAATTATATTAAATAAGAGCTTACACTGTAGTAGGTACGAGGGAAAACATTATCCTAATCAATAACTCGTGGAGGCGTGATGCTGCAAAAGTATGCTCTACTTGTCTTAGTGGAGTAATGACGGCATTTTCCACCCCACTGACGCACGTAATTTCTTTACTACCCCTATGTTTACGTACATTAATATAATATGTCTTCAAAGGACAGTTCCTCTATATTAAATAATAGCGACCCGCCCTCGCTTCGCTTCACGGTATTTATTATAATCTATATGCGAGCTATACCACACAGTAACACGCTAAAGACAATAATTTACACTTCAAATGGAAACGGAGTAACCAATATTAAACACAACCAAACAAGTTCTAATCTTTACCTCAGGCTCAGGTCTATTATAACAGGTGGGTATATTTGAAATAAAATAAAAGGAACTACCCGCAAATACTAAGTTAATAAATGCCTTATTTAAGAAAATTTCTATCAATAAATGATTTTTTAATTGGATTAAAAAATTTTTTTTAATACAATTAAAAAAATGAAATTATCTTCTGTTTAAAAAATCTGATATTTTAAATTAAAAGGCCATATCTTTATCATTATAATATTTATGGTCATCTCACATGATACTCGATGAGGATTTAACTTTTGAAAGTGAAAGAATTATCTATATCGGTTCATTAATTTTTTATGCTAATTTGCAACAAACATACAAACAATCAAACCTTCCTTTTTATAATTATTATATTATAGCGCAGACAAGCAGATACATGTGACTTTGTCTGTGTCATCTTCATGACTGCTTAGGTACAGAGGTAAATAAAAATGTGTGAGGCGATATTATTTCCTTAAACGGACAAACTTTCATCTTTGGCTTGTTTAAAAAACATATATATTTTTATCTATAGACAGACTATAATCACAAAATATGTAACAGTAAAACTATAAATATGTAACGTAAAAACGACTACAAAGTGGTACAAAATCAATACTCTGAGAGGAAAACGCATTCTCTCCCTCTCGTACTTTAAGCGAGATGAGATAGGGGTCGAGGGGGTGCTGTACGGTTTCATTATTGCTAAAACTCATTTAGCTTATCTATTATCTACCTACATAATTATTATCTAAAATATAAAGACAGTTTATTACTCCTTTTAGTATTGTGAGCACAAAAGAGGATGAATTTAATTATAAAATGAAATATAATATAAAATCCAAAATAACTAACTATAATGCTAGCCCAGTGGTGGCCCAGTGGTTGAGACTTCAAGTCTTACTCGGGAGGTCCGACTTCGATCCCCCACACAGGCACACACCTCTGACTCTGAGTTATGTGTGTTTTAAGCAATTAAATATCACTTGCTTTAACGGTGAAGGAAAACATCGTGAGGAAACCTGCACTCCTGAGAGTTCCCTAAAAGTTCTCAAAGGTGTGTGAAGTCTGCCAACCCGCACTGGGCCAGCGTGGTGGACTATGGCCTAGTACCCTCCTCATTCTGAGGAGGAGACCCGGCTCAGCAGTGGGCCATTGAAGGGTCGTGATGATAATGCTAGCAACATTTGCTTTCTTTGCTTATTTCTTTACATACTTGAAGAATATTTGATTTATATATATATATATATATATACTCAAAAAGAAATTATGCAACATTGATTAAATCTGGCAGACAGTTTGACTATTTTTGGCATCGTCATATATTAACAAACTTACACAAAACCTTAACTAATAATACACTTAAACTTTCTCCATGAATCACTGTATCTATTGATAAAAACCGCATTAAAATCCAATCAATAATTTTGAGTTTATCCTAAACAGACAGACGACAGATAATAGTGATGATCTATCTCTATGATGTGATAGATCTAGTGAAGATTATGTTTTTGTTAAGAACAGTCAACATAAGTAGAATGTGCTAAACTAGGATATTTTTATCTGTATCGAATCTGTAATCAATAACATACGAATAACTATTAGCAAGAACAGCAACCGGTTCGCACCCCACTTTCCGCTTGCGTCAAACTCTTATTTCTGATTTGCGATCGTAATTCACGTAATGTAACCCACTTGTTAGTATACCGACTGCGACCGGGTTATTGTTGCTAACACTAACATTCGAGGTGCGTGTGACGTCATACACTCTTATTTACTTACGCCAATACGTCAATGAACAGAAATTGGGTCAGAATAGATGGTTTCTTGGTACCAGTCAAATTTAGTAGCAAGGGCGGATTTATTTGGTTTTAATGAACATTATTTTATGTAAATAAATATTCTTATTAATGTTGAAATCAACTTAGATTTAAAGTCTTTTTATTATCCCAGATTTGAAGAAGGGATCTACCTCATTAGTATATTAATAAATGTTATGATGTTTGTTAGTCAATCACGCAGAAACGGCTGGAGGGATTTAAATGAAATTTGGCACACAGATGCTTTAAAATCTGGATTTATCCATAGGCTTTTCATTTCCTGAAAATACCAAGATCCGGTGGGAAGAAGTTGCTCACAGAAAAGTAGGCCAACGAATCTAAATAAAATAATGTATCTTTTATCCCCGAAAAGTGAGTTAGCGCAAGACTGTCTTCCATTTTACTTTGCAACCAATATAGAAGTCTTCTCGAAAAAAAGTCGTAATCAACTACTAGTATTTAATATGTTAAACCTTCAATTTCAAATACTTTGTTTTACCATTTTCTTTATAAATTTAATATTAATCTTTAAAACAGAATTTTCGAGTTTTTAAAAAAAATTATCCTTGATCAACTATCAGTTCGTTCCCCTTTCAGTATGAAGATTTATTTATCCCAACGTGATTGATGGTTATTTTATATTGATTTAGCGCGACCGGCATCGCTCTTCAGAAGTTACTGACGTAGGCTCAAGCTTTGATTTTCTAATATCAATATCATGTTTGTTTGTGTAATTAATTTATTATAGTGCATGAAAGATTTTTGTATCTAATTCTGAAGTTTTTTGTTTCGAGGTAGATAAAAGTAAAGACCAAAATGGATAGATCTCTGTCATACAAAATGCAACGTGACAAAGGTATATAAGATGGTTCAAAAAATAGTTTAAAATGGCTACTACTTTCATATTCATATTGTAAGTACAGTGATGGTTTGACTGTTAAATTACTGAAGACTCACGACTCGATTACAGTTAGTAGGAGAGGGGCAATTTCGTGGACATTTTAAAATATTGTACATCCTTATTTAAGACCTGGAATCGCCACACAACACTTATCATAATATTAATTGTAACCCCTTTTGTCTATGTGCTACTATGCAGAATAATCCGTATATACTTATTAGTAATATATAGATTAAAAATATAGATAAATAGTACTCATGCGACAATAACGATGTGAACAATCGATGCGACACAGGTGCAGGTGCAGTTCACTGAACTGTGCGAGGCGGGAGGCGCGAGGGTTGCTGCAAGCGTAGTGAAAACACCCCCGTCGGCGCTTTAATGCACTGTAATTAAAAAAATGGGGACATGCATACACTACGAGGGGAAAAACCGTAGAGAAAGGGGAACAAATATGAAGATTTTTAGTGCAGGTCTGAATCTATTTATTGTTTTTTTTTATTGAGCTATACTATTCCATAATGAAAGCTATGTAGGTTGTCCATAATACGCATGAGCATGAATTTTAAACGTGCCTGGGGTTTGAGACCCAGGACAAGTTTAAAGAGCTCTTTTATTACGCGTATACACTCACAATTCACTGCCTTGCTACCCAATCTTTCACTAACATAATGTAACTGTATAATAAAATTTAGAATCATTTAATTAAATTAAAAAAAAATTATTATTTAAACTACTCCCAATTTTATTAGAGAGTCTTCAAAAGGTAACAGTGGGAATTGTGCAGTTAAGATTCTGAAAGACAAACGGGTATGATTTTACTTTAATGAATTTGATAAATAACTTTTAGTTAGTGTTGTCAGAAGAGAATAATAAATAGTATTACTATTTAGCTATTCTAAAATAGTAGTAGAGTAAAAATAATGTTTCCATGTGGAAGAAAAAAAATATCTAACTTATGTCACCTACAGGTGACGCTCGGAATTAATGAGTTAACTTAAACAGGTAATACCGATATACATTATCCTAAAAACGGGTAACAACATTACACTACGATAAAAAAATAACTTAAATTAAACTTTATTATAAAAATAATTAAAAAAACAAGTAGGTACATAATTATAAAAATTAAACACACAAAAAAATTAAAGGTTATTTTTTTAATGACAGATAAGGGACAAACGAGCAGACGGTCCACTTGGTGGAAAGTGGCCACCATCGCCCATGGACATCGACAAACCTAGAGTCTTGTTTTTCAGATTTCTCGAAGACAGAGTGTGGAGGAGGAGCGAAGAGAAGAATGCTACGGTTTCAATGGACTCCAAGCAAGAACCTGGTGTTCATTGGAACCGCAAATCTGGCCCACATGCGGCTTTGCTGGAACGCGTCAGAGACACTTGGCGGTCAGATTTGCATGCTGGTGGTCGCAAGCCAGGGTAACAGATCCCCTACCACCAAAGGGGTGCTGGGTTACTCGCATTTTACGAGTCCCCTCACGGGTCATTAAGGACTATTATAAAAAAGAAAGTTTATTTAAAATGTTGTAGAACAAATCAAAATTAAATTAATAGGGTGACAAAATTAAAACACAGAATAAAAAAAGTTTAATTATTTTAAACTAGATTTATCTATTGTTCATAATTAATCTGTAGAGGTTTCATTAAAATTAAATTTGGGAACATCTAGCCAATGAGACATAAAAGTGTTGCTAGCGTATAATAGGTATGTAGGTAAGTTTCTCTTAACAATACCAAATATAAATCGGAAGTGTCTGATAAGGCAACTGGTAAACAATGAGTGACTGTATTGACGATTGTTCTGTATACGCTTTGTGCTAATATAGATAAGGAAACGCTATGATAACCATTGAGAATTCGATGCGATTGTTTGTCAAAGACTGGGGTTTTATCGCAATAATAGTTGAGTTAACCCCATTTTATATCATTTAATATATACTTGTGCCATTTGGAATTCCTTCCATGAACACTTACAAGATTACATACAATAAAAACTACAAAAAAAACAGACATTGGACTACTGGCGTGGCCCACTCCTGACACAAGCATTTTAGCTTACTAGGAGGGGTAAAGGGAATACTAGCAGTATCTGATCCATACTGCTAGTAATCTTTAAAAAAAAATTTCTAAAACCCAAGCAATGCTTTGGACTTGTGACCAAGGCTTAAAGACGTCTTTTAACAGAATTCCAAGACTTTCCTCAACCCCTTCGTCTCACCGTTTAAACCGAAGTTTAGACTAACATTATCCTAATCTCGAGACCTAGCTTAAGACTAAGACTACAGTCCGACTGTCGAGGTAATATAAATAGCAGAGACGGTAGTGATTATTATTTTAATCTGGCGCCATAGATGGCGCTGACGATTCGATAATCGTAGATTTGTTCTCGACATAATATATATTTTGTAGGTTATATATATCACCATTGTAGCACAAAAACAGTGCTGCCAACTATCTACAATTGTAAAAATGTCACGGCGCCAGAAAACGTTCCACCAATTGATGTTTAAATATAATTTACTGTAAAACAATTTTTAATTAACAACAGTATATCTTTCGTAAATTTTTTAAATAAATTCAGGATCTTGGACTCCTGAAGTTTAGGTAGATGGCGTTGTGATCGGTTTCAGCACATCAATAAGGCCAGTATAATATAATTCTCCTAAAGCGTATCGTATCGTGGAAAACTACAATCTGATAACATAATTACGTAGCACAAGCTGAAATCAAACTAAATTACTATTTACGTTGAATTTTATTACATACACTTAGTTTCGCTGACGTATCAATAATTGTATTTTTACGCTATTTTTTATCTTTAATTTAATACGTATATCGTTGAAAAATACTTTACAAAGACGCAGAAATAAAACATAGTTATATGTACATAGATAACAGATACTTGTAACTCATATCTCCTTCTTTTTTGGGGATCCATATCTCAAAATGAAAGAAAGAACTCTAGTAGTAGTAGTAAGTAGGATTACGCCAACTGTTTATTAGTCTGTTAAAACTGTTTTCTTAGGAACTCAACTAAAATACTGAACTCTGCAAACCTTAAGAGCTATGACGATTTTTCACAGCTCTTAGAGATTTTCTTTTTTTATATTTAATAAGAGGCAAACGAGCAGAAGGTCCACCTGATGGTAAGTGGTCACCGTCGCCCATGGACATCTGCAACACGCGAAGCTGCCGATGCGTTGCTGACCTCTTAGGAACCTGTACACACGCCGTTTGAAGACCCTCATATTGTAGTCCTCTGGGAATACCTCTGGGGGAACGTCATTCCATAGCTTGCACGTGCGTGGGAGAAAGGATCTTGACAAAAACTGCCAATTTGAGTCTTGATCGAGAATTTCTGAGTGAACGTAATCAAAATATACAGCAGTTTACGTATACAGCATATTTTGATAATCCTAAAAGAATCAAAACTTGTAGAGTTCTTCCTGCTTCCCTAAAATAGAAATCATGATTGGTAAAATTCAAAATCAGTATACTATAGCATTCAAAAATATTTTTTGCAGTTAATTAAGTGAAGTATAGGGACAACTATATTATTCCAATGGCAAAGTTAGGTTGATGTCTTAATATGATTTGTACGGAACCATCTACATGCGGGTAAATAGAATTTCTTATTTATCTATTGAAGACAATAAGAAGGTTTTTAACTTTTTACCATTCTATTGCTTTTCTGGAAGTTGTCACGACAATTAAATAAATGTGAAAAACAACAGAAGTTATCATAAAATGGGGTGGAGTTAAATAGAGTTTATTATTTTAATTGAATTAAATACTGGTGACTAATGTTTTATAGTACCGTAGAGTTATCTAGATATTCCAGAAAACAACTTAATTGAATTAGGTACGTCAAGGTGATAAAAGCTTTCTATATAAGTGTAACGTTACGTAATTTTTTCCATTCTCAGTATGTAATTTAATTTAACCTAAAACAGAATAACTATATTAATGAATAGTGTATGTGTGTGAATTTGAAGTATAAAACATAATTTTATCTTTTTAACTAGCTAACCCGGCAAACGTTGTTTTTCCATATAAATTTGGGATGGGCTACCCTTATCACTTAGAGGAATGAAAAATAGATAGTAGCCGATTCTCAAACCTTCTTAATATGCATATAAAATTTCATAAAAATCGGTTGTGCCGTTTCCTAGGAGTATGGTAACTAACATTGTAACACGAGCATTTTATATGTCGGGGATTTTAAATGGTGTGAAAGAAAGGAGGTGAGGGGAGATATTGGAGAACACTAACAGGAGGGACGGTATTGAATAGAATATTGGGTAAACGCAACGTAGATACTTCTACTGAACTGATAAATGATCAAATATGATCTCTTACAATTACGAGAGAAACCTAAGCAGTGCCCTGGACTTGGGACCAAGGTGTAGGACGTCCTTTATTCGATCGAGACACTCGCCTCCACTGCTCAGGCTCTCTGTTTAAACCCAAGGTTAGTCGCACATAAACCTAGCCTAACACAAGACGTGGCAACTAGATTGTAAGGTACTCACGTGACCTTGTTCGGACAACACTCCTAGCACTAACACAGCACTGCACAACACAACACTATTCAGAGACTACTTCATTTGTTGAGAGTCCGCGCACGACTAAGACTTCAGTCAGACTGTCGATGGCATATAAAGGATAGAGGGTCGAGACTGTCAAAACAACGGAAGTGACTACTACCCTACACCAACGCCATAGATACCGATAACGATTCGATTATTCGATATTCTTTTACTATTCTCTGACATATATATAAGATGGATATTGATTGCAGAAAATAAGAAATGCTATGATAATTTCTATCCCAAACAATATTAGTTTGTGCTGGCTAGGTTGTAGATAAAATGGAACATTTAAATACGTTAATGACTTTTTGGAGATTAGCTATTTTAGAATAAAATTTGCCATATAAATTGACTAGGGTGTAGAATTTGTGAAGTTAGGGCGTGTAGAGTTAGACGCTTGGCTCTATATGAGATCTGATAACTTTTTGAGAGTGCGAGGTATATGGTCTCGTCTTGGCTACATTTTACATGAAAATGTTTTTTTGTGGGATAGTTATTATCCCAAACTATTTAAGGTCCCTCTGTCAATATTGTACAGCAGACATTGAAAGCAAAGAACTTATTTAAATGAGGTAAATAAGTAGGTATTTTTAATCAATTTTTAAATACTGAAAATAATTATTTCGACAATAAACTATATTTATATACTCATTATGCCAATTGTGACGTCACGTCTAAGTAAATTTCTCTGATCTATTGATGTATTTTATTAAATAGTAAGACTGGTTTATGTTTTAGAAAAATTACAACGTATATTTTTCTTTAAAAACATTTATTATTTATTTATTAAAACACGCAAAAACGGATTTTATTGAAATTTGGCACACAGATATTTTATAAGCTGGATTAACACATAGGCTACTTTATATCCCAGAAAATTTGAGCTCCTGGGCAGAATACTAAGCGATAAATTTCACCCGTGCGAAACCTGGAGGGTTGACTAATAAGACATATAATAGTACATTATGATACGAGGGTTCTAAGTTACGTAGTTAAGTAACGGAGCCGAGAACTATAATGACAAAAGCACACGAGTCAACATACGACGTTTTTCAACACAATTGCGAGGAAAAAAAACATCGGTGATTTATTAATATATACAAACGTACAGACATACAAAGAAACAACCATAACATATTTATAGATTGTTTATACCACGGCGTCGCATGGCTCGCCTATTATTATGACATGCAGTAGACTTGACGTGCCTCGTCACGAATTAAACGATCTATACATGCATATAATAACTATATTAACAAACATACATGTAGATAGTTCAATCCACCACGGCGCACGGTCCACTTAATATTTTCTCAAATAGTTGACGTGAATTGAACAATCTATTCATATATATAATAACTATATAAATAAACATACGCGTAGATAGTTCAATCCACGACGTAGTACGGTCCACTTATTATTTTCTCATATAGTAGACGCGTCGGCGCTGTCGTGGATTGAATAATCTATACATACATATATCATATAAACAAATATACGTATATAGGAGTACAAAACAATCTGCCAAAAATGCGGAACATCAAGCAGAGAAAGTCACGCGTTTATTTTATATAAATCCATTACCGCACTAGTGCTGTAATGTAAAAACGCACACGAGTGTGTTATGGAGGTTTACGTTCACAAAAACAGTGTAACAAAACTCTACTTTACGAGCAAGTGTGTTGAAAATAATATCCTTTTAAACTTTGTCCAAACCAATGAACGTCAGTTAATTTAATCTATGTAATTATAGACATTACGATAATAATTCACATTACTCATATACTGTCATAACTAATATCTAGGTAATCTTCATAGATTATTTATCTGTCTTCCTAGATACATATAAGCCTTATGTATTTGTTTAGCCTTGTGTTGAGTAATTAAACTTTATTTATTATATTTAGTATTGCTTGTAATTTCTGATAAATTGAAAGAATATGGTAAATTTTTAGTAGTCTTCTATTAAAATATAACTTATATTCGTCGATTTGATTTACAACTTAAAGACGAAAGAAGCAAAATAATTATTTTCAGTCGACAAAGATATAGTCTTTGTGGAATGAAAATTCGCCTTGCGTCTTCTTTGGCTAATACTACAAAAAAATGATAAAACTTTCCAGTTATATAATTTATTCAGAAAAATAATATATGAGATATAATTTATATAGTTATAAAAACAGTAATTGTTGTGATTATTATTTTTAAATCTAAGTTATTGTTTGTTCTCCGACTTGCGACCACCAGCATGCGAATCCGACCGCCAAGTGTCATGGACGCGTTCCTGTTGAGCAGCTTGTGGGCCAGACTTACCCCCTCCCTCTTCCATTCCATTAATGATGTGGATCTAGTGGATTCTAGGCTCTTGCTCAGGGTCCGCTGAAACCGCAGCATGTTTTTTCTTCACTCCCCCTCCCCACTCTATCTTCGAGGATGCAACGCGTCGGTAAAACAAGAGACTCTTGTTTTGTCGATGTCCATGGGCGATGGTGGCCACTTACCATCAGGTGAACCATCTCGTTTGCACTTTATGTATCATAAAAAAATTCAATGTTCATTTATTAGGGGATTAAAATATTAACATTAATTTATTTTATACATTTGATTTGGTAAAAAATTCCTCTAAAATTAATTGTTTTCATCCTCTAAAGAAATTAACTGTCGCACAATGAAAATAAAGTGTTTGATAAAGAAGAAAATAGTAGGAGTCATTAGATACTTCATATGTTAAAACCCATTAATTATACACCTACACACCAGGCTAAATAATAAAGTTATTAAGGTGTGAATTCCATAGAATTGAAATGTACGTCAAACAGGGTGTGAACCGTTTACTTATCAGGGCTATTTTATGGGAAAAATACAATTCGTTGGAAAAGCCGAGCCTATTCGCCGTGTGTCGAGTTCTCAGAAATTTTGGCGTCAGTCTGAAATTACAATAAAATTTAAATAAAGACATATTTCACTTGAGGTAATATTTTATATAGTTAATACAAAGTCGTAGCAATTCTCTGAATTAATCCACCGCGAGTAGGATCCCAAAAAATAAATTAAACTAAACTTAATAGCTGGCATGAAAAGAAAAAACTGTTATATGTATAACCATAGACAGCAATCGTGAAAAAGAAAAGGAGAGCTCTATTTTTGTTCATAGTGACTTTTGGTGCTTGGATTTTATATTAAATTAGTCTTAACATCACTATTTTAGGAATAAAGAAATATCAGCAAATTTTAGTTTTAAGAAAGAGTTTCTCTAATCAGGATAAATAAACTTTTTAGTGTTACGTACTCAAAGAGTAAGAACAGGACCCTATTACTAAGACTCTGCTGTCCGTTCGTCCGTCAATCTGTCACCAGGCTGTATCTCATGAGCCGTGATAGCTAGACAGACAGTTGAAATTTTTAACAAATGATGTATTTCTGTTGCCCCTATAACAACAAATGCTAAAAACAGAATACAATAAATATTTAAGAGGGTCTCCCATACAGTAAACGTGATTTTAATAAGTTATTTTGCTAAATATTGGTACGGAACCCTTCGTGTGTGAGTCCGACTTGGCCAGTTTTTTTAAATCAGGCAAAGGTAAGATAATATTAATTCTCATAATATAAAAATATGTTTTAGAAAATTTTGAACACACATTAGAATTATGTATATGTAATAGATACGGAATTAAATCCGTTCAGTTATACCAACCTTGCAGTGGTGTAAAAACCTTGACACACATTGATTATAATTACGTTTCATGGAAACCGTCATTTAAGAAAATTAAAAACTATGACAGCTGTCAACGCTGTCATAACGCCGTTTGTACGTTAACTTTCATTGATTTCGTAGAAAAAATAATTAAAACATATGTGTAGGTGTTCTAGATAATTTAGAATGAAAATTAAATATTTTATATTATTATCTAACTGCATTCGGAGCTGGTGGTTCTGACAAACAGACTAACTGAGCTTTTTCGATGTGTCAAAATTACTCTGCAAAGAATTCTAACTGAAATTAAACTATTTTGAGTTCATTGAATTTATTAAAATCTGATAAAATTTGGTTTAAGTCAGGTCAGGTCATTCTTAACCTGGGGTGCGATGTTGGTTAACCTCCTCGTGGTGCACCCTGGGCATGGGTAGCAGCAACTTCTTTGCCAGTACCATTCCATTTTCTTTCTTTCAGTTCATTCACTTTCATCACAGGTGTTGTATTGCTGCTGGTCATGGCGAATAGACCAACATGGGGGGAGTTTCGCCTCTCCAAGCATCCTCTCAATCGGAGAGTTTGTGGTGGAGGAGGCAAGGGTGGATCAGCTACGGCCCCCACCAATCTGGTTCTTCTCAGAGTTTTCTGCTCTGAGAAAAGTCAGGGCCCGACAGCACACCTTTGTTGGGCTGCGAGGAGTCAACCTCATTAAAAATCTGCCAGAAATCCCGGTTATAGCGCGCGACATCAGGGGCTCTACGGAGTGGGTGGATGGCTCAATGCCACCCTTAGCGGCTAGGAGGGGTGAAGAATTTAAAGGGATTCTGCTCCCTAAAGCAGAAGCAAAAATGGAAGCTCATGTAAATGAAAATTTTCTCCGAATGGGTCCCGGCGAACCCGGGGAATCCCTGTCTCCGCCTGCTAGGGGAGACAGCCACATCGAATGCGGAGGTGGCGACATTTACGGTGAATTCTTTAAAGGAAAAGACGTGGCGGCGACCGCTATGCCCGCGGGAGGCCCCACACCACACTTAGGCTTTGATAAAGGACAAGATGCTTCTGGAATGGATGGCGCATGTGCTCCCCCAGCGATTGGGGGAAGCAATGCAAACGACCTCAGCATGATTACTGGACTTGCAGTTGCAAGCGGAATGGAAGGTGCGTGTGCACCCGCAACGACTGCGGGGGGCAACGCGAATGACTCTGGCGTTACTAGAATGACTACCCGATCGGCTTCTAGATTGGCAAATGGTGCAGGTGCCTTCCCAAAGATTGCAGGCGGCGCTGCGAATGACTTACGCGTTAACTCGGACTTAGGACTTGCTCGCGGTATGGATGGTGCAGGCGCATCCGCAAAGATTGCGGGGGGCACTGCAAATGACCTGGAAGTGTTAAGGAACTACCGTGTATCCCTCGAGAAATTGCCGGACGCAGATCTGTCGGACTGCAGTATTAAGACTGTGGCCTCGGGAGCAAGCGACCGGCTTTGGCGTAAAAGGCCGGCGGCCGAAATGGTCATCAGCTCGTCAGATACAGAAACTGACCGGACGACCACGGCTAAGGACACAGTGCCCGTCTCGGGCAAGAAAACGAAAACAGGGCGTAGCTTTGCCAAGGCGAAGGCCGCCCCCAGGGATAAAGACGCAGCGGCCAGAATTAACGAATTCAAGACGGCCCTGCAAAAACGTGACTATAGAAAAGGGGCTTCGCCTCAAAACTCGGACACAGATCTCGCAGTGAATTCGACGCCGGCTTTCGGCCTTCCGGCAGACCCATTTTCTCTCGGATCGGAAGAGCTGCGGAACAGCGCCGCCCAGATCTCCACGACGATCTGTGAGGTCGCACGGCGCTCCAAAAATCTTAAGGGCGGCTTCATGAGAAAACTCTACGACTGTTCGGCCGCTCTTATCAAGGTAGTAGAGGCGCTTACCGCCAAAACAGAGACGGAAGAGAACCGCCGGCTTCGCGAGGATAATGGACGGCTCCGCCAAGAGGTCGATCATCTCAAGGAAGAGCTGAAAGCCCACCGGCGGGAATTCTCAGAACTACGGACGTCGTTGGCCGCAACACCTAAGGCAACGCCGCCAATACAAACCGGATCGGAAAACTCGGCAATCGACGCACTGAGGTCATCGATAGTCATGATGCTCGACGCGCGATTGTCGGGTATCGAGGAGCGCCTACCTCCACCTAAGGTGCTCCGCCCGCCGCTGGCTGCAGACAAACGAGTCTCGCCCCCTAACACGGATGAGGCTGTGACTAAATTGATGCCTCCCCCCGCAGCTACTGGACCATCGAGGTCTAAAAGGAAGGTAAGCATGGCAGCTGCGCCAGCAAATGCACCTCCTGAGCCTACCCATGGACCATCAGGACAGAAGAAGTTGGCGCTACCGCCCGCCACTCCATCGCCGAGCGCCAGTCCTCCCTCGCCCGTCGCACAAATTGACCGAACACCACCGCCACCACCACTGACTGGGGAGGGCAGCTGGACGATGGTGGTCAAAAAAGGCAAGGGAAAGGGGAAGAAGACCCCTGCCACCAAAGTGGCGTCCGCTCCAGCAGCGAAACCGGCAAGACCGGCAAAATCGAAGCTCTCGGCTCCTAGCACGTTTGCAGTTGTAATCACTCTGCAGGCGGAGGCGGCCGACAAAGGGGTGACCTACGCCCATATAATGGAACGGGTTGAACAGGAAGTCTCCCTTGAGGAGATCGGCATTGCGGCGGGCATGCGAATCAGGCAGGCTAGGACCGGCGCTCGGGTGCTTGAGTTGCCGAAAGGACAAACACCCGAGCAAGCCGAGCTGCTCGCCGAAAAGGTGCGCACAGTGTTGGATGGGATTGCCAGAGTAGTCAGGCCCACGAAGATGGCGGATCTGCGGGTGACGGATTTAGACGATTCCGTCACCAAGGCCAAGTTATCAACCGCCGTGGCTAAGGCGGGTGGCTGTAAAGTGGAGTCCGTCCGAGTCGGGGACATAACGTCGGGTCCGTGGGGTATGCTGGCGGCACGAGTGACGTGCCCGGTGTTAGCGGCTAAAAAGCTGGCTGACGCCGGAAGGGTCCTAGTCGGGTGGAGCTCGGCTAGGGTCAGGATCTTGGAGGAACGGCCGTTACGGTGCTATAAATGCATGGGCCTGGGGCATACAAAGTCCCTCTGCTCCTCCAGGATAGAACGTGGCGGCCTGTGCTACAGGTGCGGTGGCGAAGGCCATAGATCTACAACGTGTACGGCTGTATTTCGATGAGCGATCTGTGCGGATCTCGGGAAGCATTCCGGGCACAAAATGGGAGGGCGAGGCTGCAAGCCCTTCCCTCCCAAGAGGAAATCGGCCAGCAGATCCCAGGTCAGAGCGGGGATTGGGCGCACATCTGGGCGCGAGGGGGTTGTAATGTCGTCTTAATGGACAGGATACGGCATATCAACTTCCTCCAGGGGAACCTGAATCACTCCGCCAGTGCGCAGGATCTGCTGTTGCAATCAATGGCGGAGTTGTCAGTGGATGTGGCGGTGGCTGCCGAGCCATATTACATTCCCCCCAACCCACGCTGGGCCGGGGATCTGGACGGATCCGTGGCTATCTTGGTCGGGAGCAAAGCTGGCCCTCCCCTCGATCCTATGGAGAGGGGTTCGGGGTACGTTGTGGCGGGATGGGGAGAGTATGTGATAGTAGGGACTTACTTCTCCCCCAATCGCGTCCTGGCGGAGTTTGAGGCGTACCTCGAATCCGTCAGGGCTGCGATATGCAGGCAGGCGCCGAGACCAACAATTCTCCTCGGTGACCTGAATGCCAAGTCCCGAGCGTGGGGCAATCCCGCCACGGACGCCAGAGGAAGGGCCGTGCAAGTGTGGGCCTTGCTTTCCAATCTGTCCCTCCTCAACAAGGGGACTGCTCACACCTGCGTGCGATATAACGGTGGATCAGTGGTGGACGTATCCTTCGCCACCCCCGCTGTCGCGCGCAGGGTGTAAAATTGGAGAGTGGAGGAGGGGGTGGAGACCTTGTCAGACCACCTTTACATACGGTTTGAGGTCTCCAACCGCTCAGGATCGACGGTATCCCAGAGGGGCCCAAGTAGGCTCCCGCGATGGGCGCTCGGCCGGCTGGACAAAGAGCTGGCCGAGGAAGCTGCCATTGTGCAGCGCTGGGGTTCCGCCGGAAGGTGGGAGGGCGCCAGTGTCGAGGAGCTGGCGGGTCGCATGCACACGGCGTTGCAGGAGGTGTGCAATGCGGCCATGCCCCGTGTTGGTCGGAAGCCGCCGCGTCGCCAGGTCTACTGGTGGTCGCCCGAAATTGCGGATCTTCGGGCGGCGAGTATCAGGGCGCGGCGGGCCTACACTCGGTGTCGGAGGCGAAACGGCCTCGACTCGGCGTTGGAGGAGGAGCTGCGGGGCGTGTTTAAAGAAGCGCGGAAGACCCTGCAGCTCTCTATCAGTCGGGCGAAGGCGGTGGCCCGCGAGGAATTGCTTGCGGGCCTAGATCGTGACCCGTGGGGGCGTCCGTATCTCAGTGTACGCGAAAAGATTCGCGCTCACGGCGCCCCTGTCACAGAGACGATGCAGCCTGAGCCGCTCCGCCGGCTCGTAGGGGAGCTCTTCCCGCCGCCCGTCGCAGGGTTTGTTCCCCCCTGGATGGCACCTCCTTCAGGAGAAGGGGAGGTCACGGCCGTTCCTCCCATCACAGAGGAGGAAATAGAAGTTGCCGTCGACCGTCTCCGGGGGAGAAGAACGGCACCGGGGCCCGATGGTGTGCCGGGACGAGTATTGCTGATCGCCCTAAAACACCTCGGGCAAATGCTTCGGGAACTGTTCAATGAGTGTCTGAGGACTGGGCAGTTTCCGAAACAATGGAAGGAGGGCAAATTGTGCCTGCTGCCGAAGAGGGGTCGTCCACCGGGGTCTCCTTCGGCATATAGGCCAATTGTGCTGTTGAGCGAGACAGGCAAGCTGCTGGAAAAGATTCTTGCTGCCCGTCTCACTCGGCACCTGGAGACGAAGGGTCCCGACCTCGCTCCCTGTCAGTTCGGGTTCAGGGCTGGCCGTTCCACTTTGGGCGCCCTGTCCGAGTTGAAGCGAGTGGCCACAGAGGCGGTGGAGAAGAGAGACGTTGTTCTAGCTGTCTCCCTTGATGTGGCTAATGCTTTCAACAGCCTCCCACACACCACCCTGAGGGAAGCACTCCGCTATCATGGAGTGCCGTTCTACCTCAGGAGGCTGTTGGAAGCGTATTTGGAGGATCGGGACGTGATTTGGGAGGGGGCTGACGGGAGGTTGGCTCGGCATCGGGTGGGCTGCGGGGTTCCGCAGGGCTCCGTTTTGGGTCCGACTTTGTGGAACGTTGGTTTCGACTGGCTGCTGCGGACGCCTCTCCTCGCTGGCATGAGGGTGCTCTGTTACGCTGACGACACCCTGGTGACGGCGAGGGGAAAGGATTTCCGCGAAGCGGCCCGCCTAGCTGAAGTCGGTGCCACGCTCGTGGTGGACCGGATTGGAATGTTGGGTCTGAGGGTCTCCATCAGCAAAACAGAGGCCCTTTTGTTTCACGGTCCACGAAAAGGCCCCCCGCGGGGAGCGTCCATCTCTGTCCAGGGCTCGATTGTGGAAGTAAGGACCCAGATGAAGTACCTGGGCCTTACCCTGGATGGCAGATGGAGTTTTAGGCCACATTTTGAGTCGCTTGCTCCCAGGCTCATGAAGGCCGCCGCGGCGTTGGGAACGCTGTTACCCAACGTCGGGGGACCGGGTTCGTCGTGCCGGCGCCTCTATGCCGGTATTGTGCGAAGCATGGCGCTTTACGGCGCTCCCATATGGGTTGACGCTCTCACCGAGCGCAATATGGCCCAGCTGCGGAGAGCGCAGAGGGTCATATCGGTGAGAGCTATACGGGGGTACCGTACAGTGTCTTGGACGGCGGCGACACTTCTCGCGGGCGATCCGCCTTGGGCTCTCCAGGCGGAGGTGCACGCGGAGGTGTACCGATTCCGTGCGAGCCTGTGGGCGACCGGTGTGCGGCCCAGAGAGGAGGAGGTTGGACGAATCAGGACTCTAGCCCAACGAGCCCTGATTCAAAGGTGGAAGGAGGACTTGAGGTCCCCAAGTGCAGGCCTGGCGACGGTTGAGGCGATTCGCCCTCACATCGTGCGCTGGGTCGAAAGGCAGCACGGCGTCCTATCCTATCGGCTGACGCAGATGCTTACAGGGCATGGTTGCTTTGGTAAGTATTTGTGTCAAATTGCGAGACGGGAGGTGACGCCGGCCTGTCACGAGTGTGATGCGGCAGAAGACACGTCGCATCACACTCTGGTAGAATGCCCAGGATGGGGACCTCAACGCCACAGCCTGGCGACGGTCCTAGGTGGAGACCTCTCTCTCTCGAGCGTGATTCATGCCATGCTTGAGAGTGAGAGATGCTGGTCGGCCATGGTCGACTTTTGCGAGGCTGTAATCTCGCAGAAGGAGGCCGCGGAACGGGAACGCGAGGGTGACGCTTCTGCAGACCCGCGCCGCCGAGCTCGATCGGGGAGGGGTAGGCGCCGTTATGCCCACCTTCTCCCACCACCCTGAATGGAGCCGTCAGGCAAGGGGGTAACCACTCTCGGCGTACCCTGAGAGCCCCCTGGCGTGCAGGCCCGCTATAAGAGCGGGCCGATCCGCTGAGGCGTCACAGTTGTTTGCGTAAGCGTTCCTGTGGCGTCTCCCTACAGCGGAGGTAAGGTACCGTTGGTTTTAGTGGGTATGCTTTGAAACGTCGCCCGCCTTCTGCGGGTGACATCAAGGAGAGCCCCACATAACCTCCCGCTTGTCAGCGGGGGGTATGCATAAGGCCGCATTTCCAACGTTAAAAAAAAAAAAAAAAAAAAAAAAAAAAAAGGTCATTCTTAACCTGAGTAATGTTTCTGGCGCCCTTTTAGAAATACCATCTACAAATAAACGATTTTTTTACATATCGACGGCGATAACGAAAATATAAACTTTCCAACTCCCATTTCGCCACACTTATGGCGCCCTCTTTTCGCTTCTCTACCCCTTAGTTGATATTGCTTATTATGAGTCCACAAAATTTTATATTCCACAGTTACAGTTCCAATACTTATAGATTGTAATCTCAAGAGTTCTGACCACAAATGTGGGCCAGATCTACCTCCTCCCTATCCCATCCCATTAATGCTAAGGTCCACTGAAACTGCTGCATTTTTCTCATCGATCCCCCTCCTAACTCAACTATCGAGGCGACAACGCATCGACAAATCAAGAGTGGTGACCACTTTCCATCAGGTGGGACGTCTGTTCGTTTGCCCCTTATCTATCATTAAAAAATTATGTAAGCTAAGGAATAAAAAGGAGTTTATAATCTGAGGAATATTAAGACATACACCCAAAACATAATTATAGAGATTAATTCTTAAAACTCTCCTTGAATCTGTATAATCCAAATATTTTTCTCCGTAATCGAAAACATGAGTAATGAACTAAACGGGGACTGGAGTTCATTATATTTTTTTATCCTCACATTTACTCCTGGACGCTCGCCAGCTGCTTCTGCGAAGCTGAGAGTTTGTTCCTACGCAGTAGTCACAGGATTGTTTTGTTTACTTTACCCCCCACAAATAAGAGGTGTAATATTCAAATTGAATATTACTTTTTATTAAACTAAACAATGTTCAGATAACAAACAGTGCAGTGTTTATAAATTCAGTTAGTACATCTTATTAGTAATAGTGTTTAGGTTGTTTTATCAGTGTTACCAACTCAACAATATTTACCCCTAAAACTAAAGCTGAAAACCCCTAAAATCACAAAAATTGCCTAAATTATTTTTAGGAACAAAAGTAAAAACAATTTAGCCATAAAAATTTTAACCCCAAAAAACCCTCTGTACAGATATTTTGCCCCTAAGTTTAGGAGTTTGATTAAATTGGTAAAAGTATTTACGTTGATACGAGTGTTACCAACTCAAAAATATTTACACCTAAAGCTTAAGCCGAAAACCCCTAAAATCACAATAATTACCTCAATATAATATAAAAGTAAAAGCAATAAAGTTTTAAAAATTTCGACCTCTAAAAATAGATATTTTTACCCCTAAATTCAGGGTGGTGTTGGCATAAGCGATTGTCATAATACTTCGTTGTAGAGTTGGCGATTTTTTCCAATCGTTTTTAATCGAATGCACTAGCTTCGATTCTCAATTAATCGATTTATTTTTGCTTTTTAATTATGGTGTTGCTATTTGTACACTTAAAAAATAAAAATGGGTACATCTAAGAAGATCTTCTGTTGTCTATTAAACTATATAATCTATGTATTTAGTATTATTTAATAATAACGCCATCTTGTATTTGCTATTAATTTATTATTTATTTTCCAAGTGTTTGAGGAATTATTAGTACATTTGAGTTTGAGTGTTCATAGTTATAAGTTACTAGCTGTGCCCGCGACTACGTCCGTTTCATTCTCTATTCCCTATTGTTATTTCACACCTTTGAGGGTAAAACTTTTACAAGCTTTGGAATCTCTAAAAATGATGATACTTTCATACAACTTTTCATCCTTCCTTATCAACCTTTTACAACCCTTTTTCGAATTAAAAAGTAGCCTATGTCCTTTCTCAGGCCTATCTGCATACCAAATTTCATTTAAATCGGTTCAGTGGTTTTTCCGTGAAAGCGCGACAGACAGACAGTTATTTTCGCATTTCTAATATTAGTATTTCTCCATTTAGTTGTGTGAACGAGTTGTTACTATATCTTTGTATATGCAACTAGAGTGAATACAAATAGAGTCTATAGTAATATTAGCACTGTTTGTTTTTATGTTGAAGCTACAAAACAAAGCTACAGATTATATTTTCATTTGTTACTACTTGACTACTCCTTATCCACGTGTTAATATAAAAAAAGAAAGAAACAGTCAATGGATTGTGGCGAAAGTATTGAGATGACTAGCGTAGTGTTGTTTGGTGGCGTGGTGTTAGGCCTTCTGAATCGAGGAACACGTGAGTAATGTACTTTATTATCTATTCTAGTTGGCGAGATCGAGTGGTGGAGGTGAGGCTTAATATATGATGAAAGAGGTCTTTAAACCTGCTCTTAGGTCTCAAGCACCAGGCACTCCTCGGCTTCCCATTAATTTTATTACTCATCAACTTTTTTGCAAAGTATCAACAACAAAGAGTATGTTAAGTGCTGTAGGTAACAAAAAAATCATAAAGTATATTTCTAAATATAATAGATAACCTTTTAATTTTTTAATTACTTATTCTGCAAAGGTATTTAATTATTCTGCCTCCAACACCTTTATAATATTATTTAAATTTTATGTAGTAAAAGAAAATATGAATTTTCAAAACATAAATTAATATCATTGACGTCAAACATAGAATTAAGTGAATTAAAAAAATTGATGTTAACTAACTAAACAAAAAGATGATACTTAAAATGTTATTAATCATATTAAGTGAACTTAATTTTATGCAAAAGGCCTTGAAAAATCTTAATAATCTAACTACTAAAGTTTTAAATGTAAAAATCTGTATATTTATTTTTGTTACTCAATCACGCAATAACGTCTCTACGGATTTAAGTAAAATTTAGCTTACATATACTTTATAATCTGGATTAACAAATAGGCTAATTTTTATCCCGGAAAAATTCAGAACCCCTGCGGGATAATAATGAAATATGTGTAATATCGTAAGCGCCAGAATATTTATATGTAGCAACAATATATTAAAAATTAAATGATTTTTTATTAGTCTTTGACCCCTCACGGGTTAGAATATTATTCCCCTCTGCCGCTGGGAGAGTATCTCCTAAGAGTCAAGTAACCCAGCACCTCCTTGGTGATAGGGGATCTGTTACCCGAATGGCTTGCGACCACCAGCATGCGAATCCGACCGCCAAGTATTTCTGACGCGTTCCAGTCGCACCGCAAATGGGCCAGACTTACCTCTCCCCCTCCCATTCCATTATGCGGATCTAGGAGACTCTGGGTTCTCACTCATTGACTCTTCATTCTCCCTCCTCAACTTCAGGTGGGAAAGAATCGGCAATACAAGAGATTCTTACCATCAGGTGGACCGTCTGTTCATTTACCTCTTCACCGCAAAAAAAAATTGTAGGTGATGAATTACACCCGTACGAAACTGGGCAGGTCGACTAGTATAATTTGGTATCAAATAATTTAGTTAACGTGACGTATTAATAATTTTTAGAGTCAGAATCTTGACAAACATACTATAAAACAGACAGGAATAGTCTGTAGCAATTAAATAATAATCATTTTGGCACCACTCGTTCGTTTTCATGACATTATGAAACGATTACTCATACTATCAATATGTTATTTATTACTGCGTACTAGGTGTCTGCCCTCGCTCCTCTGTGATTTTTTAAAGTCAGCAATTTTACGCTGACACTAAGTTTACTAGATAGAGTATTCTAGTCATTTTAGTATAATTTAAAATATTAATAACCCTATATATAAAATATAGAATTATGGTACTTATATTATTTTTGTCGTATAAATTCTAAACTTTTGTCGGACGCGAAAAATACGAGAGATTGATAGAAAAAGCGAGAGATATTTATAAAAGTTTTGAGAGCAAATTCATCTTGATCTCTCGATCTTACTTTGATTACCATAAAATTGTAAAAACGTCCAACGTATCCAAATTTTTCGTATTTCGTGTTTGTTAAAGCACAAAATTTAATTAAAAATAAATATTCTAGAGAATCGTAAAAGTGGAAACCATTAGAATTTTGCAAAGAAAATAATCGCAAATTTAGAAACTTCTTGAAAATCTTTACTTCTTGAATACACACTTTTGTAAGTGATAAAAGTGAGTTATTTTAAACAGGTATATAGGAAATTGGAATACTCGAATTATAGCAGATATGTAAACATACATTTTAAGAGTTAATCTTCAAAATTGGAGTTTCTGTGAAAATGCCTATAGGACAAAAAACAAATCACGCTTTGCCTCAAAGGTCATGTTTTTCTGAATGAATTGATTAAGACGCTAGTGTTGCGTGTACCCACATCAACATATGTTATTCTTTTCTTCTTCTAGTTGTGCACGATTAAAATGCACAGGGTACTTTGTGGAACCCACTTGTGGAATTTGACCGGTGAAACTGAGTTTTTAATTTATGAAACTTCCTTGTGTTTTACTTTATATTATGATTTTTTATTTATAGTTTGCCTTTAGAGCTTGATCGATGACAGCTAATCACTTTGACATAACTTGACCTGAGGATAAGGTTAATATAAATTATCGATATTCCAACTAAAGTTACTGAGTGTTTCAAACAAATCAAACAAAAGGAAGTTGTAACACGTTTTAATTCTTGTTAAAATGGTTCACAGCCTAAATCGTCATCATCAGTCTGATTCAGGTTCGCTGGAGCAGTCTTGTAGATTTATAATCAATTCCCAATCTTCTTCCATCATTTTTCTTTTTTTACCCGACTCCGGCTAAGCCAAAAGGAAAGGTTATGATTTTGGCAGTGAACTAATTTTCATGAATGAGGTGTCAATAGATTCGTAATAATGGCGCGGGTGACATAAGCTATAAAATTTTAATGATTTTTTTATAACGGAAATTATACCTCAGATTCTAACCTCGAAATAAATATCTCTTTGTATATGTCAACATATATGTTTAAAATGCGGTCGTATAGTCCGCCCGGTCCTGTCGTTGCAGTTATTTACTCGTTTAGGCAAATAAAAACCAACATTACGTTACAATGATAGATTATAAAGGTTTCTTCGATCGAGAAAAGGAAAAATATTAAATAAAAAATTAAGTTTAAAAAACTATAATCCGACTACGTAAAAAAGTGGTCTAAAAAGGACGAAACAAGAAAATAATTCAGACAGAAACACAGAAATGTATAAACCACTTTTTTACGTAGGTTATAGTTTTTTAAACTTTATTTTTTTATTATCGACTCGATTAAATTAGTCGAAACATTAGTTGTCACTATTTGCTAATAAAGTATGATAATTGTCACTATACATTTCACTGTCGCAAAATACGATATTTCATAGGCGTGTTTTGCGATGACAGCTGTCAACGATAAAGTTATGTTGGAAGTGTAGGAGACGGTTTTGTTAGAAGAGTGCTAATGTATGGTAGGTGGACGTAGAGACTTATGCAATGGTAACGAGCTGAAAAAAAATACCATAGATTATAAAATTATATCAATTGTATAAAGTAGGAAAGTCCGAAAATAGCGTTTAGTTTTATAGAGCAAGGCCGTAGAGTTCGTTCAAACGTTACACTGATGTTTGCATTGTTATGTTTAGAAATACTTTGTCACTATTTTAGAAAATAGTCTAATGATCATAATAGACATAATATGTGCGTTTTCTTTGTTAATAATTGGCATCGTTATATATTTACTTCGTTTGCGATATTGAGGTAGTTATATTAGCCTACAGTAGATCGTCTGTACAATACAGATCATTTTACACTTATTTCATGACTTTCAATGAAGAACCTTCATACTGAAATTGATTTGAATAGTTTCAAAAACGGCAAAGTTTCATACTAACTTTGCACCCCCGTTTTATCCCCTTGTGGAATGAATTTTCAAAAATCCTTTCTTAGTGCCCCCTACGTTATAAAAGGAACCTCTGTGCAAAATTTACCTGCCCTGCGTTGATGTCAGTTATTATGTCTGCTTCTCCTTTTATATATATGTCGGGGATTTAAAATGGTGTGAAAAGGAAATGGAAGGAGGAAGGTGGGGAATATTGGGGAACACTAAAAGGGGGTGATGGTATTGAATGGAATATTGGGTAAACGCAACGTAGATACTCCTATTGAACCGATAAATGATCAAATATGATCTCTAACGATTACGAGAGAAACCTAAGCAGTGCCTTGGACTTGTGTCCAAAGTGTAGGCTTAAGGATATCCTTTAAGTGATCACGACACTCGCCTCCACTGCTCAGGCTCTCTGTTTAAACCCAAGGTTAAACGCACATAAACCGAATCTAATACAAGGCTAACCTAACCCAAGGCTAACCTAACCTAAGGCTAACCTAACCCAAGGCTAACCTAACCCAAGGCTAACCTAACATTGTGTTTACTTAACCACGTGGCAATTACATTGTAAGGACTTACGTGACCTTAGTTGGACAGCACTTCCACACTACACTGCACTTGACACTATCACTATCACTAGCACTACTTAGATGATGTTCACTTCTTGAGAGACCGCGCACGACTAAGACTTCAGTTAGACTGTCGATCGCATATAAAGGGTCGAGGGTAGATACTGTCAAAACAACGGAAGTGACTACTACCCCACTCCAACGCCATAGACAACGATAACGATTCGATTAATCGATAATCTTTTACTATGCTCCAACATATATATATATATAAATATTTCTGTAATATTGAGCGCCATAATACTGCAATGGGCAGTGAAACTTTGTGTGACTTCACGATCTATAATAATAATCAACAGTGAATAAAGGTTTAAAGTATTTAAGCTCTATAATATATATATTGAATTTAATATACACAAATGAACGACAAGAAAAACCGAATTCTATACGATATTTTACCATAGAAAATATATGATATTTTATCGTATTTTGTGACGTTACGTTCACGTTCATTATGGAAATTTTATTATTATTTTCTTTAACAAAAAACATTCTAATTACTGATGTATTTTTGCTGTTAGTTAGTAATCTAGTTGTCGAGCCGGTGAGGGCATTAATTAATATTCGAATAAAACTAAATATACTACTAGCTAATCAAACGCTATTAACAGTGTTGCTAGCAGTTAAAATAAACTTACACTTCTTATATTATTCTGTGAGTATAATACATAAACAATGTAAGTCTATAGTTACAAGTTTACTTGTTCTTACTAAATTTACATTATGATTTGAAATTCACGTGTATTGCACGAGGAAAACCTATAAACACTTTCCTTGTTATTTTATGATCGTATTATCTGATTTGGAATCTATCCAATGGCTTTATCTTCACACAGATCAGACACACCTATTTTTATCAATATAATTATAATATTCTATATGTTTGTTCATTTAAATTAGAATCGTACTTTAATATATTGCTAAAAATTTATAAGTGTTTGTAAATGTTTCTTGCTGGTTTTCGTAAAAATTCTGAACAGATTTCGATGAAATTTACAATAGTATAGCTTATACATTACAATAACATATATTATGAAAATATGACAACTGTTATTTGTTATTAAATCAATTTATACAAACATCATCTACTAGTATAGTCGACTCATCATATTTACGCTGTGTCAAAACATTTTTAAATGACAATAAAAATTCTAATTGATATAACTCGGAGATTTGTGATGAGAAGAAGGAGGAGAGGGGGAATATTGAAGGCATTAAGAGGGGTGTTGATATTAATTGGACTAATGGGTAAACGCAACGTAGTTACTGCTACTGAACCGTTAAGTAATCAAACATAATCTCTTACAATTACGAGAGGAAACTACGCTGTGCCTTGGACTTGTGATCAAGGGGTAAGCTTAAGATTAAGGAATTCCTTTAAGTAATTACAGCACTCGCCTCCACAGCCCAGGCCTTCTGTTCAAAATTACCGCTAACTTACGCGCCGACATATAAATCTACCTACACTATCCATAAGTTCAATAGCTTTATATGCACAGATCTAGCTTTGCTCGGTTTCTTTCTAGAGTGTATATTATTACTAGCCGACCCGCTCTCTCTTCGCTGAGTCGTTATCAAACTGTACACTCACTCATTTATTCGCTGTGTATTATATTCACGGATTTACGTTAAAACAGAAAAAGACTAATGTACAAAAAACAATGTTTACATCAAAATCAATGAACTACTAAACAAGTTCCTGGTAGAGTTGGCAACAATAAGATAAATGCAAACATGTCCTCACTTCCCTCAGTGCCAGGGAATTCTAACAACGCAGTAAATCATGTAGTCTATCCCTACGTCTCGCTTCTGAGATAATTTGGCACAACACACTGTTTCAAATCACCCAATTAGTATGTAAATTATATTTCTGTGAGTTGTTTCATGCTTCTTTTCTCTTGTTAGGAAAAAATCATTTCAATTCGGAGAATGTAATATAAGTTTGTTTTTGTGCTTTTAAATTACTTTTTTACTTAACTAGGGAAAAGCTAAAGTATTTTCATTGTGTTAAGCAATTATAAACATCGTGAGGAAACCGGCAGTTCATGTTCTCTGTCGGTGTGTGAAGTCTGCCAACCCCCACTGGGCCAGTGTGGTCCACTATGGCCTAATACCGCCTCATCATAAGGAGACCCGACTCAGCAGTGGTTCATTAAAGGGTGACGATGATATATGCTCATTTCTTCACGATCAAAACATTTCTTAGTTTCGACACATTACCTTGGATATTATGGTGTTTTCTAAAGAACATAATGTCATGAACTAAAAAAAAATAAAAAGCCGAGTTAGGTATCGAATGAAACACTTTATTAGCATATTCCAAATAAATAATTATTGCAAGCTTCAGTCCGCTGCTTTTTGAAGAAGGTTATATTATTTATCCACACACACAACACACAAACTGTATTTAACCCAAAAAACGCACTAATAAAATTTTTTAACCTAAAGTAATTATCTATCTTTCATCTTTATCTATATTTATGTGGGATTGATTGTTTCAGAACGAATCGCATGAATGAAAGCGGATATAATGTTACTATGAGCGAAAAGGGTAATATAAGATAGAGATGGACGATTGAAGCTGAGTGATTGGTAGATATGAGAGTTGGTTAGTAAGGACTGCTATAAGAGGAATGAGGGATTGGATTAAACTTGAAAATTATTAAGGTCGATTTATTAGCACAATTATATTATCAATGTATTTTTCTATGAATACTTTAGAGAATTGTCGAACATTTTATGAAATACATAAATTGCGTCGTTAAAGGTTTGAAACTTGAAGTGACTATAAATCACCAATTTACCTTGAATGACAGAGTTAGGAGTATCATTAACAGTTAGTCGGACGATCAAAGCAGTTCACTCCTGTGACAAGATGTCGATGTGATAAAACAGTGCGGCTCAAAATAGCTTGCTCTTTACTCTCAGTTAAATGTCACTTTGGTAGAAACCAGATTTTGCAAGAGTTTATTGCTTTAGGATCATTCCGTTGTCTTTATGTCTGTTAAAACGCTTCATCACAGATTTTAGTTCGAAATAAATGTCAAATCTGATTGTAATCGGGTAAAAACTTCAATCTTCTAAGTCATCAAAACCTATAGATTAATTGGACCTAAAATTATTAAATTTAGTCTATAAACATGGTCTGCAAGGACAAGTAAAGTTATATATATGAAATTTGGAAATTTATACTGTACGAAAAATAATGGATATTTGTCAGTGTCTGTTTATTCATCAAGACTTTTTCTTAGGAAATGCGTTTAGGTATCGATTTGATTTAAAAAAAATAAAACTTCTAATGAATCCACTACTAATACAGCTGTTTTTGAATTTTTGATCCAAACAAGGGAATCAAAATCTATACGATACTTTCTGTGAACTTAGAATGTTGAAAATTGTCTAGGAGCAAGACCTTAACACAAGTAAAAAAGAAAAATCTGAAAACTCTGTAGCTATATTATAACTAAAAAAAATAATTTGTTCCTCCGTATTTTATACATCTCATTACTCAAATTTATAATATTTATTACACTTCACAAAATGTTTCATATTAACAAAATTTATCTTTTAAATTACACATTTTTAATACTGTTTTTCAGAATCTCCTTTAATATTGTGTATAATTTATTACATTTCATATCATATTATTTATAATTTCATCTCGCTGTTTCTTAAAATAAATGGAAGTTACGTTTTACAACTGTAGAGTCGTTAATCATTTTTTAATTCTCCAAAATATATTGAAAACTTTTTGATGAAAAATGCGTATTCTGTTGTCATATTTTTTAAAGTAGCTGGTAATTAAAATTCGGCGAATTGATTAAATCAATAAATAAATACCAAGAGTGCTTGCGTTACAGAAGTTGTTTTAAAGACCTAAATAGACTGTGACCTTTTCTGCCTTAACAGCAATCTAATAAGGATACTTGACTCAATAATAACACTTTGACAATTAAATTTTAAAATTTAGTATTAGAGTCTGACATCAGACAAACAAATTTAACAAAACTTGTTATATTAAAATAAGTTTTTATTTTTTCAAGATAACATTGTCTTGCCATATAAATTTAAAAAATATGGGGTGGGCCACCCTTATCACTTAGGGGTATAAAAAAATGATTTTGACCGATTCTCATACCTACCCGATATGCACACAAAATTACATAAAAATCGGTCGAGCCGTTTCGGAGGAGCTTGGTAACGAACACCGCGACACGAGAATTTTATATATAAGATATATAATTTTCAGAAATTTATAATAACCAAGGTTAAACCGCTTTGCTCTATTGACTGAATCATTTATCTTTTAAAACCTTCACACGTAATTTACCTTCAAACACGATATTTTAGTTTGCAGTTATTGAAAAATATAAATTAACTAGATACTCGCCCCGACTTCACAAGAAAGAAAATAAAAAAAGAAGTAAGAAAAAAATGTTATTAATTTTTGAAATCTTAATAAAGCGTCATCTATTGGATGTTTACCCGTCCCATATAAAAAAAAACATGGTGAAGTATTGTGTCAATAAAATAATTTATAGCACCATCTTTCTTTTAATAATACATAAGGTGCAAACGAGCAGATGGTCCACCTGATGGTAAGTGGCAACCATCGCCCATGGACATCGGCAAAATAAGAAACACTCTCTCGTTTTGTCGATGCGTTGCATCCCCGAAGATAGAGTGGGAAGGGGGAATGAAGAAGAAAAATGATGCAGATTCAGCGGACGCTAGGCAAGAGTCCAGAGTCCACTAGACCCACAGCATTAATGGGATGGGAGAGGGAGGGGGTAAGTCTGGCCCACATGCGACTCAATCGGAGTCGGGGAACAGATCCCCTACCACCAAGCGGGTGCTAACCCAGCACCCCCTTCGGCTCTTACGAGATGCTCTCCCAGCGGCGGAGGGGAACAGTATTATAACCCGTCCCCTCACGGGTAAAAAACTTCTGTTTAAAATCTGTTAAAAACTTATTTTAGTTACAGTTACAACAACTTTTTGTCTAGGTAATATAGGTATATTTTTAAGGCAGGCAAAAGAGCTGACAGCCCATCTGATGGTGGACTAAGTGGCCACCGTCGACCATAGATATCGGCAAAACATGAGACTGAATCTTGTCTTACCGATGTCGCCCTTTCCGAATACAGCGTGAAGAAAGAGAATGAAGAGAAGAATGCTATGGTATTAGTGGACCATGACAGTGTTCTCGGAGTTCATTAGAACTGTAGCATTACTGAGACGAGGGGGGAAGGGTTGGGGGTACGTCTGAGCCACATGCAGGTGGTGGTCGTCACTTTTTTTTACACTAAAAAATTGTCTTGTTATTTTTGTCATATTTTTTCAGTGAAACGAGGGCTTGTAAAAACAGTAAATTTAGTTGTAATACAAAATATATTCTTTTGATTTCAGAAAAACTGAGTTTAATTGAGCGCTGACACGACGATGTCTGTCTGTGTAATTTATTACTTTTATTATATAGTTGATGTAAAAATAAATATATATATGAGACTGCGCGGCGTCCGAGTGGCCTTAGTTTAATATAGTTGAGTCGTGACGCAAATCGAAGCCAGATTATAAATACGAGCATTGGGGTCGGTTCCTGAGAATCAGGAATTAGTTCTGTTTCAGAGAATCGTATTTTGATGATTTTTGTGTATTGAAGTAAATACATATTTAGGGACCTACATCATTTGATGAGTACTTAAGAAAAGAGACCTGTTAATGTACAGCATAACGGAGAATTATCATCATCATCGTCAAGTCATCTACAATTTATCTAATGATAAAATGACTCACGTGATCTTCAAAACGAGTTAATTACACTCCAATATGATACTTCCAAGTCCTACTTTACTTTACTAACTGATCTTTCTCCTTCCAAGTGTTATCTTTCTAATAATAAGAAATTCAATAACTCAATATATTGATTAAATTTAAAGCGATAAAATATCAATTTCACGTTATATACAAGCTGGAAAAAATCTATGAGCCCTGGAGGGGAAGTACCTTAAATCCTTTAGTTAGCTCATTTCACTGAAAGGAAACATTTCTATATTTTTAAAAAGAAACAAAACTACATTCCAAGATTTCCCAAATTCGCTTGTCTTACCCGGGGGAATCGCATCAACTAAAAATTAAAAAATAAACTGTACGAATCGATAGGATTATTGCTCAGGATCAAATTTGTCTAATAAATATATGGGTCTTTGAAATAAAAAAAGCGAAAATTAATATTAATTTTTATATACAGTAACAATTTATATAAGGATATACTTACGTATAAGTTTTAATTAAAAAAGAAAATTTTATGGCGATAAAAACGGGCTTAAAAAATTGTATTCTGAAATATAACAAACTTTTTTAAGATTGTTATTTTCCTTTTCCTTTGTATTCTATATAAAACATACCTTTTTGTATGCTTATCGTCTTGTACCTGGGCCCAGAAAGAAAAATATTTTCCTCGTATATTTTTCCTCTACAAAAAAACCGTTAGCAAAGCGAAAGCGGGTCATTAATTATATACAATTTTCCTTGTAAATAAATGTAAAATTAGATTCTATCGTATAAATAATGAGTGTTTATCGACAATCGCATAAATTCTGTAAAGCAGGTCATTTCAGAATGAGAATACGTAATCGATGCAACCCAAATAATCATTTGGGCGTCGATTCGGCGAAACGATGAAAACAACGAGGACGTATCTAATACTCTTGTTTATTATAAAAAATAGCATAGCGTAAAAATAGCATTGTATTAAATAGATAGTTTATATTAAAATAAAACAGACTTAAAACGAAATATGTTTGAGTTATAAAAAAAAATTACTAATATTATAAATGTGAAAATTTGAATGTCTGTTACTCAATCATGCAAAACAGCTGAACGAATTTAATTAAAATTTGGCATATAGGCACTTTATTAGATATTAATCCATTCATACCAATAACACCCTTGTTAAGCCGGGATGAGTCGACTAGTACTTAATGAATTCGGGCAAGTGTGAGACAGACTCGTGCACCGAAGGTTCCGTAAAAACTATATTGAGCGACAAACTTAACTTTGCAGTTGCAAATCAATTGTCCCCATACATCGACATAGCTCACGGTCAGTTTACCAATTACAAAAAAATGGCTGCATGATTTCGTTGACTTCAAAATTTGATTTATTTTGCTCCAAGAGTCTGCAGATCAATATTTTTGATATGAATTTATATTTTATTTTATGGTAGATAAGGTGCAAACGAGCAAATGGTCCACCTGATGATAAGTAGTCACCATTGCCCATAGAGATACCCTCTTGTTTTGTCGATGCCTGCAATCTGCATTCTCGAAAATAGAGTGGGGAGGGGGAGTGAAGAAAAAATGATGCTGTAAGCCTGGCCCCTACTTCTCCCACGTTCTGGTTTATGTGCCCACTAATTGTAGATAAATTTTGACATACAAACGTAATGATAGTTAATCGTAATGACATTAGCGTTATTATTTTCGGAAAAAATATTTATTTAAGTATTATGTAGGTATTAAATAATTATAGAATTTACTAGTTATATAAAAACAAATCCAGTAGTTAAGACATCGGTGTCTTACTCGAAAGGTCCGGGTTTGATCCTAAGCACACACCGCTGACTTAGAAACTGAGTTTCTCGATCGTAAGGAAACCTGCACTCCTGAGAGTTCCCTAAAAGGTTCTCAAAAGTGTGTGAAGTCTGCCAACCCGTTCTGGGCCGGCGGCGTGATGGCCTTTGTCCTAAACTCCTCTTTCTGAGGAGTAGACCCGGCTTAGCAGTGGGCCATTAGTGGGTTGTGAAGATGATAAAAACAAATCTGCCAAGTTCACGATCTCATACATTTTTATTCATAACTTTCAAATTTAATGTAATATATGGTTTTTGTGCTTTAGCGACGGACCTCTAAAATGTTATTTAAAATAATCATCTATATTTATGTTTGTCATTGCGTTCAAGGTGCAAAATTAACGTGAAAAATATAAGCGTGAATATTTTCAGGTTTCATCACAACGTTGACACCGTTACTCCATGTTTACATAATAACGGTTTTGCTCATGAAAAATGTATACAAGGTAACAGAATAATGTAATTTACTTTTCAGAGGAAAAATTTATTATGCTAGCAACACTGACGATGTTTTTTTTTGAATGAATAATGTTTAATTTTCGTGAAGTACATATAAGTACCATAGAAAACAAGGTCGAACAAGAGTTATAAACCAGTTCCTAAGTCTCAAGCCCTAGACGTTGCTCAGTTTCGTCTAATATATCTTTGATATTATTAATCGTTGGTTAAATATTTGGCAATGAGATTGAGCACTGAAGACCTGGGTGAAAGAAAATCTAGGAATTAGGAATCACGAAATCCGCTCTTTTTGATTTTAAGTTTTTTCGATTTCCTATAGATTTATCTTGGGGCGTCTGCAAAATTTTAAGCGTAAAAATATTTACACAAAAACTGTGTATGGATAACATAAAAATTTAATGTTACCAGCATCCCTAATATTTTACATAAAATGTGCATTTTAAACTCATTTCTTATGTACAGCGTTGAACGAAATATTCCAGCAAATTATTTCCGTCAGTCTTTGATATTTTAGTGGAAAATATTTAATAAGCTTCATTAGTTATGAAAAGGTTATTTTTAAGCATTAAAGTATATGTCTTCAGTAAATGTGCCCTAAAATCGAAATTATATCATTCTTAAAAGCTTCGATTACTAATAAGAACCAGATACATACTAGTCTTATACTAATATACATATAAAGCTGAAGAGTGTTTGTTTGCTTGAACGCGCTAATCTCAGGAACTACTGGTCTGATTTGAAAAATTGTTTCAGTGTTAGATAGCCTATTTATCGAGGAAGGTTTTATAGCTATATATCATCACGCTACGACCAATAGGAGCGGAGCTACACGCGGACGAAGTCGCGCAGGTCGACTAGTAATTAATAAGATGAGGCGATTTAAGTACCATAAAATAGACATTTGCAAGAATATGTAATTTTTTTTTGAAACACAATTCAATTTAAAAAAAAAATTCCACTAATATTGTCTCGTGATGTGGATAATGTAATGTTGCCACTTTTTTCGCTCTTGGAAATGTTAGACTATTTTCGAGTGAAATGATTAATGTCGTGTTGCCATACATTTGGTGCCTATTTAATTGTATATCGTCATTATTTTGTAGTGATCTGATTTCTTACTCTCCTTTTCTCATTCATTATCTCCCTCCGTGCTTAAAAGTAAATACACTAAAAACAGATAGATTAATTTTATTAAAATCTCAAGTGTCCATTTATCAAATACAAGTAGTTATCAGCACGAGATGAACAGCTTTCATTCGTGACGCATGTTTTTGCAACATATCGTCCAGACTTAGTAATTACTTTGACCCCAATTCTGTTTACTAGAATTTTTGGTTAGCATGCGATGAGCGATCGATACTGTTATTCTATAGACCGAGAACCCTGGAGAGCTAGATTTACATTAAGTTAAAATCAGAAAAAAAAAATTTAATATTTATAACTACTCATATCAATCCTACCAACATCAAATAACAGGATGCTACTTAAATTGTAAGTGTTGCCAACATCATAATTAACAGTATAATATATGAATTACTAGCTGACCCGGCAAACGTTGTTTTGCCAAATAAATTCGGGGTGGGTCACCTTTATCATTTAGGGAGATGAAAAATAGATAGTAGCCGATTCTCAGACCTACTGAATATGGATATAAAATTTCATAAAAATCAGTTCAACCATTTTGGAGGAGTATGGTAAGTAACATTGTGACACGAAAAATTTATATATAAGATACTACCCTGTAGTATAGAGCGAAAAAGTTGACATGGTTCACTTCTCAAAATACACGTCACCCGCCCCGAAGTACTACACTACTTAAGCTTTGTTGGCCTCGTAGTAAAACTGCTGCCTTTCGTGGAAGTTACCGCTATCTCGCAAGTAAGTGTTGAAACAATTTACCTCCACCAATAAGGAGCCTAAACTCCATTAAAAGTTTCAAATGTAACTTAAAACAACATTTACTAAACATTCAAAAGAGTATATAGGGATAGATAGCAATATAGATAAATAAGATTTTCTTATCTTTAACTTATATTATTTCTATTTATACACATACAAACATAGGTATAATATCACTAATACACACATACGCATATTAAAATTTAAATATATGTATTTAATATGTAATATTTTACACTTAATTTTATTATCAATTATAATTTAGTACAAATAGTATATCGTATCTAATCTATTTCCTATTTTAATCCGTTGCTACGTCCGTCGTGACATGCCCACACCACACAAAAAAAAAATAAAAAAAAAAATAAATAAATTTTACTTTTTTTATCATTATTATTATGTGTGTATGTCGTACTTTTTTCGTCAAATAAACTTTTTTTTTTTTTTTAATTATAATAAAAAACATTTTTAAGAGAATCCAATTGATATCAAATTCAAAACACAAAGCTGGTAATTTTATTAAAAAAATGAATTATTCATTTTGAAAATTAAATTGTTGTGTTGCAGATTAGGTTGTAGAACTGAAAAACATTACGTGGACGCTCTATAAATATAAAAAAAAAAACTTTTATAAAATGCAATCTAGACGGAAAGAGAGATATAGACTTTAACTCGGGAGCAAGTTTAAAGAGTTTTTTAATCTCTCAAAATAACAAATAACCAACACAAAACATATATCAAAGATACCGTAAAACTACAGTAAATATTAATCACACTACTCTACCGTTTACTGTGTGAAATCGCATATTGAAATGCCGCAAATCTATAGGGTCAAAGGGTTATAAATTACGAGACAGTGTTTTTAAATAACACAAAAAGAAAATATCGCGAATACATCGCTATTATCGTCGTAGGGATATATTTTTCATATGTTTAAATAATAAGACAATGTTCAGACATTGTCTTATTATTTATCCTTATCTACTTTTTATCCCGGAAAAAATCGTAGTTCCTGTGGGATAAAAAATTTAATATTTTTATTAAATCTAAGTTTATGTAAATTCGCACGTGTGAATCCGGGGTGGGTCGACCAGTAGGATATAAAAAAAAACATAGTGAATAGTCAATGACAGCAAAATTTAGGTAGATATAAACTGTCCAAGGCTCTCGAACTTTATATACGGCTCTCAAATAACACAATATTTCACAATTTAAAATGTAAATAAACTGCTGAAGTTAACAATATATATGTCGGGGTATAGTTGGGGTAGGATAATGGTAAAGGCCGTATCGAGCTATAATTAGAGTAGGATAATGATAAAGAAAATTAATTGTCATTTCCGTCGCGATTTTTATATTCAAAAATCTTTGAATATATTTAATTCGTACGTAGGACGAACTCGAATTAAAAAAAATATTCTTTGTGTTAAGCTAATAGATAATTTATAATAATTATAAAAAAATATATTCACATCAGTTCTACCTTGTGAGGATGAAAAATTGAATGTAGAAATGAGATGTATGGATGTGTATGACGTGGATGGATGTATCGATGGAATGGAAGGAGCCCTTCTCCTCCTTTGAATTTGGATATTTAATAACGATACAAGGGGGGCGTGATATTGAATGGACTATTGGGTAAACGCAACGTAGATACTGCTACTGAACCAATAAATAACTAAACATTATGATCTCTTACAATAGCGACAGGAACCGAAGCAGTGCATTGGACTTGTGACCAAGGTAGCCTACACCTTGGTCTTTCTTGGTCTCCGCTGCCCAGGTTCTCTGTTTAAACTTAAGGTTAGGTTAACTTACGCGTCGACATATACGTGTATATGAATGTGTTATTGTTGGATACATGTCGATGTATGGATATTTGTATGACCGGTATTAATTTAGATATTCAAGCACTAATGGGGGTTAAACAATATTTTTCAATTAACCTCATCTGATACATAAAATTAAAATTATAAATATACAATTTCTCCGTTCTCGTAAAAATATAAAAGCACTTTTCAACTACATTTGACCCACAATCTCGAGCTCACCGCAATCTCCGCTCTTGAAACTGGAAAATTTTACATTCAAAGTTTTCCCCGCTGTAAAAAATGGATGAATATGCATAAACTCATTTTAAACGTGAAGTCGGAGCGAGTTTATACCTTTATACATATAACTACTTTGTAACTATGCAGAATTTTATGTATGTCTTAATTTTAATGTAATAGAACTGATTTATATCTTAATTAATATGAAATAATAAGAAACGCTCATTTTAATAAGGGACCATTAATTTATTACGTAAGCCTATTTTCGGTAGTTTTTGACCCCCTCCCCCACTATTATAAGAAAAAATAAGAATAGGCCGACCCCCTCCCACGCTGTTTAATATTTATTATTTAGAAATATTTATTTGTACTTACAAAGGTACTAATAATTTGTATTTTTTGGTTGGGGTTATAAGATTTTCATTCCAGGGGCTCAAAACCCACTAGATCCGAGAGAACCTCGGCATCGTCTAATTTTAACTTTTCGCATTTTTGTGTTCTTACTTAAGAACTATCGATATTCCCTCCCACCCACTTGAAAGAAAAATTTAGACATGGTCGACCCCCCTCCCCCTGAATCGCCTTACATAATAAATGAATGGCCTCTAAGTAGTGTTAAGAACTCATTCCGAGTCAATCTTTTTTATATTTTATGTTTGTTTCTTAAGTTTAAATTCAAGGACATTTTGTTTGATTGAAGTAAAAATATGTTATTAAACTAATATCGTATAATATATAGAAAATAAAATGGATAGAGGATCATTTGCAATCAAAACATTAATTACGTATTTAAACAGCAATCTGATTTTCAAAACGTTTTGTATCCAAATACTAAACAATAGTTATTTGTTCAACTAGAGAGGAAAGTTGGTTTTCCAAGCGAGTGCTAATTTTGAATCCCGAGTAAGCGAAGGATTCTAATAATTGAATCACGAGCGTCAGCGAGTGATTCTACATTAGAATCCTGAGCGTCGCGAGGGATTCCAAGGTACGAGATGGAAATAACTTTTCTCTCGCGTGACACATACAACTTTTCACCTTAGCAGCGAGAACATTATTAGAGATAAAAAGATACAATATGAATAAAAATGAAACCACATATATTTGCAAACAATAAGTATCTACTAAAATTTAAAATTGCTTCATTCGTTCGCTTCAGGTGTTAAATTGCTGTTTTCGTCACTAGACTCACTCATATTTTGTGAATTTGTGATATGCAACACTAATTGTAAGTAGTTACCTACCTAAAAACAAAAGAAGAAGAAATAATATTGATTTTTGTTTCCCGCTATTTTTAAAGTTACGTTCTGAAACTGCACCCGTAGTATTCTGTTGTACCAATAAAGATTTTTAAAACTATAAATTATTTGTGCATAACTACTTCGTATTTTTTCTAAAACATTTTCTTTATTTTTTTCTTTTTTCAGTGTATTCATTATATTTTATTATTTAATTAGATATTTAATTACAACGTTACCAAATAATTTTCATTTTAAAGGTTTATTAGTTTCCGAACGTTTTATTGTTTGGGTGTTCTGAAATTTGATAAATCGAACTTCGAATGAAGTGTTTCGTACATAATGATAATTCGCAGCATTCTAAATTCAAATCACTTTCCCTCACTCTCGCAGGGAAAACGCGTTTCCCTCACTCTTATTAAGCAGGGAAGCCAGTATGTTTGAGCTGCTAAGGTGAAAATGAATTTTTCATCCCATACTTGATAGATCGAGAAGGTACTTCAACAAAATCCCAATTTAAACAATTTATAAGTAACGAGCTTTATATACTCTGATTTCAAATCTCACGTGAAATCTTAATACAAAGGAGTGAGTCTTCTTAATCTCACGACATCTCACCAGGAGGAGGAGGGAGTTTCTGAAAATCAATAAACGTAATACATAGAGCATATTATTTCATGTCTACCAGTAGCTTGACGTTTTACAATATTTCAGCAATTATCATCACCCAAGTTACAAGTTAACCTAACCTAAACCTTCTGCATTAATCACTCTATATATTGGTGAAAACCGCATAAAAATCCGTTCAGTAGTTTTTGAGTTTATCGCGCACAAACAGACACTTCATGAATCGTCACAGGATTAGCAACTACTTTACAATTAAAATTCACAAGAACATAATCGATATTTAACCATGTAATCGATTTGACACAACTCGTATTACATCCACGTGTCGCCGCAATCAGTGCAGGTGACTCATTGTACCGGTTTGAATTTAGAATGCAGGTCGCACGTTCGACTCAGATCTGCTGACTCGATGTTTTGCTAACGATTATTTGTTATTGTGTAATACGTGTTGTTATGCAAACTAAATTATTAAAATTGACATGCGCCCAAATTATCTATAGATAAATGTAACTTATCGAATGTCTGTATATCGAAGATATATAAGAAAACGTAAACAACACAAAAGAAATACTGCATGAAATTAGATGCGTTTTTCACAATTGTACTACTCCAGGTCCATTTTAAAATCTACAATTAAAGTGATACTGTTTTACGAAGTGATAGGACCAAAAAAACCGGTCAAGTGCGAGTCGAACTTGCGCACAAAGCTTCCGTACTAATGTTTAGCAAAAAAAATCACCCTTAAATATTAATTTTATTCTATTTTTAGTACTTATTTGTTGTTATAGAGGCTACAGAAATACATCATTTGAAAATTTTGATGAAATTTGGTACAAAGACACACTAGAGCTTGGGAAATAACATAGGCTACCTTTCATGATAAAAAAGCTTGAAGGTATTGAATTATGGGATGAAATTTTGTATGAGAGTTCGTTATCTGACTAAAACTTTTAAAAGTCAAAAACATGAATTAAAAATTTATTTGGAAAATCTGGTCGATTCTTTTTAATCAAGGAAAAAAGCGATGGAAGTTTTATTAGTAGCCCATAGTAATGCACAGTATTTTTTTCAGATTATTTATTGATATTTAGGCCTAGCACTAAGAAAGCTTAAATAACTATGTATGTAAGTTCAGCTGAACTCCAACAACTTAATTTTAAAGTTAACCCCAACCAATACAGATAAAACTTTACATATACATTTAGATTGAATGACGATGCATTATTAACAAGTTGATAGCATACTAAATCCAATATGGCAGACGACACAAGATGGTAAACAAGTTATTTTAGCCACTAGATCAAAAATAGAATTTCCGTTTCCGATATTATTTCTTTATCGAAATTGCATCGTGGTACAGCTTGATTGTTTTGTAACTGTTATCGTTTCGTTATTGAATCCTACACGTGGCTGACTCATAAAATACGAGTATGGCCTTCGTTACTTACATTGCTATTCGTTACTATGTACCAACATACAAATTATATGTATACAACATAAACAATCCTTCTAATAGTATGGGAGCCCAAGAGGATTTTGGATTTACTCGAGCGCGTCTGATTAGGGTAAGGTGGGTTAATTGCATGATAGAATGCGTGTATTTTGAAAATCTGACAATTTGGGCGTCGCGGACCGCGGACGAGCTCGCACCATCACCACACCGCTTTCCGACGTCATAACATCATCACAGATAATTACATAACAACGCATTCATCTCATTTTATGTATGTATGTATCACTTAATATCCCCTCTGAATATCTGACGGCGCTTGAATACATTTTTTTTCTACCCTTCTAGATGGCCACCCCCACAACTCAAGTCGATAGAAGAACATATCGTCACATCAGTGACTAGTCGGACCATCTTAACTTCATCAATATCTGACTTCTGGCTTATTATCTTCATGTAATTTTTTAATTTTACAATTTTTGAAAAGCTATAGATGTTTTTCGGAACATTAAAATGGGAAACGTTAAATAACCTTTTATTCTCACTATCATCTAATCTACAAAATGTTATATGTCCCTAAGACGCTCGAGTAAATCCCCATTTAGCATCACGGCCTCCCCTACTATAAGTATTAAATCAGACTGTAAAAGCGAGAGTATTTTAATCATGATATATGATAAAACATTTTATTAAATTTGAATAACTTCTGCTGCTCCGATGTTTTTCGTCCGATACAGTTAAATGATCCAGACATGAAACAGGGCCGATTTTCATTAAAAAAAATTGACCAATTTCACTCATAACATTATAATCAAGCTTGTAACTTATCGGAAATCCGGATTACAAGTCCTACGAACAAATTACGAAAGAGCGCGTCTTCTAGATTTTAGTATACACTAACCGACCCGTACGACTTTGTTCGCGTGTTGCTCCGCTTCTATGGGTCGTAGCGAGATATTCAATAGCCTAAGTTACTCCTTGTTACATCAGCTATCTGCGAGTGAAAGTCCCGTCAAAATCGGTCCAGCCATTTCAGAGTTTAGCCGGAACAAACAGACAGACAGAAATTGTAAAAAAAAGTTGTTGGTATATGTGCGAGTATACATCCACATGCACTTAGTAAAAAGCGGTTAATGTCATATTACAAACAGACACTACAATTTTAGTTATTTGTATGGATAAAAGAGAGCGAGAGTTGGCCCTTGGATGTCTTTCCTTTTCTATTAAAACAGCAACATTAACATATTAGTATGTAACTATAGTATAGTTGTTTGTTTTTTTTGCAGTTATGTTATGTGTTTTCTATTAAGGAAAACTGTATCATAGTCGAAAAAAAAGAAAGATATAATACGATCATAATATACACTGAAAACGGGTCAAAAGTCAGCTAATTAGTCAACTGCTGAGTATACTTGAGAACTTGCGAAATTATACAATTTGTAAAATTCCGTTGCTAATTAACACTTAAGAAGAATAAATAGTTCATTAAACTTACCTCAAATTAATTTTTATTACATTTTTGAGTCTTTATACTTAGTTTTATAAATATAATTATTAATGTCTGGTTTAAAAGGCCATAATATGTTATTGAACTCAATAATATCATAGAATGAGAGAGGAATGATACCTATTACTGTAAAGCAATACGTATACACATGCAATTAACAGAGCCAGGATTAGGCGCAGGCTTAAAGAGCTCTTTTATAATATATTAACTCTCACCTACACTACTCGACCTCGCCAACTACAATAGATAATAAAGTAAACTAAACAGGACCTCAAAAAGAATGACCTTAACGACGACACTATAACACTAACTTCCATGTACACTACGCGACAACACCAGAGAGACTGATCTATCGCACTAAATGTTATATTGTCTACAAGTCGGTATACTTGACATAATATAAACAGATCTACCCGCTAATACTACTTTATAAACAGTGTTGCTAAGAATAAATACCGCAGTTAATTTACAGCTGGTAATCCCCCTATTCGGTTGAAAGTTAAAACCCTGTTTTTTGAAATTTTTTATGGGAGTTTTTATTTTTTTTTTAAGTAACTAGGTCGGCAAACAAGCGTACGGCTCACCTGATGGTAAGCGATTACCGTAGCTCTGCAACACCAGAAGCATCGCAAGCGCGTTGCCGATCCTATCCCCAATTCCCCCCAGGAGCTCTGGTCACCTTACTCACCAACAGGAACACAACACTGCTTTAGAGTAGTGTTATTTACCTGTGACCTTCTGTAAGGTCGAGGTACTACTACCCCAGTCGGGCTGCTCCATATTTGAGCAGGAAGTTTCCTGCTGTGCCCTACCTCAGTTAGCATTTTATGACTGTACTTCACCGATTTTGATAAAAAACTAGCATTACAGGGTTTTTACCTAGTTACCTACCAGTGAATTAGAATTTAAATTTTTCGAAAATTTCAATTATTAAAATTTTTATATTACAAAAATTAATAAAGAAAAGTTTTACATTGTATCCGAAAATTAATAAAAATTAGAAATATTCGAAGCGAATATTCGATAAATTAGAATTATTCGTTATTCGATTCTATAATTGTCATCTATCTATATCTCTAAGCGAAGCGTGGGCAGTATTATATAAATAGCAACAATAACCACAAAAACAGAAGGTCAACGAAATACAATACCTAATGTAATTGTAATTCGTGGGAATAATAATGTTGCTATGTACATTATCGGACTCAGCTTTATTTGATAGCCGGCGCCGACGCAGTGGAAAATAACCGGTTATATAAAAATATACGCAATTATTGTTAATAAGGTCATTGTTAATATAAAATACATGAGTAATGCCCTCATTTTCATGCGGTATTCAAATTATTATTGTATAAAATACTAGCTACTTTTTCATTGAAGGCTCCTAGGTGTACTGTCACTAAACCTTAACTATTCATTTAAACCTTCCTCATTAATAATTCTGTCTATTGATGAAAACCGCATGAAAATCTATTCAGTATTTTCTGAGTATATCGCAAAAAGGCAGCCTTGGACTCTGTTTTATTATATGTAGTGATTATCGACTTTGTTCACGTTTACCTCCGCTCGTATTCGTCTTAGCGTGATGATATATAGCGTATAGCTTTCTTCGATAAATGGACTATCTAACACTGAAAGAATTTTTCATATCGGACCAGTACTTCCTGAGATTGGCTCGTTCAAGCAAACAAACAGACTCTTCAGCTTTATACATTAACTAGTCAACCCGCGAGACTTCGTCCGCGTATAGCTCCGCTCCTATTGGACTTAGCGTAATGATATATAGCCTATAGCCTTTCTCGATAAATGGACTATCTAACACTGAAAGAATTTTTCAAATTGGACGAGTAGTTCATGAGATTGGCTCGTTCAAGCAAACAAATAAACTCTTCAGCTTTATATATTAGTATAAGTATAAGATTTTTATTTGAGTAATTTTAATGTCCTAAATATAAAAGTTGTTTTTATGTTTGTCATCCTCCTCAACAGTAATGACGTTGACGATAGGTAAAGCTGTTATAAAACTTTTGTTTATCAATGCTATTGTTTTTCTCGATATCAAATTATTTGCTTATCCGTATGATCTTTATTTTAAGATACAAATTTAAAAATATTGTAAGACTTATGAGTCATGTTCAGAGACTTTTAGGATAATCTTATAGGATAACTTAGTCATCCGTCTGTTTATCTATCAAGATCCTTTTTCAGGCGAATCTCAAGTCTACATGTCATAGAATGAAAGAACAAAGATACTCATTAATGTACAGCAATACGTATACACATGAAATTTATACAGAGCCAAGCTGTGCCAGGGGCTTGAGACCCCAGAGCAGGTTTAAAGAGTTCTCATAATATAATATCTCTCAACTCACAAAATCGACATCGCCAACTATAATAGATAATAAAGTAAACTTACATACATACTAACTTCCATGTACACTACACGAAACACCAGAGTGATTAACTCTAATCTATCGCACTTAAGTTTATATATTGTCTACACATGGGTTTACCTAGAATATTAATTTATATACATTGTTGCTAACATACAGTTCCTTAATATTTGTGAAAACATGAAACTTTTTAATCATTCCTGAAATTTTGATACTCGTCAAGGGATCTAACCTACAGGATTTTTCCGTTGAACTTTATGAAAATCAATGTCTTAAATATGTCAATGGAAACTATACGTAAACTATACGTAAAGTCCGTTACCAAATCCCTTAATATTTCCTAAAAAGTAGACTTTGTCATTCATTTTCCAATTCTAATTTTTCATATTGTTAAAGCTGACGAGCTTGTTTGTTTATTTGCTTGAACGCGCTAATCTCCGATTTGAAAAATTCTTTCAGTGTTAGATAGCCCATTTATCGAGGGAGGCTATAGGCTATATAACATCACGCTACGACCAATTGGAGCTGATGATCTCGGGCTCGAACTCGCTAGAGTCGGCTAGTCAACTTAATCAAATGTAAAATACATCTCATCTCTATACAAAGTACAGTTACAGAAAACCACATTATACTGTTTGTTGTTCTCAGCTTTGACCTAATAAGCTGTTGACATGACAGTTACTTTCAGGAATCACGTGGCTTCATCACATGCCGTTACTTTTTTTTAATTTGGCACACAGCCGACAATAGCCAATAATCGGTAAAATCTCCTTATAATAAAGCCCAAAATCCCCTAACAACATTCTACTAACTACAGACTATAAATATCAACCTTATTCCCTAACAACTAAAATCGATTTTTCAGTAATCGATTTTATGTATATTTTTAGTCTGTCACGAGGATGTAAACAACGAAAATGAAGTTTAAAAATATCCTTACGCCTCACCTGAAGTAGACGAGGTCTGAATATTAATTGTGTTGTCGCGTTCATATTTAAGCGGAAAATCCGTTTAACTTGCAAATTACTTGTTAGTTCCTATGAATAGTTTGTATACATTGTTTTTTATTTGTTATCTGTTCTATTTTTAAATTGAGTGACTTTTAAATATTAAAAAGACTAAGTTAAAATAAAACAAAATTAAATAACAATGTATTTCATGAAATTTTAATATATTTAGATGTTGAAAAATTAAAAAATGATTTTTTTTTTTAATGTTAGCAACACCGTTTATAAATAAGTATTCGCGCGTAGTTCATTTTATCTTATTTCAAGTACATAAATAACTTTCGTTCCGATAGGATTTAATTAATCTGTCAAGTGATATCGCGCAGTACATGTTAAAGTAGTGAGACAAATAGTGTTGTGTTGTTTAGTGGCGTGGTGCACTCAGCACATGAGTAATCTACTGTATTACTTTAATCGAGCGGTAAATGTGACACTATATACATATCTATACTGCGCAGTATAACTCCCATATTTCCAAATATATTTATCTCTTTTTCTCTTCTCTTTTCAGCCCATCGCCACTCAATGCTGAGTGTAGTCCTCTTTCATTGCACTCTATTTCATGTGGTCTTGAGCCTTCGGTCAGTCCTTCCCTGTTATCTTAACCATTTCTCGGTCTCCACTCTAGCACCTCCTTGCCCCATCTGGTGTGCGACATATCCGCCCATTTCCACTTCCTAACTTCTTCTCCGGATCTCTACGTTTCTTATTATGTCTCGGAGAGAAATACCTAACATTACCAAATTTTTTTTTTATACATTTTATTGGAAGGTAACTATTGTACTCTCCTGAATTATTTTTTTTTCATTTATTTCAAAATCATTATACCTTTTGGATGAGCTGTTGGTAAAGTTTGTGCTAAACTAATAATATCAAGAGGATGAATTGCTTGTTTATATTGGTCTCGGTCACTGATCCTATTTGATATACGTTTCACATTCACACCGATATTCCCGTTAATCTTATTTTCGAGTAACGGTCAAGAACAGTTCATTTTATATGTAACTAGGGGCCCGTCCCGGCTTCGCACGGGTGGATAATTTTTTTTTAACATTTTGACTCCCGCATTCTGTCGCTCCCTCTATCGCCGCGTTACTCGCTGCGCTGCGAGGCACTGCACACCGCGCCGGCGGCGCGTCTGGGATTATTTTTTATTTATCTTGATATTTTTATTTCGTGTAATATCTTTTGACTGGAATGTCCGATTTCAATAATTCAAAAAGTAATTAACAGGTATTGAAACAGTCTTCATTACGAAATAATTTATTTGGATAAGGATTAATATAAAGTTATAGAAAACATGGTCTGATTTTGATAGGCATTTTTATCAACTTTTAAAATGTAAAAAAGTAGTTATAGTGACTTAACTACAATAGTTGGACATATGGTCTCGCGGAGTTTTTTGTAGATATTGATACGTTCTATAATATTGTAGAACATTTTTTTGTTCTATCATCAATACTTTTCGCAGCGCATGAGATGAAAGATATTTTATGGCAAATTTTTTTGCACCTTGTGTTGGTTTTAGTGAGAATTTCTGGGGATCTCTAATTTTTTCTTGTAATACATAAATATAGCCTATGTTACTCAGGGATAATGTAGCTTTCTAATGGTGAAAGAATTTTTGAAATCGGTCCAGTAGTTTTTATGTTTATTCGTTACATACAAAAATACAAATCTTTCCTCTTTATAATATTAGTATAGATATAGATATATAATGTTTTCAATAAAAAAAAACAACTAAAAACAATAACACCATGGACTTTAGAAGTGTTAACAAGCTTAGTAATGCCTAAGCTTCACTGATTAACGTAATTGTAAATTACAAGAGGCGTGCCCTCGCTTCGCTTCGAGAATTTAAAACCCCACTCGATAGTAGTTTTTAATCATTAGCCATTTAATGTCTACACCTTAATATTTACCTTGCGAATAAAAACTAAGCCTAAAATTCTTTCACCGATAGAAAGCTATATCCTTTCCAGGTAACATAGACTATGTGGTGTTGCCATAAATATTCTAATTAAAAAGATATGGCCATTTAAGTGCCATAACGTAGCCATTTTGTACAATGAAGGTTTTCTCTGGAACTACTCATCATATTTAAAAAATTCTTTCCCTCAAAGAAGTCTATAGTATTCCCGTCTCTCTTCCTCTTTTACACTTTCATTCTCTTTTTTTATTTTTATCTTAACTCAATTCAAATATTGAAAAGCTACACAATTACAGTGACAATTTATACATCAATTATATTGCTTCAAATACCCGGAGCGAAGTGAGGGCAGGCCTCTAGTAATTAAATATAGCAAAGAAAAGTGTATCTAGTTCTTATTTAGAGACCAAATATTTATATTTTATACTATATATTATATAGTCGGATTACAATTGAGGCCATAAATATTTACTTCCTCGTGATGCATTCATTGTCATTCACGAGATGAATTTTAAATACTATGATAGTTCTAGAAACGTTTAGAGGTCTAGGCTAAATGTAATATTTAAATCTTTACCAATATATGAATACACTATTATGGGTTTGTTTCCGAAAATTATCCGAGCCAGAATTATTTCTAATCATAAAAAGAGATCCAGTTACACATCATTCACCTCTTAGGTGTTTGTGTTTGTTCCTGTTATATAGTTAACCTATAATTAATATCATTATAAATTATAGGTTATGTGTTATTCTGATGTGTAAGCAATATTATTGTAAAGTTTCATCAAAATCCATTCATTAGTTTTTGCGTCATCTAGACATCCATGCATTCTTACAAACTTTCGCGTTTATAATATTAGCAGGATAGCAAAAAAAAATTATAAATGAAATTAAAATATAATTCTTCTATTCTTGCTTATATGTTTATTCTTTTTTTATAATCAAAATTACAATTTAATGCTACTGGAGCCAGTGACAGATTTTGATGACCAAGTCCCTCCAAAGCGAAAATTCGTGAAATGCGTAAGGGGTTAATATTATGATTACTCGTGACCGCCAGCTGCGATTCCGTGGGTGGGGCGAGCAGTCCCAAATATGTAAAAAAAAAATTTTTTTTTTCAGTCATTTCCTCTATTTGAAATTTTTTGACGATCACGAGTAATCATAATATATATTCCTTATATAGTATACGAATTTTCACTCGAAAGGAAATGACTGACTGAATTTGAATCAGGCTCCCGTACCATAACTATATAGCAGTGATTTCTAAAATATTAGTCTATATTCCAAGGGTTTATGAAGAGATACAGGGGTTCTATGGTCCAGAAGTGTACTGGTGATGAGTATAGAATAACCTGAAGCATATTTGTGTATATATTTATATGTAGTACTAGCTGCGCCCCGCGGTTTCCCGCTATATTTTGGATAATTCACACTATATCATTATAAATTATAGCTTAGGTGTTATTCTGATGTGTAAGCTATATTATTGTAATGTTTCATCAAAATCCATTCAGTAGTTTTTACGTGAAAGGGTAAGAAACATCCATACATTCTTATAAACTTTCGCGTTTATAATATTAAGTAGGATGTATATATATGTATGTATATGTAATGGTATGTTTATAGTATGCAGATGTTTATGTATCTATAACTTAGTTATTACTTTAGCTATCTTAAGTATTTATATTTAATAAAACCTTGTTTGCACTGCAATAACTACTACGTTACTCTATCACACACATTCATAGTTGGCTGGAAGAGATCTCTTATAGGGATAAGCCTGCCTTTGCTTATGATTAATTGCAACATTTTCCTCTGTATTTATTTTTGTGCAATAAAGAATATTTGTATGAAGGTGAGGAGAACGAGAAAGGGTCAACCTAAGTGGTCTACAGATACGAGAGTTGGACAATTTTTTCGTGATGTTTGCATGAAGACTCACATCCAACAAGGAGGGGTAAAGGGAATACTAGTAGTATGTGACCCATACTGCTAGTAATCTTTTAAAAAAAAAAAAAAATTGCTGAAGCAAGACTAGAAGTTCTTATTCGTTACAGAATAAATACTTACTGCTCGAAAATAATAAGAAACATTTATTGTGTATTATATTCCAATAATACACAATAAATGTTTCTTATTAATTAGATACTGTGACGTTTAGACTTTCGTGATGTTGTAATACCTGAAAGTTTCACTGTATGTGACCCTAATAGGGATATAAACTATATATCTTCAACTAAGAAGTTTGTCATCCACAAGTGTGAATATACTATTTCCCTTGAATTTCCGATTTGGTGCAGTCGTTCTGCAGTTATTCGCTTACATATATAGAGGCGATCCATTTTTAGAGTTCTATACCCAAAGGGTAAAAACGGTACTCTATTACTAAGACTCTACTCTCCGTCCGTCCGTCTGTCTCTCACCAGTCTGTATCAAATTCAAATTCATTTATTCCCATAAGCACGGTATATTATATAAGATTATAAACTGTATATTGGCTACATGCTTTGCCATTGCAATAGCGTGAAAATATTGTTATAAAAGATTATAACATTATATGATTTAATCAAGTACAAATTAGATTAGAAAAAAATTGAAAAGAAATAATAAAATTAGTCAAAAATGTATTCAAGGAATTCATTAAAGGAATAAAAGCATTCACTTAAGAGCAACTGAAATAAACAAATTTTTAGTTTTTTTGGCGGCATAATTCTTACGGCATCAGGTAGTTTATTGTAAGTCTTGACTGCCATGCAACCTATATTGTTACTAGACATACTATAAACAGAATAAAATAAATATTTAAAGGGGGCTCCCATACAACAAAAGTGATTTTGTAGCCAAATATTGGTACGGACCCCTTCGTGCGCAAATCTGACGCGCATTTGGCCGTTTTTTATTAATATAGAAAATACACTTGATTACTAAAGATGCTCCCAATAATTACACTAATTTTATAGTATTTTCTAGTAATTACGTATAAGTAAATCGTGATTAGTAACTGAGTGTTGCACAAGATAACATTGAAACATCTAGACGTTTCGCAAGGTTAAGTAATATTAGGTAAATACAAAATATGATGACATGCATTAACGGTGCCATTGGCGCGAGAAGCGTGATATAACGATTGTAATACTTTTATTGATGCATAAAAGATACTGCTACTATCGTTACAACTTACTTATATTTTCCTTACAACGAACTTCATTAAATGGTTAATAAATATTTCTCTACGACAGTAGAGTAATTTTTTATAGTGTTGAATTGTCTACAGAAAAATAAACTACGTTTAAAAAAACCAACTTCAAAATAAATAATAAGAAATAATTCCGTTATTTATTATTCTCTCTTTATTAAGACAATAATATATAATAATTGTTATTTTTGAAGTCGGTGCCAGCCAGGTGAACAGACGTGTAGTGAGAGAGAATAATAATAGGTATATCTATTTAACTACTATTTTTAGTATACTAAACTATTGCTAGCACGCTGGCACCGACTGCAAAAATAACAATTGTTATATATTATTGTCTTAATAAAGAGAGAATAATAAATAACGGAATTATTTTTTACTTTTTAGTGCATTTTTAGTTTAAAGTCAGTATTTTTAAACGTAGATTATATTTTTTACTTTTTAGTGTCTGTAATAGGTTGTTCTGTAAATCAGGTCAGGTATTACTTTTTATTGTCATATATTGAATAGTAATTTTATTTTAAGTAGCTTTGGGTAGGCCTACGAAAGGTGCGGCGCGCCTTAAACTATATAGACCCCAAGAAACAGAAACTGAAAGAATGTTCATAAAATGAAAACAACTGGGTCAAACTATGTTAAATTTTTAAGGGACTAAATGGCAACAATTCCGCATCAAACTAAAGAAGAATTAAGCAAATCGGATCATAAATCTCAGCGTAATCAGTATACATACATAAAAAAAATATACCAATTGAATTGAGAACCTCCTCCTCTTTGAAGTCGGTTAAAAAAATTATGGGCTTTTCTGTATGACAACTCATTATTGAGAAATAATAACCCTATTGTTTATATAAAAAATAGATGATAAGGTCAGTAAATTAATTTTTAGAATTAAATTTTAGAATTATAATTTTATTAAAAATATGTATATGAATAAACTATGAACGATTTAGATATGAATCTCTTATAGTTTATTCCTTTTTTAGCGCCATAACGTGAGAAAAGCTGTTGTCATATAGATGGCAGCAATGACTTCTTCCTTTATGACTAGATATAAACCAACTGAAGGTCAAGCGAATATCTTATATACCATCAAAACGTTGGGGTATCATAGTATTCTCAGTAGCAAAAGTTTGACAAAAAATATTTTATTATTTAACAAAAAAACATTGACTAAAATGCAGTTTCTCAGATACTTAAAATAAAACCATTTTAAGAAGATACAAATAGCCTTTAGGAAAGTTGTTTATTTTTGCCTTTGATAATTTATACAAAAAATTATCTGAGTTCATTGCCTCGTAACTAATGCAATGCGCAAAAATTCCAAAGAAATATTCCACAGACTGAGATTTTAATGTAAATATTATTATAATGCACTGTATACCTGCATAACAGGTTTCCTGTAAGGTAGGGCTAATTAAAAAACTAGATATACCTTTGATCACACGGCGCGGATTTGTTTTACATTTAGTACGTACGGAACATGATGTAGACTATATTATATTTCAATCAATCAAATATATTTATTTGAAAAATACATATTACAACGGTTGGATTAATGCTGAAGGTTCCACAAGTTTTTCCAGGATTTGGCATACAAATATTTATTACCGGAAATTCATTTATAAATTATACTAGCGGGCGCCCGCGACTTCGTCCGCGTAGAAGTTCTGATTTTCTATGAGATTATAAAAAGATAATTTTTCCCGCTGCTGTAATAATCTAAATGCCAATTTTCATATTCCCGCTTTTCTAACCTCAAACTTTAAAAGCATAGGACTTTCATATAACCTTCAAACCCCCATTTCACCCCTTAGGAAGGGCACCCCCGTAAAAAAATCTTAGCTGACACCTACCCTCTAAAGAGAACCTACTTTCCAAATTTCAAGTTAAGAGTGACAATAAATTAAACTTTCCCATACAAACTTTCATCCCCTATTTTACCACCCTTAAGGGGGTATTTTGCAAAATAAATTATACAGATTTTTATTATTGTAAGTTATTAATGTAAATACCGATTTTCATAAGTCTTACTTCAAAAACATAGGACTTTCATATAACCTTCCAAACCCCATTTTACCCCCTTAGGGGAGGATTTTCTCAAATCCGTTTCTTAGTGGACACCTACGTCCTAGAAGGAACCTACATTCCAAATTTCAAGTTTGTAGGTTTTATAGTTCCTGAGATTTCGTGATGATCAGTCAGTCAGTCAGTGACTTTTCGCTTTTATATATATAGATTAAACAATGTCATGGATTCATTAAAATAGTCATAATTTAATTAAAAAAGTCATAGTTTAATTATACATACTATGTCATACATTTATTTTAATTAATAATTCCATATAACTGTGGTAAGGAATTTTTTTACCGACTATTCCGACCACTTTCCTCAGAATCCGACCAGCCAAACTATTGCCAGTTACAAATATAAGAACAGTTTACCTGTTTGGCATTGATTTAGCATCCTCTGCTATACAAAATCTTGCCTACAAGAACTAGACATTACACTAGGCGACATTGATAGTGCCAAACTGTACAGATCAGAAAGTTACAATTAAATTGCTTCACCTTATTAATATTTTAAAGATTTAATCAATATTATATTATGGCGGATATCTATTAATAAAACTTATTATTCAACGGTTCTAATACACAACCTATTTAATTCAAGTCTCGTGCGAACGGTCGAAGTCTTTCCTAACTTGGTATGACATCGGACTGACTCATCAGTGCCATTGTGCGGAAACCTCCGGTTTTTCCTCTGCTTTAATATTTATCAAAACGCGGTTTTCCTGTAGTTTTTAGATCATATATCATATACGGGGATTTCTACAACCTCGAATACTATTATAGTAATGTCGTCCTGTTGTCAAAAAATAGCGTTTTTTCCTTACCTCTTCATGATACATTTTGTAACACAAAAATACACGTACAGCAACACGTATAACCCTGCATATTAGACAAAAAGATGAGCTATATCTGGACCTTGTAACCCAGGAGCAAGTTTAAATACATCCTAGACATGATTAAGAAATTCACCATTCACTGTTGGACTTCGCTTATTATCAATAAAATATATTCTCAAATAGAAAATCTTGACCACGACACCAATTACGGTACTTTTACTATTTTAGGCAATGTTTACTCTGTTAAATCCCCCCTTGATGGTAAGGGATCTGTTCCTCGACTGGCTTGCGACCACCAGCATGCGAATCCGTCTGCCAAGTGTCATTGAAGCGTTCCGGACGAGCCACATTTGGGTCAGTCTTACCCCTCCCCCTCAAATCCCATTAATGCTGCGGCTCTGGGTTCTCGTTCAGGGTTCACTGAAAAGAGTATTCTTCTCTTCATCCATTTAATCTTCGAGGTAGCAACGCATCGGCAAATCAAGCGTCACTCGCTTGAATTGTCGATGTCCATTGCATATATGAACAAGTGTTATTTACACATATTGTGCAATTTTTATATACGTTAAATTGATTATATAAATCAATATTAACCTTTTTATAATTAAGTAATAATTACTTTTTAGTTTTAAATAAATACGTAATATTGATTACGTTGTGCATTCAAATTACTTCAAGTTATATTTTATTTAAACCAATTCGCGTTCTAGTTCACTTTTTTGTTCCTCCACTTATTTTGCTTAAATCACAGATTTACAGATATGTATATTATTTAGGCTACTTACATAACTAGTTGAAACGCCAATGTTAATGTTGCTATATATGTATATGACGAACTCAAATACAAACTTTCTTCTCGCTATATTGTTATATTCCTAAAAACATAAATAATCACACGGTTTGACAAGCACTTCACATCTTATTTCAACCATTTTGCAATAAAACACAGTCTGGGGGTCCTTACACAAACTCTAGTCTATTTCAGTACCAAATTTCATTAAAATCGGTTCAGTGGTTTAAGCGTAGGAAACACTGAGTTACTTATCTTTTATTTATTAAAAGAAAGTAATAGAATTAACAGCACACCTGATCCTCTCGGACAGATCTAGAATCAGTCGAAACATACTAACTGTGATAGTCAATATTCTCTCCATAAAATTATAAACTATCGGAACAGATGTTGTTGTATTGAGTCAGTGAAGGCATTCTTAGTGGACTTCGTACGAACGACACTTTTGAAAAATAAATTTTTACCAAAAACATTGCTGTCGCGCTGAGCCCCAAGCTTACCCCCTACCGTGCGATATGATTGTACCTACGTAAAATTAAGAAAATCGTCCTTTCGTAATCCCCTGTTTCCTCCTCGAAATCTGGAACGATTTTAATATTTATTTCGTTAAAATGCAGTACAGGGTCTGAGCTATGCCTGTACGTTTTGCTTTTTTGGTTGCATACGTAAATAAAAAAGGCGTTTTTTTTTTTCATTTTCAAAGTTCTTTTTTCTATTATATTAATCAAATAATAAAAAAAAACAAAACAAAAAATGGCAGAGGTACATATATATTGCATGGTATTTTTTTTTCTTGTGTAACTTCAATATCCTTGGAGGAAACAGGGGACTACTTTTGTATGAAAAAAGTGTCGACTGATTTCCTCTTAACATTAACCAACGAACTATTTCTTTATATGTTTGTTCACTAGCAAAATATCTCTTAATTCTTCAACCAAGTGAGGGCATTACTAAAAAGACTATTTACTTAGTTTTGTCATGCCTAATATAAAATATCAGTTATTGAAATGTTTAAACGTATCAGATATGAATTACAGTATTTCCTCAATTCTGACCTTCAATACCCTGGGCTTTCCCAGTAATACCTTAACTATTTTTATCGTTGAATTACGATATAGTAGTAAATTTTTATAGCTGTAAATATATTACACGGAAAAGTGCGTTTACATTTTATAACCCACAAGCGACCTTGCCTTACTACGGTAGTAATAAATTTCAATACCTAAATATTAAATTTGTTATTTTTCTAACCAATCCTGCTGTTGAGGAAAATCTAGAATTTTCAACTTTTGTCTTTGTAGTTGTCTTTCGACTTTAGCAGCAACTTAACGCATTTGTAACTAGTTTAGAAACAAATAACATCATTATTTTCTCTTTTTCGAAAGTCTATATTTTATATACAGAAAACACAACAAAACTTCCTCAGATTACGGCAGTAAAAATTGTTTTACTGCCTTAACCTTATACATATCGAAGCAAAGGGAGGTCTGGACTTCGGTCAGTATATTAAAGGTCCCAAACTTAAGTGAGACTCAGACCATTTTCAGAAAGAGCTCGGAGGAACTCCAATGCTTCTCAACTATTAATAAAACCTTACAAATAAGTGATAGGATCCCTTGATTTATTTAAAACTTCGCACTAGCACGTGAAAGTTTTTAAACATAACTATCTATAAATAGTATAATGTATTTGCTCTCTGTCTACCCGTAACCTGTGTATGTACACAAAAACAAAGTGTTTTCAATTAATACGGAGTATTAACCCAAGTACTGCGCATCACTCCATTAAATGATTCATCTACATCTGCCTTGTGTACGACAGACAGTTTGAAGTTCATACTATATGTAAACACTGGATGATTATGATTATATTATTATTTACCGGAGATTTTTTCTAAGGAAAAGTAAAGTAACTATAAATATAAACATAAAAGAAGTATTATATCATTTACTGATAGTAAATTTTATTTTTTTTTCTCTAACGTTCTAAGACAACAAGTGTAATTTGTAAGAGGTTTAATATAATGAATAAAAAAGACGTGTCTCTCTCTTCCTAACATGCATTTAAAAGAGAAAAAGAGTTACTAAAACGGCGAGTAGAACATACTATATCAAGCATAAGTTATTTAAAAAACAAAATTAAATTATCTTCTTATACAAAATTCTCGTGTCACAATGTTAGTTACCATACTCCTCCGAAACGGCTCGACTGATTTTTATGAAATTTTATATGCATATTCAGTAGTTCTGAGAATCGGCTACTATCTATTTTTCATCCCCCTAAGTGATAAGGGTGGCCCTCCCCAAATTTATATGTCAAAACAACGTTTGCTGGGTCAGCTAGTTTTATATAAAAATAAATAAATTGTAACGATGGCATTTTATTCACAAACTTTTAGGAATATATCCGCTACACTAACTGTCGTATTGAATGTAATGCAATTACCTTACTTTTTTGTTACCATTTCAGAGCGCAGGTAATTCCCTATTTATTTAGAAAAATAATACAAAATATATTAGCAGTTACATAACGTGGAATGCAAAATAACATGACCCCACCTCTGCATCTATTTATAGTACATCCTTATTTTAATTTTAATAGAATGATAGGTGAGTAGTCGCGTATTGTGCTGACGTCACATCCTGCCCCCCTGCTGGTTCCTGGAGTGAGTATCATGTAACATGGAAGAAAATACTCGCGAAATATATTCAAGGTCAAACATTAGGAGTAAATGTATGGATTTGAAATAATCCTACTAATATTATAAACGCGAATGTTTGTAAGAATGTATATATGGGTATGTATGTTTGTTACTCTTTCACGCAAAAACTGCTGAATGGATTTTGATGAAACTTTACAATAATACAGCTTAGACATCAGAATAACACATAGGGTATAATGATATAGTGTGAATTATCCATAATATAGCGGGCGAAACCGCGGGGCGTAACTAGTATGTGATATCTTTAAACGTACAATTCCTAATGTCGCCATCTTGGCATCGATGAGTTTAATCAAATTTGTAGTTATAGATAAGATTTTTATTTTTTATTTTATCTACATTTTTTAATAAAAGAAAAATTCTTTTATGTTGGATTTCTAGTCTCAACTATTTGCTTAAGACTTTTATTACTTCCTAGACCTTCTGAAAATACTCCTATGTAAGCATACTTATATTATTATTTGCCAGAATATTCTTATACTTGATATATAAAGCTGAAGAGTTTGTTTGTTTATTTACTTGAACGCTCTAATATAAGGAACTACTGGTCAAAAGAAAATTCAATGTTAGATAGCCAGTTTATCGAGGAAGACTATAGGCTACATATCATCACGCAAAGACCAATAGGAGCGGAGCACCACGTGAACAAAGTTGCGCGACTCGACTAGTAACATAAAGATGTTAGTTACGCACGTTACATTGAAATAGTATAGCGAAATTATGATTTTTTGATATTATTCTCCTATGAAATGCACGTTTTATACTCTGGTATTGTTTCCAACACCCTGCCAGTCATCTTACAATTTCCGCCACCTTATATCTGACTGTTGTCAACCAACTTCCTCTAGAAGCTAAAGAAGAATCTGAAAATATCTGGAGTATAATAAATCTATCGTTTTTCGCTGACTGTACTTTAGGAACAGGATGAGGGGATCAGACCACAGTAAAGTCAAGCGTAGTGCCATAAATATCTTATAATATACTAACCGTATCTTCACATTGCAACCAGGGCTGTCTTAGATTATGCAGGGGCCCTTGGGCACACAAGAATTCGGGGCCCTTTTGGAATGTAAACAATGCGAACTATACAATTTTTTTCATTATGATCTGCTTTATTAATCAAATATATTATAATAATACAATGTGTTATTAATGATATTAGTATGTATGCTGCTGTTTTATAATTTCTTTCAAGTTTTCTGTTGAGCAAAATCTTCTATTAAATCCTCAAACTCAATTTTCTGAAGATTAACACTTTCTATGCTCATAATTTACAAATTACTTAGTCGTTCTTGTAACATTGTTGTTCGTAATCCATTTTTTATTCTCTTAAGATGCGAAAACGAACGCTCCCCACTAGTTGAAAAAAAATCAAATAAGTAATTTGAAAACAGACATTATACTCTTTAGATTATAAACATAAATGGTAAGCTATAATGGTGTTCGAATCACCAAAATTATTCTTATAAATGTATTGATTTGAATAAATCTGAAAATGATCGACGTTCGTGCAACGAGAGAAGTGCATTGCGCCTGATAATATTTTGATATTAAATGTGAGAGAAATTGTCGGTCCTTCGGGGCTCTCTGAGGATGGGGGCCCTGGACACTGGGCCTGAGTGCCCTTATGGTAAAGACGGTATTGATTGCAACACTGTATGAAACAGAACGAAAACCCTGTTAAATTATGATAACTTTATAAATATTTCTGATAATCTTTGATTGACTAATACTTTCAATTGGATTATTCAAGAAATACTCCCAATGGTCCGACATCCAGCACTAATAACGGGACAAAGACATCATGTCATCATAATATACTCGTATGTAGAATATTATAGTGTAGTGTTACTCCATCGTGAAATAGATCAGTAAACCTGCATATGGGTCGTAAGCTTTACAGCATTATTACATTTTGTCTATCCCTGAACAATATAGGATATATGTTTATTATTATAAAGTAAGATAGAGTAATTTCCGCGAAGTAACACCCACACAGCACACTCATGACTGCGAGAAACAGTGCGTATTTACACAACAGTGTTTGCGTTGTCTAATGAAGAAACAAGGAAAAAGGGTACTTCCTTAATATCTTATCAATATCTATTGCGATATAGGAAGAACGTTTCATTATTAAATACTACGTAGTTTATTTTATACATTACTAGTGACCAAGCTTCGCACGGGTTGTAGACCATATTATGCGTACATGTATCCCAACATATATTGCTTTGTTATATCTCCCATGAGGGGACAGGTTAGAATAAAATTCCCTTCTGCCGCTGGGAGAGCATCTCATAAGAGGCGAGGTTCTGTTCACCGATTGGCTTGCGACCATCAGCACGTGAATCCGACCATCTGCTCTTTTGTACCTTATCATAAAAAAATCTCAAAAAGGAACTAGGCTGCGTTCAATGCTATCGTCATATCTCAACCAATTTAAACAAAAGTTTGACAAATTATACATCTAAACCTTTTCATGAATCACTCAGTCTATTGGTAAAACCAAAAAAACAATCAAAATTCTGTCCCTGAATCTGTCGCTTGGAGTTTATAACGAACTAACAGACGCAACGTGGTACTTCGTTTTATTTTCATTTGTTGTTGTGTTCATACATATTTGGTAATGGTACCCAAGGTTCTAAAGCCACGCCAGTGTTGCCATTTGCTGACAATAGTTTGAGCCGGCGATAATTTTAAATACAAAACCTTATAAAACACGTTTGAATTAAATAAATAACAACTAAGCTAAAAGTAACTCAGTACAATATAATTTATTAAATTATTAATGACTAAGATTGTTTTATAAATAATTATATTTTTTTGGAATTAATGCATATCTGTCAAGAATAAACACCGTGATATATTTGAAGTACAAGTCAATATATTTTTATGAATTTTCTTTGGTCGATGTCTTGTTCAACTTTATTTTATTGCGTGCTAAAATATAAATTTATTTACAACCACACTATTATATAAAAAGAAAAGATTTTTTTTGCTTGTTGTGAATACCAAAAACTACAGAAAATTCTTTTGCTGATTGAGAACTACATCCCTTACGGATTTTAAAGACTACGCGGTGTTGCCATAAATATTATAATTAAAAAGATTTAAATGCCATAAATTCGACATCCCACAATATTAAGGTTATTATTGGAAATACATAACTGATTTAAAAAAATTCTTTCACCGGTTATAAGTTTCATGTTTTCCGAGTAACGTAGGCTATGTGGTGTTGCCATAAATATTATATATAAAAAGATATGGCCGTTTAACTGTCACAATGTGGACATTTTGCAAGTGTAAGGATATCTCCGAAAGTACAAAACGGATATTGAAAATTGTTTTATTGATAGAAAGTTACACTAATCCAAACATAGACGATTTTTTTAATATTTTTTGAATGATAGAAATGAGCAATATTTTCGTCATACATTATCTCCTTTTTTAATACACGAAGCGAACCGTTATTAAATAAAACATTTATTATTCCTATTCCTATTAACTTGTTACAATACTTTTCAGAAAATTATTGCTATTTGAAAAAAAACGAATTATGTTCATACATTAGTTTAAAACATAAATTAACCTAGAAATAAATGTTCCCGGAAATTTAACAAACTATTTACGTTGCTTTGCCGCCAAAACATACATAGATTAAATAGAGTGACGTCAACAGATTACGTAAACGATATCAGTATCATTATCTGATTACGCATCGATACTCAATCGATATCTCGCTAGATAATAAATGTGAATGACACTGATTTGTTATAAATAATTTCATTATAGTTTATTGAGTACTTAGATGATAATGGGAGTTTACCTAGTTTTATTCTAATTACTATAACAATAATCTTTATACGTGATTTAATGGCGAGGTCGAGCAATGAAGGAGTGTTTACTGCTCCTGCTCCTGGGTCGCAATATAAAAGGAGAAGCTGACTGACTGACTGACATATCAACGCAGGGCCTAATCTATAAGGGAAACTTGAAATTTTCCACAGGGGTTCACTAAGTTACTATGAAACTTTGCCGTTTTTGAAGTTAATCAAATGAAATTCAGTATGAAGGTTCTTCATTGAAAGTCATGAAACAGGGGTAAAATATTTTTTCGAAAATAATCCCTTAAGTTCACGTGTAAGCTAATATAACTACCCTAATATCGCACACGAAGTTGTTAGTTAGTTGCTAGTTGGGTAAAAGCTAGTTTTGATTATAAATATCGAAATATTTATATAAATCTTTAAAAAAAATATTACCAGTGTTTTATTTGAGTACCTACGTAGTACTTTAACAAAAAATATGATGAACTATGATTTTTCCCGGGATAAAAAGTAGCTTATCTTTTAATCCTGACTATAAAATATCTGTCTGTCAAATTTCATTGAAATCTGTTCTGCTGTTTTCAAATGATTGAGTAATAAACATCTAAACATCATAATCCTACTAATATTATAAACGCGAAAGTTTGTAAAAATGTATGGATGTTTGTTACTCTTTTACGCAAAAACTACTGAATGGATTTTGACGTAACTTTACAATAATATTGCTTACACATCAGAATAACACAAGGGCTATAATTTATAATGATATAGTGAGAATTATCCAAAATATAGCGGGTGAAACCGAGGGGCGCAGTCTATTATATTAGTAAGATTATGGAGTCAAAAAGGATAACAAGACAAAAGATTTTAGGAGCCTATGTATTTTTTTTTATAAATTTACCTTCAATTTAAAGTTCTAGGCTGAATTTTTCAGACTAGTGCTAACACTAAATGCTATTTTATTAAAAATCTAGGGTTATATATTTTTATCAATTTGTATTAAAATTCTTTAAAATAGGTCTTAACTAAATAGTAGCACTGAATTTAATACTTTTTAGTTATTCCTTAATTTGGGTCTATTGGTCCTTTTAACCTAGGGTCCTGGATTATAGGTGAAATAACTCATAATTGTGATATTAATAGTTTACACGCGTAATTTGATTAATACCAAAATGTGGGTGTATCGCTAGTGTTTTAAATAATGTTGAATAAATTGTGAGTGTAATGACCAAATTGTAAATACCAACACCTACTTATTTCCTGTCGTTATCATACTTTTTACGAATCATTATCTTATATAAGATTATTTTAAATACATCTACCTACATTCGGCAGTAAAAATTCTTGTGTTTTTATAAAATCAGATGTATATTACAGACAAGGGACACACAAGCAGACAGGTCACCTGATAAAATGTGGCCACCGTGGCTACTCTTGTTTTGCCGATGCGTTGCCAACTCGAAGGTTGATTTAGGAGGAGCATCGAAGAGAAGAATGCTGCTGTCTCAGTGGACTGAACAAGAACCCAGAGTTCAACGGAACCGCAGCCTTAATGAGATGGGAGAGGTAGATCTGGCCCACATGCGGCGCGACCGCAACCCGTCAAAGACACTTGACGATCGGTTTCGTATGATATTCGGTGGTCGCAAGTCAATCGGGGAACAAATTTCCTACCACCAAAATAAATATATTAGGTTGGTGAAAAAGTTTCTTCGCATTTTTTAAGAAAATTCAAAACATTTTATTTAATATAGTTTATTTACATTTAACTAAAGTATGTAGGTACCATTTTGTTCGATAACTATTTGCCATCTTGTAGGTAGGGACATGATCCCATTGCTATAGAAATTTTGGGGCTTCTGATCAAAAAACCGCGACAAGTAGTTTTGGCAGTCCTCTCGTGATGTTAACCTGACATTGCCTATAGAATTCTGAAGAGACCGAAACAGGTGGAAATCTGAAGGTGCAAGGTCAGGACTATACGACGGATGCATTAACATCTCTCAGCCAAACTCTCTTAATTTTTGCTGAGTGAGTAAAGATGTTGAGACTGAGGTCTAGCGTTATCATGATGAAAAACCACACCCCTTTTGTTGATTAATTCCGGTCGCTTTCTCTCAACTTCTTGCTTTATTCTCATCAGTTGGTCGCAGTAGAGTTCAGAATCGATGGTCCTGCCTGGTGGTAACAGCTCATAATGAATAATGTCCTTCCAACCCCACCACACACACAGCATCACCTTGTTGCGAGTTAACCCGGGTTGCGCCACAGTCTGTGAAGCCTGACCGGCCATTGACCACGACCTTTTTCGCACGTGCTTGTCATACGTGATCCACTTTTCATCACCAGTTATCAGCTTCTTCAAAAATGGTTCGGTTTCATTACGTCGTAATAAAGAATCTCAAATGAGTACACGGTTCATTAGGTTTCTTTCAGTGAGCTCGTGAGGCACCCAAATATCGAGGTTTTTTGTGTACCCAGTTTTTTCAAATGCGCCAAAACTGTTTTGTGCTTTATTCCCCGTTCTTCAGCTACGTCGTAACTACTGATATGCCGACCTTGCTCCACTTTTGCAAAAATGGCATCCATTTTATCCATAATAGGGCGACCAGAGCGAGGTGCATCTTTGACATCAAAATTTCCAGATTGAAAACGCTTAAACCAAATTTGTGCTACTCTCACAGACACTGCACTAGGTCCATAAACATCGCAAATTTTTTTCGCGGCTTGCGTTGCATTTTTACCTTTTTTGTAGTAAAATTTTAAAATGTATCGAATTTCTTCATTAGATTCACTCATCTTCACAGTACGGAAAACAAATAACAATCACACATTTTCCTAATTTGAATTTGGAATTATCTTCTTTAAAATGTAAACTTTGAATGATACCAAAACCAGGCAGATACAAATAGTATAGCCAAAGAGATTTTATTACAAGTTCATACATACTATAATGCGAAAAGACTTTTTCCCCGACCTATTACGATGGCATAAAATTTAACATGAATAAAAAATTCTAGAAATTATCATTATTAGATAAATAATAAAAATAAAAACTAGCTTTAATTTACGAGTATGAAAATATATTTAATATTATGCAGACGTCATCATGAACAACATAATTTAAATAATAGTGCTGTACAGAAATAAAACTGAGTAACAAACTTCCAGATTACCATAACGAATTCAGCAGTTATATTTGACAACAATTGAATTGCAGATGAGAACAGATGGCGCTGGTGACAGTGTGCCCGAAACTGTGAAAAACATCATAAATATTTGATGTGATGCAGTTAACTTGGACATTTGCTCTGGATTATGGAAAACCAGGTTTTTAATATTTAATACGTTACGGTTTCGCTATCATGAATTTTTCAGGTTAAAATTCGGTCAGAGATATTTTTTTTAAATAATCCAGTTACATAAAGTCACAGATTAAAAAACATAGTAGAAGCATAACTGATTCTGATAATTCTTTCGTCTTTTGAAAGCTACATCCTTTCCGGGTAACATAGACTATGTGGTGTTGCCATATTATAATTAAAAAGAAATAGCCATTTAAATGTCATAAAGTGGCCATTTTATAAGTAAGTGATTTTCTCTGAAGGTACTAAACCAATTTTGATAATTCTTTCGCCGATAGAAAGCTACACTACGCCAGATGGATTTATTTATGTAAGTATATAGTGTTGCCATAAATATTAATGTAGAAAGTCGGACATTAATTAACAATTTTGAATAAAGAAAGTCACCGCAGGAACTATTAATCTGATTTTGAAAATTGTGTCACTAAAAGGAAGCTGAAGAACTCTCTCTCTTTCTCTCTTCAATGATTGCAAAACACTATGATCGAGTGGGAATTACGAATATCAATTATAATAATGCTTTAAACACCTAAAGCAAAGCGAGGGCAGGCAGGCATATATTTATCAAAATGTATGTTAACAACTTTATCTTAAATATTTTATTTTTTAAATTCATTCATTTTTGTTTATTTTGATGCAGACTAAAAATATTCAACTATAAATATTTTTAATTCGCCAGCAAATATTTATAATCTATATTGTATTTAATTTGGTTTATTCAGTACAATATAAAAAGAAAAAAAAAAAATATTACAGTATGTAACCTTCAATTTAAATACAGTCTCAAAAAATTTTAAGTCTTCACTTTTTAATCTGTAATGTAAAAATAACAATAATGTCAATGTGACATAAACGTCATTGTTACCAGTTTTTTAATCTGCAAGCCAAACTAGTTACAAAAAAAACGAGTCCAAAATACGTAAATGTAAATTTGACATTGAGTGGTCGCTTGACGTGGTCGAACGCTTTTCCGGAGGCTTTTGAGTTCAAAAATATTTTAGTGATTCTTTCAATCATTTAACTATCATTCATAGTTTAAATAGTTGTAGTTAATGTAAATTTTGTATATATCCGTAAATCTAGCTGTATAAATTGGTAAGTTCAATACTATATTTTAAAGTGACATTCTTGACAGTTAAAAAAAAAAAAAGAAAATGGAGAAAATTCCTCCCGATCCTCCTGATCCAGGAGAAACTTTTTATACGCCAGAGTCAGAAATAATTAGTAGGCAATCACCAGCCGTACCTCTCAGTAGCAGAAAGCGAATTAGTTCCATTAAAGATTCAGGTGTAAATAAAAAAACCATTATTAACCCATCCGCTGCAAATCCATCTATTCAAACTGTTTATGAAAACCCATCCATAACTGATAAACTTAGCTCCTACTCTGATAGTGACAATGGCCCTTTTATAGTTCATGTTGCACGAATTGAATCAGACCCTTCAGCAGGACTGACAATTCGCGCAATTAAGTTTGGTGAATTTTTATTTAAAAATAAATTTGATAAAATTTTAAAAGATGGCGTCAAAACAATTGGTAGAAATAGAATATCTGTTGAATTCTCATCGGCCTCAGCAGCAAATGCTTTTGTTAATAACCCAATTCTAAAAAATAATAATTATAAAGCTGCAATCCCATCTTTTAATGTTTCTCGCATGGGTGTTGTCAAAGACATCCCTATTGATTACTCCATGCAATCTGTAGTGGAGAACCTTGAGCTTCCATCTGGATATGGCGAAGTCATAAAGGCCCGAAGATTAAATAGGAAGCAGATTGTGGATGGTTCTCCCGTTTGGATTCCTACACAATCCGTTGTCCTAACATTTAGAGGTCAGGCATTACCAAAAAAAATATTCTTTTTTTATTCTGCACTTACCGTTGAGACCTATAACCTTCCTACTATTATGTGTTTGAACTGCTGCAGATTTGGTCATACTAAAAATTTATGTAGGTCTTCGCCCAGATGTTTTAAGTGTTCTCAGTCACACTCCGCTGAAAATTGTAATGTATCAACAGCCTCCTGCATCCATTGTCAAAGCAATCATTATGCAAATCATAAAGATTGCCCTGAACATGTCAGACAGAAGAATATTAAAATAATTATGTCCCAAGAGTGCATATCATATCTGGAAGCCTCTACAAGATTCCCTTTAATCAAGAGGTCATACTCTGAGGTAGCCAAGGAACTATTTTCTTCTCCTATCTCATCCCAAGCTCATCTCCCAAGTGTGTTGTCTACAACCACATCAAATTCAACCATTTCATACAAAAAATCATCTTTCAAAAATCCACGTAGTCATTCTCCTCGGCCAAAGGGGTATGATAAGAAAACTCATGATGATATCATTTCATCATGCCCATCTTCCTTGGGTAATGGAAGCGCAACCAAATCAACACTTCATTCATCCCCTTTTGATCATCTCATTAAGTCACTGTTAAAAATATTTGATATTTATCTATCCAATCCCAATAACCCTCAGTCACCGGACAACGTTGCACAAATCTGTTCTGTTCTCTCCTCTCAACTTTTAAAATTTAATGGACCATCTAACAATAATTCAATGGAATTGTAAAAGCATTTCTCAACGTAAAGTTGATCTCATTCATCTCATTAACAAATTTAACCCTGTCATTCTTGCCATCTCGGAGACATGGTTGAGGCCAGGTAGTCGTTTTAGGATACCTGGCTTTACATGTTTAAGGGATGACAGGGATGATGGGTATGCTGGCAGTGCCATTTTAGTCAATAGATCATACGCTTTTTCTCAAATTCCTATACCTCCTCACACTTCAGAAATTAATATAGTGGCTATCAGATTTTTTGATATTTCATTTGTCTCAATTTATATTCCTCATCCTCACTCTTCACTTATTTCAGATCTTAGATCAATTTTATCTGGTTTACCTCCCCCAATCATTGTGATGGGCGATTTTAATGGTCATCACACTGCTTGGGGTTGCCATTCCTGTGATAGCTTTGGCACTTCATTGTTGGATCTCCTCGATGAAATTGATATTTGTTTTCTCAATGACGGTTCTCCAACACGTAGAGTCTACCCTTCACAAAATCCCCAGTCCGCAATCGACTTATCTTTATGCTCTTCTTCTTTAGTTCCTTCTTTAAACTGGAAAATTCTTCATTCCTCATATGGAAGCGATCATTTCCCCATTTTGATAATGTCTAACCTAAAGGCCGCACCATTTCCAAATTTGAAGCCTCTTTTACCATTCTACCTAAGTAAAGCCAAATGGCCGGATTATCGATCTTTTATTGATTCGCATCTCACAGACTTTCCTGAGTTGTCGTCAGAAAATGCCTTATTCTGCTACAATCAGTTTGTCAAAGTTATCCTCTTAGCTGCAGAGACACACATTCCCACTAAAACCAACAGTACAAAAATGTGGGCTTCCCCTCCTTGGTGGGATGCTGAATGCTCGGCAGCTGTCAAAAAGAGAGCAGAAGTAGAAAAAAATTATCAGAGTTGTATGACTACCTCGAATTTCATCATTTATAAAAATATTACTGCAAAAACTAAAAGAATTTTAAAACAGAAAAAGAAATTGGGATGGACAAAATTTTGTGAATCTTTATGCCCTGGCACTCCTTCTAGTTTAGTTTGGAAATATATTAAAAAATTTAGGTCTTCCTTTAATAATTTCAATATTTCATCAAACAATTCGGCCTGGGTTCAAAATTTTGCTTGCCGTCTTGCTCCCCCTTCTGTACCATTTATTGATTGTTTTCCTCCCTCTAGTATCACAAGCTTCCAAGTTGAAATGGATCAACCTTTTTCTTTTAATGAACTCAGTTGTGCGTTAAATGGTTTAACAGATTCTGCCCCTGGGGAGGATGGAATACCTTACTCTTTTTTAATAAATGCAAGTAACAAAGCAAAACTTCTGTTTTTGTCACTTGTAAATAGTTTCTTAGATTCTGGGATGGTTCCTTCTTCTATGAAGACCCAAATTATAATCCCAATCCTGAAACCCGGGAAAAACCCAGATGACCCCGCGTCATATCGTCCTATTGCGTTATCTTCAACTCTGAGTAAAATATTAGAGCACCTTATCAAAAATAGACTTGACTGGCTTGTTGAAAATAAAGAAATTTTGGCAAAGACTCAATTTGGTTTTCGCAAAGGGATTGGTGCAGTGGATAGTCTTAGCATATTTACTTCTGAAATCCGCTTAGCTATAGCTAAAGGTGAGTACCTTGTTGGTGTATTTCTGGACATTTCATCAGCTTATGATAGTGTCGTTCTTTCTATTCTACGCAACAAAATGATGTCTATGAATTTTCCTCCTAAAATGATTCGTTTTATCTTTAACCTCTACATGGGTAGGTCTATTAGAGTACGACATAATGGTGTCATGCTCTCACCAAGAACAATATGGAAGGGCCTCCCTCAAGGGTCTGTTCTCAGCCCACTTTTATATAGTTTCTATACTCATGATTTAGAAAAATCAGTTGATTCTTTTTGTAACATTCTTCAATATGCAGATGATATAGTTTTATTCTCTAGTTCAAAAAATATGCCTGATGTTGTCTCAAAATTAAATTCTGCTCTATATTATCTGGGAGAATGGCTGTTGTCCCATGGTCTATCCCTGTCAGCTCCTAAATGTAACGTAGTTGTTTTCACTAGAAAAAGAATCATTCCTCAAATTAATATTAGTTACAATAATCATCCTCTCCCGGTTGTTAACACTGTAAAATTTTTAGGCCTCCATTTGGATTCTAAATTATCTGGTATAGCGCATTCGGAGTATGTAATACAAAAATGTGAAAAAAATATTCAAATTTTACGCGCGTTATCGGGTGTTTGGTGGGGGGCTCATCAATACACCCAAAAATTACTATATAATGTTATCATCCGTAGCCATCTAGACTACTGTACTTTTCTGTTAGACCCATGCCATAAATCAGCGTTAGAAAAATTGAATAAAATTCAGTTCAAGAGCCTACGAATTGTATTAGGGGCTATGAAGTCCACTCCCACCAATGCACTTCAGATTGAGTGTGTCGACCCTCCTCTAAATTTACGTAGACAATATTTATCTGATCGATTCATTTCTAAAGTTTTACAGTCTTCATCTCATCCATTGCTCGGGTTACTTTATCAGCTAGAGCAATTCCTCAAACCGGGCCAAGAATTTCCATGCATTCTAAAAAGTTTTAATAAATTTAATCAGTTTAGTGCACCTGTCTACAAATCCCATCTCAACCCGTTATACTCCTGTTCCTATCCTTCTCTAATTTTTAATCCATCGATTATCACCAATTTGGGAATAGAAAAAGGCGTCCCTGGGGCTAATAGGAAGTTTTTGGGAAAAGTTGCTAAAAAGTGGTCTGATTTTGTTATGATATTTACAGATGCGTCTAAATTATCAGATGAATCGTGTGTTGGAGCTGCGTGTTGGATCCCTAAATTTAATATTATCCTTAATTTCAAATGCCCCCCTCAGTCCTCCGTATTCACTGGGGAGTCAATAGCCATTCTTGAAGCTATTTTGTTTTCTGATTCACATAACTTAAATAAGGTCGTTATTTTTTCGGACTGTTTAAGCACTCTGCAGGCAATAACTCAAAATCCGTTTCGAAGTAAATCAAGATTCCCTATTATTCTTAAAATTAGAGAAGCTTTATTTAATTGTCACCAACAAGGTTATCTCATTTCACTTGTCTGGATCCCAAGTCATTCTGGAATTCAGAATAATGAAATAGTTGACAAGTGTGCCAAATCTGCAACTCAATCTGGCTCCCTTTCCTATTTTTTTAATTTCTCTCACGATTTGGGCCCTGTATCCAAAAAATTTTTGTATAGTGCATGGAATCAGTTTTGGGATAAGTCAAAATTAATCAAAGGTGCATATTATAGTGCTATTCAACCTGAAGTCCCTGTTTCTCCATGGTTTTTCCGATTTCGTAATGCCGACCGCAAAGTTACGTCAGTCGTTTGTAGACTCCGCCTAGGCCACGCATGTACTCCATTACACCTGGCTAAGCTAAGAATTAAAGACAGTGCTATTTGTGAATGTGGTTTAGATGAGGTTTCAATGAATCATATTGTTTTTGACTGCCCAAAATTAAAATATTCACTATATGATATTATCCCTGATTACATTCCACGTCCAGTACATTTAAAAACTATTTTAACCTTAGTCTTTAGCCCGTTTGTTACAAAATTAGTTAAATTTATTATAGATAATAATATTAAATTGTAATACAATGTAGGTTGTATCTTTGTATATATATGTATAAATATGTTTAATTTTTTTATTTTTATTTCTTTGTAGGTTCCTGTCGCATAACCATCTCTACGTTTCACCGTCACTAACCCTAATGTAGTTACAGAAATTATCACTGAATCTTTGGCAATTTTTACCGCTCAGTCTCCCTCGATTTTTCTTCATTATACGCGACACTGGCAGAATGTTTTGTGCTTAAGCACATACAAAGCCATTAAAAAAAAAAAAAATAAAAAAAAAAAAAAAAAAAAAAAAAAAAAAATTTTAAATTTTGTATAAAAGTAAATTATTAAAATCATGATACCTGGATCCGAAGAATTAAACGATCGACGTCATTTGACTTCAAAAGTAGTCGATTGTATTTATATGAATGGCTATCATAAATAGTTAAGGAACATGACTGTGTTAAAATGTGTAATATATGTTTTAGTTTGCAGCTTTGTTCGTGTAATTGCTGTAGAATATTTTTTTAATAAAAACCTATTTGTTTAACGAATATTTTCTATAGGAAAGTAATTTTAAATCATTTCAGAAACAATTGCACTTTAGATACGATGAGCTTGGTGGTATTGGTGATCGTGGTTCTTGTAGTTGTCTTGATGTCCTTGATTGTCGTGGTATTCGTGGTGGTCTTGATATCCGTGGTGGTTGTGATGGTCTTGTTGGTATTCGTGGTCGTGGTGGTCTTCCGTGATGGTCGTAGAGGTCTTGGTGGTCGTAGTGGTCTTAATGTCCGTGGTGGTCTTAGTTGTCTTGATGTCCGTGATTGTCGTGGTGGTCTTGGTGGTCGTGGCGATCTTCCTACTATTTAAAAATTTGTCGAATTGTTGTTTACCTAAAATCTTGAAGGAAAAATAAAGTCAGCTGACCATAAAACGATGGTTTATACGTCAGCTAGCTAGCAATTTGTAAAAAAAAAAGAGTATAAGGTAAAAAGAAACAGAATAATAAATTTTAAAATGAGGGAGAATGACTGAATAAACTTTTTTTTCCTTGAACACTTTTACTTTTCAAAATGGTCACGTTATGGAGCTTAAATTGGCTATATCTTTTTAATTAGAATAAATTTAATATATTTTATATCAATTTCGATAACTTATTTTGAATATAATGTCATACTAGTAGAAAGAGATGCAATCCCCTATAGTGGCTGTATTCTTCGGAACGTTTTTGAGTTCACGTGAGCATCCATTTTGTATGGTATCCTTGGTCATAGGGCGCTAAAATCTTAAAAATTACCTAAAACCTATTTATAAATTTTTCCCCCTAAATTTAGAGGAAAACCCATAGATATCATTTGCAATTTAATATTCTCCAATTGCCATTTTGAATTTTAATAAAATTAGTCAGAAAGCGCTCAAAAACATTATAATGGAGGTTCGTATTATCTATGTCAACAAAGTCACGAGTCCAATTAGTGAATAAATATACAATTTATCTCAAAAACAACATTATTCATTCTCTAGTGATAAACAAACATAAACATTTAAGTAGTTACATATTAACAGAGATAACCACTTTTTTAACTTCCCCTATTAAGTAAACTAGTATGGTGAGACAGTTGTAGTTCTCACGAATGTTTTGTAGTTATTTCGTATTATAAATATACTTTTTGGTGAAACTATTTCTATGTAACTGTACTTTATTTTTAGCTACACTTGACGACGACAGTTTGTTTACTTATTTATACAGTCCAGTCTCCATTCATTTATACGTTAATCACATACATTACAATGTTACTATTCTTATAAAAACCCGTTCAAATTGCAATTCTATAGTTTTAGAATTGTTAATCATCCATACAAATAAATAAAATTGGAGTGTCTGTTTGTAATTAAAATAACCGCTCTTTACTAAGTGCATATGGATGTACACACGCACACACCACATATTATACCAAAACAACACTTTTTACAATCTGGTGCACATGCCACTTTAAACGTTTCAGTTTAAATAACCCAAGAAGGCTAGTTAGCTGTGCAATTTCGAGAACCCTTTTGTTGGATATTTTGTCACGAGAATCCCAAAATTCGAAAAAGGCAGCGCATATAAAAGCTATTGATTCTACGCTCTTGTCTAGCATACGATATCCAGGTTTCAGATCCATACAAAGTATACTTTTTATTAGAAACATTTACCTTCTATAACTATAACAGATACTGGATAATCGATAATTATGCAATATTTGTTCATTTCTAATTTTATCAGCCTAAACACGTGAGATAACAAAATCGATCAATCAGGATATACCTAGTCCAAAAATTTATGGTCGATAAATTGAAAAGTTCTGAAATGACTGGTTCAAGTTTATATTATATAACATTTGAAGATCAATAGGTTTTAAAAATAATATTAAACATCGTCAATTAATAAATATACGTAAATTAACATTAGATTTGCAAATTTTATTTATTCTTCGTTGTATAATGGTACAAAAGGGCTTGCACAACAAAACGAATATTTTTTTTTTGCATTAATACCTTTACACACGAAAAAAAGCACATGTTAAACAGAGAGTATATGTTTTATACTAGTTATCATACAGTTTGTTGTTTACAACTCTTCATCCAGTACATATAGTTAGCGACGCCTTCTTTCTTATATTTAATCTTTTATTATAGACCTGAGTTAATTGTCAAAGGGAGCTAGTGATGACCATGGTAGTGATATAACTGGAATGGTGCTGTGATGCTAGGACTCCATTGTTAAGAATATTGTATGTTTGGTATTATATCATCCAGTACATATAGCTTACTGTGCCGTAAAGCTGTCTTATAGATAATAATAGATACTATTATATAATCTTATTCATTTTATTCATCATGACGACCCGTCAATGGCCCACTGCTGAGCAGGGTCTCCTCCTCAGAATGAGGAGGGTATTAGACCATAGTACACCACGCTGGCGCAGTGCGGGTTGGCAGACTTCACACACCTTTCTCAAACTTTAGGTAACACACTCAGGAGCGCAGGTTACCTCACGATGTTGCCTTCACCGTTACCATTAAAACACATAACTCAGGAAAGTCAAAGGTGTGTGCTGGTGTGGGGGATCGACCTCGGCCCTCCCGAACCACTGGGATATCACTGCTTCTTTATTATATAGGAGTTATACTGCACAGTTTCGGGAAACCTTTATAATGGAGTCCCAACACGACACACAATTTTGATAAGCACCGGGCGAGTTCACTTTGACAACTATTTCAAATCTATCAGAACGGAGGTTATATATTCTCCTGTTACATATTGTCATGTGGTTATACATGAAATATAAAGTAATCAAGAGTGTCGCTAACTATTCTTCTTTGAAGTCGGATGAAAATAGGCTTTAATCCTGTTAAAAGGATAATAAGAGCAGCGAATAAATGTTACTTTAAATGTTAAAGGGTATATCAACATTTATTTACGCCGGATTGAGTTTATTTAGGACTGGGACGCAGATTGCTGGTAAGTTTGTTTGGTGACCTAAAAAGATGATTTGTTGATTTTACTAACAATACGAAGGGATGTTGTATAGTATGAAGTTTCTACTCTACACTAAATATTTTAGTTAGGGTCTTCAACCTCAATTTTTAATTTATGAATTACCGACGGACCGTGTCCACGTTGAAATATTTATGTGAAATGAAGTATACGTATCAACAATATTTTCATTTTTTCTTTAGTTTTTATTGTACTATTCTTTTTCGGGGTGAAAATTACCCTAAATGTTAACACACCTTCTAAAGTATTCGTGTGCCAAATTTCATTCAAATCGGTTCAGTCGTTTTAACGTAATGTTGTGACCGTTATAAACCTTACATAAAGTAAATTCAACATTTAAAATAATAATAATTAAAGAGGTAATAAAATAGTAAAAAATAAATATTATAACATAATATTTGCAAATAAACATAATACTTAAGTAATTAATTTTATATTTAAAAAGTCATTTAATACATTAGAAATAATAATCGATCATAATATTAAATATTAAAAATAATGCGGAAAGTTCGTATAATTCGGAAAAAGTTCGTGTATCAATTAGTATGGGAATGTATGCAACCGCCGATAGTCTGACCGATCGCCCATCATATATAGGGAGGCAGCGTGAGATCGTCGGCACGGCATCTCACATACATGTGTAGTACATATGATACCGATATAATAAGAGGTTATAAAAAGTATTTATCATAGATGGTTTGTGGGTGACCATCTATAGAATTATAACAATATAAAAAATGTATAGGGGCGATACATGTAATAATAGTGAACCTCTTAATTAGTGAATAAAAAATGTTTTATAGACCGTTATAAGCCTGACGTCTTCCTCTTGCGTTATTTATTATATTTTCATGTGTACTATATATCTATTGTATAGGGTTAGCTCAAGATTTACAATTACTTTTAAGATCAAACGTTAACTCTATGGAAAAATCACTTTTTATGTATTGAAAGTGTTCTTAAAAAACATCCTCTGTTTTTCAACAACACATTACAAATTTCAATTAAGGTCGCCATCGTTAACTAGCACTAATGATTTTGATGCATAACAAAACTGAAACTAGTATGAATTATCTAGTCTAGAAACATGTCGGAGCAAACTTAGGCACAACTTAGGAACACAAGGCTAACCTAACCTAACGTTGTGTTCCATTTCCACGTGGCAACTACATTGCAAGGTACTCACGCGGTACCAACACGGCACAACACTTTCACTAGCTCTACCCAGATAATATCCACTCCTTGAGAGACCTCGCGTAAGACTAAGACTGAAGTCCGACTGTCGACGGAATATCAGTCGAGACTGTCAAAATGACGGATGTGATTATTATTTTACTCCCGCGCCATAGATGGCGATCACGATTCGATTATTCGATAATCGTTTACTATTCTCAGACAAACATATATATGTTTTGTTTAAAAAAAAATGGATAAAACTAGATTATTAAACATATTAAACATATTTATAAGTTTTGTAGAATTAAAGCTCGAAAGTCTGTGGTTTTCACGCATTGTGGGTTTTTACTTTCAATAAAACAAGCCTATTGTACTAGCAATAAAAAACAATACAAAAACTATCACGCAATGCCATTTTCCTAGATCCGAGTATTTCCCGCCACGCCAGTTCCTTGACAACACGACCTTCGTACTTCTCAGTAGACATTCGCCAGATCCTGCTGATAAATATTTACATAAACTAATTACGTAAACATTGAAGGCGTGGTTTTGTTTGTTGTAAATCAATTAGTGTATATTTACTTAGTGTAATTGAAGTACAGGATTTAAAAAAAACTATTTTCATTTGTTATGTCTAGATGCCTCGCGTCCTCGCTTCGCTGTATTTATAGGATTAAAACCATTACTGCTATCATTACCATAGATAATAAATGTCGAGTTGTATCTAAAAGTCTTTCTATCAATATGTTTTTATCTTTTATCAGTGGCTCTGGCACTTTTGATGACATTGGCTACACATAACTGAAATTAACGTCTTTAGATAAATACCCTATTGAATGATGACTATTATTTTCAAAGATTGTAATATAGATGGTTTATTTTGAACTTGTTTAATTAAAACCTTTCAACTACTTTTTAAGAAAATCTAAGTATTTTATTTCTTGATACTAATTTGGTACCTACACAGTTTAATAATATAAAAACAAATTTAATTTTAAAAAAGGATTTTTCAAGGATAAATAAGGATTTATTTTTAAATAAACGAATAATGAAATTTTTTCTTTATTGGCAACATTAGTTCGCAGCTGCCAAAAGATAATAACCGACGCGCGCTTTTCTTTTGATTTATTTTCCGCGTAAACCATAGATATCTTAAAGGAAAATCTAAAATACAAATCCTTTCGATTTGAGTGAATTTGCAAATGGGATTCTAATCGTCCAAGATTCCTTGACGATCAGACCTTCGTTATTTTATAATGCCTTAGAATACACGGTAAGAAGTTGCCATGATTTTATAATTTGCACCTCTTTGTTAAGCCAAGATTTTGTATATGTCACAGTCATCTGGTTGAATCTGCTATTTGATTGAATGACAACATTCAATTGAATGACTAAAAGACAACTCGTCAAGTTGTTTAATGTAACGTTCAACATCTTGACTGAACGTCATATAGCATAGTCGTTGAATGGGATATAGCTGTAATGTTTGGTGACTTTGTAATCTTTGGTTAGAGTGACCATACCATGAACATGACACACCTTATTATAATTTTATATTGTATTTTAAGTCTTACGATAGTCAGTACTGATATTTTTTTCTTTAAAAGTAGCCGGCGGCGGCGTAATAGTAGGTAAATCCATGCTGTCACGCTATTTTATTACGAATAACGCACTTTAAACTAAATTTAATCACGCAGTGGGAAAAAATTAACTAAATTTCAATCACCTGACTGATTTTACGTCCGCTCTGTTCAATGGCTATGTTACAATCCGCTAACTAGTTGGACGTTGAGTGACGCTTGTTCAATCAACGTTCGGCCTAGTCACTGTATTGAATGTTGTCATTCAATGAACGCGCGCGTCATTCAATGAAATAGCAGATTTAACCAGATGACTGCGACATATACACTAAATACAGTTGCAACATGGCGACCACCGTCGCACATTGACATCGGCATAATAAAAGTTTCATCTGTATTGCCGATGCGTTGCCACCTTGAAGATAGGGTGAGGAGTGGGAGGAAAGGAAGAATGCTGCAGTATCAGTGGATCCTGAATCCACTGGAACCGCTGTATTAATAGGATGGCAGAGGGGAGATTAGTCTGGCTTACATGCAGCTAGACCGTAACGTGTCAGAGGCACTTGGCGGTCGGATTCGCTTTCGCATGCTGGTGGTCGCAAGCCAGACGGGAAACAGATCCCCTACCTCTTACGAGATGCTTCCAAGCGCCTGAGGGGAATAGTATTCTAACCAGTCTCCTCATGGGTTAGAATACTATACCCTCTGTTGAAAAAATAATAATTCGAACTATCAGTTTCTATGGTTCTTAAACCTTGTCAGACAGATTAAGTATTGTTATTCTTCAAAGCAAACGCGATCTTGCTCTGTAATGAAATTTGAAATATATGATGAATATGAAAAAATGTTTTATTGTGTTTTAATCTTATCTTTACAAATTACAATTGTTCAAGTTTTTGTATACTTATTGTTACTGTATAAGTAATTTACTTAATAAATTATATTTGTTGAAAAAACTAGTTATATAAACAGCTGTTGTCATTGACGTACTTGTACTCGTCCGCGTGAGAAATTGTTCACTTCATATATGTTATGGTTTCACTACTTGTATTGTTATTTTTATTATTCAACTATGGCTTAAGGAATCTTTTAAAGACTGTACAATAGTCTTTATTTTTTTTAAATAACTCCCCGCATTTATCTTGTCTTATCTCTCGATATATTAAGCGCATAACTTTTGAACAACTGCAACAAATCGGATATTTGTTTTGTTGTGTTAGTTATTATCAGGATTGTATAAAAGCAAAAGTGAGTGAGACAGAATACAGTCAGTAAGATGGTGGTACCTACTGCAAAAAGGTTCTACGTATTTTAGAATAGAAATTCAACGAAAATAGTAGGGAAATAGTATATTTATAGTTGTGGATGAAAGAGTATAAATGCATAAATGAGTAAGTTAGTAAGTGATTGAACAAGTTGAAAACACCTCAACAAAGCAAGGGAGAGTATAAAACATATATTCAATAATAATATAAATGATATTAATTATATTTTCGATAGAATTAATCTAGACAACATCCTGCCACGATGGAATAAACGCCGCTTGAGTAACGACGTCATATCTTAGTAAAAATAAATTTATTGTTGTAAACTTATTTTTAATATTATTTATTTATATATTATTGACAGCAAGCATTACAGAAAAAAAATATTATTAATTTTATTTTTTACGATTTTTTGCTCATTAGAGTTGCGATTGGTAAAATTAAATTCAACATTAGAAAGTCCTTAAGAAACTTTTACTTACAAAATCAATCTTTTAGCTAAAATTCTCTATAAATATAAACTACAATTTCCTTTTAACTTTTCCCATGGGAAATATTGTGCATGTGTCATGTGACATTGCTTTCCAAAACACATTACCTGTTAGCCTTTCGTGATCACAATGCTTGGCGTACTCTTTAATATATTAAATTAAAACCTCACCTTTTTTTTGATATTATTTGTAAAGGTTCATCTACACTGCAGCAGTGATGTTACTACCACGTCTTGATTGTTTTTTAAAAGTTAGAAGATGTTAAAAACACGGCAACATTTGAATAACTTTACATAGAGTAAAAACAAAGTCACTGCCCGATATCTGTTCGCTTAGATCTTTTTAATTAAACAACGGATTTTAATGCGGTTATCACCAATAGATAGAGTGATTCAAGAGCAAGGTTTATATGTATAATACAAGCATATTATAGTAGAGAAACCGTGAGAAGTATACATCAAATCTCTCACTTTTCAATACATTGTATGATTAAAAGTGATACAACAAAGTGTCCTCTTCAAGTATTGAATAGAATAGATTAGATTTGCACTTGAGTATAAATCACTCAATGTCATTGTCTAGTCGGTTACTAACCCAGAGTACTCCAGTCGAAAGTGATAAGTGTGAAATTATCATAAATATAACTTATTGTCTTGCTCGTGATGTAAGAATTATGTTAATTTGCTTTGTGTCGACAGAAGCTATCGACAGAAGTGATAACTTCGACTAATCTGAGTTAAACTATTTAATATTGAAATTGTACACTGAGTAGAGAGAGGGGGAAGCGTCTGTCCGAAATACGGCTAGCGCTGTGGGTTAAAGTGAAAGAGGAGCAGCCTGCCTACTGCTGCCGTATGCGTGAGAGAAAGGGAAGCCAGACATAGTGGCGCCGTAACGCGTTACGTTACGAACTAGTTAACCCTTCCATAAGAAGTTATCACATCAAAAATATTCAAGATTTTATCATATTTCGTTTAGACAATATATAAGATTTACATTTATATTTAAGTAATGAGACTAATGGTGTAGTATTGTTTGGTGGCGTAATGCTAAGCCTTCGTTATCGAGGAGCACGTGAGAAATGTACCTTATCTATTGTAGTTGACGAGGCGATTCGAGTGGTGAAGGTGAAAGTTAATATACTATGAAAGAGTTTTTAAGCCTGCTCCTGGGCCTCAAGCCCCAGGTACTTCTCTACTCCCATACTCTCAATATGACATTTAAAATATAAAGTTCTTTATTTCGCTACTGGCAAGAAAAGGTCAGTTACAAGATAACCTATAACTTATTTAAATAATTTTAACGTTTTGGGAATATTACAATGTAAGTTATGATTACTTAATGTTAAAACAAGTGTTGTTTATTGTTATTGCGCATTACGTAACTTTTTCACTGTGTGATAACCTTCAATGTCTTTGTAAGTTATTCACCCCAATTATAATATTATTTCTTATTTTGACAACTAGATTACTTAGTTTTATTAATTTACATATTATAAATGATTTTAGCAACGAATCGCTGTCAACATATGGCAACATTACGAGAAATTAATTATTTGGTCATAACACACAGTCTTTTAGAAATTACGTGTCTTTAGAATCAGACCATGCAGAAAAGAATTCATACATCAACAAAGCCATGAGAATTTGTCTAGAGAATGTATCTATAGATATATATATATATGTCTGAGAAAAGTAAACGATTAATCGAACGAATAATCGAATCGTAATCGCCATCTATGGCGTTTGAGTAGGGTAATAGTCACTTCCGTTGGTTTGACAGTCTCGACCCTTATGCCTTCTACAGTCTGACTGTAGTCTTAATCGTGCGCGGTCTCTCGAGGAGTGAAGTAGTCCCTGGATAGTGTTCGTGTTGTACAGTGTAGTGCATGTTAGTACGTAGAGAGTGCTGTCCGATTAAGGTCACGTGAGTACCTTACAATGTTGTAGTCACGTCTCGTGTTAGGTAAGGTTTATGTGAGATTTAACCTTTGATTTAAACAGCGAGCCTGGTCAGTAGAGGCGATTGTTTCAATTAAATAAAAGATACCCTTAAGCCTTTACCTTGGTGACAAGTCCTAGGCTCTGCTTAGGTTCCTCTCGTCAGTGTAAGAGATCATAAAGTTTAGTTATTTATCGGTTCAGTAGCAGTATCTACGTTGCGTTTACCCAATACTCCATTCAATATCACCCCCCTCTTAGATTTTTTCAATCGGAGGGGTATCCTCCTATCCTTGCCTTTCTCCGAGTTACATATAATACACATGCATAGAAGATATTTATATAAATTCAAACTGTTTATTAAATGTTTCTTTTATGGTAGATAAGGTGCAAACGAGCAAATGGTCCACCTGATGGTAAGTGGCCACCATCGTCCATGGACAAACAAGAGATGCGTTGCATCCTCGAAGAGAGAGTGGGAAGGGAGAGTGAAGAAAAAAATGCTGCTGTTTCAGCGGACCTTGAGCAAGATCCCAGAGTTCACTAGATCCACAGCATTAATGGGATGGGAGAGGGAGGGGGTAAGTCTGGCCCACATGCGGCTCGACCGGAACGCGTCTATGACACTTGGCGGTCGGATTCGCATGCTGGTGATCGCAAGCCAGTCGGGGAACAGATCCCCTACCACCAAGGGGGTGCTGGGTTACTCGGCTCTTACGAGGTGCTCTCCCAGAGGCCAATGAGAGGAATAGTATTCTAAGCCATCCCCTCACGGGTTAAACGAAGTCTAGGTTGATTTTTTTTTAAAGTATAACCTTGGGGGGCTACGGCACGAATCCTCCACCTTAAGTCGGTGGAGACGTTTACTCACAGTAAATATTTTTTTCAAAAGGGTAGTGTTTTTTATTATTAGGTAATAATAACTCAATTCTGTATTTTAAATATCTGGTTTTTAGGGTTCCCTATTACTAAGACTCCGCTGTCCGTCTGTGTGTCAATAGGCTTTATCTCATGAACCATGATAGCTAGACAGTTGAAATTTTCACAAATGCTGTATTTCTGTTAATTAAATAAAACTACATTAAATATAATAACGAAAGGCAAAAAAAACAAGTCAGCGTCACAGTGAGCGCAGGCAACGGCAGTAGGAAACAGCCGTCGACCTAGAATCGAATACAATACCTTTTAAGTACTCGCACTACGATAGCCTATCTGCTTATAAGGGCACAGATAATACCGCTGCGTAGTTTTAACTTTATCAATTTGTATATTGAAGATAATTAATTGAAGCTAATAAAGATACAAAAAATTAAGTGATATATTATTTTGTGGTATATTATGTTTAAACCTTCACTGTTCAAGCAATTCAAGTGAATCTCACTTCCCTATGATAATCAATATTCACTCTATAAAATCACTTGTTAAACTACTATCAGTCGAAAATAACAGAGCTTATAAGTTATCGGTACTAAGGATATAATATATTAATAATTGTGATCTGGTTTTGATGATGACAGGAAATTTTAAATAATATTAAACATAAAAGTATTTGTCTTTTGGAATGTGACGTCACAGTATACAATACAAATCGTGACGTCATGCAATCCCTGCCAAAATATCGAGGATTTAGTTAAAGTATAAAAATAAACAAATATTTATTATTTAGATTATCAAATGTATTTCGACTTTTAAAATCGATTATATTATGAAAGTTGGTTTCAATAAATTTCTATGGAATCAATGTCTAAAGAAGATACTATTATTAAAGTATTAGTAATACTAAAAACAGGAATTACTCACCAATATCGCAGAACACATGTTTACGCAATAAATTAAACAAAAATAAATTAGAAGCGAAAAGCTTGACATTTTTCTGAGTATTCAGTGAGTAGACGACATTTATCACGAGCTTTATGAGATTGTTATCGATAATAAGAAGCGGAGACAGACTGGCACCGCTGCCAGCTTACCTTACTGATCGAATTCGTAAGTTATCAAAACTTCCAAATTTTCAGTTTTATAAATGTAAAAATATTGAAAGTAATAAGCATATAGACGCAGTTATAAAACCCTTCATTTATATGCTCTTGACGTGGCTCTCAATAACAATAATCATCATTCAAAAGTGATGTATTTTAATAGCCTTATGAGGACTTCGTACGAACGACTTTTGAAAAATAGATTTTTACCAAAAATATTGGTGTCGCGCTGAGTCCCCAGCTTACCCCTTGCCGTGTGATAGAGAGAACTACAGCTCGAACTGATTGTACCTACGTAACATTAAGAAAATCGTCCTTTCGTAATCCCCTGTTTCCTCCTCGAAATCTGGACCGATTTTAATATTTATTTCGTTAAAATGCAGTACAGGGTCTGAGCTGTGCCCATACGTTTTACTTTTTTGGTTTATGTTACTAATAATTAGTTTGCTGGATGTTTGCAAATGTAAATAAAAAAGTCGTTTTTTTATTTGAAAAGTTTTTTTTTCTATTATATTAATCAAATATTAAAAAAAAAAACAAAACGTACAGTCATGGCAGAGGTTCGTATGTATCGCATGGTATTTTTCTTCTTCTGTAACTTCATTATCCTAGGAGGAAACAGGGGACTACTTTGTATGAAAAAAGTGTCGACTGATTTCCTCTTAATAACGGTGAAGAAAAACATCGTGAGGAAACCTGCACTCCTGAGTTTCCTAAAGCTCTCAAAGGTGTGCGAAGTCTGCAAACCCGCACTGGACCAGTGGAGGACTATGACCTAATCCCTCTTCATTCAGAGGAGGAGACCGGGCTCAGCGGTGGACCATTAAATCATCTGCAATTCAGTTTTACTGCCGATATGTCATTGGAATTAATAAACTTTCTCTACACTACTTGAATGAAGTTAGACTAATACGATAGGTAGTGTAGAGAAAAAAAAAACAAAAATAAAAAAAAAAAATCACTACTCGCCAAATTGAACGATATTAGACGAATATAAACTTTATCTATAGGGTGGAGTGTTTTTTTTATTCTTTTATTATTGTTTTATTTTTTTTCCACTATATTATCTATCGAATTCTACTTACTTCGTTCAACTTCGCGAGTAGTATACAGGCTATAACCTCGTGTAACTTTTATTGTTACCACAAACAGATATTATTTACGTTAAAGAGTTTATTTCGAATTTAAATAAAATACTAATTTTATTGAAAATTTGTTTAATATGGTGTTTTTTAATGACGTTAATAATTTCTATTGCAAATTAAATATATTATTATAAGACACAACACTTCAACATATCTTGTTACTATGAGTAAGTATTCGATAGATGGCCCCATGTTTAGTTTTCAAACATTCGTTATATTAATATTGTGTTTACTTCTACCTCTTATTACAAAATGAGTGTTAAATTCGAGAAAATGCCTCGCAAGACCGAACAATTTTTAAGAATTTTTGTATTGAGGTAAATGATGTTCTTGTAACTGACTATTAGACGGCGCTGCAGGAAGAAATATATTCAATAAAAGGACTACAATTTTTTAAATCAGTATACCACTATTACAGAATTTTGTTTAAAATATATTTAAAATTCACTATTTTTTTTTGCTTCAAATGTGGCTGTGTGATTGTGTGCTGATGGTGATTGAAAGTAGGATAATTATCATACTTTTTCGTGGACATTTTAAGCATGCAGGTAACGTATCTAAGAGCTTAATAAATCTTAGTATATTTCTCAATTTTTTTTGCGCAACAATTATAATTAAATTGATAATTATCAGTAATTTGCTAATTTATTGACATAAAACAATATTAATCATAATTAGTACAAACCTAATTACGTAGAATTTATTTGGTCAGTCGATCGTTTCGTGTATCTAAGGTTAAGTGGGTCAGGTTAATAAATATTGGATAAATCTAGTTTACTTTAAAATTTGAATGTTTAATGATGATTATATGCGTAATTAAATGACGTTGACGCTCAAGTATGATCAGAAATCATTACTGAAAAACTATGTAAAAAAATCTATATTTTAGAAAGCGCCAAATATAGATTTTAAATAACATTAAAAGTACTTTTCAAAAATAAACTATTTAGCATCTGATTCTGAAGACTAGTTTTCAAACACTCAGAATACAAAGGTCATTCATTAAATTAGAGAACTAGACACGCGATAAAGCATCAGCCAAGTTCGGAAACTTCTATAACATAAAAAATATTAGATATACACGCTATATTATATTTTAACGGACAGTACATTTTTAGCGATGATTATTACATTTTATGTTTTTTTTTTATGTAACTAGGTCGGCAAACAAGCGTACGGTAAGCGATTACCGTAGCTTATAGACGTCTGCAACACCAGAAGCATCGCAAGCGCGTTGCCGACCCTATCCCCTATTCCCCCCAGGAGCTCTGGTCACCTTACTCACCAACAGGAACACAACACTGCTTTAGAGTAGTGTTATTTAGCTGTGATCTTCTGTAAGGTCGAGGTACTACCCCAGTCGGGCTGCTCCATATTTGAGCAGGAAGTTTCCTACTGTGCCCTACCTCAGTTGTTAAGTTGTTAACTTATTTAATGAGTAGGGTTATCTCCGTTCAGTTTGCTAACAATTATAATACAAATGATTACTCCTAAAATAACTTTTAAGTTTATAAAATTAACATCTCCTGAAACACTTTCAAGATACTGGCATTATTTACTCATTGGACAGTCAGGCTTAAGCTTTTAAGTTAAACAAGCGTCAGGAGTCTTGCAGAAAATGCCTTGATCTCGCTTGATCAAATATTTGCGTATATTTCATCATTATTAATCATATTTAAAGGTCTATTATATATCCAGCAACACATACTCGTACTATGTTAATAACAATTATGTAAAAGTATATTAAGTGCATTAAAATCAGTAAATACGACTTTCTTGAACTTATTTTTAATGTTATACCTAAAAAATAATATGGTCTTCTTGACTATTAAATGTAAATGTCAATTTAAACTTCTAACGAACTTAGCTGCTGTTTTCACATTACTATTTAAGTATGATTAAAGTGATACATCATTATATTAATTAAACGATAACATCTGTTCGGATCAGCTGATTGTTTAAATGTCATCGCTATTCCGGACACTTGTTTTCGTTTGCCAGTGAGTGACCTTTATATGCCACGAGCCCACCGTCCTCAGCCTCGTGCTATCGTGCTTCAGTCGTCCTTTGCCTCTATTATATATTAACTATGATTATGATTATATTGCATAGTAATATTAAAGAGATTAATAACAATATGCAGTATAAACAGAAGGAGAGCAGTGACTGGGACAAGAGACCCAAGAGCTTTTATGAAATATGGTCGATCCGCCCTAGTATAGCTTTTAAATAAAATAAAATAATAAAATTTAAAAAAAAAATTGTGACATGTGACATTTTTAAATCAGTTAAAATATTTATTAATTTAGACCTGCAGTAATTAACTGTGAAAATAAACAATAAGACTAACAGACACAAAAATTTTAAATTATATCATATATAAACAGTTATTCGTTTTTGTATCCCCAACGCTACAACGACGGGGTGTTATAATCTTAACGTATACACATATGTGTTTGTGAATCTGTATGTCTGTGGCATCGTAGCGCCCAAGATAATGGACCAATTGTGATTAAGTTTTACTTGCCTGAAAGGTAATTTAATAGAGACTAGATCTTGACAAATTATAGCTAACAATAGCTATAATTTGTCAAGATCTAGTCAGCCGTTTGAAGACTATCAGCTCATTTTTAACATGAGAGTTGTTAATAAGAATGACTTTTAAGCATTAAAAATTTATTGATTTCGTACAAAAATGTAACTTACCGCACATTCAGACAAACTCAGTAAGAATGAGTAGAAGTTGTTACTTATTAGAGAACTCTACAATAATAGGCGTTTACGATTTAAATATAAAATGTAATTGTTTCACATGTAGTGGCTACGGATTATATCAGCATATAGAGGTCATTACCGCCTATTATTGGAAAAGGTGAAACAGTGGTTCAAGTGTCGGGTTACGGGTAACGGGTAGCATTATCGTTGCAATATGTTATACATTGCATTATTCATTTACAACATATTTAATTTATTGAAAAATAAATTAATTCCCCCTTACTTTGGAAGAAAATCGGCTCTACGTTAAGGGTGAGGAAAAGGGTGACGCATCAACCCACTCACTCCCACATAATTCACCCACCACTCATTTACTTATTAACTATTCTATTCATTCAATTTAATCATCTACCAAACTGACATAATTGTACCCACACTTTCAAGATAATGATATAAGAACTCAGGTACTCACTCATTTACTTACACGCCCACTGCTTTATTCACCCGTTTACGTGATCATTTATTTATTCATCTATCCACTCAAAACTCACATCTCACTCACTTCACTACTGGTCCGCCACTCCATAATTCCCAGCTACTCAAGAGTATAGTATACATATATTGACTAAGAATTTACCCATTATCACCCACTTTTTCATTCAAACATTTAAAACCCATCCACCCATCTGCTTAAAATAGTAGGAAATAGATTTGTTAACTCACTCACCTATTCATTAATGCACTTACCAACTGATTTGGAATCTATTTTTAATCTATAATCCAATTAGATCCGATCCTATTTATTATTAACCGCAATCAACTAAGGGTCTCCAGGTAAATCCAGTCTCTTTTCCTAACAAGGTTACTTCCGTCTCTTCCATTTTAGAATTTCCGACTGTTGGATAGTGTGTAGCAAGGACTAAGTTTCGAAACCATGAATAATTACATAAGTTACTCGTACTAGCTAACCTCAACCACATGTACAGTACCTATTCAAGCAGTAATAGCCTAGTGCTTATGTCTACTCGGGAGGTCCAAGTTCTATCCTGGATTAACACGTGGAAAACGTCAAAAGGAAAACGTCATAAGGAAACCTACACCTGAGAATTCAGCGCGGTGGACCATGGTCTAATCCTGAAGAAGAAATCCAGCTCAGCAGTGCCATTAAAGGGTGCTGATGATGATGTATTTGAACAAGGCCTGGAACTTGAAGCTCGGGAGCAAGTGTACAAGCCCTTTTCAAATTGTATAAACTCTCCTTTATATCTCTAAATATAATAATTTCTCCTCTTATTTCTTTTAAACTATGAAACGTATTTTGATACGGTTTTTAATAATGATAATAGCAATTAATGAGAGAGATTTAATGTGTAATATAATTTGTGGGAATTTTATAAAAATTAAGTAAATACTACGTATACAACAGAGGCGGTGACTATATAGGTATTCATAACCTATTCACCTAAGTGAAGGGGGTTTATAAGGTAAAATAGTTATTTAAAGAATTTTTAAATAAAAACGTGATTCTAATTTATCTCAGCGAAGAGAAGAGGCGGATTGTTATTTATAGTATATTTTCTAAAAATATGAATTCTTGTGACCAAGGTTTATGACCTTGACCAATGTAGGTTTAACCTACACCTTAGTCCCAAGTCCAAGACATTGCTGAGGTTCCTGTCGTTATAGTAAGAGATCATAATGTTTAGTTATTTATCGGTTCAGTAGCAGTATCTATGTTGCATTTACCCAATAGTCAACTCAATATCACCCCATCTTAGTGTTTTCAATATATCCTACTTCCCCTCATCATTTCTCCGAGTTATATAAATTACATTTCTTTTATATTTTGCATCTAAGAAGTTCTATTTAACCTCAATGAAGCGAGTGCTAGTTATTAATTACATATTCAATCCACGTTGCAAGTCAATAACAACGTAGGGCCGACCACTGAGCAGTTTGCGGCCTGTTGCATCATTATGTCACGATGATTTCATCCTTTCGCCTCGGAATAGAGGAATTAGGCCACATTACTAAGCGATGTTTTTCTGTTTATTTATTTATATTAATTTTATATGTACTTGCCACCCGTCTCGAATTTGCAAGAAAAATTAATAAGTCTGTTGTTGTTGTTGACGCTCTTAGGAACAAAATAGCTAAATCAATTCAGTTGAAGGATAGATAGATAGGATTGAGGGGAGTTACTCTGTAACAAGCTGGATTAACACATAAGACACTTATCCCTGATAAAAGCATAGTTACATAACGTTAGCGGGGAATTATTGAATTGGCGAGTGACTGGATTACTGAGTGGGTGGCTAAGTGAGTGTATCTTACTTACTTATCAATATACTCTAGACCCAATTCTGAAGCTTCCGCAGACGAAATTGTAGGCAGATGCTAGTAATCTATAAATCCAATATTCAGTTTGTATTTGTTTCATTTAGTTAGATGTTATGTTAATTTTAAAATAAATCTCCACTCTCGGTTGGCAAAGTTTGGAGAGAATTATTAATGGTTGTAAATGTAAATAAATCTAAACACTGCAACTAAATTATCTTTATAACTCTATAGTTTAAATGTAGAGTTCTTATTAATAACGAAATCTATCGGTAAAAAGCAAATATTACAAATTTAGTATAGAATAGACAAGATTGATGATTAAGTTGATGATTACTATCTTAATAAATGATATACTCAATTATATTGATATTTAAAATTAAAACCTTAACCTATAAAAAGTAAAATTTTGTGAAGTAATTCCCCTTGAATGTTTTCACAAGATCTGCAATACGAACAATAAAGATATTTGTAGATTATCTGAAATGCCTTGAACTAATTATAAATTTCATTAAAACTGAGTGTTACAAGGTTGATAATTTAAAATCACCTTTTATTAATGTAAAGATGTTTCTACTGGAATGACTCTTTTTGTGTTTGTTTTGATAACAAGGTTGTATTATGTAGAGTTCGAAGTTAGTTCAGGGTTAAAACACAAGTGAAGTAAGCTCACTATTTCAGTAAAAAACTGACTCTGAAAGTAGCTTCCATTCAGAGTTTCGTATAATCAGTACATACCATTAGTCGGGGTGAAAAAACAAAGACAATATAAAAACACACAATTTTATTATGAAGATTACATTTACTGACACGTACAATTACGATTAGACGATTGAGTACAACAATTTAGTTTCACTTCACAGTTTATTTTGACATTATCCTGTCGCAACCGCACACAGCACAGCCACTGTAACAAGTTCCGTCACATTACGTTCACTTTGCGCTCGTGCAGATACAGCGTCAGAAAATCCCCTGATCATTTGGGTCAGCGATTCACTTCCGGTAATCTGCAGGCTCAGGACCAGCTGTTTTTCAGCGTCAAAACTCCATCCCATGTTGTTTTCGTCAAAAGCTCAAGGCTCCTCGTCCTCAGATAGAGATGGTAGAGCAAGTGTACGGCGAATTTTTTCTCTGCGTTGAGGAGAAATCGACTTCTGTCTTCTCAATCCTTCAGTGCGGAGGATGTAAGGTCTCTCCATTTCAGGTTCAAAGGTTTCCACTTCAGAATCGTCTTCTACGAGAGCTGGTAGAGCATTTAGCTTCCGCTTCTCGGAGCAATCCACTTGTCTTCCACGGCATTTGGGCAACGCCGGGTAGACATCCGCGTACAAGGCAGCGTGGGCTAGTTTCACGACCATGTTGCAAAATTTGTAATTTAGTTTAACGTGTAGTCTCAACGATATTTGGTTGTAGAGTGCGGGGTGGAGGCAGGCGCCGCGCATTTATAGAGTTGGCGAGTGCGGCTGTGTGCGTCGTGTGACGCCACTACGTACACAGGCGAGCACACACAGATGGTAAGCAACGCACAATGTTATCGAGACGTATTTGATGTCACAATTAAAATCTCGTACCTAGATGTAGATGCGATATACATCTTGTATACCGTATGACGTAGTTTACCTAATTCAATCACAAATAAACGTTTTACATAGTTACAGTAATGTAGAGTCGTTGTAGTTAGAGTGTTTACGTTGAATATCTTTTTATTTGCTATGTGGAGCATAAAAATGAATAAATAAACAATTTAATGTCATGCTGATATTACAATTCTTAAAAATAAAGACGTTATATCTTGAATATTCTAAAATCATTGACTTTATTAAAGTGGAATGACTCTACTGGTCAATTTGATACTGACAAATTTATTACATGATTATAATCAAAAATATCGAATGTTACTTTTAAAAATATACCTAAAACACATACATATATAATAATAAAACAATAAAATCTGATAATACGTTCATTGAAGAATTGAAGATACTATTAAAATGTAAAGAGGATGTTAAAAGGAAGGATGGATGATTCTCTTAAAATAAGTCATTCTGACCCGAACACACCGGAATAGTTCTCAATTAATTCAACCATTAAAAGATACTTTTAATGACTGATTTAATTTTACTTTTACTTTCGTTCTCTCGAATTTTTATTAATTTGGTTAAAAACTTTTACTTCTTGCAAGTTTGAAGTTTTCTTTAACACTCCATTGAAACGAGGACGATATCGATATAAATTAATGAAATAACTAGATAAGGTTGCACTTAATGAAGTGGAGTGTTTACCCGTTGCTAGTTAGCAGTTACCATACACACACATACACACACACACTATTAGATATTAGTGTCCGAGTGTCCGTTCAATAACACCACGTAAGTACTCACTTTGCACGTGCCAATAAAGATAACACGGTCAGGTAATACTGACGCATTTATTTTGAGAATTAAAAAGTTTTATAACAAAGGAAAAAGGTTATCTAGTTACGTAATAAAAACAATAATGTTCTTCGATTATTGAATAAAAAATAGATACACAGTCCCATAGAAAATTATACTCAAAACTGTATGTCGATTAATACCTTTTTTAATTATTTTAATGTTCATTATATTCTTGTTGTTATATAATAGAGAGAGAGAGAGAGACGAACTTCTTAGCATTCCATGGATTCACCGTGCGGATGCCGGGTCTATCGTGTGGAAAAGAGAGGAACTCCGAGTAGAACTCGAGATTTGTGACACGGGAGTAGGTTTAAGAGGCCCGTCATCAATACTCACCTTCTCAAGTCGTACGATCCTGTCAACGTAGCATTAGTTACTCGCTTTAGTATAGAATTTGCTGCCATTCTGGATAGACCTAGGTCTTTCAACGAGATTTTGCTGGTATACTTCTCGCTTCTACTTCTACAGCGTATAAATTTACTACATAACTATTTCTTATCAATTCATCCGTAAGTTCATAATATAACTGTCAGAAAAAGGATAGTGTAGTTCATTTTTAATTAATATTATAAAGGACATATTATTAAGGGCTTTATTTCTTTATTTTTTATGTATTAATAAAACACTGTCATTTAATTCTTATAATAATACATGGACTCATAATTTTAAAAATATTTTTTTAACTTTTCTTACATTTAACAAAAAAGGCTGTTGTGAAATTATGAGTAGAGATCAAAAATATTTAGATCATTGCCTCAAAAGACCTCGTCGACCGTCCCGCAAAGGAGAAACCTGTCAAAAATAAGGCCACGTCACCAAAAAACGAATGAACCATTTAAATTTCAAAATGCTTACCCAATTTAGTAACGCCCTTCGAGCTTCGGCCGTAAATAAATTATTTACGTACATTCAGATATGCAAATGAGGAAATCAATGTTTTTGCGCGTCTAGACGTCGGCTTATGTAATGTGAAATTGTGACTTACTTTCTACTTCACTGGTTAGGGTTTTCATTTGGAATGGTTACCTACGTCAATTGTCGGTTCAATTTTTACTCAAATGCCTCACGACTTTGTCTGTATTGACTTTAGAATAAGTTTCAAAGAGAAAAAAATGTTTAAGATTCCACTATCTGATCAATTGTAATACTGTTGCTGTAGCTGCGCCACGCTGTTTCATCCACTATATTTTGTATAATTCACACTATATCATTATAAATTATAACCTATATGTTATTTTGATGTTTAAGCTATATGATTGTAAAGTTTTATCAAAATCCATTCAGTAGTTTTTGCGTGAAAGAGTAACAAACATCCACACATCCAGTCATCCATACATTCTTACAAACTTTCGCGTTTATAATATTAGTAGGATTAAACAGAAGACCAATAACTAAACTATTTAATCTTATAATTAAATTAGAGTTTTTGAATGCTATATAAATGCTGAAGTGGTTTTATTGTAATTTATTTTCGAAGTTTTAAACATTATAAAACAATTTATCATTTATTTTTAATAAGTAAAATAATTTTGTATTTTAAGTAAAATAATATTTAAAAAATTATTTCTCTATCTAATATAAATTATACACACTAACATTATTTAATTTTTTCTCGTAAAATATAACATAAACCACGTCCTCACAAGATTAAAAATTATTATAACTCTTATAAACTTGACTTACAATAATGTATAAACATTTCATTTATTTATATCTCAGCACTGTACAATAATATTTTTATACTTTATTAAACTATAAAAAATTGTTTTTGATAAAAATGCTTTATATAAATGTCAATGAAAGTAAATAAGGATATTTACGTCCAATCTCATTGAGTACCCAACGAAAGATCGGATTGACGACAGCCGTGACCTAATTCGAAAATCTCTTCAAAGAAATCTACACTTTATGGACTACTTGAGTATTTAGGAAGGCTAAATACTCATTGAATAAACGTTAAAAATTGCGTATGCTTTATATTTGATAATGGCTGTATGTGGTGAGCCTGTGCTCTTAAATATTAAAAAAAATCGTTTGTAATCTGTGATATTTTGCTTCTGATACAGTTAGCAACACCGTTTATGGAAGTTAGTGTTAGTGTCGTGATTAAGGTCACTCTTCTTGAGTGGTGGAGGTGAGAGTTAATATATTACGAAAGAGCTCTTTAAACCTGCTGCTGGGTCTCAAGCCCCAGGAAAAGCTCAACTCCGAATAAATTGCATATATTGCTGTACAGTAATGGGTATCATCTCTGTCAATTTATAGCGTTATTAATTTATTTATTTTAGTCATACCCACGTAACACTTTATAACAAGAGAATATAAAACCTCTGTTCCGATAGATTTGTGCCAGTTGTCAAACGGAGCTCGCCTGGTGACTATAAAGGCTATACAACTTATTATGGACTCCATTGTAAAGGATTTTGTGAGTTTTTGGGGTTATCTTTTTCGGGTCCATATTATTATTGTCTGCTATGTGTTACTGTGTAGTATAGCTTCCTATAGGTATACCGATGAAACAAATAATAGATCTCTTAAATCCTAAAATCGTTTTTTTAATCATAATGTGAAAAATCATAATAATGAAAATCCATTTTTGATCTCTCTGTTAATTCGAGATTCATAGAAATAAATAAAAATATTTCAAAAATGAAAACCAAAATAAATTAAAATGATATTGTATTCAAAAACTATTTTGTATTGATGGTGCCTCTTAACTAATGTTTTGTAAAATATAAGATTAATTTTAATTTTATAATAAGTTGTCAATGTATTTATTTATACTTTGATCTATAGATTAAAACTCAATTAAAACGAATTGTAAAATAATTGATTTTTGAGTAGACAATAAAACCTCTTTTCTCTGTATCTTTATAATTAATTAACTAGCGACTTTTTCTACTATAAAATGCATGTATTATACATATAAACCTTCCTCTTAAATCACTCTTTCTATTGGTAAAAACCGCATTAAAATCCATTGAGTATTTTAAAAGATTTAAGCGTACAGACATCGGAAGTGATTTTAATACTACTACGCCATCTAGAACCAAAACAATGGTTTCTCTCATAGTAAAAGACAGTATTTTATTATATATATTTTCGATACGATCTTCATTTGTTCGTAGTCTAAAAAAAAATATTGTTTGCTCTTAGTTGTGGTGTTGCAATCAACCTTAATTTCCATAATGTCACCTTGTCTGCTGCGATGTCTACATCTGTCTGCAGATAACAAATAAAGGTAATTAAAACCCACAAATATTTCGGCTAATTTACATGAACAATATACATATCTATGTATTAACTAACATTAGGTAATTCATTTAGATCTTTAATCTATATATTACTTATAGATCGCTAATAACTATCGTAATACTATTATTACATTACATTACTTATATAATGGAACATTTTATATTTAGATGGTTGAAAAAAAGTGCAAAATAATATTTAAAAGATTCCAAAAATTCCTATGTACTTATAGTTCCCATATATATAATTAACATGGTAATATTGAGATTTTATAAATAGATTGTAAATAATTTTGATTTTCAATCGTAACGATTTTTAATTAAACATTAATTAGAACTTTTAAATTTGACGTAACCCGTAAATACTATTCCCCTCTGCCGCTGGGAGAGCATCTCGTAAGAAGCAAGTAACCCAGCACCCCCATGCTGAGGATCTAGTGGACTGTGGGCGATGGTGGTAACTTATCATCAAATGGACCATCTACCATGAAAAAAAACGAGACTAGTTTTCATATATTTCCATTTAATACAAAAAAAACTAGTGATTAAAATAAAAAAATTATGTGTGAATGATGTTTAATATTTCTTAGATTTCGTAGATATAAATGCGCAGTACACGATGAGTCGCTTTGATATATAAATGAAAAATATAATTGACATGTTTGTTCAAATTCCCGTGAGGAACATGTTAACAGCTTGTCCGTCAATAGCTAACATGTGTGTGTTCGTAACTGCGTACCTGTGGCCAACAAAGAATATTCATATGATAACAAAGGATTCCGGAAGTTCTTACTGTTCAATATTACAAATGCAATTGTTTTCGTGTTTGGATTCAAGCCAATATGTTCCTCGAAATCACAATTTTCTAACTAAATCTGTTATGACGTTGACGTATTGGTGTAGGCTAAAAGGTGAACGCTAGATTTCCTTTGGTTTGATTAAACATTATTAACAATTAAGGCAACTAAAAAGGTGTATTGAGATCATTAGAATCTGACGATCAGGTTTTATTTGGTTTCTTTAGTGAAGAGAAACTATTTATCCTATATATAGATTCAAGAAATAAAGCGAAGTTCTTGGAGAATGGAGTCACTGGCGAATATGCTAGTTATGCTTAGGTAGATAATTTAAATATCTTATTTGCTCCAAGAGCTTTAACAGCATACATTTTTTGGGCTACACACACATAATAATTAATCAATAATAATCTCACCCGGAACAGATTCCGCCAGGACGGCTAATCTCGTCTTATAAAATCAACAAGAACGAGATATTAAGAAAGCTGTCTAAAGATATTTATGGAAATAACTTACTTAATATAGTCTATACTTTCCATCAGAGCTTGGTCAGGTAGGAGATCGAATATACGTCCTCCACAAGGAATTTGTAATTATTAAACTTTTGCTACGAGAATAAGTGACAAATCGTGGGTTTTTCCATCTTCCCACACTGTACTTTAAGTTCACCCATACTTCTAATAAGGGCAGAGGTCAGTCGTTGCGAAATTCTATTTTAAGATACAATTCAGATTTGCCTACGTAATAAGAAATTTATGGAAATTCTAGAAATAGTCATCGTCAGTGGGAAACATCCTAAATGATTTATTTTGTTAAGAAAATAGATAATATTTTTGTGCTGTTGAAAGAAAAATATCACATTTTCAAAATATGACCACTGATATGAATAGGAAAATTGGAAGATATAATTATTTTGGTCTATTTTTATATGCACTTCGTTCTCTCACTTCTTCTCTCTTTCCCTCTCGCTACCAGATGGTGCTGTAGACATCCATTTTGTCTCAGCGAATAAATAGAATGCTATACTCAGTATGATTGTATGTTCATATTAAATAGAATTGTGGTCTCTTAAACTATATCAGTGTCTTCAGTAGACGATGGACATCCATCTTAATTTCTCACGATGTTTTTATTTCCCGTTTTGAGGACTAATGTGTTTTTCTTAGAGTTTACAGTCGTAAGTATAAATTTTTATGAAGAAATCTTGAAGGAGGATATTTATACGCTTGAGGAAAATCGGTTTGGGTTATGTGTTTATTGGGTCATTGCCACCATCAGTTTTTTTATTTTTTCCTTGATAATAAAGACTTCATAGAAAATGTTCATAGTTCGTACAAATAAAAAAGGGCTAAATTTATGGTTCCATTAAGCTAAACATTCTCATATATTTTTAAGCTGCTGAGCTGAGTCTTTCCGACGGAGATGATAAATGGTAGTTCCACTGGAATTTTGGGTCTATAATTAAATTGAGATTTAATTGGTTTAGTAACAGATATTATATTATTTGTAACGAGCAGCCTGCCCTCGCTTCGCTCCGGGTATTTAAAGCAATATTATAATTGATGTTCTTAATTTGTCATTCTTTAATTGTGTAGATCATTATTTGAAAAAAGAGAGAAAGTGAGAAAAAGTTATAAAAAGAAAAATGGTAGAAAGTAAAGAAAAACCATAGATAATAAAAGAGGGAGGACAGAGCAAAATAAAATTGAATACATAAAGGAGAGAGAGAAAAAGAGAGAATGATAGTATATAAGAGGAAGAGAGATGGAAATACTATAGACTTCTCTCAGTGAAAGAGTTTTAAAAGGAATAAAAATGTTACCTTGCTATAAACCGCGGCAATCTGAACTACCAAACTCGTATGGTACAACCTAGAAGAGCACCCTGTCCACACAAAAGTGAGACGCGCGAACCCGAACTAAGACACACCACACAAGTAGGTAGCTTGACGATCTAACAACCACACTCGTACGGCACAATCCGGAGGAGCACACCGTTGACAGAAAAGTGTAACGCGCGAACCCGAACCAGTACACACCACACAAGTAGATCGCGATCGACAATCGACGTACGTTTCGCTCCGTAACCGAAGCATCTTCAGGACGTGTTGACTCTACAAGCGTCACTTGCCAAGTGACAATTTTGTTCAAAAAACAGCCTTTTATACCTTAACTCAATACTCGATATTCGAGACGCAATACTCGATACTCGATACTTAACTCGGTACTCGTGTTTTGTTCTTACAACTAAAGATATCGAGTAGAGTGGATTTAGACACGTTTATTTGTTCGTTCAGCAGCTCAAATGTTTGATTGGTATTTTTTATTATTTCTAATTGCTCTAACAAATTAAGTTTAAAACCTTTATCGCAAATATGTAGTATTTTGTGAGAATGGCCCATATTGTGGCCGCTATCTAAGAGATTTTTAGCAAAATGGGATTTCTCAGGTTTATTGTTCCTAAAAGCAGCTAAGTGTTCTTTATACCGAATATCAAAACTACGACCCGTTTGATCTACATATTTGGCATTGCAGTCAGAACATTGAAGCTCATATACTCCTGATTTTAGGTTGTTACTCAGTTTATCTTTACCGTTACAAATACGTCTAAGTGAATTATTGGTCTTGAAACCAACATTTATATTATGCGATTTAAGAATTTTCGCTATTCGTTCAGAAGACGGTCCAAAATAAGTTATACTAGATTTGTATTTATTTTGATTTTCGGGAGGGACTGAATATAATTGTTTATTAATTTGTGCTGACTGTTTCTTTTTAATAATATTGTTAATGGTGTCCAAAGTGTAACCGTTAGCAGAAGCAATTCGATATATTATTTTCAGTTCCTTTTGATAGTTTGCTTTATTAAGCGGAATAGTCATTAATCTTTGGATGTAACTATGAAATGCTGCAAGCTTATGTTGCCAGGGATGACATGATATAGAAGGTATTGTTATGTCTGTGTAAGTAGGCTTACGATAGATTTCAAACTGGTGTTTGTTGTTGACGCGAGTAATCGAAAGATCAAGAAATTTTAGTGAATTTTGTTCTTCAAACTCAGCTTTAAATTTTATTTTGGGGTGAATTGTGTTTAAGTTTGATATGAATTGTCCTAGTTGCCTATCTGTTCCAGTCCAGCAAATAATTATATCATCAACATATCGATAATAGTAAAGAATATTATTATTATTGACAATGTTTTTGTTTTCAAAATCATTCATAAATAATTCTGCCATTAAGGGACTGAGAGGAGAACCCATTGCAAGACCTTCTCTTTGAAGATAAATTTTATCGTTGAATTTAAAGTAGTTTAGTTTCATACAAATTTGTGTTAATTCTACTATTTCGGAAATTTCAAGAGGATGCAATCTCCTCTTTTCAAGAAGCCCTGTCATAATATCTAATGTTTCATCGACTGGGACATTTGTGAATAAACTATCAACATCGAGCAATAATAACTTACAACGATTTGGCAAGTTAATATTTTTTATGCAATCAACTAAATGAATACTATTTTTAAGAGAGTATTGTGGCTTAAACGAGATTTTTGACACAATTTCGTTATTTAAAAACTTTGCTAACAAATATGCTGGAGCACCTATGTATGAGACAACAGGACGTATGGGGATGTGGTCCTTATGTATTTTTGGTAAACCGTATAACTTTGGCGCATGAGGATTCATTACTAAGACTTTTTGTTTATTTGAATTTTTAGGAAATATAAATTCGGAGTTTTCTACAGATTGTCTAATTTCTTTAGAAAATTTACAAGTTGGGTCAGAAGGCAAATGGAGAAATTCGTTTCCTGATATAACATCATTAACTTTATCTAAATAATCGTTACGTGTAAGAATGACGACTGCGTTACCCTTGTCAGCTTTAGATACTATGAGATCATTGTCTTTAATCGTCTTTTGTAAAGATTTAAAAATTTGCTTATCATGATTAGTTACACAAGAAGTAGGAATATTTTTTTTTTTTTATTTCATGCGCCACAAGATTTTTGACTACATTATCTTTTTTGTTTATGATAACTGCTAATTCTGCGTCAACCGCTAGTGTTTCTAAAGCTTTATTTGTAACATTTTCGAAGATATTGTATTTTAACCCTTTTTCTAACAATTGCATTTCATCATTTGAAAATACCGTGTTGGTGAGATTTTTAACCCGTGGATAGAATGTATGATCGGAGAGAACTGTTAATTCATCGTTTTTACTGTTAAGTTTAGAAGATTTGGGGGAATTACTAACTAATGCACGTAATTTCTTTTGTTGAGTAAGGAATTTTTTATAGACCCCAAGCGAAGCTATTTCTCTAGCTTTGTGATCTAGCAAATCGAATTCAACGTTATGTAACTTGAAAGAGAGTTCAGAATAAAGTATTTTAAGATGGTGTTTAAGATTGTCCCTAACAGTAAACCAGTGTCTCGATTCCTCATTTAGCCAAATTTTTTGCGCTTTTTTAATAGCGATCTCAGAAGAACGACTACGTGTGTTTGATTTTATGTTGATATAGTTTGGGATTACGTTAAGATGTTTACATTGTTGATTAAACACACATTTTTATTCCTTTTAAACCATGAATTTCCGCAAAGTACAGCCTGATTCAATTCAATATTGAAAGAATTTTAAAAATCGGATCAGTTGTAAGTAAACTGCCAAGTTCTATTAATTAAAAAATGTACATGGCAACACTAAATCACCTTTGTCACTCACGATTAGTGTAGTTTTCTATCAGTGAAGGAATTTTTAAATCGGATTAGGAGTTTCTGAGAAACCCTTTAATTTACAAAATGACCACGATATGGCACTTAAATAGCCATATCTTTTTAATTATAATATTTATGGCAACACTACATAGCCTATGTTACCCGGAAAGGATGTAGCTTTCTATCGGTGAAAGAATTTTCAAAATCGGTTCAGTACTTTCCGAGCCTATTCGCAACAAACAAACATACAAATAATCAAATCTTTCCTCTTTATATAATAGTGTAGATTAAACGGAAGCAACAACAAGTTGCTCGTCTACAATAAAACAATTGACTGTTTGACTTAATTCTCAGAGTAGGAGTATTTAAAAAATCTAGAACACGTAGAAGTAATTTAAGATCGCGCTCAATTAAAGTAATGATAACACTGAATGAACGGTTATAAACTCTAAAGCGACCTACGACCTTATTTTAACAGAAAAGAATAACACAGCGACATCTATCAGATGCTTTTGTAACCGAGATAACAAAAGACTTGTTGTGTCAATGGATTAACTTACACACCATGCCAATGCGTTAGCCATTGTAGCGCCCAGGGCGAGAATTGTTATCGGCGCCCCTTTAAAAAAAAAATGGTCTTATTACCGGCAGTCTCTTGGCGTCTGCTGTGTTCTTGGTCGCTTCATCTACCTGAATCTGTTCTTGTTCGCTTCATATAATTGAATCAGGCGTTACTTTGCGGAAATTCATATCTAAAAAGGAATCAAAAAGGTTACCTTGCTATAATCCGCGAAATTCTGAACAATCCGTCTCGTACAGCACAACCCAGAAGAGCATACCGCTCACATACAAGTGAGACGCGCGAACCCGAACCATTACACACCACACAAATAGATCGCTTGACTATCGACGTACGTTTCGCTCCGAACCGAAGCATCTTCAGGAGTAGTTGAGTTCAGGACTGTAAGTGACGCTAGTAGAGTCAACTACTCCTAAAAACGCCATCTGTTACAAATTTATGAAACTTGCAAATAATTACATTTGACTTCCAAAATAAAATATGTTATGGTGATCTCTCAAATTGTATCAAATTACATACAGTGTGCAAATTTCCATAAATCAATTTTTTAATTCGCTGAAATAAATCGACAAAAGGTAATTCACTGTTAAATAATTTTTAATTTATAAATATTAAATATGAGTTCGATTACGTTGTATAAATAAGCTATATCATTAAACTGACACTTGTGAAAAATTGCATAAGTTTGGCAACATTGTCTGTTTACTCAGCCGAATTATTATATCAAATAAAGTATATTAATTCCTATCATTATATACAGTATCACATCATACCTCATTATGCAGTAAATACAAGTATATTAGGTATACTCGTATTGTGCAAAGGAGAGTCGCAATTCGCGCACGTGGCGCATGTTGGCGGTCATGTGCTCTAGTGGAGGTCCGTGGACCACGTGACTTATCCACGTTGTTGTGGAGTATCCTTTCATTGACGTTAGAAGTCATTATCATTGACTAGCTGACGCTCACGACTTTGTTCGTGCTCTATACAAACACTCGGAGCTGTTGTCGGTTAACTATAAATTTATATATTAATGCGTGAAGCAAAAACTTTGCACCCCTTTTTACGATAATTGCGTGGACGGAGGAGTATTAAATTTCCCCCACTTATAGTTTATATTTAGAGAAGTGCATAAAGCCGTGTTTTACCCGTGAGGGGACGGGTTAGAATACTATTTCCCTCTGCCGCTGGGAGAGCATCTCGTAAGAGCCGAGTTACCCAGCACCCTCTTGGTGGTAGGGGATCTGTTCCCCGACTGGCTTGCGACCACCAGCATGCGAGTCCGATCGCTAAGTGTCTCTGACGCGTTCCGGCCGAGCCGCATGTGAGACAGATCTACCCCTCCCTCTCCCATCCCGTTACTGCTGCGATTCCAATGAACACCAGGTTCTTGCCCGGGGTCCATTGAACCCGCAGCAGTCTTCTCTTCGCTCCTCCTCCTCATTTTATCTTCGAGGCGGCAACACATTGACAAAACAAGAGATATCCTCTAGTTTGGTCGATATCTATGGGCGACGGTGGCCACTTTCCATCAGGTGGACCGTCTGCTCGTTTGTCCCTTCTCTATCATAAAAAAAAAGCGAATATTTTTTTTAATAATGCTTAAAAAATACATAACACATTACCATGTGTTTGACACACACGCTTTATTTATTTATTAGTAATTTAAGGTCGAAGAAGACCACTAATAGTTATAATTAGATATTAAAAGTAAGAACATACACATATAGTGCTATAATATGGCTATACTGCTTAAGTATTTCAGCGTGACACGAGACTAAAGGTAAATAAAGAAATTAACGGCTAACCTAACCAATAACAAAAATGTCACACTTTAATGATATTATTGGTCTCACGTCAAGCTGAATAGTGTAAACACTAAACTGTGATAATTCAGTATTTATGTATAAACCTCACGGACACAACAAGATTCTAAATAGTACCTGGGGCCTATAACCTAGATGTAACCTATGAGACCCTTTTTTTTATTTATTTCTCTTTATTGTACACAAACATATTATATAGATTATAATATAATTTAATTACTTTAAGCGTCAGTAGCTCAGTGGTTCGGGCGTTGGATTCACGATCAACAAGTCGTGGGTTCAAATCCCGGACATTGGACTACTGACGTGGCCCACTCCTGACACAAGCTATTTATTAGCTTACTAGGAGGGGTAAAGGGAATACTAGTAGTATGTGATCCATACTGCTAGTAATCTTTAAAAAAAAAAAAAAAAATTACTAAATTACAATGGTGATGAGCTGATGTACAAAGGCGGACTTCCACTGGGGAATCTCTTCCAGTCAACCTTAGAATAACTGATATATATATTGTATGGACAGGGCGAGATTTTTAATTATAGAGAATTAGAAAAAGAGGAATCGATGAAATGAATATGATTAGTGTAGTTAATGCTACATAATAAAGTGATATATACACATACATAAAATACATAAATATATCCCTTTTATAATGATCACAACGCTGTCTTTACCTACCCAGTTCAATATTCCACGTGATGGTAAAATAAGATGGAAATTCTCATTTTAATTGTGTGTATGGCTAGTCGACCCGACTTTGGTCGTAGCATCCCACTAATTATAAACGCGAAAGTTTGTAAGGATGTCTGGATGTATGGATGTTTCACGTAAAAACTACTGAATGGATTTTGATGAAACTTTACAATAATACAGCTTACACATCAGAATAACACATAGGCTATCATTTATAATGATATAGGGTGAATTATATACATAATGATTTTCATAAGCTTTTCTATTTTACCACGAAATAGGTACCATTTGTAGTTGAACTTCAACCTCGAATAACTTTTAAACGACTGAATTCGGCGAAAAATTATATTTTACCCTTTTTGAAGGTTATTCTGTTTTCTACAAGAATATGTATTTATTTTTTTAACGTGCTGGTGTAGTAGGCCACTTCCAGAATTTTTTTTTTTGTATTTTTTCCTATGTTATTTACCTATAATGTTGACACCACCTTATATTAATATTAAATGTTCAAACTTTACCAAAATTTTTCATTTTTATCAGCTTGAACAATATTTTCATAGTACCCAACAGAATGAAAAAGGTTTTTTTGACTCACCCTAATATATGTATAGCCTAATTAACTCTCTACGATAAATGAAATAACCGAATGAAACGTGGTTAATAACTTCAACCAATGTCAATTCATGAATGTATTTTTTTTTATTTAAATTAGTAGATTTATTCTGATTTATATTGAATTTTGTTAGTTCCTTTTTAATTTCAGTCTAGAACATAGATTATGAACCTGGAAACTCCTCAAAATAAACAGGAAATGAATAATTATTGCGTGAGATACAGTTGACTGTGACTACGCATATGCAGTCGCGTAGTCAATGAGAGGTAGATAACTAATTGCGTTTAACATTACACCTGTAGAGGAGGTTTAAGGTTAATTCATTAATATTTATACAGCTGATGTCTGTCACGCATACGACACGTGTCTCAATACAATTCCCTGAGCTGAAATAATTAGACCGCCATCTTGGGTGGTCCATCATGATGGATTTAAAGTAATTTTATTGTTCGTATTCTTCAAAGAAAACCATTCATTTTATACTCATATCACGGGCACACGATAAATAACTAGTTCGCCATCTTGGACCATCCGCCATATTGAATTTAGTCTAACTAAATACTAAAGACAACTGCTCTCAACCATTCGCAAGATTTGACCTAACATAGATACAAAAATTGATTGTTAAAGTTTGTTAAAAAAACTGGTGAAAACTTTTTAAACACATTCTCAAATTTATTTATCAAAATTAATTATTTATCACTGAAATATTAAGATGACAGTTATATATAAATATAAATACAATAGAACCTCGATTTTCCGAACCTCGACTATCCAAACCCTCAATTATCCAAACACTGACTAGTTTACCCGAACGCTTAATTAATTATCCGAACGTAGAATCTTATACTAATATATAAAGTTGAAGAGTTTGTTTGCTTGAACGCGCTAATCTCATGAACTATTGGTCCGATTTGAAAAATTCTTTCAGTGTTAGATATCACATTTATCGAGGAAGGCTATAGGCTATATATCATCACGCTAAGACCAATAGAAACGAAGCATCACGCGGACGAAGTCGCGCAGGTCGCCTAGTCATATAATAATGACATTGGACTTTTTGTATTACAGTGTTTTGTATTACAACGTTAATATGTATGTCAAATTTTAGATTATTTTATTAGATTGTACTGTTATTATGTGAAAGATGTTGTTTTTGTTTGATCTTGTCCCACATTTCGATTATCCGAACTAGTCTCAGTCTCAACTAGTTCAGAAAAGCGAGACTTTACTGTAAATAACAATATCCGAGATAGTAATTTCGGGTCAATAAAACAATTAATTGATTATCGCCCAACTAGGACGAATTGATTCACAAGTATCATTAAAATCTCTTCCTTGTTCTATTGTATCTTAACAACAACAAAAAATACCTAAAAATGTAAAAAATAATGAATCAGAATTAAATGATTAAGAGAAAAATTAACTACAAACAAACGCCTTGATGATATTAATCTTATATTCGTAAATCTAATAATCATTATTATTTTTTAATTAATGATATATTCTATACTAGCTGACAAGTCCTCGCTTCGGTGAGTTTAATTTTTTACCGTTTAAATCTTCCCTGGACTTCCCACAAGTAATACAAAACCAAAAATAGACTAATCTGTTCGGTCGTTCTCAAGTTTTGGTAAAACTAACGAACAGCAATTCATTGTTATATATAAAAGATAATGATGGAAAACAGAACTTTTTAGCCTTTTTGTAATTTTTTAACTTATTTTAATAAATAAAAAAAATAGGAAATTCAGTTAATGAAAATGTAATTACAGTTTTTTATCTGTAAAGCCTCGATTCATTTGACAAAGTTATGTTGAAATTTCTGAAACAAAAATACTTCACTTATTATTTATTTTCCTAGAATATATCTTAAAATGGCAGTAGATTCACATTGCTTAAGTTACAATGCAATTATACTTGTATATAATTAAAAACAATTCATCAATAAATTATAAAAGACAGTGATAATGCCGTTCACTTTCATTCAATAACAATTTATCAGCGTCTGATAAATATTGCGATATAATAACATAAATTATTAATAAATGTGTTTACTCTGACTTGTGCGCAAAAGATACTGAATGCGAATGTGTGTGTGTGTGCGACAAGACATCTAAAGTCTACCAAATAATAACAATATGACAAAACATCAACACAGTTCTCAGCAACAACAAGTATATCCAAACAGTCATAATATTTTTTTAGGACTAATTAATATATTAATATAGGGCTTGAGACCAGGCAGGTTTAAAGAGCTCTAACAATATATTAACTATCACCTCCACCACTTGATCTCACCAAATACAATAGATAATAAAGTACATTACTTACGTGCTACTAGAGAACGGAGTCCTAACACCACACCACTAAACAACACTTTTAGTCTCAATCCTTTAATATGTAAAGGTATCGCACCATTTGATTAACTGGCTTAACACAGCAAAGGTTATATATTGTCTACTCGAAATAAGATTAACTACCGGCTTTTACTCTATAAAGCCCAGGTTCGTCTACACATGGAGTACTGTTCTTATCTCAAGGCTGGCTATTCCTCAATATCAATTGCTCCCACTTGACTCTATCCAACGCTGGGCAATTCGTATTATAGACAATCTAATGCCGTTCATACCGACTTAAGTCTCCGGAGAGATGTTGGCTCTCTGTGTGTCTTCTACCGTCTGTACGTGCGTCAAGATCCTTTCTCCCACGCACGTGCAAGCTGTGGAACGACCTGCCCCCAGAGGTATTCCCAGAGGACTGCAATATGAGGGTGTTCAAATGCCGTGTGTACAGGTTCCTAAGAGGTCAGCAACGCATCGGCAGCTCTTCGCGTGTTGCAGATGTCCATGGGCGACGGTGACTACTTCCGGGTAACATAGGCTATGTGGTGTTGCCATAAATACTCTAACTAAAAAGATATGGTCATTTAAGTGCCATAACGTGGCCATTTTGTAAATTGAAGAGTTTCTCAGGACTACAAATCCGATTTAAAACATTTTTTCACTGGTAGAAAACTACACTATTCGTGAGTGACAAAAGTGATTTGGTGTTGCCATGTAGATTTTTTAAATAATTAAATATGGCCATATTGTTGTTACTAATCTGATTTTATAAATTCTTTCACTGATAGAAAACTACGCTACTCGTGAGGGACAGAGGTGATTTAGTGTTGCCATATACATTATTTAATTAATAGAATATGGCCATTTTGTTGCTACTGATTAAAAATTCTTTCACTGATAGAAGGCTATAGTATTTCCGTCTCTCTTCCTCTTATAATACTATCATTGTCTCTCATCCTCTCTTTTTTCTCTCTTTAATTTTTATTTTTATCTTTTCAGAATGATTAGTCTCTTTTCACTTTCTTTCTTTCGATTATCTCTCTCTTTCTTTCTCTCTCTTTCTCTCTTTCCTTTACCTATTCAATTTTCAAATAATGAAAACCTACACAATTACAGTGTGACAATTTAAGGACATGAATTATAATCTTTTTTTAAATACCCGGAGCGAAGCGAGGGCAGGACACTAGTTAATTATAAAAAAATACTAATTTATAAACGTCGTTGCTAACAAAAGGTAATGGAATATGTATACAAAATGTTTAGAATACTTAAAAAAATATTTATATATTTTAAAATTCAGCTTACGTAGTACTTGAATAACCAAAGTGTAAAATTGTAAATTACATGATAATTATTTCCATAAAAACAATGTATTTTCGTAATCACTATATAACGTAAAAATGTCCACTTTACGTCATCAAAACGTTCTCAAAGTCAAAGTTTATATAAATCCAATTTTCAGTTACGTTATAAACAGAAGTCTTAGAGTTCTTCATTTCACAAGCTGAAAGCAATTAAAGTTACGAAATATTGGAGTTAGAGTTAAGTTACCGTATTACTCAAGTTTCCAGGTATTTCTAAGAATCCTAGAATCCTTTGTAAATACATTCGTGCTGACGTAAACGACTGAAGTTTTAAAGTTTTGCGCAATAGTACACTTTATTGCCAGTTTGACTTTAATTGGTTTTAAACGTTATATAATTGGAAAAACTTCATGATACATCATTCTTTTTTTTTAGATTTCCATCAGAGACAATATAATATCAAATACAATGAGATACAATATATAAAAGATAGATGCTCTGGAAACGTAGTGTTGGAGGAAGATGCTTGGGACCGAATTACGGACAAATGCCTCCATCCTCAAAGAGCTTCTCATCAAAGACCTCTCTATCTATATCGTCTGTCTACTCAAGGGCGCAATCAGATCCTATAATTCTTTGGGCACTTTAGTCGGCTTGGAAATGACTCCATAGAGCATCTTGTCATTCACGGGAGAGTCGAAGGCACAAGACCAGGGGGAAGATCCCTTATGACATGGATGGATCAGGTGAAGGCTGCGGTGGGCGATCCCGTACGTTAATGTCCCCGATTAATGGCAAGATTGTGAGGTCTCTGGACGCTGTCTTCTGACCAACTTGCTGGGACGTGATAACCATGACCACTCTGCTAAGAGTGAAGCGACAGAAAAGAAAACGATATATAATACTTACTAGCCAACCTACCCCGAATGTTTAATTCCCAAAGACAGTTCTAGTTTATCTCTGTACTAAAATTCACCAAAATTGGTTTAGTGGCTTAAGCGTTAAAGACAGAGTTACTTTCGCATTTATAATATCTGGGAAATTAAGATGGCTCTCGCAAAACCTAATATAGCGTTGACCAGACAGAAAGAACCTTCACATTTTGACATCCATTTTTGTCTAGCACCGCCACTGCTATACTTTATCTATTTTAGATGACTGAACATTTATTTATTGGTGGGATTAGTTTCATAATGCCATAAGGAAGGGAAGATTAACAAATTATGTAAACAATTGTTAGAAATTGCCCGAACTTATAGTACGTAAAAATGTCGCAATAGTTTGCAACGCCGTTTACAAATTAGTATTCAAGGATAGATCCTTTTATTTTATTTCAAGTATACCCACATGTAGGTATAACCTTTGATGCGATAGATTAGAGTCAGTTTCTATGATGTTTTCGCGCAGTGTACATGGAAGTAGTGAAACCAACTGAGGTAGGGCACAGTAGGAAACTTCCTGCTCAAATATGGAGCAGCCCGACTGGGGTAGTACCTCGACCTTACAGAAGATCACAGCTAAATAACACTACTCTAAAGCAGTGTTGTGTTCCTGTTGGTGAGTAAGGTGACCAGAGCTCCTGGGGGGAATAGGGGATAGGGTCGGCAACGCGCTTGCGATGCTTCTGGTGTTGCAGACGTCTATAAGCTTCGGTAATCGCTTACCATCAGGTGAGCCGTACGCTTGTTTGCCGACCTAGTTACATAAAAAAAAAAAAAAACCAGTATTGTAGTGCAGTAATGTGTATCATTCCTCTCTCATTCAATGACACAATGCTTACAATTATATCTTTTATCACACTCATACGGGTTTATTCCGCAGTATAATAAAGTGTTATTGATATTTTATGATCACATTCGCTCAATTTGTATCGTCTGGGATTATGAAGCAGATAATTATTCTGTTTTTACGCCATTATCGGGTAGATAAGTGATATTGTTATTGCTAATGAAGTATTTTGCGTTAAATTTGCTAATATATTTCTACGGAAAAACAAGTTATTATGATAAAATTGAATAGATATTGTTTACTGTAACATTTAAAGGAAAATATTATTGAATTTTTTATACCGTTGAATACCAATTCAAAGACTTTTATAGATATGTACATGCCAGTCCTTCAAATGCTTAAATTTTTCGCTAGAAGACAAACATGTATTATGTGGGACATGTTATCTATTATTTTATTTTAGACTAGTCGAGGCGCGTGACTTCGCCTCGTAGTAGTATAATATAATACATAAAGTATAATATAATTTCCAGCTTCAGCTTTTTTTAATCATCTATCCTCCGGAAACGAGTTTTTTCGGGATAAAAAATGTGTGTTAATCAACCTTCTAAACTATCCGTATACTAAATTTCATTTAAATAGGTTCAGACGTTTTAAGGTGATGCGTGCGTTAACACAATTCTACGATTTTAGTATATGGGTTAATCAACTTTTATTTGTCTGACGGTAATAGTATGGGAGCCCAAGAGGGAATTTTTGGATTTACTCGAGCGCGTCTGATTAAGGTAAGGTGGGTTAATTGCATGACAGAATGCGTGTATTTTGAAAATCTGACGATTTGGGCGTCGCGGACCGCGCACGAGCTCGCACCATCATCACACCGCTTTCCGACGTCATAACATCATCACAGATACTCACAAAACAACGCATTCGTGTCATTTTATGTATGTATGTATCACTTAATATCCCCTCTGAGTATCTATGAGCGCTTGAATACATTTTTTTTCTACCCTTCTAGATGGCCACCCTCACAGCTCAAGTCGGTAGATGAACATACCGTCATATCAGTGGTAAGTCAAACCATCTTAACAAACAATATCTGACATCTGGCTAATTATCTTCATGTAATTTTTTAATTTTACAATTCTTTACATGTTTTTCGGAACATTAAAATGGGAAACGTTAAATAACCTTTTATTCCCACTATCATCTAATCTACAAAATGTAATATGTCCCTAAGACGCTCGAGTAAATCCCCATTTAGCATCATGGCCTCCCCTACTATAACACTAATCTGTCCCTTATCGATATACAAAAAAAAAATGAAATAAAAAAGATAATTATTCAGTATTGTATTCATATCATTATAGGCTAACAAAACCTTTAAGAACTTATTTAAAATAAATTTATTTGTTTTTTTCTGGTTGTCCAAAGGACTTGTCCTGTACCTTCTTAACTTACTAACTTGACCCAGTGAAATAGACGAAACTCAATTTTACCTAGAAAAGAAGTGATATAAAAAGAAATTAGTGTTCTAACAATAACAAGACTATCTCTTAATAATACAAAGTATATAATCAATTAGTTTTTCTTTGCCAACTTTGTATTATTTCTCATTTATCTCAGCCCCCAAAAAACCTTTCACTCATGCTGTCCATTGGACAACCGCAAACATTGTGTAAAGTAAAATATATGTTTTATTAATATTTTATTAAAACATGCAAATTACACAAACATTGCCATTTCCTTTGGCCAACCAAATAATGGCTACTGGACAACCAAGTTGTCACCGTATCTAAAAATTATATTATCCTTTATATTTTCCATTTTGGATTGAAAATAAATTACTTCTAATTCTAAATAGTTCACAAAATAATCGATTAGCTTTTAGTATTTTTTATCACACAAAGATCCAATGAGTCTACTCGAGTTCCGTTATAATTCACATATTCTTCAAAAAAGTGTACTGTTCACTGTAGATACCTAAAAAAAATAATTTTTACATTAAATTATTTCGTTTTTTTTGAAAAATAAGCCGTTACTTAAAAATTGCAATTTTCAAATTGTGGACACTTAAAGTTGATTGACCCATATGTATAGATTTAGATATAAGAAAGGATGCATGAAAATGGTTGTAAATGAGAATGGCTGTAAATTAAATGACTAATGGAGATAATGCGTTTGAAAGAAGATAGAATTTGGATAGAATGAAATAAGAAGCAATTGTGACAGGTGAAAAAATAAAAGCATTAGAAGATTTTTATTTTCATATTTTCCTAATCATGAGCCAGTTTAGGAAAAGTTAAATGACATAAAGACTTTGGATACCTGCTTATGTTTCTTCCTCATACAATTCGAAGAATACCGTTGTAATTGTAAAACGTACACTCAGACCTTGGATCCAAAATTTATATTTTCAGCACTGCGTTGTATTAAATCATGTCTATTTTTTGTGATACATCGAATGAACGTCAAACTTTATCACTTAGCTATAAAGCTTTTTCTGACGTATTGGTGATACAGGACACCTGCGTCAGCGCCACCCACGTCATGACAAGTGGCATGAGAAAGCTTCATCGGTAAGAATCTGAATATATGAAATATCCTTTAATTAAATACTGAAATCTGGTTTTTAACCTATACTTAGCTATCGTCTAGTATAATTTAATTTTTGTTCTATATCAGCATTATTAGTCTCAATATAATTGTATAAATTGTATTATTATAAAATATAGAAAATAAATAAAACAAATTAATTAAAAAATAAGGTTTTTAAGGTTTTTGAAATCGTTTTATAATTTGGAACATGTTTATTAAGTATTAGTTATAATGACATATAACTTACAGGCTAAGCTCTACAACATGTGATGTTGTCTAACAGTCATTAAGTTGGCGCTAAACCTCCGGCAGATGAACATAATTATTGGATCTACAATCTAGGGTGAAAGAACTTAAATTACATTTTAGTAATCTACAGCTTAAAATGCAAAAGAAATAACTTCGCATATCTTAGTTTTAAAATACACATACTTCTAAGTTAAATACTAATTATTCGCATATATAATTCTGTATAGTCATGCAAAGATTACCATAACAATAAACTTCAGTAACATTCGACTAGTACATTTCCACTATCAGTATCCAAGCATACGTAGATAATACGTCGACGCAAACAAAAGCCGATACGATTATTTTTACGTGCATAGCTGTTTGTACGTCATTACCTGAGATTTTACTGCTTTGATGTAGTTTTATTGAAATTTCTATTTTTATTGGGAAATTTCTACTATTTTCTGCATGACGCTAGCGAAGGTGTTGAAGTTTTTATGACATTTTCATATCATTACCCAAAATAGGATTATGGTTGTCGCATCTTACCAGAGTTCTGGAACTCTGGTCCTGTCCTTCTCATTTGTTTTTTTACTTTCTGGTAATGGCTTTGTAGTTAATTTTAGGTTGTTATGTGCTGTTCTATAAATAAACGTTTGTTTTTTCTTAATTTTTGTCTTTCCTTCTCTCTCCTTTCTCACTTTTCTTGACGTCCTTAGGTTCAGCGAAACAGAACAACCTTTATTTTTCAACGTTTATAGTAATATTATTAAGTAGTTATAAGTATTAAATTAGGTCAATTGTATGTACACGAGACCAAAAAAAATTAATGTATAATAAAAAAAAACAAAAGGGAAAAATATGATGATATATAAAAAAAGAAACAATAGAAAAAAAATAGAATTATGTAGTATGCATGAAAAAAAATTAATAATAAAGTATAATTATATAAAATAAGATTGTAAATGTACATTAAGTATGAACCATGAATATCACGTTAGGTACACACTGTTATATATGTATATATACATAAAAAAAATTACCTTAACCACCACAAATTTGACTGGAACACATAAAAAAACGTTTTCAACGTGAATAATGTCATAATATAAAATCAAAATCTAAATATTAATTTTATTCTGTAGATATCGAGGAATGTATAAGCATGAAAAACTTAATCTATTAACTAGATAGTAATCTGATAAAGTAGATTGCTAATCAATAGTTAAATATTACTGATTGATTCGGTTAAATTGTGTCGCACAATTCACTCCTATTAAGGTTAAAAACAAGGACATGTTTGAATTTTCATAGTTCGTTGAGAAGTTCTTCATTTATCCTCTGTGAATTTATAATAGTCATTTGTGTTATAAGGAACTAGGAGACCTGCGCGATTTCGTTAGCGCGATGATCTGCTCCTATGGCTCGTAGCGTGTTGTTTTATAGCCTAAAAAGGATTTTTCAATTCGAATCACACTTTTCTGAGATTAACGCATTCAACCAAACAAACAAACTCTATAATTACAGTTTAGATTTTACTAGTAAGTAGTGGAAATATTATAGTTTCGTTAACTTAGTAGGTGGTAAGAATACTCTATTTTTGTTGCAATCAAAACAATCATTTACGACCGCAACATCGTAAAACGAATAGAAATAGATACTAAAAACTTCCATCGAATTAAAAACTAGTATAAATTATGAGGTTTTAAGCCCAGTTTGTTTATTACTACTACAGTATATTATCTTTTTTATTAAGGTTGAAGTTTTTCTACATTTCAATTATTGCACAATTTTGTGATTGATGATAAAATAGAATTAAATAAGTATGATTCCTAAATGTTACTTCAAACTGTGTTCTAACTCCAAACGTTGCCATATTTAACTAATTCTTAAATCTTACTTCAAACTGTGTTCTAACTCCAAACGTTGCTATATATAACTAGTTCCTAAATGTTACTTCAAACTTTGTTCTAACTGCAAACGTTGCCATATAAGTATAACTTGTTCCTAAATGTTACTTCAAACTGTGTTCTAACTCCAAACGTTGCCATATAAGTATAACTAGTTCCTAAATGTTACTTCAAACTGTGTTCTAACTCCAAACGTTGCCATATTTAACTAATTCTTAAATCTTACTTCAAACTGTGTTCTAACTCCAAACGTTGCTATATATAACTAGTTCCTAAATGTTACTTCAAACTTTGTTCTAACTGCAAACGTTGCCATATAAGTATAACTTGTTCCTAAATGTTACTTCAAACTGTGTTCTAACTCCAAACGTTGCCATATAAGTATAACTAGTTCCTAAATGTTACTTCAAACTGTGTTCTAACTCCAAACGTTGCCATATTTAACTAATTCTTAAATCTTACTTCAAACTGTGTTCTAACTCCAAACGTTGCCATATTTAACTAATTCTTAAATCTTACTTCAAACTGTGTTCTAACTCCAAACGTTGCCATATATAACTAGTTCCTAAATGTTACTTCAAACTTTGTTCTAACTCCAAACGTTGCCATATAAGTATAACTAGTTCCTAAATGTTACTTCAAACTGTGTTCTAACTCCAAACGTTGTCATATTTAACTAATTCAAACCTGAAACATTTAAATTAAAGTTTTAATTATTATGACTTGTATGGTCTCCTGACGTATCATATGAGGCGGAGGTAGGAGAGATAAAATATAATGAAAAGTTGTAATTGTAAATTATTCTACAATGACGATGAAATATAGTTTGTTAATTTTTTTTGCAAAATCGTTTATAAGCAAACTTACGTCCCAACACATTATTTACTTATTCTTACTCGGAGGAGTTTAGTAACAAACATGGCGACACGAGAACTTTATATATCTGATTATAATATTCAATACCGTCTCAAGGACTTTAAAAACAGTACTATTTTTTTCAGACTGAATCAACAAAACTGTAATATTTATTACTATCGCAAAAATGTTGCTACACGTGTATTGTTTTTTTAATAAATATTTTTTATTTAATTTATTACTTACTACCAATAGATAAGCGTCTTGATTATATGTCTGTAAAGTAATTTCAATGTAATTTATAAATTTTCTATTTAAATTTCTTGAGTCATTTGGGTTTTATCTACTTTTACGTTTCATTTTACTCTTCGGAATTTTAAAATTATTATATTATAAGGTACAATATATAATAATATAAAATCATAAAGCATTTCCGTTAGAGGTTCTTTGACATTTTAATTTAGCTTCCGTTGTACATCCAACGTCCGTTAGTTGTTGTTGAAAACAATTGTTTTTCTCATATAAAAGATGTACATAATATTCGTATGGCGCGAATAAACTGTACCGTTGACGTGTGTATTATTTAAATACTGCCTAACAGTACTACTAAATATTTATCTATCAAAATCTATACCAACTAAACTGAAGAATATTTTTTATATCTGGTTTAGCCTTTTTTTATAGATGAGAGTGAGATTTTATAAAGCTTTAATAAGTTACCTCTTATGCATACAAGAAACGCCATTTATTGAGGCAATAAATAAATAATGCAAAAACTATAAAATTAAAATTTTTAAACCGCTAAAGTCCGTTGTAATAAACCATTTCTTTTCTTTATTAATAAATAATAAATATGTATATAATTAGGAGACTACCCTACTACAACGTCAAAATAAGCATTACTGATTCATAGAATCGATCCCCACCACTGCTTATATAAACAAGCATTCAGTCGCATACAGGCCGATTAGCTGCTCAGTCGTCGACCGGCGTTGGTTGTCTCGATACTGTGAGTCCGTTCCATGTACTTATTTTACCTTATAATTGTTTTGTTATTTGGAAAATGTAAGCTTGTTTGCAATTCTTTATGTTGTTGAATTTTTGTCTATTTATTATTTAAAATAAAATTGGTTTATAATTAAAATCAGTTTTAAGGTCTTGAAAGATTGTTTTTATATTTGATTAGCACTTCTGGTACCTAAATTCAGAAGTGGGATAGGATTTCGCCCACAATTAGCCTTTAAAACGTAAACAACCGTCAATTTTCGCCAAGATGCGGCGTGTTTCGCGTGAGAGCCGCGTCATGATAGATCACAAACGTTAAGAAGTCGAACGCGTAATCATAGCCATAATTGTGGAAGTAGAGATCCTACTCCTTCATCATTTAGACACCGTGATAGTTCTTATCGCCGCGAGCGTACCTCTTTGGGATATCGTAATGTGTCCATGTAGTGTAGTGTAGTTTTTGTTACAATTTTATTTGCGGTTATGTGTAACAATTCTAATAAATTCCCCATTTATACCGAATATGTCCGCAGGTTTCTTTTGCGTCTAAAATTGTAAAAAACTTGTCTGACGAGCTGAAAGTTGCAATACTTGCGCAAGGTATTACAGATTTTCAAATGAAGACTGCGGTAACCGATGCAAAACATCAAATAAAAGATTTAGTTTATTTTTATTGTTTTGGCCTGATAATTCATGATAAAACGGAGACGCTAAACGGGCGGAGGCCGGGGGGCGCGCCGCTTGAACGCGACTATGGACGTGATGGCTCCGCACATCACCTCCGTGCTGAGGACGTGCCGGGCGGGCGCTCCGCGCAGCCTGCGGAGCCCGGGAGGGGCGGTGAAGACACGGGCGCGCGGGGACTCCTCCTCGTGCTGCGCCACCCATCCTGCTGGCCGCGGACCCGGTGCTCGGCGAGCGCGATGAAACGGCATTGGAGTGTGAACCGATCTCCTGCTTCAGCGTGAGTGGTGAGCGGCGCCTGTGCCTGCCACAAGATCCTGACGTCGGTGTTGACGGACTTCGGCTTGGAATAAATCAATCGCGTGTGCAACGAACTACAAATTTTCAGCTCGCGCTGCACGCCGGAACAGCTGCACGAGTTAAAGTCGACGGGAGTGCTGCCGCGGTCATTGGAAGTTCAGAAGCACATACGTCCTCGTCGTTTCCCCTGGGCCCCGTCCTGACCACCGTAACGGAGTGGCAGGCGGGTGGCTGAAGTGTGCTAGTGCAGTATCCTCAGTGTGTGCGATTACGCAAAGGTCATTCTTCCCCAGCTCCCTCCCCTTTGGGTTGTAGGTAGAGCGGGGCACACGAGGTATTTTAAAGGCGGATCACATAGTTTACCTATGTCGGGTACGAAGAACGAAGCAGCATTGGCTGCAGCAGTTGACCCCGCAAAAACTGCGGGTGCCAATTTGAATAAGTCTGGTGCACAGGGCGTCAGAATAGGGACAAGACGGCGCCGTCCCCAGGTGCCTCTTGTACCCTCGGACACGGACACCGAAACTGATGACAAGGCAGACTCAAAGCGCGACTCGGTAGAGGAAGCCTTTGAGCGCACGCTTCGGGCTAGGCCTTTCCGCAGGCCACATCCAGCAGGGGTAAAGGGCCCTAGCGATTCGGATGTTTTGTCAGAAGTGGACAGGACAGATCCAACATTGAGGAACGCGGACGAGCTGCGAGCGGATGCCGGACGGAGCGCATCCAAGATTATCGAGCTTGCTAAAAAGTCCGGGAACCTCAAGGGGACCTATGTAAAGATCCTGAAGGAGTCCGCCAGCAATTTGAGGGAGATCGTGGATGCGCTGGCGGACAGAACCGAGGTGGAAGAGGTTCGTCGACTTCGGGTCGACAACGCTCGCCTACGCAGGGAGCTCGAGAACGCGAAGGCCGAGTCCCTGGCGTACAGGAGGGATCTTGAGGCTAAGAGTTCCCCTAAACAAGCCGCACCCTCGTCGCCCGGCATGGTGGCAAACGCGGCAGAGGAGCTGAAAGCAGCGATCGCCTCGATGCTGGAAACTCGCCTGTCCAGGATCGAGGAGCGGCTGCTTATGACGCCGAACATACAACCGCCACTCGCGGTTGGTAGAAGGAGGCAGGCGGTGCTGGCTCCGTCAGCTGCGCCCACATCCGTAGCATCCCAGCCCGACCGTGCCCCAGCAGCCCCTCTTCAAAAGAGGGGGAAAAAGAAGAGCCCCCAGCAAGCGGCGGTCACCGCACTGGAGGCTCCGCCGACTGCGGTGGAACCGGCACAGGCTGTGCCGGCGAGTGTGCCTTCAGCTGAGCATGAAGGCGATAGCTGGGCGACGGTCGCACGGCGTGGTCGCAGGAGGGCAAAAAACCCTCCATCCCAGAAGGTGGTTCCGGCTAAGGCGCCGAAACCGAAAAAAGGTCCTGCCAAACCGGCAAAGAAGAGGCTCGTGGCTCCTCGTACGTCGGCCGTCGTCTTGACGCTGCATCCCGAGGCGGCGAACAAGGGAGTCACCTATGCCCATATATTGGAAAGGGCCGCGATGAGTATCGACCTTGCGGAGCTGGGCATAGGTCACGGTATGAGGATCCGCCAGGCTAAGACCGGGGCTCGGGTGCTAGAGCTGCCGAAGGGGCAGACGCCCGAGCAGGCGGAGACCCTGGCGGAGAGACTGCGCACGGTCCTGGACGGTGTGGTACAGATGACACGACCAACAAAGGTCGTGAACCTCCGGGTGGATGGGCTCGACGACTCGGCCACCAAAGAGAAGATGGTTGCCGCGGTCGTGCGAGCGAGCGGTTGTGCGGCAGAGGCGGTGCGCGTAGGCGAGATGTGGACCGGCCGCGCAGGGATGAAGGGGGTGCGCATCTCTTGCCCCGTGGACACAGCTAAGGTGCTGTCCAAGGCGGGGAGGATCCTGGTCGGCTGGAGCTCCGCCAGGGTCCAAATACTGGATGACCTACCCATGCGCTGCTATAAGTGCATGGGCTTAGGTCATACCAAAGCCCTCTGCCCTTCGCCGAAAAACCGAGCAGATCTCTGCTACCGGTGCGGCCAAGAGGGGCACAAGGCGGCTCTCTGCACAGCCACAATGCGCTGCGCAATCTGCGCGGACGCAGGGAAGCCGTCGGGCCATAGAATGGGGGGCAAGAATTGCAAGACCCCCCGCCAAGGAAAGAAAGCGGCCGCTCCGTCGTAGTCGGAGTCGCTAGACGAAGGGGAGCCACTCCTAGTACCCTGGGAGCCCCTCTGAGAGTGCCGGCCCGCGTAGATCGGGCCGACCGCCGAGGCGTCACGGTTGTTTGCGAAAGCGTTCCCGTGGCGTCTCAATTAGGCGGAGGAGGGTATCGCTGGTTTTAGTGGGTATGCCTTGAACGCTGCTAGCCCAATGGCGGGCGGCACCAAGGAGAGCCCCACATAACCTCCCGCTCGCAAGCGGGGGGTATGCTTTGATCAAGTTTGTGAGAGTGGTGGGCGTGAGGGTGGCGAACGAATTCAAGTGGTGTTCCGGGTACCCGGGAGGCGTGATGCAGTGATCCTTCCGGGCAGGCGCGTGAAATCCCTCGGTGGTTCGGGCAGCAGCAGGGTGTTGCTGTGGTCTTAACAGGCACTGTCCCGGCAGACGTGACGTTTCAACGCGTAGGTAACGAGCGCTGTCCCGGCAGACGTGTTGTGAACGCGGTACGGGCTCTGTCCCGGCAGACGTATTCCTTGAATACGTATTAGATGGTCTAATAGCGGGCCCTGTCCCGATTCTCGTTTCCAACGTGTGAAGTTCAAGTTCAAGTATGAGTATGAGAGAGACTTTTTGCAAGAAGATGAGTGCATATCTATGTAAGAGGATGTGTACATATGTATGTACGATGTGTGCATATCTATGTAAGATGTGTGCATATCTATGTAAGAGTATGTGTTCATATTTATGTAAGAGGATGTGTACATATCTATGTAAGATGTGTGCATATCTATGTGAGATGTGTGCATATCTATGTAAGAGGATGTGTGTATATCTATGAAAGCAAAGTGCTGTTATCTCTTTTGTGTAAGATTATGTTTGTATGAGGGCCTTGAATGTGTGAAGAATGATTGTTTTGACAATTATGTACGTTGTTGTTTCTTATATAGATTGCTTTATCTTTGAAAGCAAAGTACTAAACTCTGTTGTGTAAGATTGTTTGAATGAGGTGCCGGTTTGTTTGCTAAGTTCAATTGGACACTTGGTCCCATTGGACACATTTTGTGTGTGTGGATAATGGACGCATGGTCCAATAAACACATAGTTTCTGTAGACGATTTGTCTCAAGAGGCGCTTGGCCTTAGAAATGATCTTGAAGGGTGCATGGCCATGAAATATTTTGTGAAGAGCACTTGGCTCAAAATGACGTCTGGTCAATGTGATGGACGCTTGGACTAGAGCGCTTGGTTCTAAATGACGTATGGTCAATGTGGTGGAGGCTTGGTCCTTACAGACAGATGGGACGTCTTCTAACGGTTCTGTTCACAGGATAATCATCTACTGGTCAATAAGTTGGCGCGTTAACAGGATGATGAAGATGGTGGATGTGATCCTACTGCAGAATCTTCATCAATATAGCTGCGGTACAAAGTTGACGAGTTGGGCCCTAATCGAGATGCCCATGTACTAGCAAGCAATCAAGCAACTGGACAATAATGAAACTACGTCGGGGACGACGCAGGGTCAGAAATGGCCGAATTAGGAGACTACCCTACTACAACGTCAAAATAAGCATTACTGATTGATAGAATCGATCCCCACCACTACTTATATAAACAAGCATTCAGTCGCATACAGGCCGATTAGCTGCTCAGTCGTCGACCGGCGTTGGTTGTTTCGATACTGTGAGTCCGTTCCATGTACTTATTTTGCCTTATAATTGTTTTGTTATTTGGAAAAATTGAAGGTTGTTTGCAATTCTTTATGTTGTTGATTTTTTGTCTATTTATTATTTATAATAAAATTAAAATCAGTTTTAAGGTTTTGAAAGATTGTTTTCATATTTGATTAGCACTTCTGGTACCTAAATATATATTATAACTAGCTGACCTGCAGGCAAACGGTGTTTTGTTCCATATACATTTTAGAAAATTTGGGTGGGCCACTCTTATCACTATGAGGGGTATAAAAAATAGATGTTGACCGATTCTTAGACCTACCCGATATGCACACAAAAATTTCATAAAAATCGGTCGAGCCGTTTCGGAGGAGTTTGATAACAATCTCCGCGACACGAGAATTTTATATATTAGATTATAAAATTGTATATTATGTTGTTAAATTATTAAATATCACTTGCTTTAAAAGTTCCCTAAAAGTTCTCAAAGGTGTGTGAAGTCTGCCAACCCGCACTGGGCCAGCGTGGTGGACTATGGCCTAATACCCTCCTCATTCTGAGGAGACCCAGCTCAGCAGTGGACCATTGACGGGTTGTGATGATGATGTTGTTAAAATTATTCTGCCTCCAATGGCGTTTAATTTAAATTAAAAAAACAACAAATACATTTATTTTAATTGATACAGATATAAAAACAAACCTTGAACCCAGCAAGTTTAAATTGTAAATCTCCAAGAATACTTTGTTTTGCTAATAATACATAAAAATAATAAAAGCATACAAAGTTTGCTTGTTGATATTTATTAAATACCTCTCGATCACGACACAAACATGTCATTTATACGAATCATTATTTATCGACACTAAAAATAGAGTAATGACTCTAAATTGCATTACTATCGTACACAATCATTTGATTTTATTATAGGAATATTACAAGCTATTGCGGAAGGTTTTTCTAGATTGTAGACCATAAATATTATATTTTTTATTTGTGACAGTATCAAGTTGATATCGAAATTACACGAATTAAATCATGTGTATTTTTATTTTACAGTGTTGTTCGTCTGGGTTTCTCTAGATTTTTCCTACCTATATTTCAATATACTAATATATAAAGCTGAAGAGTTTGTTTGTTTGCTTGAACGCGCGAATCTCAGGAACTACTGGTCCGATTTGAAAAATTCTTTCAGTGTTAGATAGCCCATTTATCGAGAAAGGCTATACGCTATATAGCATCACGCTACGACCAACAAGAGCTGAGTATCACGCGGACGAAGTCGCATTAACAAAAACTCCCTTAGCAAGCTCAAAACAAAAAAAAATTAATGATAAATAGACTGTGCAATAACAGCCGAAATATTTAGGTAATCAATATCAATCCAAAAACTGAATAATGGATTGAAAATACATTCTAAATTTTTAATTTGTTCTAGTCTTAAATATAATCCAAAGATTTTGGATTGAGACTGATTATTAATTTGGGCCATAAGAAAGTAATAAATAAATTTTTGGATCGATAGATGCCGACCGATGTGACACGCGAAACACGCAAAGGTTCAATAATCGTTAAGTTTTCCAATTATAAGTACTTCATACGAAGATATGATACTTCATATCTTATAGTATGAAATACTAGAGTTGGTCTCACGCACGAAGGGTTCCGTAATAATATTTGGCAAAAAAATGTTGTATGGGAGCCCCCCTTAAATATTTATTTTGCTCCGTTTTTAGTATTTATTGTTATAGGGACAACAGAAACATATCATTTGTGAAAATTTCAACTAGCTAACACGGTTCATGAGTTACAGCCCTAAAAAAAGTAATTGTAATCAGAAAAGTCTTTCTCAAGTTATGGCGTGTCCAAGGGCTGTATTGAGGATGATTTAATATAATAAGTTGGTTTTAAGGAAGAATATCCTGTTTTGTTTAATCAGAATTCTAAATTTAGTTAAAATTGTGTTTGTTTATTATTTTCAAACTAAGTTCGTTAAAGTCAAGGTCAAGCTAAAAAAATACAATATCTTTCCTTATTTATCCATTTGGTATTCCCGTATTGTTGTTTTATTAACGATGTGGTTTATTACTACTGCTTCCTTAATTTATTCAAAATATAACAAACTAGTTAAATTAAACCTAATATAGAAATATATAACAAAATGACGTGTCTATGTGATTTCTATATAAGGCATTTTAAAACATAATTGTTCATAGTTTACAATGAATCGGCTTAACCAATTTACATTGGATTTTCTTTTATGTAAAATACTTTTAAAAGAACAGTCTGTTAATTTTCATTGAGGAGATTTAAATTATAAAAAGTCTATATATTAAGTTTGGTTGATGCTCGCACAAACATACGGTCATATAGTATATTTTATAAATAGGTAATATTTAACCAATACAGTTGTTTAGTTGGAAACTATAAATTAAGACCTAATATCTATTTTTTTTTTATAAAAGAAGAATTCTTACTGAGAAGAATGCCGCTGAGCAGGAATCTTTAAGTTATATAAAAGCTGAGATACAAATATTCGAAAATTAGTAAAAAAATTTTTAAAATTAAAAAAAATTTCCAGCGGTCAGATTTGCACATATCGGGCTCACATTTTCAGGATCCTCTCCTTTTTAGGTTTTCTCTCAAGGAAAAAATCAGCATCAAAATCGCCGACCCTAGTGCGCACAGTTTTGTCGAAAATTAATGGATCTAGAAGTTAGGCTTAGGTTAGCCTAACTTAAGTTTAAACAAAGAACCTGAGCAGTGGAAGTGAGTGTTGCAATTGTGTTGAAGAGCTCTTTAAACCTACACATTGGTCACAAGTCCAAGGCACTGCTTAGGTTCCTGTCGTGATTGTAAGAGATTACAATGTTTAGTTTTATATCGGTTCAGTAGCAGTAACTACGTTGCGTTTAACCAATATCCCCCCTCTTAATGTCAAATTTTCAATAGACCCCCTCGCCACTTTTCTCCGTGTTTTTATTATTTTAAAAACCTCATAAAATTGTAGGTTTTAACCAAAACAAGGAAGAGATTATTTTAAAATATACTCAAATCATTGGCTATTCCCAATAGAAAAACACACAAGGAGCAGGATAATTATAAATAAATAAGGAAATAAGTTTATCTATAGTTAAGTAAATTATTGACAAAACGCCATTAATTTTCTTTAATGTAAAAAGGGGTAAGAGTTAGACCGAGAAACAGTCACGACACTTGCCCTTGCTTTGCTGAGGTATATTCAAACCATTCACTCACTCATATATTCATTCATACCCTGCCACCCGAAACTATGAGTATAGGTACTCACTTCTTTGTAGTATGTCACTGATTATCAGTAGACGCAACCATCTCACTGACCCTCTCACTCTTCTGTATCACTCACTTTTTTTTGGTGCACTCGTTCTGAAGTTATACGCTTATGTACATATATGGAGGCGATCCATTTTATATTTTCCTCCATCCAATTAACCTATTTTCACACACATTTATGTATTTATGGTAACACCATATTAATTAATCGAGATAACAAACAAGATTTTTTTTAAAAGTAGATTGTTCAGATTTTGATTAACCTAGACTTTTTTATTTGATATTGATTCTAATGTACCATCGAAAGTTCTGGTATCATAAACTCTGAAAACTTCTTCAGGTAAGAAAGTCTTATTTTGAACTCGATACAAAATATATTACATTATTACGTTTTTAAACGATAATTAATCCATCATTCTATTGAACATTATCTTTGGAATTATACAGCTGCAAGTACGCAGTTATAATAAAAGATTAATGTAAAATATTGAATTGATAACAATATTTATAATACAATTATCTATTTATAAGACTGATTATTCAACTTCAATTTTATTATAAAACTACCCATATCTCAATTATTTATATATTTCCTGTTTGGTTTTTTGGAGTTCCCTGGTTGAACACAAGGAAACTTTCTATAAATTCCCAATTTTATTACTTTGATATATACGTCGGAAGTGTAAGTTAGGTTTCAACAGAGAACCAAGGCAGTGGAGGACGTCCTTAAGCCTACACCAGGTATGGGCAACCTTTGACATGTTGAGGACCAAACTTTAGCATGCAAATACGTTAGCGGGCCGCGTTTAAAAGTACTTGGTGCATTTTAAAGTAGTGATAATATTTTTTGCGATAGATATTAGACATGAAACAATACGACAATGTTATAATAGTACAATTTATTAAAATAACAAAATGAAATTAAAAAAAATGGTACATTTAAAAATTAAATTTGCAATTTTTACAAACTACAAAGGTTAAATACTCCGAAATCAATGAGACACTTGAGCTTGAATTTGGTAAACTAATCCTAATAAATTGATATTTGGATTAATTCCACTGATACAAAGACGTAAAGAATTTTCCAAATTATCATCAGTCAGTCTTGTATGGTGTGTTGATTTATTAACTTTCATCAATTAAAAAAACTGTTCGCATTTATAAGTACTGCATACGCACAAATCAACCTTTTTGCGAATTTTCTAAGCTGCGGAAAATTGTCTTCAAACTACGTCCTCAAATTTGGATTTTAGGAGTGAGTTTTCTTGAATCTCGATCAACTCCTAAGTGTATTGGAGCATTTTGTAGATTACATTGTGTAGGAGTAGCAAATAAACTGAAACAGTCTTCCATGTTTTGGAAGTCGCTAAATCTGTTCGAAAATTGTTCCGACTTATATAGTAACTTGAGTTCTTCAGCATATTGAGCATAAGCACGTCCAAGGCACTGCTTAGGTTCCTGTCAGAATAGTACGAGATCGTAACGTTTAGTTATATCCTGATCGTATTGCGCAACTACAGCTTTCAAGATAGGCCTTCCATTGTAAACATACGATGCTTATAAATTATTGTTTTTTTTGGTATTATAAAAATAAATACTTATTTCATTTTGGCCAAAAATTGACCTTGCCATTCAAAGAGGAAACGCAGCCAGCATCTTCGGCACTTTCCCATCTGATTACTATGAGGGCTTAAATTAAGGTTTTAGTTAAGTATAGTTTTATTTTTATTTTTTTAATATTCTATATTATCTTTTATGTCCAAGAACTTATTGCGATGACAAGAAAAAGATACCGTAAACCTAAAATCAAGTCGGCATTAAAAAAAATCTGTGATAGACTAGTGGATGAGGCATTGGTGTCTTAGGAATTAAATATCACTTGCTATAACGGTGAAGGAAAACATCGTGTGGAAACCTGCACTTCTGAGAGTTCCCTAAACTTCTCAAAGGTGTGTGAAGTCTGCCAACCCGCATTGGGCCAGCGTGGTAGACTATGGCCTAACACACTCCTCATTCTGAGGAGGAGACCCGGCTCAGCAGTGAGCCATTAATGAGTTGAGCTGAATAAATAAAATATAATAGCAATATTATCTACACTTTGTTACAGGTACGTTGAAACTGTTATAACAAGAAACTGAGCGGTACCTGGGTCTTGTAAACCCAGATGTAAGTTTACAGGGGCCTTTTACATTGCACTAACGGCTCTTTCTCCTCAACTCGACCTCACCAGAACTAACTAAACTAAGTAATAAAGTTAACGACTAAAGAGACCTATCAAATAATTTTTAAAAATATGTAAATTTTCCGAAGTCTAATTAAAATTTCCAACCAAATAACCAGAAAAACTAAAATAACCCACGCTTTGGTAATTTAGTATTTTTTTTAATTAACCAGTTGAAACTATGCGGATTTAACAATTTAAATTAGTCATAGGACCACAACAAACACATAAAGTTTATTATTTTATTATTCTGAACAATATAAATGTAATTAAAATATATAAACAGTAAAGAAATTATTATGTCATCATCCTACTTCCCACTAATATAATAAACGCGAAAGTTTGTAAGAATGTATGGATGTCTGGATGTATGATTCTCTCACGCAAAAACTACTGAATGGATTTTTATGAAACTTTACAATAATATAGCTTAAAAATCAGAATAACACATAGGCTATAATTTATAATGATATAGTGTGAATTATCCAAAATATAGCGAGTGAAACCGCGGGGCGCAGCTATCAATATATTTGACTTTCGAAATGCTCGATAGATCTTAACGCCAGACCGAAATTTTTTGATAAAAAAGTGCAATGAAATTAAGAAATTCCTTTTTTGTTTTGAAAACGATGTACTATCGGGGCACTGTCGGTAAACTCGCGCGCATCAAAGGGATTTGTCGCGAAAAGATTCGTTTGGGTGGGCCACACCTACGCACTTTTTCCATTTTGAACATCCTACGTCGCACAACACAAATTGTTGTTAATGTAGACAAGATCATCACGTATGCCCGTACACGATGTTTTAAGCGCACCAACGCGACACGAATTTCCGAAAGGGTTCCGTACATTATGAACTAGGAAACTAACTTCCCTTTGCTGATGAAAAATTGTTGTCTTCTTACATCGATATATAAAACGGGTATTTAAAACGAACCAACCATTAAAAGATATTTTCTTTAAGTGGGCTCTAAAACCGCGAGGCAAGTAACCTAGCAGCCCTTGATGGTGGGGGATTTATTCCCCGACTGCTTGCTACCACCAGCATACGAATGCGACCGCCAAGTTTCTTTGACGCGTGTCGGTAGCGCTGCATGTGGGTCAGATCTACCCTCCCTCTCCCATCCCATTAATCCTAGTGAACTGTGGGTTCTTGCTTGGGTCTGGTGAAACCGCAACATTCTTCTCTTCGCTCAGGCATTGGCAAAACAAGAGATACTCTCTTGTTTTTCTGTTTTCTATAAGGGTATCTTTTTTTTTTAAGGTATGGAACCTAAAAAAAAAATATTAGATATAAGTTTGTTATATTTATCTAATACGTAAAAACAACTGTTATCATGTATGAAAGGAATTATTTTAATCAATATTAGTCATTGACAAATGCATCCGTGAATAATGGAGGGATTTTTGTGATAACTCATTTATAATATTATGATAATACATACCTATAAGTTATTTATTTTAGCTCGTGACAGCAATTTTATGATGCTCTTATCTAGGTTAATAAAAATTGTATATTTCATGATAATGTGGTTTCTCGTCGAGATTTCTATAGACGCGGGAATTATCGAGTTTATTAAAATATGTAAGAAGTAATCATTTAAAAATTATATTTATAAGGAATAGGATTTCGTAGTTTATTATTAATGTTTATTTCATTATTCTGATATTAAGAATATAGAACACATATAACTCGAGAATTCTTGAGAATTTTTTTATTGTTAATTTCTTGGATTGAGAAAACTAGAAACCCTTCATGCCGATGTTTTAGTTTTTTATTGTTTTTATTTACTACTAGCTGCGTCCCGCGGTTTCACCCGCTATATTTTGGATAATTCACACTATATCATTATAAATTGTAGCCTATGTGTTATTCTGATGTGTAAGCTATATTATTGTAAAGTTTAATCAAAATCCATTCAGTAGTTTTTGCGTGAAAGAGTAAAAAACATCCATACATCCAGACAGCCATACATTCTTACAAACTTTCGCGTTTATAATATTAGTAAGATATATATAGTTAAGTTATTAGATAACCAAATATGGTTATCTATTTTATCTACAGACTATTTAAATCATCTGATAATTTAACTGTAAAAATAATATGGTGCCACTTTAATCATGATTAATAATAATTTAATCTATACCTATGAAAATTATATCATTTGAAAATTATTGTGCAATATTATGTTCATTACTTAGCTATAGAGCTTATATATGTCGGGGATTTTAAATGATGAAAAGGAGATGAAAGGAGGCAGATGGGGAATATTGGGGAACATTAAAAGGGGGTGAGGGTATTAAATAGAATATTGGGCAAACGCAACGTAGATACTTCTACTGAACCGATAAATGATCAAATATGATCTCTAACAATTTCGAGAGAAACCTAAGCAGTGCCTTGGACTTGTGACCAAGGTGTAGGCTTAAGGAATTCCTTTGAATGATCATAACACTCACCTCCACTGCTCAGGCTCTCTGTTTAAACCCAAGGTTAATCTCACATAAACCTAACAGAACACAAGGCTAACCTAACCTAACATTGTGTTTACTTAACCACGTGGCGATTACATTGTAAGGACTTACGTGACCTTGGAGAGCACTTCCAAACTACACTGCACTTGACACTATCACTATCACTAGCACTACTTAGATAATGTTCACTTCTTGAGAGACCACGCACGACTAAGACTTCAGTTAGACTGTCGATGGCATATAAAGGGTCACAACGGAAGTGGCTACTACCCCACTCCAACGCCATAGACAACGATGATGATTCGATTAATCGATAATCTTTTACTATTCTCTGACATATATATATAAAAATCTTATGTATAGTATAGTGTTTGTTATCAAACTCCGGAAAACTGACCGATTTTTCTGAATTTTATTGTGTACTACGACCTGCGCGACTTCGTTTGCGTATTGCTCCGCTCCTTTGGGTCGTAACTAGATGTTAAATAGCTAAAGTTACACCTTGTTACACCAACTATCTGCCAGTGAAATTTCCGTCAATATCGGTCCAACCATTTCAGAGATTAGCCGGAACAAACAGACAGACAAAAATAGCAAAAAAAAAATACCGTGTGAACATCCATATGCACTTAGTAAAAAGCGGTTATTTTAAAATTACAAACAGACACTCCAACTTTATTTATTTGTATGGATATTTGGTAGGTCTGAGTAGCATTTTTACTTTCTTGAATGTTGGACAACTGATAAACACAAATCAAAGAAGTAGGGATTGCAAAATAAATACGCCGCCACGACAGAATAATATATTACATCGCGAGTATTCTAGCAGTAACTCTGAAGCTCTGAGTCTAAAGTATAACCCCCAGGAGGATATTCTAGTCAAGCCGTCGCGTCATACTGTTAGTCTGCGTATAAATTACTACTTCTGCTTATTATAATTATTATTTAACAGAACTGATATTCACAAGGTTTTACGTCTTACGATTCAAATATCAATTCACGAGAATTTTCTACACTAAAAACATTTTTTTAGACCCAAGCGTAAAGGAAATAAAAATTGTGATCCAATAAAATAATTGATATATCCCTAACTTATTATATAATACAATATATTATTTACTAGCTATGCCTGCGACTTCGTCCGCGTGTAGTGTCTTTGGGTAGCATTATTAATTATTAAGGCTAATTATTTTACAAATAAAACACATACTCGTACGTATCTCTTGTCGCAAACTTATAAAACATTAACATAAACATTTCATCCCCTATTTCCTATTGTTATTTTACACCCTTGAGGGTAAAACTATAACAAACTGAATGTCATATTTATTTATATCGAATCAACAGCATACAAAATAAGTTTTAAGCTTAGCTCTAAAAGTGACTATAATTCCATACACTTTTCATCCCCCCTTTCAACCCCTTACAACTCTTTTTCTGCATCAAAAAGTAGCCTACGTCCTTTCTCAGGCTCTAGACTATCTGTATACCAAATGTCATTTAAATCGATTCAGTAGTTTTGGCGTGAACGAGCGACAGACAGAGTTATTTTCGCATTTATAATATTAGTAAGGATTTGTTCAACCGACTAAGCTATGTTTATTATAAGAGTAAAGGGGGTGTAATTATTTGTAAATTCCATAATTATCAATGTTGTAAGCCATGAGCTTGTATATATATAAATTTAAATTGTTTTTTCCTTCCATTTCTTGGAAATATCGTGTTATCTGCGGTAATAACAAGACCAACTGATATGTTGGTCAATATGTTTGTGTGGAAAACACAGCGATTACAATTTTATTGATATTATAATAATTTGGTTTATATATAAATATTTATCATATCCAATATTTTCCGATATAATATATATGTCGGATTCAATTAAAATAGGGATATAGATGGATGGCCTATCTCAAAAGCTATACGGTCGCAACACGGTCAGGATATAACTAATCGTTACGATCTCGCACTTTTCTGACAGGAATTATTATGACATGAACCTAAGCAGTGCCTTGGACTTGTGACCAAGGTGTAGGCTTAAGGAATTCCTTTATTCGATCGAGACACTCACCTCCACTGCTTAGTTTCACTGTTTAATCCTAAGATTAGACTAACATTAACCTAACCTAACACAAGGCTAACCTAACCTAAACCTAACTCACACCTCCGACACGGCCATTCTGACGCGCGACAGTCCTCGGGCGATACTGAATTTCTAAACCGCAATATCACAACAACATTCGCTCGTCCTTCCTGACATTAGTCTACTCAACACAAATTCGCTCAAATAAATTCGGTAAATGTACTAACTGAACTGGACAATTAACTAATCATGGTCTACAACTCTACACCGAACGGCATTAAGGGAACTATTGTCATAGTATCACAATCGAAGTAATATCATTGACATCAAACCGCTCTGGCTAAACGCTATTTTAACGATTAATCATGATTTAAAGCAAGTTGTATCTTCAACGTACCGAACACACACGTTATACTGTCTAGTCATTAATTAGCACTGATTCCTATCAAGGTACTAATTCTAGCGAAACAGACACTGTGTTTTTGACCAGACTACTATCAAATTAAGATAATGGCAATTTTCTACTACACAAAAACAACATCATCAAGTAGAACCATGTACCAGAACTGTTTATTCCAATTTTCAAAAGCAATACACTTCTACAAATCCTTGAGTGATACCCTCCATCACCACGACTCTCACAGCCACCCGGTAATCGCAACTACCATCACACGCGCATCCACCTCGTGGATCGCAACTCTCACGCACATCCATCACATGGACTGCAACAAATTTCAATACGGTCGATAGATTCTATCACTCAAGAAACCAAAATCCATTTTACTTATCATGATCACCATTACCTTCAACTTAATTTGGTAACTGGTACATGATCTACAATCATTCTTTTTTTATTCGCACGGGTTTACATTTTCTAAAAATCTTTCAACGTCATAATCTAATAACGCGAATGCTGATAGACCCCATGTGAAGCGAAGGTCTATCCCACTTCTGATGTCGGATTCAATTAAAATAGGGATATAGATGGATGGCCTATCTCAAAAGCTATACGGTCGCAACACGGTCAGGATATAACTAATCGTTACGATCTCGCACTTTTCTGACAGGAATTATTATGACATGAACCTAAGCAGTGCCTTGGACTTGTGACCAAGGTGTAGGCTTAAGGAATTCCTTTATTCGATCGAGACACTCACCTCCACTGCTTAGTTTCACTGTTTAATCCTAAGATTAGACTAACATTAACCTAACCTAACACAAGGCTAACCTAACCTAAACCTAACTCACACCTCCGACATATATTTTGAAATAAAATATTTTTTATTGAATAAAATTTTCACTGAAGCTTTAAAAAAATTTCACGAACTACGCTCTGCTACCATCATCAACGGCACCCCTTGAGTGCTCTGCAGTAATAAATAGATAGTGTTTAATAAAACTACAGCTAAACATATAATATTTTATATGCAATATGAACATATATTATGTTTTGAATATTTCAATTGAATGAAAGGATCCTTTAAACTCCCACCTTGGTCACAAGTCCAAGGCACTGCTTAGGTTCCGCTCGTAATTCTAAGAGATCATAATGTTTAGTTATTTATTGGTTCAGTAGCAGTATCTACGTTGCGTTTACCCAATAGTCTATTCAATATGGCCCCTTAATGTTTTTCAATATACCCCCTCTCCTTCTCTTTTAAAATTGGTTATATTCTAGTGTAATAAAAGTACAAAATCATTTTTTTATGGTAGATATGGTGCAAATGAGCAGATGATCGACCTAAAGGTAAGTGGCCACCATCGCCCATGGACATCGGCAAAACAAGAGATACTCTCTTGTTGCAAGAGCCCAGAGTCCTCTAGATCCGCAGAATTAATGGAGTAGGAGAGGGAGGGGGTAAGTCTGGTCTCCATACAGCTCGACCGGAACGCGTCTATGACGCTTGGCGGTCGAATTCGCATGCTGGTGGTGCAAGCCAGTCGGGGAACCCCTACCACCAAGGACATCTATTAAGTCTATTTAGTTATACTCGTATCGTATCGTAGTACACAGATATTTAAAACAAAAAACTTTCCACAAAGTTTACCAACAATTTCTTATCATTTTACAACAAAATCAAGGTAATGTAACTAGTTGAATATTCAACATTACTAATTAGTTCTATATATAGTAGTTGCAAAGTAGGCCACGCTATGATATCAACTGATAACAGCCATTACCAGTTTCCTGGGTTTATTTGATCTTACATAAACTATGATAAGCGTAAGGTCAGTTGTAGTTAACCATAGACCACACTAATATATTAATTAATTTCCGTTATAAATATAATCATAAGATTTATATAGCCTATGTCACCCGCGCCATTATTACATACATACATACATACATAGACTGCCAAAATCATTACCCTTCCAATTGGATTTGTCGTAGTCGGGTAAAAAAGTATGTTTTTTGTCCTTCCTTCACGCGGAAAAAATATTTAATTCCAGGCAAATTATGTTTACCAATTTTGAAAGTGCATTTTATGATATTACAATTTTTTTAAGATGAATAAAACATAGATGTGGCAACACAACAACAACAACGTCTTTATAAAATATAAATATTATAAGCTTCTTTACTTTATTATGTTTACAAATTTTGATGTGCATTTTTTATTGTAGTAATTAATTAAAATTGAATAAAACACATTAATCTAGCAACACTCGTCTTTGTCTAAATAGTAACTATAGGCTCAAAAGGGCTAGTACCCAGAGCCGTTAAACAAGATAATTAAAAAAAAACCTCTAAATAGTTGTTGTTTGTTGTTAATGGCGGCTTCTTCAGGTGGTTAAATAAGTTAACACATTGTTCCCATCTTCAGATCTGAGTTTCTTTATTATAAAATCCTCAAATATAACATAAAGAAGTATTTAATTGGCCAATTTACAATATGGTTTATATAAACAAGATAATTAAGATAACACTGCACCATATCGTATGTTGGTTTTGCTTTTAGTTGAGTCATTTGTATCATCTAGTTTACTGAAACGTGATTCAGTTTCTAAATATATGAAAATAACATATTTTTAGACTCGTACGAGAAAATCCACTTGTAGAAAAAAAATGATAGAGTAAACGCTTTTACTTTTATTAGTAGCTCTGTATAATGTAAACAAATTACTATTAAGTAGCTCAGTTATGGTAGATGAACATAAGTATTTACATTCTCGTAGTTTAATTAGAGTTAAATAAAAAATTATTCATTAATTTATATAAATAATCAATTGTCTGTTTTTTATGACTAAGCCTTTATTTGATAACTAACTGCCACTGACCCAGCGAACGTTCGTACTGCCTAAGAGCAGTGTTACCAACTCTCAAAAATATTTATCCCTAAAATTTGTGTCAAAAACGTCCCCCTAAAAATATATATAAATATAAATTCATAATGATTTAGAAATAATATGCTGTAATATGTTTCAAAAGTCTTTTTACTATAAGTTGTTTAATACATAAAATATTTCATTCATATTTTTTGAAATTTTTAATCATCATTAACACATTTCTTATCGACACACAGTACAAACCAAAATCGAAATAACAATCGTCGTAAGAATATTCTTAATCTATTTTTTTGGCGGTATCCTATCTGACATAAGCTAATATCAAACATACGTTCAATTTATACACAACAATAATCGCCATAGGCACAGAAAATAAAATGACCGCCAGTGGCGCCAGTCACCACAGAGTGCTTGTAGAATTGCGTACTAAATGTCGTTGATAAGTCGCTAGGTCAAGAAATAAATATTAATATTATCAATTTAAAAATATTGGAGAGTCAAAAAATCCCTGAAAATGCCCCTAAAAAAATCCCATCTTACTTATTTACCCCCTAAATCTGGGGGGAAAACCCCTAAGTTGGTAACCGTGCCTAAGAGTCAATGAGTTTCGTGTCACAGATTAGCTGAACTGTTGACACTCAATAATATATGTCAACCTTTTTTCATTACTCACATTATTCTTAAATTTTAAAATCACATTTTTAAAATCTAAAATATTGTAAAATATCTAAATATTATTTTTTCCGAATATTGTGGATATATCTTGTCAATACGTTCGTATAATTTGAGGGAGAGTTTACCGTATCGACGGGATGAACATTAAATGTTTAACAGTTACGAAACCCTTCAACATTTTGTATGGGAAAGTGTATTTTCGTTTTGGTTTTCGTCAATTTTCCAATGTTTTAAATAATTATTCTGCTACAAAACTGACTTTGTATATTTTAATGTATATATTAAAATATATAAAGAAAAAAGAGAAGATTACATACTCTAGCGGCAAAACTACGAAAGATTTTTTATCACATTCCTGTTTGAATAAAAACTAAATACTATCATGATTATTTAACAAGTCCATGCAATATAACCACGGGGGTTGTCAAACCTTCACAGGCTTCACACCAAACCTTTCTCAATCCTTTAGGAATATCATGAAACCATCGGGAAGAAAGTGATAAATATGAGGGTAAAATGAAACTCTAATATAAAACAGACATATAAAATATATTGTAAGTAAACCCGCGCCCGCGCTCGGACGCGACTTGTGTATCAACGGCGGATGCTGCACGCGGACGACTTGGCGCGCTGGATCTTCTTCAACAGGATCTGGAAAAATTATTTTCTATAAATATAATAATAAAAATAATCGTCTTTCTTTACTTGCGCAAAGCTTCACAATTTTCGCTACGATCTTGATAGGAAATCTTCGTGAAATGGATATCAGAATAATTGTTTTTTTGTTTATATGTGAGTGACACATCTATTTATAACAAGAAGATGTATTCTACTTATTAAATTTAGAATATTAGCTTGTATGTTTAATTATACCTGTCACACACCACACACATGAACGTCACACAGACACACAAGAGAAAGTTTTTTTTTAATTTCAATTTATTTTTAATTTACTACTAGCTTCCGGGACAGACTTCGTTCTGTCAAAAGTTATATTTTTAATTTTTTTTTTATTATCAAAACCTGTGGGCCTTAAGGAACATACAAACACCGAACACTGTTCTTTTATTACCTATGTAAATTATTTTTATGTTCATCTAATCGCGAATTAAAGAAAGACATCTAAAACTTACAAGTCACAAACTTAATTCTTATTCTTAATAAATCAATTATTTTCATTAATGAAAACTTAGATAGACTAGTATAGTAGAGAATCGAACCGAGGAGCATCGAGAATTTCACATCCTAAACATTGAGGTACAAACCAAAGTAAAACAAGCAATAAATATTATTTTCATTAATATACGAAATACAGGTCGATAGTACAAATTAAGTGCACTTTCTGTCTGTCTTTCCTAGGTCAAATAACATGTACAAAATAAATAAGGAAAACAACATCATTAGAAAGTACTTCATCGATTTCTATTTCTTTTTAATTGACCTGGTTACCAACAATCACGCTCAAGGTTGATATTGCTATATTTTATTAATAGGCTTTCTTTGTTAGCGCTGCGACTTAAAAATCGATTGTACAATCGCGCCAATACCTTAGACTTATAAGTATTATTAAAAAACTAGTCGACCAAACGAACTAGATTTAAATTTCACATTTTAATCGCTATATCACTATATTTTACATTTTAATTTATATATGACTAATTACAGTAATAACGGTCACACAGCTCGACATGCACTTCATCTCCACGTCGATAGATGGCGTACGAGCACACTCATTTGTTTACTTTGGATTCTTAAGGTTTTTTTTTTGCGATAAAACCATGAACTCATAGGTAAAGATGGAGGCCACTTGGAACAACAGCTTGAGTCAAATACCTACGTATCTCTATCTCATTCTCTGTGGGCAAACCTCTCTACTTAGTGACCCTTTCGTAATGTAAAAAAAATATAGTCCTCTATAAAATTTGTATAGAAATAATATTAAAAATGGCAAACTGGATAAAAAGATCTCACTGACTAATCCAGAAATCTCGGACAAATCAGCTGTTCATTAGGTTTCATAATCTATACAATTTGTAAACAATTTTTAGGGGTTATTAGTAGAAAACAGAGATGTAAATAAATAAACTACTTATAGCAATGTTCTGGGAAAAAATAAATAAAGGTTAATCTACTTAGAAAGAGAGGTGTTGCCCACTGAGAACGAGATAGTGATACATAGGTTAGCTTCAAGTAGGTATTCAAAGTATGGTCTCCATCTTTACCTATAACTTCATGGATAAAACGTAGCCTATGAGAAAGGATCTCAAGCTCTACTTTATCTCTGTTCATTAAAATCAGTTCTATTATTTAAGCCTGATTGTGTAACCGTCAGACAGACGCCATCTATTCGTCAATAGATGGCGTAAGTAGTATATTAAATCGCAGTATCGTTTGTTTAGTTTGTTTTCTTAAGTATTTCCTATATAAGTGTTACTTTCGATATTATAATATTAGTTAGGATGATCGGGATGTAGTTACAATATGACATAGTATTTGGTCCTATGGAACTACAACACATTTTTGGATATATTTTATCAATCAGTTGTGGGTCTGATCAGCAATTATCACACTACTGATGAAAACTCACTGTTTGTATCAACACATCTAAGTGGAGGTAAGTAGGCAAAAGATGCGCATACTAACAATGAGCCCTGTACCACACCTTCCCCTCTCCTTTAATACCTTTCGCTCATGGCTGCGTCAGCTTACCATAGACACGCACAATGCGAGATGGAGGAACACGGCAGACTAGGCAGTCTAAACAAGTTTCCCTGCTCTGTCGAAGAGCTTATCCCGTAAACTGCTCAGTCGAAATGGCATGGATCTTCGTTTAATAGTGGGAGTAATGTCGGGACATTGCCCACTTAATAAACACCTATTTACCATAGGCATGACAGACAGTCCCATTTGCAGGGGATGCCTCCAAGCAGACGAGACGACTGCCCACGTTGTCATGGAATACGTGGGCGTCGCCACACAACGGGCACAAATCCTCAAGGACATGAGGTCACTCCAAGAAGCCTGTGAAGCTCCCAGGATACTTCTGCGCTTCTGGAAGGAGCTGGGCTGGCTAGTATAGCCAGTCATCCCTGCACGCACAATGGACCGAACTAGAATCTAAGTGTGGAAACAGGAGCCCACATACATACATACATACTAACAATGAGATTCCAGGCAACTAAAAAACTTCTACTTTGGATTAGTTGAATATAGGTACCATGTTATCATGTTCTATTCTCCTTTGCTGCATCTTCCTATGTACAGCTGCAGCTGGAACTGGTCGCTTAGCATTATCTTCTTTTGGGGGGATTGATGACTTCTTTTTGTTTCTAGCACTAAGAATTTTATTTAATAATATGTGGTTGTGCCTCTCTATTTCCCGTAGCCTTTCGTTTGTGAATGACATGTTGATTCGGCGTGTTGGTGGAATGGACACTGATCTGGAATTGTAATTGTTTTTTATTAGTCTATTGAGTACCTTTCATAAGAATAGCATTTTTCCTTAATTTCCTTTAAGGCAACATATTGACAATCACAAGTTAATACAAACAAGAATTTAAAATAATAATATCTACCATAGTCAATTTTTAAATAAAATTGTTGAATAATTTTCAAATGATTTTTTTTAAATCTTACCCATAGTCTATGGATCTCCCAGACACTGATGGTGGTTTATGATTAGACACACTTGAATGACTCTTAGACAATTTAACTGGGGCTTTAATTTCCATTTTACTTGAACCATTACTTAAAGGAGCTTTACTTTTACTCTCTTCAAACTCAATATCACTTTCTTCTTCTTCAAACTCATCAGAATAGTGAATATCATCATCATTAGCATCTTTATATATATCTTTATTAACATCATCATTATTTTCATTATCAGACTCGGATTCCTCATACACACATGTCTCTATACAAATATTTGGCGGTCTTTTAACTGCGTCCACTATACAACCCATCTCGGAGAAGTCTTTTGATAATTCGTTTATTTCATTATTATTCTCCTCCTGATAAAACTGTTTATATTTCATTTTATTAGAGTCACCAGAAGAGAAGTCTGTATTTATATATCCCATTGTTTCTACTTGGTTCTCGGCCAGTGACATTGTGTAAGCGTGCAGCTAAGACTAAGATGGCAGCAACTATAATATAAATTACAGTGTATTGTTATGTGATTAGAACAGTAGTTATTTTAGTTTTACTTGTGAACAGCTGAAGAAAAATTGTTTAAATACATTCTACTTACAGTTACAGATATCTTAAATACTTAAAAACTATAAATTTTCTGTATCCCATAAATAGCTCAATCAAAACATTACAATTCTCAATAATACTAGCAGTATATAGTGGTATTTTTCGAAGTCGATTATCTATTTGTTCAGTATTGTAGAGCTAATAAGAAGTTATTGAGCACCAAAGTATTGCAATAATAAACAAATGGTATCCATTTACAAAATCATATCTTGATTAATATAAAATACTGAATTTATATAAAAACAACCCTGGTTAACTTCAAAACTACCATTGAAAATAAAATATTTAAAAACCTGCATGGGCATTTTTTGGTATTATTAATATAGAAGCGAAGCGAGGGCGGGAAGTTAATAAACAATTAATACAAAGACACACTTACGGTAGGAATTAAATCGAATTCCTTTAATATAATTAAATTTAAATTAACAGCTCTTTTAAACTAATAACTATAGCAAATCATAAATATTAAAGCGCAAACAAAATTACTATTACATATACAAAACATCACAAAATATAATAACTTGTCAAAGTTTTGTTTTTAGAATCTTACAGTAATTACACACGTTACAAACAGCCAGCATTAAATTCGTTTTAAATGTCTACATAGAAAAATGTATTCAATACTATTCTATTATTGAGCAAATAGGCACTTATTAACAAAAATCAATAATATTCATAACAACAAGCAAACAAATATCGCGCCATCCAAACAAATTGTCAAAATAAAAATCAAAAATTGCCATTAATAAAAATTAGTTTAAACACATTAAAAACACTACTATATTTAATAATTTTTTTTATTAAATTTGCTTAATATTTTTTGTAATGTTAAGAAATGAAATTTTTTTTTTCAAATTTATTAACAAGTCGTTATACTACCAACATAATCAAATAATTAATTGAATATTTTATTCCGTTATTCTATTCCTCTAAATTCCGGTACACACTTTAAAAAATAAACAAAAATATTTTGTTATAAAATCACAAAATTTTAACCAATGACCTATTAGATAATATTATAATTATATTTCTACATTCAAAGTAGAGTTGTATGTTTTATTTGAGAAATTCACCACAAAAATGTAAAAAATATGAGTTAATGACAAAATTGACTAAAATTAACAGTGGTTGTGGAGTGGTGGTGGAGTGAACGTGCTTTATGCGTTGGCAACATATTTTTATTTATTTTAGTCTCCTTTAAATATTTATTATTATTTCCATATTTTACCCTGAAGTTACAGCAGCGCCATCTATATATAATTCTCTAGAGGTAAAGCCTCTAACCAGTTTTACGTTCAACAGCTGGTATTGTCACTATTGACATTACTCTTGAAATAATTAAATGAAATCATTCACTATAGTCATTCATAAACGTAGAACTTGGAAGAAAGAAAATATCTTTGAATGGACTCATGAAATTTCAGTAAAATAATGATTTTTCGTTAAAATTCACAGTTACTAATTGTGATTGTATTATACAAAATGGTAACCATAATTAAGAACCAGTTACTCAAACATCTATCGAGGTACGCCTTTTCATATTAGCGTTTATTGATGTAAGCTTGCACTAATTTAATATAATAACAATCTGTTTATATTGCTTATTAGTACACTATGTATTTAGAACATTTCAGATGTAACCTTGATATAACCTTTGTTTATTCTTATTTAACGATTTCTAATTAACTTAAGTGCTATAAATTGTTTGCACTTCAATGTATTGAACACTTTAATTTATTGGCCAAACAAGCAACGAGATATGAGAAATATTTTCTTGAAATTTAAGTAACATAATAAAAATATATATTTTAATACTTTAACAGCATTTCTTTCAACATCTTTATTTCTCAATATAATCAATTAAATGATAGTTATTACCTACTCGGATAGTTTAAAGATTTATCTCAGATGCACACCTCTAAATTTGTGTCTCCATTCTTAAAAAGTGTTCAAAGTAATGAATTATTATAATTACAATATAACAAATTTAATATTATAAACTACAACACAACACTACAATCGAGTAAAATAATGTTGCAATATTAAAGGGTTCATCTAAATAGGCTTTATAACTGAACATATTTTTCAGGTACACAAAAAACCTATCACCAGAACAGATCTCTCTCTCAGCTCTAAGAGGATCTGGTGAGCTGCAAGACCTGACTCTAGATGAGGATCTACTGACAGATCTACTAGAACTGCCTGGGTGGGTGCGGTTGACCTCGGCAAGATGTAATCGTGCTTCATTCAGAATACAGTGGACCAAACTAAAGACAGTTCCTATAGTACTGGTAAGAGTTATAGCTTATTTTATTTTCTATTTTGTTACTCCAAAAATTTAATTAAATTATACAAAGATAATTTTTTGTTAATTTTTATAATATATAAGATTAAATATAAAACACTTTGTATAATTAAAAGCTGCTGAACAATTTAAGCAGTGATGGCCCAGTGGTTAAGACTTCAAGTCTTACTCGGGAGGTCCGAATTTGATCCTGGGCACACACCTCTGGCTCTGAGTTATGTGTGTTTTTATCAATTAAATAACACTAGCTTTAACTGTGAAGGAAAACGTCGTGAGGAAACCTGGATTCCTGAGAGTTCCCTAAAAAAAAGTTCTCAAAGGTGTACCAACCCGCACTGGGCCAGCGTGGTGGACTATGGCCTAATACCCTCCTCATTCTGAGGAGACCCGGCTCAGCAGTGGGCATTGACGGGTCCTGATGATGAACAATTTTAAACCAGAGATTCCCAAACTTAATTGATTCATAGACTACTTACCATATCACTAGTGAACAGACCCATACTACATATTTCATATTACTAATTCATTTGTATGACATCAAAGAAAGAAAACCAAAAAAGTAACTCCTATTACGAAGGGCTATGTAGTGACTGTTGTATCATGTAACCATACAATTACAAAGATTGGAAATGTTATTGTGGATATGTTCTGTAGACACGCCTGTTGACATCCCTAATCCTATGTTTGATTCTATGGACCCCCTACTATCTGCCTATGTAGACCACTGAGGGACGATAGAGAAATAAGGACTTATCATTAGACTATAGAATAAGTTAAACTTTGATGCAGACATGCTGTTTATTTATCAGTTATATGTGTCTATATATACTAACTGGTATACCCTTATACTGCTCCTTTTAGAGATAAGATAATTGTTTACTGTAAAGTGTAAACAATATGCAAGATAAAATTATCTTTTACTTTTACATTTCTATATTAATATTATATGTGAAAGTGTTTGTTGTTAAGTTACAATGGAGTGACATATTTCGGCATAAAAAATAACTCGATATATAATACTGGAGAGTAAATAATAAAATGAGTGTTTCATGTTCAAGTATTTTGATAAAAAATTGCTATCAAATAATTTAATATTTTCTGTAATATCAAAATAAGTATATGAATTACCACAGTAATGTATAAAAAACTGCATAAAAATAACTTTTGCTGTCCAAAGTACACACAGATATGAAATTTATGACGCACCTCTGTTTTTTGGCTGAAGGTGGAAAAATACGCAATTTGCAGCAGATTTTATAAACAAAAAATGGAAAATTAAATATCTCATAAACGTCTATCTCATAAAGAGTCCTTTGATGATTTGGTTTAAATTTCTTTCTAGATAAGGTTTTCCTTTTATAGGTCATCTAGCTATCTACTTAAGTGCAAAAGCGCCAATAGTAAAATAAATAGCGGCTGCACTTCCTCTCATTTAAAGTGCACCTGACTAATATAAGAGGATTGCACTCAAATCTCTTAGCAGTTCATCATCATCTTGAGACTGAACAGCCGCATTTACTCTTTCTTACCGAGACGCAAATCCTAAGTCCTACGAACACAGCATACTTGCACTACCCAGGGTATACCTTGGAGTACAATTTCAAGCCTCACGCTGGAGTGTTCTTGTTTGTACGGAATGACATTTGCTGTCAACGTCTCCGGAACCACGAGATACCCAATTTTTCGGTGATGTGGTGCCTAGTTAATAATGGATTGGAGCAAACGATCTATACCTACATATATCGCACACATAGCTGTAACCAGGAGACAACTCACCTCTTTGAATATCTCAGCGACACAGCAGATACTCTCCAGCAACGATACCCAGCTGCAGAATTAGTGGTCTTAGGGGATTTCAACGCTTATCATCAGGAGTGGTTGTTTCCATATCAGAAAACAGACCACGCTGGGAGGGAGGCACAAAAATTCTCACTCTCTTTAGAACTCTCTCAGCTGGTCGATGTGGCAACTCGTATACCCGATGTTGACAATCACACCCCGAATTGCTTAGATCTGCTGATGGCTACAGATCCTGATCGGTTCTCATTATCAGTTGCTGCTCCTCTTGGTAATAAGAAGCCATATCCAGTAATAGCCTTCCCACACCCAGATCTAATGGAATAAGACGTATATGGCGTTACAAGCTTGCAGATTGGGACGAGATGCGACACTTTTTCGCATCATACCCTTGGCGACAAATATATTTCTCTTCCAACGATCCGTCGAGCTGTGAGAACTCCATATCCAATGTTATACGTCAGGCTATGGAATATTTCATTCCATTTACTGACGTGGCATTGGATACCAAAACTCCTCGCTGGTTTAATGCTGAATGCGCCCAAGCAGAGGCCTATAAGCAATCAGCATTTGTAGCGTGGGCTGATGCCAGATCTCGCAAAGCTCCGGACGTAATACAATTCAAGAAATCATATAATCACGCCACCAAAGCGTACCGGAAGGTTCTCAGCGAAGCCCAAACGAACCGTACCAAACGCATAGGGCTTAAGCTAACAACTAATCCTAACGGTAGTAAGGCTTTCTGGTCACTAGCCAGATCAATAGAATCGAATTTCTGTAGGCCGTCGCTGCCGCCACTTATCATACCTGATGGATCTCATGGATGGATTTGGGAAAAGTTCACTCCTAGATGCTGGAAGTGCAGTGCCACCTAGTATACCTCGCTGTGAATCTTCAATGAATGACATTCGTATACACCAGACTGAGGTTCTAAAAACGCTTCGCACTGGACGTGAATAAAGCCAGTGGTCCTGACGGAATACCAGCAATTGTCCTGCGGAATTGTGCACCCGGGTTGTCTCCAGTTCTGACACGCCTCTATCGTCTCTCCCTTGACACTGCTCAAGTTCCGAAGGCTTGGAAGGTTGCCAACGTACAACCAATTCCCAAGAAGGGAAAACGCACAGATCCGGAAAACTACAGACCAATCGCAATAACCTCATTGTGTAAGATTATGGAGCGTGTATTGGATAGCAAACTTGTGACATACCTGGAAACGAATGATCTTCTGTCTGATCTCCAGTACGGCTTTCAGAAAAATCGATCAACTGGAGATCTTCTTGTCTATGCCACACATGTTTGGGGAGAAGCTATCGAGAGACATGGAGAAGCACTGGCCGTCTCTCTCGATATATCCAAAACGTTCGACCGGGTCTGGCATGCATGTCTTATCAATAAACTTCCAGCTTACGGGATTCCAGCTGGCCTTTGTGACTGGATATCTGATTTTCTGAGGGGCAGGTCTTTTCGAGTAGTCGTTGATGGATGCTCTTCTGACCAAATGGCTGTCAATGCCGGCGTTCCTCAGGGATCTGTTCTGTCTGCAACATTTTTTTTGCTACATATAAACCATCTGCTGCAGCCGGGTATTTTCGGGTATGCAGACGATAGTACCGTTACAGACAGATACATATCCAGCTCACGTACCAAACAGGCAGAAATTACTGAGCACAGAGAGGCTATAGTAAGTCGCGTTAACCAAATCTTACAGCGCGTTTCAGATTGGGGTGACAAAAATCTTGTCAATTTTAACCCAAGTAAAACTCAGGCCTGTCTGTTTACCGCGAAACGGAGTCCTTTCAACCTCACTCCGACGTTCCGAAATGTATCTGTACCAGTCACGGATCGCATTGAGCTTCTAGGCTTGGACATAGCATCCAATATAAACTTTGGAAGCTATATTGAGGCCAGTGCCAAAAACGCTGCGAAAAAGCTTGGCATCCTAAACAAGGTGAAGCAATACTTTACACCTGAACAACTTCTAACCAAGCACAGATTCGTTCGAGTATGGAGTATTGCTGTCACCTCTGGGATGGTTCTGCCAACTCGAAGCTTTAGACTCGGTCGATCGCCGTGCTAGGAGACTCATTGGAGATGAGGACTTAGTACGGCGAAAACTCCAGAGTCTGGAGCATCGACGCAAAGTTGCGTGCCTGTCAGTATATTACAGAATTTATTTCGGAGAGTGTGCGCAGGAACTGCATGACTTAATACCAGCTTCACCATTTTACCATCGAACCACCAGACGCCGTGAGGGTCTCCACCCCTTTGTAGTTGACATACCGCCTGTTCGTACGAAGCGATTTGCTTCCTCATTTCTAATGCGGACAACTCAGGAGTGGAACGCCTTACCGGCATCAGTTTTTCCGAACACGTACAATTTGGGTATCTTTAAAAGAAAGGTGAATAGGCATTTTCTAGAGAAGCGCGCTACATCTTAGGCTGTATCTTCACTTTCCACCAGGTGAGATACAGCCAAGCGCTTGTCTATTTTTTATAAAAAAAATATAGAAAAGAATATTTTTGTATATTTTCCTGTTAAGTGCCATCACGAGAATATAAACATGAAAAATATCTGATGGAAGTTTTTATACAGTTTTCCTGTACAGCTCTTTGTCTATAAAAATAATCTAATAATAACTTCTAGTAAACAAAAATAGAGAAGATATAAACAATCAACACGTGTAAGTATTGGCATTGCGCATATGGGAGTTCATTCACATTAATATGTCAAGGCCAATTTAATTAGCTCTAGGCCAAACTAAATGAAGACCAAAAAGCTTTAACTTTAGGACGAATTTTCAATCATTTGAAGAAAATTTCATGCAGTTAAATTATTTTTTTAAATATGAAACTTCATTTACACTGAGCAATCAATAACAAGTTATCTTTATTTATTTATTCCTTGGTGGTAGGGGATGTGTTCCCTTCTGACTTGCGACCACCAGCAAGTGCCGGCCGCCAAGTGTCCCATCCCATTACTGTTGCGGTTCTAATGGACACCGGGTTCTTGCTCGCTGTCCATTGAAAGCATTCTTCTTTGCTCCCCCTCCTTACTCTATCTTCGAAGCGGCAACGCATCGACAAGACAAGAGATACCCTCTAGTTTTGTCGATGTCTATGTGCGACGGTGGCCACTTTCCATCAGGTGGACCGTCTGCTCGTTAGTCCCTTATCTATCATAAAAAAAAAAGATCTACTCATTATGTATGTATATACATTTGCATAAGCATATGAACGTAACGAGCTAAATTTTTGATATTATGTAGGGGGGGGGAAAAGCTTAACTTCGAATTGTCGACCAAAATTTCCTTGTGGATTTTCCGTCATCTTGAAAAAAGGGATAAATTCAGTTTTTTCATAATAACTCGATTCTCCGTTGAGATACGAAGTTATTAAAATATTTTTCCAAATGATGTAGTGTGAAAGACGAAGTTTATCTACTAGAAGCGATAAAAGTATTTATTTTGATAAGGATCAATTTGTTACTGTTGTCTATACATATTAGAAATGAAGTATCAATTTTTATTGTATTTATGGTTCACTATTTTGGCGATAATGGCTTACACATAAAATATAGATATACTAACGACCCGCATCCGGCTTCTTTTCACGGATTCTTTCTCTACTATAATATGTATGTTTTATACATATAAACCTTCCATTCTGTATCTAATAAAAAAAACGTATCAAAACCCGTTGCTTACTTTTATAGATCTAAGCACACATAGGGACAGACAGACAGACAGCGGGAAGCGACTTTGTTTTATATTTGTCCCTACGGGTCCCTATTGCAAAGACTCCGCTTTCCGTCCGTCCGTCTGTATGTCACCAGGCTGTATCTCATGAACAGTGATAGCTAGACAGTTGAAATTCATAAATAATGTATTTATGTTGCTACTATAACAACAAATACTAAAAACACAATAGAAAAAATATTTAAGGGGGGGCTTCCCATACAACACAGGCGATTTTAACAAGTTATTTTGCCAAATATTGGTACGGAACTCTTCGTGCGCGAGTCCGACTCGCACTTGCCGGTTTTATTAATTATTATTACGTGCACTCTTCCACTTCTGACTTTTCTGAGTTAAGAGCATTATAAGAAATAAAATATCACTTGCTTGAAGTCTGTGGTCTTCACACGCTTCTGTGGTCGGTGGACTCCGAACATGGCCGAACCTGACCGATCGCTCTGAGTAGACGACCCGGAGCAGTCGTGGGCCATTAATGGGTTGCGATGATTATGATGAACTCAACATGAGTTTAAAAACAGCCTAACAATAAACAACATCGGTCACTAATTTCCAAAGAAACAAATGTAAGATTACTCTCAACAATTAATTTTGTACATGGTCACTCAGCGATATTTTTTTAGTATAAAACAAAGTTGCTCTCCGCTGTCTGCACGTATATATTTATTAACTACGCAATATTATTGCTTACGGATTTTAATACGGTTTTCACTAATAAACAGAGTGATTTAAGAAGGATGTTTATATGTACAAAACATGCATATTAGAGAAACCGTGCGAAGACAAGGCGGGTCGGTAGTTAGGTATACATATGAAATACAAAATGCCTATTTCCATTTTATATTTAAATACTTTTTGCATTTTGTATTTTATTAAAATGCAAAATACATTTTGACAACAATAAATTTTGTCATCAACGATAATGTGATTAACTATTTTTACTATGGCAATACTGAATTAAATGGTAATAAATGTCCGTTAATTTAATATTTTATAGTACGTCTAAAATAGCTTGATACAGATATCAGCTAATCGAAAATCCGATGATATCTTCTAACCAGCTTTTATAGTGCTTTCGTTTGACAACACAAGTGATCTTTGTTTTTCGTACCTATATATATAGTAGTGGAACCAGTCATGGACAAGGATCTAACAAATTGTAGAATCAGGACTAATATCAGTGTTTAATTTATTTTCAAAATTACTTTGACATAATCATAAGTTATCGACCTCCTAATTCTGTTTAATTGGAGGCGTCCATTAATTACGTAAATATTATACTACATATATGACATAAAATGAATGTGATTGTATCAAAAAAAAGTTAGGGCAAGTTCTTTTAAACCCATAAAAGTATTTTATTTGAATAAAGTATTTTGAAAATATTTATTTTGCATTAAAAAACTTAAAAAGTATTTGTATTTAGTATTTGAATACCTTTTATAAACTATTTTGCATATCTCTGGGTATACACATATCGTCGGTGAAGTTCTAACAGCGCATAAGTCAAAAATAGCTACTTTACGGGAGAGTGAAAAAACTTCATGAGAGTAATAAAAAAATGAGAGTAACGCACGTTAAATGGATTTTTTTTTAATTATCATATCGGTATCATATTGGTCAGATATTAAGTATTGATTGGTCGAGACGATGCGCACTATTATACTTTAACCAGTGACTTTCAAATCTCAAATCACTCATAAAATGACTTACACACTGTTAGAACTTCACTGACAATATGTATTATTATACTGTAATTAATTCCGCTATAACTCAGTAACTTGGAAAAATAGATGACAGTACAGAGACAGACAACCGTTGAATAATGTATTGAATTAGCCACGCTTCGTTCAGTCTACTCGTAGCCTTGATCTTACTGGGTTATTGGTTTACGTCTTATATAATTATAATGCCAGTCTTTGTTCGTATCTTTTATTCTGTAATTTACCCCCTAATTTGTCAATTGAAGAGTTAAATTTAAAGTGGCTATCTGTAAGGCAGAAACAGTCTATTTACCCCAGAAGTTAGATAAGTCACGCAAAGAAGATTATGGTAGAAGAGGAAGTGACTTGGAATAAGATATTAATAACTAATCGACACGTCTCAGCTTCCTACAGGTGTAATTTACCTTAGGTTTATCAAAAAACATTTAATTTTCAATATATGTATGTGAATAGGCATTTATGACGAAAACCATTTTATTATTATTCTGCAGAAACTGAATTTTTCCGGGATAAAAGTAGTGGTACGGGAGCAAAGTGAGCAGTCCCTCCCAAGCGAAAATTCGTAAAACGATAGATAGACGATAGATATTATGATTACTCGTGACCGTCAGCTAAGATTCTGTGGGTGTGTCGAGCAGTGGCAGCCTCCCAAACATAGAGAAAAAAAGTGTTTTTAGTTATTTCCTCTCATTTGAAAATTTGTCGGATTATAGTTTACGTAATATCTTGAAGGAAAAATAAAGTCAGCTGACCATAACGTGGTGGATTATATGTCAGCTGGCTGCTTGAACATGAAAAGAATATATATATATATATTCGTTTTTTCTTTAAGTGATTTCCTCAAAATTTACCTGGTAATAGTTTATATGCTACTGTGAATGAAAATGAATGTCAGCTGGCTGTATCTCAGTGGAAAGTTTGTCAGCTGGCTACAATCTAGTTGCAATGTAGAAAGGGCTTCTGTGTAGCTTCAATCTGTAAAAAGAAATATATAATTACTTAAGAATCGTGATTTACTCCCTCCCTCCAGCCTATGTGTTAATCGATGTTATAAAGCATCTGTGTACCAAATTTCATTGAAATCCGTTCAGTCGTTTTTGCGTGATTAACAAATATATAAATATCCAAACTTTCACATTTATTATATTATAGTAAGAAAATTAGGGAGACAAGGGCCATAAAACACGACAGTCGATCGACCATTGGAATTCCCCGGTTTACTTGGAAAATCTGGATTGTGTGTTTGATCACTTCATATACAACAAAGTTATTAGAACAATGAGTAATGAAACGGATAGGAAATAAAAATTCAATTCATTTCTTTTGTTATCACGATTACGGTATACAGAGTGACTCATCCCATATCAACATTATTTATGTAATTTTATTTTTAACTTCGCGCGACTTCGTTCGCGTGTTGCTCCGCTCCTATGGGTCGTAGCGAGATGTTAAATAGCCTAAGTTACTCCTGGTTACACCAGCTATTTGCCAGTGAAAGTCCCGTCTAAATCGTTTCGGCCATTTCAGAGATTAGCCGGAACAAACAGATAGATAGACAAAAATAGTAAAAAATGTTGTTTTGGTATATGTACCGTGTGTGTGTATACATCCATATGCACTTAGTGAAAAGCGGTTATTTTAATATTACAAACAGACACTCCAGTTTTATTTATTTGTATCGATGTACTTTGTTTTAGAATCTCGACGAAGTGCACATAGCGTTGGAAGTATGTGCAGAACCACGGGAAATGAACCCAGGTGCGGCCTCTGCTATGCCTGCGCCGGGAAAGTATAGCTACATACATAAGGTAAGAACATATTGAACTGAATTGAATCAGGCGTTACTTTGCGGAAATTCATGCGTCGTACGTACGGCTTCGGTTACGGAGCGAAACGTACGTCGATTGTCGATCGCGATCTACTTGTGTGGTGTGTCTTGGGTCGGGTTCGCGCGTCTCACTTTTATGTGGGCAGGGTGCTCTTCTGGGTTGTACCATACGAGTCTGGTAGTTCAGATTGCCGCGGTTTATAGCAAGGTAACATTTTGATTCCTTTTTTAGGTAAGAACATATAAAATGTTTAAAGTAGAAAATAATTACTCCAGCTACAATCATTTCTGTTTTCAGGCAAAAATAACTTCTGTTTTCGGTCTTCGAACATTTCTATGTTAGTGCAGTATTTTATTATGGCAGTTAAGGGGCAAACGAGCAGATATACCCTACCTGATGGTAATTGGCCACCGTCGCCCATTGACATCGTCAAAACGTGAGAGTGACTGTTTCCTGTATTGCCGATGCATTGCCATTTCGAAGACAGAGTGAGGAATGCCACGGCTTCAATAGATCCTGAGCATTAACGTGATCGGGAGGAGTCTGGCCCACTTGCGGCTCGATCGGAACGCATTCAGACGAGGGACAGATCCCCTACCACTAAAGGGGTGGGTTACTCGCATCTTACGAGATGCTCTCCCAGCGCTAGAGGGAAATTTTATCTCGTATACTCTTTCCCTCACGAGGAAACCGTTTTATTACGATTAGCGAAGCGAAGGCTATTTCAAAAAGAGACCGTAATCTGCCTGATGTTAAGCACGACACGATCTAGGGTGTAACACGCTTGCCTAGATGGTACCTGTTTACTCTGGTTTTGAAGACACCAACGTTGTACGTATCAGGAAACACAAACTCCGGCAAAACGTTCCACAATTTCGCAATTCGAATAAAGAAAGTAAATTCAAAGCGTTTGGTACGCACTCTAGGAATTTCCACCATGTACTGATGTCGCGTTTGTCGGGCTATTCGATAGTAGAATAATAACATTAAAATAATAATATAGTTTTATTTATAGAGACCATTGTTTAATTTTTTGCAGGTTATAGACGGAATATCTGTGGCTGTGAATCAAGTGCAAATAGATTTCAAATGTGACGCTTTCACCAGTAGTGTTCAGGTAAACTTGGAACTAAATTCAGCACATATGTGTATTATTATTAAATTGTATATTAATGATATTGGTGATCACAGATATCACGAGTTACAGTAGAGTCTCGAACTCCTGAGGGACGGAAAGGTGACCTAAGACTGACTAGAATCAAATCTCCCGATACTGGCCAACTACTTATATTTAAGGTAATTTGCACCAAAACTTTCACTTATAATGGATTATTTTACAAATTGTGAAGGATAATAATAAATAGATGTATCTTGCAGGAATTAGAATGGCAAAGTGCTCGTATAGAGGCCAAAGCTCATGGTGTAGCAGCCGCAAATTTACCTCCATTGAGACTGTTGCTGGGAAACACTCATTGTCGGATAGTTATAAAGAAACGATTATCAGGTTAGTCCAGTTTAAACATTTTAGGGAGTAGGCCATGACTTGGACTACCCTTGTCAAGAAATGTGGTTATTGTGTATCCGATTCTGACAAGAACTTGCTATAATAGACAAATGTGATTGAAGATATAAAATGTAATGAAAATAATATTGTTTTGTAGATTGTGCAGTCCTCGGCTCTCGTTTAGTTCTTCGACCAGAGCCCTTAGCCTGGGCTCTAACAGACGGACAGCTACGCGCTGCCTTAGCCTGTGCTGCTGCCTTGGCTGATCCTGTTAGGAAAGCCACACAAATGGCTACTAGGACCAAAGCTGCTCACAAGGTATGTGCTCTTTAACGGTACCTTTAAACTCCACCCTACGGTAGGGGGCGCGAAGATATTACTTAGTAGTAAGAGAGGAACAGCAAAAATCTGTTGGATATAAGATTTTAATAAAAAATGATTCGTAAAATAGTTATATATAGTCATCTTGTTTCTTATCGTAATCCTAGTTAATAATAATTTTTATTATTTGCACCACAGATAATAGAAGAACCTCGGGACCAAATACTAACTCGGCCTACATCTGGTGATAAAGATATTCTAGCCCGAATGTTTGCTAAACATGATGTTCGAGAAACTTCTTATCATTTGCTCGCTCCCAGAATAGATCTGCATTTGTGTGACGATCCTGGACGTAAGTTACTGTATTTATATTTTGCCAATTTTTTTAATACAACACATACATTTTTAAGATTGAATAAGAGAAATAACTTGCACACAAGTGGCACTCTCAATGCTTAAGAAAAACAAACCATGGAATAAATGTTGCTTATTAAATAGATTTCCAATGTTTTTAGGCATTGTTTTTAAATTTTTGGGATTTCTGACTACCTCTTTCATGCTTTCTGTATAATATTGAAATGACTTGAAAATGAATATTACTCTAACTTCCATCCATTTTATTTGAATTTATGAGAGTTAACGATAACAGATAAAACAAATTTGCTTCATATTACTATGGTTTTTAAGCACATTTTTACTCTAAGACATTTTTTTGTTTATTTTAGTCGGTAGATCAGAAATGCCTCAACTAGCAAACGGTGGCGCGTTACAAGTAACTCTAGTCAGTATGCAGGCGGATTTGTTCCCTTATCACAAAGCATCTAATGATCGACGTCATTGGAGAGGATATAGGTAGGAAAATACCATTTTATTGCCCTTTTACGTTACCTATGGCTGAATCTCAGTTAATGTTAGTTGCAAATTGCAGAGAAGCAGCAACCCCTCACACACAATGGTTATCGCAAGCGTTGTCGTCCTTCTGCAGTACACTACTCGATACTCTTGATCCGAGGCCTTTAACACCTAGTAATAAGGTATACTTTAACTCCGTAACATATAGATAAAATATGCAGGCAAAGCTGAAATATTAAATTGTAATCTGTATTATAGACGCAAAGCGAAAGAGTAGAGGAGCCAGTGCCGAATGGTGTAAATCATCGCGCTTCTGCACCAGTACAGCCTCAGGCTTCTCCAGCTGCATCCAACACTTCTACCTCACAAGGTACATTCTTTTACATTAATTTATGTGTATATTGTTTTCCTTCATATTCCGCATAGAGTAATTCATGATCAATGATTGATGATTGATTTTCGTTACTTTCAGCGTCTCCTACAAGAACGCGAATACTCCAACAACTAGGAAAATTGATGACCACATGTCTAGTTCTTAGGATAGATGATTTTACTGTATATAAGGTAAAAATATATCTATATATATCACAGCTTTACCTCACAATTACACTCAAAAGACTACAATAATACACAATCCAGACGGAAGTCGAGCAGTGCCTGGGGCTTGCAGGATTAAAAGGCCTTTTAATCTTGTAGGCCTACTATCAGGAAAGACTCCTTCACCGCTCGCCATCTGACTCTAATATTCTATCTTCTTTAGCAAAATAGCAATTACACTAATTAATTAAATATTTAGCAAACTATATTTAAATACACAACACGTAAATGCGTAAAAGTCATCTATTTCCACTATATAATAATAGGTGAGGTCGTAGGCCTGTGTTGCCAAGTTAATACAATATATTTTATTGTATTAATATTTTAATTAAATCTAATATATTATTATTCTTTTTGTTAATAGGTATCAACAGGTTCAAAGTCACGTGAAGCACCGCGACCGTTAGTAAGCGCTGAAAAAGCGACATTACCAGGTGATGCTGGACTATTGCACGCTGAACTCACCTTCTTTTATTATCCTGGAGATGTATGCTTTCCTGGTAAGTAATGTTTAGAAGTCCTGATAATGTGCGTTTGTTGATATGACTTTTTTTTCACGGTGTAACACAGCCACAGATCGATGTGTTTTTAGCATAGCAATAGTTTATGGACCTGACTAACTATTAAGTTAGTATTGAAAATGAAATTATGATAATTATGTTCAATAATAATAAAGAAATATATTATTCCTATACTACGATAATAATATATGTTTATTAAGTTGCCTGTTTTGATGTCCAATATTAGATTAGATTTAATAAGTGTAAAGTAACGAATATATTCCAGTTCCGTCACCTAAATTCTATGCGCAACTGAGTCCAGTGCGTGTATCGGTGGATGTGCCCAGCATACTGTGGCTGGCAGCGTTCCTTCCGCACGTGGGTGCTGCGGTCGCTGACAATGCTCCTAAAGACTCCTCCGCCTCTTATATAGATGTTCGGACTGAAGCTATAATGCCTAAGGTAAGCTAAAGTTTTTCGGAAATTTAGTAACCCTGTAACATCCTTAGAGTAGCTGAAAAATTAGTTTAAGTATATTATAAGATCAAAATCATATAGGTAGGTATGCGTGTGTACTTTTTTAATTTTTTTTAAGATAAAGGACAATGTTCAAATTTGCCTACGAAATGAATAAAATGATATAACGAAAATCACTATCTTATTTTTAAACTTAAAAATCAATATTCAGTAAGTGACGGCCACTCGGAGGATTTCTCACACATTTTTAAAGTACTCATTGTAATTTTATCTAAATCAGACTCCATTTAAGTCCAAGATATCATCAATGTTGCCAAAGCTGTAATAATACCCCCCTTTTACTCATAGCAAGCACTGGAAAACTACGAAAGGACTTTGGCATTAAAATAGCTAAAAAAATATTAACGTCTAAATATATGGCGCCAACAACAAAGTATTTCTTTTTATTCCTTTTATATAATTCTTACGCTTTAGTTGAGATTTTTATATTTTTCACATTTTCATTTGATTATTTTATCACTTTATTACCCGAATATATCTTAATTACCCGATATTCAGGAAATTCGTTGTTTCATGGATAATTTAGGAGGTAGTTCAAAAATTAGGGTAATTCAATGGAGTCTGATTTGCAGGAAATTATAAAGAGTACTTTTAAAATATGTGCGAAATCCTCCGAGTGTCCGTCAGTTACTAAAAATTGATTCGTAAGTTCAAAAATAAATGAGTAATTTTCGTTATGATGACATCTTATTCCGTTCGTAGGCGGTCATGTCCTTTGTCAGAATTTTCTGGTGTCAAAATCGTTTAGGAATTTATTAATCATAATGTCGCCATTTCTACTTTATTGTATATCATTGTTTACTATTATTTCAGATTGTTCTCGAAGCAGGTCCAGAACATATTTCCCAACAACGTGATAGACCCAAAGAGCTTCATGTATGCACAGCAAGAGCTATGTTTACGAATGTACGAGAATCACCCAGAGCAAGTGAGTTGCGTAATCTCGTAGAAAAAATGCCATGTAGTGATCCGAGAGAGAGAGATTTATTTTAGTGTTCTTATATTATAATAAATCTCTATCTCACGCTACACTACTTACACTAAATAATGTCACTTAAACAACTAATTAATTAAATGTTATTAGGCTTACAATGTTTATATTGTTTATTGTTGTAACAGATACAGCAGGCAGTAGAGCAGATTTGGCATCTATTATATCGTCAATACGAAGGTCTGCACCCCCCAGAGGGCAGTTTCCATGTTCTTCAGACGACATGGACCCAATACATGAACAATTCGAATTACATGCAGACAGTAAGTTTGTATTTTCATAATATTTAATATTAAGGCGTTTAATTTTAATTATTTTGTCGTGTCACTTGGAATATTCATATAATTCAAAATATCTTAAATAAATATTCATATAATTCAAAAGTTTTAGATCAAAACTTATATCAATTTTTTTTAAACGTATTGATCTACGTTGATCTTTAGCTACAAAATTTCTTGGATATCGATTTTTTGAATTGTTCCATCTATGTCTATTAGGGTGTCCAGATTTTTTAAGATTTCAAAAATCGCCAACAACCGATTTTTTTTAATCAATTTTTTTCGTTACAATAAAAAAATCGTCGGCGTTTTGGCGCTACCCTAATGTGTCTATATTCTGTCGTATAATATCGAATATTGATTCTACATCATTATTAGCTGTTGTTTGTTATTATTGATTATGACGTCACGCCAATCACAACAAATAATTTCTGCTTACTTCTTTCAGGATCTTTATTTACTAAAAATGTATATACTCATGTACATTGTGTCTTCAGATTTAGATGACATAGATCGGGGTACAGCAATAACTCCAGAACTGCTCTGGAGGGAAAATAGATCAGTTTGGTGTGCAAGAGTTGAACCAGTATGGGCTGACTTCTGTGGCGCAAGAGCTACTAACTATAAACCTTCGCCTTTACTGGATGCTACTCCTTTAACTGCTTGGGTAATTATACATTTTTGGCCGTCAAAGAGAAAAGATTTGTATTTTTGTATGTAACGATTTTGCCGTTACAAAGCTACACATTATCCCTGAATAAATATAGTCTATATATTTATTACTAGAAAAAAATTAGAGATCCTTGGAAATTCTTACTAAAACCAACCCAAGATGCAAAAAAATTAGCCGTAAAATGTCTTTCATCGCATGCGCTGCAGAACTTCGTGTGGCCATATGTCCAACTATTGTAGTTATATCACTATCAAATGAGAAACGCTTATCAAAATCAGACGATGTTATCCCTACCTTTGTATTAACTCTTATCCAAATAAATTATTTCTAATTCAAGACTGTTGCAATACCTGTTGATTACTTTTTGAATTATAGAAATCGTACATTCCATTCAAAAGACATTACGAAATTAAAATATCAATAAAAACAAAAAATACGCGCTGGTGTGGCTCCACACTGCGCAGCGAGCGACGCGGCGAGAGAGGGGGCACAGAAATGCGGGAGAGCCAAAATGTTTTTAAAAAATTATCTACCCGTGCGAAGCCGGGCCGGGCCGCTATCCTTAATATTTTGATTTGTTATTGAAGACTATGTAGTTCTTTATGTAATTTGATTTTATTCTAATATCGTCATTATGTCAATATTGTAGTATTAATCAATCAAGTACGCCATTTAGGGTCTCGTCAAAAGTTTTCAGTTTTATCTTTACTACTATAAAATATTTAACATAATATGGAGATTAGAATTCTTTTTTGGTATTGGTTTGGTTACTGAGTGAAAAATTAAATTGTTTTAAATAAGTTGTATTATCTCTAGGTATGTTTTGAAGATGGATTCAATCGTATATGGGTCATTGGTCGAACTGTTGGCCTAAGTGGTCTGCAGTTAAATCACTATCAGCTACTTTTTCTACTGCGTCAGTTAGAAAGGATCAGTGAATTGACAGCATGGCTAACTCATCAGGCAAGTCGGATGCCGGAAGAAGACCAAGGGTAAGGGAAACTTTTGCATCCATGATGCTGATCTTAAATTCAATGATTTTACCATTATGCCATATTAGTAAAGAATCTAGAACTAATGAAGGAAGAGAGATAACTTAATAGGTAGACTGTCCTGGTGTACTTAAATTATCTTTAACGATTCACTTTTATCACTGAAAATTAAATTTTAGCCAGAAAAATATATTATGCTTACTATTAAGTAAGCAATTTATTATTAAGTAAGCATAATGAATTTTTCCTTTCTATAAGTTGTTATTAATAAACATATTAGTATATTTATTCTTCTTCCAGATCGATAGTAGTTGGTCTTGTAGTACCGGCAGTGGAATTAACATTAGTGTTACCAACAAGTTGTCCAGGATTAGAATCTTCCAGAGACTTGGATAGTGTACCACTTGATTCTTCTAGCCTTAATGATTTAAAATTAGGTAAGTACGAGTTTAATTTTACAGGAACTATTTCATTGTTATTTAACCTAATTGCAGAGATTAAAAAGTATAATGATTTCTTAGCGAAGTATTATAATTGTTTGTTATAAGGATCTGAAGCAACAATGGCGCCATCTATGCTGGACCGAGACAGCGGTGTTTTAGCAACTCAAGCTTCTATAGAGGTGTGTTCAGCCCAACCGTTGCCTGCTGAAGAAATGCCGCCTGCAAGTCCTGGGTTAGGATTTGGAGGTAAGAACATATATTTAGATAAGTATAATATATTTTACAAAATTCATCTCCAACTATAAAACGCCCTCAGTTTTATATTAAAATATATACTTTCTAGTTTTATTTATGAATCATTAACACTTTGCCATTAATAATGAAGGGATGCGAGGACTGGTGGCTTTTAAATTAAATTAGGTATAATTTAAAAAAAAGTGTAGTAACGTGGTGTTATCGGTGTCCGACATCTCGGGTTTTTTTTATAAGAAAAAGATACTAAAAGTATAAATTACTACACTTAAAAAAATACATTTTTAAATTCAGTAATATATGCATCAAAGTGTGTATCATCTGTCTGTGTGTACATATATTTAACTAGAAGTGTTTATAGGGTCATTTCCAACTCTCCCCGCTGAGGAAATACCTTCTATGAGTACTTCATTCAGTTTTGGAGGTAAATTCATAAAGATGGGTTGAGACATCAATTTAGAAGTAAATATGTCATGTCATTAAGCATGGTGTTAACACAACTTTTAGAATAACTAATAAAAATACTGTGTGCTGACATTTTTTACTCAGTTTATCGTGTTTTGATGAGTTATTAGACGTGTAATATTTTAAAACTAAGATCTTTAAAGGTAGTTGGGCTAGATGGTTGCAGTAGTGGCGCTCAAGAATAGTGTTATTTCTAATGAAATAGCAATAGTAGTGGTGCATCTAATTCATCTATACTAGCTAAAATTGAATAGCTTTATTAAAGGGTGACTTATACATGTGCCATTAAATCTATATAAAAATAAAATTTAAGATTAAATAAACATAAATATGATTACAACATTATTTTATTACATGTCATTATGTTGTTCTGTAATGGAAAGTGTGTGTGCATGCTGCGTGCCTGTAATGGGTCTGACAATGTTGACAAAAGTAAATGCGCGGGAGCTGCACCGTCGCGTAACCTTCTAAAAAGTATAAGATTTAAACGTCAAAATATGGATTCGTTTTTTCTAAACTAGCATAGAATTTTTTTGGTAAACACGCTAGCTGAGCACCCAACTTTATTTTAAATTGTAAACATGTCTATAGGTAACTTATATGATATAGGTTTCTCATCAATGCGTCGAGGTTTCACATCACTTGTGACGTCGATAGACAGTGCGCTAACACGAGATGATTGTAGGAGTGATGCAGCATCCACGGCTAGTTCTGATAGCGACAGATATGTCGTTGTTGGGTTGGCGGCTGAGTCACCGGATGATGCTGATGTTGCATTTAGGTAAGACCATTACCTCAACAATGAGAAAGCTAAGAATGAACTTGACGTTAATTTATACATTTGTAAAGGGTGATAGTACATTTAACAATGGTATTTTGCAAATAGCTTCTCAGTTTCTTGTTGGTTTTAAGGAATCTAAAACGCAACCATTGACTTATGATAAAATCGTTTCTTAAACATTTAGTCTAACTTGGACTGAGTACATGTGAAAACTGTTAAAAGTTGACTTATTAATTTTTTTTATTACAACAAATTTTATAAAGCAAGCGTGGTGTGTAAATCTTACCAAAAATTCGACTTTTAACTCCGCCTGCAAAAATTTGGCCAGGGTTTCTCAATGAATAATATCAGTGTTACTCTCAGTGTGAGCCCAATGATTTAGATGGGGGTAAATAGTTTGTTTTGTTATGGTAGAGAATTCGAGCATGGGCGCTTATCCAGTGGAGTGGAAGTAGCAGCAGAAGTGGTAGAAAGATCATCATCACCCAGTGACCATTCTATTACTAGTTCATGCAAACGACGGGATGTGGTAAGCATAACTTTTTATTGACGTCCATTCCCGATTTTTAGTTATAATTCTACATAGGCTTTAATAGTTGTTTAAATTTCTTAAAAAAAGAAATAAACCTTCCTTATTATTTCTTTAATCAAAAAAAATATATCTGCTGAAAAGTTTTATACTGTTTACTTCACAAGATTTTACTATTTCACTATAGTTTTTTTTATGTTTAACGTATATACAATAACACTGGGAGAAAGGGAGGACGAAGTAGTAAGTGTGGGAAGAAATGGAGAAACTTGGCTCAAGACAGAAGTGCATGGGTAGAATATACTAACAGTACTAACTTAGATATTAATAAGCAAACTAACATAATACAAAATTATACTAAGTAAATCAAATGTAAGAGAACGTATGGAATTAAAGGCTTTTTGTAATCATTCTAAAGTCCACAGAAGTTACTCATTTTCCTTCCGTGTTTTTATTGTGCATACTCTATCGCAAAACTTCACAGTAAATACTAAAACTTATAGAAAAAAAAAAAAAATAGACCACTATCTGATAATTTAATGTGATGATTAATGTTGTTTTCACATGGGAGAGAGGTCTGCATCTAGGTCTTATATAGGGTAGACTGCTACATGACACGTCTGTTGTCATATGAATACAGTGTAAATATGTTTTTACTGTATACATATTTATATTTTCTAGATATCAACATGCACGTTTCGTCTCAACAACATCCATCTAGTCCAACAAAGTGCAAACGCCAAATCTTGTATGAGATTCGTCGCAGATGATTTGAAGAGTGACGAATGTTCCTCCATACCCTGGGACGAGTTCCAGGTAAGATACATATTGAGAATTTAAATGACACAAATACACACATTCCCATTTACTATATTTGGTACAGATATTTTAACCTCGATTTATTTTGACAAATAAATAGCATGAATTGATTTTTTTAATATGGTAAAAGTTTTCTTTTAAATCTTTACTATTAACTAATATATTAAACATATTATAACTCATTTCTAGTAACACAACTCATTTAAAATCAGACATTTCTATACATACTCGCCACATATAGATCACAAATATTTTCCTCTAAATTCCTTCACACTCCCTCGATGGCAGAATATGTAGCATGTTTAAAGTCATTTTTATAAAGTCTACTTTGTTATTCATCAACAAAATGAGCCTCTACCATACCTATTTTATAAACGAGTAAAATAATATTATAACCTTTCAGTCCTATGAAGTTAACAGGTCTGTGAGTAAAAAACTGCATTGGACTTTGATAGAATTCCTTTTTATAAACACTTAAATATTTCATTTCAATTTGGCAGTAGCGTAAACAGATTATATTATACGAGTATATAAAACATTCTAACGCTTCAATTTGTTGTTTCACAAAATATTCGATGAGTCCGGGGTTCAAATCCCAGTCATTGGACTCCTAACACAAGCATTTAGCTTACTTAGAGGAGTTAAGAAATACTAGTCGCATAATCTATGGCTAATTATGGTCTTAAATGGCTAACTTTGATCATATATACATAAACTCTAGCAGGCAGCTGAAAAAATATGTTTTTGCAGACCTGTGTGTATTTATGTAGGTATGCGTATGGTAAAAGCTCAAACTGCATGTCGAATCACAAAACCATCGTATCGTATTCATCCCCCATCACAATCGCTATTTTCAATATCGATTATGTAATTCAGGAATGCATCCTTTCTAACTATGTTGTCTATGTGTTTTATGGCAACTCCCGCCCGCTCGGCTATCGTGCGAAAGATCCGACTCAAGGTATTTGAATATTTATAAAAACAGGCCTTATCACTGGAAATCCATGACTTACTAGGAATTTTTTAAATTTGCAATACTCTACGGGGGATATTAGTAGATCACTAAAAAATCCAAAGGAATCGCAGTTACTTTTTGTAAAGCAACATTTCCAACAACAATATTTAATAATTCTATAACAAATTATTATTTATTTTTAGTATATGATACCGTATTAAATAATCTTGTTTTACTTTTACCAATTATTACAAATAATTACACTGGAACACAAAAATAAAAAAGTGGACTTTTTCAATCCATAATCCAAAGTGTCATTGTCAAAATGAGTATAGGTAGGCACTAGGCAGGTCTGGTCAAATGTGCAGACCGCTAACTTTTTTTTAACGTCCTTATTGCTAGTATTAATTAAGAATAAAATTACAGTAATTTATAATAAGCCCTACAATTTCCCCGTGGTTTAAAATTGTTGAATTTTGGGACTGACGTGTCAATAAGAATTAAAGCCCTAAAACTACATAATAAAAAACAAATGATCGCATAAGTTAAAGGATATACAAAATTAAAATGTTTAATATGTTTCTAAAGACGTCATTATAAGAAAGTACACCGTTTTCTTCCGGTGGAAGTTGCTAGTGTCGTTGCTTTCCGTAGTTCCGTCACGCTCACGCGGCCTGGCAACAAACTTTAGCTCGCAATATGCACCCACAAGCCGCCACGTTTTCGTCATTGTAAGGCTTATAATGTAAATGTACCACCAGGACATTACTGGGACTTCGAACGTCTTTGGAAACATAATTAGTGTATGGGGTGTACAAAACCCCACACACGTAGAAGCTGGCTGGGCCCGGTTTCAGCTTCTTAAATAAGGGGTTATGATTCTTGTCATTTAGGTAATAAAGGCACACAGTACTCACAGGTTCTTGATGATCTTGAATCTTCTTTGGGCATGCCCGTCGCATCACAACACTAAATACCACTAAATAGTTCGCACTTCACCACCAGTATATTTTCGTCAGGGAAGGGTCAATTAACTAGCGTTTAGGAGATAACTCACATAGGACACGGGATACTATTAATCAATAAAGGGGTTAAACAGGGATGCACTCCGCTCGCGTGCGCCGCTCTCTTCAATACGACTGTCTCTGCCCGCGGCGCAACTAACACTACTGCCGCGAGGGCGTTTAAAAATATAGTAAACAATAATGTTTTTGCGTTATGTTGCTTAGAGAAAATTAACTGCGTTATAGATATTTTTAGATAAGTTAATTTTGAGATGGATAAATATAAAACATTAACAGAAGTATCCCTCGTGGAGTATTGCAAAGTAATTCCTGGCATGTCAAGGTTTCGAGCGCCTGATAGTGTTGAAAACACAGTAGTGGTATATTTGCCAATTAGTTTGTAGAGGTTTTGTGTCGTAGCCAAGGGGGTTTGTCTGTGTTTTGGATGTATAAAGGATATTGCCATCTCGAAAAACTTACTACAAAGATCTATTTACTACAGCTGCACTTTTGATATTATTACTATAAATAGTTGTTCTCGAAAATCAAAATATCGATACTCTTGAGTATTTGGAGTTGAATGCTCTTGTTAGTTATCGATTTCTATTGATATTATTATTACTACAGGTATAGTAGTCGACAGCTAACTTTAGGTCTGAGAAAAAATATTTGGGGAAAGTTGAGCATAGTGAGCGTGCTGCGTTCCATCCGTGATGTAGCAGACGCGCGGGAGTTGAAACGTCGCATAAGAATCAATCGCGTGTGACGCGCTGCTCTCGTCCCTAATAGTGACTTCTACGCATTCAAGGTCAAACCTATTTTTAAATGCCTTAAGCCTAAATATCTGCAGTATGGGGGATTCTTGGCTATTTAACCAAGAATCTTGTGTATGGCATTTGGTTTTCAACCTCTATACTACATTATCAAAAGCATTTAACAATCCAATACTCAATATTGTCGATGCTATTATCGAATGACGAAAATACCTATATTATTTATGTTAAAGGACCAATATGTTTGATATTCTACTGAATGATCTGATTGACCAAATATTTAAATTGTTGGGTTATGGGAGATGGCAATATCTTTAACAGCTTCCGTTTTCCATGTATATAGCATGAATTGTTTAAACAATAACATTCCTAATAAACTGAATTAGTTGTATAGATAGAATTTAGAGATATATATTCTATGCTTGGTTATTGTCGTGGATTTGCTACGACTTCAATTGGAACTGCATGTATAGTCATCTCATCTCATTTTAGTATTAGTTTTTTATGTGAATTGCATTCAAAGTCACTTAAGTAAGTTTAGAAATACTTTATTATTACAAGCTTTTATTTAACTTTCAATGTTTGTATGTATCAAAGCATATTTCCCGATTGAGATCAATTTTTGCATACACGTTTAGATTGGATGCATTGCATGGTAAGCTAAATGACGTCTTTCTAAATCCAGTATGGCGGGCAGTCCAAGATGGCGGATTAGTTATTTTTTGTGTACGCCCATGATATGGGTATCAAATGAGGTTTAGGTTTAATATAATGGATTTTGTTGTAATAAGTAGTAAAAGCTTTTATTTATATTTTTTTTAAATACTAAGTTATTTTGATTTAGCTTAGGACTTTGAATGTGACCATACCCTTTGTATAAAGTTATACTCTTACCTTCCTGCTTTCGATGTTAGATCTAAAGAAGTAAGTGTATTCAATTTTGCACACAAACAAACATACATTACATGATAACAAATCATTCTACATACATATTAGTGATAATGCATTTTGCATGTTTAGGTACTCGATTGGGTTATGTGTAAATAATATAGCGGAGTAAAATTTCCCTTCATAGTGTTTAAAGGCTTACGCCATGGTTTGATTCCTGAAACTTTATCTACAGTTTGAGAGTTCTGGAAAACCAGACCAACCATAAAATATTGAAACCCTGTCAGATTCAGAGTTATAATAATTATTTAGAACAAATTACAATATTTCCTTTAAAAATGTTAGTAAAGTTAATGTTAGTATAAATTCTGTCTTATGCGTTATCTACAAATATTAGTGCTGAACAGAAACTTGTTTCGAAAAAATCTGATTTGATGGTATGACGTCACTCCCAAAGCCACCATTTATCTGTGACAAAGTCTTACCTTACTTAGTTCTAGCCAGCTCTCCAGGACTCTCAAACTACAACCTATGTTATATTTAGGTTTTATTTGCATGTATTATGCATATAATCTAGTGAAAAAGACAGAAATTGACAGAAAATTCTTCAACAGAATAAGTTTTCGATGCGTGCTCGAGCTTGGTCTGAACCAGAGTATGAAGACGATCTGAAACCAAGAGAAACGCCGCGAGTGGCAGCTAGACTTTTAAGGACTGAGTTACCAAGGATAAATAATGAGAAGGTTAATTTTCAAATCAAACTCCATTAATATTTTATTTTAAAAATTTTTATTGAATACTTAAAAGTGTCTTTCAGTTAAGTATTGTATAAAGTTAAATTTCGTATTTGGTTAAGTTATTTTAAGGGAAGTTTATCTAGTATCTTATCGCCCTCTAGTTTTAGGAAAGATATTGGCTGCTAAGCTTAGCGTCACAACATTTTTGATTGGTAATTCTAATTTAACAAGAAATTTAATACGAAATATACTATTTTTGGACCAAATAGGCAAAAGAAAAATAATTATACGTTGCTTTATTAATTACTGTGATTTTTGGGACTATATGTTTTGACCTGTTATTTTTTTAAATTACACGACTATTTTTTAGGGAGAACCAACAGGACTGGCTCCATATGAAGAAATCCTAGAAGCCCGTATACGAGAATTAAGCATAGCTCTCAACATGAGCACGGCCCTGGCGTTATCTGAATTCATTGAGGATGAAGTAGTGATACCTCCAATGCCTTTAGAGGTATGTTACTACCACCAATAATTTAAAAGTATTTCTATTCACATATTATACGCATAATACAGAATTTGATCCGTCTAAGAAATGTCTATGTATTTCAAGTCTTCTTAAATTATTTCAAATATGTAAAAGAAATTGCCAGGACCTTGCTTAAGTTATCAATTTTTGTTTAAACATGTTGCTAGATGTGTTAGGACTTTTAGACCTTAAAAACTCTGAAATTAATGCTTATTTTGTGAAAATAAAATGGTATAAAATCCTAATAATTGATTCTAATTCAATATTAAAATGCATTTGAATGAAATGTTTCAGGTGCTAATAGAAAATGTAAAACTCCATCTAGTCGAAGACAGGCCAACCCGTTCTATCTCTTCGCCACCTCCTCAACCCTTAGACCTGAACCTTTCCACTCTTCGTCTTAACCGAGATTTATCGGGCGTAGTTCATTTAGGTCCCACCATCCCCTCCAGGACTGTGTCTCCGAGTAGTCCACCCCCTGAACTGCAGCATGCTATGGATGAGATCCAGAGGTTGCATGAGGAGAATGAAGAGCTCAAGAAGCGATTGGCAACTTTGAATAGAATAGCGGAGGACAATCGGGAATTAAGAGCGTAAGTGTTTTGGTGCTAATGACGGCTTTCATGACTCCTAGATAAAATATACCTTAATAGGTCCCATGTAACAATTAAATGTTCAATATCTTAGGGTTATATAATCCGTTCCGAAAGAATTCGAATGTTCTTTGAAGACGTTAAATTTGGTTTTCATATTACTATAGGTAAATCCAAGTCCAGAATTGATACAAATGCAACAAATCTAAATAAATCTTGGAGAGTTTGGATACGTATGCGCTATGTTATCTTCAATAACATCCGAAATATATCCAATCAGAAGTGCCCGAATATAGTAAATCTTTACACTCAAAGTTTATAAATAAACATTAGGATATAGAAATTCTAATATTATATTCATGTTTAATATATCATTGTGTAAAAACTTTTACAGGTTTCCGATGTAATAAATATTAGTATCTCTCGAGAACTTTGAGTTTTTGGGGATATAAAGAAGTAATAATTTCTTTTAGACTCATAAATAAAAATAGCATCTCACTCATGAAGATAAAGTTTAATATACTTCGTAGCCTCTTTTTTTTATATAGGTATGGTGGCCTCTTTTTTTTCTATGTCCCCACCACTGAAAACGGTGGTACCATACAAAAAAAGATATCAAATATTGTGCAGATTGGTGACACGTAGTGTCTACTACAAGTACACACAGAATATAATTATGATAGGACTTCACGTATAGGTAAGTTCGTTTAATCATTACTTATTTGGTAATGTTTTGTGTTACAGCAAAGTAGAAGAAGCATCAGTATTACGTCAGTGCGCACACGCAGCGCAACAAGAGGCAGCTAGCCTACTGGCTGATAAACACGAGCTGTTAGAAGCTGTACGGTTATTACAGGTGCGTTATTTATCCAATTAATTTAAATATTACTTATTAGTGATTAGTATTATTTTTCGTTGATTTCTTCCAATTCTCTTTAATATTTTTTTTTTCTATTTAGAAAATCACCTTAAGTAACACTACACTAATTTTGTCACATAATATGAAACTTAATGTAAAAACTAGTACATTTTTTTTACCTTGAATTTGTGCCTAATTCTACTCTATATATCTATATTCTATCTAAATAAATCTTGGAGAGAATCAGAATACCGCTTTCCGAACTGATGGTAGCTTCAGACAAACTGACTGACTGACCGGTTTTGACGTGTTAAAAGTACTTGGTAAAAAGTTAAAATAAATATATTCCAGGAGCAAATATCCGGCACATGTCGCGGCAAGAGATAGCGGTCCCGAAGCGGGGCGCAGGGCTGCCTCGACTGTACTGCCTGTTGTGGCGACCATCGGACATAGCTATCACCATCCAAAATATATCAAAACTTATCATGTCATGGTGTGGTATACGGACATTATCCCAGTATGGGTGGCTTCATATAATCATAATTCATCGAAGAGACAAGAGTTCAAGTTATAGTGTTACTCCACACATCACCTTCATATTATATGGAAAGGTTGGTTATCAAATGAACAATTGCTAGCAATTTGGGTTATAAATTAGTATTTTTTGTTAGCTCAAGTAACGAATTGAGCTTCAACCTACGACCGCAGAAAAAAATTGTCTAAGTAGCATCTTTATATTTGAAAATATTGAAAACTATGTCTGCTGTGTTTTTAAAATGTATATCAAATCACCAAAGTCCCTTGATTTTATTGTTAAAATAATGGAAAAGAAGGACCTACATTTTTATCATGAAATAAGGGATTGTATACGAGCCTCTCTTTAAATAATGCGTCAAAACCTAAATATATAAAAGATAATTTCGTGATGTAACAACAAATTGGCATACTAGTGCTATAAGACTGCTTCTTGTCGAAAATCAAAATTACAATACATGAGATAAAAGCGGCTGTATCTTTCCATTAAATTGATTTAGCAGTTTGATTTTTTTTACATATTTCAAATTGATATCTTTACGTTTTTCTGAGAAAAGGCTTGCGTGATAGTCGAAAAAAGTTAATTTTCTAGTGAAGTAGAAAAAAATTCACAGATTTTTAATTGTTATCCTAAATTTCATGACGCTATGTCATCTAGAATTAACCTATATTTTTATGAGTGACCACATTAACGGTCATATCTTTTCAATGCATGGACTTATAAGTTTGATTTTTTTGCCAGTCGCAAGGGACCGCAGGCTTGAGTATTTGATATTAATTTCAACTTGATACCTTCATGTGATCCTGAGAAAAAAGGTCTTCACAGACAGACAACACACACACAGACAAAGAACTGATCCTATCAGGGTTTTCTTTTAAGGTACGGAACTCTAAAACATTTATATGCCATATTCAAATTCGGTCAATCATTTCCTCTCCAATGAAAATTCGTATACTGCATTAGAAATATATATTATGATTACTTGTGATTGTCAGCTGCGATTCCGTGGGTGGGGCGAGCAGTGGCAGCCTCCCAAACATGTAGAAAAAAAATTTTTTTCAGTCATTTGCTCCCTTTTGAAATTTTCTCGGATTATAGTATACCTAGTATCTTGAAGGAAAAATAAAGTCAGCTGACCATAACGTGGTGGGATACACATCAGCTGGCTGCTTGACCATGTAACATTTTGATTTTTTTATAGTAAAATTACAGTTACCATTTAAGTAGCTTTTTACAAACAGGAGTTTCGTAAGTGAATGAACGAAGTAGAACTCATAATCCATTATTTCATGATAAAATTGTGTTATAATCGAATGAGTTTCCATAAGAAAGACCCATCTTATTGCTACTTATGTACGTACAGAACAATAAATTTAACATAACAACAATATTTTTTTTTATAATGAAGTAACTTTATTAGCTAAACACAACATTAAATAAAATTAAAAGTACTAACAACAACCTCAATTTTATAAAAATTAAAAGTATAATCAATTATTTGTGCTCTGTATTGCTGTTCAGTGTAAATGGACTTATGTACCAAATTGCTAGTAATATATAAAAATATTGACTATGAATTGCCCCAAGACCCCACTCAGACTCAACGGCTATGACTTAGATAATATTAACTCAGAAGTGGTTGTCAAAATATCAAAAATAATAATTACTCCAAAGGGTTTCACTGGATGTCTATATGAAATCTGCAATAATGTTAATTTATTGTTTATAATGTTGCTAGTTTTTAGAAATATAAAACAAAAAAAAGATATTTTTTTAGATTTTAGAAAAATATGAAATAGAAAAAAGGTTTTAATGTAAACAAAATAATATTTTTTTTTATTTCTATATCAAATGTAAGTTTTGTAAAGTAAAGTAAATAAAGATTTAAAAAAAAAAACTAAATCCAACCACCAGAGATGTGACCAATAGAATCACTTCATTTGACACACTTGAGTGAGGCTAGGCTACCTCGCACACATCTTCCCAATCTCTGTTGTAAATAAATATATACGATTCAATGTAACAACTATTAAATTAAAAACCGGATAAGTGCGAGTCGGAATAGTGAAGGGTTCCGTACGTTTGTTGTATGAGAGCCTCCCCTTTAATATTTATTTTATTCTGTTTTTAGTATTTGTTATTATAGGGGCAACAGAAATACATCATTTGTGAACATTTCAACTGTCTAGCTATCACGGTTCATGAGATACAGCCTGGCGACGGACACTTGGATTCCATTGCAGATTTCATATAAATTTGATTTAATGCAAACTTTGAGATCCTTTGAAGAAATAGACATGTACATGTACAATGTATAAAATGGTTAATATCCCAATATGTATACAATTTTTAACTCTTTTTATACATTATAAATAGACTATAGTATACATTAAAACATTATCAGTTTGTTTGTTTTCAAGATTTATATTTTTTTTTTACATTTCTACTTCAATTCGTCCTCTAGTAGGTGTAGTGTGTATAGTTAGAATATGAAATGTTTTATGGTCAACACTCATGTGTCAAAATTAAACAAATGAACATCAAACTTTTTAAACTTTTTTTCATGGATTTCATTAAACGAGGTCCTTAAATAAGTTAGACAAGCTTAAATTCTGCCATGTCTGTATTGCCGAAATTAATAATCAATCTCAATCTTTAATCTTTGGTCGTTTGAATAGATTCCTTATGGCGTCATTCATTTGTTACGTAAGACGATTTAGGGGGGAGGGGGGTCGACTATGTCTTATTATTTCTTACAAAGGGTGGGAGGTAGTCCCGATAGTTCTTACGTAAGATTACTAAAATGCCCAAAGTTTAAATTATACTTTGAAAAAGCGCAAGTAACGGCGGAAATAAACATTTCCAAAAATTGTTACTTTGAAAAAATTACATTAAAATAAACCAAACGTATATTCATTTTTTTTCCTTAGATTCTTACGTAATAAATATTAAATAAGGGGGAAGGAGTAATTCTATTATTATTATTTTTTATAATAGGGGAGGGGAAATATTTTTCTAAAAAATATTTATTAATATCGGCCATTAATACCTCGTATACTTAGTTTAGAAAAAAAAGATAATAGGCAATTTCTTGCTAACATATTACTGTGTGACAAATGAGTGATGACCCTAACTAAACGTATCGTATAGTGGTGCATGTATGAATTAATCGTCCATTAATATTTTGGTACTTAAAATGCATTTATTGTAAATTAGTGTAGCCGAACATTATCGCGATCTCAGTATCTGCTATTTAAAAACAATTTTATACTTCATCCAAACTATTTTTTTTTTAGGCTTGTGTACACTAATAACAAATTGCTTGGTTTATAGTTTCTAATTATAAATGAAGAGAAGTAGATAAGAAAAAAACAGTTTATTTCTCATAAAACGTTAAACATTATTCATATTTTTAGAAAATAAATTCGAACAAAAATACGCTTTAAGTCACGTGACAGCGAACACTGATCAGAAAGTGTGACGTCACGTTGCGCGAAACATTGTTGTTTTTGACGTTTTCATACAACAGAGCAGGTTACTAATATTACAAAATACGTAATGTAAATATTGCTTTTTCTTTAAAATATAGGTTTCTTTGGGATAAAATAGACATTAAAATATAACCAACTTTTCAAATTTAGTCAACTAGCCTAAAAATATATATATAGGGCGCAATACGGTCAGGATATAACTAAATATTACGATCACGTGCTATTTTGACTAGAACTAGAACCTAAGCAGAGCCAGTGTAAGAGTTATGTGTGTTTTAAGCAATTAAATATCACTTGCTTTAACGGTGAAGGAAAACATCGTGAGGAAACCTACACTCCTGAGAGTTCCCTAAAAGTTCTCAAAGGTGTGTGAAGTCTGCCAACCCGCACTGGGCCAGCGTGGTGGACTATGGCCTAATACCCTCTCATTCTGAGGAGGAGACCCGGCTCAGCAGTGGGCCATTGAAGGGTCGTGATGATGATAAAACCTTACCTGTTAGGTATGGTTTATGTTAGTCTAATCTAAACAAGGTTATGTTAGTCTAAAAGGCTAACTTACACTTCCAACATATGTATTATAATTTTTTTCTATTTAGTTTTTAAATATTTTTTCTGTATATGATTATGACAAAAGACATAGCTTATATAATCCAGTGTTGCTTTGCTTTTTATGATCAAAATAAATTTATACTGTATACATATATAGTATACAGATTACATAGGTAACAGATGATAAAAAAAATATATCAAAACCCGAAAATACTTAAAACATATGATGAAAATGTCTAAAAAATCATTCTAGAAAGTTCCTTATAAACGTATAATAGATTCACATGAACTTTATTTTCGTCTTCTCAAAAATCAAAAAGTGGAAATATTATTATAATTAAATCGGAAAATATGAATGTTGTCAAAAGTAAAATGTTTGGATGGAGTATAATTTGTTGACACCATTGTTGTATTGTATGGTGCAATTTTTTATAACCGTATTTATTTAATCCCAGTACAATATTGTACAAAAGTTATTTAATAGCAAGTGTTGCCATCATATAAATTTTTCCCTAAAATGTGGTAATTAGAAAATTTGTCGAACTCTTTTATTTCTCTTCTCGAGAAGGCCTTGACCAATTCGGCTAATTTTTTTTGTATGCTCCGTAAGGCCCACGAAAGGTTTTAATAATAATAAAAATAAAACTTGACAGAACAAAGTTTGACCGGGCAGATAGTTATTTAATACATATTTTGTTGTGTTAACGAAATGGTGCTCATTTATGTTGCCATGTTTATAATACATAAAAAATTATCGAAACAGACGACGCAAATCATTGCTTTGTGATATGTGCAATCGTTTGACATTTAATTTTCAATAACGATATTAGAAAAGTTAAACTTCTGTTTATTTCCAAACTAATCGCGATTTTTATAATTAATGGTTAATTAGTTCCAAAAATATCGTTATTTTTAAAAATTTATATCGAAATATTTTTCCCACGTAGTTCAATATTGTACAAAGTTATGTAATAGCAAATGTTGCCATCATATAAATTTTCCCCTACAAAGTGGTAATCGGCAAATTTGTCGAACTATTAATTATTTAATACCTATTTTTGTTGTGTTTTCGAAATGGTGCTCATTATGTTGCCATGTTTATATTACATAAAAAAATTAACTGAGAGAGTCATGGATTTTAAACGCAATTGTTTGACATTTAATTTTCAATGACGATATTAGCGAAGTTGAATGAATTTATATAGAAATAATTTCCATCATGTAATTAGATTTTAGGACATTTTAGAAGTATTTTATTGATGTTTTGATATATCGTGTGCCACTCGTTAACATATTTTGCATGTAGATAAAGGTCACGCATTTTGCCGGCAAATCAATCATAAATCTTGATGACTACAACAATAATGATTGATTTGCCGGCAGTATTCTTTGTACCTGACGTGTCACACATAAAACGTATTGTGTTTAAAAAAAAAATTTGTAGTATTCGGTGTTCAAAAGTAGATTTTTTAGGTATCGACTGATAATCACTGCCCATTATTCGATTATTTCATGTTTAAATATTAGCTTAATTTTCCCTTAAAATTGTAATTGAATTAAATTAAATGTGGCAATATTGAAATATCTAAAAGGACAGGAAGCCATGCTAAAATGTATATGTAATTTTAGGAGAATAAAAATCGTGCCTGTGTATCACTAGTATCGCTTCATATATGATGTATTGAGATTTAAATATAATTGCATAAAGTGAATAACTGTAAATTAATAGCAATATACTTGTATACATTTTTAAATTCTTCATGATTGAAATGCCAAAGGAAGTAAAGAAATATTTAAAAAAAAAACGGGTTGCACTCCGGGAGTGCCGGCAGAAGTGAAAACTTGAGTATTAACGGGCGCATCTTGATTGGGCGACCCGACCGTATTTACTTTATTTAAGACGCAAAAAAAGTTTTTGTGAATTTTTACTTTCTTGTTTTTTATCCCAAAGACTTAAAGTTTTAGACTCCACTATTTCTATTAGAGTTGCGACGTCATTTCTATTAGAGTAGCGTCGACGTAACGAAAAACTACGTAGTTCTTACACATGCACTAAGTAGTAATGAAAGTTGCTGCGGGGTGCGCGGGCGGGTTCGGTGATCACGCCACTAACGCGCATACATAGAAGCGCGGTGGTGTACACAACACATGCATATAGATGTCGGCCCGACACCTGCGGGAACCTTGCTGCCGCTGTCGTGTCGGGTCGGCCAATCAAGAAACGCTCAACGTTGTGCATTTTTGAATAGTTAGGGAACTGCTTTATTTATCAGTATAAAAGTACTATCATTTATGTGGTTAAATACAATATTCATCAGTAGCGCTATCGTACACAAATTTTAATTCAGTTTTGTATGAAACGTGCTACCAATTAAGCGTACAAGCGCCGACTTACGAATTTTCAATCAGGTCACGAGTCCTGACGCGAGTTTAACATTTTTTACCCATCCCAAAAGTGCACAACGCCGCTAAAGAAGTTTTCACTTCAAAAACTTGAGACACAGTTAATACTTAATATTTAATAGGGATATAAATAATTGATAACACCAATCATATGCGGAATTGACGTAATTTTGATACTTGAAATTCAGAATTGAATTTTTTTAATATATTAGAGTGTATTTGATAGAGCGTATTTATTCGTATATATCTCTTGTCTCCATATATAATTACATAAATGTTTAAATGCCATTTTTACATTTAATTTTGACTGTTTTGCTCGTACTGTGTATATAATTTATATTATCTTTTTTTAGAATAGAAGTCTTCCTTGTTGTTTTCTTGTCATATATTTATATTAATAACTAGTGTTGCTAGATCATTTTTTTTACACTTTGTTTTTATTGTTAACGTATTGTAAATTAAAACTCATCTATGTCCGCTATTATCATTCTGATAGGTTTAAGTGAGGCCAGCGAAAGTATTTTTGTATCTAAAACTTTATGTTTACTTATCCTGTTACAGCTGGTGTGCTTATTTCTAAGCTATATAAATATAATCACTATTACATTTCATATAAACGCCTACTAAAGTGTTAAACGATACATAATGTAAGAAAATGGTTGTTGCAATCTGTTTAGTTATAAAAGGAATTGTTAAAATTAAATTTAATATTCTATTTGCTTGTCTTTTATTTAAAAAATTCATATTGTTTACTATTTTCTATTACTTTACGCTTGTTAAGAGTGGTTAAGGAGCGGACGAGCGGCGACACGCGTGTGGTGTGCATTCCCTTGTTTAACCTAAACATATTATTAATCCCGTGTATTGTGTGTGCTTTCTCCTGGAAATTGGCCCTTCTTTGACGAGAACTAACCGTGGTGACAGAACGAACCATTTTTGATATCGTGTTAGTGAACGGGCGCGCCCAAGAAGATTCGAGATCCAGAAAACTTGTGAGTACAATCCTTCTATTCTATATTATCATACTGAATGTTTTGCTTAATTAATAAGGTGAATCGGGCCCACCCAGATTCCACGTGTGTGGGGATTCGTCCCTACACATATAAAATATTTTTAATTTATTTGAATATTCAGGTATATTATACGTTGGAATCTAAATGATACACAATAATTCATAAGCATCGTATGTGCACAACGGATGGCCTATAATATAAGCTACGGTCGGTACGCATACGGTCACGATATAAGTAAGCGTAACGATTTCGTACTATTCAGACAAGAACCTAAGCAATGCCTTAGACTTATGACCAAGGTGTAGGCTTAAGGAAATCCTTTAAGTGATCACAGCATTCGCCTCCAGTGGCTAGACTCACTGTCTAAACCTAAGATTAGACTAACTTAAACCTAACCTAACACAAGACTAACCTAACCTAAACCTAAATATTTATTTAATAAAAAAATTGAATTACCTTAAAATGAATTACCCAATTTCCATCAAATATTCCGAAACAATGTTGTTTTTCTTTGTCAATTCCTTGTTTTTTGCTTAATAATAAGTCATCACATATTCATTATGAAGTCACTAAAAATATGTTAGTTTATATTTACAAAGAACTTTTGAAACTAAAAATGTGAGTCAGTACAGAGAAGTTATTAGTAGCCGAAATTTAAAAATCGATCTTAAATTTTTAACTAACTCTATTTATTACACAAATGTAAACATTTTTGATCTATAAATTTCCCATTCATCATTAATTTAATCGTTATGGGGAAATGAATTCCCTCACCTGGCAACTCCGACACGTGAGTGTAGGAATAACGTGACCAGCGTGATTGGCAACATTCTCAGTTATGGCCGTCAGTCAGTTGGAATGGAGACAAGTGATTGTTGCCGAATTTTAGTGCTGAAATTATCAAGTTACTAAATCGTGATAGTGTGAATCGAATTTATTAAACAATTTGTGTTTTAGTGAATTGCATTGTGACTAAATAAAGAATGTTAATTGTGAAGTAATAGAATCGGATCAGTGATTTATATTATTGGATTACAGTTTCCAGTTCGTACGGCGAATAAACTAGACAGGTGAGCTTTTAATTAGAATGCGTTGTTGATGTAGTCTATATAGGATAGCAGATAGTGCCACGAATACGAGGAGATGCGTGATCAGTTGTAGCCGGGAGATAACGAGTGGTTTAGGAGATTATGTACTTTCTGATAACATTCTATTCTTATAGCACTTGAAACACTTCAACATATAATTATGTTTAAATATTTACAATTACTTACACGTATTAAATTAGTTAACTGTTATTAAGTGTTAATCGAGATTAGTTCGACATATTTCAGGGACTCCGAATCCCTTCTTCATGGAGCGCTCATTTCGAAGAGATTCTCCTCTGTACGTATCTTACTTTTTACTTATTTATGTTTATTACTCAATCACATAGAAATGCTGAATAAATTTCATTGAAATTAACACTACATTGATACTTTATAACAAATTGGCTTAAAAAAATATAAAGAAAAATAAAATATTTTTTGAACACCTATTTTTGTGTCGTATATATATTAAAAATAAATTATCATTTTTTAAAATCTAACTACATAGATAAATTGCACCTGAGCAAAATTAGGGTGAGTCTAGTATTATCATAAATGGTAATTGTTCTTATAAACATTAATTTGAAATACTGCAACCATTAATTTAAGCCTTAACTTTAGTTACTACATGAGTCATGTGAAGACACATCAATTGTATAGCATTTTTTTATATTAATACTGGTTGAGACGTAGCACAGCGTTGCACGGATGCAATTTGACATGTATGTATTTTAATATGTATACATGTGTACTTAGATTTAATATAAAATCATTTAATTTTCAACATATCTAATGTATAAAATTCTTGTGTCGGTAGGTCTGAGAATAGGTCAATGTCTATGTTTAATACCCCTAAGTGAAAAGGGTGGCCCACCCCAAATTTCTAAGTCTGCAAGCCAAATTACATCAAAATCCATTCAAGCATCTTAGTGTGATTTTGATTAACTAATATACAAATTTTCACTTTTAAATTATTAGTAAGATTCATTAATACATAATGAATGCATAAAAGTTTTAGTGATAAAATTTCTTTCACCGAGTGTGAAGTTTGTTGAATTTTATGCTCTATTTCCTACTGAAAGTTAAAATTATACTCAATATTAAAAGTGAGTGGTGCCGCATTACTCATTTATGCTCTGCTATTTGCTAATATAATATTTTTCTGTATCTTTTTTTTCATTGTACTTTATCGTAAATTATCTAGATTGTGTTTAAGTTTACTTGTAATTAAACATAATTTGATATTAATAAAAATAGGTATGTGTTAGTCATTTACTGTTGAGTTTCTTGCCGGCTTTTCTCAACAAAGCGACTATCCACCAATGGGATACATACCAAGGAGAGTTCAGTTCACATCTAAAAATATTATTTTGAATTTAATGTCCTTATTCTCTATAGCAGTGTTTCCCAATTTGTCGGTCACATCAAAATGAAATACCAGGTAGAAAATAAACAATATTTATCTCCAAAGTTAGACTTCATAACAAAGATATATTCGAGACTAGACTTTTGATAGATTTTAGCTATCAAGCAATAACTTTAATGCCTTTTGTCAAAGCCTAGAAATGAGAAGCTGGGTCTACAGCACTAGTTTACGTTAAAAATAAATATAATAACCCACTCGAATTGGAACCTGACCTCAGAATAAAACTTAATAAAATAATAACAATATATATGTATTATTTTGACTATATCTAACCTGTGGTGAGAGGGGTGAGGGGGAGTTTCAAGCTTTACCGGGCCATGGCAGAACAAACTCTGGGAAACACTGCTTTATGGATGGATTTGGCCTGAACCAATCTACATAATTGTATTATATAACAATAACAACTGATGATTGGAGGCAATCCAAATTTATAATAAGGTAAACCACTATATTTACCTGTTTTTTTAAGTATCCATAATTTTTGTGAAAGTTTATCCATGGCATAAATATTGGAAGTTGCATCAGTAGTTTAGTGGTACAGACGTTGGATTCATGATTGATAAGTTGTTGGTTCAAATCCTGGACATTGGACTCCATGGTGTGGCCCACTCCTGACAAGCATTTTAGCTTACTAGTAGGGGTAAAGGGAATCCACACTGCTAGTAATCTTTCAAAAAAAAAAAAAGGAATTATGTTTGGGTGTAGCCTTACAATTTTGTAAAGAAATCAGCAAAACTAGAGTCTGCCGACCTACACTTTTTATTTTTAGAGTAGACCCTTACTCTGAAGTGAATCGGTAATATGTCAAAATGATGATATTGCCATTAAGTCAAGAATACATTTAATTACAAGCATCTTGCAAGCACAAATAATGAGGAAACAAACCACAAGTTATAATATTATTATTATCATATGAAGAATTGATTATTAACCTTGACAGTACTTTTGTGTGACATCAGACATGAGGCTTCTTGCTTTAAGATTGTGTTGGTTTTAGATTTTACTATCTATTATTATCAGAGCTCGTATTTACATATCTAATTTATTATATTTATATAATAAAAGACTTATGATAAAATTCTTCTGTTTACTTATATATATCTTGGCTGAGTAAACTACCTACCATAATTTTATTGTAAACTTATTCAACAAGGATTCAAGTTAAGAAAGTAAGAATGTTACAAACTGACAAGATATTTATTATAAAAATAACATGTTTAAGAATTAGACAATATAGTAGCTCTAATAGAAAATTTTTGTGTTTGTTATGTTTGCATGCGCATCACTCAATAACTACTACAAGATAATGAGAATTTCATAGTTATATTATAGCCGGTCTTACTTAAAAGCGAAGTTTTGTTTTATTTAAATCACTAATAAGCTATTAACATTAAAAATTCAATAGACATGTATAAAATACTTTTACCGATTGAATTAATCGTAATTCAAGTACAACCGACATTCCTATAGATATATTTATATTACAACAACAGATAGGTATCTAAGTGTCTAATCCGTTGGTCAAGGCGGTGACAAAGGAATGCCCTAGATTACTATGGTATTAGGGTATTACGGCAAGGCCGCCTGCGCCCTGTCGGTTACAAGCTTTCAATATACATCAAATAAAGGCTTTGTTGTAATAGACATTGTTGTTGGTATTTGCGTACAGATTGCTAGATTAGTTGACCATCTACCTTGTATTAAATCGGTGTGGTGGCCAACGAAGGTTCAACAATACCTTCCGAATTCTGTATTAAACGAGTCCCCACTACTTTCTTAAGGTGATCTTCAATAAGTTATAATATCTCTTACTTTTTAAAGTAATGAATCTCAACAGTAGCCGAGTATAGGTCTCTCCTGAAGATGTTCAATTGTAGCGATCTAAATACCTACAATGTACGATCCACGTAGTCGTAGATCCTGGATCGTAATTTAAAAAACTGTTGTAACTAACGTAACTAGGTAGTACATGATTTGATTTATATAAATAGATAGGATATATGTCTTAAAACAAAATTACTTTAAGGCGAACAATGGTATGATGTCATCTCCATAATCCACTAGTCAATCATAATTCGCTCTCCGAAAGGCTTTAAAATTGTCACTCTCACTTATCTTAAACTCAAATTGTGTTTGTACTAGAAATTATGTCTTCATTATAAAGCACAAAAATGCCGTTAAAATTAAACAGACATAGTCTCGCTAGAGATTACAAAAAATGTACGTTATCGGCCCAGGTTGTGAAAATGAATGTATTTATTTCATTTTCAAAGGTTTAAAGAAAACTATTTGGTTGGAGCGTTAAGAATAAATTGCGTCTTATAATTTCAATTGAAATACCAAAAAAAAATATTGTACATTCCTAACTGGATTGCAATAATTAGCGATTTCGATAAGATGGCCCTGACAGCCCGCGATAAGCTGAGGAAGTGAGTGATATCTATTCCTGTTGTACCGGTGGATGTACGCGCCGGTGCCGATGTTGCAAACTGCTGAATCTGAAATATTATTACTACATTTCAATATGCCAGTGTTTTTAGTATTAAACTCTTCTTTATTGAGTCGTATCATCATCACAACCCATTAAGTTAGGAGGCCGTAGTCCACCGCGCTGGCCTAAAGGGGGTTGGCAAACTTCAGACACCTTTGAGAACTTTAAAGAACTAAAGAGTGCTGGTTTGCTAACGATGTTTTCCTTCACCTTTAAAACAAGTGATATTTATTATAAAATACACCAAACTTAGAAAAGTCAGGGGTATGTGCCCAGAATCAAACCCAGACCTCTCAGTTGTGAGTTGAGTATAAATTTATTAAATAACGAGCTCATACATAATGGGAATTTTCGAATCGGGGTTGGAGTTCTTGGAAACCTTGAAGGCTATCTAAATAATGATGTAGCGCTTCTGATTCTGTTTCGATTTTTTGACCATGTCTGAAGTGCAAGAGCAGCTTCTATTCCCTTACTCTCTTGTAACGATATTAAAGTGTATATATAATTAGGATACACCTAAACATGTCTTAATTTTTGCTCCGTGAAGCTGGATACCATGAATACCACAATGTTTTAACGATCGGGCTTTCCACCATTCTCATTCGTGAATTTTTTGATGATGATTTGATTAATGATACAGATACTTCAGTTAGCCTCAACATAGTATTATCCTCCGTAAATTTTATTATAACTGTACAATCCACCAGTGGGGATAGTGGATGTACGGTTCGGTGCTGCTGTTGCAAGTTCCGGATGGTGGTAGATTAACGGTAATTTCCGGTGAAGGCCTTTGCTATTTTTTCAAAATGTTATTGTGAAATTTGCACGTGAACTGAATTTTATATTAATGAACATAATCATATGAAATCTTTCTAACAAAATTACTGATTCTTTTTACTTTCAATAAGTTATTGTTTAAATTCATATATATATATTCATATGTGTATTTAAACCGATCACACACTCACATGTTCATTCATTCTTTGCTACCTGCAACTGTGAATATACTATTTCCCCACTATATCCGGAGAATTTTTATCCACCAATAATGTAGTATTACTGAACACTATCATCTCACTGACTGTCTTCTGCCTCACTTACTTTTTTCTTTATAAACCTTGTCCTCCTGATAACTAAAACAACAGCCCTTCGGCCTTCACTAGAAGAAGAAATAAAAAAAAAAAACTTGCTGAGAGTTTTTTAAATAGTTTATAAGTAGATAAAAGTTCTGGAAACAGAAAACGTGATTTTCTATAAGCTTAGTTCTAGTTTTATAATTTTATTTATAGATACAAATACAGTCGTACGTGTTAATATTACTGTCAATTTTATTATCAAAGAGACAGAAATATTTACGTAGATATTAAACGACCTTGACATAAAAATGTAAAATTTACTTTATTAGAATACCACACAATTTCAAAATCATTCAACTCGTTTTAAAAGGAATCCATAAAAATTTAATTTGGAAAATTGACTTGGAAAATTACTAGGATTAATTATGACGTATTTACATTTTAAAATATTCCAAGACCTTTTGCAAATCTGACTTATTTACCTATCTAAGTAAGACATTACGTTTTTATACTCGTTTTTATTTGGCCGAAAAATAGAGGTGAGATTAATGTATTTTATATTCAGAATTAATGTTTTTAAGGTAATTATTTTTGATTTCTAATAACATTGATGACCAGTCTAATCATACTCAAAGAAGTTAGTAATATTAGATTCTTTGAGTCTACGTTCACTTTTAAAAATTGAGGTAATTTTTAATATGAGTATAATCTTTGGAATACGTATACGTAAAATATAGGGTAGCCGGCAGCTAACTTTAGGTCTGAGAAAAAATTGTGAAGGAAATCGCGCATTGAGAGTATGCTGCGTTCCATCCGTGATGTAGCAGACGCGCGGGAACTGAAACGTCGCATAAGAACCAACCCCGTGTGACTGCTCTCGCCCCTAATAGTGACTTCTGCGCATTCAAGGTCAAACCTATACTTACATGCGGACAGCTATAAGTGGCGGTCATTTATTCTTAAATAACTAATTTTTAGTTGAAATATTCAATATATGATTGTAATTGATTAGTTCTATAAACATAGTATCAAAGATAAATTTAGTAATAATTTGAATACAAATGTCACAGGTTTTGCAACGAGTGATTTTATGCAAAGTATGCAATTAAATTCACTTTAATTGACTCATTAGTCATCACTAAAACGAGGTCGTTTACGATTGTTGTTACACGCAAACTATGTACAAGGGATTGTGATTTGCTTGCTTCTTTGCTATTATAAATCACTTGGAACTTGAATTTTGGACTTAGATCTAAGTTTTCTTAATGTACCTTAACCGGACGCCAAACCATATGATATTGTATGTAATAGTTCTCTCTAATCTTGGTTACATTGGCTACTTCATTGTTCTTCAAACTGTGGTCACCCTGTGTACCCTTAAGAGACGCGTAGCCAAATAAAATAAAATACGTATATTTAAAAACAAATTTCAGGAGGATGGGCATATTTCATTTTTTTTATGGTACAGGGCGATATAGTTTATGCGGCAAGGGCACCAAGAACAAATCCCTAGACTTATTTATTTATCGATTTAGGATATCTAACACTTAAAGCAGGAACCTACGCTTGCTTTATCATTTTATGATATTTTTCAAAAAAAAAACAGTGAATATATTTTACCCCCTTTTACTACTAACTAAAATAAATAGTTATTTATTGTAGAGTAAAAAGGATATTCTATTTTTATTTGAAATATACATAATGATAATATTTTTGCGATTCATGTGAGATTTCTTTGCATCATATTTTTAAAACAGGAGTTGAATAATTTATGAGGTAATTTAAATAATCCTTGACCTATTAAAATATTATTATAAAGCGGTATTTTTTGTTTGGATATGGGACATTTTATTAATAATATCCTGCCTTTGATATAATGAGGCTGTATCTATACTAAAAATATCTTTCATATTTGATGATAGCTGCCACTACACAACATCATAAATAAACATGCATTTAGACAGGAGTAGTGTCTGGGGAATGTGATTTGGGAGCAAGTTTAAGGACCTCCTTGACATGTTTACGATACTCACCGACCTCCATGACGTTGAACCTCAATATCAAAAAAAGTATGTATAACTAATAATTCGCTAATTCCTCGATACGTAAAGAAAACTAAGGACGTGAGGTGTGGAGCCCGTGACGATAATCCACTTCTTTTAGGCGGTGAAGTAGTGGAAAGGGTCACGAACTTCACATATTTGGGAAGTGTCGTGTCGAACCATGGAGGAACTGAATTAGACATATTATCCCGGATTGCCAAAGCAAAAGGTGCCTTCGCTAGTCTCCGTCCAGTATGGCAGTCTAAACACCTCTCTCGTAGAGTGAAACTTAAAATATTTAATTCAAATGTGAAGAGCGTTCTGTTGTAGTTAGTAAATCAATTACTAAGGAGCTTCAAGTTTTTATTAATCACTGCCTGCTACAAATCCTGAAGATCTTCTGGCCAGACACTATCGCCAACATAGATCACTGGAAGCAATGCCATGAAGATCCTATAGATTTGCAGATACGACGTCGTAAATGTGGCTGGGTTGGTCACACATTGCGCAGAGACTTACGAGGGGAGGTCCAAAAGTTCGTGGAATGGAAGGGTTTGAAATAAAAAGAAACAACAAAACTATTTTTCCTTCTCAATATAATCACCCTGAAGTTGAATACATTTATTAGATCTATGAATTAATTTTTCTAAACCGTCGTAAAAATATTTTTTATCTTTTTCCGCAAAATGAGCCAAAATTGCCCCCTTCATTGTCGTCGGAAAGTTTCCTTCCCCTTAGGTCTTTTTTAAAATTAGGGAACAAATAAAAATCACTTGGGGCCAGATCTGGACTGTAGGGTGCGTGGACTAGCGATTCGAAGCCATGTGTGTGTGCAGAGCAGCCATTGCAACTCTGCTCTTGTGAACCGGTGCGTTGTCTTGCAAAAGCAACACACCTTTGGTCAGTTTTCCTTGACGTTTTTCCTTGATGGACTCATTTAATTTTTCTAGAATCGTTACGTAGTATTCTCTTGTTATGGTCCTTCCCTTTTCTTTATAATCAATCAGTAGTATACCTTCACAATCCCAAAAAACAGTTGCCATCAACTTTCCAGCCGACTCCGACACTTTGAACTTCCTTGGCGGTGGTGTCCCCTTTTTGTGCCATTGCATAGACTCTTGTTTGGACTCAGGCTCAGTGATGAACCCATGTTTCACCTCCGGTAACAATTCGCTCCAAAATCTGTGCAGGCTCGTCTCCACACAACGAGATAAAACGGAAGGCCCTGGACAGGGAGGAATGGCAAAGCATTGTGTCGGCCCTCTGCCTCGCGGTGGGGATATAGGAAATGAAGAAGAATTCCTCGATAAGAAAAACCTAGCACCGACTATTCTATTTCCTCTACTTTAAACAATGTTTGCTGTCTGAAAATGTTTAAATCGAGGATTGTGTTCTCTTGAAGATTAATTTCATAATTTTTGGATGATCTGGACAAACACACAAATTAAGATTAAGTGTTTAAAACACGTTAACCTTGCCGAGTGTTTAATTAATAAAGTTGTGGGCGTATATTTTTTAAGTGGCAGATTACAAATTCTTTAAGTTAACCTGATTTGTCGGATTAACAGCACGGCAGCTTGTCACTTGGAGGATAACGACGCTAACACCTTGATAGCCTATTTCTATCGACTGCCAAGTAATTTGTTTTCAAGAGAGTAGTTTTTTAATAATTTTTTTGATTCGTAGATTCTTGAAAACGCAATTTTACTGTTTTCTAGACTTTCAAAACTCATTACTATGGAACAGGCAGCGATAACCACTTACCATCAGGTAAACTGTTTGTTTGCTTATATCCTTTTTCTGTTATAAACGGCAAGATACCTGAAAACTCATCTGTCCTTTTCCCTTTTCATAATATCCCTTTATTCATCTTATTTTTTTATTGTTCGTATTTTATTTCTTATTTTCGCGACAAAACGGAAATCTTGTTTCCATTCCTAAAGTCTGCGGTTAACACGCGTATCAAAGAGAAAAAGTAACTTTCGGTTTTATAATATTAAAAGAATTAGTATTAAATCAGTAAAGTATTAGCGACCTGTAAGAGTGACTTTAGAAAACCTGAAGAAAGCAAAACAATCGTTCTAAATTTTTGTTTGTCCGTTTGTCTATCTGTATGTATGTATGCGCATCACTCACTTACGCTTACTCAAAAGACTTCACTTTGTTTCAATTGAATGGAAAAAAATTATTGTCATTAAAAAATTTTTTGGAGACATAATACGAAACGAAATAGTGTTGCTCATAATTGGGAAGAAGGTTAAAGTTCTTAAGGTCATTAAGAGACGACAGCTAGAGTACCTAGGGCATATAATGCGCCCAAATATGTACTATAACAGCTCATAATCTAGGGAGATTGCTAGGAAAAAAGAACCCAGGAAGAAGAAGAACATCTTGGCATAAAATCTTTTTTTTTTGTAATAAAATATAAAACCTGATGGTAAGTGGCCACCATCGCACATGAACATCGGCAAAACAAGAGATACTCTCTCGTTTTGTCGATGCATTGCATCCCCGAAGATAGAGGGAGATAGAGGGGGAGTGAAGAAAAAAAATGATGCGGATTCAGCGGACCCTGAGCAAGAGTCCAGAGTCCACTAGATCCGCAGCATTAATGGGATGGGAGAGGGAGGGGATAAGACCAAGGGGGTTACTTGCTGGGTTACTCGGCTCTTACGAGATGCTCTCCCAGCGGCAAAAGGGAATAGTACTCTTACCCGTCCCCTCACGGGTAGCGTCTGCGTCAATGGTACAAAAAGAGTACACGTTCCCTGTTTAGAGCTGCTGTGTCGAGGGTCTAAGAAGAAGAAAAATGTTTTAGCCCAGCGAAGATAGGGTGCGTCTACTAGTAACATATAAAAGCATTATAAATATGAGTTTAAATTGATACAATAATCTCGTAGCTGAATGATTTGGCACGCTCACGCCTTCTGATGTGTACGGCGATAAGTCAATGTATTTGAGTGGTTTCAGCTGCGAGTGCGACCTCTCAGATTGCTTGCTAATCGCGATGAAGGGTCACGCAGCTGAGTGTTTACATCGCAATCGGGGGTACGGTAGTGCATCACCAAGTCACGAGAATCAGTGACTGCTGCAGTGAAGCAGTGCAGTGCAAAATTAATATTTGCACTGTTAAAACACGCTTTTACGGTTTGCGTCTCTCTTTATAATAACACCTTACTTAACTAAATTCTAAAGCTTTTCGAGCAAAGTGGGCGAAGTTATGGTAGGTACCTATATCATAGTTTTAGGATATAAAATATATAAAAAATAAAAACCTAGTCAAAACAAACTTATTTAAAACAATCGGCCCGCCCTCGTTTCGCTCCGGGTATTTAAAGCAATATTATAGTTGGTGTCCTGTAATTGTCACTCTGTAATCGTGTAGTTTTACATTATTTGAAAAAAGAGAGTGTGAAAAATGATGCTATAAGAGAAAATATAGAAAAAAAAAGAGAAAAGCGATAGATAAAAAGAGCGAAAAGGATACAGCAAAGATAAAAAAAAAGACAGATAGATAAAGAAGAGAGATAATAGAGAGAAAGGAAGTGAAAAGAGACGGAATGAACAGAGATAAAGATAAAAATTAAAGAGTGAAAAAAGTAAGAGAGGATAAGAGAGAATGAAAGTATAAGTGGAAGAGAGACGGAAATACTATATACTTCTTTCAAGGAAAGAATTTTTAAAATCGGATTGGTAGCAACAAAATGGCCACATTACATCACTCTGAAATAGTGTAGTTTTCTATGAGTGAAAGAATTTTTGAAATCTGATCTGTAGTTCCTAAGAAAACTTTCACCTTAAAAAATGACCACGTTATGGCCTTTAAATGGCCATATCTTTTTAATCAGAATATTTATGGCAACACCACATATGCCTGTGTTACCCGGAAAGGATGTAGTTTTCTATTGGTGAAAGTATTTTGAAATCGGTTTAGTAGTTTTCAAGCCTATTCGCAACAAACAAACATACAAACAATCAAATCTTTCCTCTTTATATAATAGTGTAGATAAAAAATTACTTAAAAAGTTAAACTAACTTGATACATTCAAAACAAAATGTTTAAAGTTGAAATAAGGTACAAAAGATTTGTTTACACTTGTAAATATATTTATGTATATGTCGGAAATACTAAAAAGGATATATAATCTTTCAATAAGCATCGTATGTTCACAACGGATGGCCTATAATATAAGCAACGGGCGCAACACGGTCAGGATATAACTAAACATTACGATCTCGTACTATTCTCACATGACCTATTATGACTAAACCCAAGCAGTACCTTGGACTTGTGACAAGGTGTAGGTTTAAGGACGTCCTTTAATTGATCACAACACTCACCTCGACTGCTTAGTTTCACCGTCTATCTAAACCTAAGATTAGACCAACATTAACCTAACCTAACACAAGGCTAACCCAAACCTAACTCACACCGACATATACCTACATACAGGCTTGGAATTTTTTTTCATGATATTTACATGAAAATCTTACCTACAGATTTTTTTTTATTTTCTATAGGTAGTTAATAATTGAAACTTGAGACATTGAAAGAGTCAATTTTATTCATAAGATTCTTTCATCTCATAAATGCAAAGCGAGAGCCGGGTCAGTGATTAATAAATTCTTGAATTAATTAACTAGTTTATATACATATATACAAGCATAACCGGCGCATAGATCACCTTGTAATAAAAGCTGATTATTATTATTATTTATCGATTTTTATACTAGTTACCTGCCTTGGCTTCGACGGATATATTTTTCATTTAACTTACTTTATAATCATTTATGTTCGCCCTATCCCACTCATATTAACTACTCGAAAATAGAGATATTTGTATGTTTGTATACTTTGCAAGATTATTGCAAAAAGCAGTTATGGCCCAGTGGTTGAGACTTCAAGTCTTACTCGGGAGGTCCGAGTTCGATCCTGGGCACACACCTCTGACTCTGAGTTGTGTGTGTTTTCAGCAAAAAAATATCACTTGCTTTAACGGTGAAGGAAAAAATCGTGAGGAAACCTGCACTCCTGAGAGTTCCCTAAAAGTTCTCAAAGGTGTGTGAAGTCTGCCAAAACGCACTGGGCCAGCGTGGTGGACTATGGCCACCATGGAGACCCGGCTCAGCAGTGGGCCATTGACTGGTCGTGATGATGATGATACTTTGGAACAAGTAACCACAAATTTACAAAAAATCAAATCTTTCCTCAGGGTAAATAATCAAGATATTCATATTATGGAGATCGCGATTTGATGGTCATTAAGGCGAATCCCGTTAACAACTGGAATTTCAACTATAGTTATATAGCGTGTAATTGTTATAAATTTTATGTGAACACGAACGGAATTAAACTCCTTAAACTTTCACAATTAGCAAAACAGTATTCGCAATACTTGTACTTGTCCCTGGGTGGTCGGATACAAATATACAAAATAACACTTCCTTTCAAACGATATCCGAACGACAATTACAAACCGGTGCATGTCGAAATATATCGTAATTTCGAAACATCGGTGCAGCGACCTCGATAATCCGGTAGGTGAAACGAATCGGAAAATAAAAAAAAAACACTTCTGTTTGAAGTTTGAATGTCTCACCTTGACACTGTAGACAACTATGACATTAAAAGAAACAACTTGTCAATGATCATTTTCTGAATGGAGAGGTTCAGGAAGATGAACATGAAAAAATATTAAAAAAATCAACACAATAAGATATTTGCCAAACTATGCCCTGTGTTATGGGTTCAACTTATATTTTAGCAATTCATCTATTCTAGAGCAGCAACTTAAATTACTTTTATAGGAGCCCAACGTAGTGTCTGAGGTTTGTGATGTTAATTTTCATTTTTCAAACTGAAATTACGCCAATATTTGTAGCTAAAATTTATGTTTTATACTTCATGTATTTTGCTTTGAATAACAAGAAGTGGACGTAGTATCGTTGCTAGCTTATTAAAAAAATAATAATATTCTAATTATCATAACATCAAATACTGGACTTATTAGTACTGGAAAAATTCTATTCTGTCTACCTTTAAGTAAATCAAGAGATTCAATTTGAAATACATAAAATGTATGCAGTATTCAGTAGACGCAAACTGGCGAGTGGCGAGCTATTCATCATCAATGCGGGTTTCCTTTAGACCACATTCCCGACGTTGTCGGATTGGCGGACTTGAATACTGAGATGTTTTAGCAAATGTTGCCAGCGTTTGCAATTCTATGTCTCATTCAATTATTCTATAATGTAATTGTAACTGTTACAACCTAACTATGTTAGTAACACTTGTAATCTTGCTGTATAGTTTTTAATCACCGTCAAAATCGATTTGAGGGTTTGACAAGTGAATACGTCGTCTTAAGTAGTGCTAGGTTCTTCTTGAAAAGCACATGAGTTTCCCTATTATCCATCGTTATTACAGGTTTGGCAGCGTTGTTAAGCGTGGTTAAGGTATTGGATTCTTGATCGAAAAGGTCGTGAGTTTAAATCCCAGTTATTGGACTAGTGGCCGACGTCTAACACAAGCATTTTAGCTTAGTTGGAGGCGTAATAATACTAGTGGTTTGCAATCCAAACTGCTAATAATTAAAAAAAGGAGCTGCGTGATCCGGCTTCTGATTCATAAGCCCAAAAGCTCAGCTCGGCTTCCTTTCCAAAATTACATAAATTTGTCTCATTTTATACATAGTAGAATGTATGTAAAACCGCGATCTTTAATAGAAGTTTGGAAGTTTTGGGCCAACTCAATTATATATTATAATTGCAAAGCAAATATTTGTAATGACTAAATTGGGAAATCCTGTGTACCAATCCGTTTGCACTGATGTATTCGATGTTACACAATACAAATTAAACTATTTTTTACTACTCGAGCAACAATTGTAAACAAATTATAGATTTTTTGTCCTATTGTAGGTAGGCGATTAAAATTTTAAACTTTTTTGCTTATATGTTGTAAGTGACGATAGGAAGAGAAACGTTGTATACATTGAGTGTTATACACTATGTCGGTGTGGAGCGACAGATGCGCGTGCGCAGTGTACTGTTGCGTCTATAATACTCATTTCCACTTGATCAGTGAAATAGTTGTAGCTACATAACAAGTTCGCTCCGCAACACCATTAAAATACCAGCCCACGCGCACCTCAACCGGTTATAGGATTTAAAGTTATTAGCAAAAAGTCTACTTTCCCTTGACACCTGCTCGATTGGTCCGTGCACGTAACAGGTATTTATCGATATGTTTCGTATTATTGTCAGTTACCTTGCGCATCCTTGAGAGTTATTATTAATTGATTATTGTTTTTGAATTTTAAAGCTTTTTTATTTAGATAATAACCCATGAACTGACTTTACCTTTAAGTAACTCTTGTAAACAGTGGTTAAGACGTTGATGTCTACTCGGGAGGATCAAGTTTGACGACGACTGACGACTTTTCTGAGTTATGTGTGTTTCAAGCAATTAAATATCACTTGCTTTACCGGTGAAGGAAAACATCGTGAGGAAACCTGCACTCCTGAGAGTTCTCCATGCTCTCAAAGGTGTGTAAAGTCTGCCATCCCGTGCTTGGCTTGCGTGATGGACTATGGCCTAATTTCTCCTTATTCTGAGGAGACCCAGCTCAGCAGTCGGTCATTAAAGGGCAATGATGATGAATGAACTATTGTATAACGTGCTATATTAATTTGTGTTGTGTCTGTCTTTAAAATCTTCCTAAACTAATGCACCTACGTAATAAGGTTACTTTTGATTGAAAGCTGATTGAAGATTGAGTTGGTATGTATTAAAAAATAAGTTATCTTATTATGATGATAGTTTGTAATCTGTGCTACTTTCAATCTTTGAATGAAGTATATGGTTTGTGAGATATGCGGTCTATAGTCCCTTCTTTATTTGGATAATTTCCAATACTACTCAGTATATTAAATATCCAAGCTATTTTAAACTGTGTAAAACCACACAGTAGTTCATAGTTATCAAGATTGGCGGAAGTGAGGAGTTAACTTTGTCAATAGCGTCCAAGTTTAGACAGCTGGAGAGTTTGACCTTAATCCAATAATCACTTATGTAAATAGACTCTGCTTCTTGAATTATACTTAGAACGTCTTGAGGTTGATTCTATTTAATAATAGCGATCCATGCTTCGACCGAATAGTAGAGCAAATTGTGAGCCCACATGTATCCCATACATAGTTTTATCACATCGCAAAAAGAATTAGGTAGCGTTGAAGACGAAAGCTAAAGATGGCCCGACTTTTTCAGACATTTTCAACAATTATCGTCATATTGATTTTCCCGTGGAGGGACGGGTTAGAATACTATTCCTCTCAGTTGTTGGGAGAGCATCTCGGAAGAGCGGAGTAACCCAGTACCCCATTGTACCCCATTGGTGGTAGGGGATCTGTTCCCCGATTGACTTGCGACCAGCATGCAAGTCCGAACGCCAAGTGTCATAGACGCGTTCCAGTCGAGCCTCATGTGAGCCAGACTTACCCCGTCCATCTCCCATCCCATTAATGCTAGTGGACTCTAGGCTCTTGCTTAAGGTCTGCTGAAACCGCAGCATGTTTTTCTTCACTCCCCCTCCCCATTCTATCTTCGAGTATGCAACGCATCGGCAAAAAAAAGAGGGTATCTCTTATTTTGTCGATGTCCATGGGCGATAGTGGCTACTTACCATCAGGTGGAAAAAAAATCTATTTAAATATCTATTCTTGGCTGATAGGTGTGAGAAGCGGAGGTTCGAACACCACTTTGTCTCCGGCGATCGGGCCTGGTAGACGTAATAGTAATTCAGTGGTCAAATTTACACCCAAATCTTAAATTACTGGTACTGATGTATAAAAATTGATTATAACCTAAGATTTTTCCAGATATGGTAATCGATATTGATAATACTTATCTATTACATAATGTAATTAATTAGTAATTACTATTAATAGAATAATGAATCTTTGAGCAGTCCTAAGCTGTTTAATATTCATAAGGTTGTTAGGAGTCGACCTGAACAAGCTTCCGTAACGGTAAAAATACTGTAAACTTTGTTATATGTTGTTAAACTTGTTTGAATTCTATAAATATGTACACGTAATAGATCTGATCAGATAGCTTGGAATTTCCATTTCCCATTAGTTTTTCTACTTTTTGCTTGGTAAAATGTTCCCTGCAATAAATTAAAAAAAAAGCCTATATGTTAATTAAAGTTATTAAGTAACAAACATCTAAACATACAAACTTTCACATAATATTAGTATGATTCATAATTTTTTTTATTGATTAATACTAAAGAAGAAGTACTTTTAATCTACTTGTGTACAATATTGAAAAACAGGCATTCGTTTTAAGATGCTAATCATTAATTAGACAACTTACTCTGAAGTAGTTGAGTTAGTTTTTATCTTCCATTTTCGGTTCGTTACTAAAATTATAATATTTAACAAATCTATTTTGGGCTATTGTAATGCCTAGATATCTATTTATTTATAATGTCTATGAGTCTATAGTCACTCTAAAAAATCATGCAAGAAGAACGGAGATTTCTTTTAGTGAAATAATTTTAATAATTATCAGTAGGTCTTATAGATTACCTCTTACATACAAGCATTACCTCTTCATAATATTGTATAATGCAGTGATAGCCTGGTGGTTCAAACTTGTCTTACTCGGGAGGTCCGAGTTTGGTCCCCCCATAGGCACACACCTCACTTGCTTCCTGAGAGTTCCCTAAAAGTTCTCAAAAGTGTGTGAAGTCTGCCAAAACGTGCTTGGCCACCGTGGTCGACTATGGCCTAACCCCTTCCTCTTTCTGAGAAAGAGATCCGGCTCAGCAGCTGGTCATTAATGGGCTGTGATGATGATGTTTATATCAACTCGGCTTCCAGCTTCGCACGGTTTCTTTCTCTACTATAATATGTATGTATTATACATATAAACCTTCCTCTTGAATCACTCTATCTATTAAAAAAAAAACCGCATCAAAATCCATTGCGTAGTTTTAAAGATCTAAGCATACATAGGGACAGACAGACGGGAAGCGACTTTGTTGTATACTATGTAATAAACGTAATTCATTTAAGTTGAAGTCAGTATCACAGTACATGAGGTTCCTCGTCTCATGAGACTAATTTATCGTTAATTACAGGTCTCGTCAACGATTTCCTAAAGAAATATCGTCTGCAAAGTACTCGTCGTTGAGGAAAATCAGTTAAATTACTTCATTCAAAGTAATTTACCGGTAAAAGCTATGAAATGAATGAATTTTTGATGTTTTGTTCATAAGTAAGGAGTCTTAACTAATTTTGTTTTTTTATAAAATAATGGCAAGTTTTTATAAAAACTGTACTTATAATTTATATAGGACTGTTTCTAGTTAGGGTAGTATCACATCACATTTCTGTTCCGATAGACTTGAGCCACAGTCGTCAAACCGTTGGCTCTGCAAAAGTGTGATGTCGCGGTGCTGGATATTATTATTGTCTTGTGCAGAACTAAAGAAAATAAATTTTACAAATAATATTTAAATGTCAAAAATTATATTTCTGTTTTCTATTAATCTTTATTCTTAATTAAGAGAACTATATTCATCAATTATACGTCAAACTTTATAAGCTTTTGTATTTAAGTATATAATAACGTCGAACATAACCAACATCTTCCCCATTTGACATGTTTTTGACTAGTGTTGCCAACATTTAAAAAAGAAAAGAATTAAAAAAATTTTTTTTATTGGAAATAGCTTATGTAGATTGCTATAAAATTTTAATTTTTAAAAAAATATTTTTGTTAAAATTTCAACTTTTTTTATTGTTGAAAAAGTGTGGTATTTATAGGGCATAAAATTTTGTCATATCCTGATTTAAAAGTAGAATTTAAAAAAAAGTATTTGTTATGATAAAACGCTAGTCCAACAGCCATGTTTAAAATAGTTTTGTTGTCTAATTTTTTTTACAACCACGTATTTAAATGTTAGTGCTGAGAATACTTCTTACAAATAAAATAACAAACTTCAATTTAATAGTATTATTTCAGCAAGCGGTCAAAGTATTTTTAAATCTAGACTAAGTAAATAAACCTTGAGCAAGATGTAGTACGTCTTAAATTAAATGTATTTCGTTTAATTAGCGTATCTTTGTTTGACTAGACATATCTATTGACGTTGTGTTATTTGTGTAGTGTCGACAACGTTGTGCGCATGCGCATTGAGCTCGATATGTAAAATTATTAAGTTGGATTGAGCAAGATTGTTTAGGAATGTGAATGCTTTTGCCGCATATTGCCTACATTTTTACGTGTCTTGGCAAATTTATCTTTTATCTAAACTATATGGTCTGCAATCTAAAGAAAGTACTTATTTAAATTTCATGCTTGAAATTTCTAAAACAACTAACTTACAATCTCAGTCTAGATTAGCTAAAAGAGGACTCTGATAATTAAAGAGATTATTGCTCCCTTTAGTCAACGAAAGAATAATGTAAGTTCAAATGGGAGATCGCGTGTCCTCCAATAGTAATCATTAGTGAACACGAAAGCTAATACAAGGAAAAAAATAATTTAGTAAATAAATCTAGTTGTTCGATGAAATTCATGAATGGAATTAAATACAAAATTACCGGCTTAGTGGGTTATATTTAGTAGAAATAAAATTTCTTCAACAATTGAATGATAAGTAAAACGACCTTGAAAAAGTAATTCAACGCAACCGAAACCATTCATCATGCAACTGTCCTGAAGAGGCATTACTCATCTCCTTGTTTGGAGTTGAGAAAAATAGTATCGATATATCACGCTGCGGTAAATTACGTTTTATTATTTTGTGACAGTTGTGAGGAGTATTTCATTGTATTACACAAACGACCCAGACGGAGTAGTCCAGGTCGGCCATTTATTCTCCTGGGTCTTGATATTTTCGTGCAAAGATTAGAAAAAGACAAAACAATTCAGCATATGAAACAATATCTTATAGTAGAGTAGTAAATACATACTTCTCTTCTCTTATTAGTAAAGACATTAGTCATCCATACAAATAAATAAAATTGTAGTGTCTGTTTGTAATATTAAAATAACCGCTTTTTACTAAGTGCATATATACACGACAATATACCAACAAAAACATTTATTCAATTTTTGTCTGTCGGTTTGTACCGGTTAATCTCTGAAATAGCTGGACCGATTTTGAAAGCACTTTCACTGACAGATAGCTGATGTAACAAGGAGTAACTTAGGCTATTTAACATCTCGCTACGTCCCACAGGAGCGGAGGAACACGCGAACAAAGTCGCGTGGATTGGCTAGTAAGCAATAAAACTTGTCGTTACCTAAAGAAAAAAGTAAGATTAGATTGCGAGTAATGTTCTAGTAAATAAACCGTGTTACCGATGCTCTGTGTTAATTACAATCTGACCTAACAGTACAAACATGTTCGAATTGGCGAAAAAAAATCTGATACCAACTCCGAGACTATTCGTAACGACGGACCCTCTTCCCCCTAATCACTAAAACCGGTGTACTTAATCATAGATAATCATTATTTGAAAATGAACCGTACTATGCTAGTTTTAGAATTTAAATTTGAATTTAGCAAGCTTAGTTTGAAAATGAAGAAGAGATGAGGGTTGACCAAGGTCGTTCATTGTGGATCCGGCATGCCCTGCTCGGTTAGTATAAATTGTTCGTTACGTAATGTCTTATCCCCGTATCGTTCGTTTTGTTGTGCAAAATATTGTATAACGAATGTTTTGAAGAAGCTTTGAATTATTTCAAAATTTAGGTTGTTGTATTCAAAAACATTAGAGGAACGAAATAATTAAGTGAACTTTCTATTCTATAATATGTATGGGGGCGCGTTAGGGGTAGTGTTATATTAACCTAACCTTAGGTTTAAACACTGAAGCTAAGCAGTGGAGGCGAGTATTGGAATTCTGTAAAAGGCCGTGTAACCTTGCTCATAAGTGAGAGATCGTAATGTTTAATTATTTATCGGTTCAGTAGTAGGATCTTAATTTTTTTTTAACCCGGCAGGAATCTGCTCAACAAATACCATCCCAAGTGGGGACTCGGGATGGTTGTGTGGGGTTGGGATTTGCTTCAGAAGGAGACAGCCCGACCCGCTAAACCTCCGGAGTGATTTTTTTCACTACTAATAGGTCGAGGTCACGGGATAACCCCCCTATTATATTTTAGAGTTTCTTTAATTATTCTACTCGAGATTTAGTTAAGGTTGTTGGATATTATCTTGACGTGGTAATCAGACTTTACAACTGAAGCAAGGGGTAATTAAAAATCCTCCAGGTTCTACTAGCAAAATGATTACGGTCCCTAAAAATAACTTCCATTTACTGTTGTTAGGAAATAATTTATATATACGTAGTGTATCACATCTCTCAGTTGTGTCATCAAAATGAATCAACACTCGTAATTCGTGATGCTAATAAACTGATCCTGAAATCCTTTGTTCACAGGATAGAAGTAGAGCATCGATGAGACGCCGCTAGACCCAGCAAGCGTCGCCACGCTGCAGGCTTTACTTACTTGTAAGTACATTATTTACCTTTACCTAAGTTTTTTTAATAACTGATCTTATTTCCAAGTCTTGATTCAAATCAAAAACAAATCCTTTTGAATGTATTAAAACTATTGAAGATATTTTACTTTGCGAGTGCGATGTTGCTTTATGTATCTTCAACTTTCTATCACTATCTTCCTTCCTCTTTGAACCTTTCATTTCATTTAATAAATTCGCCCAATTGAACCCGGCAAGTTCGTTTTGCAGATCTACATGTACACTAACAGAAACTTAATAATATCATTTAAAGTTTTCCTTTTGACGACTCCCATCTTAAGTTTCCGAATGCTAACTCCTCCGAGAGGTTGCTTGACATGTTCGCAACAGAAGTTTTGAATCTAGTCAAGCATTTCTAAACTTTCATTCCCCACATGCTATAGCTGTAACTTTAAACAATGCCCGGAAACTATTTAAGGATAGACAAACATTGTTGTATAGGCTATAAACTTAGATGCGGCTATTTAAAATATAAAATAAACAGAGTAATGTGCACGTTTGTGTTGCGAGATATGAAAACAATTCAAATATGCCTTTTTATACAAAAAGTCCATGAAGATTTAACACTTACAATATTTCGCTATTTCCTTGCTATGTTACTGTGTAACCAACTGAGCCAAGCAATTTATACATAAATAGTCAGACAAAAGAGAACTAAATTATCTGATACTCAAGAGTAGTTTAAGCGATGATAAATTATGCCTCGTGAATGCAATATCATTAGGTAATAGTAATAGTAACACAATTAACTCGTTACCTACACGTTACGATATACAGTTACAATGCAATGTCTGACTGCCATTGGGTTAAATACACGCAATGTTATTTAGATTTTTCTTATTAAGGATATCTATAACTTTATACTGTATACTGTACTGTGTTTCTGAACTATACTGAACTGTATTTTTCTTACTATAGAGGTTACCTGAAAGAGATCACTATCCATTGATAAAGTCGTTAGCAAATGTTATCCTAAGCTGTATGCAATAAAGTATTTTATCTATCTATCTAACTTTATTCATCCAGACAAGACTACTAATTTTGGATGCTGCTCTTAGAGACAGCTCTACTTTTAGTACATAGTAGAGTTTTGGCTGAAGAGCTGGGGAATCAATCTCTAATATGCTAGCAACTCTATTGATTGCTAATGTTTTCAATTAATTTGTTGTAAATACCTCCCACCAACTAGTAATTTCGTGAAGCATATTATCCTTATAAAAGATCACATGATTATTATTTTATTGGTTGTCAATCGGAGGCTCGGCCTCAAGCCCTAGGTACTGCTTGGATTCAATCTAAAGTGGTCTTCATAATATTCTTTCGGGGGCGTAGCTTCTATATCGGTTAGAACGTAAATATTATGTGACGATAGCATAATAAATTCTTTTTTATTTATACTGCTCAATCAAAAGAAACACGCTTTCCCATCTTAAGTCATCAGTAGTAATTTGTCACGAATCCGTTACATAATTTCGTCGATTATACCCTATCTAACCAACTGTCAGTAGCCTGTGAATTGGACGGCCACGTCCAAGAATAAGCATGTCGATTATCTAATAAAAGCGGGTCGTTGTACCGTCATAACGACTGAATGGATATTTTACGGGACTGTTGTTCGGGAAGGAACCGACAAATAGGACACTTTTAGATTATTACAAGCTCTTCAATACATTATTGTGCATCGTATATTTTGAGGACATCGACATTAACCATTTAGTTAATTATCGCGAGTACTACTGGGTGTGTTTGTGCTTTATATATGAGACTAGGTCTTAACATACTCTACCGTTAAGTGTAAAGAGCAATAAATATTGACGCCTAAAACACGTTTTTAAAAATACAGCCATCTCTATCGTCTACACTTTACTTGTATGTTTAGCAAACACAGGAAAAATTTATTCAAAAATAATATAGCTGTCGTTATATAATGAGTAATAATCTGTAACTTTCCTAATGTGTGAAAGAAATACAAAAAAAGGCTTTCGCTAAAAATAGAATTTGGTGTTTTTTGTCCCATAATATTGTCTGGTTCTGTTTTATGATCGTTTTTAGATTTGACCCTTTGAATTACTGATATCACAATGTAGAGTTAGTACTAGTGTTTTGTGCGTCCGCTTCGGATGGACGGAGATGTATAAGCGGCGGATGTATGGTTTTTAGACAAGATGCGTGCTTTGTGAATGTTGAGTAATGCCTGGCATCATTCTCATACATAAACTCGTTTACTTTTACTAATATTAGTGTACATTGATCATTCTAAACCGATCCTCAAATGAGCCGAATATTGATTTTTTTTCTATTTGGCTGCCTTATTTACTTGGTGTAAGTAAAAATTATCCTTTATAATAAAATAAAATTCATTGACGCGTGGATTATGTAACTTCATATTTTACTCCTAATCGTCGTGACTCCCAAATCTATAGAATATTATTGTTTATATTGTTTACTAGCTGATCCGGCAAACGTTGTTTTGAACTATAAATTTGGGGTAGGCCAACCTTATCACTTAGTGGGATGAAAAATAGATAGTAGCCGATTCTCAGACCTACTGAGTCGAGTCGTTTCGGAGGAGTATGGTAACTAACATTGTGACACGAGAATTTTATATACTTATAAGATATTAAAATTTGTAGATTATTATTTGATTTTAATTTTATAATATCGCCTTGAAATATGATAAACAATCTAATAATAAAATAAATGTTGTTTTAATAGCGGATATACTTAAATTAATTAAATAGCTCTTAATATCGTTATCAAATTTTTTTGGAAATTTCCATGTATGATTTTGTTGTTTAGATGAGATCCCCCGATCTATTAATAATATAAGAAGAAGCCAAAAGGAAGTGTTATATATTGGCGGTCTATGTATGAATGTATCTATCTATGTATGTATGTTCCAACCTAGCGCCTAAACTACTGTACCAATTTTCATAAATGAGGTGTCAATAGATTCGTAATAATAGCGCGGGTACATTGGCTAAAAAAATTATGATTTTTTTTTATGACTGAATTTAACCGTCAGAATCTAACCTCGGAACTACCCACCCATATATACCTACTATGATCAGAAGAACACTGGACCACGGTTCTACCTTGACCATTTTTATAATCTACTGATATGTTTTATTCTTTTCCAGTTAGGAAACTATTTTCTAGTATATATGAACTAAGAGCCCTATTCCTTGACTTATACTTTCATTCCTTTCTCAACTTGTTCTACAATGATTGGCACATCAAATATTCGCTGACCATGTCTTTAAAGGCTCGAACCTTGCAGATCCTTATAAGATAGCAACTACAATTAGTATGTGTCCAACGCTCATGTCCAAGAGATAGGAATGCTTGATAGCTGGGTAATCGTGTTAGAATGTGGGTATAATTAATGTGTTTTACATTTTTAAATTGATTATACTTAGGTGTTAATAAGCCTGTTTCAATAATTAGGATCTCACACTTTCATGCTAATTTAATTTATCAATATAACAACGAATTCGACACCATTTAATAAGACTACAATTTTTTTTTCTGTATATTTCGTTAATAGCTTTTTATGTTATCCAATTATTACTCGCTACCAAATACTCATAGATATTTTAAGTTATCTCGTCAGCGTTTGTTTCTCATATATGAGTTAAAAATATATAGGTATTTATATAACACTATTCCCTATTAATACAACGTTTTACAGCTTCATTAATTAATTAATAGTTTTAATTGATATCAAAATAAAATGATGCCTGATCTTGATTGATGGATTAATATGTCTCTACTAATGATCTCTTATTATATTATGTAAAGACTCGTAGGAATATAGGCTACCCGTGTGAGGACGGGTTAGAATAATATTCCCCTCTGCCGCTGGGAGAGCATCTCGTAAGAGCCGAGTACCCAGCACCCCCTTGGTAGTAGGGATCTGTTCCTCGACCGGCTTGCGACCAGCTCAGGGTCTGCTGAGTGATATTTCTTTCTTCACTCCCCCTCTCCACTCTATCTTCGAGGATGCAACGCATCGAGAGTATCTTGCTTTGTAGATGTCCATGGGCGATGATGACTACTTGCCATCAGGTGAACCATGCTTTTCTTGTATTTAGAGAAAAATAAAAAATCTTATTATTAGTAATAATATTGACAATAGAGGTGAATATCTTTTTTAGTACTTTTTAAAAATACATTTTTAAAGGTTACTTATAAAAATGGTACTGGTTTTATAGTTTTAAGTGTTTGACGGTCTTTCGATATTTCACAAAACCTTGGATATTTCAAACGGTTATATAAGACAATCTTTTGTAAATCGCAAAACGTAGATATTATCTCATAATATCGAAACAGTTCGTGTAAGACATTAAACAGCCAGGCTGTCTCATTAGCGCAATAGCACTGTGTAATGACAGTATGACAACCATTGATGTTACCAGCTCCGGTCACGATCTCAGCTGTCGTGAGATTCCTATGGCTTTACCGTAACTTGCTCGATGACCACCATATATTTATGTTAATGCATACTTGTATATGGAACATTGTTTCCTATGCGTTATTACTGGTGTTTGCGATGATAGTGGTTTAAAATAAGTCATGGAAACTCTTGATAGACTATGGTCCTGTAACCTCTGTTCCGATAGATTTAAGGCAGTCAGATAATAATTTAGTATAATGAGCATTGTCATATAAAGTAGTACAAGTGAATATATGATAAAGCGTGGGGTAAATGCTCAGGCCCCTCCTGATCGAAGGAAAGAAATCCATATGGGATTTTAGGTTGAGTAATAGAAAAGTGGATTGTGATCATAAAAACAAATCATGAACCTCTACTTGGTTCGCTGCCCTAACGCTGCTCAAACTCCTGTATAAAATCCATGTCCACATGTTAGATCAAAAGATAGATAGATTTTTTGGGGTAAATTTGAATACAATTTAGTGCAGAAGTTTTTGCATGTTCAATCTATGAACATGCGAACTGTCGGACAAACAAACAAAATTAAAAATTTTTGGCTTCCATTAATTCGTATTGAGTTACCTTAAATGTCTTCTATGTAATGATTTAACGACAAAAAGAGAAAATTACAGGTTTTCGAGGTATTTAATATTATCATATAAAGTTTTCACTTTATTCATGTTGAAGTCGCTTAATTCTTTTAATAACTTTAAATAGTTGTTGCGCTCATTGATGTTGTTATCATTATAGAGCATCTTGCAAGTATTTATATAGATCGAAGATAGTATTATTCGTATTGAACTAATCTCATTGTAATTGTAACATTTTGGTACAGATGAGTCAAGCATTAGGAGCTTCCAGTCACGATCATTGTAGTCGTGATATTCCACATTTACTGTACACCGTTGTAAGGTTATGTTTATGGTAATATTGCAGGGTGTTATATCCTCCTAAATCAAGATTTGGTTAAAAGGATATGCCATGTCTGATAATTACCATTAAACCCGTCATATTCGTATGATTTCCTTATATAACTGCTTTCTCATATTTTCAAATATATACATAATTTCGAAGTGCAAAATGAGAAGCACGAAGGATACTGGACTGATCAGACTATAAACATTAAAGAGACTACCTGGATCGTAGTTCCCTTTTTCATCACGGCGATTTCCAATTCATTGACGTAGTACACCCGTAACTCGTTTCTAACACATTAGAAGCGTAGATATATGCTGCTCTCCTATTTAGATATATTTTAGATATTGCCCTTGAATATAGCCATGACCTATGTAGGTTATGGCTATATTCAAGGATTACCAAAATACGGTACAGATGTTTTGGTCTACATCATTTTTTTTATGGTAGATAAGGTGCAAACGAGCAGATGATCCACCTGATAGTAAGTGGACAAATTTGGACATCGACAAAACAAGAGGTTCGCATGCACCGGACCAAGCCAGTCGGGGAACAGATCCCCTATCACCAAGGGGTGCTGGGTTCCTCGGCTCTTACGAGATGCTCTCCCAGCGGTAGAGGGGAATAGTATTCTAACCCGTCCCCTTACGGGAAAAAATATCGTCTCGTGTTTTCAAAACCTCAATTAGGTACAACCAATTTTCCAAAATGGTTGCTTGAGTCTTTTACCATTTTATCTCGAGCTAACGATTTGCTTATCCTTAAGAGACTTTGTGTTAATTTTAATAGCGTTTTCTAATATAATCACATATGGGAAATCCCCTACAATTTCTTATGTTTAGGTACCTTCTTGCCTTATACCCTTAAATAGTATCCTCTACTCTGTTGCATATTTTCAATACAGTTTAATCTTATTCTAACTTTGTTATATTTCTTTTTGCTCGTTTATCTTTAATTCTTTTCACTTGATATTGCAACAAATTATGCTAGAAATTAAATTAAAACACTAGTGTGTAGTGTGTATGATTCAGTCACGAAATGCTGTCGTGAGATATTGCTCATTGTTAGCTTCTACTAGCTCTAGTGTTACATGTTAAACGATTATGGGTTATTTATGTTAATATCAACAAATAAATTTCTTTTTAATATAGCATTACACCAAGAACAAATCTATGTTACGTTTATGTTTATTTTTGTTTCAATTCAGAATTCCTTTTCATTGTGATCGATTGAGAGTTTTTTAAGATTTATTTATCGAGATTCTAATTCAAGAATAAAGTATTCGAAGCTTACACAAATAAATATTTTCCTAGATGTTTTTAATAATCTAAACAAATATATAATTGCATTACTATGTTTATTGATATGAACAAATCCTTGTCGATGTTCGTCTTGATAGACTTTTGATTTAATTCAATTACACTATGAGCAATTGTTAGTGCTTAAAAATGTTAAATATGTTGGTCCAAAAATTCTGATGATTGAGATGGTTTCTAAATGACTAAAATAGAATTTGATCTTCCTCGGACACTTAAGCACAGATTGTGATTACATAGGTCAATGATCTGGATATATTATAACAAATACTAATTTACCGACAAAAGCGAACGTATACCGGAGTAAAGAATCTTTTCATCTCAAAAGAAAATTCGGTCAGTTTGTTTTAAGTTAAATAAAAATCCATAAAGCCGCCTTCTTACAACCATCGTGCGGAACATAAACACTGTTATTTATAACACATCTCTCGAGATCCCTAATTTATGGTACGCCGCGTTATTTTACCAAAAATATCCACTATCCGATATAGATGCTACGACGCTTAGTATGTTTGGTTTCGGGTGGAAACTCGTAAAACATGCTTAGAATCATTTCTAGGTTACTAAGGGAAATTTAATTTTGGTTCAGTTAAGGTGATATAATCTGCTACTTATCATAGGGGAAATATAATAAAGTGTAGTGCAGTGTAAAAGCTACAAGGTAGCTTTACAGCACAATTTAACTCAAAAGACTACAACAATACACAATCATACGGAAGCCGAGCAGTGACTGGAGCTTGCGGAACCTTCTGATTAATATTTAAATCTTCTTCAGCAAAATTCCATTACACTATTTAAATATTTAGCAAACTATCTTACACAACACTGAAGTCACTACCCTCCTCATCTATTCACACTATAATGACAGGTGGAGTCGTAGGCCTGTGTTGCCAAGTTAATATTTAAAACCTCCAGTTAAATAATTTAATAACGCTTACGTGATGAAAATATTATATATATTTTATAGTATTAATCTATACTACTCTATACTAATATATAAAGTTGAAGAGTTTGTTTGCTTGAACGCGCTAATCTCAGGAACTACTGGTCCGATTTATAAAATTCTTTCAGTGTTAGATAACCCATTTATCGAGGAATGTTATAGGCTATATATTATCACGCTAAGACCAATGAGAGCGGCGGTACACGTCAACAAAGTCACGCGAGTCGACTAGTGTTTTAATTAAACCTAACAAGTGTAACTGGTAAGGAAAATTTTTAAATACTAAAACAATGTGTATCATAATTCATCTCTTATACTCTCACAGTATAATTCGCATTCTTTGTGTTTTTCTACGACGGTAAATCCTTGAACAACCTTGAAATAAAACCAACATAGAAGTCCTATTACACTTAGAATTAGTCAGTTTTGCGAAACGAACCGTCGCGAATACTCGATCCTCAAAGTAGACAAAAATAGACTTCTTCCGCCTCGTCGCCTCGTCGCAGCCACTTAATTAAATGTGAGAACGTTAGCCCGGTGACGAACGGTACTAGGGTTTCACTAAATTATTTTCTTCCCATTCCAAAATGGCAAATTTTTGACATTTAATATGTTTTTAATGCATATAAGAAATGAAAATCGGCTTAATTCATTTTTACTCAGTAGAGTCAGAAGAACATTATTAAAAAAAGATACAAAAGTGATAACAACTTGTCGTGTACTAAAAGAAAGAAAGAGTTGGTTGTTAATTTATTAGTAACAAATTTTATTAAAACCAAATATTATTTAATATATGAGCGACGAACTGATACCAGTTCACAAGGTCTTTACTGCTCGATATAGCTACCTAATATCTAAGTAAACTAATCTATATTCATTCTAGGAAAGTACTCATCAAACCGCCGATGAACTATTTAATTAGACCTTTTACGAGCTAAAATACTTGCCAGTTAAAGTTATTATCAGTGTTCCAAAATATTTTCATGTAACTAGAAGTAATTGTTAAGTTAAAATATCAAGACGAAGATAGTTTATTCTGTAAAACGTTACAGCTTACAATATATCTGCGAAAGTATAATTTACCGCTAGAAGTAATAAAGTTTTATTTTTAATTATGTTAAATTTTTTTCACTAACCGTATCTGGAGGTGTGTGAATCAGTGACCTTAATGTTAGTGAATTTGTAATGTAAAATATGGTTCATTATGAGAATTTACATTTTTCCTTTTTAAAATATAACAGCTATAGCTATAGCTTGGTTTTAATGTTAACAACTCTTTTAGCCAATTATTTTAATTTCATTTATTTTAAGAAAACTCACTGGCTCAATAAGGTTTTAAACTGTATCCTTCGATACAATAATTTTTAAAATAATATGTAGGCGCGTAACTTCGGCTTAGGTTTGCTTAAGCTTAGGTTTTAACGGAGAGCCTGGGCGGTAGAGGCACTGCTTAGGTTCCTGTCGTAATTGTAAGAGATCATGTTTAATTATTTATCAGTTCAGTAACAGTATCTACGTTGCGTTTAACTAATAGTCCATTCAATATACCTCTCTTAATGTTTTCAATATACAAGCAATCCCCCTTCTCATTTTTCTCCGAGTTATTTATATCAGAGCTAATCTATAAATGTGCACCTGGGTCCAAAATTTTTTAAAATTAAATTTAATACTTTATATCTTGAATCTATATTTAATAAATATCTATCTATATGAAATATTTGGAATGGGACTAGTTTAACACGTGGGATTCCGAAGAAATAGATAATAGAAGCAGAATTCACGCATTACGTTTACGAACTAATGAGTGAAGTGGTTGTCAGTAAGTAAAAAAATCCCATATATTATCAACCGATCGAATTTATAATACAAAGGTCAGTAATAACACATCCTCAGGGAAGGAAGAGCCTCTATCATTCTCATTATGTCAACTAGTTATGGCTTGCACCCTATTAATATCCAATGCCGCCTATTGTTCGACACCTAACCATATAATTGTCACTTCGTGCGCCATTATCGGGCGATCGTGTAGTGTTACGCATGCGCAGTGATTACGTGAGCCCGCGATGTAGTGTAAGTGTGCCATACGTTATGCGACCACACGATCTGTTATTGAACTGTTCTTATTTTAAATGTCCTCAATGTCTACTTTTGATTTTGCAGTATTATGGTGCACAGACTATAATCGATTTTAAATGTCATCCGTGATGTCATTTGTCAATGTTATGATTGACATACTACTTAGGCATGTAGTTTGGATACCATACTATAATTTGATATCTTGTCGCCGATCTGATGATGGAAACAAGGAGTATGATAGTAGTTGTCGAAGGACTGATGTTGTCACCAGATTCGTATTGATGAGTCCATTAATTGCACTTAGTGTCTAGGGTATGATGAGGGAGAAAGAAGGTGGACTGTGAAAGTCACGGATTTAGATTTATATGATTCAATTTGATGAGACCAATATTTTATTTTACGGGTACTATTCCCCTCTACCACTGGGAGAGCATCTCGTAAGAGCCGAGTAACACCCCACCGCCTTCATGGTCGACTTACCCCCTCCTTCCCCTATCCCATTAATGCTGGTGTACTCTGGGCTCTTGCTCAGGGTCCGCTGAAACCGCAGCATTTTTTCTTCACTCTCCCTCCCCACTCTATCTTCGAGGGTGTCTACTAGGTATCTATGATTCTGGATCTAGCCTTAGTAAATTTCTCTAGGTTTACATGATGCATTTTCATAATTTAAATATTCACTTGGTGCCAGGGTCTGGTTATAGAGTCAGGAAGTGGATGGTGGAATTATTTTCTAGCTACAGTTTGAGTTTGTTTGAGAGGCTTTGGCGTTTTTAAACTGCATCATATTGTTATTATGGTTTTGTCAGTTATTAAATTCTAATGTGGTCATATTAGTTATTCAGCTTTATTCAAAACTTGTACATATTCATAGACTTTATGATATAAATAACAGAAGCTAATTCTGAGTAGCAATATCTATTCCTGTGTCTCGCCGTACTTATTGTTGTTTTGTTATTTTTGATCGCTTTTACGATCTTTCGTGAGATTATATATGGGCGCTTAAATAGATCAAGGAATTATGATGCGCTTGCTATGCGGATATTATGGAGGTACACAATCAGATTTACCTTTCATTCACATACACAGATCACATCCGAACTGTTGTCGGATACAATTATTACCAAAATATAGAGGGAATTTTTAAACATCAGTCTGTGTGATATTAACGAATAGATGGGTTGAGTACTAAGCTGGTTTTTCTCTTTAGTTTTATTACAGTTTTTTAGCCGCTTGAAATTTACTGATCGACTATTGATATGATTTTAATGAATGTATAGTTCATTGTATTGCATATTAGAAATGGAATGTTTCTCTTCTGAAACAGATATTACTCTCACTTTCCATTTATTCAATAAATTTTTAACATGGTTTAATTCATAGGCTTTTTATCTCGAAAAAAAAAGCAATGGTCATGAGGGAGAAAAAGTGTTCTTCATACAAAAACAGATAAATGGATTTAAATGAATATGTGAGAGTGAGTGAGTCTATAGTGAAAGGGTTATTGAATGACTTAGTGCGTGTCGTCTTTCACATCGGATTTAGAAGTTTTCTCGGACGAAGTCTCAAGCAGTATGCTAATTTTACATAAAATTGTTAAAGTTTTAAAAGTACAAGTACTCAATATAATGAGCATAGATTAAAAGCTTAGTCATAAAATTGTAGAGCATTTAGCTTGCAAACGCGATGTTCACGCAAATCGCAACTGCAATAAATATTTAACGGCGTAATTTGCACCGACAGATATAATTACGAGTTGCGATATCGTGATTTAATAGCTTGTACCATGTGAAGTGAAAGTTATGTAATGTATTGTTTATTATTTATATTGGATTGTATATTTTTATAGAAATAAAAAAGAGACAGAATTTCAATAGTTCAAACGGTTTTATTTAATTTTTAATGGATCGATTAGTTTTAGGTGTATATTTCTATATTCAAGTGTATAGGATTTTCATATATAATGATTTATAGAGTAGGTGTTGTAGTGGATGATCTCATTTTCCTTTTATTATAATCATACAAAAACCAATGATCTGATGACATTGGTATTTAGTAGGAACTAAGTCATTAGGTACCGGATACGCATTCCATCTGATTTTCAATACCAACTTTTTGTAGAATTCTATAGCCATTATTATATGGCCATTATGGAATTGAAAAAATATGGTGAATCCGAACTAATTCTTTGAGTTTGGGCTTAATTCGTTTCTAATATTACGTGTTGACTCCATCCAAATATGTGAACTATTTGTATTTTTAGCTTGATCACAATGCAGAGTCGGTTATCTTCGCAATGTGACATTGAACTCCACTATTTACCTATCCAAAAGCAAGCTGAGCTAACCGCGTACCGTTACCGCACGCCCACCGAGCCCAAGGTATTTGTACGCATTTATCTGATGAAACTCATGCTAATGTCAATCATAATAATTCTAGTATAAGGTTTACTATACTATTAATCGTATTATCAGAATAATATTTTTTAACCTGTAATGTTCCACTATTCTGCGAGTCTTCCTTATCCAGTTTCATATATTTTGCTCGTCTATGATTTGGACTAGTTCTCTCCAGGTAAGCTTAGCTTAACTTGCTTCGTTGACCATTACCCTTGACATACAAAATCCCTATCTTTCCATCTAGCGTTTAACTCTTCTGTGATTTGGAGTTGATTCCTTCGAAATTTCCAAATCTTTTTGGCTAACCTCGTTGATTTCATCCATTAATGGTGGTGGGGCCATCTTTCAAAATATGGGTATTTAACCCAATAAGATTTTAGCGATATTACTATGTCACGGAATATTCATATAAGGCCGGCGCCACCTATAAAAATTTAATGCTTTCCTACGCAATAACAAGTGTTATTGTCATCCCGATTATATGTCAATTCATTGTTGTTGTGTGCTCAGCTGAATCGCTCAATGCCATACGTATAGATTATCATACAATTATATTTAACGGTACCTGCCCGTACACTTGACAATTAAGCATTGTCAAAATTTAGACGATCATAATTTTATTTTTTAAAGGGCAGTTAAATATTAAGAAAATTGTACCTATCTGTATGTCGGCGCGTAAGTTTAGCTTAGGTTAACCTAACCTTAGCTTTAAACAGAAAGCCTGGGTAGTGGAGGCGAGTATTTCAATTGAATGCTCAGCAGGGCAGCCCTTAATCCTACACCTTGGTCACAATTCCAACGTACTGCTTAGGTTCCTATAGTAATCGTAAGAAATCATGATGTTTGATTATTGCGTTTACCCAATACTCCATTCAATATCACACCCCTCTTAATGTTTTCAATATACCCCCCTCTCCTTTTTTTCCCTGAGTTATAGACATAACAATGTTAAGCACTAAAAATTACCGCCTGTAATCCTTATCATGAGAAAGAACTTTTTACGTTAGTATTATACTTTCGTAAACTTTAAAACTATATTTTTTATTATTTTTTATGAAACAAAAAACTACGTATTGTTGATGTAATCACTATTGTCTATTTCAGGTCAGCTATATTCTCTTGTGGCATCTCTAGGAATAGTAGGATGTCCATAAATATTATATTTAATATCGATGTCTCCGTTTAGGCGAAACCTATCTTGTAAAATATAATATTTAATTCATTGATGAATAACTCCTCTATTTTTCGTCGGTTAAAAAATAAGCAATATATTTAACACATCTATCAAATCTTAACAGCTCATTGTATAACGTTATATAACTTTTAAAACGGCGAAGGCCATTCTCGTCCAACACAATGCACGTCATTGTCTAAACATGCTAAAGATTTCCCCCCTTTGGGCTAAACGTCAAAGGGTCACTAATTTTTCACGCGCCAAACAATTACCTTTTGTCTCATTATGACGTTACTTGGCCGCAAAATTTCTTTTATAAACAATTTAATGAGATTTATAATTTATGAGACTTGATCCTAGGGTTACCAGATTAAATCTATGTACGTTTGCTCTTGGTTTTTGTTTCTTTTTTCCATATTAGAAACTAAAATTCCTAATGTCAAGTTTCATTATCATTTCATCAAGTCCAGCTAGTGGGTTTATTCTATCAGTATTCAATTGGAGTACTTACAGAATCAACAACACATAAGAGTTAGTAACTTTCTCAAGATTCTACTGTAAACATATATTCATATAGTTTGTTCATACAATTCCTATAAAATTCTATTGTTTTAAACATCATTAAAGTTGCCATATGTTTTGATTATTAGCTACCAAATCGTTGTTATTCATAAATCATTTATACTTACTATACCTTGTTCTCTTTAATAATAACAGTAACTTGATCCCAGAGGTCACCTTTTCTACGCTAAGTGAAAAATTAAAGGGGTTTTACACTATGAGTAATATGAATATAAAGAAATCTAAATAAAGACATTGTTCAGTGGACGATTCATTAGCTGAATGGCATTGTCAAAATACACGAATGAATTTGAGTGACTTTGAACCTGAGAAATGTTGAAATAACAATGAGAAACTTTAAAAGAACACCAATGTTTGAAATAAATGTCTTATTTTTAATATAGTATTATTTCTGTAGAGCTACAACGGATTCCTCCAAGGAATCAAGAATTTGAATAAGATGTATACGTCATCTATCAAGACAATGTCCTTACTCTCTGACGTATACGAGAATAATGATTGCCGTCATAAGACTGCAGCTTATTTTTTCGATTCCTTCCTTCCTTCTTCATCACCCTTTAATGACCCACTGCTGAGCTGGGTCTCCTTTTCAGAATGAACAGTGATTAGGCCATAACGCTGGCCAAATGCGTGTTGGCAGACTTCACATACCTTTGAGAACATGGAGAAATCTCAGGAGTGCAGTTATCTTTACGATGTTTTCCCTCACCGTTTAAGCAAGTGATATTTAATTGCTTAAAACACACATAACTCAGAAAAGTCGTCGGTGTGTGCCCGTGTGGGGGATCAAACCTCCCGAATAGATCAACGTCTTAACCACTAGGCTATCTGCTGTACCTAAGATATCTATATTTTTCTTTTCCGTATAATTGTAGAACAGGGTCGCGTATCTAAGCAAAACTACCCTTTGAGCTTTGATATCATTTTAATATATGTATTCTATTGTAGTTCACATATGAATTGTTCGCTGTATGTAAAAGTATACTTTGTATTATATTTTATTGTAGTATAATATTCCTAGCTCTCTTTTGTATTATAAATGTCAAGGGAACTGTTATTAATTTAAATTGTTTTCTTTTATTGCGACTTTTCTTATTATATTTATGTAAATTGAAATATACAGAAATTACTAAATACAAACAAGCAAAATTACACATTATAATTATTAATAAATAATAAACAGCTAATTATTATTAAGAAATTAATACAATATAGAAAAAAAACTTAGTAAAGTATAGAATTATAAGGTTTAATTAAAGAAAATAAATAAGAGATGGTAAGATAGACATCAAATTATTCCTTTCCTTCACAGCAAGACACATCCCTAATATGGTATTTAAAGACGTTACGGGATATTTCCCACTGGGTATCAATAACAAGAAAAAAATGTTTTATGTGATGACTAGAATTCTAGCATGTTGTATAAAAAAGTACTTTTATTTTGACCAGAAAGGGACATAATCAGAACTAAATTTATAAAATTAATTACTGATAAACAAGAAGTTAAACATGAACAGAATTAAGTTTTCTACGCCATTGAATGAAAGTGCGTTATGCCATTGTAAAATACCACTATTTTTTACTCGGCTCGAAATATACTGTTTAGTCGCAAAATAATAGGTATGTAATAAACCTATATAATAGTCATAACAACAAAAATCTTATTCGTACTTGCGAATAGGTATTTGAATGTAAGTTAATATTTTTTTTTCTTTTTTTTTATATACTTTAAAAAAATATACTAAAATTATGTAGTATGCATGAAGAATAAATTAATAATAAAGTATAATTATATAACCATTTCACGCTATAAATATACACACACACACAAAAAAAAAACAATTATCCATAACATAATTTAAATTTAGTGGCAAAGTAACTAATGAGCCAACTAATTGAACAGATCAAAAATTTTATCAAAACTTAACATTTTAAGTTGTATTGTTTGTCTTGTTACATTAGCTGACATAATTATGGACAACATGTATAATTCTTTATGTTTTTTTGCAAGTAAAATATATTGTTTCACATACAAGATCAAGTATCTGACAAACCCTGCCCTCACAAACCTCTGATTCGAATAGATTACATCGTTTAGATACCATAGATCGTGCTCATAAATCGACGGGTGCTTACCCGCGGGATGTCCGCAATAAATTAAAGCTCCCCTATAAGAAGCCTCGGATGTATTTTTCATTCACAGCGGCTTATGCGATAAATGTTATTTGTTTTATTTTCTCAAACATATTCTAGGTATAGTCTTGTGATATCCATAAGAAAAATACTGATTTAGGAACCTCTGTAGATTAATATACAAGTGTCTGAAATCCAAAATAGGTAATTTGGAGTGTTTGGAAAACTAGCTGGTTTTCCAACTAACTAACCTGGTTTGATGATGGAGACATCTTGAAAATCCTTTTACCAATATAATGTCACATTATTTGTAAGTGTCATAGACTATATATTAAACCGAAAAGTGAAAAGACTAACGCTGCCTTAACGATGACAGAAATAAGTATGTAGATGTTGCGGCTAGTGTATGAATGAATACATGAGTGAGTGAACAGTTTGAAGACACCTCAGTGAAGCGAGATAGTGTGTCGGCTAGTGTGCTAATTTTAATGAAGGTTTTTTATTCTTGTATACAGTTAGTTACAAGTAGTAATTTTTTGCGTAAAGATATTTTCACATATAGCTAACATTGTAAAGTAAAAGCTCGACCATAAATTGCATAGAAACGCTCGAGTTACACTTGTAGCGTTCCGTCCTTATGGCAGGTTGGAGCGACATTCCTAACGTCGTATACAACTAGATGCTGCGAATTTATATTTTGTAATTTACCCCTTTACGTGTAGATTATATAATTTTCTATGTTTGCATTGATATTTGCACTTAGAATTAAGGATATAAGATCACACAGTACTTTCTACAATTACTTTTATTATAATATGCTGGTAACATTACCACTTATGACTTAAGGTACTTAGTACTCCCTGTTATAGTCTCAAGAAGTCTCAAAATATTCTTATAAGAAGTGGCAGTCTTACCACAATTGTATTCAATAAACTTTTTTCTTTTTTTCTATTTTTTTTTGTCAACAATTTTTATCTTTTCTATTTAGAATGAAGTGTGGTCTATAAGTGTGTGATTTAAGAATTTTTTTTTAACTCATTTGTAAAATAATCCTAAAAATAATTTGACTTCTTGGATTGACAACTTATGAAGATGGTTTACCGGCTCACTTTAACCAATCTAAGATCACTATTCATTGAACACTTTACAATTGTTATTCGCTTGTAGTAGTATTTTCCATTTATCGTATTGTTGCGTTCTCATATTTCGTCATTTAGGCAATTTCGATTACCAAGACAAAGGAAAGATCTATTACGAATATTTGAGGATCAGGGAAGCAGGATCTTAGACCTATTTTTACCTCCACCCGCTCGTTGTGTTCACTTTGTGGACATTTACTGTGCAAGATGACTCCAATCACTTAAATTTGACTAGTAAAACTTTTTAACGTAATTCCCTAATTACGTTTAATTGTAATGTCGACGATGATTCCGCAACTAAAACTACACCAATGATTTACGGAAGCTGTCTGTAAACGCTTTTAGGTTAATTACTGCGGTGCTGTGGCCGGACACATTTAATTTCGCCTCTATTACATTAATTACACTGTCCATTCGTATGTTACTTTTAATCTCCATGATTTTTATGGCCAATTTTAGATTTGATTTTTTTATTTCGTTTTGGTCTATTAAATAATAGTTAGGAGACGGAGAGGTAGGAAGTAGACCACGAACATTGCATTAGACGGATGGTTGTTTTCTTGTTGATCCTGGAGCCTTAAGGTATTACTTTACTTCAATAACTAAGGCGATTTTGGTAAAAATTTCATATAAACTATCTTAACCCCAGGAGTTTAGAGGTTGGGCATAAGGGTTACCATAAAAACAAGGAAAGATCAGCCCTGGCTCACATTCTATCGCGATTTCTGATGAGATAATTTAAGTTAGGGCAAACGTAATAAGTCTAAAAGATCCCTATTAACATGTTGATCTTAAAGGTTCTAAAAAGTAGGAAAATATTAACTCCACAAGTAATTAGGATAACTTAAATGACTTAAGATAATCTGAGTTCCAGTGACTCCTCAGAAGTTCACAAGTAGGAGTTGGCCTTTGGGATGAAAAAAATAATAATAATGGCTATAATATATACCAGACTATGAGTTCTAGGCGTTTTGTTTGGTCTTCTGAACATAATATGATATGCTAGCCAAATCTATCCAAAAGTGTTCTATCCATCAAATGTATTAATCCTACTATTATTGTAAAAGCGAAAGTTTTAAGTATGTATAGATGTATGTTTGTTACTCTTTCACGCAAAAACTACTAAATGGATTTCGATGAAACTTTACAATAATATATCTTATACATCAGAATAACACAACGACTATAATTTACAATGATATAGTGTGAATTATCCAAAGTACAGTGTGAAACCGTGTGGCGCAGCTAGTAATATATGTCGAGGATTTTAAAATGATGAAAAGGAGATGGAAGGACGGAGATGGGGAATATTGGGGAACACTAAAAGGGGGTGATGGTATTGAATGGAATATTGGATAAACGCAACGCAGATACTTCTACTGAACCGATAAATGATCAAATATGATCTCTAACAATTACGAGAGAAACCTATGCAGTGCCTTGGACTTGTGACCAAGGTGTAGGCTTAAGGATATCCTTTAAATGATCATAACACTCACCTCCACTGCTAGGCTCTCTGTTTAAACCCAAGGTTAAACGCACATAAACCGAATCTAACACAAGGCTAACCTAACCTAAGGCTAACCTAACCTAACATTGTGTTTACTTAACCACGTGGCAATTACATTGTAAGGACTTACGTGACCTTAGTTGGACAGCACTTCCACACTACACTGCACTTGACACTATCACTATCACTGGCACTACTTAGATGATGTTCACTTCTTGAGAGACCGCGCACGACTAAGACTTCAGTTAGACTGTCGATCGCATATAAAGGGTCGAGGGTAGAGACTGTCAAAACAACGGAAGTGACTACTACCCCACTCCAACGCCATAAACAACGATAACGATTCGATTAATCGATAATCTTTTACTATGCTCCGACATATATAAAGGTGAACAGTTTGTTTTTTTGCTCGCTTGAATCTCAGGAACTACTGGTCCAATTTAAAAAAAATCTTTCAGTGTAAGATAGCCCATTTATCGACGAAGGCTATAATATAATATCATCACGCTAAGACCAATAGGAGCGGATCATCTAATACTAACAGAAAAAAGAGAACTTAAAGAGTGTGCTGACTAAACTGACTGGATATTCCTATGTCATAACTGATTATGGCAATTTTACGAGCACATCCACTTCTATGCACTGTAGCGTTTTCCCCTATAAAATAGAACATAAAAGGAGAGCTGTAGATATGTTGTTTTTTTTCTTTTTCCATTCTTTATTTATGGAGCTTGGTCTTCTTAAAGACTACGTCGCTCCGTAAGAGATATGTTGTTTCCTATACTTAATGAAAAGCATACAAGGCGATGTCGTTTTAGCGACGTGTAATTTTACTCGTAAAAGATGAATGTTTTAAAGAAACGTATGCTACGAGTACAGTTTTTACATTTTAAGCTTTGATGGTATTAGTACCTTTATATTTTTTTTATTATTTTCCTGTAGTCGTGTGCTATAAGTAACATAAATCTTTTTTTTTTAAATGATTACATAATTTTTTTTTAACCTATGTGGATATGACGGATTGATGCCGTCATTTCGTTAAGCATTATAATTTTAATTATATTCAGTGGTTCAGTCGTTGGATTCACGGTCGATAAGTCGTGGGTTCAAATCCCAGTCATTGGACCATCATCGCCCACTCCTAACGCTAGCATTTAGCTTACTAGGAGGGGTAAAGGGAATACTAGTAGTATGTGATCCATACTGTGTACCATAGTAATATTTAAAAAAAAAAATCTAATTTTATATAAAATATAAATTTTTAAAGTCCAAATTTCTATACTGGAAACTTGGATATTTGGCTGGATATATTTTATTTAGTATTCAATATAAATAGTATATAGATGTAAGAATATTATGAAATTAGGAAACTAATTGAGTGCTATCTGATGATGAATTAAAACTGAGTGGAAAATCTTCTCCTGAGTTAAAATACCAATATTCATTACAAATGGTGTCGAAGTTTGAATAAATTTTGTACAAATCAATATTCATTCTTGTAAATAGAAAGCTAATTAAATAAGATATTAAAACTAAAACTATATGCCTTTAGAAACAAAATAGTAAACCACACGACGCAGCGGTTGCGCACACAATGGATGTTATCATAAACGGTATTGGCTTCTCCAGCGACCTTAAATATTTGTGGTGGAGCTTACCGCACAATCTCACATCCAGACACCAGTCAGACAGTGCTACATGGTAAACAAATGACAAAACTTTCATTATTTTCCCCATTCTAGGAAACAGTATGAAAGTTTGTGTGGAGATATTTTTCATTTGCTCGTTCTTTGTTTTGCAACATTAAGGGTACGTTGAACATACCAACGTCTTCCTATATTAAAAATGTCGTTGTAAATCTTACAAAACATTGCAAATACTCATAGAATACGCTGAAACATATTTCGATTTTTTGTATTTTCGATACATTTAAATTGAATTCTTCTGCTTTTGCAAAAATAAACGTTTATTTTGGATCGGCTCAATTAATTTATTCTCTTTTAAATTCTGACTCAATACCTAGAGACAATATAATTTATAGTATCATAAAGGGGAGACTTTTACTTTGGCTTTTAGTCGCGTTTGAAGTTTCATAATTTATAAATATTGCATTGAATCAGGCGTTACTTTACGTCCACATAAAAGTGAGACACACGAACCCGAACCAGAACACACCATACAAGTAGGTCGCTCGACAACCGAACAACCAGATTCGTACGGCACAACCCAGAAGAGCACACCGTCCACAGAAAAGTGAGACGCGCAAACCCGAACCAGGACACACACCACACAAGTAGATCGCGATCGACAATCGACATACGTTTCGCTCCTTAACCGAAGAAACTTCAGGAGTTTCTGACTCTACACAAGTGTCACTTGCGAATTTCTTTTTTTTACATAATTTTTGTTGAGTATACGTTTAGAAAAATAAAATTATTTTCGTTGTATTTTAAACTCTATTCACATAAAACAAAGTTAACCTTGACTCAAATTTAACTAACTTAACTAATGAGTAAAACACCTTATAGACGTATCTCTGACTAGAAGATCTCTAAGCGTACAGTCGCGAACAATGAGCTCGTCACGGTCATGACCGCGATCATTGTTTCTCCCCTAACCTGCAGCCTATGGCTATTACTTGGCGTACTAGCTTACTTTTATTATTAGAAAGGAACCATTAATCGCAGACTTAAAACTGTTGTAAACATAGCAATGGTTTCTTTACATCTAGATGACTGCTGCCCAAGATCTCTTTTGTTATTAATATACTCTATTGGTTATTTTATCTTCTTTACCTTTTATGCTGTAGCGGTAAAACTCAAACTCAAAATATTTTATTTCAATTAGACTTTTTTACAAAATTACGCCAATATTTGTTCGGTCAGTAAGTTTGTTTGAAGCTAGAAACTCAACAGTCGCACTTTTCAAAAAGCCATGTTTACATAGTCTGTTATACAAATCATTCATCTTGAGAGTCAACGTCACTTAGATTCCAAGCATTCTCATCATTTAAGTAATCCTGTACATTATAGTATGGTTTATTTATTAATGTCTCTTTAATCCGAGGTTTAAATTGTTGAATTGGTTAATCTAATATAGGCTGCGGAATCTTATTATAGTGTATTGTATGTGGATCAAGTCTGATTAAAGTTGTAGTCCCTCGCCACTAGCAATACGGTTGTAAACAATGCCTGACTCTCGGTCAGAATTTCTATGATGACTTTTCGATTCATTTTTTAGGTAGTTGTATATAGTGAGTTGTTGCCGTTGCCTATGGAAGTAGAATCCTTTGTTTCTTTTTGTCGGTGTTTAATATAGGTAAGTTTCAGTGAACCCAGATTCAAAATCTAAAGCCTGCTGAAACCGCAGCTATGAAACTTGTTCAAGACCCTTCGCGAAAAAATTCGAGTCACAAAATCGAGAAAAAGGGTTGCCAAACATCAAATTGTGGCAGTTGCCTTTTAGGAGTACGTACCTGACTTTCCAAGCGGTATTTTACGGTACATAAATTGTGTTCTAACCATTCCACCATCAAGAAAATCGCTTCATTTACCTAGCCTCGCTCTGAGTGTGTCAATGGAACCGAATTTATTGATTCCTTAAACACCCTTCCGCCGCTACGCATCCTCGTTCATCACAAGTGGAATGAACAGGCAGCCTAACGGATGGAATTTTCAATGATGCTATGTATATCTATAGCAAAAATATAACATGTTACATTTTAATTTTTTAACCGCTATTCGTTTACGGTCAGTGACATTTCCCAAATATATTAATAACTATAGAATAGGTAAAATGTAATACCCCGATATGGAAATACAATACCTAACACGCGAGCTGTCCGCGTGATTCATCACATGGAAGGTCGCTGCCACGTATAGAAATAATATCCGCCAACACGCGGAAGGAACAGAGTCGAAAATTGAACGAGATTCGATTCAGCCAATTTTTTCGGTTTCTACATCAAGATTTTGAAACAGTATACTGTCATTCGAGTTACGCGAAGGATCGTAATAGTTTGTACGCATTCGTATATTATAATATTATAGTTTGTGAGACCTTGAACGGATAATTAGCTGTCTATGTTACGAGTGTCGTGAAGTGATGTAGTTTTCTTGTGCTATTTTTGTGATGATAGTTGTTTTGATATCGAAGTATAGTCGTCATGAGATAAAAATAACTGTTTAGAAACCGGATTAAATCGTATAGTGTTGCCAACTTTCTGTCATTTCCGATTTCAATAGCGTTTTTAGTGCATCTTTACAGTGTCATGATGTTTAGTTCCGGGATATACGATTAGTATACACAAAATTAAGTTAGAGCATAGTTTATACGTTTTTTAAATGCAATATGATTTTAGTATCTTTTTCTCCTCTTACCCTTTATTTCGAAAATTTCTTCAATGACTAATTATTATAAAATTCATCTTGCAAATACCTTAAATTCTGCAAAAACAATAATCTTTTTAATGTTTAATTGAAGTATAATAATATTCTAGTAATTTTTCGCTTGTCAGTGACGTTTTTGTTCATCAGTATCACCATTTATACATAATTCCGGTTTTCGAGATTCAAGTCCAATGAAAATGATACTTGACGAGTGTAACCGGTTCTGAGAGTCTTCAAGTATGTATGACTGTACTGTGATCGTGGGACCACCCGTGTTTGTTTATTTTTTAGATTTCTGATTTATTGTCATTTTTATATAAAATATTTAATACTAATTCGAAACTTTAGTAGGAATAAACAACAAAAGTTTTGCTTTGTTTAATTATATTATTATACAGGTTTTTATTTTTTCTTTTCACATATAGATGTATTAAATTTTGAATTTGTCAATAAGTTTAAAATTTATTTTAATGTAACTTAAGGGTAGTCAGAGACTTGAAAAAAATGAGAATTTTCAGTAATTTTTTTTGGCTATTAAATCATATGCTATAGATATGGAGAGAAATGTGGTACCAATTAGCAGGTTTAAAGAACTTTCATAATATATTAACTCTCACCACCACCACTCGACCTCGCTAACGACAATAGATAATAAAGTAAACTTATGTGGACCTCGAGAAGGGTGACCTTAATCACGACACTATAACACTAACTACCATGTTCACTGCACGAAAACACCAGAGAGACTGAGACTAATCTATCGCACTAAAGGTTATATATTGTCTTCACGTCGGAATACTTGAAATAATATAAAACGATCTACCCGCTACTACTACTTTATAAACAGTGTTGCTAACACATTATTTTATAAAATTAATAACATGGCGTCATTACACAATGTTTTGACTTGAAGTCGCAAAAATTCAAAAAAATAATCAAGATAGTCTTACTATGTTACTAATGTAACTTTTTGTTGAAACAACTAACGGGTTTAGGAATATATTTGATACAATTATAATACTTTTTTATTAAAAAAAAGAAACTTACGTAATTCACCAAAGTTTCATATCACAAAAGTATTTTTTGCTACTGTATCTTAGGAAACAGTTAACGCCCCATTAGATTTGATTTACACACGAAATCGTGATCTATTATCTGACGCAGTTAAAAATGATATATCACGTAACATTTCATAATAGTTACAACTGATACTATTTATATAGTCATGTTTTAAAGTAACCTGTGTGTTATAAATTAGTTAATCCACTTTTTGGCGATTTTCTTATAGAATTTCAGGACGTAAGATAACTTCAAATCAATCAGTTAATAAAGATTTTTCAATGAGACTACTATTATAGATTAATTTTGCTAAAGCACGAAGTTATACCTAAAACTATTGTAATAATAAAGATTATGAAAATGAATTTTTATTAGTGCTTAACCCTATTTTGACCATGGAGACACTTATAGTGCAGTCTTTTATGCTTTGAAAAAAAGCAAACATATAAAACATCTCACCATAGTATGTTATCACTATTTAATACCTAGGTAGCGTTTTACTACATGATACAACAACTTTAAAAGTTTGCTTTTGACTAATTCAACGTCAGGTTACATTCTCTACTATAAAATGCATGTATTATACATATAAACCTTCCTCTTGAATCACTATCTATTGGTGAAAATCCGTTGCGTAGTTTTAAAGATCTAAGAATATATAGGGACAGACAGACGGGAAGCGACTTTGTTTTTATACTATGTTTAACTGATTAAAATGATGTGAATTTTTTTAACATATTATAAAAATATTGAATTGAATCAGGCGTTACTTTGCGGAAATTCAAGGTTTAAAAGGAATCAAAATGTTACCTTGCTATAAACCGCGGCAATCTGAACTACCAGACTCGTATGGTACAACCCAGAAGAGCACCCTGCCCACACAAAAGTGAGACGCGCGAACCCGAACCAAGACACACCACACAAGTAGGTAGCTCGACGATCCAACAACCAGACTCGTACGGCACAATCCGGAAGAGCACACCGTTGACAGAATAGTGTAACGCGCGAACCCGAACCAGTACACACCACACAAGTAGATCGCGATCGACAATCGACGTACGTTTCGCTCCGTAATCGAAGCATCTTCAGGACGTGTTGACTCTACAAGCGTCACTTGCTAAATTTCTATTATAAAAAATAACTTTAATTTTTTTTTTGAAAGATTTGCTATTTGGTTTTAAAACTTCTAGTATTCTTAACCCTTCCAACTAAGATACAATGCTAGTATTAGGAGTGTACCACTTTGGTAATCCAATGACTGGGATTTGAACCCACGACCTATCGTGATCGTGAATCCAACGCCTGAACCACTGAACTACTGAAGCTCTAATCTAGTTTATTCAGCATTATAATAAAATATTACATTAAATATTTCGATGGTTCTGAATTACAAATAAGTCCCCATGTCATCAAAGGGTTATAGACAAAATTATTTAAAAAATCATTCATTCATAAAAAAAATTATTTACTACAAATGAATAAGTATCTCAAACTAGCTATAACCCGCAACTTTGTTTGCGATATTGAGGTAGTTATATTTGCCTACAGTAGATCGTCTGTAGGCAAATATAATAATTTTATGAGGTACTCTAACTTTGCACTCCCCTTTTACCTCCATAAGGGATGACTTTCGAAAAAATATTTTACACTTGTACATGACTTTCAATCAAGAACCTTAATAAAGAATTTCATTCAAATAACTTTAAAAACGACCCCCTTAGGGGGTGAATTTTCAGAAATCGTTTCTTAGTGCTCCCCTACGTTATAAAAGGAACCCCTGTGTAAGATTTCAAGTTTCTAACCCTTATAGTTTAGCGTTGATATATATGTCAGTCAGTCAGTCAGCTTCTTCTTTTATATATGTTATTCTTTACAAATATCTGTAACATTGAAACGTATGACACTGAATTGATTACTAACTACTTGTCTTTTCACATAGAGATCTCACTATCGCGAGACTCATTCTGTATGCATCTTTGCAATTATATCACTAAATATAGTTTAGTGTTAAATAATTCGTTCGGTAGTCAGTTATAGTGTACATTAGTGTAGTGAACTAAGTTTTGTGGAAGTATGGGTAAAATGAAATGCAGAAGACGCGGTCGGAGATGTAAAGGCAAATTACATCATATGCTGCATTTTTTTGGGTAAGACATCGAAGATATTTATTTTATTTTAATACTTAATTTTATTCAAATTTTATTAACTTAAACTTTTAGCAATACCGAAAACCCAATGCAATTTTTGTGTGGGTGTCCTCCTCAGAATGAGAAGGGTATTAGGCCATAGTCGACCACGCTAGCCTAATGCGGGTTAGCAGATTTCACATACCTTTGAGAACTTTAGGGAGCTCTCAGGAGTGCAGGTTTCCTCGCGATGTTTTCCTTCACCGTTAAGCAAGCGATATTTAAATGCTTAAAACACACATAACTCAGAAAAGTCAGAGGTGTGTGCCTATGTGGGGGATCGAACTCGGACCTCCCGAGTAAGACTTGAAGTCTTAACCACTGGGCCATCACTGCTGCTTAGTCAAAGTGTTGTAGTTATTATGTGATTACCATACAAACTGGTAGATATTTTTAAAAAATAATCAGGATGGATTATATTATTAGATATTGATGTGCAATTGTACAGACTAATGATATTTTATATTTTTTATTATTATGTGTTGGTGATGCATGGAAAACTATAAGGATATTCTTATTGAAATGTATGTAGGTATAATTAAAAAATTCCATGCTTAAAGGTTGAATTCACGTGATGCTATGTGATGAATAAGTGACGTAAACTCTAAGATGACGTGAGCTAATTATACTTTAGTACTTGTAGAGGTAAATGTTAGGTTTTATGATATAATAGCTTTTTGTATTAAAGGTATAAATGGTAGACGGAGCATTGCCTGTGACTTGAGACCCAGGATGAGGTTTAAAGATCTCTTTCATAATATATTAAATCTCAACTCCAAATCGCTCTCGCCAAATAGAATCTTATACTACTAGATAAAGCTGAAGAGTTTGTTTGTTTGCTTGTACGCGCTAATCTCAGGAACTACTGGTCCGATTTGAAAAATTCTTTAAGTGTTAGGTAGCCCATTTATCGAGGAAGGCTATAGGCTATATATCATCACGCTAAGACCAATAGGAGCTGAGCATCACGCGAACGATGTCGCAAGTGTCGACTAGTAGATAATAAAGTACATTGCTCACGCGTTCCTCGATAACAGAGGCCTAACACCACGCCACCAAAAACACTACACTATTAGTTTGAACACTAATATTTACTGCGCGACTTCACTTGACAATCTGACTCTATCCTATCGAACGAAGTTATATATTGTCTACTCGTACGTATTTTTTCTATAATGCATAATTTTCTGTAAGATATAATTTCAATAGTATGACTTGGTTTAAAGGTTACACTTGCGCATAAAATTTGCGCATTTGAAAATAACTTCCGCTACGAATGGAAACTTATACTTATAGTAATAGTAAGTTCTAAATCGTATACGTAATATTTTCGAGAATACCAAGAAATTAATTTATATATTTTTTATGTACATTGGTAAATTCAATATGGATTATACACCATAAAGGCCTAGGAGATAAACCTTGTTAGATATAGTATCAAAGTGATCAGTTAATCTCCTTTTAATGAGGGTTGACCCACATTTCATGGACAATGTTTCTTAGATTCTAAGGTCTTATTAGGTTTAATTATAATCCCATAACTATTAAGACAACAAAATATTTTATTTTTAAGTTTGTGTGACATGTTTTGTCATATCATAGTTTTTCTATTTAAATTTCAGTTGGTCCAAAATAATCTTTTAATCACACTAAGAAATAGGATTGTTCGGCAATAAAAATATTACGAGTTGATTTATCGTTTTCAGTAAAAATATATATAAAATGTTTTTGGCGATTTCTGACATTTCTAGTGCTCATACCTTAAATGGTCCCATGGAGTCTTTTGATCCCCATACGAAGTAGGATCGATAAGCATAAAAATTTTTTTGGATTTTAGCACTTTTTTCGCTAACCGTACATTTTCTCAAAATTCTGTGAATGCAGTTCAGAATACCTTAAAAAGTTATGGATGGTCTCCTAGGAACGTTTTCCTGTAACTGTAACGGTTAAGGTAGCTGCCCTTACTGATCCGTCTCAAAAATCCATCCTGTATAGTGAAAAGTTATATTATAAACACATTTGACAGAGATATTAAAACTGTTAACGTTTGCGATGTCTCTCCACGGGAACGCTCGTTTCAATAATTTTACGACGCTCCTAGCATGTGAATATATTTGAGCTATAAGGCAGACTTTCCCATATTAATATCAAATACATATTTCAAATGTCTTGTAAATATTTGTAACATAAAAAATGCTCCCGATCGATTTCTAACCATCATATTGTTATGATTGGATGGAGCATGAGTCCTCTCTACCTAATATCTAACTCAACTAATTGATAAAGACAGCACCAACACTACACTCTCACACTTCATCTAACACTACTTTTGATATTTTCCCCCTTTATAAAATCATTTATCAGATCGCCTCAAATCTGAGCACGGACAGGAGTTGTAAAACCTATGTATGACCCCCGAGAGATATTAAATTTACTTAAAAGGTCCTACTAATCAATCAAAATTGTTACTAACAAAAAACAAACAATTGTTTTCATATTGAAGAGTATAAATTCATTTATATAAAGAGGTATGTATACAGAAAAATAGTAATACTGTACAAAAAAATTCAGTACGAATTTTTGGAGCTCATATTGTTTTACTTTTTGTTGTAGAGTTGTTTATAGTTCTCATAGCGAAGTATGAAAGCTTTCAAAAACTCAACTTATATTATGTTCGATACTACTATAGTCTGTATGTTATATTACTTTTCACTATATATTTATACGGTATTTCGATGTAAAGATATTTAACCGTCCTTGACACGAGTATACGAGTCTTAGATAATATAATACAAATAGTTGATCAATTTACTTACTCTCAGTGTACTGTTCATTCATCTATAGATCAAGGCCACATGCCGTTGTAGTGCGTTACAACTTGTTCACACAAAGCTGAATCCTGTTATAGTCTAAACGCAGAACAACAGTAGGACGGCTTGACGAGAATATGCTCCTGGGGGGTTATAATTTAGATTCAGAGGTTCAGCGTTACTGCTAAAATAGTCGCGATGTAATAATGATTATACTCGTGACGGCGTTTTTATTTTGCGATTGGATTGATGTTTATCACTTGTCAACAAAATGCTACTAATATCAATCCTACCAACATCATAAACAACATGATGCTACTCAAATTAGCGTTGCGAACACCATAATTAACAGTACCAGCTGAACGCCTCCACTTCGCTGAGGGATCATTAAACTCATTTCTTTGTATACGTATTATAGTTAGCTGTAAGTAGAAGCTCATGAGAAGAATGGTTTAAGATCATTTCTTTTATTTTATTGCTGAAATTTATTTGGATTGTATTTTGATTACTAGCGACCCGCCCCGGCTTCGCACGGGTGCAAGTATTATACATATAAACCTACCTCTTGAATCACTCTATTTATTAAAAAAAAAACCGCATCAATATCCGTTGCGTAGTTTTAAAGATCGACTTTGCTTTATACTACGTAGTGATACGAATTCCAGACTATCTGCTACTGAAGTTAATGGATAAGGGTTACCAATTACAGTAAGCAGTGATGGCCCAGTGGTTGAGACTTCAAGTCTTACTCGGGAGGTCTGAGGTTCGATCCCCCATACAGGCACACACCTCTGACTCTGAGTTATGTGTGTTTTAAGCAATTAAATATCACTTGCTTTAACGGTGAAGGAAAACATCGAGAGGAAACCTTGCACTCCTGAGAGTTCCCAAAAAGTACTCAAAGGTGTGTGAAGTCTGCCAACCCGCACTGGGCCACCGTGGTGGACTATGGCCTAATACCCTCCTCATTCTGAGGAGGAGACCCGGCTCAGCAGTGGGCCATTGAAGGGTCGTGATGATGATACCAATTACAATAACAGTTGTTAAAAATACTAATTTAATTATTTATTTTTGTTTTACAATTGTTTTATTAGACTGTAGTGATCGTCGTGTGACTTACCCGTAATTCGATAAGTATCGACTCATGCACTGATTACAATGCTATGTGTTTCCCAATGATTAACTTTGTAAGGGGATTTTATGCATTGTAACTTTATACATTTATATTTCATCAATAAATCAATAAAATGTAGAGTTCTGCTGTTGCTGTTGTTGTGCTATATTCTATAGACTATATTAAATCCCTTTTAAAGATATTTGTCCGCCATGAAAGCCGTAGTTGAAAGTTATAAGTTTCTAACAAATGTGTTATAAAAAAATCTCTGTTTTCGATACTTATAGTTATTTACAAGCGATCCTAATACTTCGTTAATTATTATACTGTCATGTTCCATGAAGTGTCCACTTAAAGTATAGCTGATAAAACTGAATATTTATCTATATGTTTAGTGCTACTAACTGCACAGTTGTCGTGTATCTATAATTTAACTAATTTGTATACAACAAAGCGCTTTAAGCATCATACAGAGATCGGAATAACATGGCTATATAATTTACATGCATTGGTTTTTACCCGACTACAGCGAAGCCAAAAGAAAGGGTAATGATTTTTACTGAACCAATTTTAATGAATGACATAGGACATAGGATATATAAATTTTATGATTTTTATTTATGACGTACCTACTATGATTATATATGTCGGTGTGAGTTAGGTTTAGGTTAGGTTAGCCTTGTGTTAGGTTAGGTTTATGTTAGTCTAATCTTAGGTTTAGACGGTGAAACTAAGCAGTGGAGGCGAGTGTTGTGATCACTTAAAGGAATTCCTTAAGCCTACACCTTGGTCACAAGTCCAAGGCACTGCTTGGGTTCCTGTCTGAATAATACGAGATCGTAATGTTTAGTTATATCCTGACCGTGTTGCGTCCGTATAGCTTTTGAGATAGGCCATCCATCTATATCCTTTTTAATTAGTTTCCGACATATATATGTCGGAAACAAAAAAGAAAAACTAGTTGAATGGATGGCCTATCTCAAAAGCTATGCGGGCGCAACACGATCAGGATATAACTAAACATTACTATCACGTACTATTCTGACAAGAACTATTATGACAGGAACCCAAGCAGTGCCTTGGACTTGTGACCAAGGTGTAGGCTTAAGGACGTCCTTTAAGCGATCACAACACTCGCCTCCACTGCTTAGTTTCACCATCTAAACCTAAGATTAGACTAACATTAACCTAACCTAACATAAGGCTAATCTAACCTAAACCTAACCTATACCTAACTCACACCTCCGACATATATAATATGATTAGAGGACTCCATGAAACAAACATGTGCTAAGTATATGAGAGAGATATGATACCCATCACCGTACAGCAATACGTATACACATGCAATTTAGACTGAGGCGAGCGGTGCTTGGGGCTTGAGATCCAAGAGCAGGTTTAAAGAGCTCTTTCATAATATATTAACTCTCACCTCCACCACTCGACCTCGCCAACTACAATAGATAATAAAGTAAACTTACGTGGACCTCGAGAAGGGTGACCTTAATCACGACACTATAACACTGACTTCCATGTTCACTGCACGAAAACACCAGAGAGACTGAGACTAATCTATCGAACTAAAGGTTATATATTGTCTTCACGTCGGTATACTTGAAATCATATAAAATGATCTACCCGCTACTACTTTATAAACAGTGTTGCTAACACATGGTAGGTATACATGGGTCAACGACTCTACCTTGACCATTTTTGTACCTATGCATTTCTTTTAGACCAATTTTTTTACGTACCCTAAATTTTTTTTCTAAATTTTTTTGTAACATTAGCTAATTCACTGTTGCTTTTCTCGTAATCTAGAGGTACATTTATATTATGACTTGTACTCTCGATGCGATTTGAAGGTTATTTGAGAAATTCAGGACGACTATAAATAAACACTCTCGTATAGAAACTTTTTCTCTTTTGCAGCCAGAATCATGTGTAAGCTGCATTTTTCAATATTTACAGCAGATTTTATAATTTAAAAGAATTGGTGATAAGTATATATAATTATATTTATGTGTAATTGATGACCTCTCTGTTCTATTCTAATTTCTAGGTTTGTGTATGTGAGAAAGTACTGAGTATTTAAAAAAATATATGAATAACATAATTAAATTTTCTTTTTAGCTTGTACTTAAAGTGAGTTCACATCTCACTATAATGTGATCATAATCACTTTATAATAATATTGTCTGTAAAGATAACGATTGTGCCAATGGAAATGGCGATAATTATTTCAAAGTCGACTAATAAAAATAAACGCGCGAACACCTCATTATACTCTTCACAATAATGATCTAAGTGTGGATAAATTGTAAAATAATTATCATTATTTCCTTCACTCGAGTGGAATCAGTTACGTCATGTATTGCAGTATGTTAAATCACAAGAGCCTGTTTTGCTTTGTCGGTCGCTAATTCGCAATACACCTCAATTTTATAACAGCAGAACACGCGATACTGATAATAAAATGTTTCTCGTATACTGTTATTAGTAATCGGAATGTAATGTGTACGGTTTTGTGCAATTATTGATATTTAAAACGTAATCAGAAACATTAAGATAAAAATGAAGGAAATGCTGGCATTTATGCGAAGGATAGTGAACAGTCAACATTTTAAAAGCAAAGTTCTTGCCATTCTATGAGTATATAACATGTTTCCAATACGTTATCTTACTAAAGTTCTAAAAATGTATATCGTTATATTTTTTTTTTGTATTATTTATTTAGTTCTCCATTTTTTATCAATTAACTGTTCTTCTTCTTAAGTGTCTATATATATCAATATTCACTAGAATACTACTACTGCTGCGATTCCAATGAACATCGGTTTCTTGCCCCGGGGTCCATTGAAACCGCACCAGTCTTCTCTTCGCTCCTCCTCCTCACTCGTATCTTCGAGACGGCAACGCATCGACAAAACAAGAGATACCCTCTAGATTTGTCGATGTCTATGGGCGACGGTGGCCACTTTCCATCAGGTGGACCGTCTGCTCGTTTGTCCCTTATCTATCATAAAAATAATAACCATATCACGTCGATATATTTATCAGCCTACCACCAATTCTAATATATACCCTTTATTAGTAAGGTAACAAAATCTCAATTGGACATTTAGGAGTCAGACTCAAAAGCCTTGTTGACCAGTGTTATTATTAAAATTAACAAGGTGGTTACGTTCAGATAAGTCGGTTGTATAGTTTACTAATTTGTTCAATTTAATTTGTCCTCAGAGGGGCGGTGTGTGAGTGTCGCACCGCCATGTCGCACCACAGCGACGAGCAGGCGCTGCTCACGGTCACATCGGACTCGTTCTGGGAGCCCGGCAACTACAAGCGCACCACACGTCGCGTCGACGACGGCCACAGACTCTGCAGTGAACTGCAAGCACTAGTACAGGAAAGAGCAGACATTGAGAAGACTTATGCGAAGAGTTTACGAGGGTGGGCGAAGAAATGGAACGATCTTATTGAGAAAGGTAAGACTTTCATGAGACTAGGTGATCAGTAAGTCAGTGACAACTTATAATACCTTTGACAATATCTCGGGAATTTTAATGATGAGATGGAAGGGGTTGAGGGAAATATTGGAAATTAACTAATAAGTAATCAAATATGATCTCTAACAATTACGAGAGAAACCTCAGCAATGCCTTGGACTTGGGGCCAAGCTGTAGGCTTAAGGAATTCCTTTATTCGATCGAGACACTCTTAATTGTAGGGTACTCACGTGACCTTAATCGGACAGGACTTCCAGCGCTAACAGTGCACAACACTAACACTATCCAGGGACTACTTCAAGACTACAATCAGACTGTCAAAATGACGGAAGTGACTACTACCCTACTCCAGCGCCCATAGATATCGATAACGATTCGATTATTCGATATTGTATGTTGAAAAACACTTTCCTTTGTCAGATGCAAAATTACGGTATTTATTTGTATTAATTGTTAGGTGTCCATGAAAATAATATTTTCATGAATATCGTAGTCTATATTTATATTGTTTCTGATGTCTAAGATACAGTAGTTACATAGTAGCACAACCTTCACAACCGTTATTACTCACTGTCTAAATCACAATATGCATTGAGCAAGAATGGATTAGTGTAACGCTCATCTGACATGTATTAATAACTTGTCACACCCTCGCTTCTCTTCGGTACTAAATACTTGTACTACCAAATAACTCACTCCCCGCACTCATGATTATTTTATATAGAAATTTCCATGCTAAATACTTATAGATTTATTTGTTTATTCTTATATATACTATATACAAAATTGGTAGGTATGAAAACTAATGCACATAGGATTGCTTATCTCTTATAAGAGATCTCTTCCAGAAACCTCTGGATATAGGAGGGGATTATTAGATAAATAAGGTGCAGGTACAAAAGATAAATAATAATAACTTCTTTATAAGTAATAATTTATCTATTTAAGATCCAAAACAAATGGTTTTATGTTCGACTGTAAGTTTACTGATTCCTTTTAAATTGGATTACATTTGGGGAGTTGATAGGGGTTTGTAGAAAGTAAAATACTTTACTCCTATGTGTTCGGGGTCGTAGTCAGTATTAAATACATATGAGGTATAGAACATTAATGTTGATGTAATAGCAGACCTAGTGGTTAAAATTGAATGTCTTACTCGGGAGGTAAGAGTTTGGTTCTCGGAACACACCTCTGACTTTTGTAAGTTATGTGAGGAAAAAATCGTGAGGAAACCTGCACCCCGGAGAGTTCCCTAAAGTTCTTAAAGGTGTGTGAAGTCTTCTAACCCGCATTAAGTCAGCGTGGCGGAATATGGCCTAACCCCCTCCTCACTCTGAGTAGGAGACTTAGCTAAGCAGTGGGCCATTAAAGTGTTATGATGATAATACTGATACAACATACATTTCTAAAGTTTTGAGAGAGAATTGATTTAACTCTGAAAATATGTTGAACCTTTCGCAATTTTTGACTTTGTAATTGTGCAAGTAGTTACAAACTAATAGGAATAAATTGCATATTGGTAATGATGCGATTCCGATAGCCATCTTTATCTAGATTGGCATTTAAGTAACCGGTGATAGCTAAATTTGCTACCTGGTAAAGGTCAGGTCATTAGTGATGGACAAGCGTTGCGAATCTTCAAATATTTATATGTTTTGAATTGGCTATATATTTTACATTCTATGTGAAATGACTTTAATAACCATTATCACTCATTTTTATGACTAATTGTGATGTGAATAGCAATTTCTTTGTATTCTAAAAAACAAGATATTATTTAAAGTTCAACTATTTGGTTAGTAATATTATAATTCACCCTTGGAATTAAATTGGTTAACACAAAATTAATTTGTGAGAAAATAAAAAGAAATATGTTTCATTTTTAAGGTAATCTTATAGCTAAAAAGTTACGATAACTTTGAGTTAGGTCACTTTCATTTTAAAGATACGATAAATCCAAAAATGGTACGTTTTCCATCCTAAACAAACCATTAAATCAATTTTGATAATTTTTGTATGTATATAGAAATAGATTGAGATGTCGTAGAAAGATACCGTAGCTTAATGGAAGTAAAATTGCGGATGAAAGTTGATTTAGAAATCAATAATTTCATAAGATATAGATATAAGAATTAATCTAACACAATCGATTTATTGTACATGTAAAGGGTCAAAGATCAACATAGATGCAGATGACCCTTAATTACGTGGTGTATAGAAAAATGTTGGGCAACTCAATGAAATTAACAAAACGTAAAAACGTCGGTAATTCTATAGCTGGATGTCTCTTTTAATGTCGGAAATCCATTCATAATCATGTTTATAGATGGACAGCCCCTTTCAGCTGTCAACGTTGATTACTAAAGAATCGAGGACTTGCCTGGATTTAGGGTTGCCAGATAGGTATACGACTGAATCGTTTAAATCAGTGTAAATACTCATACATGATTTATTCCAATATATTTACTATTTAGATAAATTGATAAAAATTTTATTACAGAAGAGCGGCCTGCCCTCGCTTGGCTCCGTGAATTTAAAGCAATATTATAATTGATGTCCTTAAATTGTCACTTTGTAATTGTGTAGTTTTTCATTATTTGAAAAAAGACAGAAAAAAAGATATAAAAATAAAAATAATAAAAAGAAAAAAGGGAGGACAGAGCAAAAATAAAATTGAATAGGTAAAAGAAAGTGAGATAATTGAAAGAAAGAAATTGAAAGGAGTGATCATTCTGAACAGATAAAGATAAAAATTAAAGAGAGAAAAAACAGAGAGGATGAGAGAGAATGACAGTATATAAGAGAAAGAGAGACGGAAATACTATCGTAACAAAAAAATGCTAAATTCAATTGATTAAAAAATGTATATGGCAACACTAAATCTCCTTGGTCACTCACGAGTAGTGTAGTTTTATATCAAGGATAATTTTTTTAAAATCGGATTAGTAGTTCCTGAGAAACTCTTCAATTTACAAAATGACCAGGTTATGGCGGTTAAATGGCCATATCTTTTTAATTAGGATATTTATGGCAACACCACATAGCCTATGTTACCCGGAAAGGATGTAGCTTCCTATCGGTGAAAGAATTTTCAAAATCGGTTCAGTACTTTTGGAGCCTATTCGCAACAACCAAACAAACATACAAACAAATCTTTCCCCTTTATATAATAGTGTAGATAATAATACTACTTATGTTAGCAACACTGTGGTGAAATTATTTGACAAATGTCAAAGACGATTCTAGTTGCAACGTTAGATGTTAGTTGCTATGTGTATGATAAGCATATATGCAATCAAATAGATGTACGTCAATTTTTGAAAATTCAGAAACTAGTGCTTTTAAATATGTTAATTATTACAAATTAAAGTTAAATCTGGCAACCCTACGTCACACAGTGTACCCGCATCGAGTGTCATGTTGGTACCGGTCCAATGCGTTTTAAGACTTTATTTCTTTTATAGCGGACTGAAGAATAACCACATTTTCTACCGTTGCGACTTGTGTGTATTTTATTTTCTTGGTATTTTGCAAAAATGTTACAGTCTGAATTTCTTTGACATTTTTAAGAACTGCTACATTACATCCGCTTGCTACAAAATATCTGCTTTTTTCTCGTAAGTGTACGGTAAAATTATGTATTTCTGAACTACATAATAATTATAGTATAATGGTTTCAGATCAAATATCAGACCTGAATAATATGGACATGAAAATTTACATGACTTACACACGTTTAACTCGGAGAAATAAGAGAGAGAAACACTAAGAGGGGGGAGATATTAAATGAGCTATTTGGGTAAACGCAACATAGATACTGCTACTGAACCGATAAATAACTAAACATTATGATCTCTTACAATTACGACAGGAACCTAAGTAGTGTCTTGGACTTATGATCAAGGTGTAGATATAAGGAATCCCTTCAAGCACTTGCAACACTGCTCTGGTTTTCTGTTTGAACCTGAGGTTGGGTTAGGTCAGCACGCAACAAATACTCACCAGTGTATTTTTTTTCAAATTGTTACTAATTGAAATACTAAAATCTATCAGTTTGTTTTTTTTGTGCTATTTATCTAAATTATGAATAATATGTAATGTTGTTGTTGTTGAAGAGAATATGTATTGTAAATATGTGCTTTTGTGTATTGAAACTCTTTTGGATCGCACACTTTTTGTGTAAGTCCATATAATATTGTTATATAAAATTCTCGTGTCACAATGTTAGTTACCATACTCTTCCGAAACGGCTCGACCGATTTTTATGAAATTTTATATGCATATTCAGTAGGTCTGAGAATCGGCTACTATCTATTTTTCATCCTCCAAAGTGATAAGGGTGGCCCTCCCCAAATTTATATTGCAAAACAACGTTTGCTGGGTCAGCAAGTTGTTATATAAAAATATGTTTAAATCGGCTTTATTTGACTGTATGTAATTTTATCATCACAGTACGCTATCAACGTTGCTTATCAAGATTGCTACAGTTATTCATGTTGACGGTTTTATCTTAACCGCTGTACTTCGCCTCACATTTTGTACGTAATTGAATTGTTTTGCTGGATTTATTTTTCATCAGCCTGTGTTTTATCTTCATAGTGATTTAGAGTCTATATCTAAACCTGGTAGAAAGAAAATAATTGCTCCTTTCAAAATAACTATTATTTGTATGATATGGTTTATAAATCTAACAGTTTTTTTTTCAAGTAACCTTCTCATATGATATTCCGAATTTTTAATTTGTGGTTTTTGTTGTGTTCTCTGTCTTGTATGTGTTAGGTTTCATTAAAAGATGAATTCTATAAAATATCGATATTAATAAAATTAGAATAATTTATCAATGTCTCGATTATCGAATATTAAATTGGCAACACAGGCCTACGACCTGTCATTATAGTGGGAATAGATGAGGGGTATTTTGTATTATAATAATGATGACTTTTACTTAAAAAAGTTCAGTTGCTCTCAGAACCCGTGTGACTTCGCTGTTGCTGATTATTTAAATAATTAGTGTATTTGCTATATGCTTTGTAGCTTTCACATGTTTCAAAGAATTTAAGTTTCATCCGAGTTACTAAAGCAATACTATTATTGGATAGCTCGGAGTCTGATGATGGAATCAGGAGAGAGAGAGAAAGAGAGGATTGTGAGACCCCTCAGTGGTTACTAGTAAGCCCCTCGAATTTTAGTTTTGATTTATTTTTGGTGAATCCAATATATGGCATAATAATATTGTAAAGTTTTATCATCATAAATCATATTTGCTAGTAACACTGTTGATAGCATTTTATTGGCAAGTACAGTTTCTTTTTACAGGCTCAACCATTTATAAGTTTTGTTATGATAGATCAGCAGCAGTTTGACGGGGAACTACTTGGAGTAAATATTGACTTCTCATATTTAAGTATATAAGTGTTTTAGTGACACTTTTTAGTGATCATGTAAGTTTTTGATATACTAATAATCTAGATCAGATGTATAGGGTAGTTTCCTGTTCCTAGACATAAAGTATATCTGGGATATTGCTCGGATTCTTACTATTGAGTTTTATTTCGTTATAGTTAATATTTTGATTAATACAATTAAAAGAATTCACTAATTGTTCTTGGCATACGTAGGAAATGGTTATTAAACCCAGCACTGGATTCAGGCGGGCGTTATTGCGTTCCAGGAGCGCGGCGCATTGTTCATTCCATAAATAGAATTGTTGGTGTGTTGGACCTTTTAATAAACAATACCGTGTACATTGCAAGTATCTGGATAATTTTAAATTATCTCTGAGTGATCAAAAACAAATGACTCATTAAATTAAAACGGGTTAGATAGTTTCAAAAAGGTATAAAATTAAACCAGTTCAAAAATGAGCTCACAATTTGAAAAAGCTAAGATTGACTAAGAATGGGTATATGATGCCTAAGTTGAATTCGAACCTACGAGCTAATATATTCCCTTACGGTCATAAATTGTCGAGAGGTCAAACATTATTTCCATTTTTGGCACGAGGGGCCTGAAGGTTACTGAAGCATTGAAGAAGAGCGGAGGGGTACTTGCTTGGCTTATTTTTGATGACATGGGGAGTTTGCATGGTGAAACGTGAATATCCCTGCTCATAATGAGGAAGGAGAAAAATGCATGCATCAATGTTTACGTAAGCAAGGGGGGGAGGGGTTAGGGCTTTGCTGTACTCTTGTTGACATGAGGGACGGGGTTTGATAATTATCGAATATTAAATTGGCAACACAGGCCTACGACCTGTCATTAAAGTGGGAATAGATGAGGGGGTATTTTGTATTATAAAAATGATGACTTTTACGCAAAAAAGTTCAGTTGCTCTCGGAACCCGTGTTACTTCGCTAACAACTCGATGTAAAGATTATGTTATGTTTGTGAAAGAAAGTAATGAAATTGGAATTTAAATATAATATTAGACCTTACAGAAGATCACAGCTAAATAACACTACTCTAAAGCAGTGTTGTGTTCCTGTTGGTGAGTAAGGTGACCAGAGCTCCTGGGGGGAATTGGGGATAGGGTCGGCGACGCGCTTGCGATGCTTCTGATGTTGCAGACGTCTATAAGCTACGGTAATCGCTTACCATCAGGTGAGCCGTACGCTTGTTTGCCGACCTAGTTACATAAAAAAAAAATATTATTCTAAAGTTACTGTTAAGGTACAAGTTTTCTCATCAGGGCTATTTGGTGAAATTGCGCTTATTATAATAATTGAAACGGCGGTAGAGTTAGGCGATAACGCAATTATATGCAGCGGCTCTAACAATGATTAGCGAGTCGCGAGCACACGCGAATGTGTTGTGCTAATCTTAGTTTATAGGTTGGTAATGCTGAATTTATGGAAATTTGGATTCATTAATATTCATTATTGTTTTCACTGTATACGGTTCGCAGGAGACAGTAAAAATTTGCTAAAAGAGTAAAGTTATAAGTCTTTGTCATCAGAGAAACTAAGATTCCTTATACAATAGATAAAGGTTAAAAGAAAATTATTCAGATAATCTAGATTAGATTTACTTTGTTTTCATCGTTAAGTGTTTTACTAATTAAGGACCACTACCCCAGATTGGTCGTCAAATTGTATCCAAAATCAATCATATCGATATTTTATCATTTGTAATAAATTTTTGTTATGAAGTTTGATAACTCTTGAGCTATAGATATGAGAGCAGCAAAACGTATACACATGCAATTTAGACTGAGGCGAGCGGTGCCTGGGGCTTGAGACCCAGGAGCAGGCTTAAAGAGCTCTTTCATAATATATTAACTGTCACCTCCACCACTCTACCTCGATAACGACAACAGATAATAAAGTAAACTTACGTGGACCTCGAGAAGGGTAACCTTAATCACGACACTATAACACTAACTTCCATGTTCACTGCACGAAAATACCAGAGAGACTGAGACTAATCTATCGCACTAAAGGTTATATAATGTCTCCACGTTGGTATACTTGAAATACTATAAAATGATCTACCCGCTACTACTACTTTATAAACAGTGTTGCTAACACTAGTAACAAAATTGAATATTTTCAGGACTTTTGACCGAAACAGCATAAAATTTGTTAGTGTCATGTATTTTTTAATTTTCAATCTAAGTGTCAGTAGGTCAGTGGTTTAGGCGTTGAATTCACGATCGATAAGTCGTGGGTTTAAATCTCAGTCATTGGACTACTGAAGTTGCCAGTAAGACTAGTTATCTTTTAAAAAATGATTGCTTATTCCGCGGTAATATTTGAAGGATAAAGAATTAACATATTATTATATTATATACAGTTATTGCAAGGATCAACGTAATATTAACGTCCTCCGACACATTTCTAACAAGTTGTTGCTATACGGATATTACATAAGATCTGATGTGATTGCAGTCTGTACTCACTCCATCAACGATTAGCGAGCGCACGTTAACATTTGCCGGTTTACCCATTATATGTACTGGGAAGTCGTAAATATTACACACAGACGCACACTAGTTATTTGTAGTACTATCAAATACAGAATCGAAATAAATTTTCAGTGTTTTTTTTTAATCCTTTAGGTGATTTATACTTACTTCTCTTTTACTTTCTATAATCTTCAATCTTGGGTTTAGGCAAAAATCTTAGCATTCCATGGATTCATCATGCGGGTGATGGGTCCATCATGTGTAAGATAGAGGAATTCCGAGTAGAGCCCGAACCCAAGGGGCCTTCTCAACTCGTGTTACTCTCCCTTCCCAGCCAAATTAGGTACGATCCTGTTAACGCAACTTTGGATACTCGCTCCAGTAAAGAATTAATGCTGTTCTGGACAGGCCTAGGTCATTCAGCAAGTTATAGAGAGATTTTGCTGGTATACCTCTCACTTCTACTTTTACAGTGTATAGATTTAGTATATAACCATTTTTCACCAATTCATCCAGCTCTCTATACCACTATCGTAATCACTAATATTTTTGGCTGCGGCAAATGCCATAGATAATGAAAAGGAATCAAGTCACTTGTCGATGACTAATGTCACGCTTCTAGTTTATTTACGTTACATATACTACATCCCCCACATAAAACAATTTAATAAAAAATATTTTTTGTCAGTTTCTAATGAATAAATTAATCTTAATATCACAACTAAAAATTTTAACATAAGGTGTCTTTATTATATTGATCCAATTAAGCAATTGTTTGCATTTTTTTATTTCTTCCTACCCATTCTAAATGACCATTAGATTATCAATAATTTTCTGTCTAATACGTATATACTAGATATCCAAAAGTAATTAAAACTAGAATCATATAAATTGGCATTGAATCAATATAATGGAATGTTTACAAAATTCTCTATTTACACTCCAGTTTTTTTCCTACTTTATTTATATATATGTCGGAGAATAAGTAAAAGATTATCGATTAATCGAATCGTTATCGCTATCTGTGGCGTTGGAGTAGGGTAGTGTTCAGTTTACTTCAGTTGTTTTGACAGTCTCGACCCTCGACCCTTTATATGCCATCGACAGTCTGACTGAAGTCTTAGTCGTGCGCGGTCTCTCAAGAAGTGAAGCAGTGTCTAAATAGTGATAGTGTTGTGCAGTGCAGTGTTGTTAGTGCTAGGAGTGCTGTCCGATCAAGGTCACGTGAGTACCTTACAATGTAATTACCTCGTCTTGTGTTAGGTTAGGTTTATGTGCGTTTAACCTTGGGTTTAAACAGAGAGCCTAGCAGTGGAGGTGAGTGTTATGATCATTTAAAGGATATCCTTAAGCCTACACCTTGGTCACAAGTCCAAGGCACTGCTTAGGTTTCTCTCGTAATTGTTAGAGATCATATTTGATAATTTATCCGTTCAGTAGAAGTATCTGCGTCGCGTTTAACCAATATTCCATTCAATACCATCCACCCTGTTAGTGTTCCTCAAATATTCCCCATCTTCCTCCTGCCATTTCCTTTCAGATCATCATTTAAAATCCCCGACATATATTATAGTTTTTTCCTAGTTTTAAAGCAATTGTAGATGTACTAGATAATAATGTTATAGTTATAAAACAATACATGTTCTGATACAATTGTGATAAGCGTAAGTGTATAACGCCTACTCTACATTTACAGCTGTTAGAATATTATCTATGTTTATCTGTTCCGTATAACCTATTAAATATTTAATCGGTTGTCAAATTTAATTTGAAATATAATTCGGGTGTATTATGTAATATTTTAATTTACCACATTAAAATTCTTCAACGATACACATTTTCACTGCATTTTTTCACAACAGCTTGCATAAACAGTTGTGGCGCGAATAAAACATTAAAACCGAAATGGAAAGTCATTTGGTGAATAGGGTGACCATACACTTGATTTTTATTAAATTAATAGCATTTTAACTCAAAGATATTTTAATCATTTAGATTTTTTTACAAAAGAACTTTGCACACTACAAGAAGTTGTGTAATTAACGTCACATGCATTTTATTATTGTACTTTATAGTAAGATTATTATTAATGATAACAACACTATTAATAGGATTTTTTGGCTAGAAGTTTCTATTGGTTATTTAAAAAAAAAAACATTTACTTCGACTTTTTGTAAGCATTGTCTCGATAGACGACAACTTGACTATTACAGTGAAGTGATTGCAGAGAGGTTGCTTGTTAGATAAACGTGTCTAGCAGTAGTAGCGAGAATTTAAATTATAATTTAAGAGGTTTTAAACCTACTCCTGGTTCTCAAGCCCTAAGCACTTCTAGGTTTCTATCTAAAGAGTATGTTTTTAAAAAAATAATAAAGCATTATCGAATAATTGATTCGACTTCCGTCGTTTTAACAGTCTCGACAGTCTTCGACAGTCTGACTGTAGTCTTAGTCGTGTGCGGTCTCTCAAGGAGTGAAGTAGTCTCTGGATATAGTCTAGATATAGTGGTAGGAGTGCTGTCCGATTAAGGTCACGTGAGTACCTTACAATTTAGTTTCCACGTCTTGTGTTGGGTTAGGTTTATGTGAGTTGAACCTTAAGTTTAAACAGAGAGCCTGAGCAGTGGAGGCGAGTGTTGGAATTCTGTTAAAAGAGCTCTTAAGCCTACACTGCTTAGGTTTCTCTCATGAATGTAAGAGATCATAATGTTTAGTTATTTGTCGGTTCAGTAGCAATATCTACGTTGCATATACACAATACTCCATTAAATATCATCTCCCCTTTTAGTGTACTCCAATATTCCCGTCTCCTCCTTCCTTCTCATCATTAAAATCACTGAGTTATTTATATTATGTAGAAGTATTATTATAGCAATATGTCCGCCTTTGAATGCTTCCTGTAGTATATATTTTTTGTTATTACTTTTCCGTGTAACCTGTGTGCAATAAAGATTACATATATATAATACTTAGAGGATCAAAAAAATCTATGTGATCAGCCTTATCTTATTATTCTGCACACGCGCCGAAATCAATGCGATTCAAATCAAGTCGTCGCCGTATGAGACGTGCCGAAAAACATCATTGTGTCACATACAGTATTGAAAAAAAAACGAAAGTGATATATATATAACGTAATACGTTCAAGAAGAAAATGTCTGTAACAGCTATAATAGATTTTTCTTTATTCTAGTTTCGTTGTTTGTCTGTACATAATGCAAGCTGTTTTCTGGCATCCAATTAAACTAAAAGAACAATATTCAAATTAGCGCAAAACACACAGTGCGATTTTCCGGTGCATAACATGAATAGGATGGCGGCCTTATTACAGCCTTGGCAACATTGATGATACTTTTGAAAATTAGTCCGCAATCTTAGAGTGTCCGTCTGTTACTGTTAATTGATTCCTAAGTTTAAAAATTTAATTATCATCATCACGACCCGTCAATGGCCCACTGTTGAGTCTCCTCCTCAGAATAAGGAGGGTATTAGGTCCACCATTCTGGCCCAGTGCGGGTTGGCAGACTTCACACACCTTTGAGAACTTTCAGGAAACTCTCAGGAGTGCAGGTTTCCTCACGATGTTTTGTGAGAACTAATACTGCACTAGTACTTAAAGCCCGTTTTTGATTAAAAAAATTATAAACCTTGAATTATATTTTTTGGTTTTGGTAGATATTTTCAATTATACTATGTTTTTTTTTTGGAAAGGGGATCAAGAGTGGTCCCACATTAACTTCATAGGTATTGTCATGAAATTGGAAGATACGTGACGAAACTCTTCTAAACCAAAAATGCAACTGAATATATTAACAGAGTACTTTTGATACGTCAAACTAGATTAGTTAGTCAGTCTGGACCTACTACTAGCTCGGAATGCAGTCAATGTTGGCATGACATAATTATATATTACTTAAGGTAGCACAAAACCATATTACACAATTATTATGTAACTTAAATACAAAAGAAAGCGATTAAATACTCAGAATTGACATAAATCAATACAGCACCTTGCATCAGTGGTTATGAAGGGAAAGTTATGGAACCTGCAGTAACTAGTCGGAGACCAGTTTTTACGGACGAGAATCGAGATGAATAATTGTTATGTAACCGGGAAACGAACTACTGGGTCATTGGAACAAGTTTCTGATTTTCATTTAAGCATTCTATCTACACGTCATTTTGATTATTTGGGACATGATTATTCATTATTCATGTTTATACTTAACTAGTCGATCCGTCCCGGCTTCGCCTAAATCTGTAATATCATATTGATCTATATTAAATGCACAATGTATTTAAGGTACTTAATTGGATAAGGATTAATGCTGTATTGTTTAAAATCGCTTCGTAAGTAAGCCATTATTTATCGTAAAAAGTAAAGGATATAAAATGGTTATTGTGGGTTATCGCTAGGAGATAGACATATACCATCGCGGACTTTTTTGTAGACCTTTTTAAGGTGTGGTTCAGTCAGCGTCAGCAATGTAAGCGCAAAAAAAATATTATTTACGACATCATATTAGAAACCTCTAAAATTATCAGTGTTTCTTTATTATATTATGTATGTATATACATATAAACCTTTCTCTTGAATCACTATCTATTAAAAAAAAACCGCATCAAAATCCGTTGCTTAGTTTTCTAAGATCTAAGCATACATAGGGACAGACAGACGGCGGGAAGCGACTTTGTTTTATACTAGTCAGTGATAATATTACGATAAAATTATTTAATATTTTGAGAAGCCAGTGAAAATATTATTAAAATAAACTAATAGACAGTTTAGTCAATGAAAGCTATCAAAAGTTGCTAAACTAAAAATAATATTCAGGTTAAATTTAGTTTTTTAAACTTATAGGAGTTAAATTAAAAAATTGTTTTAGTTACCTTATTTTTATTTGAGTATAATCAACGCATTGAACTATCAGCTACGAGTATACTAACGTCCAATAGAAGTAATGTTCTACTTCATATTTTTTTTAAATAACAAAATAATGTTATGCAAGCTACAAACAAAACCTTATCAGAATAGAAAATTTGCTCCGTCGATAGTTATCTATATTCGTAAGTAAATAAACAAAACGATGTTATCTCAGTTACAGAGGTTTATGTATATAAAATTCTCTCGCTGTCTCAGTTATATAGGTAACTGTTATGATAAATCGAAAGAACGAATTCCAGATTGTGTGCCAAAGTGTTGGGATCTCAGCATGAGTTCCAGTTTTGGAGGTTTCTCACTTATCCAGGTCCCACTTAACCAAGTTTCACTGTATATAAAGCTAAAGAGTTTTTTTGTTTGCTTGAACAAGCTAATCTCAGGTACTACTGGTCCGATATGAAAAATTCTTTCGGTGTTAGATAGCCCATTTATCGAGGAAGGTCATAAGCTATTTATCATAACGCTAAGACCAATAGGAGCGGAGGACGCGGACGAAGTCGTGCGCATCGACTAGTATAAGATATGGGAAGTACTCACTAGGATTTATGAGATAGATCAAATTGACATTGTCAGTTATATTCTACAGTCACAAATACAATGAAACCATCAAATGTGACTAATGATAATAAAATACCAATTTCTAACTAGAAAGCGTGACGTTCATCTTATTTCGAATTGGTAAACAAACTTGAAGAAAAAAATAATAATATAGAAGAAAGAAAGTTCAACTGTTAAACATACCATCAATTAAGCAAATTTGCAACCTGGGGGCAGCGGCTCACGCTACATCGCAATTATCATAGAACTTTACTGTGATGGACTTTAAACCTTAATTCAGTAGATTTAAAGTTCAAAATAATTTATACAATATTTTCATTGGCCTACAATGATATGGACGTCGGATTTTCATACAAATATGAAGAAAGTGTCCCCAACCCGCTCACAAAAAATATTTTTAATCTGTTAGCCGATCTTTCGTAATGTTCGTAATAATCAGAAATAATGTAACTCATATATTTATTTATTTTTAACAATTGCACTATTAGATTTAATGACAAGGACAAATATAAAGTTTCGTTTAATTTTTTACAAGTTACTCGAGAAGTATATGTAATTTAGTTTCTTGGCCGCTCTTCTCAAAAGATAACTGCATTTCGAGCTAGCTCTAGATGGGTAGTTACAGACAAACATAGTGACCTATTTTAACGTGTCAAAAGTATTTGTAATAAAATGTCAAATTGAAATAACCAATTGTGAGTCCACAATATTATGATCAATGAGTATTTCGTAAATTGTTGGGGTAATTAAGTTAAAGCTGTTAACTTTGGATCGTTGGATCTTAGAGCGGAGAGATTTAGCAGCCACGCCTATGAAATTTGTATAATATTTGTAGTTTACCTGCTATTTTATGAGTTATAGCTATATACGTAATGACCATTAATAACAGATTGCTAACAAACTTAGAGAAAGGTGGAATGATAAATATTGTTTATTGGTAATCAGCGTTTCTGGATAATAGTTCTGACAATCACTGGTTAGCTAAAATTTGATTATTGTATTGTTTCTTTTTTTTCTATCTTCGCTTTCGTTATAAAATCCTCTTTTCGAACTCTTGCGTAGGATTTTTCTACTGCTTTGCTATGATATGATGATGATAATAAACTAACGATGTTGATGACTTTATATTAAATTAATAGTCAATGACACCAACATTCTGTTCCGCGTCCAAGTTTGGCAATAGCCTCTTCCATTTACTTTCACTAAAAAAAAAAACACTATCTTTCCCTATTTTTTGGGTATTTTGTCCATCTCTTCTCAAGTTCTCTTATTCCCCTTATTACGTCTTATATTCTCATTTGTTTAACTTTGTTCTAAATTGTATATTAACTTCTATAGTTTCGGCTACGATTTAATGAGATAGTTAACCCCCTTCCTAACCTGCGTATTTATTAATCAGTAGTAGTGCAGCAAATTCCTAACAAGGTCCAGAGAGAAAGGTGAAGTACTAAAACATAACTTCCAGTAGTCACTACTAATGACAATATTTAATCCATTTAGGTTAGTAGGACACAAGTAGGCTTGTGTAGCTGTAAAAGTATTATTGGTTTATCTATTCGAGGGTTGGTGGGAGAGGTCAGGTAGGCAATGTCATTCTCTGGCCTTGGTGTTAGGGCTATTAGATTATTGTAGCTGGAAAGCAACCATATTGTTTATAAGTTGTTATTTCATTTGCAGTTAGTCGTATATATGTTGTCCAAAATTTAAAAGCTTTTCTATGAATTTATATTAGATTTTGGTAGGACAGGCAAATTACAAAAAAGTGTATTATTTTTTTCTTACTTATTTCATTGTCCATTTTTGGGAAACAAGAAATGATGAACATGGATAATTTATATATTAATATTTGTGGAAGGAAGGATTCTTGTGTATCCTTTCTTAACCACTACGCTCTCTTTTTACAACAGAATTTTAGGGGTACGATTTTTTGGTAAAATGACAAGATATGGTCAGCGTAAGTCTTAGACCTATTATTACATTGGAACAATTTATAATGCAAAACTTAGTCCGTAATTTTCTTTTCATTCGCTTTGACACACTAAATAATGCATTAGAAATGCTGTATGGTACTTAACGTATTTATATTCAAAGGCAATCTTATAACATTTTAGAAAGCTTTATTAATGTTATAACTTTGTTCCAGGTCCCGAATATGGCACAATGGAAGCGGCGTGGAAAGGTGGTATGGTGGAAGCTGAAAGGCTCTCCGACTTGCACCTCAGTGTACGCGACCGACTCGTCAATGACGTTATAGCTCAGATCAAAAATTGGCAAAAGGACACTTATCATAAGGTTAGTGATAGTAAGGACTGTCTTTTAGTTGAAAATATACAATTCGTGACCCTAAATGTTTAACTTGAAATATAAGTGCGAATAGCTTGAGCTAATCTTTATCAGCCCTAAAATAAGGAGGATTCAGTGCTAAAACTTTTATAATGACATCAAAGAGACAAAGTTACAATATTTTAAAGCAGTCATAGGTTAGTTAAGGCTTATGGGTATTGAGAATAGTGAATATTCAACTCGTTAACACCTCTCAATAGCAGATAAGTTTCGCTTAAAATCAAGATATCCCAATATGGCGCGAGCGGCGTAGATAGAAGGTGGCAAAGTTGGAATTCCTAAGTAGTACAGCCATAATCTATGAAATTACCAATTTTCTAAACTTAGACTAGACTAGATGGTGAAAATATCGGACACCGTTGTCAATTGGGTAAAATAGGCAAGGTGTGTAGCTGATCTTATGAAAGCTCTAGTTTTATCAAAAAATCTATTATTCAAAATTAATTTGAACTACAAAGTTTTATAATCAATAAAGAAGCTTGAACTCCGTCCATTGCTTATGCAAACATCTCTTTGTGGAGTTAATTCAGCGTAGCCGTACTAGCCGTATACACAGTAGTGACAAGCGTAGCAAAAATGTGTTGATGAAATTTAAGTATTAATTTTACAATGTTCCTAGTCTTCTTTTTGAATGAAATGCTTTATTGATTCGACCTGCCTATAAAGTACTATTACTACCTGTAAACTTCTCTTTGATCGATTAATTGTGACTAGAGATTTTATAGTGTTATATAATGAAAGAGGAATGATACAGAGTTATAGCAGCGGAGGAATGTACTTGCTTCTCGAACAAGGTGTGAATTTGTGTGTGTAGCAGTAGATATCCGGTGTGAACACTACTGTCTACTGTACTGGTAACATGACGATGTACGTTAAGAGTTGGCCTCAGGCATCTCTTTTCAAAACCATTATATAAACTTACCGTACACGTATACTATCACATCTTGAGCAGTAAGCGCATTAGTGATCGGTAAATGTAAATTACAATGGAGTGGTCATAATTACGCCATTCGGGACGAATGGCTCCGCAGGATGGCCGAGTTAGCAACACCTTTGATAAATCTATATTCGTGAGTAGTTAGTTTAATTATGTTATTCTAAGACTGTATATAACCACTGTTCCGATAGACTTGAGTCACTTGTCAAGTTGTCGCCTGCTGAAGATTATGGGTGTTACTGTGCGATATCGGTCCCATGTAGACGACAAACAATAGAGCGAATATTATCTATTTTTGTGAAATTTATCAAAATGTAGGGTAGTGTAGCTTTTATTGAGCATCACTAAAATCTTACTACAATTGCCAAATATTAAAGGGTAGATCAGTGAATTTGCCTCCGAGTAATAACACTCAGACACTGCTTGGCATCTTGTCTAAAACCAATATTTTTCGTGTTACTCTGTGGTTTTACTTATATACTTATTTTATTTTCAACCGACTTGACTTGGCTATTATTGGCGGTAGTGTATTTATGAATTAAATATAATAAAATGTTTTATAATAGAAGTCTACGTACCTTATTATATTTTTCAATATAGTATGCTAATAACCGTTTAATGTTATTTGTTATTATCGGCACAATAGAGGTAAACATCGCTTTGTACAGTTAATTCGGCGTGTGCCTTCAAATTTGACGTTTCACAAAGAGCTATTAGCATAAACGCTATTATGTTCGCTTTTCCAACTGGCTTACTATAGAAACTGTTTACTGAGAGATTAAGACAAGTCACAGTTTTGTGTATATTCGGCAGGTCTGAGAATAGGTCCCTATTTACACCAAATTCACTCCTAATGACCCTAGATATAAACGGCGCTCTAAATTTATAAATTAAAAACATCTTTCATAATATGTTGTTTTGGATACAAGTAATGGGACCTAACTTTTGAGAATTTTGTTACGTTATTTAAATTTATTTCATATTTTCAAAAATATTCCTAACAAAGGAAATAATAAATTAGATATTTATATAAGAAACACGTTTGTTTTTTTAGTCTGCTGTTCTTGACATCTGAACCTTTGCTATTACAATAGAAGAACGAAAATTGCAATAATGACTTGCATGGTCATAAAATATGATATTACGGAACTAATACACGAGTTTATGTTGTGTAACCATTAACAATTATGTGTTACAATGTAAATAAATTAAATTTTGCTTTAACGGCTTTCAGGAAAATGATCTAAGTGTGACCTTCAGTATTGTTTTCATGGGACCACGCTATAAAGAGAGCCTTTTTTTATTTAAAAATTTTGCATTATCACAGAATTTTGCTCTATTTAATAACCTTTGTTGTAAATGATTTGAGACAGTCCGTTAAGTGATTTCACACAGTAAATGTGATATAATACCTCAATTAATGCAAGTAGTATTATAGAGGATTATGCGAGTCTGATATATATATATTTGTTGTCTTAGTTAGAGGTCAGTTTAAATTAGTTAAATGTTGGATAACCAAGTCGAGTGAGTTGAGTATAAAGATGCCGGGTCTCAAGGCCCAGGGTACTGTCCTGTTTATGTCTAAAGTTCATGTTGCAGTATCGTATAATGCATTTCATCTGTAGTCCCCCATAGGAGGTCTAAGAGTTAAGCAATATCCGTTATATCCAACTACGCTAATTTAGATTATCCTGCCAGATAGTAATTTACGTTTGCTATATGATTTCGTAGAATACTTTCGTAATCGTTAATCGATTAAGAGTCATAATCGGTATCATTGATTATGACAACTCTAATAGATATTACTGTTACTTTCCATTCCTTGTTGGATGCTATTAGTCCAAGGTTTGATTGGTGGCGCCGTTCAAGTAGAACGTAAGCAGAATTTTTACAATCATCAAAAAGAATTTTTACAATCACCTAACCCCCCGTCTCATGCTGACGTAAACATTGGTCATGTATTTTTGAATCTGTTATTAAGATACTCTCAAAGGCCTTACTTTTGTTTCCATGTATGTGTTTACTTTTTATTGGTGACGTAAACACCATGCAGATCCCTCCATCCCCCGTTAGTGCTTACGTAATCCTTGAATAGCCCCTTGTAGTTATTTATCACAATATCTTTTTATACATTAAAGCCACATAAGTCTCTAACTTATTAATTTATTGCGGACTACTATCAATGATTGTTGACATTTAAAATTTTCTAATACATTGTTTGAATGAGTCTTTACATTAGCGTCAGCAACTTAACTTAAAAATTATACATACACCATTACTGACGAGTTTATTAAAATGTTTCGTATGGTTAAAAGGAAGTAGAAAAGCAGATAGATATAGGAGTAACATTAGCTTGAACTGCCTGAACATGTTCAGGGAAATAAAACAAACGTTTCCTCTTAAAATATATTTAAATTAATAATATTCGGCAAGAGACGATTCCAGTAGCAATTAATAACATACATCAGGTCGATCTCTCTTCAATTACATAACTCGTCTCGGCCCATACATAACGACAGAAAGTAAAAGCAAACAGAAAAGTGCACAACTCAACAATTAAAGTGCACAGAATATGAAATGAGATAGAAAACCACTTTCCGACGCGGTTTTAAATTGATAATATATTGTAATGAAGTTTATCCATAGTGCGTGTGATTACTACTCTAATAGCTGTTTATTTTCAAAATCCCATTATTACTGTTGCTTAAAATGCAGTAACAAGAAAGTGTTCGCACTTGGAATACTGAGTTTTAAATAAAATATATTACTAGTCTATTTACTATTAAATTTAGGTTTAATTTTATATGTCAATTTCCAACATACAAAACTAGTCGACCCGCACGACTTCGTCCGCGTGTAACTCCGCTCCTATTGGCCTTAGCGTGATGATATATAGCCTCCTTCCTCGATAAATGGGCTATCTAACACTGAAAGAATTTTACAAATCGGACCAGTAGTTCCTGAGATTAGCGCGTTCATACAAACAAACAAACTCTTCAGCTTTATATTATATTACTATAAGATAAGATATGAAATGACGAATTGTCGAAACATTGAAATGTCGTTAGATCGCTACGTCGATTAGACATACCTATATAAACTTTAATTTTTGTTTTAAATATTTTTTTGTCCTTTTTTTTAAACTATACTTCCTACATAACTTTTGATACAATAACCGATATTAATAAATATGAAAATGAATCCCTATTTCCCTTGGTCACGACATCACGTGTGAAAGACTGGACCGATTTCGCTAATTCTTTTTTTGTTGTGTTTTTTATTGTCAGGAGAAGGTCCTTATATGGAAGAAAAAATTAAAAAAGTTGTGTAGGAAATTAGAAAATTTAAGAAAACGAAATAACGACCATATTAACTTTTCTAATGTAAGCTTTTGACAGCCAATTCGAATTCAATATTCATAGTTAAGACAGGACAACGGCTGTCGGGTCAGGAAGTCTTCTTATATATCCCTATTTCCCTTGGTCACGGCATCACGCCTAAACGGCTGAACCGATTTCGCTAATTCTTTTTTTGTTGCGTTAGTTATTATCTCCTGATGCTCCTGAAGGGTTCTTATGTAACAAAAGATCAAGAAACTTGCGCGAAAAAGTATAAAATTTAAAAAAAGTTAACGACGATATAAAATTTTTCTAATGAAATGGCGTTTGACATAACTGTCAGACACTTGACCAATATTTATAGTTAAGACAGAACGACGTTTGTCGGGTCAGCTAGTTAATAAATAAAATTCCCATAGCATTAATATCGAATACTGTTCATTTTTCCCTTCTAGAGAGTTAGTTAATTAAATATGTGATAAATAAAATAAAAATATATTTTTTTTCTATTTGATATCCTAGCTAGGGCATTAACATCGTCACGACCCTTCAATGGCCCACTGCTGAGCCGGGTCTCCTCCTCAGAATGAGGAGGGTATTAGGCCATAGTCCACCACGCTGGCCCAGTGCGGGTTGGCAGACTTCACACACCTTTGAGAACTTTTAGGGAACTCTCAGGAGTGCAGGTTTCCTCACGATGTTTTCCTTCACCGTTAAAGCAAGTGATATTTAATTGCTTAAAACAAACATAACTCAGAGTCAGAGGTGTGTGCCCAGGTTCGAACCTCGGACCTCCCGAGTAAGACTTGAAGTCTCAACCACTGGGCCATCACTGCTTCTTGGGCATTACCATATCGTTACAATAATAAAGGCTGGTAAGGAAACTTGTTATCGATTTAATTTAAAGCAATCCAGCTCATTAATTCTTGTTAATTACAAAGTAATAGTTGAATTGTACAATAGAAAAATTTTCATTTTACCATGTATGTCTAACTGGAGTTGTGTCCATTATATAGGACAAAACAGTGGCACTCAAACGAACAGCAATGTGGTAGGCATGTTGATAGACGTGTCTCTGTCCAAGTACAATGCAAATCTTTGGAGATACACTGAAATGCCAGATAAATTACAACTTTTGATTGATTTCTTTTATCATATTTTTGAGATTGAAAAAAAAAGACTGATCCAAAGGACATGGATAAGATGGCGGCGCCCTGTCTTAGCTTCGCTAACGATAATCAAAATATATTTAGTAAACTACTCGACACAGATATGCAATGGCGACCTTATTACTTAGAGTAATCTCTTACAGACAAGCCATAACTGATGCAGACTAAAAATAAAAACCACTGGGTCAAACTATATGAAATTTTTGTGGGACCAAATAATAACTATTCCGCATCAAATTAAAGAAGAATCACGTAATTCGGATCATAAATCTCAGCGCAATTGGTGTACATATATAAAAAAAAGTGCCGCGCGCCTTAAACAATACAAATCCCAAGGTACGTTAACGGAAAAAATGTTCAAAAATGCTCATAAAATAAAAACTACTAGGCCAAACTATGTTAAATTTTTAAGGGACTAAATGGCAACTATTCCACATCAAACTAAAGAAGAATCACGTAAATCGGATCATAAATATCAGCGTAATCGAATACATACACAAATAAACAATACAAATCCCAAGGTACGTTAACGGAAAAAATGTTCAAAAATGCTCATAAAATAAAAATTACGGGGCCAAACTATTTTAAATTTTTATGAGACCAAATGGCAACGATTCCGCATCAAACTAAAGAAGAATTACGTAAATCGGATCATAAATCTCAACGTGATTAATATACATACATAAAAAAACAAAAAAAATATACCAATCAAATTGAGAACCTCCTCCTTTTTGAAGTCGGTTAAAAATTAACCATAATAGACAATATATCAGTGCCTAAAGTTTTCTTATTTTCTACCTCATTTTTTACAAAAATAATGCAGGTATCCATAGTAATCAGTACACATAGTTAACGGCAGAAATTAGAGATGTTAATATATATAGAAAATTCAAACTTGAAATCTATTTTCGATTTATTATTCAAAGATTTTGGATTACAGATTAAAAACATAATTCAAATTTGAATTGGTTTCTATTTTCTAATCATAATCAAATGATTCTGGATTGAGATTCATATGAGTTGATGAGTGGAGGTTACGTTTCAGAAGTCACTCCCTATTGGTTATTATCTACTCCTTAAAAAATCGTCACTAAAAAAACTGTACAAATGTCATGTTTCAATTTCGGTAATTTCGGTTGCGCGTTTGATGAACCAGTCAAGCTTCTTTATATACATACATAAAACATTATTGTAATTTCATATTTTCGCAGTGATTTAATAGTTATTTACAAGTTATAAATATTAATTCTTTATGAGCAATTAATATTAATATGGGGTATATATTTGCATTGTAGAACAAGGTGAGGACCGATGGACGCATACCATTGTAATGCGAAGATGGTCAACAATGAAATCATCGATGTTTCATTCAAAGTATATGTAAACGCTATACATAGAGCATGATTAATATGTGTGAAATATGCGCAGTAGCATATTTTATAAAACATCCTCAAGCTCCATATTTAAATTACCTCCCTCGTCTAACACCCCATGTCAATAAAAGTAAGCAAAGCTCTAACCCCTACCCCCCGTGATTACGTAAACATTGATGCATGCATTTTTCTCCCCTAATTCTGAGCAGGGATATTTAAGTTTTGATATGCTTGTTTACTTTTATCGCTGACGTAATCACCCATCTCCAACCCTCATGTCATCAATAAAGAATGGATTTTAAGCAATCGTATTATTATTATCGATTGCAGAGTAATATCCCCTGAGGATGCTTCGGCGTCGAACAAAAACGTTGGTATAGTTAATCTTTAAAGGTTGCAGATCTACGTAGTATTAACGGCACTCCTATCAAGTCCTCTATTTATCAGTGAAAGTATCTTCTAGATTGGCTCAACCATTTTGACGATTAATCCGAACGGACAGAGGCACATACCTCTGACTTTTCTGAGATATGTGTGGGTTTGAAGCAATTAAATATCACTTGCAATAATGGTGAAGGAAAAAATTGTAAGGAAACCAGCACTCCTGAGAGTTCTCCATGTTCTGAAAGGTGTGTGAAGTCTGCCAACCCGCACTGGGCCAGCGTGGTGGACTATGGCGTAACACCCTCCTCATTCTGAGGAGGAGACCCGGCTCAGCAGTGGGACGGGTCGTGATGATGATATATCTGCTAAACAGATAGTAAACACAATATAGTTGTTAGGTGGTAACAATCAGTCTCTACCAGCTAACCGATTACATACGTAGATATAATGACCGCCATTATATCGCGTCCTCTATGTTAGGCTATAGCCATAATGCGCACGTATGAATTACGACTTAAACATTTCGTTAGCTAGCAACACTTTTGTTTCTGATTGCTGGAAATTACTGTAGTTTTACATAAAGAGTACCCCACTTGACCTATATAATATATATATAGGCCCTGTCCCAATCAATCAGAGGTTGTCATCTAATGGCCGTATTTAATAATCAATCTCAATCCAAAATCTTTGTGTTACATATTGAATATAGAATGCAAATATTGAATAACATGTTCAAAATATACAAATTTGAATTAGAAGTTAACATCACTCAGGTTGTGCAAGTGTTGTTTAAGTGTTGTAGAACATGAACCCTCTTTTTGAGAGCATTTATTATATGATCGATTGTGGTTAGAAGTCAGGATACGGAAAAAGAGTCGTTGACGAGGCGCTGCTTCATAAAAAAATCGTTTTATATGAATTTACCAATCTAGTCTACCTAATCTAGTCGTAATAGTATTAGAATATTTTTTTATAATTTGCGCTACGTTTAGAAAGCGATGAAATTTTATTAATATTTTTAATTTATTAAAATTACTCATGAACTTATTTTGAGGCTGCAGTAATTAAAAAATAGCAGAAATATTCTAGATATCTTTATACAAAATAGTTTTCTGAATTGACGCCAATAAATAACTGAACTTGAGCACGTATTGGCCTTGTTTTAGTTTTAAGTTGTTGCTACAAGACATTTTAGCTGATAACTATTTTCATACTTATTTTGCGTACAATATATTTGAATATAATAAGTAAACGTATTGTTTCACTTAAGTCGGATAGGAAAAAAATATTTCCCTCCCATCCCTCCTATCAAATTTATATTATCTTAGCTGACACGGCTCTTTCGTGTCGCCTAACAGTCAATGAATGTCGTGTTACTGATTAGCTGAACTGTTGACAACCAAAATATATGTCAAGCCTTTTTTCATTACTCACATTATTCTACATTTTAATCTAAAATACGCCATTATTACATGCGTTCGTTTAAGGGGGAGAGTTTACCGTATTGACGGGATGAACATTAAATGTTTGACAGTTACGTAACATTTTGTATGGGAAAATGTGTTTCTTTTATTTTTTTCGTGAATTTTAATAAACATAAACAAATAATTTTTCAGTTTCGGCATTAGTACTGACTTTATTTGTAGACTGACCATATTTTTCTTATGTAACATTTATGGAATTACATTACAAAATTACGTTGTTTATTTCACTAATCAATTGTGATGTTTTCAATACTTGGTAGTAGGCACTTATGAAATGAAAAATTATTTAAATTGTAAAATTTCAGAAAACTTAACGAGTAACGTGTTTTAACAGTGAACTAAACAGTTTTGAGGGGATGTTTGGTCATCAACACAATCACGTTTATTAAAATAAAATAAAATAAAAATAAAACACTCATATTACTAATGCATAACTGTCGCATGTCTTGTGATTTTATATCATTATGAACTCGTCCTTACATATTTGATGACCTCTGTAATTGACTACAGTGATTTGGATTGACGGCGAGTCAGGAATGCGGCGTCGGGTTTCATTACTATCATTGTACATTTGTGTGTAATAATGTCTATCATATCATTTATTGCATATTTACTACATACGCACACGTATGTTCTATTTATATTAGAACTAGTATAGTTCTAATATAGTATCCGCGCAATTCCGTGCGCGTTATGCTCCGCTCCTATTGGTCTTAGCGTGACGATATGTAGCCTAAAGCCTTCCTCGATAAATGGGCTATCTAACACTGAAAGAATCTTTCAAATCGGACCAGTAGTTCTTGAGATTAGCGCGTTCAAGCAAACAAACAAACTGTTCAACTTTATATATCAGAATAAGATTTAAAAGTAAAAACCGCTAATGACACTAAACCCTAAGTTAGAGTCGTCCCTATGCCGCTCACCCTTATCACTATTTTGTCATCTTTTTATTATGCTATATTATAGTTTACTAGACGACCTGCGCGACTTCGTTCGCGTGTTGCTCCACTTCTATGGGTCGTAGCGAGATGTTAAATAGCCGAAGTTACTCCTTGTTACATCAGCTATCTGCCAGTGAAAGTCCCGTCAAAATTGCTCTAGCTATTTTAGAGATTATTTTTTTTATAATTTTTGTCTGTCTGTTTGTTCCGGACAAACAGACAGACAAAAATTATAAAAAAAATGTTGCTGTTGGTATATGTGGTGTGTGCGTGTATACATCCATATGCACTTAGTAAAAAGTGGTTCTTTTAATATTACAAACAGACACTACAATTTTATTTATTTGTATGGATGCTACTTACTAATTTAGTTTACTGTAAATAAATGAATTGTTTGTTATTATTATATTTAATATAAAATTAAATTAACCGCAGTAGTTAATTTGATAACACTGCAAACTCAACAGAATAAATACACGTTTTTGAGATACAAATGAAATAAAATATGTAAGTTATCAATTCCTAGATATGTATGAGATAAAATGCTCTAGATACAGCCGTAAAGGTTTTTATCGTCTCCAACGAGGCCACATCGGAGATAATCAAGTAAAATGTATCATTTTTATCTAAAGGAGTGCATTTGATATGGATTTTGTGGAGAATATAATTTGTCAATGTACAACATTTATATACGTCATGTTACATTTATTTATTTATCATTATTTGCAGATTGGTACACAGAGGTCTTATAATAATAATTAGCAACACAATCCGCCACATAGTGGCATGCAAAAGAAACAAATAAATAAAATTAAAGATTATTAATTAAATTTATGATCATATATAACTAATTCAGTCATTGATGTCAATATTTATTCTTAATTCTCTACAAGGAATCTGTTAAATAGTCCTGGACCGAGTAGTAGCGTTTTTTGAGCAAGAACTTTGTCAAATTTTGTTTGATAGAAACAATCTCTAGTTTATTATCTGCCGACGATTTTGAAAGCTTATTATATATTTGAGGTGCCATATTAAAAAAGCTTTTGCCAAACAATATTTTAAGACAATTTAAAATATTGTTTTATGGATGTGAGGATTAAAACCTATTATGATCAAAATTGTTGAAATAGATTAGTTCTCATTTAGTCTATTAATATTTATCTATGTAGGTAAAAGCCAGTCTGGATTTTATCCGCAACTTCGTTTGCGATATTAAGTTATATTAGCCTACAGTGGACTGTCTGTAGACATATTTAATAATTTTATGAGGTAGTACTAACTTTTACCCTCATAAGGGATGACTTTTTAGAAAATATTTTACACGTGTTTCATGACTTTCAATGATGAACTTCAAAAACGACAAAGTTTCATAAATTTGCACCTCCGTTTTACCCCCTTAGGGGGTGAATTTTCAAAAATCCTTTCTTAGTGCTCCCCTATGTTATAAAAGTAACTTTTAGTTTAGGCCCTGCGTTGATATGTCAGTCAGTCAGCTCCTCATTTTATATATAGATAGATTGATAAATAACTTTATTGCATAAAAATTACAGTAACTTAAATACAATTAGTAATGAAATTTTAACAGAAATGCATATCCGCAAGAGCGACCTTGCCACTGAGTAGTGAATTCTCCCAGGTAACCCTTTAGGAAGTGAAATACAATACAGTAAGGGGAGAAGTTAATGATATGTCATACAGTAAAACCAATATGTTTGTAAAAATAAAGATCTCAGGATCTACTGGTCCGATTTGAAAAATTCTTTCAGTGTTAGATAGCCCATTTATCGAGGAACCCCATAGGCCATATATGATCACGAACGAAGTCGCGCGGGTCTACTAGTAGTATAATAATCACAAAGAAGACAGAAGAAAAGTTATCTGAACTATTTAAATTATATATAACTTCTATTTGAAAAACTATATAAATATTTAATAGTGGTCGCAAAACTAAGTTATATAAGTATCTATACAGAAACAAAGTCTCACGTACAGTCGTAGACCACGTATGGTGCACGTTATTTACGTTGCTCACAGAATATAAATTTCCTCTAGTATTTTATTTAAAGATCGTACATATTTAGTTCTATTGATATTTATATTTATTTAGTAAAGTTATTGTAGATTGTGTTTGTATAGCTTTCTCAAATCTATCAGCGATTTAATATTACCTTAAAATATGCGAATATAGAATATTAGAATTAGCGTGGTGGGGTTTTTAAAGACATAAGGGATGGGAGGGGAGTCTGCATGCTGATCACGCTAGCGATAAAAAAAACAAACACGCACTTCGAAACGTGAATCAACCTTGTTCAGAATGAGATGATGCATATATCAATGTTGACGTAAGCATGGGGGGGTTAGGGCTTTGCTTACTTTTGCTACCCTATGGCTCGAGGGGTTAATAATTCCAAAAAATGTGCTTACGTATTACTTGGACGGCCCCCATAGGAAAGACACACTGTTAATTCAACTAGACTGAATTCTTTGTTTAATTTGAATATCCATATTTTTCTTTAGTTTTCTAAGAAAACACTATGAAAAAGGTCGTTTAATCCCATTTCCAATTCGCTCTTTCATTACTTCGTTATCCTTATTCTAAAACAGATCCAGCTTAAATTGACAGAGGATAGGTTTCTGTTTATTTTCTCATTTTACTCGTATATTTTCTACTACTACTTATTTACTTCCAACCAATGATTTCAGAATACGTATAGGTTCGTCTGAACATTTTATATATTTCCTACATACATATAGTTTATACCAAAACTCGTGTATACTACGTGAATAAATGATTTTAAGGCTGGTAAATAATGGTGATGATTTTAGGGCTCATTTACTGGAGACACTTTCGTCACGTCCACTAGCCGGGTCTTTACGCCAGTAATATATTAGTCAATGCTTTCAACTTACTTTTAATTCTACTATATTTGATCAAAAGCATGAAACAATACAATTAAACGCATTTTTGATAGTAATCTTGCGTAATCGATATTATTTATCAACTGTTAATCGATAACGGTGCAAGAGATTAAGATACTTAAATGTAGTAGAGTTAGCAACTATGGATCTCTGCACACTTTATTCTATAAAATGAAGATAAACCTATAGTAATCTACAGATGTAAAGGTGTATATATGTCTTTTTTGGATACCATTTTTGACGATTTTTATATCATTACATTTTATCAAAAAATAATGTCATTGTCTTATTGTATATGTCTAATTAAAAAGTGGAAATGGATAGATGGCCTATCTCAAAAGCTACGGACGCAATACGGTCAAGATATAACTAACATTACGATATCGTACTGTTCTGACAGAAACCCAAGCAGTGCCTTGGACTTTTGACCAAGGTGTAGGCTTAAGGAGCTCCTTTATGTAATTACAACACTCGCCTCCACTGCCAAGGTTCTCTGTTTAATCCTAAGGTTAGGCTAACCCAACACGAGGCTAACCTAAACCTAACTCACACCTCCAAAATATACATATATTGTGTAATCTAACCATTTTAGTAATTTCCATGTCCATTGTCCATGAATGAGATATTTTAGTAGCAGATTTTTCTATATCTCAATAGTCAAATAATCGTATCAAGGTTATCAACCAAAATAATGAAATAATATTTAAAGAAATTACCTGCAGCTTTGCGAAGACTCCATAATCCATATTAATGAGGTCATCAGACAAAAATAGAGTGAAGTGATAATGACATAGAATAAAAACTGTTATCTGTGCTGGAATATTGCCAACCACACGACACCGTGCGGTGCAGCGCCCCTGTCGGACTTCCACTAATAATATCTTTTAATATTTAATTCAGGTTCATATTACAATGGTTGTAGTTGTAGGGAAAAGGCCCTTTCTTTTACTAGTCCACCCATCCCGACTACGCTTGTGTGCACTTTACCACATGTGTTTAGGTTTAATTTCACATATTACTTAACGCTATATTTTACATTATAATTTTCAACACCAACGTAAAGGTGTGATCGCACACTAAATTGTTTGTATTCTAGCTCTAGTCTATCTCTGTACTAAATTTCATCAAAGTCAGTCCTGTGATTTAAGCGTGATTGCGTACCAGACGAAAACAGAGACCATCTGTCTCTCAATAGATGGCGTAAGTAGTATATTAAATTGCACTATCGTTTGTTTAGCTTAATTTTTAATTACCTACGTTTCTTAAAAGTTACTCTCGAAATAATAATATTAGTTAGGATAATATCCTATCTAATGTGTTTAATCGGTATGTTTCCATCAGTCAAGAGATATGAATGAATGATATAATTTTTTATCGTCTGTTCTTTGTAGTAAATTTTAATTAAGAGAATTTCAATGTTCACCTATTACTTTATAAATGTTACTTTATTACTCCAGGAATGAACCGCGTCTACCTGCAGTATCCCACTTAATAAAGATAAACGATCTTTCCTCCTCGTCGACTATATTACAAAACCTTTTTCCTTTCACCGCTAACTTTTGGCAGAAGCTTTGAATAATGCCAACAAGGATTCGTAAATACAGAAGTTTTTATGTTTAGTGTTGAAGTGTTAAAGTGGCTTATATGCTTTTAATTATAACATTTAAAACACACTACTATTTTAACTCGATTTTGACTTTATAGTGTATTAAAAATGCACCCAAACTTCAAGTTTTTAATTTTTTTTTTTTTGCTCACATTTGTAATATTTTCTGAAAACAATTAAATTTCTGAAAAAAAAATATCGAAATAGATTTTATCAGAAGACCCCTGAGAAGAGTAAGAGTTAGTATTTATTTACAGTTTGCAACAATTTTGTGTCAAAAGATTCTAAAGAATATTTTGCACAATATTACTTCCCAATTGTGGATTATTGAACTTTATTATATCTATTAAACCTCAATTACCTAGGAAGTATCATAACAGTTTTTATCCATCACTAAAGTTCGCGTCATGAGTGCTCCATTATAACCTGTTTATGTGATCATAAATTGCCACAGTATAACTGGATCACTTGTTAAAGGTTGACAGGTCGTTTATACTACACGACTGTTTTATTCGTTCATGTCATTAGTGTAATACTAGTAGCAATTATCCCTTAGTCCATCCAAAAGAATAAATTTGAGTAAAATTTTTGCAACCCTTGTTATGTTGCGAGGTGTCACACAACGTGTAACTTTACACGCTTTTTTTGCTTGCAATATGCGTATATAAGTTGTAATGTGGAAAATTCACCCGTAAGGACACGTTTAGCATGCAATTCCCCTCTGCCACTGGGGAAGCATCTTGTAATAGGCGATTAACCCCAGATAAGGTAGGATACGGTAGAGAATCTGTTCCCCGACAGGGAATTGCGACCACCGACTTGCGAATCCGACCAAGTGTCTCTGACACTTTCCGATCAGGATCCAATAAAACCGTAGCGTTCTTCTCTTCATTCCCCTTCTTCACTCTATCTTCGAGGTGGCAACGCAACAGCATAACAAGAATCATTCTCTTGTATTGCTGATGTCCATGGGCCACGGTGGCCACTTATCATCAGGTGGGCCGTCTGCTGGTTTACCTTTTTATATAGGCCAGGGAACTGATGTAAAGAACTGGGTTGTAAAACAGTTGAATTGAAGCTAGGTTTAAATTTTTCTGAAACGCTCTAAACACTTATTTTTGTAAAATGACTTTACAACCAAGTAAGTTTTGTCTGAAAACATTTTACTTGTAAAATATGACAAACATTGTCGTCCTTTATTAAAAAAGCTTCCATCAACTCTTACGTTAGTTTAGGAATTTAATTGTTTAGATACCTTGTTTGCTTTCGAAAGAAATACATTACAAATCCATTAGACGTTATTTACCTACGGGGTTTTACTTTTGTTCCTAAAACTACCAAAACACCATCTCTTTGCTTCGTTTAATATAGAAATTGTCATTTATACGTAAACAAGATATCAAAGCAAAGTTAAATTTAAAGCATCGGTGTTGCCCTCATTTGGGTGATATAAAACGTTTCTTTGAAGCCGGGTTGTAAATGTTTCAGTAATTCGGTCACTGTCTTAATAAAGAAGTATATGTTTTACGATATTTTTTATAGCCTCATCCTTTTTACTGAAACCGCAAGAGGATCACAATTTTATGTGCTTGTCTTTTTATATTTTGAAAAGTACATTTTTATCTTCTTGAAATTGAACGTTATCTTTAGGGGATTCAATAAAGAAGTTACAAAGAGATTGTATATTTTTCTGAATGATTTTATAAAATTATTTTAGGAATATATCATTTGATGACTTTATAATAAAATTTCTTTTATTTAATTTAATTTTTATGAATGTTTTTTGGCATTATTTATTTATTTTAAGTGACTTGTACTTAATTGTTATTTAAAGTACTAATCAAAGGAATGTAAGTGCTAAATATTAATTGCTTTCTATAAGGCCATGGATATTAATTCAATATTTTCTTATATAAATCCTATTTATAGTAAAGTGACTCAAAGCTTCCATAACTTGCACATGACAGAAAACTATACAGAGCCTGAAACTTAACCCAAATGCAGATTAAAGCCTCTAAACAACGATTACAATATTCACCTTTACTACTGTGATCTACATGGAACCGATACCGCACAGTGACACGCATTTAAAACGGAACACCGAGTGACAAATATATAACAATTGAAGCGTCAGTAGCTCAGTGGTTCTGGCGTTGGATTCACGATCAACAAGTCGTGGGTTCAAATCCCGGATATTGGACTACTGGCGTGGCCCACTCCTGACACAAGCTATTTATTAGCTTACTAGGAGGGGTAAAGGGAATACTAGTAGTATGTAATCCATACTGCTAAAAAAAACACTTACTCCAAACCTTAATAATGGAGATCCAGCATCTCGACACCACACAACTATAATCATCGCCAGGCGAGTTTCTTTTGACAAGTGGCTCAAGTCTATTGGAACGTAGGTTATATACAGTCTTGGAATAAAATAAAAGGTACTCCCCGTGATCGTGAATATAAAGTTATCAACAGTGTTGCTAACTCTACGCGATTCACTTTTAAACCTAATTATAAATAACGTAATGGTTATACCAACGCTCATACTTTTAAAGACATAACAGATTGACTGACCTCTATTGATAGAAACTCCAATAATACGATGGCAATATTTTTAAAACATTTTTTTCTAATAATATAACATTAAATACCAATCAAATGGTGATAAATTATATCGGTATACCCTCAATTTTTGTATGCACCTCAGGTGTCTGAGTCTGGCCGTCTGCCAGAGCCAAGCGATCCGGCCGCGACCTCGTACCTCTGACCTTTGATATCGTGCCCCTCCATTATGGACAGCTTGTGTTATCTGCACTTGTCAATTACTTATCTATACCTAAAATTATGAATTTTGTAAAACATTTTCAATTTTAACATGGAGAAAAAGTGGAGAATATCTGATCATCACGTGTTGCATCGCTTGTATGACAGGCTTACTCCCTTACCTTTTCCTTCGTTAAAACAGAGAACCTGGAAAGTGGAGGGGAGTATTGCAATTGTGCCAAAGACGTCTTTAAACCTACACGTTGGTCACAAGTCCAAGGCCCTGCTTGAATTCCTGTCGTAATTGTGAGAGATTATAAAGTATAGTTATTCATCGGTTCAGTAATAGTGTCTACGTTACGTTTATCTAAAAGTCTTTTTTTTTTTTTATAACACGATGGTGGCAAACAAGCATACGGTCCACCTGATGGTAAGTGGTTACCGACGCCTACGGACACTTGAAACACCAGGGGTGTCACTTGTGCGTTGCCGACCCTTCAAAAACTTATTCACCTCCCTTTTGAAGGACCCCATATTGTAGCTCCCTGGGAAAACCTTGGCAGGAAGTTCATTCCACATCTGCACTGTTCGCGAGAGGAAATTCCTCTGAAACCGCACTGTACGCGACCATTTTGGCTTCAAAGTGTGAGGATGAACACCCTGCCGATGGCGAGCCTATTCAATATCACCATTAAATTAAAAAAAATAGCTTAAAATATGAAATCAAAAATTAAGTTAACTAAAATACGTCTTAAGAAGAATCTTTTTCAAGTTTACATAAAATAAAGTACTCATTTTGTAATGTAAACAACATTAATAAAGATACTAAAATCTTCTAGCTAATATAAACATTGGAGAGCTATTTTTATTCATTATCTGCAAAAAACTTGGGAATGATGTTTACGTTTTCACCAATATTTACTTTTCACGCCGCGTTGGGTGCGCAAAACAGACGCTATTCTCTATATCGCATCGTTTTTAAGACTTCAAAACTAATTTGACTATTTTGACTACAATTCTGGAATAAGTAAGACATAATAATGCCATGGACTTGTTTGACAAGGCTTTGGGACAATGCTAGTCAAAATCTCGATGCCTAAGATCTACCTCTAATAAGTAATAATGTTAACGACTCACGTGATCTATGGGATGGGGGAAACGACCCCTTTTTATTAAGATTCTTAAATAATATAAACTTCTTCTTCTTATCTTCCTACTTCACCTCTTGGACTTCTGTAACGTTCCCGGCGCTGAGGGTAGGGTGGCCCTTTCGCCCTCGCGAAACACAGTAGGGAAAACTCACTCTCGCATTTGCAGTTTCGGTTTTCTTCGGAAGAATCCGAACAGAATTTTTGCAATTTTTAGGCTATTACGGATTTTTTTTACTTTTTATCTCATAGAAATAATAATATAACGTTGGAAAGACTTTCTATTATCTATCTATTATATCTTATTCCATAATTCTATACGGTTTTAGACTAAAGGTTGTCTCTTTTTATTTTTTTGATGCACTTTAGTGCCAAGGCTATATACGATGACGTGAGTAGCCAAATTGGTTATAGAATAATATACGTTGTCTCTTAAGATTGTTCAGCATTTTAATTAAAGTCATAAACTCATCAATCACAATATTATAACTTTCGAGATTATAGAGTAACGCTTCATATATTTTTTCTCGTGCGAACATCCCGTTATGCTAACGCCTAGTGTTTACAAGAGAATATAAATAACTTGTACCTGATATCAGCACGCATTTTGTGCGTAATTTCATGATAATATTCCAAAGTTATGCGGAAACAAAAGATTAGTTTTAGCAAACATTTGTACGTTAATCGCTTTTTACACATGTGACGTCTGTTGTATAAAATTTCGTATGGAATATGGCCGTTTTAAATAACTCGCGTTTATCTTTATTGTAGCTGTAATTATATGAGATATTTATATAAACTGCTCTCGCTTCGCTTTGGTAATTTATAGGTATGGTAGCCGGCAGCTAACTTTAGATCTGAGAAAAAATAGTGGGGAAAGTTTTTTTTTTATTCGTGACGGGATTGCGATTGGCCTAGATCTCACCTGATGTTAAGTGAAGATTAGACCGAAGATGGAGCTCGCTTTCCCGTAAGTAGCCTATTCACTCTCTTTTTAAAGGAGGAGAGGAGGACGAGGGGAGAGAATTCCAGTCCTTATAAGGAAGCCGCAAACCGCTTCGTGCGAATTGGTGGTATGTCAACAACATAAGGGTGAAAACTCTCTACTCGCCTAGTAGTCCGATGATGAAATAGTGATGGAGGAACTAAGTCGTGAAGTTCCACAGCGCACTCTCCAAAATGTATCCGGTAAAAAACCTAGAGGCAAGCTATTCTGCGGCTGTGTTCGAGACTCTGGAGCTGATCAGTTTTTTGGCACGGCGCTCCACCGAGTCAAGGACTGCTAGCTGGTACTTGGCAGAACCGTCCCAAAGGTGACTGCAGTATTGCGTACATGGACGGACTTGAGCTTTATAGATTAAAAAGCTGTCCAGTTGTGAAGTACCAATTAACCTTGTTTAAGATCCCAAGTTTTTTTGTAGCTGTTTTTGGCTTAAACTCAATGGAGTCACCAAAGTTTAAACTTGAGCTCAAGATGTTGTACGTTGTGGACGGTGCTGCGTTACATCCCTGACGTAGCAGACGCGCGGGAACTGACACGTCTTGACTTGAAAACAACAAAACGTCGGGACTTTTGCGCATTTAAGGTCAAACCTTTATTTACGTGCCTGTAGCTATACATATATGTAATTTAAATGTAATCTAATATATAATATTTATGAAATGTGAGGGGTCTCTAACTCAAATCGATTTTCATTTAAATCGAATATCAAAAAAGAAAATTCTTGAAAAAATGTTTTAGTCAAGCGAAGCAAGAGTGGGTTGACGAGTTTAAAATAATTAATAAATATATGTTAAAAAAGCGAATAGTACATCCAGTTTTGCCAGACTTTAAGTAAGATAATCAAATTTAAAATAACATTATTTCATCGTTGTCATATGTTAATTACAATTTACTATCTCCTAATAGTTAATGTATATTGCCGGTAAAACTACTCTTATTAAAAGGGTAATGGAACTTTTTTTTATATAGCTCGAATTTGTATTTTTTTTTACCCGACTACGGCGAAGCCAATTTTCATGAGTGAGGTGTCAATGGTCAATTCGTAATGGCGCGGGTGACATTGGCTATAAATTTTTTTGATTTTTTTTCATGACGGAAATTATACCTGAAATTCTAACCTCGAAAAAAATTAAACTGAGCTAATTGGTATCAAAAGAAAGGTTTTGGCGAGCACATTACAAATATGTATTTATCGTTTATGTCAACATATATGTTTAAAATGCGATCGTATAGCACGCGCGGTCCTGTCGTTGCAGTCATTCACTCGTTTAAGCAAATAAAAACCAACATTACGTTACAATATTAGATTATAAACGTTATCTCGATCGTAAAACGGAAAACTATTAAATAAAAACACTTTTTTACGTAGTCGGGTTACAGTTTTTTTATTACAACCTACTAGCAGTCATCACTGCTTCATATGTGAGTGATAAAGGGGTTAAATACAATTAATTTAAATTAAGGGAGAAGTAATATATATTAATATATATTAATATATAATTACATTATTAATTTCTTTATAAATTGTTTGGTTAACATATGAAGTGCTTTAATTAATAAACAATTAATACCATACTTGTCATAGAATGAGAATGTTACCCATTACTGTACACCAATACGTATACATATGCAAGCCGGGCAGCGCCTTGGACTAGTGACCAGGGTGTAGGGTTATAGGCCTTTTATATTATAACGCTCCCCTTTGCTGCCCGAACTTAAACTACAGTAGTAATAACTACAGTAAGTTAACTTGCTAACCACTTTGCAGAAACATCAGGGAAACTGACTTTAATCTATGGTATATATGGTACACATCGGTATATTGGAAATTACCATAATTATTATAAAAAGAATTACCAGCAAACACTATTTTATAAACGGTGTTACTAACACGGTGTTGCTATCATCAGTTAGTTTTTAAGTATTTCTTATTATTTTTGTATTATTGTTGTAAGTGGGTGGTGCAGCTTTTAACGATTTAAGCCCGTAATGCGCCGTGTATCTTATTTGTTGCTTTCACTGACCAATTAGTAGTACAAGCCACTAATTATATAAACTGGCTCCTCTGATTTATCTGCAAATTCAAACAATGCTTTATACACTTGCTATTATTTTGTTTTCATTGTGTTAACCTACTATGGTAATTGCGAAGTTCTTTCGTCGCATCGGTCTGTTTAAATGGTGGTATCTTTCGAACCGCCCTGTTTATTATCTACATTTTTTTTTAAATAATTACCAGCTTACATTAGCTTACTTTTCTTATCGAAATGGATAATTTTTTTTCCCAACTATTCGATCAAAAATACCAACATCATCAACACTTTGCACGAGTGCAATTCTATTTGTAAATTGTAATTAAAAATAATAGTGTTCATATAAATAACGTTACGAATGTTTGAAATCCTAACACATTGAATACAAATGCTAAAGTGTATTGTTAATAAAGTAACTTAACCATCATCACTAGACAGTAGACACTAGTAGACATTTAATTTGCATCAATAAATATTGAAATGATTGAGATAAAACCGTTCAATCTCTCAATAAATTACACACAGTGTTCAAAGTTTTTTGTTATATATGTCGGAGGTGTGAGCTAGGTTTAGGTTAGCCTAAGGTTAGGTTAGCCTTGTAGGTTAGGTTAATGTTAGTCTAATCTTAGGTTTAGACGGTGAAACTAAGCCGTGGAGGCGAGTGTTGTGATCATTGAAGGACGTCCTTAAGCCTACACTTGGTCACAAGTCCAAGGCACTGCTTGGGTTCCTGTCATAATAGTTCTTGTCAGAATATGAAATGAAATGAAATTATTTATTCGCAAGAAAACATGACAATATATAGTCTGATTTGGCCATCTCTGGCATGCGAAATATTTATACAATAATATTAACATAAACAATAAAAGGTTAAAAAAATTATAACATTAATGTCAATGATAAGATATAAATTAAATTTTGATTATATAACATTTAGCTACTTAGGAGTTTGTCATTTATAAAATCATTAATATTATAGTAGCATTTCTGGCGTAGCAATGCCATTAGTGCTAATTTAAATTCCACGTTGTCCGTTTTTCTTCTTATCGTTTCAGGTAGTTTATTGTATAAAAAGACTGCCATAAAAAATACACTTCTTCTAAACTGCATGCAAGTAGAAATTGGCAGAGCTAATTTATAGTCAATATTACGAAGATCCATCACATCATTCACAGACACACAACACAGATTTCGATAGTCGTCTTAAAGGAAATGTAAATCTATTAATTTTTGAACATAAGTCATCAATAAGTAATTTCCAGTCAAATTTATTGTCTATAAGAATTCCAAGAAATTTTGTGCCATTTACATTATTAATATGACTTCCATCTAATTTTATATTAATGTCAGGTGTATCTGTTCTTGATCGACTAAATTGCATAATATTTGTCTTAGACAGATTTAAATTCAGATTATTATATGTTAACCATTTATTCAATATATTTAATGTCTCGATTATATTATTTTCAAATAAATTAATAGTACGTGATAGTAATGTTTAGTTATATCCTGCCCATATAGCTTTTGAGATATCCATCCAGCCATCCATCTATATCCTATTTAATTAGTTTCCGACATATATAATACATGTAGAACGTAAAAATTAACTATAAACCTCTTCATGTGTCCTTCCGTTCTATTAATTCGAAATAATATAATTTATAATTCACAATCCAACATACATATCTATAGGAGAGTAAGTATAAATAAGAAAAATACTTTTAACCTCTTTAATGGAGGCAGAAAATGCACCTGTACTTCTACAGTTAGCGACAATCGTTAATATGTAGATCTCGTGTCAAAGCAACACATGATCGTCTGTCAAAGTCATCACAGCTCACGAGCGAGATGATATATCGAAATCCATTTCCCTAGAATGATTGATGTGCGGATGTAAAATACTACAGTGATACAGAAATGTGTATATATTGATACGTTTTCACTCTACTGCTATTTGCCATTTTAATATGACTGATCACACGTTAGTGGCCGACTATCCCCCTCAAAACGAGGACGGCTTAGGCCATAGTCTACCAAACTGGTCCAGTACGGGTTGGCTTTGAGAACATGGAGAACTCTCAGGAGTGCAGGTTTCCTCACGATGTTTTCCTTCACCGTTAAATCAAATGATATTTAATTGCTTAAAACACACATAACTCTGAAAAGTCAGAAGCGTTATGCCCAGGATCGAAGCCGTACCTCCCTGAGACTGATCAGATAGACATCAACGTCTTAGCTTTTTTCGTATCGATATTGCCATATACAAAAATAATGTTCCTAAATAGAAAAAGAAAATAAAAAAATTAATAGATAAAATTGAAATAATTAGAAATAACAATCAAAATATCTCTCCTTCAAAGTTATTGTAGAGTATTTATTAATCAGAGCAAATATTCTTTATTTTTTTTTAATCCATGACCACAAAATTTATTTATTATTTATTATGTTTAAGCTTAGGTTTTTTTTAATCTAACATAATCTGATAGATTAATGATATTTCCAGTTTTTTTTACTGCTTATATACAAGATAGAAACTGTAATGTTCGTTCTGATGTAACGAATGAGATATGATTTTTTTTCAAATCTCTCAATTTTTTACTAGTAATTGACACCTCCTGCTCCACCTTAACATAGTAAATATCTATGATGATATATCAATAGGAGATTTTTATCTATAGATATATCTATAAAATTGATTTTAAACTACAAATCGGGAACTTATTTTCTTGCTTAGTTTAATATTATTTAAAGTAGAATAAAGATGTAAAGATATATACTAATTTCCGCCAAATAAAATGATAAAATGTTTAAAAATAATAAAACAATTAAAATTTAAAGTAAATGAGATGGACAGACAAAAATTTAAATAAGAAATTAATGGTTTCTATTGATGTTATAAAGGTCTCTCATATTAAATTATTAAATACGAGCGGCCTGCCCCCGCTTCGCTACGGGTATTTAAAGTAATATTAAGATTGATGTCCTCGATTTGTCTTTTTGTAATTTTGTAGTTTTTCATTATTTGTAAAAAAGAGAGAGAGTGAGAAAAAGTTATGAAAAGAAAAATGATAGGTGAAAAAGAAAAGAAAAGCGACAGATAATATAAGAGAGAGGAGAGAGCAAAAATAAAATTGGATAAATAAAGGAGAGAGAGAAGATAAATATTAAAGAGAGAGGATCAGAGATAATTATAGTATATAAGAGGAAGAGAGACGGAAATACTATAGACATCTCTCAGTGAAAGAATTTTTAAAATCAGATTAGTAACAACAAAATGGCCATATTCTATTAATTAAAAAATGTTTATGGCAACACTAAATCACCTTTGTCACTCACGAATAGTGTAGTTTTCTATTTTTCTATCAGTAAAAGAATTTTTAAAATCAGATTAGTAACAACAAAATGGCCATATCTATTGATTAAAAAATGCATATGACAACACTAAATCACCTTTGTCACTCACGAATAGCGTAGTTTTCTATCAGTAAAAGAATTTTTAAAATCAGATTAGTAACAACAAAATGGCCACATTCTATTGATTAAAAAATTTATATGGCAACACTAAATCACCTTTGTCACTCACGAATAGTGTAGTTTTCTATCGGTGAAATAATTTTTAAAATCAGATTAGTAACAACAAAATGGCCACATTCTATTGATTAAAAAATTTATATGGCAACACTAAATCACCTTTGTCACTCACGAATAGTGTAGTTTTCTATCGGTGAAAGAATTTTTAAAATCAGATTATTAACAACAAAATGGCCATATTCTATTGATTAAAAAAATTATATGGCAACACTAAATCACCTTTGTCACTCACGAATAGTGTAGTTTTCTATCTGTAAAAAAAAATAACATCGGATTAGTAGTTCCTGAGAAACCCTTCAATTTACAAAATGACCAGGTTATTGCACTTAAATTGCCATATCTTTTTAATAAGAATTTATGGCAACACCAAATAGCCTTTGTTACTTGGAAAGAATGTAGCTTTCTATTGGTGAAAGAATTTTCAAAATCGGTTCAGTACTTTTCGAGCCTATTCGCAACAAACATACAAACAATCAAATCTTTCCTCTTTATATAATAGTATAGATATCTTCCATGTACAGATATGCGATAAATTACAATTTTAATTTTATATTGTATAGATTTTGGAAACATTGTCAAACTTGGTGTACATTTATTCGTTATATTTTTATTTTTCTCTCAAAACGAAACGCGGTCAACGGGACGGGAGTCTTGCAGACATTAAACAAAACAAATTCTTCTCGGGTATTTATAACAGACGACGATAGTCTCACCAAAGGAGGAAACAAATAATAATCATAAATTAATAACCTTCCATTTAGTAGATGGATATACTATGTATATATGTATCCCTACAATCGGCCTGTCTTGCTGCCGGCTAAGCCGTAAACGAGACAGTTTTACGTTCCGAACCTTTCTTTCGGAACCCAATAAAGGGACGTATAGTCACATATTGTATCGTATCGTATATAGATAAAATAAATATGCCAATCGAAATATCAGCAACAATCTTCATCGATACGCTATCGATGCTTACTACATTATACATATATCAGATAAACTCCTCTACAATCACGTGTTTCTGATAGTGAGTAATCTACAGACGTGTTAACATATCTTTTATTTTAAAATACGTTTTAAAATTATTTTAATTTAAGACGGTGTCAGTGACTAAATCGCGACATTTATCATGCGAATATTAAGAGGTTATTGGTCCTGAAAAAAACTCAAAGTGATCTATATAATATCATTGTTTTTATCCAAATAAGATTGCGCTATAGGGAATATCTATTTTACCTCAAAGAAGCGAGAGCAGATCAACTAAAATAATATAAATGATCAAGTGTATACTCACAGCTAGTATTGAGTAGAGTAATATCAAAGCTATAAAGATTAATTAAATCATGATATGATAAAAATATTTTGTATCCTGTACAGGTAAATTTTTTTTTTGTGTGCTATGATCGGCAATCAGTCCTAGGACTATAAGCAGATGTGATGCTTCATGGTACTGGCGTGTCGAGTGTGCCCTCCAGCGAGGGCATCTACTCATATTTAGTAGGCTGGCTACTGACGATTTTCTAGCTCTAATATATTAAATCGTTTGAGTATAACTGAGGTAGGGCACAGCAGGAAACTTCCTGCTCAAATATGGAGCAGCCCGACTGGGGTAGTACCTCGACCTTACAGAACCTCACAGCTAAATAACACTACTCTAAAGCAGTGTTGTGTTCCTGTTGGTGACTAAGGTGACCAGAGCTCCTGGGGGGAATTGGGGATAGGGTCGGCAACGCGCTTGCGATGCTTCTGGTGTTGCAGACGTCTATAAGCTACGGCAATCGCTTACCATCAGGTGAGCCGTACGCTTGTTTGCCGACCTAGTTACATAAAAAAAAAAAAAAGAGTATGGTGGTTGATACTCAGCTGACGAGCTAGTTAATTGGGATGTTTTAAAAGTCGTTTCCTATATTTTGCAGAGGTGCTTCGAATTTCTTCCCTCACTGTACAGACCCTCAAGTGTTGATGTAGTTCAGCATTGGTAACATACCATGGTACATTTGCTATTGATCTTAGGATCTTGTTTTGTACTCTTTGTATGATATTAATATTTTAAATATATTAAATATAAGAAGCTTATTGTCCAGAGACAGCCTTGAGTTCCGTTCTAACATCCAGAGTAGGTTTCGGTGTCGAATTGAGGTCTCATCTCTTTTGGCCTTGATGTGCTGCTTCCATGTCATGCGACGGTCTATGTGCAATCCCAGACATTTAACACAATCACTTTGCGGCAAGGTGCTATCTCCAAGTGTGACTGGTGGACAATTGCCTAGGCGGAGGGTAAAGGTAATTTGAACCGATTTCGAAGCACTTGCTTTGATTTTCCATTTTTTTAGCCAAGTATGCACATTACTTAGAGCAATCTGTAATGCGTCGGTAGCCTGTTGTGGGTTTTTATGGCTTGCAAGTACTAAGTTTTATGGCTGTACAAATAAATGAATCAAAATTGTATATGTCTACTAGCTGACTCGGCAAACTTCGTACCGCTTCAGAATCAATAAATAAAAAAGCTGAATGATAATTGCAATGTTGCAACTTTTGTAAGAAATGTCAACCATCCGAACCATACCAAACGCGCGACGGGACGAACATCAAACGTTTGACATTCAGAACCAAAAAAAAATTAAAAAAAAAAACCTTCCCTTTTAAACTTAATTGATTTTTCAATGATGGGACGAACGTCAGAGGATTACAATGTACGAGTAGGAGCGGCGGATTCATTTCACCCGTTGCTCCTCAATTTAGATTTACCTGGTTATCCTAATCTAAATTTAACTGCATTGACCAGTGTGCAGTGTGTGTAATATTCTGCTCTGATTAAGATAATCCAATGAATCAAATTCATTCAATTACCCATCCACTAATATCTTTTTAAAATAATAAACCACTAATTCTTCCACCAAGTCTAATCATCATCTCAACCTGGGTTTCCTCTTTAGAATGAGGAGGTTGTTCGGTTGCTCAGTGCGAGGTAAGAGACTTCACACACCGACAGAGAACATGGAGAATTATCAGGAGTGCAGGTTTCCTCACGATGTTTTCCTTCACCGTTATAGCAAGTGATATAAAACAACATTTTCAATAATTATCGTAATATTCAACCAGTTTACACAAAACCTTAATAAATACCCGTGAGGGGACGGGTTAGAATACAATTCCTCTCTGCCGCTGGGAGAGCATCTCGTAAGAGCCGAGTAACCTAACACCCCCTTGGTGGTAGGGGATCTTTTCCCCGACTGGCTTACGACCACCAGCATGCGAAACCGACCGCCAAGTGTCTCTGACACGTTCCGGCCGAGCCGCATGTGGGCCAGATCTATCCCTCCCGCTCCCATCCCATTACTGCTGCGATTCCAGTGAACACCGGGTTCTTGCCCGGGGTCCATTGAAACCGCTCCCCCTCCTCACCCTATCTTCGAGGCGGCAACGCATCGACAAAACAAGATACCCTCTAGTTTCGTTGATGTGTATGGGCGACGGTGGCCATTTCCCATCAGGTGGACCCTCTGCTCATTTGTCCCTTAACTATCATTAAAAAAAAACATTATATACCATAGTTTTTAAAGGAAAGCAAAATTGTTTGATTTTACTATATTCTTACCCACCTTTTAAACCTTCCCTGGACTCACACAAATTATTTAAAACCAAAATTATCAAAATCGGTTCATCCGTTCTAGAGTTTTAGCCAGACTAACGGACAGCAATTGATTTTTATACATAAGATTAGACATAATATGTAGATAGTTATCGATGGTCACTGTACATCAATATGTAAAAGGAAGCGCATATTAATATATGAATAGATGTAAAAAGGATGACAGTATGGTGTTACATTGACGAGTACGAGTAACTCGATGCGTCAATATTAAACGGTAGCTGCTACTTCCGCTACTTTATTTCTAATACTAGTCACCCTGCGCGACTTCGTTCACGTAGAGATAAGTTCATGGAAGAATTATTTCACTTGATAAAAATTTCATTCAAATCGTCTTAGTCATTAAATTATATCTTAACGATGCGTTAAGTGATCGGTGATATCTTAACATTTACTCCAAGAATTGTTAAGATATAATTTATTCATCACTTAATTGTAATGATTCCAAGAGAAATAGAAACACGCAACTTATTTACTATTAGAAACTATGTCATTTATGTACGTATTTATTAAAGGAAATGTATAATAAGTCGCAGTAGTTATACATAGAGTAAATATGATTTATGCAGAAGGCACCTCCTACATGTTGGTATTGATAATATTTGATTGCATGACTCGTGTATTCGCTGCAGGTGTTATAGGATTGCTTATTATTAGAAAATATACAATATAATAGAAAATATAACTATTAAATAACGATCCACCCTGGTTTTGCTGAGGTATATTGTAATCGTTAACTCAATGACATACTCGCCACCCTCTCATTGGATACTAATTATTAAAAATAAGAACACGTTGTTGTGTTATATAGGGATTAGACAGCGATTTGCACAAATCTTAACAAATTATACACTTACACCTTCCTCATAAATCACTCTGTTTGTTGGTGAAAACCGCATGAAAATTTGAATTTATTTGGATAAGAATTAATACAAAATTATGGAAAACATGGTCTGATTTTGATAGGCATTTTTATCAACTTTTAAAATGTAAAAAAGTAGTTATAGTGACTTAACTACAATAGTTGGACATATGGTCTCGCGGAGTTTTTTGTAGATATTGATACGTTCTATAATATTGTAAAACATTTTTTTGTTCTATCATCAATACTTTTCGCAGCGCATGCGATGAAAGATATTTTATGGCTAATTTTTTTGCACCTTGTGTTGGTTTTAGTGAGAATTTCTGGGGATCTCTAATTTTTTCTTGTAATAAATATAGCCTATGTTACTCAGGGATAATGTAGCTTTCTAATGGTGAAAGAATTTTTGAAATCGGTCCAGTAGTTTTTATGTTTATTAGTTACATACAAAAATACTAATCTTTCCTCTTTATAATATTAGTATAGATAGACAGACGCGCTTTTTTTTGCATTTAGAAAAGGATTTTAATAGGAAATATTTGTATTTCCTAATAATCCTTACCTATATAGGAATATTCCACACCAAGATTTCTTATAAATTTTAATTATTACAACTATATTAATATGTACAGACGCAATCTATACTAATATTATAAAGAGGAAAGATTTGTATTTTTGTATGTAACGAATAAACATAAAAACTACTGGACCGATTTCAAAAATTCTTTCACCATTAGAAAGCTACATTATCCCTGAGTAACATAGGCTATATTTATTACAAGAAAAAATTAGAGATCCTTAGGAAATCTCACGAAAACCAACCCAAGGTGCCAAAAAATTAGCCATAAAATATCTTTCATCGCATGCGCTGCAAAAAGTATTGATGATAGAACAAAAAAATGTTTTACAATATTATAGAACGTATCAATATCTACAAAAAGTCCGCGAGACCATATGTTCAACTATTATAGTTACGTCACCATAACTACTTTTTTACATTTTAAAAGTTGATAAAAATGCCTATCAAAATCAGACCTTGTTTTCTATAACTTTGTATTAATCCTTATCCAAATAAATTATTTCGTATTCAAGACTATTTCAATACCTGTAAATCACTTTTTGAATTATTAAAATCGGACTTTCCATTCAAAAGATATTACGAAATTAAAAATATCAATATAAACAAAAAATACACGAAGACGCGACGGGCCAGTATAGCGACGCAGCGCAGCGAGTAAAGCGGCAAGAGAGGGGGCACCGAAATGCGGGAGAGCCAATATATTTTTAAAAATAATATTCCACCCGCGCGAAGCCGGGATGGGCCGCTAGTGAGTTATAAGTGTGTAATTTTTATAATATTAAATTCAATTATTTTCTAGAAAATTCGTATTGAATTTATTCCCATAACTATATAGGATTTACTTTTTCTTGCGAAACCATCACTCAATTAAATGCCTACTGATTTGCCTTGGCCTTTAGAAATGTCAGAAAGAATATTATTATTATCACATATGCAAATAAAGTTCAAGAAATTAACACTGCTGTATTATATGTGGAAATATGACGTTAAAATTATAGTTTTATGCTTTATCGTTTATGTAAAAGTTGATAGTTCTTATCTACTTGCGTATAGAGTATATAACAGTGCGTTTCATCTATAGTAGAGGCCGTGCTGTTGCATATTTTACAATAAATCTAAATAGAATAATTTCATCTAAATGTAAATCTAAAATTGTGTCTTTGTATACATATTAAACTTGTATGTACCGGCAGACTTAGTATACGTAAAATATGTAAAACGAGGAGAAAGGAGGAGTTTAAAAACCTCCTTGACATATTCTCCATACAGTCCATTGCTCTTCCTTACTGACCAACATGGAAATAAAGTTTTAGTTAATAATTACTTGATAAGGAAGACCTCGAAACCAAACTGATATATTAAGACTACTCTACATATTGTTTCATCATCACAATTCATTAATGGCTCACTGTTGAGCCGGTTCTTCTCCTCACAACGAGGAGGGGGGGTTAAGCTATAGTCCACCACGTTGGCCCAGTGCGGGTTGGCAGACTTCACACACCTTTTAGAACTTTTAGGGAACTCTCAGGAGTGCAGGTTTCCTCACGATGCTTTCCTTCACCGTTATAGCAAGTGATATTTAATTGCTTCAAACACACATAACTCAGAAAAGTCAGAGATGTGTGGGTGATCGAACCCGGACCTCCCGAGTAAGACACCAATGTTTTAACCACTGGGCTATCACTGCTACATACTGTTTACCTGTATGATAGTTGTTAAAAGCTAATTGGAATGCTCTGATATTTTTTAACATAGAATAAATTATCAAGATATGAAAATCTTTTAAAAAATTGTAAATTGTCTATATTCTATTACATTACTAATCTTGTTGGTATTTATAAATACAGTATAAATATATTTTATTATAATTTACAATAAGTAGGTCTTCTAATATAGGAAAATTATCGATCAAAATGTAAAATCAGAACAACGAAGTAAATGACCCAGATATAGATATGATAGATTATAACTCATTATTTATACATTATTTATGTGTCAACCTCCATATAATGTTTTACAAACTTTTCTCTTTCCCTTATAATCTCTTACCTATTTCAATTTTAGACCTGTTCTATTATACGATTCTTTCCTTCCGCTGGATCTCGTAAGAGACCTGTAATCCTCACCCCTGGTAGGGGATCTCTTCTCATGCGGATTCGATCGCCAAGTGTGTTATACGCGTTCCGGTGGCGCCGCATAAGGGTCAGTTTACACCACTCTCCCATTCTTCATTCCCCCTCCGCACTTTATCTTTGAGGTGGCAAAACTAGAGACACTTGTTGATTCTAGCTTATCTACAATAAAAAAATTTAATACAATATAGCTGTTTGTGTTAAAATTGTGATTATTAGAATTGAAACATTTTGTTACTGTTGCTGTTGTCAGAAAATCAGAAGCATTTTTTGGATTTTATAAACGTTTTCCAGTCCTATTAACCTCAAACATCAGACCGAGTATTGTAATTTTGTATCTGATTATCTATTTTGTTGTTCTATAAGTGAAAATAGTTATCGTAGGTCTATCTATAATGATTTATAGTCCTCACTGTGTTACACCTATTTACTATTATTTTTCCGACTCTAGACTGACATATTTTAACCCGCCTTCTTACGAGTATAGACTATGAGGGACTCTAAGTTAACAAATATTAATATTTCATGAGTAAGTTTACATACTGAAGCCGTTCGCCAGGTTATTAGAAGTTAAATTTACAGGTAAAGCTATTATGTAAGACTCGCTACGTGCTCGAACATCTCAGAGGGAAATTTTACAGCATTTGTTGCACCTACAACAAGTTATAGTGTACATACTCGTGGCAACTATAAAATGGTGTAGAAAATTCAAAACTTTATGTAACTTGATTTAAACATGAAATATTACTACTGTTTCCTATTTGAAATTTTACTTTTTTCCCAATAAATGAATCTTTATCGATTTTTTAATCTATATGGATAGGAAATGACTTCTTTTTTTAATAATTACCAATTTTCTCTAATTATATTTAAAAAGCGATGTGGAAAAATACATTCAACACACTACATACGTAAAACCCTTGTTAGTTTAAGTGGAATAAATATTTAAACGCTATTAAGGGTTAACCAACACTACTATTTCTGCTAATAGAAATTATAGAATTAAATTCTATTTTTTTGTCAACAGTCAATGATACAACTAAAAGAACGAAAAGAAATGGACGAAGCATTCAAAAAAGCGCAGAAACCCTGGGCCAAGTTTCTACAGAAAGTGGAAAGAACGAGACTGGAGTACCACACGGCCTGCAAGCAGGAGAGGACCGCGCAGAACCAGGAAAGGAATGCTAGTGGAGACAGTTCGCTTAGTCCAGATCAGGTTAGTGATGTTAGTTTAAGAACCTTCTCGATGACGAAGATCGATGACATATAAAATAAAAAAACATAGCGTTCTCTAATAATTTTGTCACTGAACTGCTTTTAAGCAATAACGCGTATTTTATAAAGATAGATAAGAGTATTTGTATTATAACCGATTCCACATTTACTTTCATGTATATACTATATACCTATGTATAACTACCGGCACGTAAGTATAGGTTTGACCTTGAATGCGCAGAAGTCATTATTAGGGGCGAGAGCAGCGCGTCACATGCGGTTCTTATGCGACGTTTCAGTTCCCGCGCGTCTGCTACGTCACGGATGGAACTGCCAATACAGGCACGCAGCACGATCACAATTTTTTGACAGACCTAAAGTTAGCTGCCGGCATCTATATAACTATGACAACATTCAAAATAATCCAATATTTAGATAAAAATTTTATTATAAACTTTTATAATAAACTGTAAAAGACAACTAATAACATGTACTTCAGACAGGAAGCCGAGCGTTGTCTGGAGTTTGAGGCCCTGGTCCAAAAAAGAGTTCTTTTATTATATACTATCGACACGCTTCGGCTTTGCTCGGGTGAATTTTATCACGTGTATTAATGTATACTTTCTATTTTAATTTTCAACATATTTCTCTATATGTGTATTACGTACAACCCATTTAAGCCTTTTTCGGGATAAAAAGTAGCATAATATGTTGTTTCCCAATTTCTAGGGATCAATTTCAACAACTAACCCGGCTTTATTTTATATACATAAATATAAAAACTTGCCTCCACTCTATAACTAAAAACTAAATGATACATTTAAGGTCTTACAAAAAAAAATGTGATCCTCATTAATTGTATGATTGTCAATATTCGTTCTGTGATTTCTTTTTATTAATACGCTGCTTAATTATTAGGACAGAACTTATAAGTTTTGTAAGCAGTGAGTATTTTTAAAATATATTCTAGGAAATGTCGTCAATATAAAATGAGACGTGGAGGGCGGAAAACGTCTCCTCGACTTAGTTTTAAACTGTATTTTAATATTCGAGATGGAAACAGTAAATTTGTGTCTGACTACAGACTATCAAACTGTCACCCCATGAAAGTTTAATACCTAGTAAAGTTAGAAATATCAAGGTGCACCTGAATATATAATGTGAAAGTGGATGACGTGGACTCCTCAAGATGTCTGGGCCGCTCGATTCCGCGTAAATTACTAAATTACTTTTTTATGATTCACCTACACTTATGTCACGATGTGTGTAATCGATATTTTCTACTATTTCATTGGAATTGTTTCTCCTCGATTTTTGGTTAACAAATTAGTAAATTCTCTAGTAATATTTATATTAAAAATAGCTTTAGAGCTTAATTAGAACTATAACTATCAAGATTATTTTGTTCATCATCACGACCCTTCAATGGCCCACTGCTGCGCCGGGTCTCCTCCTCAGAATGAGGAGGGTATTAGGCCATAGTCCACCACGCTGGCCAAGTGCGGGTTGGCAGACTTCACACACCTTTAAGAATATGGAGAACTCTCAGGAGTGCAGGTTTCCTCACGATGTTTTCCTTCACCGTTAAAGCAAGTGATATTTAATTGCTTAAAACACACATAACTCAGAGTCAGAGGTGTGTGCCTAGGATCGAACCTCGGACCTCCCGAGTAAGACTTGAAGTCTCAACCACTGGGCCATCACTGCATACTGGGCCATTATTTTGTTGTTTTTAATATATTTGAATAATATCCTGACCTTCTTATTATCTCTCACTGTAATCGTTTCTTCATTTCTGAAGATCGTGGTCCTGGTTTTGCATCCTTTGGTGATCGATTTCTTAACCTTTTGCCATCGGTTCCAGTAAATGTTTCCAGTTTTAAAATAACTGAATTATTAAAAAAAACCCTAACAATGATTTTTTTTTCATTCAAAAAAAGTCCTAAATGTCGAGATGGTTCTGTAATCTTGGTGTATTATAATAATAGAATACAGATTTAGAAAATCCAACCTTATTCGTATTGTCATTTCTAACAGTAAACAGATTTACACATTCAGTCGTGACAATGTTGTGTAAATATTTTCAAAAAGGAAGTAGAAAGCCAAGCGAGGACAGCACTCATGCATTAATCCCTTCCATAGAGCTTACATACACCGAGAGCCACTAGACCGAGCTAACACGCTGCTGCTCTACTGAATATCTCACTTGTGTATGGTAGAGTACACAAAATCTGTATTGATTTCGAAAAAATTCAATATTTCTGTAATGTTTTGTAATAAAATGTTTTGTACTTTTTTGGAGGAATATTGAATTCTTAGCTGAGGATTCGTATAGTTATTGTTAGATTATTTATATTGAAATTGAGTGACCAACACAACTGCACCTTTGTATTTGTGAGTAACGACATAAACAGCTGTATTTTTGTATTTCAGTATAAAATCAATTTTTTCGAAGTTTCCTTCTTTTATGTCCTTTTGGACCGTTGTCAGCCAAGTATCGGGGGGCCTACCACGTTTCCGTTTCGTCGTAGGCAGGTTTAAGGCTGTATTGACGATATGATCTGGTGATCGTCTTAGAACATGGCATCTTATACCTTTTCCCATAACTTTATCTAAGATAGGAGCGATTTTAAAAGAAACTTTTTAAAAAATCCGAATTTACGGTTTTATTCGAGTTATTTTTAGTTTTATTTTAAGGTATGGATTTCTAAGAATTAAAAAAAAATTGGTGAATATTATAGGAGCGGAACATCGGAGGAAGATTGATTGTAAATTTAAACCAACATAAAAAACTAACTAAAACTAATAAGAAAGACGCTAATACGTTGTATTGTGAGTGTGGTGGCCTTTAAAGTTCAAATATTAATATCATTTGCACATAAAGCCTATTTACATTGAATGAACAGGCCACACTCTACTACTGAGTGTTAATACAGCTTAGTGTTAGTGGACACTGGCAACATCGATTTGCGAGTTGAGTTCTTTGACCACTTGCCCCATTTACTTGTAAATCGATATGTCTAGTAGACGGATAATGCGATGGAGGTAAGCCACCGTACTATAAACACAGTAGGGAACCCGCATTTACTTTTTTATAATAGTGAAACTGAGCTACTTTTTTCAAATCCAAATATTTGAAAAAAAAAAAACAAATTTTGTTTAAACTTATCTATCCGAATCCATTTTTGGTATTCACGAATTTTAGATTTTTTTTATTTTAAAACCTTTTTAATTTTATTTCAATAAAAAATCATTTCTATTGAATTTTTATTGAATCGCATGAATTTTAAAAAAAAATTACCCTGATTAGTTTTTTTTTTCGGTAAAAGTTCAGTCTATTTTTGGTATTCATGAATTTCATTCAATTTTTCAAAACCTTTTTAATTCAATAAAGACTAATTTCTATTATTTTTTTAATACTCGTATGAATCTCGGCTTCAACATTTTTTTCATTTAATACTTTGGTAATCCATAAGTACCAGCAACATATTTAAAACACTTTTCTTTCGTTAAAACATCTATTCTGAAACATTTCTAAATTCTATTTATATATAAAAAAAAAAAGATACACAGTCGAAAAAAATGAATTATTAGAAAAGTGTTTCTAATCTCGATAAAACTACTTTTTCTATACCTACTTTTTTTTTTTTTTTTTGTGCCACGTAATATAAATGTGAAAGAAAAAGTAAATGACAAAATTATTATGTCAGTACGTTTTCGACCGAATTGTTTACCTGTCGGTTGTTATCAATCATCTTATTCCTACACCTATAGCATAGCTCTGAATAATATTAAAGGAATGTATTATCATATCATTACATCGACCACGCCCGACTTATCACTATTGCTTTCGATGCATTAATAATATACATCTTTTAATAATAATACAGTAACAAGTGTTTGGTATGGGTTATACTATACAGGCAGACCTACAGTTACCATTTGTATCGTATTGTTTATCAACTGTGCCACCTTCAACGGTAAAATGCCACTATTACCAACCAATGTTGCCAACATCATAACTAACAGTGGAAGTTTCCTAGTTGTGCCACCTTCGAAAATAAAATGCTACTCATATCAATGTTGCAAACATCATAACTAACAGTTAAAGTTTAACAAACAGTTAAAGTTTCCCAGATGTGCCACCTTAAAATAAAATGCTACTCATATCAATGTTGCCAACATCATAACTAACAGTTGAAGTTTCCCAGGTGTGCCACCTTAAAATAAAATGCTACTCATATCAATCTATCATAAATGTTTTTAATCTTCTTATTTTTATACACTCAATAAACAAACAATTACCTAAAACTTCTTGGTAGAAAGTTAACTTTAGAATATTAAATAGAAAAAAATATAATGACATAAAATAAGGTAATTTTCATAATTATAAGAATACATGTAGCATGAATAAAATACTGAAATGCGAAGCACTCCAATTTAACACTCTACAAAACTGTAGTGTTACTGTCACTTTGAAATGCTATACTGGGAATTTATTTTCTGCAGTAACTTTTCATGAATTCATTTCCATTTTTCAAATGAAAGTTTACTGTTTTTTATTTAGAAAAAGAAAGTTCATAAATCCAAATTATACCTGAAGACTTGACGTAAATGATCTTCTGCCCCCTTTCCATCTTAAGTTATAACCTCCTCCTTGGTCGCTTTCTTCATTACTGAAGTCGCCACATCGCAGTTCCTTCGACGCGTTGTTAACTATTTCCCTCCATACAGTCCGGTCTTCATCTTTCCTGATTGCTGTTATAAGAGGGAGGCCCGTTATTAACTTCACCTGATCTGAGCAACGGCTAGGTGACCGACCGCGTGGTCTTCTTCCCACGGTAGGCGGCGGGTCACATGACCAAAATAACTCATCCTTCCCATCCTTCTCCAACATCACATCTCGAAGGCATGTATCCTTTTTCTGTCAGATGCACTGATCATCCATGCCTTGGGAGATTGAGATAACTAAGATTTTGACCAGTCTCTGCTCTGCCAGATTTTTATGAGTTTAGTCATTGCACCTTTTGTTGTTTGGAAGTATAAGTTATAAATACTAGTAAAAATCAGCTAGTTACCACAAAAATACAATCTGAATCTATGGACTAACACATTTCATACCTTACCATAATATCCGCCATTTTTGACAGTTTGCAATATTGTACTAAGAATCATGTTATGATTCAGTTACAATATTTGAACATATTGACAAGGCAAGTAAAATAAAAGCTTGATAAAACCTAAACTCAACTCGTATAGATTCGTTCAGTCAATTTTACAAATCCTATTGCGAAGTTGTACGAAAATCCCATCTGGACTATTCCCGTTGGTTGTTACACGGATACAGTTGTTAGTTTCGCAAGATCCTCACTGCTCTATTTTAGTACTGAAAATAAAGCACTTGTTACTCTTACGTAATAACTCCCACCGGTTTCCTCAGCTGTTGAAATATTGGGAACATTAACACTGTTATAATTATATACTGGGTTTGGATTCCATTGCTTTATAATTCAGCATTAATATACGTAGATTTCACTAAGAAAAATTAAAAGACCACTTAGCTGTTCGCATCAAAAAAAATATACAGACTTCTCTGCATATTTTGACTCCTAAAGGAATCAAAGTTTATGGAGGTACTTCTCTTTCATCTAAAAACATGGAATTTGGTAAGAATTAATGCATCATAGCAAATTAATCCCGACTATCTAAAGTTGACATATCAAGGAGATACCACCATAGAAAGTTTTGACTATTAAATTAGCCTAAACACGAAATATCTGCTGAAAGTGGCTGAGTGACTACATGATCTTGTCCTAGAAATATCACTAAAGTAACAATATACAAAATTTTATATCAAAGGAACTTGTGAAAATTAATAAGATCTCTGTCTCAAGTTAGAAATGAGCTGATAGTCTCCAAACGGCTGACCAGATTTTCATAATACATAGCTAAGAACCATCTCGATTAAATCAGCTTTCAAAAAAATCCCGTGAAAATCGGGCCATTATCTTGGGCACTACGATGCAACAGACAGACTCATATATACACACGTTAAAAAGTGTCATGACAAAAAATAATATTTTTTTTCAGTTGGTAAACTGATCGCGGCTTATGTTGATTTAAGGGGACAAAGGTTTTTCAACGGAAATATTAACTTTGTTCCTCTGACTCCCAGAGATTACCTTTTGAAAATAAGTAATTTAAAACGTATTAAAAAATTTTTGCCTCATCAAACGAAAGTATCTTTAGCCCAATCTTTACTTCTTCCCCTATTAGATTATGCTGACGTTTGCTATTTAGATGCTACTGAAGAGCTGCTTGACAAACTCGAACGTCTTCAAAATTTGTGCATCCGTTTTATTTACGGGTTGCGCAAGTTTGACCATATATCAGATTTCAGACGTCAATTAAAGTGGCTTCCCATCCGATTTCACCGGAACTCACATATTCTGACTCTGCTTTACAATGTGTTGAAAAATCCTCTCCTACATACCTAAGGGAACGCCTTCTGCTGGCGCCATCCAGAGACAGACCAGAGTCTTCGATATAACTTTTTCGAACACGACTTTTTACAAGAAATCTTTCACCGTCGTTGCCACCCAACTATGGAATTCGCTACCGAGTCACATTTTTGATGACAACCCGTCCATTAATTTATTTTAGTCCAGATTCAAACAGCACTATCTATCTATGCTGTGATCAATATGTCAACATTATATTTATACCTATTGCTATAGATATTGTATATGTATCGGTGTATATATTTATATATATAAATGTTTGTTTATATCTATTTATACTTGTATATGTGTATATGTTTGCATGTATATTGTGGTATATATATGTCGGGGATTTTAAAACGATGTGAAAGGAGATGGAAGGAGGAAGATGGGAATATTGGGGAACACTAAAAGGGGGTGATGCTATTGAATGGAATATTGGGTAAACGTGACGCAGATACTTCTACTGAACCGATAAATTATCAAATATGATCTCTAACAATTACGAGAGAAACCTGAGCAGTGCCTTGGACTTGTGACCAAGGTGTAGGCTTAAGGAGCTCCTTTAAGTAATTACAACACTCGCCTCCACTGCTAGGCTCTCCATTTAAACCCAAGGTTAAACGCACATAAACCTAATCTAACACAAGGCTAACCTAACCTAAGGCTAACCTAACCTAGTGTTTAATTAACCACGTGGCAATTACATTGTAAGGACATACGTGACCTTAGTTGGACAGCACTTCCAGCACTACACTGCACTTGACACTATCACTATCACTAGCACTACTTAGATGATGTTCACTTCTTGAGAGACCGCGCACGACTAAGACTTCAGTAAGACTGTCGATCGCATATAAAGGGTCGAGGGTAGAGACTGTCAAAACAACGGTAGTGACTACTACCCAACTCCAACGCCATAGACAACGATGTCGATTCGATTAATCGATAATCTTTTACTATGCTCCGACATATATATTTATGTATTTTTTGTGTGTAATTTATGTATCTTATCATTTTTATTATTGATATTGGTTTTTTTTATTTCTATTTTATTGTACCTACTCGTATAGTAACATCTACTTCTCACACAAAAAAAAGGGTTACTGGACGAGATCTCTTATAGAGATAAGTTATCCTATTATACATTTAAGATTGTAACAATTGTTTATAAGTTTGTGGTACAGAAATAAATAAATAATTTAACAAGTATTTTAAAAGACGACTTATATAAACATTTAAAACTCTCGTGAAGTAAACAAGTCGTAAGTATGAAGAATAAAAAGCTCGCTAAGCTGTTGGAAAGTTCCGACTTCAGACCGAGCAACTTAATGCGCTTCGATCGCTTCAAGATTTGAAGTACAAATTAATTTAGATTCTTTGAAGTTAAAAGTAGTTTAAGTTAAATTTTATAAACACTAATAATATAAAAATTAACTTAAATTTTGAGATAGTTACCTCTAGTAAAACAGGATCCTTACTAACTCAAAAAGGTAACACTAACGTAGATTTCAATATGTTAACTCAATATTCACTCCTCGAAATTACTAGTCAAACTGCCTCGTATCTTTTGTAATTTTTTTATATATTGATGGATGGTGGATAAAGTGTTAGCTAATCAAACGCTATCAATAGTGTTGGTAGCAAAAAGCGTGGTAAGGATTTCTACAGTTGTAGTAAATACCTTGGCCCTTACGTAATTAGGGTCAAAATTTCCATAAGTAACGATAATTATGACTTAACGACGCTTATTTAATGTATGCAAAGATTTTTATAGAAGATACCTTGCGTGATAATCTCATCCTTGACACAGCAATTATGATTACATCTGTTTGTCGAAGGAACACAAATATTAAAATATGTATTATTCTTTAAAAGTTACATTACATATGGATCAGAAAGCTAAATTATAAACTGTTTTCGTTAAGAATATTTCTCGCATATAAAATTTTATGTAAAACAAGAATAGTATCATAAACTATTTAAAACAAACATATATTGTATACACCTGTCATTATTTTTGTCTTCGTATTGTTCTTTAGTAAGAGCAGAACCAAGCAGTTATTTATTGCTAATATTACTGTCTTCTTGAAGATGTACTGCAAATATGACGATATGACGTTCATCTACTTTGCTACTTTGGAGACGTAAGCAGAGTTTTTGCAATTATAAAACTCCTCCCCCCCTCCCCCATGTCAGTCAAAGTAAGCAAAGCCCTAACCCCTCCCTCCCTTGTTTACGTAAATATTGATGCATACAGTTTCCCCTTCTCGTTATGAGCAGGGATATTCGTTTTGATGTGCGTGTTTAATTATTTATCGCTGACGTAATCACCATACAGAAACCCCCCCCTTCATCGCCCCTGTCAGCAAAAAATAACAAAGCAAGACCCCCCTCCCACTTTAATGTAGTAAATGGCATAAAGTAGCACAAAGAGTTATTTGTAGAAAATAAACCGGAAATAAAAAGCAGTTATAGCCCAGTGGTTGAGACGTTGGTGTCTTACTCGGGTCTGGATTCGATCCCACACACACGCACACCCCTGACTTTTGAGATTTGTGTTTTAGCAATTAAATATCACTTGCTTTAACGGTGAAGGAAAACATCGTGAGAAAACCTGCACTCCTGAGAGATCCTTAAAGTTCTCAAAGGTGTGTGAAATCTTCCAACCCGCACTGAGCTAGCGTGATGGACTATGGCCTAACCCCCCTTCCTCATTCTGAGGAGGAAACCCGACTCAGCAGTGGGCCATTAATGGGTTGTGATGAATGAATGAAAACTGGGAATAGAATATTATTCCAGTACTCACCTGGGGCTGAAGGGTCATTCGATTGTCAACTACACTCGCTATTGGCAGCTTTGTGTACTTTCTTGTTAAGGTTAGCTTGAAATATAAACATCACGAACCTAATATTTAAACCGCCAGCTTTGTTTTTGATCAAATGGAATTTTCCAGTTTCGAGCATCATGGTCAAAACAAATTAATTGTTTTTATTAGTTTCTATTTGAGTGCCTAGTACATCAACAAATTTAGTTTATTTTAGTTGTAGTGTTATATAATATTAGAATTTAGGAAAATACCTTTATCTCCCCCTACCTTGATTGAAAAGTACCTTTATGTAGGGGATTGTGGCTCCATATGTCAGAATTTGTACAAAAGTACGTCCGCGTTACAAATTAGTGTATAATACAATGATATAGTGTTCCAAGTTTTTTTTATATTTTAAAATAAATTATGCTTTTTTTTATTCGTGACTTTTGAATCCATGTATAACTGCATTTCAATGAAATCTGTCTCGTGCTGTTTAGGACTAAGTTCTGTACAAGGTTGAGCCCTAATTCCTTACTAGGTTTTCCTGAGTTAAGGATATCAGTTCTCCTGCCCTCACAACGACTACTCAAATACTTCGGTCACGTGGCTCATCGCGAACCGGATAACCTGGAAAAGCTTATAATAGTAGGCCACGTGGAAGGCTCTTCGTGGCAAATCCGACTAGATGGACAGACACTGTAAAGCAGGGCTTGAACATAAGCATTCCAGTCGCTTTAAAACAGGTCGAATGTCTCTAGTCTTGACGAGTGCTCGTGCAGAGATTTGACCATGGTGGTCACGACCCTCACACATGAGGAAACGAACGTAAAAAAGTAGTGACTCACCCTAATTTTTAAAATTTTATATGGCCAAACAACGTTAACCGGGTCAGCAAGACTATATAAAGCAAATTCGGGTTAGTTACACTATTTATAACTCAACAACAGCTAGACAGATTTTACCACTACTATAAGGTTTAAAGGGACTAAATTAGGGAATGAAATTTTGTATGCGAGTTCGATATATACAGCAAAATACACTGGCTAAATTACACAGCGTAAAATATTTAACCAAATAAACTATTGAAGATTAAAATAATTAATAATGATGTAACTTATCAAATGTCTGTCATAGAAGATGTTTAGGAAAACTCAAAAGGTTAAAACACCACAAGAATCATAATATCTTAAACTATAAGTTGAATAAATATGATATTATTATAACGATTTTATCTATAATCAATTGTGCAGTATAATATTCGGAAACGATTCGTAATTTTTTTTAATATACAACTGTCAAAATTATAACGGCGGGTTTGCTCGTCTTTATTTACTTGTTCAAAAATATATTTGTGAAGTGTAGTAGTGTTTGAAAAGTTTACTTAGAATAATCTTTTTTCCCATTCTACGAATTATTGTGTCATGTGTCACAATTTGCAAGCAATTTCTTTTAACAAGAAATCGAGAATCGTCAAATACGTGCATTTATTCCTAATATTGAAAAGGAACAGGTTTCTACGACCCTCCCGAGAGTAACGGTCGGTTAGGCTCACGATTTAATAGAACATCTGCTGCAGCCGTTGATACTACGGGTTTTTATATCATACTTTGCTATTTACTGAGTTTTTGTCTATTAGGACATATGTTAGAAGTATATTGATGTATCGGTTACACGGCCTACAAGACTAACCATATGTCTTATTATCTGCTCATTAATATTTTGTTAAATGAAATCTAATAGCCACAATATATAGCAATTTTACAAATTCATTTTTAAATATAATATTGAAAGTAATTTAATTTCAAAATGCTAAATGTTTTTACTCATGCCCTCAATTTTTAAAATATATATGTCGGAGCATAGTAAAAGATTATCGATTAATCGAATCGTTATCGTTGTCTATGGCGTTGGAGTGGGGTAGTAGTCACTTCCGTTGTTATGACAGTCTCTACCCTCGACCCTTTATATGCGGTCGACAGTCTAACTGAAGTCTTAGTCGTGCGCGGTCTCTCAAGAAGTGAAGTAGTGTCTAAATAGTGATAGTGTTGTGCAGTGTTGTGTTAGTGCTAGGAGTGCTGTCCGATCAAGGTCACGTGAGTACCTTACAATGTAATTACCTCGTCTTATGTTAGGTTAGGTTAGCCTTAGGTTAGGTTAGCCTTGTGTTCGGTTAGGTTTATGTGAGATTAACCTTGGGTTTAAACAGAGAACCTGAGCAGTGGAGGTGAGTGTCGTAATTACTTAAAGGAATTCCTTAAGCCTACACCTTGGTCACAAGTCCAAGGCACTGCTTAGGTTTCTCTCGTAATTGTTAGAGATCCTATTTGATCATTTATCGGTTCAGTAGAAGTATCTACGTTGCGTTTACCCAATATTCCATTCAATACCATCACCCCCTTGTAGTGTTCCCCAATATTCCCCATCTTCCTCCTTCCATCTCCTTTTCACATCGTTTTAAAATCCCCGACATATATAACTTATGTTTTATTCTAAAATCCTCTTTATTGACACCAAATTTGGTCCCTATATTTATTTTTTTCTTAATAGATGTGACGTGATTTTAAAAATGTTCGATACAAATGCCTAAAATGCGAAAAATCTAACAATCTCTTAAAATAATGTAAAAAATTAACGTATTACTTACTGAGTACACCAAAACAATAGCAAAATAACGATTAAGACAAAAAAAACTGCCAAAAGTTTTTCTTTTTTTTTGTGGAGTTACCAGAAACAAAATAAGTCATGATTGTTTGAATGTTACTTATGGCGGAGAACACGAAAGCTTCAAGTCTTATTACTTTAACATCTAGATTTGAAATATTATAATAATGACAAAGATTATACTAAAATAATAAACGGTTCTTATATTGATCGAGGTTAGCTCCGGTTAGTTTCGAATACTTAGTCATGGACCGTTTCCCAAAACGAAAGCAAAAGCTGTTTATTAATTTTATATACAATGGAAAATTGCGAAAGTTTTAATGATAAAAGTTTTAATTATAAATTAGTTACTATTTCGCTTATACCTTTTGTGCTTCACCGTGACGCATACCTATTAACATCTAGAAGATGTAGAGGTACCCTCATGAATATGAAATGCACTTATCATAATGATGGGTTTATTTCTTCTTATTTTGTTCATGTCGGAGAAAGGAAAGGGAGGGTATGGAAATGCTAAAAGAGAGATTATAATGTACAATCTGTACAATCGGTTATACGTATTAGTGTCTTGGACTTGTGGCCAAGCGTAAGCTTAGTGCTTTTCAATACAGTTATAACACACACTTCCACTTTCTAGGTTCTCATATCTAAACCAAGCCTAACTTACGCTTCCGTTTCCTTATCATAAATAACTTAAATATTAAACAATATAAATTTACTCATTCAAAACGATTACATAAGAGTTCCGTACAATATCATCTCGCACAGAGTCAGGCTCTCACGACTGCGCCGCGCGACCTCATACACTCCTACCCCCCTGTACACTCATACACCCATGCCATTGTATGCTGTAATTAGCCAATCATATGCATGCACACTGCACAATATCGTCTTTACACACTTCAGATACTTTATTGTTATTTTATGGATTGTATTTTATATCTCCTCTGCACAGAAATATTTATACATACCTATATTAGACATCATATTTCATTTTACCAAATCATATACAAAGTAAACATTAAATGTACCTGGACATCGGGTCAGAATATATCTAGAGGTGTCTCTTTCCTTTTTACATCTCACCTACCCTTGATTTTTTTGTCTTTTATAGATCTTCCCTAGTGTATTACTGATGATTTTATAACTAGAATTTTTCTATTTGTCGAAAGCTACCACCAGATCTGAACGCAGTTATTCCAATTATCATCGTTCAAAAATCCTGAACAGAATAGTTTTCTCTATTTTCATCCTTCGAACATTTTCCCATTTCTCCCATAATTCGATCGTTACTCTCACTCAGAGGCTGACGAGATCACGTCTTAAGTAATACTCAATAACTGTTAACGCTACTAATACATTTCGACTACTTTTATAAACACATCTGTGTCTCTAGCCTCTACTACAACTTTGAAACACAAAATTTCAATTTAACCTGTCGAATCACTTTAACATCTCTTCCTCTGTGAATTCTTTCCTTTGTGGTTATTCGTTAAAAAAATACCATCTAATTTTACAAAGGTATGAAGTATGTAATGTAATGAGTTCTATTTAGTCTATCTTTTAGTTATTTATCTATTTTTGAGGCAAGAGTTTCTTGAGGACAATTGTTTCTCTTTCATGTAAAAATGACTGACAAATTGTTAATGATACTTTACAGTTATATCACAACAGTCATGCAACTGCGAAACCAAAAAAAAAATATATAAAATGAAATTCGGAATTTTATATTCTATTATACAATTATTTATACCAATATATTGTTAAACTAATTCTTGCAGATATCTTGCAAAAATATTTATACGTCTATTAGAATTATAACAGTACAACAATCTCATAAGATGATATGATCATATAATTACGACTGTAGTTACGTAATAACGTTAGTGACATTACTAAACTAACGTGAGAATCTGATGGTAAATCTTATCCATATGAGACATTTCTCATTTTATTGGATATACTAAACGATTGCTATTTCTAGATTATTAAGCGAATGTGGGAAAATTGAAGTGTTACATTTGTGAAGGTGCACGTAGAATATTAACGTTTATTTAAAAAAAACATCGACTTGCGTCTAACCCAAATTCAAGTTTATTTATCTTAACTGAGTAAATAACTAGAAATATTTACTTGTTTTTATTAAGCATTACCCAGAATAATATGCAAGATTCAGATAATGAAACAATAATTCAACACCTTTGTATTAACATTAAAAACTTTTTGTATATTTTAATTTAAAAACACAGTATTTATGTTAAAGCTTCTGTTCTCTAAACTTGTGTTCCCTAAAAACGTAGTGATTTCTTAAATTATTTAGACACTATGTAATCCTTAATGTCACTTAGGAGTAATAATATGAAATCAATTGAGAATCATTAAAATGCATTAAAAAATAATGAGGTTAAAACTCACCTTAAAAGTACTTTGTACTGAAGTTGCTTTCAGTTTAATGACGTCGATGGATTTTATTGGAAAGTTCTGCATTTTATGAGTATTAAGGTTGTAGGAGCTTTTAAACAAGTTACCCTACGATGAAAGACAAACTACTGGCATGCAACTTTGACATATTGAAGAATAAGTTAGTTCTGGTTTCGATGCAGAAATAAAAATAAATAGATTACACGCTTGGTTAAAATGAAACAATTTATCAACTATGGATAATATACTAGCTTTTACCCGCAACTTCGTTTGCGATATTGAGGTAGTTATATTAGCCTACAGTAGATTGTCTGTAGACATATTTAATAATTTTATGAGGTACTTATACTAACTTTGCACCCTCCTTTTACCGCCTTAAGGGATGACTTTCGAAAAAATATTTTACCCCTGTTTCATGACTTTCAATGGAGAACCTTCATACTGAATTTCATTTGAATAACTTCAAAAACTTTGCACCCCCATTTTACCCCCTTAAGGGGTGAATTTTTAAAAATCCTTTCTTAGTGCTCCCTTACTTTATAAAAGGAACCCCTGTGAAAAATTTCAAACTTCTAACCCTTACAGTTTACGCCCTGCGTTGATATATCAGTCAGTCAACTTCTCCTTTTATATATATAAATAGATATAGAAATCTAAAATTGCTGAAGAATCTTTAAGCTGATTTTGAATCAGATCTTGATCTTGAAAGAAAAAGGAGGAAGAACAGGAAATATCTTGGTTTTTGCTGACATCTTTGTGTGAAACATCCAACAGAAGAAATCAAACAAGGTCCATATCAAGTAAATAGATACATTAGTATTTGTTTAAGTAGTTTTTTGCGTAAAGAGTAACGAACATCCATCCGTAAAAAGTGGCATTTATTTTATTGTATTTAAAACATATATAGATGAGTATTATTGAAACGTGAACGCATAACTACTGATTCATGTCAAGGAGTATTTTAATAAAAATATATAATAGCAAATAGTGAGGAACTGTCACGGTATCACGCTATCGTTTCACGATATCTGATCGCGAGTGCGATTGGAATTGACGTCTTTATCAAGACGTGAGTTATGTAAACAGTTACATTTTGTAGTTATCTCAAGTATGGAACTGTTATAACGTCGATGTATCAAAAAATATGTGAGTTATGATGTTGGTAACATTGATCTGAGTAGCATTTCTCGAAGGTGGCGTGAACGGAGCTCTGTGTCTAAAGTAGGGGTAATATTCTAGTCAACAAGTCGTGATACTGTTGGTGTGCGTCTAAAGTATAGCCCGTACTTATAATTAGAACTACTCTGTTAAACTGAAAATCCCAATTTTTTTCAATGCTAGCCAGAACAGTAAGGCTGCGTTTCCACCGGAGATGTGCGAGGAGCGTGACACTCTCTGAGGTATTCCATTAGTTATTAGCAAATATATTCCTTGCTCCGCATTCTCGCATATCTCTATTGAAAACGAAGCCTTTTATTTTTTTAACATTCTTTAATAAATTGTGTAGGTATAAAAACATAATAAAAGTAGTACGTGAAAGTCTGGTAGATGACATTTTTATTATTTTCGCTTAGATCACATTATGTCCGTACACTTTCTGATTTCAGATCAAAAGTTTTTTTTTTTCAAATAATTATATTCATTTCTTATATTTTTTTAATTAAATGTACAAGTTTAATGACTGTCTTTTTTATTTTATTTTTGAAAACGCTAAGCATTTTGCTAGTGATAATGAAAAAAGACAAGAGTAAGCGGATTGAAATTGCAAAAATGTATCGAATACTATGAATTTTGCAATGAACTGGCAGTCGGATTGTCACTGACAGACTACGTAATACACGCCTCCTATCTGCATTTCAATTGTACACAGCGCACTCTGCATTACTTGTTTGGAATGTCATTGATTCGTATCGTATATAGCTGTCCTGGCCTCACTTCGCTGAATTGAAATGTATAACTCCCTGTAACGTCATACAATCGGATTCGATGGTCAGGATCAGGCATAGAAACGTCTATTTTTATATAATTATGGGCGACTATCCCTGATGGCGAAGTTTTCACTCCAACATCCTTAAATCTGATATAAGATTCAATTTTTTTAAATTATATGATAGGTAAGGGACAAACGAGCAGAGGGTCCACCTGTTGGAAAGTGGCCACCGACGCCCATGGACATCGACAAAACTAAAGGGTATGTATTGTTTTGTCGATGCGTTGCCACCTCGAAGATAGTGAGGAGGGGGAGCGATGAGAAGACTGCTGCGGTTTCAATGGACCCCGAGCAGGAACCCGGTTTTCATTGGAACCGCAGCAATAATGGGATGGGAGTGGGAGGTGGTAGATCTGGCCCACATGCGGCTCGGCCGGAACGCGTCTAAACACTTGGCGGTCGGATTCGCATACTGGTGGTCGCAAGCCAGGCAGGGAACAGATCTTCTGCTACCAAGGAGGTGCTGGGTTACTCGGCTCTTACGAGATGCTCTCCCAGCGGCAGAGGGCAATAGTACTCTAACCCGGGGCGGGTTTAAGTGTAAGTTTTTAGTAAAAATGCGTTATATTTAATCAAGAATCCATTTTAATTTCAATTCTCTCGAAATTTGTGACATAGATAACTTATAACCTAGATAAAACATACGGTATGGTATGATAAAAGAAAGATAGAACTTGATATTTCTGTAATTATTAACTGGGGGTGTTTGTATAAATTGATCATTTCTTCTCTCAGTGAAATGGGGGTAAAATGATTGTTACTAAATAAAATTACCTTAAATATATATTAGAGATCATGCAGCTGTACAAAAAATAATATTAGAAGCACAACTTTTTTTGGAGTTAAATGGTTAGTAAATCAAGTTAAAACATTATCTTTCTCAGTATCAAACTTTCGTGTCTATATTTGAATAAATATTAAAACAAACCTTATCCATCTTATTTATTAAGTTGTACGACAGCTGAAACATTTTCTCCGTGTTGTGACTTGTATAGGATAAGGAACTAGTTGTCGATTATTAATTACCTTTGTATATCCTCATCTCTCCTCGTTTGTTATATTGACACTAGATAAGCTGTACTGCCTTTCTCTTAATGGACTTGTTTGGTTTTCATTTGAGTCCGAAATAATAATTTTGCATTTGAAAGTCGATGACACTATCGTATTTGCCGACAACTTGCATTGAACTATCGGAAGGTTCTAACTAAAAACATAATACTTAGCTACTCGTGCTTGTTAAGAAGAATAAAAAGTCTTAAAAAATAAGTATTGTTATGATGTTGGCAACACTTGGTAGGATTGATATAAGTAGCATTTATACTTACTTAAATTGCAAAATAAATACCTCGTCACGACAAAATAATAATTATGATTGCGAGTATTCTGTTGGTAGTAACACTGAAAGACTGTATCTAAAGTATAACCCCCAGGAGGATATCCTAGTCAAGCCGTCATACTGTTACTCTGCGTATAGATTATAACTAATGTTTGGTAAACATTATGTACAATGAAGTGTCGAGGTAAACATAAATAAGTATATTTGTGTATGAAAAGTATGAATGAAATTTAGATGGCGCTGAAAGAGATGAGAGTGAAATGAATAATACTGGTTTCTTAGAAACTAAACTATACCTACTATTGACATCGACAAAAATGACTATTAATAATATATACGCAGTTTTTCTTTTTGTCCATTTCACTTGTGTGACAGTGGCGCGATTTTGGGAATTTATGGAATCTTTATTTCATACATCAATTTTAAGAGAATTTTAAAGTACCGTGAATTGTGTACGTTGATAACAATAGTTTTATAGTTGAAAAACTTCTACGTTTTCAAGTATCTTTGTAAAACAGTAACAACTAAGCTTTAACAAGATTGCTTTTGTACTTAAGCGCTCTTTAAGTCTTAAGCGTCTGTTTCAATTTCGCTTTACAATCTGCCTTCCATTTGTTGAGTATTGTTTTTGAGAGCTTATTACTTCCTATCTTTATACGTAAAAGAACAATCTGTCTATGTTATCTTCTTTTATTTATTTATTGCTGGCGAGAACAATTTGTCTGTGTTCTTCTTCTTCGGTTTATTTATTGCTGGCAATAGCTGACAGTCGCAGAAACCACCTCCAATTAATAGGTCCTAAAAAGGCAATGTCGCAAATTTAACATTTTACTTGCAATGAAAATTATCCAAATATTTACGATGCAAAAGAAACATGGGATATTTATTCAGTAATAATTAATTGAATGTTCGATAATTTTTGACTATTCATAAAATTCAAATTATAAAATTCAAGATATATAATACGTTCAGACGTATCCTTATCCTCAGAGGGATACAAGGTATGATTTCTTAGTGACCAATAAGTCGACGTACGCACTTTACTTAAAACCCTCTGCCTTCGTGAAACGTGCCTTATCTGGCTGTAGAGCACGAGGGTCTTGCTTGAGCAGAGATTAGGAAAATGCTACGTCATAATAGAATTGTTTACCAAGATATATACACAAGACACAATAAAAAGTATAAATATATGTAGTAGGATCTCTGCTGAGGCGGATCTCCTTCTCAGAACGAGGAACGAAAAGAATTGTACGGTTGGTACACTTCACCATCTCTTAGAACATGTAGTTATTATTGTTTTATCGAACTCAGTCCTCTCGAGGAAGACATTCTTGTTTTAACCACTTGGCTATCACTGATTGCTAGAAGGTATTCAAGATATCTTAATGTGAGGGTCGTCTGTTTGTCAAAATCTGTCAGTAACAGTTGTATTGCTGTTGTAGGTAATAACTTAAAATATATACTATGTTTCATTTAAATTGGATTTCCGTAAACAATCATTTATTTCATTTTTGTAAAATATTTTAGTCGGCCCAGCGAAGCTAGTGCGGAATGACTAGTAATTGTGATTCCTTCAAACAATGAAAAATTAGTTATTATCACAAATAAACAAACTAGATGTTTTTCAATTTCCGTAATTATAAATTATGTTGGTTATAAATTTTGACTTGTTCACACAATTTACGAAGCCTTCTCATATCATAATTGTTTATTACATGTTTACACCTACATAATAATACACAATTAACCTTGCCACATGGACTTAGACTTTGACTCTGTTAATTATATTTATACGACAGTTATCTAGTTTTTATTTGTTTTGTTCATGTTGCTATAATGTTATAGTCATTTATAGTCAACATTACCAACCTCGGGAATAGAACAGCCGTTATAAACAGACCACCAACTTTCTGCCTTCCTAATCTGGACCACAAGTTCCATTCATTCTAAAATACATGTCTATACGTTTTGCTACACAGAAACAGTACTCTCAATCTCTTATATTCCTCTCAATCTCTTATGATATTATCTTAGCTAAAAGTTTTACCCATTTTTGTTTTATCTTTCAGACTTTCTTTCCAATTTTGTAACTTGTTTCTATAAAATTTGCTTCAAGTCTTTGCAGCACTTAAGTTGTCCTTTACTTAAAGTTAATCTTTAAGATAGAAAACATGTTATGAACTTTGGACTACTAGTAAGTGTAGTAGCAGTCAATTTGGTACTTTCTAAACAAAAATAACCCGCTTATCCATATCATAGATCAGCATAGTATTTACATTGACCTAGAAGCCAGCGGAAGGCAGGAAATTGAACGTCAACCCTAGACCGCGTCGCGACGCCGACGCCGCCGCCGGTAGTCCGTTGACATACCTTTGTAGATGAAACAGGTCGAATATAATGATATTTACTTGTTGTATGTATGTAGATATAATATAAATTTGATATCCATGGTACACTTACTGTGATTCTCGTATCGAAATAAAATCACATTAAAAGGCGTAATTTTACTTGGTTAAGAACTGACGTACCATTTCAAAAGCTGGGTGGTGGACTGTTCTCTCTTTTGTTTCTCGACATTCTACAATATTCAAAATGATAAATTGTTAATACTGATATTGGCAACACTGATTTGAGGCAGCTAGTTGTTGTAGGCACAAACTGATAAACAAGACAAAAATATTGTTAAATGTAATAATTATATATTTACATAATTCAAAATATATTTTAGGGTCAACAATTTTAATAGCCATTTTAAATCTTTATAAGAAGGTGAGGCTCACATTTTGACATTTTACTGGTCACATGTACTATAGTTTCAACCATATTCGGTGGTCTTCTTCAGCTAATAGTGGGCGCGCTTGCGGACTGTAGTCACGCGTACGGAAACTATAGTACATGTGACCAAAACAATACGCGAGTCTCACCGTTTTTTGAAACTTTACAATGTATTTTACATAAAAGTTTGTTTGTAATATAAAAACCTTATATACACAACATATTGTATGCACATGTTGTTGAATCATGTCTCAAAGACGCAGTGTCCGTGGCGACCTTGATAATCTTCTCTAACTTGTATAAAAAACTACAAAATTACACACGTATTATAAACAGCTAGATATAATCAATATTGATCGGGACAGTCCCGATTTCGATATTATTTATGGCAATCCCGATTATCAAATATACATATATATCTACAGTGGCAAAGAAACCCTCGATCTCTAGCCACAGAAGTTTGACTGTGTTGATATAGCAGCCGATTATTTATTTTATATATACAGATTAATGTACAAATATCTTTTTCTGAGTAAAAATAAATATAAGACGTAAATCAAAGAAAGATTTTCCGCCCAATCGCTTAAACGCCCACAAACACCCACCCGACGTTCTAGAAGGCGCATTTAGTTGACTGATTGAATTCTTATCAAACAAAGTGCCTTCGATCCGCCCTCGAGCTCTCACTGTTTTTCCTCTATTGATTTTATGTACCAGATATTATGAGTATTTGGTAAACAAGGCAAAATGCAAGATATTTTGTAATCTATCCTATTCTGCTTTATTCAGGATGAAAGACTTGTTTGACGTGATCAAGACGTTCTCCGTCCACTGCTTGACTTTGGTATCTAACACTTAAATGTTGTACATATAATATTAATAATTTCTGTGATCTTCTATTAGGATTACGTAGCTTCTATTTTTACTACTTTTCTCCAAAGATTGTCTTACACCGATAGAGACAAAAGTCTAGAAGAAACAAGAAGTCTAGAAATATGCTGTCGAGTGAATGGTCATGACTTGCTAATAAAGTATTCTTTACTACTGTTTTATAATAATTAATTTAACCCAAGAGGAGTTCTCGAGATGTCGCTATATGTTAATTATCTAACATTTATGTATACCGCCCTCCATTTCAAATATTATCAATGAAAAAAACAAAGATGCATTTCTGTATTGATGGACTTTTTCATTACTCCTTTATTTATCCAAGATTATTTTATCAAAAAACCTGTATTAATAATATGAGAGCTCTTTCATAATATATTAACTCTCACCTCCACAACTCCACCTCGCTAACGACAATAGATAATAAAGTAAACTTACGTGGACCTCAAGGAGAGTGATCTTAACCACGACTCTATAACACTAACTTCTATATATGTACACTGCGCGACAACACCAGAGAGACTGACTCTAATCTATCGCACTAAAGGTCTACGTGGGTATACTTGAAATAAAATAAAAGGAACTACCCGCGAATACTAATTTATAAACAGTGTTACTAACACCTGCTCTTTATAGTAATCAAAGTTAAAACTACATACAGACAAAGCACTTATATATAGTATGTTTACGCATATATAAACGAGATATGGCCCTGAGGGTAGACGCGGCTGACTTGACGGTATAAGAGTGATGCTTCAAAGGTCTTCAGTCGAGTGTTCACGACATGTCTTCAGAACGTTTACTATATCTATGTATGTATATATGTAGAAAACACAGACTTTTTGTACGGTTTATTCACTATATTACTCACGACAAAATATAATTTGGCCAATGTCAAAGAAACGGTAATATTGAAATATATTATGTCGCATATTTTGCGAATTTTTAAATTATAATTTTTTTTAGAAATAGGATGTAAAACAACTTTGTAACTTTGTGTTAATATAATAATATATTTTTTATTTAATTTTCTTATATGGTAACTCCGACAAACATTTCATTTTTAACCGACTTCAAAAAGGAGGAGGTTCTCAATTCGATTGGTATCTTTTTTTTTATGATTCTTCTTTAATTTGATGCGGAGAAGTTACTATTTCGTCCCACAAAAATTTAACATAGTTTGGCCCAGTAGTTTTCATTTTATGAACATTCTTTCCGTTTCTGTTTCTCGGGATCTATATAGTTTAAGGCGCGCCGCACCTTTCGTAGGCCTACCCATAGCTACTTAAAATAAAATTACTATTCAATACATTACAATAAAAAGCAACCAAATGATATAGTCTACCTGATTTACAGAACAACCTATAATGACACTAAAAAGTAAAAAATTAAAAAAAAGCCAGCCAGGTTAACAGACGTGTAGTGAGAGAGAATAATAATAGGTATATCTGTTTAACTACTACTATTACTATACTATACTATTGCTAGCACGCTGGCACCGACTACAAAAATAACAATTATTATATATTATTGTCCTAATAAAGAGTGATTATTTCTTACTTTTTAGTGCATTTTTAGTTTGAAGTCGATTTTTTAAACGTTGGTTTTTTTATGAAATTTGGTGTTACCATGTTACGTAATGTTCTTACTTAGATTATTTTTTTATACCGAAAGACAAAGGTCTGCAAAACCTTGGTGATATAAAAAAAATAATGATATATTTAATACATATATGTTAGTTACACCGTTTATAAATTAGTATTCGGGGGTAGTACTTTTTATTTAATTCTAAGACTATATATAACCACTTTTCCAAAAGACTCAAGCCAGTTGTCAATCGGAGCTCGCCTGATGACTATTATGGCTGTTATTATGGCTGTGTATTATGGCTGTTACTGTGCGATGTCGGTACCATCCCATGTAGAGAGACATATAATTTATAAGCTAAAAAAATACGTGTAAGAGTGGTTGAGTATGCGACTAAGGGTTTTTACCATTAACTCTGGATATTAAGATACCGTGTACGAAGACGCGGGATAATACTAATCTACATATATATTACCGTTAGATTATAATCTATCTCGCGATATTGTAATCCGTCGAAAGATTGTAAACCGTAACATACTACTTACAATTTAATATTTATCGCATTATTTTTCGGCAGATTATAATCTGTCAAAGTATAACCATATTGAATTGAATTAAAAGTAATCAAAAGGGTACCGCGGATTGCCGCGAATTATAGCAACCGCGGCAATCTGAACACCTAGACTCGTATGGCACAACCCAGAAGAGCACCCTGCCCACTTGAAAGTGAGACGCGCGAACCCGAACCAGTACACACCACAGAACAGCACATCGTTCACAGAAAAGTGTCACGTCTTCGCAAGTGACGCTTGTAGAGTCAACAACTCCTGAAGATGATTCGGTTACGGAGCGAAACGTACGTCGATTGTCGATCGCGAGCAAGGTAACCTTTTGATTCCTTTCAAAGTATGAATCGTTAGAGTTATATTATGTTGAATATTAAACACGTGGTAAAACTCACCTGAGCGAAGCCTGGGTCGACTAGTTAAGATTAAACTCTGTAGATTAAGTAGTACAAACTTGTACAGTTAGTGTTTGTTTGAGTTTAATTAACATTTTATTTAATTTTCTGTTATCGCCCTCGTCAGCGAATAATTCTGGTAAGCAAAGTTTGTTATCGAGTGCAAAGTTTGCTCTACACGTACACGTATGGTAAACTTTACAGTTTAATTAAATACGAGTTAACTCCTCTTCTAACTCTGCTTGTTAATCACTTTTTAGTATGTAGTTATGCTAACCTGTGTAGACTAGTTTTATCCTGTAACCTTCTTTCGTATACCTATGTCTATGTTCGTACAAATAATTAATGATAACACCGGTCAACACGGATTTTGAGTCTTACAACAAAATGTCAAATTTTGATTTCTTTTCCCTTATAAAGGGTAAAATAGGTTTTTTGATTAAAGATTGCTTTACTAGAAATTTCGTTTTCATAGAAAATTTCATATTATTTCGACAAGTAAAGTCTTTATGCTATTTTGCGACTCAGTCATACACAAAAGTAGTTGCTACAGTTTGTAATAGACAAACATACACTCAATACAATAGAATGCGCGACTTGTCGCCATTTTGTTTTAAAGTATTACCAACTATTATTTTACTCTCCACTAAGAACTTTAAATCTTAATTACCAATATAAAACATACAAAATCCAACTTATTTCTTCATAAATTGAGATTTTGGTTATTTTTCAATGTAAACACTCAGACAATAGTCATTAAATAACAGAAACAAAAAAAAAGTTTTTTTTTGTTGAATTGTGTAATTCTCTTTTTTATTTTGTTCAAAATATACTGTAAATTACATATAATCGTCTCCGTTTAACATTTGCTCCATTAAATCAGGATAGATATATTGTTTGTTTTGAAAAGCGTTTTGAAGTTGAAAAAACACTTCAAAAATATACAAAAAATATGTCATTTTTCCAACAGTATAATACGCCTTAGTTTTTTTTTACTTTATACGAGTAGTTTTTAAAATATAGTGTAGTATTACTAGATTACTCCCATAAAAGTTACTAAAGTGTAATTAGGTAGTTCAATAACAACATAAAAAAAAACAAAAGATCTCTTTTGCCATGGACACTTAAGCATCTAATGTTACTTCATAGTATTATTGGCAGTTACGTTTTCCTTGGGAAATTTTTTATAGAAGTAATTCAATATATCAAACTCAGTGTTAGCCCAAATAAATGTTTATTCCATGCATTATACTATGCTCTCCTATTGGTACTCGATATTATCAATCATAAAAAAGCAGTGATGGCCAAGTGGTTGAGACTTCTAGTCTTCCTCTGGAGGTCTCGAGTTCGATCCTGGGCACACACCTCTGACTCTGAGTTATGTGTGTTTTAAGCAATTAAATATCACTTGCTTTAACGGTGAAGGAAAACATCGTGAGGAAACCTGCACTCCTGAGAGTTCCCTAAAAGTTCTCAAAGGTGTGTGAAGTCTGCCAACCCGCACTGGGCCAGCGTGGTGGACTATGGCCTAATACTCTCCTCATTCTGAGGAGGAAACCCGGCTCAGCAGTGAACCATTGAAAGGTCGTGATGATGATTATCAATCATCAGGACTTTAAATACATTCTTTATCACTTTATTTTCAAAGGACATCTTTCTATGTTCAAATTCCCAATTTTAAAACTTACAAAAATACTTTCATATTTTTATAAGGGTCACATTGATCTTTTTTGGCGAGAAACGTTCAAAAAAACAAATACTGAAAATATATCAACAAGTCTCATAATTTAAAAAACCAATATGAAAATGTCATCATAAAGTGGACATTGTTTTCTCTTGCCTGGTTTAATTTTGTATGAGATAAATGTAGTGGTAGATTTCCCTCAGGTATTCAAATTCATTGCAGTTGCTCCAAGTATTCTCATCGGGAATTTTTACTCCATTTGCGTATGAATGATATCGTATTTTAATGGGATTGAGTGCGCGGAAATATTCACGTTTCCTTCGATATTTTTGCTGTTATTCAGTTCAATATTCATTAGTGTGAATGTTGCTCGATGATGTTTCGATCTTGTGATTTCATATTGTTTAATAAATCAGGCCATCTTTTGGGTAATGTAATTGTATTTGTAGTATTGCTAGTGAACACACATAGGAGTGAGGTTGACATTATCTTCATCAAAATTACATCAAATTAATTCAGATTCAAATTTTTATTTACTTTTATTGTTTAAGTATTATGTTGCTATTGCTTGTTGTTATATAAATGTATTTAGGTTATAAAATTTACCTTTACTTACTACTGATTTTTGTGTAGCATACTTTTGTGTATCCTAATGTCAATAGCAAAAATTGCGGCAAACTGAAAGTTTCTGATGGCATTACTTTTGTCAGAACTAAACCAAATTTGGATTGAATTTTGGAGGTGAATAGATTTTTGAAGGGTCGGCAACGCACAGATGACACCCTTGGTGTTGCAAGTGTCCATAAGCGTCGGTAACCACTTACCATCAGGTGGACCGTATGCTTGTTTGCCACCATCGTGGTATAAAAAAAATATTTTTTTTTGTAAACAACCCATACAAAAAAAAACATTAAATTATATTTCATATATTTATTTCTCTTCAGTCCTCAGTTTCTTTTAAACTCATAATTTCTTTCATTTTGAAGTTAGTATGCATTAAAGAAATTTCACTAAAATATTTCGGAGGTTAGGAAGCGTAAACATCGTAACGTTAAACAGATTTTTTAAAAACTAAGCTTAAATTATAAGCGTGTAAGTTTGCTCTACAAACCAACGTAATCGATATTTAAACCTTTTGATTCAGATAAAGAAAATGGCGGACAGGGTAGCAAAATGTCGAGATGACGTATCCAAAAACCGGGAGAGGTATCAGGCGGCACTTGCGGAGATCACAGCTTACAACCCACGCTACATCGAGGACATGACGACCGTGTTCGACAGATGCCAGCAGATGGAAGCCCAAAGATTGACCTTCTTCAAGGACGTGCTGTTCAGTTTCCACAAATGTTTGGATATTAGCAAGGAACCCACGTAAGTATAAACTTAAGAATTTTAGTCATAACATAGAAACAATTGCGTCTAATTAATATCTCGGCCACATAATGAGAAACCGGAAATACGACCTGTTACAACTCATCATTCAGGGCAAGATCCAAGGACAACGAAGTGTGGGTCAAAGAAGAACATCCTGGCTGAAAAACCTACGCCAATGGTATGGAAGAAGCACTCGTTCCTTATTCAGAGTTGCGGCATCTAAGATACACGTTGCTTTAATGATCGCCGAACTTCGAAAGAAGATAGCACTTTAAGAAGAAGAAGAATGGCGTCTAGATAACAAAACATGATGAAGTGTTGTGTCAATAAACTAACTTATACCGCCATCTGTTACAATCTTATGGAACTTTCAAGTAATTACAACTCTTTAGCCCATAATGTCTATGTCTAACCATGGACATCAGTTATTCATACAAATATACGCACTCTTTTAATAATATATATATAGCTGCTTGTGCTGATTCACTGACTGATTGATCACCTCTCCTGTAAAATTTTGTATGAACAAAATTTTTTTCACTAATTATTTCGTATAGAAGACGAAAATTCATTCAGAGGAAAAATATGGAGATAGCTGATGATTGAGAAATTCAGAAGCGGGGGAAGAGTACAGCCAGGATATTTAAGATAGGTGGGAGGTGCTCGAACAAATTTCATTTGAAACCTTATACAATTGGCAATGAGCTGAAAAAAAATCCAAAATGGCGGATTTAAGATGGCGGCCATACAGATTTCATCGGTGTCTATCTCAGAAAGTATACAAGATGGAAGAGTGGTTTTTTGGAAAAAGATAATCAGGGCCTCAAGATCTATATGATGACTAGAAAAAAATTCAAGATGGCGGAATTTATTTATCCATACTAAATGCATGGGAAATATTCAAGAGACTACAAGTTGGAAACTATGCAAGAGACTTTGATACGGTTCATGGAAGAACTTTTATTCTGACAAGTGTTGATTAAGGATTTCACAAATTGTCGGATTCTGGATGGTGGAATCATAATAGTAGTTTCATAAAATGGTAGTCACTGACTACCATTTTCTTCCGCCGCGCCGTTTACAACTCACTACTTTTTTCTACTACTTTCTACCCCTCTCTACCATTTTCTACATAACCGCCATCCGGAATCAGACGAATTGTCATTCACTACTTCACGCGGTCCGCTTTAGCGGGCCGCGCAGCCACGCGCTATACTAGTATTATATATAACTCATCAACTTAATTTTTCTTGTAGTTTTCTGTTTCTGTTTTCTGCTTCAGCTGTTCATAAAAAATCTTCCTTAAAATATTATACCCCATAATTTTTTCTCACATTACTTCACTGAGCAGTATTTTCAATTAAGTGTGGCAACACAGTGCTCTCATGGAGATACTCGTAGATAGATTAAGCGTATCTGGATCTGGACCTTTTACGCTGTGGAACTCTTTTGCTTTTGCTTTAGACACTTTTAAGCAATTATTGATCAATTAATTGCATTAATAAAATATTCAGTCAGGACAGACTATATCCTTACTGTTGTCTGCCTATCTGTCTGTCTGTCTGTCGCGCTTTCGCGTCAGAACTACTATACCGATTTCCAAAAAAAATTTGTATACAGATAGTCTAGAGCCTGATGCCAAAAAAGGGTCGTAAGGAGTTGAAAGGCTTTTTATGCTGATGATTTGATATAAATAAGCATGACAGTCAAAGTTTGTAAAAGTTTTACCCTCAAGGGTGTAAAATAACAATGAATGATAGTATAATGATACGATGAAACGCGGACAAAGTCGCGGGCACAGCTAGTTACACATATACAAAAGAAGTAGTTATTGCGTTTTAACTTCCATCTAAAGCTAGATACTGTATTGAGTCTAAATCTCGAAGGATCGATTTAAATCCCCTGCGAGTCGATTGTTTACTCGATATATTTGTTCAGAGGCCGCGTAGAGCAAGTTGTGCAAATAAGTGAGTAGTATATTTACAAATAAATGGAATGTAAGGACATAACTTATCGTATTTATACATATTTTTATTTATACATTTTAATTAAGATGTTAGAAATACCCGTAAGTGACGTCATATTGTAATGTATTCAAAGTTTCCACCCTTTTACTCCTCCTCCTACTCTCCTTCAATCAATTGTATGACAAAACAATTTATTTTTCTCAATCTATCTCAATCACAATTCGCCATTGTGTAAATTATAACTAAAAGCCGTGATAGAGAAAAAAATAAGTTTATTATAAATCATAAAAGTAAACAAGTCTTTATGGACCAAAAGATAAGATAGACGCTAAAGTTACACCAGATACAGAATATGAAACAGATACTGAAAAAGGACTATATCAAGACATTGTCCGCTAAATCGATTTATACATTGAAAATATTTCTATTTCCAGATTACCACAAATATACGAAGAATTCCATCATACAATAAATAACGCTGATCACCAAAAAGACCTGAAATGGTGGGCCAACAACCACGGGGTCAACATGGCCATGGCGTGGCCGCAGTTCGAGGTATACATCCATAACTATCTGTATTAATTTAAAATAATAGCAATTTGTATGCATTAACTGAATGCTTTAGAAATAGTCTGGTTCTCATTGAAATTCATTATTATGGTTTTATTTTAAATTTATTATGATAGCCAGACTAAATATATGCAATTGCAGTTATTAACTGAATGCTTAAACTAGAACAGTCTAGATAGATCTTCCTTAGGTCTCTAGAGCATGAGAACTATCCTTTATTTCCAATTGGTTTTATGTTACTTTGCCGATTTTTTTTCTCCTAAATACTAAAATTAAAACAACCTTCACGTTTGAGTCATACTAATTTCAATATTTACTGTGCTCTGTTTGATAACGATTACCACAAATAGTGGTTACGTAACCGCTGCTAAGTACCAAAATCAACAATTAAATTTAATTACCTTATAATTAGTAAATTTTAAAGTTATGCTGCTCCCTTATAAATTTTGTTAAGAAGAAATCTCTTAAAAAATCTTTTAAGGCTCAGTACCTGTTATTGGAAAGTTATAAGAAACGTGAGATTATAAATTAAGTAGTATGATTGTAAACTATCGATAAATTATTAAAGTTAACAATTTTAAGTAAAAAATTTAGCAATGTATTTACTATGAGAAACATTAAATTATACAAAAAAATACGTTAAATTCTATTAATCAATTTTGTTAGAATATAAATGTTCATGTTATTAATTTACGGAAATAAAAAATTTTGATTCCAAACTTTATTATCCGTTAACAATCCATCGAGAGTTTGTAATCCATTAATTGTAAACTTACGATTTTTATTTTTTTTCTGTGACATACGTTTGGTTTAAATTAAAGGATCGTGTAAATCCGAAAAACAAATGGAATTACATTTCAACATCCAAATTCGTGCTAGATTAGGCTAAACCCTTCGTAAATGTCTGTACAACAGTGTAGCAAGGATTGACAGCGGTCGGACTAAATTGCTAATAAAACCCAGGTGCTCATCCGTCCCCCCATCCCCCGGGTATTATACTGTCTGACTAAAGAAATATCGCCAACAAACACTTTCAAATTAAATTATATACGAAATTTTCCTTATAAATTATTCCAAGAAAGTAATGGCGTTTTAAAGACGTTGGTCGTGCCTAAATTGATAGTCTCGCCTCGTGTAAATTATTCTGGTATCGTTCAGATGGAATTAAAATCGAATTTCTCCTAATGTTCGAGTTATTTAAAAAGCAATAAACTAAATCATAAACCTGTATACAATCTTGATGGAACATCATCAACTTGAGATAAGGTTAACGAAATATTTGATTTATTTGGAGTCTCCATAGACCTGGTGATTAGTATGACAGTGTAGCGACTTGATTTTCAGACAAAATAATCCAACAATATAAGTATTTATCCGGTTTTAGTATTCATGATTTTGGTAAATTTACTGATATCATAATCATGTCATTATTAATAGCTATTTTTGTTACCGTTTTAGTTTTTCTTATCACAATTTAAATTAATCAATTCGATAAGACTGTTGCTATGTAAATAGGGTTGTCATTTAAAAAATCAACGAACAAAAGGCCTCCGAATTTTGGAACTTTAGATACTTTCATGTTTATTAAGTATAAAATAGTTTTGTAGTTACAAGAACCTAATTCTCAATAAATTCCTTTTTTATATAATATAAAAATTATACTCTATACTGGAATTACCAACTGCAAAAAAACTCCGAATGATGAATAACGCTCTACGTCATTACCCACGCTTTCTAAACTAGGACAAACCCAGAGTAACCCGGACGTATGGCAACCCTATATATAAAGGTAAAATCAATGGTTTATTTGAAAATTGCAATGTTACATTAAAAGGACGAACCGCCGGAGACCACCGAGATACGATACAAATACCTCCCAGCAGCCGCCTCAGCGGTCCTTACCCGCATGACCAGACCACGGTCCATTCTCACCAGAGACACGTGGTCCCGGGCTCACAGGAGGCTCCGCAGGGCTCTTCCTAACATCTGCTTTACAAGCGAGCCTAGGGTGGCCCCCTCGGACACCACTAGCGTGTCCACAAACGGCAGATGCTATAATATCGCGTTCATGGTACGCCACGGTGTTGGGACGGTTACCAGAGCTGATGAGAGACCGGGGATTGGTAATTGCACCTTGGAAAATAAAAAAATCTAGACTTTAACCAATATGGTTTGGGGTATCATTAGATTGTCAAACCTTCACCATTCAAAGCAGCTCTGACAATCGCCTGATAGATTAATTTATAGGCACCATGCAACACATCAAAGTTTTGGCAAATTTCACAACTTTTGTTCAATTTTGGCACGAGTAGGATAAACTTTGCAATGGATTCGTTACCTATAAGCTGCAAAGCACCTATAGTGTCCATTATTAAGTGCACTCATGAAGCCATGGGACACCAGAACATGTAGACCGCAAACCATATTGTTGACGAATATACGATATTTTTAGCCTCGCAATAGCACTTAAAATACAGCCTAAACTTACATAATAATGCAATCATATTTAAAATAGTCCAATTTAAGTTGCATATCATTTTAGACATGTGTCATTAAAACCATTACTTTTATAAAACTGACAAATAAACTGAACTTAGTTATAAATTAAATACATTAATTAAAAAAACACTATGATGAAGTTGCTGAAAAAAAAACATATTTTTAACACAACTTATACCAACCACTGTCAATTCTAGCTACTATAACAACAGAAGAAAAAAACAAATCACTTCAATACTTCAAAAATTAATAAGTTCTACTTTATCTTTCTTTTTTTCTGTAATACTGAAAACATATACATTAACTTTCAATATTTTCACTGATAAACAATTTGTAAATATTAGTTATTAAACTTTGAAACCAATTTTTTCATTTTGAATTGGCAACATTTTAAAATACAAATGTTAACGTGTCACTGTCAAAAGGTACATTTTTATGTCAAAGTATTAAAGTGTATGAAATGTAGATGGAGCTACTGAAGCTAGAGGGTGAGATTTAAACCAAATGCAATATATTAATATAAGTTAAACTTATATAAACAGACTAGTTAAAATTAAGTAATATTTTAACTGTTTTTCTTTTATTGTTAGCATACATAACTTATAATAAATACTCTCTAGCTACAGTAGCGACATTTTGGTTGAGCTTTATTTCATACATTTTGAGTGACACATTTTCAGGCAAATTTAAGATAAACACTTCCTTCTACTTATCAATTCTTCTATCTAGAATATAGGATGTTTTTTAAAAATGTTGCCAATTACATTACAGTAATTTCCCATAATACAAAACCATGCTTTACTCAAACTCAAGCATGGTGAAGCAAACGCAACGCTTGATGTCGTCCCAATGACCACTGCTTTGTTTACGTGTTCAATTATTTGATTATTTTACTATTTGTTTTGATTTCGCCTACACGCAGACTAGCGGTGCAACGAATATGAATAGTCACTCTTCTCAAAAACTTCATAAAACATATTGACGGGTCCATTTAATAAATTATACCATGAAGAACCCATGAACATATTAAAGTTAAAGAAATAGTATAAAAGCGAGTTTACTATATCATTTTTGTGTTAATTTTTAATACATTTATGTAATATTCATTTGATTTTTTTACGTCTACATAGACTCAAAATGGGGATCATAGATCATAGTGTCATTTTAGTTCACTTGTACTATAAATATGTGCCTTTATGATAGTTCAGCAAGTTTTTTAGGGTTTAATTTTAATTAAAATAGGATACTCCTTAAATTCAAAGAGATTATTCGTATTCGTTGCATCACTATTGGCACAATGGGACAGTTATGCACAAGCATATACAACTGCTACAATCTCAAATCACTCTGACTACCTGTCCCATCGTGTCGCTTGTGACCGGGTATCTCGAACCAGGAATACACGGAAGAGTTCCGGGACATCGCCAAGGGCAAGTCCAAGGAGAGCCTCCCCACTGGACCCATCACGCTGCTCAACCAACGGCCAGTCAGCGAAGACGTACGTCCTTTTAGAATACATATTTTATGCAGAAACTTTGTTTATTTGAAACCAGGAATTGTATTTCTAGAAACTTTCTAAACCAGTTCACCTAAATCTTATGTGTTTTAGGGACTTAATCTGTAGGTATTTGGAATCAGATTTTTTATCATTCACAATTCTCGCATTATTGATCATTCTACTTTATATAATTTGGAAAAAATTGAAGGAGAGAGGGGGGTATATTGAAAACATTAAGAGGTGGGAGTCATATTGAATGGAGTATTGGGTAAACGCAACGTAGATACTGCTACTGAACCGATAAATAAATAAACATTATGATCAGTTACAATTACGACAGGGATTGAATTGCCTTGGATTTGTGACCAAGGGGTAGGTATGCAAGGTCTTCTAACAGAATTCCAACACTCGCCTCCACTGCTCAGTTTAACTGTTTAAACCTAAGGTTAGGTTAACCTAAGTGTAACTAAAACTTGAGAACGACTGAACCGATTTAGCTAATTTTTTTTTTTGAATATTCTGTGGGAGTGTAGGAAATGTTTAAACGGAGATAAATGCTAAAACGATTTTGATAAAACTATTACCTGTAGTTTTTATATACCTCACGGAATAGCTAGAGATATTGGATATTTTAAAAAGGAAAATATTTATATTAAAAAAAATCTACATTGCATATTTTAGGCATTTTTTTTTGTAATAGTTTTCCTTTTCGCTGTCAACAAAGACAAAGAAAAATCTGCATCTTCATATGATGACATGATGTCTGTATAAATTAAAATATATTTTTTTATTTAAAAAAGAAACAAATTATGATAAGATTTAGGTAACTGAACTGTAAAAATTTGGTTTAAAAATTCAAGATTCTGTATGAAATATATATTTTATTATTTAAGTTTCATTCGAAATTCGCACAAATTAAATTATAATAACGTCTGTAATGTTTTCGAATGAGACCTATATATTGATTTATTACGTGAATAGCAGATTTTTGTATAAAATTTGCTATTCACGTAAACGGGCTAAACACATTTTAAATTTTCAGATTCCCACAAAATTTTAGTAGTAATATAGATATTTCTAGAAGTGTGGTTAGTCCCAATAGTGGGATTTAAATGAGAATGAAGTGCGTTAATGCCAATTTTGCTAGAAATTCTATTGCATGAAAGTTTCCTTTAGATTTGAGTAACCGGTGTTTGGGTCATTCTCATTTCGATCTTTAATTGTGCTTATTATCTAAATCCTCATTATTTTTCGATCAATGTTGCATGATGGATGTCGCTTTACCGATATGCATATGGCACGTTATATATTAATTTAAATTATTTATTATAAAAATAAATCCATATCCGTTAGACTGGTCATTAATTTAAATTCTGATTTGACACCCTCTAAAAAGGTAACGCCTGATATTAATAATCCGTCTCAATTCAAAATTCTTCGATTATGGATTGCAAATCCAAATTTTTTTTATGGAAAATTCAAATTTGGAATATATTTTCAAACTGTCCCCTGGGGATTTTAGATTATGATTGTTTATTAATTTCGGTCGCTAGAAATTAATTATTTAAATTTCCAAATAAATCAAAATATAAAATAAAAAATAAAAAAGTTTCAAGAATTTTTGGAAATTTCTCATAAAATATGAAAAAATATAATAAATCATGTTTTCCATATTTTATGAGAAATTTCCTAAAATTCTTGAATATTGGACAAGTGTTATATTTTATAAAAAAAAAAATCATTTTTAGGGGGTGTGGAAATATAATATTTTTTGACGACCAGTCTATTCTTTACACATTAAAATTAAAAATTATTGACACATCCAGCGTCAAAGACCAATAGCTATAATGTTCTCTATGGTACAGGAACTTCCACCGATCACGAACAACAAGTCGGGCAAGACGAATCACGCGGAGCCGCCGCACAACAACACTGTTATGCAGAACAACACTAGCGCCAACAACACCATAGATAAGAAGACTATTAGCGCACCTATAGCTGTCACGTGAGTATTACTTATTCTTCTTTATTATTACTAAAATACTTTTTATTTTTCAAAAATTTCGAAAAAGAGGAGAATGAAAGACACTACGAATTTTGAATTTACTATTAAAAAAAATGGAAAAAAGAGTGGCAGAAAATTTGTCAGAATTATTTGTATCGATAACCTAAATGAACCCCCAAGTGTAAATAGAAAAGGCCTCAAGGGCAGATATTGCATAGGGACCCGGCTACACCCTTTACAAGCATTTTATCTGTTCCTAAAACTTATAGAAGTTGAGTTTATGATTTGAGAGAGGCGAAGAGAATTGATTAAAATTTTGATAACGTCTATGTGATTGCACATTGCTTAGGCCCCTGATTTTGCTTACATTAATACGTACTAGTTGAGAAATGTTAACTATTTTTATGCGAAACTCATTTACGTTAAATCGCAATGGGGGTGAAGAGCCATTATACTATAAAGGTCATGAAAATTACATTAAAAACTTGGCGATGTTGTTGTCCATCTTTAGTCCAAGTTAATATATAGCAGTGATGGCCCAGTGGTTGAGACTTCAAGTCTTCCTCGGGAGGTCCCGAGTTTGATCCCCCACACAGGCACACACCTCTGACTCTGAGTTATGTGTGTTTTAAGCAATTAAATATCACTTGCTTTAACGGTGAAGGAAAACATCGTGAGGAAACCTGCACTCCTGAAAATTCCCTGGACTATGGCCTAATACCCTCCTCATTCTGAGGAGGAGACCCGACTCAGTGGGCCATTGAAGGGTCGTGATGAAATAAAATTAATTATTTGTAGTAGATCACCCTTACCACCTTAGGGTATAAAAAGTAGCCTAAGGCCCATACACAAAAAAATTCATAAAAATTGGTGAAGCCTCCTCGGAGGAATTCAAAGAGGGGATTTTTATATATAAGATATATAGCTTTTATTTTCTTTAGTATACAACGTCTAGAAATATACACATGTGGATCGTCTGCGTGTCCTAACACCTCCAAGTGTTTCCCGCTACGTGAGAGAGCTCAGTCGCGTTACACGCTCTGCGATATGACTGAGTTTCTCGATTTTCAGTTAGTTTAACACAACTATTTCTAGGTATAGAACATAGTATAATGTAGAAGAATATATATTCGTTGTTGTAAAACATATAGAATATAAAGTAACTATCAATAAGATTAGTAAGACAAGTAATTTCTAAATTTTTTATTGCTGACGGAATCACTATGCTAAACCTCCTATACCCCATGTCATCTAAATAAGCAAGGCAAGGACCCCCCCCCACTTCTTACATACGTATTACTCAACTACTTCAAACGGTAAACACTCACGTAATGTTTTTGTAAAACCTAGTTCTAAAATTATTTCCCGCCTGCCAACGTCTCCTTTAACTAGGAGTCTTGCCGTAGCCTCCCAAAAGTCGGAGAAAACATTTAAAAAAAGGACCCCTAACCCTCTTTTAATGCTTACCTAAAACTAGAACAATCCCACAGAGAGAAATTCCAAATATTAGTAAGAAAAAAAGTAACATTTTGAAATGGGTTAGGGAGGTCTCGTAGGCAGCTAGAAGACCTCAAAAGTTCACAGAATATCGAACTTAACGTGTATTTGTAATTTATTGTAATTTTTACTGTTCTTCATATTGTTTGATTGTTAGATAGTAGGTAGTTAGGTAATAGTAGAAATTATTTTTTTTTTAATTATAAAAATTTCAATAATATTATTTGTAACCAAAATTGTTTACAAGTAATATGACTGAACTTCAAAATTATGAATTTATTTTTCGATTATATGAAATAGTAGAAATAGGTAAGAATTTGTACGTCAGTAGATAAAAGTAGTTACAAAGGAGAACTTAGTCCTGTTTAATTTTTTAAAATGGCGATAGTTGTTCAGCCTCGACACTGCCATGTCTCATTCTAACTTATCTAATAATAATTCCAGGAATGGCACCGCATCAGCATCTAAATCGGCAAAAACCTCCCCAGCGAAAGACAGTATGGGCAAAGACAACCCCTTCGAGGAGGAGGAGTGGGACGAGGAGTCCGGCGGAGCCCTGACGGACACCGGGGAGCCCGGGGTGCCGGTGCGGGCGCTGTATGACTACACTGGTGCGGAGAGTGACGAGCTTAGCTTCCGACAAGGTCAATAGATTTTTTTACTATAAGGACAAACGTACAAAAACAACAAGCACAATTTTTTTCCTAGATAGTAACGCGACCTATTGTGTCTTATTGTGAATTTAAAGCATACAAAGAGCGACCAATATATGACGAAAGAATTTATACCACAATGTCATTGTACGGTGCTACATATCGTATATACCTTCCTCTCGAAACCTCCTCCTATCCGGCTCGAAGGACCAAATGTTGGGGCTATTCCACAGATCACCCCCAATAGATACCGTATGTTGAATATTTTGTTCCGTTTCGAAATCACCAAAGTTGGCGGAACGTTGTGCGAGGAACGGCTAGTGCAGTATGATTGGCTATTTCAAGCTCACCCGATTGTCGTAGTGATGGGACAAGGATATTTAATTGTTGATATATATTAATAGTAATGTTCGCTAAGTAAACTATGTGACTACAACTTTCTAGCTCCTTCGTAACTCTCTCATTTCTATCAATCAATATATAATTTAAAAAACTCGCACTTTTTTTTGTAATTGAACTATAACAATTTCAAAAAATTAATATTTAATTTTTAAAAACTTGCATTAATTTTTATTTCAAATTGTAATTCGATTTCGAAAATATCGATACTATTCGATAAAGGTTAAACTTTCACAAGGCTAATTATTTTGCAAAACAAAGACACATATAGCATAAACGCTAATGAGTGAAAGAGACTTTTCAAAAAGACATCAACGAGTGTAAGGCTCGCCGTTAATGATTAACTTGTAACGTGAAATGTTCTACCATCTTTTTTATAACTTGAGCTCCTTGAAGTTCTCTCACACCATTTAACAGCACAGCTAGTCAGTTTTGTTAATTTGTTGTAAATAAAAACGATTTATTTCTATTTGTGAAACACGGAAACATATACGTCGTCACGGGTCTAATGTCTGGTTGACACTAATTAGTAATTTGTGGGCGTGACGTTTTTATAAGTGCAAATACACATATGTGTGGTGAATACTTGCCAATGCGGAATCTATTAGGGGTGATCTGTGGGCTGTTCTCTCCCAACAAATGACTTGTTGTGATAAATATAACATTATTAAATTTAGTTCCATTTTGAAATATAGTATTCAATACAATAATGTGTATATAAAATATGTAATATGAATGTTTGTTATATGAACATATTACATATTGTCAAATTCGCTTCCCACTGTCTGGTCTGTCTCTATGTATGCTTAGATCTTTAAAACTACGCAACGGATTTTGATGCGGTTTCTTTTAATAGATAGATTGATTCAAGAGGAAGGTTTTTATGTATAATAGTTGCATAGTATAGTAAAGAAACACACACAAACACTATTTAAAAAAAAAACGAAATGCAATTTCCAGGTGACCTGTTCGAGAAACTAGAAGATGAGGATGAACAAGGATGGTGTAAAGGACGTAAGGACGGACGAGTTGGACTCTACCCCGCCAACTACGTAGAACCCGTAGGCCACTAGCCGAAGCTCCGAAGCACCCAGAAGCGTTCCGAAGCGTTCCGAAGCGGTGCGAAGCGGTAACTGCTATCCAATACTACTGATTATTTTAGAGATTTCGTTTACAAAAAACAACGTTTTTGTTTGCTTTTCATTGTTTTAGAAAGTAAATTTAAAGATTAACAACTAGTCTGTTATCCGAAATCTTTGGATTATGCGATGGAAGGAAATCTAAATTTGAATTTGTTAGTCCAAGAGCTCGCCACGATCAGAGCTTTGTTTTTTTATAAAACCTGAAAGTTTCTCTCTCTAGTAGAGATCTCCAACTATGAAGTTGCAACCCCCTACCTAACACCCTTAAAGTTATTAATGTAACTATCAACAGATGTTTTATCATCATCACTTAATCCGACAGTTTCGAATGACCTTGACTTTAATTTTTTTTAATTTATAGATCGTTCATATCTTTACTAGTCGACCCTTGCGACTTCCTCCACGAGTAGCTCCGCTCCTATTGGTCTTAGCGTGATGATATATAGCCTATAGCCTTCCTTGATAAATGGGCTATCTAGCACTGAAGGAATTTTTCAATTCGGACAAGTAGTTCCTGAGATTAGCGCGTTCAAACAAACATATTCTTCAGCTTTTATATATTAGTAAAGATTAAACACACTCACTGAATCTTTCAAGTTTTATAAAATCATGAAACTCTGTTCATCGCGAGCTCGTCCAAAGATTTTGGAAGTTGAATCTGTAATATTGGAGGGTAGGTACGAAAAATTCCAAAGTGACGAAAAGCTTAACGCTGTAACGAAATGGTGACTGAATGTATGTCAAGTTAACTATAATGTCACCCAGTCATAATTTAAGTACACCTATAAGTTGTATTGATTTCGTAAAAGTTGGAAAATAGCCATTTCATGCCATTGCAGAAATAAATTGTCTGTGGGTATTGCGAGATTTTTGATATTAAAAAAATTATCATGTCGATATTACTATGTTATATGAAAGTAGAAGAAAAATAAATGAATACGTATTTTTTATTTTTTTTAAATTTGACTCCGGTGATGGTTAAAATCAATTTTGAAATTTATTATATTCTAAAGAGACGTAAACGCCAAATGACGTCACATGTACGGTTGAATAGCAAGATGTCTGCTTTAACAAATATGTGACGTCATCGCGTATGTTTTTTTCGTCGAAACGAGTGAACATTTAAATCAAAGGATTTGTGCTTAATATTTTTGAAATGTTGCCAATTAAAAATTGTAGTGAGATTTAAAAAAAATATCGACTTTTTTTTATATAAACAATCTCGTAATTTTCCCTTTTAGTAATGTCAATAACTAGAATTTTTACGCTTTTTTTTAATAGCAAATAAAAGCTGGAGCGGATCTAATATAGTCGAACTTTAACGAAAATTTCCCCAAATTAAGGGTAATTTTAAAATTTATTTTCTAGATCCGCTCTTGTTATAGTAAATAGTATGTGGGCTGCGTGTCGGTCGTAAGCTTTAACCGGTCTTATGATGTTTATCCGATCACCGTAGCTCCAAACGCTTTGTACATTGTAAACTCTATATGACGCCTATCATAGAGATGAGACCACTGTCATTTATCCAAAATATTAACAAAATTCGAAGTTTTAGAATTGTTGGTCGTTAAATAGAGTTTACGCAATTTTGAACGGGACCTCCGTGTTTTATCTATTTTGTAGAAAAAGCGACGAAAAATTCCAGAAGCTTCTATCCGTGTGCATACGAAGTGTGCGGTTTTGAATAATTTGTAATTTTGGATGTTTGTACAATGTGGAAACCAAAAAGTTTTGTTACGTTTGTATGCGTGACGACCAACTGTGACGTGGTGATGACGTCACGTCTTCACTTCGGTGCGTAGATGCGCAAATGAGTTTTCAAAACTAGCTAAGCCAAAAATTGAACGCCAACTTGTATGTATGCAAACAACCGCTACCCGGCAGCAAATTATATATGTGATATATATTATACATAGGTAGGTTGTCCGTCTGTACATACACGTGTATTCGTGCGTATAGAATATTTATTTCACATTGTATATAGTGTATAAATGGCGCGGCGTCGGAGGCCTAACATGTAGCGACGGGTGCTGGTGCTGATGCCGGGCTGCTCTTACAATCTATGCGAGTCGTAATCAAGTTACAAACAATATTAAACTTTATTATAAAGCAATAACGTACATAATTGTATAACACAGAAACAGACTACAATTAGAATTAGTTCATTCATTCAAATGGTTGTAAATACTATGAAAATACTACAAACGATGTTAGAAAGGAATAGCATGCAATATTGTATGAAACAGAAAGAGATAGCAATAGTGAACCTTATTCCAATGGCATAAAGTTCAAAGTATAAATGCAAATGTAAGAACAGTTCGAGTCGCGCCGCCGCGTTCTAGTTTTAAATAATTAATATATAAATGTTTACTTTTTCATTTTTACCTCGTTTTAGTGCGGAGTGGGGAGTGCGGAGTGCGGAGTGGGGAGGCTGATGTTTTATCACTTGACGCTCGTAGTATACGCGGTAGTTCACTTAGAATAGCTCTTGTTCTATTGTTTCTTGTTATGGGTTCAGACTCGCAGAGTTAAATTCTTTGTATTATATTATCAGAGAGAGGGTGGTCGCGCGCCACCACATATGTTAATATATTATTAATATTGGTAAAATAAAATTGTTACATATGATAATGAGTTTTATTTTTAAAGATGCTCTATTTAGACACGAAACCCAGAAATGGTCAAGGTTGCTCCCATGTATACCTATTGTCTTCAATGCAGGTGTTCCTCTACTCATATATGTAATCATAGTAGGTATACATTGGGTGCGACCACGTAAAATTAAAAGGAATAAATAATTCCAGAACCTTTTTGCCTAGAACGCTTAGGCGCTGATTGTGAGTCTAGTGTAAGTGTTCAAGTATTAACTTAAGCATTAAAGGGGTGCGAGGGGTATCCTCGCTTTGCTTATTTTTTATGACATGGACGGGTGCATGTTGATTACATCAGCGATAAAAAAGTAAACATGCACATCAATCCCTGGGGAAATTTTCACGTAAATCAAAGTTTAGGTAAGCAATTGCTTACTTTTAAACTACACGTTTTTAATTCTCATATATATTCTTTATTGCACAGGAAAATAAAAATATAGTACAAAATGTTAAAATGTTTGTTGACATAGGCGAACTTATCTCTAGAAGAGATCTCTTCCAGTCAACCTGCGAATGTGAGATAAAGTGTCATAAAGCGGGGGACGTTAGTGCAAAACCAAGAGACAAAAAAAAATATCAAGTTGTCTTGTGTTTTGTAATTATTAAAATAAATATATCATTGCAAAGTTCTGTATTTTTAGTCTTCATTCATTTTCGATAAATAGCGAGTTTGGGAAGGAAACAAATATAAATTTAAAAATTTCTTTATTTTGATTGTACGCAGTGCATTGTTTACATAACGAGCCCAACGTGAGGCAGCACAGCCAGGGTCAAGCTGTACCTTGCAAAACATCAGACAGGCTTCTTACAGTCTAAGCGAAGCTACTACACTGTACTCCCACATACGAGTTATTTAAGCCTTGTTTCACGACAATTACAAAGATAATTTAATAATTGCGATTTATAAATTAATCTCAAGTATTTATTCTAAATATATAGAGCACTAAAAATAAATACTACTTTAAAGGATGTTTCTAGATTACAATACAGACAGACAGTAAAACAAGACTTATGTTAGGAAGATCCCACACAATTCCAACAAATTGCGTCAGACAAATTAAAAAATCGGTTTCGAAGTCCTGATCATAGATGGCGCTGACTTACAAGATTTATCTTTATTTTAATATTTTTTAAGTTATACATTTTAAAAAATATATTACAATCATATTTTGAAATCCTGATCATAGATGGCGCTAATTGAAAAATGTTTTTATTTCCACAACAGTTCTAAATGTTTTAACTATAATTTTCTTAATCATTAGTTTTGAAAATCTGATCATAGATGGCGCTGACCTGCACGGCTTATTTTTAGTTTAGTTTAAATCCACTGTTTGTCATATTAAAATAACCACTGTTTACTAAGTGCATATGTATGTATACACGCACACACCACATATACCAACTACAACATTTTTTTACTATTTTTGTCTGTCTGTTTGTTCCGGCTAATCTGAAATGGCTGGACCGATTTTGACGGGACTTTCACTGGTAGATAGCTGGTGTAACAAAGAGTAACTTAGGCTATTTAGCAGCTCACTACGCCCCATAGGAGCAGAGCAACATGCGTACAAAAAACATGTAGAGGCATTTGTGATTTAGATTTAATAATAGATTTTCAAATTTAATACGTTCGAAATACAAATTCAAAACAATTGTATGTTCCTCTGACGCCATTTGCATTATATAGTTATGGGAGTCTTCATCACAATATTGAATCACGTAACTTTACTATACGCAGTTTACAGAGAAAAAAAAAATTGTTAAATAAAAAAACTGTATATAAAGCACGCGCTGATATCACTAAATGCAGTATAGAAGTTAAATTATTTACAATAAAAACAAATAAACACAAACTTGTAGTACATATATTACAGCGTGCACTACAAGTTCAATATTCCGTTTACATTAGTCTAAAAACAGTTGAATCCATTCCTCAGGGAAGCGTCATTGTCACGTGACGTGATATGTCAACATAAAATATTTACAAACACAGACTAAATAATGAGTAACAATTAAATTCAATAATTTATCTGTGGAAAAAAACAACAAAGAAAAAGAAATTAAAATGAAAGATACTTTCTTATAATGGCGTAGGCTGAAAACATTCTGCATATAATAAAAAAAAGAGCGCGAAAAATTTAAATATTCCATGACAGCACAAGTAATTTCCCACAGGTAAAATATTAATATAAGCCGACACGTGTCAGCTTTAACCATAGAGATGTAACTACCAACATTAAGAAACTAAACATCAATATTTGACCGAAAAACAAAACTTTTTTAATTGTATAGTAGATGGAGCCTCTGTCTCATTGATTGATTTGATAATTAAATTTTCTAGTAAGTGCTGTGAATAATGATTTTTCATATTGTCCACAGACTATTAATAATCGGTTAAATACTAGTGTTTAGACCAATTAATGAAATAAAATTGAATTGAATACAATATCAAAGTTTAAGTTGAATTTTCTAATCAGAACTTTAATCCAATAGTCATGTAAATTTAAATCGATTTATCGTGAATATCGATTACCGACTCGTATGGTTACTCACTTGTTACGTCGCAAAGACAAATGTCAAAACGGGCCTTTCATTTTGTGATAAGCTTAGTAGATTATTCTCTTATAGTTCCTTACTTCAGCGAGACTCCATCTACTAAACTAAATATTTCCAGTTTCGTCCGGCACCTAACTTACGTGTGATGTACAGACAATTTACACGACTATATAAAATAATGTACTAAACGCAAATATAATGGAACAGAAGTCTTTACACAACAATAACTATAATATTTACAAACCAACGTAACAATAAATTCTAAGTATATATTTGCATTGTCTACGCTACGTCAACGTCAACGTCAATGCGAGACCGAGATCCATGTGACACAGTCATAGTTCGACTATCATACGAGTAGAACACGTTGCCCTAAAACTACAAAAAAAATCTAGAACTTATATGATAACTATTTTCAAGCAAGATGTTCCAAAAAAAAATTTTTTTTTTCTGATTTTTCTAGAATTTTTTTTAAAAGCCCTCCAACTAAGATAAATGATTGTTAGGAGGAGGCCACTCCAGTAGTCCAAAAGGGTCGTGAATCCAACCCCTAAACCCCTGAGCTACTGAAGCTTCAAACTTTGAACGCTCTACAAAAGAGTTCATCATTTTTGGAGAAATCAACTCATTCGTTTGACCTCAAATAACTTTTGACTGAGTTGATTTATTGAAAAATGCTATTAAAACTTTTTTGTACAGCGTTCAACTCCCTACTAAAAATCAGAAAAAAAAATATTTTCCCGTATTATTTTTATTGGATATCGAAAAGTACGATGCGGACAACCTTAATTAAGGGCTCATATTTTTTTCTATGATAATCGAACTATATAACACAATCCCACACAAAAGTAGAATTAATAAAAACTGTTTAAAAACAACAGCAGTCTACAAGTTTAAATGTTTTAGTGTTGCCACATATATCACTCCGACTGGAGCAATAAAGTCAATTAACTGTATTATGGTCATTGATTTCACAAGTTCTATCATATAAACCCAGATAAACCCCCACAAGAGAGTTTAGTGTCCATCGCTTACAGTAGCGGAAGATCGTGGGGTTAAAGACCAGAATAAATATTGACCATGTGACTCAGCTCGAAGAAAATCTTCAACTAATATTAGATTAACAGGCAACAATAAAATATTTTATTATGGATTAATCTGAAGGGGGGTTTCCATTGCATTTATATAAATAAAAAAATTAAATTTGTCATAAAAAAGTAGTTTTTCTAATTTAAAAACATTTGCCTAATGGGGGACGGATAAACATAATATTTAGGAAGCAATCGCAACTACATTATCAGTAGAAACGTTTAGAATTACAATTGATATGTTATCTGCATTGAAATTTCCGAAAAGTCAAAATACACAAAGTAATTAAAATAATATCGAATATATTAAAATGGGTACGTTTGTGACACTTATAAAATTGTCAAAAAACATTTTAGTGTGTTACTGCAGACACGCTTGCAGTTTTTCAATCCACTCCTGCGCAGCATTGGCGTCGCTTGCACAGAAGTTGTACGTTCGTCTGCTTGTTCGTAACTGCAAAACAAATTATTCTACTATTTTAATGTGCTCACCAAGACCTTTCTTTTGATACCAAACATGTGATGATTATCTCAGTTTAATTTTTTTCGAGGTTAGATTCTGAGGTTTAAATTTCGTCATTAAAAAAAATATTTTTCTATAGCCTTATATCACCCGCGCCATTATTACGAATCTATTGACACCTCATTCATTAAAATCGGTTAAGTAGTTTATTCGCTACGATGGAACATACATAAATAGAGTGCTAAAATAATTACCTTTCCTTTTAGCTTCGCCGTAGTCGAATAAAAAGGAAATAAATGTTGATGTACTGGTCTTGATGATAATTATATTCGCTAGTTTAGTCACATAACGGTGAAGGAAAACATCGCGAGGAAATCTGCACTCCTGAGGGTCACCTAAAGTTCTCAAAGGTGTTTGAAGTCTGCCAACCCGCAGGCTCAGTGAGCCAGCGTGGTGGAATATGGCCTCCCTCCCTCCTCATTCCGAAGAGGAGACCCAGCAGTGGGCCATTGACGGGTCGTGATGATGAGTCACATAGAGTATTACTGACTAGTTACTTACATCAAAGAATGATCTGTCATCACATTTCTTGGGGGGTCCAGGCGCTGGCGACGCTTGCATCACCGTCAACACCTCCGCTAGATCTAGATACAATTCGTTATATATTAAAAATTTATGGGAAACGCCAGGAGTTTTTATTTATTACATTGAGGCAAATAATGGGTTATTCAAGAAGAAGAAGTCAAGGGTTGGTAAGAGGAGGAAAGGCAAGAACATTTTTTTTAATGATAGATAAGGGACAAACGAGCAGACGGTCCACCTGAGGCAAAATGGCCACCGTCGCGATGATGATGCGTTGCCGTCTCGATTGTGTTAGGATGGGGAGCGAACAGAAGACTGCTGCGGATTCAGTGGACCTATAGTATGGGATGGGACAGGAAGGGGGCAGATCAGGCTCACATGCGGTACGACCGGAACGCGTCTCTGACACTTTGCGATCGGATTCACATGCTGGTGGACCCTTACCACCAATGGGGGTTACTCGGCTCACACAAGATGCTCGAGATGAAGAAGTTTAATGTCTTACCAATAAATCCTTTACAGTGCGAGTCTTCCATCGCGTCGTAGTAACGAAGCTGATGCTTTATGGAATCCAGTACGAACCATCTGCAAACATATAAAGATTTTTTAAATATTTTTCAAATTCCCTATATTTAGGAATACTTAATATTTAGTAACAATAGTATTACCTCTGTTTCCATCCTTTGAGTAGTGCTCCTCTTTTGTACAGATGTCCTTCATGTGTACGGTTCTCCGCAACGTTCGATGAAAATTGTTCGTAGTATTGCTGGGACGATGACTGTAACGTTGACATTGTTCCTGAACACAGTAAATATAGGTTAATATAGCCACTTATTTAAATACTTTATGTAGAAATATATTAAGTGTAACATACCAGCAGTTACTGTTCGATCTCGGTCTCGATCCGCAGGAGGCGGCGCCTTATAGCGTGTGCAAGGGAGTGCTAGGGCTTCGGCACATCTTTCATGACATGCAGCTCCACAGTCTACGCAGCGGACACCAGTCTAAGTATAAAGAAATTGCTTAGTACCACCAACAGCAACTCGACCCGTTAGAGTAACAGACAATAGAATAAAAATGTTTTTCCTTAAAGGTTGTATATTAAAACATATTCAATAATTCCATTGATATATTAAAACAGTCAAACGCTTACTATTCAGTAAAAATTACAAAACTGATAACAAACAATAAACTACCCCTTCATATTTATAATATAATTAAATAAATTGATTAATATTATTTATTGTCATCTTGGTATCACTCACCTCAAGAGGCCCCCACAGCAAGTCAGCGCAGTGGTCACACCGCGCAGGCGCAGCAGCAGGAGCAGGTGCCCAGCGGTGCGCGGGTGGCGGAGGCGCTGCAGCTAGACGGGCACGAGCGAGCACCTCCAGGGTGCCACGCCTATGGGCGGCGGCGGTTGCTCTTCGAACCACACCACTGCACATTGACGCGTTACGCTGTAAAGTAAAAATCCAAAAAAAATCTAATAGTAAGAGAATTAGATTTAATGTACAATGTGTTTGTTTTGCTTTAATACCTGTAATTCCAAGGTGTTAGGCAGTTCCAACTGATCCCATCTCACTCGCCATTTCTGAGGTAGATGTCCTAACTCCAACTCTAGTTGTCTTAATCGCTCCAAGAGTCCAGTGAACGCGTCTGGCATACTCCTAGATATACTGTCATATCTATAACATATAAAAAATGGTATATCAATATCAAATATAAACAAAATCAAGGTGGTTTGAACCAAAAACCATCATATAATATTGTAATAAAACGAAAAAATTGACATTATCAAAACAATGGATTGCTTTGTCTGAAGTCATCTAAATTACACTAACCCAGCAACAACCAATCTCCTCTGCTGCGGCTGCACCCGCTCATCAGGCCACAGGTCCGGCTCGTAGGGGGTCCCGTGGGCCAGCTCCTCACTCACATAGTACTCCCACACCTCGAGACTGCTCACTGCACTCACTGGTCGAAGGACCTGACATAATTTTACATGACGTTGTAACATAATACGTTTAAAACTTATAATAATAACACGTTATAATGATGAGAAATTGCGCAAGTTAACCCGACTTACGTTTTTGTTATAATTTTTCATACAATATTACACAGTGAAACCTAAATAACACTACAAAAGACAATAATGCAAGTATCATCATTTACAGAGAGTACCTCTTTCCGTTGCCTGCTCCTGCTGCTGATTTAAAGAGGGGACATTGTGTATAAAATTGCGTCACATACACGTGAAAAGTTCTTCTCACTAATTTACTGTGGACTGTTTTTTATTATAGATAAGGTGCAAACGAGCAGATAGTCCATCTGATGGTAAGTGGCCACCATCACCCAAGGACATCGGCAAAACAAGAGATACCCTCTTGTTTTGTCGATACGCCGCATCCTCGAAGATAGAGTGGGAAGGGAGTGAAGAAAAAAAGCGGTCTCAGCGGACCCTGAGCAAGAGCCCACAGTCCACAAGATCGGCAGCATTTACGGAAGATTTACAGAAGATTTCACTGTTAGTACTATGAATATCTGTGGTCGTGCCATTTATTCATTTGACAATTTGACCGACTACCATTGAATTTAATAACAGCAACGCGGGAGTTGAAGAAGCGAGCGGGCGGAGTGGACACTAAGTGGCGCTTCGATCGCCTGAGGCCTACGGCGTACGGCGCCTTTCATTTGGCTGGGGTCGGACTTCAAGTCGCACAAGCGGTGGTCTTTGTTGCGGGAAAGCACATGGAGACATGTACGAATAAACAAAAGAAGAGCACACAACATTGTAACTGCGGGATAAGCGTAACAATTGATATATGTGTATGTGACATTACTATATATGTGACAATGTGAGAAAAAGCAGACGATCACGAGTCCGGTGATAAGGGGAGGGGTGGTTGAGGTTCCAGCAGGATAAGTTGTTGATATAATGCATACTGACCACTATTTGTTTTCGTTATTTAGTTCAATTCCCCTATCACCCCATAAACGCACAATCTGTTTACTCTCAGTTGTCTCATCTACAGAGGATCCTCGGTCCCGGTAGACCGGGACCCGCTTACTATCTTTTAAGTATAAAAAATGGTTATAAAAGTTTATTGTTTCCAATAACATAGGTAATTTGATGCACAAATGTCGGGATCTCGTTGTAAATGTAGGAGGGATTTAAATCGTATCCAAAATCGATTTATCCAGGTTTCACTGTATTTAAATCGTTTTTCAACATGCAACTGGCGTCATAAAAGCGTAACCTTGCAGCCATTGCCTGTACTCAATTAGGGTGTTTTTTTTTCTTTCGCTCCCACGTGAAAATTTTGTAGGAAATACCTAAAAAAATCTCGTAAAATTAGGCAACAATGGACACTTTTGTAGAGCATTTAATTCTATAGAAATCCTATTATTGACCAAGTGTACCATAAAATACCTGAGCTGTAGAATTTTGAAGAAAAAAATTAAAGTTTACGTGTATTTTAAACGTGAAATCTTTGTACTTTAATAATAATATTAATATTTAAGGCCCAAATTTTCAGGGAATTTTTTAGGTATTTCGTACAAAATTTTGCAGTGAGATTGAAAGAAAAAGATATTTGCAAAAAAGCACCCAGATATTTGTATACCTACTCTTTATAATACAATACAATCGGTATAACTAAAAAAAAATAAAATAAATATAAATAAATGTTGAAATAAAAGAAAACAACTCTAGTGAAGCTTATATTATCTGTGGTGTACATAGATGCAATAATTACCAAGTAATACGCACTGGGTCATAGTAGACAGTCGACCGCTGGTGCGAGTGCAGCAGTAATACAAAAAATTATTTAAAAAACACACGAAAAAATATTACTGTTTAACATTTGAAAATCATTGTAATTATTTATATAGCTGCATATTTAGTTGATCAGAAACTTCTTTATAAATAATTCGATAAAAAAACTTATTAGAAAGTTTAACAAAGGAAAGGGTAAACTAATATGTGATGAAACAATATGAACAAACCAATAATTTTCTTTTCTACATTTACTTGTAGGTTAAATTAAACTTAATATAAAAAATTAAACATTCCACAGGTCAATATTAATAACAATATCGCTAGATTTTGGCATCGTTGCAGTTTAATGAATAAACTAGCAATTAGTTCTATTTTAAAGCTGCAATTACAGCGAATTAATTTTCAAAATGAAACGTACCAAGGACACGAAACCTGTCAATGAAAGTCAATCAAAATAGCTAAATTTTTGCTTGTTTATGGCCCTAGGGATTGCAAGATTTTTTACTTGTTAAAAGCACGAATTTAGAAGATTGTTGTTTACAAGCGGGGTCAACAACTCGCCTGCGCCGAATCCAATAAAGAACCCCGAACCCCTTTGGTCCATTTATCCATTCACACATAGTAATAATGTTAATTTAAATTCTTTGAACTTGTATACTGAAAAAGTTATTAGAACCTTCATTTAGACTCATCAAATAAAGAATACGTACGGGGTTATCCAAATCCGGTGTGTACAACAGATTGTAGAAAAGCGGTGATCGCTGGTGAAGGCGTTCGATGTACTCGAATAGACCGAGCGCCATTCGTCCGTCCTCCCCCTCTCCTCCCGCTCCACCAGTTACACCCCCTGGACCACCTGTTTCTACGCCCTAAGAAAAAAAGGATTTTACAATTGTAAAATTATATTTTGAAATATCAATATCTATCCATAGACACAACTTAAGCCGTTTTACTATAATCAAAGTATCTCAATTGAGAGAGAGAAGTAGTAGTCTCAGGTTTAATTCTCATTTATTGAGTCCAGAGATATATAGGAAGCCGCTCTTAGTACAAGTGTCTTGTAGTAAGAATAGTTCCGCTATATCGCTTCCGGTTTTTTGGTGTCTGTTACTATTTATTAAAAATATCTTTTCGACACCATAAAGTTAAACTAATTATTATTAGAGTTTTAGTCAGGAGTTTTCCCATTTCCCTGTCTTACAAAAATTGGTATAATATATATATTTTTAGACTGGAGTTTAAAATGACTTATCTGAATGTTTAAGCTAACATTGAGTTTCACATTAGTGTAATGCAATGCCCAAAATATTAAGCCTATTTTTATTATTAATTACCATTCTTGAAGCATCAACACGACGCTCGTCAGGAGCTAACCCTAGTTCAGCTCGCTGGGCTTCACTGTCCAGTAGGAAGGTCCGGAAGCGACACGACACGCAATGGTAGGCCACAAAGCGGAGGTAGTAGTCGTTGAACTCGAACGCAAGAGGGAATTGTTTTTGGAGCTGTAAAAAGACAATGATTAAATATTTATTACGTCAAGTAAACTCGTCCTCGCTTTACTACGGTATTAAAAGCATACCCGTGCACGAACAGACAGATTGACATTTAATTACAACTGTTCAAATAGAAAAAAAATGTATACCTGGTGTACAGCATCCAAAAACATGAGGAATGTTGGTGTAAAACCTTGCTGAGGAGTAGCAGCAAGATTAGATCTCTGCTGAAACTTATGTCCTAAAGCCAACCATTCCTTTTCTACTAGGATCCGGAAACCTTCTAGCGTTCTATAGTAGGGGTCCAGACATATTTGAGCTAACGAAGATATCTAGAACAGAAAAGATATCTCAATATCAACCTATACTCTTATAAAATAGATGTTTTTGGATTATTATTTGTTACCTGTGCGGTAACATCCCACCCGTCTTCTAATGAAAGTAGCACGGAGGATCCCTGCACGTCCAGCAGATCCACCACAGCTCCGGACAACTGGAACAGCTGTCGCAATTGCCACAACCAGCCTGATTCCTCAACTAACCTGTCATGGAAAAAAATTACATAGTTTTTATAGTGATAGGTACTCATATAGAGTTTGAAAACCAATCTAAATAGAATCTAGTACATTAAAAGGATGAAAGAGCAATTTCCTATAAATACAACTAACCGTAGAAATCCAGGCTCATCTGGTGACTGTGGAGCTGAAGGTGCACAAGCGCGTAAGAGTTTCTTGAAAGCATGTTTAGTGGCCCTTGCATCTGGATACTCAACCGGTACAGGTTCAACTCCCGACGCAGCACCCACGCCGCCACCCTTTTCAGATAATACGTAGAGGGCAGCACGTCGGCTTGTATTTGAGGCACCATCACCGGATACTGAAATATACCCACAATATTATTTTCTATCGATTTATTTTAATTCAAAAAAATTATTCATTTATAAAGTTACCAGAATCCAAATCAGCGGTAGATAACCTCTGTCTTGGTACGTAAAGGTCTAGATGAGATGGCTGTCTGCGGTCCTTAAGGGAGCCCCAGCGACCAAAGTGTCTGGCTGCACTTGTTCCACCTTTACCCCCACTACCACGACCAAGGACTCTGTAAAAACAACCTTTGTTATGTCATGTCCGATCAAGTCATGTTGGATGTTTCTTAAATTCTTCTTTTTTTTAATATTTGAAAACAGAATTTTATATACAAAACGTGTTATTGGGGAAACTTATAGCTCACCCTAAAGTCCCTGCAGCTTTACTAAGCAATGGTGTGTGATTGTGCGGCTGGTCTTCACAGCATAACAATAAGGAATCTAAACTCAAACTAGAGTCTTCCAGCTCGCCACGCGACGCCGGCGTCAATGCTACTAATGTTGCTAAATATCGTTCCTGAAAAATCATTTATAAGTTTATCAATATCTCAAGATAATTACTACATTATTTGGTTGAAACAATTTATGTAAAGCTATTTAAATAACATATAAATGTAAACCCAATGTATAAAAATCGGATTCAAATCAGTTGAAACTTCACCTCACTTCTGATGAAAACCATTTCATAGTATGCATTAACTTAGTCACACTAGTCATTTATATCATGTTTATATTTAGAATTAACTACGGACTTACCTGTTCTACACTAGATGTAGTTTCAGTACCGCTTTGAGCATTCGCAGGATTCTGGTGACTAGAAGCCTTCAGCATACCCATCACGCCTTTATGGTGTGACGCGGCTGATCTGTATGGAAACACTTTGTAATTAATATATCGCTAATATTGACTCTCAGAGATATTCAATAAAATATATCATCAATGGACCAATGGTTAGGAATTTAACTGACATATACAACATACCTGGCTAATAACGCTTTCGTCCGCGGATGTCGCCAAGTGAGTAAAGGTATTCTTCCTTGTCGGTAACATCGCGTCGCTCTTCGTAACGATTCGTCTGACACGTTTTCAGGTACTGCCACAACTGCTGGGTAGCTAAAATAGAAATTTATAAAAAATGATAATTACAACTCCTCAATATTTCACGTTTGTTTTACAGAAACTAATTTTAAATTATTTTAATGCAATAAAGAGCAGTTTAACACTTCAAGGGGACGATATTGACATAGATACGTATATAATATAATTAAAACCAAGAAGAGAAGCGCCATTGTAGACAATTAGGATTTTTATTAGTTAAGCTCCTATAATATATTTATGCTAATATTATAAAAGCGAGAGTCTGTGTTTCCTTCGATATCAATTTTCTGATAAAAATCTGTTACGAAGTACATACTAGTAATAGTAAATATAGTAAAACATAAGTTTTATCTAACCTCTAAAAATAACATACCTTCTACATAATGAGTATAAGGCGTTTGCGTGCGCGAGCCGGAAGGGCGGAGCCGCAAGCCCCACTCGCGCCCAATCTCGCGCGTACACACGCTCGCGGATACGCTCCAACGACCGAGTGTTGGTGCCCTCCGGACCTTCGGACACTCCGCCTCCAAGTTCCAGTTCTTCTACTAGTTACCAAAAGAATAAACTACATTAGTCATACACATACATATAGAGCCTTGATCGTCCTGATTAGCAACGATACGAGGATCTAGCTCTCTATGAAGTAGCATGCTTACCTAGTAGAAACCTGTTCATATTTAAGGAAAAAGATGAAATGAAAGTAACAATAAGAGAAATAGTTAAAATAAATCTTCTTAAAATTGTTGCGAAGTGAGATTACGCTTACAAATACTTATTTCTTAGAAGGAGTTTACACTATTCTCTGTCTCTCTCTAATCACAGGATGTCAATAATTCGCTCTCTCTCTCTCTCTCTCTCCTCTCTACGTCATAACAGCGGCTATTGCTTTCATGCTTTCTACGGCAAGGTAGGCTAACAGTAAATGAACTCACGTGATAAAGTATCAGCAGACAGGGAAGACATTAGTGGTGGTGAAGTTAGAGATCTGGCATCGGCTGAGGGTAGGACATACTTCTGTCGCTTCGATGGTTTCGGCTTCAAACCAGCTCGTCGAGCAGTTTTTAATAACGTCTTTTTGGCGAAGCCTCTATGAAACAAAAAATCTAATGTAGTTTTTAAAAAATAAGACGCAACAACAGTAAAATCAGCATCAAAAACAGTTAAGTATATATTACTTCAGTACAATTTGAAGAATATGTATACTCACTTAAGTGTATGATGTTTAGGTTGTGCTAAATCAGCGGGAGGTGGAGCCCGGGGTGCCAGGGCAAAATGTAAAAGGGGGTGTTGAGGATAACGAAGGCGAGCCACCGCCTTACGGAATGCTTCTGCTTGTTCGCTACTTACTTCTTCGTCTAATGCTACCTAAATGAGAAAAAAAAATATTCATAACTATCATTCTAGCACCTTTAATCGTCATTAACAAGTCACACTCCTGTGTACTATACCTATGTTATTAATTTACCTTAATAAGTTGGAAAGTGGCTGCTCTCAATTGTAAACCGTCGTGTAGTGCGTGGTCAAGCTGCGCGTGCGATGCGCGTACGCCTTTCTCACGCGTTAACGCGCTGAGTGGGAATGATCGAACTACTGTTGCTTCACATGCTAAAAAGACATTTATTATAACGTTAATTTTATATATAACGTTATAAGACAATACATTGATGTTTACAAAACTTACTAAATAAATTTTGATAAAATGTGTAATACAATACGTCGTAGGTATTTTAATATTTGTTTTACTCATACGCAAAAAATACAAATACGTAGGAACTAATATTTTACAGAAGTGAAAGGAGGGACTCACCATAAGGATCCATAGGTACACCCTTAAACAACAATCTGTAATTTGTAAGGAAAAGGGCGCCCTCAGCCGGCAATAGCTGTGATAGAGCAGAACCTCTACCATCGGCTAGTAGTAAAGCCCTTAATGCTGCACCTGCACCTGCTTCTCCACTGACGAGAGCCGGCCAGGCTATTCGAGGCTAGAAAAGTGAACATTATTATTAGGTTAAGTTAGATCCAAACTTTACACAAATTATTTATTTAACAGCAGCTTTCTCACCTTTTGCACTGGTGGTAACCGCCTACTCTCTCTGGCTACAGCGTCCAAAGTTTCCAAATGCATATGCACTACACCAGGAATCATTTGGTGCAAGCAACGGACATGGTCAGCTGTGACACCACCTTCAGTGCATACCTGAAATATACATACAAATTAAGGATGTTTATGCGGACAGAATAATAGATTCACAGTCTAGGACTCCAGAGTATTTGTTACCTTATCGACAAATCTAGAGACCATTTTAATAACATTGTTGCCTGCTTCTCCAGGATCAGCTTCTTCAAAACCAGACTCCGCGTCTGCACTGTCTGATTCCGCCACGCTGTAACAAATACAAAGTTAATTGATAGAAGATCTGATATTTTTATTTGAAATATCGCAAAACATTAGAGCTTCTATTTCAAAAGCACACACATTGTCTACAGTAGAATGATCAAACTTTTACCTATTAGTAATACTATTGCTAGCTCTGTCTGCATCATCGCCTCGAACATCAGCACGTCTTCCAGCGCCCTCTAGCGGTAATAACAGGTACACCATACGATTCGCATAGTGTATCGCTTGGCTGTATAACGTTGATTCTTCACTTGCTATTAGTTCACGTTGCTTTTCTGTAACAAAAGGTTTATTTTTTGAAGCGAAAACTTCTGTAGCGGCGTTATGCAGCTGTGCACTTTTTTTGGGATGGGTAAAAAATGTTAAACTATTCGTAAGCGTCAGATCTCAATAATACAGATCGGTTTTTTTTTAATTTTGTTGATGTTCAAGTTTTCAGCCAGCACTCCCAAGGCCTGCAAGCGAGGCTAAAAATTGGATTGTTACCTTGAGGTAGTGTAGGCCAAAGCCTCATTTGCTCGGCGGCTATTTCCAATGCACTGGGTTCTTGTGCTTTTAATAACGATATGTATTCATCATCCTCTCTGAAAGAAATAAACAAACATAACAAATTAAAATATTCTACAAAAGCTCTTTTCTACCTTGTGAAAACCGTATAATTCCAATAAAAGTTCAAGCTTAAACAATTAACGGTAAATGATAGTAAGCAGCGATGGATGGATGAAAACATCGTGAGGAAACCTGCACTTCTGAGAGTTCCCATAAAGTACTCAATGGTGAAGTGTGAAGCCTGCCAACCCGCACTGGGCCAACGTGGTGGGCTATGGCCTAATACCTTCTACAGCAGTGGGCCATTGAAGGGTCGTGATGATGATAGCAAGTAACGATTTGTACAAAAAGTCTTTGTCTCGCTTAGATTTCTTATTCAAGAAACTCATTGATTCCAATAATTGATTAATTCAATTTCTATCCCTCAACATACCAGACAATTATCTATCGAATCTAATAACAAACCTTGGACTTGGCATCCTATGATGATGTGTAGGACTTGGCAAGTATAATGCCTTGATGTCTCGCTGGACGTCTTGATAGAATGCCGCCTCCCAGAACTGCTGACTGGTCCATACTTGGTGTTCCTAACCATAAGATATCATATAAAAATCTTAAATAATATTGATTACAGATTCTGTGGGAAATGTGGTCTCACCTGTATACACATGTATGCATACTGTATAACACCAGTACACAATTTTCGACAATATGCCGTAGCCAGCGGTAAGATTGCAGCGGCTATTGAATGCTCATCCAAAGCACTTGTTGATTGTAATGCACAGTTCATTAACCTGAAAATAAAAACAACAAATTGAGTAAAATTACATATTTACGAACTCTTCAATACTTTAAAAGAATAGCCCAACAAAAAAATGTTTTGATTTCTTTGACTCACTATAGAATATCACCACATATTACGATTTTTTATAATGTTAACAAAAAAAACAGTGATAGCCTAGTAGTTAAGACATTGATGTCTACTCGGGAGGCCCGAGTTCGATCCTGGGCAAACACCGAGGAAACCTGCACTCCTAAGACTTCCCGCAATTGGCCAGCGTGGTGGACTATGGCCTAATCCTACTCATTCTGAAGGGGAGACTCGACTCAGTAGTGGGCCATTAACGGGTGATGATGCTGATAGTGTTGTTATTAAAAAAAAATATGTTTGAAAAAATTCCATAGAAAATCCCAGGAAACACAGACAAGGTTAAATTTGTAGCACGCAATTGTTATATGAATAACACAACACGACAGGATATTTATTATTAAGAGGAAATATGAAGTGGAAAAATTATATAGCTTTAAATCATTTTTTGTGTTTCTAATAATATCTCTCTATTTCACATTATTTGTTAATGGTTTTGAATTAATTCAAGAAAAGCCTAGAGCAAGCACCATATTATCATGATGATGTTATATGAAATTGTCAAACAAAGCTGTTCTCTGCAATCATATTGTAGTTTGTCTGTCCTTAACTCAATAATTCCCAGTGTCACCTAACAGAAGTTTAATATTTTTTTTTCTACCACATTGACACATTATTGGTTCACTATAGTATTGCTATAGCAAAGCTAAATAGTAACTTATTTATTATTATTTTTCAGCAATAACCAAACGTTATTTGTCAAATCCACTAAAGTAAAATAATACCCGCTTGTCTTTCAGAATCTTAACTGCACAACTTCCTCGTAAAAATGGGGGTACTTTTTATAGTTTTTATTTTTTTGTGTTGTCTAAATTAATCTAAATTTAATTAATTTAAAAGGTTATCTTTAGAAACTTGGACATGGGAATAAGAGTTAATTTTACTATCTTGGATTGGGAAGGGAATATCAATATTTTACTATGTGTACTACATTTTGCACAGAATTTGCACAAACTTTCCCTTAACATGGACAACTGTACTAAAACTAATTAAATCTATACTACAATAGTAATAGAGTGTAGTCACGGAATTTTTATTAATAACAGGGTATTTATATTAACGTTATAATGTTACATACTTTTATTGTGGTAGCCGACACCATGTTGAAATTGGTATTAATATTTATATGTTCAAGTCACCTTGTACGAGCTGATAGCATGCTGGTAAGGTTTTTAAATCTTTATACATTTTATTTAAACTAGTCAATCCGCCCTAGCTTCTAAAATGGCTACCCTTTGATCATGATATAGATTTAAATTAATCATAGCCTTGTTTTTAGTTAGACTTGATTTGAAATGATATGAACTTTAACTGATCATTCAGATAATTTTCGTAACGTCTAAATTTTGTGCTTTACTTAATATATAATGTTAGGGTCCAGGTATCTGGTCACTGATCAGCGTCAGCGAGTGTCCTGATCAACTAAAGGACGAAATGTTACACATGGAAATCACGAAGCACAGACTGAACCGCACACACGATGGTATAAATGCCAAAATGGTAGCAACGACTACTATAGACGATACATATGCGGTGAGTTACCTTTATATTATAAAATGTAATTTTATAATATCTAATTACAAATATTTTGTGTATCGAATATGTCTTATGATGCTTTTCTTCTACAAAAGATAGCCATAGCAAAGGGGACAGTCCGAATGGTAAATTTTCACCACCATTTAGAAGAGTTTCTCATAAAATCGCGAATAAAAATTTTTCAAGAAGTTTGGCTTGAAAATATACGCACGTGACAGCTAAGAAAATATTGTAGTTATAACATCCAAAATAACTGTATTTCTTGTTGAGGGAAAGTTAAATTTAGCTTTCAAAAAAAACATTATTTGATCATCAAATAGCGGCCGCAAAAAATTTAATTCTTTTTCTTAATTAAAACTTATAATATAATATCCGTTTCCTAGATCATTATAGATATATGCAAACATGTGGACGGTGGTTGCAAGCAGTATCAAGTAATCACAGACAACAGTGCTGTGAATCTGATTAATAAACACGCCAAGGATTTGGTTACTGCAGCGCTCTCTTTTGCCAAGCTCGATCCACCGGAATTTCCCCTATATGAGGTAATATATAATTCAGGAAAAAAGAAACTAAAATGCATATAATAATGCTGTGTAAATTTCTACCATATTCCATATAGAACGTATCTAAAAAAACTCGGGCCAAATGCGGATAATGAATATAGTATAGCAAGATTTCTTTATCTTAGGGCACTTACGAGGTAGAAGATTTCGTGATCGACTGGTGTAACTTACCACGAAAGGCTCCGTACGGAAAATTCGAAGCTATATCAAACTTATTGAACGGGAACGAGAGGATCGCCTGTCTTAAACTTATTATAGAATTCAATAAGTTCGAAGATGAAAATTATTGTGACGGAGAAGACGCAGAATAAAGTTTTATCAACATATATATTGTTTTATTTAGAACTCCTGAACATACAATTGACGATCACACGCTTGTGCATGACCCGTCATCTATACTAACCTGACTACTAATTCGAACTGATGATGCTGCAACAGATGCTTGTTAGTGGGTAACCTGGCAGCCAGATCGCGTACTAACGCCGCCCTCGCTGCCGGAGCTCGTAATGCACGCAACACACCGGGGAAGGATTTACGCGCATCTGCGTATCTGCTTTCAAATATTGCCGCTATACAAGATCTGAGAACCTAGAAGAAAAAAAACATAAGGGTATCCGTAAATATGTAATTCTATATAAATCTATTGTTTGTAAGTCTTACTTACCTCGAGACGTCTAGCAGAGTTATTTAAAAGTAATTGTGTGTGTTCTATAGCCCCAGTAGGTGGAGCCCCTGGGGGAATTATTCTAGGTGCGGGCAGTCGAATTGCAGATAATCTGAAATAACGCAACATGTTAAAAATATCAATATTCTTATTAGTAGTAAGTTAATGTGTATGTGTAAAAATTTACTTGGGATTGTTGGCATTTCTTGTGGCAACCTCTTCTATGACGGCGTGAACTCGTTCTGGATCCAACGACGGTAAGGGTGGTTGATGGATACGTGCAGAGGCTCCTTCTGGAGGCCGCAGGACGCGTTGTGAATAAGTTTGTGTAGATACGCCCTTAAAAAGAAAATCTTATAATAAAATCGTTGAAACAATCAATATTTTATCTTCGTCTGCCATCTAAGGACTTTAAAGAGTGATAATGCATTACATAAAACTTAACAAAAAAATCATCAATCTAAAACTTACTTGTGGATTTGGATTCTCATTGAGATGTAATTGCATTGCCAGATCTTGTATGTGCTCTATTTCTAATTCTGGATTTAATGACTCTAACCTTAATTGTTCTGGAAGATTTCTGAAACATGTTAAAATAAAATACATTTATTTTATTATAAATATTAACTCATTTTTAGGACTTATAATAGTATTTCATATACATACTGCACCAACTCGTCCCATATATCCGTTGGTCGCCATGGTGGCCCCCGTTCAGCGACCACGCCATTAAAGAACATGGAGTCAAGGAGCCTCACAGCAAACGGACACTGTGACAACCCCCTTGCACCGAGGAAACCAGCTTTATGGAATGTTAACATTGGAGATGGGTGTATTCTAATGATTGTTAAACAATGTCTGAAACAGAAAAATAAATATAAAGTTCTGTTGATTACTTCAAGAAATTCTAATGCATGATAGTATTTATAATCTTTTTTACCTGTAACCCTGTAATAATTTGGCTAATGTCCTCATAAAAACCGCCCTTATCTCCTTATCCATCATATGTGGTGGAGACGACGAGGGCGGTGGAGGAGCAAATGCAGAGTCCGCAGACTTGAGCTCTGGTTGCAAGACTAACGCTAGGGCTTCTTGGAGGGATGACAAGAGTTTGCCTTCTGGACGGGGTATATTTACACCTGCCGGTATGTGGAGAGAGCCTACATCGAGATCTGCTACTATAACGTCCAACTGTAATGAAAACCAATATTATTTATTTAGATAATATTCCAAACAGTCCTACTTAATAAAACAAAACTATTCACTAGAGATAATATTTATAATTAGAGTTGTAGATAACTTTTAACCTTACCAATTCTGATACCTCCTCCTTCAAACTGGAATGCACACCGATCAGAAATGGAGTAGGGGTTGCTAAAACTTCTGCCAAGCCAGCTGGTAGTAAGGGTATGTACACATGTGCGTATCTGAAGGGAAACATTAATGCAGCCAGGGCTCGACATGCTGCAGAGAGCCTGGCTGCAGCCAATGAGACTAGCAGTACTTTGTGTTCGCTCATCACTGCACACCATAGTGTTACTGAGTTGTGGATACCTGAAATAAGAAAGTAATAATTTAAAAATAGGTATAATCAAAATGAATTAATATACAATAAATTTCCACGGAAATAAATTTAAAAGATTTTTATTATTCACAAATATCAGATCAGCAATTTTTTCTTTTTTGTTTTTAATTTTTTAATCAGATTTATCAAAATACATAAAACACTTACCCAGTAACCTCAACAGCATATGTACAGCAGTATGCGTGACCGGCATGGGGGGAGCAGCCGGAGGTTGCAACGCCTGCCGGTCCCCCGCACCTATACTGAAGCGGACTTGCGGCCCCCCTGCCGGCGGCACCAGCACACAACCCAGCAGGTTGCCGACTAACGTCTCCAGAGGTACTCCGAGGTTTTCAACCCACACCGTGTAGATTATGCCGAGGCAGTTCTGAAATTATGAATATGAGATAAATATAGTATAAACTCTAAATAGTAACAGCCCGGTTATTATTTTAATATATACATCATCTTGGATTGAACTATCTATTACAAAGTCACTGTTGCCAACAATAAATTAAAAATTACGTTAAGCAAGTTTGTATTTCCCGTTAAAAATCCGTCAATTTATAAATTTTTTCGTCAAAAAAAAAAAAACTGTGTGTGCGATTCACACACGATAGAAGTGAAACTTCAGTAAATCGACAAAAGAATGAGATGAATATATATAATAATATAAAATAGTATGTATATTTCTGTCTCATTCTTTCCTACACATTTTTGTATTTGTGTCTCTTACCTGTTAGTATGTATATTTCTGTCTCATTCTTTCCTACACATTTTTGTATTTGTGTCTCTTACCTGTCGTTTTTTCCGTTGCATCCGGTTTGAAATCACAACGATTCTAAAGAAGTTTCACTTCAAAACCGTCAAATAAGAAAATACGGAAATGAGTTGACCGTTAAAATATATTTTATTCCGTTAGTACCTGACTTTAATCCGTCAGATCTAACGGAAAATCCGTTAAGTTGGCAACACTGTACAAAGTAAACAAACCAAAATATGTAATTTCGAAGAAGTCAAAGATTGTATTACTTTATAAGTTACATAGGTTTCTAACAGATAAAAAGAACAGAGTAAAAATAGTTCATTGAGGAGTAAGTTTCTAGTTATTGTTAATTATGATGTTGGCAACACTAATTTGAGTTGCATTCTGTTAGTTATGAAGCAGGCAACACTGATTTGTGTTGCCTGTTAGTTAGAATATCGGCAACATTAATCTGATTAACACTTGACATTACATTGCGAGTATTAAGAAGCAACGCTGAAGCTCTCTAATCTATAACGCCCAGGAGGATATTCTAGTCAAGCCATCATACTGTTGGTCTGCGTGTAAACTATAACTCCTTAAATTTTTTTATTAGTATTATTTAACCAGAGTGGGTCCCTATATTCCATGTACTCTTTAAGAGATAGACAGTGAGGGCAGAGCGACTATGCACTCCTTATTCCAATATCCTCATTTTTGCTACATCACGAAATGCATGTTAAGTGGGAGTCCTAACCCCACTTTGCTCTATACTACACTCAGTAACAATGTATTTAAACTTTTTTTCAGAAATCAGTATAACAGAGCGACAACACATTTTCTGTCTTTAAAAAAATGGTATTTTTCTTTGTATATGATTATGATAATAATTTAGGTTTCATTAAAATATTAATATTAGGGGTTAAATTGCTGATTTTCTCTGAAAAAATTGTAATTCGTTTTTTTTTTTAATTTAACATATTTATTTAGTTATTTAAGCAGTGATGGCCCAGTGGTTGAGACATCAAGTCTTACACACACACACCTCTGACTCTGAGTTATGTATGTTTTAAGCAATTAAATATTACTTGCTGTAACGGTGAAGGAAAATATCGTGAGGAAACCTGCACTCCTGAGAGTTCCCAAAAAGTTCTCAAAGTGTGTGCAGTCTGCCAACCCGCACTGGGCCAGAGTGGTGGACAATGGCCTAATACCCTCTTCATACTGAGGAGGAGACCCGGCTCAACAGTGGGCCATGAAGGGTCGTGATGATGATGATGATGATATTTGATATTTGAGTGAAAAAAGTTTCACTCAAAAATCTCAAACCATTACAATAAAACTGCAATTTCATACTTTAAACCCCCTATTATTACAAAACATCGTAACTACAATGAGACTTGATTTAATTTGACTTCGTAAATGCACTAAAGGTGTTTGGCCGATCGTATCCCCACTTTGTGGTGGTGGTGGTGGTGGTGATGTGATTAAGCGTTAAAGGTTGTAATAGAGTGAGGATAAGTAAGACATGACATATATAAAAGTTCTAGAACGATAATTAAAGCACCAAATAGATGATGTAAGTCATATCTAGAAGTGGTCTATATTTAGAACATTTCGCAACCAGTGATTCAGTAACCATAATTGTCTTGTCGCAGTAGTTAATTTAACATGATGGGATTTTAATTGGTTATACACAAACAGAAGGTAGGATATAAACGTATTTGATACTGAGAAATGGTTTCGTAAGACCAAGAAATCAAACAGGTTATTTGTGAAGGATATAGACGGAAATGTTATGTTATGGAATTAACCGGTAACCGTTAACTTAACTTCTTATAAGTTTCTCCTTTTTAAATGACAAAATGTTGGCCTTTGACTAAGAAGAAATCGGAAGAAAAATTACTTTAATTTTTTTTTTATGTTGTTCCAAAAAAAAATAAAATAAATCCTTAGTATGGAGGAGAATGAAAGACATTTTGCGACAAAATTTGTTAAGTGGCACCTACTATTAAAAAAAAGATTTCAATTTTATTTCTTCCCGCCATCTTTTTAAGGAATTTTGAATTTTACTATGAGAAAAAAAATTAATTTGAAGTTTTATTTTCAAAAACTTAAAAATTGTTTGAATTTGATATAAATGGCAGAAAATGTGTCAGAATTATTTTAAAAACGAACCCCGGTAAAAATTAAGTACGGGTAAAAAAAGGCCCCAAGGGCAGAAATCTCATAGAAACCCGGCTACACCCTTTGCTCATCACAGGAACATTTTAGGATTATGAACATTGGCATTTTTGTTGGAATATCCATGTTTCTAAAGCTGTTAAGTTAGATCACAAAGGTCCCTAAAATTTCTTAAAATTGTTAATCTAGTGTAGGTTTAACTTACCCGGAATGTATCTATATAGTCTTGCCGCGAAACGATGACCAGGCACTTGGGCGCGTACATTATGCTGTGGTGGGTGATGTTTGCCACTGGTCGACTTGAATCTAGAGATTCTTCGTCCTGCAAACAAAATAAATTCATATTCAATATCATAGTTAAAATTAAAATATTTATTGTTATCCTAGATAATAACCGTATTTCCGACTTTTGAGATTTTCCACTGAATTGACCGAAATCTATTTATTACAAAAGGCACAAGAACAGTTTTTTCTTTCATTATTGAAGAGTTTGTTTGTTTGCTTGAACGCACAAATTTCAAGAACTACTGATCCGATTTGAAAAATTCTTTCAGTGTTAGATAGCCCATTTATCGAGAAAGGCTATAGGCTATATATCATTACGCTAAGACCAATAAAAGTCGCAAGAGTCGGCTTGAACCACAAATTTAGGTCAAAAAAGATTGAGTAAGTGAAACAATTTTAAAACATTACACAGATTAAATATAAATATACTTCTCGAAACGTTCGATATTTAGAATTCAATAAGCTTCCAATTTTAAAAATGCTTTTCGAATTTCAAACGCAAAAGTCGAGATCGGAAAGCAACACAATAATTGCACTTCCTAAAAGGAGCGACGCCGACGGAAGTTATTCGAATGCCGGCAGACAGACGGAGTACCAGACCGTTTGTATAGATATAACCAAATATTTACAGTTACCGATATCGTTAAATTTTTATAAAATAGACATATATTTCTTTTTAACTATTTCTATTTCACAATAAGAATGTAAACGAATGGTAGGTACTAAGGAGTCGTTTAAGGGACATCCGTAAACCCTTCGAAAATTAAAGTTTTCATTTAGACGCCTTCAAATATTATAGTTAATCATATCATTTTCAATTAAAGCAAAAAGACAAATAACAATTGGGAACACAGAATTTAAGTCGTAATCTTTGGATTGGATTTCCATTTACATCTCATGGAATCGTTATCACTAAATAAAAAACCTTTTTTTCTAACATGGACCCCCTATAACTCGTCTAACCTTAAGGAATAATATACCACTTAGGGACAAGATGTACGTTTGTTACTGAGGTGCTTTGTACTGAGTACAGTTGAGTCTTTGACTGTGAGGAGACGGGAGAGCAACTCGTAAGAAACGAGTAACCCAGCACCCCTTGGTCCGGATCTATCCCCCGACTAGCTTGCGACCAATTCCGTCCCGTTAATGCTACGGTTTCAGTGAACTCTGGATTCACGTTCAGGGTGACTGAAACCGTAGCATTCTTTTCTTCAAAACAAGTCACTCTCTAGTTTTGGCGTCCATGGGCAACGGTGGCCACTTCTCTTAACAGCCACAATAACCCGCCTCGGACTGCTTTAAAAAGTTCAAATACCTATATAGAATCTTTCAAACAATTTTAAAGAGTAATAACATAAAACTCATGTTTAGTTACCGAGCGCCACGTGCAAGGAATATTTATTCATTCAAAAAATTCCACGAAATCCAATATATAAATACCATTTACATTTAACACGTTACCGGTTGTGAAGAGCTTGTTTATGTTAGCTAAGATAAACGCAAATTATAAATCTGTAGACTGAACGTTTAACAACTAAAATATATCCATAAATTATAGTTAACATTTTTCTTAATCTATTTACGTAAGTGCATAACTACAGAACGACTGCACAAAATCGGATAATTCTTTTGTTGTTGTTAGGACAAGGTAAGGGAGACAGATAACAGTTAGTGGATGTTCTCCATTGCAAATCAGTCCTACACATTATAGAATATAAATTAAATGGGTGTGTGGGTGAACGATTTGAACACACCCCAGCGAAGCGAGGGCCGGCCATTTTAGAAGTAGGTAAAGTTTGTAATTTACATAATTCTTACATCTATTGTATGTCGATCAATAAAAAGTCAACGACATTTATGAATGATGGCAATAATGTAGAAACCAATCTAAAAGATACTATTACTATGTTGGCAATATTGATTTGAATCGTTAATTCCATAAATAAGTATGGTTACACTTCCGTAAGAAATGCGTCTGAATTCAACTTCCGATGCTACATAGTAGACATTTGTTAAAATGGCTTTTAAATTAGCTAGGATAGTCAATCTAAAGTATTAGCCATGACGTGGTTGATTTCCATCTATTTTTACTATTAACTTTATACATACTCCTAAGGCTGCGTTTCTACCAGAGATGTACGAGGATGCGTAGCGAGATCACTTCATTTGACACACCTGAGCGAGGCTAGGTGAATTAAGCGATTCTATTGCTTCTTAACAAATACATTTCTCGCTACGCATCCTCGCTCATCTCTGGAGGAAACGAAGCCTAATAGAAGCATATGATTGGCAGAATAAAATGCGAAAGAAATCGAAATATATTTAGTTGTATGGAATAAGGTAATTATCCTAAAATCAGTTTTAGAATAGCAATAACGATGAACAATTAAATGGCAACATTAACCTAGTAACCGATGTTCTAGCTAAAGAAAAAACCTAAATCCACGTTATTTATTGGATTTGATTGAATATTGGCAAAGTGGAATGGAAATTGCGTGAAAATCAATCACCGGAGACGGCGAAGGGTATGTTTGATATTATTATATTGAATATGATCATGTTAAACCTAAAACTGATTGACAGACAAGATCAATAATGTAACATATTGTTCTCTCTCTGTGGTCGCTACCTCATGGCTGAGGATCGTGGTCATCGACGGATGTGGATGGTATACACCTATTTTGGATTATCTGCTTCCACCGGTGCCTGTTCATCGCGTCTCTGGCGACCGAGCAAAACTTAATTGAAGATGGGCCTCTCACTTGATCGCTCCATCTGGTTGGGGACCGTCCCCGGGCTCGTTTTCCCTCCGTGTTCCCCACAACGATCAGTTTTTCAAGGCTCTCATCACCCCTTCTCATTATGTGGCCAAAGTATGATAATATACGCTGTAGACAGATCGTGGAGAGGCGGGTTTGGACGTGAAGCTGCGAGAGGATCACATCTCGAATGCATCAATCCTCTGCCTTTCTCTGGCTCGTATCGTCCATGTTTCTACACCATACAGGAATATGGGGAATATTAGAGCGCGTATTAGCCGGGTTTTGGTAGTTGGTAATACTTCTTTTCTTCCAGATGACGTTTAGTCTAGTCATCGCGTCCCTAGCCATGCCAATACGCCTCTTTATCTCCGGTACACAGCTGCCATCGTTGTAGACTAGTGCGCCCAAGTACATGTAATGGTCTACAATGTCAACCCCTGGAATGATATATATATGTCGGAGAATAAGTAAAAGATTATCGATTAATCGAATCGTTATCACTATCTGTGGCGTTGGAGTAGGGTAGTGGTCACTTCCGTTGTTTTGACAGTCTCGACCCTCGACCCTTTATATGCCATCGACAGTCTGACTGAAGTCTTAGTCGTGCGCGGTCACTCAAGAAGTGAAGTAGTGTCTAAATAGTGATAGTGTTGTGCAGTGTTGTGTTAGTGCTAGGAGTGCTGTCCAACTAAGGTCACGTAAGTCCTTACAATGTAATTGCCACGTGGTTAAGTAAACACAATGTTAGGTTAGGTTAGCCTTAGGTTAGGTTAGCCTTGTGTTAGATTCGGTTTATGTGCGTTTAACCTTGGGTTTAAATAGAGAGCCTAGCAGTGGAGGCGAGTGTTGTAATTACTTAAAGGATATCCTTAAGCCTACACCTTGGTCACAAGTCCAAGGCACTGCTTAGGTTTCTCTCGTAATTGTTAGAGATCATTTGATAATTTATCGGTTCAGTAGAAGTATCTACGTTGCGTTTACCCAATATTCCATTCAATACCATCACCCCCTTTTAGTGTTCCCCAATATTCCCCATCTTCCTCCTTCCATCGCCTTTCACATCGTTTTAAAATCCCCGACATATATTAACATATTATTAGTTGAGTTGTATATATTCCTGTATAAGACCTCTGAAGCCGCAATATTCTATACTTAGTCTTATACCTTGAAGTTAGTTTACTCGAGGCTTAAACCACAGCTTACCTCCTATTCTTAGTTTTTTAATCTCAATTACTATACTGACACACGCAAATGTTAAATTAGTAATAATAACATCATCATTTTTGTACCTATAATACCAGTAGAATCGATTTAATTAACATGAACCTCCGAGTCGTAGCACATCACTAAATAAGAATTGCTAAAAACTGACAACAGTATGTCCATTTATCTGGTTTTCTGTGGCTTCAATTATAGTAAGAAGACATTATAGACCACACGTTTTAATTCACAAAACTAGATTAAAATTCTATATTGTTAACAAAACAAACTAAACACTGATGATGATAACGACATGTTGTGTCCTAGTTTTTGTATTTAAATTTTAGTTGGTCCAAAAGAATCTTTTAATCACAGTAAGAAATAGGATTGTTCGGCAATAAAAATATGACGAGTAGATTTATCGTTTATAGTACATAATGTATGGAAAATGTTTTTGGCGATTTCTGACATTTCTAGTACTCATACCTTAAATGGTCCCATAGAGTCTTATGATCCCCGTACGAAGAAGGATCGATAGGCATAAAAAGAATGTTTTTTTGGATTTTAGCACTTTTTTCGCTAACCGTGCATTTTCTCAAAAATCTGTAAATGCAGTTCAGAATATCTTAATAAGTGATGGATGGTCTCCTAGGAACGTTTTTCTACAACTATAACGGTTAATGTACTGACCCGTCTCAAAAATCCACCCTGTATACAGCTACCGGCACGTAAGTATAGGTTTGACCTTGAATGCGCAGAAGTCACTATTAAGGCCTTTTTAGCGGAGACGGATGGAATGCAGTACTCTCACAACGCGCAACTGACCCCTACAGCTTTTGCTCACACCTAAAGTTAGCTGCCGGCTACTATATCTGTATTAGAATAGGCATGCATCAGTGTTAATACAGTAATAATTATGTGTTTTTGTTCTCTGTAAGTAAACAATATTGTTTTATAATTCAAGTGGTCCCTTATTATTTTAGTACTTGGCCCGGTACACATGTGATGTTGGCGTATTCACGAGGCGCGTATGCAAATTTCATCATATAGAGTTGGATTGCGACGTCACGTGTGTGCTTTGAGCTGTGTGGTCGACCATCCTTTGTTTTTATGGAGATTTCATAACGGGATGTGACTATAAATGACTGAGTTTTCTACAAAAAATGTTAGCTAACTTGTCAGTCATTCAAAATAACAATTTACATACTGTTATTGAACGTCTAGAATAACTTAGTTATTCGGAAACGACCTGACCCAGACCTGACAGAAGGAGGAGGGAGAGCAAACTTACATCAGAAGTATTAGAAAAATAGGAAAATCAATCTATCAGAATTTCACAAAACAAATTAAATTCCTGCTTCTGCTTATCATTTACATTGCCTGTAGTAACCAATTGACGTTATTATTAATTCGTTAGTATAGGAAACTATTGTACTTTTACTATTACTTACTTCGTATTCTCATCTTATTGGCCGATGACAAAACGACCGCGGACGCGTACTATTCATTTAACCAATCAGGACATTTCCCGCCAAAAATGATTTTGGAACTTGAAAGTATTTAAAATTTAATTTAATTTCGAAAAAAAAGATATCCTTTGAAAATAAAGTGATAAAGAATGTATTTAAAGTCCTGATGATTAATAATATCGAGTACCAATAGGAGAGCATTGTTTAATGCACGGAATAAACATGTATTTAAGCTGACACTGATTTTGATTTATAAAAAGTCAGAAGTGAGATTAAAACTGCAGACCCACATAATAAGTAATCATCGTGAATACTAATCTAAAAGATTAGACCTGTATTGTTTTTTTTAAACGATGAGAATCACCATACATTTGATGGATATGCGCTTGAGTCGGCATTGATTTAAATTGCACTGTTACGTATATGTCTAGTGAGACCCATTGTTCGATCACGACACTCGGTTAACATTCGTCCCACGACGACAATACATGACCTAGATTCTAGAAGGTTTAAGAGATACTCTTTTTAATCCAGGACATAAAGGACCTTTAGACAAGGAATACTCCTAGGTTGTTTTAAGAGAGTAATTAAATGCAGCAAATTGTTGGATGCAAGGTGTGTCGGGTGCAAGCAATGGTCCACTTTTGCAAAATTGTGATTTTTTCAAGTGACTTCTTCTAGTCCTAAGTATATACTTCTAGATGCATGAAAGCATTCCCCCCAAATATAAAAATGCTTTTCTGAAGGTAATATTTGAATCTAAATTAATTTATAGGCATCTATCTGGCCGCGATTAACAATATCTTATATCATGTCTTTAACCAGCGATGTTGCTTATTTATATCAAATTTTTCTCTTTGTAATCTTAACTAAAATGGACTGTGTTCAATGATTTTGTTGGAAAATCTAGATATTTTTATTAAAAAATAGTTTGTAATTTAGAACAAAGTCATACGAGCTCCATCATATTCTTCATCTTAGGGTATATAGTATAAAAAGCAACCAGCAAACAGTGACTCAGCAAATGGCAATAGAGATCCCTCGAGACCTAACACAGCTAGTGTTTACTCAGTCACGTGGACCCGTGAAGGAAAAACGATGAATGCTGAAATTGACTCTTGCAAAGTCCGCAGAAAGGGTTGAGTAATGAAAATCCTGGCTATATTACGTAACTTATCCCTTTTTAATTAGAATGCTAATAGCTTGGATAGCTTTATTAAAATCTTACTGAGCAGATAGATACAGCACAAATATAGTTAGTAGGTACATAACAATCTATGTAAATAAAAATAAATTGCCGAATGTATGTACGCGCATAACATCAGAACGACTGCACCAAATCAGATAATACATTTTTGTTATGTCAGGGTTGGGGACAGGTTAGAATACCATTCCATAACATCTCGTAAGAGCCGAGTAACCCTCTTGGTAGGGGATCTGTTCCCCGACTGGCTTGCGACCACCAGCATGCGAATCCGACCGCCAAGTGTCTTTGAGGCGTTCCGATCGAGGCGCATGTGGGACAGATCTATCCGCTCCCTCTCCCATTCAAGGTCCACTAAAACCGCAGCATTATTCTCTTCGCTCCCCCCCTAACTCAAATTTCGAGGCAACAACGCATCGCAGAAAAAGAGAAATCCTCTAGTTTTGCCAATGTCCATGGGCGACGGTGGCCACTTTCCATCAGGTGGTCTCTCAGGAGTCGTCCATAAATTATGTCACACAAATTTCATGATTTTTTGACCAATAATAATGGTTAAAACTAAATGGTGAAATAGTTATTGGACTTGAATTTTAATTATTTTTAATTAATAAAATTACAAATCAAACATCTTAAAATTCTAATTTTGTCATGATTCTTTTAAAATGTTACATTACGATATTCAGCACACCTTCCCAACCCTTGTCACACTTCATCAACCCCCTCCCTCCCCTTTATAGTGTGACGTAATTTATGGATGGCCCCTTATCTGTCATAAAAAAAGAAAAAGTAAGTGAGACAGAAGACGAGTCAGTAAGATGGTGGTGTTCACTACAGATTAGTGATATACTACGCATTATAGATTATAAATTCAACGAGTGTGTAAGTCAATACACCTCAGTAAGGCGAGGGCGGGTCGGGTAATATTAAATATGATAAAAACTTAAAGACAACAATGTAACCCGCATCATACAATCATGTCTGAATCATTTCTCTACTATACCTTTATTGAGCTTTGATTCATAAGGGGGCGTTCATAAAATACGTGAGATGTTTAAGGGGGGGAGGGGGTCGAATCAAATCTCATCTAATCTTACGTTGGAGAGAGAGGGGGTCTCGGCAAATATCACGCAATTTTTTTTCTTTTGTACATGCTTAAGATTTAATGTTAAGCTTAATCGTAATACTAAATAAAATAAAAGAAAATAATTTCATTCATACTTTGACTAGTCGTAAATAAAAAGCACGAAGCAATTTTTTTTTTCTTTTTACAGTAACAATCCAACGCGTTTACGTAAGAAACCCACATTTTGAAAAATCTCACGTGAGATTGGGGGATGGGGTTGAATAAAATCTCATGACATCTAACCAGGGGGGAGGGAGGTATAGAAAATTTAAAAAAACACCTCACGTAATTTATGGACGCCCCCTAATAGCATACAATGATTTCAATAGAAAACACAATGGTCCAATTTTTTAAATTAAATTAGTAACAATATCAATTAATTTTTTTTACTGAAATGTCAGTTACGAATAAAAGTGAAAAATTTCAAGTAAAATTTCATTCATCTTATTATAAGTTTTGTAGTACTCTAGAAGTTCCAAAAACTGGGCCTGACTTAATTATTTAGAACTCGAAGGAAAAAACCATTTTTCTCATATAAATATTACTCCTGTCAGTTAGAGTAAATAAAGTTTACTATCAGACGAACGGCTGTGTCGGTCCGTCCGTCTAGACAGCTTATTCAATCAAGTAAAGCCTAGGCAATTTCGTTTGAATTTTAATAAAAATACGTCTGCTTTCAATTGGGTACTCGTACTCGTATCTTTACCGCACTTTGAAATAAATTTACATTTTAATACATTGCATAATATCAAAGGCCTAAAAATATACCAAGTGCGAGTCGGATTTACAAAGCGAGGTTTCGTACAAATTGAATTGTGTTACAAACTTCAGAATTTGTGCTATTTGACATTACTTCTTACAAATGTCATAGACTGAGAGAAACTCTTCCTGGGGCTTGAGACCCAAGAGCAGGCTTAAAGAGCTCTTTCATAATATATTAACTCTCACCTCCACCAATCGACCTCGCTAACTACAATGGGTAATAAAGTAAACTTATGTGGACCTTAAGAAGGGTCACCTTAACGACGACACTATAACACTAACTTCCATGTACACTACGCGACAACACCAGAGAGACTGAGACTAATCTATTGCACTAAAGGTCTTCACGTCGATATATTTGACATAATATAAAATGATCTACCCGCTACTACTACTTTATAAACAGTGTTGCTAACACAAAATATCTTAGTTTTGTCTTGCAAGTGTCGGCATAAAAAAAAGAAGAAATTTTTCTTTCTTATATTTGATTAAAAAAAACTACGTTTAAAAAACCGACTTCAAACTAAAAAATGCACTAAAAAGTAAGAAATAATTCCGCTATTTAGTATCCTCTATTAAGGCAATAATATATAGTAATTGTTATTTTTGTAGTCGTTGCCAGCCAGGTTAACAGACGTGTAGTGAGATAGAATATTAATAGGTATATCTATTTAAGTACTACTATTATTATATTATATTGAACTACTTTTTAAACGTAGTTTTTTTTTTATTTTTTACTTTTTAGTCTCCGTAATAGGTTGTTCTGTAAAGAAGGTAGACTATATCATATATTGAATAGTAATTTTATTTCAAGTAGCTATGGGTAGACCTACGAAAGGTGCCGCGCTCCTCAAACTATATAGACCCCAGGAAACAGAAACGGAAAGAATGTTCATAAAATGAAAATTACAGGGCCAAATTAATTATATTAAGTTTTTATAGGACCAGATGGAAACTATTCCACATCTAACTAAAGCAGAATCACGTTAATATGTTCATAAATCTCGGCGTAATCGGCGTACATAAATTTAAAAAACATACCAATCGAATTGAGAACCTCGTCCTTTTTGAAGGTTCATAAAATTAAAACCACTGGGTCAAACTATGTGAAATTTTTGTGGTACTAAATAGTAACTACTCCGCATCAAATTAAAGAAGAATCACGTAAATCGGATTATAAATCTCAGCGTAATTGGTGTACATACATAAATAAAAATGTCGCGCGCCTTAAACAATATAGATCTCAAAAAGCGGGAACGGAAAAAATGTTTTTAAAAATGAAAACTACTGGGTCAAAAAAAAAAATATATATATATATATATATACCAATCGAATTAAGAACCTCCTCCTTTTTGAAGTCGGTTAAAAATATTGAACCCCAAAAAGAAACATAACATCGTTAATCTTTGTTAATAAAAAATAATGTGTATTTGTGTGTAGCGCATTTGTAAATAAATAAAGTGATAGTAATGGAAGATTACACCAAAGAAATATTTTTATTTATTTAGAATATTAATCATGAGGTTTATACTGTAGACATAGAGAAACGCTTATGTATAAAAATATCCATTTTTTAATTTCGTAACCTGTAGGAATTTTATTAATATAAAAACGGATATACAGAAATTTAGCAGTAATTACTATTTCTAGTTATTTCACGGTTCATTAGTGAATGTAAACATCCTGAGTAGAGTTGTAGACTGCATATATTAATTCGCAATCTGCACTGCAACAGCTTATGCAATACAACCTTATAAAGCAACATTTTTTCTTTCTCTCGTAGTATTCTAGAAGTTCCAAAAACTGGGCAAGAATTTGGAGTCTTTGGAGTCCACTAGAATTTTAGAAGGTGAGCAATAAATAACCTTTGTGTCGAAGAAGTCGCCCCCACTACCCAATATTTAATTTATGTATATCTGTGAGACAAAGCATCAGTTACATTACAATTTATAGTCAATTTGTTTGAAGTACCTAAAACCTATACGCCTTTGCATGCCTTTTGATTTTTTTAACATAGGTTCATTCATTTTTTTTTTCTTTATTATGTGTGTGCAATAAAGATTTTAACTAACTATCTATAATGGCAACGAAAGTAAAGTATTCTCAAAGTAAACCAATAATTAGTTGCCAATCAGACTGTAAAAGTGCTACTAACATGTATACTAATATATAAAGCTGAAGAGTGTGTTTGTTTACTTGAACGCGCTAATCTCAGGATCTACTAGTCCGATTTGAAAAATTCTTTCAGTGTTAGATAGCCAATTTATCGAGGAAGGCTATAGGCTATATATCATTACGCTAAGACCAATAGGAGCGGAGCACCACGCAGACGAAGTCGCGCGGGTCGACTAGTAGTTTATATTAAAAAAGGGAGTGGCTTTATTTTATTATTATATTTTATTCGCTAGTTGACCTCTTCTCGCTTGACTTTGAGGGCATTTGCCTTTTTCGCAGCTTAATCTTCTGCTACAATTCGAATACATACTAATTTTTTTATAGAAGTATCTGTAAATTTTAAACGCCAAGAATAGAATTATTCTAAACAAAAAAAAATGCTACTACAGTGTAAAAATTGGACAAATATGGTGAAAATATCTTCTAATCTAATGTCATATATTTTTTATAGTACTAGTTGACCCGACAGACGTCGTCCTGTCTTAACTATGAATATTGAAATCGAATTAGCTGTCGAAAGCGTACATTAGAAAAGTTAATATGGTCGTTAAGTTTTCTTATTTTTGCTAAATTTTCGAGCAATTTTTTTAATTTTTTCTTCCAAAAGAACCTTGTCCTGACAATACAAACACAACAAAAAAAGAATTATCGAAATCGGTCCAGCCGTTTACGCGTGATGCCGTGACCAAGGGAAATAGGGATTAATTTTTATATATAAGAAATGGGGGCAAATGAGGAGAAGGGCCGCCTGTTGGTTAGTGACCATCGTCGCCCATGGACGGCAATACAAGAAAGTGATTCTTGTTTTGCCGATGTGTTGCAACCACGAAGATAGAGTGGGGAAGGGGAATTAAGAGAAGAATGATGCGGTTTCAGTGGACCCTGAACGAGGACCCAGAGTTCACTAGAACCGCAGCATTAACGGGATGGGAGGGGTAGGTCTGGACCACATGCGGCTCGACCGGAATGCGTCATTTGGCGGTCGGTTTCACATCGTTCGTCGCAACTGTCGCAAGCCAGTCGGGGAACAGATCACCTACCTCCAAGTGATGCTGTATTACTCAGCTCTTACGAGATGCTCTCCCGGCAGCAGAGGGGATTGTATTCTAACCCGTCCCATCACGGGCAAAATCTCTCCAATCCTTAAGAATTACCAGCAGTTAACATCAACTGGTTGATAAGATAGATTGAGCCGGATTTTTATGTGTGTCATAAACTTTATGCTACTATTTATTTATCATTATTTGTAGATTGGTACACAGAGGTCTTATAATAATGATTAGTAACACAATCCGCCACATAGTGGCATGCAAAAGAAACAAAAAAAAACATAAAATTAAAGATTATTAATTAAATTTATAACCATATACTAAATCAGTTATTGATGTCAATATTTATTCTTGATTCTCTCTATCTGTTAGATAGTCCTGGACGTAGTCCTGGAGTAGTAGCGTTTTTTGAGCAAGAACTATGTTTTTTTTTTCAAATTTTGCTTGAAAAAAACAATCTCTAGTTTATTATCTGCCAACTATTTTGGAAGTTTATTATATATTTGAGGTGCCATATTAAAAAAGCTTTTGCCAAATAGTGCCGTGTTATGCTGTACTACTAACACGAAATGTTGAACATGTTTCTTGGTTAAAATTTTCAAACACTTATATTGAGCTAATAAATTAAGATTACTATTAAAAAATTAAAACATTTCAAAGTATTATGTTTTATGTTTAGAGTGTAAAAATCACGATTTTGGTTGTACTGGCCTTAAGACAATGTAATTATAATTAGTAAATCATGCATCGTTTCTCTTATCGGCAATACGTATGACCATGTAAGGAAACTGAATGCACCTGTATTGCTTACACATAATGTGTTGCAACATATATGAACACTCATTTAATTATCAGAATTTATAGTTTTATTTACTGTCCGGAAAATATCCTTATTTATTTAGAAAAAAAACATCAAAAAACGTCGCAAAGTGTAATCAAGACGAAAATTGAATGTTGAGATTCCATCTGGAAAGCCATCTCGTATCGCATTTCCTGTACCCAACCACTTATCACACCATTTTGAACCCTAATTCCATACACATAAGATATTATATGTTCACATCAAAACTTTAAGGCTATATACAGAGGAATTTAGTCTTTATTATCTAAATTTTAGGAGTTATATACGCGTGTAATTAAATAGTTAGAACGCTTCCTTGTTCCTAGTTCAACCATCAAAGCACGGTTTATGTATGGTGTTCACAGGGGACTGCCTTAATGGCATGGCATTCTTTAAACATTAAATATTGTTTATTGAAGACAATATTTTCATAATATGTTATTACAACGAGCTAAAGTTTGTTCATTTTTACGTAGAAATTATTATTTAATAACAATTAAATCGATTTTATTCTTGCTGATCAATTGTTAAACAATTTCTAAATACATTTGTTTATTTTTCGTCTCTAGATTTTATGTAACAACTTAGACGATAAAAGTATGGCTAGTTACAATTTTGGAATATTGTAAAATGGCAATACCATCTTCTCACCATCATCATTTGCATATTAGCATGAAAAAGTGCTAATTTTGAACTTGTGAAGTATATTTGTTTTATTTAAATAAACTTTTCTGGTAGCGTTATTTATAACTAGCTGACCCTGCAAACGTTGTTTTGCCACCGTGGGCCACCCTTATCACTTAGGGTTATAAAAAATAGATGTTGACCGATTCTCAGACCTACCCGATATGCACACAAAATTTCATAAAAATCGGTCGAGCCGTTTCGGAGGAGTATGGCAACTAACATTGTGACACGAGAATTTTACATATAAGATTTAATAAGTCAAAGTAGCACTCAAACATTAAAGCTGCTTCAGATCAAAATTTCATGAAAAATATTTGTAAAAAGTTGAGCAATATTGACACAAAAAGGTAAAAATATAGAGTTTGCAAAGTTTACAAAGAGCGATGAAAAATTTCATTTTCCCGACAATATACTGAAATTCTTGCACAAATATTTCTCGGACGAGATAAGGTCAACATAATAAAATTCTTTACGGAATTAGGGCAATGCTGAAAATTTTCAATTTGAGACTGGAAGACTGTTTTTGTACAAAAATAAAGTTTTACTGAAACAATTTCAATCTTGACTGTAGACTGTAATCTTTTTAAGCAGTGTAGTCCAGCGGTTTAGACGTTGATGTCTACTCAGAAAGTCCGAGTTCAACCCCCCACACAGGCACACACCGACAATTTTTCTGGGTTATGTGTGTTTTAAGCAATTTAATATCACTTACTATAACGGTGAAGGAAAACATCGTGAGGAAACCTGCACTACTGAGACTTCTCTATGTTCTCAAAGCTGTGTGAACTACTGCCTAATTCCTCCTCATTCTGTGGAGGAGACCCGGCTAAGCAGTGGGTCATTGAAGGGTGACGATGACTTATGCATTTTTCAGGACCTTGCAGCCTCAAACAAGTAATTCCCAAAGACATAACGGCCACACAGCTCGACATGCACATCATCCCTACCTCGATAGATCATATATTTTTCACGATAAAACATAGCCTATGTCCAAGCTTTATTTCATCAAAATCGTTTCAGTTATTTAAGCCTGATTGTAACAGAATAACAGACGCTAAATATTCGTCAATAGATGGCGTAAGTAGTAGATTAAATTGCACTTTCGTTTGTTTAGATTGTACTCTTGAGTATTACCTACGTTTATTAACTGTTACTTTCTAAATTATAATATTAGTTGCTAGTTTTATTTAGATGGTAAATAAAAGATAACTCAGTATTTTTATTGCCAATAAAAGCCAGAATGGTAACACGCAATATTTATGCAATAGATTATACGTTTAATTAAATTACGTTAGGTTAGCGTGCTAAAATGTCGTTAACAGATTTCTTTATTATATAACACCTCTTTCTACGAGAATAATTGATGATACAAACATTTTCTTATTGATTTTAAAGCTCTCTCTCTTTCTATTAATGCGGTGGTTTACCCAGTAGAAGTAACAAAATTAAGATTTTAACCCATTCCTTCCCACCGCCCTACTTTTAGGACACCATGTTTAAAATTATCTTGAAGTTGACGTTTTCTCTTTTTACTTAATCTCATGAAATCTATATTCATACCTGTTTACTGGATGATTCAACAAGAAGGAATAAACTATATTTTTTTAAATATATTTAAGCTTTAAATGAAATAATCAAAAATTACTTGGGAAGTAATGGGTTAATATAAAGTTTGGCCAAGAGCGAGTCGAACTCGCGCATAAAGGGTTGTCCCCATACATCGACCTAGGTTAATTAAATAGGTACTTATTCCAAACCTTAATAAAGGAGACTCAGCATCACGACATATTACACAACCATAATCATGTTAGCTCCGTTTGACAACTGGCTCAAATCTATCAGAAAAGAGGTTATATACAATCTTGGAATAAAATAAAAAGTACTACCCGCGAATATAAAGTTATCAACGGTGTTGCTAACTTTTATTATCAAATTTAAAGTTTACGGATCATTTCCTGTACGTGTACTGTATAGACATTGCTTCTTACAAAATTTTAATGATTCTAAGACAATAGGAAGTACCTTATATACATATATAAACGGTTGTATCTCTTGATTGTGTTCACGTAGCTTATTTTTTTTACAGTTCCTAAAGACTGTTATAAAAATAAAATAAAAATACTCAATTCAACTTAGCATGCGTTCTTGGTCTTGGACAGATAGACATACGGAGAACGAAGTGATTTTATAACTTCATTTTTCCTTTAAGTTACATCGGAACCCTAAAAGAGTAAAAAAAAAATACTGATCAACGACTAAAAAGAAAGCAATTTTAAAAGAAATTGGACTGATCTTCTCGAATTAAAAAAATTTAATGTGTGCAATAAGTCCTAAATTATTTATTTTGTTCTGATAAAAAAGGCGTTGAATAAATATGTTAACGTTTACAAATTAGTATTTTTTTTTTTTTTTTAAAGATTACTAGCAGTATGGATCACATACTACTAGTATTCCCGTTACCCCTCCTAGTAAGCTAATAAATAGCTTGTGTCAGGAGTGGGCCACGTCAGTAGTCCAATGTCCGGGATTTGAACCCACGACTTGTTGATCGTGAATCCAAGGCCCGAACCACTGAGCTACTGACGCTTCAAAAGAATCGACGAGGATGGGATGGTATTCGAGGGTAGTTTATTTTATCTTATTTCGTGTAGATAATATAATAACCTTTGTTCCGATAGAATTGAGCCAGTTTGTCAGGCGATATCGCGCAGTACATATTAAAGTATTAAGATTAATAGTGTAGTGTTGTTTTGGGGGAGTTCTATTGCATAGTAGAAGACGTCTTCAGTCCCAGAGTCCACTGGATCTGCAGCATTAATGGATTCGCATGCTGGTGGTCGCAAGCCAGTCGGGGAACAGATCCCCACCACCAAGGGATGCTAGGTTACTCGTCTCTTAAGAGATGCTCTCCCAGCGGCAGAGGGGTATAATATTCTAACCCGTCCCCTCACGTGGAATATATGAAACATAATATAATCTGTACACAAGTACAAAATAGTATCTTTAAAACCGTGTCAGCTATCACAAAGATGTTAAAAGAGCAATATAAAACCGAGATAAAAAGAATAACAGTAAAACGAGCGGTATAATTACACCTATATAGTGTTATTAAGACGTGTTATTTAATTACCAACGTATTAACATTTTAAATGATTTATAAGACACAAAACCTGTAAACTACGTAAATTAGATAGTTTACATAGCCGCACATTACATCGGAGAAACAGTTTTTGAAAGGTAATATTTATTCTTTTTATTCATACTACCTATTTTATATTTTCCACAAGTGAGTGAAACATTTTATATAAAATATCGAGAAAGTCTAATATAATTTACAAAATCCAGGAAAATCTATCAAAAAAATTATGATTTCTTGTTGGTTATCCATATAAAAATATTTTTCTTCTTTAATTAAAGTTTTAAATTTAACTAAATACTTGGGTACCTTCTTAGTCTTATACAAAAAAATTTTATCGATATGATTCAATGAGTTTCTTCTTCATGACGTTATTTTTTTAATGATAGATAAGAGACAAACAAGCGGACGGTCCACCTGATGGAAAGTGACCACCGTCGCCCATGGACATCTGCAAAACTAGAGTTATCTCTTGATTTGTCGAGCGTTGCCGCCTCGAAAGTGAAGTTAGGAGGGTGAGCGAAGAGAAGAATGCTGCGGTTTCAGGGGACCTAGAGTTCATTGGATCCGCAGCATTAATGGGATGGGCGAGGGAGGGGGTAGGTCTGGCCCACACGTGGCTCAAGCGTCGGATTCGCATGCTGGTTGTCGTAAGCCAGTCGGGGAACAGAAAGAAGCTTGGACTTCTCTACATGATGTATTCAGTAACCGAAATAATATATTATGATATCGCCACTGTAGTTGCATAGATACAAAAGACGAGAACACTTAAATATCTTGTCCATTGCTGTCTGTCCGGGTCTTAGTATAGTGAGAGCGTCGTATCAAAAGTTTTATCATTATTATTCAAACTTTTCTCTTCTACAAAAGTATGAAGTCAGTAACCTCAATATTACAGCACAATAACATGTATCACAAGACATAAGTTTCGATACCCACATATAATTTAGCAACATTACATTCGCACTTAAACAAGTTTATCGAGTTTACGTCCTTCCGCTTTTCTTTACGAGGCGACACGACGACGGTACTTGAGAGCCGTTCCTGTTTTACGAGCTTTCTGGAAATTGAACCCGGCTCTAATGAAACGGGTTCAGGTTCGTACACTTGCCTTAAAACATATTCATCACTTGTAACGTTCGGAGAAATTGTATTTTGTTTCTTTTTATAAACAAACAAGATTATCAAGTCTCCCGTACAATATAGGTAAGTTAGCGAACATTTATGACAGTATTTGATTGGCCAGTATTTCCTATTAGTTTATTGTATTTGCAATTTATATTTTACAAGTGTACACGTATTATACACATAAACCTCTTCTTGAACCACTCGAGCTAATGCTGAAAACTGCATTAAAATCCGTTAAGTAGTTTAAGAGGTCAAGTCAAGTCATTTTATAAAGTAAAAATGGTTTATCCTAATTCGAATTGTATATAAAGAGAAATGTAATAAAATGGCATATACCTACATATCTGTATATTGGTCTTGAAGGTTATGTTAGGGGTTTAAGAGGACTTCGTACGGACGACACTTTTGAAAAATAGATTTTTACCAAAAATATTGGTGTCGCGCTGAGCCCCAAGCTTACCCCTATAGCTCGAACTGATGTTACCTACGTAACATTAAGAAAATCGTCCTTTCGTAATCCCGTTTCCTCCTCGAAATCTGGACCGATTTTAATATTTATTTCGTTAAAATGCAGTACAGGGTCTAAGCTGTGCCCGTACGTTTTGCTTTTAATCATCATAAAAATCTTATTAAGTATACATAAACATAGGGTATCCTTTAAACATACAAATAGGTAACAAAGATAGAAGAAGCAAAGCTATTAAGACCTAAACCAAATTTTATAACTTTAGACTGATTTCAAAGTTTTCCAAACAAATTAGGAAGTTTAAGAAGTCCTTAGTTTCAAATTATGTTATAGCATAACTTTATTAATGTAATTGTGACGTCACCCTACACTTTCTGTTTACAACAATACTTCAATAGTCAAAAGCACTTAATTTCAAGAGGCTCTCAAACACTATACAGCGCTACAAAGAGATTTCATACGTGTACTTCATTATATGAAAAAGGCACAAGAAAAGGGAGGTATTGTGTAGTATACAAATAAATAAATGCCATTTTAAAGAAATTGTTGGTTGAAATTAATAAAAACCAAAAAAGGGTGTCATTTAACACCCTTTTTTGGATGAAGAAATACCTACTGCCATTGTTTACGAGTTAATTATATGTATTTTAATAGATAAAAAAAAATACAAGGTAGAATAATGATTTTTTTATATTCAAACTATATGAAATGAAGTTAAGAATCAAGGCGGTCGAAAACAATTTTAGGTTTGTGTCTGTATGTCTGTCTGTGGCGTCGAAGTTTAATTTGTTAGAAAGGTAATTTAATCGAGATGGTCCTAAGCTATGTATTGTGAAGATCTGTTCACCCGTTTGAGGACTATCAGCTCATTGCTGACTTCAGAGCTGCCTCACAATATTAATATATTGACAATATTATCTTGTAACCATGGTAACATACAGATAAACGGTATTTCTAGATAACTTTTCCAGTATTAAACTTTTATTCTTTTTTTATCGTATTTTATGAATATTTGTTTATACAAAATCGACTTATACAAATTAATATCGATTCTTTTAAATCGATGTCACGTGGGTACCGATACTTGGTGAATGTATTAAATTAAAGTTTCAGTCGGGGGTCATTTAATAGTTATATTAATACAATATTTAACTAGCCGAACACTACAAAACTATCTTAGTATTTGCACTACTTTGGAAATTGTCAACGCCAATATAAAGTTATCGACAGTGTTGCCACTGCGAGTAAAACCATATACAATGAAAATCCTAATTAAATATCGATCTTCTAGGAGTAGAGGTAAGTAAAGGTAGTTCTAAAGATTCCTCATACATCCAAGCTTACAGACTTTAGTATAGGTACGTCATAGACCATTAATTTGAATCTAGGCACAGACATACCAACAAGATGCACAATATTATATAACCATAGACCCAAACAATGGGTAACGGGGCCGAGTCGTAGCTCGTCATACTCTTTTGTTCTATCACAAGGGACTATGACAAATTTGCAAGCGAGAGTTTAGCTATGTGTTAACTGTTGCTATGTAGCATATATTATGATGAAACTCCATTTAACGACACCTTAATTTTTCCTTGTTATTTCAATGTTTTATAGACCTTAATGATGAAACCTAGTGATTGAGACTTCAAGTCTTACTCGGGAGGTCCCGAGTTCGATCCTGGGCACACACCTCTGACTCTGAGTTATGTGTGTTTTAAGCAATTATATATCACTTGCTTTAACGGTGAAGGAAAACATCGTGAGGTTCCCAAAAAGTTCTCAAAGGTATGTAAAGTCTGCCAACCCGCACTGGGCAAGCGTGGTGGACTATGGCCTAACACCCTCCTCATTCTGAGGAGGAGACCCGGCTCAGGACGCAATTGAGTAAATTAATTTTCACTATGTAGAGTATGTTTGTTACTCAATCACGTAAAAATGGCTGAACGGATTTCAATGGAATTTGTCACACATATACTTTATAATCTGAATTAACACATAGGCTACGTTTTATCCCGGAAAAAATCTTTGTTCCCGTGAGAAAAAATTAAATGTTTTTTGGTAAATCTAAGTGCATGTAGTAAGTTGCACCTTACCGAAGCAGACTATAGTGGATATAAAATAAAATACGCGTATTTCATATTAAAAAAGCGAAGCGAGGGCTAGCGTAAATATAATTTCAATAATAGAACTTTTTGATGACGACTGTAAGTGTATATTTTTAAGTTATTAAGCAGGGGCTCAGATAATAAGAGTTGGTTCCCTGGTACAGGTGTAAGGGGTCTTTTGTCATTATTTAGGCACTCTTCCTAAAAAAAGTAACAGAATTTAGCTGTTTGCTGAGTGACTGATGAGTTTTGATGATAATATAGAACGAGTTCTACTAACATTAAATAATTCCATCCGTCATCGTATTTCAATACAAATCACAGTCCAGAAACTTCAGCAAAAAAACAACAATATAAATACAAAAAGAGTTTTATATCCGTACAAACATTTCACGATCAATTCCCTCTTAGCTACAAAGTCGTTGACCTGGTAATAGCAATAGAGGGCCGAGTTTAGTAAGTATATATATTAATACTTCATAAATCAACTGTTGAAACTATCTAACGTCGTAAAAATATAAATACACGAACGATTTAGAAATATGAAGAACAAGAACAATCAAAATTGTTTCGATGATGAAAGATTACGTGGATGGGATAAATGAACTGACTTTACAAATGTTTTAATACCATTTATATATAAAATAGCGAGAGGAAGAGAGAGGGATAGAATATAGTACAAAATAAAGTTTAAAAAAACTATAACCCGACTACGTAAAAAAGTGTAGTACGTAGTCGGGTTATAGTTTTTTAAACTTTATTTTTTATTTAATAGTTTTCCGTTTTTCAAACGAGATAACGTTTATAATCTTATATTGTAATGTAATGTTGGTTTTTATTTGCCTAAACGAGTAAATAACTGCAGCGACAGGACCACACGGACTATACGACCGCATTTTAAACATATATGTTGACATAAACAATAAGATACATATTTGCAATGTGCTCGACAAGACCTTTCTTTTGATACCAAACACGTGATAATTATTTCAGTTTAATTTTTTTCGAGGTTAACGAAAAATATCATAAAATTTTCCAGCCTAGGTCACCCGCGCCATTATTACGAATCTATTGACACCTCATTCATGAAAATTGGTTCAGTAGTTTAGGCGCTAAAGTGGAACATACATACATACACACATAGACTGCCAAAATCATAACCCTTCCTTTTGGCTTCGCCGTAGTCGGGTAAAAGTTATCAGTTCAGTTTGCAAGAGATCAAAAAATATTGATTTATATCTTCTGTTATAGATTAATGATACCCATTACTGTACAGCAATACGTATACACATGCAATTTAGACGGAGCCGAGCAGTGACTGGTGCTTGAGACCCACAACGAGGTTTAAAGAGCTCGACCTCGCCATCCACAATAGATGATACAGTAAACTTACGTGAACCTCAACAAGGGCGACCTCAACCGCGACGCTATAATACTGACTCTATCTTACTAAAAGTTATATATTGTCTAGACGTCAGTATACTTAATAAAATAAAAAGGACTTGCTTTCACCGTGAGTGATGAGACTATGTAGGTCCCTCCGTAGGATATATAATATTTTAATTTAAAAAAATATGGACCATTTTTATTGATAGAACGAACGCAAAGAAATATATAATATTTTGTATATTTGTGGCGAATAGGCCTTAAAACTACTGAACCGATTTTCAAAAGTATTTCATCGGAGCTACATCCTTTCCATGTGGCCAGACCAGGCCAGGTGGGATGGCTTTTAATATACAAACTAATTTAAAAGCGTTATTCTAAAACTAGAGGGAAGTGCCCTCTTCTTTTATATTTACAATTTTTCCACGCATAAATTTTTCCATAGTTAACTGATGTTAAACGGTCAATCAGTGTATCAATAATTTCAAATAATAGCAAATGTGCATTTATTGTACAATTGGTCCTCTCAGTCCGGTTAACAAGACATCAATCAAGTGTGCAACGTGCGTCAGAGATCTATCAATAACGTATCTCTTATATTTTGTATATTATATGTTGCAGCTAAAGTATTTTTGATCTTAAAGATAACTTGATTTATACTTAAAGTGACCATTTTATTTTTTAACTGAAAACGGGTCACGGACGGGACGGGAGTCTATCAGACTTCCACGGATGAAAAACCAAATCAAAATTAAAACAAAACAATTTCTCCTCAGATGCTTATAACAGGCAAATCATAATGACGAGTCTCACCAAAAAAAAAAAAAAGAAACAAACAATAGTCATAAATTCATCATCCTCCATCTGGTAGGTGAAGTTATAAGGTATCCCCAGGATTTAAAAAAAAAAAACTATGCAATAGGGATCGGCTTGTATTGCCGGCGCTACGCGGTAATTTTCGCGCGATTCCAAAAAAGGGACAGATTTATCTTTCGGGACAACCGAATAAAGGGTCTATCGCGTGTAATCTAACATTATCTATCCTACTAGTGTCAATCAGCATTTTCTAACAATTTGTGTTATGTTTATTTACAGGGTATTAGAAGATATCTAGGAGCTTGTTGCCAGGTAGGTAAATAATGATTTTAATATTTTTGTATCTCCATAGATAATAAAAGTTTCATTTTAATGATTAAATAACTCCAAGAAGGTCAGCAAGAACATCTCGCAGCAACTCCAGGTGTTTGTAAACCGATGCCTTCGTAGAATCCTCGGTATCTAATGCCCTGACAGAATTTCCAAGGAACAACTTTGGAAACTCGATCGACCAACAAATCAAACGCAAATGGAGTTGGATAGGTCGCACTTTGCGATAGGATCCAGATTATATACCGAGACAATCCCCTAGAGTGGAATCCCCAAGGAAAACGCAAACGTGGCCGGCCAAAACAAACCTAGCGGCGGACTTTCATTGATGAAGGGAAAAATATTGGGAAAACTTGGAACGAAATAAAGGGCGAAGCTCAAGATCGAGTGGGATGGCTGACACAGGAACATAAGTCAAGAAGGTAAGCGGGTTGCTAGTGTTAAAATTAAAAAAATACTATTCAAAGTCCAAAGAGCATATAATATCATATGAACTTCCTGTATGTTAATAGTTCCTATGATAGATATGGAGCTTGACTAGAAACGGAAACAGTAATCTCTGTATTAATAGGCATTAATATTAATTTCAATGAGATATCAGAATAATTAATTGTTATGTATCCTTGTCGCAAGCTGTTAGAAAATTAAACATATATGCATATAATATATACGCATCATGGGTGTCGTATTATTGTGTGTCTGTGTATTTTCATCCCTCCGTCTTCACCTTCGCACCATTACAATAAATAAATTAGAACGCTATAACTTATAACAAAATTTTAATAAAATGTTAACTCAGTTACAGGTTATACCTAATTATTAGTAGCCTAAACATAGTTTTAATATTTATAAACAGAATATACAAAGCCTCTACTGTGTCAATTATCCCATAATCGGCAAAGTAGATCAAGATTTTATTTTAAAACGAGTAGGTATATTATACCTATACAGTGGGTGCGACCACGGTTCTACCTTGACCATTTTTATACCTATGCATTTCTGGGTTTCTATCTGAATTATTTTCTCGTTTCGTCCTTTTTAGGCCACTTTTTTACGTAGTCCGGTTATAGTATTTTAAGCTTAATTTTTTTCAAGAAAAAGATTATACTGGAATTGTTTATATAAACAGTTGTTATGGGGCGAGCAAATAAAATAGCTTTTAGAAACCATTTAATTTAAAGTAATAATATTTATTTATTGCAGTGATGGCCCAGTGGTTGAGACTTCAAGTCTTACTCGGCAGGTCCGTGGTTCGATCTTGGGCACACACCTTTGACTGTGAGTTATGTGTGTTTTAAGCAATTAAAAATCACTTGCTTTAACGGTGAAGCAAAACATCGTGAGGAAACCTGCACTCCTGAGAGTTCCCAAAAAGTTCTCAAAGGTGTGTGAAGTCTGCCAACCCGCACTGGGCCAGCGTGGTGGACTATGGCCTAATACCCTCCTCATTCTGAGGAGGAGACCCGGCTCAGCAGTGGGCCATTGGAGGGTCGTGATGAATGAATGAATAATATTTATAATATCACAATTTAAGAATTACAGAGTAATAAATTAGTAGTGAGGTAAAAATGGAATGATAGAGTTGTGGGATGCGGGAATATTTCAGAGATTTAAGAGAGTTGGAAGGGATGAAGATATTGGGTTGCGCTAGGTGTTACAGGACAGAAGTTAGTAATTATTTTGACGAGGGTTGGTCATTACTTTATTTACACCTAAAAATAGAAATATTTATTGGTACATTAACGATTTCTTACAGTCAAAAGATTAGTAAATAATGAGGTTATTATTGAGTATTATGGTACACAGTATTCTCACATTGCAGAAAAATGAAATTATGAAACAATTTTTCTACTTTTGCCGCCCTCAATTTACGTCAACGATGTGACAGTCTCCGAGGGGACGTTTAGTGTGAGTTGTGACTCATCTCGTTACTAAAAAAATAAAGAGCTCCTGTGCCAAATGCTTTTATCCCGCTAGGGATTCGTATAAAAGTGAATGAATTTCGTACACCATTCTATTTTTTTCGTATTATATACAAGTTAATTTGAGGTCATTTCTGGAAGTACTACTCTTGTATTTGACTGTAAAAAGTTGTGAGATCCTAATGTTTCAATCCAACTTTAATATCATAATTATTAGATATCTTTATTTCTATAATAAAAATAATTTATAATTAATTATTTGAATATATTGAAATAGTAATAGTAGTACAGGTATTTTATTACAACTTTTTGAATACATTAAGTGAGTCACTTATTTTATAAAAGTTACAAGTTTACTTGTGCGTACTTGTAAAGGTCAAAGTTGGACTAATTTTAATAGTAGTTCCTTTTATATTATTTCAAGTATACCCACGTGTAGACCTTTAGTGCGATAGATTAGAGTCAGTCTCTCTGGTGTTGTCGCGCAGTGTACATGTAAGTTAGTATTATAGTGTCGTGGTTAAGGTCACTCTTAAGGTCCACGTAAGTTAACTTTATTATCTATTGCAGTATGTGTTCGAGCAGCGGAGGGCAGCTTTGTAATTATATAGAAGAACTTTAACCCTACACCTTGGTGCATGTGTATACGTATTGCTGTACATTTCTCTCACATCCTATGATACTAAGTAAAGATTTTTAACAAATTGAATGGAATAATATAAACCTTACACAAAGATAAAAAATATTCAAATAAATAAAAAGCTATATTAACACGTAAATATTTTCCCAAAAGAATTTTCTATTTGTAAATGAGAAAGGAAAAAAATATGTTCAAAGAAATGGCGGACATTTGTCTTTAAACGACATCCATTTAATCTATAAGAAAGACGTAAAACTGTCCCGTTTTATGTCCCCATTCACCCATATTTAGAACTGGTATAAAAGAAACGTAAAACATATCCGCGCGTAAATCAGGATACGCATAAAATATTATTTGTATACATACATATACTAGGTGACTCGCCCCGGCTTCGCACAGAAGGAATTTCCTATATAAAATATTCAAACGTTCAATTAAACATAGTTTATTATTATTATCCCGTGATAAAATATCTGTTTAACAAAGTTCATTTAAATAGGTTCAGTCATTAATGTGTGATTGTGTTACAAACAACTATTTTTCAAAATCACCAAAATTTCACATTTATAATATTAGTAAGATTAAGACTTATTATGTATGGGGCCGTTCAAGTATTACGTAAAAATTAAAAGGGAGTGTGAGGGGTCCTTGCTTTGGTTATTTTTGATGACATGAGTGATGGAGATCTGCATGGTGAATGATAATGTTTACATAAGCATGGGGGGAGGGGTTAGGATTTTGTCCCTATATAGATTTGTGGACTAAGCATATTATAAGTGAGTAGGTATACTATCTATCCTATCCTAGAAATGGACCGAATTATTAGTTTATTAAGAACCAATAGTATCGCCTTATTTACTTAGCTTCGCTCACAGTGTGTCCAATGAAGCAATTTTTAACAAACATCCCTCGCTACGAATCCTTGCATATCACTGGTGGAAACGCAGGCTAATAGAGCGAGTAATGTCCTGATATGACTCCCACTATCAGACACAGATTTATACGATTCAGACTTAATAGAATGCGGGACAAGCTCACTCAAAGAGAAGAGATATCTTGTTTAGACTTCCGGCAATCTGTCACACTCTAACTCGCGTGCTGCGTGTGAATTGCGAACCGGAAAGGGCTAAAGGAAAGATAAAGATGTGGTTCCTGTTGTTCTCTAGACTTCTAAATCAATAGTTTTCCTACATTGCTTGTCCCAACTTATTAAAACACCTCCACTATAAGTTAAAAATTCAGGGACAAACATTTAATAAACGTAGGTAATACAAACTAAACAAACGAAACTGTGATTTAATATACTACTAACGCCAACTATTGGCGGACAGATAGCTTCTGTCTGTCTGCTACACAATCAGGCTTAAATACTGAATTTGATGAAATAAGATACAGAGATAAAGTAGAGCTAGAGTAAGGACACAGTATCGCGTAAACAATACTTAAGAATACAAAGTAAAGCAATGAGTGTGCTCGTGCGCCATCTATCGACGTGTATGTCGAGCTGTGTGGCTGTTGTCTGGGAATTAGTCATACATAAATTAAAATGTAAAATATAGTAAAATAGCGAAACCGGAAGGGTTGACTAGTCTAATATAAAATAAAAATTAACTCAAGTTTGTTAGTCTCAGTAAAACTCGAGAAAGACCGATTTGTTTTAAAATATTTAAACAAGTCCAAGGAAATTTTAAATGGTGAGAAACGTTAAAACGATTTTGATAAAACTTATATTCTAAAATACGTCAGCGAAGATCACACAATATAATACAAATGTTTAATCATCATCATCACGACCCTTCAATGGCCCACTGCTGAGCCGAGTCTCCTCCATAGTCCACCACGCTGGCCCAGTGCGGGTTGGCAGACTTCACACACCTTTAAGAACTTTATGGGAACTCTCAGGAGTGCAGGTCTCCTCACGATGTTTTCCTTCACCGTTAAAGCAAGTGATATTTAATTTCTTAAAACACACATAACTCAGAGTCAGAGGTGTGTGCCTGTGTGGGGGATCGAACCTCGGACCTCCCGAGTAAGACTTGAAGTCTCAACCACTGGGCCATCACTGCTTATACAAATGTGTAGTAACCATTATTCTGAGTAAACGGTCCCACCAATAAGCGGAGTACAGCACTCCAACTCCACAAAAAAACGTAAACACACACAGCTTGTAATATAGCTATGATGTCATTGTCGCTGAGATCGCCAATGTAACAATATTACGAACTTTGGAGATGGTTAAAAAATTAGTTCCTCATGTCTAAGCCATACATTATGTTGGCTAAAAAAACTCGCCTGTAGTAAGCGAAACAATAGGAGAATGAATACATATTATATTTAAGACTAGCCGACCCGCGCGAATTCGTTCACGTGTTGCTCCGCTCCTGTGGGTCGTAGCGAGATGTTAAATAGCCTAAGTTACTCCTTGTTACATCAGCTACCTGCCAGTGATAGTCTCGTCAAAATTGGTCAAACCATTTCAGAGATTAGCCGGAACAGACAGACAGACAAAAATTGTAAAAAAAAAAAATGGTATATGTGGTGTGTGCGTGTATACATCCATATGCACTTAGTGAAAAGCGGTTATTTTAATATTACAAACAGACACTCTGATTTATTTATTGGTATGGATAACTTAAGTGAGGAGGCTTTATAATATCAATAGAAGCCACAATAATTTTTTTTTAAATGTCTGTCTATTTGTTATACCCACTGCGCTAAAACGACTTTGGCAGTAATGTAGGAAGATCGAGAAGAACAAAGAGAAGTCAGAAGAAGTGTAGTGTGTTTACATGTGTTCAAAATCAAAATCATACATATTATTGGGATACAAATTGAGAATGAATTTCGGCCTAATTTAATGAATACTGTTTCGTATGAGTAATTATTTTAATAGCAACATTGTGGTTATTTGTTTCGGCACAATATATTTTAAATGGTGAAATTTCCATATATCTTTTATCATTCGTAAAACTTCGGTCAACGAGTGACAGCACTGTACATTTTTTACGTCATAACGTGCAAAATTATGTGGATGGTTGGCAACACTAGGGATATCTATGCCAAGACAGTGTTATTGGAAGATACATTCTTATTTCTTTTTTTTATGATAGACAAGGGACAAACGAGCAGACAGTCCACCTGATGGAAAGTGGCCACCGTAGCCCATGGACATCGACAAAACTAAAGGGTATCTCTTGTTTTGTCGATGCGTTGCCGCCTCGAAGGTAGGGTGAGGAGGGGGAACGAAGAGAAGACTGCTGCGGTTTCAATGGACCCCGAGCAAGAACTCGGTGTTCAATGGAATCGCAGCAGAAATGGGATGGGAGAGGGAAGGGTAGATCTGTCCCACATGCGGCTCAGCCGGAACGCGTGAGAGACACTTGGCGGTCGGATTCGCATGCTGGTGGTCGCAAGCCAGTTGGGGAACAGATCCCCTACGACCAAGGAAAAGTTCTTCATCACAACCCCTTAATAACCCTCTGCTGAGCCGGTTCTCCCTGCTCAGATTGAGGACGGGGTTTGGCTTTAATCCGCTGGCCCAGTGAAAAAGAACTTTCTTAAACACACATAACTCAGAAAATTAATATTGGTAAAAAGTATAATCTATTATTATGATCTTTCTTGTCGTAAAGCGTAAAATTTATGTCGAAAACATTTTGCGAATATTTTCCAGAATAGCAAAATGACAAGGGCTATCCCGTCCCCAAGGCAATCTTTTATAAAATGTAAAAAGATGGTACATAATGTCTTTGAGCAAGTCAAAGGCTAGAGCACAATAGAGTCACCGGAAGTGACTGCCCCGCGCATACAAATTCATTATGGCGACGAGACGACGCTCTCAAAGAGGAATCATTTATATTAAAATAGTCCTCTTTATATATTATATTTATTTACAAGATAGAAAAATCACAATACAGCCAATTTAGAATTTTGCTACTTCAGTTTATCATAGGCAGACTAACGGCCGAAATTAATAAACAATCACAATACATCTTCGGATTACAGATCAAAAATAGATTCCACCATACACACATTTGAATCTATAATCCAACCCGTGAGGGGACGGGTTAGAATACTATTCTCCACTGCCGCTGGGAGAGCATCTCGTAAGAGCCGAGTAACCCAGCACCCCCTTGGTGGTAAGGAATCTGTTCCCCGACTAGCTTGCGACCACCAGCATGCGAATCCGTCCACCAAGTGTCATAGACGCGTTCCAGTCGAGCAGCATGTGGGCCAAACTTACCCCCTCCCTCTCCCATCCCATTAATGCTGCGGATCTAGTGGACTTGCTCAGGGTCCGCTGAAACCGCAGCATTTTTTTTCTTCATTCCCCCTCCCCAGTCTATCTTCAAGGATGCAACGCATCTCCATGGGCGATGGTGGCCACTTACCATCAGGTGGACCTTAACTAGTATAAAAAAAAAAATTGCGAAGCGGCACTGAGGCGGGTTGACTAGTATTCATATAATACACTTACTATTTCTTTTTCACGTTAATCGATCATGCGAGCCTTACAGGAAATAAGAGATCGTTAAAAATAGATTTGGCAAAATATGAATCAGAGAAGTCGTACGACCAATGTTTACGCTTGAGATAGTTCGGGGCGGAAGGGACCACTCATATCAACAGGTGCATGACTTGAGGAACAGGGGGACTTATGACAGACAGCTCTAAAAATTCGAAACGATATTTCGAATTTATAGAATTACGAGAATCCTACACAATCTACTCTAGCATGCCTGAAATTAATACATATTATAAAACAGTCTGTTCGCAATAACGCTGCGTCTGTCTGTCTGTTCGCTCTAGTGATTTTCATCAAAAGAAGTGGTGATTTATAAGGAAAGTTTAAGCGTATAAGTACTTAAAGTTTTATGTAAATTGGTTGAATTATGACAATAATTGTTGGAAATGTCGGTAAAAGTCAAGCAGACTGGAAGTTTACATCAAATACGCAGCCTTCCCTTTTTACCCGACTACGGCGAAGGAAGGATTATGATTTTGGCAGTCTATGTATGTATGTTTGTATGTTCCACCCTAGAGCCTAAACTACTGAACCAATTTTCATGAATGAGGTGTCAATAGATTTGTAATAATGGCGCGAGTGACGTGAGTATATGATTGACACATGGGTGCGACCACTGTTCTACCTTGACCATTTTTATACCTATGTATTTTTGGGTTTCTATCTAAATTATTTTCGTTTCGTCCTTTTTAGACCACTTTTTTACGTAGTCGGGTTTTTGTATTGCATTGTAAGCCGAGGCGGGTTGCTAGTCTAGAAATAAAGATAGATAATTTCTTCAATCACTGCATTATTAAAATTCTAATACTTATAAACGGTCAGTTTTCCAGGATAAAAAGTAGACTACGCCATTTTTGGGACCGTAAACTATTTCTATACAAAAAACCACGTGAGTAAATACTCAGCACTCTTCCAGTTTAAAAGAAGACAAAACAAATAAATCACAAACACCAATACGTATGTATTGGTCTTTCGTATTTATAATGCGATGCCTTATCATCATCGTCATTTGCTAATCTATCACAATACTAATTATAAGTAGTGTCTGGGGTTTCTGACCAAAGTGAGAAACCCACATAAGTTGTGAGTGTCATATGCTATATATTAACCTGAAAAATGAAAAGACTTTTTCGTGGTAGTCGGATTTGCAAAGTAAGTCGGAGAAACAATGGTTAAACGAAAAAGTTTCTTAGGAACGCCTTAACGATGAGAGATGTTATATGATTCATAGTTGCGGGTAGAGTATGTTTGAATGTCGGCTAGTGTTTAAATAAATATAAAAGCCCATTATCTTAAAAATGCAGCAGTCTTAAAGACCAAAGAGATCTCTACAATACAATGCTATTATTTGCATTATTTACAAGCGTCGTGCGTCGTGCCATTTGAGATAGGGAGCAGAACGATAAAATGCCGTGACTGTGACTCATGAATAGGAATTAAGTGCATCTACCCTCGATTTACTCGCTGATTGTATTTGAATTTGCATACCATCTTGGACCATTTGTAATATATGCTAAATATTTACGACAAGCACGGGGTTTTGATTTTCTAACAATTGTGTGCTTACTTTGTTTTATCAAATATTGTAACAGTACCTTTCAAATATACCTAGTTTACTTCGATTATTGTTATATAGTAGTCGCAGTTACATAGAATGTAGGATAGGAGATTTCAAACTGGGTATGTAATGTAATTCATCATTTCAGTTGAGTCAACTTGATAATAGGAAACCTGGATCCCAAACCCTGGGCAATGTTTTGTAATCAAAAAGTATTTAAATGAATCTGTTACATTACATCAAAATAACGGCATAGCAAATTCAATTAAAGTTTGCCTTTGTTTCTAAATTTATTCAGTTATTGGATAATACAGAAACAACAAATCGTAACAAAGTTTGAAGTAGCAATCAATTTCATTTTCTTTCCGAAATCGAGTAATAACTCGTAATTGCATTAACACGTAGATTACAAGACCGGTATGAATTGAATTAACATATCAACATTATATATGTATGTAGTATACCGCACGCACGAACAGACGCCGGAAGAGAGCCATAAAAATAAACTGTAGCCATGGCAAGGTTCATGCACTCGCTAGTTCGATACGATACTATGAAATGAGGAATACCGCTATTGTTTGTACGTATTCTGGTGACATAATCAATATATTGTATACTTAACGCTTAAAACTATTGAACCGGCTCTTCTTTTGTTTATGGCAGTTAATGGGCAAACGGATGGTAAGTGGCCACCGTCGCCCATGGACATAAGTAATACAAGAGTGACTCGTTTTGCCGATGAGTTGCCACCTCAAATATAGGAATAGGAATGAAGAGAAGAATGCCGGAGGAGGTTTCAGACACTTGGTGGTCGGATTGGCATGCTGATAGTCGCAAACCAGTTGGGGAACAGACCCCTATCATCAATGAGGTTACTAACCTCTTGCAAGATGCTCTCCCAGCAGGAGGAATTTTATTCTAACACGGGCAATGTTCTCTTTTAAACAGATAACTGTTTTTTGAGCTGAATCTACTAGCTACAGATAAACTGTCTGAAAAATGTATTTGATGTTAGGCCCACAAATGAGACTTTAAAAAATTTAAACCTGATTCTTAAAGTAAAATACATAGGATTCGAAGACGAGAAGAGGGAGTCCAGGGGGTCCAAATAAGCGGAAAATCTAAAGTAGTCTGATAAATTCGTAGTCCGTGAAAAGCACTACATAACATGTATCAGATTCAGAACCTCGACTTTGGGGTTTTTTTTTTCAAAATTTATTGAAATGATTTTCTCCAATGAAGTCAGTATTTTAAACGAGTTAATCGTCGTTGGTTTTTGATAAAACGATTTCCATCTCATTTAGGGACGTCACCTATGTCAGTAACCATTAAAAAAATGACACCACCATAAATAACCTACGTTTCATGATATTTATGGTGAAATAGGAACCTAAATGTCACAGCGATGTCCTTGACAGAGATAAGAGCGGCGGAAGTGGCCGACACTTCTATAATGTCAGTAACTGTGACACTATTCAGTGTCATGCGACCATTGTTCTGATTGACTCATTTCTGTGTTAAATTGGAAAAAACACTTTATTAGTCGTATCATGTATTATACATGTATTTGCATTACTGTGCTATTTTCGCAACTTAACTTTACCAGGAGTTTCGGGTAACGCATACATGAAATCTGCACCTGAAAGCTTTTAAATTGTCTACCAAACTTGTTTCGGTAGTCCTTTTTAAGATCGATACTAATACTCAAATAGGCGTCAAAATCCCCTTACTATCACTTCAAGTACTTAATTTTACGAGATTTTCATACAGTTTTATCCCTGATATTTAGCCTTCAAACAAATGGTTCCCTAAATCTCAAAGACAAAAATATAGGACTCGTTAAAAAACATTTCCAAAAAAAATAATATGTGGTATATTAATAGGTACTAAAGCTTATCATACTTTTTTATATTTATATATATATACTTAAGTAATATAATAAAAGTGTGACTTTTAAATACATTTCTGTACATCTTTACTAATATTATAAATGCGAAAATAATTCTGTCTGTCGTCGCGCTTTCACGCCAAAACTACAGAACCGATTTAAATTGAACGATTGAAATTTGGTATACAGATTGTCTAAAGCCTGAGAAAGGACATAGGCTAACTTTTTAATGCGAAAACAGGGATTAAAGGGGAGGTTGAAGCTTGAAACTTATTTTTAGGCTGTTGATTCGGTAAAATATATAAGACATTCAAAATTTTTAAATGTTTTACCTCAAAGATGTAAAATAACAATAGGGAATAGAAGATGAAAGAGACCATTTCACGCAGACGAAGTCGCGGGCGCAGCTAGTTGAATATATAATTTATAGAATTCATCTCAGAAACATGGTTTCAACTTAATTCTAATATTTTTAGAAAAGACAGAACAGATTCGTATGGTGGGTAGGTAATGTAATTTAAATAATCTTAATAATAAATTATAAAGATATAAAAAATATTGTATCTGTTTATTGTCCATCTTCAATTAATACTGTAAATTCAGATTGGGAAAATATTTTTTCCTCATTTACAAGTAATTCTATAATAGCAGGCGATTTTAATGCTCATCACTCGTGTCTAATAGAACGAACAACCGAGGAACACAAATTTATGATGTTACTGTGGATTTAGGTTATATTTATCTTAATAATAAAGACCATACTACATTTAAGTTAAGGAATGTTCATCTTGAAAAAAGTTCTCCTGACATATTTGAGTGGAAGGAGATGAATGAAAACTTAGTTAGTGATTATATGTGCATTAGGATGTCTACTAAATATTGTGACGTAGTAAAAAAAGTTAAAGGCCTTTATAGCACTAAATGAAGGCAAAACGCTCATTTATGTTTGTCTATATGTTTCACGCATCATGTAAAAACTACAGAACGAAATTAAATATAGTTTCCACAGTAGTATTGTTGAAAATGTAACTTAAAATATAGGATTTGTTTCATTCAAATCGGATGTCAGGAAAAATGTTACCGCCATTTACACTGTACAAGCAGCATTTAATTAGTCTAATTTCGACAAACGATACTAATATAAGCAAACACTTCCTCATTTCTGGGCATAACATTAGATGACCTTGGACAATGTACACGTTGAGATATCGAATGGCAAACTATTGAAGTGGAACCATTTATTAGTATAACTAAGGTCGTTTCACACACTTTACACAGCATTAAGCCGTATACAAATTATGTAAGGTTGAAATGAAGACGCTCTTTAAGTGACACAACTGACATATTTTTTGACCAATCATAACGATTATGTTTCCATGGATAAAAGCATAAATTATTACTGAATTAAAAATCTATAGATCAAGGTTACTATATAATGTTAATGTCAGTCCAGACTCCAGATATTCTTATTTCTAAATTTAACTAATTGTATTGCATTTTGCAAGCAGAGATAAATATAATTTAATATATTAAGGTAAAATTTGGTTTTTTATATTTATCCAACTGTCTTTTTTGAGAAAAAACGCGATTTACACACTAAAACAAATTTCTTTTTTTCATCGTATACTGTCTAAAACTTTATTTGTTTACGTTCATGCTGAATCAGACAACAGTCTGTAATAACTTTGTCAACTGTGTCAAATAAAATCAGTGCCTTTAAGTCTTTTGCTTACCTCGTCTGCAGGTTTGGTGGGCGTGATGGCAACAGTTTCGTTGAAGCAGAGGCAGGCGCAGTAGTGCCTGTTGGCGTCCACGTCCGTCAGCACGGACACGTAGAACCGGGGCTCCGTCCTCTCCGTCGATAGTGCCCATCCTTGTGGCTGACAGAACTGACAAAATATTACGTTTTAGTTAATTAAGTCAATTTCGATGATCGGCCTGATATATTGTGGTCTCGGACTTGTGGCCCTCTCTCACTTTAATATGATATTTTATTTTGAGTCCAAACAAAAAGTTCATCAATTGCAAAGCATTGAAACAAGCCGTGATAGTATTTTAGCCTGTAAGTAAAACCTGACTAGATAATATAGTAGATGAGTTCTTACCCATTCTATCCCGTCGTGAAAAGGTGTATCCTCCCAGTTAGTCTCCGGGAATCGTTGAAGGATGACGCCGTTACTCAGTCCACCTCCTAAAACAACGGAATCATATTATACATCAAAAGATTGCATAGATTAAACTTTAGTAGGTTAAAGTTCCTTGACCGTAACTCCTTTGCTTCAAACATATAATTAAACTAGCGGCCCATCCCGGCTTCGCGCGGGTGGAATATTATTTTTAAAAATATATTGGCCCTCCCGCATTTCGGTGCCCACTCTCTTGCCGCTTTACTCGCTGCGCTGCGTCGCTATACTGGCCTGTCGCGTCGGCGTGTATTTTTTGTTTATATCGATATTTTTAATTTCGTAATATCTTTTGAATGGAAAGTCCGATTTTAATAATTCAAAAAGTAATTTACAGTTATTGAAATAGTCTTGAATACGAAATAATGTATTTGGATAAGGATTAATACAAAGTTATAGAAAACATGGTCTGATTTTGATAGGCATTTTTATCAACTTTTAAAATGTAAAAAAGTAGTTATAGTGACGTAACTATAATAGTTGAACATATGGTCTCGCGGACTTTTTTGTAGATATTGATACGTTCTATAATATTGTAGAACATTTTTTTGTTCTATCATCAATACTTTTTGCAGCGCATGCGATGAAAGATATTTTATGGCTAATTTTTTGGCACCTTGGATTGGTTTTCGTGAGATTTCCTAAGGATCTCTAATTTTTTCTTGTAATAAATATAGCCTATGTTACTCAGGGATAATGTAGCTTTCTAATGGTGAAAGAATTTTTGAAATCGGTCCAGTAGTTTTTATGTTTATTCGTTACATACAAAAATACAAATCTTTCCTCTTTATAATATTAGTATAGATATGCTAACTACATCAGATATTAAGAAAAATAGAAACTAGCAACATAATAATTTATGTAGTGTAACAACTTTTTACAAATAAATATATTGTTTCATTAAAACATTTTCCTCATTCAAGTAAATCGTACAAAACTAATATAAAGGATAGTTTGATGGGCACTTGTGTATTTATAATATTAGTACATGAATTATTAGCAAGATTTTTGATTACCATTTTTATTTACCAATGCAACTAATACCTGTTGGTTTAAAAGTACCTGGTGCAGGTTTATAGGACTTTTTTGACGCTATTTCGACTTTTTTGATCCTCAATAAGGAAGACCTAGAACCACCACACTAAACTGAAATAGCTGAATTACTTATTATTAAGATTAACTGAATGAAATAACTTCGACGACTGACTTAGATATATCGGTACAGAATTTATCAAGAAGAAAGCCAACAGAGTGTTTCTAATAAGTTCCATAGTATTAATATATTATGGTACAGAAATGCTTATCATTTTTACAGAATATCAAATGTGAAGCTATTTCAAAGTTTATTATCTGTGATAATAATCAAAAGCGACGTCGTGCCACAGATATATTTGCTCATTAGTGTACGTCACACAAATTCCTCGTGTCAACGACAGTAATGAGTAGACATCCGGGCAAGCCTTGACCTACAATAAAAATAATATACTTGGTTCAAACATTCTTAATGAGGAATTTAAGAGCTTCATTATAGACTGGAATAGTTTGTCCAATACGACCAAAAAACTTTAGCTAAGATTTGTTTCTAGTAAACCACTAGAGGTCTAGAGGACTTTGATAACTTTCTGGTTGATGAAGAGTTGCAAAAGGTGAGAGACTAAGATAAATAAAAGCTTATTTCATTTTTAACTGGATTTTATTTAGATTTTTTAAATGTAATTTGACAAGTGATATATATCGTGGTCAGCTTCATAGCAAAAATATTTTGCCCAATACGACCAAAAAATAACTACGAATACTTCCTGGTTGATGAAGAGATGTAGGTAGTCGTGGGCGATAAAAAGGATTAGGGGTCTGTGATATAAACAGGGACTAACATCTTAATCGATAGCTTATTTTTTTGTAGTTGTCCTGACTTGAATATTGATTATCTTCAAAATTATACAAATAATTTGCTACTATCGATCTACAAGGAAATAATTTTATACGTGTAGAAACCATTGCTTCAGATAAACTAGTTAATAGTGATGAATGTTAATATTAAATAGTGCCCATTTACGATATATGTTGCAATATAATAAATATTATACAATCCAAAAAAAAAATCCTGTGGAAGAACGCTACCATTGATAGTAACGATTGGACATTAGGAATATTCAGTGATGGTGGCTTTGGGAGATATGAAGAAAACATACCTAGATTTTTATTTACCTATATAAAATTTTGTGTACCTTGACAATATTTATACCTACAAATGTGTTAAAAACGTTGACCGATAAAACTAAACGGTCACCCAATGTCGTGGTCACAGTACACACGCAATATGTCACGAACATCGCGTGAACTTGGCCTTTCCATAAACACACATAATTTGTTTTATTTGTTACAACACTTTATATTCTTTATCTTTCTTATACACGCAAAAACTGTCTGTAACTTTGCCGCTAACAATATTTGTTGTTGTATTTCGCTCTCCGTCTAGCTATCTGTCTGTTGCTTAATAAACGACCTTCACATTACCTAATGTTATCAAGTTTTGCAACGCATCGTCATTTGAATTAAATTTGCGAATATTAAGATTAGACGAATGATCTCATGTTTTATGTGATGACTGATGACCTTCCACAATATGTGGCTTCAAATTTACTCATTAAGATCTTGAAGATCATGTAGGTATATATATGTCGGGGATTTTAATGATGAGAAAGAAGGAGAGGGGAATATTGCAGAACATTATAAAGTGTGATGATATTGAATGAACTATTGGGTAAACGCAATGTAGATAATGCTACTGAACCGATAAATAATCAAATATGATCTCTAACAATTACGAGAGAAACTTAAGCAGTGCCTTGGACTTGTGACCAAGGTGTAGGCCTAAGGATATCCTTTAAGTGATCACAACACTCGCCACCATTGCTCAGGCTCTCTGTTTAAGCCCAAGGTTAAACTTACATAAACCTAACCTAACACAAGATGTGGAAATTACATTGTAAGGTACTCACGTGACCTTAATTGCACAGAACTTCCAAGCACTAACACTCCACTTAACTAGCACTGTCTAGAGACTACTTCACTCCTTGAGAGACCGCGCAAGACTAAGACTACAGTCAGACTGTCGATAGCATATCGGGGTCAAGACTGATAAAATTACGGAAGTGACTATTACCCTACTCCAGCGCCATAGATGGTGATAACGATTCGATTATTAGATAATCTTTTACTATTCTCCGACATATAGATATGTAATATGCTAGCCCACAGGTTCGCCAGATGATTTATGGAGGCAATAATAATACTTTTAAAAGCCTATTGCCACATTTTAAACGGCGAGCTCGTGGTCTATCTATACTCAAATGTGTATCAATTCATTTCGAGTCCAGTGCAATAACGGCTTTAGAATGTTGCTTGAAGCATCTAGCATATTCCCACAGGAACGAACTAATGCCATGATCAAAAAGAAAGCATCACCACTTCGGGCAAGATCGCGGGCGAGTAACAATAGCATTCTGTGGACGTTGGCGGATAAGACAGATTCACTAATCCTGGAGCACTACATGAAAATACTTGTTTTAATTACATTGATAAAAGGGTCTTTAATTGGCCTAATAAAGAATATTATATATATTATATTCCCTTAACATTAATTGATATTTAATCAGAAAATATGAGGAGGAAAATTGGATAAAACATTTACAATTCTAATAAAGGTTCAACCTGTACAGTCAGACAAAAGACATGTTTTTAACCAAAATTAAGTACATAAGTTAAAATGTACTCGTACAAGGCTTTATAATTTGTGCTCTTTAAGCAGAACGAGAACTAAAACACAACTATTGTTCTTCCAAAATTACGCATATTCACCAAATTAAACATAACGAGAGGTACACAAGGCCTCTATTATGTAATACGAGAAATTAAAATATCAACCTCTTGTTTTAAAAATGAAACGGGAAAACCAGTGTATGTTGTGTGTAATTAAAACTTGCAGGTGAATTGAAATTCTGTATGTTTGCATTTAAATCGGATGAGAATCAGTGACGTGGCGTGCCTTGGAGGGGCCCTGTATCAAAATTAGTTGGTAAATATTTATAGATTAAAGTTATCACTTCCTCCTAGAAATTAAACTGCCTTTTTTTCGGCAAATTGATTTATTAAATCATCTACAGCTGAAGACGATTATAGTTTTTGTAAAATTTCTGCCTCTGTAGCCAAATTTTGGGTGCACGCTTAACCCGAAAAAAAAGAGATTGCTTTCTTTGACTTTTGTCATTTTTGAAATGAAAGCTTTTTGTTTTCCTGTGAAGCACGAGATTAAGTGACATAGTAGATAACATTTTACTAATTTTTGCTTACACACGTTAGGGGACCTTCTAGCCCGGGGGCCCTATATAATTGGCCCTAAATAATACGGCTGATACGGTGGTAGATACGCCCCTGATGAGAATACAATGTTATTTTAACATGGGGCTGATCTGCTGATGGAGTCAGAAGATGGGAATGTAATGGAAACTGTAATAAAATAACAATACCTCAAAGAGTTTTTCGAGGTTCGAGGACTTCTTTGAATTCATTTTTTATTAAAAACTATGTTTCACTATACTTAATCATTCAAAATTAAAATATAATATACTTTCTATGCCAAAATAAATAATCGTTTTTGGGATAGGGGATTTATTGCTATGTTAAATGCCATACGATGTTGGGTCCCGGCTTTTTTTTAATTGTTATTAAAGTAATTTATCTACGAATTCATGAATTTATTTGTAATAAAAACAAAACCTTAGGTATTTACGGGCAAAATATTATACTATAATCAACCATCAATATTATACCATTAAAATAATTTAGAAATTATTTTAATCAAAATAAATATTATTTAAGTGTATTTTAAACTTTCTAAATAATGGCAACATTGTACAACTATTTCGTTATGGTAGATGGCAATTTCAATACGGTCGTCCTTTGTACATTTCGTACGGTAATTTATTCTGTTTTCTTTTGTAATGCATTGTTTTAACGCCACTTTCAAATTATCTTCGTGATACAAGATAATATGTATAGTAGTAGCGTTCAGAATCGTAAAAAATAACTTGTTTCAAATTGACATTGATTTTTAGATTAATCAAGGATTTGGTTCTGTAAAAAAGTTGTTATTCTTCTTCTTCTTCGTGTACTTTATTAATGAAGGTCGCGCAAATCCTGATAAGCTTTTACGGCTGCATTTAATAGCTGTTTCCACCCGCCCTATCTTCAGCTTTTCTCAGCGAGAAAGGAATAGTGAGTCCCGTTATTTTACTGATTTGATCAGACCATCGGATAGGTGAACGCCCCCGTGATCTTTTGCCCTCGATCTTTCCTAATACAACTTGTTTATCCAGGCTGTCTGGTTATCTCCGGGCAATACGACTGAAGTAGCTGAGAAATCGTTTGTAGCAGGTAATGGATAGTTTGCTCGCGGTGTTAAGCTGGTGAAGAATGGGTTGATTTTTTCTTCTTGCTGTCCATGGTATGCGCAGCATTCTCCTCCAACACCACATCTCAAAGGCCTCTATCTTCTTCCGGTCAGCTGCACAAATAGAACTCGAATTCAGAGGCGTAGAGAAAAATTGAGAAGACCAAAACGCGCACGACTCTGGTCTTGATGATATTTGACACTCTCTCTAGCTTAGCCAGCTTTGGTTAGCTTTCTCATTGCTGCTTTGGCCATCTGTATTCGCCCATGATTCCAGAAGCAGGACTCCAGGTTTGAGAGTTCTCCTGTTCGTACGATTAATCTGGATCGATAAATTACCATAACCTTCATCTTGTTAACTACGAGACCCAACATCTCACCTGCTTGTTCTGCTAAATAGTTAAAAGTTCTTAAGGATTATTAATAGAGGACAAAAACGGAGATAACATTTGTATGATAGACATTATATCTGCACTCAAATAGATCTTGTAACGTCAACAAACACACAAATCATTATTAATACTTGATAGTTAAATTAAATAGCTAAAGATAACTGGAAAATATCAATAAAACAACCGAATTATCATACAATTACTCAAAAATGTGAGTAGAATGTGAATGAGGCGATAGAATATTCGTATCAGGGTTTAAAATGTCGGAATGCGATCATGCTGCTCACGTACGACAAATATTCTACTGAATTAGCATGGCCTACACTTTAAAAGCTTGAATAGAGCTGTTGTAAAAGTTATAGGCGCTGTTTGAACTTTAAAAGTTTAAATTATCTTCATTTTTAATTATTCAGTAAGGCGCCTCCAACTTGGTTAACATATCTCGCAGGAAATATGCCTTTTTTGAGATAATGTTGCCTATATAACTGTTTTACAGCGTGAAGACACAAATCTACAAATACACTTTCGAATTTATAATATTATTCTTGATTTGCAAAGATTTTTGAAAGTATTATACGTGAATCAGGTGGATTTTGCATTCCCTTTTCTTCATTTTCTATATCGCTAAATAATAATATTCCTTTTATCCTGGTAAGGCTGGCAAGAACAACTACAATGAGTATATAAATCATAATAAATTCCTATTGCGATCAAATTTACTACATATCACTATTAATTCGGAAAGCAAACTGATAGAACAAGGATAGAAGTTAATCTTTATAACAGGGGATGGTCGTAATTTTGGGGATAAAATACAAATACATAATTTATCGCGAAAACCATTGCCAAGAATCACGTACACAGGGAGTGTTGCGAAAAATAATATAATCTCGGGAAGTCATTACATGAAGAAAACAGATTTCTCCTCCAAATAAAGAATGTTTATTAAACTATATTCATTAAACATTTTGAAAGCGACAGAATATTTAACCAGCGCTGTACACTTGTAAAATATTATCGCCTGAGTAACAAAAATTAACATAATTATCGAGTACCTAACTAACAAGTGGTTAGCGGCCTTTAGTTATTTATATATAGCGACAACAATGTATAGTAAAGTTTTAAGCATTGCTTTATATATAGAAAGCTATATCAATTTCAAGTTCTGATTGCAGATATAAATTATCATGCTGGTCAACAGACAGCTTATCTGTATATCCATCTGAAATGGTCTCAATTTTCATCAATAGGAGCTCCTGATTACAAAGAGTCCTAATCAACACCGTAAATCGCCGATTATTTTTGTAAAATAACAAATCTATCAAACTCACAGATGGAAAATTTTATGATATAAGCAAAATTTGATATTCTAAATAACCAAATATCGCGTGCAGTTTGTCATAAGAACCTTTAAACTATAGAAGGTCAACCAGTAAACTATCAAGATTCGAGAAAGAGGCCACATAGTCTTACCACAATCAGATCAACACTCAGTTACTATTTATTATTATTTTTATTTATCTAGATTAGTTATAGTAGCCGGCAACTAACTTTAGGTCTGAGAAAAATTAGTGGGGGAAAAAAAGCCCTAATAGTATTTTCTGTTCCTTCAAGGTCAAACCTATAGGTTACCACGTAAAGGAAACCGGTAGGTATACCACGTAAAGGATCTCTCAACATGAATAGATCCTTTTTAAATTAACTTATCACTTACTTTAGAACATTTCAATGTCCATTCTACATTTTTCAGTGATTTTAAAGTTTGCGAATTGGATTCAAAAACATAATTCTTCATTTATTATTAATATAAAATATGGCCTTTTTGAAGCCAGGTACACAATATTTTAAAAGTTCTGGAGTTCAGAGCTAAAACCTTTGCGAGGCGAGCTCAGTTGAATTATGCATTTATAAAACAAATTGATATTTAAACAATATCATTTTGATGCGAGGCGATATTGGGTTTTTTGCCAGTTCTTCTCAAGCTTGTGGAGCTTCAGACTAACTGACAGACTGAGCTATTTTGACGTGTCAAACGAACTTTGCAAAAAGTCTAAAAGAAATTAACTATTCTGAGTTATATTTACGAAACTTTGTTCTGGATATAGAAGGAATTTAAAACGAGTGTAAGAAGATAAAAATTTCATTTTTTTAATAAAATACAGAAAGGGAATTACAACAACGAAACGGTTTTTCCCTTTTTAATCAGCTTTACTGTTTGATGCCTCTTCGCAAGCTGATTAAAATCAAGGCTGGGCTTATTGCTTATTATATTAAGCTTCTTTTTTAGCATTTCCTTTTCATTTTGATGAGTCCCATACTTCTCTGTAATTGTTTACTTTCTACATATATCTAGATTTAATAGTAAGGAAGGACGCATAAAAAAAGATCGTATGTGATGATAAGAAGCAGTATGAAAGACGTGAAAAAGAAGACGATATTTTTAAGACGTAAATATTTTGTAAAAGTTTTCCGGGATAAAAGTAGTCTATATGTTAATCCAGGTTATAAGAATCTGTGTGTAAAATTCAATGAAATCTGTTCAGCCGTTTAGGTGCGATTGAGTAACAAACATCCAAAATCTAACACACAAACTTTCACATTTATAATATTAGTGAGAAGTAAGATAAGTAGAGCAAGGAGCAAAATAAATAACGAACAGTCATAAGAGTTGTTTGATCCAAAAACCTATGGTAAAATAGATAACGGTAAATTTATACAAATTACAATAATATACCACTAAAGCAACGCAAACTTAGACATTAGACACGTAACCTTCAAGATAATGCTAGTACTATCTCGTTAAATCCAGCTGGCAACCCTAACAATCCGAGTGATGGAACATCTCGTATCCGGAGGATGTAATCACGACCGATCTTTACTAGTAATCGTAAGGTATAAAATAGCTAACTCGACCTTTAGTGTAATCTGAATAAACGTATTATGGTATTATAGCGTCATATAGCTGATATATGAGAGGATGCTGACTTGACATGAGATCATAGACTTCAGAATTGATGGAACATTACTAACATTCTATTGAAATAAACTACACTTAAACTAATACAGTGTTATTACAAAACGCGGTTTAGCCTAAAACCCAGATTTAAACTCCGTATAATCCATGGTTTATACAAAAATGTGGTTTAGCGTTAAACCATGGACTAAATCATACTTTAACATTAAACCTAGGCGGTCCCTAGTTTATCGATGGTTTGAGTCATATCAGTCAAATTTCCTCTTACTGGTTAGCGTCTATTTTGTTGTGCTGCGTTATTTGTACTCGAAAATGGATATCAACGTAGTCAATGTCATGATAATGAAACCATAAATTTTTTTGGAAAGGCCACGGCGACTCGACACAAATTTTCCACGGGACTCCAAGTCTCAGATGGTTTTTTTTGTAGGTTCATAATTTTAAAGAGAGTCGTTAGATAGAAATTTGGAATAGGATTTTCTATTTTAAACTTTGGTCACGTACGAATTCTAAAGCTAAATGAAGATTATTTAACACTAGTTTTATTTGTTGTTATTTTTTCATATGACGGTAATATTGCGAATACAACAAAAGTGCACAAAACCAAGAAAAAATGCAATTAAAAAATTAAGTAATGCAAAATAATAAAGTTTTAATATTTTAAACACTCCCAAACATTATTTAATCATTAGCGTATTATATAAACATTTTTTTCTCAGAGCATACAGAACGTTGCACTAGAATGACGAGTGAATGAACGCGTGATTTTTGTATTAATCTGTGGTCGATATTTATACTGTGGTTCAAATGACGGTACTAAGTCCACGTTCATCAGTTTTGTAATACGAACAAATTTAATCCATGGTTTTGCACATAAACCTGGACTTGATAGTACTGCGTTAAACCAAGGTTTTTCTTCTTTTTTGTAATAAGACTCATATAGTGCTTAAGTAATTCTTATAGGAACACCTTATAAAAAAAATTTTACGTTACATTCCGATTATTACTGTGATTTTTAATAAAAATAAATTACATTTGATAAATTGTTGTTTTTTTAGAGCACCAAAATTATTAAAATAAGAGAAAAAATATAAAAATCTGGTTGTCAAATTCAGAAAAAGAAGAATCTTTACTCTATGCTAAGGATTTTCTTTGACCTATCAGTTCATGCAGCTATTATAGGTGTACCGAACTATTAATGTATCGCCTGCGCGGTAAGAGGGGGGCGGCGGCGAGGGATGGTCATTGACACATCGACGTTAATAAAATCTTTCCGAAATAAATATTGGTATAACACTCATTTCACTAATAAAAAAAATAATACAGAGTAATTTGGTCGCGCATCGTCAAGTGTTGCTAGGCCACAGATACTTAAAAACCTCATAGAAATAAGATGTTTGGTTTTTCCCAAATTCAAATCATTTTCACGATTTATATTCAATTTTTATTGCTATCATTCTAATTCATACCTTAACATCAGTTAAAAAATAAAAATGAGCAAAACCGGTTCAGCAAATCTCAACTTTTTAACCCAACTAATATGGATCACACTTGATGTTGGCAGTGTTTAGCTTGATAATGATTCAGAATGCCTTGTTGTGCGCTCACATCAGTGTGGCTCCCTGCCATGCGCTCTCACTCTTCTCCACGAAATTCGCCCACCCCCATATTAGTCAAGCCCCACAGGCGATATTTAAATTATGTGCATTTTGGAGTATATATATATTTTTTTTCTTTATGGTACATTAGATGCAAGGCAAAACAAGAGATACCCCCTCTTGTTTTGACGATGCGTTGCATCCTCGAAGATAGAGTGGGGAGGGGGGAAGAAGAAAAATATGCTGCGGTTTCAGCAGACCCTGAGCAAAAGCCTAGAGTCCACTAGATCCACAGCAATAATAGGATGGGAGAGGGAGGGGGCTCCACCGGAACGCGTCTGTGACACTTGGCGATCGGATTCACATGCTGGTGGTTGCAAGCCAGTCGGGGAACAGATACCCTACCACCAAGGGGATACTGGGTTACTCGACTCTTACGTGATACTTTCCCAGCGGCAGAGGGGAATAGTATTTTAACCTGTCCCCCTCACGGGTGGAAATCTAAATATTTAGCAAAAAAAAGCTAAATTGCAACAGATTAACCTTTAATTCTTTGTAATTATAATTACTTCTTTATAATGAGTCAATAACCTTTGAAAGGAATTAAGTGAAGTAAATCTTAAACCCAGACATTCAAAACCTTTTGATAACAATCTATGAAGTGATGAGTTGAACAAAGTTACTTTTAGTATAGACCACTGATTGCCAATCAGCATCTGCTAGATAAATATGAGTGACAATAAAAGCTCTTTGAGGATTGTAAGATGTAAAAAACCGGCCAAGTGTGACTCAAACTGGCGCATGAAGGGTTGCATACCAATATTTGCCAAAAAAAATCATGTTTGTTGTATGGGAGCCCTCCTTAAATATTTATTTTATTTTTAGTATTTGTTGTAATAGGGGCATTAGAAATACGTCATTTTTGAAAATTTCAACTGCCTAGCTATCACGGTTCATGAGATACAGCCTGGTAATAGGGTCCCGTTTTTACCCTTTGGGTACGGAACTATACTTAATGGATGAATGTTATTAAGGTTCTCAGAGTTCTACAAATAATGAGCTAAATTTGGAAACCTCTGGTATAATATTGGTTACTACTGTATTTCAAGTAAAAAATTCTATTCTTTGAGCATTTCCACTATACAGTAGCAGAATGATGTAATCCATTGTATCATAAACTTTAAAATATGAATGACTAAGATTTTGTTCACTGATGGATAAAAAGGTTGTTATTTATAGACATTTACAATGATTGAACTTTTGTAGTGTATAACGTATATTCTAAATATTCATACAAATAAATAAAATTGTAGTGTCTGTTTGTAATATTAAAAATAACCACTTTTAACTAAGTGGATGTATACACGCACACACCACATATACCAAAACAAATTTTTTTTTTAAATTTTTGTCTGTCTGTTTGTTCAGGCTAATCTCTGAAATGGCTGAACCGATTTTAACAGAACTTTCACTGGCAGCTGATGTAACAAGGAGTAACTTAGGCTATTTAACATCTTGCTACGACCCATAGGAGCGGAGCAAAACGCGAACGAATTTGTGCGGGTCGGCTAGTCTTATTATAGAATACAGCACAAGTAAATTTGTAATGTAATTAATATTGAAACAAAGGGAGGACATACTTTTTAATTTGTAATTGACTATATATATAAAAGAATATTTTAATAAAAACTATAATTTACAAAAAGAATAAAGAAAACTAAATAAGGCTAATTTATTCATGTTTGATTTCTAGAAACTTACCATGTATTGAGTTTCAAGGTTGTATGAATTAGGCATCAATTTAATGAATGTATAGCATCTAACAATAACTGAGACGCCATTTAGATCTAATTTGTAGAAAAAAAGCATTTGTAATATTTATATAATTTTAATGGCAACCACTAAATATTTCAAAAATATTTTTTTCCCATTCTTAGTAATTGAAAACTGAAAAAAATTCACAATATGAATCAAGTTAGTAGTTTTTATATCCCATTTACTGAGTTGAAGTATCTACTATGAAATAAAATGATTTTGTAATCTTGGGTTATAACCTGCTTTTTCTCAAAAACTAATAAATTTAAGGGTTTGTTCAATTAATATACAAAACAAAGTCAAAAAAAACACAAGTGCAGACTCAGTAAACTCAGAGATCCTTTTTTTGGCATAAAAAAATCTTTATAGCTTCAAAAGAGGAATTATAATAATTATTAGTTATTCATCTTTATATTAAATTCAACTCCCTAAAATCTATAGGCAATTTATTAAAACTTTTCTCTTTGTTCTTACTGCTTAAAGTATTTTAATTAGTGGTAACACTAGATATACCAAGAATTAAAATTATATTTATCGATATAATTAAATCTATATTTATGCGTAAAGAAGGGGTGATTAAACAAGGAGTTAATAAATGCAAAAGGTAATAAAAATATTATACAAAACTTTAACAAGGCTGTATATTCTTTGATCTCCTCACAAATTAACCAGAAAAAAAATATGTTGTGACACATAATACAATATCAGTTTTGATGTAGTTTTTTTAATTCTTAACTAAGTAATATGTACAGCTAGTTTGCAATAAAAATGAAAAATGCAAACATGTTTAAGATTTAATTTCAGATAAAGAACTTCAATGTTGACAACATATCAACCTGAGGCAATTATATAAAGCATTTTGTAATTGGTTATGCCCTGGAGCATTGCAAGTTTTTATAGCTGTAACACATATAACAGTTAATATACATCATTTGATTTTTAAAAATACAAAAAAAAATATACCAATGCACCAATTTTTTTTTCAATTATAGGAAAGGCAAAGACCACACGGCCTTGGAGATCTGCAAAAGTTACAATTTTTTAGCAGTTTGTAAGTGTGTATGATACAATACTTTTGTGGTGATTCAATAGTTATTATCGAATTGTCCAATTGGAATTCGAATTTAACACAACATTTGTACTACTTACTTTCTTTCTCGTGGTCGAAGCCCACTATGACGAAATAGTCCACGAGTCTGGACATGGCAATCCTACGGCAACATCCAATCAACACCACAAAAACACTTTGTAATTAAATTACACAAAACCAAACACATTTTTCGACTACTTCACATATTCAAACACTTCCACTGCAACGGAGTACATTCGCGACGCCAACCGCACCATGAACTTCAGAAAATGTAAACAACACTTTCATTTATCGCGATCTCAACAATTCTATGTACAATTACAAGGAGCAATTACGATAGCCTACATCGAGAGGTTATAAACGCCTATATTTAAGATAATATACCAAATAAATTTAATTCAATATACTAATAAAGCTTAGAAATTTAAAATATATCAAATACAAAAGAAAGATCCAAATGGTTTGCAATTTTTTAATATTTAACGGCACAATTCGTCAGAAACCCTCTCTCATCATCGGACATTTCCAAAAAACTGCTATTAGTTGCCAGTTGCCATGTAAAAAAAGTTTATTACTAAAACATTAATGTTGCTATGTTGAGTACTTGGAAATCTACTAAAAATGAAATAATAATTATTATCATTCACAGATCACCCCCAATAGATTCCGCATTGAAGGCGACATGAACTCACCACACATATATGCATTTGCTCTAATAAAAACGTCACGCCCACAATTTACTAATTAGTGTCAACCAGACATTAGACCCGTGATGACGTATATGTTTCCGTGTTTCACAAATAGAGATAAATCGTTTTTATTTACAACAAATTCACAAAAATGACTAGCTGTGCTGTTAAATGGTGTGGGAAAACTTCAAGGAGCTCAAGTTATAAAAAAGATGGTATAACATTTCACAGGAAAGTTAAAATTATAAAACATGTATCCAGGCAGAGCTCAAGTTATAATGGATTTTTAGAAGTAAATCGTCAAAAGTGAGCCTTACACTCGTTGATGTCTTTTTGAAAAGTCTCCTTCACTCATTTGCGTTTATGCTATATTTGTCTTTGTCTTGCAAAATAATTAGCGTTGTGAAAGTTTAAACTTTATCGAATAGTATCGATATTTTTATTTACATATCTTCTAGAAGTTATGTTAGTATAGTTATTGCTTATTATTGGTATTTTAGTTTAAAAAAATAGTAAAATTTCAAAAGATTATTTTTTCCGCTTCTGAGTGTTAAATATTTATAAAATAAATATAATCTACAATAGTAAGTCGATCATAAATTATTCAATTTCCACAGTTTTTTTTTTATAATTAATTGTGGTATTCCATTGTTAATCACAAAAATAACATTTTACTTTTTTAAATTATATAGTATTATTCTGAGGCGGTATGAAGTTTGCCGGGTCAGCTAGTACACTATAAAAATATGTCATAATCAAGGCTATTATAATTATTATTGATGTTAAATGAGAGTTGTGGTTTGATTTTGAATCCTTTATTATTGAACATTTCTGTTAGGAGCTAGAAAGTTGTAGTCACGTAGTTTACTTACGAACATTACTATTAATATATATCGACAGTTAAATATCCTTGTCCCATCACTGCGACAATCGGGTGACGTTGAAATAGCCAATCATACTGCACTAGCCGTCCCCCGCGCAACCCGCACGTTCCGCCAACTTTGGTGAATTCGAAACGGAACAAAATATTCAACATACGGTATCTATTGGGGGTGATCTGTGTTATCATTTAACAACGTTTAAAATAAGTATATTTTGAGTCTTTTTTTTAAAATAATTATTTATAAAAATGATATGATATTCTACCTTCTTTTTGTAATAGTATTTTTTTTAAATGTGATTATAATGAGACCCAAAGTAATTGATGTAATTTGTTTCTATAAAATTGTAGTAATCACTTGATTTAGCAGTTGGACATATACCTCTCTAAATTTATGTTTCTCTAGGTTAATAGGGTTACTTAAAATGAAATGCTATAACTATAGTTGGTTTGTGAAATCAGATATATTTATTTAATGTAGGTTCTTGCTTTCTTTTGTTTAAGTCTTACTCTCGTGAACACTTTTATTGAGTATCTTAATGAAATCAAATCGTATTTGGTAGAAGCTAATAAATAAATAGTAAGTAAGTATAAACATAACAAACAACGCTAACTGAAATATTATATCAGCAGATGATTTTGTCCTTTTTGTACAGCCTTAATCATAATAATAAAAAGGTAACTAAAACTTTGAACTACTTTTTTAATTTGTGCTATTTTGTCACACTTCTGTACATTTGCGTGCCTTCAATAAAAAATACACTTACGTTTTCGTAATGGAACCAGAAACCTAATCACATGTATTTATCTAAAAGATTATAATTTTAAACAAAATAATACTCTTAACTTCTTTATAAAGTTGGACGTAGCCCGTAACTGAAATCAAATTACCAAGTTCGAATTTTTTCATTCTATGATATTGAATTCTACTATAAAACGTTGGATTTTTCAATACCTACCTATTGTATTGTTTTAATGGCAAGTTTTCTCAAGTCAATGTCAATGTCAAGTGTCATTTGATGACATTTCTGGTACCTGTGTTCTATCAAAATATTGATGTTTTTTGTCCACTAATTCATGTGTATTTTTAATATTTTTATACAAATTTGTAAGTTTTTTAACAATGTCCGAATCAAATGAAGTTGTTCCTGGATTAAAACAGAGGAAGGTGTTCAAAATAATAGTGTTAGGCGATTCAGGAGTGGGAAAGACTTGCCTCACGTATCGGTTTTGTGAAGGGCAGTTTCTTGATAAATCTGAAGCTACTATCGGAGTCGATTTTAGAGATAGGACCATACGTATACATAATGAAGAAATAAAGGTATATTGCTGATACTTTTATCTGTTACTTGCGAACTAACCTTATGTGCTGAAGATGCAAAATAATACGATGTTACGGTATTGTTTGCGTATAAACTTGCCGTACTTTTTTGTGTAGTAATGCCCCGTTAGATCTTATAAATATATTTTTGATAATTATCTGTTTTTACTGGAAATGAGTAAGTGGACCTATTCAAAAAAGTGCTAAATTGGTGCATTACTATTTTTTATTTAGTGACTAAAATACAAAAGTGCATACAGATAAAAGCAATGAATAATTGATTTTTAATTTTGTAATTAAAATATGAAAAAATTACTGGAACTGAAATTTATTTGGTTTGCTATGGAAGGACATACTTTTTGTGTGTAAAAATATGCTTGTTATTCCATTCTCAATAAAATTCTCATATAGAATACTAGAATCTCAATAAAATTCTCATTTACAATTTAGGATAGTAAAAAAGTATATATAAATTGTCCTAGTAAAACTGTTTCATGTAAAATGCGGCAAATTGAGCTATTGTTATTTTTTTTAAATTAAATTTATTGACATTATTCTAGTTGCAACTATGGGACACAGCAGGACAGGAGAGGTTTCGTAAATCAATGGTACAGCACTACTACAGAAATGTACATGCAGTTGTCATTGTGTATGATGTTACTAAACCTGAAACATTCCATGTAAGATTTATTTAATATAGTTTAGAATACTTTATTAATAACTTAAATAACTTATGCTTTGCTATTGCTGATTTTGAAACTAATAATATAAATGTTGTATCATCTCCTGCAAATCAAGAAACCCCATTAAGATTCTCATCTACTTTGTAGAAAGTTGAGCTTGAAGAAGCTAAAGATGATGTAAATATTTACTCATTTCTCTGTTTAGCTTCTCTAAATAAAAAAAGAATTTTCATTGCATCTGACATGTTGATCTGTTGTGACTGAATTTTATTTTGCCTATATTATCAATTCTCTTGGTAGGTCTGATGATATGATGGGGGAGTCCAAATTCTTGATAAAAAAATCAATACCAGATACAGTTTTAGTAATCCAAAATAAATATGATTTAATTAAAGTTCCAAATTTTGTAGTCTATAGCAAGTTGGATGCAAGAAGTGGAATCCCATGGGCTCACAGGTGCTCCCCGTGTGCTAGTGGGTAATAAATGTGACTGTGGTACACCAGAGTCTCGTCTTGCTACTACATATGCACAACGCCTTGCTGATAAATATGGAATGCCGGTAAGTATGAATTGTGAATTATTATTACACTTCTAATGAATTATATTTAAAAAAATTGTATGAAAGAAAAATAATATAGGAATTTAATCATCATCTTTATTACAACCCATTAATGGCCTACTGCTTAGAAGGGCCACCTATAAGTGAGGAAGCTGTTAGGCCATAGCCAAGCCTAGTTGGCAGACTTCACACATGTTTAAGAACTTTGGAGAACTCTCAGGAGTGCAAATAACAATATGACACTGCACACAATAAAATAAACACTAAAAATGCTCACTATCTAAATAAACAAGAATATAATCATTAAGTGCGAGGATAAATCACTTTTTTATTTATTCAATTTATTTATCTCCAGTTCTAAACATATATAATAAAAAAAATTAAAAGTGTAATATTGTTTTGTTTTTTAGTTATTTGAGACATCAGCTCTCTTAGATTCAGAATGTGATAATGTTGAGTCCATCTTCATGACGCTGGCGCACAAGCTGTACTCCAAGCAGCCTTTGCGGGTCGTTAGTGTTGAGGTAAGAATTAATCAAAGTGGATAATACCAATAACTGAATTTTTTACATTAGAAACCAACATATTAAAACCGCAACCGAAATTATACCGAAATGTTATACTGATATTATAAACAAAAGTAAAATTCGTAACCAGGGACGCGCCTTACATAAGTTTTCAGTGGGCGCCAAAATTAAAATATAATATACATAAATGTAATTAATACAGTGTGTTTGAAAAATAATACGTTTTAAAGTCTGGATTGCAGTAATTTCCTATAACTACGGACGCCCCAAGCAGCTGCGCCTTTGTGCCAAATACTCATGAGCGTCTATATTTTTTTAACCTAGATTTTTAAGAACACGAAAAAGAACAAATATGAAATTATTCTTTTATCCTGCCTATAATAATCTGATTGCACCACCTCCAGTAGTTTTTGGCGCCCCTTACTTTAAGTCACAATGCTAGTAGCTTGAAATTTAAGATTTCTAAAATACAATACAGTTTTTTAATACAATTTTCTTTTTTATCCAGGGAGAGCGTGGCCCTAGACTGGTGACATTACCGCGACAAAAGCGAAATAATAACACTAACAATGACAGCTGTCTCTGCAGCTAGATAAGTGTCTTCATTATTTTAATTGCGTATTACATCTATTATAGGTAAATTATTTTAATTTGAACATACTAGCTTATAAGGTATTAAGGACCATATATAGTTTATGTAATTCTTATGGTTTTTCCATTTATAGGTTATCTACATTTCCTAACAGTCGAAATTGATAATCAATCTCTATCTCTTTTTTATCTGTGATCCAAAGATTTTGGATATTTATCTATTTACAGCATTAGAAAAGAAGACTTAAGTTACTTATAGATTTTTATTATGCTTATAAAAAAATGGATCCTTAGTCCTTACTCTTATAAGCTCGTGTTTTATTACGCAATTCTGTAAAAAGTTAGTAGTGGGGGTATTGTTAGGTTAGGATAATAATAAATAAAATGTTTTATCACTTTCATCGCGTTATTTTAATATTCCACGATTTTTGATAGCCTTTAATTGGCTAGAGGTTTCAATCCGTCTTGTCCGATTATGTTCTCTTTACCGAAGATTTAGAGTTTACTTTAATGTCTTAGAGCGAACATCATCTGGAGTAGTAATATTAAATTCCTTTCCGATTGAGGTCACATAAGTCCTTACGAGGAACGCGCCAAGCTTCTTCTGCGCCGTCGTGCCAAATACTCATGAGCGCCTATATATGAAGATAAAAAAAAGGATTTTTATTTTAGCCCACCAACAATTAGTCTATTCGCTTTCGCCCTCTATACACAAACCAATATTACGTTTTCATTTTGGCGCTCCCTGCAAATGTCACGGCGCCTTTTTCGCTGTGGCGCCGTGCATGTATGAACAGCGCGAACCGTCCCTGCCCATAACTATACCCCGATATATATATGATTTTTCTATAATAGATGTAATATTATATAAGAAAAAATGGCGGCTATTTATGTAAATTGTTACATGGGGGCCACTGATACTCCATGCAGACTCCATGTTCAGGCTTATTAAACAACAAAAGGCTGTGGATCCTATACCTTAGTAATTAATAGGAGCGTACCACGCCATTATTTTAGAGTACCTTTAGAATTAAACTGACCTGACACAAAGTTCTTGTTCATTTTGATTATGTTCTAAAATTACCTTAAAGAGGCTATCTCTTAATAATTATAACAAAATACTTTTACTTACTCAACACTCATCTTTTTTTTAAATTGCAATTTTGCGTTAAGTCACTTCAATTTTAAAGGTGCGATTATGTAAATAGAGATTGAAGTGTTTTAAAATGGCGATTTCAACAACAACATAAAAACCGAAATAACTGTAATTCGGTATCAATATCTCTATCTGTTTTATAATTCCATTGAATTCTGACAGCTGTCATATTTTGACATTTCATATTTAATAAACCTTTTTTTTAATGTATTAAATTAAGATCAGAGTTAGGGATCACTCGCTGTGTGAATGCGGCTTGACGAAGGTTCTGACTCACATATTTTATTTAATTGTCCTAAACTTTTACACCCTCTCTATGACGGTCTCCCTCGTTAAGTCTCCCTCCCATTAAATGTTAAATGTTTGTGTTTAGTCCACTATGTAAATATATCAAATTCTTATGTAAATATATCAAAATGAATCATATTTTTTTTTATGATAGATAAGGGACAAACGAGCAGACGGTCCACCTGATGGAAAGTGGCCACCGTCGCCCATGGACATCGAAAACAAGAGATACCTTGTTTTGTCGATGCGTTGTCGCCTCGCAGATAGAGTGAGGAGGGCGAACAAAGACTGCTGCGGTTTCAACGGACCCCGAGCGAGAACCCGGTGTTCATTGGTACAGCAACAGTAATGGGATGGGAGTGGTAGGGATAGATCTGGCCCACATGCGGCTTGGCCGGAACGCGTCAGAGACACTTGGCGGTCGGATTCGCATGCTGGTGGTCGCAAGCCAGTCTGTTATAAATTAATCAATTTATTTGTCTTATTTTTTCTTTTATTTTTTTTATCTGTGTATTTATTATGTGATTTTTTAGGCTAGAGACTAGGTTTTAGGTTTACTAACAATAAAAAATCCACATATTTCTAGAGCTTGGAAAAACCGGTTAATTATAATATTCTCGTTTCTACCGAACATTGTCTCTATACCTGCTTTCTCTATTTCACGTGACATTGGCGAAATTAAATGTGTTCAACTGGCCATAAAAGTAAAATTGAATTTAATTGAATTGTTGTATTAAAAATGAGGATATATAACTAAATAGTAAATATATAATTTTATATTGTTAAATAAAAAACTTAAAAACTTTATTCATCGCTATGGTAACTGATTTAACTGATGTTTTATGGTCACACTGATTTCAATGATATTAAATTAAAATCTATAATAAAAATACCAAAGGTTTGTTACTTCTACTAAATGTACCATTTCTAGTCAACTATAGTAAAAAAAAAATGTGTCACTCATTTTTGATTTTCATTTTTATACTAGCCGACCCGCGCGGCTTCGTTTGCGTGTTGCTCCGCACCTATGGGTCGTAGCGAGATGTTAAATAGCCCAAGTTATTCCTTGTTACATTTAATATCTGCCAGTGAAAGTCACGTCAAAATCGGTCCAGCCATTTCAGAGATTAGCCGGAAAACAGACGGACAGACAAAAATTGTAAAAAAATGTTGTTGGTATATGTGGTGTGTGCGTGTATACATCCATATGCACTTAGTAAAAAGCGATTATTATAATATTACAAACAGACACTGTCAGAATTCTACGGAATTATACAACCAAGCACTAAAAATACCGTTATTTAGTTTAAAAAATATAACTGATTTTTTTGTTCATTCGTTCTGAAAAAAATTAAAAAAACTAAAACATTTGATGACGTCATATATACGGAAAATGTCACACGTATGCTTTTGTCTTGTTTCTTAAAGTAAAGACGATTCAAGCGTATATATGACGTCATTTGGCGTTTACGTCTTTTTAAAATAGATTACATTTCAAAATTGATTTTAACCATTCCCGGGTCCTTATTTTGGAAAAATAAAAAACGTGTCCATTTATTTTTCCTCTAGTTTCATATAACATGATAATATAGATAATATTATTATGTTATCTATATTTTTATTCTAATTATAAGAAAAGATAGCTAAAAGTAAGATTAATTAATATGCCGGTAATATAAAAAGAGTAAACACTAATTGTCGTCCACCATTTGCTCTCTTTCTCTCCGCCTGAAATTAACACGAACAATTATAATACAGGTGTTCCAATAAGTAGTGTCAAGGGGATTCAGGTAGCCCAGGTACTGTTCTCTACCTCTGAACACTCTCTTGACGCTACTTGTTGGAACACCTGTATATGTACTAAACAATGTGCCAAAATGTAGTTTTATAGAATGACGCTAGAATAGTTAGTATTGTAGTAAAATATTTAAAAAAAAAGCTCCATGAGGTCCTTACTTAATTTACATTTTTTATATTCTTAACAATTAAATTGTTAAAAATATAAAAGAGAAACCAGGGTTTATATCATAAATGGAACGCTCACTTTAAAATAATTTATATTCAAATATGCACCTTGAAGCAACTAGCATAAGGTTGACATTTGTTTCCAACACGTACAGAACAAAAATCGTTCCAAGCAATATTAATGTTTTTAAAATAAGAATAAGTTTATCTGAAAATTTCAAATATATTCTTTCCATACAAGCGAACAGTAGCGACATCTGCCAGAACGAGCTCGAACTACGTGAGTAAATCAAAAGTCAGTGGAACGTGACAGCGCGCCATTATGCGCTATAATATATTAGGATAATAATTTTAATAAAGATTAGTTTATTTAATTGCTAAAAAAAATTGGCTATTGCTAGTCGTCCGCTAAACGGATAATTAAAATAACTTAATCGTCCGATACATCTATTAGTTATAATCTTAATACGAGTCTTGAATTTAGTATCTTTGAGTGTGTGAGGAGAAGTGTTGGCAGTATATTTATTTTATTTTTTACAATTTAAAAAGGTAAGTGCTGCATGCAGTCTTTACATAACCAAATCGGTGATAATTTAAGAGAACTGGGGTTGGTCCTTCTGGTTGGCTTAACCTAACCAACCTGCTTCATTTTCTGGTTGGGTTAAAGGAAGCCTAAACTTTTTATAACGTTGTAAATACACGTTGAAGTTATGTGAGGCTCTCCTTGATGTCGTTCAAAGCATACCCACTAAAACCAACGGTACCTTACCTCCGCTGTAGGGAGGCGCCACAGGAACGCTTACGCAAACAACTGTGAAAGGAAGCCTAAACTAACCTAACCCAGTATATTTGTTTTATTGTGTTGAAGCAATTTAATCGGTGTCCAGTACCCTAGCACAAAGAATGAAGAATTTTAAGCATTAAGTTAATTTATTTATCTGATTTACGGACGATTAGACACTTTGAAAAAAAAATTGTTGTTGATTTTTTTAAACGTGGTGAACTGTGTCGAATCACGTCGAAGAATAAGACACGCTGGTCTTAAGAGCAACCTTCTGGGTACAGACTGCGTGGTCCTTGCACTAATTAATATATTTTATAAGACAACTAGCCGACCCGAATTCGAATTGGCTGTTTAAAGATTACAATAAAAAAGTTAATATGGTCGTTACATTTTTTTAAATTTTCTAATTTTCCGCGCAATTTTTTTATTTTTTTCTTCCATAAGAACCTTCTCCTGACATTAACAAACACAACAAAAAAAGAATTATCGAAATCGGTCCAGCCGTTCACGCGTGTTGCCGTGACAAAGGTAAATAGGGATTCCTTTTTATATATAAGATGAGAAATATTATTATTTATTATAAAATGATGCGTATGACCTCAGGGATAGATGTGAATCATGGTAAGTATGTTACATTTTTAATATTGTTAGTATAGTAGCCGGCAAGTAACTTTAGGTGAAGCCCCTAATAGTGACTTCTGCGCATTTAAGGTCAAACCTATACTTACGTGCCGGCAACTAATACCGAAACTTCATTAGTATTAATAACATGGTTGTTAATTGTGTCAAGTTATATGTTGTCTTATTGCTTGAATTTAAATCTTTATAGACATTACGTGACGTCATTCCTACCTAAAAATCCACACAATTTTTGAGGTAGTTGATCTCTGTTATTTTTTTAAACTGACTAAAGTAATCCCAGTTTCTTCCAGATATTAGTTTTAGGGTTTAGGCATTAGTTTTTAAAGTCCATTTGTATTAATTATATATTAATTTTACATTTAAATGCTTATTTTATTTCAATATGATAAGACTTGATTATTTTAATAAGTTCGTTCTGGGGGGTAGGGGGCTTCCATTTATTACGTGAGACATCCCTACCCCCTAATCTCACGCGAGATTTGGAAAGATTTAGCTTGTTCCCTTTCCTCTCTAGAACTCTTCACGTAATTAATGGACGCCACTAAAACTAAGATTTTTTTTTTAAATTAAAATTTACAGTTTTTATTATTTGACAAGTATTAGAAAGCAATCAAAAGTGCCAAATATTAGTAACAGGTCTCAAAAGGTTCAGCTCTATATATTAATAATATAATAGTAATAATTGAGAATATATTTGAATAAATAAATTGTTACAAAAACATCAAAAATTGTGTTTCATTTCCTTAACCCTATTTTTCATTATGATGTTGGCAACACTCATTTGAGTAGCATTCTAGCCTATGTGCTATATTATTTTTTTTTTTTTTTTTTATGTAACTAGGTCGGCAAACAAGCGTACGGCTCACCTGATGGTAAGCGATTACCGTAGCTTATAGACGTCTGCAACACCAGAAGTATCGCAAGCGCGTTGCCGACCCTATCCCCAATTCCCCCCAGGAGCTCTGGTCACCTTACTCACCAACGGGAACACAACACTGCTTTAGAGTAGTGTTATTTAGCTGTGATCTTCTGTAAGGTCGAGGTACTACTACCCCAGTCGGGCTGCTCCATATTTGAGCAGGAAGTTTCCTGCTGTGCCCTACCTCAGTTAAGTTCCATCAAAATCCAATTCAGTTTTTGCGTGAAAGAGTAACACACATTCGTACAAATCATATTTGGTTTCATGGTTGCAGTTCCTAATGAATTCGTCGATATGGTGTTGAATTGGAGGAGGAAGATCAACTGTACATAAATATAATTCTTCCTTATGACCTTTTTCGTTCTTAACAACCACAACTCCTCACATCGAGATTCAAAGTGTTTTAGCCAAGTCGAGTGCAGACTTCTGGTGACTGCAATTACTACCCCACCACTATCTTTCCTATGGTGGAATTCTCGATCTCGTCTATACACGATGTAACGGTTATCAAATATTTCCGAGTCGAAGACACTATCATTAATTTTTTCTGGGGGGGGGGGGGGGCGGGGGGGGCCGGCGGGAGAATAAAACTGCTGTTATTCATAGTCATGTTATTTATAATAAAATTTACATAATAAAAAAGTTAGTGTGTTTGTGACGTTTTTGTGGATAATCTCTGGATCTATTGAACTGATTTTAAAAATTCTTTCACCAATAAAAAGCCACATTATTTATGAGTGTCATAGGCTATATTTCATCCCCATATTCCTACGGGAACGGGAACAGCGGGGGTGAAACCGCGCGGGACTGCTAGTCTATACTAATATTATAAAGAAGTAAGATTTGTATTTTTGTATGTAACGAATAAACGTAAAAACTACTGGACCGATTTCAAAAATTCTTTCACCATTAGAAAGCTACATTATCCCTGAGTAACATAGGCTATATTTATTACAAGAAAAAATTAGAAATCCTTAGGAAATCTCACGAAAACCAACCCAAGGTGCCAAAAAATTTGCCATAAAATATCTTTCGTCGCATGCGCTGCAAAAAGTATTGATGATAGCTAGCGTGAAGTAGCTACGCCAATGATCGTAATCATTACATGTAATGTTATTAACTCAGATCAAATAAAAAGTTAAGATGGAGTCTATGCGAACAACATAGTGAAGCATGACAAAAGTACGCCGAACCGTGTACGTACACGATGTCACGCACACAGATACAACGAAACTACGCCATGCCTCGTCAGTGGAGCTCTGGCGCCGCGACGAGCGAAACTATAGAAATAAAAACCAAACATCGAAAGATAAAAAACACGATGGAATAACGTTTCATACGTAAGTAAACGTAAAGCCAAATATTTTTAATAAATTAAAATGTAATTGAGGTTATTGCTAGGTAAACAACAAGTGTTGTCATTATAAAGCATTATAATTTTCCCCTATAATTGGGTAAAGTAACACGTGCAAGTAATTCCTTAGAGAATTGAACACTTACATTTTACACGTTTTATTTATTGAGTGATTTTATTTTAGAAGTATTTCCCATTTCCTTTCCACTACGTTTTACCTACACCTCGCCCATCAATATATGATAAAATATATTGTATAACGCAATTTGTTACCAAAAATAGGAGTTTGTTAATTTGACCTGTATATATGTAATATTGTTAGAATTGTACTGTTTTTGTATAATGTAAGTCTATACCAGTTTCTAAATGTCTGCCAAATTTTAACCGCATTTGCACCGACTTCAAAAGAATTGACGCCATATTAAAGTACTTAAAATTTTTGAAAAGATTAAGATTCTCTTTTTAGTTACAATATTGAAGTCGGTTTAATTATTTATTGTAATTTATCAAATCATAAGTACCTTATTTGATTTAATTTTTGTAACATTAGGGTAATTTGAAATATGATAGCAACACCGGCCCCCGCACCACATGTATACAAAACCTTTTATTTGATCTGAGGTTATTAAAAATATCAGTTGTTTTAGTTCTTAGACTTCTAACGTTTTGATAGTATAAGTTTATACAATTATATTTTTATACAAGTAATGGCAATGCATGGATTATATGTACCGATTACTCTCTTTATTGAGCAAATGCTACCTACTAGCGTGATATTTAGTGGCATGCTGTATAATAGAATGCCATGCTATCTTTAAACATGCTAGTTGATGTGGGGGTGGAATGGTGAAATAATGGCATGTGTATTGGAGTGTTTGCTTTGGCATGCTAAGTCAACTTATTGCTAGTGTAAATAGTTCAAAAGCATGCTCATAATAAGCATACTTATAGCAGCATGCTATTCTAGAGCATCTGTAACAGTAGCCTTAGTTTAGATATTCTTGCTATTTTTTTTTTTTGATTAACATAAGTGATAACTATATAAACAATTATACCACCAGCATCGCTTACCAAAATTTACTTATTTTTATAAAATGAGAGAATAGTGTCTTATACTATACACTATAAAAACATAAAATGACGGAACAGTTACTTATAACTAATACTACATACAAACATACACTTATGAGACATCTAAAGTTAATCGAAAAAAATCATTTGGAAAAATACAACTATTGTTACATTAGACATAATATAGTTGTATTAACTAACCGAAACACATAATGTTTTAAGTAATTGCCTTTTAAAATTTATGTTTTTATTAAATACTAGAGGCCCGCCCTCGCTTCGCTCCGGGTATTTAAAACAATATTATAATTGATGTCCTTAAATTGTAAGTCTGTAATTGTGTAGTTTTTCATTATTTGAAAAGAGAGAGAGAGAGTAAGAAAAAGTTATACAAAGAAAAATAATAGAAACAAAAATAAAAGAAAACGACAGACGCTAAGAGAGGGAGGACAGAGCAAAAATAAAATTGAATAGGTAAAGGAGAGAGAGGCAGAGAGAAAGAGCGAGAGAGATAATCGAAAGAAAGAAAATGAAAAGAGACTGATCATACTGAACAAATAAAAATAAGAATTAAAGAGAGAAAAAAGAGAGAGCATGAGAGACAATGTTAGTATTATAAGAGGAAGAGAGATGGAAATACTGTAGACTTCTCTCAATGAAAGAATTTTTAAAATCGGATCAGTAGCAACAAAATGGCCATATTCTATTAATTAATTAATGTATATGGCAACACTAAATCACTTTTGTCACTCACGAATAGTGTAGTTTTCTATCAGTGAAAGAATTTTTTAAATCGGATTTGTAGTTCCTGAGAAACTCTTCAATTTACAAAATGGCCACCTTATGGCATTTAAGTGTCCATATCTTTTAATTAGAATATTTATGGTAACACCACATAGCCTATGTTGAAAGAGTATAATATGTATCGGTGAAAGAATTTTCAAAATCGGTTCAGTACTTTTCGAGCCTATTCGCAACAAACATACAAACAATCAAATCTTTCCTCTTTATATAATAGTATAGATATCAATAGAGTTACAATGTCGGTTAAAAGTATTTATAAATCTATGCATAGGTGCACGTTTTCCTGCATTTATTCTATTTGTAGGTGTAATAAAAAAATTGCATTTTCTTCGTTGATGAGGTCGTACCCTGAAGTACAATTTATTGTTAATTTCTATACAATCATATCTACCTGTTAATATATCATGTAAAAACATTACATCTAATTGTATTCGCCTAATTTTTGGGATCTTATAAGAGATTTGTAAATGTGTATGAAAGTTAACGGTTGGTTAAACTGAGTACTCGAACGATAATGCGGTATTTCAAACTTCCACAAGCTTATGTCTTGAGTAATTAGGTGATTCTATAGATGTTTTTCTTTGATGCGGGATAAAAGCAAGTTATTAAAAAAAAACAACTTGATACTCATAATTTTATTCATAAGACATCTAAACATCGATTCCAATCGGTACAATATCAACATCCTAGTTGTATTTCACAAATGACACATCGGTAACGTTACAAGGTAAATTCTCTACATTTCAGAATAATTCAATCAACAATAGAAATATACAGATTATTTACGACCGAAATTAAGATTCCAAATTCAAATTTTGTATATAGAAAATTCAAATTTGGAATCTTTAATTGGATTAGAACTATCTTCGTAATATTTGAACAGCTAATGTTCTACAAAGTTGTACCGTCATTGTCAGTGTTGCCAGATGCAATCTCAACGGGTCTATGCAAATAATTTCTAACGGCAATAATGGCAAAGGATACTCCTATGGGTCTTATCTACAACTATATTAGAAATCACACAAAAATCAATTTTAGTAATTTATTGCACAACACAATACATATATACAATTAAACAGATAATAAATATTACATTTATAGAGTGAATTTTATTTGATCTCGTCGGTCCAAAACTTCGTTATGCAATTAGTTTTGGACCGACGAGACTTACATAGAAACATTTAATAAAATGCGTAATTTATTACGTCAAAGTCACAAGCAATACAACACGAACTATAAATACAATATACGCGTGTGGGTTTTGTGCGTTAAGCTCTACATTTATGTTCAATGTTGCCAGTATTAAAATTTTTTGAAATATTAAACATTGCACTATGAAGGTTTTAACAGACACTAACATTTAATGTAACCCTGAAACTATAGGCCTTGCCGTTATAACAATACATTAATACAGATTATAAAGCAAGGCGGTCCAGCCGTTATAAGATTTTAAAATAAATTTAATATAATATCATAGTTTTTGAGAAAATCACAATCCAAATATTTCCACAGCCTTGAGAACGGCGGCATATATTTCAATAGAATTATTTCTATACGAGTAAAAACGTTAATATTTTCAAAACTTCAGAAAAAATAAACTAGATGGCGCTGTCAAGAGAATTTTATGAATTAGTTTAATTATCATACATTTTATATAAAACATTTTAGAAAACGTGTGATAGATGGCGCTGATTAATAAAAATTGTGTTCTAGTATAAACACATGGGATCGTGTTAACAGTTTTACAAAAGGGAAAATAGATGGCGCTGATATCAATTGTTAAATTCTAACAGCTCCTATTAAGAAAGTTTTAGAGATATGCCGCTAATATAAAAACTATTGAGTTCTAATATTTGAAAATATAAATTCCTATTGAGGAAGTTTCAGAGATTGGTTAATAGATGGACCTAATATAAAAATGGTTGAGTTCTAGTATAAACGCATGGGATCGTATTAATAGTTTTACATAAAGGAAAATAGATGGCGCTGCTAAACAGTTATCGAGTACCATTAGCAGAAAACTAACACATTTAGATAGTTATAGAAAAAGATTATAGATGTTGTCTACGTTTGAATAATTTTTTGGTATATTAACATCATCGTAATAATTTTCTTTTCAAATCACATCTAATTAATATCTAAAATCTAGTTAAACATCATTCGACACATCAAAGCTGCCAAGTTGAAGCAACTATTAAATACGACATTAATGACACGTCTAACAATCTCCGTATAACATTTGTCTCCGCTCTAAGTGACGACCTTACATGTTCTGCCAGGCGGTGGTGACGAGCACGTTACTGTCGAGTCCCCTGGCGATTTTCTCGTGAATTCCGTGACTTAGCCATAACATTCGCAGCTGTTCGTAGCGCTCGGGACAAAGGTGGAGGGGATTTCCACGACGAAGTCCCTGCAAAATGGAAAGAAAATTATCCAACTGGAATAACCAATAGTTAATTGAGATGTTGGCGACACTAATCTGAGTAGCATCCTGTTGACTAGGATGTTGGTAGCATTCAAATAATCGCCGCGCGTAATTATGTTACCATATACAATGAAAAACAAAATTAAGAAGTAGTCTATCTCACCTGGTCCGTTTCTCCATATGAGTCGAGGTAGGGCGCCGGCTGCATGGAGCCCCGCGAGGGCGCCGCTATCAGCAGCAGCTCACACTCGCGCACGCGCAGGAACAGCCCCGCGCCGGCGCTGCACCGTAGCGCATGCGCCACCACCGCGCCCACCATGTCCGAGCCTGTCCTTGATCCGCTCTAGAAAAGTCACTCATTTTGTATATTTCACATCCAGATTGCTCGCAAACACTCATAATTTTCCTTCCTATGATTAAGGGCCATCCAAATATTACGACACATGATTGTCACATATTCAATTATTACTTAATAAAATCAAACAATATGACGTCACGAAATTTAGGACCCCCTTCTATACTTTTTTTTTTTTTTTTTTTTTTTTTTTTAATGGCTTTGTATGTGCTTAAGCACAAAACATTCTGCCAGTGTCGCGTATAATGAAGAAAAATCGAGGGAGACTGAGCGGTAAAAATTGCCAAAGATTCAGTGATAATTTCTGTAACTACATTAGGGTTAGTGACGGTGAAACGTAGAGATGGTTATGCGACAGGAACCTACAAAGAAATAAAAATAAAAAAATTAAACATATTTATACATATATATACAAAGATACAACCTACATTGCATTACAATTTAATATTATTATCTATAATAAATTTAACTAATTTTGTAACAAACGGGCTAAAGACTAAGGTTAAAATATTTTTTAAATGTACTGGACGTGGAATGTAATCAGGGATAATATCATATAGTGAATATTTTAATTTTGGGCAGTCAAAAACAATATGATTCATTGAACCCTCATCTAAACCACATTCACAAATAGCACTGTCTTTAATTCTTAGCTTAGCCAGGTGTAATGGAGTACATGCGTGGCCTAGGCGGAGTCTACAAACGACTGACGTAACTTTGCGGTCGGCATTACGAAATCGGAAAAACCATGGAGAAACAGGGACTTCAGGTTGAATAGCACTATAATATGCACCTTTGATTAATTTTGACTTATCCCAAAACTGATTCCATGCACTATACAAAAATTTTTTGGATACAGGGCCCAAATCGTGAGAGAAATTAAAAAAATAGGAAAGGGAGCCAGATTGAGTTGCAGATTTGGCACACTTGTCAACTATTTCATTATTCTGAATTCCAGAATGACTTGGGATCCAGACAAGTGAAATGAGATAACCTTGTTGGTGACAATTAAATAAAGCTTCTCTAATTTTAAGAATAATAGGGAATCTTGATTTACTTCGAAACGGATTTTGAGTTATTGCCTGCAGAGTGCTTAAACAGTCCGAAAAAATAACGACCTTATTTAAGTTATGTGAATCAGAAAACAAAATAGCTTCAAGAATGGCTATTGACTCCCCAGTGAATACGGAGGACTGAGGGGGGCATTTGAAATTAAGGATAATATTAAATTTAGGGATCCAACACGCAGCTCCAACACACGATTCATCTGATAATTTAGACGCATCTGTAAATATCATAACAAAATCAGACCACTTTTTAGCAACTTTTCCCAAAAACTTCCTATTAGCCCCAGGGACGCCTTTTTCTATTCCCAAATTGGTGATAATCGATGGATTAAAAATTAGAGAAGGATAGGAACAGGAGTATAACGGGTTGAGATGGGATTTGTAGACAGGTGCACTAAACTGATTAAATTTATTAAAACTTTTTAGAATGCATGGAAATTCTTGGCCCGGTTTGAGGAATTGCTCTAGCTGATAAAGTAACCCGAGCAATGGATGAGATGAAGACTGTAAAACTTTAGAAATGAATCGATCAGATAAATATTGTCTACGTAAATTTAGAGGAGGGTCGACACACTCAATCTGAAGTGCATTGGTGGGAGTGGACTTCATAGCCCCTAATACAATTCGTAGGCTCTTGAACTGAATTTTATTCAATTTTTCTAACGCTGATTTATGGCATGGGTCTAACAGAAGAGTACAGTAGTCTAGATGGCTACGGATGATAACATTATATAGTAATTTTTGGGTGTATTGATGAGCCCCCCACCAAACACCCGATAACGCGCGTAAAATTTGAATATTTTTTTCACATTTTTGTATTACATACTCCGAATGCGCTATACCAGATAATTTAGAATCCAAATGGAGGCCTAAAAATTTTACAGTGTTAACAACCGGGAGAGGATGATTATTGTAACTAATATTAATTTGAGGAATGATTCTTTTTCTAGTGAAAACAACTACGTTACATTTAGGAGCTGACAGGGATAGACCATGGGACAACAGCCATTCTCCCAGATAATATAGAGCAGAATTTAATTTTGAGACAATATCAGGCATATTTTTTGAACTAGAGAATAAAACTATATCATCTGCATATTGAAGAATGTTACAAAAAGAATCAACTGATTTTTCTAAATCATGAGTATAGAAACTATATAAAAGTGGGCTGAGAACAGACCCTTGAGGGAGGCCCTTCCATATTGTTCTTGGTGAGAGCATGACACCATTATGCCGTACTCTAATAGACCTACCCATGTAGAGGTTAAAGATAAAACGAATCATTTTAGGAGGAAAATTCATAGACATCATTTTGTTGCGTAGAATAGAAAGAACGACACTATCATAAGCTGATGAAATGTCCAGAAATACACCAACAAGGTACTCACCTTTAGCTATAGCTAAGCGGATTTCAGAAGTAAATATGCTAAGACTATCCACTGCACCAATCCCTTTGCGAAAACCAAATTGAGTCTTTGCCAAAATTTCTTTATTTTCAACAAGCCAGTCAAGTCTATTTTTGATAAGATGCTCTAATATTTTACTCAGAGTTGAAGATAACGCAATAGGACGATATGACGCGGGGTCATCTGGGTTTTTCCCGGGTTTCAGGATTGGGATTATAATTTGGGTCTTCATAGAAGAAGGAACCATCCCAGAATCTAAGAAACTATTTACAAGTGACAAAAACAGAAGTTTTGCTTTGTTACTTGCATTTATTAAAAAAGAGTAAGGTATTCCATCCTCCCCAGGGGCAGAATCTGTTAAACCATTTAACGCACAACTGAGTTCATTAAAAGAAAAAGGTTGATCCATTTCAACTTGGAAGCTTGTGATACTAGAGGGAGGAAAACAATCAATAAATGGTACAGAAGGGGGAGCAAGACGGCAAGCAAAATTTTGAACCCAGGCCGAATTGTTTGATGAAATATTGTAATTATTAAAGGAAGACCTAAATTTTTTAATATATTTCCAAACTAAACTAGAAGGAGTGCCAGGGCATAAAGATTCACAAAATTTTGTCCATCCCAATTTCTTTTTCTGTTTTAAAATTCTTTTAGTTTTTGCAGTAATATTTTTATAAATGATGAAATTCGAGGTAGTCATACAACTCTGATAATTTTTTTCTACTTCTGCTCTCTTTTTGACAGCTGCCGAGCATTTAGCATCCCACCAGGGAGGGGAAGCCCACATTTTTGTACTGTTGGTTTTAGTGGGAATGTGTGTCTCTGCATCTAAGAGGATAACTTTGACAAACTGATTGTAGCAGAATAAGGCATTTTCTGACGACAACTCAGGAAAGTCTGTGAGATGCGAATCAATAAAAGACCGATATTCCGGCCATTTGGCTTTACTTAGGTAGAATGGTAAAAGAGGGTTCAAATTTGGAAATGGTGCGGCCTTTAGGTTAGACATTATCAAAATGGGGAAATGATCGCTTCCATATGAGGAATGAAGAATTTTCCAGTTTAAAGAAGGAACTAAAGAAGAAGAGCATAAAGATAAGTCGATTGCGGACTGGGAATTTTGTGAAGGGTAGACTCTACGTGTTGGAGAACCGTCATTGAGAAAACAAATATCAATTTCATCGAGGAGATCCAACAATGAAGTGCCAAAGCTATCACAGGAATGGCAACCCCAAGCAGTGTGATGACCATTAAAATCGCCCATCACAATGATTGGGGGAGGTAAACCAGATAAAATTGATCTAAGATCTGAAATAAGTGAAGAGTGAGGATGAGGAATATAAATTGAGACAAATGAAATATCAAAAAATCTGATAGCCACTATATTAATTTCTGAAGTGTGAGGAGGTATAGGAATTTGAGAAAAAGCGTATGATCTATTGACTAAAATGGCACTGCCAGCATACCCATCATCCCTGTCATCCCTTAAACATGTAAAGCCAGGTATCCTAAAACGACTACCTGGCCTCAACCATGTCTCCGAGATGGCAAGAATGACAGGGTTAAATTTGTTAATGAGATGAATGAGATCAACTTTACGTTGAGAAATGCTTTTACAATTCCATTGAATTATTGTTAGATGGTCCATTAAATTTTAAAAGTTGAGAGGAGAGAACAGAACAGATTTGTGCAACGTTGTCCGGTGACTGAGGGTTATTGGGATTGGATAGATAAATATCAAATATTTTTAACAGTGACTTAATGAGATGATCAAAAGGGGATGAATGAAGTGTTGATTTGGTTGCGCTTCCATTACCCAAGGAAGATGGGCATGATGAAATGATATCATCATGAGTTTTCTTATCATACCCCTTTGGCCGAGGAGAATGACTACGTGGATTTTTGAAAGATGATTTTTTGTATGAAATGGTTGAATTTGATTTGGTTGTAGACAACACACTTGGGAGATGAGCTTGGGATGAGATAGGAGAAGAAAATAGTTCCTTGGCTACCTCAGAGTATGACCTCTTGATTAAAGGAAATCTTGTAGAGGCTTCCAGATATGATATGCACTCTTGGGACATAATTATTTTAATATTCTTCTGTCTGACATGTTCAGGGCAATCTTTATGATTTGCATAATGATTGCTTTGACAATGGATGCAGGAGGCTGTTGATACATTACAATTTTCAGCGGAGTGGGACTGAGAACACTTAAAGCATCTGGGCGAAGACCTACATAAATTTTTAGTATGACCAAATCTGCAGCAGTTCAAACACACAATAGTAGGAAGGTTATAGGTCTCAACGGTAAGTGCAGAATAAAAAAAGAATATTTTTTTTGGTAATGCCTGACCTCTAAATGTTAGGACAACGGATTGTGTAGGAATCCAAACGGGAGAACCATCCACAATCTGCTTCCTATTTAATCTTCGGGCCTTTATGACTTCGCCATATCCAGATGGAAGCTCAAGGTTCTCCACTACAGATTGCATGGAGTAATCAATAGGGATGTCTTTGACAACACCCATGCGAGAAACATTAAAAGATGGGAATGCAGCTTTATAATTATTATTTTTTAGAATTGGGTTATTAACAAAAGCATTTGCTGCTGAGGCCGATGAGAATTCAACAGATATTCTATTTCTACCAATTGTTTTGACGCCATCTTTTAAAATTTTATCAAATTTATTTTTAAATAAAAATTCACCAAACTTAATTGCGCGAATTGTCAGTCCTGCTGAAGGGTCTAATTCAATTCGTGCAACATGAACTATAAAAGGGCCATTGTCACATCAGAGTAGGAGCTAAGTTTATCAGTTATGGATGGGTTTTCATAAACAGTTTGAATAGATGGATTTGCAGCGGATGGGTTAATAATGGTTTTTTTATTTACACCGGAATCTTTAATGGAACTAATTCGCTTTCTGCTACTCAGAGGTACGGCTGGTGATTGCCTACTAAATATTTCTGACTCTGGCGTATAAAAAGTTTCTCCTGGATCAGGAGGATCGGGAGGAATTTTCTCCATTTTCTTTTTTTTTTAACTGTCAAGAATGTCACTTTAAAATATAGTATTGAACTTACAAATTTATACAGCTAGATTTACGGATATATACAAAATTTACATTAACTACAACTATTTAAACTATGAATGATAGTTAAATGATTGAAAGAATCACTAAAATATTTTTGAACTCAAAAGCCTCCGGAAAAGCGTTCGACCACGTCAAGCGACCACTGACAATTCATAGTATATCCCCTTCTATACTTATCACAAAATAAAAGGCCCGTTTTGACATTTGCCTTCATGACTTAATTAGTCATGTAACCATACGACTCGGTACTCGATACTCTCGGTAAATCGATTCGAGTTTGCATGAGTATTTGATCGATTTGAATATGTGTTGTAAAGTACATTGGATTAAAGTTCTTTTAAAAACTTAACTTAAACTTTGATATTGTAGATATTAGTTTGAAATGATACAATGTTACGAAAGGTCAATTTTGTACTTTTAGTTTCAAATGCAAGCAAGGTATTATTCACAAAACCTCCCCCAGCTTATCCGCCGTGGCACACGTAGGCCTTTTGCTATTGGCACTTTTGATCAAGATGCCTTGGTATCGTCCGTTCACGACTGAGGCACGATATGATTCGAGATCAGCCAAGTCTCATAATTTTCAGTAAAGGTCACTACACAACTGGTGAAAGTAAGTAATTAATCAGCCTAAGCACAAGTATAACTAAAACCAGCCAAGTGCAAGTCAGCCTTAAAAATAATATCTTGATCGATTTAGTTTATTCCTTAACCGATTATTAATAGTCTGTGGACAATATGAAAAAAATCATCGGTAAAAAATAGAAAACTTCATGGGCATAAGCTGTCAAAACGGGCCTTTTATTTTGTGATAACTTTACCTCCTTCATTGTGTGATAATTTATGGATGGCCTCTTACGGCAATTTCAGTGACATCTGCGATGCTTATATTTTATTCTCCTTGTACTTTCAAATCGTTTAAGCCCTTCTTTTAACTATGTTTCCCCTTTCTTTCATAGAGAAACATAACATAACATATATAATAAGAGACCATCTTAAAATACCCACAAAAAATTTCTTCAAAATCGATCTAGCTTTTAGTAGTGAAATGTATAAAGAATCATAATTTTATCATCTTTTGGGATAAACTCAAAACTACTGAATGGATTTTTATGCGCTTTTCACTAATAAACATTTTCATCGGAAAAGTTCCCGAAGCCCCTTTAAAAACTAATGGGACCCTACGACAGAAAAAAACACATTATGCTCTACTACCCACGTGTAGCTGGCGTAAACATAACGATACACTTCCCTTACCTTCTTTATCTCTATCTGGCAACAATAACTCTGTGAGCACAGAATTTGGCCGCACACCAAGCACATCGTAGGGTTCTTGCTATCCTCCCTTTCTGAATTTGGACAAGAGAACTCTGAAACCACATTCATTAACTCCGAAAAATCATCAGGCAAGGTCCACAAACTTGGAGGCTTAGTGATATCGTCAAGATATTCATCATCTACCTCACCCTGGAACCATTCCTTTGAGACGTCACACCAAGCCAATGCCTTTTTCCTCCCTATGAAATTGTCAATTAAATCTACAAATGTGGTCGGTAAGTCCAAATATCCACACATTGAGTCCCACGTGTCTCCACCGACCTCAGTCAGCTCCCTGGGTGGCTGTATATCACTTAAGAAGTGGTAGAACAAACAGCAGCATCTCAGGAAGTTACGACACTGTTGCTTTACATGCTCCCATAGTCCGTTGGCATTTAGCTTGGTCGGCATCCTTCCTTGTCGCACTTCCTTCATGATTGAAGCCAGATGTTTTAAATCAGGTTTCTTAACGTAATTGTCTGGTCTTTCTGAGTATGGTGTCAAATCGACTGTCATTAGAACTTTTGTTATAATAGCCCTTAATGCACTCAGCGTGAACTGTCTGGCTAAGTGTGTAGGTCGGGCTGGTCCTGCCGTTTTGCAGAACATCGAAGGTGAAGCCAGGACCAGAGGCACTAATGTGCTGAAGATGTCATATGTCATGGGTGACGTGTTCTCTAAAGTGTTTAAACAACTTATTGCGTGATGCGATATATGTTTAGGAGAAGACCATATAGAGGGTAGAGCTGCAGCCAGTCGGATGATAGCTTGTAATGCATCTCGGTGTCTTGATGGCAGGTCTCCGAGTAATGGTCTGTTTTCAGCTTCCAGTACAGCGCTGGTACTCAATATTGTGTATGAGGTGGCTCGGTAGAGACATGCTATGGAGATCATTCCACCTGATTCTGTTAGTCCACTTATTCCAGGAAGAATCTGTAAAAATAATTATATTTTGAAACAGATGTATCCAAACACTTAGTATGTTGATTTTACGATAGAGAGGTCATAGGATCCTCTTTCATAGTAAGAGCGTCCCCAGTCGAGGCGAGCCGATTGCCAATTTGGGAGAGAGAGAAAGTTGATACAAATGAATGGTGGGGAAAGTATAAATTGTAGTATTTACATGCCCATTTTTGGATAGTAGAAAATAAGTCATTTCGATGATTTAATGATATGATATGAACATTTGGTTGTATATGTGTATGCGTATGTGTTCGGAGATGTAGGCGTATTCCTGTTTTGTAGAAGTGACTAAGTAGCCTGAACTTATTGAAACTAAAATTAAATGAGACAACCAAAATGATAATTATTGCTTTACTTATTTAATTTGGTGGTATCAGCCTATCAATTTCTTCATAGTTTTCCATATACCTAAAACTTTTTGATGTCAATTTTGTTTGTTTACCTTAACAAAATTTTCAATGAGCGTCTTCAACATGTCATTATACACTGGCACATCATTTTCGAGGTGAGTCATGAACTCATTAGATAACAGGTTCTCTGCGTGTGTAGAGACGTACACTTCCAACGGATCATCAGTGGATTCCTCTTCCATGTCAGAGGATATAGCTCCTACACTGCGCGCACGCGCCGTGCAGTGCATCTCCTCGCAGAACTCTGTGCAGCAGTGGACCGATTGGGAGAATACCTGAGGGAATATTTTATTTTAAACTGATATGCTATCCTTCACTGCTCCAAGGTCGTAGGGTTTGCCACCAACAGACCAACCAAGTGCTTTGGGGGCATGCCGGTCGCACCGCATATGGGCCAGACTTCCGTCTTACTATCCCATCGCATTAATGCTGCGGTTCCAGTGGACTTTGGGTTCTTGCCATGGGTCTACTGAAACCGCTGCATTATTCTCTCTATTAACTGTCCGAAAAACCATTGGCGATGGTGGCCACTTACAATCAGGTATGCCATCTGCTCATTTGCCCAAAATTGTAAAAACTCCGTCGGTTATTGGTATCACCTGATGCTTCAGCTTCAGTATCAGCTCTGCAGCTGAGTGGTAGGCGCGCTCGCTGAGCTGAGGCGCTGGCCGATGGGGGAGCGGCGGAGCGGGGAGCAGCGGCAGGGCGGTGTTACAGAGCCTCTCGCAAAGCGGACACAAATACTCCTGCTTTTCTACGTCGAATGCTGCCGGTTGTCGGATGCGGTAAGGTCTAAAAATTTAAGTATTTATTACGAATATCTATTATTTATCACACTTAAATAAACAAAAATGATGCTACCCTGTACGTCGACGTTAATATAAAGTTATACTCTATAATATGTATTCGATTCGATTCTCTTTTAAAGTTTTATACGCGCCGTCCTTTTTTTTATTATCATTTGAATTATGTATATAATTGACTAATAGTGATAGGAGTATTAAACTGAACAATATTGAAAATAGTCTTTGGGTGAAATAAGTTTGAGAACTGATGTAAATCCTACAAGATATGGAAATGTCAAACTGCTCTCACCTAAGCTTCTCCTTATCAAGCACGCCATCAACGTACTTCTTCCAACACCTTGCATGAAGGGCGTGGCCACAGCTCGACACATGTGGTTGTGGGCCTATCTCTAATGGATGCCACGCGTGCCTCCACGTATCATCCTCCATGTACACGCCGCGGCAGCGAGACATCACGCGCGAGTTTTGAACAAACGCAACAAGAACTAACGGTTCAGATTTCCCTTCAACGCGAGCCTGAAATGATATTCGATATCAAAATTTCCATATAAAACAAATGACCCGGCCAAGTTTCTCCGCGTGTAGCTCCGCTCCTATTGGTCTTAGCGTGATGCTATATAGCCTATAGCCTTCCTCGATAAATGGGCTATCTAGCACTGAAAGAATTTTTCAAATCGGACCAGTAGATCCTTAGATTAACGAGTTCAAGTTTATATATTAATATAGATATGGTAATTGGAAAAATCAGAAATTATGAAATTCAGAATCGTAAATCTAAGTATTTCCTTCCTAGTCATTATTACTATCTCAAACGTTTAGCTTATTTAGACTGAACTACTGTCTTTTCGTCTAGTGATTATAAATAACCATTTTCGCACAAACCTCTTCTTGGCACATAATGCACACACGAGCTGGCTCGATGACACCTCCGCCCCACACTCCTAAAGCTGAGCCACGATAAAGGTTCAACAGATTTTGCTTTTCTTCCTCTTCAGTTACCTAAAAATCAAAATAAGTTTTAGATATGTTTCACTATAACGCGGACGCCGCTATTTGATTTACAATCAAATATTCAGTAAACCCGTGATTACTATCCTGCAAAGGCGTAGACAGATTGAAACTATAGACTTTTGGATAATGCTTACTCCTTCCCACATGAAAGAGATGTGCTTATTACAATAATTAAGGGAAAACAAGGACAAGATTATACTATTGGCAACTCTCAGTGCGTGCGGATTTTTTCAAGGTCAGCAACATATCTTGAACTGCTATTTTGCCAATATGACAATTTTTATCAATTTTATTATTTATTAGCTATATAATTACATATTTTTATAGTATATCAGAGGTTCTACCGGAGCTAAAAGTATGCCGTCAGATCAGTTTAAAATACAAAATAAAGAGTCAAAAATTAGGATACAGTATAATCTAATTTTTCGAAACAAGAATTACCCAAAAAAAATTACACATAATATTATGTGTAATGTTTTAGCTTGGCATGTATTATATTTAGCAATTTGCTTTAAAAGTAGGCAAAATGTTTTTGCCTTTAAAACAGAACAAAATAATAAAATGTGTCCGAGAACACTTTTTTGTAGAAGAAAAAAAATCGATTAGACTCCCTTGGAACTCCCAATTATCATCTCTGGCACGAAATCTCAGCTCAATTGCTTGAGTAAACAATACTACGCACACATAAATGATAAGAATGCGTTGAATCAAAGTAATATTGACTCTCAAGTTAAGACAGATCGTGTAAACGATAGATGTTTTGAAAAGAGCAAATTTTAAGTTTTTTGCTTTAAAGACCACTAATGATTTTCAAAAGGTACCTCTGTAGTAGTTTCTTCAAAGAGTGTAGAGTTGTTCGTTATGAAGTTATTCATCTGTGCAGTCATTTGTTCCAATAACTTAGCGCGTCTTTCAGCTGCTAGTTTTGAACGTCGCGCTTTTTCTATAAATTAAAACCTTTACATTATTAATATCAAAACACATATCTTATTAATCCAAAGGTAATTTAGTCCATTACCTTCTTTTTCATCAAGAGGAGATTTTTCCTCTTGATCAATTTCCATACTTTCATCATCTCCCTCTCCGTCGCTTTGACCGAGCAATGATCTGGTAACAAAATATTTACTTTAAAGTCAGAGTATATTGCTATAATGGAGAAGTTTCATGATGTTGATAATGCTATATTTAACTAAATAAAAGGAAATATACATCGAAACTAATATAACCGTGAAAAAAAAAATGATTAAAATCCGTCAATAAATGATTGAGAAACACATTATTTAAGTTTACGTATTTTAGCGCGGAAAGATTCTGGGCCTCTGACGTCACTTCACCTATAGTCAAGATCGTCGCTGCAGAGCGTTTGCGCTGCTTGTAAATGTTTTACGTACAGTTGTTTGTTGAATAACTTAATAAGTAGTGTAGTTTTTATTTAAGCATAGTGGAAGAAGATTTTGTAAAAGGACAGTGATAATTAACCTAAAATTGATATATACGCTGTAACATATAAGGACAATACAATATTTGTACGTGTATATTTAACCTCATAGCAGTGATGGCCCAGTGGTTGAGATTTCAAGTCTTACTCGGGAGGTCCGAGGTTCGATCCTGGGCACACACCTCTGACTCTGAGTTATGTGTGTTTTTAAGCAATTAAATATCACTTGCTTTAACGGTGAAGGAAAACATCGTGAGTCAACCTGCACTCCTGAGAGTTCCCTAAAGTTCTCAAAGGTGTGTGAAGTCTGTCAACCCGCATTAGGCTAGCGTGGTGGACTATGGCCTAATACCCTCCTCATTCTGAGGAGGAGACCCGGCTCAGCAGTGGGCCATTGAAGATGATGATTTAACCTCAGCCATTAGTATAATAAACAAAACAAGAGCGGCACTAATAACAGTAACATTCCGTGAAGTGACGTCACACGCGGGCCTGATACATGAAACGAAATAATTGTTGCAGGCGCTTTAAAGTCACATAACTTTTTTATGACATATAATCCAAACTAATACTATAAATGCGACAGAAAGTCTATTACGTTTCCACGCTTAAGCCACTGAACCAATTTTGATTGGTTGAAGAGGGTTGAATGGATTTTAATAGTAGATAAAGTATGATGAGCTTTGTGACCGTTTATGTCTTTGGGACTCAGTCATAATGATGTTGATGTTGAATACAAGAATGTAAAATATAGCAATAGGGGAATAGAGTTTGTATGAAAGAAAAAAAAGAATACTAGCAGTATGGACCACATGCTACTAGTATTCCTTAACCCGCCCAGCTAAGCTTGGACATTGGATTACGTTTAACATGTTCTTTGGTAAACTTACCGCATTTTTTGTAGCAGCCATTTAGCTAGGACTCTGTGTGCGTCCACGCGGGGGCTTGTTGAAAGCTTCTGCAGTATAGTGAGAAGACCACAGCGAGCTGCACTCTCTGCGAAGGCTAGGAACTCGTAATGTCCGCTTTCTTCGTCACGTAGAGCGTAGCCAATTAAGTGCAGGGCCTGAAGAATATTTATTTAATGTTATGTACTCCTAATTTTTCATTCACAGTCGATGGAAACAGATGCTATCCCAAATTATGGATTATTGATGTAACCACATTATACTAGGAATACGAGTGGATTCTCGCTATGTACAATAAAAAAACAGGAAGAACAAAAGAGCAGCAAATAACTAGTATAACTATCACACATGACTTGCCTTATGAACTTGTGGCTCAGAGAAAGATCTGGCTCGCAGATCCAAAGCTCTTTCCAGGACACAACGTAACACATGTAATGCTGCATCGCTTTGCAGAAGATTTGCAAGTAGGCGGAAAGGTGGTGCCAATTTCGGTAAGGGGGGTGGGGGACAGCATTCTGGTAGACCTGAAAAATATAATATGTTACATAACCCTTTGTCATATATAAAGCTGTATCCATTTGAAATTTCTTAGTCATGTTTCCTTACCAGCGGTCTTCCTCCTTTTCCTTTGTTCTTCTTCACTTCTGGAAAGATCTTCTCTGGTATAGTGATAGAAGAAGGTATCATATTCATCAAATAAATGTGGTTTTAATTTGTAAACGCCGCGGTTATTTCCGCCAGCTGGTTTGACAAAATCTGCTACTTCATGGATAACTGCTTCAAGTCCCGTTTCATGTAACTGATCTTCTGGTAAAGATCTATGGAAAGAAGGAAATTAGACCTTTTTGAAGTGTCCAAATTTACATTAGGTTATAGTTAAAACAAATACATACCGATTAAGTTCAGAATGCGGCATGGGTTTAACGCAAAGCATCTGTATGATTTCCTTTTTAGTTCGATCTTCATTAGTTACTTCGCCCACTCCAGGGACGTAACGGGAACCGACAACTTTATTTAAAAAAAAATTATTACCGATATGACTAAGATTATAAAACTACATAGATCTTAGGTTAAAAACAAAATTGGTGTCATTTTTGAAGCAGATAAACGAGTGTAAGAAGAAAGGAGGATCCTATGTAATTTGTAGCTTTACTAACCAGTAATGAGTAATCTCAAGAATTCTTCAACCATGCTAATAGTGTGCCTCAGCGTGTCATCGCCAATGGCTTTCTGTTCGAAATCCGCCTCGGCCCATTCCAACAGGTTGAATTTGTTGAGTACATGAATAATGAACTCATTACTTTCTATAAGAGACGCTCCAATCTGAAACGACAAATTATGGAATAAACAAAATATTTCCAGATACCTAAACTTTTTAACTAAATTAATTTCTGTACATATTATATGAATTTACCTGTAGCATAACGACGTCTCTGTCGAACATCTCAGAGCGGCATTTAACGTTATGATAGAAGTACAACTGATTGAGAAGAGCAAAGCCATTCCGCCGCCACATCCCCGCATGCACTTGAGCGATCATCGCCATCGTGCGCAGCACTGGTTCTGTAACAAAATCACACAAACATATCATCTGCACACATAAGGGTTTTTCTGCACATATATGGGTTGCGTTTAACTCAAGAAAATGGGTAAAACACCTTATTCTTCAGCTATGGGACAACTATAGTCGAACTAAAGATCAATCTGTTTTCAACAGTTATTGGCTTTCTTTGTGCTAGATTCTCATTTATTGCTTTGGCAGCAACATTCCCCATTATATTGCACTATAAACCGCTTACGCAGCTTTGAAATTTTAACATAATAATCTATAAGACACCCCACTAGCAGCCTATATATTGTATTAGTTAATAGTCTGGTCAACAAGTGCCGTTTAGGTCGAAACTTTTTCTAATTCCCCAAAAATTATGATTGAGGTGTTATTCGATTCAGAATGGTATGTAGATATTTTTTGAGAAAATTTAAGGGTCGCTTGAAGTCGCAAAGAAACAAGGAACAAAAATTGCAAGTTACAACCAATTAAGTGAAAAAATGGGGTTTGGTTTTTCGAATATCTCAAAAACTATTTGTGATTTTTCAAATTTGAAAAAAGATAAAAAAGAGAAGGAAATCTCTCAAAGAAGAGTCCCAACTTCCGGAACTGTAGGATAAATATTTACAATTTTCCCAGAGGGTTGACGATACGCCCGAAAAATTATTATTCTTCAATAAACATTACAATATTAAAAAAAATATAAAAAATAATAATATATATTAAGACTTATTGAAAGATTATACAATACATGATTGGTTCTGTTCTTTTTTAAGTAGAAAAAAAAATACAGACAGTTCATTTGCTTGTAATGCTTTAAATATAAATAACAAATTGTTAATTAAATAAACAATAAAAATTTAGATAATATTTCATTTATTTTTAAAAACAAAGACAAAGGTAAATAATATTCTTAAAGATTCCTTAATATAATAATTACAAGTGGTAGAAAAGTGAGTGATACTGATAAAATAATAAGTTATTTTTCTCACCAATGAGCTCCTCTGGCGTAGGTTTAGCCGGTTCTTGCCTATCAAACTCGCTGCTGTGGTACGAGAGGCCATGGCGATGCAGCTGCAGATGCAGACCGGCGATAAAGCGAGATAGAGGCCGATGTACAGAAACAGACTCTTTGGATACGTCGTATGGGATTACTGACGCACTTTGATTACCTAACTCTGAAATAAAACGTTCGATGTGTAAGTAAGTTCAAGATACACAGATTTATTATTTCAAAATATCAGAGTAAAAGATCTGCTACCATGAAACTGATTAGGTTTCCTACCTCGTAATTCATGTGGTTTCTTCGAGTATGTATCTGCGTGTCTTCTCAACGACATACGATAAGCTGTAGCAGCTAGTGCACGTTCGGAACTGCACCATTCTAGAGCTAACGTGATACTGTGAGCTAATTTCACGTGCAGATTAAACGCGGACTCCCATTCCGGTTCGTACTCCATATGTTGTCCCACCTACATATATAAACAATGTATTATGCATAAAACTTAAATAAGTAAATGTTCATCCAAGTATATATCCTTACCTGTCTTACAACTGAGTCCATACCCTGCATCATAACCAATAAATTCAGCATCAAGGACAGTCCATGCAGGAACCCCTTTCGCAAATCATCGTCGAAGCTCGTGGGTACAGAACCGAGGAGGTACTTCACATCGTAAAGAACGAATTGAGCACGCTTAAATCCTGATGATACATGGTTACGATCGAATTCAAGACGACCCTGGAAATAGAAGCTTAATGAAAACTCTCTAATTTAAAGTTATGACCCTGTAAGAAACACGCTTCACATTATTCCATCACATTAAAAAAATTTGGAGAAATAATAGAATATAAAGGATTGTAAGGATTTAGTGACACTTGGTCAGTGGGACCTTTCAAACACGTTAAAAAAAGATTTTGGTTTTGATTCTTTTCTAAAAAAACTTTCTTTTGATCTGGTAATCATAAGAAATTTGTTCTTAAATACCTTTTACCCGTATTAGGGGGAAATTATAATGAAAAAATGTTGAGAGAATTATTTTTCTTTTGTACTAAAACGATGTCTTCTTACCTCCGAATTACATCGTCTATTACACTCCGAGACGAAAGTGTTCATGACAATGAAGAGCGCATCTTGCTTGGCGATCAGATGATGCGCAAGCGTGGGCGTGGTATACAGTTGAACAGACAGCGACGATATCGAGAACGAGTGGTCATGGTCGTCTCGTATGAAGTCCTTCAGAATTGAAGCTATGTATAAACAGAATTTAAAATTAAAAAATATAAAAAACATATAGACTAACCTTTTTTAAATAAATAAAGTGAAAAAAAAGATGCACAAGAACTTACCATAATTCTTTGTGAACAATATAGCCATGGACTTCTTAGTTGAGTAATCCATTAAAGTCGTAGCTATCAGCAAGCGATGCCACGCAGTCCTGGCTGCTTTCCACATCTTGCAATCATTCTGCATGACGCGCGCTGCGATTCCTCCTAGGCTTCCAGGGAGGGACCAGCTAGCTAAAGTGTGGTCTTCGGAAAGTGCTACTTGACTCACTGCTAGGCGGAGGCTCTGCTCGTGAGCTACGAAATTTTGAAGCCTGGAAAAGCATTTGCCTTTAGAAATGGGTAATCATTGCATAAAATAAAATGCACTCTAATTGGTATGAGTAACGCGCAATTTGACCGGTAATAAAATCTTGTGTTAAAATTTGAATTCTTTTATTGTATTAGATTAAATCATCGACTTCTCGATCGTCAATCCAACACCATAGCTATTGGACTAGTAGGCGTCAGTCACTCAGTAGTCAATGGCCTACTAGTAGTTTATGTTTTGAATATTTTTCTACAACGAAAAAAAAGAATAGAAAATATTGTACATACCACTGCAACAGCTTCATGGCGAAGATCTGGTGGGCGATGACGTGAGCGTGCATCACCAGCACCTTCAGTGCCGGACCGTGACGTGAAGTGAACCTTTCGAACGTGGTGCTTTGGCTGAGTAAACATTACACGATGCTCGCGTCACGTGACACGATACCAGGGATTGAAAACCACTAGCAAACCTTACGGCACTAACATATATTCTACTGAAAACCCTTTGAGGGTTTGCAGTAGAATATGTAGAAGCCGTAAAGGTGCGGAAGATGTATAGTCGCCCATGTAAGTGTAACCTATCTCTTAGTAACTCTTAGAACGTGTAAACGTTCTTTTTATGTCATTTATTTTATAACAGATAAGGAACAAACGAGCAGACAGTCCACCTAAGGGAAAGTGGCCACCGTCGCGCATGGACATCGACAAAACCAAGGGAGTATCTATTGTTTTGGCGATGCGTTGCTGCTTTGAAAGTTAAGTTAGGAGGGGGAGAAAAGAAGGCTACATGGAGCCTGAGCAAGAACCCAGAGTTCACTGGAACCGCAGCATTAATGACATGGGAGAGGTTTATAACAGTTAACTAATTTTGATTCTTTTTAAAGCTTTATACAAATAGGTGGACATTCATTTACTAAATTCATTCAAACCTCTATTAAATATTAATATAATATGAAGAGTCACATTCCGGAAGCGAAAGCAAACGTTAGTGTTCTGCAAAAGTAACAGATATGGAACGTAAGGGTGATGTGGTAATCTTTTGGGTGACTATACATGGTTTTTGGAGTTCACTGTCATTCCCATGAACTATTCGTATTTATACAATTAGCTTATGGGAGTGAACTCCAACTATCTATTTTCCATTACTTATCTTCAATATTTTACAAAAAAATTCAATCCCCGCGTGCGTTGCGTGCGTGACTTACCCGTAAGGAGGCTTTTCCACTAGAGATGTTTAAGAATGAGGAATGTGTTTTGTTAAGAACCAATAGAATCGCCTAATTTACCTAGCCACGCTCTGCGCAGTTCCTGTGGAAACAGCTTGACTGAGTTTCCATGAAAGATATGTATTTGCGAACGAATAAAATCGCTTCATCTGACACAAAGAGCGAGGTTTTTGTGCATACAAAGCAAACGACGAATGAGTGTAAGAAATGAGCGCTTTGATCGATCAAATGAAGCGATCCTATTGGTTATCAAACACATTCCCTACACACATTTCTCGCTTGCTTTGTATGCATAAAAATCTCGCTCCTTATATCACAGTGCGTCAGGTGAACCGATTCTATTAGTTCATAAACACATTTCTTGCTAGACATCCTCGCTCATCTCTAGCAGAAACACAGCCAAGCTGTTTCCACAGGAGCTGCGCTGAGCGAGGTTGAGTAAATGAAACAATTCTATTGGTTCTTAACAAACACATTCCTCACACATCTCTAGTGGAAACACAACCTAAAACTTGACATATAAAATGTATACAATAAACTACTATAATATATTATCCTAATTTTGAATAACACTCAAAGAACTAAATGATTTTTCACTTTGATTATAACTTGGTTTTCTAGTCAACCCATCCTGGCTTCTTACGGGTGCAACTAAACACCTTTACCTACTTAGAATTGCCAAAGAACTATGATTTTTTTCAGGATAAAAAACAAACATATAAATATCCAAACATACAAGCTTTCACATTTAAATTCTTAGTAAAATATATAAGTTATTTAGAAACTGAGTTTCTTCTCATATTATGGTTCTGAAATCTCTTACAGATGACTTCATTTATATTTATATATATATATATATATGTATATAATGTTTCTCTATAATCTATTGTAGACTTACATTTCAATATCGGTCTTCAACTTATCGCAGAGCTGGAAAGAATTACACTTGACTAGCGCACGTCCCTCACGGTCGATGAGGCTCACCAGTTCCACTGAATCTCGATGGTTGCACTTCATTATGCGATTCAGAGTTGTTATCACCTGAAATATAATAAATTGATATTGCTTCATCATCATATCATATTTGAAATCTCCACTCATAACATTAATAAACCTAAAAGCATGACGGTAACATAAATTGCCATATTGATTCCCAAGGCGATAAATGGTTAAAAGTTTCTGATAGTTATCCGTTAGTTAATAACATAATGTAGTTTATATTCAGGATAGTCTAACAGGGACTTAATCAGCAAGTGATGAAAACAGCCCTAAATCTTTAAGACACAACTCGATAAATAAGAGTAACCAGTTTAATAGTTAGTTATAAAAAGTATGAGAGGGAGTTTCATCAACATCATATCCTGAGCCGGGTCTCCTCAGTAGGAGGAGGGGGTTAGGTCACAACGCTGGCCCAGTGCGGGTTGGCAGACTTCACACATCTTTGAGAACTTTAGGGAACTCTCAAGAGTGCAGCTTTCCTCACGATGTTTTTTTTTCACCATTAAAGCAAGTGATATTTATGTAGTATATAAGTATTTTTTTTATGGCAGTTAAGGGGCAAACGAGCAGACGGCCTATCTGATGGTAAGTGGCCACAGTCGCCAATAGACATCGGCAATACAAAAGAGTGACTAGTTTTGAAGATGCGTTGCCACCTCGAAGATTGAGTGAGGAAGGAGAATGAAGAGAAAAATGCTATGGTTGACTAGAACCGCAGTATTAACAGGATGAGAGAGGAAGGAGTAAGTCTAGCCCCCATGCGGCTCGACCGGAACGCGTCAATGACACTTATCGGTTAATTTCTTAAAACTTAGGTGTGGGCCCAGGATCGAACTCTGACCTCCCTAGTAGGATAATCAAGTCTTAATTATTGGGCTATCATTGCTTAATTTTTTTAAGAGGAAGTATGATCTACCTGGTATACTAGACTATATAAATATTTATTCATTGGCCATTAAAATATTACATAAAATTACCTGCTCAAATGTGTGAGTTTCGTCATTGTAGAGAACAGTGCAGTAGCAGTCAGGTTGATCCAATATTTGTAGCAAACCTTTCTCAGTATCTTTCAACCTGTAAAACATTTAGTACAATTTACTTAAATAATGTGATCTACATTCATTTTAGTTTGATATATACATACTTTAATTCATGTGGCAACCCTGGAGCATGATCATATGTGAGCAGTTGAAAGCAGTGTGCAAAACACACAGTCGCAACGATCTTCATCCTTTCTATTACTTCTGGAGTTATTACAGATGGTGCTTGCTCATCGTTATTGGGAGCCTGTAAAGCAATAAACATTTTAGCATCACAGACAAAAAAAAATGTAACTACAATGGGAAGAAATAAAAAACCGCACTCTACGCATGCATAGTTTACTTTATTTCCTTTTAAAAATAATTCAATATTTCGTGTTTTTGATATCTTATAGTTGAAGTATTTAGTATTTTCGTTCATACTTCATCATATCATAGTTGTTAAAATTGCCAAAAACAATATAAGGAATATTTTGAATGGAGATCTTGAGATTTAATGAATATAATCTATAAATATTTACTTTTAATATATTTCATCATCACAACCTACTGCTGACCCGGGTCCCCTCCTCAGAAAGAGGAGGTTAGGCCATAGTCCACCAAGCTGGCCCAGTGCGGGTTGACAGACTTCACACACCTTTGAGAACTTTTAGAGAACTCAGGAGCGCAGGTTTCCTCACGATGTTTTCCTTCACCGTTAAAGCAAGTGACATTTAATTGCTTAAAACACACATAACTCAGAAAAGTCAGAGGTGTGTGCCTCTGTGGGGATCGAACCCGGAACTCCTGAGTAAGACACCAATATCTTAAACACTATATATCTATCACTGGTTTTTAATATATTTAGACTTGACGAAAAAACACATATACAAGTTAAGAGCATTTGATAAAAATAAACAAGTTTTATTTTCGAAAGAACGTGTGTTGTTGAGTAATGTTTATTTTTATAGTTTTATTCCAAGATTCAAAATAAAAGTATTTTTGCATATATTCATTTTAAAAAAATCCTTACAGAATGTAATTCACAGAAAGGATCCTTCTTCCATGCCTCAGTATCTCCACAATCACAACAGCCTCCGCCTCCAGACTGTCCCATCTTGTACTTATGGTGTCTATGGGGCGACACTTTAAAACATTCCACGCAGAGTACACAGGTATTGTCCATTCCTAAAAAAAAAAATTGTTACATATACAGTGAACCTCTATTATTGAGAACTCCAATGAGGTCCCGGCAATTATTCATCGAATTACCTCTGTTAATGGGACTTCTCGAATCTTTTTAAATGAGATTTGATTTCTACAATTTTTTCGAAGTTTACCTCTAAAATTGGGACTCTGTAGCTCAATCCCCTGTATAAGTGAGGCATTCTACGGGTTGGAAAGGGGAAAGGAGGTAGGGGTTTCGACACGTTTGCTTGCAAACATTTGAATTTCTTTCGCACAAACGAGTGAATAAAAGTATTCTATTATTTTTTTTTTAAATAAATACCTACACTTGTTTCATAACACCAAAAATACAGATTTATTTCACAACGGTACATTTCGACCTCTATAAGCGGGGGCTTTGTAAATGAGACAACTATAATTTTAAAAACGGGATTCCGTTAATCCCGTTCAGGAAAAAGGATCCTTAGAAAATTATGATTGTTATAGGATGGCAGATATTTATAATAAAAGTAAGTTTTAAATCTGACAGCGCAAATCTAATAGTAAGTTGGCAATGTGTTGCCAATGTAGTAAAACTACTGATGGTTAAGGAAAAGACTGACGAGAATACTTGATAGAAAGAGTTACATCATATTTACCACATTCCCTGCAACTGTAGGCCGGTTCACCCTGTTTGAACACTCGACCACATAGGGTAGACCTCCGTTGTGGACGCTGTCGTAACTCTATTGAGCCCCATATGAACTGCTCTAAAGGATGGATTAGCAGCTTCCTTCCCAAGTCCTCGTCGAAAGACCAATCTGAAAGGAAACACAACAATTACGTAAAAGAAAGAAGTAAAGCCAATCCAAATCAACCTATCCAAACAGGGCCTAATAGTGACTTCTGCATTTCTTCGCTTTCAAGGTCAAACCTATACTTATATGACGGTAGCTATATTTGTTTTTCTTTTCTATAATTCTGCAGATTTTTTTTAGAAGAGATAGACAATATAAATACGTTTTATAAATATTCAAAAATTTTTATTTGCGTAGTTTTGAGCAGTAAAATTTTTAATTTATTGAAACATCTGCTTGTATTTTTCATGTGATCTCATTTGGGAAATGAGAGCGTCCTAATTTGTTAAACTTAATAAACAAGTGAAGTGTTATTATCTGTGAAATTATTTGATTAATATTCAATTTTCTGATTAAAAAATATATACATATTTTGATTGATTATAATATCAATTATATCAAAAATGATCATTTTCTAAGTAATGACAAGTGTCGCAACATAAACTCGAAATTGAATCATTAAAAATCACTGCTTATTTATGTTGTAAAAATATTATAATAATTTTTGTAACTATAATTTGATGTTCAAATTCAAATTATAATCCTGATCAAAGGGGACTGACTCTTGGGGACTCTCGATATAGAATTTATTTAGAATAAGTGATTTAGATTCACAATTGGACACGATGATTCTTAAGCGAAACGACGTAACGTCGTAATCTAAACTTGTAAAAAAAATCAAAAGCTAAACAAGTTAAATAAAAATCGTTGATAAAATCTGCAAACTTCGTTATACGTCATCTGTATTTTTTTGACCTATTTTTTTCCAACTCGAGGGCAATAAAAGCTTGCAAACGACTAAATATAATGTGGTATTAAGAACAACCTACTTATTTACTCTACAAAGCTTTTTGCGGCACGTGTAGAACATTAACTAGATTTGATTATAAAACACAGTATAAACTCCACATAATGCGTTTATAATATTAGTAGGATAAAATCTGGAGTGAAATCGGTTTAAAATAAAAAAAAATTAAACTTTAAAGGAAATGGCTGACAAATGTAAAATAGTCGATAAAATGTAATAAAATGAAGTACTTCTGAATATTTTATACAGATAACATCATGGTTTCATTCAAGTATTCACTTATGGAGTCGATCAACATGTTATATATGTACTAGTGGTGTTCCGGATATCCGTATCCGTATCCGCGGGAGAAAAAATATCCGTATCTGTATCCGTATCCGTTACATTTTTGACGGATCTTTTACCTTATAAACGTTTAATACATAGATTCAATCAAATTATTTTTATTTTTAAAAATCTAATATTTGGTTACCTTTTATTGCAAACATTTAACGTTTGCAAAGATGTTCTCGGCTGTGACATTTCGACAGAACTTTTGTTATCGGAATCATTTTTCAAGAATAAGTCATATTATTCTTTTATATATTTTCTTTATAAACTATTGTTTCAAAGTCACGAGCGCCGACACAAATTGAGTAAGATAGTTAAGATCCGTATCCGTATCCGCGGATCTTGACGCCATTGATCCGTATCTTAATCCGTATCCGCGGATATATTTTTATAACGATCCGGCACATCAATAGTATGTACTACCCAACCCCCGCGACTTCGTTCTTGTTGCTCCCCTCCTATGGGTCTTAGCGAGATGTTAAATAGCCTTAGTTACCCCTTGTTACATCAGCTATCTGCCTGTGAAGGTACCGTCAAAATAGGTCCAGCCATTTTAGAGATTATCCGGACCAAACAGACAGATAAAAATTGTAAAAAAAAAAAATGTTGTTATTAAGTTTTTTTTGCAACATAATTGGGTGTAGTCTTAAGGTTAATGAGATAAAAGCGTAAAAAAAACCATTTGAAACATACCCAAACACGTCCTGTTGGCCTGCGGCGCATAGATCCTGGGTACAATAACACGCCATTGCTCCAGGAAGTGCGTGTAGGCCAGGACCCCCTCTTCCAGCTTCGCGTTCCAGTTGTTCACCGTGACATCAGTTCGCGTCGGCAACGGGTATCTGTTGAGGTCACACATTGTTGGAGTAACAAAATCAAGGTTTTTCAACAATAGTAAGTTTTACTACATTTTCCTGTTGTTATATTTTATAGAAGAAACAATAACTCAGTTGAGTGGTAAACAATAAACTATTTGTTCATGTTGGCATGACGCCACTTTACTACATCTATAATCTAATTATAAAAAACCGGCCAAGTGCGAGTCGGACTTGCGCACGAAGTGTTCCATACTCTTTTACCATTTGGTAAAAAAATCACGTTTGTTATGTGGGTTTTTGTATTTGTTATTATAGGCGCAACAGAAATGCATCATTTGTGAACAATTTCAGCTGTCTAGCTATCACGGTTCGTGAGATACAGCCTGGTGATAGACAGATGGACGGAGGAGTCTTAGTAAAACTCTTTAGGTACGGAACCGTAAAAACACCAATAAACGATATAAGCGTTAGGTATTATTGATAAGTCTTCGCCACAGATTAACTAATGTATTAAACGTCCATTTTTTTTTTCAAGTAAAAGTATTCATTATATATATAATTTATAAAGACTTTGTTGTATATCTATATATAAGGTGGATTTTTGAGACGGGTCAGTAAGGGCAGGTACCTTAACCGTTATAGTTACAGGAAAACGTTCCTAGGTGACCATCCATAACTTTTTAAGGTATTCTGAACTGCATTCACAGATTTTTGAGAAAATGTACAGTCAGCGAGAAGTGCTAAAATTAAAAAAAAAATTTATGCCTATCGATCCAACTTCGTATGGGGATCAAAAGACTCTATTGGACCATTTAAGGTTTGATTACTAGAAATGTCAGAAATCGCCAAAAACATATTCCATACATTTTGTACTCAAAAACGGTAATATTTTTATTGCCAAACAATCCTATTTCTTACTGTGACTAAAAGATCTGTAAAAAGAATATGGCTGTGAGTTTATGTATGTGCCATATTCACTGTACATAATATACAGTAATATATGCAACAGCAGCAACACTGAAGTGTCATTTCCGTCAGCTATTTTCATTTAAATGTCCCGTAATTACTATCGCTCATTTTACCTACAATTTGTTTCTATGTTTTGCTATTAAAGATAAAATTTAAAAAACAAATCTTAAAGCATATAAATGTATACCCGAATTTTTACAATTACCAACCCCCTTTGTCAAGTAATCAAAGCCGTAACTCCCCTGTCTCATGCTGACGTAAGTTTAATTGAAATAGATTGAAGCGTCAGTAGCTCAGTGGTGCGGGCGTTGGATTCACGATCAACAAGTCGTGGGTTCAAATCTCTTCTAGTAGTATGTGATCCATACTGCTAGTAATCTTTTTATTAAAAAAAAAAAATAAAAAAAAAAAAAACGAAAAAAAAAAAATAGTAGATCCCAAATTTGAATTTTATATGCACAAATTTGAATGTAGATTATATATTCAATCCGTACTCTCGTTATCGTGTTTACATTTTTATTGATAACGTAATCACCATGGGAACCCCCCTCAACCCCCATATCTTCAATAATTAGCGAAGCACAAAAAAACCCTATTAATGGCTTAGGTAATAGTTGAATAGCCCTTATGTGACCTGCGCTTTAGTGTCTACGTCACCTAAACGGGAGAGACGCCTAGACTATATTACAATTCTAAAGCTCATTGAAGCTCTGCTCATATGGGTCGTAGCGTGATGTTATATAGCCTTACTCGAGAACCAACACCAAAATTAATTTCCTGTCTATCATTTGATAGTCTATGGTCGTCATTCATCACCTATTGGGCAACAGATTGACGTAACACGCGCTCTACGTTCTGCTGATAGACGGGTAGTCTAGATTAATTGGCCGCGTTGATAGTAACAGAGATAATCAACAATATAAACTATCTGTGTATAAAATAAGAATGTAAACAGACAGAAGTAATAATATTTTTAATATCATAACATTGTTTACCGATGTTTTGAATACGACAACCATTCATTGACCTGCTGCTCAAAACAAAGAAATAATAAAAGGTCAATGTATTTTTACCCGACTACGGCGAAGCCAAAAGGAAGGGTTATGATTTTGGCAGTCTATGTATGTATGTATGTATCTATGTATGTTCCACTCTAGCGCATAAACTACTTAACCAATTTTCATGAATGAGGTGTCAATAGATTCGTAATAATGGCGCGGGTGACATAGGCTATAAAAATTTTAATTTTTTTTTATTCCTCAGATTATAGCCAAGAAAAAAAAATAAACTGAGATAATTATCGGTATTTGTTATGGAAACATAACTAATCTTATACTACTAATATACAAAGCTGAAGAGTTTGTTTGATTTCTTAAACGCCCTAATCTCAGGAACTACTGATCTTATTTGAAGCTATTTATCATCACGCTAAGACCAATAGAAGCGGAGCATCACGCTGTCGAAGTCGCACGAGTCGACAAACAAACTTTTCTGCTTTATATATTATAGTATAAGATTAGATACAAACAGGAAGACTTGGACTTCCTTGATGACTTTCCTCATGATCATATGAACTTTGAGGATATTCTGATGATTTCTTTAGTTCGTCATAATGCCATTCTAATATGGTCTAAAATCTTAACAAATATCTACCTTCTCCTTTTAATAACGGCAACGAGGAATATCATAAAATAACAATTGAAATAAATAGACCTTGTAAAGAACCTAAAACAAAATTCATAAAACTTCAATAACTTTTAGAGCCGTGGTTTATAGAATCAGAAAATCCTTTTTCAAAATAGAAAAATTATTTATCATATCATGATATATAACAAGCAGTGATGGCCCAGTGGTTGAGACTTCAAATCTTACTCGGGAAGTCCTAGGTTCGATCCTAGGCACACACCTCTGACTCTGAGTTATGTATGTTTTAAGCAATTAAATATCACTTGCTTTAACGGTGAAGGAAATCATCATGAGGAAACCTGCACTCCTGAGAGTTCCCTAAAGTTCTCAAAGGTGTGTGAAGTCTGCCAACCCGCACTGGGCCAGCGTGGTGGACTATGGCCTAATACCCTCCTCATTCTGAGGAGGTGACCCGGCTCAGCAGTGGGCCATTGAAGGGTCGTGATGATGATGATATATAACAATGTGTGTAACAAGAATATCCCAACGGCAAAGTTAAGTTGGTCCATCGATATAGATTGAATTTTTTTCCTTGACATTGTATGTCGGAAGTGTAAGTTAGCCTTAGATTAGATTAGCCATGCGTTAGGTTAGATTTATGTGAGTTTAACCATAGGTTTAAACAGAGAACCTGGGTAGTGGAGGCGAGTGTCGTGATCACTTAAAGGCTTAAGCCTACACCTTAGTCACAAGTCCAAGGCACTGCATGGGTTCCTTCCTATCAGAGTGGTTCTAGTCAGAATAGTAAGAGATCGTAATGTTTAGTTATATCCTGACCGTGTAGCTTATATTATAGGCCATCCATTGTTAACATACGATGCTTATAAATGATTGTACTTCCTTTTTAATTTGTTTCCGACATATACAATAAACAAAGATAACGCAAAAGCAACAATAAACACAATCTAATGACACTAAAGTTGATTGACCAAATAAAATTTATATCGATAGAATTGAACTTGAAGTATTTTTATCATTGTTTTCTTATAACCGGCTGATGTTATTTCTGAACGTGTGCACTATGTTTGTTACACACTGGGAAATTAGTTATATTTATACGATAAAACCGAAATAGCACGACCCTTTGCCATTTCGTGTCACTGACCGGCAGATCGACGTCGAAAATTTAATTTTTACTTAATTCAATCTCCGATAACGTCATAGTGCCCTGGTACCTATACCTAAAAAGTTCTAAATGCTTGAATGTTATGGTACCCTAGTGAAAAGGGTATATTTTTTTATGGCAGTTAAGGGACAAACGAGCAGACGGTCTACCTGTCCATGGACATCGGCAATATGTTTTTCCGATGCGTTGCCACCTCGATAGAGTGAGGAGGAATGAAAAAAATGCTGCAGTTTCAGCGGACCCTGAACCAGAACCCAGAGTTCACTCGAACCGCAGCATTACCGGGATGGAAGGGGGAGGGGTAAGTCTGGCCCACATGGGGCTCGACCAGAACGCGTTGATAACACTTAACAGACGTCGGGGAACAGATTCCTACCACCAAGGGGGTGCTGGGTTACTCGCCTATTACGAGATGCTCCCAGCGGCAGGGGGGAATTGTATTCTAACCCGTCCCCTCACGGGTAATTATTATTATTATTATCCTAGTACTGATTACCTAATATACATTGTTCCATTCAAGAAGTTCTACCTGTTTGAACGTTATGGTAGCCTGGTACCAAATATTATTTGTGAGAAAATACATAGTGTCGTTTTTTATAGTTTCCTGGTATAGCTACTGGCACGTAAGTTTGAACTTGAATGCGTAGAAGTCACATTTAGGGCCTTTTTGCTGAGAGCAGTGAGTCACACGATTGGTTCTTATGCGACCTTGAGTTCCCGCGCGTCTGCCACGCCACGGATGGAACGCATCACACTTACAATGTACAACTTTTCCCCACTATTTTTTCTCAGACCTAAAGTTACCTGCCGGCTACTATACCACGTAGTATACGTGTATACGTATTTTACCGTTTTTTATACTTTCCTACTACTTACCTAACAGACATTGTTTGATAATTATACTTCAAGTTATACCGATTTGAAAGTTATGGTGAGCTGGTAACACTGTCAAATTTAAAAAACCCTACAAATACAAAAAATATGAATATTTGTTTTTTCGTTTCCGTTGGACAATAAATACAAATACTCGGCTCATTACTGGGTAACGTACGCTGAAAGTGTCTCCCTTAAATGGGTCCTAAAATAGCACTAGGTACAACGCGTCCCATTCATCGCTATGCTATAAAGGTTTGAGAAACATGAGACATCGTGTAATTTATTTATTTCATGTTTAGCTATTAAATAAACTAATTTCTATTAAAGCGATAATTTTCATAGATGCGACGGCCAATGTATACATAAATATACTTAAGCATAGATAACTTGTCAATGCTTTACTCACGTAGTTCGTACAAGTTCTAAGAAATGGTGCTACTTTTCTTTTAATGTTAAAAAACTCTAATTTGCTGAGAGAGCATCAGGTGTAGGACACGTCACGAAATCGTGAACTTGACAGTACAAAGATATAGAATGCATTTTATAACAACAGTGACGTGGTAACCAATTAGCTGGCATCGTCCCAAAATATGGACAAAGTACACGTTCCCTAACACCTTCCAACTGACACTGAACGCTGCGACCTCTTTAATAACGAAAACAAACATCTTAGCCTAGATATTTTTGTAAAAAAAAACTTGTTTTTCTTTCTTTATAATTTATGTGACATTATGTTGCCTAATTTAAATATAACAACATAAGCTAAATAAGAATCTCCGCGTGATGCAGAATCAACGGCGCCAAAGCAAGAATCCAAAGACATTGGAGACTAACATAGATGAAAAGATTCCTTCCGTATTTCTGAATAAACCTCGTAAGTCTGCGACTTGTAAATACTGCAAGGTGAGTTTAGGTGAGAAATGACGTAATGTGATGGAACCTACCGACTGCGCCATTTAAAATTTAAAATGTAGAGTTTCTAAAAAAAGTTATCTACACTTAATAACTTATCAGAGAATACTTCTTTTCATTTTAATACCCAATCGATAATACATAATCTATAGAAAGATTTTATGTAGTCTATTAATCGATTTCACATAGTAACCATTGTCTAAAATAATGCAAATTTATTTATTTAAACACTTTGTTTAGTATGACGGTGCTTCGTAATCATTTTAAAAACGACCTTGAACCTGCGTCTGGGGCATATTTCCCAGGTAGTCTGGCTTTCTGACTAAAGAGGGCTATGCTACTAGTTTTTGATAACATGCAGCTGAAGCTACACTGTATGCATGTTTGTAGTTTCTTTTATTCGAAACAAACGAGCAGGTTCATTCGTACGAGAGGCACTTTACATTATACAAGCACTTCAGTCGCTTTTGAGTTTATTTTAAAAATATCTTTTATACATTCAGGTTAGAACACCTCATACGTACGAATAATGAATTGTAAACTTGTCTGCTTATTTATTTTTGCGTGGACTGATTTTGATAATTCTTAAGACGATCGATCCGTCTGAATCTTGTTAGACATGACAGTAATCAAAGTTCAATAGGGCGATATCTGCTGCTTAACATAAATTAAGTATACTAAAGAATTGCTTCCAGTACTCTTGGAGATCTTATTTTATTGCCTAGGGATATTTTTTTTAAGATAGATAAGGAACAAAGTGGCCACCGTCGCCCATGGACATTGATGCCCAATGCGTTCCCGCTTTAGCTGACTCTATCTGAGTTAGAAGGGGGAGCGAAGACAAGAATGCTGCGGTTTCGGTGGACCCTGAGCAAAAACCCGGTGTTCATTGGAACCGCAGCTTTAATGAGATGGGAGAGGGAGGGGATACATCTGGACCACATGTTCGGCCGAAAAAAATATTATTGAAGGAACGGCAGAAAGAAAAATGAATTGGAACTGCAATATTAATAAGATGAGAGAGAGGGAGGGAGTACATCTGACCCACATACGACACGACCGGAACGCGTCGGAGACACCTAGAGGATAAACACATGTAACTAACACAAGAAAAAGAAGAAGAGAATATTATTGAAGTAATGGCAGATGGAAAAATAAAAAGAAACAGTTTCTTTTACGCTGCATTACATATTATAAATTAACGTCGCTGCCCGCTGTCTGTAGACTTATATCTTAAAATTACTTGACGATTTTAGAGGAGTGATTTAAGAGGAAAGTTTACATATATAATACATATATATTATAGTAGAGAAACCGTGCTAGCAACCCTATAATGATTGATATACATGGGACCGATACCGCGCAGTATCACGCACAAAGGTCACGTGGCGAGCTCCGTTTGAAAACTGGCTCAAGTCACTCGGAACAGACGTTATATACAGTCTTGGAATCAAATAGAAGGTACTACCCGCGCTACTACAACACGGGGACTATCAACGGTGTTGCTAACTTTACATCAAAATTGCCTTTCAAATCTCATAATTACCTCTTATTGTTCGTATATGATTTAATGTTATTAAAAAAAAATATCTAATTTGACATTAATCACAGTGGACCCCATATTATTTAGGATAAAGAAGATGGGAGGATATTATCGTGTTATAATTAAATACCATTATATTATATAGTTACTAGCTTTTACCCGCAACTTCGTTTGCGATATTAGGGTAGTTATATTAGCCTACAGGAGATCGTCTGTAGACATATTTAATAATTTCATGATGTAGTCATGATAACATTGCACTCCCCTTTTAGCCCCTTAAGGGATTATTTTCGAAAAAATATTTTACCCCTGTTTCATGACATCCAATAAAGAACCTTCATACTGAATTTTATTTAAATAACTTCAATAACGGCAGAGTTTCATACTTACTTTGCACTCCCGTTTTACCCCCTTAGAGGGTGAATTTTCAAAAATCCTTTCTTAGTGCTCCCCTACGTTATAAAAGGAACCCCTATGCAAAATTTCAAGTTTCTAACCCTTAAAGTTTAAGCCATGCGTTGATATGTCAGTCAGTCAGCTTCTTTTATATATATAAATAGGTAGATATAAAAATAACTATATATCACTGTGATAATGGTGCATCTAGCAAATTCACATTTGACATTTAATATGCAAGTCTCGTGTTACGGTCGCGATGTTAATTTAGCATTTTCTATATTTATCTAGCCACATACATTTTATAATATTATAACTAAAATGTCTTGTGGTATCATAATTAAATTAAAACGTAAGGTCATCCTACGTTGCTTTAATAAGTCTCTGTTAGAAAATGTTAGGGGTTAATTACTTTGGCTTTGTATTTAATACAATCCTAACTAATATTATAATTTCGTGAATAACACTTAAGAAACGTAGGATAAACTTAAGAATACAAACTAAAAAAAAACTAAACTTTGATTTAATCTACTACTTATGCCATCTATTGACAAATACATGGCATCTGTACGCTGTATGATGGACGTAGGCTATGTTTTATCGCGAAAAAATACTTAAAAATACAAAGTAAACAAATAAGTGTACGATTACGCCATCTATCGACGTGGTGATGAAGAGCATGTCGAGATGTGTGGCCGTTATGTATCTCGTGCGCAAGCGGGACAGGTAGATTAGTACTCATATAAATTCCGAAATAAAATTATTCATTAGCTACCCGCCAAGGCTTTGCTGGCGCCTTTCCTCCTGATATCTGAAAACCTATATCTTAACCTAGGCCTGCAGTCATACATCTGTGAAACTCCGTAATATTTGTGTGATACGCGTACAAACATACATACATTCAAAATTTATTTTGTCTTCTACTAGTGTTATAAAAAACCCTCATCTATAGATTGTTAATTAAAAGTAGTAAGTTCGGAATTTATTTTCAATCTTTAATCCAAAATGTTCAGGTTTGATTTTATGTTAAATTTTTTAAATTTGGATTGAGTTTGGTTATTAATTTCCGCCGTTAAATGCTGCTTCTATAAGCAAACATTAATTACTAAATTAAAAAATAATTAGACATTTTGCACAGTGACTGCAACATGATACATGACCTTTGTGATTGATCTATAATTAAATATTCATTATGCATACCATTACATAAGACATTTTGTTCAACGATATTATGTGTAAATGCGCATGCGCATAAACTTTATCGCTTAAACGTGTAGTTTATAGTCATACAATTACTTGTGAAATTTTACACTTGCCACGTTATTTACAACTCAACATATAACAATATCTTACTTATAATAAGCAAATAATCTAGATATAAAATGTAAATATATTGTCTTGTTGTTTATTGTTTTTAAACGCTACCTTTAACGATAAAAACTTAATAAAAGTGAGCAACACCGTTGACAACAGCTATATTCGTGGGTAGCACTTTTTATTTTATTCAAGACTTGTATAAAACGACTGTTCCGATAGACTCGAGTCAGTTATCAAACGGAACTCGCCTGGTGATCATTATCTCTGTGCAGTCGAAATGGTGGGTCACCTTTACTAAGGTTTGGTTCCCTTTTAAGTGCATGTCTGGGGGGCACTTCTAACTATTCTCAAAGCGCTTCATCATTTTTATATCCATCGCTTGGTCTTTGTTGTATGAAATAAAACAACCCGTTTAACCCGTGAGGGTTAGAATAAAATTCCTCTCTGCCGGTGGGAGAGCATCTCGTAAAAGCTGAGTAACCCAGCACCCCCTTGGTGGTGGGGATCTGTTCCCCGACTGGCTTTCGACCACCAGCATGCGAATCCGATCGCCAAGTGTCATAGACGCGTTCCGGTTTAGCCGCATGTGGGGCCAGACTTCCCCCTCTCTCTCCCATCCCATTAATGCTGTAGGTCTAGTGGACCCTGGGCTCTTGCCTAGGCTACTAGCATCATTTTTCTTCTTCATTCCCCCTTCCCACTTTCTCTACGAGGAGGCAACGTATCGACAAAACAAGATACCCTCTAGTTTCTTCGATGTGTATGGGCGACGGTGGCCATTTTCCATCAGGTGGACACAATGCTCGTTTGTCCCTTAACTATTATAAAAAAAAACACATACGTGTTATCTCCCAGTCAACCTTAGGGGTTATGAACAGATATACATGTGCGTAATTTTCGACTTTTGCATTTATTAAAATGTGTGTGATCTCTATATTCAATCTCTTATTTAAACTAAAATGTGGGTCCCATCATCAGACCAGATTCAAGATATCAAATGATTGTAACTCTAACTAACTAAACCATGTAAGTCTAAATTGTACAAGATTTTTAATACAATGATCAATATGTTCACAGACTATATTAGATTTGCCACTTAAGCGATTTAAAACTCACATCAAAAAGTGTTTAGTAAATAAAGCTTACTACTCTGTACAGGATTACTTGATTGATGACAAAGCTTGGATTCAAATGACGTTGATGCTCAGCTGAATGATAATACAATTGTAAAACAAATTCATGTAAACAGAAATACAGCGACTGTTGAGTTTGTTGCCAGTATGAGGAATGAGGAGGGTATTAGGCCATAGTCCACCACGCTGGCCCAGTGCTGGTTGGCAGACTTCACACACCTTTGAGAACGTTAGGGAACTCTCAGGAGTGCAGGTTTCCTCACGATGTTTTCCTTCACCGTTTAAGCAAGTGATATTTAATTGCTTAAAACACACATAACTCAGAGTCAGAGGTGTGGACTCGGACCTCCCGAGTAAGACTTGAAGTCTCAACCACTTGGCCATCACTGCTATTCAGTGTAAAAGTACTTTGTAAAAAGTCTAATTGAAATAAACTGTTTTGAGTTTGTTCACTTAGATTATAGTAGAAAATCTAAACTAATATAAAAAGCAGAAGAGTTTGTTTGTTTGTTTGAACGCGCTAATCTCAGGAACTACTGGTCCGAATTAAAAAATTCTTTCAGTGTTAGATAGTTAATTTATCGAGGAAGGCTATAGGCTATATATCATCACGCTAAGACTAATAGGAGCGGAGCATCAAGGGCACAAAGTCACAAGGATCGAATAGTTGTAATATTAATAGTAAAGAAATTACTAGAAATTTCGACCTCATATTTAAACAAAAATCGTACACTGGCATGGCTTTGGAAGTTATAAAGTAAGAGACATAAGTGAAGTGACGTCATTATATTAAATGTTATTCTTAAAAGAAATAACAAGCTTTCAGATACTTTCACTTGGGGTGTCTGTCTGTCAATTATTAGATCGGGAAAGTTAAATTGGACCAACTTCGTGGTATTGGCAACTTGTAATAAAACGACAATATCCCATTAAGTTTGGTTTCGTTTCATTCGTCTTGACGAGTACTCTGTGATAAGTAAGATTATTAACTACATACTAGCCGAAACGCTCGCGCTTCGCTGAGGTGTATGGCAGCGTTCGTAACAAACGTTTTTGTTCGACCATTTTTTCTCCGACTCACTTTGAAAATCCGACTACCACGTAAAAGTACATTTTCATTTTTCGGGATAATATATAGTATAGGAGCGTCCTGCCCTCGCTTCGCTCCGGGTATTGCAAGCAATATTACAATTGATGTCATTAAATTGTCACTCTGTTGTCAAGTTATAAAAATAAAAATGATAGAAAGAAGAAAAGAAAAGCGACACATAATAAAAGAGGGTTCTCCCTCGGACAAAACAAATATAAATTTGAATAGATAATGAAGAGAGAGAGAGAGAGAGAGAGAGAGAGAAAGATAATCGAAAGAAAGAAAGTAAAAAGAGACGGACCATTCTGAACAGAGATACAAATTAAAATTAAGGAGAGAGAATGATAGTATAAATGAGGAAGAGAGGCGTATATGGCAACACTACATCACATACATATATTATAGTTTAGAATATTGTAGTTTTCTATCAGTGAAATAATTTAAAAAATCGGATTAGTAACAACAAAACGGCCATATTCTATTAATTAAAAAATGTATATGGCAACACTAAATCACTTTTGTCACTCAGAAATAGTGTAGATTTCTATCGGTGAAATAATTTTTAAAAAAGGATTAGTAGTTCCTGAGAAACCCTTCAATTTACAAAATGACTAGGTTATGGCACTTAAATGGCCATATCTTTTTAATTATAATATTTATGGCAACACCACATAGCCTATGATATCCGGAAAGGATGTAGCTTTCTATCGGTGAAAAAATTTTCAAAATCGATTTAGTAGATCCAGAGATTACCCCCCTACAACCTCACATACTACCTCTTTATAACATTAGTACACATTTAGTTCTTCATTGTTAAAAAAACCAATTTAGTTTTATCACAACATAGTCTGTGTTCAAAGACACTATATCTGATACTACTTCCGCTCATCGTAGACTTTAAAAAATTATAAAACAGAAAGTATTACAAAATAAACATAATAAAAGCTTTTTACTACCTTTCCAGTGTATACAATGAATCAAGTGTACACGCACTGGTTACCACCTCATTATTACCCTTGCAACACAAATTAAGTAACAAGTCTATTATCATTGCAACACGATGACGTCACGTCTAGAAATTATGTTAAATCACTAAATCAGGTCCATCTGAGACGAAATTATATTTAAAACTGACTTTTAAGGTTTTGCGTTTTGATTTAAAGGATAATCTATATAGATAAGATAGTATCTAAGATCTAGAAATAAAAACATGTTTATAACTACACTTCAAGGGTTATTGAAATATTAACCTACAAGTGCACTCTAATCGTTATACTTAAGTATTGGAACACAAATTAGCTACGCAAACTTAAAAACCAGCCAAATGCGAGTCGGACTCAAGCCCGAAGGGTTCTGCACCAATATTTCCCAAAAAAAATCACGTTTGTTATATGGGAGCCCCCCTTAAATGCTTATGTTATTCCGTTTTTAGTATTTGTTGTTATAGGGGCAACAGAAATACATCATTTGTGAAAGTTTCAACTGTCTAGCTATCACGGTTCATGAGATACAGCTTGATGTAAGCTTAATATAACCTAATGAACATAAAAACCAGCCAAATGCGAGTCGGACTCGAGCCCGAAGGGTTCTGCACCAATATTGCCCAAAAAAATCACGTTTGTTGTATGGGAGCCCCCCTTAAATACTTATTTTATTCTGTTTTTAGTATTTGTTGTTATAGCGGCAACAGAAATACATCATTTATGAAAGTTTCAACTGTCTAGCTATCATGGTTCGTGAGATACAGCTTGATGTAAGCTTAATATAACTTAATGAACATAAAAACCAGCCAAATGCGAGTCGGACTCAAGCCCGAAGGGTTCTGCACCAATATTTCCCAAAAAAATCACGTTTGTTATATGGGAGCCCCCCTTAAATGCTTATTTTATTCCGTTTTTAGTATTTGTTGTTATAGGGGCAACAGAAATACATCATTTGTGAAAGTTTCAACTGTCTAGCTATCACGGTTCATGAGATACAGCTTGATGTAAGCTTAATATAACTTAATGAACATAAAAACCAGCCAAGTGCGAGTCAGACACGAGCACGAAGGGTTCTGCACCAATATTTCCCAAAAAAATCACGTTTGTTATATAGGAGCCCCCCTCAAATACTTATTTTATTTCGTTTTTAGTATTTGTTGTTATAGGGGCAACAGAAATACATAATTTGTGAATATTTCAACTGTCTCGCTATCACAGTTCATGAGATACAGCCTTGAGATAGACAGACAGACAGCGAAGTCTTAGTAATAGGTTCCTGTTAGACGACGAACTAAAACACTGGTCTAGGAAAACTCAAATTTTTATTAAACTAAACTTAGTCCTCACTAATACATAGTAATTTTTCTAATGCGTGATTTAATTCAGCACTAACGCCATCTAGCGGCAGACAAACGGGTTAAACCAAATAAATCTATTATGAATTATTATGAACATGCCGCCCGCCAAAGGATGTTAGGCCTTTTCAAATAACAAATGTGTATGAACTAAAAGAAACCAATATTAACAAGATAAAGACTATTTAAGAAACAATACATAAAACAAAGACAAACATTTCATGATTCTTCAGTTGGTAATAAACACAATTTATGAATAGGACGTTTGACAATGGTGTTCCTACATTTCACACTAACTACGCGAACATTGCCATCTGCACCTGGATGCGTCTCAACTACACGACCCAACAACCACTTAGAAGGTGGAAGTCTATCGTCTTTAATAAGAACAACCTTGTCAACATCTATGTTGGTTTGAGTACTCGTCCATTTATAACGATTTTGCAATTCCGTTAGATATTCTTGACTCCATTTACGCCAGAAAGATTGTAATTTTTGTTGCAAATAAATCCATCTATTATTATAAGAATAAACAGTATTTTCATAAGTCTCATCAGGAATTGTAATTGGTGGTTCACCAATTAAGAAATGTCCAGGGGTAAGGGCTACTAAATCACAATCATTGTTTATGGTAGTCAATGGACGAGAATTCAAACAACTCTCTATTTGACATAATAAAGTTGAATACTCTTCTTAGGTAAGTTTAGATTCGTTTAGTGTTCTTTGCAGATGAAACTTAACTGACTTGACTGCGGATTCCCAAAGCCCTCCCATATGAGGCGCTCCAGGCGGATTGAACTTCCATTCAGTCCCATCTTTAGCCAGTAATTCCGCAATTTCAGGAGATAAATTAGTTAAACTAATCTCAAACATTCTTTTTAATTCCCTATTAGCTCCTATGAAATTAGTGCCACAATCGCTTATAAGTTTATTACAATGTCCTCTACGCGATACAAAACGCCTAAAGGCTGCTATGAAACCTTCACTTGTTAAACTTGTAACTAATTCTAAATGGACTGCTTTAACTGCAGTGCAAATAAAAACAGCAATATAAGATTTTTGAACTCTAGTTGAACCACGACCACTAAAAAGTTTAATCAAAACAGGACCAGCAAAATCAACACCACTTACACTGAATGGTCTCTGTTGAGTTACTCTTTCTTTAGGTAAACTACCCATTAACTGACTAGCTAACCTAGCTGAATGTCTACAGCAAGTAACACATTTATGAATAACATTTTTAATAAGATTTCTAACGCTAAATATATAGTATTTACTTCTAATATAGTTTAACATTAATTGAAAACCACCATGTAAGGTTTTATAATGTGCATCAAGAACAATTAAATACGAAAGTTTACAATCTTTATCTAATATAATAGGATGTTTAGTAGAATCAGCAAGATTAGAATTTTGTAATCGGCCACCAACTTTTAACAAATTATCTTTATTTATAAACGGATTAAGCTTTGTTAATTTATTTCCTTTTTTTAAACTATTACTATTTTTAATTGATGTATTTTTAGTCTTTAAAATATTTATTTCATTACTAAAATTCTTATCTTGTGATATTCTAATTAAGGAATACAATGAATTCTGTAGTTCAGCAGTTGTTAAATAATTAAAATTACAATACTCAAATTTTGTTACTTTCTTAATTTTAGATTTACATTTATAAAAGAACTTAAAGCAATATGCAATTATTCGAACTAATTTTGTCAAACTTGAATACTTCTCAAAAACATCAAATGAGTTATCAATTAAACTATTATGAACAGAAATATTTAAAGGTAATCGAATTTCTAAATCGGTAACTGGAATGTCTATTTGTTGACTAGGAAAGTTATCTTTACTATGCAACCACGAAGGTCCGTTCCACCACAATAGGTGAGATGGAAGGTCTGACGGGGCAATACCACGAGAAGCTACATCAGCAGGATTGTCGTAAGAAGCAACATGGTTCCATTTCTCCTTTTCTATAACGTTGATAATTTCTGTCACCCGATTTGCTACAAATGTACTCCAATATCCCGGAGGTTTTTGTAACCAGGCTAAGACTATAGTAGCGTCTGTCCATGCGAAAATATTAGCTGATTTGACATTTAATGTAGCTTTTACTCTATGCATTAATTTAGCTAACACTACAGCGCCACATAACTCCAGTCTAGGTGTAGATATCTTTTTTACTGGAGCTACTCTAGTCTTACTCTCGATCATAGTTATTTTAATATTTGTAGTTGTAACTATTCGACTATAAATTACAGCTGAATAGGCTATATCGGAAGCATCGGAAAATCCATGCAATTCTATTCTTAGTATATTGTCTGATACACCAATCCATCTATCTAGTTCTATCATAGGCATGTCTTTTAATTCTTGACGAAATTTAATCCATTCTTCATATAAAGGTTCTGGAACAACATCATCCCAATCAATTTTATTTGCCCATAACTGTTGCAACATATTTTTAGCTCGTACAACAATTGGAGCCAACCACCCAGCAGGATCATAAATTTGAGCTATGTCACATAAAACAGAACGCTTAGTGATTTTGTCCCCTTTATGTTTAACATCTAATTTTAACTCAAATTTATCTGTAATGCTATTGTAATCTATACCTAATATTTGCCTAGTATGATGTGTAGCTGATTCTATTTTTGGGTGATTAGATATCCATTTACGTAACGTAAATCCACCTTTAGCAAGAGCTTTATTAATATCTTCCTTTAATGCAATTGCAGTATCAATGTCGTTTGCTCCTGTTAATAAATCGTCTACGTAAAAATCGTTCAATATAGCATTAGTAACTTCCGGTCTAAAGTTATTTATTTCATCATGAGCAAGTTGTCTAAGGGTTTTAATTGCTAAATACGGCGCACACGACGTGCCGTATGTTACTGTTGTCAAGCGATAATGATATATTGGATCTTCACGATTTGGTCTCCATAAAATTCTCTGATAATCTAGATCTCTTTTATCTATCCAAATTTGTCGATACATCTGTCGAATATCTCCTACAAAAGCTATAGCGTGACATCTCCATCGTAATGTAACATCACGGAGATCATTTTGAAGTGGAGGTCCAACTAGTAAATTATCGTTTAGTGATTTACCATTTGTTGTCTTAGCAGAGCCATTAAACACCACTCGCAATTTAGTTGTAGTGTGTTGATCATTAATGACAGCATGATGCGGCAAATAATATACATGCTCACTATTGTCATTATGTAGTACAAGTTCCATATGTTGTTGGTCTAAGTAGTCAGTCATGAACTCTGAATATCTTTCTTTTAATTTAGGCTGTTTGGCAAATCTTTTTTCTAAACTAGTGAATGAATTTAATGCTGATGTTAATGATTCTCCTAAGTTAGGCGGTTGTGTAATGAATGGTAATCTTACTTGATAATGACCATCTTTTCTTTTAATATGAGTTGACTCATAATAAGCTTCACATTGCATTTCTTGGTTTGTCATAACTCTCTTACCATAAGCAGGTTCTTCTAATTCCCAAAAACGGCGAAATTCTGTATCTATATCAGTTTTTAAATGATAATTGTAAACGTAATTGTTTGATCTATTACAGCTATTTTTACTCTTTCCCGATATCAACCATCCAAGTGTAGATTTTTGAGCAACAAGTGTATTATTGTCATTCTTATGTATTAGAATGCCATGTTGTAGGATATCTGGATAGACATCCGCTCCTAAAATAAGGTCTATCTTGCCTGGCCGTTGAAATGAAGGATCTGCTAACTGTAAACTATTAAGTTGCGGCCAAACAATCTTGTGCTCATGTTGTGGCAAGTATGATGTCAAAGATTTCAACACATATGCCATAATCTTAACTTTAAAGCTTGGATTTTGTACGGAAGCTATTTCAAATTCAACGAATGCTTTCGTTACAGTTCTATTGGAATCAACTCCCACTATGTTTCCTATGATAGGTGTTCGTTTGAGTCCTAAAGTTTGACATACTGATTCAGTTACTAGAGATGCTTGAGAACCAGGATCTATTAGTGTACGTAGGTTATGTTTACTATTATCTCGTTGTGACTGCACGGAAACCATTGCCGTAGCTAGTACAACTGGACAGCTATCTATGGAGTTTCCTAGTGTGATTACATCATTCGTCATCTGAGTTGGCTGCGCATTGTTGGCAGTAGATGGAGCTATTAAATAACCATGTAACAATGAGTGATGTCTACGACCACATTTTCGACATGAAGTGGACTGTTTACAAGTTTTGACTGAGTGGCCTTTTGCTAAACAATTGAAACAAAGGTTATTCTTCTGAACAAATTCTTGTCTTGAATTTACATTCACCTGTGCGAAGTCTTTACACTTATATATTATATGATCTTGCTTACAATATGGACAGGGTGAGTGTGATGATATGTTTGTGGCAAAACTTTTAGTAGTAGGTATAATTTTATGTTGTGTATAATCTCTAGATTTAATCGCTTCTAGAGTTCTAAATCGACACTCCAGAAATTCAGACATATCTTTCCATGTCGGTAATTTGGTATAAGATTCAATTTTCTGCTCAAATAATTTATGTGATTCTGGATCTAATTTTTGTATAACAATATAAACAACTATGTCATCCCAACTGTCTGTAGGTATATCTAGACTCTTTAAAGTAATTAAACACTCCGATGTTACATCTAAAATGTCTTTAATCGCCTTTGCTGATTCAGTATTTATTTTGCGTTGATTTAGTAATTTGCCAATAAAGGCATTAACAATACTTCTGCGATTATCATATCTCTTATTCAAAATATCCCACATAATATCATAATTAATCTCGGACACCTGTATCTGCTTAACTAAATTTTCTGCTTCACCAAAAAGGCTTGACTTCAAATATTGACATTTGTTAACTTTACTTATCTGTTTATTATCATGAACCAATGACAAAAACAAATCACGAAAGGATAATCATTCTCTATAATCGCCAGAAAATTTTGGTAATTGAATCGGTGGTAACTTAGCAACAACTGATGTAGTTCCTTCAGAATCAACTTGAACCTTAGACGCCACCTGCGCTTTAAATTCTATCTCATGCAAACGCTCCTTTATTCGCGTTTTAAAGTCTAAGTAAATTTCTAAAGTTGTGTCATAAATATTTTCACTAAAATATTTTAATGATTTTTTCTCATCGGCTGACACTGTTGTCAAACTAGTATGTCGTTTTTGAAATTCTTCCCAATAATCTGACAGCATTTCTAATCTTGTTTCTAAAAATGCTTTAGTTATGCGATCTTTCGGAGATTTTTTAAAATTATCCAATAATTTTTTAATCTGTATAGAACTATCTAACTGTGTGCTATGTAATCCTTCCATTTCTGTTAAAGTTATATTCACGAAACAATAATTTAAACAGTTTGTACAAAGAAAGTAATGTTCACACTATATGACAAAGTTCATTAACTAAGTTGAAAAATGTCACTAAAATTTCTATCTTAATGTAATAACAGTCTTCGAAGTTCACAACACCAGAAAACAAAGTCAACTATTTTGCTAAGTTCAAAACGTAAACACTGAAATTTTTACAAGTCCAAATAACCAAGAAAATTTTCTAAGTCCCAATTATAAAATTAAAGTTAAAATTTTTAAAGTCCAATTTTAATAAAGAATATTCTAAGTCCATATAACAGTTAAATTTTAAAGTCTTTGGAATCACAACTATTTATATTGTCTATTTCTATTGCTTACGATTACCACAAGTCCAACAGGCACTATGCCACTAGTTCACTGCACAACACTCACTTTGTTGAGTACCATTATCGTACACGATCCATGCACTAGTACTTAAGTCACTTTTCACTTAAAACACTCGCGAACCAACTTTTTCACTACTATATATATATTTTTTTTTTTTTTTTTATCCGACCGAATGGACCATAATGTTAGACGACGAACTAAAACACTGGTCTAGGAAAACTCAAATTTTTATTAAACTAAACTTGGTCCTCACTAATACATAGTAATTTTTCTAATGCGTGATTTAATTCAGCACTAACGCCATCTAGCGGCAGACAAACGGGTTAAACCAAATAAATCTATTATGAATTATTATGAACAGTTCCTGTCTGTACCTTTTGGGTACGAAAACCTAAAAATAACAATATGTCCTATATTCGATTAAAGTTTGTGTAGTTTTATCTATCATCTAACCTTTGCAAGTCTTTTGAGTCACAAACTTACTTGAATTTTTCTCTGACTATATTTTATCTTGGCTTCGTCATTGATGAACTATTTTGAGAATTAAAAAACTTATTTTTATCTGAAAACTAGTCGACCCGCGTCACTTTGTCCAGGTAGCTAAGTCTATTATAAGATAAAAGTATTCTAAGTGTTGATTCATATTACAAACTATAACTCGGAGAAAATAAGAAAGACAAGAGGGAATATATTGAAAAACATGAAAAGGGGGTGATTTTGTTTGGGCTATTGGGTAAACGTAACGTAGATACTGCTACTGAACGGATAAATAACTAAATAACAGTCGCCTCCACTGCTTAGTTTCACTGTTTAAACCTAAGTAAGCTTAGGTTAACCTAAGCATAACTTACACGCCGACATATATGTGTACAAAATTTCATTCATACCCCTTTAACTGTTCTTGTAAGAACAATAATCCTTATCCCGCAGGAACAAATTTTTCCGCGAATTAAATATTCTATAATTAGAAACTTACAAACTTTATGTGTGCCAAATTTCATTAGTATCTTTTTAGCTGTTCTTGATTATATTATAACTATTAATCCCTCAGAACCTGTAGGGTGTGCCGGGATGGAAGTATAAAAATATGTTGAATCATGTTACACAATGTTTGTTTTGAGAATTTTACTTATATCTCTTCTTCTTAATACTTAAATTTCAATCTAATCGTCTGTCTGTCGGTGGATCGGCGGTCGGCGAATCTTAAACATTTCTATACCACAGAAACTCTGTTTTCTGGACAAAAGTATTCTGATATGTTGATTCTAAAACACTTCTACATCACAAGAACTCCTATTCTGGACAAAAGTATACTGATATGTTGATTCTAAAACACTTCTACACCACAAGAACTCCTATTCTGGACAAAAGTATACTGATATGTTGATTCTAAAACACTTCTACACCACAAGAACTCCTATTCTGGACAAAAGTATACTGATATGTTGATTCTAAAACACTTCTACATCACAAGAACTCCTATTCTGGACAAAAGTATATTGATATGTTGATTCTAAAACACTTCTACATCACAAGAACTCCTGTTCTGGACAAAAGTATACTGATATGTTGATTCTAAAACACTTCTACATCACAAGAACTCCTGTTCTGGACAAAAGTATACTGATATGTTGATTCTAAAACACTTCTACATCACAAGAACTCCTGTTCTGGACAAAAGTATACTGATATGTTGATTCTAAAACACTTCATCACAAGAACTCCTGTTCTAGACAAAAGTATACTGATATGTTGATTCTAAAACACTTCTACATCACAAGAACTCCTATTCTGGACAAAAGTATACTGATATGTTGATTCTAAAACACTTCTACATCACAAGAACTCCTATTCTGGATAAAATTATACTGATATGTTGATTCTAAAACACTTCTACATCACAAGAACTCCTATTCTGGACAAAAGTATACTGATATGTTGATTCTAAAACACTTCTTCATCACAAGAACTCCTATTCTGGACAAAAGTATACTGATATGTTGATTCTAAAACACTTCTACATCACCAGAACTCCTATTCTGGACAAAAGTATACTGATATGTTGATTCTAAAACACTTCTACATCACAAGAACTCCTATTCTGGACAAAAGTATACTGATATGTTGATTCTAAAACACTTCTACATCACAAGAACTCCTATTCTGGACAAAAGTATACTGATATGTTGATTCTAAAACACTTCTACATCACAAGAACTCCTATTCTGGACAAAAGTATACTGATATGTTGATTCTAAAACACTTCTACATCACAAGAACTCCTATTCTGGACAAAAGTATACTGATATGTTGATTCTAAAACACTTCTACACCACAAGAACTCCTATTCTGGACAAAAGTATACTGATATGTTGATTCTAAAACACTTCTACATCACAAGAACTCCTATTCTGGACAAAAGTATACTGATATGTTGATTCTAAAACACTTCTACACCACAAGAACTCCTATTCTGGCCAAAAGTATACTGATATGTTGATTCTAAAACACTTCTACATCACAAGAACTCCTATTCTGGACAAAAGTATACTGATATGTTGATTCTAAAACACTTCTACATCACAAGAACTCCTATTCTGGACAAAAGTATACTGATATGTTGATTCTAAAACACTTCTACATCACAAGAACTCCTATTCTGGACAAAAGTATACTGATATGTTGATTCTAAAACACTTCTATATCACAAGAACTCCTGTTCTGGACAAAAGTATACTGATATGTTGATTCTAAAACACTTCTATATCACAAGAACTCCTGTTCTGGACAAAAGTATACTGATATGTTGATTCTAAAACACTTCTACATCACAAGAACTCCTGTTCTGTACAAAAGTATATTGATATGTTGATTCTAAAACACTTCTACATCACAAGAACTCCTGTTCTGGACAAAAGTATACTGATATGTTGATTCTAAAACACTTCTACATCACAAGAACTCCTGTTCTGGACAAAAGTATACTGATATGTTGATTCTAAAACACTTCTACATCACAAGAACTCCTGTTCTGGACAAAAGTATACTGATATGTTGATTCTAAAACACTTCATCACAAGAACTCCTGTTCTGGACAAAAGTATACTGATATGTTGATTCTAAAACACTTCTACATCACAAGAACTCCTATTCTGGACAAAAGTATACTGATATGTTGATTCTAAAACACTTCTACATCACAAGAACTCCTATTCTGGATAAAATTATACTGATATGTTGATTCTAAAACACTTCTACATCACAAGAACTCCTATTCTGGATAAAATTATACTGATATGTTGATTCTAAAACACTTCTTCATCACAAGAACTCCTATTCTGGACAAAAGTATACTGATATGTTGATTCTAAAACACTTCTACATCACCAGAACTCCTATTCTGGACAAAAGTATACTGATATGTTGATTCTAAAACACTTCTACATCACAAGAACTCCTATTCTGGACAAAAGTATACTGATATGTTGATTCTAAAACACTTCTACATCACAAGAACTCCTATTCTGGACAAAAGTATACTGATATGTTGATTCTAAAACACTTCTACATCACAAGAACTCCTATTCTGGACAAAAGTATACTGATATGTTGATTCTAAAACACTTCTACATCACAAGAACTCCTATTCTGGACAAAAGTATACTGATATGTTGATTCTAAAACACTTCTACACCACAAGAACTCCTATTCTGGACAAAAGTATACTGATATGTTGATTCTAAAACACTTCTACATCACAAGAACTCCTATTCTGGACAAAAGTATACTGATATGTTGATTCTAAAACACTTCTACACCACAAGAACTCCTATTCTAGCCAAAAGTATACTGATATGTTGATTCTTAAACACTTCTACACCACAAGAACTCCTATTCTGGACAAAAGTATACTGATATGTTGATTCTTAAACACTTCTACGCCACAGGAACTCCTATTCTGGACAAAAGTATACTGATATGTTGATTCTAAAACACTTCCTTTTACTTTTACTCTCATACAAACTTTCATCCTCTAACCACTATATCGCTAAGTCGCTAAGTGGCTAGTTCGCTATAGCGTTAAGTCAAGCTGTAGTCTACTTCTGTACTTAAGTTCATCAAAATCGGTTTAGTGGCTTAAGCGTGATTGCGTAAAAGACAGACAGAATTATTTTCTAGGATTTATGATTTAAAAACTATAGACATTATTAGAAATGTAGGTTCCATAAGCCAACTTGTCCTTTATCGATTATAATGAAACTTTAATGAGATGGTAAGCATATACCCGCGTAAGATACTTTAAAGCGTATACATTGAATTATGTATTTCACCACGTTAAAGGTGAAGGTCAATTGCAACAGACAAGAAACAAAGGCGTCTGGAAGTTAATAATTTTATGAGTCTGTGAAACAATACGATCAATATACACGACAACAATGTAATAAAAAGTTCTGTAAATAATAATTAAAAAAAAACTAAAACAATACGCTTTTATAGACAATCCAACTTAAACGCTTTTATAAAAAATAGCGTGGGTTGCTTTTCAGGATATTGTCAAAATAACCCTTCTACTCATATTTATTTATAAAATATTTATAACTATTGATAACAAGTACGCCACGCTTTTTAATTAAAAAAAATAAATAAAAAAAACATTTTTTTCTTACACTTTCCTACTATTTTTAATTCAAATTTATTTTTCATTTTTTAGTTGAATTTTTTTTTTTAAACTATTATTTTTTAAATAATTAAAATTTGATAAATTATATTTAACAATATGCAGGGTGTGTTTTAAACGTTATAAAAAATTTGACAACAAAAACGAGACGGACACTAAGTTAAATGTTGAAATGTTGTATATGTTTATTATAAGATATCGAACCTACAAGGTAGGCTCGGTCGGCTCGGTGTGGAGAATATCAATTACATAGTTCTTTAATTTTTCGTTCGCCCTGAAAGATATATTAACAAGAGTGGTGTCATTGAATAGGTGATAGAAAACGCTATTCAACGATATATAAACGAGCGAAATCGCATAAACTAATATTACTATTGTCTAATAAAAACTTGATTTTTGAAACAAATTTTGTTAAAATTTAACAATTTTACTGAAAATTTCGATAAATTTTACTATAAAACGGGGGTGAAAACTACTTTAGAATATAGGGGGATGGGGTCAAAATCATGTTCAAAAATTCCGTTACATACATACTAAGATACGTATGAAGATACCAATATTTGGAAAAAACATCACGTATGTTGTACCCATTAAATATTTGTTTTCAACTGTCTAGCTATTACGGTTCATGAGATATAGACAGATGACAGATTATTACTTAGTAATATTAGAGTCTTAATGTCCCTTTCGGTACGGAACCCTAAAAAATTTTTCAAACGTAGACCACTTGTTGCTTTCTCATACTTTGTACTAGTCGACCCGCCCCGGCTTTGACATGCAATTTATCACAATGCTAAATAAAAATATTCAAGCGCTAACAATTAACACATTTTATTATTATCCCGCAGGAACTCCGATTTTTTCCGGGAAAAGTAAAAAGTAGCCTATATGTTAATTCAGGTTATAAAGTAACTATGTCAAACTACTTAGTACTCATGTAACATAGAATATCAATATTACAAGAATACTGTGTAATGTAAAATTTTCGTACTATGTATTTATTAAATTAATCTCCGATAGTCAATCATTAGTATATATATGTCGACGCATACTCCACATGACCTGTCATTATTAAAAGTTGGTATTTTCATTAACCTATAAAGCATAAACTTTATAATTCAAAGTAGATTCTAGAAAACGATAAATAATCACAATAATTAATTTAGTACGTACAGAGTAATATAAGTGAATAGAATGATGTAATGATTTCTTAATTCATGTTATTATTTATAAGTATTGAATGAGAATGGTTTCATGGATTTGAATAATATTAATATTTAAAGGAAACTTACTGCCATGATAATAATAACTAAATATGAAACCATTCGATTGTTGGGGTAAAAACGTAATTAGTAGACGATAATTCATATTTCATTTTACAAAGTACTGGAATATATTTTCACTATTTATTATTCACATGTTTAATAATTTAGTAAAATAATAACAGGAAGTCTATTGAGTAAGTGAAAATATATTCCAAATTAAGGCTATAATTAAAAAGTAATGAATATTCATCTCTTAAAAATAAGTTATGAATTTTAAACTACGTTGCTGAATTTTAGAATGTTATTTTACGTTTTAAAGAAATCAATGATTACCGGAACAGTGTGTATGTAACGCAAATAGTTACCTTTAGAGTTAGAAATAAAAGGGAGATGGTAAAAATCATAAAATAATAATGTAGGAATTATGATAACCCCCATTTATTTCTAACAAACTGCTTTAAATTAATGAATGTGTGATTGATATACCAACCTCGAAAATATTATTGTGAAAACATTATGTTCCGGTTTATTACTATAAATAATCTTAACAATATTCTGTATTCATAAATTTAGCTATAATTAATTAAGAATTACTATCTATAGTATGCATTTTTATATGTGATTTGAAGTTATTTAGTTGATCATTGTAACGCGAATACTCCGAACAAAGAAGGTCCGCTTCCGCTAGGGGGCGAGGCGAGATGTTCGGCGTGTTCGCGCGTGGTAGTGGAGAGGCATTATTGTTCGAGCAACTGGCGGAGAACTTTGTGAGTGCATTTAAATTTATTTGTATTTTAGTAATTTTAGTAATTTATTATTATTCATTTATCTTACAATTAAGCCATTTAGTTTAAGTTATAAGTAAATATATTGAGTTTAAATTTTAGTGGATAAATCGATGTGATTGCGAGATTTGTTATAGAATCAATAATCAATATACATAGTGAATTGTGTGTTGTGTCGTATTATTTACCTAATACATCATGAGTGACCCAGAGGCAGGAAATGGTGACGTCAGCTATGCTGACGTCGCACTTTCTAATAACTCCGATGGGGTTAATGCGTCGTTATCAGAAGTGGGACTACCGCCCACTTCTGCCGAGCAATCCGGCCTAGTTAATAATAATAATAACATGAACACTTCTGTTAATGGCATACCATCGGAGTTGTTCACTCAGATGTTGCAGGTTATGAAAGATATGTCGGATCGAATTGCGGCACAACCCGATCATAGAGTAAAAATCAGTGAAATATTTTTGCCATCTTACGATCCTGATGGTAATGTCGGTATACGCGAATGGTGTCAACATATTACGACAGCGAAAGAAACTTATAACCTGAGTGACTATGAAATTAGGATGAAAGCCGGTAGTTTACTTAAGGGTCGTGCGTTATTATGGATAGATAGTTGGCTAGTATCTACTACAACGTGGCAGGAATTGCGTGATGTTTTGATTACGACATTTGAACCTGAAAATAGGTACTCCCGTGATATCGTCAAATTTAGGGAACATATCTATGATAATAGCCAGGACATCGCGCAGTTCTTGTCTCAAGCGTGGGTACTATGGCGGCGAATTACTAAAGACCAATTATCGAACGATGACTCTGTCGAGGCTGTTATAGGGTGTATCGGTGATGAGCGATTAAGAATTGAGTTATTAAATACTAGGGCCAAGTCAGTACCCGAGCTTATTTCGATTGCGTCATCCATACGTCGGGTTAAAAGGCCGAACGCGAGCACTGTAACGAATCAACATTCTATGACAAACAAACGACCACGTATTTTTGATAGACCGGCGCTTTACTGTCAAATCTGTAAGAGATCAGGTCATAGTACACGAGAATGCCGGTATGCTAATAAAACTCAATATTTGCCATCGCGCCTTCAAGAGAATAAAGGGTTGCCCCAAAGTAACAAACCTACATGTACATTTTGTGCAAAGCCAGGACATACGTTTGAAACCTGTTTCAAACGTGAAAAAGCTGTAGTATCAAATATAAATTGTGTAGGTGAAACTAAGTTAACTTCTATGCAGGTGTTGATTGGTGAATTAAAGATTAATGCAGTTTTTGATAGTGGGGCTGAGTGTTCATTAATACGTGAGTCAATAGCGTCGAAGCTGCCCGGTAAAAGAACTAATATAGTAAATTACTTGAAGGGTATAGGTCAATTTACAGTTTTATCTTTGTCTATGCTTACTGCGGTTTGTGTGATTGATGAGATTAGAATAGAAGTACAATTCCATGTAGTCCCTGATTATGAAATATGTTCAGATATTTTGATTGGTATGAACCTCATCGAAAACGCAAACCTTAGTGTACTAGTAACGGGACGGGGTGCTAGACTGTTTCACCAACCATCTGTGTTGGTCAATCATATGCGATCGCAAAGTGAAAAATTTGATAACTTAGATTGTGATTTAACGAATAATGATCAAATAAATAGTTTAAAAATTTTGCTAAATAAATATGAACATTTGTTCATTCGCGGGTATCCCACAACTCGTGTTAATACCGGGGAACTTGAGATTCGTCTGAAAGATCCTTCAAAACACGTAGAGCGTAGACCGTATCGTCTTAGTCCAGTAGAGCGGGAAAAAGTACGCGAAATTGTTAACGATTTGCTTGAACACAACATTATCCGTGAGAGTAAATCTTCTTTTTCTAGTCCTATAATACTAGTTAAAAAGAAAAACGGCCAGGATCGTATGTGTGTTGATTACCGTGAACTTAACAGAAACACGCTGAGGGACCATTATCCCTTACCAATAATTTTAGATCAAATAGACCAATTGGCAGGTGGGGTTTTCTACTCTACATTTGATATGGCAGCTGGTTTTCACCAAATCCCGATTTCGGAGGGTTCTATTGAGAAGACAGCCTTTGTCACACCCGACGGTTTATTTGAATACCTCACCATGCCATTTGGTCTAAGTAATGCATGTTCGGTATACCAACGGTGCATTAATAGAGCGCTTAAGCATCTGTTAACCTCCCCTGAGCAAGTTTGTCAAGTGTACGTAGATGACGTACTTTCAAAATGTAGAGATTTTGATGAAGGGATTTCTCATATTGAGAGGATACTAATTGCTTTACAGAGGGCGGGGTTTTCAATTAATATTGAGAAAACAGCTTTCTTTAAGCGCTCTATAGAATACCTAGGTAACATTATATCAGATGGACAAGTCAGTCCTAGTCCAAGTAAGGTAGAGGCTTTAACAAAAGCACCAATACCAACTACAGCAAAACAAGTTAGGCAATTTAATGGTCTGGCTGGGTATTTCCGTCGTTTCATTCCCAATTTTTCCCGCGTCATGGCACCACTTTATGAATTAACAAAGAAAGACGCTAAGTGGGAATGGAACGATCGACATGACCAAGCTCGCAATGCAATTATACAACACTTGTCTACTGCGCCTACCCTTATTTTGTTTCAAGAGAACGCGCCAATCGAGCTCTACACGGATGCCAGCAGTCTTGGATTTGGAGCGGTGCTGTCCCAGATCATCGACGGGCGTCACCATCCAGTGGCCTACATGAGCCAGCGTACAACTGACACGGAAGCCCGCTATCATTCCTATGAGCTGGAAACCTTGGCAGTGGTTAGAGCCATCAAACATTTTCGACACTACCTGTACGGTCGTAAATTTAAGGTAATTACAGACTGTAATGCCTTAAAAGCCTCTCAACATAAAAAGGACTTATTGCCTCGAATCCATAGATGGTGGGCTTTTCTACAGCACTATGACTTCGAGGTAGAATACAGAAAAGGTAAACGATTACAGCATGCAGACTTTTTCAGTAGAAATCCTGCTATTGTAAGCTTGGTCAACGTTATGCACAGAGATAGAGACTGGTTACAAATAGAGCAGCGTCGTGACGAAGTTCTGAGGCCTATAATAGACAGTATGGCCACGGACAACCCAATTTCTGGATATGAGCTGGAAGATGGAGTACTAAAAAAAATTACCACAGATCCTATTCTTGGCGTCCGCAAGCTAGCCGTTGTGCCTAAGGCGTTCCAGTGGAGTCTGATTAATTCATTTCACACATCTCTACATCATCCAGGATGGGACAAAACTCTTAAAAAATTGAAGGATTCTTACTGGTTTGATAAGATGAACACTGTTGTCAGAAGGTTTGTCGATAATTGCATCATATGCAAAACCTCTAAGGGATCATCGGGTGCTGTCCAAGCAGAGCTTCATCCAATACACAAGCCTACAGCAGCGTTCCAGGTGATTCATATGGATATAACTGGCAAGCTTGGCACAAAGGATACCGAAAGAAATGATGAATACGTAATTGTCATCATTGATGCGTATACGAAGTATGTATTGCTTAATTACTCCACCGACAAGAGCCAAAGTAGCAGTCTTGCTGCATTGAAACGTGCAGTTCATCTATTTGGTACCCCAATACAAGTAGTAACTGATGGAGGCAGAGAATTCCTGGGCGAATTCAAATCATACTGCGATAGATTTGGCATAGATATCCACACAATTAGTGCAGGAGTAAGCCGAGCAAACGGTCAAGTTGAACGAGTAATGGGGACACTGAAAAACGCACTGACAATGATAAAAAACTATGAAAGTGAGAACTGGCAAGTCGCACTGGAAGCACTGCAATTGGCGTTTAATTGCACTCCACATCGAGTGACTGGAATGGCCCCACTCTCACTCCTCACACGACGACAGCATTGTGTTCCACCAGAACTGCTAAGATTAGTGGACATCGATAATAGCAATATAGACTTCGATGCACTTGAACAACATGTACAACAGAAAATGGCTAGTGCAGCACAATACGAGAAACAACGTTTTGATAAAAACAAGGCAAGAGTATGTCGTTTTCAAAGAGGCGACTATGTTCTGATTAAAAATAATCCACGAAACCAAACTTCTTTGGATCTAAAGTATAGTGAACCTTATGAGATTATCAGAATACTAGATAACGACCGTTACGTGGCAAAGCGAGTGATCGGAAGAGGCCGACCACGCAAGGTAGCTCATGACCAACTACGAAAAGCACCGCAACCAGGTGATCAGGCGGCAATGTCGACGCGCAGCGCAGATGGCAGTGGCGATGAACAACAGGAAACGCTTCAAGGGCTCCACACAGCGTCACCGGGAACATCTCGACAACACTAACGTCATCACATGTTCCGGGGACATAATACTGAGATCATCTGGTGAGCTATATTTACTACACATTAATATTACTTGTTTGAATTGCAAAGGTGCTATTTGTGGCCTAAGGCCTATTTGAATTTATAATTATACTTTAAGTAACAAAAGTATCTTATCATTTCAAATAGATATCATGCTCATATTGCTTCGTAAAATATTTATTTCCTATGATATATTTGTATTTAGGGCCTCTGTGGACCACGGCGTACAAGACCGCCCAGACCACAGCATCGTCCTAATTCTTATTTCCTTTAGAGCCTCTGTGGACCACGGCGCACAAGACCGCCCAGACCACAGCATCATCCCTGTCCACGAAAAAAAAAAAATATATCATGCAATGATGCACAAAGCACATGCATTGACAATATATTTTATTCCTCTGTGGACCACTGCGTACGAGACCGCCTAGACCACAGCATCGACCTAGTTCTCAGATCCTTTAGAGCCTCTGTGGACCACGGCGCACAGGACCGCCCAGACCGCAGCATCAACCCCATCTAAAAGAATTATCTATCATCTACACTAATCATTTATTTTGTTATATTATCTTTATCATAATAATATCATTATGACAAACGAAGATTGTCATCTAATATTTTAAATTAAGTTCATACAGTTAAAGTATCATACCACTTAAAGTACCAGTAAACAGATACGAAGCTTAAATAGATGCAATTTTATTCCAGAAACGAGACAAAATACAGCGCACGGTGCAGAGCGCGCACCGTACCGCAGAATGGCCGTGTCGACGCATACTCCACATGACCTGTCATTATTAAAAGTTGGTATTTTCATTAACCTATAAAGCATAAACTTTATAATTCAAAGTAGATTCTAGAAAACGATAAATAATCACAATAATTAATTTAGTACGTACAGAGTAATATAAGTGAATAGAATGATGTAATGATTTCTTAATTCATGTTATTATTTATAAGTATTGAATGAGAATGGTTTCATGGATTTGAATAATATTAATATTTAAAGGAAACTTACTGCCATGATAATAATAACTAAATATGAAACCATTCGATTGTTGGGGTAAAAACGTAATTAGTAGACGATAATTCATATTTCATTTTACAAAGTACTGGAATATATTTTCACTATTTATTATTCACATGTTTAATAATTTAGTAAAATAATAACAGGAAGTCTATTGAGTAAGTGAAAATATATTCCAAATTAAGGCTATAATTAAAAAGTAATGAATATTCATCTCTTAAAAATAAGTTATGAATTTTAAACTACGTTGCTGAATTTTAGAATGTTATTTTACGTTTTAAAGAAATCAATGATTACCGGAACAGTGTGTATGTAACGCAAATAGTTACCTTTAGAGTTAGAAATAAAAGGGAGATGGTAAAAATCATAAAATAATAATGTAGGAATTATGATAACCCCCATTTATTTCTAACAAACTGCTTTAAATTAATGAATGTGTGATTGATATACCAACCTCGAAAATATTATTGTGAAAACATTATGTTCCGGTTTATTACTATAAATAATCTTAACAATATTCTGTATTCATAAATTTAGCTATAATTAATTAAGAATTACTATCTATAGTATGCATTTTTATATGTGATTTGAAGTTATTTAGTTGATCATTGTAACGCGAATACTCCGAACAAAGAAGGTCCGCTTCCGCTAGGGGGCGAGGCGAGATGTTCGGCGTGTTCGCGCGTGGTAGTGGAGAGGCATTATTGTTCGAGCAACTGGCGGAGAACTTTGTGAGTGCATTTAAATTTATTTGTATTTTAGTAATTTTAGTAATTTATTATTATTCATTTATCTTACAATTAAGCCATTTAGTTTAAGTTATAAGTAAATATATTGAGTTTAAATTTTAGTGGATAAATCGATGTGATTGCGAGATTTGTTATAGAATCAATAATCAATATACATAGTGAATTGTGTGTTGTGTCGTATTATTTACCTAATACATCATGAGTGACCCAGAGGCAGGAAATGGTGACGTCAGCTATGCTGACGTCGCACTTTCTAATAACTCCGATGGGGTTAATGCGTCGTTATATACATTATATATATATATATATATATATATATATATATGTCGGAAGCTAAAATAAGGAAATGGATGGATGACCTATCTCAAAAGCTATACGGGCAGGATATTATTCAACATTACTATCACGTACTATTCTGATAAGAACTATTATGACAGGAACCCTAGCAGTGCCTTGGACTTGTGACCAAGGTGTAGGCTTAAGGAGCTCCTTTAAGTGATAACGACACTCGCCTCCACTACTTAGTTTCACCGTCTAAACCTAAGATTAGACTAACATAAACCTAACCTAACACAAGACTAAACTAACCTAAGCCTAACACACACCTCCGACATATATAAGTAGAACAATTAAATCCTCCTATTGTTAAGTACTTATTCGTATAAGGAAAATAAAACCTTCCTTTCTGTTTAAACTACAAAATTAATTTACAGATTTTTAGCTAAATCTTTAAAAAAAGTTATTTCTGTTTACATTACCTCTCAGCAGGTATGACGTCTGCGGAGTCCTCTTCCATAGGCTCCTCGCTCACCGGCGTCGGCGGTGGGGAGCTCATCTCCAAAAACTACAAAAAAACAAACTTTTCTTACTGTATGGTTTAAAATTAATATATTTCTATGTTAGCCCGGCGAGCGACAGGTTGGACATAATACACCCGTCCTGTTCTAACTGCCGCGATAACCTGAAAACGGATCGATGAAATATGCTCTGCTGCGTGGGAAGAGGTCAGGGAGCTTTGGTTGCCAAGGCTTAATGTTGCCGCTCGATGAGATATTTACAATTTTCATAACATAATTTATATATGACCCAACATGCATTTTATACCTTATTCTAAACACCTCAAGCCTTTTTTCGCGATAAAACGTCCTATTTCTGCATGGAACGTAACAGACAGACAGGCAGGTACTTTCGCATTTCATCATCATCATCACGACCCGTCAATGGCCCACTGCTGAGCCGGGTCTCCTCCTCAGAATGAGGAGGGTATTAGGCCATAGTCCACCACGCTGGCCCAGTGCGGGTTGGCAGACTTCACACACCTTTGAGGACTTTTAGGGAACTCTCAGGAGAGCAGGTTTCCTCACGATGTTTTCCTTCACCGTTAAAGCAAGCTTTCGCATTTATAATATAGGCCTGGAAATGGAAGAATATACAAGGGACTAGGACCTTTTCCCAAAAATTGTAAGTGTTTCAGAGTAGGAGATAAATGATGTCACTAGATATGAAACGGAACAATATAACTAATAGCAATAGGGTCATTCCTCGCGAAGCGGATAGGTAAAAAACTAGATTTTTCCGATTTTAGTAATATTTGAGTATGTTCTACCTATACATATTATTGATACGTGTACCAAATATTTTTGTAATATAATGACTAGTTAAAGAGTTAGGGACTTCGATGTCGATTTGGTTGACATGCAGTACTTCAAAGCCGATTATAGAGTCATAACATTATATATTAAAATAATTAAACCAATGGATTTATTACTTCATTTACTGAGATTTTTAATTATATTTTTGGAAACGAAAAAAAAAAATTTTGCCTAAAAAAAACTCGAATTAATTTTTTCCCTGATTTTCACAAAGTTAGACTATTTAATTATTTTTAATGTAAATAGCTAATATTGTGTAGAAGATTCCAGCCAACTTTTATAATGGACTTAAAAGTGGATAAGGAGCTAGACTGAAAATACTGCCGAAGGGTGGCGCCCTACGCCGCGCCCCGTCACCGCGCCTGTTGCCCGCCACTTGTGCGAGCTTAGTGAAACTGTCAATCAAATAAAATCGCTTGACGAAATGTTTTGTATACTTTTTACAACACTAATACATTTTTAATACTTATTATCTACATCTACACTTTTAATATGTAAAGAATCATGGCAGAATTTGTACTTAAAAATATGAGAAATTGAAATAACTTTAGAACTGCTTTTTGAGGCCTAAATAATAGGTTCTAAAACTCAGAATATTTTTAGGACATGGGAATCAATAAAAGTGTAAATCTTAAAACTATTGACTATTTCTGAACGAAACAGATTGCTATAAATGTCATTTGTCATTATATGTGTTTTACTAAACTGTCAGAGCTTAATTTTACGATAATAAATGGATTAATACGATCATTTATATTGCTGTACGATATGTTTATTTTATTATTAATATTTGTCTTTATTTCGTAAAGCTTTTATGTCCTTATTATTTATTTTTTACAAAATCAAAGATATAAAACTCAAAGATGATAAATAAAACTTGTCAATTAACAGTTTGAGTATTGACTTATTGACAGATGCAAGTGTCACTTTGACAGTTGACGTTTTTATTTTTTTAAATACTAAATATGGCAATAGAAAACGTCAGAAGTCCATTATTTTTACCTTAGAATATTTTATGTTTGCCATCTGATAAAAATATATTATTCATATTACCAGGATCCCTAGAGTATAATCTAAGCAATGGAAATAATTAATCGCTCTCAAAATTTTCCGTACAAATCAATGTATGAAACTTGCCATGATTCTTTATATTTTTTTAAGTCTCAAGAAATGTTTGTAAAAACAAAAATATTTGGTACACGTATCAATAACATGTATAGGTAGAACATACTCAAATATTACTAAAATCGGAAATATCTAGTTTTTTTACCTGTCTGTTTCGCTGTAATGGAGTAAAGGAGTTAATATTGTATTTTTATTTTTTTAGTAAAAGAGTTGAGAGTGGGGGATAAGTAGTAAATAAGTAGTACATACATATGAGTAGATGGATGAGTATAAAGAGAATAAATATTTTTTTTTACTAGATTATTACATAGTTACTTAAATAAGGTTGTTTTTATGGTATATTATTGTTCTCTTGAAATATTTGTTAAAACACTTTTTTTTCTTCTGTTTAAACGTATAACATATTTATTAATGTGTGAAGAAGTTATTACATATTTTGTAATGTTAAAAAAAATTAAATGTTTAGTTTATTTTCTTTTGTTTATTATGCAGCAATGTGGAGGTAATCAAGAATATTTATTATTATTAAAAATTTTTGGATAGTGCTAAGAATATTGAGAAATGCTATATTAAATAATTACAGGCGTTATTATGGTGTATAAGGTCTGTAATTATTGCGTAATCTTTAAGCTAAGACGTAGCTCGCTTCTCTAAAATGTACCTAATGGTTCGATGAATAGAATTGCAAAGTAAAAATGAGATCGAAAGGTCGATAGGGAGGCAACCTTGCGTCCATGCTCTAGCCTGGAGTTTTCGCCGCGACGTTCGATCGCTCGATCGAGCGAGTTCCTTTGCGCAATGCGCGCAAATGATGACGCCGTGGCTTGTTGAAGCCGACGTTAATCTTCAACAAAATACAACGCTAATAGCTGAGTGTCATAATGCTTATCCACTTATTAGTGTTGAAGAAAGTCTCGCTAATTCGTGATCCGAAGAAAATGTCTATTCGTATATATTTATGCACAAATTTTTTTTTCAGGGCCGGATTTAGAGGTCTTGAGGCCTCGGGGCGACAAAGGATTGGAGGCCCCTGGCAATAAATTATTTTCCAAATAAAATGAACAATTTTTTTCAGTCGAGTTTTTCAATAAATAATTTATTGTTTTTTTTTGACAAATAAGGGACTGACGAGCAGACGGTCCACCTGGTGGAAAGTAGCCACCGTCGCCCATGGACATCGACAAAACTAGAGGGTATCTCTTGTTTTGTCGATGCGTTGCCGCCTCGAGTATAGAGTGAGGAGGGGGAGCGAAGAGAAGAATGCTGCGGTTTCAATGGACCCCGAGCAAGAAGCCGGTATTCATTGGAACCGCAGCAGTAATAGGATGGGACACTTGGCGGTCGGATTCGCATGCTGGTGGTCGCAAGCCAGTCGGGGAACTGATCCCCTACCACCAAGGGGGTGCTGGGTTACTCGGCTCTTACGAGATGCTCTCCCAGCGGCAGAGGGGAATTGTATTCTAACCCGTCCCCTCACGGGTAGAAACTACGGTGCAACCAATTATCTGAATAAGATTTTAGCGTTAACGAACGGAACTTTCCAGGCTTTTTTCGCCGAAAAATCGTTGATGAAATTCAGTTCCCTAAGTAAATAGCTTTCAATGCTCAGGAGAGAAAGCTTTGATAGATATGTCGAAGAAACGCAAACGATTGTCGCATAATCGAATCGTCATCGCTATCGACTGTCTCGACTCACGTATGGTCGTGAAGGGCTTAATTAATCAAACTCCATATTACAGTATAAAAAAGGTAATCATATTTACTTACTGTGATCAGGAGTGTTGAAACCGAAACAGCGGAGAACAATGTAGCGGACGAGACGGAATATTTCCGTTTTACACCCCCGTGGCTTACGTGTTTCATGAATATTCAAAAATATGATATGATTTTGAATAATTCCTTAATGAAGTGTAAAACGTGTTAGAATTTAACGCAGAAATTTCAGTAAAAGATTACGTTGATACAGCCTTTGAGAGATGAAATATATTATATTTTTTTATGGAAGTTATATATATAGAAAAGATCTAATGGTCCACCTGATGGTAAATGTCCACCATCGCCCATAGACATCGGCAAAACAAGAGATACCTTCTCGATTTGTCAAAAAATTTTTTAATCGAGTTTTTCAATAAATATTTAATTTATTGTGCAACCAAGTAGATTCTTTTAGTATTTAACAAATCTTATACATAAAAATGAATCCCTATTTCCTTTGGTTACGGCATTACGCATTAATGGCTGGACTAATTTGCTAATTCTTTTTTTGTTGTGTCTTTTATTGTCAGAAGAAGGATCTTATGGAAGAAAAATTTAAAAAAGTTTAAGAAAATGTAAAGACCATATTAACTTTTGTAACGTAAGCATTGACAGCCAATTCGAATTCAAAATTCATAGTCAAGACAGCACAACGTCTGTCGGGTCAGCTAGTATATATACATAAATATAATCGGAAACACGTATTTTCTGAAATTAAATTGTTAACCGACGCAACCTTCCGAGCTTTTTTTCTTTTTGTCTCGTATACATATAATATGTCGAAGAATAGTAAACAATTATCGAATCGTCATCGCCATCTATGGCGCTGAGTAGGGTAGTCACTTCCGTCTGATTTTGACAGTCTGGACTCTTTATATGCCTTCGACAAGGAGTGAAGTAGTCTCTAGATAGTATCATTGCAGTTATGTTGTTTTAGTGCTGGGAGTGCTGTCCGATTAATGTACGTGAGTACCATACAATGTAGTTGCCACCTCTTGTGTTACGTTAGGTTTATGTGGGTTTAACCTTGTGCTTAAACAGAGAACCCGGTGGAGGCGAGTGTTGTTATTACGTGAAAGAATCCTTTAAGCCTTCACCTTGGTCACAAGTCCAAAGCACTGCTTAGGTTTCTCTCGTAATTGTAAGAGATTATACTTGATTATTTATCGGTTCCGTAGCAGTATTCAAGTTGCGTTCAGAAAATAGTCCATTCAATATCATCACCCCTTGTAGTGTTTTCAATATACCCCCTTTTCCTCATCATTTCTATTAATATTTAATAACAATTTAATCATGTTTGTACAAAGTACTGTAGCTATGTAAACCAGCGAAAACAAATATCAAAGTAAAATATGTTTACTAGTCGAAATTTGATAAAAATAATTTGGTAGTCTATTGTGGGGGCCCCTCTTTTGTGGAGGCCCGCCGGGCTGACGCCTCGTTCCTCCCTCTCGTCCCTCCCCTTAAGTGAAAACATTATCCCCGTAGGTCTGTTTGTCTGACGCAATATATTACAACGCGCGTAGGAACAAGCAATAATGTATGATTATTACTGGAAAAAATTAGGTATCTCTACTAAAATCAATAATGTAGCCGAAGGTGTAAAAAAATTAGCATTAAAATGTCTTTCATCGCATGCGCTGCGGAAACTATTGATTATAGATTGCAGGTATAACATGCTCTACATGTGTAAATCCATGGTTTTATTTTTAATTAAAATATTATAGGCCCAAAATCAGTATATTTCTGCCACAAACAGGTTTAACAGGAAGAACATCTATTATTCAATTGGTCAGAACTCAGGTCTCGAGCAAGTCATCTTGTAAAATGCACAAAGGTCACATATAAAAAGCAGTAAGGTCTTCCAGTCTGAGAATAATTAGTGCAGCTTGAAATATTTCATGCAACTTCCTAATTTGGATATATATTTCCTGTTGTAATTGTTTTCCAAATTAGGAGATGGTATAATCAAAGCATAAAATTTTTATATTGAAGTGTCAAGAAACATTTTAAATTCAGAGATCTCAGATAGTTTTTATGTGTGGTTGCAGGTATATCAAAGGCACTGAATAATCTGTCTTAATTGCAATTATTAGTCATCCGAGACCCAATCACACTGCATTTTTCAATTTCAACACTTGACAGAACTACAGTATCAAACAGTCTTTTCAGAAAGTCTAAGTAGAGAAGAGAGTACAGCACCACTACCGCTCATTCTTACTGTGACTGTCCATTCTCCAACATGGACCTTGGCAAAATTACTGCTCTTATAGCGGTACAAGTTCATAAAATAAGAAGAAAAAGAAGATGGATATTTAGTCCCACTTCAGAGATGATAATAAAAGAAAATTCCATTATAGAGTGCAACCTCAATATAACAAATCAGAAGGGAGCCAAAAAAATGTGTTATATTAAGAAGTAAAGTAGTAAAAAAATTTATAAAACCAGTCGCTTCATACTATGGGATTAAGGATCATCATATATTGGTAAGAACATAAATACATATAAAGGTTTTTGGTTGACAGAATTCGATAATCAGAGGTATTTTTACACTATTTTTGTAGCTAAAAATTTGTTATAAAGAGGTTGTTTACAATGTAGAGGTATTTAACTTTGACTCTTATGGTCAATTCCAGAGGATGAAGAATTTGTTAAATCAAGAAAGTCGTTATATTGAGGTTGCACTGTAACATGTTTATCTGCCAAACATATCAAACTATATTTTTTTGGTGTCCCACATTATAAAATATACATAAATACAAATAACAGAGTTGGGTTAGAGTTAGCAACACCATTGATAAATCTACATTCGGGGGTAGTACTTTTTATGTTATTCTAAGACTGTAAACCACTGTTCCGATAGACTTGAGCAAGTTTTCATACAGAGCTCGTTTGGTGACGATTATGGCTGTTACTGTGCAATATTGATTCTATGTAGATGACATTAGTAATACCATTTATATCTCAAAAACTGTTGGGCTGATTTTAATGACATTTAGTACAGCAAGACTATGTTTTATCCCGAAAAAGTTTTGCAGAGGTTGAAATAAGCAATTAAAGTTTGTTTCAAAGTTGTCATATTCATGTAGAGAAGTATTTTGAAATTTAAATGTTAATTTAAGCATAATTACACATGATTTAAAATTCACTAATTTCTTGTTCCTTATTATTCTCTTCTTGTTCTTGTTTCTGACTAATATGATATGTAGGTCAGTGATTTAATGAAATTTAAAGCTATAATTCTGCATATAATAATAAATATTTAATTATATTAACATATTCCTTATTTATGTATAATAAAATAGCGTTAGATGAGATCATTATGTTAATAGTTCAATATATGAAGTGATAATATATATATCACTTTATAATATTACTATTTCTATTGATTTGCATAATTGAAATTTATTAATTTAATAATAAAATTATATTATTTTGATATTTATGCATCAATATTTCTTATCCTTCATCATCAATATAACCCGTCAATGGCTCACTGCTGAGCCGGGTCTCCTCCACAGAGTGAGTATGGGTTAGCCTATAGTCCCTAACACTGGTAGAGTGTGGGTTGGTAGATTTCACACACCTTTGAGAACATTAAGAACTCTCAGGAGTGCAGGTTTCCTCACAATGTTTTCCTTCACAGTTAAAGTAAGTGATATTTAATTGCTTAAAACACACATAACTCAGAAATGCTCAGTGTGCCTAGGATCGACCTTAAACCTCCCTTGTAAGCCTTGTAAAACCAAAGCCAACTGCTTTTGCATACATGTATTCTATGTTTGTATCTATATGTATTTTTGTATATTTATTTTTTATTCTTTTTCTAAGAGCATTTACATGTCCAACACATAAATAGTTATCATCTCATCAGTTGTAGGCATTATTTTGAAAACTGATTTAATGGCGCAATTCTCCAATTAAAATAAAACCTACAAACACTAATTTAAATATAATTTTATACTTTATATTTAATACTGCAATAAGTAAAATATTATACATAACATAAATAGGTTAATAAACCAATCCAGATAAGGTTGTTTCTGAGATTATAGATAAATTTATAAACAGCCAAACAGGAAGCTTTGTTACGCAAAAATCGTTAATTAAAATTTATTATTTTAATTATAAAACTGTCTGATGTAGATCGAGAACCCATTTTAAATGGCAATATTTTTAATTTCATATGCAAGAAACATTTTTTATTGCATGTATTTGTTTTAAATTGCACAATATTTTATCACCTTAGACATAGCTACTTGGTTTATGAACCAATTTAGATAATTTTTTGTTGTGATAAACTACAATGTTTCTCTGACAAATACTCAAAAACAAATAGGAAATATATTAATACATTTAACAATCAAATTAGTTATGCTTTTGTCAAAATTAAACGTTCTGTTAAATCATGTTAACACTGAGGAAATATGTGAAAATAATTTTATTGATTTATGATTTTTTGTGTGCTTATCTTGGTAATGCATTTTTAATTAAACTTCATCTGTTATTGCCAATTTTATCACTATAGGTTTTACTAAATTCGATAAACAATGGGCCATATGTTATACACAGAAGTTAGTCATTGTTAGAATTAATTACATTTATAATGCAGTTAATTCAAACTAAAATTTAAAACCAATCCTAATACCGGCACTCTCGCATGTAGAAAGACTCTTATCAAGTATCTTTAAAATATTATGTTAAACAATTCGAAAAACCTCCACAGTTCTAACTATAGTAACTCAGTCAGCACTTGGAAAGTCCTTCCACTCAGGTTATTTAAAATGGTGGATACGGGGTAAATTCTGGAAATATTTTTTCCGATAGTCATGTAGTAGAAATCCCGTGTTTCGTGACATTTCGTTTTATAAAATTTATCTTTTCAACTAGAAAGAAACACTCGCTTATGAAGTTCTTAAGAAAAACCTTGTTCTTTAAAATCATGAATTTACTTACTGTAAAGACTGATTTTATAAAATATACACTAAGAGATTTTTTATCGAAAAAATAATTGTTAAAATCTACTATATTTCTGGATATTCTAGTAAGGTTATTGTTTTAATACTTGAACAGAATCAGAAAATGAGTATCTAACACTAATTTCGAAATTATAATTACGTTATAAGGCAACGATGAATTGCGACGGAATTAAACAAAAGCAACAAAAGAAATTCTCGCCCTCACCTTCGCTCGAAGTCGTTAAATCATCCAACCAAAACTTGTTTCGTAGTAAGTGCGTCTAGTGAAATGTATCGTTCAAACACTAAACACTTAATATCAGCAGTTTTATAAATCACAATAACATATTTTCACATCTGCTAGATTTCTCTATCATTGGCACGAATCCACTGAAACTTTGACGTTTCATGGCAGCGTGAAATTACCATTTAACAAATATATCATGTGGAAATGTTCTATATATTTTAAGCTACAAAATACAAATTACTAATAACAAAAAATAATATTATAATTAATATTCATAAATTAATCAAATTTGTAATACTATTTTCATTTTACAGCTATTTAAAATATAAACCTCTACAAGTCTACAATTTATGGCATATGCAGTTTAATCTGTGGTCATACGCATAGATAACCTAAAACTTTCTTAGATTATACATTAGATCTAAATTTTATTTAATGACTCCCTTTCAAATTAAATTAAATAATAAGTTAGTTTATTTTTTTAATTGTAATGTAAATTGATTCATCCAATTATTTTAACAGATGTAAATATAATTTTTTGAACGAATTGTTCTATTTATTAGGATTATAACTATTTGGTTAAAAAAACATTATGGTTGTTATGCTAAATATGTTTCGGAAAAATAAATAAAAATAAGTATAAAACATTTTTTTTAATCATTTATATTTTTTTCTGCTCATCTATCTACTACTAAATAAATATTAAACTCCAAGTTACTTGTAGCTGAAAAATAATGTCTTATGGTAATTATTTTTTATCGTTAGAGAAACCCAAAGGAGGATATTTATCCAATATTTCAGCCATTGTAGAGGGGTAGAATGCCATGAATTTAAATCTTTCACCCATTTTCTTTGGATCTACTAACATTTCATATGCTGCTTTGATTTTTTCTTTTTCCTCATCAGTTTTTGCATTATCTATCAAAACCTAAAAAAATTCATTGTAATAAAAATAAAGTAGTTGAGATTTCAATGAAAAACTTATATCTATTAATATTGTAAACATTATGTAGAAGCCTTACCTGTAACCGAACATTTGCTTGCAACCGTTCTAAAAATTCCATTTGTTTTACTGGGCCTAGTACAACAGCATAATTTTCTTCTCCAGGAGTCTTGGATGCAGATATCCTTAACTGACTAAAGTCTACATCAGCGGTTAAGTCTGATGTGCCTGGATTTTCCAATGGATCAACTATTTTGTGTTTTTGAAAAGCCTAAAACAGTGATTTTTTTTTATTTTTTCTCTGACTTTTCTCAGTTATGTTTGTTTTAAGAAATTAAATATCTATTACTTTAACAGTGAAGGAAAACATAGTGAGACAACCTTCACTCCTGAGAGTTCTCTAAAGTTCTGAAACCAACACTAGGCCAGTGTGGTGGATTATGGCCTAATACCCTCCTCATTCTGAGGCGGAGACCCAGCTCAGCAGTGGGCCATTGACGGTTCGTGATGATGAATGTAAAAAAGTTAACTAAAGAAAAAAAATAAAAATTTGGATTTTTTAATGGAAACTGAGATTTTTTAGTGATTATTTAAATTAAGATAGGAGTAATTTTTAATAATTTTACCCTAAAAGTATCCCCTTTCTCTCCATTATGCCCATAATCGGCAATTAAGGCTAATCCTCCATATTGATCAACTCTTTCAGCAAGTTGCCTGGCAATACCAAGACTTCTTGGACTTATTTCAAGCTCCATTCTATCTCCAGCGTCTAAAGGAGGACGGACTAAAACTCTCACTGATTGTGTTTCATTAGCTGCTATTCTGTAATGTAATTTTCCAGTCACATCTAAATCTATTAGAATTTCTCTCCAGCCCTTATCTGTTTTCTGTAAAATAACAAAAAAGAATGGCATTGAAAGATAACCCTTTATAATGATTTTGATTACAAATCACTGTTTTTGAAATTGTCTTTATGGTGAAATAATATTGAAATTAGGATTAAATATGTATCTTACTTCAAACTTGTGAATGGGTAAGACATCAAAGAATTCATGAGCTATATACCATGAAAAGTTATTAGGAACTTTTTTCAGATCATTATACCAATATACTTTTATACCACTTGCTGTTTCTCCCTGAAAAAAAAATAATGAAGATTATATTAAAGGATAAGATTTAGAAATGACTGGAAGCTTATAATTGAAACCATGAGGTTCTTTTATAAGAAGTTTCTACTATGATATTTTTTAGTTATATTTCTGTTATAATACTTTAAAACTAAAGTTTAATAAAGCAGTGATGGCCCAATGGTTAAGACTTGAATGTCTTACTCGGGAGATACAAGTTCAATTCTGGGCACACACCACTGACTTTTCTGAGTTACGTGTGTTTTAAGCAAGTAAGTATCACTTTCTTTAAAAAGAAGAAAATCATTGTGAGGAAACCTTCTGAGAGATCCATAAAGTTCTCAAAGGTGTGTACAGTCTGCCAACCACATTGGCCCAGTATGGTGGAATATGGCCTAACCTAACACCCTCCACATTCTTAAGAGGAGACCCGGCCCAGCATTGCTCATTTAATGGGTCGTGATGATGAGTTAAAAAAAATCTAATATTCTTGTAAACTACAACAATTTTTAAATATAGAAAGTAAAGCAAACTTTAGCTCTTCATTAATTATCCAATATCCTGATCACTGGAATGTTTGTGAAAACATTTGAATGTTACCTTATAACCTTTACCTCATGATTATATGGTAGGTCTATATCTGTGTCCTTATGTGATACACATAACCTGTTAGCTTGGAAAGATTGCATAGTTGATGATATTTCCACAAGATGTAGACTGACATCATTTGCCTTGTAACCATACTTATGGAGTACCTGAAATTATTTAGAAAAAAATTGTAAATTTAATTAAAAATCATAATAATTCTGCAGAAATTCATTTAATTATTACCCTTAAAAAGTCTATGAGTAAAGTTGCTTTTCCTGGCCCTAATTCAACAATTTGCAAAGGCTTTCCTGGTCCCATTTTCTGTGTTTCCGCATAAAACCAAATTGCTAAAATCTCACCAAACAGTTGAGATATTTCTGGAGAGGTTATGAAATCTCCTGTCTCACCTATAACATCCTTTTTCATATAATATCCTTCTGTAGGATTAGTAATTACTATATGCATGTATTCAGCAACTGTTAGTGGCCCATTTAATCGCACTTTTTCTTTTAATATATCCATAATACTTGGCGCATCAGCTAGGTTAGGCATTTTTAATGTTTTTGGGTCTGGCCGTTTCACGACTTTATACCCTTTGGGTCTCCTAAAAACATTACTCAATAGCACTGGCCTACTAAACGTACGGATTAAATTACGAGTATTCATTTTTGAAATAATCTATTTATTTAGGAATATTGAATTGAAATCGGCTGTCAAAATATTAATTTCTCAAGTTGACAAAATGACAATCAGCTGGTAACGACAGAAGTACAGAATATTTATAAGAAGATAAGTAAACAAAGAATCTATGGATATTGTACCTAGGACCACAAAATAAAACCAATATTACTTTTAATATTTATTTATGGCTGCATAATAACAGCTTTATTCATTTGCATAAAATCGTATAATTCCTATTTTTATGAACGTATCGTTGGCAAAGTTAACTTTGAAGTGTCTGAAAAAGCGCGTTGGTGATATGAGTGGGAGTAAAGGGAGGTGTAGGGGGAAATAAATAAAGAAGATGAAGAGCGTTAGGCTAACTAACTTCCGTGTCCTCGGGAGATGTGTTTTTAAAGCCCGCCTTGTTCGAAGATTCCCGCACTTTATTTCTGACTTATGAATACAAGGACGTCTAATACCACAAAGACTTTTACAACTACAAGGATTTATATAGTTATAACGGAAAATATGGCTTCGGCTTTGCTACAAAATGAATAAAGAATTAACCTACGGGTAAGGCTGTATAGTGTAATGCCTTTGCCTTTTCCATTATGAAATAAAAACAGAGAAAAAAAACTGTGAAGTGTCACTGTGAGACGTGAGTGTCACGTCAAAACAATGTGCGTTTAGTGTGCGAAATTGCGAATATAATTTAAAATAATGAAGTTTTATTTGTGAATGTAAAAAATATATAATTATAAGTGTATATGACTTAAAATTAGGATTATATGGTGGTTGATATTTTAAATTAAGAAATATTTGAAGATGACGGAAGGTGAAAATATGGATTCAGAAGCTAATTCTAAGTACAAAGATGGTGTTAATCGCAATGCCAGACTTATTGTGAGAAACATCTCATTTAAAGCTACAGAGGAGAGTCTGAAAGAACATTTTTCGCAATATGGTAGTGTAGAAGAGGTTAATCTGTTAAAGAAACCTGATGGGAAGCTTGTTGGATGCGCATTCATCCACTACACTAACGTGCCAATGGCAAATAAGGCAATAGCGGCAACAAACAAGAAACCATTTTTAGGTATAATCAATGATTTTAAAATAACAAGTCAAGCCCATCAGAACATTTCATTTCTTATTCTTTCTTTGTAAGAGAATATAAAGTAGAGGTGTTAAAGATTTATTTTGCTTCATAAAATATCATGCTTATAACTAAGAAAAATTAGATTATTTAAATGCTAAATAATAAATAATTATATTGTATAGTATCTCATGTTTTGCCATGCCCTTATATCATAACCTATCAATCTTTTCATGTTTTTTTTATCTTTAAGTAATATCAATTTCATTATTCTATATTTTTTACAGGACGTCCCATATATGTGTCTTGGGCAGTTCCACAGCATAAATATAATGAAGAGAATCAAAATGGAGTTAAGAGAAAATTTAATAATTCTTCATCGGATAGTCAAATTGAAATTAAAGGTATGCTTAGTTGCTTCTACGATAGTAGACACTACTTACACTTAGAAAATTTAGTTGTGGGATTATTTCAGTTGCAGTTGTCTCAGAAAATTTGAGTAAAAGGAAATTTATACATTTTTTTATTCTTTTCAAAAAATATTAAAAAAAAAAAAGAATTTTTGTATAAATTGATAATCAGATTACTTTATTAATCCTTTTAGGGAAGTGTGTGTGTCAATGCATATTTATGATAATTTTAATAAATATTATACATAATAATTGCTTAACATTGTAAGCTTTATAATAATTCTAGATGAAGATGAAGATAAAAACGTCATCAAAAAAGAAAAAGATTTACCCAGGATTAATCGTAAAGCTAGACTTATAGTCCGTAATATATCCTTCAAAGCCACAGAGGAGACTCTCAGAGAACACTTTGAGCCTTATGGAGTAATTCAAGAAGTGAAATTATTAAAAAAACCAGATGGAAAATTAGTTGGGTGTGCTTTTGTGCATTTCAAAAATGTTCCAATGGCTAATCAGGCAATATTGAATACAAATTTGAAACCATTTCTGGGTAAGTCTATCTATGTTAATGTTATAAATGAAAAGGTTCATTTTCTTTCATGTTGTAATAGAATGACAGTTCTATGGGATTTTTGGATAGAGTTAGTTATTACCCTAAAATACTTTATGGTTTTAAAACAAAACTATGGAGTCAATGATATAGACTCTATATCATTTATATATGTTAGTTGCTTGTATAAAAACTATTGAGATTTTTTATAAACAAATTTCTTTAAAATAAACAAGATATGCTTAAAGGCTCTATATGTTTTAGGTAGACCAATATCAGTGGATTGGGCTATCGCTAAAGACAAGTACATGCAACATGTTGTTAATAAACAGGTAGAAATGCAAGATGCTGTCAAGAAGGAAGATTCTAGTGATGATGAAGATGACACTCCAATTAATATTTCCAGTGAAGATCTTAAAAAAGAAATTAAATGTAAGTGAAGCTGTAGTTGTATTTTCTTATGTATTCTACAAAGATACAAGATTATCGAGCCACTTGTGAGAGCATGGGATAGAATACAATTCCTGTTTGTCACTGGGAGAGCATCTGCGTAAGAGGCGAGTAACCCAGCATTCTTTGGTGGTAAGATTTTTTCTCTGACTGGCTTGCAATCACCAAATCAAATTCAATTTTCAAGTATCTTCGACACGTTCCGGTCGCACCGCTTGTGGGCCACACTCAACCTCTCCCTCTCATATCACACAGTGGACTCTGGGTTTTTGTTCAGAATCCGATTTTTTCCTTCTCAGATGCATTCTTTGTTTCGCTTTTAATACAGCTTACAAGGCGACAATGCATCAGTGAAACTAGAAAGCTCCTCATGTTTTGATGACGTCCATGGGCGATGGTGGCCACTTTCTATAAAGTGGACTGTCTCCTTTTTTTCTCTTATCTTTCATAAAAAAATATTAATTATATTTAATATCAGTATAGTAATTTAAAGCGTTTCTCTTATTAGCTGAATCTGAAGACAATTCTGAAGATGATAGTGATGAGGATGAAACAAAAGTTGAAAAAAATGATAGTGAAGAAGAATCTGATGATGAAGATGAAGAGGATGAAGAAGACGAGGATGAAGATGAGGAGGATAATGCTGATGATGACGATAAAAGTGTTACAAGCACACAACCAGATACTCAGCGGTAAGTGTATGAGATTTTTCTAAATAGGACTTAACAAAATCTAGAGCAATTAAAAAAAATTAATATCGATTAGCATTAAATAATATTAAATATCTTTCCTATCAGGGATGTTAAGGATATTAAATAAAAGGATAAAGGAATAATATTAAATCGGTTTCAGATACTGTTAAGGATATGAAATTATTTTGGATTATTCGGTAGTTTCGGATAGTTTTGGTTACGGTTATTAAATTTTGAAAATAAAATACAAATAGGTTTGTACTCTTTTCCGTGAAAGTTTTACCACACTGTTGACATTTTGCGGAATGTAAATTTACTTGAGTAAAAAATTCCAAATTAGATTAGACTTTCTGTTTCAATTTTATTTGTATTCAAAACACAGTTAATACCAGAAACAGTAATAAACTTGTAACGCCATACTATCGTCTCCACAAAGTCAGTAATAGCTTCATGGGGCTTGGTGTTGGTGTTCGCATCTATAATAAGATTCCACAGACTGTATTAGACTTGCCACTTCAACAATGTAAAACACAGATTAAAAAGTGTTTAGTAAATAAAGCTTGTTAAACATACTCATGTAAATAATGACGTTTTGAAAAGAGCGACTGTTGAGTGTGTTGCTAATTCTTCTCATCAGAAAACCTCTTTCTGAACTTTGTGGTAGCTTCAGACAAACTAACTGACCAATTTTTGATGTTTCAAAAGTACTTTTTGAAAAAAGTCTTGTTAAAATAAATAATTTTGAGTTTTATCTGTAACTAAAAAGAAATGATAAACTCAATGGATCAATTTAAGTGACGGTATATGTAAAAAATATTTGTATATGTATATGTAAAGAAAAAATGATAATACTGTATTAAGTAGATAGTTATTCTGTACAAAAATAATTTAATTTAAAAAAATCTATTTTCTAGTCACTATATATTGGCTTTTTTAAAGAAGGTTGTGTGGTTACAAATAAAATGACAAGGACGTTAAACATTATATATTTAAAATAACTTCAATTATATAAAATTTATCTTATAAAACTATTAATTATTTTTATATATATTAATAAATATGAATTTTTAAAATGTCTAAGCCATCATCATCAAATTGTCATCAAATCAATTTATTATAAGCCAACACTATTGAATTGTTTTATTTTTTAGAAAGAGACTTAACGACGCAGAAGACGGTTGTACAGTGTTCCTGACAAACATACCATTTAATGTAGACAATGATTTACTGAAAACATTTGCGGAGAATACTGGCCCAGTTAAATACGCTCTGATATGTGTGGACAGACTGACCGAACACTCTAAAGGATCTGGATTTATTAAATTTGTTGTAAGTATACAAAAAGGAATGTGCAGCTGCATTATAAAAAATGCTGAGATCTATTAAATTTTGAAGTCTAAAGTCCGATGCTAGTGGAAGGGCACCCTATATGCAGAATTGGCCTACGAACAGAATAACATGTTAACATAACGAAAAGTACTGTCATTTTTCAAAAATATCTCATTGAAAATCTCAATGCGCAAAACACACAGAGTGCTGTTTATCGGTGCATGTTTTAAGCACTATAGGGTACGGATGTTGATATTTTTTTCTATATATCGATTTTTTTTTTTAAATATCTGAATCGGAGTTTGATACAAAAAATATCGATATTTCGATCACGACACGAGTTAAAATAATTTACAGTTTACAATTATTAAAAAAAAAATCAAATGTTTCGAAATGTGATAGTATAATCAGTCAACATGTGTCTTTTTTTTCTACTTTTTTGAGCAGTATCCGAAAAAAACAATTAGATAGAGGTGTCATTCGATTCGGAATGTTTCGGAATTATAGCTAAACTAAAAAAAAATGGAATTTGTTTTTAGCAAATATTTCACACTTTTTGGAAATTTTTAAGAATCTATTTCATCATTATTGTTTTATTTTTTACAATAATGTTGTTGATAAATAATTAGCGAGAAAAAATAAACTAATCTAAAAAAATTATGAACGAATGAAGAGTTTAGATATTTACTAATATTTTTTGGCGATATATCGAACTATCGGTATATCGCCAAAAAATATTAGTAATAAATATCGATAATTTTAAATAAAAATATCGATTTATCAACAGTCCTACTATAGGGACCCCCTATATGACAACATTGGTGATGATGAACCAGAATCTGGTTTAGAGGAAATTATAATTGACATAAATGATTAACGTAAAATAAAATGTCTATCTCTGGGAAAGAGGGAATTAAAAAAAAAAAAAAATCTGCTTATGTAATAATTATTGACCCTTAGCATACTTGATTGAGAGGCAAACGATCTAGCAATCTTTTTTTATTTTTTTTAGAACAAGGAAGACGCAGATCGTTTTCTCGCGCTACCCTCAGATCAGTTACGTCTAGAAGGACAGGTTATACAAGTTAGACCTGCGCTGAAGAAAGAAAATTTACAAACTGGTAACAAAAAACAACCAAAGGACAATCGGAATCTGTATTTAGTCAAGGAAGGAGGTTAGTAGAAGCTATTATTGGGGGAATTAGTTAGGTAGGATTCTTACGTTCAGTAAGTGAAATAAAAAAAAATAACTTTGATCTAACTAAAGTAATAGTTGGTATTGTAGCCGGCAACTAACTTTAGGTCTGAGAAAAAATAGTGGGGGAAATTTGCGCATTGTGAGAGTACTGCGTGATTGTATTGGCAGTGGAACTGAAACGTGCTCCTTTCACCCCTAATAGTGACTTGCGCAAAGGTCAAACCTATACTTACGTGTCGGTATCTACAGTGGTGGTATAATATGTGTTTTCCGTATATTTATATAATCTTTGCTACTACTACTGCTTTGATTGCTAATGATTTATGATTTGCATCACTATCTTTTGCATCACTTCAGAACGGCTACTATACTATTAACAAACTGTTAGTTTTATTTAATTTTTTTTTGTTACCTATTGCGTTATATGGCAATTTAATTAAGGCATGTACACAAAATATTTTAATCTTATATATAAAATTCTCGTGTCACAATGTTAGTTACCATACTCCTCCGAAACGGCGTGACCGATTTTTATAAAATTTTATATGTATATTCAGTAGGTCTGAGAATCGGCTACTATCTATTTTTCATCCCCGTAAGTGATAAGGGTGACCCACCCCCAATTTATATGGCAAAACAACGTTTTCCGGGTCAGCTAGTCTTATATATAAAAATGAATCCCTATTTCCCTTGGTCACGGCATCACGCCTAAACGACTGGACCGATTTCGCTAATTCTTTTTTTGTTGTGTTTGTTATTGTCAGGTGAAGGGTCTTATGGCAGAAAAAATTAAAAAAGTTGCGCGGAAAATCTGAAAATTTAAGAAAACTTAACGATCATATTAACTTTTGTAATGTAAGCTTTGACAGCCAATTCGAATTCAATATTCATAGTTAAGACAGAAAAACGTCTGTCGGGTCTACAGCTACTAGTTAGTCGTCCTGTTGACTGGAAGAGATTCCTTTTTGGAATAAGTCTGCCTTTGTACACAATAATTCTTTATATAGCGATAGTTTTAAGTGATTTTAGAGTAAATAAAGAGAAATAATTAAAAAAAAAACAACTACTTTCGTCATGTTTGTAGTTGACAGTGTTGAAAAGAAATTGTATGAAAAAGTAAAATTATTTCCATATAATCCATCCAGTGAGCATGAAATGTTTTCTTTTATTTTATTCCCTCACTTCGTTTCTGTAAATTACAGATAATATTCTTGTAATTACGTCCGTTTTTCCAGGATAATATATAGTTTTTGTGTTATTCTTTAATTTCCATCCAAAATACTTTACGTGTATTTCTTGTTCCAGTGATTGTGGCAGGAACGAAGGCAGCTGTGGGCTTGTCCGCTTCTGACATGTCTAAGCGACTTGCATTAGAGCGCAGCAAGACACAGATGTTGAAGAATTTGAACAGGTAACTTTTTTTTTTAATTAGTAATTTTGACTAACTGTATATGTATATAGTTGTGCGTTGGATATTTAAGGGGGGAACTGGTCTGAAATACGTTTTTAATAATATAACTCATGATTGCTTTGTCTGAAATTAAAAAACAAAAAGACTTCTTTGATACATAAGTTTATTTCGAATTTGAACGAAGATAATAAAGGTGGCTTTTTGTTTAATTAAAATAAAAGTTTTACTTGAAAAAAAAAACCAATCAGAATCAAGTGCTCAATATGGTAAAGAAGTAGATATGCAAAGTTTTGACATCCGTTCAAAGGAAAAATTTCTACTACCGTCTAAAAATATAAGTTTTGCAAAAATGCGATTGAAAGAGAGAAAGAGATACGAGCAGAGGTATAAGTCATATGGGAAGTTTATAACTCCCAAATTTTGTTCCTAATGATTTCAAATTTTCAGACAATATTTCTCTTATGTTCTAGAATCAGAAAATGGAATTAAAAAAATGTAGATTTTCCGACCCTTTTCCCCCCATAAGTATACCAGACACAATGTGCATTACATCCCATTAACCAGTTTAAAATTTTAATATTTAGTAAATAAAGGAGTAGAAGTCATACTTTATGTAATAAATTAAATATATTTTATAATATTAAATTGTTTTTCTTTATTTTTTGGGGGAAAAAAATATACTTGTAAAAGATAATTTAGATTTGTTTTTTTTTTCTACAAATTGTGTAGTGTTTAAATATTTTTTTACAAAACAGACAATGGATTTCGTTATCGTTTAGGAGCTAGTGAATGAATCGAAAAATAAGATGTTTACAAATAAAAACCTTTATTGACAATACTAATCTTAAATATTTATTAAACACTAGCTGACCCGACAGACGTCGTCCTGTCTTAACTATGAATATTGAATTCGAATTAGCTGTCAAAAGCTTACATTAGAAAAGTTAATATGGTCGTTAAGATTTCTTAAATTTTCTAATTTCCCGCGCAACTTTTTTAATTTTTTCTTCCATAAGAACCTTGTCCTGACAATAACAAACACAACAAAAAAAGAATTATCGAAATCGGTCCAGCCGTTTACGCGTGATGCCGTGACCAAGGGAAATAGGGATTCATTTTTATATATAAGAAGATCAATTCCTATTCAGCATGTCCTTAGACACAAAGGTCTCCTTCAGCTCTAACCACTTTTTTCTTTCTCTAGCTAGTTGTGGCAAAATGGAGTGAAAATTTTCAGATAAATTATATAAATCAGTTATGTGTTTCATTTTTGATTTAATTTTGTTATATATTATTCCGTAATACAAATCTGTTTTTACAGATTCGTATCCCGCTACCGTCTCGTCGTGTCGAACTTACCACCAAACTATGATGATAATGGTCTCCGGAGAATATGTGTGCGCAGCGTTGGATCTAAAGCCACTGTCACTGAAGCCAGGGTCATGAGGGACTTGAGGGCGCCGCTACAGAGGGATGGGAAGCACCCGTAAGTGTATAAGTAAACAATATGATATATATACATATTTGTAATGTGCTCGCCAAGACCTTTCTTTTGATACGAAACACGTGATAATTATATCAGTTTAATTTTTTTCGAGGTTAGAATCTGAGGTTTAAATTCCGTCATAAAAAAAATCATAAAATTTTTATAACCTATGTCACCCGCGCCTTTATTACGAATCTATTAACACCTCATTCATGAAAATTGGTTCAGTAGTTTAGGCGCTAGAGTGGAACATATAAACATACATATACTGCCTTAATCATAACTCTTCCTTTTGGCTTCTTTGGAAAAGACTTGATTAAATACATCTTAGAAAGAAATCTTAGAAATTAATAATCTCAATCCGAAATCTTTCAATTACGGATTTAAAAAATATTCCAAATTCAAATTTGTCCCTAGAAAGGTCAAATATTAATTATGTTTCCGATTCATTATTAAAAAAAATTGATCATAATTAATTTAAATTACTTTAACAATAAACAAAAGAGTATATACGTGTGTGTCAAATACATGGTAGTGTGTGTAATGCATTTTTATGTCACTACATAGTATAAAACAAAGTCGCTTCTCGCTGTCTGTGTCTGTCCCTATGTATGCTTAGATCTTTAAAACTAAGCAACGGATTTTGATGCGGGTTTTTTTAATAGATAGAGTGATTCAAGAGGAAGGTTTATATGTATAATACATACATAATATAGTAGAGAAACACTGATAATTTTAGAGGTTTCTAATGTGATGTTATAAAACCTCATTTTTTTTCGCTCACATTGCAAACGCTGGCTGAACCCTGCGAGATAGATCAAAATAATGTACTACAGTATTGTACACCTTAAAAAGGTCTACAAAAAAGTCCACAATAACCTTTTTTTAACCTTTACTTTTTACGAGAAATAATGGCTTATTTACGAAGCGATTTCAAACAATACAGCATTAATCCTTATCCAATTAAGTACCTTAAATACATTGTGCATTTAATATAGATCAATATGGCCCTTTACAGCATGACATTTAAATGAATATTTTCGAAGATATTACAAATTTAAAATGCAGGGACATAGCGGTTACGGGTTACAGCCGGAACGGGGCGACTATCCATTACGATCTCTTACAATTATGACAGGGATCTAAGCAGCAGTATTATATATTAGCGGCAATAATATACGCGTCGACATATATTAATTATATATTTTCGTCCGCAGGTCAAAAGGTTACGGTTTCGTGATGTTCACGCGCCACGAGGACGCGCTCGCGTGTTTGCGCAAACTCAACAACAACCCTGACATTTTTGATAAGAACAACGTAAGTATTCTTTAACTATATATAGTAGCCGGCAGCTAACTTTAGGTCTGAGGAAAAATAGTGGGGGAAAGTTGCAGACGCGCGGGAACTGAAACGTATTCAAGGTCAAACCTATACTGACGTGCCGGTAGATATACTTTATTTTTATCTAAAAATTTATTTTTCTATCTAATTGGACCTTTTCATTAAAGACTATTGTTAAGGTTTTATTTGATCCCAGCGCCACCATGAAGTTATTTACAATATTTTAGTTTTTGTTTACTAAACTAGATGGCGTTGGCGTTAATTGTATCTTAGTTGATGGTATGTTAGTTTCAGTTTTGATATGTCGTGTTGGTCTATGGCTTTAACGTTGGTTGTCGTTGTTGTGTCGTTTTGGGACAATATTTTGTTTAAAGTTGTACACTGTACAGCACGGTTACCAACTTAGGGGTTTTCCCCCCAGATTTAGTGGGTAAATAAGTGAGATGGGATTTTTTTTAGGGGCATTTTCAGGGATTTTTTGACTCTAATATTTTTAAATTGATAATATTAATATTTATTTCTTGACCTAGCGACTTATAACGACGTCCGGGGTAGAGATATGACTTGTAGGGGGAAAAATCGATTAATAAATAATCGATTTTTATAATAACAAATCGAAGTTGCATTATTTAGTACATATTAAAAAATTACAAACTAAAACAACAAACTGAATAAAATTATTACCACTAATTTTAAGTATTACTTAAGATTTTATTTATATTTATATAAAACAAAACAATTAATACAAAACAATGAAATAATTACCTATTAGTCTTAAAACTGAATTACAAAAGTTTTTATTTAAATGTCAAGTTTGAACATTAACACTGATCTCTAGTACCATCTATCATATTAATACAACGAAAATAAAACTAAACAATTGTCCCAAGAAATAAAACGACCTTTTTGTTTGATTAGCAATAATCGATTAAATGTAGTTTGGCAACGTAGGTTTATTCCAATAACGCATAACTTCTTTTTTACTAAAAAAGTTTGGATATAATCGATTATTAAAAATCGACTATAAGACAAAAATAATCGATTAATTATTAATATTCAAATTACTATCTAGAAAATTTAAACTTTTTTTCTATAATTAAAAACTTGGATTACAGATTAAAAATAGATTCTAAATTTGAATTTCTATATTTTATCTATAATCCAAGTTCAACCACACGAACTTCACCTTAATAAAATTATATTCAAAATAGTCAGTCAGTGATTTTTCGCCTCCACTATATTTTATGAATCAAGTTTGACTGGAGTAGGAGGAGAATATCACATTTTTGTACTTCAAAAGAGATGTTCGGGCCATCTACAATCTTAGGGCACGAGATTCACTTAAAGATGTCTATAAAAAAATAGACGTCCTTACAGTCCCATCACAATACATATATTGTAATATTTTGTTCATTTACCAGAATATCGATTGGTATTCAAAACACAGTGACAAACATAATGTTAATACTAGAAACAGAAATAAACTTGTAACGTCTCCACAAAGTCAGTAACAGCTTCATGGGGCTTGGTGTTCGCATCTATAATAAGATTCCACAGCCTATATTAGACTTGCCACTTCAACAATTTAAAACTCGGATCAAGTAATCATTAATATATAAAGCATACTATAATGTACAGGATTACTTAAATGATGAGAATGCTTGGAATCTAAGTGACGTTGACTCTCAAGTTAAATGATTTGTATAACAGACTATGTAAACATGGCTTTTTGAAAAGAGCGACTGTTGAGCTTCTGGCCGGCTCTTCTCGACAGAAAACTGCTTTCCGAGCTGGTGGTACCTTCAGACAAACTGACTGACCGAACAATTTTTGACGTATCAAAAGTACTTATGTACAAAAGTCTAATTGAAATAAAATATTTTGAGTTTGAGTTCCATTATCTACACTATTATATAAAGAGGAAAGATTTGATTGTTTGTATGTGTTGTTTGTTGCGAATAGACTCGAAAAGTATTGAACCGATTTTGGAAATTCTTTCACCGATAGAAAGCTACATCCTTTCCGGGTAACATAGGCTATGTGGTGTTGCCATATTTATTCTAATTAAAAAGATATGGCCAGTTAAGTGCCATAACCTGATTATTTTGTAAATTGAAGGGTTTCTCAGGAACTACTAATCCGATTTTAAAAATTATTTCAACGAGAGAAGTCTATAGTATTTCTGTCTCTCTTCCTCTTATATACTCTCTCATCCTCTCTCTTCATCTCTGTTCAGAATGGTCAGTCTCTGTTCGGTTTCTTTTTTTCGGTAATATCTCTCTTTCTCTCCATTATTTATCCAATTTTTTTGCTCTCTCCTTTCTCTTATATTATCTGTGGCTTTTCTTTTTCTTTCTATCATTTTTCTTTTTATAAGTTTTTCTCACACTTTCTTTTCCAGAGCGAAGCGAGGGCAGCCCGCTCGTATTTAATATAAAATCATTATACTAAAATGTTAAAATGTAATTGTTAACTTTTTTTCTCAGGTTAAAACCGCGTGAACAATTTAATGACTTCCGTTGTACATGACTTATAAATTAAGTGTAAAGTTCGTTATAAAATAACAAATGACGTAATTTAATTGAGGAAATTATGAACTACGTTCCAAATTCAAAATGTGAAATTATTTTCGTATTTATCTATTTAGTAGAAGAACAGATTAGATATTTTTGAAGTTTTTTTTTTTCTACAACATGGCAACATTATTGTAGGAAATATTTATTTCTGGCAACACTAACCAAACGTTATATAATTATTACTTCATACAAACTTACGAACCATACTTTTTAAATCCTTATTTTAAATGTGAATGTAAGTTTGTTTGTTACGCTTTCACGCGATAACTATTTAACCGATCATCATGAAACTTTGTACACATATTCTTGAGGGTATTAGAAGTAACATAGGATACTTTTTATGAAAAAAAAAAAATTTTTACTTAAGATAAACAATTCATTTCTATTGTAATGAATCTCTGATAATTATTTAATGGCTTCAATGCGAGCTAAGCCGCGGGTAAAAGCTAGTATTTCATAAACAGACCCATTATACACTAATAACAAAGAATATCATACTGTGTAAGTTAGCCTTAGGTTAGGGAAGCCTTAAGTTAGGTTAGGTTTATGTGAGTTTAAAATTAGGTTTAAACAGTGAAACTGAGCAGTGGAGGAGACTGTTAGAATTCTGTTAAAAGACGTCTACCTACATACCTAAACCTACATCTTCACGAGCTCAAGACACTGCTTGGCTTCCTGTCAGAATAGTACGAGATCGAATCGGGAGTTATCTCCTGACCGTATTGGTATCACAGTAGCAAAACAATTCAGACATTGTCTACTAGAAGAGATCTCTTCCAGAAACCTCTGGATATAAGAGAGGATTATTAGATAAAGCGGTGCAGGCACAAAAGATAAATATAAATAACTGCTTTTGACCTAAATAACTGAAAACCTTAATATATAACTCCTAACAATATATATGTCGCAGTCATCTGGTTCAATCTGCTATTTGATTGAATGACCAACGCGTTCATTGAATGACGACATTCAATTGAGTGACTAAAGGACAACGTTCAACATCTTGACTGAACGTCATATAGCATAGTCGTTGAGTGGGATATAGCCGACTTTGTAATGTTTGGTTAGGGTGACAATAAGTTCGCAACTTAAAAGGTAACTTACTTTAGATAAAAAAATGAGGACATGATATGACACACCTTATTATGTATTTTTAGTCTTAAGATAGGCAATACTGACTATTTTTACCAACTAATTCAAGGAGTTCAAAGAAGTTCGTGGGTTTACAGCAACAATCAACTTACCTTAATTTTGTTGTTCGTATTCAGCCAGTTTCGCCTCAAATTTTTCTTCAAAAGTAGCCGGCGGCGGCGTAATAATAGGTAAATCCATGCTGTCACACTAGCTAGTGCGAGATTGACGCCATATTTGTTTTGGTGACTGTTATATTACTAATGAATCTAATGCACTTTTAACAATAAACTATTTCCTAACAAAACACTGACTCACTTGTTATAAAGGCACACATGTTATTAGTAAAACCTAAGTTTCTATATATATATGTCGGAGCATAGTAAAAGATTATCGATTAATCGAATCGTTATCGTTGTCTATGGCGTTGGAGTGGGGTAGTAGTCACTTCCGTTGTTTTGACAGTCTCGACCCTCGACCCTTTATATGCGATCGACAGTCTAACTGAAGTCTTAGTCGTGCGCGGTCTCTCAAGAAGTGAACATCATCTAAGTAGTGCTAGTGATAGTGATAGTGTCAAGTGCAGTGTAGTGTGGAAGTGCTGTCCAACTAAGGTCACGTAAGTCCTTACAATGTAATTGCCACGTGGTTAAGTAAACACAATGTTAGGTTAGGTTAGCCTTAGGTTAGATTCGGTTTATGTGCGTTTAACCTTGGGTTTAAACAGAGAGCCTGAGCAGTGGAGGCGAGTGTCGTGATCACTTAAAGGATATCCTTAAGCCTACACCTTGGTCACAAGTCCAAGGCACTGCTTAGGTTTCTCTCGTAATTGTTAGAGATCATATTTGATAATTTATCGGTACAGTAGAAGTATCTGCGTCGCGTTTACGCGATATTCCATTCAATACCATCACCCCTTTTAATGTTCCCCAATATTCCCCATCTTCCTCCTTCCATTTCCAACTAAAGATAAACAATACCTAGACTAACGTCAAACCAAAGACAAGCTTTATTACTTATAAATCACCAACTACATGACAGTGACTACTAGCGCCGCAGTGGGAAAAAATGAACTAAATTTCAATCACCTGACTGATTTTACGTCCGCTCTGTTCAATGGCTATGTTACAATCCGCTAACTAGTTGGACGTTGAGTGACGCTTGTTCAATCAACGTTCGGCCTAGACACTCAATTGAATGTTGTCATTCAATGAACGCGCTGGACATTTAATCAAATAGCAGATTCAACCAGATAACTGCGACATATACATATACATTAGTGTGGCCCAAAATAAATAAACTTTATTTTTTGAGTCTCTCTATTTTAATATTTAAAGGTCGCTCCCAATTTATTTATTTAACATAAATATTATTTATGTTTAGAAGTAACTAAAGATATAAAGTACTTGTCTTGGAAACTTTGAAAAATTTGGAGCGACTTTTAAATATTAAAATTTCGATTTGAGGTTTTCAGGATCTTTATCATTTTTCTTGTAAACAAAAATGAAATAATGACAGTTTCAGACAATTTTTTGGGCCACCCTATTATACGTACTATAATATTAATAAGTGAGAGAAAGAAAGTGTTCCTTCAATATGAATTTAAAGGTTGAGGTGGTTGAGTTATCCTTGTAAATATTTTCTGGAATTGTGTTCCAAAGTCGGGCTGCGACAACAGTGACAGAATTATCGTAAAAAGTTGTGTTATATGTAGGGATAGTTTGTTGTATGTTACACAACTGCGTACAGGTTCTAGGAGAACACTCTTGGAAGCGCTCACATAAGTAAGGTGGATAATAATTATATTAATATATAGCAATCTTTCATGGGGGTCCATTCGTGTGTTTGTACAAAGAAATGAACTTAAGATCTAGTATATTACAAAGTTGTAGTTGTACAATCAACACCGTTGTCCACATTGTTGGGTAGACGCCATAGGTCATCCATAGCACTTGTTACCGAGTCCACTATCATCCCAACCCATAGCCCAGCATTATTAGTTACCATATATTGGCATAGTCCTACACAAGCCGGGGATTGTCCTTGGGTGCATTCTCATAGTGCATACAGGGATAATCGCCGGTGTGTGTCAGATCACCTATTAAATTAAATTGTCTAAAGGGCCTCTACGCGTTGGCTACGGCTCCGCGCACGCCTTCCAAAGGTCCGGGTCACTTGACACTTGATGGAAAAGATATTTTTAGGAGCTTGAGTTTTGAATAATTTAAAATGTTTAGAAGAGTCCAACTAAATCTTCTCAAAGCAGTGATGGCCCAGTGGTTGAGACTTCAAGTCTTACTCGGGAAGTCCGAGGTTCGATCCTAGGCACACACCTCTGACTCTGAGTTGTGTGTTTTAAGCAATTAAATATCACTTGCTTTAACGGTGAAGGAAAACATCGTGAGGAAACCTGCACTCCTGAGAGTTCCCAAAAAGTTCTCTAAGGTGTGTGAAGTCTGCCAACCCACACTGGGCCAGCGTGGTGGACTTTGGCCTAATACCCTCCTCATTCTGAGGAGAAGACCCGGCTCAGCAGTGGGCCATTGAAGGGTCGTGATGATGAAATCTTCTCAAAAATAACCTTACTCTACGTTCTCGCACTATTTATACGTCTCCGAGATTTACAGTTCTATCTGTACAGTTCCACACTTATTGCGCGCACTTCCCACGAACGTTCGTGTACACTTCACAATATTTCACCACTACGACTAGGCAGCAATTTCTCTGCATTTATATATGTCTTCGAACTCACTCTTTTCAAATAGAAACTTCTCGCAACTTGATTCTAGCAATTTAAAAGATTATTCTAACAAACACTGGAAAGATCTAGAGTTATACCCATCCCATTCGAACACATAAATTTGCCTAATGCCGTCCTTTTCGCACAATGTCAATCATCGAAGGCTCGCGAAATTTCCGGCAAACAACATCCTGCTGTCCCTCTCGGTTCATCTTGCCGTCTTATTCTATTTTGACATTTTCTAGCAAGTTTGAACTAAAGCTAGGTCTAGGCTTGCGAATTGTTTTGATGTTGATTCGCAACTATTAATATTTATTATTATTATTAATTACAGAGACCAATAGTATCATTCTCAATAGAAGACCGAACTGCGTTAAACGCAAGAAAGAAAAGACTAGAAAAATCCATAGCAAATAACCCTTTAGCTAAAACAGACGAAAGCAATCGCAGAAATAGGAAACGCAAAAACACTTTCACTCCAGATGAAAGTTACATGAAAAAGGGTAAATTTGAGAAGAAAACCCAAATTAGTGAGGGGGGTAAATTTGTTAGAAGACCCGTAGACAATGAGGAGTTTACTGGTTTAACAGCCAAAGAGGGAAGCCAACATAAAATGAGAAGTGGAAGGAAATTAAAAACTCAAGCGGATATCCATAGACAAAATGTGAAGATGGAGAAGAAGAAGAGCAAGCGCTCGATGAGATTAAAGATGGCGGCGCGGGAGAGGATAAAGCAGCCCAAGCAGAAGGTTAATAAGAACAAAATTGGTAAAAGGAATAAGAAGAGGAAGTTTAATGATGATATGATTTAGGTTTAATAAATAATTACATCATGTTTATTGTTTTATTAAAGACTATATAACGAAAATATATTATAGTTTATTAAAAACATATTATAAATATTATTCAAAAAATTCTGTCGGTCTGTTTGTTCTGACGAATCTCTGAAATGGCTGGACAAATTTTGACGGGACTTACACTGGCAGATAGCTGACGTAACAAGGAGTAACTTAGGCTATTTAACATCTTGCTACGACCCATAGGAGCGGAGCAATTCGCGTACAAAGTCGCGCGGGTCGCAGTTTTTGATAAATTCAAAATAATCATGTATAAGTATTGTTTTAAATTGAGAAGTAAATATGTATTTAAATTAAAAAATCAATATATATTATACTAGTTGTGCCCGCGACTTCGTCCGCGTGTAATAATAATACATATTTTCATCCCCTATTCAATAGACTAAACAATAAGCTTCTAGCTCTAAAATTGATGATACTTCCATACAACTTTTCATCCCCCTCTTTCAATCCCTTAATCCCTTTTTCTGCATGTCCTTTCTCTGGGTCTAGACTATCTGTATTCCAAATTTCATTTAAATCGGATCAGTAGTTGATATCATTATATACCATCGTTAATAGATATAATTACTGAAATAATACGTTGAAGTACAGAGCAATATAAACCTTATTGTGTTGCAATTAGGTATAAAATACAACAACAGAGACGTATAATCTCGGCAATTAAAATAAACATTCAAGAATACATGTAACCAGTTTTATTACAAACATCACGAAGGTTAGTTTTTTTCCTCTGTTTTTATTCTATAATAGAAAAGGCAAAGGTATTACACCGTACAGCTTTGTCTTTAAATGGTGTGACAGATTGAACGATGATTTTATAATATAGATAAAACAAGGAATCTAGCGCCACCCAACCTATAAATATAGATAAAACATGTTAACTTACACCGCCATCTATTAGTAACTTATGGAACTTATAAATAATAACCCTTTGTCCTATTATAAACATTTTGTAATAATTATATTGAGATTAATCGAGATAAAAGTATACGATTTTCCAAGTGTGTTTTTGCTTTTCATATATATAACTTTTTTTATATCTAAACTAGAGTGGCGTAGCGTGCCTTGGAGGGGCCCTGTATCAATATTAGTTGGAGGGGTTGATTAAGGGCGCGTTCCACTAATCGATCTCAACGCCCCAAACGCTCATTTAGCCGTTCCCCTTGACGATCGCAGGTTTTGTGGCGGCGGCGAAAACGTCATCAATGACGTCATGACCACTGCTCACTCGAAGCTCACGACGACCCATGTCAAATCGTGAACGTTGTGAGTGTTGCAAAATTAGTGATCTGTGGTTGCAAAATTTGGCGGCATTTTTAAAACAACAAAAATGGCGACGATGTAAATAACTTTATTAGATACGAATAGAGATTTATTAGTGAACTAGCGGCCCATCCCGGCTTCGCGCGGGTGGAATATTATTTTTAAAAATATATTGGCTCTCCCGCATTTCGGTGCCCACTCTCTTGCCGCTTACTCGCTGCGCTGCGTCGCTATACTGGCCCGTCGCGTCGTCGTGTATTTTTTGTTTATATTGATATTTTTAATTTCGTAATATCTTTTGAATGGAAAGTCCGATTTTAATAATTCAAAAAGTAATTTACAGGTATTGAAATAGTCTTAAATACGAAATAATTTATTTGGATAAGGATTAATACAAAGTTATAGAAAACATGGTCTGATTTTGATAGGCATTTTTATCAACTTTTAAAATGTAAAAAAGTAGTTATAGTGACGTAACTATAATAGTTGGACATATGGTCTCGCGGACTTTTTTGTAGATATTAATACGTTCTATAATATTGTAGAACATTTTTTTGTTCTATCATCAATACTTTTTGCAGCGCATGCGATGAAAGATATTTTATGGCTAATTTTTTGGCACCTTGGGTTGATTTTCGTGAGATTTCCTAAGGATCTCTAATTTTTTTTTGTAATAAATATAGCCTATGTTACTCAGGGATAATGTAGCTTTCTAATGGTAAAAGAATTTTTGAAATCGGTCCAGTAGTTTTTATATTTATTCGTTACATACAAAAATACAAATCTTTCCTCTTTATAATATTAGTATAGATGTGAATGTTTCTGCAGCGTATATTTATATAAAATTAATTTTAGTTTCAATTAAATTAAAAATATAAAAAAATCAATCAATAAAAATATAAATATCAATTAATTTAACAAATAATTATAAGCTTAACCTCTTGAAACTATTGCTTTATAACTCGCTATTTGAATTATTTACGTTAACGCTCAAAACACACAATTACCCGTTCCACTTGGGTTAAAGATCGTAACGCTCGCGCACAAGTGGAACGGGAAAAACCGCTATCGTAAGCGTGGGAGTTAAGAACGCTTAGTGGAACGCTGGGTAAGTGAATGACTTAAACGGGGGAATCTCGCAATAACCGATTTAGGATGTTGATGACATTGGTTTGATGATTATTGTCATTTGTGGAGTGAAAAAAATAATAATAATAAAATTTGTTTTTTTTTCTTTGTTGTCATAATATTTAAAGAAGTATCCTCTAACTCCTAACCGTTGAGGAGTTTTGTCTTCCATCACATCAGCTCAGTAATAACAGTATACACAATCAAAAAACAGTATAACAGAAAAACATTGTGAGTACAAACTGAATTTTGAGGGTTTCCCTCAATTTCTCCGTATTCTCCATCAGATCCACAATTGACGGAGAAATTGTTGAACATACATAAATTGGTGAACATAGAACCTCCTCCTTTTTTGAAGGAAGTCGGCAGAAAACTACAGGCACGTATAACAGTTTTTTCAAATGTTTTTTTTTCCCGGGTAGCACGAGATTAAGTGACATTGTGGGTAACATTTTACTAATTTTGGCTTACACACGTAGGGGCCTCTGTAGCCCCGGGGCTGATACGGCGGTAGCTACGCCGTTTCTAAACTACCTGATATTAGTATTATATACAACTATCCTTATATAATTGAGATCACATTTGAGCTCGAAGTCTCGGTGTACTAGTGCCGGTGCGTAGTGCGGAGACGTTGTTGTGTATGTGTGCGCGCACTAAGGCGAGATATTCCTCAGGGTGTGACGGATAATGCATGACGTGTGCAGACTTCGCCCAGCACTGCCATGTCGTCTGGAATTAATGGAAGTATGTGGATAAATAGATATATAAATTTAAAAAAGGTTAGGGCACATTAGTCCAAAAGCCCTCCCTATTCAGCCAGATCTACGCTACGTTTGACCATAAAATCTATAAAGGAACAATCCCATAGATAGTATGGATTGAACATTTAAAACTTTCATCTCCTATTCCCTAATTATTTTACACCCTCGAGGGTAAAACTTTTACAAACTTTGAATATCATATTTATTTATATCGAATCAACAGCCAAAATATAAGTCACAAGCTTCTAGCTCTAAAAGAGATAATACTTTTATACAACTTTTTATCCCCCCCTTTGAACCTCTTACTACTCTTTTTTCTTATTAAAAAGTAGCCCATGTCCTTTCTTAGGGTCTAGACTATCTGCATACCAAATTTCAGTTAAATCGGTTCAGCAGTTTTGGCGTGAAAGCGCGACAGACAGACAGAGTTATTTTCGCATTTATAATATTAGTAAGAATTTTCTGAAGATTTGAATGGTTTTTAATCATAGTTACAAACCTTTATCCCCATGTCGACCCACAGACTGTTAGCTCGTCGTATCCTCTTCTCGTTGCCGACAGGATCGGTGCTGGACAGGAGGAAGAGCGCAGGCGCGCGACACGGCGTCGCGTAGTACGTCTCACATGCGCGCTGGTAGTGCACTGTTGCTATGTTGTAGAACGCTTTCAAGTAGAATCTGTTAGACATACCCACAGAAAATCTAATAATGTTAGGTTTTATTAAAATACTAGCAGCGAAACCCGGCGTTGCTCGGTTAAAATATATTGCATAGTCATAGTCAATCAACTTTCTCGAACATTCTAAATCGATTAGAAATTGCATTTATTTTAGAATTATGTCGACCATTCCAGAAATTTCTAGACCTTTCCCGAACGTTCTCGAACATTCTAAATCGATTATAATAGTTTGTACTCATTTTAGAATGTCGATCGTTCCAGAAATTTCTAAAACTTTCTCGGACATTCTCGAACATTCTAAATCGATTATAATAGTTGTATTTACCACCCCAACGGGAAGTTGATTGGGGTTGGTGGTGATAGAGAAAACTGTGTATTTACGTACTAACAGAGGATTTTATATATATATATATAATCGATAATCTTTTACTATGCTCCGACATACATATATATATATATATATATATATATATACATACATATACATATATACATACATAGATACATAAATACACCAGGCCAAGAACTTCATAAATAGTGCTTGTGCCTTGTGCTTATTGCTTGGTTATTATTATGGGTCTATATCCGCAGCCACATAGTTACACCCATTGCTGGATTCTTCACTCAAACTCTTTAACACCACACAAGCCGCGATACCATATGTCTATCTTTTTTTTATAGCAATTAAGGGGCAAACGAGCGGGGAGAGCTTATAGATACAGTGAGGAAGAGGAATAGTATGCTACGTTTTCAGTGGACCCTGAACGAGAACCCAGAGTTCACTAGAACCGCACCATTAATGGGATAGGAGGGGGAGGCTCGACCAGACGCGTCTATGACACTTGGAGGTCGGATTCGCATGCTAGTGGTCGCAAGCCAGTCGGCGAACAGATCCGCTACCAACGATGAGAGCCAAAATAATGAACCATATAAGTTCTAATGCACATTTATGAACTTTATACCATTGATAGATAGAGATATATGATTCATAGTTGCGGGTGAGTACTCCTCAGCGAAGCGAGAGCGGGTCGGCTAGTCCATACAAATAAATAAAATGAAAATATCTGTTTGTAATATTAAAATAACCGCTTTCTGTCAGATAGCTGATGCAACTTCGGCTAATAAACATCTCGTTACGACCCATAGGAGCGGAACAACACGCGACTCGTCCGCGGCTAGTTAATGTAAATAATTAAAAACCGACTACAAAAATAACAATTGTTATATATTATTGTCTTAATAAAGAGAGAATAATAAATAACGGAATTATTTCTTACTTTTTAGTGCATTTTTAGTTTGAAGTCGGTTTTTTTAAACGTAGTTTATTTTTATTTTTTACTTTTTAGTGTCTGTAATAGGTTGTTCTGTAAATCAGGTAGACTATATCATTTGGTTGCTTTTTATTGTAATGTATTGAATAGTAATTTTATTTTAAGTAGCTATGGGTAGTCCTACGAAAGGTACCGCGCGCCTTAAACTATACAGACCCCGAGAAACAGAAACGGAAAGAATGTTCATAAAATGACAACTACAGGGCCAAACTATGTTAAATTTTTATGGGACCAAATGGCAACTATTCTACATCAAACTGAAGAAGAATCACGCAAATCGGTTCATAAATCTCGGCGTAATTAATGTAAATACATTAAAAAAAAATATACCAATCGAATTGAGAACCTCCTCCTTTTTGAAGTCGGTTAAAAATACAAATAGACACTTAAATTTTAATATCGGCAGTAAGCGAAGGTATACAAAATATTTATATGTTCATACGTCCTTGGAAATTGAACTTTTGACTTACGGTATTCATTATTTATTATTAGTATATAATATATATATACTTTAACGATATTTTTTACTATTATGTATTTTTATACTAGCCGAACCGCCCGACTTTGTTCGCGTGTTGCTCCGCTCCTGTGGGTCGTAGCGAGATGTCAAATAGCCTAAGTTACTCCTTGTTATATCAGCTATCTGCCAGTGAAAGTCACGTCAAAATTGGTCTAGCCATTTCAGAGATTAGCCGACAAACAGACAGACAGACAAAAATTGTAAAAAATGTAGTTGTTGGTATATGTGGTGTGTGCGTGTATACATCCATATGCATTTAGTAATAAGCGGGTATTTTAATATTACAAACAGACACTACATTTTTATTTATTTGTATAGCAGATAGCATATAGATAAAAAAAAATGGTAGTCGTTTTTAGGCATCCAGACTAAAAGTAATATAATATGTTAATTAAATGTGTTATTTCTAAATAAACAGAAAATCGATGCTCAATCGAAAAATCTCCATTTATTATTTCCTACTTTTTTATCTCTATTATACAGGTTGGATTTTTGAGACGGGTCAGTAAGGGCAAGTACCTTAACCGTAATAGTTACAGGAAAACGTTCCTAGGTGACCATCCATAACTTTTTGACATATTCTGAACTGCATTCACAGAAATTTGAGAAAATGTACGGTTTGCGACAAAAGTGCTAGAATTAAAAAAAAATTAATGCCTATCGATCCTACTTCGTATGGGGATCAAAAGACTCTATGAGACCATTTAAGGTATGAGTACTAGAAATGTCAGAAATCGCCAAAAACATTTTCCATACATTATGTACTGGTTTATAACGGTTAAGGTAGCTGCCCTTACTGACCCGTCTACAAAATCCAGCATGTATATAATTCTCGTGTCACAATGTTAGTTACCATACTACTGCGAAACGGCATGACCGATTTTTATGAAATTTTATGTACATATTCAGTAGATCTGAGAATCGGTCAACATCTATTTTTTATACCCCCAAGTGATAAGGGTGGACCACCCCAATTTTTTAAAAATTTAAATGGCAAAACAATTTCAGCTAGTATTATGTATGGAAGTAACTTTGTCAGTCTATTAGGCTTTTACGCAAAAACCGCTTAACCGATTTTGATGAAATTTGGTACAGAGATAAACTAGATCTTAGGTAAGGATATAGGATAGATTTTATAGCAAAAAAAAGGCTTGATGGGGTTGAAATAGGGGTGAAGTGCATGTCGAGCTGTGTGGCTGCCCTTAATCAAATAATTTATTTTAAACTGTTTTTTATAACTTACTCAATTAATAGACTCGTGGAAAGTTGCGCCAATTTATTATGAGGGAAGAGAGCTAAAGGGAATCCCACTGGTATTTCCGTGATGTCCGCTACTGAGTCCCACACCTGGGCTTCCACACGCTCTAGAGCTGGCTGGTACCTTAAGAAATTTAAAAAAAACAATGATACCGAAATATGCCAATAAAAAATTTTATTTTAAAAATGTATATAAATTTTAAAAATATCCGAAACTGATTGAAAATCCGAAAATATCATATAACGTTATCAAAAATATATTTCGTATCTGACCATTATCTTCATTAGTAGTTATCTGTGGTAATGTAACAGTTTAGCTTTTTTTATGTTAACTAAAAGTTTTAATTAATTAAATGTCTTTGTGTTCTAAAATCTAAATATAATTAAGTTTTAAATTTAAGTGTAATTAATTTAGAAGTAGAGATGCCACGAATAGCGATTTGGCCGAAGGCCGAGGCCGCCATTGCACACTCGTATTTATATAGTTACTAGGGACCCGTCCCGGCTTCGCACGGGTGGATAATTTTTTTTTAACATTTCGGCTCCCGCATTCTGTCGCTCCCTCTATCGCCGCGTTACTCGCTGCGCTGTGAGGCACACCACACCGCGCCGGCGGCCCGTTTGGGATTATTTTTTATTTATCTTGATATTTTTATTTCGTAATATCTTTTGACTGGAATGTCCGATTTCAATAATTCAAAAAGTAATTTAAAACAGGTATTGAAACAGTCTTCATTACTATTATTATTTATTTGGATAAGAATTAATACAAAGTTATGGAAAACATGGTCTGATTTTGATAGGCATTTTTATCAACTTTTAAAATGTAAAAAAGTAGTTATAGTGACGTAACTATAATAGTTGGACACATGGTCTCGTGGAGTTTTTTGTATATATTGATACGTTCTATAATATTGTATAACATTTTTTTGTTCTATCATCAATACTTTTCGCAGCGCATGCGATGAAAGATATTTTATGGCTAATTTTTTTCCACCTTGTGTTGGTTTTAGTGAGAATTTCTGGGGATCTCTAATTTTTTCTTGTAATAAATATAGCGTATGTTACTCAGGGATAATGTAGCTTTCTAATGGTGAAAGAATTTTTGAAATCGGTCCAGTAGTTTTTATGTTTATTCGTTACATACAAAAATACAAATCTTTCCTCTTTATAATATTAGTTAGTATAGATGAGTCCTATTAAGTTTGTATTTATTTTGTGTGCAATACTTTCATGTCGATGCGTCGTGTGCGTTTTTGTTTGTTGATAGGACAGCAGACCCTTATAAGTGGTGGTCAGTATTTTTGGAAGCAGGTATAATTTATGAGGAAAAGCGCAATCGTTTGCTATCAACAAATGCTAAAAAATTGTTATCATTCATCATAACTTACCACTACTGGTAGGATTTTAAGTATTATGTGATGCATTCTTTTTTACCCGACTACGGCGGAGCCAAAAGGAAGGGTTATGATTTTGGCAGTCTATATATTTATGTATGTATCTACGTAATAATGGCGCGGAATTGAATTTATAGCTCAAATTCTAACCTCGAAAAAAATTAAACTGAGCTGATTATCACGTGTTTGATATCAAAAGAAAGGTCTTGGCGAGCACATTACAAATATGTATATAACGTTATGTATGTTATCGTTTATGTCAACATATATGTTTAAAATGCGGTCGTATAGTCCGCGCGGTCCTGTCGTTGCAGTTATTTACTCGTTTAGGCAAATAAAAACCAACATTACGTTACAATATAAGATTGTAAAGGTTATCTCGATCGGGAAACGGAAAACTATTAAATAAAAAAATAAAGTTTAAAAAAACATTTTTACACCGATGCATTTCTCGGTTTCTGTCTGAATTATTTTCTTGTTTCATCCTTTTTAGACCACTTTTTTACGTAGTCGGGTTATAGTTTTTTAAACTTTATTTTTTTTATCGTGATTAACTATTCGGTATTCGGCTGAATAGTTACCAATATTCGGATACGGGATAGTGAAAGAAAAATGGCCGAGTAACCGAATAATCGTGGCATCTCTACTAAGTAGTCAAGGTCTGTATGGTCAACCCGCGCGACTTTGTTCGCGTGTTGCTCCGCTCCTATGGGTCGTAACGAGATGGTAAATAGCCTATGTTACTCCTTGTTATATCAGCTATCTGCCAGTGAGTCACGTGAAAAGTCGGTCCAGACATTTCAGAGATTAGCCAAACACAAAAATTGTAAAAAATGTAGTTGTTGGTATATGTGGTGTGTGCGTGTATACATACATATGCACTTAGTAAACAGCGGTTATTATAATATTACAAACAGACATTCCAATATTATTTATTTGTATGGATTAAGATTTAAAACCGGTTCACGTAAATTTTATACTTATCTTGTAATTTAAATTATAAATATTTTTAATTACGTTATAAATTTTAATAATCAGAATTGTTACATATGAGTGCACGACATTTATGTTAAGATAATAGTACATTATGATACAAGTGTGCTAAGTTGGTCATTACAGTCGAGGCGGAGGCGAGGGCGTAACGGAGCCGAGGACTGTAATGACCGAAGCGTATACAAACTTACAGACATTCAAAGGAACAACCATGTAAACAAACATAATGTGTATAGAGTTCATTCCACGGCGACGCACGGCTCGCTTATTATTTTGAAATGTAGAAGACGTGCCATGCGCCGTCAGGGATTCAACTATCTAGACATACATAAAAAAAACTATATAAACAAGCATAGTTCAATCCACAAAGGCGCACAGTCCACTTATTATTTTCTCATATAGTAGACGCGTCGGTTCCGTCATGGATTGAACGATCTATACATACAAATCTACACTATTATATAGAGGAAAGATTTGATTGTTTGTATACTACTGAACCGATATGAAAATTCTTTTACCGATAGGAAGCTACGTCCTTTCTGGATAACATAGGCTATGTGGTGTTGCCATATATATTCTAATTAAAAAGATATGGCCATTTAAGTGCCATAACCTGGTCATTTTGAAAATTGAAAGGTTTCTAAAGAACCACTAATCCGATTTTAAAAATTCCTTCACTGATAGAAATCTACACTATTTGTGAGTGACAAAGGTGATTTAGTGATGCCATATATTTTTTTAATATAATAACAACTACAGATCTGATGATGATTTTAAATATTCTTTCACTGAGAGAAGTCTATAGTATTTCCATCTCTCTTCCTCTTATAATGCTATCATTCTTTCAGAATGTTCAGTCACTTTCTTTCGATTATCTCCCTCTCCTTTACCTATTCAATTTTATGTTTGCCCTGTCCTCCCTCTTTTATTATCTGTGGCTTTTCTTTTTTTTCTACCATTTTTCTTTTTATAACTTTTTCTCGCTCTCTTTTTTCAAATAATGATACACAATTACAGAATGACAACTTAAGAACATCAATTATAATATTGCTTTAAATACCCGGAGCGAAGCGAGGGCAGGGCGCTCGTAACTATATAAACAAACATACGTTTAGATAGTTCAATCCACGACAACGCACGGTTCACCTATTATTTTCTTATAATTAAATGCGTCGGTGCTGTCGTGGTTTGAACAATCTACATACATATTAATAATTATTTAAACATACGTGTAGATAGTTCAATTCACGACGACGAACGGTCCACTTATTATTTTCATATATAGTAGATGTGTCAGCGCCTTCAAGGATTGAACTATCTATACCTACATAGAAATAACTATATAAATAAACATACTTACATATAGTTCAATCTACTACGACGCATAGCCCGCTTATTATCAACAAACATATGTATATAGGAGAAAAAAAAATGTCTAAAATGCGGAGCATCACGCAGACAAAGTCGCGCGTATATTTTATATAAATCCATTACCGCACTAGTGTGTTATGGAGCTGTTTACGTTCACAAGAACAGTGAAACGAAACTCCACTTTACGAGTAAGTATGTTGAAAGAATATTTATAACTGGACTTAGTGATTCCCCATTTGTATCATTCCCCCCAGGGATTGATGCGATTTACAAGAGGAAAAAGAGTGACATGTTGGTGAGTTGTAAATAAAGATACATTTTATCTTCCTTGTTTTTATTAGCTTCGAAATTCTATATTATATATGAATAGTATAATATATTATTTTATTACCTATCTTTCTGTGTAACCGCATGCACCATAGCCTCCGACCACACATATCCCCCCACAGAAAACCCGTGGATCGTGTACGAGTTATCATTCGCCGCCATTATATTTATTAAATCACGTGCTATTAACTGAAATGGAATAAATAAATATTATAACCATTTAAATAAAACAAAGCCTATATATATTTAAAGTTAAACCTGTACAACAACTGTGAGAACTGCATCCAATTTTGTGCAGTAGTTTTTGACAAATCACAGATATTTTATAAGTCACTTATAGAAAGGAGAGAATCAAAAATATATAATCTTAGAGACCGTGGGTTTAGAAAGAACAAAAAAAAAATAATCAATTATACACTACTACATCAAAATTTAATTTAACTTAGCAATAAAAATTAAAAATAAATTACAACTAATTTTAAACAATCATATAACAATGAAAATTAAATAATTTATCAGAGATTAGGTAGTTGACTAATCAAACCGGCAGAGCTTCCGCTCGCAAGAGAGTCTGGAGCAAAAGTGACTTGAAGTGAGCGCGCTGTCACTTATAAGGGCATTACCCCGCCACTGGTCTTAGGTCTCATTTTTCAGCTAACAATAATATGATTTATCACTTTATGTACACGTTCGTAACGTCTAACAGTCTATCTCAATCCTTTTTCATTACTCACATTATTCTACATTTTTAAAATCCAAAATACGCCATTATCCGAATGTTCGTTTAATTTGAGGGAGAGTTTACCGTATCGACGGGATGAACAAACTGTTTGACAGTTACAAGACCTATCACCAATTGTATGTGAAAATGTTTTTATTTTATTGTCAATTTTTCTCAATATTTTTAATAGTTATTCTGCTATATACTCAAAATCCAAGGAGAGATAAAAGGACGCCGTAGACCTGGACGTAGACAAACTTCTTGGCTTAGGAATATTCCCGAATTATTTGGAATGAGAAGAAAAAACAAAGTTCAAATTGCCTTAATGGCGCCAACCTCAGATAGGAGATGGCATTAAAAGAAGAAGAAGAAGAAGATTCTTCAAGACCGAGATAAATCAAGCAGGTCGAGTTAGAAGTGTTCGATCAAACCCGCGCGACGCGGACGGACTTACCAGTATTTGAAATACTTTTAATTGAAATACAAATACGTATTTAGTATTTACATTTCAAATACTTCATAAAAATGTATTTTGTAGTTTATATTTGAAATACTTATAACTTCAAAATACATTTTCACAAAATATATTTAGCGACCTCATTGATCGTTAATCAATTTTGTAATGCGTGTTGTGGTCGTAAATCAAAAATAAAATTTGCGTAAATTTTGTTCTTGGGACCCTAAAGAAGAGTGTCTCAAAGTTACATCAAAACCCAAAATGGGTCGGCAACAATTTTTTAAATTTTCAGATAATTTCTTATGGAATGACCTTTAAGAATCTCATGTAATGAATGTATTTTGTATTTCGTATTTTAAGTACTTGCGAATAAGTATATTGTAAATATGTATTTCAATTAAAGCAAATTATGTATTTTTCCCACCACTGTGTGTTTGTAAGAATAAGAAATTTAATTTGATAAAGTTTACAGCGTCATCAAAACTAACAAGGAATTTTGATTCGCTTTGCGTCATGTATTGAGTTTAAAGTATTTGTTTTCTCTTAACGAAATAATACATCACTACATGATATAAAGTCTGTCTTTCCGTCTGTCTGTCCCTATGTATGCTTAGATCTTTATAACTACGTAACGGATTTTTTAATTTTTAATTAAAAAAAAATAAAAACAATTCGCAAGCCTAGACCAAGCTTGGGTTCGAATTTGCTGGAAAATGTCAAAATAGAATAAGACGGCAAGATGAACCGAGAGGGACAGCAGGATGTTGTTTGCCGGAAATTTCGCGAGCCTTCGATGATTGACATTGTGCGAAAAGGACGGCATTAGGCAAATTTATGTGTTCGAGTGGGATGGGTATAACTCTAGATCTTTCCAGGGGTTGTTAGAATAATCTTTTTTTTAAATTGCTAGAAGTAAGTAAGAGGGTTTTACGGACGATTGTTGGTCAGTCTATTACTCGAGAGTGAAGAAGTGAGTTCGAAGAGATATTGAGGTGCAGAGAAAGTGGTGCATAGTCGAACTAGTGTATAGCGACGAACAGCGGAGGAAATAGTGATTAGGGGGTAGTGCGAGCAATTAGTGTGGAACTGTGCATATTGAAAATAAGGACTGTAAATATCGGTGACGTGTAAATAGTGCGAGATCGTAGTGTAGGATTATTTTTGTAAACATCTAGTTGGACTTTGTGAACGTTTTTGAATAAATCCTTTACCAATGAAGCATCTGGAACTCAAACTCGTAACAATATGATATGTATAATACATGCATAGTATAGTAGAGAAAGAAACCGTGCGAAGCCGGAAGCAGGTCGCTAGTAATAAATATGTTAAAAAATAAGTGGATACATGGCTTAAAAAACTATAAACAATTCTTAGAATACATTTATTTAATGCAACAGACATTTGATATTCTGACGAGTTAACGTTGTAACTTGAGGGTATTCTACTCGTATGTTCGAATCAATGAATAGACAAATACTTGTTTACTAACGCTGAACACACGCTAACAAGCTTAAGCGGATTTAGACTACTTGAGTATTTACGGGAGTCAAAATTTAACCCGTGATGGGACCGGAGACGGGATAGAACACAATTCCCCTCTGCCGCTGGGAGAGCAACTCGTGATAAGGGATCCGATCAACAAGTGTCTCTTACGGGCCAGTCTACCTCCTCCCTGTTCCATCCCATTAATGCCGGGTTCTTGCTCAGGGTCCATTGAAACCGCAGCATTCTTCTTTTCACTTCCCCTTCCTACTCTATCGTTTGTCCCTTATCCATCATTAAAAAAAAAATAATCACTCTTAAAAAAATTTGGGCGCAATAGGTATGTAGGTGTAATAGATACACCTATGGCTTTTTTTTAATTAACTGTTACTATATGACTAATACTTGTTATGTAAAATATGCATATACACTTTTAAATATTGCTAACTATGCATTGAAATAATAATTAAGAAAAAAAACTTTCTTTAAGGGTACTTTTCAGGGTTGACTAGAAGAGATTCCTTTTAGGAATAAGTCCGCCTTTGTACACAATAATTGTTTATATACTTTTAAGTGATTTTAGAGTAATTTTCCCATAAATAAAGAGAAATAAAAAAGTAAATAGTGCCATAGGTATCTATTGGTAGGTGACCTATTACACCCAAATTTTTTCGAGAGCGACTATTTTGACAACCGATTTGATTTTTGTTATATTTTGTTTTTGTGGTTTCATGTTTATTTGCTGGTATTTTATTTAAGTACCTCAACTTTAGTAGTATTGTTTATTTTTAATAATTTGTTTTGTATGTTTTTGTTATGGTACGAGTGTCATTGTTGTTTTCATGTCGTGGAATATTACTAGCTTTTTTCTATGTAAATGCTGTGAATTATAAGTTACAAATAACTACTAATTTACTTCCGGCGTGTGACAGAAAGCTGTCGATTATTAGATAAAACTTATCGTACATAACCTAACACCTATGACTAAGCGAAAGATAAAAAAATAAAGAGATAATACTGGAATCCCTACCACTTAATCAGACATCAGAAAAAAAACGGCCCACTGCTGAGCTGGGTTTTCTCAGAATGAGGAGGGTATTAGGCCATATTCCACCATGCTGGACCAGTGCGGGTTGGCAGACTTCACACACCTTTGCACAATAGCAGTGATGGCCCAGTGGTTGAGACTTCAAGTCATACTCGGCAGGTCCGTGGTTCGATCCTGGGCACACACCTCTGACTCTGAGTTATGTGTGTTTTAAGCAATTAAATATCACTTGCTTTAACGGTGAAGGAAAACATCGTGAGGAAACCTGCACTCCTGAGAGTTCCCAAAAAGTTCTAAAAGATGTGTGAAGTCTGCCAACCCGCATTGGGCCAGCGTGGTGGACTATGGCCTAATACCCTCCTCATTCTGAGGAGGAGACCCGGCTCAGCAGTGGGCCATTGAAGGGTCGTGATGACACACCTTTGAGAACTTTAGGGAACTCTCAGGAGTACATGTTTTCTCACGATGTTTTCCTTCACCGTTACAGCAAGTGATATTTATTAATTAAAACACACATAACTCAGAAAAGTCAGAGGTGATGATCGAAATCCTGCAATATGCACACAAAAACACAAATACAAGACTAAATCAGATTAATGTTCTAGAAATGCATTACACAATGTGAAATGGGATATTATCGGTCTAAGCGAGGCCAGGAGACTAGGAGCTGAAAAATCAGAGCATGATAAATTTGTCCCAAACTACATTGGAGGGACAAAAGGTCAATATGTTTACAGTTTCATGATTAAGAAGGATCTATAAAAACATATTTTGGAATTTAAAAACATTTCTGAAAGAATTGCGGTGTTAAGAATAAACTTCCCGAGACGATAACTGGACAGTAGTACAAGTATACAGTAACTGAAAGTAAACAAGAATATTTTTTACGAGAAATTATCTATAGTACTTGAAACAGCTGATAAAAACCTTTAAGTAATAGGTGACTTCATTGGAAAGATTGGTAAACAAAGATATGGCGGAGAATTGACTATTGGAAGACATGGAATAGATGTAAGGAATGAAAATGGACAATAATTGAACAACGCCGCTCAAGAAAATAGTTTGGCACTTCTGAGCAGCTTCTTCAAGAAGCTTTTTCATCAAAAAAATGGACCTGGCTCTTGATGGTAACCAGCACAATGAATTAGATCACATAACTAGAAACCAAATCAAATCATTCAAAGACATAAAATTTATTAACTAACTTAAATTCTCTACTAACCGTCGAATGGTCAGGGACACACTGGCTCAAAAAGAGCAGAAAAAAGTAAGAAACCACTAACAATCAACACAATCCTATGAATTTTTGCCATTTAAAGTAAAGTAAAGTTAAAAAGCCATTTAAAGTAAAGTAAAGATCTAATATCTAAAAGAAAATTTAAACCATAAAAAAGATACCATAAACAGAAACTGAAAACTTGACACTGCAACTAATTTCTACACAAATCTGTACAGACACAAAGACGAAGATTTTATTATATCCATACTAAAACGAGAAGTTGAACACGCAATCTTAACACAAAGAAACGACAAAGCCCCTTGCCCAGGTAACATTGCAAATGAAGACATGAAAGCAGGACTACCTGACGCACGTTCAGACCTGGTAAATGTATTCAACATTACCCTGGAATCTGAGTGTATCCTATCATTATGGACAACGAGTACTAGACAAGAAAAGAGCCACACAACTATGACACAAACATACGTAGGTAGACGCATTAAAAAGTGTCAGAACGCTAAAATGGCGATGGTATGTGGATAGTAGCAGTAACAGTTTGGCTGCTGGCTACGTCGATACTATATAAAAAAAATAAAGTTTAAAAAAACAATAACCCGACTACGTAAAAAAGTGGTCTGAAACGGACGAAACAAGAAAATATCATTATTCCGTTATTAAAAAAATTATAAATTCTTTATAGCCTATGTCACCCGCGCCATTATTACGAATGTATTGACACCTCAATCATGAAAATTGGTTCAGCAGATTAGGCGCTAGGGAGTAACATACAAACATACATACATAGATACATATGTCGGGGATTTTAATAATGAGAAGGAAGGAAGGAATAGTTAAATCTGACATAAACCTAACCTAATACAAGACTTACCAACTAGATTGTAAGGTACTCACATGACCATAATCGGAAAGCACTTCCCATCACTAACACTGCACTGCACAACACTAACACTATTTAGAGACTACTTCACTTCTTGAGAGACCGCGCACGACTAAGACTTCAATAGTTCAGTCAGACTGTCGATGGCATATAAAGGGTCGAGGGTAGAGACTGTCAAAACAACGGAAGTGACCACTACCCCACTCCAACGCCATAGACAACGATAACGATTCGATTAATCGATAATCTTTTACTATGCTCCGACATATATTTTATGTATGTGTTGTACAAAAAAATATTAAATAAAATAAATGTTTTGTATTACAACTTTATTTAATAAACAGATTAGACTTCTATACATCTGCCCCTCTCTCTCAAGAAGTGAACATCATCTAAGTAGTGCTAGTGATAGTGATAGTGTCAAGTGCAGTGTAGTGTGGAAGTGCTGTCCAACTAAGGTCACGTAAGTCCTTACAATGTAATTGCCACGTGGTTAAGTAAACACAATGTTAGGTTAGGTTAGCCTTATGTTAGATTCGGTTTATGTGCGTTTAACCTTGGGTTTAAACAGAGAGCCTAGCAGTGGAGGTGAGTGTTATGATCATTTAAAGGATATCCTTAAACCTACACCTTGGTCACAAGTCCAAGGCACTGCTTAGGTTTTTCTCGTAATTGTTAGAGATCATATTTGATCATTTATCGGTTCAGTAGAAGTATCTACGTTGCGTTTACCCAATATTCCATTCAATACCATCACCCCTTTTAATGTTCCCCAATATTCCCCATCTCCCTCCTTCCATCTCCTTTCACATCGTTTTAAAATCCCCGACATATATTAACTAAGTAACGATAATACAAAAACTCTTAAACATGGCAGAACAAAAGGCGGTCTTTTGGGTTAAGAAACATTCATTATATTGAATGGGGAAATAAGGTGGTCTACATGTAAATAATTACAACCTAATATATCATCATCACAACTCATTAATAGAGATGTGACTTGGACTCCCTCCATTAATAAATAATCGATTTTTCAGTCTTTAAAATAAATAGATTTGTAAAAAATCAATTAACTGAAAATTAATTGAGTTTTTTTTCTAACAATTCGAAGAGTTGCATTTTTTCGTACGTAATAATAAAATTATCAAGTTAGTAATAACTAAAACAACAATCTGTCGATTTTTAAAGTGATTCAAGTTTATTTTTCAACTTAAATACATAATGAGGAAACTGAATAAAATTATTGCCACTAATTTTAAATATTATTTAAGATTTTATTCAAATGTATTTAAAACAAAACAATTAATACAAAAGAATGAAATAATTACCTATTAGTCTTAAAACTTTTTTTTTTTTTAGTATTACAAAGCATGAAATTAATATGAAGCTCTATAATAATCTAATTACAATCTAGCCTAACTAAAATGACTAATGAGTAATTTTATTTTGATCTAAACTTATTAAATTAATGTAATATAATACCTAAGAATGCGTCCATTAACACTTTCTTAGTGTCTCTAAAGGTATAGTCGCACTGTTATTGTGATTAATATTTTTAATGTTTCTACACTATTTTTTTTTATCTCTTCACTCACAACTAAGGAATGTTTCTTTTTAATAGTCACTACACTAACTCGAAAGGTTTTGTCCTTCGCAGTCTTCGCTCTAGTTGTGTGATATCAAGGAGCTGGATGGCCTCGACGTTCACATGATGGTGAAGCCTTCGTTCATGTGCTTCAGCGTGTTTCTTGATTATTTTAGACGTCAATGTTAAGGTCCCGGTGTAAATCATCGTTTCTTACGTACCAGGGAGCGTTTACAATTTCCCGAAGTACTTTATTTTATAAATAAGATTATATCGATGTTACTTTGGCTGGTACACCGCCATAATTGAATACCATAAGTCCATACAGGCATAAGGACTTGCTTATATAGCAATATCTTATTGTGTACAGACAGTGGGGATGATTTACACAACAGCCAACACAATTTTAAATAGCGTAATTCTAGATCGTTTCTTTTCTTCTTGACGTGAGCCTTCCAGCGTAGCTTTGCGTCAAGGGTCATTCCCAGGTATTTTGCTGTATCAGCATAAGGGACTTGCTGATTGTTAAGATACACCGGATGGTACCGAGCCTTTTTGTTAGTAAAATCAATGTGAATTGATTTGGTTTCATTTAATTTGATTCTCCATTTCTTGGTCCAATTAAAAACTATATTTGTTGCCTCTTGAACTTTTTCTACGGTTTCTGCATGATTATTTCCTACTGCCATAATAGCGGTATCATCTGCAAAAGTCGCAATGATGCCACTGTTCAGTTCTGGAATATCCCTAGTATACAGCAAGCACAGGACCGGGCCTAACACACTTCCTTGCGGTACACCAGCTTTTATCTGCTTGAGCTCAGAGTAAGACTCTTCCTGTCTAATTCTGAATAAAACAAATGAAACATAGTGCTTTGGGAGCATGAGCTTAAGTTTGTAGTTTAAACCCTCATGCCAAACTTTATCAAATGCTTGAGCTACATCAAGAAAGACTGTAGAGCAAACTTTTTTTTCCTCCAATGCATTTTCAATTATTGTACAGATTCTATGAACCTGTTCGATAGTGGAATGTTTTTCTCTGAAGCCAAACTGATGATTAGGAATAAGATTTCTATCATCTATGATTACTTTTAACCTTTTCAGTAACAGTTTTTCGAATATCTTTGACATTATGGGAAGTAGGGAAATCGGTCTATAGGATGCAGCTTCATGTGGTGGTTTCCCTGGCTTCAATATCATTATACATTCGGCGACTTTCCACAATGATGGGACATATCTTAACCTAAACGCCGCATTAATTATAGTGGTAAATTTAATCAGTCATTTTCGAGGAAGATGTTTAAAAACTTCTGCAGTAATGAGATCATATCCAGGTGCTTTGTTTTGTTTCAGGTTTTTGATAACACTGATAACTTCTTTAGTAGTTGTTGCTTTTATATTTATTTCATCATCCAGTATTAAAACTTAATTACAAAAGTTTTTATTTAAATGTCAAGTTTGAACATTAACATTGATGTCTAGTACCATCTATCATATTAATACAACGAAAATAAAATTGAATAATAATCACAAGGAATAAAACGACCTTTTTGTTTGACTAGCAAGAATTGATTTAAATGTAGTTTTGCTAAGTAAGTTTAATCCTATAACTATATGACACATAACTTATTTATTAAAAATCGATTTTTCGTATTAAGATAATCGATTATTAAAAATCGATTATAAGACAAAAATAATTGATTAATTTAAAAATCGTTTATTTTTTCTCATCCCTACTCATTAATGATCCTTTGTTGAGCCGGATGTCCTCCTCAGATTGAGAAGTGTGTTAGGTACTAGTCCACCACGCTGGCGCAGTGCGGGTTGGCAGACTTCACATACCTTTAAGAACTTTTAAGGAACTCTCAGGAGTGCAGGTTACCTCACGATGTTTTCCTTCACCGTTAAAGCAAGTGATATTTAATTGCTTTAAAAGCACAACTCAGAAAAGTCAAGAGGTATGTGCCCAGGATCAAACTCGGACTTCCCGAGTAAGACACCGATGTCTGAACATACAATAGTAAGTGTGTAGCTGTATACTATGAAGGCAAATTACATAAGAAGATAGTGGCATTTTAAGGTTCATTTTACCTTAGCACCTTTTTTCGGCCAGATCAGCTGCCACGGATCACAAGTGACTCGTAACACATCAAAATTCTCCTCAAGATATATTTTCGCATATTTCATTACTTGCTTGGGACTCGCCAGCAACCAGTCCAACATTATGCATATTGGTTTGTCTATGTGTTTATTAAACCTGGGAAAAGAAAATTAGCTGATTAATTTTCAACTTTAAACAAAGCCTGCTTTTTTAATAAATATATTTTTTTATCAATGAAATGAAATAAACCAGAGTTGCATTAGGGGCCATTCATTAATTACATAAGACGATTTAGAGGTGGGGGGGAGGGGTCGACCATGTCTTATTTTTTCTTACAAGAGGGTTGGAAGGCGTCTCGATAGTTCTTTGAAAAAGCGCAGGCAATTTTCCACTCGCATTGCACCACCCGGGAACTCCCCGCTTGTGGACTAGCTCACTTGTTTAGGTAAACAACACTCGTTATTATATTAAAATTACTTATTACCATAACTTTAACAATGTTCCAATGGCAGATACACTTTTTGAGTAGGTTTTGAGCTCCTGGACTGAAAATCTTAGTAGGTAAAGATAAATGATTAAAACCAGTTTATTACCACCAAAAAATTAAAATTATCAGTACCTTGTAAGTACAATTAAATATTTCTAAAAAATGTTTAAAAAATAATCATTAAAATAAATCAAACGTGTATTCATATTTTCCTTTAGATTCTTACGTAATAAATATTAAACAGGGGGGAGGGGGTCGGCCTATTCTTATAATAGCGAAAGCGAAGCGAAAGTGAAGCGAAAATAGTCATACGTAATAAATGAATGGAATTTTCAAAAATCCTTTCTTACTGCTCCCCTACGTTATAAAAGGAACCCCTGTGCAAGATTTCAAGTTTCTAACCCCTATAGTTTAGGCCCTGCGTTATGTCAGTCATTAAGTCAGCTTCTCCTTTTATATTCATACAAGCCGACTCGCGCGACTTCATTATCGTGTTGCTTCGCTCCTATGGGTCGTAACGAGATGGTAAACAGCCTAAGTTACTCCTTGTTACATCAGCTATAAGCCAGAACAAACAGACATACCGACAAAAATTGTAAAAAATGTTGTTGGTATATGTGGTGTGTGCGTGTATACATCCATATGCACTTAGTAAACAGCGGTTATTTTAATATTACAAACAGACACTCCAATTTTATTTATTTGTATGGATTACTAAGCACGGGTCTTTTCTCAGAATCTGAGTAAAAATATATGTTAGGGTCTACCACTTATATGAAGTATTTTTTTAATGTGTGCTGTCTTCTCTCAACCGTAAGCTCGCTGAGTTTCAATTTGCAGTTTCATAACAGTCTTCTAAGAATATTTCTTTTCCCTTCTAGTTCTAATTCCTTTCCTTTTATTCTTCGTAATTCTAACATGGAAGAAGAAATCGGGAGGTCCGAGTTCGATCCCCACACAGGCACACACACGACGACTCTTCCGAGTTATGTGTGTTTTAAGAAATTAAATATCACTTGCTATAACGGTGAAGGAAAACATTGTAAGGAAACCAGCACTCCTGAGAGTTCTCCATGTTCTCAAAGGTGTGTGAAGTCTGCCAACCCGCACTGGAGCAGCGTGGTGGACTATGGCCTAATACCCTCCACATTCTGAGGAGGAGACCCGGCTCAGCAGTGGGCCATTGACGGGTCGTGATGATTATGAAATGCTTTCCGAAGCTTTCTTTTAGGATAACAGGACAGACAACCGAATGACGGGAATGGTCACATTAAGTACTCCTGAAGCATCTTTCATTTTCTTTATTAGTACATTATACCCGTGTGAAGCCGGTTTCATTAGATAACTATAACTTAAGTATCAAGTATATATTAAGTACAGAGCGCAATTAACAAGTAATTACAACATTACTAGCAGTAATATCAGTCATTAGACTTCATAAACTGCTTCATTTATTGTTTTTATTCACATTTATATTTGTGATAACTACTTATTTTAATTACTGAAAAGGTCCATAAAGGTCCACTTAAAAAATTGCCTCATTGAAAACAATAAAACTTTGAAGGATTACCCGTGAGGGGACGGGTTAGAATACTATTCCCCTCTGCCGCTGGGAGAGCATCTCGTAAGAGCCGAGTAACCCAGCACCCTCTTGGTGGTAGGGGATCTGTTCCCCGACTGCCTTGCGACCACCAGCATGCGAATCCGACCGCCAAGTGTCATAGACGCGTTCCGGTTGAGCCACATGTGGGCCAGACTTACCCCCTCCCTCTCCCATCCCATTAATGCTGTGGGTCTAGTTGACTCTGGACTCTTGATCAGGGTCCGCTGAATCCGCATCATTTTTTTTCTTCATTCCCCCTTCCCACTCAATCTTCGGGGATGCAACGCATCTACAAAACGAGAGAGTATCTCTTGTTTTTCCGATGGTTGCCACTTACCATCAGGTGGACTATCTGCTCGTTTGCACCTTATCTATTATAAAAAAAAAGGAACATTCCTGCGAAATTTAGTTGTTTTCAATGAGGCAACTCATTGAAAACAAGTAAAATTCGTAGGATTGTTTCGGAACCCAAAATTTGCTCATTGCCTCATTGAAAACAACTAAATTTCGAAGGAATGTTTCGGAACCCAAAATTCTCTCATTGCCTCATTGAAAACAACTAAATTTCGCAGGAATGTTTCGGGACCCAAAATTCTCTCATTGCCTCATTGAAAACAACTAAATTTCGCAGGAATGTTTCGGGACCCAAAATTCTCTCATTGCCTCATTGAAAACAACTAAATTTCGCAGGAATGTTTCGGGACCCAAAATTCTCTCATTGCCTCATTGAAAACAACTAAATTTCGCAGGAATGTTTCGGGACCCAAAATTCTCTCATTGCCTCATTGAAAACAACTAAATTTCGCAGGAATGTTTCGGGACCCAAAATTCTCTCATTGCCTCATTGAAAACAACTAAATTTCGCAGGAATGTTTCGGGACCCAAAATTCTCTCATTGCCTCATTGAAAACAACTAAATTTCGCAGGAATGTTTCGGGACCCAAAATTCTCTCATTGCCTCATTGAAAACAACTAAATTTCGCAGGAATGTTTCGGGACCCAAAATTCTCTCATTGCCTCATTGAAAACAATTAAATTTCGCAGGAATGTTTCGGGACCCAAAATTCTCTCATTGCGAGAGACAACTTTGTAATGTTAGAGTAATGATAACTCCATATAATTGAAAAATTAAAAACATTATCGAGTTGTTCAAATAGGAAATTAGAGTAATTGTGATATTGAGTAGATTTGTAAAGTAAAATTGTAGTAGTTTTTTGATTCTTAAAACAGCTTTATGTTATCGTAAGTAGTTAGCAGTAATTATTTAAATTAATAGTGACTTGCTAATGGACGAAGTTTAAAGTATAAAAAACTAAATTAAATTCTTAAATGTTAAATGATAATACCTTTTGAATATTCATGACATAATTAAAAATTAAAGTCATTTAAACGTAAAGCAATCTGTTTAAATTAACGGGAAGAAAGAGCAGCCAACCAACAGACAATCTGAAATTATTATTAAAAATTAAAAATAAGATCATTAAAGTTGCCATCTACTTATAAATTACAATCATATTATAGATATTAATAATCTGCTGATATATAGCACATTTTTGTTGCGTGCTCAACATCAATTATAAAAATTATTGTAATCGCAATCGGTTTATTAGTATACAAGGTTACTGGCCTAGCTTCGTCCGGGTGCAATAACCCTAATCTCAAACTTTCAAACCCATCTATTTTGTATAATATGCACTTATAGAAAATATAGTAATGCTATCTTACCGTTAGTGAAAACCATATCAAAATACGTTGAATACGTTAAGAAGTTTTAGCAAATTTACAAACAATAAAGAAACAGACCGGACATATCTCCCATTTTCATATCCATCACATCTCTAAGAATAGACAAATCTAAAAAAAAAGCTCTTTGTATTGTCGGATCTAACTGGAAATTGCTGAACAATAAACAAGCGACCTATTGCCTGTAGTCGAATGCGCCTAGATTATCGATTTCCTATTTCGGGAAACGAGGCAATTTACTGAACTATTCGTTCGAAATTTAGTTGTTTTCAATGAGGCAATGAGAGAATTTTGGGTTCCGAAACATTCCTTCGTAATTTAGTTGTTTTCAATGAGGCAATGAGAGAATTTTGGGTTCCGAAACATTCCTTCGTAATTTAGTTGTTTTCAATGAGGCAATGAGAGAATTTTGGGTTCCGAAACATTCCTTCGTAATTTAGTTGTTTTCAATGAGGCAATGAGAGAATTTTGGGTACTGAACTATTCCTTCGAAATTTAGTTGTGTTCAATGAGGCAATGAGAGAATTTTGGGTTCCGAAACATTCCTTCGTAATTTAGTTGTTTTCAATGAGGCAATGAGAGAATTTTGGGTACTGAACTATTCCTTCGAAATTTAGTTGTGTTCAATGAGGCAATGAGAGAATTTTGGGTTCCGAAACATTCCTTCGTAATTTAGTTGTTTTCAATGAGGCAATGAGAGAATTTTGGGTACTGAACTATTCCTTCGAAATTTAGTTGTGTTCAATGAGGCAATGAGAGAATTTTGGGTTCCGAAACATTCCTTCGTAATTTAGTTGTTTTCAATGAGGCAATGAGAGAATTTTGGGTACTGAACTATTCCTTCGAAATTTAGTTGTGTTCAATGAGGCAATGAGAGAATTTTGGGTTCCGAAACATTCCTTCGTAATTTAGTTGTTTTCAATGAGGCAATGAGAGAATTTTGGGTTCCGAAACATTCCTTCGTAATTTAGTTGTTTTCAATGAGGCAATGAGAGAATTTTGGGTACTGAACTATTCCTTCGAAATTTAGTTGTGTTCAATGAGGCAATGAGAGAATTTTGGGTTCCGAAACATTCCTTCGTAATTTAGTTGTTTTCAATGAGGCAATGAGAGAATTTTGGGTACTGAACTATTCCTTCGAAATTTAGTTGTGTTTAATGAGGCAATGAGAGAATTTTGGGTTCCGAAACATTCCTTCGAAATTTAGTTGTTTTCAATGAGGCAATGAGAGAATTTTGGGTACTGAACTATTCCTTCGAAATTTAGTTGTTTTCAATGAGGCAATGAGAGAATTTTGGGTTCCGAAACATTCCTTCGAAATTTAGTTGTTTTCTATGAGGCAATGAGAGAATTATGGGTTCCGAAACATTCCTTCGAAATTTAGTTGTTTTCTATGAGGCAATGAGAGAATTTTGGGTTCCGAAACATTCCTTCGTAATTTAGTTGTTTTCAATGAGGCAATGAGAGAATTTTGGGTTCCGAAACATTCCTTCGTAATTTAGTTGTTTTCAATCAGGCAATGAGAAAATTTTGGGTCCCGAAATATTCCTTCGTAATTTAGTTGTTTTCTATGAGGCTATGAGCGAATTTTGGGTTCCGAAACATTCCTTCGTAATTTAGTTGTTTTCAATGAGGCAATGAGAGAATTTTGGGTACTGAACTATTCCTTCGAAATTTAGTTGTGTTCAATGAGGCAATGAGAGAATTTTGGGTTCCGAAACATTCCTTCGTAATTTAGTTGTTTTCAATGAGGCAATGAGAGAATTTTGGGTTCCGAAACATTCCTTCGTAATTTAGTTGTTTTCAATGAGGCAATGAGAGAATTTTGGGTACTGAACTATTCCTTCGAAATTTAGTTGTGTTCAATGAGGCAATGAGAGAATTTTGGGTTCCGAAACATTCCTTCGTAATTTAGTTGTTTTCAATGAGGCAATGAGAGAATTTTGGGTACTGAACTATTCCTTCGAAATTTAGTTGTGTTTAATGAGGCAATGAGAGAATTTTGGGTTCCGAAACATTCCTTCGAAATTTAGTTGTTTTCAATGAGGCAATGAGAGAATTTTGGGTACTGAACTATTCCTTCGAAATTTAGTTGTTTTCAATGAGGCAATGAGAGAATTTTGGGTTCCGAAACATTCCTTCGAAATTTAGTTGTTTTCTATGAGGCAATGAGAGAATTATGGGTTCCGAAACATTCCTTCGAAATTTAGTTGTTTTCTATGAGGCAATGAGAGAATTTTGGGTTCCGAAACATTCCTTCGTAATTTAGTTGTTTTCAATGAGGCAATGAGAGAATTTTGGGTTCCGAAACATTCCTTCGTAATTTAGTTGTTTTCAATCAGGCAATGAGAAAATTTTGGGTCCCGAAATATTCCTTCGTAATTTAGTTGTTTTCTATGAGGCTATGAGCGAATTTTGGGTTCCGAAACATTCCTTCGAAATTTAGTTGTTTTCTATGAGGCAATGAGAGAATTTTGGGTTCCGAAACATTCCTTCGAAATTTAGTTGTTTTCTATGAGGCAATGAGAGAATTTTGGGTTCCGAAACATTCCTTCGTAATTTAGTTGTTTTCAATCAGGCAATGAGAAAATTTTGGCTCCCGAAATATTCCTTCGAAATTTAGTTGTTTTCTATGAGGCAATGAGAGAATTTTGTTGAGAGAGTTGGGCCACTCCATATAATTGAAAAATGTAAAAAATTGTGTAATATCCATTCTTGTATGGAATAACTTATTTTTTTTTTCGTGATCTGACTGCATTGGTCCTATAAAAACATTTTATAGAATAATGCTATATTCAGGAACACAAAAACAAGCCTGAATACTCTTGCCTGTTCAATTACAGTTCCATTTAACTATTCATCAAATAAAATTTCTGTTTGCTCAAAATCGATCCAGCTTCAGCAGTATAACAGTGAGTGATACATATAAATTATATTGGAGTGTCTGTTTGTAATATTAAAATAACCGCTTTTTAATAAGTGCATATGTGCGTACAAAACATTTTTTTTTTACAATTATTGTCTGTCTCTAATCTCTGACTTGACGGGACTTTCACTGGCAGATCAGCTATGTAACAAGGAGTAACTTAGGCTATTTAATATCTCGCTACGACCCATAGGAGTAGAGCAACACGCGAACGAAGACACGCGAGTCGGCTAGTAAATAAATATAACTTACTTCATAGTGTTCCGGTCTACAGACATCTTTTCATTATCATTAGATATGTAGTAAATATTTTTGGTAATATTCTGCGTGTGCGCTGCTCGGTAGGATATTCTTGAAAATGGATACAGTAGTATACGACATGGCTGGAAAAAAAAATTGATTATTAATATATTCAAGTAGTAAGATATGGGATATATTCCTTATCCTATAATGTAATAAATTATTTTGTAAATATCACAAGATCCGGTTTTAAAATCAAGGTCTTATAATTTTTTTTCAGTTCAGGAGATGTAAACGGTGACGCAGCTCGTCGTCCATCATTTTAGAATCTTGGTTAACAATATTTTTTTTTATAGCAGATCCACCTGATGGTAAGTGGCCACCACCGCCCATGGACGCCGATACGTTGCATCCTCGAAGAGAGAGTGGGGAAGGGGAATGAAGAAAAATATGCTGCGGTTTCAGCGGACCCTGAACAAGAGCCTAAAGTCCACTAGATCCGCCATTTCGATCCAAGCCATTCGAGGAACAGATCCCCTACCACCAAGAGGGTGCTGGGTTACTCAGCTTTTAAAGATGCTCTCCCAGCGGCAGAGGGGAATAGTATTCTATCCCATCCCGTCACGGGTACAAATTAAAAGTAAATAAACTTTAAAAATAAGTTTTTATTTAAATGCGCTAAAAAAATTAATAAAACTCGTAATTATTTTTTTAATTTTTAGTTATTGCAAGACATTCTAGGAAAGCATAAAAAACTAAGTCCGCCATATTGGATCTAGAGTGACGTCACTTTATTTTTCGAGTTATTCTCCTACCTATATTGTAGGAGTGCTTCAAAATTAGGTGGTAAGATGCCACCCAGACAAACATACTAACATACATGTATAGCAAATTGAATAAAAGCTTGTAACCATGGCAACAGTGTCGTGACGGTTATTATTTATTTACCTGTTTATTATACATGATGTTAAATGATAATCCAATCTTTTTAGTAATCATCTTGCTTTCTGTCCTGAAAAGAAAAAAAAATTAATAACAATGGATTAATATACGTAAGAATATAAAGGAAAATTAATTGTTTATTTTTCAAAGTAACAATTTTTCAGTAATATTTATTTGTACTTACAAAAGTACTAACAATTTTTAATTTTTGGTGGCAATAAACTTTACTTTAAGAACTATCGAGACTCCCACCCACCCCAAGTAAGTAATAATAAGACATGGTCGCCTCCCCTCCCTCCTAAATCGTCTTAGGTAATTAATGAATGGCCCCCAAATTAGGTAATATTTAACAAATAAACATTTAATTTTCAATATATTGCTATATAAAATACTAGCGGCCCGCTCCGGCTTCGCACGGGTATAAAATATATAGCCTATGTCATTCACTGAAAAAATGATTAAAATCGATCCAGTAGTTTTGATTTATTCATTACTGCCTGTGGCCAGAATTCTTCTTTCCCTAAACCATGAAGATTTCCTGCTATCTTGGAATATCCAGCAATTTTTAAATCTGTAATATCTTCGAAAATATTAATTCAAATCATATGGTGTAAAGGGCCATATAGATCTATATTAAATCAACAATGTATTTAATTAAATAAGCATTAATGCTGTATTGGTTAAAATCGCTTCGAAAATTAGCCATTATTTGTCGTAAAAAGTAAATGACAAAAAAATGTTATTGTGGGATATCCATAAGAGATAGACATATACCATAGCGGAGTTTTCTGTAGACCTTTTCAATGTGTACAATACTTAGTACATTATTTTGATAAATCTCGTAGGGCCTGCGTTTGCAATGTAAGCGGAAAAAATGTAATTATTTACGACATCACATTAGAAACCTCAAAAATAACAGTATTTCTCCACTATTTAATAGATGTTATTATACATATAAACCTTCCTCTTCAATCACTCTATTTATTAAAAAAAACGCATCAAAATCTGTTGCGTAGATTTAAAGATTTAAGCATACATAGGGATATAGGGACAAAGAAAGCAACTTTGTTTTATACTATGTAGTGATTCAGGCGTTCAATAAACATTTTATTATTTTCCCTAAGGGACAATGAATTTTTTCGGGATAAAAATAGCCTATCTCCTTGTGCCAAAAAAAAAATAACAAAAATCTAAACATACATATCAGAAGAGAGAGTGAATTAATCGAATGTCACGATTCCGTAGTTTTTGAACAGGAACCCAGACAGTGCCTTGGACTTGTGACCAAGGTGTAGGCTTAAGCTCTTTTATGTAATTACGACACTCGTCTCCACTGCCTCGTTTTACTGTCTTAGGTTAGGTTAACATAAGGCTAACCTAACCTAACATAAATCTAACCTAAGGTTGTGTTAACACATATAAATAAAATGTAAGGACTAACAACAAGTCCTGTTTATAACTATCCTACCCCAACTATACCCCCACATACAAAATTTGTATTAGTTAAAGAATAATTTGAATGAGAGGACATTTCCAAGTAAATCTAGATTGTCTTTCTTCAAGTAGGTATCGCAAATGCAATTTAATACCTAATGTATCGGGACAACGATATAAGCACATTAGAGAATAGAAATATTCTTTTCTTATACCAGTACTAGTTGTGCCCGCGACTTCGTCCGCGTGTAATAGTTTCTTTGGGTAGCTTTATAATTATTCTACAAATAAGACACAGCGGTATATAAAACATTCACATAAACCTTACAAATTTCCATACAAACTTTCATCCCCTATTCTCTAGATATTTTACACCCTTGAGGGTAAAACTTTTACAAACTTTGAATGTCATATTTATTTATATCGAATCAACAGCCAAAATATAAGTCACAAGCTTCTAGCTTTAAAAAAGACGATATACAGCTTTTCATCCCTCCCCTTTCATCTTCTTTCAACACTTTTTTCGCATTAAAGTAGCTTATGACCTTTCTTAGGGTCTAGACTATCTGTGTACCAAATATCATTTAAATCGGTTCAGTAGTTTTGGCGTGAAAGCGCGACAGACAGGCAGAGCTATTTTCGCATTTATAATATTAGTATAAATGGTGGACTTGGAAAAACATGTATTATATGGATTAAGTTTTAAATTTATATACATGAGAATAAAATATTGCACATAATTGTGAATAAGTTGCTACTATTAAATTTAATATTTTAAGTAAATGAAGAAAAACATACGAAATATATTTAATCTATTTACAAACTGAATTTATTAAAGAATCACAGACGGCCGTGAAATGTTAATTAAAGGTTATCTTATCTTATACTAGTCGACCTGCGCGACTTCGCGTGTAGCTCCGCTCCTATTGGTCGTAGCGTGATGATATATAGCCTTCCTTGATAAATGGGCTATCTAACACTGAAAGGATTTTTCAAATCAGACCAGTAATTCCTGAGATTAGCGCTTTCAAACATACACTCTTCAGCTTTATATATTAATATATAGTCTTCTTATATATAAAATTCTCGTGTCACAATGTTAGTTACAAACTCCTCCGAAACTCCTCGACCGATTTTTATGAAATTTTGTGTACATGTCGGGTAGGTCTGAGAATCGGTCAACATCTATATTTTATACCCCAAAGTGATAAAGGTGGGCCCCTCCAAAATTTTTTAAATTTATATGGCAGAACAATGATTTTGTTACTTTAAAAAAAAGCATGTCAGTTTAAAAAAACCTTTATTACGCAATCACAGGCACATAAAATATAAATATATTACACATTACTTTTGCAAAGCACACCACCATCAACAACATAATTGGACCCAGTGATTGATTGAGCCTTGGAACTCGCCAAGAAGAGAACTAAATCAGCCACCTCCTCCGGCTGAGCCACCTTCTTCAGCAGAGTCTTCTTCTTAAAATCATCCCACTCACTATTAATCTCAGAATTTACTAAAAAATCAGTTTCTACAGGTCCAGGACTAACAGCATTCACCCTCACACCCAGCAGACCAAGTTCAGCTGCAGCACATATTGTAAAATTATCTATCGCTGCTTTAGACATGTTGTAGATCATAGTGTTTAGTAGAATAGTGCACCTTCCGACAACACTGGATATGTTGACCACATTACCCTTGGTCTTCACCAGATGGGGTGCAGCCAGGCTGGTGAGATACACAACAGCACGTACGTTTAATCCCATAATCATTTCATAATGATCCATAAGACCACCATCAGTCAAATGACCTGAACCAATAGCTGTTCCAGCAGCATTGACCACCACGTCAATTTGACCAAATTTCTTAACTGTTTCTTCCACTATTCTCTTCACATCTGTATCTTTAGTAAGATCTGCTCTAATCACAAGAGGATCCAGACATTTTTGAGCTACTTTATCCAGTTTAGCCTCATTCCGTCCAACAATGACCACGTGAGCTCCTTCAGCACTAAATGCTATTGCTGTTGCTGCTCCAATTCCAGAACTGCCACCAGTAACGATCACAACTTTATTTGCAAAACTCATGTTGATCGGAAATTTTAACCTTTTTAATTTTAATGCACAAAAGCCGAGCAATTGCTTTTTAAAGACAATAATGATGGTGATATCTCTTGTGGTAATAAATAATGTCGTAACAAAAACAGGAGGTAGGTGCAATAATGTATGTTCGGTCTACAAACTCCACCACAAGATGGCGTTATATTCAATAAAAATTTTTTTATAAAGTTTATACTTTTTTTGTTTATAATTTCATTGTATATTTTAGATTAATATTAAAGTCAAAATTATGTTTTTTTTATTTAAATTCATAAAAATAAAATTAAAAATCATAGTTAACGTCGTCGTCATCGTTAATATATTAATGCACATACAATTTATTTTCTGCTAGCCGACCCGCGCGACTTCGTTCGCGTGTTGCTCCGCTCCTATGGGTCGTAGAGAGATGTTAAATTTTTGATTGCAATTTGATTTGCAGTAGATACAATTACCTCACTCACTCTTCTGTCTCACTCACTTTTCTCTTATACAAACTTTATCCTGACTATCTATCACAACAAAGCGTTTTATTTTTATTTATATAAGTCGGAGAAAAGGAGAAGAAAGAAAAGGAGAAGGGGGGTACATTGGACTATTGTGTAAACGCAACGTAGATACTGCTACTGAACCTGAACAGTTATTTATCAATAACTGAACATTACGATCTCCTACAATCACGACAAGAACCCAAGCAGTGCCTTGGACTGGTGACCAAGGTGTAGGTATGCAAGGCCATTTAAAAGAATTCCAACACTCGCCTCCACTGCTTTCTTATACTGCTTAAATCTAAGCTTAACTTACGCACCGACATATAGAAATTTGAAGCGTCAGTAGCTCAGTGGTTCGGGCGTTGGATTCACGATCAACAAGTCGTGGGCTCAAATCCCGGACATTGGACTACTGGCGTGGCCCACTCCTGACACAAGCAAGCTTAGTTGGAGGGGTAAAGGGAATACTAGTAGTATGTGATCCATACTGCTAGTATATATCTTTAAAAAAAAAATAGAAATTTTACTTAGAGGTCTGCTATATTATGGTACTGTACCACAATTGTAGATATATTGACCCGTAAGGGGACGGGTTAGAATACTATTCCCTTCTGCCGCTGGGAGAGCATCTCGTAAGAGCCGAGTAACCCAGCACCCCTTGGTGGTAGGGGATCTGTTTCACGACTGGATTGCGACCACCAGTATTCCCCTCCATATCCTATCCCATTAATGCTGCAGTTCCGGAGAACTCTGGGTTCTTGCTAAGGGTCCACTGAAACCGCAGCATTCTTCTCTTCGCCCCCCCTCCTAACTCAACTTTCGTACTGGACGAAGACCGCGAGAGGTCCGATAAGGGAGTACAAAGAGGTTTACTATCCCCTCCCTATCCCATCCGAATAAAGAAGATATTAACACTCTATTTTATCTTAGCAAACTGTAATTACAATGTATCGTAAACTAAAAAAATCTGGCAACACTGACTGGTCATCCGCTAAGAGCGTGACAATAATCAATATTAAACTGTATATAGTATATTAACTATATATATTATTTATTAGCTCTTAAAATAAAATCTCTGATTCACCGGTCAAACTCCACAAGTGTCTTTTGTCCCCTCTACGTGACATTGGCAAAGACCTTTGAGCATGTCTTGGACCTACTCGGTCGTCAATGAGAATTTTCTTTTTAGTTCGCAATCCAAAGGTGAACAAGTTCACTCTTTTAGTTCTTTAGTTCTTTTTTTAAATAATTTAGTAAAAATAATAGATAAAGGAAAAAAATCGATATTCTCAAAAGTGAAACATCTATCTTAGAAAGATCGATTTTTTATTAGAACTGACCCACTATTTTTATATATTACACATTTATTTTTATAGAAAACAAGTAGTCTAGTATGGATAAAACATAAGCACCTAGAAGTAAATAATTCGATTTAAAAAAATATAAGAACTAAAAAGAACTAAGAGTGAGATCGTCGACGAACTAGTTTGTATAGTTCACCTAAAGGAGCGCTGTTTTGAACTACGTCGTTCGCGAACTACCCAAGACGCCATTAAAATCATTATAAATTCGACCGTAAACAATAAACACATGAGTATATATGTTTATGTATGTGTAGTTGTTGTAATGTTTTTTATTATAGATTTAATGTATTCTCTATATAAACTATAAGTGTGGGATACTCAATAGAGTAGAAAGGTACAAAGTTTTTGCTTCACGTATAATTATTAAGCGTTAGTAGCTCAGTGGTTCACGATCGATAAGTCGTGGGATCAAATCCCAGTCATTGGACTACGGACGTGGCCCACTCCTAATTCAAGTATTTAGCTTAGTTGGAGGGGGTTAAGGAATACTAGTATGTAGTAAGTGATACATATTGCTAGTATTCTTTTTTTGAAAATTATTTTAAGTAGGTATTTGTACTTACCAATTTTAAGACTATTTTTTTATATTTTAAAGAATATTTTTAATATTTTTAACATAAACTTTTAATTCGACGCACTGCACATATAATACAGATAAACAAATTGTTATTGATCCAAACAAACTGAATAGTGTGTTCTATTTTCAAATTTTCACCACAACACAGCACAGATAACGAAGTATTACGATATGTGTGATCACCGCACCGGCACCGATTTCACTATGCAATGCGGACGGTTGGCACACTCTCGCTCACAACCCGAACCATGCGTCGCGTCCGTGTCCGTCTGTCCGGACGGCCGTCGACCGTCTTATTACAATATCACTCCTCAATTGTTATACCTTATCGAGCGCTGAACGTTGATACTACGCCTGTTGATATTTTTTTTAATATTTTGATATATAGGTTTAAATTAAAATAAGGAAGACCTACATTACACTTGCACTACTTTAGAAAATGTTCACTGTATGAAATCACTCGAATATGTACCAATATGTAATATAATATTATAAAAAAAATAGTCCTAATAATCTTGGATTTAGAATGACGTCACAAAGTTAAACATGCATCCTCATGCAAATTGAACTTGGTTGAAGATATCTGCTTAAAAAATAATAGTGTGTCAAAAATGATTTACCTACACAATTTATAATCCAATATATTTATTAATAGAATACCTTTGAATAGGAAATGCAAAGGTATTACACCGTACAGCCTTGTTGGCAAATAACAACTTTGAAAGTTACCTACAAACACAGAATACTAATAAACCTTAAGAGGTGCTAATAATTTTTTTTTTGTTTTTAATCCATAATAGAAAATGCAAAGGTATTACACCGTACAGCCTTAGTACTAAAGTAAGCTATTTGTTAATTTAGCTTCTAAAGTATCCGTGTATCAAATAACTCCTCCAAAACGCCTCGACCGATTTTTATAAAATTTTGTGTGCCATTGGGTTAGGTCTGAGAATCGGTCAACATCTATTTTATATATCCCTCATTAAATTTAAAACTATATTATTTTTTTTTGATAAGAATATAAATTGAAGTAATTGGTTAGGTGAAAAACTTGGTTAGGGGAAGGTCGACTAGAATAAAATTTAGTTTTATTTAAAAAAAATATCTCGCTGTATATAGACGTCGCTACTAAACCAACATGTTAATTGTTTCAGGTGACTTTAAATCATAATTCGTGTCTCTGTTTATAGATGGCGCTGCTAAACGAACAAAAATTCTTAAAATAGTTCATACATCACTATATAGATGTCGCTATTATCAATAAATTCTATTATTTATGCATAATTATTTTTAATTGTTTAAATATCTAATTATCAACAGTTGCATACGAGACTATCTATTCCTTTAATTAAATCCTCTATAAAAGATTCTTACCTAAAACATTAAAACAGCCACTCCTAGTAACTTAACGTCATCCATTACTAAGTATATACAAATACACTAAACAGCCACACCCAGAAACATCAAATCGTTACTTAAGTCGCTCATTATTATTAATTTATAATTATTCACTCCTAGAGTCAGTTAATGATCAATTAGCTCGTTAATGAATGATTTGACAATGTAGAAATTTGGAAAAAATGTCCGACTTTTGATTTTATGGATTTTATTCGCGCATTCCTGTCCTACACTTTAAAGTGGTTTTTTTAAGCTCGTGGTTCCTCAATTGAAAGTGGAATATGAATGACTATTCAGTTAATTAACTTTAGTTCATATTCTGTTTCGAATTTACTTTAATTTCATTTATAATATTGTTAGTTTATTATACAGTTGAAAATCTTTTAAATTTCAATATGTGTTAAGTTTGTTTGAAACCCAAAACGAAATTCTAAACTTTTTCGTAGATGACATAATATGGGAATGTTGTCATAGGAATAAAAAGGTAAAAATTTATATAATATTTTAGAGCTAATATCAATTTTTCTTCACCTTTTACTAAAAACTAACAGTGAAAGAACTTATTAATGCATAATACATTTAATTATGGTTTTTAAATGAATTTAAAATAACTTTTTGAAAATAAAAAAAAAAACACTTTTTTAGTTTGGTTAGTAGAGAATTTGTTATGTAACCATTAGCCCTAAATTAATGAGTGTTTCTGAGTGTGGCAGTAAGTATTGATGAAACAATCATTTATTGTAGTTGTAATGAACATTTTGTATAGTGCGATTATTAAAATTCACTTCAATATGTTCTTTAATGTTGGAAGGTAATCCCTTTTTTTTTTTGTAAACAAAACAATAAAAATATTAAAGAAAAATGGCAGGGATTCGAATTACTTTATGGCGCGCGGTGTTCTGCTAGTGAAAAGCGCGCGAACGACTGTTCTTTTTTTGAAATTCATACAGATACCACACACCACGCATCGAGCAGTAAGAGTGTGGCTGTCTTTTGAGTAAACCCTTTGCGCGGAAGGAATTTGAGTGTTATTATGAAATTCAGTACAACATTATATGATCCGTTTGGGTGATATAATGGTTATTAGGACATAGAGTGTTTTAATGTTGGCAATAAGCAACTATTTCAGAATATTTTATAGAGGATTTAAAGCATGGGAGTAGATTAAAATTATATTAACATATATAGATTTTAATCTACTCCCGTATAATAATTAAAATTATAATAAGATTTTATTCTGTTTTTAGTATTGTTTTCCCACAGGAACTCCTAATTTTTCCGGGATAAAAAGTAGCCTATATTAATACAGATCATAAAGCATCTGTATGTTAAATTTCATCAAAATCCGTTCAGCCATTTTGGCGTGATTGAGTAACAAACACAAACTATCACAATTATAATATTATGGAAATCAATACTATAATTAAAGCTAAAAAATATAGTTGGTTTTTGAATAAAAAAAAAAAGGTTTATTACCAAATATTTTATTACAAAAAATCTGATTACAAGATTTTTTATAAATACCTTAAACTAAGATTCAGTCGATGAAGTCAACTACATTTTGCTAAATGTATCTAAGGCCTCGTACACACTTACAAACTAAATTGAAATCTATAAACTTCAGTCATACAAAAGTATGTTCTTACTATATATATAAAATTAAACTAAAAATCTGTAGTTTGATTTTACAGAAGTTTTGGAACCTGTTTCTTATCCAATACAGTTTAGATATCAAAAGGAACATAGTTATAACATATATCTACTTTATTTTGTTCGGTAGCAGAGCGTAGTTTCTGAACAATATAAAATAATAAATTCGACACACGCATCCACAATGCACATGAACGAGTTTTTATTGATCATACAAATGGCTAGTGACGTGAACCCACTACACTACACAGCACATCACTAGTCATTTATAAAACATATTGTTAGTAAACAGATACCATCAATGTTGCCAAGGCAGGGCAATTTCTTTCATAAAGGGAAACAAGATTCCAAATTAAAATTTCATTTAAAGATTGATTGAATTCTACCTTGTATACATAATCCAAAGATTTCGGATTGAGAAAGGGACTGAAGACCTGAGTAAAAGGATGGACAGCCCTTCTCTTTTTTCATTTTGCTATACGGAATCCTTAAAATCGGGAGATTAATATGGAAAGAAAGGTCTGGCAACATTGAATCCCACGATGGTTTCTATATGTTGGCGATGATAAAAATGTAGTATATAAAAATATAATCTAAACTAAAAGGTACAAACTAGACTCGTGCCCGCGACTTTTCCTGCCCGAGGACGTATTGTTTGAGATGCGCTCGGACCAGAGCCACATACTCCTCGCGGTGCTTGGAGAAGTGCTGGACGTGGGGTGAGCGGTCCCAGCACTGCCAAGTGCACTGGAAATTCAAAAAGGATAAAGCTTAGATTTTCCCCTGTCCTCTCCCATCCCATTAACGCTGCAGAACTGGTGGAATCTGGGCTCTTACTCAGGGTCCACAGCATTTTTTTCTTAACTCCCCCTCCACACTCTATCTTCGAGGATGTAATGCCATGAGCGATGGTGGCCACTTACCATCAGGTGGACCATCTGCTCGTTTGCACCTTATCTACTATAATATATATTAATTAGTAATAATAATTTAGGCTATGTAGCTCAGTGGTTCAGGCATTTGATTCACGGTGAATAGGTCGTGGGTTCAAATCCCAGTCACGGGACTACTGGCGTGTCCTACTCCTAACACAGTCTAACCTAACGAGTCCTAACGAGTCAGCCTTAGACACGAAGGGTTCCATACCAATATATGACAAAAAAAATCGCGTTGGTTGTATGGGAGCCCCCCTTAAATATTTATTTTATTCTGTTTTTAGTATTTATTGTTATAGGGGCAACAGAAATACATCATTTGTTAAGATTTCAACTGTCTAGCTATCACGGTTCATGAGATAGAGCTTGGTGACAGTCAGACGAACGGACGGACAGCAAAGTCTTAAAAATAGGGTACCGTACCCTTTGCCACGATTTATTTGTTGAATGAGGCAATTAGGGGCATCTACATAATATGTATAGAATAGTTTAGTTAAAGGTAACTGACAGCAATGCCCATCTTCTTCCAGGAGTCGTAGACGCTGCGGTTGCTGCGCTCGGCGCCCACGGGGTCGCTGGCGGAGAGCAGGAACAGCGCAGGCGCGCGGCACAGGTTGGTGTGGAACAGCTGCGAGGAGCGGATGTAGTGCACCGTGGCCGCCGAGTGGAACGTCTTCAGGTGGTATCTGCGGACAGACGTACAAGGTTTAATGAAATACAAAGAATCATCATAGCCGGGTCGCTTCCTCTGAGTGCGATGGGATTAGACCATAATTTACACTCTTACTCACTATATCGCCCATCTTGTTATAGTTGTCATAGAGGAAAGAGAGAAAGAAGAAGGAGAAGAACAAACACTGGAATCCGCTTATACATCGGTTGGTAGGGCTGATGTGAGTAGCATTTATTACTTTCTTGAATGTTGGCCAACTGATAAACACAAATCAAGGGAGTGGGGATTGCAAAATAATTACGCGGTCACGACTGATTACATCGCGAGTATTCCTAGCCATAACTCTGAAGCTCTCAGTCTAAAGTATCACCCCAGGAGGATAATCTAGTCAAGCTACTGCAGCATACTGTCAGTCTGCATATATACTACAACTTCTTTTTTTCTATTTCTTATTAATTAACACTACTTACGGTTCGTCTTCATTAAAGGGCCATAAGGACGTTAAGCATAGTGAATACCTGTTCATCTTATCAGGGGGTTCTCAATTAAAAAGAAAAACATTTTGTTTCAAGTTCAATGTTATCGAATATACGCATATTTTTATTTTAGGAGCTAGGAGCTGTCTAAAATTCATGCCAATCGAATTTCGAATTTTTAGAGATAAAAACATTTCCTGGTTTTTTTGGGCTGGGAGAGCATTTCGTAAGAACCGAGTAACCCAACACCCCCTTGGTAGTAGGGGGGATCTGTTCCCCGACTGACTTGCGACCAACATGCGAATCCGACCGCCAAGTGTCATTGAAGCTTTCCGGTCGAGCCACATGTAGGCCAAACGGACACCCTCCCTCTCCCATCCTATTAATGCTGAGGTATTAGTGGACTCAGGGTTCATCCTTGGGGTCCGCTGAAACCGTAGCAATCTTCTTTTTATTCTCCCTTTATCTTCGAGGTGGCAACGCATCGACAATACAAGAGACATTCTCTAGTATTGCCGATGTCTATGGGCGACGGTGGCCACTTACCATCAGGACAGTATGCTCGCTTGCCCCTTAATCTAAATATCATCCTCATCATCCGGATGTGTGGCGTGCCTCAACAGTGCGTTTTTCTAAAACTTTTATTCCACGGACAATCAACTTACGGAATGATCTACCTTCGGCGGTATATCCGGAACATTACGACATACATGGGGACCTTCAAAACTCGCGTATATCTCCACCTTAAAGGCCGGCAAGGCTTCTGTAACTCCCCAATTGCAGAAGTCCGTGGGCAGCGGTGATTACTTACATGGTGGTAATACCCGACTGCTCGTTTGGCTTCCTATTTATAAATTCGATTTTTCCACTAATCGTATACTGAATTGAAAACGCGATGTGAAATGACTCTCAAGACTGTTGAGTTTGTTGCCAGTTATTTTCACCAGAAGACCGCTTTCCGAACTGGTGGTATCTTCTACAATCTGATTGACTGATCAACTTTGACGTGTCAAAAGAACTTCCAAATGCAATAGCGAATTTTGTATAATTTAATTAAGTATTCAAATTTCAGGTAGAAATATTACAGCTTTTTTTGTTGTACATTGATGGTCCAAGACCAGCGGAAATGCGGTATCTCGAAGGTGACTTATATGCTATTATAATGATAAACACAATTAATACGTGCAGAATTGGGTAATGCCACAGATTAAGATAGCGATAATACCAATATCTAATGATTGTTACGCAATATCATTATTTGTTTATTTTACAATTTACACGATTCCGTCGCGTGATCAAAATTTTTGTTGAATCATGTATAGTAGCCGGTAGCTAACTTTAGGTCTTCCGGGAACTTAAACCTTGGATAAGAACCATTCTCTCGCTAATAGTTACTTCTGCACAGCCAAGACAGCGTCTTGGGCTCTCGACCCAGGTTTGAGGTTTTTTTTTCACTCTTTATTTAAGGAGCTTGGTCTTCTCAAAGACTACGTCGCTCAGTAAGGAAACAAATGACATTACAAAAAAACCTTAATGTAAAACTTATTTTGTAAAGTTCATCTTCGTGCTAGACATTTTCCGGCCAGCCGCAACAATGCCTTGGCCTCCTCAGACAACGGATCGGCCAGTGCAATGTAACACCCACCCAATTCCCGTAATATTGGGAATTGAGAAAATATTTCCCATCTTAATGATTTCTTCCGAATACACTCAAATAAAATGTGGTATGTATCTTCCACCATGTCGCACGCAGAAAGATTTGAGGTTCCAGAGCTCTTTTACTAACTACAATAGATAAAAAAGTAAACTTACGCTAACCTCATGAATGGTGACCAAAGGGTATTAACTGTATGAAATCACTTAAACGACTGTTTTAATCAATTAGGATAGTAGTTCTATATCAAGCAAAAGAAATATTAATATAAATACAGTGTAAACTCAATGTAACGTTACTAGATTTAACGACAAACCCCCCCAAGCGTCGTTTTTTTTTTACTTTTTTTTTTTTTATTTTTTTTTTAAAAAGATTACTAGCAGTATGGATCACATACTACTAGTATTCCCTTTACCCCTCCAACTAAGCTAAAGCTTGTGCTAGGAGTGGGCCACGCCAGTAGTCCAATGTCCGAACCACTGAGCTACTCACGCTTCAAAATTATACGGTTGATTAATAATGGTAAAATAATAGTGATTTTTGTTATTCCTCCATTTAATGTCAACTCCATTTTACGCCATAAATATAATGCGCAGCCCTTTAGTGTCACTATAATGACTTTAAACTGCAAATAAAAATTAGTTACAATCAAAAGATAGAGGTGACCAAGCATCCCCTTTCCCCCTCCTCCCCATAAATATCAAGGAGAAAACATTTCTCTTGTCGTAAAAGTAGTTAGAATGAAGAGAAAAATGCTACTGTTTTAGAGGACCCTGAGTGAGAACCCAGATTCCATTAGAATCGCAGAACTAACGGGTTGGGTGGGGAACGGGTAAGTGACCCACATGCGACGAGCGGAACGCGTCATACATTTGTTGGTCAGCTGGTCGCAAGCCAATCGGGACTTACTCGTCTCTTAAGGGATACCAGTGGCAGAGGAAAACATATTTCCTACAGAAAAAGAAAATATTAATGAATAGATTATAAACTATTTCTTGTTATCAGTAAGCAAGGTCGCACGTGTGGAGTTATCAAGGTAATATGCCTATTAACATAAACACAAACAAAAAATAAAGAAAAATAACCTTTTCAACACACTCGCTCGTAAAGAGGTGTTTTATTTCATTGTTTTCGTGTAAATTCGAATCGTAAATAAAAATAGTGACTGTTCTTCTGTAGGTTGTGCGATCCACGAGTATTATTTTAACAAATAGCAAGCGCGCGGGAGCAGAGCCATCGCGTAAGAACTAATCACGTGTGAAGCGCTCCTCCGCTACCCGCTAAATAGGCTCTAATAGTGCCCTCGACTATGTCTAGATAGCGTCCTCCATATATATTGAAATATAAAAAATGTTATACAAAATATTAAAAATGAATATAAACAGCTCCATAACACACGCGTCGCGTTTACTTTACATTACAGCACTAGTGCGGTAATGGTTTTTAAAAAAAACTATATATGTATTAGATAGTTCATTATGTAGGTAAAGATAGTTCAATCCAATAAATGTACCGTGGTACGCGTATGTTTGTTTATGTAGTTATTATTTGTATGTATACATTGTTCAATCCATGACGGACCGACGTGTCTACTATATGAGTATGTATATATCGTTCAATTCTTAACAACGCGTGCGACGCCGTGGTATGAGTTATATACATTTGTTTATTTCTTTGTATGTCTCTATGTTTGTATATTTTAGTAAATCACTGATGTACACTCGTGTGCTTCGGTTATTACAGTTGTCGGCTCCGTTACGCCCTCGCCTCCGCCTCGACTGTAATGACCAACTTAGCACACTTGTATCATAATTTACTGTTTAAACCTTCCCTGGACTACACAAGTAATTCAAAACCAAAATTAGCCAAATCGTTCAAGTCATTCTCAAGTTATAGTAAAACAAACGAACAGCAATTCATTTATATATATAAAAATGAATAATATATATATAAAAACTCAATTGTATAAAAATACAGAATAAAACATATCAAGTAATAATAAAGAATTGGTTTGTTTTATAAAAATGTAAAAAAAAATCAAAATTTCTGAACGCAAACCCATTATTTCAATTCTTTTAAAAGAGATCCAAAATGTAAACTTTTTTTGAACGTGCGTGTGAATACAATTATATTGTATTTTATTTGGATGACAAGATGGCGTCCAGTTTATTACAACCTTGAATTAAAATATCCATATTACGAAAATAACTAAATAGTATTTAAATAGGTACTCACTCCATATAAGCTTTAAGTGTTTTCTGCATGATCTTGTTCTTGGGGAACACAGCAGCGGGAACCCCTATCGTAATTTCGGTGATATCGGCCGCAGAATCCCATATTTGTGCTGTTACTCGATCCATTACTGGTTGATATCTGAAAATTAGTAACAAATAAAATAATAATTAAATAATGAAATAAAACGACTGAGGGGGCGTCCGTAAATTACGTGAGGTGTTTTTTTTAGTTTTCTGTACCTCCCTCCCCCCCTGGTGAGATGTCGTGAGATTTTATTCAACCCCCTCCCCCAACCCCCAATCTCACGTGAGATTTTTCAAAATGTGGGTTTCTTACGTTGGATTGTTATTGGAAAAAAAAAATTGCTTCGTGCTTTTATTTACGACTAGTTAAGACTAGTAATCAATATTGCTGAGAGTTTATAAAAATTTAACAATACAATACTTAAATCGTAACTACTGTGATTAAAAGAAGAATATCTACTCTAATTCAGTCCATGGAGAATCATGAGTGGTCTCATGAGAGACTATTGGAACCAACATGTCCATATGATTTTCAGTAAAATCATCAGCTCCTTCAACTTCGTTCTGATCTAGCCACTCTAAGCTTTTGGCGCTTGCGCACAGTAACACATCAGCTCGTCTTGCGACAATCCGTGAGGGTCGCACTTTGCGGAACATACGCGCTTGCCTAGTGCAATGTATAATAGCTGGACCAATATAGTATAATTTTTTTTTGAAAAAAAAAGAGGAAAATGTCGAAAATATATTTCCTTAAAACGCCTTTTATGAGCTTTTCATAATTTTTGAGGGGACAATCTCTTTTCAAAGACCAGCAGTAATCTGCCATCATGTGACAATCCCATTGACCCTGATATCTTTCCTTCATCACTTTTAGATCTTGATGGAACCGCTCTCCTTGCTCCTCACTATAATATCCTAAATTTCCCGGAAATTTATCTAGATTAGAAGCCGATAATTGTTCAAAATATAAGATATGCAAAAATCACGAATATACGAGCAAATTGAGAACTTTCATGAATATATTCGTATTCTGGGCACTTCAAAACATAAAAATTCGCGATGACATCCAGGGCAACAAAAAAAAAAGTTTCTTTTTGTAGAGCTGTGTAATACAACGGGCGGTCTTACGACTAGTTAGCCATCTCTTCCAGAAAACCCTGTCTTGGGAGGAGCGGAGGTTGAAATAAAGAAGGTGGTGTAGCTTCAATATACAAATACTAATATATTGCAACCGAATTCAAAATGAATATGTTTAAAAAGAGGTAATAATACTTACAATTCCTTATTATCCATAACGTGTGCGCACACCTCCCCCCATATGTACCCGCCTACAGAGAACCCGTGGATTACAGTCGGTTGGTCGTTTTCATTCGCCGCCATAAACTTTATTAGATCCCCTGCGACGAGCTGCAAAACAACATCTCTCAAAAATCAACTGTCTCTGTTTATTACGATTGAAAAGTCTAAAATATTTACTGATACAAAGTGATGTAGATCAATTCCACATATTTTTCAAAGGATTTGACTCTTCTACTTCTCTTTTTTTTTATTAATAAGTTTAGAAATACATAAAGGTATATAATAGTCCTATAGGTGAATATGTCGGAAAATACAAGAGATTATTAAAATACTACCAAGTGTTTTTTTACATTCTTGAATATAAGGTTTTCAACGTCAAACGTCAACCTTTCTCGGTAGTACGGCTGATGGACCTCACGTAAAGTGAAGATCTATCCTACTTCTGATGTCGGAAATTAGAATGGAATGGTTAGAATAAACAATTCTTCTTATATGCACAATGGATGAATCTATCTTGAAAGCTAGTAAAGCTAGGCGCAATATGGTCAAGAGGTAACAAAACATTACGATCTCTTAATATTCTGACAGGAACCCAAGTAGTTCCTTGGACTTGTGACCAAGTATGTAAGTTAAAGGAGGACTGTCTTGGTTATTTTTTTAAGCTTAAAGCTAGGCCTATATAAGGCTAACTACACTTCCGACATATATATGTTTCGGTAGTGGAGGGAATTAAGGAGTTGAGCTAAACGAATCGAAAAATTGCAAAAAACCTTCACTTACTTGAGACCCCTTCAATGGCCACATAAGCTGCCAGGGAGTGCAGGACACGGAGATGACGTCGAAGCCCTGCTCCAGGTATAGGTTGGCATACTTCATCACGTGCTTCTGCCTCGCCAGCAGCCAGTTGATCATCACGCATGTTGGACGGTTTAGTTGTTTATCCAATCTGAGAAAAAAAAATAACTAGTTAAAACTGCGAGAAACCAAACATTTCAAGACTACATTAAAAATAATACAGAAACTTTAGAAATGATAACAAAATTTACGCCTTAAAACTGGCGTATGAACAATATCAGCTCGCCCATCTTGGGCCACCCGCTATTACATTTAAAACGTCTTTTACACACTTAGGTATATATGTACACATGAAAAATAATGTAGGTCTTTTTTACAATAGCTTTCAAGACAACCTAAGAGGAGATGGTATTTTTACTATGACAAGTATCTCCATTTTGATCTTATCTCAATGTTGTAATATTTATGTGATTCAAATTTACAGAATTATGAACAAAATAATCTTTCACATAAAACAGTTTTAAGATTGTAAAATTAGTAACGTTTTATCATCAACATGCATTTAATCAGGTTCAATTGACAGAGCAAAGTCCGTTGCAACTTGCAACACGCTTAGTAACTAATAATGATATCAAACATTTATATATTACTAGTCACATTTTAATCGCTATATCGCTATATTTTACATTATAATTTATATAAGATTACTAGGGGCCCGTCCCGGCTTCGCACGGGTGGATAATTTTTTTTTTAACATTTTGGCTCCCGCATTCTGTCGCTCCCTCTATCGCCGCGTTACTCGCTGCGCTGCGAGGCACCCACACCGCGCCGGCGGCCCGTCTGGGATTATTTTTTATTTATCTTGATATTTTTATTCCGTAATATCTTTTGACTGGAATGTCCGATTTCAATAATTCAAAAAGTAATTAACAGGTATTGAAACAGTCTTCATTACGAAATAATGTATTTGGATAAGAATTAATACAAAGTTATGGAAAACATGGTCTGATTTTGATAGGCATTTTTATCAACTTTTAAAATGTAAAAAAGTAGTTATAGTGACATAACTACAATAGTTGGACATATGGTTTCGCGGAGTTTTTTGTAGATATTGATACGTTCTATAATATTGTAGAACATTTTTTTGTTCTCTCATCAATACTTTTCGCAGCGCATGCGATGAAAGATATTTTATGGCTAATTTTTTTGCACCTTGTGTTGGTTTTAGTGAGAATTTCTGGGGATCTCTAATTTTTTCTTGTAATAAATATAGCCTATGTTACTCAGGGATAATGTAGCTTTCTAATGGTGAAAGAATTTTTGAAATCGGTCCAGTAGTTTTTATGTTTATTCGTTACATACAAAAATACAAATCTTTCCTCTTTATAATATTAGTATAGATATATAACTCCCAAAGACATAACGGACACACAGCTCGACATGCACTTCACCCCCACGTCGATAGATGGCGTACGAGCACATTCATTTGTTTACTTTGTATTCTATATCCTTCCTCAACCCTACTTTATCTCTATATCATATTTCATCGATATCGGTTCAGTAAGTGTGATTGCGTAACAGACAAAACAGACCATATATTCGTCAATAGATGGCGTAAGTTAACTGGCAAAGGGGGAACTCGAGAGGGTGAAAGAGCGGATCCGGATGAAGGCAGAGGTTCTTAAGGTAGAGGTTAAGCAATGACTGCCCGACTCGCGGGAAATGGGACATTATGGCCTGGGCCCGCGTGGCGTATTGCTGAGGGCGCTGAGGCTCGCAAAACAAACTGACTGACTGACAGAAAACAGAAACAGACCGACAAGACAGACAAGATCAATTCCCTTTCCGCTCTAAGCGTGATAAGTATAAAAACGAACAACAGACAAACACATTAACAGACTGACAACAACATGGTGGAAGGAAAGGCGACATGACCGAAGGGAATAAAAGCTGCCTAACAAATTAACAGCAATAAATGAACATCTTGGATATTATGGAATATCTACAAGTATGTTATTTCTAGTGTCCCAAAACCCAATGTCTCATATTTAGAGTCAATTCATAAGAATTGATTTCGAAATGACTGCATCAACACGGAAATGTTGTATATTAGTTATAAGTAAAGCGTTGCAAAAGACTGAAAATATAATTTTTCGTGACAATACTATTGAAAAAAAAAATTTGTCACAACAGAGCCATTGTTTAATATATGTCTATTCACATAACTGTATTTAAAATGTCTCATCCTTGTATAATGTTATATAATTAAAAATAAGCAGTGATGGCCCAGTGGTTGAGACTTCAAGTCTTACTCGGGAGGTCCGAGGTTCGATCCCCCACACAGGCACACACCTCCGACTCTGAGTTATGTGTTTTAAGCAATTAAATATCACTTGCTTTAACGGTGAAGGAAAACATCGTGAGGAACCCTGCACTCCTGAGAGTTCCCAAAAAAAAAGTGCTCAAAGGTGTGTGAAGTCTGCCAACCCGCACAGGGCCAGCGTGCTAGACTATGGCCTAATACCCTCCTCATTCTGAGAAGGAGACCCGGCTCAGCAGTGGGCCATTGATGATGAAAACATTCGACCAGAAAATGCCGTACCAAATTGTTATATATTTTGTAGGTGTTAAATATTGTTATGTAAGAACTTCAGTTAATAACAATAACAGAATACTGTTATAATAGTCTCCAATATATGAAAAATAGTTTTATTGCCTTAAAAATTGAAAAACTTATTTTCCCCGCCTAAAAACGTCTCTTCTTAAGGGAGAGGAGTCTTGCCGTAGCCTCCCTAAAGGTCGGGGGCTAAAAAAAAAAAAGATGGCGTAAGTAGTATATTAAATTCAGTGTCGGTTGTTTAGTTTGTTTCTTGAATATTTTCTACGTTTTTTAAGAGTTACGTTCGAAATTATAATAATGCTGATTAGGATACACTAAGTCTGCCATATAAATTATTTTTTGGAGGGGCTCCCCTAGGAGTATTAAAATTAGCCTATAACTATACACAAAAAAAAATATTACATTCAGTATGCATATTCTATTATCATCCCACAGGAATTAAAATTTTTTGCTCTATATATTAATTTAGGTTGTAAACTATCTGTATGCTAAGTTCAGTCCTTTTTGCGTAATTGAGTAACAAATATACTTTCAGATTTAAATATTAGTTATGTGTTTCATTTCCAACTACGAACCATCCAATCCTAACTAATTTAACATTTATAAAATGCGAAAATAACTCTGTCTGTCTGTCGCGCTTTCACGCCAAAACTACTGAACCGATTTAAATCAATTTTGGTATACAGATAGTCTAGAGCTTGAGAAACAACATAGGCTACTTTTTAATGCGAAAAAAGGTTTGTAAGTGGTTGAAAGGGGGGGATGAAAAGTTGTAGAAAAGTATCGTAATTTTTGGCGCTCTACTGCACCGATTTAAATGAAATTTGGTATAGAGATAGTCTAAATAACAAAATTAAATGTGTACGAAAAACAAACTTAAATCAAGGTTGTGGTCAATGACCTGAGTAATGATTTGCTTCAATATTATATCGTTGTGTATATATCAAACGGGTACACGGCCTATATCTTGAGACGCTAGTCGACTCGCGCAACTTTGTTCACGTGTAGCTCCGCTCCTATGGGTCTTAGCGTGATGATATATAGCCAATAGCCTTCTTCGATAAACGGGCTATCTAACACTGCATGAATTTTTCAAATCAGGCCCAGTAGTTCCTGAGAATATCGCGTTCAAGCAAACAAACTCTTCAGCTTTATATATTAAGTAAGTATGAAGAAAACGAATCGAGAAACCCCGAAGGGATAATTATCTGTAGAAACTTAGCTAAACCCTTCGGCATACATATACGTTGTAACCTGCCTTAAAAACAAACTTTTGCATCGTTAATTGAACGCCTGAATATTTTTATATAACAATATCTAATCTTTTTGTGATTGAAATAAATTCCCTTATCATCTCAGCCACAGGACGTCCACTGCTGGACATAGACCTCCCCCTGAGATTTCCAGTACGACCTATCACCTGCGACCTGCATCCAGCGGCTCCCAGCCACCCTGACCAGGTCGTCTGTCCATCTTGTGGGAGGCCTTCCAACGCTTCGGCGTCCTGTCCGTGGTCGCCACTCGAGAACTTTTCTGCCCCAACGGCCATCGGTTCTACGGGCTATGTGCCCAGCCCACTGCCACTTCAACTTACTAATCCGCTGGGCTATATCGGTGACTTTGGTTCTTCTACGGATCTCCTCATTTCTGATTCTTTCGTACGTCATCACTGGTGACACACACTGCTCGAAAACTTTCGTCTTCAGGCACTGAGGGATTTCCGACGAAAAGACGTCTCTTAGCTTCCAATTTATTTTATTTATCTTGTATCGTGTTATTAGTGAATAGATACTGTTGAAAAACTATAGTAATATAGTGTAAATAAAAATAAAGTGCGTTAGATAACCTTTTTTTACTTCTTTATCATTTATTTCTTTTGCTAAGGAGTTTACTAATTACGAACTCACTAGCCACGTTTAAGCCAATGTCAGTTACTCCTATACTAACTCAGAGACAAAAAAAAAATACGACACGCTACAATGCGAAAAAAAAAACTAAGTAATCGACGCTCTATTATTCGCCCGTTGCTTGAAGTGGCCGTGGGCGGGTCATTTGGCACGATACAATGACGATAGATGGCCTAATATTGTAACCACATGGAATGGTCCTTACGGTTTTAGACGCAGAGGCAGGCCAAAAGCTAAGTGGAAAGACGAGATAGAAGCTATCGCAGGAAAAGGCGGGAAAACATTGCTAAGGATCGTGTGACTTGGAATAAGCTGGAGGAGGCCTATACCCGAATCACTATAACAATATAATAATATTTCTAAATATCTAATTAAATTAATCAAATAAAATAAAATACAATTAATCAAGTAATTTTACAATAGAATTTAATTTATATAATTTAATTTCATTAATTAGTATGTGAATGGAAAAGATGATATGTTACTGGAATAATAAACACTTTTTTATTTATTTTTATTTTATTATTTACTTCTATACACTAACGATAAAAATAAATTTCAATTAAATGTGCATTAAATTCTTGGATTATTATAACTAGCTTTACCCGCAATTTTGTTTGCGAAATCGAGGTAGTTATATTAGCCTAGAGTAGATCGTCTGTAGACATACGAGTATTTAATAATTTTAAGGGCTTGTTACCCTCTAACGGATGATTTCGAAAAAAATTTTACACGTGTTTTATGACTTTCAATGAAGGAGCTTCATACTGAATTTCATTCAAATAACTTCAAAAACAGCAAAGTTCCATACTAACTTTGCACTCTCATTTTACCCCTCTTAGGGGGTGATTTTCAAAAATCCTTTCGTAGTGCTTCACTGCGTTATAAAAGAAACCCCTGTGCAAAATTTCAAGTTTCCAACCCTTATAGTTGAGGCCCTGCGTATCAACATATCAATGTCAGTCAGTCAGCTTCTCCTTTTATACAAATAGATATAATTCTTAGAGTTAATAATTCAATTAAATATATTTTAGAATTTATGAATCAATAATTATTGATTTTAAAAAATTCCGTTTAATTGATTGAGTTAAATTTATTCAAGTTTATGACTTAATTCTTAGATTGTCATAAAGCTGGTAATAGTAACATAGATTATCTTTTACTTTAAGAGAGTAAATAAAGGGAGAAGTTTAAATATATATTTCGGGGATTTTAAAACGATGTGAAAGGAGATGGAAGGAGGAAGATGGGGTATATTGGGGAACACTAAAAGGGGGTGATGGTATTGAATGGAATATTGGGTAAACGCAACGTAGATACTCCTATTGAACCGATAAATGATCAAATATGATCTCTAACAATTACGAGAGAAACCTTAGCAGTGCCTTGGACTTGTGACCAATTGCTTAAGGACGTCCTTTAAGTAATTACAACACTCGCCTCCACTGCTCAGGCTCTCTATTTAAACCCAAGGTTAAACGCACATAAACCGAATCTAACACAAGGCTTTCCTTATTTGATCGGATAAGGTTTAAAAAACACTCTGTATACACAACCACGTGGTTGACGTAAAGCAGTAATTATAATGACGTGCTATTGCGTAGGATATCAAGCTATTAATGTAGAAGTTTTAGACCGACACGACTCATGATCATGACGAATCATGTATTCTAAAAAGCCAAAGGTTAACTTTAAAAACTTGTTAATGACTTGCTAATAAAAGTGTAAGAGAAATCGATAAAATGTATTTTATCGATTTTTAATTATCTTACACTTATACTTGAGCATATCTACCTGGCCTGGGACTAGCGACCCTTTACAACCTTCTTCGTGAAAGCTACATTACGCTACTTTATTACACGTAAATTACCTTTAAATTCTATTAATAAAAAGTGTTGCCACAGATATTTTTTTTATAACAGTTAAAAGGGCAAACGTGCAGATGGTCCACATGATGGTAAGTGGCCAACATCGCCCATGGACATCGGACGTTGCCACCTCGAAGGAATGAAGAGAGATTCTTCGGTTTCAGCGGACCCTGAGCATGAACCCCGAGTCCCTGAAATTGCAGCAGCATTGCAAGATGGGAAAAGGAAGATCTACCGGAACACGTCAAGATACTTGGCGACCGGATTGGTATGCTGGTGGTCGTATGCCATGTCGTAAAACAGATCCTCTACCTCAACCAATAAAGCAATCGCAAATCGCAAAGGATTTTTTGTAAGTTAAAAATTAAACCTCAGCGAAGGGAAAGTATTTAGTCTCTAATTTTAATACAGTAAACGTTTATAGTTAAATATGTAGATGTATGCGACATTATTTACAAACGTGATACATTTCCTAAGAGGTTAGTTCAAGTCACGTTGGTGTTGCAATCGTTATCTCTTGGTACTTGCTTTCGTTTATTCTATTTTAACGAATGCTATTCACATAATATATTTTTTAGCTACAAACAAATCAGTCAGGAAGTATATAAGTAGGTAAAGTTAGTTAAACTCCGTGCCTATAAAAATTATCGCTTTAATAAAATAAATAGTTTGATTTGTTTGCATTTCAATTTGCACGTGATGATGGCAAGCGCCCGGATGGTGTGACGCTCATTCCGTGGCGGCTTGGAAGGTCGCTGGTATAGGACGCCACGTGCGTAGATACCATGGCACCTTCCCATATTTTAGCATCTTCATCATGCGCTGGTACGGCAGCTGCGAACGCTGAAAATGCCAAGCGGCGAAGGCTACAAATTTGTGCCGTTTGGCGTAGAGACGATGGGTCCATGGGGGTCGAGTTCATAAAGAGGTTTCGGCGCGTCTGTACGATGTGACCCGGGATCGCAGAGCTGGCCTGCATTTTGGCAAAAAAATTAGCATTGCTATCCAAAGAGAGAATGCAGCCAGCATCTTCGGCACCTTCCCATCTGATTGCGATGAGGCCTTAGGTTAGGATTTTAGTTATAGTTTATAAAAAAAAATAGTTTGTTTAATTGCTAAACAAAAAATATATACATGATGTATAAAAATGTTTACAAACGTAGTAAACATTTGTTAAGAAACATACGATCACAATGTTAGAAAATGTTTTCATGTTAGGTAATGTTAGCAAACATTCCTGAACAAAATTGAACATAATAAAACATTTGTTATCATTTGTTTCTAAAATCCTTGATAAAATATTTGGTACTATACTTTTGCCTAGCTCTTAGTTTGGCACATCAAGATATTGCGCTTTTTCTTTTTTTTTTTAACAATAAAAGCTAATCCAATAAGCAAATCTTTTTCCATTTTCGACGGCTCGGAACGTAAATCCAAAATGCGAGCGAGCCGATTTTTCAAATGTTATAAATGTTTGTAAACATTTTCCATCGGTGTAGGAAGCACTTAAAACATTTAACAATTTCTAGCAGAATCTAACAATTCCTAACATTTTTTAGAATGTATTAGTATTAGAAAATGTTTGTAAACATTGGTAAACAGCAGTGTGGCAGCACCATTACACCAGCGACATCGCCCTAAAATTGTTATTTTAGGGCGCATTTTTAGAGAACTTTCTACGTCTCTTACCCTAATTTCGTCATGTCAGGTAGCAAATCCTTTTTTGTTTCGAAGAAACCAAGCAGATATAACTCGAAACTAACGTTCAACATTTATTTTTATATCCTGAATCGATAAGCAGCCACAAAGGCGATGTTACAAATTATGACATAAATAATGAATCATCTTTTCACACAAAGACATATATTATCTGTAACCTTGAGCTTCAGGTTAAAGGTTTATTTAAAACGAATTAGCTGAATAATCAAAATGATACATGCATATTGTCAAAAAACCTCAAATAAGAGAATAAAAGAAGTATTAATTTTAAAAGTAAAGAGAACTAAATTTGACAATGTCAGATAGGAAAATATCTATGATGCAAAATCATACGAGAAAATAAATAAGTTTTACGTTTTTGCACACATATCGTTCCGAATTGTCATTGGTGGGAAAAGTCCATGGTTCAGGGGTTAAGTTCCCAATCGATAGGTCGTGGGTTCAAATTCCAGATATTGGACTACTGACGTGGCCCACTCCTAACAAAAGCATTTTAGCTTACTTGGAGGGGTTAAGAATACTAGTAGTTTGCAATCCAAACTGTTAGTAATCTATAAAAAAAAGTTACCATCGAATTAGATGAAAATAAACCAAAACTGTATCTCTTAAGAACCAATAAAGCCTTACAGCGAGGTAAAGCGTAGATGAGAAGCCCTTTTATTCGTTACCGATGGCATAAGGGCTTGAATCTAAAACATTGAATGTCCAAGACCAAACAATTGTCTCTTGCCTACTTTATGTTCAAGTCCCCACCACTGAGTATAGAAGTACCATGTTAGTCAGATAAATGTTCAGAAAGTTCTATTACTTTCTTCCGAAAATAATTAGATAAATTATTTTCTGGATTTTGGGTTTAGGTTCAAGCCATAACTGAATAAAAAGATTGTTTCTTTAGACTTTTTAGCAATAAGTGCCTTTAAGATGGACTTCGTGGATTGATCATGATGATATGGATATTTGAAGTGTAGTCAAAATTAAAACTTACTTCAAAGTCTTCGGATCTGTATTAAGCTTGATCTTCTCGTTGGTGATGTACTGTATATTCTTGGTGATGTCCTGCGAATGAGCTGATCGATCCAAGGTCAGAGCGATAGGAGCACACGATAGTAAAGGACGTAGCTGCAACAAAAAAATGTTATTATTACAATTGTAGGGTTTAGAATATTTAAACTTGGCTAGACCCATTCCTGCCGTCTTTAATCTGTAACGAGATTTTGCCATTTTTGGACAAAAACATGATATGAATGGTTTCTTGCGGGTAGCTATGTGACATTTGCCGATCATGATAACCCTTCAATGGCCCACTGTTGAGTGATGTTTCCTTTTCAGAAGGAGGAGGAGGGTGTTAGTAGGAGACTGAGACTGTGACAGATTTCACAGACCTTTGAGGACTTTTTTAGGGAACTCTTAGGAGTGCAGGTTTTCTCACGATGTTTTCCTTCCCCGTTAAAGCAAGTGATATTTAATTGCTTAAAACACACATAACTCAGAAAAGTCAGAAGCTCGTGTATGCCGAATAAGACGTCGAAATCTTAACCACTAAGCTATCAGCTCTTTTCAAACACCTACTGAACGATATTATTAAATTTAACTCAAATTCTAGGAAGAAGCTAAATAGTAGTTTGTTAATTTTGACAGACAAGTTACATACAAAGGACATAAAAACTTTAAAAAAACTTGTAATAAAAACTAGTTAGGTTAGGTTAAAATATTAGACAATTGTGTTGTTATGTAGTTACAAAAACAGCTATAAAAAATATAACTTCAAATAACCTTGAACAAATTCTAAGGATATTGACTAATTTATAAAAACATCAGACATCTATTAGGTCGGGGAAAAAGTTTCTTCGCATTTTTTAAGAAAATTCAAAACATTTTTTAATATAGTTTATTTACATTTAACTAAAGTATGTAGGTACCATTTTGTTCGATAACTTTTTGCCATCTTGTAGGTAGGGACATGATCCCATTGATATAGAAATTTTGGGGCTTCTGATCAAAAAACCGCGACAAGTAGTTTTGGCAGTCCTCTCGTGATGTTAAACTGACACTGCCTAAAGAATTCTGAAGAGACAGAAACAGGTGGAAAAACCACACCCCTTCTGTTGATTAATTCCTGTCGCTTTCTCTCAACTTCTTGCTTTAATCTCATCAGTTGTTCGCAGTAGAGTTCAGAATCGATGGTCCTGCCTGGTGGTAACAGCTCATAATGAATAATGCCCTTCCAATCCCACCACACACACAGCATCACCTTGTTGCGAGTTAACCCGGGTTTCGCCACAGTCTGTGAAGCCTGACCAGCCTCTGACCACGACCTTTTTCGCACGTTCTGGTCGTACGTGATCCACTTTTCATCACCAGTTATCAGCTTCTTTAAAAATGATTCGGTTTCATTAGGTTTCTTTCAGTGATCTCGTAAGGTACCCAAATATCGAACTTTTTTGTGTACCCAGTTTATTTCAAATGCGCCAAAACTGTTTTGTGGTCAATTCCCAGTTTTTCAGCTACGTCGTAACTACTGATATGCCAATATTGCTCCACTTTTTCAAAAATGGCATCCATTTTATCCGTAATAGGGCGACCAGAGCGAGGCGTATCTTTGACGTCAAAATTTCCGGATTGAAAACGCTTAAACCAAATTTGTGTTACTCTCACAAACACCGCACTAGGTCCTAAAAATCGCAAATTTTTTTCGCGGCTTTGCATTTTTACATACATATTTTGTAGTAAAATTTTAAAATGTGTCGAATTTCTTCATTAGACTCACTCATCTTCACAGTACGAAAAACAAATAAAAATCACACATTTTCCTAATTTGAATTTGGAATTATCTTCTTTAAAATGTAAACTTTGAATGATACCAAAACCAGCCAGATACAAATAGTATAGCCAAAGAGATTTTATTACAAGTTCATACATACTGTAATGCGAAAAGACTTTTTCCCCAACCTATTATGATTTACTAGTCAACCCCCAAGCTTCGCCCATGTACACATTACCACATGTATTTAAGTTTAACTCCCATACAATCTTTCTTTCCCGATTTCATTCTCTTCAAAACTTACCTTACCTTTTTTCACGATTAAAGGTAACCGAAGTCTTTTCCCAAGTTCTATATATATATAGATGTAATATAAAATAGATTTATTGCGTTAATAAATAATTTAAATGTCAGTTTTAGCTTGCTATAAAGTTTTTGTCTAAAAATAAAAAAAATATATTCTGGATTGTTCGAACTTATTTGTTAACTAGTCGACCCGTCCCGGCTTCGCCCGGGTGCAATTTACCACGTGTATTTAGGTTTCATTTCACATTTTAATCCCTATATCGCCATCCTTAGTAATATTTTTGTGGGAGTATTTAAGATGAACATTTCCATCATACATTATAAACGTAACACATGTAGCTCTAACACACACACACACGCACGCACGCACACACACAGCAGAGCACGCCACTACACAAGCGAGCCTACTGACTGCACACATATACTAGTCAACCCTTGAGACTTCGTCCGCGTGTAGGTCCGCTCCTATTGGTCTTAGCGTGATGATATATATAGCCTATAGCCTTCCTCGATAAATGCCCTATCTAACACTGAAACAATTTTTTCAAATCGGACTAGTAGTTCCTGAGATTAGCGCGTTCAAGCAAACAAACAAACTCTTCAGCTTTATATATTAGTTAAAAAAATATATAAGATTTTGGACAATTCACACAATATCTTTATAAATTATAGCCTATGTGTTATTCTCATGTATAAGCTATATTATAGTAAAGTTTCATTGAAATCCATTCAGTAGTTTTAGCGTGAAAGAGTAACAAACATACTCACAAACTCTCGCGATATAACGAATCTTTCGTTCGGAATAACGAGATAAACATTATATATAGTATACGTTATATATAGTCATCATATGGCCATAATGTAGACTTCTGTCAATGAAAGAGTGATCAAAATCGGTTCAGTAATTACCGAGATTACTTCCTACATTCTACTGTATATTATAATATTAATAGTATTTGAGCTGAATCTCATTAATAATAACGTACACGTGCGCGTGCGCCGGCATCACGTGTGCTGTACTGTGGAGTGGCGATACTGTTGCCAATTGTGAACACAAACACACATACATACATTCTACTACGCAGCTCATAATGCAACGGATCTACTAACTATGGAAAATTACAACTAAACTTAAATTAAACTCTATTTAAGGATCTGCTGTACTATTACGAGCACTATCAGATGGAGAACAGGTTTTAGGGTTATTTGTGGCCTCTAATGGCCGAAATGAATAATGACCTCAATCCGTTATCTTTTGATTATTTGGAATTTATAATCTCAAACCATAATCCAAAGATTTTGAAATAAATAGAGATGGAAAACCCTTCAAGTAGTTTTATTAAGGTCACAACAACTTTTTGGTTCCTAGGTCCCCTTTATTGGGGCAGCTCAGACTTCCGACCAGAAACAAATTAACCTTTGGATTATGGAATGGAAATATTTAATCCAAGTTTGCATTTAAAGCTATTTATTATGGTCAAAAAAAAATAAGACGGTGGAAAGAAATGGGTTAATAAGAAAATAAAAAAAAAAATAACATTTTATAATTTTACTCTTGAAGTAGGTAATTTGATTATTTAAAGGAACAATGTAGAATTGTGGGATAGGTATATCCCATGATGAATAAGCCAAAGCTATATTATCATTCTTAAAGAAATAATAGCGTAGGTAGTTTAATTAATTCCTAAATAAATAAGTCCCTAAAAAATGTAAACAATATAAATTTTAAAAATTTTATTTTAAATTTAAATTTATTATAAATTTTTATAATAAAGCCTATCCCTTAATATATTTAATTTTAAAATTAATACTTACTAATATTATACTCGTAAATGCGAATGTAACTGTCTGTCTGTCTGTCGCGCTTTTACGCCAAAACTACTGAACCGATTTAAATGAAATTTGTGTCAGCAACATTGTTTATAAAGTAGTAGTATCGGGTAGATCATTTTATGTAATTTCAAGTATACCGACGTGGAGACATTATATAACCTTCAGTGCGATAGATTAGTCTCAGTCTCTCTGGTGTTTTCGCGCGTCGTGATTAAGGTCACCCTTCTCGAGGTCCACGTAAGTTTACTTTATTATCTATTGCCGTTAGCGAGGTCGGGTGGTGGAGGTGAGAGTTAATATATTATGAAAGAGCTCTTTAAACCTGCTCCTGGGTCTCAAGCCCCAGGCACCGCTCGCCTCAGTCCAAATTGCATGTGTATACGTATTGCTGTACAGTAATGGGTATCACATTCTCTCCATGTTTATAGCATTTGGTATACGGATAGTCCAGAACTTGATAAAGGACATAGACTACTTTTTAATGCGAAAAAAAGTGTTGTAAGGGGTTGAAAAGGGGGATGAAAAGTTGTATCGAAATATCATAATAAAAATTTTTAGAGGTTAGAGCTTGTAACTTATTTTGTAGTCTGTTGATTAATTTCATCAAAATCAGCTAAGTCAAGTTATTAAAAGATACACGTGAATATATACTATCTAATTACGAAATTATTATCATAATCGGATTACAGTAATTATTTAAATTCCAATTTAACATCGAATGAGACGTTTATTTTAACGATATAAATAGTACAGTTAGACATACTTACCTACTTTCATGCGATTACTTCCACTCTAATACTCACGTACAGTTGCCGCCATCTTGTTTTTATATAGCCGACCCGCGTGAATTCGTTCACGTATCGCTCCGCTCCTATGAGTCGTAGCGAGATGTTAAATAGCCTAAGTTACTCCGTGTTACATCAACTATCTGCCAGCGAAAGTACCGTCAAAATCGGTCCAGCCATTTCAGAGATTAGCCGAAACAAACAGACAGACAAAAAGCTAAGTATATGAGAGAGATATGATACTCATTACTGCACAGCAATACGTATACACATGCCATTTAGACTGAGGCGAGCCGTGCCTGGGGCTTGAGACCCAGGAGCAGGTTTAAAGAGCTCTTTCATAATATATTAACTCTCACCTCCACCACTCGACCTCGCTAACGACAATAGATAATAAAGTAAACTTACGTGGACCTCGAGAAGGGTAACCTTAATCACGAAACTATAACACTAACTTCCATGTTCACTGCACGAAAACACCAGAGAGACTGAGACTAAACTATCGCACTGAAGGTTATATATTGTCTTCACGTCAGTATACTTGAAATAATATAAAATGATCTACCCGCTACTAGTACTTTATAAACAGTGTTGCTAACACAAAATTGTAAAAAATGTTGTTGCACCGTGTATACATCCATATGCACTTAGTAAACAGCGGTTATTATAATATTACAAACAGACACTACAATATTATTGATTTGTATGGATTTAAAATATAATCTATATATTATATAAAGAGGAAAGATTTGATTGTTTGTATGTTTGTTGCGAATAGGCTCGAAAACTACTGAAGCGATTTTGAAAATTCTTTCACCGATAGAAAGCTACATCCTTTCCGGGTAACATAGGCTATGTAGTGTTGCCATAAATATTGTAATTGAAAAGATATGGCCATTTAAGTGCCATAACGTGATCATTTTTGTAAATTGAAGAGTTTCTCAGGGAGAAGTTCTCTCTGCTCCTTCTTTTTTTTATCTTTATTTCTGTTCAGAATGTTCAGACACTTTCTTTCGATTATCTCTCTCCTTTATTTATTCAATTTTATTTTTGCCCTGACCTCTCTTTTATTATCTGTGGCTTTTCTTTCTTTTCTACCATTTTTCTTTGTATAACTTTTTCTCACTCTCTTTTTTCAAATAATGATGTACACAATTACAGAATGACAAATTAAGAACATCAATTATAATATTGCTTTAAATACTCGGAGCGAAGCGAGGGCAGGCCGCTCGTATTTAATAATATTATAAGTACCTCATAATATTTTACACGTGTTCCATGACTTTCAATGAAGAACCTTCATACTGAATTTCATTTGAATAATTTTGCACCCCCGTTTTACCCTCTTAGGGGGTAAATTTTCAAAATTCCTTTCTTAGTGCTCCCCTACATTATATAAAGAACCCCTGTGCAAAATTTCAAGTTTCTAACCCTATAGTTGAGGCCCTACGTTGATATGTCAGTCAGTCAGCTTCTCCTTTTATATATATATAGTAGGTATAAACAGACAATTATTTTGTCCTATCCTTAATTTAGATGTACATAAAAACAAATTATATATTTAAATGTTTTTCTGTTTATTTTGTACAAGCGGCCTGCCCTCGCTTCGCTTCATGTAGTTGAAGCATAATCGAAAATCGTAATTCCCACTCAGTAAAAGTGTAGCTTTGAGTAATTGAAAAAAAGAAAGAGAGAAATAGAGATAATAAGAGAGAGATGGTTAGAGACGGCAATATTGAAGATTACTATCTGAAATGAAATTTAATAAAAAAAAAAAAAGATTGATGGAAAATATTTATTTTATGGCACTTAAATCGCAATATGTTTTCAATTATAATATTTATGGCAACACCACACATACCAACAACTACATTTTTTACAATTTTTGTCTGTCTGTTTGTTTCGGCTAATCTCTGAAATGGCTGGACCGATTTAGACGTGACTTTCACTGGCAGATAGCTGATGTAACAAGGAGTAACTTAGGCTATTTAACATCTCGCTACGACCCATAGAGGCGGAGCAACACGCGAACGAAGTCGCGCAGTCGGCTTGTATCTAATATTGTAAATCTCAATGTTATCATATTCTTATCAATACTATTCTTTATCTATAAATATTTCATTGTTATCTCGGACACGTGTGGATTTATTGCAAAAAATAAAAAAATATTATATTATTTAATTTTTTTAACTCTCTCATTTCTCTCCTTTTTTTTTCTTTTCAATTATTAATAACTAGCTGCGCCCCGCGGTTTCACCCGCTATATTTTGGATAGTTCACACTATATCATTATAAATTATAGCCTATGTGTTATTCTGATGTGTAAGCTATATTACTGTAAATTTTCATCAAAATCCATTCAGTAGTTTTTACGTGAAAGAGTACCAAAATCCAGACATTCATACATTCTTACAAACTTTCGCGTTTATAATATTACTAGCGGGCGCCCGCGACTTCGTCCGCGTAGAAGTTCTGATTTTCTATGAGATTATAAAAAGATAATTTTTCCCGCTGCTGTAATAATCTAAATGCCAATTTTCATATTCCCGCTTTTCTAACCTCAAACTTTAAAAGCATAGGACTTTCATATAACCTTCAAACCCCCATTCCACCCCTTAGACACCTACCCTCTAGAGAGAACCTACTTTCCAAATTTCAAGTTAAGAGTGACAATAAATTAAACTTTCCCATACAAACTTTCATCCCCTATTTTACCACCCTTAAGGGGGTATTTTGCAAAATAAATTATACAGATTTTTATTATTGTAAGTTATTAATGTAAATACCGATTTTCATAAGTCTAACTTCAAAAACATAGGACTTTCATATAACCTTCCAAACCCCATTTTACCCCCTTAGGGAAGGATTTTCTGAAATCCGTTTCTTAGTGGACACCTACGTCCTAGAAGGAACCTACATTCCAAATTTCAAGTTTGTAGGTTTTATAGTTCCTGAGATTTCGTGATGATCAGTCAGTCAGTCAGTCAGTGACTTTTCGCTTTTATATATATAGATACATAAAGCTAAAGATTAAAAAAAAGCTACACTATTACAGGCAGTGATGGCCCAGCGGTTAAGATGTTGTAAGATGTAAGATGCTGAGTTATGTGTGTACGGTGAAGGAAAACATCGTGAGGAAACCTGCACTCCTGAGAGTTCCCTAAAGTTCTCAAAGGTTTGTGAAGTCTGCCAACCCGCATTGGGCCAGCGTGGTGGATTATGGCTTAATACCCTCCTCATTCTGAGGAGAAAACCCGACTCATCAATGGGTCATTAACGGGTGATGATGATGACACTATTATGGAGAGACAGTTTAAGGATATGAATTATAATTTTGCTTTAAATAACCGAAGCGAAGCGAGGGCGGGCTACTCGTCTATACTATTATATAAAGAGGAAAGATTTCATTGTTTGTTGCGAATAGGCTCTAAAATTACTGAACCAATTTTTGAAAATTCTTTCACCGATAGAAAGCTACATCCTTTCCGGGTAACATAGGCTATATAGTGTTGCCATAAATACTCTTATTAAAAAGATATGGCCATTTAAGTGCCATAAGGTGGCCATTTTGTAAATTGAAGAGTTTCTCAGGAACTACAAATCCGATTTTAAAAATTCTTTCACTGATAGAAGTGAGTGACAAAGGTGATTTAGTGTTGCCATATACATTTTTAATTAATAGAATATGGTCATTTTGTTGCTACTGATTTTTAAAATTTTTAAAATTCTTTCATTAGAGCGGAGCGAAGCGAGGGCAGCCCTCTAGTATTTAATAATTTAGATTAATGCCTTTTTTTACATTGTAATGAATTACACTTACACATACATTACATTGTATATGAGTGTATTAAATCAGCTTGACTATGCATGGAAACATTTATTATTAGACGTTGAAGGTCACATTACTGCAACATAGTATGTGGTTATTAATTTACATATATCATTACCTTTTGAATAATTATGTTATCATACTACTCAACCCGCCCCAGCTTTCCACGGGTGCAATACTTAGGATTATCAAAAAACATTTAATTTTCAATATATTGTTGCTAAATAGTAAGATTACAAGTATAGTAGTCTGTTTATATGTTAATATCTTTATAGTGTCATAGAATGAGAGAGGAATGATACCCATTACTGTACAGCAATGCCTGGAGCTTGAGACCCAGGAGGAGGTTTAAAGAACTCTTTCATAATATATTAACTCTCACCTCTACCACTCGACCTCACTAACGACAATAGTTATTAAAGTAAACTTACGTGGACCTCTAGAAGGGTGACCTTAACCATAACACTAACTTCCATGTACACCAGAGAGACTGACTCTAATCTATCTCACTAAAGGTTATATATTGTCTACACGTCGGTATACTTCCATTAAAATAAAAAGGAATTCTAATTTCTAATTAAAGATTATAAAAACAGAATTATATATAAATCATGTCATTATTATTGAGATGATATATACTATTGTTCATAAATATTTAATTACTCTGAAATCAAGTTTCTCAACATAACAACAAAAACATTATCTTAATTAGTTTAGTCTGCTAAAAGATGTTACATTAAATAAATAAAGGAAGCATCCATGTATTGCTATGTTGTGTATAAATATGACTTTAGGGCTTATGGCTAGTCATGAGGCCGACATTAGTCTTGGGTAGTTCGTGAATAACCTAATTCAAAACAGCAGTCCTTTAGGTGAACTATACAAACTAGTTTGTCGACGATCTCATTCTTAGTTCTTATGTTTCATCCATACTAGACTACTTGTTTTCTATAAAAATATAACTCTAATAAAAAATCAATATATATTTATATATTTAAATGGTGATAGAGATATTCTAGAGCGAACTAGTTCGCCATTGGATTGAGAACTTAAAAGAGCGCTCTCATGATCTACTAAAACTACTGTACATACTGCTCTATGTTACCACCCAGCATTTAACTGAACAATTTGTCCTCCATCACTAACTAACTTATCCACCATTACAGTTCTATATTGTCAAGAATGTGGGTATTCTTAACATAAAGCAATATGAACTAAATACTCTAAAGTTCACAATAATTACTCACATTGCCATTCCGAAGTCCCATCTTCCCACTGTTTAGGGTTGTGGTCACCACAGTCTTGAATAAAGTCATATTGTATACTCTGTAACAATTATGAGAACATAATAGAGTATACATACATACAGGAAGCATGGAAGGCGGTCTTATTGCTAAAAGCAATCTCTCCCACACAACCCTTGGTGATAGTAGTTGTTCTGTGAGCAAAGGGATACTGCTATGATAATACTACTACATGAACATACTTACTAATATTACATAAATAATATTATTTGTTATAATACAAATATATACTTGTATAATACATATACCAAATATATGATAAAAATCATATAAGTTTAGTTGAAAACATAATGACAATTATAATGCTATTAGTAAATTGATAACATATTGATAGTAGTTAAAATACATTTTGTGTATAAAGCCATTAGTAGATTTACTATAGATTATTATTTGAGGGCTTCAAAAAATAACAATAGTCAATTTTAATAATAGAAACAAATGATAAAATGATAACACATAAATTTTAAACAGAGATCAAAGCATAATATAAAATATCAAATGGTATTATTATAGATTTCTTGAACCACAATCAATATGTAAGATTCTAATTTTAAATGTTTTTTTTTTCAAGATTCTCTATTTATTAATTATACACAAAAATAATATAAATAGGTATTATTGCGAGTTCAATAATATTATTATTTTATTTTATTCTGGCTGAATAGAATTTTAAAATATCATTTTTTTCATTAAAAAAAAATAAATCCATAAACTAAAGAAAAAATTGGATTTACACAAAGGAACATAGGCTGTATAATTTATGCTCTTTCCCATAAAGGTTCAATTTAAAAAAAAATAAAGTAACAGTATACAAAACAAAGTTTATCAATGTATTATTAATTTATATATATTCAATTTCTTAATTAAATGCATATATCATATTGATATAAATATGTAATAATACAAGACCGAAAAGTTAGTAATATAAGAATGTAATGTAAGTATAACAATCATAACATGTAGGTAACATCAACATTGTAATTTGCTCATTGATGCCAAGTGTTCCGAAAATAGCTAAATAGATCGAGAGATGTAATCTCTAGTTTGAGTTTCTAACTCCTATATATAGCTAACCGATCCGTCCGAATTTTATGCCCTATTTAGACCGTAGTAGACTAGTAAAAGGTAGCCTATGTCGATTACGATAACACCGAAGCATTTGTTTTAGAAAAAATAATCGATACATGAAAGAGACATACAAAATTACAACTTACCAATTATTTTATATTGATGCTAAACCGTAAATGAAACACTAAATTAATATCTTTTAGAATAATTAATTGCAGAAAACTTTCTTCGGGCCAAGTATTCAGGCATGCATTTTCTAAACTTACAATTGATGTTTCCGTTTGGTAATTATCTAATTAAGCCTTTTACTGGAATCAGATGTTATATAAATAAGATTAGCTTCTGATCCGGCTTCATAGAATTATTTAAATAGCACAGGAAATGGTTATTTTTAATTTAATAAAGTTATACCGAATCACACGAATTATGAAACAATCACTCCCACGACGCGTGTTAGTGAACACCAAAGTGAACACTGAATGAATTAGGGATGCAGATCCGAGATAAATTAATTAGAGAATCGATTTTTCAGACCAAAAAGCGATCTGTTGAATCGATAAACTGAATCTATATTTCAAGCTAGAAAATCGACCTATGTTTTTTCTGTTATTTTTTTTAGAAAACGACTAGATTTTATGACATGTACAAATGAGTTTTGGCGACGATGACCTTTTTTGACGATGACCTAAAAACAAACTCTATCTTAATCTAAGGCTCCGAATTTTTTTACTTTTCAACTTAGGAGGCACAATATTTATAATTTTCTCTGCAAACTCGATGCAAACTCTACAAAAAGATCTATTTTTGAGGAATCGAACTTTAGGGTTGAGATTTGAATCGATTTAAAAATCTTTTTCGAATAGAATCTACATCCCTAGAACGAATGAACAAATTTGATAATGAATGACGTGTTTGATGCTAGAATGACGAATAGAGATGGTATAAACGGCTTAAAATTGATAACGCGTTTAAACGTTTTCTTAATTTAGTAAGCTTGCTGTTAAAAGAGCTTTTCACTTATAACGCTTTTTATGAAAACCTATAGTTGTTGAGCTAAATATTTATACGTTTTTCAAACGCGTACGTTATTTATGTTGAAAAAGCGTACAATGTGGTATTGTGTCAGGCGTAGTTAGAAGTTCATCGATTTTTCTTACATTATTTATTTACACATTTATAATAGGTATTTAATCTATATCTATACTATTATATAAAGAGGAAAGATTTGATTGTTTATATGTTTGTTTGTTTGTTGCGAATAGGCTCTAAAAGTACTGAACCGATTTTGAAAATTTTTTCACCGATAGGATATAGGCTATGTGGTGTTGCCATAAATATAAGTGCCATAAGGTGGTATAAATTGAAGTGTTTCTCAGGAACTACAATTCCGATTTAAAAAATTTTTTCACTGATAGTAAATTACACTATTCGTGAGTGACAAAAGTGATTTAGTGTTGCCATATACGTTTTTTAATTAATAGAATATGGTCATTTTGTTGTTAATAATCCAATTTTTTAAATTCTTTCACTAATAAAAAAACTACACTATTCTTGAGGGACAAGGGTGATATAGTGTTGCCATATACATTTTTTAATTAATAGAATATGGTCATTTTGTTGACACTAATCCGAGTTTTAAAATTCTTTCACAGATAGAAAACTACTCTATTCGTGAGTGACAAAGGTGATTTAGTGTTGCCATATACATTTTTTAATTAATAAATTATGGTCATTTTGTTGTTACTAATCCAATTTTTAAAATTCTTTCACTGAGAGAAAACTACACTATTTGTAGGGGACAAAGGTGATTTAGTGTTGCCATATACACTTTTTAATTAATAGAATATGGCAATTTTATTGTCACTAATCCGATTTTTAAAATTTTTTCACTGTTAGAAAACTACACTATTCCTGAAGGACAAGTGTTGCCATATACATTTTTTAATTAATAGAATATGGCCATTTTGTTGCTACTGATCCGATTTTAAAAATTCTTTCATTGATAGAAGTCTATAGTATTTCCGTCCCTTTTCCTCTTATAATGCTATCATTGTCTCTCATGCTCTCTCTTTAATTCTTATTTTTATTTGTTCAGTATGATCAGTCTCTTTTCACTTTCTTTCTTTCGATTATCTCTCTCGCTCTGTCTCTCTCTTTCTCTCTCTCCTTTACCTATTCATTTTTATTTTTGCTCTGTCCTCCATCTCTTAGCATCTGTCGCTTTTCTTTTATTTTTTTTTTCTATTATTTTTCTTTTTATAACTTTTTCTTACTCTTTCTCATTTTTCAAATAATGAAAAACTATACAATTACAAAAGGACATCAATTATAATATTGTTTTAAATACCCGGAGCGAAGCGAGGGCAGGCATCTAGTTTATTATAAACTAATCGACTTCTAACCTAAAATATATTGAACCTAAATTATATACAGTCATTGTTTATTATACTACTATATTTTTTCTAGCCTATACCTAATAATTAATATTAACAGAATTCACCAAAAATGCAACGAAACACTACAACAAAACATCGAATGTATATAGCGAATAGCGCGAAAGTTGTTATGAACATCGACACAGTACACATTCGTTGACAGTGCAAAGCACACTAACGTTGTATTTTCTAAATGTGATATGAAAAATCGTTTAAGCGAAAGTATAGACAACAAAACAATGAGGTACGGTTAATCAAAAGAAATATTACGTAAATATGTCAAACGTAATTTAGCTGGTTATTATGGATATACTTAGTGATTTCTAAAATGAGTCTTATAGCCATAGGAATAAGGTTTTTTTTCAATCAAAGAAGCGTGGTTCAGCCAACGAAAGGATTTCGTTTAAACGAAATCGACTTACTCTTGCAAGCGTGCTTGTGTATTTTATTTGAAAAGCAGACTGTTCTGAGAGCTTTTCGTTTAAACGTCCACCTTTAATGACGAACAATACAATGTAAAAATTGTAGTGATAAACAAGGTTTTAAAAAATATATTATATTAGCTATTAATGTATAAGTATAAAATAAAAATTTAAACCTTCAAATTCATTTATTTCTTCATTAATCAATTTAAGTATTAGAAAATACATGTTTACTTGTTCGATCATAAAAAAACATAATTACGTTATTCCTACTTCTTTTTTTAAAAACATCATCCAGTGCGTTTCACTGAGTTACCTCAACGCCCACGCTCACGACCGCGGTTTTTCCCGTTCCACTTGTCCGCGAGCGTTACGATCGTTAACGAAAGTGGAACGGGTAATTGAGCGTTAACATAAATAATTCAAATGGCAAGTTATAAAGCAATTAGTTTCTTTATAATTATTGGTTAAATTAATTTATATTTTTTTGATTGATATTTTTATATCTATATTTTTAATTGAAACTAAAATTAATTTTATATAAATATGTGCTGCAAAAACATTCACTAATATCTCTATCCGTATCAAATAAATTTATTCACATTGTCGCCATTTTTGTTGTTTTAAAAACGCCGACAATTTCTTCAAAGCGCTCACAACGACTCACGATTTGACATGGGTCGTCGTGAGCTTGGAGTGAGCATAAGTCATGACGTCATTAATAACGTTTTTGCCGTGACCACTACGCCCGCGATCGTCAAGTGGAACGGCTAAATGAGCGTTTGGGGTGTTGAGATCGCTTAGTGGAACGCGCCTATTGTGGAACGTGACGATTAGTTTGAGGTACATCTCTAATAGAATGAATGGAACAATTATACTAGAATTTTTGACGGTATCTGTCATTGTCAATTGTCATTATGCGACAATCGTAATTGTAAATAAATACAACGTGCTAAAATTTCTATAATAACATATTACATAATTTTGATAGACCTCATGATTAAAAAAAATGAACGAAAACGATGGTAAAGAGTTCGCTGAATTAGGTGTAAAACAGTGGCTTATTAAACAGTTATTTTCTCTTGGTAAGTCTATAAAATTAGAGGTTATGATTTATAATAATTTTCGTGTTTTAACGGGGTTGTGTGACTTTTGTCTTTTCCATAACTAACATATAATACAAAATCGGGTTATTTATACCTTTTATAACTCAAGAACTGTTGGAGCGATTTTGATGAAATTTAGTTTTTACTCAGACTAAAGTTTGGGAAATTACATAGGCTTTACCATTATCTCCAAAAATGACTCGAAGGTGTTGAAAGTGGGGATTCAATTTAATTGTCAAAACCATGGAATATAAACAAATTAATGATAACAAAGTTTTTTAGTATAGACAAACATTATTTGCTTTTAATTTAATTTTTTTTTATGTTATTAATTTTTAGGAATACGAACTCCTACACCAATTCAAAAAGGATGTATATCAAAGGTTCTTGAAGGCCATGACTGTATAGGAGCAGCGAAGACGGGTTCTGGAAAAACTTTTGCATTTGCTTTACCCATTCTGCAGCACTTGGCTGAGGATCCATATGGAATATTTGCATTAGTCCTTACTCCTACACATGAACTAGCTTACCAGGTAGGATCATAATATTATTAGTCAGTCTAATTTTATATTAAATCTATACCAGCTTTTCCTAAACAATGCTATCAGTTCTGCCAACTAAGGGCATCACCACTACATACTACTGCCCCTACTTCCTCCTACTCCCCTCCTAAAGAAACAAAATAATATGTAGCCATACTGGTGGAATTAGGATAGATTAACTAATTCTATAAACTTTTACTATAGGATCAATTCTGAAATCCCTAAAACAATGTATATTATGTATTTCCTACATCCCCATCTTTCATTTATATCAACTTGACCTCCCTCGGTAAACAGCTAGCAACATCCTTGTGTCAGCCATACAGGGCTAAAAGCAGTCAATTGGAAATTTAAGTCAAAAACATAGATACAAAAATGGTTTTTGTACTTTTAGCCAGTAACTATGTTTTTGAATAATGTTGTTTTGAAAAAATAAAGCCATTTTATAAGCCATATTTATTACCAGTGTTACCAACCTTGCTGTTTTAACTATATGGTTGTACTTTTAGTTTATCCTTCAATCTCTTACTTAATATAAGTATAATGTTCTATACAAGCAGACATTCAACAATAGACTTTAACAACTACAGGGAAATATTAATTTTAATATAATGATAATTTCTTCAAAAAACTAACCAACGGGTTAAAAGACTTTTTTTGCTTTATTGATCAACACTAAGAAGTTCTGTAAGATACAAACTGCCTAAAAATTCACTCTACCAATGTAGCAATCAACATTTTTAGTGATGAATATAGTGATTTTTGGCAGAATAAAAATTACAGATTTATGTTTTAAATAGTCTTTTTAATATGTGAAGAAGTGGGTAGTTTTCAATAACACTTTTGTTGTGTCATTACAACACTCAACAATTTTTAATAGTCTCGAATTGGCTGAAGATTCTACCCCCACCAGTGATATTGCTATCACTGTTTTGTCCAGTTAAATTAATTCCCTGTACCAACGAACTATAGTTGCCTGACAAGTACTCCTTGAGTGAACATTACCCGGAGTGGTGTTCATTGAAGTAGATAATAATTAATGTTTCTAAATGTTTTCTCTTTATAGATAGCTGATCAATTCCTGATCCTAGGCCAGCCGTTAAAACTAAGAGTATGTATAGTCACAGGAGGATCAGATCAGTTGGAGGAATCATTGAAGTTATCCAAGAGGCCTCATATAGTGGTCGCAATGCCTGGACGTTTGGCTGATCATATTACAGGCTGTGACACTTTCAGCTTGAAGAAGATTAAATATTTAGTACTTGATGAGGCTGACAGGTAATAAATAATTAGTTGTGTGTTTGTTGATGCAAACATGGACTTTGTTTAAAGTCATACACTATCTAAATTCCCATATCTGTATATTCTTTCTGTGAAAATACAATTCCCTTCTGCTGCTGGGAGAGAATCTCGTAAGAGTAACCCAGCATCCCCTGACTGGCTTGTGACCACCATCATGCAATTCCGACCACAAGGTGTCTGACGCGGGCCGAATGAGCCCCAAGGAGCCCAGACCTACTCTCTCTCTCTTCCATTCTGTTATTGTTGTGGTTTCAGTGAACTGGGAGTTCAGGCTCAGGCTCCACTGACACCATAGAATTATTCTCTTTATTCCTTCTCCTTACTCTATTTTAGAGATAACAGCGTATCGGCAACACAGAAGTATTGTGATGTGTCTGTTGTCTGACCACATATTTGAATATTGAATATTTGCTAATTTATTATGAATATTAATTTTTAAGTATTTAACTTTCTTTTCTGTACAGATTATTCAGTGAATCATTCCAAGAAGACCTTGAAACAATTTTTGAGGTTTTGCCACAGAAAAGACAGAATTTGTTATTCTCAGCAACTATCACTGAAGATGTCAAAAATTCAAAGCTTTTACTACTAAATAATGATGTGAGTATGATTAAGTATTTGTACCGCTCTTGTGTATAAATGCAAAAACGTAAGGTTTATTATACATTTATTAGAAAAATAGTTGTAGAAACAACATGATGCTTCTTACCTAATAAAACTAAAATGTTGTGGTATCTCTTCATCAGCCTTATAATTTAAAAAATAAACTTTTTATGATTAACCTTTAGGGCAGGGATGTTCTTGTGCTCTTCAGAGATAGAAGTTTTGCAGTTGTCGCAAATCGACTTTGTCATCCTTTTAATTTTTGATGTACAAATCAGTGATGTTATGGAGCTCCGTAAACGTAACCGAAACTTTTGGATATCCGAAATAAAAAAAATATCCGTAATCGAATGTAACAGTTTGGATAATTTCGGATAGGAGCGGAGTCTAAATGATGCATGTTATGAAAAGATTTTTCGAGTTCGAGCCAATCAACAAATTACGTTACATTTTACGTTTAAAAACTTAATTGTGTGCACTTAGAGGAAAATGGCTAATAATTTGTATAAATTATTATTTTTTAATATTTCAGCAAATTGCGAATTAAGTCTTAATGTAATTTGAAATTTTTTTTAATCATGTTAATTTACATTCCGCAAAAATTCCTTAACCGTATCTGAAACTGGTATAATATTATTCCTTTATCCGTATCTAGATCCGAAATTTAATATCCATAACATCCCTGGTACAAATACTCGTTTGTTTGGCTCAGACACACCTTCGTTTTATCCAGAAGGTTCTGATTCGCATATCCAATATTTGGTGGAAATTATTCCTTTGAAGTGTCAGTTCGCGTTGGAACTACTGACGTGACCCCCTCCATCCATATCCATCCATCCATCCATCCATAATGCTAGTAATCTTTAATCTCATCTCATTTGTATATAAAAGTGAGAGAGAACAAATGAGTGTTACATCTTTTTACGTTGGTGTATCATACATTATGTCTCTGGTATCCTAGCGCCTAAGATAATGGACCGATTTTGATGCGGTTCTATATGTTTGGAAGGCAATATGATTGAGATGGTTTTTAGCTATGTATTGTGAAGATCTGGTCACCCGTTTGAAGACTATCAGCTCATTGCTCACTTGAGAGCTGCGTGATCGTTTGTGTCTTCTAAAAAAATCGTATGACCTTAAAATTTAATATTTTCTTCAGAAATTAATAACGTGGTCAGAGTCAGACCCTCAACTGACAGTGAACACCCTGGACCAGAGGTATGTGGTGTGTCCAGCGTATGCCAGGGATGTGTACCTGGTGCAGACGCTACGGAAGTATCGTGAAACCAAGCCGAGCTCTCATGTTATTGTCTTTACTGATACTAAGAAGTAAGTCTAATTACCAGATAGTCCAAAATGTTATAAAAAAATATTAAATTTTAATGAGATATAGGTTTCTTTATTTATCTGCCTAAAACTAAAACATGTAATGACGTCACATATACGGCGGAATAAGATAATACATTTATCTTATTTGTTAAAGCAAATACAACCGTATATGTGACGTCATTTGGCGTTTACGTCTTTTTAGAATAGATTAAATTTCAAAATCGATTTTAACCATTACCGGGCTCATGTTTTGAAAAAATAAAAAATACGTGTCTGTTTATTTTTATTCTAGTTTCATATAACGTGACGTGACGTCACTCAGGATGGTTTTGAACACATGAAGTATTTCTAAGACAGAGTTTGAATAATAAAGTAGATGGTATGTATGATGGTAACGTTTTCTCCCTATTTCCAGAGAGTGCCAAGTTTTATCAATGATGCTGAACGCCATAGGCATGGACAATGTCTGCCTCCATGGTTTCATGAGGCAAAAGGAAAGGGTTTCAGCACTAACGCAGTTCAGGAGTAATCTCAAATGTACTCTGATAGCCACTAATGTAGCAGCAAGAGGTTTGGATATACCGTCTGTTGATCTGGTTGTCAATCACAAGTTACCCTTGGAGCCCAGGGAATATATTCACAGGTAAAAACTATAATCCAATATGGCGGACGTTCCAAGATGGAACACTAGTTATTTTTAAGTTCTCATAATAAAGGTATCAGATGAAAGGGTTTGCTGAGCAGAATACAGAAAATAAAATAATTTCACTCAAATCCAATATGGCGGACGTCCCAAGATGGAACACTAGTTACTTTTAACCGCTCTCATAATGAAGGTATCAGATGAAAGGGTTTGCTGAGCCGAACACAAAAAATAAAATAATTTCACTCTAAATCCAATATGGCGGACGTCTCAAGATGACACATTAGTTATTTTTAAGCTCTCATAATATAGGTATTAGATGAAAGTGTTTGCTGAGCAGAATACAGAAAATAAAATAATTTCACTCTAAATCCAATATGGCGGACGTCCGAAGACGGCAACCTAATTACTTTTAAGAACTCTCATAATATAGGTATCAGATGAAAGGGCTTCCTGAAAAAAAATCGAGAAATATAATGACTACAGTCTAAATCCAATATGGCGGACTACATATTTGAAGTAGCATATTATAATTAGATGACTATTAATTTATTTACCAGAGTGGGTCGTACAGCTCGAGCGGGTCGCACTGGAATGGCTGTATCTCTCATAACGCCCTACGACATACTGAGACTTGGAGAGATAGAAGATCAGATCAAAACCAAACTTACAGAATTCAAAATTGATGGTCAGTACCAATTATTTTACTTTGACTTCTTTCTCATATATATGTTGGCACGTAAGTTAGGCTTAGGCTAACCTAACCGTAGGTTTAAACTGAGCAGTGGAGGCGAGTGTTTCAATTGAATAAAGAAGCTTCTTAAGTCCATGTCACTGCTTAGGTTTCTGTCGTAATTGTTAGAGATCATAATGTTTAGGTATTTATCCGTTCAGTAGCAGTGTCTACGTTGCGTTACCCAATAGTCTACAATATTACCCCTCCCCCCACTTTTTGTGGTTTCAATATACCCCCTCTATATATATGTGGTGATAGTGGTTTCAATGAGGTTGAGAATTTAAAAAAAAAATCTTAATCATACAAAAAAAGGTTAAACGGTTACTTTTTATCAAAATAAAGTATGTATATGTTGCAATAGGATAATGATGGAGGTTTTTTTTTTAAATGTAGCTTCCGACCTTTGGGAGGCTACGACAAGACTCCTTACAGTTAAGTAAGACGTGTAAATAGGTTTTTCAAAGGGTTAGACTTTATTTATAAGCAAATGAAACTATTTTTCGATTTTCAAGAGACTATGTTCCTATATGTTCTTGAATTACATGTATTTGTTTTTATTTTGTCTATTTTAATCACATACAGTACATAACTAATACATACAATACAGTATGGCAATATTATCAGTGGCTGGTGTTTAAGTCTTTTGACTTGACAGCAGCTAAAATGTTGCCATCTATCGCATGTTCGCATATCGCACACAACCGGCCGCGGGGTAGATGTAAAGTGAAAGACGGGCAGAATAATTATCAATAAAATGCCTACAATCCGAAAAAAAAGTTTCTCTTGCATAGTGGTTTCATAAAACCAATAATTTCATTTTTTTAACATACCTTTGTCAAAATTGTTCTATGTTACATACAGTGCGTTTTTTTTGGAAATAAATGTCTATCTATTTAATTTTATATTTATATTATCATATTTGTTGATACCATAACACCGGGTGTGTGGAGACAGGGCATACACAACTTGATTAATTTACAGTCTACTAATTTAAAATTGAGGCTCCATATTTTTTTTAAATATTATTTATAGTCAGTTATTTCTTTTTCTGCACAGTAATAAGACAAATACATTTATTTTAATCTATACACCAAAATCGTATACACCATTCCGAGCATGAGGCGTTTAATTTAACAACGAATTACTTATTAATTCTATCAAATTATTTCAAGATCCAGATTTTCTTTCTAATCGAAAATAATGGTGGTCGTGGTGGAATAATCGGAATACGAGCGACATCTACGGCACTTGATTCAACGATTTTGACAGCATCAAACGAGTAATCGATTTTCGATTAATCGTAACGCCAGCGCCTTATTTCCTATTATCCTACCCCGACATTTATTATTCTGATTATTTTTTATAGCAATATATTGAGACTATATGTATATATTTATAGATGACGAAGCTGTGAAAGTGTTTACAACAGTCAGTGTGACCAGGAGAGAACAAGAAGCGCAGCTAGATAACGAAGAGTTCGAGCAGAGGAAGAAAAATTATAAAATCAAAAGGTGGATAATGGCGGGGGTCGATCCGAGTGTTATGGAGGAAGGGTGAGAGAAACTTGAACTTTTAAATCTTGTCAAATCAATCAACATCTTAAGAGGCTCGCGTTAGGTTGCTAGGATACGGCACGTATCACCGGAAGTTCCTCTCTCTGAAGCCCTAACCATCGGTAGCTTGGACCGTGTTCCCACTGCCGGTTGGCCTCTAATTTTCATAGTACTCTCGATTATCCGAACTATTTAGAACCGAGATTAGTTCGGATAATCGAATTGTGGGTACTTTGGGACAAGATCAAACAAAAACAACAACTTTTCACATATAAAGAGTCTACGCTGACATAAGATGGTTGCTTAGAGTGCATTCCAATAATTTGGGACATTGATTATGCAATCGTTGCGTCAGCCGAGTTATCTTTGATTTAGGCTCATTAATTAATCTCCAGTCCTAGCCTCACCACTAATATATAAAGCTGAATAGATTTGTTTGTTTGAACGCGCTAATCTCAGGAACTACTGGTCCGATTTGAAAAATTCTTTCAGTGTTAGATAGCCCATTTATCGAGGAAGGCTATAGACTATATATCATCACGCTAAGACCAATAGGAGCGGAGCTACACGTGGACGAAGCAAGAATGGCAGTGAGCATCAAATTTGCGCTAACGTTCAGATAAACTACTCGGATAATCGAGTTTCTAAACCTTGAGATTTTACATCAAATTGCCGTCAAAAGATGGCGCCACTTGTTCTTTAATTTAGAAATAAGAAGTATTGAAGTATTTTTTTGATGTTAATGTTCATAGTTTGATGCATCTTGATTGAAATGTTACGTTTTAATTTTTATTTAAAGATTTTAATTTTTAGATTATGAAATAATTAAAATAGGCTAGTTGAGTAAATTTGAAAACTTGGATAATCATATATTTTGATATGTATTTTATCCCAAACAACCCATATTTTAAAGAAAATGCAATATTTACATTACACAAAGCAATTTAGATTTCCCTCGAAAACGCTGAATAGTGTGATGGCGTCTTGAATGACGTCACACGTCTGCGACGTAACCTGTTCTGCTTTCTGATCAGTGTTCGCTGTCACGTCACTTAATGCCTATTTTTTTCGAGTATATTTCTTAAAAATATGAATAATATTTAACGTTTTATGAGAAATAGTCTGGTTTTTTTCTTATCTACGTCTCTACATTTATAATTTAAATGAAGTATTGAAGTCTTTTTTTCACGTGTTTTACAGTTTGGAAGAAATGCGTAGAAAACGAGTGAAAGCGGCAAAAAAATCTAAATTAGCCAAAATAAAGGAAATCCAGGCTCAAATCAAGAAAGATTCAGAACAAGATACTATAGAACAGAACGATCAAGATATAGATAAAACGATTAAAGTTGGTTTAAAGAAATTGAATAAGAGTTTAATGAAGAAGGACGACAGATTCAAGGATGTGATTGGTAAAGTTAGCAAGATTAAGCGGAAGGCTGAAAATGTTCAGAAGACGGAGAAGAATAAGAAACCTGTTCGATAATATATTTTATTACTTTACTTTGTATTATTTGATTAAACTAATAACATATAACTAGACGAGTTATATGGTAGACTTAAGGGGTTAGGGATAGTCAAAGACATGAAAACTGAGAATTTTCAGTATTTTTTTTTGCCATTAAATCATTTTCTATACTAATATTATAAAGAAGTAAGATTTGATTTTTTGTATGTAACGAATAAACATAAAAACTACTGGACTGATTTCAAAAATTCTTTCACCATTAGAAAGCTACATTATCCCTGAGTAACATAGGCTATATTTATTAAAATAAAAAATTAGAGATCTTCAGGAAATCTCACTAAAACCAACACAAGGTGCAAAAAAATTAGCCATAAAATATCTTTCATCGCATGCGCTGCGAAAAGTATTGATGATAGAACAAAAAAATGTTATACAATATTATAGAACGTATCAATATCTACAAAAAACTTAGCGAGACCATATGTCCAACTATTATAGTTATGTCACTATAATTACTTTTTTACATTTTAAAAGTTGATAAAAATGCCTATCAAAATCAGACCATGTTTTCTATAACTTTGTATTAATTCTTATCCAAATAAATTATTTCGTATTCAAGACTGTTTCAATACCTGTAAAATTTATTTTTGATTTATTAAAATCGGACCTTCCATTCAAAAGATATTACGAAATTAAAAATATCAATATAAACAAAAAATACACGAGGACGCGACGGGCCAGTATAGCGACGCAGCGCAGCGAGTAACGCGGCACGAGAGTGGGCACCGAAATGCAAGAGAGCCAAAATATTTTTTAAAATAACATTCCACCCGCGCGAAGCCGGGAGTATTTTATAAAATAAATAATATAGCATCATTACACAATGTTTTGACTTGAAGTCACGAAAATGTAAACAAAAAAATATTTATAATTTCAATAAAGTTACAGCTGTTTGTGTTGACCCAGTTTCAAACTCAAGCTTTTTTTCAAAAACTAACAAAATGGCGGCCTTAGGAAAAATTTTTCTAGATTTTTAGAGAAAAAATCAACAGTTAATTCTTTATAATAAATCAAAATTAAAAAAAAATCCTTCGATCAGGCTCAAGATCCGATTGATTTCAGATAAATCTCCAAGGACTTATGATGGCCCCTGCGAGGACCTTCTGTTGGAACTGGGCAATACGGACAGCTATAACTTTTGAAATTATAAATTTTTTTTTCACATTTTCGTGACTTCAAGTCAAAACATTGCGTAAATATCATATTACTAATTTTATAAAATAAAATGATTTAATGGCAAAAAAAAATTTCGAAAATTGTCCTTTTTTCATGTCTCTCTGACTACCCCTTAACTAAAATCGTAGATTACACAAGTCAACAAAACAAAACTTTTTTGTCTAATATAATTATTATTATTGTAAACTTTCCTTAAATTTATTCAGCAGACATCTTTCAACAAAAATTTCCACATATAACATAATGTTGCCATACACAAAACCATACCATATATAATTAAATAATAATGAGAATATTGCCATCTCAACATATTGTCTGATTGTTCACATTGAAAAATAATCTAAACTTCAACTCGATTTATAAAAAAAAGGTTTCTTTTTTTGTTTTTAAGTTCTTAATGGATAGTAAAATAATACTGTACAACAAAATGGCGGCAAGTCGCGTACTCATCGAAATACTATAAAATTTTCTAACGAATTATTAAATCAAAATTTGACATTTAGCAATGACTCAAAATTCGAAACAGAAAAAAAAGTATTATTAATAAAGGTTGCTACAAACAATCCGATATAATTTTAGTTATTAATCGTAACACTAGATGGCGCTGTATTACCTGTATTTATTAGTCTTCTTTCTGTCACAAAGCGGTGGACAGTGATGCCAACTCCTACAGAATGTTCCCCCTAGGACGATCTTCAAATTCTAATATATGTCCACTTCGTTTGATTGGTAATTTCGAATACAAATTAAAAATCATCGTAAAGTAGTATAAAATAGGTGTTGTATTTTATACATTTACATAAATTTAGTAATGGCCTTATAATATTAATAATAATAATAACAATGATATTAAACAATTTTCATTTAAACGAAAAGCAATTAAAATCGAATTGCTTCAATGTATACTTTTTTCCTTTGGACTCAATGTCATCAAAGATAATCGGGGTAAGTATATTTCAGTTGTAGCCACGCTTGGAGTTTATATTTAACTAGCAGCGAATCCCGGCGTTGCTCGGGTTAAAATACATTGCACGTTTAATGGTATAAAAATATATAAGGATACATTTTTTAACATAGATATTATAGATTTCTATTTTCGATATTGGGATTTATTCGGTCATTAAACATGGGGTTAATCAACTTTCTAGATCATTCCAGAAATTCCTCGAACATTCTACATCGGTTATATCGGTTTTGCACTCATTTTAGAATTATGTTGATAATTCCAGATATTTTTAAAACTTTCTAGAACATTCCAGATTAATTATAATTTTGAGATCTTTTCAGAAGTCAAAAAAACAGAAATATATGTTTTAACATTTTCGCCACCCACTTCTACCTACCGCGACCCTACCTCCTGGAGACCGAGGGGTACTTCCCACCCCAACAGGAAGATGATTGGGGTTGGTGGTGATAGAGAAAACTGTGTATTTACGTACGTACGTACTAACAAAGCATATTATATATAAAGATTTGTTATATATACAGATTTTGTTTGTTGGTTGAGTTCGAGGCTTAATATAAACTGAATAGAGTCGTGAGAAAAAAAATCTTAAGTAATAGACCCCCTAGAAAATTTATCTTTTTCCACCAAATTGGTATCACTGGCGGTGGATTGGCATATTTTGCAAAATTATACACAGGATGATTTTTTCCTATAAACATTCTCAGTTCCTGTGGGATAATAAATTATGTTTGCTTCCATCTTGTTTACTAAACACTAAGTCTTGTTAACTTAATAAAAAAAAATTACTTTACTGAATCGGGTGGAGGATATTCAAAATAAAACTAAAATGTAGAATAAACATTTATTTATACATTGTATAATTACAAAATAAATACAACAATGATTACAAGCGAATTGTTGGTGCGATTTGGCACGAAATAGCTGTTAAGCCTTTATATCTATCTCTTACTGCCTTTATAGTGTTAGAAAGAGACGGCACCTACACCCATCCTCCATTATAAACACTACCATAGTTGATCTCTTTCTAACATTATAATATTGGAGAGACAGCACCATTGAATAATTCCCGCCATAATTAAGTAGCACAGATTAAATATAATTCGCTGTTTCATTAAAAAATCTTAAAAACTTAATTAAAATTATTTAATTTTAAGTAAAGTCAGATTTTAAAACATTATTTGTCATATGCACATAAAATCCATAGATTAAAAATTAATATTACTAAAATAAATATAAGCTGGGGAGAAAAATATTGGCTGAATGGTAGTTGACATTTGACATTTCTAAACTAATTAAAAAAATAACTGTTATAAGCGATTACAAATTCAAAGATGGCGTCAACAAGTTTTTTAACAAGCTATAGCTAAGGATTCAATATGTGCTCACTATAAATTGCGACAGCTAGAATTTGCTAAGCTAAAAGTGATGAAATGTTTTAAAATATATTTTTATTGAGCGTTAAAAGGTTATTATATTTGCGTACAAAAGTTGTATTATAAATAGCAACATTTAAGATATAATTTTCCATGTAGAATAGAAAAGAGTTCCATCCATTTAATGTGAAAAGATGATAATAGATGGCGCTAGTTATCTCACTATAGCATTAAATTAATATTTTTTAAATTTAATAACTTTTTTATGTAATTTTATATGAAGTTAGCTATAATAATGTTTTAATGTTAAATGTTTAGCTTTTCAAAATAAATGATAAAGTAAATAAATTTCAAAATAAATGGTAACGCCATCTATATACTACTATGTGAAATTAAACTAGTTGTATTATCAATAGAAAACAGTTTCCAGCCATTTAATGTGAAAAGACAATAATAGATGGCGCTAGTTATCCCACTAAAGCACTAAATTAATATAATTTAATTTATTTTTCATGTAATTTCTTATGAAGTCTTTCAAAATAAATTATATAATAAAGTAACGCCATCTATATAATACTGTACGAAACTAAACTCTTTTCTAGTCTTCCCGCCTTTTCCACACAATCACAGATAACATATAGATTTTTCCAGCTATAATATAATTCTCAGGTAATTTCCAAGTACATCAAACATTGATAGTAATACAATATTAGACAATTATTAGCAAAAAAACAAATTCGTTGTCTATGCTTAATCCAACTGGGCATGAAACAAAGTTTAAGCGAAACAATTTGGCCATTAAGAAAAATTATAAACTTGCGATGTCTGGTATATAGTTCAGTCCATGACGTCACACAGTCCGCATTTTTACGTCATGGATTGAACTATCTATTATGACAAGTGACAAATAAAATTACCCAATTTTCCCCGACAGATTTTCCAACATTAGATATACTATTTTGTTTGATGGTCTGATTTTTTTCTCTATAACGAAAAAGGCAAAGGTATTACACCGTACAGCCTTGTCTGTAGTAGGTTAATTGTTTGTTCATTTTATAGTAGAGATGGGCAAATGAAAAAATATATCGATATTTTACCGAGATTATATTTTAGGTGATGTGATCGGAGTTTGACTCTTTCTACTAGTAGTGGGGGTGGAGAAATCGTGGGTTAAAATAAATATAATTATATAATTCCTTGTATTCATAAGTCAAAGAAAAAGCGCGGGAACAAACAACCTCCTTTGTCTAACGCCCAGTTGAACTATTACTAGTGTTTTGCTAACAATATCTTGAATCACTTATTGTTGAGTGTAATGAGTTATTCAGACATTTGTAATAGAGAGTTGATAGTGGCGTCCTTGTTCCCGCGGTTTGCTTCCAATACTGATTTGATTACCTCTTTATCGATACTCGGGAACATTTCTTCAATCTGAGAAAAAAAAACAAGTGAGTGACCACCTCGCATCATCACCTTGCATCATCGAAGATACATGTGGTTTGACCGGAACGCGTCTATGACACTTGGCGGTCAGATTCGCATCCTGGTGGTCGCAAGACAGTCGGGGAACAGATCCCCTACCACCAAGGGGATGCTGGGTTACTTGGAGCTTACGAGATGCTCTCCCAGCAGCAGAGGGGAATTGTATTCTACCCCGTCCCCCTTCACGGAAGATACTAATATTATTAATTCAATAGATTATGGAGTATCAATATGAACTATTACTTACGACCGAAATAAATGATAAATCTTTGGATTATGGATTGATAATTCATTCTTAATTCAAATTTGTGTATGGAAATTTAATTTTGGAATCTATTTATAATCTTTAATCTTGAAGCGTCAGTAGCTCAGTGGTTCAGGCGTTGGATTCACGATCAACAAGTCGTGGGTTCAAATCCCGGACATTGGGCTACTGGCGTGGCCCACTCCTGACCCAAGCTATTTAATAGCTTACTAGGAGGGGTAAAGGGAATACTAGTAGTATGTGATCCATACTGCTAGTAATATTTAGAAAAAAAAAAAAAGAAAAATCTAGAGATTTAGGAGTTTAACTAAAGGGGGAGGAAAAGATGTGTCTTTACCACCTTGACCTTTAGTGACCATTCAACAAATGATTGTTTTTCTTTCTTAAAACACGGCTTTGTTATAATACTAGCTTTTACCCGCAACTTCGTTTGCAATATTGAGGTATGTAGTTATATTAGAATACATTATATGGACTTCTGTAGACATATTTAATAGTTTTATGAGGTAGTCATACTAACTTTGACCCCCCTTTTACCCTCCCTTAGGGATGTTTTCGAAAAATTATGTGTTACATGACTTTCAATGAAGAACCTTTATACGGAATTTTCATTCAAATAACTTCAAAAACGACAGAGTTCATACTAACTTTGCACCCCCATTTTACCCTCTTAGGGGGTGAATGTTTAAAAATCTTAGTTCTCCCCTACTTCAAAAATACAACATTTTGTTGAAATTACTTTGAAAATCAGAGAATTTTCATACTAATTTTGCACCTCCCCAATCACCCCGTTAAGGAATGATTTTCGAAAAAAATATTTTACACGTATTTCATGATTTTCAATGAAGAACCTTCATACTGAATTTCATTTGAATAACTTCAAAAACGGCAAAGTTTCATACTAACTTTTACCCTCTTAGGGGGTGAATTTTCAAAAATCCTTTCTTAGTGCTCCCCTAAGTTATAAAAGGAACCCCTGTGCAAAATTTCAAGTTTCTAACCCTTATAGTTGAGGCCCTGCGTATAAACATATCAATGTCAGTCAGTCAGCTTCTCCTTTTATATATATAGATAGATAACCCAATAAATAATAAAACTTCATACCTGTTGCAACTGTTCAGCGGTGACGGGCTGCTGCTGCGGCGCCATCTGTTGCGGGGGCACCTGCTGCTGCTGCGGGGGCGCGGCGTACACGGGCATGGCGGCGTAGCCCATCCCCGTCTGGGGCACCACCAGCACCGGGGGGAAGGTTGCTACGGCTGCTGGACCCACCTGACAAAGTTTTATAACTTAGTTAATGTCGATAAATATTACAAATATTTTTAGTCTGATTTTTTTAAAGTGATTTACATTTCTTATCTATTGCCTTCACAGAACTTTTTATTAAGCCTTATTTTACATGTTGACTAGCTTAAAACTTAGTCATTACACACAAATTCCATTTATTTTGGCCAATTTTAAATACTTGAAAGCAATTATGACCCAGTGGTTGTCTTCTTCAGTGTCTTACTCGGGAGGTCCGAGGTTCGATCCTAGGCACACACCTCTGACTCTGAGTTATGTGTGTTTTAAGCAATTAAATATCACTTGCTTTAACGGTGAAGGAAAACATCGTGAGGAAACCTGCACTCCTGAGAGTTCCCTAAAGTTCTCAAAGGTGTGTGAAGTCTGCCAACCCGCACTGGGTCAGCGTGGTGGACTATGGCCTAATACCCTCCTCATTCTGAGGAGACATACTGTCAGTGTCAACTTGTTTCTGTATATATCTTGAAAATTATTTCCCTACTTTAATAGTAAAGATAGGAACGATATTGTCGATACAAATAACATTTCTGTCTGTTGATCTCAAAAAGTCATCGGGGTTTATCTCATAAACAAAGATACCAAAATTGTCTCGCAGTGATTGATATTAAAAGATTATTTTTATTCCGAAATTAATTTAATATTTTATTGTTTTTAGTATTTGTTGTTACAGGGGCAACAGAAATACATTATTTGTGAAAATTTCAACTGTCTAGCTATCACGGTTCATGAGATACAGCCTCGAAACAGGCAGATGGATGGACACACAGCGGACTTATTTTTACCCTTTGGGTACGGAACCCAAAAAATAAAAATTTTAATGATTTATTTACAAGCAAACTACTTACAGAATAGCTAAGGACGAGGTTGATCATCCCTTCGACTCCATCCCCCTGCTTCCCTGTTAACGGATACCAGTCTTCGTGAGTCTCTCCCTGGAAAACGTAATTAATTTAAAAAACTACATATTTAAAAGTTCTTTTGTAATATTTAAAGTTCCTAGAAATTGAAATTATTTTTGTTGAACTTTATTAAGTTTTTTTTTATTAAATATTTTTCATAACGATATAATAATAAAAAAAGTAAAACGTGCATTTGACCGGACAGACCTTAAAAATAAAGAAAAAAAAGGGTATTAATTTCGACCTACTGTATCGGAATTCAAGGACAGTTTGAGCTATACACCCTCAAAATATAGAGAAATAAAAAAATTAACGAAAAATCGACGAAAATGAGCAGTTCTAGTGATAAAAAAATTTTGTGAACTAAATCAAGAATGATTTTCAATGTAAGAAAATTGCACAAAACTCTTGAAAATTGCGAAATGCAGTTTTTGTGATAAAAAAATTATTGCTTCAATTCAATCACGATTTCTATGTATTGAATTGTAAAAAAATTGCTATGTTTTTATTAAACGCGTTGGTGGCGCTGCCTGTCGTAACAGTCGTAATGTAGTCCTTGAAGAGAGCGGCGCACGCGAGCTGAGTGCATTACTGTTTAACCCCCTTTATTGATTAATAGTATCCCGTGTCCTGTGTGAGTTATCTCCTAAACGCTAGTTAATTGACCTTTCCCTGACGCAAACAGACTGGTGGTGAAGTGCGAACTTTTAGTGGTATGCCCAAAGAAGATTAGAAAAAAGATAAGAAATCATCAAGATCTTGTGAGTACTTTGTGCCTTCTTTATCACCTAACTGACAATAGATAACCCCTAATTAAAGAAGCTGAAACCGGGCCCAGCCAACTTCCACGTGTGTAGAGTTTTGTACACCCCAGCTATTATAAATAGAAAAGAAATTTAAATCTCTACAATGTAAAATGCCAAACAAAATATTTAGAAAGATTGGGGGAAATGATTTTCACGAATTCTAAACTTTTCTTCGTTTGTGGAACTGTTTTATCCTCAAACGATCTACGCGGCGGATCCCTCTTTCGTTTCCTACTTTCTTCAAGTACTTTCCTTCTCAACATGCAGCAAAAATCTGCCATCATGTTAACATTCCAGTTTCTTTGGTACCCTCTCCATTTCACTTATATCGTTTTTTAAAGTTAAAATAAAGTTGTCGAAAAATATTTACATTACTACTAGCTGACCCGGCAAACGTTTTGCTATATTAATTTGGGGTGGATCACCCTTATCACTTAGGGGGATGAAAAATAGGTAGTAGCTGATTCTCAGACCTACTGAATATGCCATATAAAATTTTATAAAAATCGGTCGAGCCGTTTCGGAGGAGTATGGTAACTAACATTGGGACACGAAAGACAAAAGAAGATACAAAAAGCTGCACCACTTAACACTTGGCGCATTGTCAGGAAGTCCTTGCAGGAAGAATAGTACGAGACACTACACATTTAAAATTGTGTTCCACCCGGTTTAGACATCAGCACTTCATTAGTAGCGAATAAAAATAAATCGCTAAATGTGTTGCTAAACGCAAAACTCGAGAACCGATTATTTTTTTTTTTAATGGCCACCATCGCCCATGGACATCGACAAAACAATAGATACCTTCTTGTTTTATCGATGCGTTGCATTCTCGAAGATAGAGTGGTAGGAGGGGGAATGAAGAAGAAAAAATGCTGTGGTCTCAACAGACCCTGAGCTAGATCCCAGTGTCCACTAGATCCACAGCATCAAAGGGATGGGAGTGAGTAAGACTGGCCCACATGTGGCTTGACCGGAATGCGTCTATGACACTTGGCGGTCGTATTAGCATGCTGGTCGCAAGCCCGCGGGGAACAGATCCCCTACCACCTAGGGGGGGGCCGAGTTACTCGGCTTTTACGAGATGCTCTCCCAGCGGCAGAGGGGTATTCTATTGTATTCTAACCCGTCTCCTCACGGGTAGCGATTTCGCTGATTATTTTTTTCTTGTGTTTGTTATTGTCAGGAAAAGGTTCTTATGAAAGAAAAATATAAAAAGTTGCAAGCAAAATTACTTGGGTGAAGACGCGCGGGACAGCTAGTTTCATATAAATATTCATCTAAGTAAGGAAGAAATAGGAAGTAACAAAGACCTTTTGGAAATCCATAAAACTAAGATAAATTTCCCTTTGCCATTCTGATGCCTGGTCTAATATGATACGTAGTGTTGATCTGCCCGCTTGGGGCGGTCAACGGACTTCGAAAGCCTATCCAAGATGACCCATTGATGGGACTGAAAGTTGCAGGATCAACGTATCTTACAAATACCAACATACCCTACCATGATGAAAGAAGGACCTCCGTTCCTAAACTTATCGTTCTCGGGTTAAGTAAGTATTGTTATGAAGTTTCGTGTCGAATAATTAAATCGAAAACTTCGAGTTATTTGAGCAATAGCAAGAATAGGAATATAAATTTTGGTTTAAAAAAATAGTATTTCATCTGATTTAAGTTGGGTTTGATTGTTCATCATTCAACCCATAAATGGCGCACTGCTGAACTGAACCTCCTCCTAAAGATCATGAATAAAATGTAACACTAAAACTAAAGTAACAATAAACACACGAAATTCTAGGAATTTTCTAATAGTATTGCGCCATAACCTTTTTAATTTGCGGTTTGTAGTAAGACATCAAAGTCTTAACCACTATAGACGTACGAGACAATAAAAATATTGCTCGCGGACTTGACGTATGTGACGTAAGTGACGTAGGTGTTGTCTTGCTACAATTGATGCGCCACGAAATTACTCTACTAAAAGAAAAATTGTAGTTTTTTTTTTTTCTTTTATTTAATTAATTGTAAATACGTTAAATCATTATTTAACGCAACTTCATTCGCGTGTTGCTCCGCTCCTATGGGTCGTAGCGAGATGTTAAATAGCCTAAATTACACCTTGTTACACCAGCCAATGCAAGTCCCGTCAAAATCGGTCCAGCCATTTCAGAGATTAGCCGGAACAAACAGACAGACAGACAAAAATTGTTGTTGTTGGTATATGTGGTGTGTGCGTGTATAAATCCATATGCACTTAGTGATAAGCGGTTATTTTAATTTTACAAACAGACACTACAATTTTATTTATTTGTATGGATTTATTAAAGTCTGTATGCGTGGAAAACCACCCTCTTACTGGGCAGTCGACCCGCGCGACTTCGTAACCGTGATGCTCAGCTCCTATTGGCCTTAGCGTAATGATATATAACCTATAGCCTTCCTCGATAAATGGGCTGTCTACCACTGGATGAATTATTCAAATCGGACCAGTAGTTACTGAGATTAGCGCGTTCCAGCAAACAGATTAGGTATAACTACTGGCACGAAAGTATAGGTTTGACCTTTAAAGCGAGGAAGTAACTATTAGGGGCGAGAGCAGCGCGTCACACGCGGTTGGTTCCTATTGGACGTTTCAGTTCACGCTCACAATGCGCAACTATCCCCCACTATTTTTCCTCAAACCTAAAGTTAGCTGCCGCGTGCCGACTACTATACTTACATTTAATACAGCCTGTGGTATGGTGATGTGCGTCCAGGCGATGAGCTCGTCCATCGTGAACGAGCACTCGTCGAATATTTCCAGGTAGATGGAGTTCACTCCGGGCGGCAACAAGCTAGGGAAACATAATATCACACTTCACTTATAAAGTCATTACTTACATAATTTATATGATATAAAAGCTTGTCGAATTGTTCTTAGCAAGCCCTTTCATTTGATACCCATATTGTAGAAGTGCATTAAAAATAATAGAATAGAATAGAAAGTCTTTATTGCACACACATCAAAGAAATAAAACATAACAACATAGATACAGATTAAAAATGGAGAAGGTATGCAAAGGCAAGCAATCTCTTACAGACAACCCTTGGCAGTAAAGAATCTTTATAAATAAAAACGGGACAGTGGAGACTTACTATTTGTAAATATAATACATATACGTACATAATACAACTACCTACCTATATAAATACTATATACCTAATATATAAATAATTATAAAAAACTTCATACATAGCAAAAAGAATATGAAAATACCGTACCAATTATTAATAAAAATAATAATTAATTTTGATTAGATAAAAAGTGATGGTTGAGACGACTTTTAAAAATGCCAAGTGATTTTGACTGACGAATATCGGTTGGGAGTTCATTCCAAAGTATCGAGGCTTTCATCGTAAAGGAATTGCTGTAAACATTAGAGTGACATATTGGCAATTTAAGACGATTGTCACTCCGCGACCTAAGCTCGAGTTGCGTTTGAGAATCGGAGCCAAGAAAAGAAAAACGCTCTTTTAAATAGGGAGGGGCGATACGGATACGGATACGGATAGATGTAGATTACAGTGTAAAGTAGGGAAAGCATGTGTAGGTTACGACGGTGTCTTATATTGAGCCATTTAAGCTGTTTGCGACAAGCAGACACGTGATCAAATGTCCTTAAATTAAAAATAAATCGAATACATAGGTTCTGTAAACGCTCCAGCTTGTCTAGTTGGTTCTCGGTTAAGTCTGGGTAACCTGAATCCGCGTAATCTAAGATTGGCAAAAGAAGAGACTGAGCTAAAGCAATTTTTGTTTTTACAGGAAGAAAATTTTCCACCTTCTTAAATACCCGATTGTAGCAAACATTTTACGACTGATTTCAGCTATTTGGGGAGACCAAGAAAAAGTGTTATCCATAATGAGTCCAAGATTTTTAATTGAAGCGCATAAAATAACTAGTTCGCCATCTTGGATATGCCGCCATGTTGGATTTAGACTGATGTCACTTTATTTTTCGAATTATTTTTAGCAAGCCCTTTTATTTAATATTAATACCCATATTGTAGAAGTGCATTAAAAATAACTAGTCCGCCATTATGGATATGCCGCCATGTTGGATTTAGACTGATGTCACTTTATTTTTCGAATTATTTTTAGCAAGCCCTTTTATTTAATATTAATACCCATATTGTAGAAGTGCATTAAAAATAACTAGTCCGCCATTATGGACATGCCGCCATGTTGGATTTAGACTGATGTCACTTTATTTTTCGAATTATTCTTAGCAAGCCCTTTTATTTGATATTCATACCCATACTGTAAAAGTGCATTAAAATAACTAGTCCGCCATTATGCATATGCCGCCATGTTGGATTTAGACTGACGTCACTTTATTTTTCGAATTATTCTTAGCAAGCCCTTTTATTTGATATTCATACCCATACTGTAAAAGTGCATTAAAAATAACTAGTCCGCCATATTGGATTTAAAATGACGTCACAAAGTTAAACATGCATTGTCATCCAAATTGAAGTTGTATACAAAATTTCAGCTCAATTGGTTGCAGATATCTGATTCAAAATTGAGTGACAAGATTTCACTCGAACAAACATACATACACTACAAGTTAAATAAAAGCTTATCATTAACCGCGTAATTCGGATGTAAAATTTGATTCATTTTTTCTTTTTAAATTTTATTTATTTAATTGTCATGTAATTTATTTCTTTTATAGTAGTATTTTTTATAATTCTTTTGTTATGTTTTATTATACTTCATGTACATATATTGTATCCAGGGACGCGCCCTCCCAGTTTTCAGGAGGCGCCAAAATAAAAAAAAAATTTGTTTATACTTTAGACTTAATATCTATTTTTTTTGCTCTCACCTCATTATTAGTGACTTAAAGTAATTCTAGACAGGAGCGCCAAAACTAGTTTACTGCCACTCATATTGTCTGATAAATGGCGCTTCTATTTATTTTTAGTAAAAAAAAATCAGATTGAAAAATGTACACTAAACGTTAAAATAATTCGTTTTTTACTAAGACTACGAAGTCCGTCTGTCTGTCACCAGGTTGTATCTCATGAACCGAGTTAGCTAGACAGTTGAAATGTTCACAAATGATGTATTTCTGTTGCCCCTATAACAACAAATACTAAAAACAGAATAAAATAAATATTTAAGGGGGGCTCCCATACAACAAACGTATTTTTTTTTGTACATACACATATAATTATTACACGTCTGTAGTAGTAAAATTTATTAAAAAATGTATAGCAGTATACATTAATACAACATTATCCATAGACACGCCAGAGTGTTTAATACTTTTTTTGTTTAATTACGTGAGAATGAGGATTTATAGCAACACAGTTTATATTACTGAAGTATTTCATGCACCACAAATTGGTCAACATATTTCTACCTAATTATATTTACATATTTCTATTGTGAAGAATTTCAACATGTTTTAAAGCTAGAATTTTTTTTTTAAGTACTAGTCGACCTTGGAATTATAAAAAAAACTAAATTTTCAACATATTGTTGCTAAATATATTCGGATGTTAACGACAATAAATTTTTTTTTTTTTTTTTGAAGTGAAACTTCTTTCGAATCGTTGTGATTTCAAACCGGATGCAACGGAAAAAACGACAGGTAAGAGACACAAATACAAAAATGTGTAGGAAAGAATGAGACAGAAATATACATACTATTTTATATTATTATATATATTCATCTCATTCTTTTGTCGATTTACTGAAGTTTCACTTCTATCGTGTGTGAATCGCACACACACCTTTTTTTTTTTTTTTAACTAGTTCGGCAAACAAGCGTACGGCTCACCTGATGGTAAGCGATTACCGTAGCTTATAGACGTCTGCAACACCGGAAGCATCGCAAGCGCGTTGCCGACCCTATCCCCAATTCCCCCCAGGAGCTCTGGTCACCTTACTCACCAACAGGAACACAACACTGCTTTAGAGTAGTGTTATTTAGCTGTGACCTTCTGTAAGGTCGAGGTACTACCCCAGTCGGGCTGCTCCATATTTGAGCAGGAAGTTTCCTGCTGTGCCCTACCTCAGTTAGTTATGATGAGAAGGAGGAGGAAGAGGATAGGGGGACTGTTATTGTATGGAGTATTGGATAAACAAAACGTAGATACTGCTACTGAACCGATAAATAACTAAACATTTTGATCTCTTAGAATTACGAGAGGAATCTAATCAGTGCCTTGGACTTGTGACCAAGGTGTAGGTTTGAGGACGTCTTTTAGGCAATTCTAAAACTCTTCTCCACTGTTTAGTCTCACTATTTAAAACCTAAGGTTAGGTTCACCTAATCCCGCAAAAACCCTGATTTTTCCGGGATAAAAAGTAGCCTATGTGTTAATCCAGGTTATAAAGTATCTGAGTGCCAAATTTCATTGAAATCTGTTCAGCCGTTTTGGCGTGATTGAGTAACAAACAAACTTCCAGATTTATAATATTAGTAAGATTAGAAGTATTAAACAAAATCGCTTCCCGCTGTCTGTCTGTCCGTCTCTATGTGTGCTTAGACCTTTAAAACTAAAAGGTCTAATATTTCAATGTATTTTGCCGTATTTAGATGTCCTTCATAAATGTGCACCAAAACAACAATATAGCTTCTGATTCCGCACCAAACAAAAAGAAAATCTAGTTGGTTCGATTCCCGGGCGAGACAAGCGAATTTGAATGCAGTTTTGTTTCTTTTTACTTTTTAACTAAAGGATTTTAGGTACTCCCCCTCCAGGGCCCATAAATTCTTTCCACCCTGTAGTACCTACCTACTTACAGATAAGTTTTATCAAAATTGGGTTTTATTATTTGATTATATATTGCAATTCATACAAAATTACTTTTGTTAGCAACACTGCTTATAAAGTAGTATTAGCGTGTAGGTCATGCTAAGTATATATGAGAGAGATATGATACCCATTACTGTACAGAAATACGTATACACATGCAATTTAGACTGAGGCGAGGAGTGCCTGGGGCTTGAGACCCAGGAGGAGGTTTAAAGAGCTCTTTCATAATATATTAACTCTCACCTCCACCACTCGACCTCGCTAACGACAATAGATAATAAAACCTACGTGGAACTCGAGAAGGGTAACCTTAATCACGACACTATAACACTACCATGTTCACTGCACGAAAACACCAGAGAGACTGAGACTAAACTATCGCACTGAAGGTTATATATTGTCTTCACGTCGGTATACTCGTAATAATATAAAATGATCTACCCGCTACTACTACTTTATAAACATTGTTGCTAACAGTCATTTAATGTAATGAAAAAAAAAAACAAGTATACCGACGTGTAGACAATATATAACCTTTACTGCGATAGATTAGAGTCAGTCTATCTGATGTTGTCGCGCAGTGAACATAGAAGTTAGTGTTATAGTGCCGTGCTAGGCCTCCGTTATCGAGGAGCATGTGAGTAATGTACTTTATTATTTTAATGTTCGGTAGCGAAGACGTCTTTAAACCAGCTCCTGGGTCTCAAGCCCCAGGCTCTGCTCTGCTTCCATCTTAATTAAAAGCAGTAAAGCATTTTGAAACGTCGTTATATGTACTGTGTATATATAAACTTACCAATGTATAACTTTGTTCCACCTAGGTGTCTTCCCACCGCTGGGGTCTGTGTGGGTCTCGTATATGCAGTGGCCCACACGCACACGAACATACGGGTCCATACGAGTTAGGCCTGTAATAATATATTGATAGATTGAAAATTAAATTTGGAATCAATTTTCAATCAAAGATTTTGGATAGATTGGCCGTAAGACAGTATAGACTATTTATACAAAAATGAATCCCTATTTCCCTTGATCAAGGCATCACAAGTGAACAGATAGACCTATTTCGCTAATATATTTTTTTTATATTTGTTATTATCAGAAGAAGGGTCTCATGTAAGTTACATTCCACTAAGCGATCTCAACGCCCAAACCGCTCATTTAGCCGTTCCACTTGACGATCGCGGGCGTTGTGGTCGCGGTGAAAACGTCATTAATGACGTCATGACTTGTGATCACTCCAAGCGTTGCAAAATTAGTGATCTGTGGTTGCGAAATTAGCGGCAATTTTATAACAACACAAATGGCGACGATGTAAATAACTTTATTTGATACGGATAGAGATTTATTAGTGGACTGTTTCTGCAGCGCATATTTAAACTTGAATTATAAATATAAAAAAAAAATTAATTAGTTTATATTTATAGATATAATTTTGTGATGTGTATCGAACACAAAATATTATGTAGGTATTGGTGTGGTCGATGCGGTGGCATTACGAGGACGACATGTTCGCTTTGTATGTTGAACAAGTCCTTTAAATTTTAGATTAAAAATAAAAAAAAAATCAATCATTGAAAAATATGAATATAAATTAATTTAACCAATAATTAAAAACTTAACCTCTTAAAACTATTGATTTATAACTCGCAATTTGAATTAATTATGTTAACGCTCAAAACGCTCAATGACCCGTTCCACGTTAACGATCGTAACGCTCGCGGACAAGTGGAACGGGAAAAACCGCGGTCGTGAGCGTGGGCGTTGAGATCGCTAAGTGGAACGCAGGTTGCATGACTGAAAATAAATCCTGAATAAAGCTACGACGACGGAGTAAAATTTTTTCCTCTGTTTTTATTCCATAATGGAAAAGGCAAATACCGTACAGCCCAGTCTTTAGTACGTTAATTCTTTATTAATTTTATTGTAAGAAGACCCAAGCCACGTCTTCCCTTATAATAATCAAGATCCTTGTAGGTAGTAGATGTCCTTGAATTCATAAGTCAGAGAAAAAGGGCGAGAATCTCCGAACAACGGCCGCGGGAGCAGGAGCTCTTCTTCTTCTTTATTTCTTCCCTTTTTCCGCCCTATTTAACTCCCACTCATTTTACCACCCAACTCCGTTATCCAAACCACACAAGACGACTTGCGATCGTACATTTAATTGACCAATCAGGAAGTTTCCCGCCTAAAATGTAAAGATATAGTTCTCTTATGAGATTTGGCGGGAAGGACAATGAGAAAAGGCGCATTTTATGGAAAACTATATATATCCTTTTTCCGAGCTGAGCGAAGCCTGTGTCGGAGCGAACTAAGGGAATAAGCGTGTAAGCTTAAGGTTATGCTAACATAAACCTAACCTAACACAAGGCTAACCTAACGTAGTTTACATTACCACGCGGCAACTACATTATAAGGTACTCATCATCATCATCACGACCCTTCAATGGCCCACCGCTGAGCCGGGTCTCCTCAGAATGAAGAGGGCATAAGGTACTCACGTGACCTTAATCGGACAGCACTCTCAGCACTAACACAACACTAGCACTACTCAGATAATATCCACTCCTTGAGAGACCTCGCATAAGACTAAAACTGCAGACCGACCGTCGAAGGTATATAAGGAGTCGAGACTTTCAAAATAACGGAAGTGACTACTACCCTACTCCAGCACCATAGACAACGATGACGATTCGATTATTCGATAATCGTTTACTATTCTCCGACATATATATTATTATATATATGTCGGAGAGGCCTGCCCTCGCTTCGTTCCGGGTATGTAAAACAATATTATAATTGATGTCCTTAAATTGTCACTCACGAATAGTGTAGTTTTCTATCATCGAAAGAATTTTAAAAATCGGATTAGTAACGACAAAATGACCATATTTGTTTAATTAAAATATGTATATGGCAACACTGAATCACCTTTGTCACTCACGAAAAGCATAGTTTTCTATCAGCGAATGAATTTTTAAAATTAGATTAGTAACGACAAAATGGCCATATTCGTTTAATTAAAATATGTATATGGCAACACTGAATCACCTTTGTCACTCACAAAAAGTATAGTTTTCTATCAGCGAATGAATTTTTAAAATCGGATTAGTAACGACAAAATGGCCATATTCGTTTAATTAAAATATATATTATTATATATATGTCGGAGAGGCCTGCCCTCGCTTCGTTCCGGGTATGTAAAACAATATTATAATTGATGTCCTTAAATTGTCACTCACGAATAGTGTAGTTTTCTATCAGTGAAAGAATTTTAAAAATCGGATTAGTAACAACAAAATGAACATATTCTCTTAATTAAAAAAATGTACATGGCAACACTAAATCACCTTTGTCACTCACGAATAGTGTAGTTTTCTATCAGCGAATGAATTTTTAAAATTAGATTAGTAACGACAAAATGGCCATATTCGTTTAATTAAAATATGTATATGGCAACACTGAATCACCTTTGTCACTCACGAATAGTGTAGTTTTCTATCAGTGAAAGAATTTTTAAAATTTACAAAATGGCCACCTTATGGCACTTAAATGGCCATTTCTTTTTAATTAGAGTATTTACAGCAACGATGTAGCTTCCTATCGGTGAAAGAATTTTCAAAATCGTTTCAGTACTTTTAGAGCCTATTCGCAACAAACAAACAAACATACAAACAATCAAATCTTTCCTCTTTATATAATAGTATAGATATAGATAATACGTGCCTAGGTTCTATACTGTATAATTACAGATTAAAGGGTGAGATGAAACTGACTGTACTATTATATTGTTTGCCTAAGTAGATGGAATAAAAGTATATTTGGTCTTAAAGCTGAGTTAAATAAATAATAGTAGGTTCTCTTTTATGAATTTCTATGAAAACAAAATGATCTAGTTAAATCTTCTCGCGGTTAACCTAAAGGTTCTGTTGACGGGGTCGAAGTAAATTACAAATCCCGTGGCCTCGTCCCTATAGCAGAGGAGAAGAACACCTCGGATGGTTTAGCGAGTAGGGCTGCCTCCTTCTGAGGTAGTTTTTGGACACACAAGGGGAGGTATCTCTCTAGCAGATTCCTCCGGATTAGTTTTTAAAAAAAGGGGGCTTAAAGGTTATTAAATATGATATCACAGACTTTAAGGCTGTGTTTCCATCAGACATGTGCGATGTGAAGGCGTGTGTTTGTTAAGAACTAACAGAATCGCTTCTCTTACACGTAACCCAACCTAACCTCGCTCAATGTCTAATGGAGCGATTCTATTGGTTCAAGTAGTAATAATAGCTGGGATTTTAGATTATATACAAAGTTTGTAGGGATGGCGATTCTTTTTTAAGAAAATAGATTTAAATCACAACTTAATTCTCATAAAAATCGATCTTTTTGTTGCGTCTGCATTTAATTTACATTTATAATGTAAATATTGCACCTCCTAAGGTGAAGGGCAAAAAATAAGGTCATTGTCGCCTTATTTTTCGCATAAACATTTCATTAAATTGGCAGTTGACGATTTTTAGAAAAATAACAAAAAAATCGAATGTCAAGTTTTGAGGGCGAAATATCGATTCAGTTCTATAAATAGATTTAAAAGATCTTACTTTGGGTCCGAGAAATCGATTCTTCAAACTCACAAATTCTACCAGAGTAATTTGTAATGTTGCCAAAGTAATTTGATCTTCTAAGATAAATAATCAATAGCAAACAACGATCAACAGTCCTCTGGCTTCATATAATTACTATTACGGCAGTCTTAAACCCTCAGAAACCTTAAAAGTTAACTATTTCTATTAAACAATAATAATTCTAGGTGTTCGGAAAAGGAATTATCAGATTGTGATGAAACTTTGGCTAATTGTTATTATGTCCACATAATGCAAAAAATTATTTTTTTTATGTTTGACCTTTGGAGCAATCCACGTGAAGGGGACGTGGACTATACGACTCAAATCCATACAGATAAATAATATTGTAGTGTCTGTTTGTAATATTAAAATAACTGCTGTTTACTAAGTGCATATGGATATATACACGCACACACCACATATACCAACTTTTTTTTTTTTTTTTTACGATTTGTCTGTCTGTCTGTTTGTTCCGGCTAATCTCTGAAATGGCTGAAATGATTTAGACGGGACTTTCACTGGCAGATAGCTGATGTAACAAAGAGTAACATAGGCTATTTAGCATCTCGCTACGACTCATAGGAGCTGCGCAACACGTAAATAAAGTAGCGCGGGTTTGCGAATACAAAATATATTTACTCTGGTAAGTTAATAAATAAATAATTTAAATTAAAACTTCACTAAATAAGGTTTTTATAAAAATTTTTTTTTTTTCCAAAAAAGAAATAATATTAAATTATTTCTTTTTTGGAAAAAAAAAAACAAAAAAGGATAACGTAACTACTAAAATCTACTTTGGATTTTTCGTTTCCATTTGCAGTTTATAATAATTATTTTCTAACGGATGAGTTGAAAATACATTCCAAATTCAAATACGTGTTTCGAAAATTCAAATTTCGAATCTATTTTTTAATATTGGCCGTGGCTAAGAAGTATTATTTAAAAAAATATAGTCATAGACGCGTTCCGGTAGGCCAGACTTATCCAATCCCTCTTCCATGTAATTAATGCTGCGGATCTAGTGGGCTCTTGCTCAGGGTCCGCTGAGACCGCAGCATTTCTTTCTTCACTCCCCCTCCCCACTCTATCTTCGAGGATGCAACGCATCAACAAAATAAAAGAGTATCTTGTTTTGTCGATGTCCATGGGCGATGGTGGCCACTTACCATCAGGTGGACCTGCTCGTTTGCACCTTATCTACCATAAAAAAAATCAGCTCAGCTTAGGTCATTTCAATATTGTGCAATACAATATAAAATGGCAATCCATAACATTAAAATAAACCAGTTTTTGTATATACTGTCTTTATTATTCAAGTTTTTATAACAAATTCTAGTTTATTTTTAAATATTTGAGTCAGGAAACTGTTGTACAGTATAGAGACCAGTTTCATTATATAGTAGGACTTAAAAAATATTTAGTTCCCTTCCCTTCAAACACCAAAACCTCCATTACTAGAAATCTCAACCCTCTTTAGTCGAAGCCATTTTGGTACATATTTTCCCTCCATAACTCGAAAAATTAAATTTTACTTCTGTAACTCGAACATAGCAATGTTTAATTTTACAACTCGATTATTTGAGACTTACTAACTCTATAGTTCAAAGAAAAAGAAGTTACAGACTTTAAGAATTCGCCGACAGTGTAAGTACACCAATGTTTCCAGAGGGTATCTTGTTTTGTCGATGCGTTGCCACCTCGAAGATAGAGTGAGGAGGGGGAGCGAAGAGAAGACTACTGCGGTTTCAATGGACCCCGAGCAAGAACCCGGTGTTCATTGGAATCGCAGCAGTAATGGGATGGGAGAGGGAGGGATAGATCTGGCTCTAGAATTTAGGAGTATACAATGAAAAATATGTGACATACTTAAGGGCATGGCGCACCGCGATGCGGTCAATATGACCTTATAATCGGATGGCGGCAGTGCGCTCTATTCAGTTGCTTTGCAATTACGTACCGTGTACTTCATATTCACAAAAATACAAAATGCCGAATTATTCCGTATTTATTTGCAAAAATAAACCTTAAGACAAGTTTCAACAATTATGTAACTATTTCATATTTTAAATCAAGTTTTAAATTATTTATTTGCGTGTTTCTGAAGCATCCCGAGGCGACGCCAACTTGTAGGAACGTTACCGAACTCACAGAACACAATTTATTTTCAATGACTGCGATTTTGCGTCAAAATTTGCGATATTTATTTACAATAATGCGTTATTTATATTCATTAAGGGAAAAACTATCGATAAAATAAACTGATCCGTGGTTGCAGTCTATTCCCCATTTGCATATGTGTGCGTTGATTGGCTGTAGGCATGCTAGGAACGCTCTGCCCGATTATGAATGTGTGATATTAAAAATGTATTAGTGTGGCAGATAATAATGTCGCGTGTGTGTCGCACTTATACTTTTTATACATGTGTTAAATATTTAGGTGGGAGAACAGCGGCGACACAGGTTTGTATACTAATACGCAATGACGGCATGTCTCTAGATATCTATGGTCTAATTCAAAATTTATCAGAATGAGTCTCAACCTCTTTATGTCGAATCAAAATCCGCCAAAGTCGAAAACTCTATTAGGGAGCGTTCAAGTATTGCTTAACGCATTTTTTGAAGATTTTAGATCCTCCCTCCCCCCAATGTAACGTTCCGTAACGTTTTTTTGAAACCCCCTCCCTAAACGTTACGTAACATTTAAGCGACCATTAAAGTCACAATGTTGTTGAACAAAGTATATCTTTGTTATTGTATTAATTAATATAACAAAAGAAGAGATTTTTAAATTATGTTTCTGTGTAAACTCTAATGAATACTGACATCCATAATAAAATACAAATCACTTACACACAGTCGAGTGATTCCCCGAAACATAAACGAAATGATTACCAACTTAGGAAACAAAAGTACATTACAATCGAGGGATTCCCCGTAAAACATAAAAGAGGGTTGCCGATTTGGAAGGTTCTAATTCCCTAATGTTTTTATTAAAAATAAATATTTACGTATCGCATTGTTTAAATAATCCCTCTCTCGCCCTTGTAACGCACCGTAACGTTTTACACGACCCTCCTCTCCACCCAAATTGCGTTACGTTTTACTTGAATCCTCCCTTACTCTAATTTTTTGGCGGCTCCCTGAATGTTCCATTCATATAGGTTCTACTGTATCGCTTCTTATGTAAACTATTCTACTTTCTTCGCTACATAAAAGTTCATTCATTAACACTCAAAAACAAGAACATATAATACTTCTTCCAAGACCGAGCCAATGACCTTAAAATTATTAGAATCTGAGATTTAAATTCCTTTACATAAAATTTTTATACAGTCTATGTCACCCGCGCCATTATCACGAATCTATTGATACCTCATTCATTCGGTTCAGTAGTTTAGGCGGTACGATGGATACAAACAAATAGAATGCCAAAGTCACGAAAGAAAGGGTTCCTTTTAGCTTCGCCGTAGTCGGATAAAAAGTAATTTATTTTTGGGTAAACCTAATGTTCTCAGAGTCAGAGATATTTCATTTATCTTATTACATTAAAACCCGATTCAAATTAATTAGAAACAAGGGTATTCTGTGTAATCAAAAATCCAATCAATTTCAAAGTCAAAACCTATTAATATTATAAACGCGAAAGTTTGTAAGAATGTATAGATGTATGTTTGTTACTGTTTCACGCAAAAACTACTGAATGGATTTTGATGGAACTTTACAATAATATAGCTTACACATCAGAATAACACATAGGCTGTAATTTATAATAATATAGTGTGAATTATCAATCAAATATGTTTTATTTAATACGTTGCAGCCGAAATACCATTCTCAATTCAATGCTTTGGATTACAGATCGAATATTCCAAATTTGAATTTTCTATACAAAAATTTGAATTTGGAATCTATCTTTCATTTGATTTAGCAGTTGGGCAATATTACTATACTAATATTATAAAGAGGTAAAGTTTGTGAGGTTGTAGGGGTAATCTCTGGATCTATTGTACCGATTTCAAAAATTCTTTGACCAATAAAAAGCCTCATTATTTGTGAGTGTCGTAGGCTATATATTAACTAGAAAAATAAAAAGACCTTTTAGTGGTCAGATTTGCAAAGTAAGTTGGAGAAAAACGAAAATCTTTCTTAACTAAGAGAGATAATGATTCGTATTATAGTTGTGGGTAGTGTATGAATTAATAAATGAGTGAGTTTGAATACACCTCAGTAAAGTGAGCGCGGGCGGGTAGTACAATAAAAAAAAGCTTTTTATTTTGAGTATATTTTAAACTTTTAATTAATCTTTGTGTAAGGTTTATTAAGAAGGTTATTGTACTGTTTAGAATGACATTTTTGTTGATGGAAAGACCGGCAGTAGACAATGAGAAAAAAGATTAGGTTCCGGATTTTATTTTTGTTTGAGAGGTTGTCATGGTGACAAGGGAAAAATAAGAACAGACATTCTTTGTAAAGGATAAAATAAACATATGAAAATTCAAGAACAGAGTTTTAATTTAATATTTGACTTAATGCCCTTCAGATGCAACAACGTAATTATTTGTAACTGCAGTGAAAAAAAAATGACAAATGAGTTATTACAAATAACACTCATACCAAAACATACACACAACTTCAACAACAAATAGGGCTATTAGAGATTGATGTAGAGTATAATAATATCATGACTGGATTACATCAGGTATCACTGCTCTATAGCTCTATAAACAACTTCTAATTAGACTGTTTGCTCACATGAAATAGAAATGATTTAAAATCAAATATTTTAGAATAACTTACCATAATTTTTAACAAGTTTTGCTTGTGCTATGGTCACACTGAGCCTAGCGGTTAATGGTGGCCCTGCTGGTGGCATCTAAAAATAAATGACCAATATAATATACTAGTTTAAAAAACTAAAGTATTAAAAAAATTGCCAAAACTTACAGTAGCACCACATAACTGTTGTTGCAAAGCCAATGCAGCTTGATAATCTGCATCCAAAGTATCTGTAGTTCCATCTGCCCTCAGGAATCCAGAAGGTAACGGACCAAGCAATACCTATGAATATAAAGTATTTAAAGCTTAGTTTCATACCTTTGAATCAATTTTATGGGAAAATCTTTACTTTTTATTAAAAGAAAAGAATTACAGGCCCTTCTCTAAAATTGCATCAAAATTTTGAATTTAATATTTTGTTAATTATGAAGCAAAAATTCATGTTCTATTAAGGATTACAAAAATGCCCTTAATAAAGTGCTTTAAACAAAAAAAGGAATCTTATAAAATTTTTGGTTTATTTTACAATTAAAAAAAATTAAAAGAAGAAATTTTTGAATTGACATTGAGGAACTAATTTCAATGACATTTTGTCACTGAAAATTAAGAGGTAGACCAGTTATCGACCTCAATGGAAGAGCTGCAGTAAGTCTCATATTTGTTTAACAAAGTAAGGGTAGGGTTGGTAAGAAATAAATATTGGCATATTTATTGTGGAGTTATTCTTAACTAGTCAACTCACCCCCACTTTGTACAGGTGCACTGGTACAATTTATCATGCATTTAGGTTGTATGATGTACTTAAATTTAACGAAACATTTTAATTTTTAAATATATTGTTGTATAAAGTATTCTTTTCTACACCGTAAAATGTAGTCTGTTTTTATCTGTTTATATTACTGTTTATGTGTGTTTAAATAACAAACATCTAAACTTACAAAATTTCACATTTGTAATACGTAAGTAAGATTAAGAGGTTCTTAAAATACTTTCGCATTAAAAATTTTAATTATGTATTTATAAGACGAATATAAGTTTTACGACATATTCAAGTAAGATTAATTAATATTTGTATACCTATTGAAAATGGTAGAAGTAAATAACCAGTTTAGAAAACCGAGACCTGTCTAATGTGTTTATCTTTCGAGATAAGAAGACAACGCAATAACATGATGAATCATGAAGTCTGCTGAGAAAGCTACAGAATAGTCTTTTATTATTGTTTTCATTACTCACTCTGCGTCGTCGTTCCTCATTCCTGTCGCTTGTCTCGGTAGAAGTCATTATGGCGTAAAGGTAATTTTTCACTTAAGTGGTATGAATTGTTTTAAATGCTAGGAAAAACACTTCACTATCTAGATATCGACTGATCAACACAAGTGATTAATTCGCAACTCGCAAGATGACAAAGAAATTCTATGACAGCACCTACGACTGTCAATGTCAACTGTCACTGTTGCGAAAAAATTTGTGTTGCCAGGACTTTAGGAATACTCCTTCAAAATACATTATATATTTTATTAAGTTAACCATTATTGTAATCGTCTTAAAAACGGCAACGAATTTTAAAATCCAAATTTTTTGAAGTGACGTTTTATAATATTATTTTAACGTCACGATACATTTTTTATTGTTTGCATTTGTACAGGAATTTTGATAAATACGTGTATATTTGTGAATTTAATATTAAGTTTAAGAATAACATGATTTTAGTTTTTTAAATAAATTAACATTAGCACATTTCATTTAGGCCAATGGATCTATCAACACTGGCGCCTTCGCTCTCGTAGGTGCAGGTGACCCAGAATTCGAAGAACTCCTTTTTCGATGTTCTCAAATAAAATTCCACAGAGACGTCACGGTTAACACGCGACTTCTTTTCCTCATGTCGTCTTCTTGATTTACGGCTTACACTAGCTACGGCTAAACTATTTTATCTATCGTAATTCCTTTTATGACTGGAAATAATATATCACTTATTAAGTTTAATGTGCAATATTCTACACATTTCTGTAGTTTTGCATTTTTGGTACAGTTATAAAAATAAATTTTAGCCAATCATCGGGTAAAGAGCCTGAGTTATATACCAGGTACCTGGTTGAAAAAGTTGATAAGGACATTTACGTGTTTTTTCCCAATACTTTGAAAATTTTTACTGGTATAATATCGGGTACCAGTTTTAGTAGATCTAAGTGGTTGTTTCACCTCTGTTGTTAAAATTGGTGTTCCAAAGTCATCCGTGAAAGTTACATTCTCGGAGCTCCTATAAGCATCTTTAAACATTTTTACTATGTCATCGTCTCTATGTCAACTCTTTATGTATTTGCATTAATTTTAATTTTCTCATTTTTTACTTATTAATGCAAATTCATAATTTTTTTTTGTAGTTTACTTCTAGGCACAAAAGCAATAAATATAAATTATGTACAACCCGTGCGGTAACATGCCGTAGACCTATGAATGTATCATAACAAGCAGAACAATAATCTTTCTAATTAAACCTTAAACACGGTTTGCATTTACAGGAATTTTAATAAATACTTGTATATTTGTTAATTTACATAAGTATTGAGAATAACATGATAAAATTTTTAAATTCTGGCAACACATATTATTCTTTTTTTATTATTTGTCTATGGTTCAAATTTTATCAAATGTTAACGTCAAAATCGAATACGTTTTTTATCTCACTGTCAAACTTCGGAATTATTCAAACTGTTTTGATTATATTTCGTTGATTTATTGTATCTTCGACTCTATATTGTTATTTATTACTACAGTGGCTTTATGTGTGGTGTATTGACCTTTTTGTTTATACTGTTTTAAGGTTATAACTCCAGTGTTTTTGTCGAACATATGCATTTGATAATAATTTGATTCGTATATCGATTGTGACCAGTTTCCGCTATGGATATCATCAAAACTCCTAAGGTAAGTTTATCTGTTATCACTTTAACTATCTTAAGTAATGTTTACCCCTTTCTGAAACACGAAGTGGGCGTATTTTAATTTGTTTTAAATGGAAACATTCAATGACAAATGAAATGTTGTAAGCTTGATAAAGTAGAACTTGTATTTTAGGTATTTTTTAAAAAAGAAAACTAGCAATTTGTAAGTCACAAGTTAGAACTTAAAAGTGGGTTCACATCTTTTAAAACCTACAACCTTTTTAGTCATGAATCTAACGCCCTAACCACTGAGCAGCCATAAATTAGCCACAAATAAAATTGGTCATTATTATTAAATCTTGGAATATCATTAAAATGATTATTAATTAAAATTTTAAAAAAATAGTTGTTTTAAAATTCTGAACAGTTCCATAAAAGTATTTTATTATTAATTATTATCTAATCACATCATTTCATTTCTTAAAAAGATGTCGCTACTTGTTCCTTAATAATAAAATCTGAGATTTAATTATTCTCTATTATTACTTCATTCCTATTAAAACCTACAAAACTATGAAACCGTGAAGAACTAAGTAGCCTTGCATAAGTATTAAGTAACTCAAACTTTCAATCTTAGTTTCTGTTTGCTCAATAAATGTTTATCTCTATACTTATTGGTATTAATAAATTATTGCTATTTGTGCCACAAATAAGTCATTTAACGTGTTATCAGTATAACAATGGAATAATTTATTGTTAATCTTGTGTTTCGAAAGAAAAGGTCTTAACAAGCTGTATTTAACTTTTAGGGTTGCATACCCAAAAGGTAAAAACAGGACCCTATTACTAAGAGTCCGCTGTCCATCTGTCAGTCACCAGGCTGTATCACATGAACCGTGATTCTTAGACAGTTGAAAATGTCCCTATAACAACAAATACTAAAACCAGAATAAAATATATATTTAAGGGAGACTGCCATACATCAAATATGATTCTTTTTCAATTATTGGTATGGAGCCCTTTGCCGGTTTTTAATATATTTTCTTCATATATAGTATTCTAGTCAACTCACCTTTTAATTGTAAATATATTTATGATAAAAAGTAGCCTATGTGTTATTCCATGTTATGTAGTAGCTGTGTCCTCTACATCGTCTGCATTTCATCCCCTATTATATATATTACTAGGATAAAATGTTTACAAACTTTGATTTATATAAAATTAATAAGTTACAAGCTTCTAGCTCTATAAATGACGATAATTTCATACAACTTTTCTTCTCCCCCTTTCAACCCTTTTTCGCACACGCAAAAGTAGTCTATGTCCTTTCTCAGGCTCCAGTCTATCTGTATACCAAATTTTATTTAAATCGGTTCAGTAGTTTTGACGTGAAAGACAGACAAATTTACTTTCGCATTTATAATATTAGTAAGGATTTTTCATCAAAAACTGTTGTGCAGTTTTTGTGACATTGAGTAACAAACATCTAAATATACAAATTTTCACATTTATAATATTATAAGTAAGATAATAAGATTGCTATGTAAAAATAGTCAGGTTTTATTACTTTCGTGCCCATAAGCTATTTCTATGCAAAAATTGTTACCATTCATTATTCCATTATAGTGTGGATGAAAATGAGTGAACAAACACTTTTGCATTTATATTACACTGAATAATTTATAAAAAAAAGTAATATAAGTTCTAGAACAGAATATAAGTGTCATAAAAGTATTATTGATTTAAATGTACATTAATTACCCGGTCGAATTCGTTCGTCTGTTGCTCCGCTCCTATGGGTCGTAGCGAGATGTTAAATAGCCTAAGTTACTCCTTGTTACATCAGCTATCTGCCAGTGAAAGTACCGTCAAAATCGGTCCAGCCATTTCAGAGATTAGCCGGAACAAAGTGTGTGTGCGTGTATACATCCATATGCACTTAGTAAAAAGCCGTTATTTTAATGAATAATATCAAAACATCCCGAAAATCGTACTAAAGAAAGAGAAGTATTATATTGCCGCCCCTTTCTCGCGCGCATGCTCCGTGATTTGACCTTTGACATACAAAACTAGGATTTATGTTATGAAGATAAGGGTGTAATTCGAATTTATAGCGCCATATTGAAACGCGAATATTTTGAGGATGCCAGTGAGGGTGCGATTATTGTCCATTTTTAGTCGTACCCGCGAAGTCTTACGAATAGGACGCCATTGGAGCGCGCGAAAATTTGAAATTTGAATGCGTTATCGTTATAATAGACAATTGTTTTTTTTAATTAGCCAAGAGGTTGAGGTATTTTATTGAAAGGCAATTGATTTAAAAATGTAATAAATTATGATTTTATAAATAAATTATAAGTTGCCTAATTAAAAGTTGTTGAAAAGTTTTAATAAGTGTAATAAATATGGCGTTTAGTTCATTAACTCCGTCTTCGATGCTTGGTGAGCTGGGTAGGTTGGCGAGCTGGTTTAAGGGTGATTGTATATCAGCAGAGGACTTTAATGGATTGGCTGTTACTGAAAAGGTAAGATTAAAAAATATATTTTACACAAGAACATATTTTTTGTCAAGTAACTTGAATTGAGTTAGTTTGTCAAAGTTCGGAGCCTCAAAGGGAATCAAATAATCGGGTCTGCAATTCCGTGAAAAGGAAATAAAAACTGTAACGTTCTTCCGTTGGCTTAATATCTTAAAGATGTAATGTCTAATTGTACGAGTAAATAAAAGCCCAAAAACTTCCTTTTATAACGTAGGGGAGCACTAAGAAAGAATTTTTGAAAATTCACCCCATAAAGGGGTAAAACAACAAAGTTAGTATGAAACTTTGCCGTTTTTGAAGTTATTCAAATGAAAACTTACTTATAAGTTTGTCTCTCAATCTAGTTTACGGAACGGAATTGGATGCGCTGATGCTACTCCAACTTGGCCGGTTTTTTTAAATCTTTTTTTAATGATGGATAAGGGACAAACGAGCAGACGGTCCAGCTGATGGTAAATGGCCACCATTGCCCATGGATATCTGCAAAACTAGAGAGTATCTTTTGTTTTGCCGACGCGTTGTCGCCTCGAAAGTTGAGTTAGGAAAGGGAGTGAAGAGAAGAATGCTAGGGTTTCAATATACCCTGAGTAAGAACCCAAAGTTTACTGGAATCGCAACATTATTGGGAAGGGAGAGAGAAGGGGAAGATATCAGTGAGTCCTCATCCGCCATCCTCAGTTAAAAGTTTTCTTTCCATATCTTTCAACGAAAGCTAAGTGAAATTCTTTTAGAAGCATTTTTACATCATTTTTTTAAAATATTGCCGTGTGTTACTGAAAAATTACAAGGTGTATATCCGAATTAAGGCTGCGTTTTCACCAGTGATGTGCGAGGATGTATATCGAGGAATGTATTTGTCTGATCGAGTCTGAGCGAGTCTAGGGAAATAAAGCGATGAAAAATGAAATTATCAAATGATATTAAAGTATCAAAGTCGTTTAATGTCGTTTGTTGAACTGAATTTCTTCGTCCGCGTGATGCTCCCCTCCTATTGATCTTAGCGTGATGATATATAGTCTATAGCCCTCCTCGATAAAAGGCCTATTTAACACTGGAAGAATTTTTCATATCGGACGAGTAGTTCCTGAGATTAGCGCGTTCAAGCAAACAAACTCTTCAGTTTTATATATTAGTATAGATTTGTAGAATATAGTGTGAAAAATTGTTGCAATAAGTCATAACTTGCGTCACATTAAATAGGAGAGTTTGTTTAATCAATTGAAATGGCTAATCTTTGATTTGTAAAGAGTTTAAGCTCCTACTTTATATTTATACTAGTTGCCTGCCCTCGCTTCGCTCCGGGTATGTAAAGCAATATTATAAATGATGTCCTTAAATTGTCACTCTGTAATTGTGTAGTTTTTCATTACTTGAAAAAAAAGGACAGAGAAAAAATGATATTGAATAGGTAAAGGAGAGAGAGCGGAAGAGAGAAGAAGAGGGGGGGGGGGGGGGAGAGAGAGAGAGATATAATCGAAAGAAAGAAAGTGAAAGGAGACTGATCATTCTAAACAGATAAAGATAAAAATTAAAGAGAGAAAAAAGAGAGTCATAGTAATATAAGAGGAAGAGAGACGGAAATACTATAGACGTCTCTCAGTGAAAGAATTTTTAAAATCGGATTAGTAGCAACAAAATAGCCATAATCTTTTAATTAAAATATGTATATGGCAACACTGAATCACTTTTGTCACTCACGAGTAGTGTAGTTTTCTATCAGTGAAAAAATTTTTTAAAATCGGTTCAGTACTTTTCGAGCCTATTCGCAACAAACAAACATACAAACAATCAAATGTTTCCTCTTTATATAATAGTATAGATGGACTCTTTACACCTATGAACTTGTAAACTGTAGATTATAAAATATTTGATCCGCAATGTTTGTAAGTCTGCCATATTGGCGTAAATAATCATTTAACCAACCATGCATCCGAACCAAATGAGCAAAATTTCGTCTTAATCGATTGAGAGAACTTGTTTAATATTCAATTGTAAAATGATCCACTTACAGGTATTATAGTTATTTTAGAATTTATATCTTACTAGTTGACGCGACAGATTTTGTCCTTTTTTTAATGTAGCATATGCATTTACGCATACCCCCCTAAAGGTGTACTTTCCAGCGATAAGCGCTGGCGAGTCATTGGCTGGAACAATTAATATAGTCGTTAAGTTTTCTTGAATATTCTAATTTTCCGCGCAACTTTATCAATTTTTTCTTACATAAGAACCTTCTCCTGACAATAACAAACAAGTCCAATAACAAACAAGTCCAGCCTTTCATGCGTGATGCCGTGACCAAGGGAAATAGGGATTCATCTTTATATCTATCTCTATACATAAAAGGAGAAGCTAACTGACTCACATATCAACGCAGGGCCCAAACTATAAGGGCTAGAAACTAGAAAGTTTGCACAGGGGTTCTTTTTATAACATAGGGGAGCACTAAGAAAGGATTTTTTTTAAATTCACCCCATAAAGGGGTAAAACGGGGGTGCAAAGTTAGTATGAAACTGGCGTTTTTGAAGTGAAATTCAATATGAAGGTTCTTCATTGAAAGTCATGAAACGCGTGTAAAATATTTTTGCGAAAGCTAATATAACTACCTCTTCCCAAACGAAGTTGCGGGTAAAAGCTAGTATAAGATATAGGAAGATAGATAGACTATCAAAGTAAAGTAAGTCATACTTTATGCATAATTCAAAACTTATCTATAACATATCTCATTACATAGGGGGGCTTTGTTAAATGAACATGAAAGGCTAATCTTTACTTTGACGTCGTAGTTTAGCACCTTAAAGAATTCATGAAATTTGATCAGTACTATACTCTATAATTCGAGAAGTTAGTAGAAGAATATAACGCAGTTACCAGTTGCAGTTATCCCACACACACACACACACACGATGCCAAGGATACTGAAGGTACATAAAAATCCAACCGAGTGCAAGTAGGAGAGTTCCATACAGTTTGTATTAAGGGACAAACTTAACTTTTCTGTCGAAAAACTGTTGTCTATATATCAACATAAGTCGCAGTCTATCAATTCTTCTTCTTCTTCTTTCTGTACCTTGATTCTCAATTATTTGGAGTCTGTTTTTCTTGTCTTAAATCTTCAAGCTGCCCGCTTTGCGGTGAGACGTGTTGAGGTCTTCTTCTATTACGTCTTTTTGGATCGTTATCAGCCAAGTGGCGGATGGTCTGGTGATCGGCTTTGAACATGGCCAAACCTTTGAAATATTTTTTTATCTAATTCTTTAAAACACAGTACTGGATTATTTACTTTAAGTATGCAAATTTTATTATTCTATATCAACTAACAGTACCCGATACGAGTTAGGATTCCTATAAGAGAATCAAAAACTTCATAAACGACCGTATGTTTTGATTGCGTTATTTTGAAGTTTGATTATTTTTGCAGCGCCAAGGGCCTAGAGACTTACTCGTAAATAATTGATATTTTCAACTGAATACTTTCACGTATTTATGAGAAAAAGGGCTTTAACAGACAGGCGGATAAGCAACAAAATGATCCTATAAGGGTTTTTTTTTTCTTTTAAAATAGGGAACTCTAAAGAACTCTAGATTTATGGTCTCACATAGCCTATATTTTTCAGGAATAGTGTTAATTTTTATCTTTTAACCTCCTATAAATATTATCTCTGTAATATAAATGAATATGAAAATTATTTATAAATTACATTGTACTTAATGTCAGTTATAAAATAAAAACGTCATGTTATCTTCTGTTTGTATTCGGTTTTTATAGGTCGTTAAAGACCCTTTTGAGAGACAAAGGTCAAGGAAAATATTATTTACTGAATTTTGATATACTATACGATTTGATCATCTCATATTTCTCCTCAAATACTTAAACAAATACTTTTCAAGAGTTACTCTCTCTCACTCCCCCTTAAGCTGCGTTTCTACCAGAGATGAACGAGGATGTGTAGCGAGAGATGTGTTTCTTATTCTTAACAACCACATTTCGCGCTACACATCCTCGCTTAAAACTGCGTTTCCGCTAGAGATGAGCGAGGATGTGTACTGTATAGCGAGTTGTGATTATTAAGAATTAATAGAATCCTTTTAATTGACACATTCTGATTGAGGATAGTTGAGCGATTCTATTGCTTCTTAACAAACATATTCCTCGCTACACATCTTTGCTTAAAACTGGGTTTCCGCTAGAGATGAGCGAGGATGTGTACTGTATAGCGAGTTGTGATTATTAAGAATTAATAGAATCCTTTTAATTGACACATTCTGATGGAGGATAGTTGAGCGATTCTATTGCTTCTTAACAAACATATTCCTCGCTACACATCTTCGCTTAAAACTGGGTTTCCGCTAGAGATGAGCGAGGATGTGTACTGTATAGCGAGTTGTGATTATTAAGAATTAATAGAATCCTTTTAATTGACACATTCTGATTGAGGATAGTTGAGCGATTCTATTGCTTCTTAACAAACATATTCCTCGCTACACATCTTCGCTTAAAACTGCGTTTCCGCTAGAGATGAGCGAGGATGTGTACTGTATAGCGAGTTGTGATTATTAAGAATTAATAGAATCCTTTTAATTGACACATTCTGATTGAGGATAGTTGAGCGATTCTATTGCTTCTTAACAAACATATTCCTCGCTACACATCTTCGCTTAAAACTGCGTTTCCGCTAGAGATGAGCGAGGATGTATACTGTGTAGCGAGTTGTGATTATTAAGAATCAATAGAATTGTTTTATTTGACACATTTTGATGGAGGATAGTTGAGCGATTCTATTAATTCTTAACAAACACATTACTTATCGTACAATCATAATTTGTTTTTATATTATTTTTCAAGTATCCGATGGATTGGAAATAATCATGTCAAATATAGATTGTTATTGTTACAACAACCGAGCGAAATTGATTCAATATTCCTAATCTGTTTATACATTCTGAACATAAAATTTAATAGAAAACTTTCCTTTATAACAAAGCAGATAAGATTAGAGCAACAGACATGCCCTAACAAGACATTTTAAAGGGTTCCCTTGTTTTGCTTCAGCTATGCTAAATTACGCAACTCGAGCAAGATGTTACTGAATGATATTAAGTACAGCTGGTGCCTTTATAACGAAAATGTTTTCATGATTATTTACATAGATCTTTTATCATTATCATTTCCTTAGATCTTTTAAACTACTTAAGGGATTTTAGTGCGGTTTTCATCAAAAGATAGAGTGATTGAAGATGAAGGATTATATGTATAATACATGCATATTATAGCAGAGGAACCGGGACGTGGTCGCTAGTAATATTATAAATGCGGAACTGACTCTGTCCATTACTTGGGAAAGTACATAGCGACGTTTTATTCTGAAAAATTCTTCTTCTTGAAGAGATTCGTCTTGAAGAGCTTGAAATAGGGGATAAAGTGCATGTCGAGCTGTGTGAGCTCCGCATTAATTGATGCAAATGTGGATGCGAATATTCCACATTTGCGGATGCGGATGCGAATATCCGTAACACCTCTGATATGTATAGCAATATTCTATTGAAAATTAAAGACAATTACGTGTTAAATTGCATCCTAGCGAATCCGGGCGGGACTAGTTCTATAAAATAGGAAACTAAATTAGATATCTTGGTCTAAAAACTAGATATCTGGGTTAGTAATTTAATGCAAAACTTACTACTCATGGGTATCGTCCCATTGGTGCAGCGCCAATTAGGGTACGCGTTCGATACCCTACTTAAGTATACTGGATGTCAAGACATCTAAAGTTCATGTTTCTTGCAATCTAGGTTATAACATTTGTATTCTTTGGAACTATCCACATTTAGTATCACCTACTTTTGCAAAAATCTTGCAACTGTTTGGCTTTCATCATTCAACATGTATACTCCTCTATGTCGGAGCAAAATAAGGGAATCCTAAAGTTAGGCTAACATAAACTTACAACTTACAAAAGACAACTGCGTTGCAAGGTACTCACGTAACCTTAATCTCCCAGCACAGACACTATCCAGAGACTACTTCACTCCTTGAGAGACCGCGCAATACTAAGACTACAGTCAGACAGTCGAGGGCATATAAAGAGTCGAGACTGTCAAAATGACGGAAGTGACTACTACCCTACTCCAGCGCCATAGATGGCGATGAGGAATATCGATAATCGTTTACTATTCTCCGACATATACAACGTGTTAGAAAATACCCCGTAAAAATTTAATTAATTATTGAAGCCAAAAATATTGTCAGCCCTAGTAAGCTGTCATGTCAGGGAACAAAGATTATTTAACAGAAAGTACCTATTTTACCTAATAATTGTCTACTTTAATAGTTCTTCTATTTTTCATTCAATTATTTTTGGTACCTCAATACAAGGACTCAAGTACTGGCTTCAAAAAATGTCAAATTGGAAAAAAAAAATTTTGTCAATTTCAAATGTTCAATCGATATCCTACAACTGTTTCGAGTTATTTTTCCAACATTTTTTGCAAAATAACGATGCTTTCTAACTCGGAATATTACGATATGATGTTATGCGTAGGCCATGAAGATAGCAATTTAAATCGTGCTCGCGACTGTATCGGCAACGATTTATCGATGGTAGAACCCTCTACTGAACACCGACGCCTGCCTTCGTACCAATGTTTTCTGAACATGTTAAGACGACTACATTCCACCGGCTTTTTAAACCATGTTGCAGTTTGGCGAATTCTTCGTGACGACAATCGTCACCCTTATCACTAACGCCGATCTTGCACCCAGGAGGAACTTCTGCGAGTTCCTTCGGAAACAAACGGAATTTGAATAGGTGTTTAACATAGCAATTCTGCGTAGTTTACTCTCTAATATTACTGAAATAGGGTTTGCACATCAATGAAAATAATAACATTTTTTCATTTTTTTGGGGTATGTTATACAGCGTTACTACGGTTCTTAAATATAGTGAATGGACTCGTTACGAGGCCCCATTTAACCTCCTTTCGGGTTTACGGGTAGTTTTGTAACACCCTGTATATTATGTGTTGTGACCTTAACTCATCAAACTCTGTGTCTCTTGTAGGTGACAGAAGTCTAACACAGCAATTTAAAATAGTAATACTATTATTATCTATCACCTATATGAGAGCCATACTGCATCAAAGACATACTTTAGCGGGAAACCGAGAAAATAATACATAATATCCTTCACAATGTAGTCTGGCTCCACACCATTAGTACAGCCATTATGGTCACCAGGCAAGCTCCGTTTGACAACTGGCACAAATCAATCGGAATAGAAGTTTTATATAAATAATATAAAGGGTTGCTAACTCTACATAAATTTTTATTTTCTGGCAATACTAACCAAATTTTATTAGTCAAATTCATTAATAAACATTAAAAACGTTTGTCTTTCAGAATCCTATATGCACAATTAGCACTGTTACTTGTAGGCACTACTTCATAAAAATGGGGGTAGTTTAAATATATCAGCTGGTTGCTGTATAACAGAATAAATAAAAAATTAAATGTCTGTCCTCTGACTTTGCATCTGTAAACGCAAATGCATAGCTTGGCTAAAGACCTTCACCTTCGACCACGTAAACATAGCCGAACACCTGTAATTTCCCATGGTGGGTATTTTAAATTTTAATTTTGTAAAAACTTTAATATTAAGAGTTGATAATCTGCAACACAGTTTTTACTTTTGCAGTATCATCGTTACTAATTTATACTAAGCTCATATGTAAATATTTCTAAATAAAGATATTATTATTAAATATTTAAAAGGAAATTGTTATTATTAGTAACTTCAACATGAGTATTAAAAAGATAATGAAAGTAAGGTTCAAGTTAAAATAACACACAAAAGAGTCTATAAATACACCCAAAATTAATATTTTACTACGCATACAAAACCGAAAATCAAACAGATTTCATAAATAAATTGGCAACATCTAACAAACTCAAAGTATCATAAAAACATGGGTCGACCGTTATAAAAACGTCTTTGTACTCCCGAGGGTGAAATAAAATGGCGTGTCGGTACCGGAAGCTGCTGAAATATCCGCTTTAGCTTTACGCTTGCCGGTTTTACTGAGCTGTCATAAAAGAGAGATTAATTGGCTCTCCGGGTGGGATTTTTGATTTTTATATGGAAATATTAAAAAAAAACATTTGAATGTTTTTTCGTTGTTCGGTTTTTGCTGAAGATGACGATGCTAAATATCTGAGGTAGGAAGCTAAAAAAATATTATTCTGTTTCAGTTTTAAAAAAAAGAAGCGCTAAAAGTATGTGCTAGCGGTGTTAGTGTGTTAGTAACACCGTTTATAAATTATTAGTATTTGCGGGTAGTTCCTTTTTAACCGACTTCGAAAAGGTGGAGGTTCTCAATTCGATTTTTTTTTATCTATATATATTTAATCTACAGAATAGTTGCCATTTAGTCCCATAAAAATTTAACATTGTTTGGCCCAGTAGTTTTTATTTTATGATCAATTTTTCAGTTCCCGTTTCTTTGGAACTGTATTGTTTAATTAAGTATGTACACCGATTACGCTGAGAATCATGACCCGATTTACATGATTTTTCTTTTGTTTGATGCGAAATAGTTGCCATTTGGTCCCATAAAAATTTAACATACTTTGGCCCCGTAGTTTTTAATTTTATGAACCTTCAAAAAAGAGGAGGTTCTCAATTCGATTGGTATATTTTTTTTTGTATATATATCGATTACGCTAAGATTATGATCCGATTTACGTGATTTACTATTTGGTCCCATAAAAAGTTAACATAATTTGGCCAAATAGTTTTCATTTTATGAACACTTTTCCGTTACCGTTTCATGAGATGAGTTTCATTGTTTAAGGCGCGCGGCACTTTTCGTCGCCTGCCCATAGTTACTTAAAATAAAATTACTATTTAATATGTGACTATAAAAAGCCACGAAATGTTATAGCCACAAAATGTTATAGCCACGAAATGTTGTATCAAGAAAAATCCTACTGTAGTTTACAGAACAACCTATTACAGACACTCAAAAATAAAAAAATAAAAATATGTTTATAAAACCGACTTCAAACTAAAAAATGCACTAAAAAGTAAGAAATAATTCCGTTATTTATTAATCTCTCTTTATTAGGACAATAATATATAATAATTGCTATTTTTGCAGTCGGTGGTAGTTTTTTTTAATATTTCAAGTATACCCATGTGTAGACAAACTTTAGTGCGATAGATTAGAGTCAGTCTCTCTGGTGTTGTTGCGTAGTGTACATGGAAGATAGTATTATAGTGTCGTCGTTAAGGGTACCCTTCTTGGGGTCTACGTAGGTTTACTCTATTATCTATTTGCGCCCCGCGGTTTCACCCGCTGTATTTTGGATAATTTACACGATATCGTTATAAATCATAGCCCATGTGTTATTCTGATGTGTAAGCTATATTAGTGTAAAGTTTTGGGACTAATGCAGCGATGCGATGAAACAAATTGCATGATATATAATTCTCTTTATTACTTGCTTTACATTTATGGTAGTTAACATTATTAATTACAATGACACACTGAGATCGCTTATCACAATGATAGAAACTGAGATCCATATATTAATCTTAATTATCAATAAATGTAACATAAAGTTAACACAGGAAAAAAACTCTTGACCGACCAGTTACAACAGGTTACCTCTGTCATAGACAAGACCATCCACAGACTGTTTTATTCTTTTATATCCATAGATACAAATAAAGGTAGCTGTACATGTTTGCTACATCACCCCCCCACGGAGACATTGTAGTAGGGGTACAAGTAATATTAAACAATATAGTCATTTACAATAATATTAATACTAATAATTATTAAAAGGATAACTAATAATAATGGCATAATAATTCAATTAAACTAACTTATAAATCTAACCTATTCTTAAATTTAACCCTTCGACCAGACCGTGTGACCACGGGTGAGTTAGGTTTTGGTGTTGGTATATCCAAAGTTAAAGGTGTAGGCTGTGATAAGAGAATCAGTGGAGTGATAGGTTGTGATTGCGTGTTTGTGTCATGATTTGATTTTTTTTTGTTATCAGTGTGTTCTATAAATGCTGGTTTAATACGATCTATTGTGACAATGACGTTTTTACCTTTTATGTTCAAAGTCATAGTTTTTAAATCTGTGGAACGTTCCACGACTGGGTGTGGACCTGAATATGGAGGCTGAAGAGGGCGTCGTACGGTATCGTCACGCAGAAAAACATGTGTGGCTGTGGAGAGTTCTTTAAAAATAAAAGAAGCTGGATTAGAGTGGTGAGAGGTGGCAATGGGACGCACAGTCGACATTTTATGTCGCAGTTGCACGACAAAATCAGCCGCATTCTCCAGACAACTAGTACCAGGTGTCTCAACCAGAATATCCCCTGGCAGACGCAGAGGTTCTCCATACACCATTTCTGCTGCTGTTGCATTCAAATCTTCTTTGAAGGCTGAACGCATTCCAAGAAGGACAAGCGGAAGGGCTCGCACCCAAGAGTCTGGATGACACATAAGGGCAGCCTTAAGCTGTCGGTGCACTCTCTCTATCATCCCATTTGCGCATGGGTGATATGCTGTGGTCCGAGTCCTCTTGATACCGAACTGAGACATTAAACGTCGAAACATGTCAGACTCAAATTGAGAACCTTGATCTGTGGTTATTATACATGGTACACCAAACCGAGAAAACCATTCTCTTATTAAAGTTTCAGAGACTTCTTCCGCGGTAATTGCACGCATCGGCCAAACTTCAGGCCATCTGGTCACTCTATCAATAGCTGTCAGACAATAACGAAATTCGTTATTGACTGGGAGAGGACCTACAATGTCAATATGTATATGACGGAATCGGCCAGAAGGTAGGTCGAAGTTACCTATGGGTGCGGAGTTATGGCGAGTCACTTTGGCGCGTTGACATGGTTCACATACACGAGCCCATTCCTTGCAATCTTTGTTGACTGATGGCCATACGAACCGTTCTGTCACGAGACGTGTCGTGGCTCGAGCGCCTGGATGACTGAGGTTATGTAGGTGGTTAAATATCGACCTGCGAAAAGAAGGTGTCAAATAAGGTCGAGGTTTGCCATTAGAGATGTCACATGTGACTGTGATATCCGTTCCAGGAATATTGACCTCTGTCAATTTTAAACTAGAATTTTGGTTACGCAGTTTGGACAATTCTTCGTCAGTTTTTTGTTCCTTAGCGAGGTCTACATAATTACCATTGAGGCATATTGCTTCTACTCGAGACATGGTATCTGCAACTACATTATCATCTCCTTTCACATATCTGATGTCAGTAGAATATTGCGAAATGAAAGTTAATTGGTTTAATTGGGCTGGTGGCAACTTCTCTCTTCGTTGCTTAAATGCATACAATAATGGTTTATGGTCGGTATATATTGTTGCATGTTGTGCCTCTAATATATACCGAAAACGCTGGACTGCAGCATACACTGCGAGAAGCTCTCTGTAATATGCAGGCCAAAGTGACTGGGAAGTGGAAAGCTTTTTGCTGAAGAAGGCAAAGGGTTGCCAGCCTTGATCTGTTTGTTGTTGCAGACAAGCACCTACATGAGTGCTTGAAGCGTCTGTATAAAGAGCTAGAGGTGCATTGGGCACAGGATGAGTAAGTTGTGTTGCATGCATAAGACTGTCCTTACATGCGATAAAAGCCTTTTCCAGTTCTGGCGTCCATGGCATTGGTTTGGCTCCCTTGATTTTTGTCTCTGTTAAAAAATCTATTAAAGGGGCCTGTACTTCAGCAGCCTTTGGAAGAAACTGGCGGTAATAGTTCACCATTCCCAAAAATCGTCTTAAGCCTTGTGCTGTTTTGGGAAGGGGAAAGTTGAGTAGATCAGCAATTTTTTCTTCAGGGGGACTGATGCCATTCTTGGTAACTTTATAGCCAAGGAAAATGACCTCATTAGCCCCTAGCACGCACTTATTTGGGTTTACAACTACACCATAATCAGATAATTTTTTAAATAATGTACGAAGATGACAGGCATGCTCTTGAACATCCTTGGAGAAAACCAAAATGTCATCTACATAAGGAAAACAAAAATCTAATCCTCGGACAATTTCATCAATGAAACGCTGGAAAGATTGGCCAGCATTCCTTAACCCAAAAGCCATATAGGGGAATTCAAACAAGCCGAAAGGTGTTATGATTGCAGTTTTGCAAATGTCAGCAGGTGCTACTGGTATTTGTTGATAGGCTTTTATCAAATCAATAGTACTGAAAATGGTAGCACCTGCTAAGGCTTGTCCAAAATCACCTGTATGTCTAACCGGGTAGCGGTCCGGAACAGTGCGCGCGTTTAAAGCTCTGTAGTCGCCGCAAGGGCGCCACGTAGAGTCTTTCTTGGGCGCAAGATGAAGTGGAGATGCCCATGCACTTGTTGATGGCCGTGCAGTGCCTGCTTGCACCATGTAAGAAAACTCTTTTTATGCGGCACGTAACTTATCTGGTGCAAGGCGCCGTGGGCGGGCTACTACTGGAGGACCATTAGTCGTGTTGATGTAGTGCATTGTGTTATGCTTTATCTCACGATGTATCCCGGGTGGTTTGGTGATATCTGGAAATTCAGATAAAATTTTTTGGAAGACACTCTCTATTTTAACAGTTTTAATACTATGCTGGTATGTGCGTGAAATGGATGCTGGAGTTGTGAGTCCAGTTATCCCACATTTCAATAATTTATTTCTACAGTCTGGTAAGAGATGATAATAAGCTAGAAAATCTGCACCAATAATGGCAGTGTCCACATCCGCAATTATGAAATTCCATTTAAAATCTCTCCGGAGTCCTAAATTGAGGTTTAAATTTTGGCAACCATAAGTATTAATGGTAGTACCATTGGCCGCACTTAAATTGTAATCAGCTAGAATGTGCTTTTTGTGTAATAATTTCCTGGGGAAACAACAAAGATCAGATCCAGTGTCAATTAAAAAGATTTGCTTTGTCTCCTTGTCCACAACAAATAAGCGGCTTGAAGGAGAATTGCAGTCAGTTCCCGCTGCTACTGACTGCTCTGGCAGTTTTCCGCTTTCCAATTACAGGGTTCTAAACATTTACTTGCTTTCATACCAAATTTTTTATGGTACCAACAGTTTCTAAGACCAGGAGTTGAGCTTCGAGCTCTAGAATTACTGTGCCTAGAAGAGGAGCGACTACGGTATGGACCATGTCGGCTGTTATGCCCCATTTTTAATGCTGCAACTTGTTTTGTTAAATCCTCTAGTTTTGACGCTAAATCAATAAGAGCAGGTGCTGCATTGGAAATGCTAAATGCATGACTGGGATTAGGTGCTATTTCTATAATTTTATCTGCCAGTTCGGCTACCTTCTCCAAACCAAGGTCTGCTTGGGCTGCTAAAATGACTTGAATCTGTTGCGGTAGTCGGCGTAACCACAATTGTCGGAGAAGATTGTCATCAGTTAGTGAAGCTCCAGCTAAGGATCGAAGGTGGCGAAGAAACTGGGACGGTCGTCTGTCCCCCATTTCTTCTCCACTGAGCAATTGCCTGACCCTTTGTTCCTCTGAAATTGACAGACGTCTGGTTAGTTCTTCTTTCAGCTTAACATATTTATTTTCTTTGGGTGGATTTGTGATAATATCGCCGACCTCTTGAGCCAATTTCTGGTCTAGTTGGCCTACGATATAGTTAAATTTAGTTAGATCACAAGATATTCCTGCAATGGAAAACTGAGCTTCAACCTGGGCAAACCATATTCCAGGTTGGTTAGCCCAAAATGGTGGAAGTTTAATAGAAACTTTATTTACCTGACCAGCTGATACATCAGGTTCTTGTAACTTTTTTAACAATTTCTCATTTTCTTCTTTTAATTTATCAAGTTGACTTTGCATGTTTTCCATTGTGTATATATGTAGGTTTGACTATACAGTGTGAATGTGCATGTATAATGTAAGTGGGTTATATTCTATAAGTTAGCTAAATTATATACAAACTATTTCAAAAAAATAATAATAAAAATAAAAATTGAGATAAATGTCACAATATATGAAATGAGTTGAAATTTTAGACTAAATAAATTAATATATTTACAAGTTATAAAATTAAAATGTACTTCTTGACAGCTGTTGTACCTAGGTGGCAGCGCTTCGTTCGGCAGCGTTCGGCGATGGCTCGTTTCGAATGAATTCGTATACAACAAAATGGCCGCTTGATGATACCTTCGTAATTGCGTACGAATTTTATGTTAACACCAAACGAACGGTTACACTATCACTATGAATTCGGTGATCGCATGCGAGTTGCGCAATGCATGGTCGAAACGCTAAGTTGCGCCGGAGACCTGGGAATGCGCTGGATACCTCGACGAGCTCGCAGATACTCCTGCGCCGTCCCAGGCACGTTGAAGTCCCACGTACTTCGTTGGATCACGTCGGGGTCACCACTTTGGGACTAATGCAGCGATGCGATGAAACAAATTGCATGATATATAATTCTCTTTATTACTTGCTTTACATTTATGGTAGTTAACATTATTAATTACAATGACACACTGAGATCGCTTATCACAATGATAGAAACTGAGATCCATATATTAATCTTAATTATCAATAAATGTAACATAAAGTTAACACAGGAAAAATACTCTTGACCGACCAGTTACAACAGGTTACCTCTGTCATAGACAAGACCATCCACAGACTGTTTTATTCTTTTATATCCATAGATACAAATAAAGGTAGCTGTACATGTTTGCTACAAAGTTTCATCACTATCCATTCAATAGTTTTTGCGTGAAAGAGTAACAAACATATCCACATACATCCACACGTCCATACTTCCACACATCCATATAGTCGCGTTTATAATAATAGGTCGGGGAAGAAGTCTTTTCGCATTATACTATGTATGAACTTGTAATAAAAATTTTTTGGCTATACTATTTGTATCTGGCTGGTTTTAGTATCATTCAAAGTTTACATTTTAAAGAAGATAATTCCAAATTCAAATTAGGAAAATGTGTGATTGTTATTTGTTTTTCGTACTGTGAAGATGAGTGAATCTAATGAAGAAATTCGATACATTTTAAAATTGTACTACAAAAAAGGTAAAAATGCAACGCGAGCCGCGAAAAGAATTTGGGATGGTTATGGACCTAGAGCAGTGTCTGTGAGAGTAGCACAAATTTGGTTTAAGCGTTTTCAATCCGGAAATTTTGATGTCAAAAATGCACCTCGCTCTGGTCGCCCTATTACGGATAAAATGGATGCCATTTCTGAAAAAGTAAAGCAAGATCAGCATATCAGTAGTTACGACGTAGCTGAAGAACTGGGAATTGACCACAAACTAGTTTTGGCGCATTTGAAATAAACTGGGTACACAAAAAAGCTCGATATTTGGGTACCTCACGAGCTCACTGAAAGAAACCTAATGAACCGTGTACTCAGTTGTGATTCTTTATTACGACGTAATGAAACCGAACCATTTTTGAAAAAGCTGATAAATGATGATGAAAAGTGGATCACGTACGACAAAGACGTGCGAAAAATGTCGTGGTCAAAGGCCGGTCAGGCTTCACAGACTGTGGCGAAACCTGGGTTAACTCGCACCAAGGTGATGCTGTGTGTGTGGTCGGATTGGAAAGGCATTATTCATTATGAGCTGTTACCACCAGGCAGGACCATCGATTCTGAACTCTCCTGCGAACAACTGATGAGATTAAAGCAAGAAGTTGAGAGAAAGCGACCGGAATTAATCAACAGAAGTGGTTTGGTTTTTCATCATGATAACGCTAGACCTCACACATCTTTAGCCCCTCAGCAAAAATTAAGAGAGTTGGGAGGTGTTAATGCATCCGCCGTATAGTCCTGACCTTGCACCTTCAGATTTCCACCTGTTTCGGTCTCTTCAGAATTCTTTAGGCAGTGTCAGGTTAACATCACGAGAGGACTGCCAAAATTACTTGTCGCGGTTTTTTGATCAGATGCCCCAAAATTTCTATAGCAATGGGACCATGTCCCTACCTACAAGATGGCAAGAAGTTATCGAACAAAATGGTACCTACGTACTTTAGTTAAATGTAAATAAAATATATTAAAAAATGTTTTGAATTTTCTTAAAAAATGCGAAGAAACTTTTTCCCCGACCTAATATTAGTAGGATTATAGTTAGCGCCTTTTAGAATTCCTTCCGCCATTTTTAGTCTTTGACAGTAGAGGAATATTATTATTATGCAAACTACTGGTCCATGGGATAATTGAGTTTAGACTAGACTTAGGAGGGAAAGTATTTTTTTTATTATTACTACTTATTTTAGTTTTATCATTATTAATGTTTCAGTATTAATAAACATTTATCCTATACTTTAATCTAGCATACTATAGAAATAGTTTTACTTTTATTTACTGAATTGTTTTCATTTACATTTTCATTACTGATTTTTCGATGAGCGTTTATCTCGCATAGTAAGAGTATTTCTAAATTAATTTTTAAATCCAGCGGCGCTTTATGAATCGGAATTTTGAGCTTCACATTTCTCTTAAAGTATTTGCTGGACTGTTCAACATTTTCCTATATTTTAAAATCAGACCGAGCTCCGGTAAAATTAAATTTTCAGTAATTCTCTTTAGACAAACTTCACTAGATTACTAGGACAATTTATTCAAACGTCAAACTTTTTTTTTGCAAAAGTAATGGAAAGTTTCCTTTTGAAATGGAAATCAAGTGGAAGAAATACTTATTTACTGAGGCGCGTGAAACCACATACATAATAGATCAATACAACTACAACTGTTTTCTCTAGGATTTTTCCAAATACATTATTTACCCCGACTACTACAAAAGTATCACTAGTAGCTACTACTATATTAGCATTTGGGATTGCTTGCTCAACTGTCATAGAATGAGAGAGGAACGAAACCCATTATTGTGCACAGTACAGCAATACGTATATACATGCATTTTACACTTTTCACAAATTCAGACAGCGGCTTCCTGTCATGGCAGCGAAGATAATAAAGTTAACTTACGTTGGCCTCAAGAAGGATGACTTTAACCACGACACTATAATACTAACTTCCATGTACACTGCGCGACAACACCAGGTAGACTTAATCTAATCTATCGCACTAAAGGTTATACAATGTCTACACGTGGGTATAAAAAGGAATCAAAAGGTTACTATGTTATAATCCGCGGAAATCTGAACAACCAGACTCGTATGGCACAACCCAGAAGAGCACCCTGCCCACATAAAAGTGAGACGCGCGAACCCGAACCAGTACACACCACACAAGTAGATCGCGATCGACAATCGACGTACGTTTCGCTTCGTGACCGAAGCGTTACTTGCGAAGTAGTTGAATAGCTTGTAAAGTCAACAACTGAAGATGCCTCAATTCAATATTTACACGTGGGTATACTTGAAATAATATATAAGGAACTACTCGCGCACACTAATTTTTCAACGGTGTTGCTAACACAACAAGTGCTGCATTGTCATAGGAAATTTCCGTCCATGATGAACTTGCAATTCCAAACATAATAATGAATGTTAAGGTTGAAAATATTGCATTATGATAGAAGAAGAAGATGGTGTAAAATTATTTTAGGATGTTTCCGAGTGTGTTTCTTGAAGAGTTTGTTTTTTTCGATAATCATGTTTTGAATTATAGTTCGTTCAATTCACAACGTCGCCAATCGATTGAACTACCTATGAACAGATTGCTGATATAGCTTAATTAGGCGATACATTATCAAAACCCTTTTTATTTTTTTCAAACCTGCTTCAATGTTTTTAATTTCTCTAAAGGTCAGTGTTTATTTAAAAACCTATCCATAAAGTTTTAGTTTCGGTGCCCCTTCTCTTGGCGCGTTCATTGCGTAGCGCGCTACACCGGCCCGTCGGCTTGTATTTTTTGTTTATACTTACATTTTTAATTTCGTAATATCTTATGAATGGAATGTCCGATTTTAATTATTCAAAAAGTGATCTACAGGTTTTGAAACAGACTTGAATACGAAATAATTAATCTGGATAAGAATTAATACACAGGTTAATAACATAGTCTGATTTCGATTGGCATTTCTATCAACTTTTAAAATGTAAAAGAAGTAGTTATAGTGACTTAACTACAATAGTTGGACATGTTCTCGCGAAGTTTTTTGTAGATATTGATACGTTCTATAATATTGTAGAACATTATTTTGTTCTATCATCAATACTTTCCGCAGCGCATGCGATGAAAGACATTTTATAGCTATTTTTTTACACCTTGGGTTGGTTTTAGTAAGAATTTCTGGGGATCTCTAATTTTTTCTAGTGATAAATATAGCCTATGTTACTTAGTGATAATGTAGCTTTTTAACGGCAAAAGAATTTTTGAAATCAGTTTAGTAGTTTTTAAGTTTATTTGTTACATACAAAAATACAAATCTTTCCTCTTTATAATATTAGTATAGATATTTGAATCCATGTATTATTCTGTTATTTGGTAATCTTTGAGGGAAGTTTATAAATAATTTAAATGAACACGTCGACCACGTCTCTATCAAGTTCAATCTAGTAATGGCAAGCGAACAGATATTGAAGGTAATCGATTTACTCGCTTCACTGGGCAGCGTAAATATCTCAAGATTGTGTCTCGACACTCGACAGCCCGTACAGAAGATGTCTTGTTAATTGTGTTGTCTTGCTTGTTTAAATTATTGTGAAAGGAAAACAAATTACTATATTTATTAAATTTCTTACTATGCTTGCTTACTATATTTATTAATTCTAAAGCAATGATGGCCCAGTGGTTGAGACTTCAATGTCTTACTTGGGAGGTACGATGTTCGATCCCCCACTTAGGCACACACACGACGGCGTTTTTGATTTATGTGTGTTTTTTGATTTATGTGTGTTTGATCTTTATTTAGATATTAACTTCACAATGGAACTTAAAAGACTAGCGTTTAAAAAAATTTAGAACTTTTCGTACAGAAATATTTGCGATACGGCGATGCGTCTTGAATGCAATAATTTTATTCAACTAGTCCAGGGTATAAATCGATACAATAATATTGCATATTTATTATGTTTTTATTTTGCACGCCTACCCACACTTTCTTCCACCTATACCCTATAGGGTATACATAAAGTGACCATTTAATTTTTTCACTCAAAACGGGACACGGACAACGTGACGTAAGAAAAAATCAAAATTTAACTAAACAATTTCTCGAATATTTGTAACAGTCTTATTGTCTACAATGCGGTAATTATTGCGTGATTTCGGAAAACGGGACACTTTTACGTCCCGAAACTTACTTTCGGGTATCTCACTTTAGGTATACAGCTGGTAGAAAATATTCTTAGCATTAAGCCTGCCTTTTGTACACTATAGTACAATAACGTATTTAAATAAATAAATAAAAATAATGTAAGTATGTTGAAGAAAACATTTTGGTAAGTATATAATAAATATAAAATGCCGATAAAAAAAGCTTTAAATATAATGGTATCAGAACACTAGATTATTATAGTAAGAAAATACTTATGGAAGTACGTGGAAGACACTTATATATTGAAGAAATTCATATTGTTGCAATAACTATTTATTACAGATTTTATTCTCACATTATTTTAATATTTATTAGGCGCAGATAATTCAGACAGAAATTGAATTTCTAATCATGACATATGAATTTGTAATCATGGTGACAGGTATGTGTATTCAGTTATTCACGCAACAAATTATTTTGTGTTCAGTATTTCATGTTCAATTATAAAATACCCTGTATTCTTTTAAGTTGATTCTCTTCGTTTTTTATGAGTAAGATAATTTTAATAATATATTGCTTCCTGCAAATTCTTTCAATTTCCCGCTCCAATTTCCTCGTATTCTTGAAATGTGACGATGTGACGTAAATGGAGCGTGTAGAGCTCGATATTTCACATTGTACTTATGTGCTCATATATAATTTTGTAAGATATTTTCAGTTAAAAATGACTTACAAATTTTGCTTTTACCATTTTTTTGGGAACGTGTAGATTTCAAATCTATTCAAAGACAATAATAATTATACACCTTAGACGGAAACTGAGCAAATACGTCGTCCCACAAAATGACGCCACACCATTAGAGCAGTCACTATTTTTACCAGATGACAACTGGCTCAAGTCCATCGCAACAGAGGATATATAATGTCTACACATGGGTATACTCTGAATGAAATAAAAGGACTGGGCTTGCGACCAAGGTGTAGGGTTAAAGGCTGTTTATATATTTATAATGCTCCCCTTCGCTGACCGAACACTAACTACAGCTAACTTACGTGGACCTCAAGAAGAGTGACCTTAACCGCGACATTATAATACGAACTTCCATGTACTCTGCGCGACAACACCGGAGAAACTGACCCTAATCTAACGCACCAAAAGGTGGTAGGTATACTTGAAATAATATTAAAGGAACTACCCGCGAATATAAAGTTATCAACGCTTGATATAATCAAATGTTAAAGATCAATTTTAATTATTGGCAAAGTTGTTTGTTATCTTGTAACATAACATAAATGTTTCGGTATGCTTACTTTCATATCATGTTAATAGTTTTCCAATATGAGAGCAAATATGGTTTTCGGCTGACATAATAATATTACACTGAAACTGTGTAGGACGTGTTGGGATTAAACAAAATAATTTTATTAAGGGTTTTGCATATCTAGTAAGATATTATCATCACAACCGGTTCTCGTCCTCAGAGTGAGGGGGTAGGAGAATCAGGGGTGTGTGCCCAAGATCAAACGCGAACCTCCCGAGTAACTAACCACCACTGCATATAGAAGACAAGATATATAGATATTTGTTACTGAATCAAGTTAAAGCGGCTCAATCAAGTTAAAGTTATGTGTGTTTAATGAAATTAAACACACATATACTTTATAACTTGTATTAACATATAGGCTACTTTTTATCCCGCAAAAATTCAGAGTACCCCCGTGATAATGATAAAATATGTTAACTGTCGTATACGCCTTAATATTTTTTGATAAATCTAAGTAATATACGTGGTACGTGCACACATGCGAAGCCGGGGTGGGTCGACTAGTTTAATTATATATTTGTGAATTCGTCTAAATCTTATATTTAATCTAGAAATTTTTAAATTTCATGGATTTACTGGTCGTCTATGAAGATAAATTGGATTGCACTACTCGTAGACGGAGTACATAAAGCTAATGAAGACAGATTCCTTTGAGGGGACGCTTCAATCGGAAATGTTCGGAGTCTCGAAAGGCATTAGTTTGCTGTAGACAAATAGTGTAATATTAGCTCGGAGATCGATACGAACTTCAATAGTTTAAATTAATTAAATATATTTGCCTCTGTTTATTAATAATTGCAGAAATTTAAATAGAAACCACAAATGAATGATAATGTCTAATACGATTGGTTTATGAAAGAATAAACTTCAGGTAAAACGTTTACTTATTATACAATTTTTCTTTTCTTTACAAATATTGTTAACATCGTAAGTTCTGACACATCTTAAATTTGAAGGTTTTATGAATAAAAAAACAATAATAACACCTTATCATAAAGGACACTAATAACACTGTAGATGGAAACTGAGCAAATAATATCAGACACGTCAATCCTTCATAATGGAGACCCTAACATCATGATACTGCACTATTGCGCAGCCTTCATTGTTACCGGGGGAGATCTTTGTGACAACTGGTTCAAAACTGTCAGAACAGAAGTTATACATTTGTCTACGCGTCGGTATAATTGAAATGCTTGCTTGCTGCTTGCTTTTTAACAGTGTTGCTAACTCTAATAAAAGGTGTTTTAGAAAATTATCCTGATCATTCATTTTTTTAATGGCAATTAAGGGCCAAACGAGCAAAAGACCTACCTGATGGTAAGTGGCCGCCGTCGCCCATTGGCATCGGCAATACATGAGTTACTCCGCTACGGATTTAGAGGACCCTGAGTGACGGAGTCCACTAGAACCGTAAGTCTGACCCACATGCGACTCGACCGGAACGCGTCAGAGAAAGTTGACGGTCGGATTCGCATGCTAGTCGAGGAACAGATCCCCTACCACCAAGGGGGTGCTGGGTTACTCGGCTCTTATGAGATGCTCTCCCAGCGACAGAGGGGAAGAGTATTTTAACCCGTCCCCTCACGGGTCAAAATTCTTTATGTCATTTTATCTTTATAGTCATTATTTATATCTATCATCTTATCCCTGTAGAAGATAAGGATCTTGGTCACATTACGTAGCTTCATATCTTATTTAATATACCGGACTTGAAGATCTGAATAAATAATACCCTCTCTTTAAGTTGGCGAATTGTTTTCCAATATTACTTAGTTCAGTTGTTATCCGGACACAGTACGGAATTACTTCCAACTGTAAACCTGATTTAGTCACGCTCTCCGATTCGTATTAGTTTAAAGGTGAGGGTACATTATAACGGCAAAATCACTTTGAATTAAAGTCAACACGTAAAGTCAGTTTTAATTATTGTTCTATATTTATCTTTAACTAATACAGATTGGGCTTCGATTTATCTGTGAGTTTGAGCAAAAGTTGTGTGAATATTTTAAGTGTGGTACGTGTCTTTATAAGTAGTTTAATCTAAGACGTCTACGATCGACGACGCTCCTCTCGCTCCGCGTTCCCTATTAAAAAACCCCAAACTTGTGACTTCTGCATTCAAGGTTAGAAGTATACTTAGATGCTTTCGACTAAACAACGCTTTTTTACATCTTGCAGTTTCATATAATTTCTTAATTTTTACTTGTGTAATATTCCTTTAGCTACTTGTTTAATAATTCATTCACCTAAAGAGGTTTATTTATATTTCAATGTCTGACCCACCCTTACTCTGTATGTCCAACCCAATTCTATGTTTATTTTGTTTGAGGTACGCTCAAGCTTTGAAAGGTCAGCCGGCTATTATCAGGAGTACTGTAACGTGAAAACATTGTCAGGTATTATTTAATAAAAACATTTCTATGGTAATTAATAAACTCGGGGTCTTCTCACTTTACTCTCTTTAACGTCGTCGTATCAGCTGTGGGACGTCCACGGCTTGACATCGACCTCCCCCAAATACTTCCAGTACGACCGATCACCGCCATCTGCATCCGTCCTTCCGTCCATACATCTTGCGGCAGGCTTTCTCACGCTTCGCCGTGCTGTTCGTGGTCTCCACTCGAGAACCTTTCTGCCCTATCAGCCGTCGGCTCTATGGGCTATGTGCCAAGCCCACTGACATTCCAACTTGCTAATCCGCTTAGCTGTCGGTGACTCTGATTCTTCTTCGGATCTCCTCAGTTCTGATTTGATTACGTTGAGTAATACCCAATATTGCCATAGCATTTTGAGCGAGGCGTAGTCGGTGCATAAGGCCTTAAGGTACGGACCAGGCCTCGGATCCTAATGTCATCACTGGTGACTGTCGTCTTCAGGCACTGAGGTATCTTCGACTCAAACACGTCTTTTAGCTTTTAGGATATCGCGTTAATGTTAAAACGTGTAGTTATTGGGTAATTTGTGAAAGTTAGTTTTTCCCGTAAAATATTTTGAACGACGTATTTTGATAAATCAATTTATAATTTAAAAAACTGTCTTCTCGATTTTCATATTCCTCAATTGCTCGTTCAGGTAATTTGTCCATAACTAGTTTATCCGTTTCAATTTTAAATCCATCAATAAAGTTCTTCGAGTATAATTCCTTTTTTTACATAAATTAAAATGACGTTGATGCTCAGCTGAATGATTATGCATTTGTAAAACAGACTGACAGACTTCAAAACTCTTCTCATCAGAAAACCGCGAACTGGTGTTAACTTCAGACAAACTGACTGTCCAATTTTGACGTGGCAAAAATACTGTGTAAGAAGTCGAATCGAAATAAACTAATTTGAGTTAGAACTTTATTTTTGGAATTTTATTTATCATCTTGATCTATTTTTCATAATCTACTTGACAAGGTACCTACATCAGATCAAGAAACACGTTATATTTAAATTCATTAACGTGGTACTGTTCTCATATTATTTTTTTCATCAACATTACTTTAGTACGTCTAACCCGTTTGAAATTAAAAATCCATTTCATTATGAAGAAAATAGATGTTTTTTTGCAGGTTTGATGCTGTTATGCATACTACGATATCTCGTGAAATTTTCGCCAACCTTAAATTTACGTAAAATCTAGTTTACGTTAGATGTTGAAAACTTGTTATACCTATAAGTTATCCTTCGATGCAGAAGTTTTAAAATTTGCTGGGTAAAGCTAACCTTGAATTGAGCGAATCACAATTGTACCTATATCTATGCTCATTTTGAATTTAAATTTAAAATTATTAAAAAATGAAGTTAAATCAGCAGATTTTGTAAATATTTAGTATACTTACGAGTTTGAGTAGAAGATCTTATAACCAGTCTGTCACGTTATAAGCTGTAGCGACAGCAAATCGATTGAGTATTGAAGGTACCATTAGGTTGCCTTTGTGATTCCATTCTAATACTCTAATGTATCGGTAACAAACCGTAACAACTGACGTGAATACAAAAGGCCAAGTTTGTATCCATTAGTAAGTTGAGACTGAACATAGTTCATTTTACTACTATTTAATAAATACTCAAAATGAAAGCTTTTCTTCTTGGATTGTAAATGTAGTTTTTACGTATTAACGTAATGTTCTACCTCTGCTTTTCTTAGATAAATACAATAATTGTAGCCTTTAGAGTTGTTAATTAACGTGACGCCCGAGGGCGTTGCAGAATTTTCCTAGAGACAACGTGAGGCGACCTACATAGATTTCTTGTAAAGAATTGTTAGGTTTTAGTAAAATATTAATACTATAAAATATAATTAGAATAATTTGATCGAGTAAGCGTTTATAAATTATTTAAATATTAACTTGGCAATACAGGCCTACGACCCCACCTGTCATTATAGTTGGAATAGAAGAGGAGGGTATTTTGTATTATAAAAAGGATGACTTTTACGCATTAAAGTTTAGTTACTCTCGGAGCTCGTGTAACTTTAGTGTTGTGTATTTAAAGAAAGTGCTGAATATTTAAATAAAAATTCTATATTGAAAAAGATCTCTAAGAAGTGTTAAATATTAGAATCAGGAGGTCGAACGGTAAAGAAGAGTGTTTACTGGTAGTAGAAAGATATTGTTTTGCTATTATAGTCACCCGTGAGGGAACGGGTTAGAATACTATTCCCTATAACCCAGCACTCTCTTGGTAGTAGGGGATCTGTTCCCCGACTGGCTTGCGACCACCAGCATACGAATCCGACCGCCAAGTGCCATTGACGCGTTCCGGTCGAGCCGCATGTGGGCCAGACTTACCCCTCCCCTTCCCATCCCGTTAATGCTGTGGTTTTAGTGAACTCTGGGTTGTCGTTCAGGGTCCACTGACACCGTAGAATTCTTCTCTTCATTCTCCCTCCTTAGTCTATCTTAGAGGCGTCAACGCGTCGCATCGGTGGCAATTAACTGCTATAAAAAAAAATTGAACATGTCCATATCGTAAAAAAATATTGAAATGAGAAATGAGATTGAAAAATTTGGCAATTTTCAGTTTTTTCAGAAGCGATACTCAGAATAGTGTGTTCTTCTCATTAGTAGCTTCGCAAATAAATAACAAACTCCTAAGGGCGTCATAGTAAAAATATATTTGATTAGCCCTGCAGTTGCATCATTCCACTCTTTTTCTCCCAGGAAGTTTGCAATGTGCTGTATTTTATGTGGTTTTCGTATCATTTCAGTGCAGAATATCTACTTACTATATACAACTTCCATAACTTTTCTACGAACACACATTTTACAATAGGTTTTTAAAGTACGAAGAGAAGTCATTAAATATAGTATTCATTCTTTTGTACTCAAAACCCTTAATTGTGAAAGCAATTATGCATGAAACTATACCATTGTTCTGAAACAATCTTTTACATTAAAATGCGTCTGGTATAAAATATTACTTATTTTCATCTCGGTCTACAGATTTGTTATTTTAATTTTTACGACTTTATTTTATCTAAATATAAAGAGACTAGTATTAGTTTGTTTAATAATCGCGAATCTGTATGATATCTTCCTCCTTCAATTCTTAATCAAAACTGTTACAATAATCACCCTCCAACTCCTTTAGTGTTACGAAGTCAGTTATCTATCCGTCAATCGAGATATTGGTCGAATTAAAGGAGTTCGTGGTACTAATATGTTCATGAAACCTTACATTTAAAAGATCTTCATTGTAGTGTTCTCATTTTACAACGTTGATATTTTCTAGTAACCTCTTCATTAATTAAATACTGGGTATTAAGTTACTTTTAGAAACACACGTCTGATCACTACCACTGCACGGACTTAAGTGTCTTGCTCTTTGTATTATAGTCATTTTCACTGTGCGCTCTAACTCTAAACACGCAGTTTAAGTACTCGCATAATTTTTTTTATTATTTAAATAGAATATTTATACCATCTATATAACTAGCACGATACATTTCATATATCAATATTTTAACGCTTCATCAATTGAGGGCTGAGGTGCAGGCCGTATGTAGGCGTCGGTATTTCCGGATAATCAATTTCCTGTTATTGAGTGTCGGTGTTATATTTAGGTTGTGAAACTTTGAAGTTCATTTTTTCATTCTCTTTTGTAAATGGAAACAGAAATTGTTTTGTTTATCCATATAAATAAATTGCAATTGTAAATTAGGACATATATTGGTTTTAAAATTATTAGGTCTTGTCAGAGAATAAGACAGGCACTGTACTGTACAGCAATACGTATTAACATTCAACTTAGATAGGACGCCGGAAAGCGCCTAGGACTTATGACCTAGGTTTAGAGTTAAAGGCCTTTTTGGTAATTACAATGCTCCTCCTCCGCTGCTTAAACCTTTTATTAGATATTTAAATAAAACTACGATAGATAATGAAGTTAACGATGGATAATAAAGGTATACGTAACTTTAAAAGGGTTAACCTTAACCACGACAGTACAATACATTTTTAACGGTGGAAAATGTCTTTACGCATCCCCTCCATGGGACGAAGGGGTATGTGGGGTTTACAGCGAGCGCTGTATTACCCACTAAAAACCAACGGATCCACCGCCGTCATGAGGCCGGCACCACAGGAACACCTTCAGCACACAACCATGTTGCCATGCTCCTTAATCTTGGAGTAGCAGCAATTTCTTCTTTTGGAAGCATGGGCTTGCTGACGTATAAAATTACGCCCCGCAACGCTTGCCTCGCACCCCATGCCTCTTTTGCAGCCTCTGACCTCTCAGGGCCATCCTCCTAAGCCTATCTTCTCATCCTATATCAAAACACTACAATACTACTTATAACTATTTCCAGGTACTACTGTGCGAAAATACCGGAGAAATTTACTCTAATCTATCGCAACAAAAGTTACATATAGTTTACACGAAGGTATACTTGTAATAAAATAAAAAAATATATCTGTGACCTACATAACAAGGTTTCAGCCAGAAATTCAAATCTCCAGTTTATTAGATTTGAAAGTGTAGTTAAAGTTTTAATTGGCCTGTTTACTAAAGCACGTAGCGTAGGATAAGTATTCTTGTAACATGAATTTAACTGCGTTACCGGATCTCGTTTGGCACAACTCGTTTTAAATTATAATTATGGTTATAAGTATATGATATAATAACAATGAGGTTTGTGTCTAAAATTATAGCACATAACCTATTCTAAGACTTGTTTTTTTGTTTGCTTGGGTAAACGATCAGATGTCCCACCTGCTGGTAAGTGACCAACGTCGCCCACGGACATCGGCAATACAAGATAAATTCTCTTTGTGTTGCCACTTCGAAGATACAGCTGCAGGAGAATGTTATGGTTTCAGTGGACCCTGAGCAATGATCTTTCCAAAATCCAAATATGTGCACTTACTGAAATTGTCTTTAGACGATATCTTTCGTCACGAAGTCAAGTCAATGTATTTAAGTCTTCATTTATAAAAGAAAAAAATAAACTCTTCTTCTCTCTTCAAATTCATTTATTTTCCTTCTTTTACAAAACAATCTTAAAAATATGTCTTAGTTCACACTGCGTAATTCTTTCTTCTCTCAAACATCATCGTCATCTTATATTCAGCCAGTTTACAACATAACACATACAACCTCTTCCATACGTTCTTCCTTACTATAAAATCTAAAATAATAATATAACAATACTTCTAGCAGCCCCATAGAAAATTGATTTATTTGTCTATTTTTTGGCTCCTCCTCTAACCGCAAATTTTTTTTATTTTTCTTAGGTGGAAATCAAAATGCAAACGACTCTTTTGTTTTCTTATTCTGGATGTTAAATCCTTAGTTTTGTGCGTTTTGTTTAATAAGAATATGGAGACATTAAAACTTTTTCAATATCCAATGTTTCCAATGCAACTTTGTTATTTCAGGAGAAGTAAACATTTATTCTTTATAAAAGTAACTTACAGAAATACATATTTGCTATATTTTCAATGTTTTTTCCAATCGTATCAAGTTATAAATAAAAGAAAATTGTCTTGTCTAGAAATTTAGACACTTAATTTTAACACATACTTGAGGAAGTTTAGTTTTTGATGATCCGAACAAAAAAATATAGGTTATTTTTAGTAGAGAAATCTAATTATGTAGTGGAACCAATATATTAGACTCACTTAATTTTTTAGTTTCTATCTAAACATTTTGAAGGAATTCTATAAACACTGAATATTTTAACACAATGAAAGTAAAAGTAGAATATGTTATAGATAGCTTGTACCTAAACCTCAAGAACTATTCTAGGGTGGGTTAATCGTAGACGTAATGAAAATTTCTTACCGTCCTCAATGAACTATGCAGGGAACTATTTTATTAAAATGCCGCACACCTAAGATATATTACGGTATATTTTCTATCTCCCTTAGGACTTGTTCCCATTACGAAATCGTATAAATTTAATTTTCACTTGTAATCTTATATTTTATGCTTACTAAAGGCTTCTTGTCTAAAATTGGTGCTGTACAACAAAAGGGTAAAAAGAACTGGGAGTTCCTTGTGGATCAAAACTCTGTAATACTGACCCCATGAAATAACAATTTAATAAGTTTTTGGGAACAAAAGTCTTGTCTTTCTATGCATTACTTTTTAAAGGTCAAAAATTTGGATTTAATCTAAATTGAAATAATGAGGCACTCTTGTGACATTCGTTCTAGTCGATATTTATACCTTAATGGTAAAATGTATACGTCCATTTTACGTCCTATACATTTATTACTTAGCTAAATCAAACCAAATCAAAATTATTTATTTCAATTAGACTTTTTTGAAAAGTACTTTTGAAACGTCAAAAATTTGTCGGTCAGTTAGTTTGTCTGAAGCTACCACCAGCTCGGAAAGCAGTTTTCTGTTGAGAAGAGCCGGCCAGAAACTCAACAGTCGCTCTTTTCAAAAAGCCATGTTTACATAGTCTGTTATACAAATCATTTAACTTGAGAGTCAACGTCACTTAGATTCCAAGCATTCTCATCATTTAAGTAATCCTGTACATTATAGTATGCTTTATATATTAATGACTTCTTGATACGAGTTTTAAATTGTTGAAGTGGCAAGTCTAATATAGGCTGAGGAATCTTATTATAGATGCGAACACCAAGCCCCATGAAGCTATTACTCACTTTGTGGAGACGATAGTAAGGCGTTACATGTTTATTTCTGTTTCTAGTATTAACATTAGGTTTGTCACTGTGTTTTGAATACAAATGAATATTCTGGTAAATAAACAAAATATTACAATATATGTATTGAGATGGGACTGTAAGAACGTCTATATTTTTATATACATAAAAATGGAAAAAAAAAGACTGACAATGATAGATTCTTTGATGATTAACATTGATGATCTAAAGTATTCAAATACAGTAACGGAACGATAACTCTGCCTTGAACTTAAAAAAACTCTTGGATAATTTCTAGTACCTTGGTACCAACTTAGATTACTAGAAAACTTAAGGATCATTATATGAAAATTCTTCCACTGACACTTGATAAATTACAAACATTACTCTTATAAAAGTCTTTCAATATATTGATCAGTTCTACGCGAGATCATTGTCTCGCAAAAGGAGGCGACTGCCATCCAACCTGCCTTGCTGCCGAACATGGCCCCAACCACACTTGGGAGAGACAGGTCTCCACCTATAAACGACATCAGAGCATGTCGCTGGGGTCCCCAGGCAGCGCATGAGATCTGGGAGCACGTTAGTGCCCCGATAAAATTTATTCCTGTATGCATTATGAGAATGCACCCAAGGACAATCCCCGGCTTGTGTAGGACTATGCCAATATATGTAAACTAATAATGTTGGGCTATGGGTTGGGGTGATAGATAGTACACTCAGTAATTAGTGCTATGGATGAAATTATGGAGACTACCCTACAATGTTTTTATATATTGAAAAATAGGTAGATGGAGACTCGCCGACTCACCCTGGACCCTTGTGAAAGGTCGCCGTATTTTGTTTGTAATTAGGTATGTTATTTAATTATGTCGTCTAAAACCCTTCATAATACTTGTATAATGAATTCGTGTTACAGAATTTGGCAAGGGTGTTAGGAATTTGCCCTTTTCGAATAAACAAATTGTAATAGGAAAAAAGTATATTGTGAACCTTTGACGAATAATTTGATATTATAATAAAAAAATATTTAAGCAACTTTGCTCTATTTCAACATTTTTTTGGTCAAAAAGGTCCTTCATTAGCTGATTAGTGAATGTAACGTCTCATCTCAAAACATGCGAATGCGAAGCATGCGAATCCGACCGCCAAGTATCATAGACGCGTTCCGGTCGAGCCGCATGTAGCCCAGAGTTACCCCCTGCCTCTCCCACCCCGTTAATGCTGCGGATCTGGTGAACTGTGGGCTTTTGCTCAGGGTCCATTGAGACCGCAGCAATTTTTTTCACTCCCCCTTCCCACTGTATCTCCAAAGATGCAACGCATCGACAAAACAAAGAAGGTATCTCTTGTTTTGCCGATGTCCATGGGCCACTATGGCCACTTACCATCAGGTGGGCCGACGGCTTGTTTGCCTCTTAACTGTCATAAAAAAGGAGGACTTCATAATGAAGTAATTGATGGCTGCATGCTCGAAGCAAGCCAGTCGGGGAACAGATCCACTACCACCAATGGGATGCTGGGTTACTCGGCTCTTACGAGATGCTTACCAACCGGCAGAGGGGAATTGTATTCTATCCCGTCCCCTCACGGGTAGAAATAATTTCAACAATATTATACGGACGGATTTCTAAGACGGAATCATCGTTTATGATTACATCAGGGCTTACCCCGTTTCCTCTGAAAATTGTTTCTCCTTCCTTCATTTTCTTTTCTGTATATTTATGCCAGTTGTCAAACGGAGTTTGCCTGTGACCATTGAAGCTGTACCGATGTTGTGGTGTCCTAATGCTGGGAATTGTAAAGGATTTCGCGTATTTGTTCGGTTTCCGTCTCAAGTGTTTATTATACTTCACGTATCACTGTCCGGAATTACACTCAGAAGACTATAATAAAACATAATCTAGACGAAAGACGAGCAGTGCCTGGGGCTTGAAACCTAGTGCAGCATTAAAAGGCCCTTCTACTACCACTCCTTATTTAAATATTCAGCAAACTACAAAGTCACAGGAGATCTGAGAGCAACTAAACATTATTTAATACAAAATACCCCCTTCATCTATTCCCACTAATGACCGGTGGGGTCGTAGGCCTGTGTTGCCAAGTTAATATTCGATAATCGAGATATAGATCAAATTATTCTAATTATATTTAATGTCGATATTTTATAGTAGTAGTAAACGTAGTTCTAGCAAACAAAGTAACTTTAACTCTAGCTGACCATCACTTTCATAAGCTAAAAAGCTATTTCACAAATTTTCATAATCATCATTGACGTCAGCAATAAAATAACATTAAAGGATTGTAATGATCTCGAAAACTACTTAAATACAAGTGGATAGCATACATTCACGAGTTGAAACCACAACCTGAATAACACTATCATATAAATTGCAAATTCAACGCTGTTTTATTATTATTAGATACAAAATTGTTTGACTTATTGTAGGCTATGTATCTTTCAGTGCGCGGTTTCATCAAACTGATATCGCAGATTACATAATATCTGTTCTTGTTTTATTCAAATGGGTTTATATTATGTAGAAATGTAATATAAACAATTAAAAAATTTTAATAATTTTTTTTTTCGTCTATACAGTACTAGCCGATCTGCTCTTGCTTCGCTGAGGCGTATTCAAATTTTACCCGCAACTGTGAATCGATTCAAAGATACAGAGATTACCCGCTACAACCTCAAGAACTTTACCTCTTTATAATATTAGTTTAGATTCTTCTTAAAAGTACGTCATGTCTTTTCGTCTTCAATCATTATTGCGGCATTATGTTTTCTTTTAAAAATAATCGTCATTTCTCATCAACTTTTTAGCCATTCTTATCACTACTTATAATCTCTTTCGTACGCCCTTCCTTACTATTAAATCTTAAATAATAATAAACCAATTTGTAATTTCCTGACCTCCCATATTGTGTAGCGTAAAATTATAAAGTTTGAGAGCCCTTAGGCCACTGATGACTACGGTAGACTACGGTAGTATTAATGGGCAGTTCTGGTGGCTTGTCACGGAATCTCAGGGAAAAAATAATAATATTTTATTATTTATCTTTAGATTACAATGAATGAAAAATAAACATGCAATTAAAAAAAAAGAGTCACTGTTCGTAAATAAAATTAAAAATTTTGGGAGATAAAAGAGATTACTGGTTCTTAGCGCTTTTTATTAATGAAAACCGTATCAAAATCCGTTACGTGGTTTGGAATAACTTAGTAGACGAAACCAAGTTGAAAATGCTACTACATTATAAAAGAGAAACGTAGAGATACTAAATCCTATTTAATATAGGTAGTTGTATGTATGTTGTATAAACGTATGAACATTTAAAGAACACAACGTTATAATAAGGCCTTTGTAAACTGTAATAGGCCTTCTCTTTGCTATCCAACCCTATTATTGGAAAAATAAATACACTACGAACGTGAAATGTTTTTTCAACATCCTTCTGTAATACCGCAACTATACTCTTATTTACGGTTGGAAATCTCGTGTTGGTACTCGTATTATCCTAACTTTCTAACTTATATTATAATTTCTAAAGTAATACTTAAGAATTCAAACTAAACAAACGATAGTGCGATTTAATATACTACTTACGCCATCTATTGACGTATATATCGCTTCTGTCTGTATGTTTCAAAATCAGGCATAAATCACTGAACCGGTTTTGATGAAATATGATACAGAGATAAAGAAGAGCTTGAGGAAGGACATAGAATATGTTTTATTGCGAAAAAAATACTTAGGAATACAAAGTAAACAAATGAGTGTGCTCGTACGCCATCTATCGACGTGGTGGTGAAGTAGGGGTCGGCTAGTGAAATATACCTAACCTAATAATGTAGACTTTAACTGTGTACAATTGAGTGATTGGATTATCCAGTGAGTTGGTGGAAGCGAGGAATCCATTGAAACCACAGGATTCCTCTCTTCACTCCCCCTACTCTCTCAATTTCAGGATGTTAACGCCTGAATGTCCAAAATAAAATAATTTCATGTCATGCTGCTGATGTCCATGGACGACGGTAGCTACATACCATCAGATGGACCGTCTGCTCGTTTGCCCGTTAGCTTTAAAAAATAAAAGTTGACATGATGAATACATCTCAACCTTAAATTTATATATAAACATGGTAATTTACAAAAGGAGAGGCTTTTCATATTTAATTCTTCACACAGAGGACGGTGTAGGCTTGTGGGTAGGGTTCCACGGGCTCTATTCATTTGAATGCCTCAAGCTCGAGTACACCTTTGAAGTTCTAAATAGACTAACAAGGTCGAGACCGGTATATATTGTGTTATACGGTAGAGATCCCATTCACACGTGTTAAGGATCCGCTACGAATTGTGTCCAATTGGATAAAGTCTCAACATAAATCTTTATTTTTATTTACTGTCTAGAGTTCCGTTTAAACCAGAGACTCCAAAATTCATTTATCGTTGCTGTCCATATTTCTAACGTCAAAAATTGTCTTTTTTAGATAATTTTAACTTAGAAGTAGATTGTAGAATCATAAATATTTTCCGTAGCTCATTTGTAGGGTTCAGTAAAAAACCGGGTGAAAACCGGACCCTATTACATAGACTCCGCTGTCCGTCCGTTCAATCCTGTCCTGTTTATCAATAGGCTGTATCTCATCCCACCAAAAACATAAATGTTAAAAAGGAGAGCCTAGTAAGAAGAATGGAGATCTAAATGAGTGCCTAGTTCTATGCAAAATCCAAATATGTATTTATAGGAACAAAATAACATTATGAACAAGAATTAAACTCTATTTCTTTGCTTCATTGGATACCTATAACAATCGCTGTTATTTAAAAATAATGTGAGATCTCAAAGTAGGTTAGTTTTGACTGTGTGCCCCCCCTATTTTGTTAACTTTTTTTTATTTTTAGATTTTTTCCTACGCTTACACACAATTACCGAGCTGGATTCCAAATTTCATCCTTCTAAGTCATCTGGAAGTAGGTTAGGTTTAGCTACTATATGTTAGTCAGTCAGTGCTAAAATTTACGACTTTTGGACCTTCATATCTTTATAACCGTTTGAGCTAGCTCCATGAAATTTGGGCTTCTAGGTGTCCTTATGGATATAATTAAACACACGAAGTTTTATGTGTTTACGTTAAAGAGGTTTTGAGTTATAGAAGGGTCAAAAGTGGCACCAAATGGTTCGTGTAATATTACACTAGGCACTGTCTAGCCAGTTTTGAACTAGGCTGACACGCTGCCGCGTGTTTAGATGAACCGTGATAGCTAGACAGTTGAAATTTTACAAATGATGTATTTCTGTTTCCCCTATAACAACAAATACTAAAAACAGAATAAAACAAATATTTAAGGGGGGCTCCCATTTAACAAACGTGATTTTAATGCCGTTTTTTTTCTCGATAATTACAAAACAAAGTAGGTGCTACCTCAAAAACAAGATATTCGTGCGCAAGTCCGACTCGCACTTGGCCGGTTTTTTAAATGTATTGAAAACTTTAAAGTGGAAGGACTTACATCTTCACTATTTTAACTCTCTGTGTGATAACAGTAAATTAGATAGCACGCTTTTATAAGGGTACACCAATTGCTATGCAAAAAACTTTGTATTCAATTTTATAATGATTGTTACATGTAGGTAGAATTTGACAAGTACATAGACTGAACATTGTCGTAGAATTTGGTGCAGAAAAGTGGAGAAGCGATGTTGACCAGCGAAGACGAGCATTAATACACATTGAAAAGGAGTTGCTGTAAATCTGCACCTAGTATGCATTTCTGAGTATTCTTAATTAACATCAAAATACATTAAGAATGTAAAATAAAATTCCATCATTTCATTGTACGGTTTCCAATTTTTTCCATTGAATGCTTTCTTGTAATTCCAACAAAATAGGTTGGGAAGACTCCCTAAAGTTTAAACTTGGACACTGACTCGAAAGTTAGAACTAAGTTAGATTTGGTTCAGTTGTACTTAAATTCACTTAGATGGCTTTAGTAGATCGTAAAAGTTATGTGAATCAAAGTTAACGAAGTTATTAGTGTTAGTGGACGTTCTTTGAAGTCGGAGTGTTTTGCAGGGGATTGGAATCATGCAAGAGACTGGATGGGTTTTACTGCATTCTCCTTTATCGAATATAGCAATAGTACGCGCAATACCTCTATCTGTCATACATATTTGCTCGGGCCAACTTTTTGATTTAAAAGCCTGGCAAACCACATATATTGGACCGGATTTTCGTAAGCTTATACTACTGTATTTGCAATAAAATTGCCTTAATTTGGTTAGTAGATGAGCGCAATTACTAATTTAAACTTACCATTTGGAACACGGCAACCAGGCAGAAGTGACCAGATAAATGCAGGCAACCTAACTGAGGCAGCAGCAGCAGTGATGGCCCAGTGGTTGAGACTTCAAGTCTTACTCGGGAGGTCCGAGGTTCGATCCTGAGCACACACCTCTGACTCTGAGTTATGTGTGTTTTAAGCAATTAAATATCACTTGCTTTAACTGTGAAGGAAAACATCGTGAGGAAACCTGCACTCCTGAGAGTTCTCTAAAAGTTCTCAAAGGTGTGTGAAGTCTGCCAACCCGCACTGGGCCAGCGTGGTGGACTATGGCCTAATACCCTCCTCATTCTGAGGAGGAGACCCGGCTCAACAGTGAGCCATTGAAGGGTTGTGACAGTAACTGAGGCACATTGTACATATGTGTCTCAGCTAGGGTATGCTTTCCTTCAGAGTTTAATTCTTTTGGTTAGGACGTCGGTTAATTTGAAAAAAAAAAAAATTTATATGGCAAGCCTTGACTATATTTTTTATGGCAACAGCCAAAGGTATATGTTAAAATCGGTCTCACGATCAGAGATCATTATGGTTCGTCATAAAATAATGATATGTTGTTGTTTTTGTTTTTTTATTATTTCGGTTTTTTTGAGATTAGTATTTCAATATATCGATATGAATGCAGGCGTCGAAATTCAATTCTTTTGAAGTCCTTTAAACGAAATCATAAACCAAACTTAGGTTAGGGTGTTTTATTGTCTTTGATGCAAAAAATATCGTTATTCAATATTATCTTACCAATTTTTGTCGGATTTTAATGAAATCTAGTACACAAATACTTTATGACCTCGATTAACACATAAGCTACTTCTTAACCCAAAAAAATTGACAGTTCCTGCTGAACTTTTAAACTCGATTCCAATGAAAGGTTTTCGCAACCGAAAGTAGCCTTGTAAACCTGTTTCAGGGTCTCAAGTCGCAAGCACTGCTCGTCTTCTTGTTTAGAGTGCATGCTACTCTTACTGAGCAATACTCATAGCTTTTATACAAATAACTAGCTGACCAAGTAAACGTTGTTTTGCTACCGTGGGCCACCCTTACCACTTAGGGGTGTATAAAATAGATGTTGACCGATTCTCAGACCTAACCGATATGCACACAAAATTTCATAAAAATCGGTCGAGCCGTTTCGGTGGAGTATGGTAACTAACATTGTGACACGAGAATTGTATATATAAGATAACAGATTTTAATATTTAAAATAAATCGTTTCCCTCATAATAACGTCAGAACGACGTTTTAATTTTTCACGAAAATTTCGTTTGTTATTTTTGTTTTAACAATGTTTGAAGCATTGTAATAAAATTGTTCAGAGAGCAGGAATGCTTTGTGATTCAAATAGGTGCTTGGTGGCAACAAACTGTATTTATTCATCTTTTGGGATTTCTCCAAATTATATGAGTATATCAAATGTTTCATTTTATAACATATTTTTGTAAAAGGAATACTTTACATATAATATGTCGGAAGCGTAAGTTAGGCTTGATTTAAAGTAGTGTTAGGTTAGCCTTGTGTTGGGTGAGCCTTAAGTTAATCTAACCTTAGGTTTAATCAGCGAACCTGGGCAGAGAAGATGACGGAGGCATTTGTGTTACAGACGTTTTTAAACACGCTTGGTCACAAGTCCAAGGTAATACTTAGGTTCGTATCAGAAAAGTAAGAGATCTTAATATTTAGTTATCTTTTGACCGTAGCGTATAGGCTAGCTATAGGCCATCCATTATGCATATAGAATGCGTATAACCGATTGAATCTCTCTTTTAATATTATAATATCCACCCCCTCTCGTTTTATCCGACATATAAGTTTTTTTAACCATGACTTTTAGTGGTGTTAGACACAATAGTATCGTTTGATAATATATGTTTCTTAGTGTAAAATCACTAGATAGACTGCCTCAAAACTATCGGTAAAGAGGTTGTATAATTGTCAAGATTAACTGTGTTGCTAACCCATAATATTTGGATACACATATATTTATCCTATTTGTTGGAGATAAAGAACCTATAAATTGTGGGAGTGTCTTTGTAATAAAATATTAATGGTTCTGCGATCACAAATAGACAGGGTTTCAGGTAACAAACGAATGTATTGGTGGTTTGATTCTTTATATTTTCAATAAAAAGGTCGTATTTATTTATTCCGTATGTTTCGTATTTAGTTATTGTCTTTGATTTTTTGTGATGTTTTGTTTTTCATTGTTATAAAAAGTTTGAATGCAAGCGTGCGTGACATTTATAATTTCTTTTTGAAGTTTATTTTGTTGACATTTAAGCCAATTTAATACGTAAGATTTTTATCTAAAATTTTATAAACATGTTTTGAGAACTTTTCTACAATATGATGCATACAATATTAAAGTCTAAAAACACAAGATGCAGTTGTAGAAACAAACCAAAAGAACAATTTATATCAATTCCAGGCTGTTCTGATGATCTTTTTGCTATATCTGCCTTACCTGATCAATGGACTCCTAAACACTGTGGTGAAACTCTTACTAATTTTCTTAAAGAAAGGCAACAAAATTATGCAAAAATTTGCGAAAATATTACGGAGGAATTAATTGTTATCAATAAAGATGTCGATGACAAAGTACAAATGATTGCTGAATTGTTGTTATCCCATATACGCCAAAATGAGGAAGATATTGAATGTGTTATAAAAAAATCTAAGCCGCATGAAAAACCTGTTTCGACTGTAGAACGAAATAATGCTCTTCGACAAATTTCAGAATTGTATTCTAACACAATAGAAGACTTAGTAACATTTAAAAAGGAAGCTCTTGCTTTAGAAAAACACCGTGCAGATGGCTTAAGATGTATGATGAAGCTTTACTTTCAACGTCTAATAGCTGTGGGACAGAAATCACCTAAAGATTTACTCCATGAATTCGATGAAAAAATCTATGAAATTAACCAGCAATTATTGAGTAATTGTAGGGCCTATACAGAACTAGAGTTACAATTACGTGCGCAATTGAGCGAAAGTAAAATTCGTGCTCGATCAACTCTCAATCAATTATGTCTTAATACTACAAAAATTCTACGACATAGAAGTGCATTTCCTTGGGCCCGAGAAACAGGCTTAGGGAACAATATTATTAAGGAAACTGAAGGGAAAAGCGAAGTTACAATAAATTTTGAAGAGTTAAAAGATTGTGTATCGCAATTAATTGATGCCCATTATAACACAATGATAAATATATTTACACAGTATTTAAAAAAGATAAAAAAATCATATAAAGATAATTTAGTTCAAAATGACAATAGTTTTCAACATGAAATTTTTGCTGAGGATAAAATTATGGAAAGTGCGATGTATCGCATCAACAATATTTGTTTAAGTTTTAAGAATATACACTTAGATGTAATTATACAAGGTGATGCATTTTCTTTGCAAAACAGTCTGTCATCATTAAGGAAATTACTTCAAGATATATTTTTATTATTATTTGATGTTCATTTTATTAAAGATAACCATTTAACACGATTTAATCTTATGCAAAAGTTGGCCTTGGCTATTTTAGAAGATTTACAGACAAGCCATGACGCCATGGAACTTGCAATTGAAGTTAATTATAATTTAAGTTTAGAGTACATGCGTAATGCATCTGATGTAGAAAAATTACAACATCAGTTTGACTCTCTTAATAACTTTCTAGATAAAGGGGCTGAAATAATTTTTCAACATAGAGAAGCTGAACTTAATAAAATTATGGAATTTAATAACAACTCTTCCTCAATTATGAATAATTTGTTTCTTACAGAATGTTATTACTATCTGGATAAGTATCCTAGATTGCCCAAAGAAAGCGAATACCAAATTAATGCTATTGATACGGAATCAATAGATATTCAGATAATTTCTTTACATGAATCCCTTGTTCAAGCATTATCACAAAGTCATATCAAAGAAAACTTGCTCGTTGATTGTAGAAATAATTTTCTAAATAATTTTGGAAATAATTTACCTAAAATGTCCGAAATATTGAATAATCAAATACAAGAATTCATGAACGAACTCGTTTTAACAATAAACATGCGATATTCTTTAAAACTCATGTCACATAGTATTCGAGCGGAACGCTTGAAGGCTGCTCGACAAGTGAGATTAGCAGAACTGCAGTTACACGACTCACGACTCACTTCCCATATTGATGCAGTATATAATCTTATTGACAAATTGACAGGAGAAGCTTCAGAATATTTGGCTTTAGATGCACCAGAATTGTATCCGTTTTGTACATGGGTCAAGAATATTCAATCAAATGTTAACAGTCTTATGAATCAGGAAGGAATAGATCCGGAGTTTAAAAGACTTAAATTGTTTAGTTATTCACAGCGTTTATCAAGGCATAGACAGCTATTTGAAGAGTCTCTAAATTCAGCCATAAATGAATTTAAACGTGTTATGGAATATAAAATACAGGTAGCGCGTATATCAAACGTGGGATTTATTTCACGGCTTAAACTTCGTAGTGAAGGTGGTAGATATACTCCTTCAGAGGCTCTAAAGGCATGTGCGGCGCTAGTGAGAGCAGGAGACGCTTTAGAGACATGCCCTCATCGTATAATGGATGTTTTGCATCAACGGCGCCACCAGTTGCTATCTCTCGCTGATCATCAGTTATCAATTCAAAAAATTGATGAGGTTCATAAACAAGGCGCTAAAGGTATGCTACATAAAAAGAAGCTCCCACAAAAAGGGAAGAGATAATATTAATTCTATTATATTTCATGTGAGTGTAATTTAATGTTCTTTAAATAAATTAACTCTTTTATGGTGAGCATTTATTTTTTATTACTTTTTCTCCAATCCTAAACAAGTTTTGGAGTTCTTTTAAATCAGGTATTGGAGTAAGTCGCAATAAAGTTTTACGTGCGTTTTATCGTTATTACGCGTACAGCTGTCGTTTTGTCAAATACACATTTGTAGCAATATTTTTACGTTTACATGATTTTATTAAAAAATATTACTATTGATTTTGCTTATATATATGATTAAGTATCAAACGAGTTTTCAATCCTACATCATCATCTCGTTCAAAACAATTTAGTTTGCTGATAAAGGACAATCCTACACATCAATATATTCTGACAAAACTTATTTCTCAATATAAAATGTATTTCATGTAGTAACGCTCACGGGTTAAAATGATATAAACAAAAATGGATTTTTTTTATAGCATATTGAACATATTGAAATTGCGATACGCGTATTGTTTATTAAATAATGTTGACTGAATCCGTGAACCTGTATTTCAAACTCGTATTCTAAGTACAATATAAAAAGGCAAGCATCTGCTACATAACAAATTATTTAGCCAATAAGCTGAGTTCTTAAAGTAAATATAACCATTCTATATATTTTGTTTAATAAAATTTATTTGCTCCTCTAATTGCCATTAATAGTACACCGAAGTCTATTTTTATACATTAATTCTCTTAAATTATTAAAGATTCTATGAGTAACGGTTCAAGTCGCAATAATTTATTTTTCTTCAAATTCTTTTTGAGCGAAACAAGAGGTCTCGCAATGATATTCCCGGGATAATAGTTCTCGTTGAGAAAATATATATTTTTCAATTGAATTTAAGATGCTATTATCTGATACTGTGTTTCTTAGGGTCTGTCTTTATACTTCTCTTGCTATTGTTTTGCTGAAACTGAATTTAGAGGACGTACTTATTCTTTTAACATTTTTATAAATTTTTCGTAACAAACAATATAACGTAATAATCTCTGCTCATTTCAGATTGTTCCAGTTTTCTGAAGATTCTCAGTTCTATTTAATCTTAATTAATTTTAGTAAACATTGCTAGGACACCCACACGGAATTATATAAGAATTAATTACGTGCCTCTTAGGTGTTTTATTTTTCCAAATGTATATTATAATTGATAACAAACTTGGTATTATTTTTTATTATAGAAATCGCTTTAAAAGTACCATTAAAAGTAAAAATATGAATAGTGCACGCCAAAGTAAAATTATTCTATTGTGAAAATGGTGTAGGTTGGAGGTTACTGAGAAGCCTTCACAATATAAAGAGATTTGCTACTGAAGGACAATTTTTTGGGTAGGATTAAGCCATCGCCAGCTGTGGCCTTTTTTCGAAGGACGTTCGCCTTATTATGTCGTGAGGGGAATGTCAATAAGAGAAATGATACGTTCAGGGTGAACAGGTATTGAGTATTAAGATATTTAATGCAAAGCACGAAACGTAGAAATTAAACTAAGCCCAAATAATATTATAATTTTGAAAGTAACTCTTAAGAAACGTAGGATATAGTTAACAATGCGAACTGAACAATAGAAAGTGCTACTGCTAAGTCTGTTCCACACACATTTTGATTAAATATGATACATAAATAAAGTAGAGCTTTAGAAAGGTCATATGATTATGTTAAATACTTAAGAATACAAATTAACCAATGAGGGTGTGACTACGCCATCTATAGGCGTGGGGATGAAGTGCGTGTCTGGGAATTATTCATATATAAATGTAAAATATAGCGATTTAAATTGAAATTAAACCTAAATACACGTGGTAAATTACACCCGGGCCGGAAGCCGGTGCGGGTCGACTGCTTGTTACTATAAATAGAAAAAAGATAAGGGCCAAGCATACAGCCTTGTGGTACACCGCGCTTAGTGGTTTTAGTTCATATATCTGCTTACAAATTATTAATGACCGTTATATATCTAAGCAGTGTTTACGGTATTTTAATGACTGTAATTTTGTTTAACTTGTATATAGTAATTATAAAGTTTACTTAATAATATATTGATTGAAATTGTCAAAGGCTTTTGTCATTTTTAAAAATATAATAATTATAGGAACTTTATTATTTAAACTTTTCACAAATAGCTTTAAATCAGGCGAATACTGTAATAAAAAAAATGTTAGAGCTTCATACGGAACCCTTATTCATATATTCGGTCAGCCCAAACGGTTAAACTCAAAGCAGAAATATGTTCAAACGTTCTCCCTGCATAATATATTCATTATATTTTCAGGAGTCAGCTGAGAGGTCTATTTACTATGGAGGTCATGATTAATGGAATCTGACTCTTAAGAGGTTTTTACAGCCGTATGAAAATGACAGGCTTATCGTTCACTTTGACACGACTTTAATCTTTGTGGAATAATTTAGAAGCGGAAGCGGGTGCCAAAATTATCTCGATTTATTTTTTTGGGAAATTAAAGTCTCTTAGAACAAATTAGCAGATGACGTTTATATTTTGTCATCGTATCAAGTGGTCACTACTTTGTGATCAATTGGTCAGAAATGTAAATCATGATTACTTAATATGCCTATCGTACATCTCTGAGTAAAATATCCCGATATCTGGTATACATTTCGAGATGTCAATAACTCTCTCTTATACTTGTAAGAACCCTTCCATGCATAATACATATATGAAAGGGGGTATGTTCATAAGAATATTCACTTACGATCCAATAATAAGAGGATAGATAGAGCACGTCGATGTATTTATCGGGCTACCGCCTAAATGGTCATTATAAGTTTTTCTAGCGAGGTCGAGTGGTGGAGGTGAGAGGATATATATTATGAAAGACCTCGAAGTATATTTAAATTCTCCTAATTATAAAATTCATATTCGCTATAAGCTTAAATCATAGGGATTGAACATAAAAAGATATTTGCCTGTTACAGTGAAAAAGGGCGCTTTACAGTTTAGATAAGGGATTTGGGGTTTGTGCCATTTCACTTTATGTGAACCAGTGTACCTTATATCACTTATTTTTACTATTTGAATAATAATCTGTTTTCTTGAATATTGTTGACATAAGAATAGATGATTCTTATGTTATTAAGATTATTTTTTTTTACCTCCCTTCGCCATTTCGTCTCTAGGACCAAAGCATTCGTCATCATCATCATAAGCCGTCTTTGGCCTACTGCTGAGCCGGGTCTCCTCCTTAGAGGGCAAGTGTAGGCTGACTTCACTCCTTTGAGAACTTTTAAGGATCTTTTTCTTCACCATTATTGCAAGTGATATTTAACTTCTTAAAACAGTCATAAATCAGAAAAGTTTTTACCCGTCAGGGGACGGGTTAGAATACTATACCCGCCGCTAGGAGAGCATCTCATAAGAGCCGAGTAATCCAGCACCCCCTTGGTGGTAGGGGTTCTGTTCCCCGACTGGCTTGCGACCACCAGCATGCACATCCCACCGCCAAGTGTAATAGACGCGTTCCGGTCGAGCCGCATGTGGGCCAGACTTACCCCCTCCCTCTTCCATCCCATTAACGCTGCGGATCTAGTGGACTCTGGGCTCTTGGTCAGGGTCCGCTGAAACCGCAGCATTTTCTTTTCTTCACTCCCCCTCCCCACTCTATCTTCGAGGATGCAACGCATCGACAAAGCAAGGGAGTCTCTTTATTTTGCCGATGTCCATGGGCGATGTTGGCCAATTACCATCAGGTGGACCATCTGCTCGTTTGCACCTTATCTTCCATATAAAAGAATGAGGTGTATGACTAGGATCGAACTCGGACCTCCCGAGTAAGACATCAAGATCTTATCGATTAGGCTATCACTTATTTTTTTTCGCATTGTAAGTATACGACTACTATTACTAACTGACGTTGAAGTCCCGGACTATTATCTATAATTCAACACCGCAGTAAATTCAGCTGCTAGTAGAACGTAAAAAAAATTACTCTTAACGACCAATTTCATTGGTTTCTTAGTTATCGTTCAGATTAGTCGTGCTCCACTCCTATGGGCCATAGCGTGTATAGCGTATAGCCTTCCTCGATAAATGGGCTATGTAACACTGAAAGAGTTTTTCAAATCGGATCAGTAGTTCCAGATATTAGCGCGTTCAAAAAAATAACCTGTTCAGCTTTATATATTATTAAGTATAGACATAATGTATGTACAAAAGAATATTTTAGAATTATAATCATATATAATTTTGGCAGCGTTTTGGTTTTCAAGGTTGTCCAAATGTTATAATTTCCGACGCACTAATATGCACTTGAATAATTATCCACACCCTTTATGACAGGGTGAACATTTTTCAGTTGTAATCAAGCCTGTAGTAGTAATATAATCCTTATTTCCTTACTTAATATTATAAATGCGAGAATAACTCTGTCTGCGCTTTCACACCAAAACTACTGAACCGATTTAAATGAAATTTAGTGTACAGATAGTCTAAAGCCTGAGAAAGGACATAGACTAATTTTTAATTGCATCTCTTTTAGGGGATGAAAGGTGAAATGAAAAGTTGTACGGAAGTAGTCTGTTGATTCAATGTAAATAAATATGACATTCAAAATTTGTAAAAGTTTTACCCTCAAGGGTGACATAGGGAAGAGGGGATGAAAACTTGTACTTAAATTTTTTTTTTTTTTTTTTTTTTTTTTTTTTTTTTTTTTTTTTTTTTTTTTTTTTTTTTTTCTAAAAGATTACTAGCAGTATGGATCACATACTACTAGTATTCCCTTTACCCCTCCTCTTAAGCTAACAAATAGCTTGTGTCAGGAGTGGGCCACGCCAGTAGTCCAATGTCCGGGATTTGAACCCACGACTTATCGGTCGTGAATCCAATGCCCGCACCACTGAGCTACTGACGCTTCAATATGTAAGGAATTTTTTCTTTTTTCTTTATGTGAATGTTTTTATACGTATGTGTCCTATTCCACACGGACGAAGTCGCGGGCAGAGACTTTATCAGCAAGTGGCGGAACCGACCCTAAATTATTTAATACCGAAGTTTTATTTGTGTAGCATTTTGCCATGTATATTCCATCAACCCTCTAAACCAGGAGAGTTCATTTACAAACTTTATTTTGTTACAAGTCACTTCAAGCTTCAGGCAATGTTGCCATGGTAATGAGTACTTGCCAACATTTTCAAATTAAGGCGAGCTCAGATTAATGTTGTTGTAACGAAAATTATATTGATAACTAGCCGACCCGCGCGACTTTGTTCGCGTATTGCTCCGCTCCTATAGGTCGTATCGAGATATTGAATAGCCTAAGTTACTCCTTGTTACATCAGCTATCTACTAGTGAAAGTCCCGTCAAAATCGGCCCAGCCATTTCAGAGATTAGCCGGAATAAACAGACAGACGGACAAATATTGTAAAAAAATTTAGTTGTTGGTATATGTACCGTGTGCACTTAGTAAACAGCGGTTATTTTAATATTACAAACAGACACTACAATTTTATTTATTTGTATGGATTATTTTGAGTATTGGATAATTGACAAATACAGGCAATATCGACTCCAATAATAGACCAACAACACGTTTATATATTAGTATTCGTGGGTAGTTTATCTTCTTATCTATTTAGACTTAAGAATATTTAGCTACTTTGTTCCAATAGTGTCGACCTAGTTGGTCAAGTGGTGTCGCGCAGTACATATTAGTATCGAGACTAATTGTGTTGTGTTGTGTCGTGGCGTGGTGCTAGGCCTCTACTACGTAGTTTACTACGACTACGTCAAAATTACTTCGTATCTTGGTTTTACTTTATAATTAATTGCTCTGCTTCTAATAGCATGCTATTTGGACGGAGCTGAGCAGTGCCTGGGGCTTGCGACCCAGGAACGATTTAAAGAGCCCTTCCATAATATATTAACTTTCACCTCGACCGCTCGATCTCGCTTACAACAATAGATAATAAAGTAAACTTAAACACGACATTATAATACTAACTTCCGTAACATTGCGCGAAAACTCCAAAGAAACTGAGTCCAATCTATGGCAACAAAGGTTATATATTGTCCACATGCAGGTATATTTGAAATAATATAAAAGGAACTACCCGCGAATACTAATTTATGAACGGTGTTACTAAAAGTACAGTTAAGAAAATTCCTGTATGATTTATCTAGGTTTCCCCTTAAGTAGAAAGTCGATCCTTCCCTCGAGCGGTCTCAGGATTGAGGAGTTAATTATCGTTTAGTAAACTTTCTCTACAAATACAACCGTAATACTTCTATTTATAATCTATGAATGAATTGTGAAAACGTGTATTTAACGAAACTTATATTCAATTTGGAGTAGTTTATGCTTAACATAACTGAGCTTTGTATGTTACTCGACCCACCATTGATGGACGAAAAATGCCTTAAAATTTAGATATTTTTTCCACAATTGTTATAAAAGAATTTATAAATTCTACGTTAAACTAAACTTTATTAATTGGCCTTTCACGATGAAGGTCCATCTCGTGCCACTGTCTGAGTGAGGGTCGGCCTTCTACGGTGACGACTGAAGATAACATCAGTGTTGTGCTGCGTATGATAAAGACTGACAAAAGAATGACCTATCAGCCGATTCTGACAAGCTTAGGCATTGGTATGAGTGAAATGCACAAAATCCTCCATGAACATTTAGCGGTCAGGAAGCTTTGTGCCCGATGGATACCTCATAATTTGACCGACGGGTTCGACGAAATCTGGATTTACTGTTATGATCCCGAAACCAAAAGACAGTTTGCTTAGTGGGTGTTTCCTTCTGAGCAGTTACAACTAAAGTGAAGAGAGGTCGAAGCGCGGGGAAAAAAGGTGGGCTCGTTCTTCGGAAGGATAGGTCATTTCGCGACAATTGTTTTTAGAGGATCGAAGAACAGTTCCTGCAGAGTAGTACACTAACCATTATTTGCCAATTGTTTTGGAAAATATTCAGGAGAAACAACTTCTCAGTAGGATCCTCCTTCACCACGACAATGCTTCGTCGCCAGGCGAACGCTGGATTTTTTGGCGACGTTAAACGTGGAATTACTGGGTCACCTTGCGATTGTTATTTATTCCCAAAAATAAAATAAAAACTTCAAGGAAAACGTTTCATGGACGCCGAGGAAGCTGTGGCTGCGTTTTAAAATGCCGTCGAAGGAACCCCAAAGGACGAGTGGGCAAAGTGCTTTTCTCAGTGGTTACATCAGATCAAACACTATTTTGAAAAGATAATAAAACTAATAACTAGTTAGTTTAATCAGTTTTTGATTTTCTAAGAACTTTCAGTTTGACCTTTGGTACTACTACTTTAAATAATAGATTTTAAATATTTTCAATTTCAAGTATAATCTTTATTATTGTTATTTAACAATGTTTTGTCCCAGCTATTTTAGCTACTTATTTTCTAATATTTTAGTTTATTTTTTTCTTAAATATATTTATAAGTCTAATATTATTGGAAAAGGAGCCGTGAAAGAGCTTTGAAATAACATTCAAAGGCGCGTTTTCAGGTAATTATATTTACACAGATTAAATAGGCCAAAGGGTTGGAGCTAACAGTATAATTCGTACCGCATACAAAAAAACGCTTTTTCTTACCAGCGGAAGGCGGCGAAGAGAGGGAGAAGAAAGGAGAAATGAAAGAGAGAGACAAAGAAAGTAAAAATAGAATGAACGAAGGAGAGTTAAAGGAAAGTGAGAAAAAGAGAGGATAATAGAGGGAGAAATAAAAAAAATGACGTCAATAGTGTAGCTTTCTATCAATGAAATATTTTTTAAATCTTTGATCTTCAAAGTGCAAAGAAAATGACGATGTTCAAATTAATTACGAAATATGGCAACATTATTTAATCTATTAGAGTAGCTTTCTTTAATTGTTTTTTTTTAATTGAATCTGTACAAAACAAATGTCTGTTTAATGGAATTTCCGTACGATATGAATGCTCACTTATTAGTGTCATTATGTAATGGGACGAGAAGGTTTCCTTTTCCAAATTAAAGTCGACTATTGCTACCGGCACGCAAGTATAGGTTTGACCTTGAATGCGCAGAAGCCACTATTAGGGGCGAGAGCAGCGCGTTTCAGTTTCCGCGCGTCTGCTACACACTTATGGAACTCAGCACGAGCGCTCTCAGAGCTTATCTCAGAGCTAAAGTTAGCTGCCGACTACTCTACGTAAAAGTTTAAGAAATTAAATGTCACTTGCATTAACGGTGTAGGAAAACATCGTGAGGAAACCTGCACTCCTGAAAGTTTCGTAAAGTTCTCAAAGGTGTGTGAAGTCAGCCAACTCGCATTAGGCCAGGGTGGTGGACTATGGCCCAATACCCTCCTCATTCTGAGGAGGAGACCTAGCTCAGCAGTGGGCCATTGACGGGTCGTGATGATGATGACTATACGTAACACTACTTTATATTCAACTTAGTAGAAAAATAAATTATTATTTCCAGTGTTAATTACCTGAGTAATTATGTATTAATCTCTTTAAAACAAAAGCTCTCAGAACAACGAAGGTAACGCTCCTCATTATTCGTAAGGTTTATTAATGAACAACTAATTCTACATTTTAGGGATTATTATGAAGCCACCCATTATTTTGCTGAAAATCCCTTTTACAATATTGTAAAGTTAATTATATTACAAGCGGCCCGCTTTTGCTTCGCTTCGGTTATTTAAAACAAAGTTATAATCCATATCCTGCAGCAGTAATGGCCTAGCGGTGGAGACTTCAATGTCTTACTCGAGAGGTCCGAGGTCGCTCCTGGGCACACATCTCTTGACTTTTCTGAGTTATGTGTGTTTTAAGCAATTAAATATCACTTGCTACAACGGTGAAGGCAATGTTCTCAAAGGTGTGTGAAGTCTGCCAACCCGCACGTGGTCAGCGTCGTAGACTATGGCTTAATACCCTCATTCTGAGGAGGAGACCGGGCTCAGCGATGATGAATCCATATCCTTAAATTCTCACTCGAAAATAGTGTAGCTTTTCTTTAGTTTGTGCAGACGTATGTACGTTCTTTTTGTATTAAAAATTAATGCCTGTTCAAATGGAGATGTCTTAAACTTCCTAGAATATTAGGTCCTGTTTATGATGTTTTCTTTGCTTTTGTAATACAAATAACTTAAGTAAAGTATAACAGTCGACATGAGTTGCTGTTACTGACAAACTAAAAGAAAGCAAGCGTGTGGATGGATGGTTTGTTTTCCTAAATCAAGGCAAAACTTTTGTATACTGTGTATATAAATGGTTGAGGCTTTATTAAATATTTATTATCTATTTCAGTTGGAGAATGTGCAGATGCTGGACAAGTACAACCTACGCAACCCATCTAAAGGGACTCTGTACTTTGCGACCACGCATCTTATATTCGTTGATCATGAAATGCGAAAAGAGACATGGGTAAGTTTAAATTTAACATTTTAATCGTTATATCACTATATTTTATGACAATGATAACATTTATAACAAAAAAAAGATAACAATAGATGGTGTAAGTAGTATTTTAAATCGCAGTTTTGTTTGTCCAGTTTGTATTGTTAAGTGTTTTCTACGTTTCTTAAGTTTTACTTTCGAAGTTATAATCTATCCTCATTTTGATTTCTTGGGTAATAATCATAAACATCATTTAATTAAACTAAGGAAGTAACAAGTGTTAGCTCTAGAACTATTAACACAGATATTTTGTAAGAAAAACACCAACACTTACACACTTAACCACTTTAATAACACTTATTACATCAAAAATCAAAGAAATACTGCACTCTGTCACCTTGCATCATCTTTTTATATCCTACCTTAGCCAAAAAAAATAACGGAAACAGTATCAATGCTGACAATTCATCACTAATATGATCTAACTCATAGACAATTAATTTCCTGTACGGTAAACAATTTATCATATACCATAGATAATATTCAAGCATTGTACGGACATATAACAACCATTTATATAAAATTAAAACGGATGCTAACACAAATCTATACTAATATTATAAAGAAGTAAGATTTGTATTTTTGTATGTAACGAATAAACATAAAAACTACTGGACCGATTTCAAAAATTCTTTCACCATTAGAAAGCTACATTATCCCTGAGTAACATAGGCTATATTTATTACAAGAAAAAATTAGAGATCCCCAGAAAATCTCACTAAAACCAACCCAAGGTGCCAAAAAATTTGCCATAAAATATCTTTCATCGCATGCGCTGCAAAAAGTATTGATGATAAAACAAAAAAATGTTGTACAATATTATAGAACGTATCAATATCTACAAAAAACTCCGCGAGACCATATGTCCAACTATTGTAGTTACGTCACTATAACTACTTTTTTACATTTTAAAAGTTGATAAAAATGCCTATCACAATCAGACCATGTTTTCTGTACTTTGTAATAAATATAGCCTATGTTACTCAGGGATAATTTAGCTTTCTAATGGTGAAAGAATTTTTGAAATCGGTCCTGTAGTTTTTATGTTTATTCGTTACATACAAAAATACAAAAATACAAATCTTACTTCTTTATAATATTAGTATAGATAACAACAATTTAGATAAAATTAAAACGGATGCTAACACAAGTAACAAAATGTTACTCTTTATTTATTTTATTTATAACTTTATTGTACACCACAAAAGTATAAGGATGCAGTAAAATTAAGCTAAAACTAATGTGAAGTGCAGAGGGCGGTCTTATGGCTAATTAGCCATCTCTTCCAGACAACCTTTATTATACTTATACCGATGATTATTCTGCGAAATGATTTGCCTTTAATCTATTACTGCCGGGATAGAGGCTTCGCTCGGGTGAATTTTATTACGCATAACGTTTCAAATTGTGTTTTAACTCTCAACATATTTCTCTATAATATGTATGTGACTATCTCCGATACAAACTTTCATTCCCTATTTCAACTCCTACAAGCCATTTTCTGGGAATTATCATAGCCTTTGTCATTTCCCAAACTTTAGTCTATATTGTTAGCAACACTGTTTATAAAGTAGTAGTATCGGGTAAATCATTTTATATTATTTCAAGTATACCGACGTGAAGACAATATATAACCTTCAGTGCGATAGTTTAGTCTCAGTCTCTCTGGTGTTTTCGTGCAGTGAACAAGGTAGTGTTATAGTGTCGTGATTAAGGTTACCCTTCTCGAGGTCAATGTAAGTTTACTTTATTATCTATTGTCGTTAGCGAGGTTGAGTGGTGGAGGTGAGAGTTAATATATTATGAAAGAGCTCTTTAAACCTGCTCCTGGGTCTCAAGCCTCAGGCACCGCTCGCCTCAATCTAAATTGCGTGTGTATACGTATTGCTGTAAAGTGATGGGTATCATATTTCTCTAACATACTTAGCAATATCTGTATCAAATTTCATCAAGTCTAGGAAATCTTAAGGGGGGGGTAAGGTTAATTTGTTCAACATAAGGTTAATGTAATTTTTTTTGTGACGAACCAGTTAAAATCTTTTTATTAAAACCAGTGGTACATTAAAGAACAACATTCGAAGAATCCTACTAATATTATTAACGCGAAAGTTTGTAAGAATGTATGGATGTATGTTTGTTACTCTTTCACGCAAAAACTACTGAATAGATTTTAATGAAACTTTACAGTAATATAGCTTACACATCAGAATAACAGATAGGCTATAATTTATAATGATACAGTGTGAGTTATCCAAAATATAGCGGATGAATCCGCGGGGCGCAGTTAGTCTTATATATACAATTCTCGTGTCACAATGTTAGTTACCATACTCCTTCGAAACGGCTCGACCGATTTTTATGAAATTTTGTGTGCATATCGGGTAGGTCTGAGAATCGGTCAACATTTATTTTTTATACCCCTAAGTGACAAGGGGTATATAATAGATTGGCAAAACAACGTTTGCTGTGTCAGCTAGTATTGTATAAAATTTTCACGAAGAAATATTAAAAAATACGGCAATGGACGTGTCTCGGAGAAAAGTAGATTTGCTTTTGATCATCTGAAATCAAAAAATGAAAGTTCATTCGTTATATAATAGTTTTTCCCAGGTAACGCTGGGAGACTTTTTCGATTTTTCACGTTTCATTTACTAATACATGTCCCATGTGTAAGCAGTGATGGCCCAGTGGTTGAGACTTCAAGTCTTACTCGGGAGGTCCGAGGTTCGATCCCCCCCACAGGCACACACCTCTGACTCTGAGTTATGTGTGTTTTTAGTAATTAAATATCACTTGCTTTAACGGTGAAGGAAAACATCGTGAGGAAACCTGCACTCCTGAGAGTTCCCTAAAGTTCTCAAAGGTGTGTGAAGTTTGCCCACCCGCATTGGGCCATTGACGGGTCGTGATGATGATGACATGTCCCAACATTCAATATTCGCTCTACGAAATAAATATAATTTGGATTTGAAACTGCTAATCTATCTTGACAGAGCATTGATTTTAAGTAATTTATATCATAACACGAGAGAATCCAAGGAACTTGAACATGTTGAGCTAGTGCCATTAATAGTATTGGTTATTTGATTTGTACTTTGGAAATTGGAAGGATCACATACTCTCTGTTTAATTAACTAGCGAGCTGCCTGCCTTTTATTTTCTTTCAATGGAATAGTGGATGTATTCATTGCTGTACGTCATCAATCTGGGGATTTTACTCAGTTTGAATTATTTTTTTACAAACTAGCCGACCTGCGCGACTTCGTTAGCGTGTTGCTCCGCTCCTATGGGTCGTAGCGAGATCTTTAATAGCCTAAGTTACTCCTTGTTACATCAGCTACCTGCCAGTGAAGGACAGACAGACAGAGAGCTGATCGTATCCCCACCACAGTAATGGTGGTAGTGGTGTGATTAAGCAATCAATTTCTGGACGATACATAGTTTTGAAGGTTATAAACTGGCTTGATTCATGAATCAAAAGCAGTTTGACACGTTATTTTATTGTCCATCGTAGTGCAAAGTTAATGTAATAAATTGTAACTGAGGATCACTGAACTAAGTAGAGTTTAGTTTAATGTTAGCATTAAGAGTATGGGTTATGAGTTATAATGCGTAGAACCACTCAAACGTCAATATTAACATGTAATCTAGATAAATGCTGAGTAGAGCCTGGGGCTTGAGACCCAGGAGTAGGTTAAAAGACGTCTTTTATAACCTAAACTGTCACCTTCACCGCTCGACCTCGCTACCAATTATTTAAATTATAAAGGTATACCCTATTAGTCCCATAATATGTACTGCGCGATATCACTTGACTGACTAACTCATTCCTATCGAAACGAAAGTTATAAATTGTCTACTCGTATGATAAAATTAACTACCCGCGATTATTAACGGTGTTACCAATATTAGGTAGCGCGGTACAGTACTGGGTCGCATGTCCCAGTCTTTACTATAAAGCCTCTTTAAAGCCTTTTTATCATTTGCTAGTCGACCCCTGCGACTTCGTCCACGTGTAGCTCCGCTCCTATTGGTCTTAGTGTGATGATATATAGCCTATAGCCTTCCTCGATATATGGCCTATCTAACACTGAAAGAATTTTTCAAATCGGACCAGTAGTTCCTGAGATTAGCGCGTTCAAGCAAACAAAAAACAAAGAAACTCTTCAGATTTTGTATATTAGTATCATCACACATCTGACTCTCTCATCAAACTCATAAAGAGACACATCAAATAATCATAAATAAGTTCCATGTATAGAACCTAGTCAATAGATACAAAGAAACTTCTCTCCCGCAAAACTAATATAAACTTTAATTTGAAATAAATGTTCCTTCGGCATTTTATTCTGAGAAATTGTTCAGCGATATACTTAGCCAGAGCGCGAGCTCTAGATTTAGTTATATTTCATCTCGACGTGATACCCGAGTGATGTACGTGAGGCTCATACTTTATGAGACGAAGACGAGATATGAGATTATAATATGGTCGCGTTTTTGCACGCTAATATTCATATTTATTGACGCTAAGTTATGTGTAGGATTCTGGCCGATATCATCGGCTTGCATATGCTTTACTAGGTTATCGAAGAAATAAATAAGAATACGTCATAACAATTGTACTTTATTTTTACAAACTACAACACTTTCTCATCACTTCACTTTATAATTAGGTTATAATTATCTATCATGTAAGATTAGAAATAACAAAACCACACCATTCGACAAGTAATGGCCCTGTTTATATTCTTTTTCTGCAGCACAATCAAATGCAACAACGCTCTCCCGCCATCTTGTTTTTCCACCATTACTTGTAGTCTAAATAAAAAATATGCTTACAATAATCAACGAAAAATACAAAGTCATATAATTAAATAATTAATGTATAGGTACCAGAAGTGCTAATCAAATATAAAAACAATCTTTCAAGACCTAAAACTAATTTTATTTTAAATAATAAATCGACAAAAATTCAACAACATAAAAAATTGCAAACAACCTTCAATTTTCCAAATAACAAAACAATTATAAGGTAAAATAAGTACATGGAACGGACTCACAGTATCGAAACCACCACCGCTCCGGTCGACGACTGAGCAGCTAATCGGCCTGTATGCGACTGAATGCTTGTTTATATAAGCAGTGGTGGGGATCGATTCTATCAATCAGTAATGATTATTTTGACGTTGTAGTAGAGTAGTCTCCTAATTGTATATTAATTATTATTACTGATGGCATATGTATATGACTGGCGTCCAAGTTTAAATTTTATACCAGTAGGGTCTTAATGGGAATATTGTTAAAGATATAGTCTCACTGAGTTTGCTCTATCTTCCATTAAATAGCACTAGTTTATATACATGACAGTGATGAAGAAGAAAAGAAAAGAGAAACTACGATAGCTATGTATGATAATTATGACAGGCACCCAAGCACTGCCTTGGACTTGTAACCTTGTGATGTTAGTTGCCCAATGAACTTGGCACAGATGTAGCTAAAACCTGGTATTTTAAATTCAAAATTTGTACACTCATATATTTCTATTTTATTATTGGCTTCAAAAAAATCTAAGTACGATAAATTAAAAAAATAAATTAATTGATAGTATCGACAACAGGACGTAAATTCTGATCGAAAAATAAATCTTAACTATAATCAATAACGCCTATTATAATATATATTGCTATTTGAATAATGCCTGGATTTTTGTTCTTAAAAATAGTAAAAACAAAAATTATCATTCATGGTCGATGCCAAAAACTTGGTACTTTTACGTATCAGGACAGTATTTAGTTGGTATATGGTACAAAACCTCCAAAAATGGTATGTATACTAAGAAATTGGTACGTCGAACATCTTTTCTTGTGACCAAGTGAGCTCCACTTCCACTGCCTAGGTTATCTGTTTAAGTTTAAGGTTAGGCTTACAGGAAGTGGTATTCAATTTTAACCTAACTATATACTATGACTTGCATAATAAATTGAATGAATTGGAGATATTCTTACTTACAAATATCATCTCGGGCGGGAAGACACTACTCAAAATAAAGTTAAAAAAAAAATGGGACAACTGGCCGATATTGATATTAACAGGCATATTGGTAGTATTAGATCGATTTACATATATACCGAGGACATAAGGGAGCAGTTCGAACCATTTGCAAATAAAAATTCCCTCCGAAAAGTCTTCAATAAATCAATCTTCGTTCTAGTAGCCTTCAGACAAACCCTCATCAACACTTAACTAGCGTATTTATTTTCTAGCTCACATCTACCTTTGCATCAGATGCAGATTTCGTCTATCTATACTTTGTATTAGAGCAAATCCCGCGACTATCAGACTTTCGTGATTTTATACAACCTGACACTTTCTCTGTGTATGTACCTAATGGAGATATAAACGATCCCCTAATGTGATAATATGTCTGTCATAAACATCCTTTGATAGTTCCTCTAGTAACATATATAAGATGACCAGCACGTAAGTATAGGGAGCAGCGCTACACACGCTATTAGTTCATCTGACGTTTCAGTTCCCGCGCGTCTGATAAGTCAAGGATGGAACGCAGCACGCTCACAATGCGCAACAAACCCCCCACATTTTTTTCTTCTACCTAAAGTTAACTGCCGGCTACTATAACAATAGTTTTAATTCAATAATATTAATAATCTTAAGGGCGTCAGACAGGTCGTTTCAACTGTATTAAGTATCTGACAGAATGGACAGTTTGGTATTTTTTTTTTCTAAAAAGATTAGTAGTAGTAGCAGTATGGATCACATACTACTAATATTCCCTTTAGCCCTCAAATACAATACTAACTTTCATGTACACTTCGCGACAACACCGGAGATACTGACTCTAACTTATCGCACTAAAGGTGGCAGGTATACTTGAAATAATATAAAAGGAACTCTAATTTATAAGATTGTTTTATATTTTACAGATACTTCTAATGCACATATCTGCAGTGGACCGTCTTCCCATAACAACGACGGGTTCGCCATTACTCGTCCGCACAAAAACCTTCCAGTCCGTATTCTTTGTAATACCGCGCGAGAGGGACTGTCATGAGATGCACCAGACTTTACTCAGATTGAGCCAGCCTGGTAAGTTATTATTTTTTTATACTTTCAATATGAAGGCTCTAAAACCCTTAACTGAAAAATCGCCAGTAAAGAAAAACTGGTCTATTTATAGCACTAATTGAATTAATTAGCTTTTATTCTGAGACTAAGAATACATTAATTATCGTCATCACAACCCATTAATGGCCCACTGTTGAGCCGGGTCTCCTCTGAGAAAGAGGGGAGTCAGACCTCCCAAGTTGACATCAACGTCTTAACCACTGGGCCATCACTGCTTTTTATGAATACTTGAATTCTTTAAAATTTTAAGTGTACAAACATACTCGAATACCGACTGCGCCAGTGGAGAACATTGGATTCTTTCAGTTTTTCAAGTTGACCGTCAATAGCTTCAAAGTTAAAACGTAACATAAATAAATCGTTATTGCGTGAAAAATAATATTTTTATAGTAATGTGGGTAGAACTAAAAACTAACACGATTAATGTAAGACTAGTATCTAGACTAGGCCGAACCAGTATCTTAGACTGCTAGTCTTTAAAGATAAAAAATATACTACTGTATTCGAATCTGTTAAGAGATTGTAAATATATTATTAAATAACGGCCGAAATTAATAATCGATCTCATTCCAAAATCTTTGCAATGAGAACATTATATGATAACTAGGGCCAAGACATGTTAGGCATCTCGTCCTTTAACATCTGATATCTTCTATCTGTCTACAAGTTAATATTACAGTAAAAAAAACAAAAATGTGATGCAATTTCTAACTGTAGATAGCAAAAAAGGTTAGGTTTCCGTTTTGAAAAGGTTTTAGAAAAGAGGAGAAGGTGTCAGAAGTTCACGGACGAAATGAGTAAATGCTAAAGAGATAAAATGAACTGGATCACTTGTCTAATAGCAGCCATTATTAATTTTCAGTACACTTAGACGAATTATACTGCTTCCACTATAACTCAACTCCTGAGGATCTGCCAAAGTCAGCTGGGTGGAACTTCTTCGATATCCAGACTGAATTCCAAAGAATGAACGTGCCAAACGAACATTGGGTCCTTTGCAATGCTAATAAGGACTATGAGGTAACTGTTAACTTAAGACAAATTCTGAATGACCTTGTTGGATAAAAATTGCAACATAAGTGGTTCACTTTCCAGAAGCAAACAATCATACCTTTTCCATAATTTCCGATTCGAAATGTCACTAGCCCTAGATCCTTGAGCTCTATGTTTGCAAAATAGCTTATCTTACTATTACACTTCATATATCTAGAAACTAGTTTCGTATTCGTTTCGTACTCGTATCGCATTAGCTTCGCAGTAGTTACGCACTTGATTCGCACTAGTTTCGCACTAGTTTCCGAGTAGTTTCGCACTAGTTTCGCACTAGTTTCCTACAGTTCCACTAGTTTCTTACTAGTTTTGTATTTGTTTCGTACTCCGTATCGCAATAGCTTCGCACTAGTTTCGCAAAAATATTTTAAATCAGTAGTAGTTTCCTATTAAAAATACTTAAGGAATCAAATTAACAAATTCTTGTTCTTTTTAAGCTATGCGACACATACCCGAGTGAGATTTACGTGCCAGCTCGAGCTTCTACCGCCATTTTGCTTGGGAGTGCCAGTTTTAGATCACGAGGACGTCTTCCGGTCCTGGCGTATATGCATCACAATAAAGCTGCTATAACGAGATGTAGTCAACCTTTAAGCGGATTTTCTGCTAGGTAAGAACATTTCTAGTGTAATTTATCCGGCTCATAGGACCAACTCATACTTTTAAAACTTTAGGAGCCATTCAAGTATTACGTAAGCGCTAGTTGGGGGTAGGGGGTCTTTAATTTGCTTATTTTTGAAGACATGGGAGGTCGGTGGGGTTATTATAAGTTGAATTTTAATATAAAATATGTAAAATTGAACTTATATGGCAACAACAATTGAGTTGCAAGGTACAGTGCTTATTTTTGCTTATTCCTGACATAGGGGAGTGGGGGGAGTTTATTTTATCGTAATATTTGCTTCATATCCCGTCAGTCATGTCTGTCTAGATTGAGATAACAGATCCAGTCTGTTTCACGTATTAAATCATAGCTGTTATCCAAATTGGTATAAAAAAAAAATGAGTTCCGCTTATTCTATTTAAGGCTGGGATAGATTTTTCCAGAATGAGTTAAAGATGCCAAAGTTCAATAAGATAATGTAAATACCTATTTTGAATGAAAATCTTCAACTATGAAGATTAGAAAGATGATTGTTTTTATATGAACATAAGTATCATTGGTTTTCAGGTGTATGGAAGATGAGCAAATGCTGGATTTGATTAGACGAGCGAATCCAAACTGTGGATACATGTATGTCGTGGATACACGACCTAGGGTAAAAATATATTTGATTATTCATTTAAATATATTCGCTGAAGAAGTCTAGCCTCTCTAAAAACTTGCCAATTATTATTTTTTCAATATTTCTGCAGATAAATGCAATGGTTAATCGAGCAGCGGGTAAAGGTTATGAAAATGAGGCATTCTATGAAAACATAAAGTTCCAGTTTATGGGCATTGGCAATATCCACGTCATGAGGAAGAGTCTTCAGAAGTTAGTTGAAAGTAAGTATCTATAATCTATACTTTAGCAGCAGCAGACAGCCCACCTGATGGTAAGTGGCCAACGTTGCCCATGAACACATCGGCAAAGTAAAACAGTAAGCTAGTTTTTCCTATGCGTTAACACCTCGAAGATAGAGGGAGGAAGAGGAACGAAGAGAAGAATGCTACGGTTTCAGAGTTCACTAGAACCGCAACATTAACGGGTTGGAAGGTCCACATGCGGCTCGACCGGAATGCGATAATGACACTTGGCGGTCGGATTTGCATGCTGGTGTCAGGGAACAGATCCCCTACCAACATGATTGTTGAGTTATTCGCCTCTACCAGACATTCTAAGCCGTCCGTCCGGAGAAAAGAATCTGAAGGACTATCATGAAAAATGTCCCCTATCAAAATTATATCTTGGATATCAATCTCCAGCAGCATTTATCCGTTTACAAATTAACTATAATGTATTATAATATTTATTCCAGCATGTGAACAAAACACACCAACAATGTCGTCGTTTTTAAGTGGACTGGAATCATCTGGCTGGCTGAAACATATAAAGTGAGATTTTGATTACTTATTGTCTATTTATCTTAGACTCTCTTGAGTGTTATTATGAAATTCAGTACAATATTATATCACTCGTTTGGATGATATAATGTTTATTAGAACATTGAGTGTTTTACTGTTGGCAATAAGCTAACTGATTCGGGATATTTTATAGAGGATTTAAAGCATGGGAGTAGACAAATATATAAATACTATAAAATATCGATATTAAATGTAATTAGAATAATTTGATCAAGTTAACGTTATTAAATTATTTAAATATTAACTTGGCAACACAGGCCTATGAACCCACATGTTATTATAGGGAATAGATGATGGGGTTATTTTGTATTATAAATATGACGACAAGAGCGGTGACGGAGAGTGTTGGTTGGTGAGAGGAGACTGGCAGTAGAATGGCCTTTTAATCCTGCATCTGGGTCGCATGCCTCAGACACTGTGACTGTGTATTATTGTAAATTTTTGAGATCATTGAACGAGTTGAGGAAACGAGTTTTCTAGAAAAGCAAAAACTAAAAGAATAAAAATATATTTCTTTTATTAGGAAGGTACAAAATTGACGTTTAAAAGCAAACTCAAATAATATGTTGAACGGTGTTATTTTTTTTGTCTTTTATTATGTGTAATTTATTTTTATTGATTTCAAAATCATATAAATATGTTTATCCAGATCAATTTTAGACACATCATGGTGGATAGCGAGTGCGTTGTCAGGCGGTGTCAGTGTGTGCGTGCACTGTAGCGATGGATGGGACCGCACTGCCCAGGTGTGCTCGCTCGCAGCCCTCTGCCTTGAACCACACTATAGGACTATTAATGGATACCAGGTTAGGATAAAATATAACTACTCAGTTTTTTTTTCCAATTACAGGTCAACAGTGACCCGGACCTTTGGAAGGCGTGCGCGGAGCCGTAGCCAACACGTAGAGGCCCTTTAGACAATTTAGATTAATATGAGTTGTGACACAAACCAGCGATTATCTCTGTATGCACTTTGAGAATGCACCCAAGGACAGTCCCTGGCTTGTGTAGGACTATGGCAATATATGGAAACTAATAATGCTGGGCTATGGATTGGGGAGATAGTGGACTCGGTAACTAGTGCTATGGATGACCTATGGCGTCGCCGTACCATAAATGGGTCCCCGTGAAAGGTCGCTTATACCTGGCAACTAGGGGGCAACATTTGCTGAGCGACTTAATGGTAGGGATGTGCACCCGGTATTCTACCCGATTATTGATCCCTCCCGAAGGGAACCTCACGTGCCGACTAACCACTTACTAACGTACTAATACTGATTTGTGTAACTTTTTATTATTGCGTTTCCGATCTATAGTATTTGCAAAATACGTAATATTATTTTTTTTTTAAAGATTACTAGCAGTGTGGATCATATACTACTAGTATTCCCTTTACCCCTCCTAGTAAGCTAAAATGCTTGTGTCAGGAGTGGGCCACGCCAGTAGTCCAATGTCCGGGATTTGAACCCACGACTTATCGATCGTGAATCCAACGCCGGAACCACTGAGCTACTGACGCTTTTTAAGTTTCAATATTTTATAAATAATCAGATGTGTGCGTTCAGTAAAGAAAGAAAAAGACAAATACGAACATTTAGTTATACGCAAACTTGTGTGTGTTGTTTTAAAAAATCGAGCATAAAGAACATAAGTCGACAAAAAATCCTTTTTTCTGTCTGATATTTAATTACTATTGTCTGAATTTATTATATTGAAAAATAACCAAAAACTTAATTTAAAAAAGTAAAGTTTGCCCTTGTCTGTTTTATATTGATAATTAAGTTTTAAAGTTCTTAGTGAATAGTAAAATAAAATGGCGGCAATCACGCCTTACAAGAACACTGAGTCGCAAAATAGCGTGCAGACCTTACTCATCGAAATACTATGAAATTTTCTAATTCTTCTTTAGTTTGTTTTAGGTAATTTATTCTACTAATATTATAAACGCGAAAGCTTGTAAGAATGTATGGATGTATGTTTGTTACTCATTCACGCAAAAACTACTCAATGAATTTTGATGAAACTTTACGATAACATAGCTTACACATTATTACAATATCGAGAAGCGTCAGTAGCTCAGTGGTTCATGCGTTGGATTCACGATCAACAAGTCGTGGGTTCAAATCCCGGACATTGGACTACTGGCGTGGCCCACTCCCGACACAAGCTATTTATTAGCTTACTAGGAGGGGTAAAGGGAATACTAGTAGTATGTGATCCATACTGCTAGTAATCTTTAAAAAAACAAAAAAACATTAGAATAACATATAGGCTATAATTTATAATGATATACTGTTAAATATCCAAAATATAGCGGGTGAGACCGAGGGGCGCAGCTAGTATGATATAAAAGCTTGTTGCGAGATTTACTTGTCTGTGACAGAAACAAAATTTTCAAAGTAAGGAAATACGAGTAGGTACTCAAATATCTCATATAATAGTGCATTAAAAATATCTAGTTCGCTATCTTGGATAGTCCGCCATGTTAGATTTAGATGACGTCACAAAGTTAACCATGCATTGTCATCCAAATTTTAATTGTATACAAAATTTCAATTCAATTGCTTGAAGATATCTGTTGCAAGATTTGTTACATATATACATTGCAAGTAAAATAAAAGCTTGTATAAGATGACTTTTACGCAATAAAGTTTAGTTGCTCTCGGAACTCGTGTGACTTCAGTGTTGTGCACTTAAACATAGTTTGTTGAATATTTAAATAATAATTAGTATAATTGATATTTTGCTGAAGAAGTGTTAAATATTAGAGTCAGAAGGTCGAGCGGTGGAGTAGTGTTTACTGGTAGTAGAAAGGCCCAGGCACTGCTTGGCTTCCGTCCGTGGATTGTGTATTATTGTGGTTTCTGTGTGTAATTGTGCAACTTTTAGTTTGATGCGGAATAGTTGCTACTTGGTCCCATTAATTTATGTATTTATAACTAGAAGTAAGGTAAAAGAAATCAAAATTTTATATTTGTAGTCAAACTCAAAATCCGCGTCGACCGGTGTAATCATTCTTTATGTAACAGCTTTTATATCCTGTAATTAACTCTCCTTGCCCCCTGGAAGGACTTAATTCGTGGTCTCTGTAAGTCTGTGACTTAGTAAGAGTAGTAGTAGAGGGTATTAGTGATATTCTGTGATATCAACAATTTATTTTATAAATCATTGTATTTTTTATGGTTTTCAGTCTCTTATAGAAAAAGACTGGCTCTCGTTTGGACACAAGTTCACAGCGCGCTGCGGACACGTGGCCGGCGACGCTCGGGAACGCTCTCCTGTCTTCACACAACTATTAGACTGTACCTGGCAACTATTGCGACAAGCTCCAGAGGTAATATATACCTTTATGTTCAATACAATAATTTCTGTCTTTAATAGAATGTTTGTATGCTCCCACACACATACACATAAACTGCATATAGAATAGATACACAGCATGAATACAGCGGAGCCCCAGTCCTCTCTCAGCTGTCATCGGCCTTCCTTGACTAACGCGTCAATTGTTTGAAATATACTTTATATATATTTAAATATACCTTTATAATTTAGCAATAAAATGAAGGCGGACTATCGAAAATTTGTTTATTTTTAATTGTGTATATTGTTTTTATTTTACTTGTGTACAATAGAGTTTAAAAAAAAACAGTTAGTATAACTTTTCACTGACTACGTTTATTTTTAATAAACTTTTATGTGTTCCTCTCTCTATGGGATGGTTCAATGCGTTGTAATAAATGATTCGTTAGTATTTCATAGAATTAAAAATAACGCGATAAGTCAGTAGCGGTCCAGAACAGTCGATAAAAAAAATAAATAAAAAAATATTTGTTGCCGGGTAACTCTTTTACAAGCTGGAAACAATTTTGACCACCTTACTTCCTAGACAGCTAGCCGCTAAATCGGATTTTACTGATTTTTTTTGTAGATTCAATTAAAATTCGATTCAATTAATATAGTCAAGATGCAGAGCATTATAGTAAAGATACAAATATCTTGTCAGAGTCGTTTTCAAGGTAGATAAGGTGAATTGTAACAATAGCCTATATCATCACAAACCGTTAAAGGCCTAGTGCGTGTTGGCAGACTTCACACACCTTTGAGAACTTTTAGGGAACTCTCAGGAGTGCAGGTTTCCTCACGATGTTTTCCTTCACCGTTAAAGCAATGATATTTAATTGCTTAAAACACACATAACTTAGAAAAGTCAGAGGTGTATGCCCAGGACCGAAACAATACAGAACGAAACGAGTCAGAACAAAAGCCTATATATAGGCTTTCGTGTTAGCTATGAAGTATGAAACTAAATATTACTTAACAATTTTCTAACTGGCTCGATCATGGTGTCAAAACATTAGAAAATTAAAAAAAATTATAACATTCTTGTATTATATAGTTATAAATATATTTCCAGGCATTCCAATTCAACGAAAGGTTCCTACTCACTCTCCACGATCACGCGCACGCTTGCCAGTATGGGACGTTTATTGGAAATTGTCAGAAGGATCGAAGGGATTTAAGGTAATTGTGATGTAAAGTTTCAAATGCTTTACCTAATGATTAGCAATGCGATAGATTTAATCAACAAAGATACACCCACGAAACAATTTGCAGTGATCTGGAAATTGATACATACGATTTGATTAGCCTAGCAGAAAAAGAAAGAGGAATCGTTTATAAATTTTATTACCTATATCGTAAAGAATTTAAAAGCCTTCAATAAAACTGATTAAATGTACATATTACTAAATTAATAACAATATATATGTACACAAACCTTCTTATATAAGTTACTGAATTATTATTAGCCATTACTTTAGTTATTTCCTTTGTTATTACATAAATATGATAACAACTTAGTTATTTTATTTAATATGTCTAGTCTACATATACTTTAATTGTAAATACTATCCCAAATTGACTCATAAATATTTTTTAATTTTCCAAGCACAATTGTCCTTAACTCAGCCATTGGCTACTCGTATCCCATAGCGGGGGCCAAATGACGGCCACAGCACCTCTGTGCTGGAAAAAAAACCTAATGATTAGGTAAATAGGTCGCCGACTGTCAACTTTATTTTACTACTAATCAACCTATCCCGTCTTCCCGTTCGTCCCGGGTGCAACTTACCACGTATGTAGGTTTAATTTTACATTTTAATCGCTATTTCATTATATTTTAAATTTTAAGTTATATATGACTAATTCCCAAAGACAACGGTCGCACAGCTCGACATGCACTTCATCACCACGTCGATAGATGGCGTAATCACACATTTGTTTAATTTATATTCTTAAGTATTTTTTTTTGCGATAAGAGATAGCTTATGTCCTTCCCTTTTACTTTATCTCTGTATCATATTTCATCAAAAACGTTTCAGTGATTTAAGCATGATTGTGTAACAGACGGACAGACCATCAATGCACAATGATTGTTGACGTCACCATCCCGCATGACGGGAATGTTGTGAAAGCTGAGAAAAATAAACAAAAAAAATATCTTGACTGAGCTCATGAGATTGTCGTCATGTGGGATGTGGACTCAGCAGTTATTGTGCCAATTGTCGTAACGGCCAATGGCCTTATGGCCAAGAGCCTCGATCAATACTTTAAGAGGCTCGCTTTATACGGCTGGGTCAAGGGCCTGATGCAGAAAGCGGTACAACTGGACACGGCGTACGTATCGTATCGTATCGTGCGGAGGTTCCTCTCTCTAGAGCCCTAACCGTCGGTAGCTTGGACCGTGTCCCGCTGCCGGTTGGCCTCAATTTTTTATATTTTTAAATGTATTTTGTTTTTTTTTTAGATATATTTAAAAATGTAAAATATAGAAATTGTGGATAAATAAAAAATTATAATTTGTTTTACAGATTATCAGAACGTACGTTCTCTCTATGGGGCTACATGGCGAGTCACCTGAACGAGTACAAGAATCCGCTCTACAACCCTAAAGCACATCCCGATGTTCTAAAACCTGATCTAAGTGCACAAAGTATAAGGTAGCATACCTTTTAAATTTAAATTATTATAATTTTATGGGGTGTCCTTGCTTTGCTTATTTTTGATGACATGGGGCATTGAGGGGTCTGCATGGTTAATAACACGCACATCGAATCGTGAATATCCTGCTCAGAATGAAGAGAAGGGTTTTGCTGGCATGGAAGGCGGCGTAATACCTCAGACCCCAATAGCAAAATTACTTTAAAAATCCTAGCTCTAGTTTTTTCTTATTAATACAAAATACTTACCAACTCATGGCTGATATAAATAATTCAATGTCAATTCATAATCTTGGGATTAAAGTCTATTTTCAATTGATTGCTTATTAATTTCGGCCATTAAAAATAAAAAATAGACATAAATATATTAAGTAAACATACTTAAGTAAAGTAAAAAAAACATTAAAGTCGGAAACTAAAAAAATATATTCAGTACTGAACTTATAAAGTACCTTGAAAGTTTTAACCCCCAAAATTAGTTTATGTCGATCCCTGGGAATCCGATATCGACCACGTTGTGAACTTTATATACACAACACTGAAGTCACACGAGATCAGACAGCAACTGAACTTTATTGCGTAAAAGTCATCCTTTTTATAATACAAAATACCCCCCTCATGTATTCCCATTATAATGACAGGTGGGGTCCTAGGCATGTATTGCCAAATTAATATTCGATAATCGAGATCTTGATCAAATTATTCTAATTATATTTAATATCGATATTTTATAGTATTAGTAACAATATAATATTTTTATTTTGTTACTCAGATTCTGGCGTGGAATGTATTGTAGACATGAAAGTGGCGTTCATCCTAGAGAATCCCTCGCTGACATCTTACCAGCGGCTGTGGAACATTCTGGAGCTTTAACACATCATATAGATTATTTGGCAAAGGTATTAGATGATATGAATGTTTATTTTTTGAACTGATAACTTCTTATGGGAGGGTAAACTGGTTCGTAACGTAACGCGTTACGGCGCCACTATGTCTGGCTTCCCTTTCTCTCACGCACACGGCAGCAGTAGGCAGGCTGCTCCTCTCTCACTTTAACCCACAGCGCTAGTCGTATTTCGGACAGACGCTCCCCCTAACCTAACCTAACGTTGTGGTAATTAGTTACCACGTGGTAATTACATTGATTAAGGTCGGACACTAACTCTATATAGAGACTACTTCACTCCTTGAGAGACCGCGCAAGGCTAAGATTACAGTTAGACAGATTACCCGTGAGGGGACAAGTTAGAATACAATTTCCCTCTGCCGCCGGAGAGCACCTCGTAAGAGCCGAGTAAACCAGCACCCCCTTGGTGGTAGGGGATCTGTTCGATTGGATTGCCACCGCCAAGTGTCATAGACGCGTTCTGGTCGAGCTGCGTGTGGGTTAGACCTGCACCCTCCCCCTCATATCCCATTATGATGCGGTTTCAGTGGACTCAGGGTTCATCCTCAGCGTCCACTGACTACTACCCTACTTTAGCGCCATAGTTTGCGATGATGATTCGGTATAATAGATAATCGTTTACTATTCTCCGACATGTATAATACATGTATATTATAGTAGAGAATCCTTGCGAAGCCGCGGCGTGTCGCTAGTATAATATAAATAAATAGATTCTTTATTAACATTAGTAATATGTTTTCTTCAGAGAATAACAACATTCAAGAATCTTCTGTCAGGTCGTAAAGCAGAGAAGAATGATACTGTAGTGAATTATCAAAATGGCGGCGCTGATACTGTTGAGATCGAAACCAAAGTTGAAGGATTACAGATCGATAATAAGTAAGTATATAATCTTAACTAATATTATAAATGCGAAAGTAACTCTGTCTGTCTGTCGCTTTTTCACGCCAAAACTACTGAACCGATTTTAATGAAATTTGGTATACAGATAGTCTAGAGTCTGAGAAAGGACATAGGCTACTTTTTAATGCGAAAAAAGGGTTGTAAGGGGGGGATGAAGTTGTATGGAAGTATCGCTATTCCGCGATGATTAAGTCGCAGGCACAGCTAGTAATAAGTAGTACAATACGTGGCCTTATTGCTTAAAACGATTTCTTCCAGGCAACCTTAAGGTGGGGAGCAGTTCATTATTATTGAAAATATTCACATTTTATTTAGTTGTTACATCTAGGGCTCTCTCTTAACCATTTGATGGCAAGTCTTGTCATAAGTCATGACCAGACTTGTACTTGTACTGGTGCTTGTAGCTGACTTTAGATTTCAGTCTCAAAACCGCTGAAATCTTCAGCATTCATAAGAGGAAAGAGAGAGGAAGGAAGTCTTTAAGAAGTCAAAAACGGTGATAGGATTCATAAGGGTCTTTCCATTTGAAATCCTCTGAAAATTTTAAGAATCTTTGCCGACTCATTTTTGAGGTCTAAAACAACAAAAATAATTTTAGGTCTAAACTGTTTTTTTTTTGGGAAATGAGGATTTTTTGTTTAAATTCAAATAGGCGGAATCGAGCGATTGTAAAAATTAATTTAGTGTAAATTCTATTTTTTGGACCTTAAAGAAGAGTTCTTCAAGTTACAGTAAAATCTAAAATGCTACACATAAATTACAGTTTTTACTATTTATATATTTACTTAGAACACCAGCAACATAACACACACTTTTCTAACAATTTAACTTAAGACTAGTTCCAGTGTGATTGTCTATTTCAGGTGAACATAAAAAATTAGAAAACACTGCTTATATAATCAAGTTAAAGTGGTCTTCAAAAAAGAAAAATAAATAAAAGAAACAATATATTAAATCCATGAAGAATACTAAAAAAAAACAACTTTGAATTTTGATATTAGAATAAAAAAGTTTTTACAAATAAAAAATTAATAAAAATTATTTATATATATATATGTCGGAAACTAGTTAAAAGAATGAATGGAATGGAATGGATGGCCTATCACAAAAGCTATACGGGCGCAACACAGTCAGGATATAACTAAACGTTACGATCTCTTACTATTATGACAGGTGCCTTGGACTTGTGACCAAGGTGTAGGCTTAAGGAATTCCTTTCACTGTTTAATCCTAAGATTAGACTAACATTAACCTAACCTAACACAAGGCTAACCTAAACCTAACTCACACCTCCGACATTTATATGTCGGAGAATAGTAAAAGGTTATCGACTAAATCGAATCATCATCGCTGTCTATGGCGTTGGAGTAGGGTAGTAGTCACTTCCGTTGTGACCCTTTATATGCCATCGACAGTCTGACTGAAGTCTTAGTCGTGCGCGGTCTGTCAAGAAGTGAATTAGTGTCTGAATAGTGATAGTGTTGTGTTAGTGCTAGGAGTGCTGCCCGATCAAGGTCACGTGAGTACCTTACAATGTAATTACCTCGTCTTGTGTTAGGTTAGGTTTATGTGCGTTTAACCTTGGGTTTAAATAGAAAGCCTAGCAGTGGAGGCGAGTGTTGTAATTATTTAAAGGAGCTTCTTAAGCCTACACCTTTGTCACAAGTCCAAGGCACTGCTTAGGTTTCTCTCGTAATTGTTAGAGATCATATTTGATCATTTATCGGTTCAATAGGAGTATCTACGTTGCGTTTACCCAATATTCCATTCAATACCATCCACCCTGTTAGTGTTCTCCAATATTCCCCACCTCTCTACTTCCATTTCCTTTTCACACCATTTAAAATCCCCGACATATATATATTTATTCTTAAAACCAGTCAGTCCATATCATTCCCAGCAGTTTGAGAGCACAACAGATTATATGTATTGTGCATTCTTGGGAGGGGAGAATTCAAATATTGTATTGTATAGAAAGACCTGATATTTTCTGTCAACCCATACCAAGTCGTGTAGTGTCGACTTGTAAAAAATATATTCTAACAATATCAAGTATTGTATGTTTATATATTATTTCAGACTTCTCTACGAATCCGGTGGTAACCTGTCAGAACTGGAGTGCGCCAATCACGATCATCCGCTAAAAGAAAGTACCAAGTCACCAGTCAAACCAAAAATACCACTCATTACCGAGGTAACTCTTCCCTACGCTGAGTACATGTTCTATTCTAATATCTTACCCATATTATAGATATGAAAGTTTGTATGTTTGTTAAGTCAATCACGCAAAAACGGCTGAACGGATTTCAATGAAATTTAGCTTATACATACTTTACAACCTGGATTAGGTTATAGGCTACTTTTTATTCCAGTAATATTAGTAGATGCACACCAAGCAGTGATGGACCAGTGGTTGAGACTTCAAGTCTTCCTCGGGAGGTCCCGTTCCCCAACCCCAACACAGGCACACACCTCTGACTCTGAGTTATGTGTGTTTTTAGCAATTAAACATCACTTGCTTTAACGGTGAAGGAAAACATCGTGAGGAAACCTGCACTCCTGAGAGTTCCCAAAAAGTTCTCAAAGGTGTGTGAAGTCTGCCAACCCGCACTTGGCCAGCGTCGTGGACTATGGCCTAATACCCTCCTCATTCTGAGGATGTGACCCGGCTCAGCAGTGGGCCATTGAAGGGTCGTGAAGATGATGATGATGAATATTAGTAATATTTAGTTCCTGCGGGATATATGTTTAAAACGGGATATATTCACATTACTCATGGCGGCGTATTTATTTGGTTACTTTCTTTGCGTTGGCCTAATTGAATGATGTGATGCTACTTAGATCAATGTTGCCAACATCGTATGTTATTACAGAAAGCAGACCCAACAATACCAGCGACTCTGTCTCAGTTAGAGGCGGAGATAAACACGGTAGCGTTGGACTGGAAGAGTATTAAGAATGTGACGGAGTGCAGCTGCTCCACACCATTGGATCATTTTAGTAGAAAGGTACTCCTTTAATTTAGTAATTATACTATCTACACCCAGTGGCGTAGTTAGGTAACCAACGACCCTGGAGCAAATCAAAAAATGAGGCCCCACTGCTATCTAAACTGGTTCAGTCTTTTTACAAAACGTGGTTTAGCGATAAACCACGACCGAATATTTCTTTTCAAAATTTTGAATAACTTAGTTGACTCACCATTTTTACTTAGTAAGTTGTATTTCAGATGTCCCAATTTTAATTCAAGAACTAAATCATTATTTCATGTACCTCTCGTAAAGACGAATTATGCAAAAAAATTATTTATATTTCGAGCTTGTCAGTCTTACAATGATAAATTTACTGATTTAGATATTAGATACCCGCATGTAAAATAACTAAATTTAATAAAGAGATAAGACAGATTTTGTCGAATGCGACAGAGTAACTCATATATGTTATTAATCCTTTTTTTTAATTAAATTACTTTATAACCAAATTTTTTACATAACATAGGTATTTAATTTAATTTATTTCTAAATTTTTATGTTAAGTGTGTTTTGTGTTTAATGTTATATTTATCTGTGGAAACTCTGCTGGTTTATGTTATATTTAAGTTATTTTTTTAAATGTATTGTGTAACTGTATGTTTCCTAAATAAATATAAAATAAAAATAAAAATAAACCATGGACTAAATCATAGTCTAACATTAAACCTAGGCGGTCCCTAGTTTATCGATGTTTTGAGTCGTATCTGTCAAACTTCCTCTTATAGCTACTCCAATTCTCAGATCGTTTTTTCTTCTGTAGGTTCATAATTTAAAGAGACTCGTTAGAAGAGTTTAAAACTATGTGTCTTATAAATTCCAAAGCTAAATGAACTTTTTATCTTAGCAATAGTTTTATTTATTGTTATGGTTTCATATTAGGGAATATTGCGTTTCGTTTCACGAAATTACATGTTTTATTATTAGCAAATACAACATTAGTAATGTGCACAAAACCAAAAAAAAATGCAGTTAAAAAATTAAGTAATGTAAAATAATAAAGTCTTAATATTTTAAACACTCCCAAACATTATTTAATCATTAGCGTATTATATAAACATTTTTTTCTCAGAGCATACGGAACGTTGCACTAGAATAAGTGAATGAACGCGTGATTTTTGTATTAATCTGTGGTCGATATTTAGACTGTGGTTCATTCGGTACTAAGAAGTCCACGGTTTATATCAGTTTTGTAATACGAACAAATATAAGCCATGGTTAGGCAGATAAACCTGGACTTGATAGTACTGCTTTAAACCACTATTTTTCTTTTTTTTGTAATAATACTGATTAGGTTTTACCAAGTAAAAATATTAAATATACAAATACTTTAAAATTGCTAAGCTACTTTATTGTGCATTGCGGGTAGGTAATAAAAATATTAAACAGCAGCAACTTAAATTACAATTAATACTTGGTGTAGGTAAGGTATAGAAAAGATTCAAGGGTTTATTATGTAAAGGTCGGACTTACCAACTGACTGAATAACAATTATATTTACAATCTTTGCTAGCTTTTTAGCTTATCAGTGACTTTGGCTAAATCCAGGCTAGGTGCGGTTTTGTTTTCAATTTTTAATTTGCTAAATTACCTTTCTGCAGAAGTGACTTAGAGAGAGAGAGAAATACTTTTGTTAGGTCGCATTCTAGCACTCCATATTCGCTCATTATTTCATTACATAATAGGCGAAAAATTGATGCTTAAGTTAATTGAGGTAAAACTTTTTACTGAGGTAGGGCACAGCAGGAAACTCAGGAGGACCAGAGCTCCTGGGGGGAATTGGAGATAGGGTCGGCAACGCGCTTGCGATGCTTCTGGTGTTGCAGACGTCTATAAGCTACGGTAATCGCTTACCATCAGGTGAGCCGTACGCTTGTTTGCCGACCTAGTTACATATATTAATAAATTGATGTGAAAAGCTAGGGTCTATTATATCGGAATAATTTCTTTGGAATTCGTCACACGTTTGTAATAAATTTGCTTCATCAACATGTAAAAAAATGTTGATTAGAAAATCGAATATTTAACTGACTGTGACGATATACGTGACTAGTACATACAAACAATAAAACGCATATCGATGAATAATAAAACGCATATATCCCTATCCGTCAAATTGGCAACACTGCCAACCCACAGAAAGAATTTAGGGGAATTCCCTAGGTAAAACTTTCGAGATTCTCTCAAATGAGTTGCCACGATTAAGGATGAATTTCAACCTGTCATATTTATATTGAAATAGGAGAAATTTTCAAAAGTTCAGTTCAACCGAGATTTGAAAGGCCCCGGGGCAGTGCCCCACCTATCCCCTAGGTAGCTACGCCACGGACTATTTATAACACATATGCCCTTTTTTAGTTGAGACAGCAGTACATTTTTATAAAAGTAATCTTGTTGAAACTCGCATAATTTATTTTAAAAAAAGTCAATGTGTTTAATATTAAATTTTTAAATAACAAATGAACATCGCTTGTCTGCTGACCTATTAAATACATAGATATTCCTTCCCTCTCCCTCTTTGTTTCGGTCTCTTCAGAATTGTTTAGGCAGTGTCAGGTTAACATCACGAGGGGACTGCCAAAACCACTTGTCGCAGTTGCGCTAGTAACAATAATTTCTATTCATGTAGCAGGTCAGCGTGTGACGTCACTTCACCTAGTCGACGCGACGCGTATACACGTATCCGTTCCTGTCGTGCTATAATAATGGCTGAGGCTAAAAAATATGCGTACAAATATTGTATTGTCCCTATGTGTCAAAGCACACAGTTAAAAAGAAAAAAAATCCATTACCTTATATATCAATTTTAGGTAAATTATCAATTTGCCCTTTTACGAAATCTTCTTCTATTATGTTAAAATAAAAACTACAGTACTTATTAAGTTATTCAACAAACAACTGTACGTAAAACATTTACAAGCAGCGCAAACGCTGTGGTGCGACGATCTTGACTTCGGAAATTCAATATAATATACCTTAATGATGCTAAACGCATATGTAGGCTCAAGGAGTATTTTAGGAATGCTCCTTGAACCTACAAATGCTATATACTGATATAGTAAATAATTTTATTATATATATATATATTGATATAGTAAATAATATTATATAAATAACATTAATAGTATTCTTAAGGAACTCACTATCCACGCAGAAACCATAATGGCTTTTGTGGATAGGTGTAACTTTCTATAAAGTATGTATTTTTTTTGTTTTGGTCAATAAAAAAAAAAGGTAAAGTGACGTCAGAGGCCCACAATCGTTCCGCGCTAAAATACATTCAACTTAAATAATGTATTTCTCATAAATGATTGAGACGGATAAATGTTTTCACAGGTATATTAGTGTCGATCTATATTTCAATTATAATAAATTAAATATAGCATTACCAACATCATGAAACTTCTCCATTGGTCCAGCCTTTCTAGAGTTCTACTCTTAGCAACACATTTAGCATTTTGTTTAATTATATATGTATATAACAGCACCATTGCTGGGGCTGCGGGCATTGCGTGTGCACGCGCTGTGTCTGCACGCGGGCGCCTCTGCCCGCACTGCACGCGCAACGCGCAGTACCTCTCTGCGCCGCATGCGCGCCTGACAACGCAAGCCCGAGTAAGTGAATTGAAATAAATAAAAGTGATTTTCTTTTTTTACTTTTATTAATTAATATTTTACATTTTCTATCTATACTGAAGAGTTTGTTTGTTTGCTTGACTGCGCTAATCTCAGGAACTACTGGTCCGATTTGAAAAATTCTTTCAGTGTTAGATAGCCCATTTATTGAGGAAGGCTATAGGCTATATATCATCACGCTAAGACCAATAGGAGCTGATGATCATCATCATCAGCATCACGACCCTTCAATGGCCTACTGCTGAGCCGGGTCTCCTCCTCAGAATGAGGAGGGTATTAGGCCATAGTCCACCACGCTGGCCCAGTGCGGGTTGGCAGGCTTCACACACCTTTGAGAACTTTTTGGTAACTCTCAGGAGTGCAGGTTTCCTCACGATGTTTTGCTGATGCTGATGATCACGGGCACTAAATCACGCGGTCGACTCTCTAGTCGAAGTATGAAGTATTAAAAGTGAATCATGTATGTTTTGATTCCAGGTGTGATGACGCCCGCCAACTAATGTGGAGGATGGAAACCAAATCAATTATATGTGTCATACTTTCGCTGTAAATACAAATAATTACATTACTCTGTACATATAAACCTTCCTCTTGAATAACTCCATCTATTGGTGAAAACTGCATTATAATCCGTTGCGTAGTTGAAATATATACTAGTTTTTGCATTTAAAAGTGTATGTATATTATGTGTATATTTAGGTAAGACATGTTGTCTGTCCATCTGTTTACCGAACTAATAGTAAATCATAGTGTGGCAAGCATACAGGAGGATGAAGTGGAATCAAGCGATGATGATGAATTAATAAAAGAAAATAGATTCCAAATTTGAATTGCCGATACACATTTGAATTTGGAATTTATTTCCAATCCATAATTATTCCAAAGACTTTGGATTGAGATTGATCATTAATATCGGTCATAAGACAACCACGCTTTTGTAGGCGCTTGCTTTATTATATTAAGACTTTGGCGCCCCCCTGAAACTGCCACATGGGGTGGGGGGCTCCTCCAGATCCGAGGATGATTAAGTTAGATAATGTAGTGCTATTTTAGAATAATGCACAAACTTGTCTTGTATGTAAATATGTACAACTACTGAGGATTAGGCTGCATTTCCACCTACATTGTATTTTCATAATGTCATATATATTGTAAATGTTCATTTATCTGTCTGTGTTTGATTCTGTATGACAACTTTATTCTGCGATTTGTAAATATATGTTTACTACAAACATGTTTTTTATTATATTTTGTTACTTAATCACGCATAAACGGCTGAACGGATTTCAATGAAATTTGGCACACAGATACATTATATCCTTAGTTAACACGTAGGCTACTTGTTGTCGCCACTCCTTCTTTAAATATTTTTTGACACGAGTCACCACGAACACACTATTCTTGGGCCTAGTCGGTCACCACGAACAGAACTCTCAATTCAGTTCGTTATCCAATGGCGAACTATTTCGCTCTTTTAGTTCGTTAGTTTATATACTAAATAAAGGAAAAACAAATATTTAAAATTATTGCAAGTTTTTTTTATTTTTAGTAAAAAAGTAAAAAAGATTTCATATTAAACATTATAGTTAACTTTAGAAACTGAAATGAAAATAGGGATTAGGGATGCAATATTCCTTATCAAAAACATTGATATTTTATGAATGATATATCGATATTTTTATTAGCATTTAACTGTATATATACAAAAATAAATAAATTTAATTTTTTTAATTATTATTTGTACTTTTTTAACAAAAATAATAAAAAAACTAAAAATTAACGCTCTCATTGGTGACCGACTAGGCCCAAGACTTTTTATCTAAAAACAATATACCTGTCGTGGTTGAATCTTTTATTTGATTGAATGTCCAGCGCGTTCATTGAATGACAACATTCAATTGAGTGACTAGGCCAAACGTTGATTGAACAAGCGTCACTCAACGTCCAACTAGTTAGCGGATTGTAACATAGCCCTTTGAACAGAGCGGACGTAAAATCAGTCAGGTGATTGAAATTTAGTTCATTTTTTCCCACTGCGGCGCTAGTAGTCACCAAAACAAATATGGCGTCAAACAGCTCGCACAGATAGCACTTCGTTGATATTTTTTTGAAAGATTTACTTTAAAGTGCGTTTAATCGTAATAAAGTAGTGTGACAGCATGGATTTACCTATTATTACGCCGCCGCCGGCTACTTTTAAACAAAAATTTAAGGCGAAAGTAAAAAAAAAATATAATAGTTTTTATTTTCGATATAAGAACTTTTTATTAATAATATATAAGGTGCAAACGAGCAGATGGTCCACCTGAAGATAAGTGGCCACCATCGCCCATGGACATCGACAAAACAAGAAACACTCTCTCGTTTTGTCGATGCGTTGCATCTCCGAAGATAGAGTACACAGTAGATGGGAGAGGAAGTGCGTAAGTCTGGCCCACATGCGGCTCAACCGGAACTTATCTATGACACTTGGCGATCGGATTCGCATGCTGGTGAGCAGATCCCCTACCACCAAGGGTGTGCACTCGGCTCATACTGTATTCTAACCCGTCCCCTCTCGGGTACCCTCACGGGTACTTATGACTAACCAGACACACATTAACTACATTAGTATGCAATTTCCTTTATTGGTAACTGGCTGAATACGAACAACAAAATCAAGGTAAGTTGATTGTTATTGTTTAAAAAATATTACAAAACTATAATATTCTATGATAAACTGTAAAATCATAATAAGGTGTGTCATGTCATGTCCTCCAAACATTACAAAGTCGGCTCTACCCCATTCAACGACTATGCTAAATGACGTTCAGTCAAGATGTTGAACGTTGTCCTTTAGTCACTCAATTGAATGTCGTCATTCAATGAACGCGCTGGTCATTCAATCAAATAGCAGATTGATCCAGATGACTGCGACATACCTACCAAGTAGCTGACACTTTTTTTTTTAAATATGGCTTGAATGTGCTTATGCAAAAACATTCTGCCAGTGTCACGTTTAATGAAAAAAACACGGAGGAGACTGCGCGGTAAATGTTGCCAATAAGTTAAAGAGATTAAGTGACTATAAAAAATGTTGATGGTTGCTAGGATAGAAGTCAGGAACAACCTAAAACAATAAAATTAAATAAAACCGATATACACAAGATGAACAACGTTATATAAAAGTTGGTAGTTAACACTAATTGGTTAACAAATTTTATTACATTTTTATCACTTAAGTAACAGTTTGTTAAAGAAACCAATCGAAGAAACATGCTACTCCAAGGTGTAATCCTTATGTTAATATTTGTGAAAGCCTTCGCTAAAGATGGTATTGGTGAAAATATGGCACAAGTGAAAGCAACAAATAATATATTAATAGATAAAGATACTATTATTACAAGAAATATGAATTTGAGACAGAAGAGTCGAGATAAAGCTTGTAAGTTTGTATAACCATATTGTATTTTTTTTTAATTCTGTTTCATAGGCAAAGGTATTACACTGTACTGCCTTGATTTAACCATATTAAAGCTTGTAAGTTGGTATTAAGATATTTTATTTTTATTTCTCTGTTTTTATTCCATAATGGAATAGGCAAAGGTGTTACACCGTACAGACTTGATTTTATCATATTAAAGCTTGTAAGTTGACATTACCATTTTGTATATTTTCTTCTGTTTTTATTCCATAATGGAATAGGCAAAGGTGTTACACTGTACGGACTTGGTTTTATCATATTAAAGCTTGTAAGTTTGTATAACCATATTGTATTTTTTTTAATTCTGTTTCATAGGCAAAGGTATTACACTGTACTGCCTTGATTTAACCATATTAAAGCTTGTAAGTTGGTATTAAGATATTTTATTTTTATTTCTCTGTTTTTATTCCATAATGGAATAGGCAAAGGTGTTACACCGTGCAGACTTGATTTTATCATATTAAAGCTTTTAAGTTGGCATTACCATATTGTATATTTTTTCCTCTGTTTTTATTCCATAATAGAAAAGGCAAAGGTATTATACCGTACAGCCTTGATTTTACCATATTGTAATTGTAATTAGAGGTAACGAAAAATGATGTAACAAGTCTAAAATCTTAACAGCGCCATCTATTGGACGGTTACACAAGTTACGTAATAAATATTTAAGTTTATCTAACCCACGCTACTTCGTCTGCGTCACGTAAGAGAAAGAGAGAGAGAGTGTAAGCAGCATATACACACAAGAAAAACTCTATCATTCAACTCTTTTCATTGATGCTCCACTCCTATGGGTCGTAGCGTAATGTTATATAGGCTGTAGCCACAGATCACCCAATATATTCCGCATTGAAGGCGACTAAGTTCACCACACATATGTGAATTTGCACTTATAAAAACGACACCCCAAAATTTACTAATTAGTGTCAACCAGACATTACACTCGAGACGAATATGTTTCCGTGTTTTGCAAATAGAGAAAATTCACCCTATTCACCCAGTTTTACGGTAACAAAAATGACTAGCTGTGCTGTTAAATGGTGTAAGAAAACTTCAAGAAGTATAACGTTTCACAGGTAAGTTAAATTATAAAACGTCTAGCCATGTAGAGCTCAAGTTATAATGGATTCTTAGAAGTTAATCAATAACGGCGAGCCTTACACTCGTTGATGTCTTTTTGAAAAGTCTCTTTCACTCATTAGCGTTTATGCTATATTTGTCTCTGTCTTGCAAAATTAATAGCGTTGTGAACGTTTAATCGAATAGTATCGATTCGATAGCATTTTCGAAATACGAAGTACAATTTGAAATAAAAATTAAAGCGAGTTTTTCAAAAATTAAATATTAATTTGTTGAAATTGTAATTGAACTGCTAGCCATTTGCGTTTTTTTTTTCATGTAGCATGTGAAGCAACTCACCATTAAATACCAGAAAAGTAACGTTTTACTTTTTTAAATTATTTAGTATTATAGTGATCTGTGTTATCTTATCTACAGCAACTCCACAAAACATAGATCCAGATTGGTCGTACAGTTCCTTTCCAGAGGAAGTCAAAAATCACGTCGAACAATTTAAACGTAATATGTCTGAATGTTTAAAAGAGGTGCAAGCAAATGATAAGAGGACAGTCAAAAGTTTGTCGCCTAGAAAAGAATCTCCAGTACACGGAGAGTGTCTGATTGCTTGTGTGCTTAAACGTAATGGTGTTATTGAAAAGGGGAAAATATATAAAGGTACGGTCCTCTTTTTAAATTAAAAAAAATAATAATTAAAGACATTGACATATAACGTTTAGTTAGTGTTGCCAGAAAAAATATATTAAACTTCTGTCACCTATAGGTGACATGGGAATTAATAAGTTACATAATTACCCATAATATGGGTAAATATTTTAACTGGCAATAAATCAATCACTATTATACCACAGACTATATAGTATATAGTGATGTTCTGCGTTTGTTAATCAATATAATCACTTCTAATACCTACCCTCGTTCAAAGTGATGTCATAAAGACAGAATTAGTATGATTTGAATAAAGAATTCTATAGCCATTACACTGCATTTCCACCAGAGATGAGCGAGTGATGGGATTCTATTGGTTCTTAACAAACACATCATCACTATTCTCTGGTAGAAACACGTTATATTCCGCTAGGTTATCGATAGAATATAAAATTTCAAGTCATATAAAATTTCAAGTCACCTTCAAGGACAACAGTGCCATCATAATTGAAGCTGGTGGTTCGGGCGTTGGGCTCACGATCGATAGGTCATGGGTTCAAATCCCACTCATTGGACTGCATTGTAGCATAGTCTGCTTTAAAAAAACGTATTATTTTATTAAACCGATTTCCTTTTATTTGAAGTCATCGCAGTGATTTTTTTATTACAGAGAACTTGCTTTCACTAGTTCGCAAATTTTACGAGAAGGATGATAAACTTATGAAGAAGCTGGAGAAACACGTTGATCGATGTATTGAAATGAGTGCAACGAACAAAGATGATTGCGCACTCGCTTCTCAACTCAACGATTGCACCAACGACCTTATGAGTAATTCAAAAAATAAAATTATTGTAAATTATTAATTAAATTAAATAATTACCAAGGATCTATATTTATATTCTTTTATTTCTTGCCATACAACTCCACCTTAAGGTTGCCTGGACTAGATCGTTTTAAGCGCTAAGGCCGCCTATTGTACGATTTTGTGTTCTCAACTACTACTAAGTGTACAACAAATCATACAGGTGCGAGTCTAATAATATTCCATAGACAATCAATAAGCGATGTAAATTTCCAAAAAAGTATCGTTAAGTTTTCAAAATATCGATTTTCGTCGTCAAAACTGCGAAAATCAAAAATCATTCGCATAATAAAAAAAATCAAAAAAATATAATTATTTTGATTTTTTTTTATTATTTTATTTTGTCTTACTAGCTAATTTGTAGGGTAAAAAAGCATTTCTGTCTTGGCAACTTTTTGGCGCAGAATCTTCTACAAAAGTTAAAAGCTTGCAACTCTGTAACCGTATGTGTAATGTCATATGATGCAAATAAGAGCTATAGGGGCAATATGTGTAATGTCATATGATGCCAATAAGAGCTATATATATGTCGGGGATTTTAAAACGATGTGAAGGGAGATGGAAGGAGGGAGATGGGGGAATATTGGGGAACACTAAAAGGGGGTGATGGTATTGAATGGAATATTGGGTAAACGCAACGTAGATACTCCTATTGAACCGATAGATGATCAAATATGATCTCTAACAATTACGAGAGAAACCTAAGCAGTGCCTTGGACTTGTGACCAAGGTGTAGGCTTAAGGAATTCCTTTAAGTGATCACGACACTCGCCTCCACTGCTAGGCTCTCTGTTTAAACCCAAGGTTAATCTCACATAAACCTAACCTAACCTAAGGCTAACCTAACCTAACATAAGACGAGGTAATTACATTGTAAGGTACTCACGTGACCTTGATCGGACAGCACTCCTAGCACTAACACAACACTGCACAACACTATCACTATTTAGACACTACTTCACTTCTTGAGAGACCGCGCACGACTAAGACTTCAGTTAGACTGTCGACCGCATATAAAGGGTCGAGGGTAGAGACCGTCAAAACAACGGAAGTGACTGCTACCCCACTCCAACGCCATAGACAACGATAACGATTCGATTAATCGATAATCTTTTACCATGCTCCGACATATATGTTATTATAGGGGCTCTGTTCCCCGACTGGCTTGCGACCACCTGCATTCAAATCCAACCGCCAAGTGTTTCTGACGCGTTCCGACCGAGCCGCATGTAGGCCAGATCTACCCTCTCCCATCCCATTACTGCTGCGGGTCTAGTGGATTGTGGGCTCTTACTCAGGGTCTGCTGAAACCGCAGTATTTTTTATTCAGTCCCTCTCCTCACTCCATCTTCGAGGATGCAACGCATCGGCAAAAAGAGGGTATCTCTTGTTTAACCGATGTCCATGGGCAATGGCGGCCACTTACCATCAGGTGGACCATCTGCTCGTTTGCACCTTATCTACCATTAAAACAAAAAAACCTCCCAGCACTAACACAACACTGTACTTAAAATTTTCACTAGCTCTACCTAGATAATATACATAGCTCGAAAGACCTCGCGTAAAACTAAGACTGCAGTCCGACTGTCGAGCGAATATAAAGAGTCGAGACTGTCAAAATGACGGAAGTGACTACTACCCTACTCTAGCGCTATAGATGGCGATTACGATTCGATTATAGATTCGGCGACTTTGATTTTTTAATAATACTTTTTATGAAAATGTTAAAGTAATTATTGTTATTTTAGGAGTGTAGCTCTTTAATTCTCATATCCAATTAAATTTAAATTAAAAAAAGATATAAACTACCCCCCAGTTTTATATAGGAATCTTCCGAAAGTAACAGTGGACATTGTGCAGTTAAGCTTTTAAAAGGCAAGCGGGTATTATTTTAATTTATTGAATTTTACAAATAGTGTTGCCAGAAAAAAAAAGTAAATAGGGTTACTGTTTAGATTTGATTAAACAATAGTAGAGTAAATAATCTTTTCATGCGGTAAAAAAAATATTAAAACTTCTGTATGGTGAGTGGTGACACTGGGAAATAGAGTTAAGTTTTGGGGTGAAATATTTTAAGAGTTGGTAACACTGGTCTAATTTTAATGTCATACTTAGGGATGTTCATTTAAAATATATATCGATGTTTTTTACATTTGCAATTGAATAGTACCATGTATCATTTTACTAGAACGAAAATAAAATTAAACAATTATCACATATACATCTGGACGAACCTAAATATTATACAAAGGGCAGAAGACTCTATTCACAAACAAATGGCTAATTCTCCATGATTTATGAAGAATTCAGAACTCCATGAGTATTTGAACATTAACGCAGTGAAGAACGAAGTTCGGAAGTCGACACCTACAAAGAGAGGATAAAGCATCACCCCAACAGCGGTGTTGCTCAGTGCCCAGGAACCTCCAGAATGGCTAAGCGACGGAACATCCTAAAATTGGATAGCCTAACTTAGCAGGAGATATTCCCAATGGGAAAATGGGCAAAAGCTAATTCACTCCCAAAAAATCCGCTCTTAGTCTTAGGACTGATTGCAGATCCACTAAGAACTAAAAAAAAAACAATTATCACAAGAAATAAAACGTCCTTTTTCTTTAGTTAGCAAAAATTTATTTCAATGTAGTTTGGCTACATAGGTATAGGTACAACTATAACGCATAACTGATCTTTTTTACTTAGGAAGTTGTAATATAACCGATTTTTTAAAAATCGATTTTTCGTATTTAGATAATAGATTATTAAAAATCGATTATAACTCAAATAATCGATTAATTTTAAAATCGATTATTTTTGTCACATCCTACCCTAGTCATACTCCTAATCGTTAATCATTATTAATAAACATTATTGAAAATATATTGATATTTTCATATAGTAATTTCATATATCGACAAAAAATATCGATATGTCGATATATTTAAAAAAAAATTACACATGCTCGAAAATAATATACAGTTTACAATTCAGTATATTTATAAAAAAAATTAAATTACAAATGTTTCAAAAAGTCTAGTCAGTCAACATGTGTCTTTTTGGTCTACTTTTTTGAGCAGTCTCCAAAAAAAACAATTAGATAGAGGTGTCATTCGATTCGGAATGGTATCTAGATTATAGGTAGATAGCTGGCAAAAATTGCAAAAGTTATTGACTGAAAAAAGGAACTTGCTTTTAGCATATCTCACACTAATAAAGATTTTTCAATTTTAGGAAATTTTAACTCTATTTATAAATTAGAAAAATCTTTATTGCTTTTTTTTTTTACGATGATTTTTATTATTTACGATAATGTTATAGATAAATTATTAGCGAGAAAAAATAAAGTAATGTAAAAAAATGTCGTGTCGATATCTACATTTCAATATCGATATATCGCCAAAAAATATTAGTAATAAATATCGATAATTCTAAATAAAAATATCGATATATCGATACTTTATCAACAGTCCTACTTTGTATCAATCTGGTACTTAGTGCTCATACTCACGGTTACCAACTTAGGGGTTTTCCCTCCAGATAAGGGGTAAATAAGTGAGATGGGATTTTTTTTAGGGTTCTGAAAATTTTAGAGGTATTTTCAGGGATTTTTTGACTCTCTAATATTTTTAAATTGATAATATTAATATTTATTTCTTGACCTAGCGACTTATAACGACATCTAGTACGTAATTCTACAAGCACTCTGTGGTGACTGGCGGCAATACTGGCGCCAACGGCGGTCATTTTTATGGCGATTAATTTTGTGTATAAATTGAACGTATGTTTGATATTAGCTTATGTCAGATAGGATACCGCCAAAAAAATAGATTAAGAATATTCTTACGACGATTGTTATTTCGATTTTGGTTTGTACTGTGTCTAAAAATTTCAAAAAATCTGCATCTTCAAATGAAGACGAAATATTTTATGTACTAAATAACTTATAATTAAAAGACTTTTGAAACATATTACAGCATATCATTTCTAAATCATTATGAATTTAATGAAAATTTATATATTTTTAAGGGGGACGACTAAATAATTAAGGCGATTTTAGGGGTTTTTGACACGAACTTTAGGGATAAATATTTTTAAGAGTTGGTAACACTGCTCATACTCTTGTATAGCTTGTGAATAGCATTTATTTTTGTTATTTAGGCGTTTGTGAATAATTATTTGCTACAATTTATATTTGTGTGTTATATTTGTGTTTATGGTTTTTTCGAGTTGGTTTAAGGTTCTTTGGTTTCATTTTACTGAAAGTAAATTGATGCGCATATTTAAATAATCCAAATAATGACGCGTGTCTGGAGGTCTTGTTGTGTAGTTTGATCGAAATCGAAACATAAATATGAATGAAAATCATTTAAATCATGTGAAAATTTTGTAGGTAAGTCCTTCAAGGGTGTTCGACGCGTTTTTTAGCGCCGTATGTGGACCAGACTGTATATTCCATTCCATTAATGTTGCGGTTCGTTGTCAATACAAAAAACTCACAACTCAAATTGTTTATTTCAATTAGACCTTACACAGTGCTATTGACACATTAAAATTGGTCAGTTAGCTAGTTTGTCTGAAGCCACCCGTTCGGAAAGCAGTTTCCTAATGAGTCTTATTATAGATGCGAACACCAAGCCCCATGAAGCTATTACTGACTTTGTGGAGACGATAGTATGGCGTTACAAGTTTCTAATTCTAATTTCTGTCCGTGAAAGCAAAAGGGTTGTTTTATCATGTTTCTTCAAGCTGTTGGAGATCACACTTCTTGTAAAGGAAGTTCTTCCTTTCCTAAATTTGGTAAGATTAAATAAAAAGAAATGTGTCCTAAAAATTGGGTGGCGGGAAGGAATGGATATTCTATGAATTTATTATTCAATTACCTTTGGTGATTAATCCTTAATTTACCGAGGAAATGGTAGTTGTATGGTTTTTGAATATATCTATGTTGCTTTTAATGTTTTGATAATAAAAGTACAGTACACTTTCCAGTTGATCAATTTAGTTTGTTCTAGTTGTTTATAGTGCTCTCTTAAAGCAATCGGGGGTAACTCAATAAAATCATTATTGAGTTATTTATACCATTGTCTAGCTTAAGACAATTTGCTACATCTAAATCAGATGTATCTTACCTTTAACACAACCAAAACTCCCAAGAAAAAATAGATGGATGAATTGTTGTTATGTTGATGTTAATTTTGTTGTGATCACAATTTTTTTTAGAAATATAGTTTATTTTATCTGAAAGTTTATTATATTTGGTTTTACATTAAGAAATGTGGTTGTCTTTTATGACTCGTCTTTTATGATGTGTATGGATTGGTGGTCTGGAATTTAGCTTCCACATTTACCACTATGTCCTCTTAGGGGAATTTCTTTCTCATTCTTCTCTGTCAGAAGATTCTAAGAAATAAAAAAAGCACAAATTGTGTTGAAATATTAAAATAAGCTTAGTCAGAAACATAGTAGAAAAAGAATAAAACCATGAAGATGTTATATAGGGCAAGTTTATATAAATGAACAGTGAATTGTGGCTTGTTTTAAATTTTTTACTTGTCCCCGCCATTTTTGTATGGAACAGTTTATTTTATCGTGATTTCTGGATCGGTCCCATAGTAAGAGTTCTTAAGAAGAGCAAATTTATTGAAGTCCTGATCCTGCTAACAAATATCTTTACATATCAGTAAAAAATTGCAATAATTGAATATAGCAACGTCCCAAGTTATTGATTAACTAATAATTTCTAAAACGCAGCCTAAGCGACCTTCTTAATATGTTAGCATTGCGTAACTCTCGGCCGCAGCACATATTTGTACAGCCGGCAGAGAAGACTTTACGTCTGAGATAAAATAGTGGGGGAAAGTTTCGCATTTTGAGCGTTTTGCGTGCCTTTATTGGCGGCTCCATCCATGACGTTTACTAATTTGACAAATAGCAGACGCGCAAAATAATATGCAATCCTGATCAAACCCACTTCAATGTGGTCAAATTTTGGTATCTTTAAGTGGCGGGTAGCTCCGGCCACCCACGTAATTAGTGGCTAAATCTTTTTTTGGTGACACACACATCACAGTTGTAGCACAAATCTGATGGATTTATATCTACACATGCCTTGTGAGCCCAGTTTTCACATGTTTTGCATGGGATCCAGTCCTAATCTAATGTTTCACCACAAATTATGCACTCTGTTTCCTTATTTTCCGGCTCAGACGCATTCATATTTATTTTTACCTTTGTCACAGTATTAGGATCTTTGGCCTTCTCCATTAATTCCTTTTTGTAAGGCGAAGATGTCAAAATTTTGCTTCTTTGTGTTCTTCTTCTCCTAGCTGTTAATCAAACTCAAAGTAGTTTAATTCAAATAGACTTTTTACAAAGTACTTTTGACAAAAAAATGGGTTAGTCAGTCGGTTTGTCTGAAGCTACCACCAGTTCGGAAAGCGGTTTTCTGATGAGGACAACTGGCAACAAACTCAATAGTCGGTCTTTTCCAAACGCCATTGTTTACATGAATTTGTTTTACAATTGTGTTATTCAGCTGAGTATCAACGCTTGGATCCCTAGCTTTGTCATCGTTCTAGTAATCATTTACAGAATAGTAAGCTTTATTTATTAAACAAATTTTAAATAGCTTTAGAGGTAATTCTTAAATAGGCTGTGGAATAACTAATCGTTAGAATAGACTAATCGTATCTTTGAGGCATCTTGAAGAGGTGACAAAACCTTAAGCACATCATTAATATTCCCAACATCAACACTTGGACTTGGTACAGCATCGGTAAAGTTGTTGATGGCACAGATGGAACGCTAATTGCTGGTTAAACGTTCGAGTTTGCTACTGCTTCATGAGGTTGAATGGCTGCTGCAGCCCCGGATCTTCAATTTTTTTTAGGCGGGGCAAAAACTGAAAAATGCCGCCCCGCCTAATTACTTATGTTTATTTTCACCTTTATCATGCATATAATTTCAGCTATCAATATGTAGGATATATATTTAACAGGGTAGGGTTTAAAATAAAAATAAATATGCATAATAAAAGTAAAAATCAAATACATATATGAATTGAAATTACAATTTTATTCTTCGAGCTTTTTGTTCAGCAAATAAATCTATAGCCTTGTCATAATTTAACTCGTGTGCAATACGATTTTGCAAGACCCGATAAGCGTTCCTGGCTCATAGAAGATCGCAAATAATTTTTAATCAGTTATAGTTTGCTAAAACTTCGCTCGCAGCTTGCGGACGTAGTAGGAAGCGTAGAGTAAATTCGCAGAGCAATACAAATATTAGGAAAACCATCCTGCAAATCATGCGCATATTTCTGTTGCAAGAGATAAAAACTGTTAGCCTTTTCTATATCACCAAATAAAACCGGAGCTTGCTCTTTAAAAATATGAAGTTCCTGGCAGAAAACAACGGCACTTAAATCTCGCTCGTATTTTCGAGCCAAATCTGCTCCATACTTTTGCAGTTCTTCATTTGACATTTTCAAAATGTTAGTACCATTAAGAAAAGCAAAATTCAAATTCAGCATGGTAGCACAATCAAATCTCTTTTTAATTTCGGATATGATTCGATCAAATCATCATTATTTCTTTAGAAAAAAGTTGGACAGGTTCGAGTGTTGGCAATTCGTCTTCACACATCTCGTCGAAATGTTTTTTACGTTTTAGAATTCGTTTGTTTTGCAAAATAGGGTCAACACCACATTTTTCAGCTACTTCGCCAGCTTGTTTTATCCAATATTCCATTGGATTTTGTCTCATTTTTTTGCAAAGTTTTGAGCAGACCATCCATTAGTGCGACGGAACGGGCAAGGATAATATCTTCTTTCTGAATTTCTATATTCACTCGATTGATTTCGCGGAGAATATTCGCCCAAATAGTTAAATTAAGAATAAATTTAAAATCCTTTAAGAGATGACCAGCCTCGAACTTGGCTTCTGGAGCACGAGAAGTTTGCTTAATTTCTTCTAAGGCTTCCGCTATTTCTGGCAAATTATTTAATAGGGCATTCACAGCAACGTGTTTCGCCGACCATCTCGTCTAACTACTTCCTTTTAAATTTGTTTTTGCGTATTTTTTCATAATGTTCCACCTAGAAGTGGAACCAACAAAAAAGCAATATACTTTTTGAATTAGTCCAAATAGGTTAATAGCTTCCTGGCATGATGAGGCAGAATGAACCCCTACAAGATTTAAGGAGTGAGCCAAGCACGGTACGAACTCGGCCAGCTCATTCTTTTCTGCAATCCTGGCTTGTACACCTTTATGGATGCTGGCCATATTGGACCCATTATCATAAGATTGCCACGACATTGTCCAATATCTAAATCATCAACTGCTAATTTTTCTAAAATCTGTTGACAAATGTCCTCTCCTGTCTTTCCAGCAACTTCTATGAAATCAATAAAACTTTCTTTTATTTCACACACATCGCCAGTTCTTTTAACATATCGTATAACTTGGCTCATCTGTTCAGTATGGGATACATCTGGAGTGCAGTCGAATATTATCGTAAAGTATTTGGCTGTTTTGATGTCATTTAAAATGCTATTTTTAACTGTTTTTGCCATTATTTCAATTATTTAATTCTGTATTGTCTTTGATAAATATGATACCTGTCCCTTTTTTAAATTTTCTAATTGAAATTTAAGAGTTGAATTATATTTCGCGAGCAGGGAAATTAAGTTTAAAAAGTTACCTTGACTAGGCTGAGGATATTGCGTGATAAGGTCGCTAGGAGTTTCGTTGGATCCGCTAAAAGCGAGGCAGTTTGTGGATAAATACAATACAGCATCCATAACAATCCGCAGGATCTCTCTCCATTTTTCTTTTTCTGAGTTAATTACTCTCAAGGTCTTGATCAATACCATGGCATGATTTAATTTGCTGTACCCGTGTTTTCTACTTGATCATACACTCTTTGTGCATTTGGGTTGCCTTGTGCTCAGCTAATTTCTCTGAGACTTTTTTCCAATTAATAAACCCTGTAGAACACAATGCAGATGTGGCGGTAGTAGATACTTTCTGATAAATCTTGCAGCACGCACAAAAAATTGCATTTTTTGTCTTAAAAAATAAAAGCCAAGACTTTTAACCCTTTTAACCCTTTCGCAATTAGCCAACGTCCTGTACCACATAGAAGATGTTAAACGTCTGCCATTGCGTTCAGTATATCTAAATTCAATGTTTTCGGGGTGATTTTCTGCTAATAATACAGCCTGATTGCTAAAGAAAGATCGTTGTTGGTCAGTAATTTTTTCCACCGCTGGCCAATTGCCTGGGTCCGTCAAATCAAATCCGGTTTTTTGCAGTTCATCCAATTCCGAGTCCAGGGGCTTAGATCGTTCGTACTCTGGCTTCGTTTTTTCAAGTTGCTCAGGTGGCTCTTCGCACATCGATAAAGATGGTGAAGTTGACACTGTGCTGTCTTGATCCATTTGATCGGCTAAAGTGCCAGAAACATCCTCTAACTCAACATCAACTTCGGAAGTGGCAGCAGATCCTGCCGGGTCACACCCTCTGAGAAGCCAATTTTTCATATTATCTGTACATTGTTTTCCCTGCAACTCCTTATATTTAGCCCTTTTCCTATATTCCGATCCTGATAGTTTTTTTCTTGGTGCACTTATAATTACAACCTGTAAACAAATTAAGTACCTAATTAATTTCTTTGTTGAAAACATTTTAATCTAATCAATATTTTTAGTAAACTAGCTGACCCGGCAAACTTAGTACCGCCTAACAGGCGATTCGTCATTTTTTTATTTTTATAATTTTCTCTCTGTAAGAACAATCCTCGTACTTCAAGAAATATTCTAAATAAAGAATTAGCGAAATCGGTTCAAACGTTCAGTTTTTAACGTTCGCAAGTGATTGCACGTATTAAATTTAATTTAAAAAATAAATATAGTAACTTAAAAAAACATAATAATAGTTATGATAAAATACTTACCTAAAAAAGTGATCGATGAGCTGTGATAGATTTATTGATGCGTCGCGTCTTCACTAATACAATCAGTATTTTACTTTCGGCAGATCGACAAGTACTAAATAGTAAACATAAACAAACAACTCACATTTTTAAAACAAAACACTGTAGTGGAGAGAGATCGACGAGGAAGTTTTCGAATATAGCTTTATCTCTTTCGCACTCACGGTAACCAGACTGCTGCCCTGATCTGCGATTCCTGCAGGCGAGCGGGAGCCGGCCGCGTATTTTGAACTATACCTACGCGCCTCGCGAATAATAAATGTTCGTGCAGCACGTCTCACTCCGCGCTCAGGGTATCGGTCAAGTTGATATGGCCATGAAATTGCTGTACTTGTGCTATTATTTATTCCGTGGTCAAAGTTAAATAAATGATGAGTTGTCCATTGGTCCGTGAAGTGTGAATTTGGCCGCCCCCTTAATTTGCCGCCCGGGGCATAGGCCCCGGCTTGCCCCCCCCTAGATCCGGGGCTGGGCAGTTGACGACACGGGCAGAGCACTTGTTGACGGTCCTGGTCTATTTTCAAATGCTGTCGCACTAGAAGCTTGGATTGTTGACTGGCTAGATCTATCTTCTATTGGTATGTCAGTTAATGCCGAACCTAAAAAGTCCTGGTCTGAAAATACGTCTCGATTGAAGGGCTGGATACTCGTGCAACGGAACCACTTTGGGCTATCTCTAATCTTGAAGCTTTCGTCAACGCTATATTTGTCAGTCCAGCGACGTCGTAATCAGTCAGTCGAGCACCAGGATTCTGACGCTTGAAAAACACGCGGTCTCCATTATGTATATATATATATATATATACAATTATCATTTTGTTGAGGGCTGTAGGGGTGAGTATATTCAATTCTTATACCTTTTCTTTGACAATAATCTCTCAGACTTTTTGCTGTAAACTCTCCACCATTATCACACCTAATCCTTTTTTTTTATATATTCTTGTCTCTCTTGTTGTTGAATGTAATCTATTAAATTGTCTGTTGCTTCGCTTTTATATTTTAATAAATATGTGACCGTAAAATGTGAATAGTCATCTGTAATTACTTGGAAATATCTATAGCCTTCTTTAGTTGGTTGTCTAGCAGGTCCAGAAATATCGGTATGTATTAGATCTCCTATTCCGTTTGATCTTTGACGTTCTAACCTTCTAAATGGTAATCTTGTAGATTTAGACCTCATACATGCCTCACATGCTTCATTGCTGTAAGGTAGTCCCAATATCGCTAGATTCTTTATACACATGTGTCCCATTCTCTTATGCCATATAATTTTGTCTTCCTTCACTAGGTTACATGTTTCTTCATTTTTTATATAAACGCTGAATGTATATAACATGTTCATCTTTTTTCCATAATATCTTTTTCTTCCTTTAGTTATAATGAGTTGATTCTTTTCAAAAATTACTTTCTTTCCTCTCTCAGCTAGTTTACTTACTGACGTTAAATTATTACTTATTCTTGGAACAATTACTACTTCTAATCTTAGTTCTTCATTTCTATAAAATCGTCGTATCCAGTTTTTGTTCTTGTTAGTACTTGACCATTTGCTATACTTATATTTAATTTATTTGGTAATTCTTTTATATTTACAAGATATTTTTCATATGTTTCTTGTACAAAATGTTGAGTAGCTCCAGAGTCGACAACAAATGTAATGTTATTATCATTTTCATTACAGGCGAGTGCTTGGTTTGATGCTATAAATATTGACTTACTGGCTTCGGCTTGATGAGCTGTCCCTCTTAGACTTCTTGAACCTCTAAAACTGCTACCTCTGCCTCTTCCTCGGCTATAACATTCATATGACTTATGACCTTTTTTCTTACATTTGAAACATATTATTTCCGATACGAATGACGTACTTTGATCGCTTACATTGTTACTGTTGTTGACTTTCCTGTTTTCATGATCTAATAATTTTGATTTTACAAATTCCAATTTTAATTCTGTATTTACTGTTTCTATAGCCGTGATAATGTGATCATATTCTTCTCCTAATCCAGTAAGTAAATAGCATATTTTATCAGTTTCGCTTATATTATCTCCTGAAAATTCCAGTTCTCTTATCAAGTTGTCAAAACTTGCAAAGTACTCCTCAAGACTTCTTTTTTTGTGTTTCAAGTTTATAAGCTTTCTTCGTAAATTTAACTTTAATATGACGGTTTTTCTTTGGAATATATTTTGTAATGTTTCAAACATTTGCATGGCACTGGTGCATTGTTTTATCAAGTTGTAAGTGTCTGTTATACATTGTACTATTATATTCTTTGCCCTTGCATCTGCTGTGCTATCTGCCGCTTTGCCTTCTGTTTTGCTTGATAAAACATTCTCTAGACCTCTTTCCTCTAGTATGCACTGTACTCTAAACATCCAATTGACAAAATTCTCCGGGTTCAATTGTGGATAAATTATAGGCGACGCTTTTTCCGCCATCTTGATCTCTTTTACTTGGCTTTGTAGCTAAATTTTTTTATCACTGGTCCTACTTCAATGCCTAACGGGCGTCTGAGCCCATGACCTATGAAAACTTGAATGTTACTTGAGGAGTTAAATTAAATGGATACATATTCTAATTTTATTATTTATTCATACGACGCAGGACAGGAGCCATTACAATTCACAATTCTAGACAGAGTACAGAGTAGAGTAGAATCATAGTGTAGTAACATTGTACGAGAGAGCACAGATAATCTTAACAAATATTAGCAGAACAGGTCACCCTGTTCTGCTAATATTTGTCATTTGTTCATCATTGTCCATCAGATGGATGGGCATGTTTCTTAAAATGTTGTAGCCACTTGAGAAATATCTCCACATTAATCCAACCGCTTTCAGAGGCAATACCAATGCTTTCTGTCGGTGCACCAATCATAAGCCGACCATTCTTATCCATTTTGTTCCTAGGGAAAATGAACGTAGGGGGTATAAGGTGACCCGATGCACTCATAGAAATCATGACAGTGATGTTGCGTCTTCGTTCGGCTGAAGTGAGTTTTCCAACCTGTTTTTTACCTTTCACCGATAAAACTCTCATTTTTGTGAACCGTCGATACTCCTGTTTCGTCAGCATTATAAATTTGAGAGGCTTGAAAATTAAATTTTTCATGAAGAGGTGGTTATAAAACCGACCAACCTGTGGAATATTGAAACCTGTAGAACGCATCAAGCTTCAGGGTGTTCTTAGTACTACGCCTGGATTTCTTTTCTTGAATTCGCAAAAAAAAATCTTTTCTGCTAAATCAAAGGCAAGGCGTCAAAATTCATTTCTTGTTAAAGGCATGAGATGATTATCTAGATTTAGAACATGCTCACAAAGTTGTCTTATAAACTTAGGTTTAAATGTTTGTTCACAGCGTCCTAATTTTGGCTTAAGAGTGATCTGATGACCTTCTTTAATACCTTTGACCGATCCTGCAGAGTAGCACGTGGAACTTCATACTGATCTGCGGCAGCTCTCAGAACATTTTTCTCGATCACCGCTTGAATTGCTATTTTCATGTTCATTTTCACTCCAGTCTCCGCGATTCGCAGTTCTAGATTTAAGTTGCATTGCTTTTGAATTAAGACTTAAAATAATAACATCAATATAGAATAATAAACATCTAACATAATATGGCCGGGGTTTTCCGACTTGATTTTCTACAAAAATAAAATTGTTTTTTAAAATTATACATTGAAATAAACTTCAAAGTGCAAAATTGAACAGTATTCCATTATGTTAATTATGTAGTACTTCGGGTCAAAATTATATTTGACCCCCCTTTCCCCTACAGGTATCTAATATGCCTTCGACACAATCTTGCGCTTCTAAATAGCAAAAGTCTACTTTTCTGATTTGCAAACTGCAACTCCTGGGGTCGCCTCCAGTTCCAATTCAGAATTGATAGTCCTCAAAAATGCGTGGTATACGGTGCTGAACTTTTGATATTCGAATGAATGCGGGCAGTGGAAGGAGCATAGATAATATCTAAGCTTAGCATGTTTCAGCAAGCCATATAGTACGCCTGCGGGTCCCAACTATTCCGCTGCGGTAGACCGTCACTTAAACAGAAAAAATATTACAGCAGGCCGTGAGGTCCCAAAAATTCAAACAGATATTTGTACTACTGGCTTGCTAATAAGGAAAAAATATGTCTGGTATTGGCTTGCGCATACAGTAAGGTACATGTTGAAAAAAAAAAATGAAGTCAATCGGAACAAAAATTACATTTCTGTATGACGGGGGAAAAATCAAATTACTTTGCTATGTTTATTAGCAAAACAAGACGCGCAAACACCTAGGCAAGTGAGGCATACAGTTCTTGTTTTTTTGTGAGTTTTTTGGCCTCTATGTTTGATTTGCCTTGTCTAAACTTTCGTAGCAATATATTTCTATACACAAATAATACGCCGCAATTTTATATATATTGTACACACTTGCGACGTATTAGTCAATTGCGATGGTCTGTCAAGGGGTTCTTTCTGAACTCATGTTTGTTGCTGTAAATCCATCAACTGGTCAATCAAACATTCTATCAAACATACATAGGTTCTCACGAAATTTGGTTATTGTATAAGTGTATAGTTGTGGGTGTCACTTCTTCCCAGGCTTTAGTTAAAAAATTTATTGCATGCAGCATATAAACAGATCATAGGAAATTTCTCGACCCTGTGAGCAATCCGGCCGAAATGTTAAGCGTTGACGTATAGCTTGGCAAAAAAGAGTGTGGAATAAATGAGGGCGCCTCTATCTTATCATTGGCAACCCGAAATACTACGTCTTGACCCAGTTTGATACTTATAATTTTTACCATTATTATGATATTCGGATGCAGTACCTAATAGTTACTTGAGATTACTAATTTTTATTATTTATTGTTAATTGAAAACCTTATCGCCGAAATCAGATTAGGGGGTATACTATTCATTATTGTGAAAATCTGTTTTATCTGCCAACCCCTCGGCGAAACAGGTGTGAGCAATGTATGTATGAATAAACACAAAATCCAACAACACGTTTTATTTAAGTTTTTAATACATTTTTGTATTTCGATACATAAGTTCAGTCAGAGTTTAAATCACTTTCGTCTAAATATTCTACTCCAGTAAAGCTGAAGTCTTGGGTAGAGCTTCCTGAATCCTCAGAATTGTATTCTTTTTCTGATGAGTCACTGCTACTGTCATCTCTGAGATTGATGACCAATCGTTCAATTTCCTCATATATTGTTTCACCTCTCTCATAATATTCTCTTTCGATCTTCATCACATGCTGGCAAGAGTTCTTCCAGTTATCAGCAGTAATGCTTTGGAATGCTTGTTCAGCTGCCACCTATTAGGCAATAACAATATTTAATTAGGGCTCTTATTTAGCAATATCAATATGACATATATAAACTATGAACTAGGTATCTTACCATTATGTCAATGGATCCGACATTGACTGAGGCAATTTTATGTTTTGCAATTCCCCATATTAGTTCAATAGGGTTCAGGTCACAGTGATATGGCGGGAGCCTTTACCACAGTGTGACCATGATCTACTAAAATTTGGTCTATTTCATATATGGGCTCTGGCTTATGCCGTTTTACAAGCATCAATAACTCGGGCTTGCGAAGAGAATGATCAAACTGTATGTTATTTTGGAGTAACCATAACTTTATCTCAGCAACCTTATTAGCGCTGGTTGGTGCCTTGTTCACTACCACCGAATGGTAAGGAGCATTATCTATTACAATAATAGAAGGCTTAAATTGGAATTAATTTTTCAGTGACCCATTAATTAAAGTTAGTTTTATTCATTTCGGAGTGGTAGTCTTCATTTTTGTTTGTGCCACTGAAAATTAATAAGGCATTCGGAACAAATTCTTTCTCGCTTCCAGCATGTACAATTATATATCTTTTGCCTTTTTGTTATATTATGTTTCACACCCTTTATGTCAACTGATTGCCAACATTTTTTTAGTTTATATGATGAGTGTACATAACTTTCATCCACATAAATTATTTCTTTTTGTAGCTCTGGGGGCAAGTTTCTGTTTTCCATGATGATTTTAAGATATTGCTCCCGTTTTACAGCTATACTAGGTTTCTCCATTAAAGCTGATCGGTCTGTTTTACATTTCCTATACAAGAAACCTAGAGAGTGCAATATTTTCCTCAGATGTCCACGGCTTCCATTAAAACCCAAATCCTCTTTAACTACAGGCAATAAATTTCTAAGTGTAGGCACCTAAAAAAATGCAACAAGCATTCAATTTTACCATACAGTCAAGAGAATCAAAGGATTGATGATGTTTTATCACTTTATAATCTGTCGTTAGTTCAGCTGCACTTAATAGTAAATCTTCTTTGGTATCTTCTTTAATCATAAAATCTGATATCATCGCTGCCGTAGTATTTTGCTACCCGATCGACTTGCAAAATCTTAGCTGGACTTCGCGGTGTCCGTTGTATCCGGTAGGCGACGTTGTTGATCACCTTATAAGGTCCTTCCCAGTAGTGTAAAATTGGGGCATCTGGATCAAAAGAGCTCCAGACGCCCCAATTTTACATATTTTACACAATGTATCCCACTTATCATTTATTAATGAAGTCGTTCAGAACATTTATTAATGAATAATTATTTTTGTAAAAGAATTGACATTTTGAATTTTATATTCTGTTTAACTTTCAAAGGTTAAGGGGTTAGTTTCAATCAAAACTCAACAATTCAATTAAAAAACCATTTTATTATCAAACCATTTCTTAATAATCATTACATTTTTTAAAGCGCAGGCGTGGGTATGATACACGCAGCTAAAAACATCGCTACAGGTTCCAAAATCATTGTGCAGAGTTTGTAAATTTGGACATTTTTTGTCTTCTAAATCATAAATATTTTCATTTTCGACAATATTTCTTAACCACATAACTTTTTCGTATCCTTTAACGTAGATTATTTTGTCTTTAAGTAGAGGTGCTATGTATCGCTTGATATTTGTGTATGGTATAAAACCCTCATTCCAGAAAAATTTTCTGTTCCTCTCTATCCAACTTACATGTAATCTTTCTTTCTTTGTAAGATTGTAAAATGGATATGGTGGTCTAATTAGGAAAACCTGTATTTGGTTTTTCCATAATATTGCTATTTCTTTAAGAATAAAATCGTTTGATTCGGTCTTAAATCCTTGTACATCGACTATAACACTCATATTAATTTTCTAACGATGCTACTTAAGGGCTTATATTCAATAAGTCGATCGTTAATAATAAGACAAAAAGCAGATGTATTTTCTGGAATATCTTCGTAACTTTCAATTTCCAGTCTTACATCTACTGCTCCGCTTTTTAAAGCTTCGTTTTGTCTCGAGCAGTCAATTACAAACAGAGGAGCCTTTTCTTTGAATTCGCGCAAATTAAGCAATGGATCAGGCTGAGTGTTATAATAAGACTGACGAAATTTAGTAAACATTTCGTATAATATATGAAATTTATCTTCGGGAAATTTAGCGTTCACTGATTCGTATGGGTAATATTGTGAATTTAAGAAGAGCGTAACATTAGTTAATTTACAATGATCAAATATAGAAGAGTCTTTATTCATTACATTTTTCCTATTTGACTGCAAACCGAATATTACATATCTCGGCTTTTCTACTTGTGAAGCAGTTTTTACAATCCAGGAATGTTTTGTTGTCTTAGGTAATAAAGGGTACTCATATAAATCCCAGTTTCTGAAAGCCATTCGTATAGGGCGATCTTTCTCTAAATTTTTAAGTAAAGTTAATCTTTCTCGATCTGAAACTTTTATATGCGGCACACGCCATTGCAGTCTTTCAATATTTATGTTCACAATATCATTATTATCAAGAGTAACACTATTAAGATTGGTACTACTTCTGTTCAGTATAAGTTCATGTTTACAATTAATTACAATCTTATTATAATCTTCGGCAAATCCGAGAACCTTGTTTAGAGGTATCAGTGCGCTAAACATTCCATCGTTGTTTTTGAGCCCATTTAAATCCCATCCCCAAATAGCTGCAGCTTTGCTTTCTCCCTCGCTCATAGAGACATACGACTTAAGAGTTGTCGTTATTCCAGCATTTTTTATGCGATCAATTTCAACGCCATTAAGTTCATAACGAATATCATTAAAAAGGAATGCTATAAAATTATTAGTAAAATTGACAATTTTACGGGTTTGTTTTTCTGTAGAATCTTTTCCTAACACAATTGCTTTACCCTCTATGTAAATATAGCTGGCTGCAGGTAATACATACAGGTCTTGTTGATGTATAGGTATCCTTATTTCATCATTTTCGCTAAAACTGTTGCTGTATGGATTATACGTATGAATTTCATAACTCGATATAGAGTTATCAAATTGTGGCGTATCATTTACTTGTAAGATACTCATACTTTAAAACCCAAAGCTTTAAGAAATAATTTATTTTCTTTGCTTATTTTTTTAATTCTCTTTATAGGTCTTCGTCTCTTGACGATGCTAGGACGAGTAATGCATTTTGGTTTCGTACTAGATATTATATTATAAACAATCATAGCGACTAGCTAAGTAAATCACATGCGACTTGCATAACAGACAGAATTAGAATATAATTTTATAAGCAAGAGTTTGATTTTATAATACCTTTTGTTTCCCAAAATTTTTTTATAAAATCAATACATAAGTGTCCACAAATGAATGGGTTATTCTTTTGTACGTTATCATAATTATATTTGATATTATGAGAACTCACATATCGCACGAATTCCTTAGGTGGTTTTAAATTACCATAACTATCAAAGTATTCGATATATTTATTATAAATTACATAGGCTACCCAATGTGTACCAGAACTTTCAGAATTATCTAAGTTTATGATACCACACTCCTTAGAAAAAGGAGTTTTAGGTAAAGCGTCTCTCATAAAAACTCCACGAAAATACGGAACGTTTTTTGTAAATTTTATTATATCTATATTTGTAAGAGCGCGATTAGGTAGCCTGTAATTTAGTTTTTTTTCTTATCGTCTAGGTATATTCCTAACCTATCTTTGTAACGATCTAGCCGCAACCCGTTTCCAATACACACACTTTCGTTGATGTAATCATTTCGTGATTGCATTTCTTTTAAGCGCTTTTTTGCATCCTTGTACTCATTTATAGTTTTTACGATCCCCGCAATTCCACTGGCGATACTTCCGGCAGCTGACAAGCCAGCAAATATCGGAATTAGTGGTAAAACTCCACCAGATTTAGGAAGAGGAATAATTCGAGGAAGCTTCATTTTCGATTTTTCAGAATCACCTGTTAATTCTTTAGCAGCAGCGTATGCCATAGCTATAAGCTTTTTCTTACCCTTTGGTTTAATTTTCTTAATATAATTTTTTGTATAAGAAACTATATTTTTAAAGTCCTTTTTGACGCCACAACCAGAGCTTACTTTTGCTAGCATTATCTTGTTAACTAAATTAGCTGCAAGCTTTTCTCCAGTGCTTGCGTCATTAGATAAAGCTCGTTTCTTCGCCATTTTTAATAAAACTATATCTGCTTTATGTCGATCTTTTAATCTTTTAGAATTGTTGTATGCAATATCGTGATATTTGCAGTATTCGTCCAATTTATTTACACTTTCATCACCTCTAGTCAATCTTTGAAGTAATTTTGTTCCTGGCCCACAATAATTATATCCTGGCAGATGCAGCTCAAAAGGTATTTTGTTAATTAAATTATTTACAAGTCTTTCCCCGTTCATGGAAAAAAACAGAATGGAACTCGTTTCTATGACCACCTGGTTATATTGATACAAACGATGCTATTTATACGCTATCTTTAACTTTAATCCAGCTATTTTCTGACTTAGGTAAGCCTAACCATTTAACAAAAACTTTATTTTGTTTTCGCTTTAAAACTTTTTCTACTAAATAAATATCCGGATATTTAGTTTTTTGTAATTCTTCATTGTAAAATGATCCCAAAATAGGGATTTTCCTATTGTCTTCCAATAGATACGTCACCGGATTTGTTTTTTGAACTTTGATAATCTTAAATATTTCTGTAGACCAGTTAGGAGTATATCCCTTTTCAAAACAGCTTTTATGTTTACTTATTCGAACGAAATCCCCCACTTTATATTTAGGTGTTTGGTTTTGAATATTATTTTCGCGACAGTATCTATTTCGTATTTCATCTTTATTATAATGATTAACTTGTATCTATTTCGTATTTCATCTTTATTATAATGATTAACTTCAATTGGTTTTACACCAATTGTTCGGTGCGTGGTATGATTATATCTATCAACTACATTCGCTAGTGTACCATCAATCCAGTTATAATTCCCATTTAAACTAAATTCTTTATATAAATTACTTTTGATTGTTCTTATTAGTCGTTCTACAATGGAAGCTTTTTTCGTAGAATACGTACAGTAATGGTTAATAGAATATTTTTGAAACATCTCACGTAATTTTTCATTAAAAAATTCACCTCCAGCATCAGTTTGTAAGTTTTTAGGGATGCGTTTTACTTTGCTTATTAAATTATTAAATACTGTATAAACCGATTCTTTACTTTTTTGTTTGAGCGGAAAAGCCCAAGCGTATTTAGAGAATCCATCAATAACAATCAAAATGTATTTGTAATTATTATTGAACCTTGAGATATTTCGCATATCCATCAAATCCGCCTGCCAAAGATCATCAATGTCTTTGAGCAATACATGCCTTCGTAAGAAATGAATCCTAGCACTTTTATGTATTTCATTAACAATATCTTTTTTAACTGAATTCATTTCAACTAACACCGCTCACGTATCACGACATACTAAATGACGTTGTTGTTTACAAAATATTTTAATCTTTTATGATACCAGCTTCTTTGAGTTCCTCTACAATTGACAGTATCTCATTGTCAAGGTTAGTATTACCGGCTGTTTTTGATGCAACCAGAAGTTTGAGTCTATCTACTAGTTCGTTAGGATCATCCCAATAAACCAAATCGGTATTTTTCTTATATTCCTTTAGGTGCGCTAATCCAGCACCAGTTTTTAATAATGGTTTAATTACTTTACGGTATTTTAACCCTTTATCACCTCGAATTTGACCTGCTGGGTCGTGGTCTCTTTTATGAGCACTAGTTTTGATGAGTATTTCTTTGTAAATTTCTTTATCGTTTTCATTAATTATACTTAAATCTGGACTTTTGCGAAGTAACAATTCCCGCAACCCTGAAGTTAATCGATATTTTTTATCATCTATACAAATATTATATATTTTACCATTACTAGACTCATCGTGTGATGTCGAAAAATTTATTATTGTATTTCCAATCATGAGTTTGTTATTTTCACTTCGCACCCCGAATGGTATGTTCATATTATCATATATTTCTAAGAAGTCTTCTTTTTTCAACGACGTATCTTTATAATTTTCAGTTCCAGTAATATTTTCGTCTGGTCCTTCTTCCAATTCTTCAGTTTCGGAATAGAACTTTTCGGAGCTTTCATCAGATAACTTAAATTTGGGTGTGTTTTCAAAATATGAATCATGTAAAAATAATTTAGGGGTTATTTCATTAGCAGTAGTTTTATCGGTAGCATTACCACTATTTTTCAGTAAAGATATTTCTTTACTAGCAGCAATTGCATTTAAAGGATCAGCAAGAGGTTTGAATAAATATTTAAGGTGAGTATTGGTATGGAAGTCATCATCTCTCATTTGTTTAACTTTATTTTTAATAGTGTCCGCAGACTCTATTAGTTGCTTAGTTATTTGTTGCTCCATTGTATGACCTACAATCAACCGTGCTTATTTCCAAATGAATAAATTTTATCGTTGATTGATTTATATAACAATCAATCGAAGTTAATGAAGATATCGAAATTTTGTCTGTATCGCCCCTTGTTCAGTTCACAATCCTTATTAATTGTCAAAAAATCATAGGGGCGTTGCCAGGTTATGGAGCAAAGGTTTTTGAAAATTGGCCATTCCATATCAGGACTTACGTGTTCATCATATATATGCTTCATATTAATTTCATCTTGTTTAAATACAATCAAAAAGTTGACATTGTCACGTATGAGTTGCTTCGGTACTTTTGAATATGTTTGAGATAGATAAAAACAATCAACTCCTTTATGTCTACCCATGGTAAAATAGTTGCGAATATTTATTTGGTTCTCACAAACGACGTCATCAAAAATAAAGATTGAATTTGATAAAGCCTCATTAAGATGAATAACATCGTGATCGTTGTTAAAAATAAAAAAATTTACTTCGGGGACTCTTTGCATGACTTGTTCTAGAAAGCCATATTTGGGTTGAAAACTTGTCTTTGAGTACAAGTAAACATTGTTAAATTTTAAACCGTTCTCGTTAATCAATAAACTTATCATAACATTTGTTTTCCCACAATTAGACGGGCCACATATAACACATCGGATGTTGTTTGGGAGAAGTATACTATGCTTTGTGTAAATCTTATTTTCTTTTATTTCAATATTCTTAACTTCTATAGACACTGGTTGCTTAATCAACTTCATTTTTATGTATGAGAGAAAAATAATGCGCACAAGTATTTATTTAAGATTTTGCATATGCACAAGGTACAAGGGATAGAGTAAAACTCTAAATATACTTAAACATAATTTAATCAATAAAATAAAATACTACAATCAAACACTACTAGGATATAATCTTGTTTGACTTAGCTTAGTTTCATAAGTAGTATATAAATTACATTAAATTTAACAATAAAATACGTTAATTACTTAATAAACAATTTTGATACTCAAAGTTTCGCGCTACACTGTTATAAATAAACCATACACTTATCAATCAACTAAAACACGGTATTATAATGCCCCCAGGGCAAGGTTTCAACTTTATTAGCTAGTATTTGTCTTTTATCATCATTGCTATCTAAAACTACTTTATTAACTTGTTGTGAATACAATAAATGTTTTATAGATTTTATCATATTCATTTTATGTTTTAAAACTTGATTATTAAATAATGTTTCTTTATAGTTTTTCATTTCTAAATGTTTTTTTATTGGTTTAGTTACACCCTTTGCTTTTATTATAGTAGCTTTTACGCTTTTTAAACAATACAACTTCGCTCTTAGGCCAGTAAATTCAGTAATAATTGATCCACCAAGCTCATCTTTGAAGAGCCCAGGAATTTTTGAATTCACTTTAGGCATATTATACGGATTATCATCTTCAAAATTACTTGTATCGAAAAACAATATATCGCTTTTTAAATCGTTGTAGAAGTCCTCAGTATATATTAAATACAGAAGACTATCAGTGTCAGTATAACACAGTTTTACGTTTGTTCCATATTTTCTTTTCATATGAGCATAATGAAAATTATATAGATGCTTTTTAGCAAATTCTAGTACAGTGAATCCAATGTATATTGGTCTGTCTAATATAATTTTTTCTGGTTTCAATTGTGCAGCCACAAAATTCTCAGTAAAAACAGAAATACTTTTAAGGTTTGGTTTAGAAATTATTGATTCCGCACCGATAATTTTATTTGTTTTATTATCACAATCTTTCCACTTCGTTAGTAGTCTTACATTAGCTTGTTTACGTTTGTTTTCGATAGTTTTTCCAAATATTGCATTATTTAATAGTTTAAAAAAGTCTTTTTCAAATTCAGATTTAGAACTCTGGCGTAAGGAAGTATTTAAATTAATATATTTCTGAAGAAAAGCATCTTGCTTAAACTTAAGTATTCTATGAATTTTCTTCAAAATAAGACCTCGTTTTAAACACTCTTTTAAATGAACGAAATGAATAACATACTTATGTTTATCATATAAATTTGCAATTAATTTCTCTGTTTTTCCGTTGGGAGGAATAAACCTTTCACATGCGAAAGGTAAATCCTTATGATCATCATGCAAGTATTCGGGATACTCTAGGTCCACTTCTAGAATATATCCAAGTTCTCCGTCATTCGGAATACTCATTATATCAAATTTAATAATATCACTTCGGTTTAATAAAACAAATTCAGATATCGGTAATTTTTGTGTCATTGCGTATCCATATAAATTATTACAATCTAGATATACTAAATAGCTAGATGGTTTTGTATTATCAAAATGTGGAATATATTTATTGTTAGCTTCAGCATGGCGAACAGAACATTGTGATAATCCACCACGTATACCTTTTTCTAAAAATTGATAAATTTCTAAATCAGTTATTAACTCGAGACGTACGTCAGTATATAATAGCATGGCGTCCCAACTCAAGCTTGGAGCTGATATATAATATGCTGGATCAAGAGAGTAATGCTGTAAACTGGTATTTCTAAAATGTTCGAAAATATCGCATAATAATAATACATCACATTTTATGTACAGATCAGTGTATTCACCGAGTGTTTGAATATTAAATGTTTGCCATATCATCTGTGCATGTTCATAGTCATTATCAGTTATGTGCTCTAATTTCATCGAATTATAAAAGTTTTCCTTTTTTGGCAAATGTCTTTCCTCATACTTTAACCATGAATCCATGTAGTCATACGGATAAATACCTTTACGTCTCAATAAATCTAATGTACTTTTATCATTAAAAATCTTCGATAGATTGACTAAATCTTCTGTATTCAAGCTTTTACTAAGTTCATCGAGACTCGAACTTAAGAACTGATATGAATCAATAAACTTTATTTGAATAAGATGAGATGTATTAGATAATGGGATAAATTTTGTAATAGAACTGTACTTTTCTTTAGACTTCGGTATAACTTTAATATCACCCTCATATTTTACCAGTTCTTTAATAAATAAATGACTATCATATCCAGCTAAGTTATGAAAAACTACTGGCACAAATGGACATATTTTATATTTCAAATTACAAATTGAATGAGCTGCGCCTCTGTACTCGGATGTGACATGATCATGATCTTGTACTTTGTCACCGAATAAAGGGCGTTTGCATATATGACATTCGGAAGCATTTTCAAAATTATTTCGTTGTTCAAGAGTTAAGGGTTTTATCGGTTTCACTTCGGATAAAATAGTGTTTATCCAAGTAACATCTTAAATCAATCGTTTAATAAAAATTTCGACGCAATTCTCACCTCTATAAGTAACATATTTGTTTAAACTCGGGTCGTGTGAACAGCACACATAATATGCAAAACATGCTGGTATATGTAATTTAAACTTCTGTGTGTTATTCGTACTTTGTTCAGAATACTTTAATAAAATGCTTTCAAAATCGGCATAAATAATAAAATTAATCTTTTGCTTTCGCTCATAATTTTTGAATTGAATTAGACTACCTTTTTCAGGAAGTATTGTAAGTATTTCAGAACAATAGTGATTACTATATTTCAACTCACTGGAAAAAAATTGCAAACAAGAATCGCAAAAGTAAATCTTTCCTTTGTGATGACTTATTTGCTTTCGAACTAATCGTATCAGGTCTTTAATTAAACAATAGTGTCCTCTTTCATTTCGCTCAATGTAAAGCAAGTTAATGTGATGCTTTTTCTTTTCTTTTGTTAAATAAAGAGGTCCAGATACCAAATTTTTGCTATCTAAACCATAAATATTAACACTTATGCTAGAATTACATTTTTCAAACAGCTTTATATCTTTAATTGATGGAGGAAAAGACATTCCCTCTATATTTAAAACCTTTGAATAATGAGGATAAGATGTTATTCTGCATGAGTTACATTTTGCAGGATACATTGCTGCAACAATGCACCACAAAAAACAATATTCATCGTTATTCTGAATATTTAAACAACATTTTTTATTTTTAATAAATGAGGGTAAATCGATATATGTTCCACCTCTCATTGGGTTATATTTATTAACATTGATTTCTAAATGACTTATTGCAAAAAATGACCAACCGGATTCACAGTGTTCAAATTCGGTAAGTTTTCTTTTAAATACTTGAAATACATTTCTTACAAAATTATTTAAATCTGAACTTTTGTAAATTATTTCGAATTTTGTATTAAAAGATTTCAATAATTGTTCATTTGTCTTTGGTAATAAAAAGTAAGCAAACAATTCTAAATTTATTTTGATACAACTATGTCTTTGAATGCATATCTCAATCAATTTTTTTATATCACTTAGAGAACCGCTCAGGAACGCCTCTGGCGTGAGGTGCGTGAGGTGCTCAGTGTCCTGAGACGGATTCAAGCGATATGTCACAATTCTGTTTTTAAAAGCTGTTGCTATTATTTCAATATTATCATGTTCAGTTTTCAATAAACACTTTGACTTATGTAAATTAGATCTCATATGGTATTTATATTTATGTTTCAAAATCTCAATTTCACATTCGTTACATTTCATTGAAGTACTACTCGGGGTTTGAACTGAAAGACAAAAACAGGTTATTCAATATAATATATAACATATTAGTCTAAAACTAAACTTAATCTTATAGGGGCTAAACATAGTTACAAATAAAATTTAACTAACTACTTTAAAAATAATTACTAATAAAAGTTTTGGGGCACCCTCGGTACTCTTTTCGAGCAGCGCATATAAATTTATTTAGGTGCCCCTAAGCTTCAGTGTCCACGTCGGTCCGATGCTTTAAGGTGAACAAAGCATGTTTCCAGCGGTTTATCGGCGGTACTTTGTCCACCTCACTACATTGATACACCTTTAATTCAATATAATGCGAACCGAGCTTGGCAGCATGAATTTGCCGCGAATATCCGTTCGCTATTTTACTGCTAACGTAAGACAACAGGGGTTTACCCATGGCGCTAGGAGGGCGAACGTCGTCTTCGCTGTCGCTGCCGAAGAGGTCTGCAGCTACTGTCGAGGACGGCTTGGACACTGGATTAATTTTAGTCCTTTTCGCTTTGCTGATTTTGGCGCTCGAGGTCGAAGTTGACGACTTGCCTCGTTTCTTGGCTTCGACACTTCTACAGTCACCCGCCTCTGAAGTTGCTCCTTCATCTTCAGATAGGAAGAGGTCTGCAGCGAGTTGACTCTTAAACCTGAAATTTTAATGAAATATAATTAAACAAACCTATCTAAAATATATTTTTACATAACTTTAGGTGATCACGTAAATACAAATAATGCTTTATATTATAGAATCGATATTGTTTTAGTGTTATATTCCATACTAATTTAAAATTATATTTTAAAAAAAGCTACTTTATTTCGGGATAACATGGGTGATATTAATATTATTTAAATTTTAAATAAAATGACGGCTCGGACTATTTATCTGATTTAATGTTAAAGTAATAAAATTTTTAAATAATAACTTAATACTCACATGTTAATTGTAGCAGGGGTTCCCTTCTTTGTGGTGAAATAGCTTGAAAGCCTGAGATGCTTATGATTCCCCACAGTTTCTTCCGGCTATTTAAACCCATACGCAACGCGAGACGCATGACCAAATATGTTAGATGCTTACAGTTCAATAGAAAAATTTCGAAGTAATCAAATTTTTATTTTATACACTAGTAGAATCACTCGCCGATGTCTGCATACCTGACGATTTACTTTATAATAATTTTGTAGTTAAAAATTTATTAGAATATATGAATAAAAAAATTCAACATAAAGAAATAAACATAAAAACAATTTAACTACTAATTAACCAATAGCTTAACAAGGCAATAATCCTTACCTTACTTATTTTATTAACTTTTACGATACTAAGGCCAGTATAAAAGATTTTCAATTATTTAACTTTTATGTATTTATTTTATATATATATATATATATATATATATATTTACACAGGTTAAAACAAGACCGTTCATGTCTTTTCATTTAGACCTTTTGATTTTTAATATGGGTGTAATCTATATGTAATATTAGAAGAGTATTTTACTTATTTTAGTGTATTCTAATATTAGAAGATGTTTGTATTTTCGAAATTTGTAGGTACTTGTACACTTTAAATTACATGTTTGGACAAAAAAAGTATAGTTCAATTATTTAGAAATAATTTAAAATTATAGAAATGATGGCTATTAAAAATCTTTTATTTTTATGTCAAGTATAAAAATACAAATGTTTTACCCTAAGCGAAGCGAGGGCTGGTCGCTAGTTGTTATATGTTATATATTCTTATTAGTGAGTGTACTTAGAAAACGCACACAGGCTAAGTGACGCCCGACGGGCGCGTGGATCAGATTTCGGATTTAGATTTCAGATGCCCGTTTTGGGAACAAATATTTGAAACAAATTGTATTAATATTTTCAACCTTATGAACTTATTTTTTATGCAATTTTTTAATATAAATAGCCCCACTAATCCCCCGAAAAAATATTCGGTTTGGGGAATCGAACGGTAAAGGAACTACTCGTAAAAATTCTACAATGCCGGTGAGTTTTTCAATTTATTTTATAAAAATTAAATTAAATCAAAAATTACAATAAAATTTAATTCCTTACTTTTTATTCATGTGCCTTCGCAAACTTATGTATTTTTAAAAATTATTTTTTTCGTTTCAGGACTCTGGAGAATTGCTATTTAACTTTTTACCTTCAGAAAAGGGTCCTAATCAATCACAAAGCGCAAATCAAAGACATCTGGGTCTTGCGGATCAATCACGCAAAATTACAAAAAATAAACAAAAAGTGTATTCATTTATAAAGAAACCGGTTGCCAAACCGATGAAAATAATAGTTATACAAGTATACGATGCAGAAAACTTTGAGCAGAACAGTACGATCTGCGGCAATTACAACTGCGAAGCAGAGGTTTGCGCGCAGCATGTTGTTAGAAGTACCTATATGGATGAAGTTTATAATAAAACCATGGAAGTAATAAATAGGATACACGAAGACATAATTAATGATTAGTTTATAGTTAGATAGCGACAATGGCTGTCAAAGTTAATTTATAAGCTTAAAATTATTATTATGTTTTTAGTTATTAATATAGTATGTATCAAAGTATTATTCCAATAAGGTTAAGAGTATTATATCTATACCTAAATAATATCACTTCTACTTATGTGTTAAACATTAAGTGTGTATTGTAATTTTGCTTAATATTTTATTGTGCATATTTTGTGAAAATTATTGTGGTGTTTCTTATTAGGATATAAAAAATGTAAAAAGTTTCTGTTAAAATAAATGTATGATATAGAACTAATTTATTGGTTTTATTTGTCTCTTAAAACCGTAAACCAAGAATTTTTTTTATTTAAAAAGCTTTAAAAAATGCATTTGAAATAAGGCTAACTAAATAGTTATTAGTACAATAACAGCACACACACACACACACGCGCATACACGCGCACACAGTTCGGGTTGCATATCAACGCTGCCCCGTATTTATTTAGACGTGGCATGATCCGTACCACCAGACGAATATTTGATGTCGAATGATCAATTCAGATTTATAGTGAGTATACAAAAACATTTTGATTTCATATAAAACGATTTAATAAGTTACATTGCACTCCTGAATGAACCGTTATTGCAATCCACAACTATAGTGGATATCTTGTAGTAATATTTTTAACACTCAAAATGTTGACTTGATTTCGTAACGAATCAATTAGGTACTTTAAAATCGACATTCTGAACTATGAATTTGAAGGAATTGAATGTGTAAAATTGGTGGCATCTGGAGCTCTTTTGATCCAGATGCCCCAATTTTACACTACTCTTCCCAACACGGCTTTAATTTTGGGGAGTTCCCTTTTCGACGTACCGGATTGTGTAACCAGACCAGTTGTTCAGTTGCCTTCCGATCGTAGCGTGCGTTCGCCAGCTAGGAGCCCTGCTTCCCTCATACGTTCGTGGATATCAATCATCTTCGTCTGCAGTTCACTAGCGTAGTCACTTATGGGAAAGCGTGGCCCAGAGAGGGCAACCACTTAAAAGATCCACTGGCAACCTTAGTTCTCTCCCAAAATTGGCAAAAACCGGGGTAAATGTGATGCTTTCATGGATCGCTGTACGATACGAAAGAAGAAACAACTGCAGGTACTCATCGCAATCATTTTGATGTCTATCCACAACCTAGGCAAGATGCCGTTCCAGGGTGTGACTAAATCATTCCACCATTCCGTCAGACTGTTGTGATGTTCGAGTTTTATGCATTCCCATGATCTTGCAGACTTCCCATGATCTTTGATCGCAGTGTATTTCTATCGGTACCCCAAATCGGCAGCATACTTCGTTTGGCATGGCAAAAGCTTCAGGCCATTTAGTAAAGTAGTCCATTACCACCAAGATGTATCTGTTTCCCGAGTTAGAAACGGGAAATGGACCTGCCACGTCTAACGCGATCCTTCCCCAAGGTGCGCCCACGCTTTATAATTTCAATGCCCCTTTGCTTGTTTGGGGTTTGACAGATGCACAACTCACATAATTCCGGCACCAATCTTCCACATCATCTCGGCAGTGTAACCAGTAGAACCGCTGTCTGATTTTGATTAGCGATCTTTTTACACCCAAATGTCCACCAGAAGCCCTGTTTGAGAACCGCGCTGCCATGCGCGGCGTTTATGGGGTGATAGGCGGATTGGAAATTATAAATTAATCTATGTGGTCAATATGCATTTATATCAACAACTTACCCCGCTGGAACCGCTACCGCCGTTCGCCTTATCACCGGATCCGGGATCGTCTTGCTTCTCCTCCTCTGCTGAGGAGATTCACTATGGCTTGATACAAAGTCTACACAAATCACATACAAAATAAGATCATAAATAGTTATCCATTTGGCGGTTTCAAAAGTAAACGTAAATAAAACACATATAGAATATTTTTTTTCATGATATTTCTTTTTTATTATAAAGTTTGAATGTTGACATTATGTGTGAAACACTACATCATTTAAATGACCACCACGCGAAGTGTTGCAAGCATTGATTCTTTTGAGATAATTTTCGACCACTTTTTGACACATATTGGGCGGTATCTCAGCCATAACTTGACGAATGTTGGTTTTTAAGTGCTCAAGAGTTAAAGGTTTATCTGCATAAACACGGTCTTTCGCGTAGCCCCACAAAAAAAAGTCTAATGGTGTCAAATCGCATGATCTTGGTGCCCAGTTGATATCGCCACGACGAGAAATTACGCGGCCAGGAAATGTCTCTTGCAATAAAGCCATATTCCCTCGAGTTGTGTGGCATGTGGCACCGTCTTGTTGAAACCACATATTCTCCTAGTTGTATTCTTCAATAGCAGGCAAAAAAAAGTCGGTTATCATATGACCATAACGCTCCGAATTGACGGTGACAGTCGTTCCATCGTCGTTTTCGAAGAAGTAAGGTCCAATCACACCTTCGGACCAAAGAGCGCAACAAACAGTGACTTTTTCTGGATGTAATGGCCTCTCTTCAATTACTTGAGGATTCTCAGAACCCCAAATACGACAATTTTGTTTATTAACATAGCCACCGAGTAAGAAATGTGCTTCCTCGCTGAAGAAAATTTTTTTCGAAAAATCGCCGTCCACCGCCTGTTGTTCAAGCACCCATTCCTCGTATCTACGACGTTGTAAATGGTCAGCTGGCTGCAGTTGTTGTGTGAGCTGGACTTTATATGGATGTAGGTGTAGATCTAAATGCAAAATACGCCATAATGTGCCGTAAGACAGTCCTAATTCCTGAGAACGACGAGGATAGAGGATAGATAGATTACTTTCTGTATTAATCAATTTCTGAACATTCTGAACATGATTTTTGAACATTAGTTTATATTATACCTACTTTTATGTTAAATAAGGGTGTTTTTAAAAACTTTGTAACTTGTTTTTTGGCAAAATAAAAAGATTATTATTATTATTATGTATGTCTTTTCCAATATTATTATTATTATTATTTTCAGCGGAACGAGCGAAACGATGATGCACAGGCCTTACAATATTTGTAACCGCTCCAGTCTCTTCAAATTTCTTCACAATTTTGCCAATTGCTTGCGTAGTTGGACGATTACGTAAACCATAATCTCCTCTTAAAGCACGATATGTGGCTGTGGCAGAATCACGATTTTTGTAGTATGTTTTGATAATTTTTATGCGTTGTGTGATAGTTAAGCGATCCATTTTCGTCAATGTCAGACTTTCAACTGAAAAGAAAAAATTTGGTTTAACAACTTAGTTTGACAGTTGTCGAATTCCAGTCCTATACTTTTGAAACCACGAAATGGATAACCCTTTATATATACCAAAAGTTTAACTTACCAAACAAAATTGATGTTTTATTGGGAGCTGAAACCTATAGTCGTATATTAAAGCGAGGACTAATCAAAAGCCCTACTGGTAATGCGATCGCACAAGATATCCATTTGGGGTGGATAGTGTCAGACCATGTTGGTAGAACTGACAATACTTTTAGTTTCCATAACAAAGTCATGCACATTCAATTTGATGAAAATGAGAAGTCGAAAAGGTTATCGGAAATGGGTTCATAACCAAAATTAAAGCAACCATTATCCGATATAATTAATGAAGACAACTTTCATCTCGCAGTATGGTTGTACTTAATTACTTGTTTAATGTTTCTCTTTATTGGTTCCAATTTAAATGTTTTTTTTTGGTTTTTGCAATTGTTATACAGTCCATTGTTCTTTGGTTTAAATTGCTAAGTTTTGGCGCTGGCGTAGAATTGTATCACACTAGAAATAAATTCATGCCCGATGTGACGGTTAGTTGAATATTATCTGGTGTCGGGTTGGTCTGAGGTTTTATCTTTGGTTGTCGTTGTCTGGTCTCGTTGTAGTGTTTTTTGGGACAAAAATTGGTTTCATTGGGTGTACAAAGGTCAAAGTTGTACACTCATAACTCTGATTTTTTCTGTAATATTTATCTTTTTCTTTATTTTCTATAGCTGTCATAAATGTCATTTCACTAAAATCTATTTTTTTATTCTTGAGTTAAGTAGAAAGCCAATATGGCGGTTCCATAAAATATGACATTTGATTGGGTTGGGAATAATGGAATGAAATATTGAGTGAATGATTACATTACATTCATTTTATACGTTTTCTTATTAGTTCCGAGTGACTGACATGATTTATTATTAAATGAAATTTATTTCATCCGCTGGATCATATGATCTTGCATATGTGAATGATAATAATTTAATGTACTCACGATAATAAAAAACATCATATTTTAGATTTATTTATTGAGATCATTTACAAACTCGAGTAGTTTTCGAATAACACTTAGTATACTATATAATACGAAGTACGAAGTCAATTTGTTGGAATTGATTCGCTGATCGCTATTTGAGGAATCCGAGTTCCGAAGAAGGTACATTCCTAGTTTTCTTACTAGTAGTAAAACTGGGCTAAAAATCGACTCTATTAGACAATATTGGCAAAAAAATCTCAGAATTACTATTAATATTGAGACTGAAATGGGAAGAGCCTAACTTATTTTAGTCTGTATCTTGTAGTATCAGAGTCAATTTCGGGTACGTTTATAATAAAACTTGGGGACGGTGTAAGGTCAGTTGCCGTGTCCATTAAACCATCGAGGTTCATCATTTTATTTTCTTCCTCGATGGTGTGCTCAATGAATTTTTTGCACGCTTCGGCATTAATTTTTAATATTGCTTCTTTTGTGAAATTCTTTAATTTCTGCCATTTTGAATGTTTTATTATTTCGGCCAACATGAGATTAACTCTATTGGGTTTTATTCGCAGAGGTTAGGCGGAAGGCGCAATGTGATAAAATTTTTCTTTTGCTGCCAATTCGTCAATTACTTTTTTATTGTAATGTTCTTTGTTAAATTTTGTTAAGAGTTCCCCCTTTATTTCATTCTCATTGAAAGAGATTTGTTTATCTCGCAGCCAAGCTTGAATATCTGCCTTCCGCCAGCTCATGTTTAGCACTTTTTCGGGATACCTGGAGTGAGGAGGTGCACTATACAATACAATAACCGACCCTGGCTCCACCAAATCCATTTTTTTTTAAACCTGTGTCATGAAATATAACAATTATTAAATTAAACTAAATATTTACGGTTTACCAATTTTCAAGATTGTGGGCATCCATTTAACTGTGGTAGTCACCTTCTTTGTCCGTTTTCTTAGCTTCAAATAGCTATTCTCAAAAACCCGCTGGTGCTACCTATGGCCGAAACGATAAGACGTTTTCTTTTCTGAGGGTTTTTAAGGCCTTTTCATAGGTCGTTCAAATATGCTTCCCGACTATTTTTTATATTTCCATCGACCAAAACGTTGTTAGATGTATGACCTGTAATAATAAATGATAGTTTATTTTGTAACCTATTATATAATATAAGAGTATTAATTTTTAATATTACCTTCATTTACCCATGTTTCATCTGTATATTTTTCTGTTTTTTCTCCGGTATTTTTTTATTTTCAGTAAATAATTTCGTGTCCAAATAATTAAATCAGCCCTGTTGAGTTAAATGCTCTTCCTTGATCGTTTTATATAATTAAAAAGTTTTTTTAGTATTTTATACATTGTAGAGCGAGAAAAAGATAGTAAATCTTTGTCATCATTAACAGATTTTAATATTTTGTTAATTGTGGGCAAATCTCCTCTAAAATAAAATTCATGGACTTTCTCCTTATTCCGGAAAGTGTGAAATCATCTAAGTTTCTTCACGATTTCATGTTTTGCTGAAGAGCGTGTTGGTGACGATACTTGGCCTGCAGATTTATACTCATGAATTATAGATTTATTGTACTGATTGAAACACCCATAATGTCTGCTGTTTTTTTCACTATTTAACTACACCCACCCAAACCCAAAGGATCCAGAATATTGCTGTTAATGGTCAAAAATCTTCTGGATCCGTTTTAAAAATGGGCGTTTCACTAGGTTCCATATTGGGTCCATTTTTATTCTTGATTATTATTAATGATCTGCCATACTATGTGAGGAATTTATGCGACATTGTACTTTTTGCTGATGACACTTCTCTTATATTTAAAGTTGAGAGAAATCAATAAGTTACGACAATGTAAACAGTGCATTGTCGCAGGTTCTTCAATGGTTTACGATTAATAATTTAGTACTAAACGCAAAAAAGACTAAATGTGTGGAATTTGCTTTACCGAATGTTAAAAAAACAGCAATTCACCATTTTATTAAATAATAAAATATTGAATTTAACTTAGTCAACAATCTTTTTAGGAACAACTTTAGACTGAAAACTTCAGTGGAACTCCCATTTATCAACTTTGGTGGGAAGACTTTTTTATATAAATATATACAAGGGTGTAAACGACCGTCGGGAATTATTTTTAATCACATGGAGTTTTTGAGGTGGCATATTAAATGGTGAAAACCTCATTAAGATATGACTAGTATTTTGCGAGATATTCATATTTAAAAACTAACAAATTTTCCATACATTAAACAATTTGATTATATTTAGAAACATTTCTCATAGATTTAGAAATTGAAAATTATATGAAAAATGAGTTGTATATGGAATATACAGGTTATGCAGTTTAAATAAATGCCCGATGGTCATTTACAGTCTGTATATTTACTCTGACAGTCGTCTATATAAACAATGATTTATATTTATAAAAAATATTACTACAACAGAACTCGACCTCCGTACTAGGATCAAAAATATCAGAATTAAAACAAAATTATTTGTTAATAAACTCACATTATAATTACGCCTTCATAATTAATTGGCGAGGGCTACATTTTAACACATTTTGATTGCATAAAGTGTTTATATCAAATTAAATAAAAGATCTTAATGTTACGTATCTCTTGACATTTGAAGCAACGTTAATGTAATTAGGTACATGACTGAGTAAAGCATTATGAAAGATAAAAATCTTTCTTCAATCTGACAGTAGGGATTTGTACTTAGAAAGAATGATAATGGTAATTGAAATCAATTGTTTGCAATAAATTACATTCGAAAAAAATCCTATTACAGCTGTAAACATATATGTTTTTAATTGACATAAAATCCTCCTCACCTAAATCTCTTATATTCTCAGTAGGTATTGTACCAGGTTTATAGTTTGTTCCTTTAACTTTAACCCATAAAACTCGATGTAAAGGTTCCAGAATGCTAAGATTTAACGCTTTAATAATTTATTCACACATTTGACGGGACATACTTTGTATGTCTTTCAAAAGACATGTCAGAATCATTTCATTAAGCTGCAATTGGTTTTTAATGGCAAGCGTTAATGTTAGGTTTCGTCTATTAAATAAGGCTCGAGCTGCAATTTTAGACAACCTATGTTTTGCTTCATATCGCATTGACCAAAAGTTAACAACTGGCCCAAAGTTAACCATTAATGAAGGGTAATGAATAAGAAAATGAAATTTTGGTTTAAGGTATTGATTTGAAAGTTCATTCATCTCGCTTGTAAGCGACACCCTTATAAATGACAATTTTCTTTGGTAACTTTGTTTGACATTATTAAGAGACAAGAACCTTCCTCAAGGTAATGTACATAATCCAGCAGGGTTCTTCTGATGGAACAAAATCCCCAATTAGCAATCCGAAATAACGAACGAAAGTTAACATTTCGGAAGCAGAGAGCCGCAGGTTACTTTTAGAGATATGATTATTAATTAATATGTACGGTTTACTGCCGGCATCAGGTCCATAATCGAAACACGAGATTCTACCATTTAAAACTTTCAAGCAGAACAGTTTTAAAGTATTTACTTATATGTATATTATAAAAAAACACAAGATGTATTGGCAACGCCTTCAAGTATTTGTTCAAATAATTTAAAATTTTTAACTGACAACCAAACACACCTTTCTTTTATTCCGGTGCTAGAAGAGCTACCTTCCAATAAATGTAACTCATACTGTTCTGCAGTTCTAAGTAGATTTTTATCTTCGAAACATTGCAATTTCAACATATCCTTCCCCGCGTTACATACACCGCAGTGGTAATTAGAAGAGAACGTTTTGTTAAAACCAATTATAGAATGAATACCGAGATTATCTCCCACTAGAAGAGCTAGTTGAAAGTATATTCTGACCTCATGCGAAGGTGTATCTATATCCACACAATTTTCTCTAAGATAATTAAATCTTTGATGAGAGGATTAAAAATGACATTGTTACCAAATGACGTTCGATCCGAGGAATGTAATAGTAAAGCTAGAAAAATATTAGATACCCGAATGACTCCCGAAAACATTGCCGCTTTCATAATCATCGAAGAACATAAAAAGTGGGAGAACTATGCGATTATCATGATCCTCTTTATCGTTAACCCAAAAACGCCCGTGAATAAAGTTAATGATGAATCTATTATGAGGTTCAGTGGACAATAATTTTATATAATCTAATGTTTCATCCAAGGCGCCATGTAGTGAAGAGGAATGAATTGTTCAATACACGTAGTAGGTACAACAGACATTATACCGCGTTTATTAATTGTTGTCATTCTCTCACCGATCATTATTTCTTTTGGTGCAATGTATGAACCTGCATTAATGAAATTTTGAAATCGCATATGTTCTGTTTTAAAACTATCTCACGGAGACTGCACAACAGATAATATTTTTTGTTTAAGATCATCCATATTAAGATCTTGTTGTGATACTTCATAAAAAATCCACGTACAGCCCAAACCAGTGTAACAGCCACAAACCTACAAAAATGTACATACATAATTTTAAACGAAAAAAAAACCGGCTTCAATGATTTCCTTATCATGCCCATGGGACCTCCTTTGAAGTATCTTCATTCCAACAAAAAAAGAATCATCAAAATCGGTTCATAAACGACAAGGTCATCCGCGAAAAAAGATAAAAAAAAAATATACGGTCGAATTGAGGAACCTCCTCCTTTTTGAAAAGTCGGTTAACAACATTCTACACAGTGCAAACTTAATTTAAAAACATAATTTTTTTTGCAAAAAGTAAATCGTAAATGTATTTTATTTCGACCGATATTTGACTTTAAAGCGGCTATACACGACACTAAAATCAGTGGCGATATCGGGACAGTGCCAGTGGGTATGAAATCGGCTATTCTCTACACACGTCGCTGGCAGTCAGTACGTAACCTTGCAACAGACTGCTCGTTGATCCGAGATGCCGCCGACACTCTCAAAGCAGCAAAAAATAGGCATTGTCTTGGCACTTACTATGGTGCCACCTAACCAGAGACGAAAAAGGAGGAGGACCTGGGTTAAAAACTGGTTGATGAAACGTCATGAATTAAGCCACATGAACGTGATGAGACATTTAGAAGCAGATGAGTTCAGAAACTTTTTAAGAATGGATTCTGAGTGTTTTGAAGAGCTCCTCAATATGGTGACACCATTAATACAAAAACAGGATACCGTAATGCGAGAATCCAAAAGTCCGAGAGAACGACTTACAGTTACTTTATGTTTTCCAGCAACTGAACAAAGCTATGAGGATTTAAAATTCAGTGCCGTAATATCGCCGCAACTTATGTCCACAATGATTCCAGAGACATGCTCCGCTATCTATAAATGTTTGAAACACTTCATTAAGGTAAGTAGACTAAATTCTTATAGAATAATTAAAACACCAATTAAAAATCATTTTTTCATTTATTTAAAAAATATAAGGTATGTATTAATATTATTTACTTGTGTTCTTTTTTTTTTGAAGATCAAAAAATCCTTCATATCTGCGCCAGTTCCTATTTTAATTGTTGTATCACTAAATGTACAGTTTGGAAATTCAGTGTTAAGAGGTTCAGTGTTCGACGATGAAGAATACCGCTGCGAAGATGTTTGAGGGGATTGTGGTGTCATATAATGTTGGGATGGTTGAGGAGAAGGTTGTACCGTAAGCTGTGAAGATATTTGAGGGGATTGTGGTATCATATAATGTTGGGATGGTTGAAAAGAAGATTGTAGCGTGAGCTGTGAAGATGGTTGAGGAGATTGTAATGTCATATATTGTTGGGATGGTTGAGGAGAAAGTTGTACCGTATGTTGTGGAGATGCTTGAGGGGACTGTGGTATCATATATTGTGTAGATGATTGAGGGGACGGCTGTACTGGATATTGTTGATAATATGGTTGGGGCGATGAATTTGTCACCGAAGAGCCAAAGGAAAAATGAAGTGATAATAGATTCGTCTGTCAATTTGCCAAGTTTTCCGTAAAATAGGGCATCATTGATAATTTTTTGGGCAATTGATTGTTGATGGGTACTCAGATTTTTCAATTGAACGCCTATTGACTTTCCTATAATGTCCCAGTCGTCATCTTGTCGAGTCATTAGTATCTTGTCTACTTTGTATAGACATTTTCTGCTTCTTGGACTGTGAAATTTTTGTGGAGACCTTGGGCACCTCTTTTTCACATATTTCTGTATTTATAATTTGTTCCGATGATGTTAATGCTGACATCTCTGGTGACCATTGAATCTGTAATAAAACTTTCATTTTACTTTCTGTATCAGATGCCTACAACGCAAAGTGAATAGAAAGACAATGCTAAAATGTTTGAAGACAAGTGGAACTTCGATCACTGTGTGGGTGCGATAGATGGAAAACATATATCCATAGAAAAGCCACCTGAGAGTGGCTCGTCATTCTATAATTATAAAGGTTTTTTTAGTATAGTTCTATTCGGCGTAGTAAATGCAAATTATGAGTTTATGTATGTACACACTGGCATTAATGGAAGCGTTTCTGATGGTGGCGTCATATAACACACATCTCTGTACAATAAGTTAATGACAAATGGGTTAAATCTACCACCACCGTGCACGTTACAGGGAATAAATATTTCAGTACCATACACATTTTTGGGAGACTCAGCATTCAGCATTAATAGACACATTATGAAGCCATACCCATTTAAGAATATAACTCACGAGAAAAGAATTTTCAACTACAGATTATCACGAGCAAGGAGAGTAGTTGAAAATGCGTTTGCAATCTTAGCAGCACGTTTTAGGATCTTTCGTCAAAGAATAAGTGTGAAAATTGATAATGTCGACAAAATTGTGCTAGCTTGTTGTGCCTTACATAATTATTTAAGAACAAAATCCAAAAGTTATATCACCAAAACATGTGTCGATGCTGAGAATATCCACAATTCTACTTTTCGTTTAGGCGATGGTGGTAGTTGATTGGCGGGAAGAAACAACAGGGGGCTTAGCAAAGTGGCAATCGTTTTAAAGCGACTCTATATCTATAGTTGTAATTGCTTCATCAGTCAAATTGACCAATATCGCCGTGTTGACAACTGTCAGAAACGTCACTTCACTACGCTTTTGTATGAAAATACCATTGAAAATACTTATTTGTCTCTTTTCAATTCGTTTGCCTAAATTGAGCAATTCTACATTGGCTGTCAATTTTTGCTTTTCGATTGTAGGTCTCGTGACTTTTCTTAACCTTACGTCAATCTCATACATTTTTAATTTTTCTATAAGCGTTATTGAATATTGATTTGACATTTTGCTAAACCCCCAGGACTAGTGTCACTGTCGCAAATAAGTGAAAAAGAGCGCAATAATGAAGGCAACAATGTACGCAATAAATTTACAACTTATTTTAATGGACAGGGCAGAGTTTCTTTTCAGGAGGATATGTTGAGGGTAGTTCCTACATAAATGTTGTGTGTATTGTGTATGTTATAAATAAAATATAGGTTTATGAATTACTTAAGTATTATTTTATCGTACCTCATTCAAAGTATCCGTACCAGGTCGGCATGGCTCCGTCGTCCCCTCTAGGAATTCGAAGAGACGATAATACCAAACCGATGGTACATAGATGTCATTAGACCCTGATCCTGTTTGCTTGGAAGCATTCACCTGAAACAAGTGAATTGATACAAATTTATCAAAATACTTTTATAAATTGATATATATCATTTTAACGTGTAAGTACCCATATAGGTACCTACTTATATTTTGCTGACTGGATACAAATGACATCTATAGATTTTGATAATCTCCTTTTGCTGCATACCATATGAAAATATAGCCCTCCTCTTGTAGCTGTAAATATTAGCTATAAGTGGCGAATCTCTATAGTCTTTGCACAGATTCTACATAATCTTACCTTTTTCAGCTCTCTTCCATACGTAGTACGCATATTTTCAAGCTTTTTCTTGAAGTCCGCCAGTGTTGTGTTTTTGCCGGTCTCTTCATTAAAAAGTTGCAATAGCATTTTGAATGCCTCCTGTCTCATGTCGCGGTTGAAGTATTCTTTGTGTTTTTTATCCCACAAATAAGATAATTCCCTGAAGAGATCAATAGTTTTTGTCCACGCTTCTCGCTCCTTCTCCTTCGCCATGTTTTGGCGCGAAACAAAGAGTATAACCTGCTACAGGAAATAAAATAAATGGCGCGAAATAACTCGGACCAGCGCAAGCACGTCGTATCGCCGTAGCACTCGCGCGCATACTGATAAAAATCAGTCCCGATTCCGCTACACACGTGCCGACCACGCTCCCTAGACGATAATCGTCCCTAAATCGTGAGTTCACCCGAAGCGATTTTTGAATTAGGGTAGGTACAATAAAATTTCAGTTACGATTTGTCTATACACGTGCCGATTTAAAGTACGATCTAGGGACCACCCCGATATCGCTACTGATTTTAGTGTCGTGTATAGCCGCTTTTAGTGCTACTTGCTACATCACTACTTACACGTGCCACGCAATCGCTGGTGCATGTGCTAGTGAAATAGTACTAAATTAATTAGGTGAAAGAAAAGAACTTTTAAAAATGACCTTAGGCGGATCGCTTCAAGTGCAAATTAGGTGCAATAGAAAACCACTATAAGTCGAACTCCGCTTTTAGAACAAATTAATGAAGTTTGAATAATTAAACACTTCCCGATGGCACGTCTCGGGGGTGGGTGGTCTGTGGTACATAATAAAACCAGAATAGCCTTCCTTAGGATTATTAATCATTTACTGTTGTCGTTATTCATGAATGAACATGTCCATTTAGGGTCAACTTACGTGTCCCGACCTATACGTACGAAAAGTCCTAAATACGCATCAATAATATAATAAAATAACATGTATGTACCTGCTGTACTTTTCTCTGGCCCGGTTTTATTACTGAAATTTGGAATAAACAATTCACATAATTCATTCCAGTTTTTCTTTTTTATGGTTCTGTTGCTGTAATCATCGGTCCTCGAATCCCACAAAGCAGGACGTGTTTGAACTTGAATAATAAATTGCACTACTTGCGACGTAATGTGAATGTACTCTAACTCACTTGTTCTAAAGGCACACATGTTATTCGCGAGACCTAAGTTTCTATAAGTATATATATAAGATTATTCTCTAATCAGGCGAAAATAAAAATGTGTTGCTCTCTGTAAAAGGAGTTTTATTTACATTAATTATGTTTTTAGAAAATATTATCCTAAATATAAATTATAATTATTATGCTCACCTGTAAAAGGAGAAACGACATTTAAAGTTTATTGTTCGCCCTCTTTTAGATTATTTACTTTTAATATAATATTTAAAGATTTTAAAACATTTCGTTTTTCCTCTTACGATTTTTCAAAATAAACAAAATATTAAATATGACATTCGAATAATAACGGTGAGCATGAAGGTTAAACTATTATCATAAAACCTCAAACAGTTTATATATTACTGAAAGAAATATATGTCGGAGCATAGTAAAAGATTATCGATTAATCGAATCGTTATCGTTGTCTATGGCGTTGGAGTGGGGTAGTAGTCACTTCCGTTGTTTTGACAGTCTCTACCCTCGACCCTTTATATGCGATCGACAGTCTAACTGAAGTCTTAGTCGTGCGCGGTCTCTCAAGAAGTGAACATCATCTAAGTAGTGTTAGTGCTAGTGCTAGTGATAGTGATAGTGATAGTGACAAGTGCAGTGTAGTGTGGAAGTGCTGTTCAACTAAGGTCACGTAAGTCCTTACAATGTAATTGCCTCGTGGTTAAGTAAACACAATGTTAGGTTAGCCTTAGGTTAGGTTAGCCTTGTGTTAGATTCGGTTTATGTGCGTTTAACCTTGGGTTTAAATAGAGAGCCTAGCAGTGGAGGCGAGTGTTGTAATTACTTAAAGGATATCCTTAAGCCTACACCTTGGTCACAAGTCCAAGGCACTGCTTAGGTTTCTCTCGTAATTGTTAGAGATCATATTTGATCATTTATCGGTTCAGTAGAAGTATCTACGTTGCGTTTACCCAATATTCCATTCAATATCATCACCCTCTTTTAGTGTTCCCCAATATTCCCCATCTTCCTCCTTCCATCTCCTTTCACATCGTTTTAAAATCCCCGACATCAGAAGTGGGATCACAAGCCCAAAAGTTCACGTTAAGGGTTCTTTGCGTACAATCCTGACAGTTAAATTAGTTTCAATGCGAGTAAAATTAGTTTTCGAAAAAGTTAAAAGTGGGTAGTTTAAAAAAAGAATTCAGAAATAGTTGAAATCAGAAATAGTTGCGAAGGTAGTTTAAAATCTTAAAATCGTGATTATTATTTTGTAGTAGGATAGGCCTTCGGTTTACATCGGGTCTATCAGCCTTTTCGGTACTAGATTTTGGTGTTGACAGTTTTTACGCATTGTGTTTAGAAATTACTGATCATATTAACGTTTTATTACTGCGACAGAGAGCTTTTACGCTTTGTCGGAAGATTGATTGGAAGCGTTGTCGCTTTGTTGTTATTGAGCCGTTGTAAGGTGGCGTTGTAAGCCCCGCACGGTTGGGGCTGAAAGCTGTTACGCTTTGCTACGAATTTGTGATGTTTTCTGTAAAGAGTGTTAAGAGCTCTTTGTTTCTTTGTGTGTTAATGATTGAAATTCTTATGTCTAGTGGAAAATAGTGCTGAAAGCTGTCACACTTTAACGAAGTTATTGGTCTATGAAACTAGTGTTACGTGTTACGTATTTTGAAAACTGTAAAGGCAACGCGAGAGCGCGTTGATTATCAGAATGGCCGTGTCGGAGCATAGTAAAAGATTATCGATTAATCAAATCGTTATCGTTATCTATGGCGTTGGAGTGGGGTAGTAGTCACTTCCGTTGTTTTGACAGTCTCTACCCTCGACCCTTTATATGCGATCGACAGTCTAACTGAAGTCTTAGTCGTGCGCGGTCTCTCAAGAAGTGAACATCATCTAAGTAGTGTTAGTGCTACTGATAGTGATAGTGACAAGTGCAGTGTAGTGTGGAAGTGCTGTCCAACTAAGGTCACGTAAGTCCTTACAATGTAATTGCCACGTGGTTAAGTAAACACAATGTTAGTTTAGGTTAGCCTTAGGTTAGGTTAGCCTTGTGTTAGATTCGGTTTATGTGCGTTTAACCTTGGGTTTAAATAGAGAGCCTAGCAGTGGAGGCGAGTGTTGTAATTACTTAAAGGATATCCTTAAGCTTACACCTTGGTTACAAGTCCAAGGCACTGCTTAGGTTTCTCTCGTAATTGTTAGAGATCATATTTGATCATTTATCGGTTCAGTAGAAGTATCTACGTTGCGTTTACCCAATATTCCATTCAATACCATCGCCCCTTTTAGTGTTCCCCAATATTCCCCATCTTCCTCCTTCCATCTCCTTTCACATCGTTTTAAAATCCCCGACATATATTTCTTTACATATATATGTCGGGGATTTTAAAATGATGTGAAAGGAGAATGGAAGGACGGAGATGGAGAATATTGGGGAACATTACAAAGGGGGTGATGGTATTGAATGGAATATTGGGTAAACGCAATGTATTATGATTCGATTAATCGATAATCTTTTACTATGCTCCGACATATATATATATATATATAGTCAATGAATGTCGTGTTACAGAGTAGCTGAACTGTTGACAACCAATATATATGTCAATCCTTTTTTATTACTCATGTCATCAATAATAATTATTATTATACATTAATTATTTAATCATATTATGACTTTGTATTTTTCGTTGATTATTGTAAGCATATTTCTTAGTTGTTCTATTGACTACAAGCAATGGCGGGAAAAACAAGATGCGGGAGAGCGTTGTTGCATTTGATTGTGCTGCAGAAAAAGAATATAAAAAGGGCCATTACTTATTACTTGTCGAATGTGCGGTTTTGTTATTTCTAATCTGACCTTATAGATAATTATAACCTAATTTTAAAGTGAAGTGAGAAAAGATGTTGTACTTTGTAAAAATAAAGTACAATTGTTATGAGTGAGTATACCCGTATTCTTATTTATTTCTTCGATAACCTAGTAAAGCATATGCAAGCCGATGATTTCGGCCAGAATCCTATAGACATTATAAAGATAAACAATACCTAGAGTAACGTCAAACCAAAGACAAGCTTTATATCTTTTAAATCACAACTACATGACAGTATTCAATGAATATTCACGCACGATAAAATGATAACTCACTTAATTTACTTTATTGTAGTCTCATTATTTTCTTATGTAAATCTCGAAGACGAAACAAAATGCATGCTTTTAGTATTTAGATAGATAGATAAAATCTTTATTGCACACACATAATAAAGGAAAAAAAATATGAATGAACCTATGTTACAAAAAACAAAAAGCATGCAAAGGCAAGGCAGGCAAATCTTCCAGGCAACCCTTAAACAAAGGAATTTATGTACGTATGCGGGCTAGTGATTAAAAATTAATCAAATGTGATTTAGTAAAATAGAGTAAATACATATACAACACTGACAAACTGACTGACCGACCAATTTTTGACGTATCAAAAGTACTTTTATACAAAAGTCTAATTGAAATAAAATATTTAGAACGAGAAAGTTTTGTTGCACTTATAGTTTTTTTTTTTTTTACATACTATAGGTTGGCGTTTGACCGTGCCTTGCCTGATGGTAAGCAATCACACGGTCTAGGATGGAACACGCCTTCCTAGGAGATACCTGTTCACTCTCGCTTTGAAGACACCCACACTGTGCTTATCAGGAAACACAGACTCCGGCAGACCGTTCCACAGTTTCGCTGTGCGAATAAAGTGGATTCGAAGCGCTTGGTACGTAGTCGCGGGATATCCACCATGTACCTATGGCGCTTGGGTCGCGTTTGTCTGGCTGTCCGATAGAAGGGGGCGGGCGGAATTAGATTGTGCAATTCCTGGGTACACTCTCCGAAATGTACGATAAAATACCGATAAAGAGGCGACCTTGCGACGATGTTCAAGGCTTCGCAGCTTGATTTTGACCAAATTATCGTCTCCGATTAGTCTCCTGGCACGTTTCTCAATCGACTCCAGACCCTCGAGTTGGTACTTGGCAGATCCGTCCCAAAGGTGAGAACAGTACTCCAAACATGACCTGATTTGCGCTTTATATAAGCTGAGCAGTTGTTCTGGAGTAAAATAATGCCTCACCTTCGATAGGGTACCAAGTTTCCGAGCGGCTAGTTGAGCCCTTGATTCAATATAAGAGCCAAAATTTAGAGTCGACGTGAGACTTACGCCCAGAAGCTCCAGGTGATCTGTTATCGGTACGGACACATTTTGGAAAGTAGGAGACAGTTGGAATTGTCTCTTCTTTGCGGAGAATAAATACGCCTGTGTTTTGGTTGCGTTAAACTTGACAAGGGTGGCATCGCCCCAATTGGAGACTGCCTTTAAAGTCATGTTTAAACGCTCCACCATGGTCTCTCTTTGAGCCTGAATTTGTGCATCACTAGCTCTAGCGTTGGACGTGTAGCTCTCGACAACAGTGCTGTCGTCTGCGTACCCATAAATACCGGGTTTCAGCAGGTCATTGATGTGCAGCAGAAATAGTGTCGCAGAGAGTACCGACCCCTGAGGAACACCGGCATTAATAGCCATTTGATCGGACGAGCAGCCATCAACTACCACTCGTAAAGACCTGTCCCTCAGGAAGTCCGATATCCAAGCACACAAGCCAGCAGGTAGGCCGTATGAGGGAAGCTTACTTATAAGGCCGTCGTGCCAGACCCTGTCGAAGGCCTTCGAGATGTCCAGAGAAACGGCAAGCGCTTCCCCGTGTTTCTCTATTGCCTCACTCCAGATATGTGTGACATACGCTAGAAGATCTCCAGTAGACCGGTTTCGGCGAAATCCGTATTGACGGTCACTGAGGAGGTCGTTGTTTTCCAGGTACGTCAACAGCCTCTCGTTTAGGATACGGTCCATGGCCTTGCAGATTATAGACGTAACCGAGATGGGTCTGTAGTTACTAGGATCAGCACGACTACCTTTTTTAGGCACTGGCTGCACATTAGCAAGCTTCCAAGACTTAGGCACTTGTCTGGTTTTCAAAGAGAGGCGAAAAAGACGTGTTAGGATCGGAGACAGTTCTGGTGCACAATTCCTGAGTATAATTGCTGGAATTCCATCAGGTCCGCTAGCCTTGTTCACGTCCAGATTACGCAGCATTTTAAGAATCTCCATCTGTCGGATTTTTATGTCACTCATAAGAGTCTCGGTGTTGGTTGGTGTTGAACTTTCGCTGGAGATTTTAATTTTTTCCCGATTTTTATAAATTGTTCTCACAGTCGATTCTGAGAGTCCAAAATCTCTCCCAACATTTGTTGCTTTGCCTCCATTTTCCATTATTCTTAACACTTTCATCTTCAATTCCAAAGTGACGCTTTTATGCTCTTTTTTCTTTATAGGCGGCATTTTTAACGTAGGGTTAAATTATGTATGTATCTCCAATAAATGTTAAAACAAAACTGCCAGCCGACCGAACTAACATTACGGAACAAATGAACACACGAAACGACCGAGGAAATCCCCATAGAACAAAGTCGAAGGACAGGGAATTCCCAATTCTTCAAAGAGAATATTCAGAGAAAGCGGGGATCCCGCGACCATAGAGAAGTTAATGACTACATTATGTTTATACGCACTCTTTCGCGTAATGCGAGGCATTTGAGCGCGAAATTTGAACTTCGCGTTATAGTGAAACCGCGCGTTATAGTGAAACGGGGTCGCGCTAAGCGGGGTAATACTGTATTTAATTTCATTTTTAGCAATGTTCTCATGGAAGTGATGTTATGTTTTATATGAGAATAAATATCTTTAAACCTTAATCCTTGGTATGATAAATATTGCCTTTTTAGTCATGCACACAAAAACATGCAACTACGGACAATGTTACCTCTTTTTGCACTGTGTAAAAAAATTGTATTTTTTGGCGCAGTGCACAAATATTAAAATTATCCATTTCTTTCTTTGGCCGGCCCTTCCTTTGTTTCCCAGGAGTTTCAAACTTTCCATCATTCTTACAGCCTTCGTTGACTATCCGTCTAACTGTATTCTCTGATTTTCCTGAAAAAAATTTGTTTAAAAATGTTAATGGAATAACAATAACTATATTACATACCAGTCATAAATGCTGTTCGCCCATAAACATCGTCCAAATCCCACAAAATTCGTCCAGCGTCGCACTCCGCCAAACATCGCTGGAAAACTTTAAAAATCACTTCCCGCGTGCCACCCCGATTTACTTTACTCATTTTTGAGACTTTTATACGAAAATTTGTTTTAATTTTTTGCAGTTTAATCAAAACAATAATAAATACCAAAGGAAAATTGTTCAACAACTAGAACTCTATGTTTGGTGTTGCCAGACACATGATTAATGTTAGTTCCTCAAACATTCATGTCACGACTTTAATAGACAAGCATATTTCTGTATATGCAAATTTCTACGGTCACAGATCTTAAGCTATTTGAGATTAGCTCGATATTTGGAGACATGATCAAATTTGCGTAAACCGTAGATAAATTTATTGCAAACGATCGAGTTTGTCAAGTTGTTGTTCCTTTAAATCTGGATAGCAACAATCTCCATAATCCAAAATTGGTAATAAAACTGAATTTACTAAAGCTATCTTGGTTTTGACAGGCAAAAAATGTTTCAGCTGTTTTAAGGACCGCATAGTTGCAAACACCTTCCTACTCATCTCTGTCACTTAAACTGACCAGGACAAAGAGTTGTCTATAAAACGGCCCAAGTTCTTTACTGAGCTGGTGAGGGCAATAATAGAATTACCAAAAATAGGTTAAAATGTATTTTTGTAACTGTTTGGGTCCTCCGATAACTATAGATTGAGATTTGGAAGCATTCACACAAAGGCCGTAGTATTTAATCCAGACATAGATTCTATCAAGGTTACTATTAAGCCTATCGATGACATTAGTAATATCAGAAGCAGGAGCCGAATCATATATTTGCAGATCATTAGCGTAAAGATGAAATGGACAAGAAAGTAAATTAGTAACAGTATTAGTAAAAATGGAGAAAATCAGAGGGGATAGAGCGCTCCCATGAGGAACCCCAGACGAGAGGAGAGTATATGATGAAAATTTATTGTTAGCATTAACGTATTGCTGACGGCCATACAAGCACCTTCGGAACCAATTTACTACATCAGAAGAGATGTTAATAGATTAAAGGACGGCTAATAATGGTGCTGCTCGGTTGTCACTTCTCTAAACTAAACTAAAACTAAAAATTTCTAATTTTAGAGATAGCGAATTGTAAACCCTATTCGGTTATCATCTATCTCTAAACTAAAATTCTCTAAAATACTCACTAAATTTAATTTAAAGTATTGCCACCAATAAAAATACATAGATTATTCGTATATCAACACCGTGTAACTTTTTCTCATAACACAGGAATAGTCATTTAAAAGTATGTATTTACCCTAAAATTACCAAATTTTATCTGTGGTATAAAACAATTTTCACAAGCGAGTCATATACTTTAAAGTTATATAGTTATATGTTGGTTTGTGTTTATACTACCAAAAGAGAAAATGGAGAATATTGTACGCAAACGTGCAAATAAACGACAGCAAGAGTTGCTTGTTGAGAAATTACACATCAATAAAGATATGGCTAGGGGTAAGTTATTGAATATTTATTTATGGTTTTCCTAAGACTACCTAAAACTTAGTAACTAACTTGGATTTAAAAAAAAACTTAAACTGATTTTTAACCAGAAGATATGTACTTGAATACCTGTAATATTTTATTTCTTTTACTAATTTTAAAGTCATTTATTATACGCTATTAACAAGGGACAGAGTTTTTTTTCCAATGTTTATGTGTGACTAAAAGTTGTTAAAAGACTACTTTATATAAATGGAGCAAAAATCTTGAACAGCTCGCATGAAATAGCGAATCTTCTGCAATCGGCTAAAATCCTTCCATTGATTTTGAGATTTTTGCTATAAATGTTAGTTTGAGTTGTTGCAGGTTTTATAAATAAAAAATAAATTTATTAACACATTCGCCTCATCTTGCAGATAATCAAGCACAGCAGCATGTTGTCGATTTTTAGACGGCGATGAGTAATGAGCTGAACCAACTTGGTTGCTCCCGGACGGTTGCACAGTGGCAGCATGTAAGTTACTCTTATCCTTTTGTAATTTTTAAAGTGAATTAAAAATCTGAGGTAGAACATTTCAAAAAAATAATTATATATTTATTATTAAGGTTTGTCTATTTCTCTGAAAATATTATTCATTATCATTAAATTTCTATCAAAAATTTCATTAAAATTTGTTTAGTAGTTTTTGTTATATGGACTAATGAAAAGCTCTTACTTTTTCCTCTATCTAAATAGATAAGGACTATATGGGTGGCTAAAGTGAAGATCAAAGCCCGGAAGGTGCAGGAAAGTCTGATTTTAACTTTAAACCAGCAGAAACAGATCTCACAGATATAGAAAGAAAAATAATTGAAATAGTAGAATCTGCTTCTATAACGGGCTTCAGCCAGTTTGAAATGGTAAGAAAATCAATTCTTTAGTGCATATTAAACATGTACACAAATATTTGTAATATGTAAAGTTACTTGTATAGATTTTTATTTTTGTATAGTGTGCCTTCTACTGTAGAAACACCTAAAATTCTACCATCTGAGCAAACTGTACATGAGCACAACAAAGCCTCGCAGCCAGTACGCGAACCAAATGCTCAAACACATGGCAAGAGACCTATTCGACGTGTCAGGGCAGTCAATAATGACTTAGTTCAGTCTCTTAATGAGAATAACAGATTGTTGAGAGAAAGTATAGGGACTGCAGCAGATAATACTGCTGCGGCATTAAGGGAGAACAGTGCTGACATAGTGCGTGCCGCTGAGATCCTTCCTGCAGCAAAACAATTTGCTGGAGTACCAAATAACTTGATATAATCTGTTATCTCATTAACGGACTATACTAAGTCATTATTAACATATGTCGACTAGACCTGGCTATGTGCTGCGTGACATCAATAACCCAGGCTCATTGCTCTACCTGTCCAAAATTATTATTCATTATGTTTTACGATAAGTGTTGATTTATGATTATTTATTGTTTTAAAATTAGTGTGTAAATTATATTTGTTAAATGTTGATTATTTGTAGATATATTTTGGTTGTTAATTGTATAAATGTAAATAAATATTTTATCATAATATCAAAATAAAACACTTTTATTTAAAATATATCTTTATAAATTAAGAAAAATATAATGCTCTTGGCGGATTGTTCTAGCTTCAGCAAGGAAATCTTGGTCTTGGTCGATTATGGCCGGAGAAAAATCTTCCATTCCAAGAGGTTGATCTGTATCATCTGCAAATAAATATCTTGTATAATTTCTGATTACAGAAAAAAGTATAGTAGTTCAGGTTAACAAATTATAAATAAATATTAAACTTTATTATTATTTTTGGTTCCGAATTATGCAGAAAAAGGTAAAATCTATGTATGATTAAATATCCATCTTACCAATAAAGATATCCAGGAACATATTGTACAAGGTACAGCAGGCAAGGATTATATTGGCGGCTTTTGTCGGTTTGTAATGCAAACACCGATGCCGATGAAGGCACCGAAATTTATTTTTGAGCCGCCCATTGCATAGCTCTACCGTGTTCCTGGCCATTGCATGGAATTTATTATAATTTCGTTCCCCGTCTGTTTCTGGCTCAATTACTGGAGTCATCAGCCATGGCTAGAGGGGATATCCTTTATCACCTAAGTGCATGAAAAAACTTATTATGCTTTTAATTATTTTTATATTTTTACAACATTGACTAGAAAATATCTGTGGATATTTGATACTCTCCAAATAGTAACATCATGGGAAGGTCCTAGAAAATTGGGATTGAGCCCAATTATTTTGCGTTTTGCAGAACAAATCTAAAAGTGTTAATATATTTTACAAAATTTATTTTTGCATTTTATTTTACATATATATAATAAAATATTATTATAAATAACATCTATGGCTTCAACTTATCAACTTTAATAATCAATAATTTAATTGATTATAAGAAATAATTTCTCATAAGTCATAAAGGAAGATTATAATAGTGTTGGTGATTTATTAATGCAATTAATTTAAAAAAAATTGTTTGACATTTAATTTATTTAACTGTATCACAAACAAATGTTTTAAAATCAATGTATTCATTCCAACAAATACTAATAAAATAAGACTGGTAGCTACTAGGTCAAATGTAATGTAATTGAAATAAATATCAGTACCAATTTTCAAACATCCAAACTTAAGTAACAAAAATACATCCAAATATTCATTTTATAGATATAGATTATTCTAATGATTTAGAAAAGTACTTACAATCTGATAGTTTATGCTGTAATATCCCTTTCTGTTATAAAAGAGGCTCCAAGATGCAGTAGGGTGGCTAAGTGGTGGTTTGGCTATGGCTATTTGTGTCCCATCTACTACACCTAATGTATTAGGCATCTCATATAGTTGTTGGAAACTGCAAAAAACCAAATCCTTTAGCACTTTATAGATACTAAGATTATAACATGTATTCTTAAATATCTATATACAGCAATTTTACATGAAAATAATTACCTATTCATTCTTTACTAAAACTAAAGTATTTGAATAATGTTGGAAGCTTAACTTACCAGCTCTTTGCGGATTCTTGTTCTAATAAGGTTGTAGGGAATTTTATATGCTTCGGAGTTAATTCCTTAACAATTGTTGTTAGATTTATACACCGAGACACTGTAAGTTGGCTGAGACCCAAAATATTATCTTGCCCAACGGTTGCTTAGTAGCTGCCTTGGGCAAAAAAATTTAATGCAGCTAACACCTGCATTAACAAGAACAATTGTAAAATACAAAAGTATGTATTTGACAGACATTCTATTTCTAACTCTTTCTCACTAACATCTTCATAATAAAATTCAGCAAACTCTTTACAACTTTGTCTCAACTCTTCAGAATTTAGACTTTTCAAGCGAAGAAAGAAATTTAAACGTATACTAATGTTCTTATACGAACTTAATAGGTGTCTTAGATGAAAGCTTGGCATATCAAGTATGGAAGAAAAATTCTCGATCTTCCAATCAGTTGGACTGACGGCGCAGAGCCATCAAAAAAACTCTAGCGAGAGCTTCTTCGGATGGCGGATGATTCAAAGTAATCAAAGTTAGCCCTGAGGTTAATAATTAAATCATCAAGTGAACTAAAGTATAGGCATAGGCAGATAACAGAAACTTATTTTTTTTGTTGACACCCATAATTGTCAGAGAAGAAAAATATGTCAATTTCTGGATAGCAATTTTGGTCTACCTTAGGTTTAATGTATTGGAGTATGTACCTGCCAATTTCAACAGCTACTCTCTTTCCTTCAGTTTCGTCCCAAAAGTAGCATATTGCATGTTTTGCCCTTAAATCAGTAATTGTAAAATTAAAGCAATAAGGAATTTTGTCCCTATAATACTGCTTTGAAGTCGTGAACTGCTATGATTGTCCCATCGGTCCTATTTTTATCATTTCCTTTTTCAGTTCTCACCAAAGTTTTTCATTGAGGTGTTGTTCATATTGTGGACTTAACTAGTTCTTTTCTCCAAGGTCTAAGCTTTTGTATATTTCGCAAAGATCACATTGATCTTTTTTTGATATGCATGACGAAACATTGCATTCGGTGTCGAATATCCTATTGAATGTTGAGAAAGTAGCAAAAAGGTAAACCGTCCTTTTCACGCTGTCATTTATAATTAATATACGAGTGTATATAGCTGCTTGTGCAGATTTATTGACTCATTGATCACCTCTCCTTTAAAATTTTGTATAATTTTTTTTTTCATTCATGGTTTCATATAGAAGACAAAACTTCACTCAGAGGTAAAATATGGAGAGAGCTGATGATGGGATGAGGGTTTCGGAGACGGCGGAAGAGCACAGCTAGGATATTTAAGATATTTGGGAGGTGCTCATCCAATTGGCAATGAGCTGAAAAAAAAATCAGTTGCTATTTTTATTAAGTTATTTCTTGTCTTTATGTAGTTTTAATTGTTATTTCACTTACAGTAAAACACTTATGCGAAAAACGCAATATTTACCTAAAGAGTTACGGCATCTAGCTATGTGACATTCATATATCGAAAGTTCCATAGAAATTAGTTTCTCAAAAGCTTAGCTGGCTTCTCAATATAAATCGATATTTGTAAAAATCAAACTTTTACATTTGCACGCGCAATGAATTATTATAAATGTTGGCACACAATATTAGGTAAGAAATAATTTTTGTACTAACTTATAAATACTTTAAAAAAAAACAGTTTAATATCTATGTATGAATACGTACCCCCTTATCTACTTAAGTAGGTATATAACTGACTAAAACTCTTTAAGTACATATTAAGAACAGACTCTTTAGTTGAGTTGATTAATCCGTTGTCAGATTAACTTTTGTTAAAAATTATTATTCCACTAACAGCCGGTGCCAATATTTGACTAAAGATTTAAGATCGAGGTAAGCGAAGTTAGCAGCTTGTCAATAAATTGAACAATCAGACAGGTCACTGACAAGCATTTTAGTAGCTGATTGGCATATTGACAAACTGGTATGTCACCAGCTTGTCAACATGCCAATCTACAACTTACCTCGATCTTTAGTCAAATATTGGCACCGACTGTTATTCTATCTAAACCACTCAGCTTAATTACCTATTTAACAAAGTAGACATTTAAAATTCAACATATGAAAAACTTTTTATGGTATAAATCTAAGAAAAACTGACAGTCGAGTTCTAGGCAATTCACTGTAGAGTAATAGTCGCGTCGAAGTCGAGTAGACAGACACAGAAGAGTAGTCTATTCACAACATTAAAGCTATAATACATCATTTCATCGTTTTGAATAAATATTTTGAATGTAGACTTTAATTTTAAGCCAGTCCTTGTTTTGAAGTAGTGTAATATTTATTTTTTAATTCATCACATTCAGCTCGTTTTGGAGGTTTTTTATACTTAATGTGGTCTTTAAAATATTTGGTTACGACATTCTTTTGTTCAGTTGTCCAATGAACAAGTGTCCTCTTTTTTTTTGCACACGTCTTGTGGTTTATTTCTTGGGAAGAGGAAGCAACTTGTTCATCTGTACTCGGGCTAATTTCTTGCGATGGACCTGCTTCTTCTAATTCAAAATCCACAACTTCTTGATTTTTTATCTCGTTTCCTGTAATTTCTTCATTTAAGTTTAATTCTATCTCATCTAAACCTTTTCCTTGATATTCATCCGCTTTTCCATCTTCCATCAATAGTAAGAGTTTTGAAATCTTAGCAGTCTGATAAACGTCGTTAGGTAACCTGTAATTATTTTTATGTACTCCCAGGGTGTGACCCATAAAAGTAGTTAGTTGTTCGAGCGCTGATTCAGTAATAGTAAATAGCTGGGTCATCGTCTTTAAATGTTTTCTCAGTCACGTGGATGTAAGAGCCGCATAATTTTTAGCACCATCAGTATTTAAATGACTAGTGGCATTCTTTTCTATATTTCCAGGACCAAGAGGGCTTACGTGGTTTAAAATAGCTGGAGGTACAGATGTTTTTGACGGAGGCTCGACATTGTCAGTACTTAAGAGATTAGTGCGATTTTCCTCGATATTTTCAGGATCAAGGAGACCAACGTGGTTCAAGATAGCGGGAGGTTTAAGTGTTTTTGGCGGAGACTCGACATTATCAGTTCTTAAAATGTAGGTGAAATTTTCTTCTATATTTTCAGGATCAAGGGGGCTAGCGTGGTTTAAGATAGCAGGAGGTTCAACTGCTTCTGGCGGAGGCACATCAATAATAGGTACATTTGTGTCGTAAGTTGGGGTATTTGAGACTTCGTTTCTAGAATCCAGAAGAAAATTATTTACAAAGGAATAAGATTTATTTGTGGAAGACGGAATCTCGTAAAAATTTAACGTATCTGATGATTTGCAAAAACTATGCATCTGAGAATCAGACATTTCACTGAAAGACGCATCTAACTTAGACGTACTCTTGTTTGTATCTAGATATTGAAAAGTACTCTTATCACCTACTTCACAAAGGGACACATTTTCCTGCTTCTGAGTAGAAAGGGATACATAGGAGTCTGGTATATGGATAATATTTGAAGAAATGGAAGGGTCATCAGCATTTTCATGCTTCTTAGTTGAAAGAGACTCATAGGAGTCTGATATATGAGTAATATTTGAAGAAATGGAAAGATCAACTTTGTTTTCTAGGTTCTGAAATTAAAATAGACACATTTAAATCTGAGTTATGGGAAACATTTGAATGAATTAGAGAGCAATCAATGGAACTTACGAGCCTCCTGCTCGTAACTCTGAGCCATGATTGGGATAGTTGTTAACAAAGTATTATCTTTGTCACTTATCTCGTGATCGATTGTTTGGTTAGGCTTTACATCAACTTTACATGTTTTCTTTTAGTTCCTCTATTCGTTTTTCTAGTACCGTTTCGTCTTTTTTTATCTAAAAAAATATGCAAATATTCAAGTAATTATTATCACATTAATTTGTGCAAAAAAGTATTTTTCTAAAAAAAATTATAGATTCAATAAAAAATTGGGATTTTAAATTAAAACTGTAATTATATCAACCTAATTAATGATTCACCTTCACACCTAATGCATTTTATTACCTGTATACAAAAGTAATTTAAAAGTATATTAAAAGTTCTAGAACAGATATACGGACGTCAGATAGCTATAACTCATATATATGGACGTCATATTGACAGATAAGTATATAAACGAAATACCAACATAATATAGTTAGAATAACATTTATTCAAATTGAGAATAACATTTATTCAAATTGTTATTAAATAATTATTAAGGTTAACTTTGGCCTCATGAAATGCTAAACGAATTTGAGTGAAATTTTGTATGGCAGCTTACACCCTAGATTAATATATAAATGGGTAGGCTATTTTTATCCCGATGAATTTAAAGGCTACACTAGGTTGATACATAATATAGCCCTTAAATTCATAGAGCTAATGCTGCATGCATCCTGTAGTTTGACAAGCTACTGTGAAGGCTAAGTTTTAAGCCTTAAGCCTTCCCTGTTTAGTCACCTGTATTTTTTTTTATTTTTCAAATGTGACCGATAAGTAGTTCCTGAGATTAGTGTGTTGTTAAACAAAATAGCGTCAGAATTTTAGTAGCTATAACTAGGAAACAGCTCAGATGATATCTCGATCGGCAACTATTAAACTTTAATTTACTGCTACCAAGAAGGGATAGGGTGTACAAAACCCACACACGTGAAAGCTTGCTGGGCCCGAGATCAGCTTTAAAATTAAGGGCTTATCTATTGTCTGTTAGGCGATAAAGACACAGTACTCACAAGTTCTTGATGATCTTGAATCAATCTTTCTAATCTTCTTTGAGCATGCCCATTACACATTTCACACAATAACACAAATAGTTTTAAATAGTTTTCACTTCACCGCCAGTCGGTTTTCGTCAGGGAAGGCTCAATCAACTAGCGTTTAGGAGATATAGCACACACAGGACTCGGGATATTATTAGGGGAGAGTCTGTTATATTGGACCATTTTTTAAAAATGCGGTTTTGAAATGCTTCTTTGTAAATAGCACAGACAACAGCTGTATTAAATGAAACTATATTTATTTGGCTTCACATATAATTTAATAAAAATCAACAAAAAAAGTTTGAAAAAGATTAATTCAGACAATCATCACAAATATCGGGGTTAATGGTGCAAGTTTCATGATTCCAGTTATGGCAACGTATACATTGTATCCAATCCACTTTTGGTCCTTTCTTATCGTAGTAACTTTGGCCACATTTCGCACAATCATTTTCTTTATCTTCTGAATCGCAACTCTGAATCATCGAAGACTATGACTTCTTCTTCTTCTTCAGTCGATTCTTCACTGTCTTCAATTTTTATCTTTTTCTTATTGCGTGCTGTTTTATCATTAAGTTTCTTGTTTTGTTTAACACGAGTTCTATTTACAACAACAACAACAAATACTCTTTATTGTACACCATACAACATACATACAATAAAACAAATAAAAAAGTAATGACGCACAACAGGCGGCCTTATCGCTAAAAGCGATCTCTTCCAGGCAACCAAGATGCTAGGATATCAATCTACAGAAATATGGTAGGTGGTGTACTTGCTTACAATATACATATATATATATATATAAATATATAACACATACACTACATATACTAATAATACTAAATATAGTTTACATACACATACATATACAATATTCATAAGTCTAATTACATATACATAGATACATGTATATATACATACACACATATAGTTTACTAATAAATAATGTACTTATATATGGATACAATACGATATATTACCTTAATAATACATTATTACATATCGAAAAATACATCCAAAAAATAATAATAAATATAAATTTATATTTGGGAAAAATAATATTCTTTTAAAGCACTCTTGAAACTATCAACATTACTAACACACCTAACATTTTGAGGAAGAGAGTTCCACAAACGTGCAGCTTCGACTGTAAAAGATTTCGTAAAAAAGGACGAGGAATGCATTGGAATATCTAACAAACGATTATCGTTGGATCGAAGTGCACGATTATGAGAGTCCCTCATTAGCTCAAAGCGTTCTCTCAGATATTGCGGAGAACATGGATTGTACAGTACGCAGTGAAGAAGGTGAAGTATGTGAGTATTCCTGCGAAGTCGGATTGGGAGCCACCTGAGTTTATTGCGAAATTCGGAGACGTGGTCATACTTGCGAAGGCCGAATATGAACCGAATACAAAGGTTTTGAAGGCGCTCAAGTGTTTGTAAATGCTCCTCTTTTACATCTAGATAACAAATATCAGCATAATCGAGGATTAGTAGTAGGAGCGAATTCGCTAACGCAATTTTGGTAGGTATGGGAAGGAAATTACGCAATCTACGAAGTGATGCGACTGCAGCGAACACCTTTCTGCTTACTTCGCCTATTTGCGGACCCCAAGATAAATTTTGATCAAATATGATACCCAAATTTTTTACTGAAACTTGATATGAAATTTGGACACCGTCAAGCATTAGTGATGGGATTTGTGCTGAGTCAATATTTGCCATCAATCTTTTTTACTTTAGTTATTTTTTTATCGTCTGCATGATCGGTTTATTTAATTGCAATGGAACTTTTTTGGGCTGCTTAGCTTTTTGCTGCGATGTCTCTAAATCATTTTTATACGGAGATTTCAGTTCAACAGCTTTTTGAGTGCCTCTGCCTTTACCCGGTAATTTATTCTGGGGTAATGGGGATAGAATATTCAAACTACTCTTGAATTCGTCTAACTTTGACGGCTTAGCAACCTGGGATGTGGAGGGTACATCATATTGCATATTGGAAGGTGGAGTAGAAAATGTTGAAGAATCATTTTGTCTAGCACTGGTAACATTGGTGACCAACGCTTCAGCTGGTGCGAAATGGTGATCTTGAAATATGTTCCGGTTTACAGGCCAGGTGCCAGTTGCTTTAAATCCATTGACAACGTTACCGATTGTGGCTGCGCGTTCATATGCCTCATTAATAAGCCGGCTTACTTGATACTGGGTTACAACGCTGCCAGGATGTGAACGCATCCAAGATTCAATGGCTTGGATGTAGTAGGTGCTCACTGGCTTAAAAAATGACACGTCGAGCGGTTGCAATCTATGCGTAGAGTGTCCTGGTAATTGGAGCACAACGATGACTTCCTCGCGTGCGAACATCAAAGCGTCAAGGTTTTTGCTGTGTGTCGTGTGCCCATCGAGCAACAGTAAGACCTTACAGACGCAAAATGTTCCAACCATTGACAGAACAGCTCACGGTTGATGTAACCGGCCCATAAAACTTATTTTCCATGGTTAATACGTACTCTACCAGCAGGTTTTCAACGTCTTGACTAAAAACTGGCCTTCGACCAATGGATTTATTTGTTACCGATCCAATGGAAGAGTCCTTATCATTAACAATTCGAAAAAGTGTTGACCTGGGTACGTTAAACTGTTTAGCTGCCTTTAAATATCCCATTCTCTTATCTCTAACAGCGGCAATAGCAGCGGCCATTTCCTCCTTTTCCCACCTCTTTCTTTTATTATATTTGTGAGATGTTGCCATTTCTAAAAAAAACAGAATAATTAATATCACTCCTAAAAATGTGCATGTAATTTGGAATATTCCAAATTATGTTCACTTTCGGTATTCCAAATTAGCAACATACTATCTTAACCTAAAATTCCATATCACATTTTTATTTCTCGATATTTTTACATAATCATAGTACTATCATAAACTAACAAGTTTACTTAACCGTTTAAATAACTAAGATGAAAATTTAAAGTATTACAATAAATGATTATCAATGATTGAATTCTTACCGATTTTTTTTTCCAAGCAAGCGTCTCGTTCCCTTGTGGCTATTAACCGGAATGTCAAGATGGCGACCTGTTTTTGATACTCAATAGCTTCGTGGGTCCTATGACTTTATGTTTACGGGAAAAAAATATAGATGGCATTTATAACTATTTGTATATCGAAGTATTATATATAAATATGCTTCAGTTCCTCTACCCTATTTAGCGATTAAGAAATAATTATTCATACTTATTTTGATGATTTACTCTATTTTACCTTTAATTTTATGAATTGAGCCGTGTTGACTGATATTTTATTAGATTAAGGCGGTGTTGTTTGCGGAAATGTTAGGGAATAAGGTATTTGTAATGTATGTAGCTGGCCAGTGACTTTAAAAAGCTGTCTATCTTATAGAACGTTTTCTAAAAAGATTTTGGGATTGTCGTCGGGGCTTTTTTCTAGTCACAGCTTTTCTTCAGAGTGTTAGTTTTTTAAGTGTTGTTCTCTCAATATACCATACAGCTCATTGGCGACGAGATTTGTATCTACTTCGAAACAGATATTTATATATATAAAAAAAAGTCAGTCGGGAAAATTGAACCTTTTGAGCCAAGTACGGACAATTGGGGGCTTTACGTTGAGCGGTTAGAGCAGTTTTTCATAATAAATACGGTTGTTAAAAATTAAAAACAACGAAATTAATAACAGTAATGGGCGGACATTCGTATGAACTGTTTGTTACATTATGTGCTCCAAACAAACCATCCACCATGTAGTTTTTAGAGAACGTTATGGTGATGGCTAATTATTTGCAACCAAAACCCAGTATTTTAATTAAAAGAATCAATTTCTTATTCATCTATAGTGTATTTTAATTATTCAGCTTCCTAAAAGAAATGCATTATGAAACACCGCTTAAGTAAAAAAAGATATTCTATTTTCATTTCTTTCTATATTAATACGCGTAAATCAATAAACATTACTTTAACATATAGCTTACCTCTTAATCTTTTATTAAAACTTCTTGCATAGATATTGCAGCGATAAAACTCACGTAAAAATATAATAATCATGGAGCGCGAAGTACTTTTACAAAAAAAGTATGACAAACTAACATCTTGTGCGGTGTTGAGAGGACAACCGACTTGCGGGCTGTCATTACTTTTTGAATTACGGCTTCTGATAAGCTTACATTTATATCATCTGTTCAATAGTTAGACGCGCAATGAGTAGCTCCATCTAAAGGTACTAAGAAGAGAAAACCGCCAATTTTCGACTTGAGCGGTGTTGTAAGCTAGGAGACGATTTAAAGCTTCTGTCTCAATTTCTTGTATCAGATCCTTGCTCAGTAAGCAGCCGCTCTGTGATTCCAGCTCTATTTTGAAAACCCCGGTTTCCCGATCTAAGTACCCTGTTACCCGGGTTTTGATTATAAATGCTTTTCATTATAAATTTAAAATTTACAAAGAAATTGTATTCAAATATCGAAGTTTAAAAAATGTAAAGGAAAAGAGGAATTAATAAATCAAACAGCACATTCCAAATTAGAAAAAAAGTAGTTTTAATATTAAAAGACTTGTAAACAATGAACTCTTGTACAAGACAATCAAAATACAAAATTAGTAATCTATTTGCTTATTTTAATCACAGACTCGCAGAGATTAAAATGTTTATATTAATTTATTCTTATGGTAACTATGAGTTCTTGTTGTGTAATAATAAAAAAATCTAGAAAATTTTATACTGAGTACAAAATATTATTTAAACATTTTTTAAACTCTTTTATTAACTTAAACAATCAGTCCGTCGTACTAGTTAACTAATCACTATACTTATCTGGAATCTTCTATTTGGAATTACAAACAAAAATCTATACGGATATTTTGGTAATAATCAGTTTTTAATATTACAAACTAAAATTCTAAGTTTAACAGGTTATTTATCTTATTGTAAAAAATATGTTATGTCTATTACACTACATTTAAAATCAACAATAAGAATGGCATAGTAAGCCTTTTATGAATTACTTCTGAGATAGCACACATAAAAAAAAATTGACTTAACATTACTAGATTATCTTCTTACTTGAGTAATATGAACGTAAAAAAATTAAAGCATCTAAAGTTTTGTCACTTAAAGACGAGCGCAGTCTGTTGCAGACAATACTAGCCGTAGAAAATATGCGTTCCGAATGAAGTTGCCATTTTGTTACTTTGTTGTGTGTTCATTTCATCCATTTTCTTTAATGCAAATTTCATAGAAACATCCGCTGTTAGTAACGTTGCATCGCGTCGGCATAATACCTTGACGACAGCCTTAATAACATCCAGTATTTTATATAGCTCGTCAATGTTTCTCCACTCATGGTCAGTAAAGGCGATGTCTGTATTTAAATCAATCAATGCTTTTATGATAGACATGATAGTTTTACCTCCAAAAGCAGTGAGTACTCCTGTCTAAAATCAGCTCTGACGTGCTTTTGAAGGATGTCATCGTTTTTTGTTGGAGAGTTCTTGAAAATTATTACCACTTTACGTATTTTAGACAGGAGATCGTGGTATCTAAATGACTGTGAACTAAAACACTCCAGATGTAATGATTCATTGGTAAATTCAGCACCATCATCGTCATTTCCAGTAAAATCAGTGTCGTCATTGAAATTTCCATTTCGGAGCCTTTAAGCTCAAACTGACAAAGGCAAATCTTCGTCCTCGTTAAGTTTGTTAAGATGATCTTGTCCTTGAGGTATTTACAGATTTATGTTTTCATCGTAGTTTTCAGTGCCTTTGTACAACACGTCTGCAATTGCAAGCTGAATGGCGTGAGCAATGAATGATTCGAGTGATTTTCTAAATGCGACCATAAGGCTGCACCCATCTGTTTTTTGAGCGATAATATCATTAGATAGAGACACCCCATATTCATCCAACTTGGCCTCATTTCATAGATTCATTCATTGATATGAGCCCTAGGCTACGAAATGCGCAGTTTCGTGTAAAATTTGGTGAATGCAAAGTATCTTCTATTTTGATTAGAAGTCCATTCATCAAATGATATGGAAAACTTATTTTCGTTTGCTAGTATGATTTTTATCTCGAGTTGAGTCTTGCAAACGCGCGCGTACCATTTATCTTGCTTTGCTTGCGTGGTTGTAACTTGTAGTTTTAAGGTATGTGAAACGGTACTTCTTTTTACGTAATGATACATCAAAAGGCATATCGTATACTTATACTTGACAAATACTACAGATAAGCTATTTTCGGAAAACCCGAAAAAAAAAAAACAGTTTGACTTTCTAAACCCAAGTTTTTTGAAGAGCCGAAAACCCGGGTTTTTTCGGACCGGTTAACCCGGGCTCAATGCTCTAGGTACTACTCGTAAATTCAGTCAACATTTTCTCGAGCTCTTCTTCAGTGTGAACTTCTTTTGGGAGAGAAGACGACACTAATCCTACTTTGATGTCATTACCGAACAAGGCCGTATAAGGAGCTTGTTTTATTCTATCTTGAAAAGCCCTGCTTTCATCAAATGCACGAACCGTAAACCTTCTGACCATCGCTTGCAATTTTCATCATTCATCCATGTTATAAGCATATTTTGTACATCTTGATTTGCTCGTTCTACACTAACTTGAGACTGACTGTGGCGAGGTTTACCATGGACTATCTTTAATCCACTCTACATTGAACACAACTCTACAATTATATGATTCGCCAACTCGCGCCCATTGTCAGATTGAAGAATTGAAGGTGCAACAAAAATACAAAATATGTCCAAAAGCTTATGAGCGATTTCAGCGCCCCGTTTAGATCTTACTCATCTTACTCACTTGACGAAAGAGGAGCAATCAATTTCTCGACGCCACTTACCAGCACAAATCAAATCGCTTCAATCGTCGATACTGCGAAGTAGTTTTCGACTTGGCTTCTTTTGCAGTTTTAACAGAGTTAATCAATTCTGTTCGTTACTATAATAAAAACAATTTAACCATTTCGCGGACAACAACTCTTGAAATTTCGCATTAAAACGCTCTCGAAATGCTGTACGTGCACTCTGTTCGGTCTCCATATCGTCACTGATCGGGGGCGCGGGCGGGCAGTGAGCACACGCTTCGTGTCACGTACGCAAAAATGACGCAACACCTACATTACCTAGCCAATATTGAGTAGACCTAGGTGAGTACGGGTAAACTCCGAATTAGAAAGAAAGAAAATAAGTTCTTTATTAGAACAAGGAGACAACGTTAAACAAATTAGTGATAATATTATTAACAAAACAATAAACACTAAATTACAACTAAATACTTCTACACTAAGTACAATTTAAAAAAATATTAACACGTTGCACACACACACACGTGCAGGGGATATATTTTCTATAGGAATATTAAAAGTGCTTTCATTCAAAGTACACTCTTCCAACTCAGGGATCATATCTATGATAGCACCCCATTCATTGACGACACTACTAGCCTGTGCATCTTCCTCGTCCTCTGAAACATCATTATCTATATCCGATACAACTTCACTTGGAGAGTATACATCATTCTCATCATAGCTTGTGTCACTTCTTTCCTCCTCTTCACCATCCTCCTCAGTATTTTCTGTTTCTTCCTCTCTCTCTCTGCTTCTTCATCTTCCACCACAGCACTTACTGTTTCTTCTTTCCTTTCTGCTTCTTCATCTTCCTCCTCAGCATTTACTGTTATTTCTTCTCTCTCTTCTTTTTCATTTTCCTCTTCAGCATTTCCTGTTTGTTCCTCTCTCTCTGATACATCATTACGTGTTTCTTCCTGCCTTTCATTTTCTTCTAACTGTTTATTACGTTCTTCGTCATGAAAACCTTCATTTTCATTACTTTCTGGTAACTCTTGCGTGTCTTCAAAAGAATAAGTAAATGTAAGTTCTGTCTTTGGATTTTCCCTTTGTGTCTCATTTTTCTTTTCTATTATTTTATTATTGTTTCTTGGATTTATCATGTTATGATATTCGCTTTCATCTAGTTCGATGTCGTGCATAAGCTTAGAAACTGATAGATCGTTAAGCGAAGGACTGCATCCTATTGAGCTATATATGCTTAATCTGTCTGGTGACGATGAGCCAGGCGAAGACAATCGTTTGAAAGTCCGTGGTATAGGTTTTTTTTAAATTCTGTAATTCAAAAGAAAGCTACGTGAAATAAAATTAATTTACACTAATATTATAAATGAGAAATTTTAGATGTATGAATGTTTGTTACACTTTCAGACAAAAACTACTGAACGGATGTAGATGAAACTTTACAGTAATATAAGTAAAAATTTAAATAAAATATGAAGTGTGGAAAGATGTTGACAGAATAATCAAAATACTATAAACATTTTTTTTTCTAGTATTTTAATTTATCTTGTTATGTTGACAGATGCCTGGCAGTTACTATAACACTAAATTATTTAAATTAAGACATACCGGTTTAAGTTTCAGGTGAAAACGAGACTGGGTTGAGAATATGAAATTTGCTTCCACTGCCCTACTGTAAACGCCCGCTGTTGACAAAAAAAAGCTTATTGTGACTCACTGTCATATTTAATGTGACTCACTTAGCGAGAGTACCTACACTTACACGTTATTGCCAAATTTTAAGGTGATAACTACGGATTGAATATCCGGAAACATATTTACGTAAAATTAAGAAGCTGGCTATTATGGAATGAACTTTTTTATCGCAAAAAAGCATGAGTTGACACTAATGACAGTTGCGTTATTAAAACGTAACATGATTTCTTTTCCTTGCTCATATTTATCAGTGATTTTTGTTATTGTCAGAAGTTTATATTAATAATTAGCCAATATAGTGCCCTGGGGCACGCCCCTATGCACAGGACAACATTAAAATTTATTTCAATTATTATTCAGTCCAACACCGAACATTACCCAACCAGTGTAGGGTAGACTTAAATGTATATGGGTAAACGCCGAATACAAATTAAAATTCGGACTTTATCCTCAAAGCTTGGGTAATCCTAGGTAAACCCGAGTAAACCTAGGTTTACTCTACCTTCTAGCATTACCCGTAACAAATATATTCTTAATTACCAAAAGTGAGGACAGTTTTAATACAACAAAAAAAGCACATGTATACCTACCTAAAATTATTTAATTAGCAATCACAATTCAATAACTTAAACTACAACAAAAGATAATTTAACACTATAACATTAAGAACTCTAATTACCGCAAATGTCCTAATCAATATCGAAAGATACAAATTATGCGACCGAATAGCTCTGTAACACCGAAGGAAGAGATATTCTACCATTGCCGATCGAGAATCGAATGAAGACCATCGCCGCACCGCAGTTCCCTATCGATATTATACAAGCAACATCGCGCCCGCGCCTGATTGGGATCTGTGCCTCTTGCATGCGAGAGCTACCGCTGCACCTTTCAAGGTGCAGGTCATTGGGGCGGCAGTTGTACTGCCTATGTTTCTTTCAGAGCGGAGCGTGCTTCACGTCACTAGTGCGTCGGGGGTGAACGTCGAGTGAGACCCCTTGGGGAGGCCCAGCGAGATGGACTGCGGACTAGCGACGGCTTACTGCACCTCGCCCCGGTGGGTAGGTTTTGAATCGTCCGGCAGATATTTCTGGTAGTACTCCAGGGCTTCCTGCAGGACCGTGGTAGGGTCTTTTCCATCATGCACCCATTGGATAATGTAGGTTAGGACTCTGATTATCCGAGTTGTCTCCCGACTGCTCAATTGCGAGGGGGGCGGAGGCGGCTTTTTCGTCGCTGCACGATTGTATCGCCGTCTCGCTTGCATCTGCCTGGCTTTCTGTGGCTTAGGGTGGGGGTGGTATGTCCCCCCTTTCTTCCCTCTCCCACCCCTACTCCTGCAGTTCTTCGAGGCCACGGGTTTATCGCGGGGCTTCGGATCGTTAGCCGATGGCCGAGACACACACAATCAGTCTCATATTTTTTTTCCTTGTAACTTAGACAGTTTTATTTAACTAAAGGAACAATTGAACTTAACTTACAATCAGTCTCGTAGATTCTTATTAATTTTTAACATTATGTTCGTAATAATTATCTCAAATAGACATTAAGATATCAAATTCTTTCTTCATTTTTAGCGCTTTAAGATTGGCTATGCCATTGTTGAAAGCAAATAAGCACACAACGCTGGCTTCTCTTCACAGCCCAGGCTCCTGAAACTCGTTTTTCTTCTTAGAGCACATCTTACACTTAATGTAGTTTGTTGTTTTTTTGAGTTAGCTCTTACCGGAGTCTTTTCTGGCTATTGACCAAAATATTCATGATTTTCGTCACGAGCACTTGCTGATGGCAGAAACTCATTTCTCTCTTTTAGGAGTTTATTTTGATCAGCATCGCTGGTTTTTGGTTCGGTGGAAGCTTTATAAGTTCATTAATTAGGGTTTCTTTGAAAGACAGAAACTCATACCTTTTGCTGTTGTCTTTGCAGTATTTTTTATACAGAAAAAATCTATTCCACACGGCGATATCTAACAAATGAAAAAATACTTTCTTATACCATCTCAAGCTCTTTCTCGGTGTGGAATAGTATGACATCATCTGATTCGCCCTGTCAATCCCCGACATATATTTATTATATGTAGTTACTTCCTCTGGTTTCATGCGTCTTTGTCCCCGTCTATTTGTTATTTATATAGGTTTGGGACGGTTTAGTGTCGTCATCATCAGAGCAGATCTTTTGTCCTGCCATTTGGAGACGTAAACTTTATTTTTATGTACCCAAAAATGTTCATTCTTCTTTAGTTTCTTCTTTGTTAGGTCTTTCAGGTTATTTTTCTTCTTAGGTCTTTTACTTCTTAGGGTTCCTGTTGTGTGAGTTTTTAAATCTAGTAATTTTTGCGATAAGTTAACGGAATTGTAATAATTATCCATGAAGAGAAAGTGTCCTTTAAGTAAATAAGGTCGCATAAGGCGCATAACTTTTTTCTGTCTTTTTTTTCTTTTATGTTTTCATTTTCGTCTTCTTTCCCCGCGTACATTATGAGGTCAAGCACGTACCCATCAGACGTGGTCAATTCATAAAATTTAATGCCATAGCGAGCCTTTTAGATTTGATATACTGTCTAAATGACTAATGTCCTCTGAACAAAAGCAATGATTCATCTAGACAGTTCTCTTGTAGGTTTATAGCATTCACGAAAATTTTTAGTCATCGCATCTATGAACTTGATAATTTATTCCTTTCCTTTAGCTCCTGGGACATATGTAGACACCTCAGTAATTGTTCAAATCTGCGTGCAGACATCGTATACTGAAAAATTGGATGAAAGTATAACGGGTCGTTCTATATAAAAAGTTTACTTTTTTTTGGAACTTTGATTCGCCTCATAAGCAGGCATAATCCCAAAAATTTCACGGTTTGTTTCCTTATTGCGACAATAGCTTGTGTTAAATCTTTTGAAGAAGTATCCGCGTCGGCAGAATCTTCATCTGGGCTATGATTTGACGTGGTCTTTCGTCTTTTGGCACGAAAATCAAATATTGATAGAGCTTTCACTAAATCCCTCAGAAGTAGAACCACCCGATACAGATAGTTCGTCCTCAGCCGTACCTCTTGACTTTAACCGAATATGAATTTCATTACTCACATAACTATCGCTGTCATCAGATTCTCCGGTCTCTGGGTCGTAATCCTGATCGGACCCATAGTTTCTATCATCGCTGAAAGGGTCAGGCGTAGTTCCCCGTGACGAAGAATCTTTCATTGACGTCTTACTCTTGCGTGGGGTTTAATCCATCCAAAACACCTAATTACACACCATAAAATAAACCAAAAACGTTATTTTAGAAGAAAGTTAGCAATAAAACATTCAACGAAACTCAAAAACATTCGAAATGTAACGTCTAAATTCTTAGCGGTGCAGGAGCGCGTTCTTCTCGCGACATACAGGTCAACTAAAATGGCGTCGAGTTCATTGGACGACGTCCGTCAACGTTGTAGGTGTAAAAAATGTGTATGTGTGAGTGGCTTCTATAAAGCGCCGGTAAAAACTAATGCAACGTAGCGCTAGAGAATTAAGAGACTGATGTATTGTGACGCAATGACGTAGGTAATAGAATTTAGTATGGGCGGCCAGCGTTCTATCACGTAGTGTGAACAAAAACAATTTATTATTTTGTCCGCTATGTCTGCCACTTTTTCCAACGGCGGATCTTCTTGCGCAGCTAGTATGACCTGCACATTTTCGGGCAATCGCCGCATCCACAGAATAGAAGGCAGATGTGTGAACAACGTCGTAAAGGACTAAATCGGCAAACCCAAGAAAAAAAAATGAAAGATTTGAAATCAAAAGTTAGGCAGGATTATGGTTTATATTCTGGTTGGAATTTAAAGATATTTGAAGCTCAAATATTTTTGTATACCCTTAACATAGATTTTAATCATAAAGATTCAAAAAATGTGAGAGTATTAAATAATATCTGTATAGATTTTATTTAGATTGATATCAGTGTGAAAGTATTTATATAGGTGATAGACAACTTCCCCAAATATTCTAAAATGGACTCTTACCAATTCCTCAAATATATTTAAATGGTCACAACTTAAAAATTTGTTAGACAGGTATAAAGATAGTCCTTTTACCTGTACTGAGAGTATGTTTGAATTTAATATTATGAAAGTGAAAGACAAGCAAGCAACTAGATTTGATCAAGGACAAGCTTAAGTTGTGTATTTTAAACGGCCCCGCTACAGCGTATCAACTGTTATATTTGCTTTCTCGATATTTTGCATATCACAGTCATATTATAACTTAATAAGGTGAGTTTTGTTTTTACCTCATAAAAGGTATTTACAATATCTTTCCTCTTTCAACATTAACTTAACTTACTTGGCTAAGTTAAAAAACACAAATAAATATTTAAAGATTATGTATAACAAATTAGATTCACGAGAAAGGCAATTTATGTATTGATGAGATTTATGTCAACAGTAAGCTAGAGTATACATGTAAAAAAGTGACTGGATATGCTGATAACAAATCTAATAAGTTAGCCAAAATTTATTTATGTCATGTACGACTCTGTTTACATTTTCAAAAATATCAGAAATAACTTGCTAAACCTACGTTCTCCAGTAAAGACATTCAAGTTTTCTTGATTTTGAAACAGAACAAATTAAAATGTCTTGTTTTGATGATATTGAATAATAATTAATATAAAGATGAAGGCGAACGCTGTATAAAAAAACCTTACAAATTAAATTCAAAGACATTATCTCCTTCAAAGTTAGAGCAACAAAATGTTTATTTAGTGTGCCTTAAAATCAAATGCTGAAAGTATGAGTAATGGTGAATTTATGGAAATTTTACAAATGTGGTAGAATATAGTCAATGTAAAAAATAAACTTAAAGGTTTATTGAAGCGGGACACTAGTTCTTCTTTCATCTCTTCACCGGATGATGAAAATATAATTTATCTGTAAAAAAATATTTTATGGATGGATAAATGGTTACTTTAATTAATTTCTGTCAAAAGATACTTTTTCAGCTCTTCAACATAACACTTTAGTTTTAATGGAAGTTCTTAAAAACTCTTTCAAAATATTCAATATTTTTATTGGGGAAATTCCAATCTGACTGCATTAAAAAACGATTTGGACAATATCGCTTTCTATCTGGATGTAATTACAATTTACCATGTACAAAAATTATAGAGGCAGAAAAAAAAATCGTTTGGGACACTTGAAGATATAATAAAAGAATTAAAAAATTACTTTAATTACTGATTCTAGCACGGAACTTCTAACTGTGCCGAAAGAATTTGCACATTTACACTGTTTAATTTTATTATTAAGAATGCTGACTTAAAAACTATTTTCTTTAAATTGAATGATGCCCGAGGTGTTTTAGCACCACTAACGATTTTAAGCCTTCAATCTGATTCATTTTTCATTGATATAAATGGATGTTGTGAAGCAGGCCACTCTCTGAAACTATTATCCTGCATCATTTCAAAAGTTTTATCTAAAATAGATTTAAATAATTTTACAAAAAATTTGGACAATTCACAGAATGAAAAGAAAAATAACAAAAGGAAGCTCGGTTTATTTAAATGATTAAAAACCTGGTTTTAAGTAAGTAGGTAAAAATCTAGAAAATCTTATCTGTTATGTATAGAGGTTTTATATATATTTAAATTATAAGAAGATGTATCTTGGCAACGGTTGTTTGCATTCTAATAAATGGCCGTTCATTGATACTTCTTTTATTCTAATAATTACTTAGTATATCTTAGTGGTGACGAGAATTTTAAGAATCCATAAGTAATAATAAAAGGTAAATATTTTTAAAATGTCTGTTGGAAAATTATGCGAATTTAATGTAAAAAGTGGGACTTGGTCATCTTACATAGATAGGCTTAATATGTATTTTAAAGTAAATGCTATTAAAGAGGATTTTCAATTACCTATTTTGATCGCTTCAATGGGGGATGAAGCATATGAGTTATTGGAAAACTTAGCCAGTCCCTCAAAACCAGCTGAATTAGCATTTACAAAAGCCGTTGATTTAATGACTGAACACCTTCAACCAGTACCATCGGTTCTAGCTGAACGATATGGTTTTAGACAAAGAAGGCAGGGAAGTAATGAAACTATAATTGAATATGTTGCGGAATTAAAGAGGCTATCAAAATTTTATCAGTTCGGCGGAAATTTAAGTGAGAATTTAAGAGACTAATTTATTTGTGGGTTAAGAAGCGTCTTCATGAGGCAACGCTTGTTTGCGGAACATGATATGGTCACCTTCACAGAGGCGGTTAAACTTGCTACATCTTTAGAAGCGGCAGAAAGAAATGCCGCGACGGTAATAGGTAATTCTACGCAAGGATCTTGTACAGGCGGGATTTATTCTATTAAACCAGGAGAAAGAAGGTCATGGAGTGGCAACGCTACTTCATTTAAAAAAGGAGCACAGCGGCCTATGGTAATGAATAGGAGGATTGATACATACTGTGAATCTTGTGGAGCTTATAATCATAGTAGCTCTATCTGTCGTTTTCGGAATTATATATGCAGTAAATGTGAGCGTAAAGGGCATTTACGTCGGGTATGTCCAGAATGGGAGGTACCCAGAAAACCATGGAAACCATTAGTAGGCAGACCAGCCATTGCAAACTCGGTGGAAAGAGCAAAGTTACACCATGGCGAGGAAAATCGCAACGGTAATATTAAGCCTGCGTCTTGTGTTTTGAGCCAAAAATGACCTTACTGTTTTGTTTCTGCTGCAATACGCAGATCATTATAAAGTATAAAAACCATACAATAAATTTCTCGAATAACTAAGGTACAAGTTTCGTGAGATAGAAAAAGAAAATTTTGCCCTTATTTTGTGCAATACCTCGAAGAAAAACCTAAAAACTAGGTCGCCATACATATTTTCTATGGATGCGTAGCCCCGAATAAATACACAACACAGGCCAGCCGTGCTATTATGTAAGGACATTTTCGATAATTCGATAGCTGAATCCGCGGTGAAATGTCAATTCATATTCTGTTAAAATAAAAAGCGATGGCAGCGCCGCACAGTCGAGCGTGGCAGCAAGATGTACTAGTGCGTGTGACAATTTGACATTAAATGCTTGTATATGGTATTCTGTAAGTGGAATTCGAGCTTCGATCGTCAAATTGGGTGTTAAGAATAGATCTGAAAACTCGAATTCACCTGTCAGATTAAAAGTTACTACAAAGCAATCGAGATTGACGTGAAATAAACAATTTTATTGAACACAAAGATGCAAGATTATTTGTTTTAAATCAGATAATCCACCAAACACATGCAGTTGATTTTCAAATTCAGTGGAGCGAACCATATGACTCCTCAAGGCTCAATTTAGGTGTCTATTAGTACACAGGATGTTGCATTACCCAGACATGGTAACAAAAATGTGATAGCATGTTGTGTATTACACAAAATTTTGTATCCGTGCAGAACTTGCAGCACCAACTATGGAAACCTAAGATCAGCAAGGGGAGTTCCAATTCCACGCTGGAATGGTCTCCCATCATAAGAATAAGGAAAGACCTAATTAATATTTAGTGGAGGGCACGTAATGTGAACTTAATATTATAAAGAGGTATAGAGGTTTGTGGAAAAATCATAAATAAAAATTCAATCATGACTTTAAGAATGGTCTTTAGGTTTATTTTATCTATTTAAGGTCTCAGCCAATACCTTCAGCCCTTCTCTAAGTCAAGTGTCAAATACATTGTTGCCGATTACGAAAGTCGATAATACAGTAAAATCCAATTATGAAATTCAACAAGAAAGATATGTAGAAAAACACAATTCTTTTTCCGCTAGATAAATAGAATTTAAAAATGAAAATAAAACAGCGTTTTATATAGTAAAATTATGATAACTATTCAATTTTATCATATTAGGCCATATTTTACTGCATATCATTAAAATTGATAAAGGCGCCAAATAATAATTTAAATAACTCAATAATTTACTGTAATTTTATTTATAATTAAATGGTCAAAATGCCTAAATTTGAACGATTCTTGAATAATTAATAAAATAATAAGTAAATGATTCTTCTCATTTCCCGAAATCGGGAGAAATCCCGCAAAACGGCAACACTGGTCATATATCAATGTATGTTCATGATGTGTAACCACAGCATATAATTTTTAATTTTCATTCAACAGGTAAAGGCTCCATGCTACACAGCCACGGCGAGTTGATATACTAACAATTTATTATATTAAATATGTTTTTAATAAACAGTATGTGAGTCAATCTTAACAAGTAGCAAAATTTGTGAGATTCGGTGGCGAATATTTTTTTTCAGTTTTTTCATGAAATATACATAAAATCGTGAAGATAGCAGTAAATAAAGCCTATATTTTTAATTTGCCAACAATATTTACAAAAACTACTGAATTACAGGGTTTTAAAGTTTTGACTTACCACCGAAACTGAATTATTGCCACCGGATCTTAAATCGCGCCACCGAATCTGAAAACTTACCACCGTAACTGATATGCTTATTATTTTAGGTATTCAATAAAAGAAAAAATATTTTTTTCATTTATTTATTATCTTAATTAGTTACGACCAATTTAAATTATGGCTTTGGTCTCGTAAGTTATACAAAAAATCACATTTCTCTGACATTATCACAATAGCTTAACTATTACAACTTATAACATTTTCAATATCAGAAGTTTTTATTATAGGTACTTGTTATTTGACTTGTTTTAAACGATTGCACATATTTCGCCACATTAATCAACTAACTACGGTTTGGGCCACGTATACAATACAGAATACTATTTAATCAGACTCAGTTACACTATTATTAGTAACAATAATCAACTACACTACGGTTTTGGCAACGTTATTAATACGAGTAATATCAATAGAATTCTCATAGAGTAAGATAATAGATAACATAAATAATTAACTTTTTTAACTTAATCAGTCTCAAACGACTACACCATTTTAGGCCACATTAATTATTACGACTTGGGCCACATAAACACCACAAAAGCCGAATCAAGCTTTCATTCTCAAAATAACATTATTATTTTAAGTTACCGTTTCAAATATTAATCGTTTTTATTTACTAAATAACATATTAAGCCACATTAATAAACTAAACTAAGGTTTAGGACACGTAAACAATACAAAATACGAATTATATCAATATAAATTACACACGATTTCACAGTCTCAAATGAATAATCAGTCTCAAATGATTACACCGGTCTTGGTCACATTAATAAACTAACTTTGGCTTGGGCCACGTAAACTATAGTCATATCAAAATAAAGCGTTACTATAGTATGAATAAAGACACAAATTAAAAGTTCTACGTTAAAGTAAAAAACCAATTTTCTTGCGAAAATAAAACACAAACTTCCAAATTAAAATTGAAGTTAATAACAATCAAAACATTTATTTTGACGTTTAAACATACTAAAAATAAATCAGAATCAGTGTCATAATCAATCAATGTATGAATTTTGGTTTATTTTTTGGTCTCGATACATTAAATATGTCCAAATCAGAATCTGTATCACTATTGTAAGTCGGTACTTGCGTTTGTTCAAATTTTTGTAATGTGCCAGTGGAAATGTTTTTAAAAAAAGAGCTATCAGGAACTGCATCGGAAGCAATATCTTCAATGTATCGCGATAATATGGTTGAATTCAATGGATTTTCATCATTTGGAATAGTATCTTTGGTTGTGACTGTACATGGTATGGGTTTTCTATTAGATTTTAGTACATAAGCTTCAGATCCTCTAAAACATTGTATATCGCTATCTTGTTGACAAATGGGACTTATTATTTGTTGTTCGATAATCTCAATAGTTTTTTTAGGTTTCGGTTTTTGCAAAGGGATTGATTTGATTGGAATTGGTTTGACGAGTTGTGAATTGTTATTATCAGTAGTGTTAGATAAATTGTAGGATCCTAGATGACTGACATGACTGCATAAAACATTATTATTCAAACATTGAGGTTTCACGCAAGACAATGTTCTTAGTGATATTACGAGGGGCGGATTATTAGTCCAAACTGCTTGATGGACCTTCATAGTTCCAGGAAACGGATCTAACTTATCGGGGATAAGCCAATCTTTCTCAGTGATTTCATAATCTTCAACTTGTTTGATTGTAACTGCACTTACTGAAGTTTGTAGGTATTCTATAAGAGATTCTACATTGGTTATATCATTTCCGTACGCTACAAATTGGTCCGCTGTTCTTTTTAAAACTCCACCAACCCCATCAGGAGCGCCTTTTCCGTGGCCACACTCGCAATAGTGCCAAGCAATACAGTTTATATTAGGACAATACGATTTTAGCTGGGAAATAATATGAAAGATCTTTTTGTTTCTGTATTGAGCTGATGGAGAATCTGAAACTATATGCAGTGTGGTGACATGAGGAGTTAAGTTATCAATTTCTGTCAAAATTGGGACAAGATGTGCCCATACTGCCGGCGCATCATGTCTCAGTGAAGAACTAATTGTGCAAAAAGCCTGTGTTTTGCGTTCATCTCCAACGTGGTAATATATCACTGCTGTGTGTAATGTTAGCTGTTGTCTACTGCCACCAAAATGGACGGATTGGATTTCTTCTCCGTATTTAGTACAATAATTTTCACTATAGTCTATATGAATTATACATTCGTTTTGGGACAAGTTATCTTTTATTTGTTTAATACTTCTGTATTGGTTTTTAATATTACCGCAATGGATGAGGAATTGTGGTAACAACTTTTCAATTAACGTTAATACTTCTATTGGCTTTGCTACATGTCTTACCTTTTCAACCGCGTTAGCATTTTTTTCCTCGTCGTCTTTAATGTATGTTTTTGAAATTTTTTCCCAAAACCAGTACACCATTGTGGATGAATTTTCAAAATCTTTAGTAGGTAATTTTCGGTTTTTACAATTTTGGCATTGCCTCAAAAGGCATTCTACATTATCTTTATCGCAACATAAAGTAGTTAAAATTTCCGAAGTACAGTTTTCGTTTATAATATTGAATTTTTTCAAGGCTGCAATCAAAAGTTCCATGTTTGCGTGGATTTTGCAAAGGCAAGTATTACGTGTACTTAGATCAGGCTGTTTTACCCAGAAAGGTCGCATTCTACAAAAAGACGCGTAACTGACTGGTGGATATCCCGACGATATATATTTGGAGTGTAGGTTTTTCAATGAATCTATTAAATATCGCTTTTGTTTTTTTTGTTTATGTTTTGTTATGTAATCATTTTTTCCAGGACACATTCTGCTATTTTCATCTTCCTCCAAGAATTTTATAACAGTATTGCGTAATCGTGTGATGCCATTTTCTTTGGATGTTGTTATAGGTTTTGTTTGATGAGTAGTTTGGACAGGTTTAATCAGCTTTTTTGTATTGATAGACTTTTCGGCTCTTACTGCTCTTTTTCTGTAATTATCTTTTTCTTTTCTTAGTTGAATGATTCTTAACTGCAAAAGTTGTGTTTCTTTAGCTTTTTTGTACTTATATTTTTTAAACTTTTTTATGACTTCACTGGTAAATGTGGTAGAAGAAATAGATGAATCGGAAGTTGGACTATAACAAGGTGAAGATTGAACAGACCGTATACTACTGATTGCTGACACTGAAGGTGATTGAATTTGAGTGTGATTAGGATTGCTTGTAAAAATATTTCTTGTTAAATTTGTAACATGCGGTTCATTATCAGATGTAATACTAGAATCTTGACGAGACCTAAGTCTGCGGGAATATCTTACAGAATGAGGAGTGCGTGGGGTGACATCGTGTATGACCCTGGATCGATTTGACTGGAAATGTGGACTATCAACTATTTCATTACCAGTTGTTAAACTACGCGTACTGATTGGTGTTTCAACTGTAGCATTAATGTTGTTTTCATTATTGGATGCTAGGATCTGGAGTCTCTTTTTCTTTTCATAATACATTTTATTTGCAAGTTTTTTCTTTCTTTGAGCTCTCCTTTTCTCACGTGGTGGAAGTTGTCTAATAGGAATTACCTTTTTTTCCTGTTTTTTCTTGTAATACCTTTCTCGGTCCTTTCTTCTTAGTTCTTCTGCTTTTTCTGGATCGCTTTTTATTCTTTCCTTTCTTCTTCTTTCGGCGATCTTCTTTTTCTCCAATCTCTCCTCCCTTGATTGCTTCTTTTTCGACATCCTAGTCAGAAAAAAAGCGCTATAATAATTTCTATGTTTGAGTAGGTTTTCATGACAACAATAGCCTTTTATTTCCATCATAATCATGTTAGCCTTTTGTCGTCCAATAAGTTTTCTAGTAATGATCTCAAATGACCTCCACAAAAAAAAATATTTTTGATACATTTTATTAAAAGCTGTTATTGTATACGTGTACTTACTTTATAATTTAAAGTTCAGCGTTAAAATCCAATGCAAGCTGGTGTATCTAATTCTCCTTTTTGTATATTTCTGTTATTCTGGCCGATACGAAGTGGGGTGTTCTGTATTTTTAGAATAAAACGGTAAATTAAAATGTTATAATTGAGCAGCTTATTGGTATAGTAGTGGAAACTGAAAATTTAACGTTTTATGTAGTTTGTAAAAAAACCTTAACTATCATAGGACTTCTTTATTATGCAATAGATACAAGGAATTAAACTATATATCAATCTATAATTATAAAACAAATAACATTCATAATAAATATACTTACAATTTGAGCCACAGGAACTTAAAAATTTTTGACTAAACGCCACCGGGGTACTTATTTTGAATTTTGGCGGGAAAACGTTGCGCAGCCGCACACATGTTATCACTTTGATCGCTAGGACGCAACTGGACGAGACAATGGACTATATTGCTTTCTCTCTCGAATCAAAGAGTAACACGTCAGTGCAGGTTCAAAATGAGCCACTGAATCTTACAAATTAGTCGGGACAAATTTAAGTTCACTATCATTGACAGATAAATACCTAAACTACTAAAGATTATTATTATATTTGATACTGTCATTATTCTCGTTTTCAATTAACCGATTCTTTTAGGTAAATATCTTAACGTAAAGACAATAACCGATCTTATTCCAAAAAAAATGGTTTGTGGACACGCCACCGCAGTCTTAAAAATACCAAATAGATATTAATTATTTAATTAATATGTAGAAATATCTGTTGCAATTTAAATACATAACAGATAACTTGCCATGTTATGCTATACGTAAAAAAATTAAAAGTCATTATAAATCAACTTTACACTAGGATTCTCAGCTTGGACAGCTCAAAAATCCTGTTGGGAGAATGACTCATTTCATCTTGATAATAGATTTTATGTTTTAATAAATTTGCTCGATGTGGACCACTTTCCAAAAAGTTTGTCGCTTCTTGAGCTATGTTTTGGAAGCAAAGCAAGCAAATAAATGCACAGCTTGCTCTGGGTAAATCGTTTTCTTTTATTTTTGTTATTATATAGGCTTGCTCCATTGACAGAATCAAATAGGTCATCAAAGAAACTAACAATCTCTGAAGTGTTTTTTAAAGTGCTACTTACTTCTTTTCCATCAGCATAATAGGCTACAAAAGAATAACAAATATTAGTTAACATGTAAATAAAAATATAAATTTTGCAATGATTAGAAAAAACGAAATATTTATTGACACTTACAAATTTGAGCAGTATATGCTAGAGTTCCTACAACTGTTTTACTAAAAACTCTTGCACAGTTTTTAACCGGTAATAAAATATGTTGTTGTTATAATATGTTTAGTGAGTTTATTGAAATAAATAATGATAAGAATAAATTGTCCTATAGTCTGAAAAATTAGCTTTATCTTCTTTATGTTATATTACTGTTTCTAGCTACGACTAATGAATCTAATGCACTTTTAACAATAAACTATTTCCTAACAAAACACTGACTCACTTGTTATAAAGGCACACATGTAATTAGTAAAACCTAAGTTTTTTTATATATATATATATATATATATATATACTAACTAAAGATAAACAATACCTAGACTAACGTCAAACCAAAGACAAGCTTTATTACTTATAAATCACCAACTACATGACACGCCCTTTCTTCAAAATGAAAACAAAGTATGTTTACTTTACTGAGCGCACGCACGTGTTTCGTCTAAACTCTCAACAGACTGTAATGGCTGACGCCATTTTGAAATGCAAACAATGATACACCTGTTAGATCACAGATGGCGCACCTGTTTCTAAAGTTATTTTAAACTAATAAAATTCAATATGCACAAAATATTTTTTTATTTCTTTTCTTTTTTATTATTTAAACTTTTTTAAATCTACGTTATATACCTTGGCTAATTCAAATCGGGTATGCCCGGCCCGGTCCCTTACACTATTATATTATAATATTATTATATTATTAACTTACACTATTATATTATTATTAAATAAATATTATTAATTATATATTAAATATATTAATTAAATATTTTTAACCAACTAATTAATTTTTATTAATTTTTTTTGGTAAAATATTTATCACAGCAAAAAAAAAATAATTAAAAAAAAATTAATAGGATAAAAACGATGTTTTTTATTTATCTTCATTAGATGCTTGTTTTTTTATTCTTGAAACTCTGTGACCATCCCAATCTTTAGCATTATTCAACACTGAAGATAATGCTTGATGCAACTTGTTATCAGGAATAATTTCTTGATTATTTTGAAATTTCTGTCTGACTGCAGCTAAAATAAAAAATTTAAATTAATTATGTACGTAATGAAATAAGTAATAATAAAAAAATAATAATAATCATGTATAAAATAATAGCATACAATTAAGAAATAATTAATTATCAATGAGTTATCAACGAAAGTAATCCTGCACTATGTAATGATTTACTTACTTTTTATACAAGTGAAAAAAGTCGTATCTTTGAAAACTTTTTTATTTGAAGTTGATTTAACTGCGACAAACGACAGTGCTACGTCTCTTGATATGTAAGCGCGAATAATATTACCCATTATAGGATGGTTGGTGTATAATTAAACACGTTGTTTTTCCATACATAATATATATTATAACACGTTATTGTTAAGATTTACATGGAAATCTATTACGCAGTATGTAATAAATATACAACACGCCGTGACAGGTTTTTCGTTCTCATGACAGATGTCAAAGACAAAGTTACGTCAGAGAGACGCGACGTTTAGAAATGCGGTCGCCACAGTACCCCCCCACGGAGAAAAATAAACTATACTATAATATCTAAGACTTGATACATATATAAATACAAATAGGAATAGATGTAAATATAAAGAAAACATATAAATATAAAAAGATAAGCTCAACAATCGACTGGAATTTTAAATTTTACCTTCCTACCGGAGCGGGTTGTGTATGGCATTTTTGTTTTTGGATCATCAGTTGCAATGGTATCAGGTTTATTACCGTTACCTATTGCATCTGGTAAGCCCGCTTCGGAATCTCGAGAAAATGGTAAGGGTGTATCGATAAATGCTGGTTTTATTCTGTCAACACTAACAACAACCTCCCTGTTACCTACGATAATGATGAAGGTTTTATCATTTCTTTTAACCACCTTATAAGGACCTTTGTAAGGTGGGCTGAGGGATGGCCGTACTGTGTCGTCTCTTAACCAGATATAGTTTGTATATTCCAGGTCTTTGAAAACAAACGAAGTTTTGTTTCCATGCCTGGACACTGGTGTAGGTCTCAATTGTGCCATAAACCGCCTTAGCTGTGCTGTAAATGTTGACTGGTCTTCGCTAGGATCACAATTAGGTACTGCGGAGAGAAAATCGCCTGGAAGGCATAAAGGTTCCCCATAAACTAACTCGGCTGCGGAAGCATGAATGTCTTCCTTTAATGCCGAACGCATTCCCAGTAAAACTACAGGTAGGGCTTTGGTCCATGAAGTATCATGGCATATAAGAGCAGCCTTAAGAGTGCGGTGCATCCGTTCTACCAAGCCGTTCGCGCACGGGTGATAACTCGTGGTACGAACGCGTTTGATTGAGCAGAGCTGCATTAATGATCGGAAGAGACACGACTCAAACTGTCGCCCCTGATCTGTTGTAACTAGTTGAGGTACACCGTAGCGTGCAATCCATTCTCTAAAAAATGTTTCTGCCGTTTCTTCAGCAGTTATACCGACCATTGGCCAGGCCTCTGGCCATCTGGTGAATCTGTCCACAGCAGTCAGGCAATATTGATGGCCTTTGCTAGACGGAAGAGGTCCAATGATGTCGATATGGACATGACGGAAACGTTTCGTTGGTATGGCAAACTCTCCTACAGGAGATGATATATGCCGACTAATTTTACTTCTTTGGCAAGCAGTGCAAACACGAGCCCACTCACGGCAATCTTTTTGTATGCCCGGCCAAATAAAACGCTCAGCTACCAATCTCGCGGAGCTCCGCGCGCCTGGGTGGCTGAGGTTGTGCAATTTGTTAAAACATCCTCGCCGAAACGAAGGGGTCAAATATGGACGTGGTTTCCCAGTCGAAACGTCACAGAAAATAGTGGAATCCGTGCCGGGGACATCTACTTTTATCAATTTTAATGAACTGCCCTTCAGCACTTCCTGCAGCTCTGAATCTGATTGCTGCTCTTTTGCTAAGGCAGCGAAATCCTCTTCCAAGTGAAGAGCTTCTACGCGCGACATTGCATCAGCAACCACATTATCCTTCCCACTAATATGTACAATGTCAGTTGTGTACTGCGATATAAAAGTTAATTGGTTTAACTGTGGGGAAGGTAACTTTTCGCGGCGCTGAGAGAATGCGTAGACTAACGGTTTATGGTCCGTATAGACTGTAACATGCTGGGCTTCCAAAACATGACGGAAATGTTGAACAGCCTCGTAAACGGCGAGCAATTCGCGATAATATGCAGGCCATTCTGCTTTTCGCTCGGTGAGCTTCTTACTGAAGAAGGCCAGAGGCTGCCAATCATCCCCGACACGCTGCTGGAGACAAGCACCTACGTGAGTGGAGGAAGCATCCGTAAACAATCCGAGTTTGGCAGTATTGTCAGGGTGTACTAAAAGTGTAATATTTTGTAAATGTTCCTTACACTTTTGAAATGCTTCTTCAGATGCAGGTGTCCAAGGAACGGGTTTTGCGCCTTTGAGCTGCGTATCTGTTAGGATATTAATCAATGGTGCTTGTAATTCAGATGCTCTAGGCAGGAATCGCCGGTAAAAATTGACCATGCCTAGAAAGCGACGGAGGCCTTCAACCGTTTTTGGCAAAGGGAAATTTCTCAACGCTTCAATTCTTTCTGGTGGTGGGCAAGTTCCATCCTTGGATATCTTATGACCTAAAAATGTCACTTCGTCTGAACCTAAAACACATTTTGATGGGTTGATTACTACTCCAAATTTGGATAACCGTTTAAAAAGTGTGCGCAGGTGTTCACTGTGCTCTTCTTGAGTACGGGAGAACACCAGAATGTCGTCCACATATGGAAAGCAGAAGGGGAGACCTCGTACTACTTCATCTATGAACCTTTGAAAGGTCTGTCCCGCATTCCGAAGTCCAAAAGTCATATAGGGGAACTCGAATAATCCAAATGGTGTTATTATTGCAGTTTTAGGTATATCCTCGGGATGTACAGGTATTTGCTGATATGCCTTGACTAAGTCCACAGTACTGAACACTGTGCAACCAGCCAAGTCCTGACTAAAGTCCCCTATATGACGAACTGGATATCGGTCAGGGATAGTGCGAGCATTCAAGGCCCGGTAGTCGCCACATGGTCTCCAGCCTTCTTGACCTTTTTTAGCCAAATGAAGTGGTGAAGACCAAGGACTATTAGAGGGACGAGCAGTGCCGCAACTAACCATGTCCTCAAATTCTCTTTTTGCAATTTGTAATTTCTGAGCTGCAAGTCTGCGAGGACGGCATGCAACAGGTGGCCCTTCTGTGGTCATAATATGATGCACAGTATTGTGCTTGATATCTCTGTCATAACCTGGTGGTCGCGTTATTTCAGGAAATTCCTTCACTATTACCAGGAAGGGTGAATCACCTGAAATAATGGTCTTTATGCTGGGTTGAGAAATATCAGCTATGGTAGCCTTGACTGAAATATTTGTGGTACCATCTACCAGTCTTCTGTTATGACAGTCCGGTAACAGCTTGTAATGAGCCAAGAAGTCTGCCCCAATAATAGGTGTGCCGACATCAGCAACCACAAAATTCCACTTTAATTCCCTACGCAAACCCAGGTTTAAAGACAAACTAATGGTACCGAAGGTCTTTATTGGGGTACCATTTGCTGCTCGTACATCAAAATTAGTTTGCATGGCAGGGACTTTTAAGAGTTTCAAAGGATAACAACATATGTCCGAACCTGTATCAATTAAAAATTTTGTGTTGGTTCTGGAATCTGTGACAAACAAACGGCATGAAGTACTAGGATTGCAGTCAGCAGCTGTCACTACTGACTGCTTGCCACGTTTCCCTGGTTGGCATTCCATTCACATGGGCTGATGCATTTCGAAGCCTTTACTCCAAATCTCTTGTGATACCAGCACAATCGACCAGAGCAAGACTGTGAGCGCTGTCTAACCCGAGAGATTGATCTCGACCTTGATGTGGATCGTGAGCGCATCATCTTTGCCATCATTTTCCTTAATTCAGCTATTTCTGTTTTGAGTGTTTCTATTTCGGTGGGAGCAGCAGTTGCATTCACCGAAGCAGATGAACACGAGGGGGTTGGTGCCTCTACAATGGCATCAGCTATTTCGGCAACCTTATCTAATGGCAGATCCATCTGTGCCATTAAAATCCTCTGGACTTCCCCAGGCAACCTTCTCATCCATAGCTCTCTGAGGATGCCATTCTCATCTGCAGAGGATCCTGCCAGTGATCGTAAATGTCGAAGGAAAGCAGAAGGTTTCCGATCCCCTAACTGGACCTCACTCAACAGCTTCCTCACACGCTGCTCCTTTGAAGAGGAAAAACGAGAAATAAGTTCTTTCTTCAAGTGGTCATATTTATTTTCCACGGGAGGATTAGCTAAAATATCTTCGACTTCCTCAGCCATTCTTTCGTCCAGCATGGAGCATATATAGCCATATTTGGTGCCATCTTGTTTGATGTTGGCAATCTCAAACTGCCCCTCAACCATTGCAAACCATACTATTGGCTTTTCCCTCCAAAATGCAGGCAACTTTACTGAAATGCCATTAACTGCTGGCGGCTGAGGTTCTCCTGTCTGTAAAATTGCCAGCTCATCTTGCAATTGCTTAATTTTATTAAACTTATCCTGTTCAGCCATTTTGGTAAAGAAGGAAAATATAATTAGGTATATAATATGTACAGGTACACACAAGTAATAAAATATGTACAGACAAATATTACTAGTTAATAGAAATCAATAAAAGATACTATATTATACCTATGCACACTTAAACTAAACTAAACGTTTTAAAAGATTAATAAACAGAAATTCAACCACAAACCTACAGTGACTGACTCGCTATGAATTTTGTTAAAATTTTAACATTATGTATAAACTTAAGACTAATATTTAAAAATAAAATATTAGAAAGAATGCCTATAAACGAAAAATGTAAAATAATATTATGTACAAAACTCACAGGAAAATAAAATAATTATTTATACAGGTAAATATTAATTACCTGGTAGACCTAACACAAAGAAAAAAAAAAAATTATCAATACTATTATAAAATACACACAAATACCAAATACCTATTTAAAATTGTTAATTTGTAACAATAGAAAGTAACTTCACTAGGGCAGAAGGGGCTTAGGGACACTATTACTCCAGTTGATTCACTGTGGAAACACTGCACTACTTGAACTTAGTTTATTTACACCTCAGATACACTTAACTGCTACCTGGATCAGCACCAGCATCAGCAAACCTTTGCTAAACGTGCTGTATTATGGGAACTTCCACATTGGGTCCTCTGTCCTGCAAGTCATAAGCATCTCAATCTGCGTGATGGGTCATATCACTCTGACGGTTCCCAACATCCGTCGAATCCGGGTCACCATTATAGGATGGTTGGTGTATAATTAAACACGTTGTTTTTCCATACATAATATATATTATAACACGTTATTGTTAAGATTTACATGGAAATCTATTACGCAGTATGTAATAAATATACAACACGCCGTGACAGGTTTTTCGTTCTCATGACAGATGTCAAAGACAAAGTTACGTCAGAGAGACGCGACGTTTAGAAATGCGGTCGCCACACCCATATTACGAGTAATGGTATTTTTTCCATCAAGAGAAAAGTATAAACGTTTATTCTGGAAAAGAAAATTTATTTTAATTATTTGTATGATTATAAAATTATAATGATGCGCATTTTATCAAGTATGACGACTTCAACATTGTCAGAGTTACTATATTAGATATTTCTTATATTTATATATGAGATTATAGTATATTAAAAACGTACAATTTTACTTTTATATTTTTCGTCTTTTAATTTTTCATTGAATTCATCAAACTCTTCGATTGTTGATAGCGGAAATTCTAATTTTCGGACCACGTGATTCCCTTCAGGGTCTGTTTGACTGGAATCTAACAGCAGAGTACTGTTATTTTTTTTTATTTCAGACAGAATTTGGGTTACGTCAGCAGATATGTTTAGGATCTGGCCTTTTAAATTTGCGAATTGTTTTGACAGACTATTGTAATTGTCTTTCATACGCTCAAGCAAAAAATCTGTTGAAAATAAAATATATATTACTGTAATGATTTAAATATCAAAATTCTTGCACTAATACAAATATGGGTATAGTCGTCAAAAAATGTGATATAACGCACTGGAAGATATAACACACAATAACATAACAACACACTGGAATAATGTAAAGGTCAATGTTCACTTGAAAATAAGTTAAGTAAAAATCATATTAAAATATTTTGAATTATTTATTTTCATGAAATTTAAATTCAACCATGCACTGACTACAGCTTGCAGGTTTCGTGTTTGCGAAACTAAAAACCAAAATAGCACAACACGATATTATAGAATTAATAACCTTTATCAAAATAAGGCACTTACAACAGAAAAGAGTATCAATTGAAGTAGGTACCTATCACGTACCTACTATTAAAAAAAGAAACATAACAAACTTAATTATAATTATTATGGTATTTATAAATCAACTATACTGTAGGTACTGTAATCATTGCCACTTATCACGGAGTTTTGTTTAGAGCTTTTTTATCAAGAATTTTAAATAATAGATAAGATGCGGTTTTTTTTAAATGTAAACAATAGGCGAACTATAAAAAAATGATTTAAAAGGTAATGATTAAAGAAACCTTTTATAATGTTTATTCTAATGAACTCAGCCTATTAACTATAACGATTTGTTTATGGGATGAGTTTATGTTTATGTCGCAATAAGTGTGTTTTAATATTAAGTTATTTATAGTTTGTCAATTGATTACGTTAGAAAATATACTTTTATCATTTAAAACATTCTTAAAAATACGGGTTTGTGCGAACGAAAGATGTGACAAAAGAGAACTTATTAAAAAAATTATTAGCACCTAAATATATAAGCAAAACTAACAATCAAAAATACTATTCTTAATATTCGTAAAAGAATTAGGTCAAATTTAGTTTTAAGACGGGTTCCTACTTATAAAATTATTGATCTTCAAGTTTAAAAACCAGCGTCTCAAAAAAAAATGTATTAAACAGTATTAATCAAGTATTCAAATATCGAAAAAAAAACATAATTTTCATCGTTAATGAAATACTCCTTGGGTTTTTCAGTATTTTGTGTCAATATAATTTTTTTTACTATCGATTCTGACGTGACTATGTCTCGATCTATTTTTTTTGTAACAACGAAATGGAGTCGTGGTTTCTTTTGAGTTTTTAAAAATAGTACTGTGTAGTAAGTTTCCTGATTTTTAATATTTATGTTTTCTACGAAACCAATATAATATTTCCAGGAGTTCCTTTGGAAGTACCTTACTAGCACACTGTCATTTATTTGTAATTCCATATTATTATCTATTCTTAAGTCTGGTGTCATCAAAACTGATTTTATAGTAACGTCTTCGGTCATTTCCTTAACATTATTATTAGTCTTACTATCTTTTTCTAACTCAATGCCGTTGTCTTCATCAATCTGTTCGTTATCACTATCAGAAATAAAAAACTCGTCTTCTGATGAATTATGCAGGGAATATTGTTCATCAACATCTGTATCTGTGCTACTATCATAACTATATTTTGATTTTTTTGCCTTACGTACAACTGTTCCAATGGAAAATTTCCTTTTCGGAAGAAGTAGAAGAAGAAAAATTGTTTAACTTATCTAAATATAGTTTTTTCGGTGGGTAGGCAAAGATAAAAAAGGTTGTGTATTTTTGCTCTCTTCAAATTTATTCAAAATAAATATAATATTAAATAACCAAATTATGTACCTGTGACCAGTATTTGCCTGCCAGCTATACTACTGATATTTCTACAGAATTTCACTTCACTGATTAAAAATTATCACCATTGCATTACTTTACTATTGATACCAAATGGAGTCAATTAAAACTTCACTGAGCTGAGATGAGCTTACTGCCTACTTCCACACCAGGATGGATGATTTTCAGAGGGAGGTAAGAGGTGCTATTCCTGCCACCAGTCCCACTTCAAATATTAATTCACAGTTCTGCTCCTTCCGAACATTTGTTATGAATGTTCTAGAAAATCTCCAGCAGCAAGTTGAGCTTCTTTCAAGACAGCAAGATGAGTTAGATATGCGCACAAGAAAGAAAATCCTCTTAGTTCATGGGGTTTCAGAAACAGATAAGGAAGACCCGACCGAGCGTATATCAAAACTTCTAAATGAGAAACTTAAGATGCCACAGGTCTCATGTGATTCTTTTAGCCGCTGTCACCGTTTAGGACACAACAAATATCCTATCACGATCTGATTTTCCTCTCTTACAAACTACGTCCTCCAAAAGCTAAATCGAGAATCCTTCTGCAACGTAACTTTGGAGGAATGGACAAAAACCGCCTTCTTGATGATGCACGCCAATTAGACTGGCCTGCTATCATTTCTGCCGATTGAGTTGACGAGAAGGTAAAAATTTTTAACACATTGATTAATCAATTGCATGATGTTCATGCGCCTGTACGTCCTGTCAAAATGAAACATCTACCAGCACCATGGTTGTCTGATGGGATCAAAGTACTTATTGAGAAAAAGAACCGGGCAAAATATAAGTATAAATTGAATAACTCTGACACCAATCGCGATAAATACAAGAAAGCAAGGAATCACTGCAATACATCATGTAGGGATGCACAACGACGCCATATTCATAGTTCTGTCGAAAACGGCGACACAGCAAAAACGTGGAAATTTTTAAAATCACTTGGAGTTGGTAAACCTTCTCATAATACTTCTATAAATATAGATATTGATCTCCTAATCCTCTCGCTCAGTCGCGAATGGCAAAAATCACGTGGATTTTGTGGTTCGATTACCAGGCAATCATGAAACCATAGGACTATGTATTTGAAACGGTTACATCTCTAAAGCTTAAGCAAGCTGTAGAAGCAGCTTACTTGCTATATAATTAGAAGTCCTGACCGCCAGGAATGATAGCAAGAACGGCGACAATTCCAGCTGCATTTTTTCGTTCAATCGTTTGTTTGACAAAAATAACTTTTAGTGCACAACAGAAAATCAAATCATCAATCAAAAGAATCAAATTAAGAAAGAGTAAGTAATTTAAAAGTTACTACGCAAGCTGTAACAGATGTTTTAAAAGTTTCTTGGAATTAAAGGAATTATTTCTATGTTGTCATGATTTTCTGGAGAAGTTAACCCTATCTACTTGATAAGAAATAAGTTTTATGATAACGGCCCCAAGAAGGAGAGTCACGTGTACCATCTTTGAATATACCAGGATTAAAGAGAAAGATAGGAGATATTTTCCAGACTCATCTGTTCAATACGCGCAATTTCTTATTAAAATCTAATACTTATCTTTATAAATATACTATGTTTTAAAAAAGTAACTAATATTATATAGCATTTCTGATATAGAAGACTTTTTTTTAGTATAGCTATATCGGCAAACAAGACGTCTGCAATACCAGAAGCATCGCAAGCTCGTTGCCGACCTTATCCCCAATTCCCCCAGGAGCTCTGGTCACCTTACAAGCAAAAACAAGTATACGAAACATTAATGCAAGCGGTGGACAATAATACTGGTGGTCTATTCTTCCTGGACGCACCTGGAGGAACAGGGAAAACATTTGTCATTTCATTGATTTTGGCCACTATTCGATCAAGATGTGACATAGCTTTGGCGTTAGCATCATCTGGAATTGCGGCGACTCTTCTAGATGGCGGTCGTACTACACATTCTGCGCTTAAGTTGCCACTTAATTTAAACACAATTGATACTCCAACATGCAATATTTCCCGATCCAGTGCAATGGGAAAATTGTTAATGCAATGCAAGCTCATTGTTTGGGATGAATGCACAATGGCACATAAGAAATCACTTGAAGCACTTAACTTCACACTGAAGGATCTTCGGCGAAATAACAACATCTTTAGCGGCTTGATGATATAGTTGGCAGGCGATTTCAGGCAGACGTTGCCAGTAATTCCCCGTGGAACGCCTGCAGATGAATTGAATGCTTGCCTGAAGGCATCACCTTTATGGAATAACGTAAAAACATTATCGCTAACCACTAATATGAGAGTTCAACTTCAAAATGATCAGTGCTGCACAATTTTCCAAACAATTGTTGGCTGTTGGAAATGGAAAAGTCCCAGTTGATGCGACATCTGGATTAATTACTCTTACCAACGACTTTTGCCGATTTGTAGACTCTCAATTAGCTCTTATTGAAAATGTTTTCCCAAATATTAGTGAGAATTATCAGAATTATGCTTGGTTAAGTCAACGAGCAATTCTTGCCGCAAAGAATAATGATGTACACGCACTGAATTTCACCATTCAATCAAAAATTGCTGGCGATTTGGTGACATACAAATCCGTTGATTCCATAACAAATCCCGATGATGTAGTAAATTATCCAACGGAGTTTTTGAACTCTCTGGAGTTACCAGGATTTCCACCACATAACTTGCAACTCAAAGTTGGTACAGTTATTATGATATTGCGTAATTTGAATCCACCGCGACTTTGCAACGGTACTCGACTTTCGGTAAAAAGACTTATACCGAATTTGATTGAGGCAACCATTATTAACGGAAAGTACGCAGGTGAAAATGTATGTATTCCTCGAATACCAATGATTCCGACTGATCTTCCGTTTGACTTCAAACGATTGCAATTTCCAGTTCGCCTTGCGTTCGCAATGACAATTAACAAGTCGCAAGGCCAATCGCTTAGTGTTTACGGGATAAATTTAGAAAATCATTGTTTTTCACATGGGCAGTTATACGTTGCGTGTTCACGAGTTGGGAAACCATCCGCTTTGTTTGTGTTAACGTCAGACCAAAAAACAAAAAATGTGGTTTACCAAAGAGCACTTCAACGAAACGGATAATTTGCGGAAACGTCAACGTGCGGGATGCTTCGATTCAGTATTTACTTTGGATTCACTTTAATTTATTTAGAGAAATTCAACTAAATAACACTTCATTTTTGTAATCAAAATGAATTCATTACTGTTGTGAAATGAAATAAAATTTTTCCTTTTCAAATAAAAAACAAAAAAAAATTTTTTCTTCATCTTTTAATCACCAAACGAAATGTTACATAAAACGAAGCCATCTGGTGGCGAAACTGAGTTCTAGTACCTTATCTAGTAATGACTCAGCGAGTATCGCTATTGAATGGGAATCTAAATGTAGTTATAGTTATATATGATAAGCTTTAACTTGAAATATTAGAACTAGTTTGTTAAATCACTTTGTTATAATAGGTAATAATTTTTTACTAATGTAGGTATATTAAATTAATAAGTTTAACTACTTTAATGATTTAACTTACGATATATTTTATTCTTAAAATATATTTTACTAGAATCCTTAGATCAATAAAATGAAGAAATATTTATTTTCATTAATATAATGGACTATAATGAAATTGGTTTACGCCTTTGATACTATGAGTTACTTCCCACGCAAAGAATTTGGGTTTATTATAAGTTGGAATTAAAATGATGGAGGAATTATTAATAATAGGAATAAAGGAACGGGTTCACTTTCTGGCTGGCAAAACCACTGCCGTGGCGCGTCGAATCTGCTAGACCACTGCTTGGCTGGCTTGCGATGGCTGCAAAAAGTGTTCGATCCGAGTAGGTCCTGTTTCCTTGGGTCCTGTTTGTAGGTCGCCACTTTATGGTCAGTAATGGGCCATAATTTGGATTGTTTTTGAATAAAATACTTTTACTTTCACTACTTTATTATAGTGCACCTCTAACGGAGCGTCGGCGTTTTCTATCTCAACCCGAGTGTGTCGGGGATTTTAAAACGAAGTGTTTAAGGGCATTATAAATAGCTAGTGTTTCTAGGTCATAGGAACAATACTTCGATTCGAATGAACTTGTCCGTTTGCTATAATAAGCTACAACTTTATTTAATTGACCAACTCTTTGGAATAATATTGCACCATAACCTATGGCACTAGCATCTGTGTGTAGCTCCGTTGTAAGTTTAGGGTCAAAAATAGTCAGTAACGGTGCAGAGACGAGATGGTCAATTACACTTTTACGAGCTGCCTCTTGTTCAGGACCCCAAACCCATTTCTGATTGTTCTTTGTTAACTTAGTTATACAAGCAGTTCGAGAAGCAAAATCAGGAATAAATTTACATAGACCCATGAACTGTCGTACCTGCTTAATGTTGCTGGGCACAGGGGAACTGGCTAATGCATTAACTTTAGACTTGCTAGGCCTAACACCATCACTAGATATGTGCCTACCTAGGTATTCAATGTTATCCACAAAAAATTTACATTTTTTGAGATTAACAGTGAAACCAGATGTATGGAGAGCTGCAACCGTTTGCTCTAAATAATCAAGCCCTTGATCAATTGTATTAAATGGAATTAAAATATCATCTATATAAACTAATAGGAACTTCAAATGTCCCACTGCTTTAGAAATAGCTCTTTGGAACACCGCCGGCCCATTACAAATGCCAAAAGGCATTTTCAGAAATTCATAGTGCCCGTCCGGCGTTATAAAAGCTGTATATTTAGTACAGTTGTTGGATACAGGAATTTGGTAAAACCCATTTTTCATGTCAATCGAAATATAAAAATTAGATTGGCCTAGCCTATCTATTTGATCCTCGATGAGAGGGAGAGGATATCTATCTTTTTCTATTAATTTATTTAAAGCTCTAAAATCAATACATAATCTATCACTGCCATCACTTTTTTTAACTAAAATTACCGGACTGGCAAATGGTGAATCGCTTTCTTTAATTATACGCTTATCTAACAAACTTTGAACTATTTCTTTAACCTTCTCCCTTTCAATCGGGGCTAATCTATAGGGCCTATAATTCACAACTTGATCAGATTTTAATTTTATTTCAAGTTCACCAGTTTTTACATGACCAATCGCCTCAAAAACGGAAGGATACTTTTCGAAAATTGCTTTAATTTTATTTTGTAACTCACATTCTAAATTTGCAATCGCCGATGAAAGTTCACTTAAATCATTTTCTAATAAATTTATGTTTAAACTAGATTTTAATATTTTTTTACGGACTAGACGGGAACCTAAATAATCAGTCACGATCTCAATTTCAGGATACTCGACAGCATTTCTCCCTATTAGAAAATCGTACCGACAATCAATATCCCTAACAACGTAAATATCCAATTCAATACATAAACTATCAAATTTAACCGGTGCAGTGATCTTTGCAAACGTTTGTAAACTACCCTCACCTAAACCATTAATATATAAATAACACGGGCTAAATTGAATACCAAGAAGTTTCGCCACAGACTTTCATTATACTGCAATTAGCTCCCGTGTCAATAAGCGAATTTATTTTAATATTTTTAATGTATACAGTAGTCAATTTTAATCCTGATTTTCTAAAAAAGCACTTTTATTATCATTAATATTTTCGGTATCATTTGTAGGTTTATGCCAACAAACAGAATCGGTATGACCCGGTTTTTTGCAATATGTACAAACCCTTTTCACAAAATCTACTGGTTTTCGTCCCTGAAATGATGAGGTATTCACCTGAACAATATCTCTTTTAGGACATTGTGACTTAGTATGTCCTAACCTACCACAACGGTAACATTTAATATTAGTATCCGTTTTATGCCGCTTGGAAGGATTTAAACTAGATGTTACTTTAGAATCTTTAGTATTTTGCTCTAAGAGTCGTTTTTTTGTTGTTTTTGTATAAGAAGTAAATAATGCAATAAGTTCGGAGGTAGTTTTGACACTGCTATTAAAAGATGCCATTCTAACATTAACATCTGAAATACTACCGCAAATTAATTCAGATAATTGTGATTCGGTAAAAGCAATTTTAGTACTACGTAACAATCTCAATTTTTCTCTTGCATATTCGCAGTAGGAATCTGCTACGTCAGATGTGTATAAAACCGCTTTTTGCAACTTCTCAACAAGATTTTTCTTGTCGGGATATAAGGTAATTAGCTCAGAACGTAGGATATCCCATGGGACCCCCCGAATATTGGGTAACATTAAAAGGGGCGATGGTATTGAATGGAATATTGGGTAAACGCAACGTAGATACTGCTACTGAACCGATAAATGATCAAATATGATCTCTAACAATTACGAGAGAAACCTAAGCAGTGCCTTGGACCATAATAATGCAGAACCTTTTAGGGCCCTACCTGCTTTCGCCACTGTGACTAAACTGCTCCAGCCAAATTCCTTAGCGAGGGTCTCGATGTTGCTGCACCACGACTCTGCACCCAGGTCGCTCGTGAGTGGGTCGAAGACTGGTAAAGCAACATCATCCTCCCGTTTCCCAGCTCCGGAGACAGCATCCTTAATAGCTTTCAGCAGATCTTGCAATGCAGGGACATCCATCTTTAAATAATAACTTGGAGATACGTATCTTACTATCGTGGAAGCACACCCAGAGCAACAGCGTAACGACCCACCAAGTAGCAATTCCAGTAGATCCCATATCCAATCCGTATCTTCCTTTTTATAGAAATACTATCACAAACTTAACTAGGTCAGTGGTGGCGCTACTAATACTAACTTAAATACTAAATTACATTAATTATAATATTAGATAATATTAATATAATTTAACCGGCTTAATATTCGTCTAAATTATTTATTTAATTTATTAATTACAATCTTAGAATAATATATTAATATTTCAAATATTGGAAATTAAACAATTTATAAATAAGAAATATTTAGTAGTTATTGATGCGATGTCTAAATGGATTGAAGTTTTCCAAGTACCTAGCACTTCAGCCGTCACTGCCATAGATCATCTGAGGGAGTTATGGGCTAGAATGGGGTTGCCAAAACAAATTGTTAGTGATGACGGACCTCCATTTACGAGTAAGGAGTTTGAGAGTTTTCTGAGTAGTGACGGAGTTGAACACGTTTTCACAGCACCATATCATCCCGCTTCTAATGGTGCTGCAGAAAATGCTGTTAAAACTGTAAAGAGTGTTATCAAAAAAGCAAATTTTGAAAAGACGTGTGTAACTAAAGCTATTAATACATTTCTATTGTATTATCGTAATACGGAACACTGTTCAACTGGAGAAAGTCCAGCCATGTAGACGTCTACGTACGGGGATAAACTTAAACCTGACAGGCAATCGCGGACACAGCGAAGTAGACTTAGTCATTCAAGATCGCTTAGCAGTAATAATAGGAAATTAGGAGAAGGGGAGAAAGTTTGGTATCGCCAATATTTAAAACGGACCATCGAGTAAAGGACATTAATGGAAACATAATCCATAGGCACATTGATCAGCTGAAACGTACACCTAGTTTACTAATATATTCTTCAGTTAATTCTAACAGTACCAACCTCCGATGGGAGACTTACCCAGGGATAGGCTAGTTGCTGCTAGACCTTTTCAGGGTGTCGGTACTGACTTCGCGGGACCTTTTTTAATAAGGTCACACAAGCTATGTAACCCAAAAATCACAAAGGCTTATTTGTGCGTATTCGTGTGTCTGACCACTAAGTCCGTTCACTTGGAGTTAGTTTCGAAGTTATCTACGGAAGCGTTTGTTGCTTCTCTTTCTCGATTCGTATCTAGGCATGGCTTACCCTCAGTGATTCGTTCAGACTGTGGAACGAATTTTAAGGGTTGTGATAGATATTTAACATTTTTTGGAAATTAACGATTCTCATATCGGACAAAACTTATCTCGTCGTGGTATTACATGGATATTTAACCATCCCGGGTGCCCGTCGTAGGGAGGCCTGATGGAGGCTGCCGTAAAGTCTGCTAAAACCCATCTTAAACGTGTAATCGGAGAAATTACTTTAACTTTTGAAGAGCTCAGCACTCTATTTTGTAAAATTGAGGCTATGTTGAACTGAAGGCCCTTGTGTCCTCTTTCCTCAGACCCTAATAATCTAGAAGTTATCACTCCGGCTCGTTTTCTTATTGGCCAGCTTTTAAATGCGGTTCCAGAATATCCTTTGCAGGATGTGAAGATGCATAAATTATCGCGATTTCAGCTTTTACAGCAGATATCTCAAAGAATTTGGCATAGATGGCATTTAGAGTATCTATACACCCTGCAACAGAGATTCAAGTGGAATGATTCTCTTCTTCCACCTAAAATTGGAGATTTGGTTTTGTTAAAGGAGGAAAACACTCCTCCTCTTCAATTGTGCTGATTGTAGCTTTACATCCAGGAACGGATGGTGTGGTCAGACTTGCAGATGTTCGGGTAGCGAAGGGAACGGTTTTGCAGCGTGCAGTTTCTAAACTGTCTCGCTTACCTCTGGATTAGGCTTCGGTCATGCCTATTATCGGTTAGGGCTAGATTTAGGTAGGAATTATTTCGCTTGGGGTTTACATTCGGGTTTAAAGCAGTTGGGAACTGCTTGGGCTTACCCGACTGGCTTGCGACCACCAGCATGCGAATCCGACCACCAAGTGTCATAGACGCGTTCCGGTCGAGACGCATGTGAGCCAGACTTCCCTTTCCCTCTTCCATCCCATTAATGCTGCGGATCTAGTGAAATCTGGGCTCTTGCTTAGAATCCGCTGAAACCGCAGCATTGTTTTCTTCATTCTCCCTCCCCACTCTATCTTCGAGGATGCAGGGCATCGGCAAAACAAGAGATACTCTCAGATACACCTCGTCCATGGGCGATGGTGGCCACTTACCACCAGGACCATCTGCTCGTTTAAACCTTGTCTACCATAAAAAAATATACTAATTGTGAGGGCGCCAGGAGGGTTTTGCTTGTATACTTCTAACAATCTGGTACCCTATCAAACCACGGTTTTCTGCCCGCTACAGAGCTTGGCTCTCTTCAACAGAAGGCGTTTCAATAGGCTGGCCAACAAAATAAGGCAGATGTTATGAGTTTGCAAAAAAAGGTCAATAAATTCAAATTACTATCTAAGACTTATCCCGTCTTTAGTAAATCCTACACTGACACACGAGAATCATTACAATCTTTATTTACTATTATTTAAAATCTACGATTACTATAGCCAAAATAACTTATATATTAAAACTGCACTGCAACTGTTCATATTTTTAAATTACAAAGCACGGCGACTGCTCAAGCACACCGTCTAAAATGGTATCACCTTCTCGCTCAACGAATGAGTCAGTGTAAGAATGTACTGGACTACTCAAACATCAATCTAATAAAATTATAAAAATGAAAAAAGTAAACATACATAGATGATGTGAGATTTGAAACCGCGTACGCCGTTTGTACAGTCCGAACATTACACTCCTGAGCTATACTACTTCTGACGTGTCAGTTTTAAAACTTGTACTATTTAAATTTTTGCCCTAACATTTATGAATAATGGAAACTTTTAAAAGTATTTAAATATCTATGTGTAATCTTTGGTAAATAATTATGTTGGCAATAAGTATAATAATATGATGTAAGTGCTAAATATTTAATATTTAATTATTAATGAAAGAGCAACCACATTGACTTTTCAATAAAATATGAGTTAGTCATATTATTTTATTTTAAAGAAATAATGAAACTTACAAAGTTTAAAACAAGTAGTGCTCTAATAACATTTCAAATAAAGTTAATAAGACTCTTGAAAAAAATTAGGTCAATATACTTCTTTGGTACCATTGTGTCAATGACCTGTTGATAGTATGGATATTGATAAATTTATTCAAGCAATCATACCTCCTCCGGAACAGGGAAGACACAGAAAACTGGTTTTGCAACACTTAGTACACGGCCCATGTGGAACTGAAAGGTCCCCCTGCTACGATGAAGCTGCTGGAAAACGTTCGAAAAACTTTCCTAAAAATTTTACTAAAGTTACATACACGGATGAATAAGACTTAGTACACTACAAACGTCCAGCAGACGACCAGACGGCAATTAGTGAACGAATTTTCAATCAAGCTTCAGTCAATAACAGGTGGATTGTGCCATACAATCCGGCCATACTGTATAATTTGGTTGTGCAAATCGCAGCTAGATGGCACTGTGATCAACATTGAATCGCGCTTATGATAAATTACTTTTTAAAATGTAAGTCAAAATTGTAAATCTGAAATAAAGGTCCTTCGTTGCTACAAAAATTCACTAGTTTCATTTCGGGTCACCAGAGGGAGCCACGCTCTCAGGTTGGGTGTAGTGACGAAGTGTTCATTTTGGTCATTACGAACCGGATCGGAACGTAGTGCCCCTTCATCATCACAGTTGACCGGACAAGTGGATTGCTTGTGCTAACTGGTCAAGCAGCAGCAGCAGCAGGTCGCAAGAGTGCGCGACTGGTCTGCAGCAGACGGTGCCGGGAGAGGAGGCGCCTGTCAGGAGAGGAACTACCACATGGTGAAGGGAAGGAGCAGTGCAGGGCGCAGGGCCCAGGCACAGTGCAGTGTTACAGTCCATTGAGGTGATTCTACTACAAACTGTGAGTGACTTAAGGTCTTAAGTAAGGAATTAAAATTTTAAGGAATTAGAACCTTAAATTCGTTAGTGATTTAACTTTAAAATTTACTTAGAAAATATTAACTTGGAAGAAATTCTCTAGAAATTGAACCTTATTATTGTGAGTGATTTAACTTTAAGATTAATAGTGAAGATATCTTGGACTTAGAATAATTTGCATGCTTTTAACATTTAGTATTAATTTAGACTTTACTAACATTAGATCTAAGGAAAAAGTGGTTCAGACGGGGAACCTATGTCCAATTTTCCCCAGAATTATAAAGTGCAAAAACACTTGTAAAATTTATACGCTTGCTAGTCTGGACTTAGAAAATTTATCGAATTTTTATACTTGTAAAATTTTTATCTTGTTTATTAACTTAGAAAAAATTGTAAAACACTTGTAAAATTTTATGTTTACATGAGAAAAATTCTAGTTTATTTTAAGCTATTGTTTGATGTTTTGCACTTTATAGTTGTTTATATTTTCTTTTGTAACTTAAATAGTTAAAATGGATAATTTAATTAAAATTCAAATGAGTCTTTTTGATCGCTTATCTAAGGCGCAAAGGAATTATAAAAAGTCTCCTAAAGAGCATATCACACAAGAATACATTGAGGCTAAAATTGATAATTTGGATAAACTGTGGTGTCAATTTAACGATAATCATAATAATATTATAGGACTATCAACGAGTCTAGATGTAATATATTTTAAAGAAGATGTAATGGGAACGGCTGAGGAATTATATATTGAACATAAAACAGAATTAAAACAAGCACTTACCACATTTGTCATTTCATTCAAACCTAAAGAAATACTTAATGAAAACAATGTTGCTATTTGTTCTAATATTAAACTACCACGAATCGTGATTCCAACATTCAGTGGTCAATATTCTGAATGGACCACATTTAGGGAACTGTTTCTTTCTCTTGTGCACAACAACAGTCAATTAGACAATGTTCAGAAGATGCATTATCTAAAAGGTTATCTATCTGGTGAAGCTGAGCAACTTCTCAGACAGATACCAATAGCGGATTCAAATTATAAAAGATGTTGGGAGTTGCTTAATTCTAGGTATAACAATAAAAAATACTTGTCACATTTTATTTTAAAACGTTTATTAAGTCAAAGAAACATTACATCTGAGTCAGCGAATGGTTTAAAAAATCTTATTGATACAACTAATGATTGTCTAAGTTCATTGAGTAATTTAGGTATTAATGTAAGCACATGGGATATTATTGTAAATCACATACTCACCTTGAAGCTCGATGCAGAGTCCAGGAAACAGTGGGAATTTTCTGTAACGAATAATAATTCATCTGCAGAGTTACCTACCTTAAGTCAATTTACCGAATTTATAACCAATCGTTACCGAGCACTGGAATTCTTGGACACTAAATCAGCACCTGTAAACAAAAATATTCAAAATTATCAAAACAGTAATAATAATGTTAACAAAATTAGAACGTTACATGTTTCATCAGATAAATTTCAATGCCCATTTTGTGCTGAGAATCATAAAATAATTAATTGTAAACGTTTTTCTCAGGAACCCGTAGAACCCGACGCAATTTTGTCCAAACCAACAACTTGTGTTTCAATTGTCTCGGGTATAACCACCTAGCCAAATCTTGTCACAATTCTAGTACATGTCGATTGTGTAAACGCAACCATCACTTTTTATTACATCCATGGGGTACAGGTATTTCTGAAACCAATACTGAAAAACCTAAAAATAATAAATCAAGTTTAATATCGAGGGAGGATGTGAATGTCAGTCATACAGTGAGATCAGAATCCAACGATTATAAGGGCGAAAATTCAACACATTTAGCGGCATTCTTTTCGACAGGACGAGTTTATAATCAGGTGTTGCTAGCTACAGCATTAGTCAAGGCCGCGTCGAAAACAGGAGAACTTTTTATTATCAGAGCACTGCTAGACCAGTCGTCATTTGTGACTGAAGCGACAGTTCAATATTTATCGCAGACGTCATTTGTGACTGAAGCGACAGTTCAATATTTGGGATTAAGAAAAATTTCTATCCAAGAACATGTTTCAGTATTAGGGGGAGACAGCAATGTGTCTCCAAGGACCATGGTTTTCATTGATCTAAGGTCAATTGTTAATCCAGATTACAACATTACTGTGAAAGCCTACGTATTAAGATCAATAACTAGTCTTCTTCCAGCCAAGAAACTAGATTCATTGGAATGGCTTGAAGCTCTTAAGATAGAGTTAGCAGATCCGAATTATCACACTCCTAACAAAATTGATATATTGTTAGGTGCCGAAGTTTATGACAAGATAATTCAGGAAGGTATCAAAAAGGGTCCTCTAGGTTCACCTGTAGTTCAGTGTACATCATTTGGATGGATTGTCTCAGGTGAGGTAAAAACATCACCAAGAGTGGAAACTTGGAATAAACTAAAAACTTTTCACTGTCGTGCAGATGACAATGACTTATTAAAACAATTTTGGGAACTTGAATCAGACATGGAACTAACAAAAAGGCAAAAAATGACTCATGAAGAACAAATGTGTGAAGAACTATTCGCTCGTACCACAGTAAGAAACAAAGAAGGTAGATATGTGGTTCACTTACCTTTTAGGACAGAAGATCCAGAGTGTACGCGAAGTTCTTCTCTGAATATAGCTGAAAAAAGATGGCATGTATTAAAATTAAGATTAAAGAGAAACATCGAATGTAATGATAGATATGAAGCTGTAATGGACGAGTATTTACAACTTGAACACATGGAAAAGGTACCAGAATCAGAAATAAACATGTCAAACGCAGTATATTTACCTCATCATGCGGTTACCAGAGAGGATAAAGATACTACCAAGTTGAGAGTGGTGTTCGACGCTTCTGCAAAGGGAAAGAATGGATTTTCTTTGAACGATTGCTTGATGGTGGGTCCAAGTTTGCAGCCAGAATTACGGCACATCATTCTTCGTTGGAGGGTTCATCCTATTTGCCTGGTAGCTGATGTAGAAAAGATGTACCGACAGGTGTTAATAGCCAAACAGGATGTGGACTTTCACCGAATTATCTGGAAAGATAAAGAAGGCATTGACACACATTTCAGACTACTCACGGTAACATTTGGGACTGCTTCCGCTCCTTACCTTGCAGTTAAGGCTCTACAGCAGGTTGCAGTCGATGAGGGTAGTATATATCAATTAGCTGCGCAAATCACATTAAATGATTTTTATGTTGACGACCTGATAACTGGATGCGAATCTGTGGAAAAGGGTCTCAAAATATATAAAGAGATGAATACTATGTTAAATAAGGGTGGATTCAAATTGCGTAAATGGTCAAGCAATAGTAACGATTTATTAAAAAATATTAGCAAAGAAAATGATAATGAATCAATGAAAGAAAATTTACAAATAAAATTAGATAATGTAATGAAAATCCTCGGACTTACCTGGGACCGGAACGACGACTCCTTCGGTTACTCGGTGAAACTCTCGGCGATGCAGCAACCTGTAACAAAAAGAAAAATATTAGCTGATGTTGCTCGATTATATGATCCGTTGGGTTGGGTAGCACCAAGCATCATTATAGCAAAAATAATGATCCAAAAACTTTGGCTAGCTGGCATAGCTTGGGACGAGGTTGTACCATTAAATTTATTAAAGGAATGGACTACTTACCGTGAAGAGTTGAAAAATTTGTCAACTTTTCGTTTACCCAGATGGCTCGGAACCAAGCCCGATGACTCGATCATTGAACTTCACGGGTTTTGTGATGCCTCTAAGTTGGCTTATTCTGCAGTCGTGTATATTCGTGTGATCGATCGCAACGGCATATGTCACAGCGAAAACCAAAGTAGCTCCAGTCAAACAGGTATCAATACCACGACTAGAGCTGTGTGGTGCAGTTCTACTTACGAGATTAATTCTGGAAGTGGCTAAGGTAATGCACATAGCAAAATCAAATCTCCATGCATGGACTGATTCTAAAGTCGTACTTGCGTGGCTCAACAGCCATCCTAGCAAATGGAAGGTTTTCATAGCCAATCGTGTCTCAGAAATTTTGAGTTATAATGGGTCAGCTTCCATCAGCAAGAGCAACGCCATGTCGTCCTTTCAAACGCAGTGGAGTGGACTACGCAGGTCCTATTCTGATAAAAACTACCAAGGGTCGTGGACATCACGCTTACAAAAGCTATATCTGCTTATTTGTTTGTATGTCCACTAGAGCCGTTCACTTGGAGGTTGTGAGTGACCTTACTGCTCAAGGTTTTCTTCAAGCCTTTAGACGTTTTGTTGCACGCAGAGGCCATTGCCAAGATATTTGGAGCGACAATGGAACTAGTTTTACAGGGGCAGCTACAGAACTCAAAAAATTGTTTGCTGCTGAATCTGCAGGAATTTTCTCGGAGGTGGCTGAATCGTTGGCTGTAAATGGAACCAATTGGCACTTTATTCCGCCTCATTCCCCCAATTTCGGTGGTTTATGGGAAGCAGGCGTGAAATCTGTAAAATTTCACTTGAGGCGAGTAATTGGAGAATCGACGCTTACCTTTGAAGAAATGTCCACATTGTTGACTCAAATAGAAGCCTGTCTAAATTCCAGGCCATTATCAAGTATACCCAATGATCCCGAGTTTGAAATTCTGACATTTTCTTGTAGGCGAACCCTTGCTAGCACCACCTGATTATAACTATAAACACGAAAACATAACTTCACTTCGACGGTGGCAGTACACGCAACGAAAGTTGCAAGAGTTTTGGCGTAGATGGTCTCAGGAATATCTGTCCAAATTTCTTCACAGATATCAATGGACACACCAGTCGTCACAGCCTTGCGTTGGCGATATTGTAGTCATAAAGGAAGATGGTTTGCCTCCTTGCAGATGGTTATATGGTAAAATAATTGAAACCCACCCTGGTTTAGACGAAATTGTACGTGTGGTTACAATTAGAACAAACAAAAATACTGTGCTCAAAAGACCAATGTCAAAATTATGCATTTTGCCAATTTCAGAAAATTCTTCCTAATATTTTGTTTAATGTGTTATTTTTATTTTATTACTTAGTTTGATCTTAAGCAAATGTTATCAGTTAAGCTAGGTTTAATTTATTGTTAAAATTTAATGTACAATGTTCCACTGGTGGGCGGAACTTTCTTTATAAGGACAAATCATTGTCCTTATGGTGGGCGGTATGTATAATTTGGTTGTGCAAATCGCAGCTAGATGGCGCTGTGATCAACATTGAATCGCGCTTATGATAAATTACTTTTTAAAATGTAAGTCAAAATTGTAAATCTGAAATAAAGGTCCTTCGTTGCTACAAAAAATCACTGGTTTCATTTCGGGTCACCAGAGGGAGCCACGCTCTCAGGTTGGGTGTAGTGACGAAGTGTTCATTTTGATCTTCTATTAGCTGAACATCCAACGATACTCCTCTCCTCTGATTAGATCCAGTTTGTTTCATCCTCCAAAGCCTTTTGCAAGCAGATACTCCCAACCTCAATCTCACAGAGGCTCCCATATGGTTTATAGTAAGAGTCTGCACAGCTGTAGCAGTGCTTTTTGCAACAAAATATAAATCATCAGAAGGGTTCTTTCCCTGAGGTCTGATACTAGGAACTTCTGTCCCATATTGAGACACAAACTTAGAGTAAAAATACCAAGAGGTATATTCACCTATGTTCTCAGGAAAAAAGAAGGTTTTATCAGGACTCAAGTTTATCCCCATGAGGGACAAGTTCTGCTTGTTCATGATTACACACCTTTTGTTGTCCTCTGGGTTGTTTGCTAGATATTTAGTGGTGGAATCATCGCTTGATCTCATGCAGACAACTTTCATTCTGGCTGTGTCAAAGTTCATGTTTCCGGGTAAAAGACCCACTATCGTAGAAACGGCATTCAACATCCCCATTAACATACCTGGGCTTGCTCTTACAAAACGGCCACAGCTAGATATTCTTGGCTCCAATTTGTCAAACCATTCCTTTGTTTCTTCATTCATTACCTCTCTAAATTCTCTTTTCCATTGTATTCTGGAGTAATTATGTTCATTTTCCACTATCACGCCTGGTCCTATCTGAATCTCTTTCCACGCTTGGAACAAATGGCCAACTAAGCAAAGCCTGCTGAACAGAATCCCATATTCTGATGGTTTTGGAAGACCGAGTTTTATTCTAATATCCACATTATATAAATAATAATGCATCAAAGCAAAAATCGCAGGTGACAAGCATTCGTTCCATTTGGTTGCGTCTTCGGTCCCTTGGCAAATGTGAGTAGCTATGCTGTGGGCCAACATACACTCTTCTAGATTGTTAGTTTTTTTTGCCTTCTTCTCCTCTCCTCCTATGGAGATTGTTGATCCAGGAAGGTTTTCAGATAGCTTTAATGAATTCAATTCCATTACATGCAAAAAAGCTCTTAAGAACATTGTTCCTGATGCTATGGCTCTTCTATCTTTTTTTCCTCTCTCTTTATGCTTGATATATGAAGCAAATCGACATGTAAGCTCCTGCATTCTCTTTCTAGTCTCTCTTATATTCTTGGTTTTTGTTCTAGTTGTTGTAAGTTTTCTCTTTTTCACTTTAATTTTCTGCTTGGTGGTTTCATCATCTCTCTTTCTACCACTTTAACATTCACTAACTCTTCTTTTTCAAAGCACTCCATTGTAGCTTTCATCCATCCGATTAAACTGTGGCAATAATCTATTCCATTAGACTCAAAAAAGTTGTAAGCATTCTCATATGCTTGGGCAGCAGTTACACTTTGCTCCTGAAAAGGGCAAAAAGTTTGCCTTCCCCTTGTCAACACATCAGAGCTCGAGAGGACAACTTCTTGCATTGTCTGATCTACTGCGCTATCAACTAAAGTATGATATTTTAATAGAAAATTTTCAACACATTTTCTTACAAAAGATGTAATGTAATTGCCATGTACTTCTAAATGAGGAAAAGGCCCATCATCTTTCTCCCAATTTAGTCTGGCCACGTCTATTTCTCCTATATTTATGGTTCTGTTCTCCTTCTTTTTATTGTACTCTTCGGCTCTATTAACTGTCACAGCAACTTTGGGTGCTTGTGTTCCATACCCGTGAGGTGGTGTTCCTGTGTATATGTATAAGGCACTTATCAAGGACAGGCTTCTTGTTTGGAGTTCTTCAAAAACTCTTTTATACTCATGGCGAGTTTCCTGATCGCCTCCATTTTCCGGCAATAATGTCTCTAGGAGAAAACTGTTTTTCTTCTTTCTATACATATTGTTTATTTTTTAGTAAACACATGAGTTTATTTAATAAGGATCTGTTGATACTGTTGATGGAATGTTATTGCAATTTGGAAATTGGATCCACCTCCAAAATGGTAAAAAACCTTTACAAGTATTTACACAAAGATCCTGATCACGCAAAATCGGGGTTGATAGATGAAGTATTCGACGAAATAGAATATCAATATCGATATGTGAGCGCCTCTGATGCAATGTGACGTCTATCGGAGTTTCATATCAGTTGCAGATACACCACTGTCGTTGCATTACCATTACATTTACCCGACGGAGATGCGATTATTTTCCGTAGCGGGCCCGAGGCACATCACTTAATTTTTTTTCCTACTTTCCAACTGCTTATTCATTTAAAACACATAACACACACGTAGGTATTATGTAAATATGTTAATAATAAGTAAGATATAAATATGTAGGAAAGTAATATTATGTCTTCTGCATTAAGATAAAGGTTAGACATAAATGGTGTTGGCTTAGCTTCATATAGTAAGTCATCAGTTCTCGGTATAGGTAAGAATTGGGTACTGTAAAAGTGTTAAGGTGATGCTAAACTTCAGTGGAATAGACAAACAATTACAAAAACAGATTGAAGATGAGTTCGAAGTCGAAGAAGAAGAAGAGAAGAGAAGAATCGAGTGGGTTGCTATCCTCGAACGAATGATGTCGATAGTGTTCTTCTTGGCAGGCAATAATTTGGCGTTTAGAAGGAGCACTGAAACATTATACACCCTTAATAATGGCAACTTCTTAGCATTTTTTTTATGGTGGATAAGGTGCAAAAGAGCAGATGGTCCGCCTGATGGTAAGTGGCCACCATCGCCCATGGACATCGACATAACAAGAGATACCCTCGTTTTGTCGATGTGTTGCATCCTCGACGATAGAGTGGGGAGGGGGAGTGAAGATGAAAAAATGCTGCGGTCTCAACAGACCCAGAGTTAGATCCCAGAGTCCCCTACCACCAAGGGGGTGCTGGGTTACTCGGCTCTTACGAGATGCTCTCCCAGCGGCAGATGGGAATAGTATTCTAACCCGTCCCCTCACGGGTATAAAGGTAACTTATTATTAATAGCATAGACAGAAGACTTTGCAATATCGGATTTTAAATTATTCAAAACAGGCGATTTGTTTAGGATTTAATGGAAAATGTACTGTTATAGCTAATATGTGAATACGTTCGGAAAAGTTAGGCATCCATGTAGAGTAGTGAGCGACCATTACTTATATTCGTCTAAGAGATTGCGGATCATGAGGGTCAGATGACTTCAATAACGGATTAAGTCGATCACTATCAGGTTTTACCATACCATTTATTTTTTTAATTTGTGTAAATTCTCAACATGCTCCTCTTGGTGTAGTGGTTTGTCGCTGATTCCTCCCTATCTCTTTAATAAACAGTCCATTGTACATACCCATTTTTGGTCAACTATCCATTAATCGCTCACAATAACTGCAGGTCCGCGTATGTATCACATTTTATTTGGTTTTTCCTCTCTGTTACATTATATTTTCTTTATATTTAGTTCTCGTAAAACGATTTTTCTTTAAAATTTACAATTTTGACATTTTAGTGACAATTATTTTTCTTTATATTTTTATATACTCCAGGAGTATTTTTACGATATTTACTTCTCTTTTGGACATTTAAAAATAAAAAATAGCGCAATTTTAAATATCGACCGTTTTTATTCAATCAAGAGTCTTCATTATAAAGCCAGCGAAAGTATTGGTCAGTCTATCCTTCGCCTCTGAATAGAGAGGAACTAAATTATAAAGACCTTCCCGGGACCCTGGGACCTGCACAGATCGCTTTTTGGCCTTCTATCTTAACACTGCAATTAACACTATCACTCTGCCACTGAGATCCAGCATTCCCGGGACCAAGGACGTATCGCGCAGCCGGCTCCTGGGCATCGCCGAGGTTGCAGGCAACCACTGCCGGCCATGGGGGCCAGCCAGCGACCTCTCTGCTTCTGCGACCAGCCAGCGAGCCACGCACAGCTGCAGCCAGCCTGTAACCTATCTGCTCTGGCCGCCAGTCTACCCCATTGCTCCTGTGGCCCGTCTGCGTCCTGCTAGTCCAAGCGCCTGCCGAACTCCGCAAGCCAGCCGTCAGCGCGCTCTACCTCTCACCTCGTCAGCTCACCTCACCTACGCCACTACTTTCACACTTCACTCATTACACTCCCACACCTTTTTTTGTAGTAAATAATTGTTAATCTTTTTTTTATTTTATTTCTTGTAAATAAATTCTGTAATATTTAAAGGTTCTTCTGTTCTTTTAATTTAGTCTTTTTCTTATTTGTTATCAGACATTGGGTCTTACCACATATTGTTATATCATCTAATAGGCAAATGTACCTTTAATTTTTTCTTTTCTAATTTCATTTACTAATTTTGTTTTTAATAAATGCTTTATCGTCCTCGGTGTATATTCTTGATTTTATAGCGATAGGTATACAATCTGTTGACAGGTTTGCAAATAAAGGAACGGCAGGTACAGACGCTTCTGCAGAATAAGCAAAGGATCTTTCGGTCCACCATCTTACTTACTCTTGATTACTACGTTCTCTTGACATGTCACAGTTTACTAAAATTTTCATTTATAAAACTTATCGGGCTTCCTGTATCTATTAGAGTGTTGAGGGTAATCGTGGATAACATTATGTGAGCGATGTCGCCGCGCGTGATTCTCAGTCGCAATATAGCTTATTTGTAATGACGTGACATAGAGCTTCTGCCCTTATGCCTTTAATATACGCAGCTACATTTACTTTACGTAAAAATGATATTTATCAATAATACATGCGAATACAATTTCTAAAATCATTACTATGTTAGTGCTCTAATAACATTAGGAGCTTAGTCTTTTTGCTGCATAGGTTTTAAATAGCTTGTCATAGTTTTTATTACAGTTACTTTTTACATTATTGTTAACAAGCGCTTTCAGAAATCTTATTTGTATATTTTTAATTTTATTCAAAATAGCTTGAAAAGTTCTACCGTATTGGGTTAGCCCATATGAAATTAAAGCTTCTACCAACGCGTAATATAAAACGATATGTCTATCAAAATAACAAAAAAGCAATTTTTTAAGTTCTGTGACAATTAGTTTAAAAAAATTGTGGGAAAAAATTATTAAAATAAAAAGTAACGTACATCTACAACATGAGAAATCTGACCTGCTACTTCAATAGGCTTCTTAACCATTTTTTCGTATCTGAATGTTGTTTCTATCATGCGGGGGTGTTTTCTGGTGGTCGACATAATTACCGGTTGCTTATCAACCCATTTGCTGACGTATATTTTATTTTTCCTTACCCATGACAAACATATTCACATTTTTGTCTATCCACCACTTCTTTTGGATCTCTTCGTTTTGTGTGTATTTTCAAATCTAGTTTAAGTTTTTTCACTGTACGTTATTATATTTAGAACGTAACAATCAGCCGTTACCAAGATGTAAAATTTAATGCCATATCTTGCCTATTTGGACTTAATGTACTGCCAAAAGTGCAGTCAACCTCGATATCTAGGGGCTCATCTAAACTAAGCTCTTTATCGAGTTTACATATTTTTCTAAAATTCAGTGTCAACATGTCAGAAAAATTGTTGTTGATGACCACCAAAAGCTGTAGTAAATAGTATGTACCCCAAGATCGGTGCTTAGGCAGATCGGAGACAGGTTGGATGAGAGAAGAGGTGCATGTGAAAGCTGCTGCTGGGCCCATACAGATTGTTTCAGCTTTTTTATTATGAGGTCAGTTAGGTGACAAAATAGAAAAAAACACTATACTTACTGCTACTGGATCTTGCCCATTTCAAGAGGGCTCCCGTTCACCATCACATATGTTCATTCATTATCACAGATAGTTCGCACTTTATCACCAAGTTAGTTTTCGTCAATAAAGGGCAAAAAACACGGGAATGTACTCTTTTTTGGGGTTAAAAACAACAGGAATGCAAACCGGACCGTGTGTCTCTCGTCAATGCTCGGCTTTAACTACTAAAAGTAGTGTTACCACTGCCCGCGCGCGTGTTATATACAAAAACTCGTCTTTGAACACAGCACCAACGACTGTCACAACTGGATAGTCGTATATAACATTAAAAAACTCGTACCCGTTGGTGTATTTCACCGGTAAAAACATATTGGAAATCTACAGTCCGAGCATTCCTATCAAATCCAGAAAATTTTAATTCTGCCGTCACAAAAACAAACTTTTGCACATTGTTCAATGATGCATTAAAACATCCTAACAAGTCCGACAACATTAAAAGTAGGTTTAAGCGATATGGTCTTTACCCATTCGATGCAAGTAATCCAGATAGAAAAAGAAACTTTGGAGAATGTACTGGCCGTTGGTCAACAGTCACAAGATGTTACCCACTCGGACATTAAAAGCTTTAAAAAGTTTTTAAAACACATGAAGCCGACACTAAAAGAAAAAAATGTTGACATTCGAACTATTACGAAAGCAGTCAATAGTTTGAAAATGTCTCTCCCAGCAGAAGTAGGATTTGCCGAGATTTCTATCGAAACTGAATCTAAGAAATCACATAATATAGAACTACTACGTTTGAAAAATTCTTTACAGATATACCTATTAAAGTAACATCTTCATTAAAATCATCGCCCTTAGATGCTATTTCTCTACTTAAAAATAAACTCCCAGGCTGTGCTAATTACTTTGAGTTTAAACATATTACATCATTTGATATTATTAAGAATTCAGGACTTCATTTAATATAAAAAAAACTGGTGATTTATGGGACATCTCAGTAAAAATATTAAATACAATAATCAATAATATTGCCCCACATCTAGCTGATATTTTTAATAAATGTGTCGATACAGGAAAGTTTCCGGACTTAATGAAGCACAGTAAAATAATACCTCTATTTAAAAATGGAAACAGGAACGATCCCAGTAACTATAGACCAATCTCTATATTACCATCACTGAGTAAAGTTTTTGAAAAGATTATTTTAAACCAACTTTTAGAATATTTTAATGAAAATAAACTATTTCATAGTCAACAGTATGGTTTAACTAGGGGTAGGTCAACAACAGATGCTGGAGTTGCACTTCTTAAGCATATTTATGAAGCATGGGAGAAATCACAAAATGCGATTGGTGTATTTTGGGATTTGTCCAAGGCCTTTGATTGTGTTCAACATGAAACACTTTTAAAAAACTTAATTATTACGGTATATGTGGTGTTTCTCTGGATCTAATTGCCTCATACCTAAATCAAAGAGTCCAGAGGATTACTATTAATGGTGTAAAATCTTCTGCATCTTTGCTACAAATGGGCGTTCCACAGGGATCCATTTTAGGCCCGTTTTTATATTTGATTTATATTAATGATCTGCCATACTATGTGAAGAACTTTTGTGATATTGTACTTTTTGCTGATGATACATCTCTTATATTTAAAGTAAACAGAAATAAACATAATTATGACGATGTAAACAGTGCATTATCGCAGGTTCTTCAATGGTTTACGGTAAATAACTTAGTTCTTAATGCTAAAAAGACTAAATGCGTTGAGTTTGCTTTACCTAATGTTAAAAAACAAAAATTTAACCTACGTTTAAATAATGAAATTTTAGATGTGGTGGACTCGACGGTATTTCTGGGTATAACTTTAGATTCAAAACTCCAGTTGAACCCCCATTTATCATCTCTAGCAGGAAGACTCAGCTCAGCTGCCTACGCAGTAAGGAGAGTCAGACAAATGACCGATATTAATACTGCTAGGCTAGTTTACTTCAGTTACTTTCACAGTATAGTCTTATGGCATTTTACTGTGGGGTAGGGCCGCGGACATTGATTCCATTTTTATTCTTCAAAAGAGAGCTGTTCGGGCCATTTATAACTTAAGAGCGCGGGATTCCCTTAGAGATGTATATAAAAAAATAGACGTTCTTACAGTCCCATCCCAATTTTTCCACAGCCTTTATTAGACTTGCCACTTCAACAATTTAAAACTCGGATCAAGAAGTCATTAATATATAAAGCATACTATAATGTACAGGATTACTTAAATGATGAGAATGCTTGGAATCTAAGTGACGTTGACTCTCAAGTTAAATGATTTGTATAACAGACTATGTAAACATGGCTTTTTGAAAAGAGCGACTGTTGAGTTTCTGGCCGGCTCTTCTCAACAGAAAACTGCTTTCCGAGCTGGTGGTAGCTTCAGACAAACTAACTGACCGACAAATTTTTGACGTTTCAAAAGTACTTTTAAAAAAAGTCTAATTGAAATAAATAATTTAGATTTGATTTGATTTGACTATTTTTAGTCTTATCGATTGTGAATAGGATGTAACAAAAGAAATTTTCATCTCTTCATTACACGAAGAAACTGAAAACGAAAATAATCAAGCTAATTCCGATCCTACTGTACAGATTCAAATAGTATCAGCCCTAATACATTTACCACCTAACGCCCCTTAGGCGAGACTTGGTCGTTAAAAATAACCACCAGCTATAGGAATCTAGCATCTGCTCACCTTGACGTGAGATATCCAGATAATTCAACTCTCGATACCAACAAAAACGATTTGTTTCCTGACCTGACCCTTTTGACCGTTTAAGTGATAATGATGTTGTGTAGCAACGAAGCTATTTTTATCGATATTGTACGGGAAAGTTATTATGGCACAAAAAAAATGAACAGATATCAATTTTTTTCCTAAACGTAGTGTGGAGTAGATTATTTAAGTAAATAATAATGTAATAATGACAATTACAGATTTACTCTGGACGAAGAAGTAAAAAAGAAATGGCGCCAAGTTATTCCGCAAAGAAAACGATGGACGATACACAGTCGTTTGCTAAAAACATTTTACATAAGATTCTTTATTGATATCAGTGGTAAATTGCGTAGATTAAACCCAAACGCAGTTCCGTCTTTACTGGTAAAGACATAATATTTTAAATTCAGTTAATGACAGGTAGATTACATTGAATGATTTCAAGTATTATCTTTTCCGCATTTTTACATTCCAACCACACAGGAACAACATGTTTAAAATCTTCTTGACTTTACACCGGACTTAATTAATAATTAGTTACTTTATTAGCTTTTTTTGTATTTTTAGGATTCCAACAGTGCTAGCAATGCCAGTCGATGAATTACAAGCAAGCATAAACGCGAGACAGATTTTAACTAAAACAAGGATTGGACAGGTGCAGGAACAGTTGTTTTCTGTATTTTGTGCTTTTAGATTCCAACCATCGTGACTATGGAAGTTGATGAATCCCAAGCAACTACAAGCACGACACATATTTTAACATCTGATAAGGGTTTGGTTAAAGAGGTCCTATAACAATTGATTCCCATTTTACTTTAATTTAAAAGGATGCTCGCTAGTTTTAATATTGTTTTTTTTTATTTAGCGATCTACCTAGGCTTACTTATCGGTGCACTTACGCTTATAATGTCCGTAGTAGTTCGTAGGGATAGATAGAGGTACTGCTGTATAGGTTAACATCTCCTGCTTTTCACCAGAAAGTGGTAGCAAGGCAATAACATGTATGTGGGGAGCCTATAGCCTCATTATAGATGGCGCCTTTGTCTCATAGTTTCTAAATTACAACATTTTAATCATGAAACGCCGTTCTGGTTGTTCGACTACGCTTCTCTATGGTATGCTGTCTACTAGTCATAAAATAGTTATTACTGAGGTCAATAGCCTAAGCATTGTAACAGTAACCAGCCTTTTTCATTGATGTACAACATGTAACATAATGTAACATTTCATCATAATTGATGTTGATTTGGTGTAACATGATCATCATCAATAGTTTTTTTTCAGGGTATAATTTTTACGCCGATGAAGGTTGAGATTAACGTTTTCTCTACAAGTTTTACATTTTGTACAGTATTAAAGACGCGGGTCAGCCAGCTGGAACAAGATATGGAAAAAGTGAAGAAGGTTTCAAAAGGGCGTCTTCTTAAAATTAATGCTTTAAGATAAAAAATGAGACGCTTACAGTGTAAAAATGTAAGTTTAAACGATAGATTAACAGATTTGTTAGAACAAAAAAACATAGAAAAGGACGAAATGCTTATGTTAGATTTAGTCACAAATAATAATATTATTAAAAAACATCTGTTAAAGCAACACGAAGACACAACCAGAGCATATGATTTAGAACTAAAAAAATTTGCTGTTAAGGGTATATAGTTTTGTACGGGAGGATTTAAAAAATATTTTACCACATCCTAAAATTCACTTCACATCCAAGGCCCTGGTACCTATTGTGAAATGGTACCAGGACCTTGGTTTTGATCCAGGATTTAGGTCGGACTCTTTTGAAGCCATCAAACTGCGTGTTGTTGGGAAAGCCAATTTATTGTGCGTTAAGTTTTAATGAAATGGCAATAAGGAAAATAATAGAATAGGATGGTCGTAATTACTTCGGTTACGTTAATGTCGGGTGTAATTTAGATACTGATGTAGTACCGCTGGCTAGAGAAGCTTTAACTTTTATGTTAACTTCTGTAAATGATTCATGGACAATCATACGGATATTTTTAATTGATTCTATTACTGCACAACAAAAAGCCATTTCATTAGGGCAATGATTATTATTGTTGAAAGACTGTGGAGTAATCGTTATTTCAGTTACCTTTGATGGCGAAGCGACAAACAAAGTAATGTGTACTTCTATGGGCCATGTAAATGGTGGGCGCGATATTTGTATTTGACCAGACCTATGCCACAATATTGTTAGTTCGTAGGCAAAAGAACTTTAATAGACAATTAGGGCGGAACAATTGACTGGCATTACATAGAGTTATTAAATAAAACGAAGAAGGACTGCATTTGGGAACTAAATTAAAAGACAAACACGTCAATTTTATAAAATAAAAATGAAGGTGCGGTTAGCTACGCAATTGCTTAGCGCGTCAGTCGCAGATGCTCTTCGTTATTGCCATCAAATCGGTATACCTAATTTCTCAGAAAGCAAAGGCACATTTGACTTCATAAGAATGTTTAATAACCTTTTCGATTTAATGAATAGCAGAACTGTCAGAGCTAATGGCTGGAAGAGAGCCTAAGCAACATTTAATATTAGAGAAACAGAAGCTATTTTTGAAACTGTTATTCAGTATTGCAATACTACAGTTTGCAAGTCAAATAGGTCAACAGGGTTTATTGGATTTATAATATGTATGAAATCTTTAATTCATTTATACAAAACCTTAATTGAAGGGGAAAATAGTGCACAGAAATACCTATAAATTAGATCGAGACCACATCGAACTATTTTTCGGCGCAATCAGGGCATAATGTGGTTTTAACAACAACCCTTCGGCTCGAATGTACCGTGCTGCATACATACATTACTTATGTATGCTCAACTTAAAACAGTGCAAGAGATAATTGCTTGCCGTTAGAGGATATCAAAGTTTTAAATTATGCCCCAGATACATTTTGCAAACTGATTAATGCCACCAGTAATAATGGTCGCTTGATTGAAAACTCAATATCGTGCGATAAGGTATTCCAGGACCATGATTACATTTTTAATCCATCGTCACTGTCAGAATTGCTGGGTTTGTTGTTCGGAATTTAAAAAAAATATATTTGTGAAAAATGTGTACAAACTACAAAGTCTCGAAATGAAAAAGTCGGATTCTTTTTCATTGATTATTCGCGAGTTTAATACAAAAGTCGGAACAAATTTCGTAGGGCAATCGAGATATTGATAATGATTTCAAAAGTTTCTCAACGGTTATTATGTATCTCACACAGATATTCGAGGACTTCATTGAGATTGAACATTCTTTTGAAAACAATGTGACTGAAGATCACAGATTTTTGCTTATAAAATCGATTATTCCATTTTATCTTAATATAAGATTATTTTATATTACCAAACAATTGTCAGTGTGGAAGGACAGAATAAAATCTTTTTTAAATAAAATAGTGATGTTTAAAGGTCAATAAGTATATTAATTTATTTAAACTATGTGGGACTTAAAAAGAGTTTTAAAGTACCTCCTAATCATCGATGAAAAATTTCGATTTATACCTAATGCCAGGATGTTATTGATTTTAACTGAAAATGTAAATATATATGTAAACATGTCCAGATTTTAAGTTTTATTGTACCACGCCGAAAATTTAAAAATCGAAGGTATGATTAATTACAATTTTGAGCGCAAGCTCATACTGGCACAACACCATATCGGTCAATGTAAACCTGAGCCTCTAAATATTATTCAAATACCAAAGCAATTTATTTTATGCCAAAGTCTATCTTTATCATTATCTTAGTGGACAGCGATGCTTTGGGGGTGGACGTCATAGCTTTGTCCTCTGTCGGTACTGGTAACACCACATAAAGAATACTACGTTTTAAAATCGTATTGCGTAGGTACAAATACCAAACTAAGAAAATGGGTAACTGCAGTAGAATTTACAATACCTATTCATTATCTGTTTATTTCCCTTTTCTCTGACAGTCTGTCCAATTACAGAGACATAAAAATTTCTTCGTACCGTTGAATTATTAATTTAAAACCGCTGTTTGATATTCAGGGATTTCTTTAAATTTCATTTAGAGTTGACCATACCGTATGGTTTGCCACCCCATATATAACATAACATTTTTCCAAGACTAAAACCCCGACTTACATGAAATAATAATCATATGTTTATATTTTAGATCGATAGCTAAAGTCCGTTCCACAAGCCGAACTCATAGGAAAGAGAGAATACTTGCAGCTAATTGGTCAATCCGCGCGGCTACAGATAAGGGACACAATAAGCAAAGACGGTCCGCTTTGAAGGAGGTGTTTACATGCTGGCAGCCACTAATATGCATATTTTTTCAACCAATAGCCGCTCACGGACGATTTTCTTTGTAAGCTCGTTTCGTGGAACGGATTATAGTCTTAATTAAGGCATCGCCATTTTTTGGGCGTTTTGCCCCGTGCCAAAATCCATCCATTCCACGATCCATCCATACCAGTAGATCACAGACAATCTCAAAATATCGATAAAATTTTTTGCTACATCTCTAACTTTTTCTATGGATTTATCCAACGGACTTTAGTGTACAACTTTACAGTTTAGAGTACTTACGAAATATATAGACTACCTTTTCTCCCGTTATCAAACGTCGTATGAGTGAACGATCCAGCTATATGTAACATTGTTTTGATATTAGAAGGGTATCTAGGCTTTAGTAATTGATCTGAGATGAAACTACACTAAATGCTCGTGTTGCGACAGTCAGAAGTACAAAATCGCTCACAATATGACAGTGAATACTGCTCTTCATAATACTTATATGAAATATTATCGTCGGTTGATGTACTGCCAATAATCCTAAAAATAAGTTCAACGTACTGTCATAAAACATTATTTAACAACGTACTGTCAGCGAACGTATTAATACTTAATTAGAAGGAATCAATAAATATTTTATTCTATTGCCTGAATATCATGAAGTTAGTTTTGAAGATGTTTATTGTAAGTAAGTTATGGAGAAACCATGTATTCCTATTCCATGTAACCTTTAAATATTGTCTCCGAAGTAAAACACAGACATGTATCGTCAGCGTAAAGGGTTATATAACCAGTCAAATTTACTAATATTATTAATATGTTGGAAACTTAAAAAGGATGAAATGTACAATCATTTAATAAGCATCGTATGTGCACAACGGATGTCCTGTAATATAAGCTACGGGCGCAACACGGTCAGGATATAACTAAACGTTACGATTTCTTACCACCTAAAGCCAAGGTGTAGGCTTATTCGATCAAAATAGAAGAAATTTCAAGGACTTTTGAGAGTTATAGACAATTGTATAAAAAAATAACCCAACAAAAAGCATTTTGATAATTTTGTTTATTGTTATATTTTTATTATTTTCTAAACACTTTCATATCCCTTATCACTCTTATAAATAAGAACCTAATAAATACACACTCAGTTGGGAAAATTTGCTAAACATAGCAACACTCCGTTCTCTACACACTTCTGTCGCCGCCGCCATTGTTATGCTTCAAATGTCAATCAATGGCGATCTGTCCGGCTACTATTTAAATGTCGTTGGTTAAAACTATTAACCCATCTTTACCGACTTCACACTTGGTGGAAGTATGTGTGTATATGTAAAACAAGGATCATTTTAAACTAAAGCAATAACTCTTGCCTCGTACTTGTTGCGAGACGCGCTCGACAAAAGTATGGTGACATGTTCATTGAATGGTTGTGTGTGTGAGTATACCAGACAAAAATCTATCTTATTTTGATTAGAATAAAGTTTCGATTAGTAAATGCGATAGTAGTGAAGTAGGATAGCCAGATATTGCTCTTACAATTAGATGCTAAAACTATGTTGTTAACATTAAATAAAATGAGATATATTAATATATTTTATCTTTAGGTTTGGTCGTTGTAAACATTGTTTATGTAGTACACAGCGATAATTTATAGTTTTACGTGAGTGATAGTAGTATTGTAACTTTTGACGTTTATTCAAACTTTAAATAATTATTATTAATTATGGCACCAAAAATAAGTAGTTTGGAAACATTATGACGATAAAGGCAATGATAAAGAAAGAAGAAAAGCACATAAAGAGAAAACACGGCACGATTCAATTAGTATCAAGACAAGAATCTACTTCAGCCACTGAGGAAGTGATGGCAGTGACCATTGGAACCACTACCCCCTCTATCCCATCCACTTCGCAGCAGCGTGCCACTGCTCATACAGCTAGGTTCGGTACATACGCAGGTATATTACCAGCAGCCAGAAACACCATAAAATCTTATCTACGTAGAGCCTGTAGCAATATCAAAAAAGATATAGATTGTCACATTATGAACCTTTTCATATATTCAGAACAGTCATGTGGACATCTAGAAATAGTGATGGGTTTTTATTAGTCACTAGATAAAAATATGGTCCTACGATAAATTTTATTAGAATGTGCATTGCAAGGAATTTATAGTACAGCTTTGGAATTGGATTGACCAATCGTCACGAATAGCAAAGAAGTGAAATACAAAGGCAAAATAATTCTCACTGTGTCCGACAACGGTGCCAGTATAAAATGTGCAATTGAAGAATGCTTAAGATTAAATTTGGTGGTGAGCAAAGCTTTATAAAATAAAATAATTTCTGTTTTACTTCAAAAAGCCAAAACCATCGTGGCACATTTTAAAAGGAGTAATATTGCTTGGGAAAAGCTTAAACTCTACATGGAATAAGCCGGAAAACCAACAAAAAGGCCACTTCAAGAAGTTTCAACCAGGTGAAACTTAACATTTTATATGTTGGGGCGACTGTTGGAGATGAAGATGAATGATGAAGTCCAACTTAAATATAAATATTCCTGCCTTATCTCCAAGCGACTAGGAAATCATCCAAAAGCTTATCCGTGTTTTAAAACCGTGTGTAGAAGTAACGAAAGAAATTAGCGGCGAGAAATATGTGACAGGAAGCTCAGTCACCCTAGTGACAATTGCATTAAGGTCGTCATTGGTTTCATTTGCTTTTTTGCTATACTGCTCCTTACCCGAAATAGTCGACATTGTTAGGCAAAATATTTTCGGTGGACTTGTATCGAGATTTTAAGCTCTAAAAAATAGCCGCACCTTTACCACGTCCATGTTTCTCGACTCTCGCTATAAATTATATTTAGAGAACGATCAACCGCCGACTCTACAAAAACATGTTATAGGATTGGTCACAGCTTTGATTATCGAAGAAAATCAGGACATGGTGGAAAAAAAAATGATCAACATATCGAATGCAGAACATCAGACCTAATGGTACAGCGTGCTCTAGAGCTGTAGTCGAAGTGCAGCATTACGTTAACGGCAGAATTTTACCAAAAAACCAATCACCACTAGAGTGGTGGAAAGTCAATATAATTTATTACCCACATTTGGTGACACTGGCCCGTAATTAAATACTGTAGAATAGACTTTGTCAGTCTTTAGCTCCTACAAATAGTTCCCAACAAATCCTGTCGATATGTGGAAGCAAACAATTATAAACTGTTTAATACTAATTTCTAGTCTTTTGATAGCAGCGAGCCGAGATGTACTGGTTGATGGCAAACATCGTTTTCTATCAGTTTGACAGTGAAATTTGGAACGTTGGGACCCGATTAAGCATTGTTTTATTTACAGAGCTCATTATATAGAATGTTATTTGGCAACTGAAACTTTAGCATTCTTAATTAACTATATTTATTACTCTTATTAGTATTATAATTATTTGAATAAGTATATTGTTGCATTTATTTCAACTATTATGACAATTCAACACTATGACTTAATATCAAGTACAAGAAATGGTTTTTAACTTATTTATGACTAGTGGCCTGCCCTAGCTTCGCCACAACTTTTAATTTTATATACAGTCATAAAGGAATGTAGGCTACGATATTAGTTTGAACTTAATGAAAGGTGATTTATAGTTCAAAACTAAAATAAAACATAATATTTGCCACACCTCAAATTCGTTCACGCGGAAATTCCGAAATACGTCACTATGTGTTTGATCAAACGAATTCGAATGAAAAAACTACTAAAACTAGCATTTTTAAATAACAAATGGCAACATTCTGAGCCCATAGACTGCCGCCATATTTTATTTTTGCCAGCAGTCTAGATGGAAAACCGAGCGAAACGGTCGCTCCGTCACGTGCCACAAATTGTGATTAATTACGAACGACTGTTTTTGAAGGTTATATTCCTATTTTAAGTGGTTTTTTGCGAGTTATATGTTAGATGCTTTATTTAATAATGATGTAACATGAATAGAATATTCTAATTGCATTAATTTAGGAGTAATTTTCATTTGATTCTCTACCGGTAGACATACGTCACATCCATAAGGTTGGGTATTGTATAAGGATCGCAAAACGTGATGTAATGGAATTTATAAGCAGTGTCTACAAAGTATTATATACATTTACAGGTAATATTTCGCATTTTTTAAACTTCATAAAGTTCAAAAACAGTTGGACTGTTTTCTTGAATTGACAACCAGTTTTCATACCGTCTGTTGTTTTTATTCTCGTATGATTCTGATTAAAATATTATAAGAATTATTTAAGGTAACAAAATTTAATTCTGTTCAGTTGCTAAGCTTATTCTGATCAAATTTGGTGCAGATTTACCCGTGAGGGGACGGATTAGAATACTATGCCCCTCTGCCGTTGGGAGAACATCTCGTAAGAGCCGAGTAACCCACCACCCCCTTGGTGGTAGGGGATCTGTTCCCCGACTGGCTCGCGACCACCAGCATGCGAATCCGATCGCCAAGTATCATAGACGCGTTCCGGTTGAGCCGCATGTGGGCCAGACTTACCCCCTCCCTCTCCCATCCCATTAATGCTGTGGGTCTAGTGGACTCTGAATCCGCATCATTTTTTTTCTTCATTCCCCCTTCCCACTCTATTTTTGGGGATGCAACGCAGAGAGAGTGTTTCTTGTTTTTCGATGTCCATGGGCGATGGTTGCCACTGACAATTAGCTCATTTGCACCTTATCTATTATAAAAAAAAAAAAACAATATTAGGAACGGTTTTTTTTAAAGAGTGACTGCCTTTGTACATATGCTTAGTAATACTAACCTTTGGTACCCTAGAATTTGATGTCACTTCAGGTATAGGTACAAAAATTTGGAACTTTTTATTTTAAAACTACCCGGAAAAGTATGAGCTTCATAAAAAGAAAGAGTTAAAAAGATTAAAAAGGCTCGAAAAATATAAACGAGCTTACCGATGAAGAGAAAATTAAAAGGAGAAAAAAAATGGAGGGTGTACAATACATCACTTTGAGCTATCGATATATCTCGCTCCCACACGAAACCAAACGCACCGCGCCCCCCTACGTCGCTAGATGGCGGGCATCAGTCTATCAAAAACACCGGCCGGTGAAGACGTAATGCGCAATTAATTCAAAAGGCCTAAAAACTGTGTATGTGTCTGTGAACCTATGGATAACAACCTTCGTATAATCTAACAAGTAAGTGGGAACAAAAAAAAGAGCAAAAAGAAAGAAAGAAAGCACTTCAACAGAACACGGTGCCCCCCAAACTGCTCATAAAGATCCAAGTACAGTTCCTAAATAATTTTCAGTCAAGTACCGTTACTTAAGCAGAAGGAAACATAAAAATTCAAATTACAAAACTGCATTAAATAATGTGAGAAAGAAACTTTACCGAGAAAAAGTGAAACATGAACAAGAGATGATGATGATGAAGGCTGAAAACGATAAACTTTGAGCACTGCAAGATTTACTAGAGCTATCATTACGTGAAACATATTTTGACTGCAAAAAAAACCTCCAATAAACAACTAATTAAAACGATAGATCTAATATTTACTAAAAACATGACAAAAGATTCCCGCAGCAATCTTTTAGTATTAAAAGGCAAAATTAGAACCGTAAGTAAGAGCAAACGGGTGCTTTCCAACAAAAAAATAGAGTTGGAAATGGAAGCGTTTTACAATAGAGACGATATAAATAAAAGTACGGCTGAAAAGAAAGAAACGTAATGACTGACTGAGAACTGTAACGAACTGTAAAGACTCTGGTATCTGGTAGACACCTTAAGAAATGTCTATCAGATTTATAGGGATAAGGTTACACCACCTTCTTCAGATATAAGCCATTTTATATTTTGTCGCCAGGTTTAGCTAGCAGAGACAGGAAATGATCAACTGGTTAAACAGACACGAAATTCCAGTTCATCCAAAATTAACAAAAACCCAGATTTACGCTATTATATGTCAGCACAAGGAGAGGTATACAGAGTTTTCCGTGGACAAAGTACTTGCCGAACATGGGCACACTGTGTTGCGATTGCCACCGTATCATCCGGTTTTTATTCATTTTAATCCAATTGAAAATATATGGTCTCAACTAAAAGGCTATGTAGCCTCTAGAAATGTGGGTATGAATTTAACTACAGTAAAAACGTTATTGACGGAAAAAGTAAACATGATCGGGGCTGAAGAGTGGAAAAAGGTTTGCGATCACACAATCAAATGTGAGAATGAATATAGAAGCATTCAACACGGTTTAGACAATTACACTGATAGACTAGTGATAAGACGGCTGATAGTGATCTTGGCTAAGCTTGTAACTTGATAAAAAATCTTAGAAATTACAGCAACTCAGTTTAAATCAGCTTTCAAGAAACTATTAGATCACGGCGAATTGAAACACCTTACCACAGGGAACTGTGTGCCCTTAAGTGATATTAATATTTTAATTCACAGTAGACCTGAAGTTGCTAAGTATAAATAATACAACTGACCGAAACCGCCTAATTGAAAATGATGAAGAAGTTTTACAATCATTAGACAATGAAGTCGTGGATTCTAAGGATCATGACTATTTAGCTGATCGTACAAGAGTGACTGAATTTGTAAAGCAAGTTATTATTTACATAGCCGGTTTCGTTGTTACGAAATTAGACACTCAATTAAAATGCGAGCATTGTTTGTCTACGTTAAGATCTCCCGAAAAGTTAGAAAATACCTTTTTAGTTAGAAAAGATAAAGGCGGACAGTGTCACCCTTCCAAACATGTTGTTATATGAAATAGCGGAGGAGGTATACAGAAAAAATAAAATGCAATAAAAATAGTCTATTACACCATCTCTTGCAGAAATGTCTGAAGAAATGTTCAGTCTATTTTCAGCTGATTATCATTTTGCAGATTTGACTCATTATTCGCTGTTGTTAAAAGGTATTAGTAAAAAGTATCTGAATGTGCGAATTCATTATGCAACCAAATCAATGATTAATAACAATGATAATATTAGAAACATGTACACAAAGCTTATTTTGTTTAAAGGACAGTAAATAAACTAATTTCTTTACAGATCGTTTAGTTTGCTGAATAGTTGATGAATTATTATAGTTATTTATGCAACTGTTGTATAATAAGGGGTATTAAAACACGAGGTGAAGCCGAGTGTGATAATAGTATCAAATGAGTGTTTTAATACCTAATTATTAGAGATGCGCCGAGTAACACTTTTGCCGAGTAACGAGTTTTTTTTTCAACCGAGTACTCGGCCGAGTAACTCGGTTCAATCAAATTCCCGGGTTGCGCGCGTAAACAAGTACAAACAGGTTCCCGCCCGTGGAGCGGCCGGCTCGCGTTGATACACCCCTCACCCCGCCCGCGCCTTTCGACAACCAGTCACTCAGTCAGTCGCTTGATAGTTTGCAAACAAATACTGCACGTTACGCGTCATAGTAGATAAATAATTCAAAAAGTTTGTTAATTAACGATTGACTGTGTGTAGTACGTGATCAGTGATTGTTAACATAATGACTTCACGTAAAAGATCCCGAATTTGGTCGTTTTACGACGAGATTGTAGAAGATAAAGCAAAAGTTAAATGTACTTTATTGAATTCTCTAATTTCACGTAGTGGTGTTGGACGAAAGGCTTCTACGACAGCAATGTTAATCCATGTTAAAATAAAACACCCAGAAGAGTTTAAAGATTTGGAAAATGAAACTTTACGGGAAATATCTCAGAATCCTGAGCCAGTAGCATCAACTTCGTCGTCGCAATCGAATGCAATGAAAATACAACAAACCCTTTTCGAGTCATTTACTACAAAATGGGACGCAACTGATTCGCGTGCTAAAGAAATTCACAAAGCTGTAGCGGAGATGATTGCGGTAGATAACCAACCGATATCTTTGTTGGAAAATAATGGGTTCCGAAGATTAATGAATACCTTAAAACCCAAATACCAAATTCCTAGTAGAAAGTACATGAGCGAGGTTGTCATACCAGAAGTTTATACCAAAGTAACAAACGTAATAAGAGCGGAAATTGCAAAAGCTAAAGCTATATCAATAACTACTGACATTTGGACATGCACGCATAACTTACTCAGATTTTTAAGCTATACCGCTCACTGGCTAGACGAGGAGTTTGAATTTCAGAACAGAGTGTTGCAAATGCCACATTTTAGAGGACCTCACACGGCAGACAATATTCGATCAGTGCTTTCAGATTTATCCGTGAACTGGGATATTGATACTCGCATTCATCTTGTATTGAGAGACAATGGACCCAATGTGGTGAAAGCCATAAATGATAGTCAATATGTTGGCAAAGGATGCTATATAAATACGCTGCAATTAGCCGTAAAATCTTCGTTGAAGGAAAAAAATGTAATCGATGTTATTGCCTCAGGCCACTTTAACCATTCTGCAACGGCACAAGAAAAACTGACCCTGATACAAAAAGAACTAAAACTGCCAGAGCACAAACTCGTCCAAGATGTTACCACAAGATGGAACAGTACTTTTTACATGATAAACAGATTGTTAGAGCAAAAAAGGGCAATATCTCTCTACATCACGGACAACCCAAGTGCAGCCAATCTACAACAATTAACTAAACGTCAATGGGAGATCCTACGAGAGTGCATTACATTACTCAAACCATTCGAAGAAATCACCAAAATTACCAGCTCCACATTAGCATCAATTTCTGAAGTAATACCCCACAAAAATGCCCTATTAAAATATTTATCAAAACCTGAAGTCCCCCAAACTTGCCCAAATATAGCGGATATGAAACAAAAGCTTGACAGTGAAATTCAGAGCCGCTTTCAAGGGTTAGAAAAAGACAAATATTATAGTTTGGCAACTTTGCTAGACCCCAGGTTCAGGATGCGATTTTTTCATCCAGTGAACTATGAATTTGTAAGGAATACGCTATTTTTAGAATCAGTAAAAAGAAGTGACATTTCAGAGAGTACTAGCAGCAGTGAAGTAAACTACTCTCAACGATTACCACAGTCACAAGATCCTCATGCATCTTTCTGGAATTGCTTTGAAGAATTAGCTTCCAACCAGCCACTAGAGCGCGATGACCCTAAAAGCCCAATTGCTTCAGCATTAGATTGCTATTTAAAAGAAAATTTGTTGGCAAAAAACAAGAGTCCTTTCGAGTGGTGGGCAGGGCACCAAACAAGGTATCCAGAGCTGGCACGTTTAGCTAGAGTGTTTCTATGTGCACCAGCAAGCACCGTGTATAGTGTTAAATAGTACTGGCAATACTCATTAGAAGTTACCCAATAGACCTACTCAATATTAATTAATCTGACCTACTCCATATTAATTAATCTATCATAGTTTTGTTTATTTAATTGAAACATATAAATATTTAATTGAGTTATTATTAATGATCAATAGGTGATTTGTATATTACATATAATAAAACACTTAAGAACAAGTAATTGCTCTGTTGGATTATGCAGATAGTCATAATAGTTAATAATAATAGTATACATTATGTTTTAACGAATTATTTATTAGAAATATGTAACTAATTATAAAATTATAATTTATCAGCATTGCTTGATAAGTAAATTGTATTTTGGATATTATTTAAGAATAATTAGTTTCTTTGTTGATGTTAGTTGCGTAGTGGGTGTAACTGTACAATTCCACATAAAAGGCGCAACGCCTATATTGTATGTTAATTCTGAAAAATATACTGGTTGTCGTCACGCTGTTTGACTGAGTTTCCTTTCGTTAAAATCTCAGAAGTTGGATCAGAACTTCAAAATGTCTGGACCATATATTAACGGGCTCGGAAAACGAAGACGGACTTCTACAATCTCCAATTCTGAAGATGAATCGGACGACACGATTTCTGAAATTTTTTTTTGTTCCGACAAGCCGGAACGCTTAATATCAAAAAGAAGATGTGTTTCTCCTGCCGACGCTGAGATTATACCAATGTTTCGACCTGAAGACAGTAGCAGCAATATCAAGGGCTGGTTGCATAAAATCGATCAGCTTGCTGATGTATACGGATGGACTAACACGGATCGGATATTCGTCATGCAACTACGACTACGAGGTGCGGCAAGGGCATGGTACGACGACCTTGATGATTACAGTTTCACGTGGCTGGAGTGGAAGCAAGCACTTCAAACTGCATTTCCACGATCTACAGATTATGTAGATTTATTAGAGAAGATGCTTGCGACAACTAAACAAGACGCTGAGACAATGACCAAATATTATCACGACAAGCTCTCTCTCTCCTGAAGAAGTGTAATATTGATGGTGAACGAGCTAACTCAAGTATAATTCGTGGACTGCCCTCTGAATTACGTGCTAACGCGAAGGCATACTCTTGTGAAGGCCCTGAGCAACTCTACTTCGGTTACCTATCTTCATTAGAGAATTATCGACGAGTGGAAACAACCTACAACGCAAGAAGACCTATGTGGAGAAGGGGAATCGGCGGAACAACCAACATACCCTCAGGTCAACAGCAGTTGGCGCCTAGGACCTGTTACTTATGCCGACGACCAGACCACGAGGCCCGGGACTGCAGACTACAACAAAGGCGCGAGACGTGTCAACGTGTCGGCCACACAACCGCAACATGTTGGTTCGCAAACTCATCCCGTCCACAAGGACAAAAGGTTGGTGACATTTTACATATAACTTATAATATGTATGTCGATTTGTATAAAAAACGTGTTTCGGTCAATGGGCACCAGTTGATAGCTTATATTGATACCGGTAGCAAACTGAATATTTTAACCCTTTCTAAAGCTAAAATTTAAGACTTGAGATTCAAAAAAGTGCTACCACAATGAGGGGGTTCGGCGGACCGATTGTAGTTTCCTTAGGGTCGTGTTATTTATCTGTATCAATTGATAATTTAATAATAAAGGGGTTAGTCGAAATAACAAATTTCATAACATCGGATATTGATTTAATAATTGGCACGATGATTAATAATGAGGGTATTAGCTTAGTGACAACAAGTTCGAGTGTACAGTTTATTCAAGGTAAAGTTGTAAAAAATTTTTTGCAAGATATCGAGTTATATTCGGAAGATTTCTTTTCTAAATACCCTGTTTATTTAAAAAACGACATTACGGTACTTAACCAGACAAGTTTGTACGTTGAGGTGTATATCGAATGTGAAAACTTAGTCGCAGCCGAATGCACGTTTTTGACAAACACTGTGGGAATGCAATTAGGAAGTTTAGCATATATAATACCGTCAGTTATTATAAACTCTAAAAATTGCTTTTTAAAAATTATTAATGTAGGGTATGACGACATTACCTGGAACGCTCATAGATTAATAGCTAGGTCCGATTTATTGTACGTACCCAGTAATAAAGACATTAATATGCTGAGTATACATCGTGGTTGTACATTGGAGAAAAGGGAAATTAGCCTTTCCAATTTAAATAAGGGTTATCTTAGTGACGAGGAGAACAATAAGTTATTACGATTATTAAATACTTATGCATACATTGCATGTTGACCATTTAGGTCCTTTCATAAAGACGCGTAAAAATAACGTGTACGTACTAGTGGTTATTGATGAAAAAACGGCGTGGGCAACACTGGCCCGGTTAGACGTCAAAATTTAATCTCCGATATTTTATTTAAAATTTAATTGTTAATTTATATTTTTAATGTCTAATTGTGATAATATATGTAGTGAAGTGTATAAAGTTTAATAATTATAAGTGACAGTACTAAAGAGCAGCTCAGAAACGGACTGAAATCCATTAAATACTTGGACTTGCCTACGACATTTGAATTCAACGTACAACTTTAAAAACCCGGGGAGTATTAGTTTTAATTATCTTAATATTACAATCAATATACACAAGTACTACACTACTCACCACATTATACACTGTACAAGGCTCATTGAATTGAGCAACATCTCTAATCACACATTCTGGCACCGCTCGGTCTCACTTTACTTAACAAGTTTGAAGTAAAACTGAAGACCATATAGCATATAGTATAATAATACTATGCCACATACATTATTATTACTTTAACACATAACATAACACATATATTTCTAAAGATAAATACTTTGTGATGATTGTAATTACATTATCATAAAAATTCTACCCTACTTTTGTTTTATAAAAATATAATAAATACAAATTTGCTATTTCTAATGAATAAAACAAATTATTAATGTTAATTGATATTAAGTTGAATTATATTTAGTATTATAAAAATAATCTTACTTTAAAATTGAATTCCAATTAACTTTTTACCTGATTTCTTTTCTGTATCTAATAGATTTTCTCTTGTTTATTTTTATTTCTTATATTAACTTTCTTATATAATCTAAAATTTAAATCTTATTTAAATTTCTAATTTTCTTTAAATCTTATACTGTTTTCATTCTGTTTTTCAGTTTCTTTCACTATGGATAAGTCAATAATGACCCGCAAAGCAACCATAACTGAGCTGGAAAATAAACTAAAATTGACACTGCAAGAATTAAAAGTATCCAAGGAGAACTATGAACTACTTTTAAAGGAACGCGATGACAGTGAGGAGGAAATAAGAAACATTATAAACAAAAATTCTCAATTAAAAAGTGAACTTGCACAGTTGCATACAAATTATACTGACACTTTGAGTCAACGAGATGAACTATTGAATATTGTAAGTTCCTTCCAACAGTGTTGTGACGAACATGAGAGGGCCTTGTCGCGTATCACAGAACTGGAGATAAGTTTGGAGGAAGCCAAGAATTCTGCCCTCCAATTGGAACACTTTAAAGCATCTCAGGAGTCCCAGGTGACTCAAAGTTTGTTCGATGAACTGGTTATGTGCAATTCCCTTAGTAATAATAACAATCAATCTTGTAATATGCAACACATACATTTCTCAAGTCATAAAAAAATTAAAAAATATATTAAATTAAAAAGCTTTATTAAGAAAACCAAAAACATTTTGAAACACAAATTTACTAGAAATCAAATAAATGCCTTGAGAAATGACCGCATGAAGTTAATTAATAAATTAAAATGTTATAAAACTAAACTAATTAAAAATAGGATTGAATATGAGCAGGACACACACAGTTTGCAGGAGGAAGTTAATAACCTGGCCAGCTCTTTAGAGAGCATGAGTGCCAAATATGATTCAGCTCAATCACAAATTAATGAGCACATAAATGCTGCTAATGATTTAGTTGAGTTGAGCAACTACAACTTAGAGAGATTCGAGTCATTACTAAATAAGCGTTGTAGTTGCATGCAATTTGAGTCAGAGCAGAGTCTACCGGGCTCGGTCAGTCAACTTGATACAGTGTGTGACCAGCAAATATCTAGTCCTAGCCACAGTTTATCTTGCATTAATAACAATTGTAAAATAAACCTTAATATTAAGCGGCCTCCTCACACATCAAAACAAAAGACATTTGTTATATCAGACAGTTTAGGTAAAGGTTTTGGTTCCGTTTTAAATGGTGTGCGAGGGTGGTGGTAACTCGGTCCTGGGGTGATAACCGTGCCTGAAGGTTTCCACCGGAAGTACCAGGAAAAGCCGCTTTGCGCTAGCAGGGGAGCGAGGCCCTGTCTAGGCGCCCACCACCAAGTGCTACATAGAACGTCCCCGTCGTGCATGCTGGTAACGGCTGTCGCTAAACGAGTCCTCGCTGTAACATCTTCCTCGAAGCGGCAGGTGGCGAATCTATGTAGGGCGAAGGCGAACCGCTGGCGCCTTAAAACCGGCTCCCCGGCACCTCCTGTACCTCCAGCACCTCTGTGGCTACGTGGTGGAGGATCTGTCGTCCCGAAGATAAGGTAGACGGCAGATAAGGAAAATAGCCACCCGCGTGTTTGTGCCGTGCGTGGAGACCCGTAAGGGGTGATGAAGGAATCCTGGTCGTTGAGTTGACGGTGACCACCGTCAGCAACACGCGGCTTTGGTCTGGAGTTGCTCCGAAACGGGAGGCCTTAGACTAGCCACCTAGGGTCAATCGGCTGCGACATCCCGTAAGAGGGCTGTCAGGCTAGGGTCCCGAACGGGGGGGGGGGGGGGTAATCGGCCCGACGGAGGGCCCAGCGTGAAATTGTAGGGTACTCTTACCTACAAGGAGCGTTGAGTCCAGAAGTCGGTAACCGGTTGCCAACTGCCAGGGCTGGGGTCCTATATCTCCAGAGTAGTTCTGACGTTCATGTGCCTTAAGCCGTGACGTCCCCGCTTGAGGGCTCCAAGGAGGGTGGAACGCTACTGGAGACGAATGTATTTAGTAAACAAGTCATGGAGAAAAAGAGTACTAACACACCAACCAGCCTGGCTGCATCTGACGAGGCGCCAAGGCAACCACCACTGGCTGTACCGCAAGGTATGCCTAACAATGACAAGGATGCCCCTCTAGGAGCAACCAACAAAATAGTCCCGAAAGGTACTAAATTAGATCTAAGTACGCTAAGAGACGCTATCCCGTCGACCTCCTCTGAACAAGAGGCGGTGTGGAGGGTAGTCTCGAAGCCGAAGAAAGACAAAAATCCGCCCATAAACAACAAGGGAGGAAAACGCAGACCGCCGAGTGGGCAGGCTCGTTTGCACACCCTGGCCGAGGCTCGTAGGGTGCGGAATCTGGAGGGAAAAGAGAGTAAGCACCCTAGTGGTGTTGAAGCTGCCTCTAAGGCGCACGTTGCCCCAATAAGCGAAACGCAAACTCCAAGCACCAATACTGGTGCAGGAGTAGCGCCAGCTGAACAGGCCTCTAAACCTTCCACTTCCGCCAGTGATTCGGCAACACAACGAGTCAAACGGCCCAGGGGCAAGCGAGCTGGCAAATTGGCTAAGTCGAAAGACTCAGCCAAACCTATCAAAAGGGGTCGCCAAAATGACACCTCTTCGCCTAGGGAGGTGAAGCGCGCTAAGCCCTCTTCACCTCGAAAACCAGGCTCAGTCAACTACGCCGACGCAATGAAGGCCAATGACCTCTGTGTGGCGATCATGGCTGAGCCTTTTAAAATGATGACCGAGGCGCAAGCCGCCACTGTGGAGGGAGCGATGGAGGATGCGCTAGATGAATTCATCTATGGCAAGGAGGGAACGTCTAGCGAGCTTCCCCCACGCGCTCCTGCCTTCAGGGGAAGGGCTGTCTTCGGCGAAGGGGTTCTCAAACTCTGGTGCGAGGACAACTTTGCCAAGGAATGGCTCAACAAAGTCATCACCCACATCAAATCACCCTGCCCGGGCACCAGACTGATCGTCAAACGGCAGTCGGAGATCCCGAAAAGGGTTAAAGCAACAGTGTTCGTACCACGATATAAAGGGGAGGATATCGACCACCTAAGGAAGAGATTCCAATCCCAAAATCCGTGGTACAACATTAACCAATGTGTGGTATACCACGTTGACAGGCAAGAAACCAAGGAATCTATTCTCCTGGTCCTTGGAATCCCAGAGGGAGACGTGCCTAAACTGCACGCACGAGAGCGGAAGCTAGCGTATCGACTGGGCTCGGTCTACGTGTCACTAAAGGAGACCGCAGAGGCAGAACCTTCGGGTGAACCCTCACGCGCGTCGACTGCGGCTGTTGTGGCGCCGAAACCTGTCCCCATGGACACTGACACCGAAGGTGTAGGCGCTGCAAAAGACGCGGCTCCTGGAGAGCCTCGATCAGACCCGAACCCGCTTTTGGGCAAGGAGACGAAAGAGGTCAACCTGCCAGAGGCAGCTGCTGCACCCTTACAGGAGCGGCGGGTAGCGCCACTAAACTGGTGGGATCTCGAGGATCCGGAGGTGGACGTGGAGTTGAGCTCTGTCAGCTATGGCCTGCCGAGCTCATCACCCCTCCAGGATTAAATGCCTACAAGCAAACCTCCAGCACAGTCAGACTGCAACGGCTTCCCTACGCAGAATGCTGGAGGTAACACCAGAGACCATAGTCCTGATCCAGGAGCCGTGGATCAGAAAGGATCGTGTCTGTGGTCTGTCTAATATAGGAGGAAAACTCCTACTTAACACTACTGTAAGTAAACCAAGAACATGCATTTTAGCTCCTAAGCATGTAAATACCTTTATAATGACTGAGTTCTGTTCCAGAGACCTGACGGCAATCAAGGTCCAAAGCAGCCACCTCATTAGCCTGTCTGAAGTTGTACTAGCGTCCGTCTACATGCCAAGTGACGCTGAGGTACCCCCACCGGAGCTGACAGCGCTAGTCACATACTGTGAGAGGGAGGCGCTAGAACTGGTCGTCTCTGCCGACTCCAACGCACACCACACGCTTTGGGGAAGCACGAAGACAAACACCAGAGGTGAGGAACTACTAACATTTCTCTTTTCTACAAACCTACGGGTAATGAACACTGGCGCTGAACCAACATTTGTAACGGCTCAAGCCCAAACCATAATAGATCTGACCCTAGCAACTGAGCGGATCTCACACTACCTAACAGACTGGCATGTGTCGAGAGAACTATCCTGCTCAGATCACAGGTGGATCCGTTACGAATTGAATATCAAGATACCTCCCAAAGAATCTAGACGCAACCCCCGAAAAACTGACCGCCTAAAGTACACAAACTTGGCGACTAATAAACTGAGAGAGATGCGTCTACCCACTAGTTATAGTGGGACAGAGGAGATTGACAATCATGTGAAAAACTTAACATCAACACTTATCACCTGCTATGAACAGACATGCCCCCTCATTACACCTAAACCCAGACCCAACCCAGGGCAAGGATGGTGGAGCCCCGTCTTAGAAAAACTAAGACGTAAGGTGAGGAAACTGTTCAACAGAGCAAATAACACATATGATGAAGAAGACTGGGACAGATATTTAGAAACCCGACGTCTCTATAAAAAACAAATCCGCCTAAGAAAGCAAGAATGCTGGAGACGGTTCTGTAACAATATTGACAATGTAAATCAATCAGTGAAGGTTAAGAATATTATAGCCAGTAAACCCGAACGCAACTTTGGTAGTTTAAAAAAACCAGATGGCACCTTCACAAAGACAGAAGTAGAAACCTGTGAGCTTCTGATAGAAACTCATTTCCCAGGATGCCGGATATCGGGATCTCAAAATTGGGAGCCGGCACTGGACTCTACATCATCATACACAGACGAGAACACTGCTCAAAAAATTGTCAATTATGACAAAGTCAAATGGGCAATCAACAGCTTCCTTCCTTTCAAGAGCGCCGGTCTTGATGGAATTTTCCCAGGGCTCATCCAATGGTGTGGGAAGGAAATAGTTACACACCTTGTTAACATCTACAGGGGATGTCTTATACACCGCTTTGTCCCTTCTCAATGGAGAGAAGTCAAGGTGGTATTCATACCTAAGCCCGGCAAGAGTGATTACACGCAACCAAAGTCCTTCAGACCGATAAGCCTCACATCTTTCCTGCTAAAAACGTTGGAGAGATTGTGTGACTGGGAGATAAGGAACAATACGTTGCAAAGTAAACCACTGCACGCTAATCAACATGCCTATAGTATGGGCAAATCAACGGAATCTGCACTACATGACGTCGTAACAAAGATTGAGTGTGGATTAAAACCAGGACAATCAACCTTAGGCGCCTTTGTCGATGTCGAAGGAGCCTTTGACAAAACAAACTTTACCAGCATAAGCCTAGCCCTTGAGAGATATGGTGTAGATCCCATGGTTGCCGGATGGATAGACAGCATGCTTCGTTACAGGGCGATACAGTTCACTGTCAACACTACAATACGTGGAGGTTGTCCACAAGGAGGTGTACTATCACCGCTATTGTGGAACATTGTGGTGGATGAGTTAATAGCCCGCCTCAATGAAGCTCGGCTGTACACAGTGGGCTATGCAGATGACCTAGCTATACTAATCAGTGGACCATTTGAAAATATACTCTGCGATCGAATGAGAGCTGCCTTCAAGGTTGTAGAGGAATGGTGCACCAAACATGAACTCACAGTTAATCCGACTAAAACGGAACTGGTGTTGTTCACTAACAAGAGGAGTATAAATAGGCTTAAACTACCGAAACTCTTCAACACAGAACTCACATTAACTAATGAAGTCAAGTACCTGGGCGTAATACTTGATAGCAAACTGTTATGGAGTAAACACCTAGAACGCAAGCTTGAGAAAGCTTGTATTACCTTTTGGCAGTGCAAAAGACTCCTAGGAAAGACCTGGGGGATATCACCCAGAATTACACTCTGGCTGTACACTGCCGTCATTAGACCCATTATCACCTACGGTGCTGTGGTTTGGTGGCCCAGGACCAGACTAAGCACCGCTATTACCAGACTGCAAAGGTTTCAGCGCCTGGCTTGCTCCGCTATAACAAGCTGCATGCGCACGACCCCAACTGCAGCCATTGAGATGTTCGTAGGCCTGCCACCGCTAGACTTGTTTATTCAACAGGAGGCGGCTATGGCAGCAACACGATTATATCACTTAGGCCTATGGCAAAACAGGGGGGGTCCACATACTAAACTGTGGTCAGAAAGGATAGTGTCACAACCACTACTAGCCGCACCCAGTGATAGGATCCCAAGACGACATATATTTGATAGAAACTATCAAATACAATTACATGAACCACAAAGCCATACGAAGACACTGGAGTATTATATATACACTGATGGCTCCAAAATGGGGTCAGGCACAGGAGCCGGTGTCTTCTCTATGGAACTAAACATCAATTTATCTCTAGCATTGGGTAACCACAGCACCATCTTTCAATGCGAGCGTGTAGCTATCACCCATGCAGCTAACGCAGTCTATAATAGAGGAATAACAGACTCTGGAATCAGAATCCTCTCTGATAGCAAGGCTGTACTCCAGGCGCTCGGAAGTGAAGTCATCACATCGAGCCTAATACACGAATGCCACCTTGCACTGCAACGCATTGCGGCAGTCAACAGGGTCGTCCTTCAATGGATAAAGGGGCATAGTGGATCGCTCGGTAATGACGCAGCAGATGAGCTAGCGAGGAAAGGATCATTGACCACAGTGTCAGGCCCTGCACCATACCTTCCTCTCTCATTCAAAACCTTTCGCTCATGGCTGCGTCAGTTTACCATAGACACGCACAATGCGAGATGGAGGAACACGGAAGACTGTAGGCAGTCCAAACAAGCTCTCCCTGCTCTGTCGAAGAGCTTATCCCGTAAACTGCTCAGCCTTAATCGCATTGATCTACGTTTAATAGTGGGAGTAATGTCGGGACATTGCCCACTTAATAAACACCTATTTACTATAGGCATGACAGACAGTCCTATTTGCAGGGGATGCCTCAAAGCAGACGAGACGACTGCCCACGTTGTCCTGGAATGCGTGGGCGTCGCCACACAACGGGCACAAATCCTCAAGGACATGAGGTCGCTCCAAGAAGCCTGTGAAGCTCCCAGGATACTTCTGCGCTTCTGGAAGGAGCTGGGCTGGCTAGTATAACCAGTCATCCTTGCACGCACAATGGACCGAACTAGAGTCTGAGTGCGGAAACTAGAGCCCACATACAATACAATACAATACAATCCGTTTTAAATAATTATTTAGAAGGCTCCTGTAATATTTGTACTCCGGGTGCCAGTTACCAGTACCAAATTGATAAAATTAAGTCCATGCAGTTAAATGAAAGTACTACTATTGTATTACTGCATGGAAATAGCTTATCTGTGAGTAAGCAAGATGTTATCAGGAGTATTGATGATTTTATCAAATTATAATAAATGAAAACAATAAATGTAAATTTATAGTCTGCGCCTTCCCATACTCTCGCTCACTCACAGATGCGCAGAATAAACATGTATATAATTTGAACATGACCATGTATAATTTGACATACCGTCATAGTGACGTATTTCTATATTTTGACATAAACAAATTTATTTATTATAGTTGTAAGTTGACAAAAGATACAGTGTATCTCCCCTTATATTATAAAAAACAAATTGCTACTTTAGTAGCATATAATATTATACAAAACACCGTTATATGTAATATAACGCAGACATCAATTAATAATGATAATGTTATCATTAATAATGTTGTACAAACTAGTTTAAACTAGTTAATGAGACAAAGCCTAAGCAAAACCGTTTGAATATTAACATAGTTCATCAAAACATGCAAGGTTTAGGCGGCAAAGAACTTGAACTGGAATTGTTAGGTAATAAATTTAATATTCATATATTTTGTATCACTGAACACTGGTTAAATAAAAATTGTATTATGTCACTTATGGATCATTATAAATTAATAAGTACGTTCGTCAGAGAGAAAACAATTCGCGGAGGCTCTTTAATATTAGTTCGCAGTGACATATCCAATACAGTATGTAAATCTCGACAAGATATTGTTTCTCTCTCTGTCGAGCGTATTGTTGAGATTTCTTGTGTAGAGTTTCAACGTTACATTATAGTATGCGTGTACCGCCCCCCCAATAGTGATTTTGAAACTTTTGAGTCCACTATTGATGACGTACTTAAACGTATTTGCATTAAAAATAAATCTATAATCGTGTGTGGAGACTTTAATATAGATATATTGATAGACACAACTTTCAGTCGTCGGCTGTTAAATTTATTTAAATCATATAATTTATTAAACTTATTCTCTGAGCCGACTCATGTTGGTGATAATTTTGCAACGTGTATAGACAATGTGTTTTGTGACTGTGAAGTGTTTGAAACTATAATAATGAAAAACCTAACTTCGGATCATTATGGACAGAAATTCACGTTAGTAGACCAAGAAATTAAAAATTCAAATAAGATTTCATGTAGACCAAAGTCGAATAATAAAATTAACTTGTTTAAGGATAAGGTAGTACAAAAAATTTCTAGTTTGTGTTTGATTTATAAGGACCCAGATACGCTATATAATAATTTATTTACTATGATTTTAAATGAATTTAATAACACATATATGGTATGAGGCAATATAATCGGGATCCAGTATTTTTAGAACGCGTTAGGTGTTATTCTAAGATCTTTAAAAGTGTTTGCATCCAGGCAAAGGCAATTTATATTAGAAACAAAATACTTAACTCAGACGATAAAATAAAGGCTACCTGGGATATTATTAATAGCATAACTGGAAGATCTAAAATAGAAAACGAACCAATTAAATTAAATGTTGATAATATATTAATTAATTCGGAAGAAGAAGTGGCAAGCACGTTTGAAAAATTCTTTACTGATATACCTATCAAAGTAACATCTGCATTAAAATCATCGCCCTTAGATGCTATTTCTCTACTTAAAAATAAACTCCCAGGCTATGCTAATTACTTTGAGTTTAAACATATTACTTCATTTGATATTATTAAGAATTTCAGGACACTTAATATAAAAAAAAACTGGTGATTTATGGGACATCTTAGTAAAAATATTAAATACAATAATCAATAATATTGCCCCACATCTAGCTGATATTTTTAATAAATGTGTCGATATAGGAAAGTTTCCGGACTTAATGAAGGACAGTAAAATAATACCTCTATTTAAAAATGGAAACGGGAAAGATCCCGGTAACTATAGACCGATCTCTATATTACCATCACTGAGTAAAGTTTTTGAAAAGATTATTTTAAACCAACTTTTAGAATATTTTAATGAAAATAAACTATTTCATAGTGAACAATATGGTTTTACTAGGGCCTACCCCTAGTAAAACCATATTGTCAACAACAGATGCCGGAGTTGCTCTTCTTAAGCATATTTATGAAGCATGGGAGAAATCACAAAATGCGATTGGTGTATTTTGCGATTTGTCTAAGGCCTTTTATTGTGTTCAACATGAAACACTTTTAAAAAAACTTAATTATTACGGTATATGTGGTGTTTCTCTGGATCTAATTGCCTCATACCTAAATCAAAGAGTCCAGAGGATTACTATTAATGGTGTAAAATCTATGTTTTAATTTCATTTATTTTAGAGTTAAGATATAAAGGAATATGCCGTACCCATATTATTTTACTAACGCAATTAAGTTTTTTTTATAAAAGTTATAAATTTAATATGAATTAAATTCTTTTACTGCTTTAGAAAATAAAATATATATATTTAAATATGATGTAGGTATGGCATTATGATAGATACCTTAATAGATTATTATAATCAGTTATTAGAAATAAGAAAATATTTAATCAAAAAGGGACAAACTAGGTATACAGGCAAGACTATTGAGACAAAGTTATCGGAGACAAATTATATTTTCTGTAAATGTAAGGAGGTTTTTTCAGCCCTAGAAATAAGTAAAGATAGTGACATTTTAGCGTTGGCTATTGAAACTTTTCAGAATATAAAAAAGGTTTTCGACGAAATTAATAATTTATGTATTTTACCTAAAATTAATTTAGATAAAATGGAATTTAATCTAAAGGAGGCTTGTAGCTTGATTCCTATTATGGATGGTACAGAGGCGACTACGAGGCGCATGGTAGACTCCATCGAGATGTACGCCGATATGCTCGATGAAAAAGGTAAAGTATTGTTAATTACTTTTATTTTAAAAAGCAGACTTTCCATTAATGCAAAATTACGAATCTCGCAGTCTTACAAAAACATACAAGAGTTGATTGCTGATTTGAAACAACACCTTTTACCTCAAAAATCATATATAGCGTTACAAACGAAACTGCAAAATACCAAACAAGGATCTAAATCCATTGACGAATACGCATCAGAAAAAGAAAAATTATTCTCTGATTTAACTATATGTCAATCACAAGGAGATTCGAACGCACTAGCTATTCTAAAACCCTTGAATGAAAAATTTGCCGTAAAACGTTTTTCAGATGGATTACGCAACCCTAGATTAAGTACGATTATTACTGCACGTAACTACAATAGCTTGAAGAATGCCATCCAAGCTGCTAAAGATGAGGAAACAGTATCTCAGACATTCACAGGTGATATACAAACTTTTAACCATAACAGAGAAAATTATGCCAAGCGTCCTCAGAAGAATCAATACTATAGGGGTAATTTTTCTAAAAATAATAGGCAATTTTCATCAAATTCGGTTCGAGGACAATTTCCTCGCTATACTCAAGGAAATCTTAAAAATTACAACAGAAATTATCCTTCAACGACATCTTATAGAGGTCAAGTTTCTTATCGAGGAAGAAATATTAGAAGCGCACATAATATTAGATATCGAGGCTATACCCGTAACCACTCTCGAAACATATATTTAACAAACCAATCGAATGAATCAAATAATGACAATCCAACAGTAAATGAAAATAAAAATCATCAAAATCAGTTTTTTCGTTCTTAAACAGATATTATTATTTAACGGCAATGCAAAATTCATAACTTGCTATATAAATAACATAAAATATCATTGGCTTATTGATACAGGTGCCACATTATCAGTTATTAAAAGAGAAATGTTACCAAATAAAATTGTTGTTAATAGGGATGAAACGATAATTAATGGAATAGGCGGACAAAGACGGTCTGAAGGTTCAGTAAACTTAAATTTGAGAATATACAATGAAGTTTTCCATCATAATTTTCTTATATTCGATTCATTGCCATTAAAAGCAGACGGAATTTTAGGATTAGATTTTCTAAACAGGTACCAGGCAGAAATAAATTTAAGCACAAATATTTTAACATTAAATAAGGATGGACAAAAATATTTACTAAGCTTTATTGAAGATGACGAGAGATTAAACAATAGCCTATATATTCCACCGCGTTCTGAATCAATTCATTACATTTACGTTAATGAAAGCGTGAATGATGAGGTGATTGTATGTGGGAAAGAGTTGATGAAAGATGTACTTTTAGCAATATCTATAGCTAAGGTAAGAAATAATAGGATACCCATAAAAATTCTTAATGTTAGTGAAAAAGAAATACATCTTAATTCTTTTGTGCCTGAATTGCAATATTTGAAAGACTATAATATTTGCACATTTGATAAAAGGAATGCAGATTTTAATAGAGTACAGAAATTATTAAGTGAACTTAATTTAAGTCATTTGAATGAAGAAGAGAAAAAGTCTATTGAATCGATTTGTATGAAATATTCTGATGTATTTTATGTAAGTGGGGATAAATTATCTACAACGAACATTTATCAACAATCTATACCTGTAAAACCAAATTCAACTCCTGTTTATGTGAAACCATACAGACTACCGCAATCTTTAAAACCAGAAGTAGCTAAACAAATTAACAAAATGTTAGAAGAGGATATTATTGAAAAATCAAATAGTGAATGGTCTAGTCCAATTTTATTAGTACCAAAGAAAAATAAAGAAAGTGAGGTAAAGAAATGGCGTTTAGTTGTAGATTACAGAAAATTAAACGAAACAATTTGTGAAGACAAATTCCCTTTACCCAATATTACTGAAATTTTAGATTCTTTATCTGGTGCAATTTATTTCAGTCATTTAGATCTTCACCAAGGATATTATCAAGTTAGCTTAGATCCAAATAGCCGTAAAATAACAGCTTTTACAACGAGTACGGGACAGTATCAGATGAAGCGTTTGCCTATGGGGTTAAAAATAAGTCCTAGTGCTTTTAGCCGTATGATGTCTGTAGATATGTCAGGATTAGCTTATGAAAAATGTTTCGTATATTTAGACGATCTTATTGTTTTCGGTAGAAATCTTAGTATGCATAATGAAATCTTATTAATGTAATGGAACGATTAAGAAAAGTAAATTTAAAGCTAAACCCACAAAAATGTCAGTTTTTAAAGAAAGAAATTTTATATTTAGGTCATGTAGTATCAGAAAAAGGAGTATCACCAGATCCAGAAAAGATTAATGTTTTAAAAAATTACCCTATTCCCAAAAATTCCATTGAAGTTAAACGTTTTGTAGCATTTTGTAGCTATTATCGTAAATTTATTAAATCGTTTGCACATATAACCCTACCTTTAAATAAATTATGTAGGAAAAATGAACCTTTCATTTGGACAGACGAATGTCAAGAAGCTTTTGAATTTCTAAAAAATGCTTTAATGTCACCTCCTGTACTGCAATATCCTGATTTTTCTGAAAATAATGAGTTCATAATTCAGACAGATGCTTCAGGAACAGCTATTGCTGCAGTTTTATGTAATAAAGATTTAAGACCAATTGCTTATACAAGTAGGCCATTAAATAAAGCAGAGAAAAATTATCCTACAATTCAAAAAGAGCTACTAGCAATAGTTTGGTCAGTTAAATATTTTAGACCGTATGTTTATGGAAGACAATTTACTATTATGACCGATCACAAACCATTAGTTTATCTTTTTGGAATGAAAGATCCATCTAGTAGATTGCTTAAATTTCGGTTAACATTAGAAGAATATAACTTCAAAGTAATTTATATAAAAGGTAAAAATAATTCGGTAGCTGATGCTTTATCAAGAGTTAGTATTACTTCTGATGAATTAAAGAACATGAATGAGCAAGTTATAGCTGTAATGACAAGAGCTCCAAAGAGAAGAATGGATGAGTTGACTGAGAATGAGAGAATAAATGACAAATCGGATCTTAGTACATCTACTGACGATTGGCCTGATCAACCAAGAGTTGTACATATATTAAGAAAACCGTTTGATTCTGTAGAAATGAGTTTTATTGAGAAAAATGCATTAAATAAAATGAGAAAGGTTGGATTAATTACAAAGGAAATTGAGTGTTTCGCTTTTGTCTCAAGTAAAAAGATGATTTATATTAATCTTGATTTCAAGTCACATTTCTCGCGAGCCGAATTTGTGCAGAAATTAGGTTTATTTTGTAAAAAGATACGTATCGATGAGATTTATATAGTTAAGGACGATGAAAATGCAGATTTTATAAAGAGTTTGTGTGATGAGATAAAAACTTTTGAAAACTGGTCCGGACCACGAATATGTATTTTAAGAGGAATACAAAGAATATGTGATGATAGGGAAAAGACAATTATTTTGAATGACTTTCATTTACTGCCTTCTAGTGGTCACGCTGGAGTACGCAGAATGGTAAATACAATCAAAAAACGATACTTTTGGCCAGGTATCGATAAGGACGTCCAAGAATATGTAAAGAAATGTACGACATGTCAAAAATGTAAATATTTTCGTTATATAAAGGAACCTATGGAGATAACTTCAACGGCTTCCTCAGCTTTTGATAAAATATTTTTAGATTTAGTAGGTCCATTAGATAGGGATATAGACGATAATTATTATATTTTGACTATACAGTGTGAACTTACTAAATATGTTCAAGCTATTCCGCTTAAAAACAAACGAACAGTATCTGTTGCCGATGCATTTGTAAGACACTTTATTTTAAGATTTGGCATTCCAAGGACAATAGCCACTGATCGAGGAACAGAATTCATATCGGACACTATGGAGCAGGTTTGTAATATTCTTAATATTGGAAAATTATCTTCAACAGCCTACCACCATCAGTCAATTGGTGCTCTAGAAAATGCGCATAAAACATTGGGCTCATTCTTAAGAATTCAATGTGGAGAACACACTGATAGTTGGAGTTATTGGTTGCCATTTTGGTGTTTTAGTTTTAATAATACAGTTCATTCCGAAACGAATTACACTCCTTATGAATTGGTCTTTGGTAAACTTTGTCGTATACCTAGTTCAATTAGTGATAAGGTAGAACCATTGTATAATGTAGACAGTTATCCATTACAATTAAAATATAGGCTACAATTAGCTCAAGCAGAGGCGAAAAGAAACCTTTTGTCCAAAAAACATAAAAGAAAAGAATTGTACGATATGTCAAGCAACTCAGTTACATATTGTAAAGACGATTTAATATTATTAAAAAATGAAACAAGTCGTAAATTAGATTCGCTGTACGATGGTCCCTATAAAGTAATAGAAGACTTAGGATGTAATGTTAGAATAAATAAAAATAATAAGATAGAATTAGTTCATAAGAATAGGACGAAACCTTATTACGATTAAATATCTAAATGCGTAAATGTATGTTGTTAACAAAGATTCCTTTGTTTTTTTTAATATAAAATTATCTTTTAATATTTTTAAGAGAAAAAAAAATATATTTAATTTTAAACTTTGCTATACATGTACAAAAAAAAAATTAATTGTAATTAAGTACAAATTTTTTTTTTTTCTCTCGCCCTCGGAAGGTGAAGTGTGTAAGCTATTCTTATCCAAGTATTATAGTTGTACACGCTCCTTTTAAATGCTAACATAGCAATAACCTAACGCTAAGTAATTTTCCATTGTATTATTGATTAAACTAGTTTTGTACAAAGAGGTTGTGTTTTTCTAAAATCCTCTCTCAACCCCCAACATCACAAGCGCGTCTTACATCCTCCCCCTCAAATTCACACGTACGACCTCGTGTGTGAATTATGCACAAATCTTCCTTGGCCTACCTCTCTTTCTTTTCTCCTTCAAAGGAGGTAAAACTTCGCCTACGAACGGGGTCAGTTGGGAAACGTGGTATCTTCCTACGCTTTCACTATCACTCACCTTTCCTAGCAAATAGGTTGTAGGGCTTAATATCTCTTTAATCTTATACGGTCCGTCTCGCCTAGGTATTAATTTTGGTGTCTGTCCCCTAGCGGCATCGTTCGCTCCTTGTGTCTTTAGTAACACTAGATCACTAACATTGTAATCAGGAGGTGGACGGCGACCCTCATCGGCGTATTTCTTTCGCATCTCTCGACTCTTTTCAATTACGTCCCTGGCATCTAGTAAGACAGAGCTGAGACGTCGCAAATAAGGCGAAAGACTTGTTACAGCGTTGTCGCTCTCAATAATTGCCTTCATGTCTACAAGAACGTCTGCAGGGGCGCGCATCTCTCGTCCAAACATTAAGAACGCTGGGGAAAAGCCAGTGCTGCTTGTCACTGCAGAGTTCATGGCGAACCTGATGGCAGCCAAGTGCGTGTCCCAGGTCTTATGGTCACGTTGTACTAATATAGCCAACTGGGGCTTTAGATCTCGGTTTTTTCTCTCCACCGGGTTTGCCTCTGGATGATAACGGGGTGTCAAGGACTGTGTTATGCCGAATGAATGACATACCTGCTGCATAACTTCACTAATGAATTGGACGCCGTTATCGCTAATGACGCGTCTTGGTACTCCATATCTAAGGAAGACCTCACCAACCAATCCTTTAGCACACTCGGGGCTCGTAGCATTTTGCAGCGCAAACATCTCTACCCAACGCGTACAAGTATCCTCTACAATGAATATCCATTTGTTTCCGTCCGGTGTCTCGGGTAAAGGTCCGAATAGGTCAACGGCTACTACTTCAAAGCGGCGATTGGGAGCTGGCGTTTGTAACAATCCTGCCGGCTTCCTCGTGTCCACTTTGTAGCGTTGACAAGGCACGCATTTCTTTATATAATTCGTCACAAATTGTCTCATTCCTGGCCAGTAATATTTAGATCTCAACCTATGCAGGGTTCGATCGACACCAAAATGACCCGCTGTAGCGGCATCATGGTAATCTTGGAGAATCTACTGGCGTTCATGCTCTGGTATCACCAAGCATGCCGTTTCCTCGTCATCGGTTTCATGATTATACCGGTAAAGAATTCCATCGGAGATCACAAAACCTCGGTCAGACCATCCTCTCCCCCTGAATGGTTCGTCAGGTTCCTCCAGATCTTTAATGATCTTGTGTAGATTGGGGTCTCTTAACTGGTTTTCCCTCACTTCACGTGCGGTTCTCGTTGGCAAGTCTACTTCTGCAAAGCAGAGGTCATGATAATTCTCCTCTACGCACGGGGGTCGCGAGAGTGTAGCAGCTATCGCGTTGGATCTTCCCGGTGTATATTCAATCTTAAGATTGAACTCTTGGAGCGTTAAAGCCCACCTTGCCAGACGCCCGCTAGGCGATTTTATGTTCATGAGCCAACGCAAAGGTTGGTGATCAGATTTCACTACAACTTCTGACCCTTCAATATATCCTCTAAATTTAACCACAGCCCAAACAACCGCTAAGGCTTCTCTTTCGGTTGTGGTGTAATTCTTTTCAGCTGGGTTTAATAAGCGGCTTGCGTATTCTATTGGTCTTTCGTCTTGACCCTCCCCCTGCATCAGCACTGCCCCCAAACAATATGCACTACTGTCCGTCCTCAATGTGAAGGACTTCGACTCGTCGGCCTGTCGTAATATGGGTGCCGTGGTGAGTAGCTCTTTTATCCGTTCAAATGCTTCCTGCTGGTTCGAGGACCAAGCCCATGTCGCATTTTTTTTTAGTAAATCCGTCAGCGGTTTTGCTACACGAGCATAATTAGGGATATACCTCCTAAACCAGCTTGACGTTTGTAAAAACGTTTTAAGATACTTCGTGTTTTGTGGTGCAGGCATAGCCACGATAGCATGCGTTTTCTCAGGGTCTGACTGAATACCTCCTGGAACGATTAGATGACCTAGAAATTTTACTGTATCACGGGCGAAATTACTTTTCTCACGATTTATACGGAGGTTGTACATCTTCATTCGGTCGAACACGGCTTCTAAATTTTGCAGATGTTTTTCGAATGAGTCGCTAAGAATAATGATGTCGTCTAGATAGGCCAAGAGCGTAATATCACATAGGCTCTTCCCAGATTTAAATCTATCTACAAGTCTCTGAAATGTCGCACCGGAATTTCTTAGTCCCATAGGCATTCTCTTGAATCTAAAGGTACCTAGTGGCGTAACGAATGATGTCATGTCACGATGCGAAGGTGTCACGCTCACCTGAAAATAACCAGATCTAAGGTCACAGGTGGTCATAAAATTAGAAGTCTTGGCCGCGTGTAGTATGTCTTCCATCCTAGGGAGGGGGTATCTGTCTGGCTCGGTAACAGCATTTAATCTGCGATAGTCAATACAGAGTCGGACTCCTCCATCCTTCTTTGTAACTAATACCACATTAGCTGCCCAAGGAGACTCACTCATGGTGGAGAGGCTATGGGTTCCTGTTTTGCACTGACCTTGATGTGATGTTCAGCATATTAAGTAGGTGGTCCATCTGTAGCAAAACGATCAGCCTTCATTACCAACAAAGCATTCAGCTGCACTCTCTGAACGTCCGTCAGCATGGTACCTTCATCTTCCCTCAAGGTAAGTTTAGAAGTATCAACCTTCATCAGCTCCGCATCATCAGCCCTCTCACTGGCAGCAGGTAAGTTACAGGATTCTACGAAAGGAATCTCCTTTTCAGGGTCATCGGTGAATTTCCAGGTACCACGAGGCAAATCAATCAACACTCCAGCCTGGATAATAAAATCTCTACCGAGTAAAGTTCTCGTGTCTGCGTCTGGAAACACAATGAAGGAGGTCGGTATATCTCGTCCCTCTAAATGAACAGTAACATCACATGTCACTGCCTCGCGCACCTGCTGTGAGCCGTCAGCAAGTCCTACAGTGCGGTGAGTTCTGGTGAAGTCAATTCCTGCACCTGTCAAAATATTATATAACATGGGGCCAGCAATGCAATGGGTTGACCCTGTATCCAAAATAGCAACACCTCTACAACCCGCAATTCCAATAATAACTGTTGGACGTGTGAAATCAACGCCCTCTATCTGCACGCTTTGGAATTGAATCTTACTATCCCTACGTGGCCTCGAGGCGTTAGGTACTTATATTGTTTTTTTAAAGAGCGCGTCTTACACATTTCATTAAATTCAGAAACAGTAATTAATTACAGTTTTTCGAAATATATATGCAAATAAGTTCAAGTTTACAGATAATATTAGATAAGTTAATGATTTTAGAAGTCGCGATGACGTTTTCGCAATTAGGTATTATGCACCCTAGTATTAAGAGTTCAAAAAATTTAGTGCTAGAAATTACGTAGCTACATAGAGCAGACTCAAATCGATTTCTCATATTTAATAATATGCATAAAATTGAAAAATCGGACAGTACAGAACACAATTTACTCACTCCGTGAACCAAAATATATATGATTTTATCCTGTATTATCTCCTAAATAAACAAATCCTTACGTTATACCTTACTTATAATTCCAAAATCCAAATACCTTGTACTTGGGAGCGACGAGTACCCTTACCTAGAAGAAGGATGCAGAAGAATAACAGACGGCATCCAGCTTTGCAAATCATTAGACACCAGAGCAATCTGCTATTGAGAAGATGCGATGGAATCTGCCGACACTCACACAATTCGCCCCATGGTTTCAACAGCGGCTCGGCCCAGATACTTGCAATACTAATCATTTGTTTAAATTTTAATCTTTTTTCGGGCTTTTGTAATAACTAGTTTAGTCTTATAAATATTTTGATTTTTTTTTTAAAAGCCTTTCCTACTACCAATTACATAACTAACTAAACCCCCCCGCTAAAAAAAAGATGATCTTACAAGTAAGCAAATATTAATATTATTAACAATCCTACTAATATTATAAACGCGAAAGTTTGTAAGAATGTATGGATGTCTGGATATATTCCTCTTTCACGCAAAATCTACAGAATGGATTTTGATGAAACTTTACAATAATATAGCTTACACATCAAAATAACACATAGGCTATAATTTAAAATGATATAATGTGAATTATCCAAAATATAACGATAAGTGTCAAGTAAGTAGGTAAAAATCTGCTATCCGCGAGCTATTCTGGCGTGCGCCGCAAAAACCATTGGAGTTACATATATATATAATGTATATTGAAAATGTTTATCATAAATAGTCCAACAACCAAAAAGTCCGCGAGAGCATATATCTATCTTTTATGTGTAAGCCATTATCGCCAAAATATTGAATCATACAAATAACAGTAGTAACAAATTAATCCTTATATCCAAAACAAATAATTTTATCGCATCTGGTATTTAAAGTTGAAACAAAAGAAAGATGAAATTTTTCTTATAGACACTACATCATTTAGACAAATATTTGAATATAGTTATGACGATAAACAATCGAGTGCGCGATATTATGATGCGGCGGCGGGCGCACGATTGCGGGATGGGGTGGGGGAGTAGGTCGCTCATGGCTGAGTGCGCGACCCGAACGCGGGCAGACGCGTGAGGGCAGACGTCGTTGACGGTTGTGTCCGTAATGCGAATTTTCAAGGCAATAGCGATTTGTTTAACAGTTGCTTTCAATAATTCCACGACAGTTTAAATGTTTGTGGTTATAACATATTGTAGCGTGTAAAATTCGCTACACCCTATTCTTATTATTTTTAATACAATCTTCTTCAAATATACAAAAATATTACTTTAAATTTGTTTAAATAGTGCATACTACTGCCATCTATGGTGAACCATCGACACTGAGCGTGAGCGCCATCTAGTTTCGAACGCGTGATCTAGCACGTATAAATCGATTCGTTTGTTTAGTAATATTATATGATTTCTTTTTTTATTTTCAAATAAACAAGTTCAATATTAATATTAACCAATAATAAATAATAATATTTTTGGAACTTAACAATTCAACAATTAAATTATTATTGATATAATGGTACACGGATCTATATTTCATTATTCGATTTTTAATTGTCTCTCGTAGGAGCTGGCAATATTTTATTTCTTTTCCGTCAAGTTGTCGTACTTCATTTCTTTCTTTTTCTCCATGTCGTTTGGGTAGGCGACTGTTCCTTGTGATTCCTGGAGAGGTGCCAGGAGCACCTAATAATAATTTTTTTTTTGCTGCCGTGACGCGAGCCATGCTGCGTGCGAGCATGCCTTTTATCATCGTGCCAGGCTTGGAATCCTTAATGCCCTAACAAGCCTGATATACTAAAAACCTCCACAGGAGGTGTACCTAGGGGATGTGTGTATCCGGAGGGTAGTCTGTATCCGGAGGTTAGTCTGTATCCGGAGGGGAGTGTGTACCTTGGAGGCGTGTGCTTCCAGGACAGTGCTTGTTTCCTGGGGAACTTTTGTCTCCAGGAGTGTGTTGTTGGTGCGTGGCGTTGTGTCCGGAGGACCCTTGTTTCCCGAAGGACAAGTTCCTAGGATTCTTATGTACTCCCTGCATACCCTGCTCCGGGTTCCTGCTATGTGGGAGATCAGGAGGCTGATGCCGCCTCTCCGAGTCGCCCGGCTTCGTGAGAAGCCCGCGGACACCGCCATGTGTAGGTACTGTCATGCGTGGATGACAGTGAATACTACCCAAGTAACCGGTTGTTTTCTTTTTTTTTTGTATGTTAACTCAACTTTCCATTTATACCACAATAAGCCTTGCGGTCAGTCCCTCAAGCGCGCAAATCATATCCTGTAAAATATACTCGAATGCGAAGGAAGCTTTAGGTAGCTTTTCGATTAATTAACTGTACCCGTTTGTAGTTATGTAAAATTACTTAATCTAGCTAATCTTAATTAACATTTCTTGATAATAAAACTTTATGTAGTATAAAGTTGTGTTTTTTTTCTAACGATTGTAACTCTGGCTTCTTTTGATCGTATTGTCATTAAACAATTTAATTTACATTTTTTTTTGTTAACCTCCCACCCGAAGGAGAGGTTACAATATAACGAGTTAGTTTTTATTATGTTAATTTCTTAGGTTGGTATTTGATTTTTATGGTAATATATTTAAACAATAAAGAACGAAAACACAATTTGTTTGTGGATAATAGTAAATAATAAGGAATTTTGAAGGTTTATTATAATTATTACATAGGTAGGTTAGTATGTATGTTTGTTACTCTTTCACCCAAAAACTACTGAATGGATGTTGATGAAACTTTACAATAATATAGCTCACACATCAGAATAACACATAGGCTATAATTTATAATGATATACTATGAATTATCTAAATTATAGCGGGTGAAACCGCGGGGCGCTGCTAGTAATAAATATGGAAAGAAGGCAGATCGAGCAAAAGTGAAGAGTCACGACAACCTGACAAAACGACCAATATGTTTCGTGTCGGAGTGCGACCACCCCGTTCTGGGCAGAAGAGCCAGTTTGGTTTTCACAACTAGAAGGGAATTTTATGCTGTTTAGAATCACTGATTACGACACAAAGTTTTATTATGTCACATCGACTCCAGAACACGGATATCCAGCCGAAGTGAAAGATATAATTATCGTGTCACCACCAAAAACAGGAAAATACGAGCGATTGAAGTTAGATCTTACCAAGCGACTTTCAGTCTACCGCGAAAAAGAAGTGAAACAATTACTCTTGTATGAAGAGTTAGGTGACAGAAGTCAGTTCCAGACGACCTTATAAAGACCATATGTATTAGTCGCCTACCTAGTGCACTGCAACCAATTATTGTGGCCCAGAAAACTATCGACTTGCAAGCTCTGGCGGACCTAGCAGACACCTTACACGAACTTGTTCCTTGCACTCCTCACGTGGCTTCGACTTCTGCTACATCGTTGATGATTAAGGGAATGATTAAGGCAAATCAAAGAACCTACAAAACAAGTAAAAGCTCTCTCTACGCACGATCATCGGTCTAGATCCAGATCCTGACGACGACGTAGCCTCGACTCGACTCACTCTCGAACCAGTAGGCCTACTCTCGAATTTAATTCCGATCTATTGACATTGGAATTATGATTATTCGTACCCTTGAATTCGATGCCAGCGCCATATTATGTTGTACTTACGTGTCCATTAAGTGAACTAAATTGAATCGGCATCATTGGGCAAGGTGAGCTAAACGCTACTCTTGAGTTTATTTTGACAGTTAATTTTGCGTCGTTATTGTGTTTGGTATTGCGTCTTGCTTAGAATATTTCCAATAGCAAATATGTAACTTTGTAGAAATTATTTTGAATTTTAAATGGTTTAAATTTTTGTAATTAGTGAAAAATATTATGCAGAACTCTCATAAAATATTATGCAGAACTCTCATAAATAACAGTCAAAACTAAAAGGGTCGAATATGCGTTGTACAAATAAAGCATTTTCTATGAATGAAGAGGAATTCATTTCAAACTACAAGGTGACGAAAGATTTGTTTGAGGAAATGTTTTTTACTTTAGAACCCTTAATGCCAAGTACTAAGAGAAGAAGAGATATTTCACCAAAATATAAGGTGGCTCAAAATCACCAAGGTGCAGAATTGGCTTTGCTAGCAATTTAATGTCTTAAATTTTGATTTTATTGAGAAAAGAGAATTAATAAAATACTATAACTAAACTGTTTTGTATGTACATGAAACAATACAATTTATTTAAGAAATAAATTTTAAATTAAATCAATATAAATGCAGAGAAAGTCATTTCGGGAACGCGTTCTAATATACGATCTTCATCAACAAGTCAAAAATAGTATTAATAAATTTAAAATATTTAACACTTATCATTACTTAATATACCGTATGTTATATACAAAATTTAGTTTTTAAAAGAATACTAAAACATTTTTTTTTTTTATAAATAAAAAAATGCAAAAATAGTTTGTCCGATAGCGCATAAGTCATTTCAGTGAACGTATTGAAAATTGAACAAAAATAATTTTAAGTGAACGCAGTCATTCGGTATCAAACGTCAGTAGAGAAAGCAAACAATAACAAAGCCATGCAAACGGATACCACAATAATACGTGAGTGTTACCGTTTGCATAGTTTTAAAAAAAATAACAAAGCCGGCTGTCAGTGTATTTTTTGTCAAATAAATTGTATTTAAGTGGTGAGTACCTTTTAATTCATTATTTGTATAGCCTACATCAATAGTCCGTCAATTCGTGAACGTGTCTATTACATTTAATTATTAATGAAATTCTTTTTAAAGTCACGAAATAACAAAGTAACCTATATAATATTTTACTATTGACAAGGTTGGTTTCATTCAAGATGGCTGCTCTATAATAAAAGCGCGCGCTTATTTGAAATCGCCATTTCGTGAACGGTCATTTCGTAAACGTTCCCGGACATGATGGCACGTTCCCGAAATGATTGTTGCGTTCTCGGAATGATAATTATTGTTTCCAAGGACGATTCACTAACATGTTTTTATTAATTTATTTTATAAATTCGTTGCTTTTTAATTACAGCATAATAAAGACTCCTGTTAAAGAAAAAAATAAAAAAAAGCTGAAAAGGGATAGTGCAGCTTATTTGCGCGAAAGAGAAAAGGCAAATACTAGGAAAAGAAAATTTTTGGATAAGATGACTGAACAACAAAAAGAAATTAAACGTGCTAAGCACAGGGAATATTATAAAAAGAAAAAGGCAGAAAATAAAGTAATAAAAATTACTGATATGACCGAACGAGAGAAGCGAAAGCAGAGAAAAGATTGGAGAAAAGCATCAAAAAAATACAGAGAAAAGAAAAAATGTTTAGCGAATCTTATAAGTAATACGCCGCCACAATCAGATGACGACTTAGCCCCAGTATCTCTAGAGAGAAGACAAGTAGGGAGAAAAACTGTTCGAAAAGATAGGGCGAAAGCATACCGAAAAATAAAAAAGCAGGAAGAAACTATAGTTCAAATGAAGCGGAAAATTCAAACTTTGAAGAAAAAACTACAAAGAAGAGATATAAAAATGAAAACTGTTCCAAGTCCCATCAGGAAAGTTGATGCCTTAATTAAAAATATTCAAGTACCTCCTGAAGTACGCAAACGACTTGTATATGGCGAAGTATTGACTTAGCAATTGCAGGAAAAGGCTGATGCTTTTTCAAAAAATTCTAAAGAGAGAGAAGTCTTTCATAAATGTGTCAGTAGAAGCACTTTGCGGAAATACAAAATGCTACATATGGCCAAAAAGATTTTACCAGCTAGACTAAAGAAAAGAAACTATAAATCAATTTTAAACTCTGATGCCAAAGTTCGCGAAATTGTTTTAAAGCAAGAAGTTCGACAAAAGATCATTGATTTCTTCGAACAATCCCCATCTAAGAGAGATTATGTGAAACATAATGGTGTTAAAAAACAAAGACGTGTGCTATTACACACAGTTAAAGACTTGGTCTCAAAATTTGTTACTGAAACAGGAATTGTTTTATCATACGCAACGCTATTGAGAGCAAAACCATTTTGGGTTGTAGCACCGAAACCAAGGGATAGAGAAACATGCTTGTGTGTCAATCTTGAAACGGTGAATTGAAATCAAAATCATTTGCTACAGTAAGAGATAATTTAGATCACCAAGCACATGCCGTATGGACTCATATGAAACCAATTTTAACAACAATTTTGGAAAACAAACAAATAGATCTTTCACTTCATATATACTCTGACGGACCAACATCGCAATACCGGAACCGTACAAATGTAACTCTTTGGATACAGACATTGATAAATGATTTTCCACAAGTGAACAAATCTACTTGGACTTTTAGCGAACCTGGGCATGGTAAGGGTCCAATGGATGGTGTAGGAGGATACCTAAAAAGAACAGCTGACAGACATGTGTTGATGGGTAATGACGTTAGAACAGCTTCAGATTTTGCCGATTTGTTAAAAAACTCTACTATCGAAATAAGGGTAATTCCAGAAGACGACGTGATTGAAGAAAAAAACAGCGTACCAAATTCTTTGGACGCAGAAGAATTTATTAATAGTAAGAGTTGTTTTTCTTAAGTGCAATTAATATGACAATATAAATAAACAAATTTGTTATTTAAGTCGTTGTTTATAATTTAAATATTTCCTTACTTTTACCTTATGATATAAATATCATCATTTCGGTAACATTTTTGTCATTCCGGGAACGGTTGATCATTTCCGGGAACACTACAATATTCAGTAAAGTACACATAAATTGAGCTATTTTTTTAGAAAACCATAGTTTATTACATTACAGAAGTTTGATTCTGTCCATGTAACGTTATTCGAGTAAAAGAGTTTTGAATATTTTAAAATATCTTAAATTTTTTTACGATAATAGCAAGTTCTTCAATTTTTTGACGTATTTTCCTCGTAGAATATTTTATATGTGTTTTCTAATTATTACTTGTATAAAATAGTTGTACATAATATACCCACGTTATTAAATAATGCTTTAGTTATGTACTTTGTGTACTTTGTGAAGAAGTTCAAGCTTTACATTTTGGTGCGTCAAAACGTCAGATTTCCTTACACACTGGAGTAGTTTATGCCAAATATGAGAATAAGCTGCAAACAACATCTTTTTGTACATTATCTCAAAACACCAATCATAGCCCTGGAGCAATATGGGCCCATCTGACTCCTGAATTAAAACTTATTAAAGAGAAATATCCCAAAGTAACTACACTGCATTTCTATTCAGATGGCCCAACTACGCAATATAGGCAGAAAAAAAACTTTTACATGATAAATAATATGATATCACTGTATGGATATGAAAAGGCCACTTGGTCTTTTTTCGAAGCAAGTCACGGAAAAGGTGCGGCTGACGGAATAGGAGGAGCAGCAAAAAGAATTTTTAACCCGTTATGTTGCTCACGATACGGAGGCAGCATATGAAGCACTTTCCAATAGTAATTCTAAGATCAAATATTTCTTAATATCTGATGAAAATGTAGATACCTTCGTCAAACATTTAGAATCAACGGCAAAAGAACTCATCTCCGTTCCCAACACCATGGCTATTCATCAAGTAATTTCTATACCAAATACTGACACAATCAAATTTAGAAAACTGAGTTGTTTTTGTGGGACGAAATCTGGTTATTGTGCCTGTTTTAATGTAAAAGAACATAATTTAAAACAACAGAGAAAAAATTACGACAAAGAAAGAAAAATAAAAGGAAAATCACCGAGAATTATCAAAAAAACGACGAATTGAAAGATCAAGTGATACAAGCGAGTCTGAATGCGAAATAAATTATGCCGAGTCGGATGAAAGTAGCTGGAAGGGTGATAACTTAGAATATGAACATGAAGATGATGAAAATACTAACAATATTAGAATTGAAAGCAAATGTAACGAAAATAATGTTGCGGTTAGGAAAAAAAACAGAAACAGCAAGTAAACACAGTAACAAAAAAGTAACAATTTTGTCTGATGTAAGATATAAGCCAGAAAACAAGGGATATATCGATATTAATGAGTATATTAATAAGTATAGTCCATTCACACTCAAACGGATAGATACAAATTTTCAAATAAATAATGATATTTATAAAAATCCTACTCCAACTACATCAGGAGTTAATAACAAAAATAGCAGAAAAGAAAAAATAACAAAACTAGCCCTGAAATTAAGAGAATGTGATTTAAATGAAGTTGATACTTTAGACGTAGTGATGGAAGAAAAGGAGAATAATAATGTATGCAATAATCAACAAAGTACTATAACTGAAAGAGAAAATGGAGGCTGTGAAACTAAGAGTGAAAATCTGGCAGAAACAGACACAAGGGACATGACATATAATATTAATGAAAGTATTAATATTAGTCAGATATTATGAAAGAAATAAGTGGGTATATTATGTTGGTTTCATCGAAAGTGTCGTATTTAAAGTAGATGAACCTCATTTTAAAGTTCGATTTCTAAAAACGGTAAAAAAGCCTTATTTAAAATTCATTACTTCAAAAAAAATGATAAGGATGTAGTGCCCGCTGAATGTATTGTGAAAATTTTGCATTTAAAATTTGTATCAAATGAGTATAGGCTAGAAGATGATTGTGATGAGATTTATTTTTAAAATGTATAAGTTGGTTCTTGGATTATGGGAGTTACATTCTCATGCAAATATTGATGGTGAGATTTATTTTTAAAACGTATAAGTTGGTTTTCAATTATGGTAGGTTCATTCCCATACAAACATTGAATTAAAAAAAATATCTTTATAACGGGAAGACCAATTGTATTGAATACAATGTTTGGAGTACGGAATATTAGTAAATGTCTTTTTTCCGAATAATTGTATTTACACTAAGTAATATCTAATTATTTCGGTAGTTATTATAAAGATATTTCTGTTCGAAGTTTGTAGGGGGACAAATTACCAAGAATAGTCTTAAGATCTTGTAAAGTTAAAAAAATATTTTTGTTTGTAAATTATTTTCTCTAAATTTGGAGACTCTTTTGATTGATTTCTAAATAAGTAATTTGAAGACAAAATTTTATTTTCTTAGTTTTGTGTTCATTGATAAAAATTATACTTTTCGTTATTTTAATCGAGATTGTAAAGTTGAGGAACGGTAATACTGGGCGTATTACCGTTTATGACTGATTTTTAAATGTCAAAGACAGTGACAGTACTATACCGTCAACTAGTGCGTCGTTTTAAATAAAATTGTAATGCAAAATATATTTTTTTAATGGATGCTTCAAGTGAAATGAAGAATCATTATGAACCCTTCCTTATGAATTCCTTTGTCTAACTTATATTCCTTTGTATGACAAAAAAAATATATCTTCCTTTGTATGACGTACACTTTTTATGCAATTGACTCATATAGTCGTCGATTAACTAAAACGTTGTTTATCCCTAAACGGAGTTTAATTTTTTTACCACTAAAAAGCGTCTTTTATCTGTCAAATAGCAGAACAAGATGTAGAGTAATGTAACATAGAGAGTGAACACAGAGTAACCACGAATTTTTAACAAAATTAATGACTGAAGAATGAAATTGACCTGATTCATGACATTTAATCTGTGATATTTGATAGATTATCTGTGGTTTATGATAGATATCTGTGGCAACTTTTTGCTTGTCAGTGGCAAATATATTAATTTCCTAACGGATTTTCATATACGAATTCTTGACCTGTTTAATTTCAATTAGATATAATTCCTTATTTCCATTATTATTTCTATTCTTTTTGTTATTCCTTGTCTTATATCGTCTATCCTATTATACTTATTTATTTAATTAATTAAGAAACCGTCGAAGAGAGTAAGATCTAGCAATTGGACGGAAGAAGAGAAGGTGAGTATTGTATATATTGGTTTTAAAGCAATAAAAATAACAAAAGCATTTATATTCTATGCTTACTGACAACAATTATGTTTCTAGACAGCATTGAAAAAGCTTGTTCTTGAAAGGGCGCACATTATTAAAAAAAAAGATACAAGCACTAACACTAATAATGCCAAAAGAATTGCTTGGGAGCAGGTTTTATTATGGTTTGTTTTGCTGTGTTATGTTTGGTTTTTCTGCTTGGGCTATCATTTACAATTTACGTGTCTCATAAGTACGACTGTTTTTTTTTCAGTTTTAATACTGTATCGTATACAAAACGGGACATAGCCCAACTCCAGAACCAGTGGCAGAATGCCAAAAATAAATCAAAAAAAGCTAACTTCGAGTATAGGAGAGCTTTGTCCGCTACTAGTGGAGGACCTCCCCCACCTAGTTCCCCTCCAGATGACCGAGAAATTATTGAGGCCATTCCTCATGAGTTTATGGTCGACACGAACGAGGTTGATAGTGACTCAATAAACATTAAACAGGTATTTTTTGCCAATTTTTTAATTAGGTTTTCTGATCTACTCTTTAGTATATTACCCAATAATATTTTTAACTCGTACAGAAGGGGAATTACAGTGTTTACATGGCACACCCGACTCCATCAATTTCAAAGATAGAGGTAATAAACACAAAGAATTTTTTATAAAACTACTTAAATTTATTTCTGAAGTACTTTTATTAAATTCAAACACATTATTCAAATAGTGATGGCCCAGTGGTTGAGACTTCAAGTCTTACTCGGGAAGTCCGAGGTTCAATCCTGGGCACACACCTCTGACTCTGAGTTATGTGTGTTTTAAGCTATTAAATATCACTTGCTTTAACGGTGAAGGAAAACATCGCGAGGAAACCTGCACTCCTGAGAGTTCTCCAAGGTGTGTGAAGTCTGCCAACCCGCACTGGGCCAGTACTATGGCCTAATACCCTCCTCATTCTGAGGAGGAGGCTCAGCAGCGAGCCCTTGAAGGGTCGTGATGATGATTCAAATATTTTCTGATCCCTATTTTAAAACATACCACGTCAAGTTAATTAATTAGTTGTAATGCCTTTTTGTTATAAATAATTATGCATTAAAACACAAATACAATTCCATTTATTGAGTTTTACTAAAATCATGTAATACAATTCACTTTTATTTTGTGTACCGAATTATTTATGATTATTTGCCTACAATATATACATAATATACTTTTCTGATTTTAATAAAACTATAATTGTTTAAATATAACTACATAAGAATATTGACTGATTTACCAATTTAATTATATTACAAAGAAAAATGCCTGAAAAGGAAACTGTTGCTCCAATTTAGGTATGTATATATATGTCGGAGGTGTGAGTTAGGTTTAGGTTAGGTTAGCCTTAGGTTAGGTTAGCCTTGTGTTAGTTTAGGTTAATGTTAGTCTAATCTTAGGTTTAGACGGTGAAACTAAGCAGTGGAGGTGAGTGTTATGATCATTTAAAGGATATCCTTAAGCCTACACCTTGGTCACAAGTCCAAGGCACTGCTTGGGTTCCTGTCATAATAGTAAGAGATCGTAAAGTAGTTATATCCTGACCGTGTTGCGCCCGTATAGCTTTTGTGATAGGCCATCCATTCCATTCCTTTCTTTTATTAGTTTCCGACATCAGAAGTGGGATAGACCTTCGCTTCACATGTGGTCTATCAGCATTCTCGTTATTAGATTATGACGTTGAAAGATTTTTAAGAAAATGTAAACCCGTGCGATTAAAAAAAATGATTGTAGATCATGTACCAGTTACCAAATTAAGTTGAAGTTAATGGTGATCATGATTAGTAAAATGGATTTTGGTTTCTTGAGTGATAGAATCTATTGACCGTATTGAAATTTGTTGCAGTCCATGTGATGGATGTGCGTGAGAGTTGCGATCCACGAGGTGGATGCTCGTGTGATGGTAGTTGCGATTACCGGTCGGCTGTGAGAGTCGTGGTGATGGAGTGTATCACTCAAGGATTTGTAGAAGTAGTTAGTGCGTAGCTTTTGAAAGTTGGAATAAACAGTTCTGGTACATGGCTCTACTTGATGATGTTGTTTTCGTGTAGTAGAAAATTGTCATTATCTTAATTTGATAGCAGTCCAGCCAAAGACACAGTGTTAGTTTCGCCAGAATTAGTTCCTTTAGTACCTTGACAGGAATCGGTGCGAAGTAAAGACTAGAGAGTATAACGCGTGCGTTCGGTACGTTGAAGATACAGACTTGCTTTAAATCTTGATTAATCGTTTAAATTAACGTTTAGCCAGCTCATCGGTTAAGATGAAGACGATATTACTTCGATTGTGATACTTTGAAATAAGTTCCTTTAATGTCGTTCGATGTAGACTAATGACTAGTTAATTATCCAGTTCAGTTAGTACGTTTACCAATTTTAATTCTTATGACTTCGCGTTGAATAAAGTATTGTCAGGAAAGACGAACGGATTTCCTTGTGATAGTTGGTTTAGATATTCAGTATCACCCGAGGACGGTCGTGCGTCAGAATGGCCGTGTCGGAGGTGTGAGTTAGGTTTAGGTTAGGTTAACCTTAGGTTAGGTTTGTCGGAGGTGTGAGTTAGGTTTAGGTTAGGTTAGCCTTAGGTTAGGTTAGCCTTGTGTTAGTTTAGGTTAATGTTAGTCTAATCTTAGGTTTAGACGGTGAAACTAAGCAGTGGAGGTGAGTGTTATGATCATTTAAAGGATATCCTTAAGCCTACACCTTGGTCACAAGTCCAAGGCACTGCTTGGGTTCCTGTCATAATAGTTCCTGTCATAATAGTTCCTGTCATAATAGTAAGAGATCGTAAAGTTTAGTTATATCCTGACCGTGTTGCGCCCGTATAGCTTTTGTGATAGGCCATCTGTTAAGGATCTAGTGATATAACACACATAAACATGCACACACGCACACATATTCAAGACAGCGCGGGCGAGTGACGAACGCAAGCACCGGCAGCCGAGAGACTCCGACGCGCCTCCGAGTCGAGCGGTCACCACGCTATTTAGTGCATAATTTTATACGTTCATTATATCCAATATAGTACAGTCCACATCAATGTGTTTTTAATTCAAATCTTCACTCCACCGGAATACATCAAAAACATTTTTGGTCCTTCGAGCCGGATAATAATTTATGAGAACCAGGGACAAGCCGGGAGTGAATCCAGAGGACACGTCATACAATACAATCCAGGGAGGTCGCAGTCATCGTGCAAAGGAGTGCTAAAAAGTGAGCTCGTTCCAACTTCTTTCCTTTAATATCCAAATCCTAGCCATAATATAGATATATAGCCATAATATACATAGACAGTAAAAAAAAAAAAAAAAAAAAAAAATAATTTGCAAATATTTCGGATATTTAAACATTTTATTAAAATAAAGTAATCGTATAGCAATTTACTAATCAAATACGCGTTTTAGTATAGTAATTAAATTAATTTTGTAGAAATTAAAATATACTAGTAGTTAATACATTAAATACATGTCAATAATTATATAATATAAATAATTTCATAACAAATTAATAGTAAATATCCCGTTTTAGTAGATTTATAAAAATATTGAAGGTAATATTTGGTTAAAGCATCGATATTGACATGCAGTTATAATCTCATCGGTCAACCGGTTTGTTTTTTCTATATGAAGTTTCAGCGAAGCAAGCAATTCCGAGAATCAGACGCTCGGTTGTAACCGCTACTGTTTCGTTTTATTCATACCTATATTGATGTAGTATTATTTAATTATTTATTTGCTTTAAAACGTATATTATAATTAATAATTAATGAATTAATATAGACGCATATAAATACATTTATTTCATACATTGTTAAGATACCTACATACGCGTATTTATTAAGTTATTTAGCGTTCTTTAAACAATTATTTAACATTTACTGATTTTATATTCGTCTTTTACGACCTAAGCATAGCATCATGTCAGAAAATATGAAAGACCTAATTAAAAAACGAGCTTCTGTGAAAGGTCGTTTGACAATGTTCGTTAATTATATTAATTCTTTAAAGGATAATTTATCTCAAATTCAAAACACGGAACTTGAGCTTCGTATAGCTAAAACAGAGCAGCTTTTCGATCAATTTAATCAGATTCAAAGCAGTATTGAATTCTTAGCCGATTCAAGCGAAGATTCGCTCATCGAAAGACAAGACTTTGAAAATCAGTGCTATGCTATTCTGTCCAAAGCCAAGGAGCTTTATAAAAACAATATACCGAAAGTCGAGGATAGTGATGATGACGATATTCACACATGCATTTCAGGTGGATCGCGTTCGGGTCGAGTGGTGAAACAAACAAAGGCCAGTGTGCGACTGCCAACAATCCAGGTACCGAAGTTCAGTGGCCAGTACGAGGACTTCATTGAGTTTCGAGACACATATATATCACTCATCCATGAAAATCAATCCATTAGTGACATACAAAAGTTTCACTACTTACGAGCATCCTTGGAGGGCAGTGCTGCTCAGGTAATTCGATCCATTGGGTTTTCATCCAGTAATTATCATATAGCGTGGGATTTATTATGCGACCGCTACAACAATGAAAGACTTTTAATTCAAAATCACGTTCAGTCCTTATTTGTTGTCGATCAATTAAAACGTGAATCAGCTGTAGGCATTCGCAAAATAATTGACACATTTTCTAAAAACTTAAGATCATTAGAATCGTTAGGTGAACCTACTACGCATTGGGATACATTAATTGTTTATCTTATTAACTCTAAGCTAGACTCTAAAACACAAAGAGAATGGGAAGAGCGAAAAACAACTTTAGAAAATATAACATTAAAAGATCTATTCACATTTTTGAAAAATAAAGCAGATTTACTCGAAACATTGCATTTAAATAGCTATACAGATAAACAAAAACATAAGATCGATAACATAAAAGGTTTAGTCACATACACAAATAAAAATACAAATAAATACACAAACAAACATACAAATCAATCCACAAATACAGACACAAAATGCCCGTTATGTAACGGCATGCACAAACTATACAAATGTAATACATTTTTGAACCAATCTGTAACCGAGAGGGCAGAATCTGTTCGTAGGCTCAAATTGTGTGTCAATTGTCTACGCTCAGGTCATCAGGCTCGCGATTGCAGACTGGGTCCATGTACACGTTGTTCATCTAAACACAATTCACTCATTCATACAGACGTTCAAGCGCAACGCGACGTCAACCCACCAGTCGACGGGGCAACCACCCTCTCAGTCCAGATGACAGAGGCAGTACTGCTTTCGACTGCAGTGATATATATTAAAGGTGACAACAATCAACGTTATGAAGCGAGAGCAGTTCTCGATTCAGCGAGTCAGGCATCTTTTATTACAGACAGATTATTAAATAAATTAAATCTTAAGTGCAAACATACATACACATCAATAACAGGCATCAACAATACAGTCACACAGGTCAACAAACGTTGTAATACAGTAATTTATTCAAAAAATACATTACATCAATTCAACATGTCTTTTCTTATCCTACCTAATATTACAAAGTTATGTAATAACCAAATAAACATACCAAAATTGAATATTTCAGAACATATTGAACTAGCAGATCCACAATACTATAATCCGTCCGATATCGACATATTACTGGGCGCAGATATTTTTTGGGAGCTGATAGAACAAAAACAAATTCGTTTAGGTAAGAATTGTCCAATTTTACAAGAAACTAAGCTAGGTTACATAATCTCTGGCCCGACTAGTGGTCTCGGTTATTATAAAAAATACAATAATAATAATCTAAAATCAATTTCATGTAATCTTTTACAAAATGACGATAATTCACAAATTCAAGACTTATTAACTAAATTTTGGTTAATTGAGGAAACACCTAATAGCTCAAAGCCAGCGTACTCCATTGAAGAGCGTTCCTGCGAACAACATTTCATAGATAATTTCAAAAGAATGTCCGATGGTAGGTTTTCGGTAGCCATTCCTTTAAAGGAACCCGACACTCGCTTAGGTGATTCTTATAACCGTGCCTTACAATGTTTTCTATCGCTCGAGCGCAGATTACAAAAACAACCATTATTAAAACAATTATATACAGATTTTATGACTGAATATAGCGAATTAGGTCACATGTCACTCGTTCAAAATAATTCAACGTCTTTAAAACATTCTCAATTTCTATCACATCACGGTGTGCTACGAGAAAGCTCTAGCACAACAAAATTACGAGCTGTGTTTAACGCAAGCGCCCCCACGACTACGGGATTGTCGCTTAACGATATACAGATGGTAGGGCCCACTATTCAAAACGATCTTTTTTCAATTTTAATACGATTTAGGCATCATTCTTATGTCATGATCGGTGACATCGAAAAGATGTACCGACAGGTTTTGGTACATGAAAATCAAAGATACTTACAAAACATAATTTGGAGAGTTAGCCCTACAGAAGAATTAGGTATTTACAGATTGAATACAGTTACCTATGGCACCGCATCGGCTCCGTACCTTGCAGTACGATGCTTGAAGCAGCTGGCAATCGAGTGTGATGACAGTCTTATAGCAGATATAATAAGCAACGATTTCTACGTAGATGATCTTGTCACAGGTACACAGTCAATTGATCAATTATTTTTAATAAAAGATAAAATATGTAAAGTTCTAACTAACGGATGTTTTAACTTACGCAAAATAAAATCGAATATCCCAAACTTTACATCAGATACAAATTCTAGCATGACGTTAAATTTAGGGCATCAAAACTCTGAAAGGACATTAGGCTTAGGATGGATACCGTCATCGGATATGCTATGCTTTCCTCACAAGTTTTCGATATCTGATAAACCGACAAAGCGTACTATATTATCATCTATAGGACAGATATTTGATCCCTTAGGTTTACTCTCAGTTTTTGTAATTCAGGCAAAAGTTATTCTCCAAAAACTTTGGTTACACAAAGTAACGTGGGACGAACCATTGCCTAATGATGTAACACAAAATTGGTTAAAATTTGTTTCAGATTTATGTCATTTAAAAGACTTATACATACCTCGTTGCGTTATTTATTCAAATCACAATTTGTTAGAAATTCATACGTTTTGCGATTCATCAAAGGATGCCTATGGTACATGCATATACGTAAGAAGCTCGTCAAGCGATTATCAATTTGAGACTCGTTTACTTTGTGCTAAAAGTAAAGTCACTCCTCTGCGTGCGATTACGATTCCGCGCTTAGAACTATGCAGCGCCGTACTAGGAGCTCGATTAACAACTAAGGTACTAGAAGCTTTTAGGTTACCTGTACAAAGAGTCGTGTTATGGACTGATTCATCAGTAGTTCTAGGCTGGTTAAAAACTCCACCTGCAAAATTAAAAGTTTTTGTCAAAAATCGTGTTTCGGAGATACAAGAACTTACCCAAAATTTCGAATGGCGTCATGTTCCTACACAGCATAATCCAGCAGACATGTTAACTAGAGGTGTCAACATGTCACTGATACATACCATAGATACATGGTGGTACGGTCCATCTTTTTGCGAGAGCCTGAATCCCTATGGCCTAATAAACAATTTAATAAACAAAATATTGACTTACCTGAAATCGTAGCCAACGTAGTTTCACAAACGATTGATTACGAAATCGTAGATATAAAACGTTTCTCTAAATTACTTAAATTACAACGTACGTTAGCATTTGTACTGCGCTTTACACATAATTGTAGAATACAAAATAGAAATACACAATTATCAGGATCATTAAGTAAAACTGAATTAGACAAAGCTTTTAATTTATTACTTACACAATCACAAATTCAATCATTTCCTGAGTACACAATTTTACAACATAAACGTTCACTACCCCATAAAAATCAGTTATTACAACTGACTCCGTTTTTTGATGCTGAATCTAACCTCATTAGAGTAGGAGGGCGATTACAAAATGCACAATTTGATTATAACAAAAAACATCCAATTTTAATTTCATGTAAAAATCATTTAGCTAAGCTTATATTTTTAGAGGAGCACATTAAATTATTTCATGCAGCACCTCAATTGCTTCTGTCATCAATCAGACAGCAGTTTTGGCCATTAGGTGGACGTAATTTAGCCAGACAGGTCGTACACAGTTGTCATAGATGTTTTCGGATGAAAGCTCAAATGATCAATCCTATTATGGGTCAATTGCCTAAGCAGCGTGTCAATCCAGGTTATCCATTCGAAACAACAGGTGTCGATTACGCTGGTCCCCTACTGGTTGCTAACAGACGAGGCCGTGGATGCAAACTTGTTAAGGTATACATCGCAGTGTTTGTTTGTTTCACGACGAAAGCCATACATTTAGAGTTAGTCTCAGAATTAACGAAAGAAGCTTATATAGCAGCCTTGCGCAGGTTTATAGCCCGCAGGTCGAAACCATCAACCATGTTTTCAGACAACGGCACTCAGTTCGTTGGTGCTAAAAACGATATTTTAAAATTTCTTATACAAAATTCATCTTCTTTAAACGAAAATCTCGCCAACGAAGGCATTGATTTCAAGTTCATACCTGCCAGAACACCTCACTTCGCTGGTCTGATGGAAGCGGGGGTAAAATCAGTAAAGTCACACTTATACAGAGTCTTAGGGAATGCACGTCTTACCTTTGAAGAGATGTATACAACTATAGTGCAGATTGAGGCTATCTTGAATTCCCGTCCGTTAACTCCAATTTCCCCTGATCCAAACGACCTTACCCCACTCACACCAGGTCACTTCCTAGTTGGACGGCCGCTAACAGCGCTACCTAGTCCAAGCCTTATAGACACCAATCCAAATAGGCTTCAACGATGGGACAGAGTGGAGCAGCTGAAACAGCACTTTTGGGTTCGCTGGCACAAAGAATACGTGTCGGAGCTGCAGCAGAAAACCAAATGGAGATCGTCAAAGGGTGCTCTCCAGGAGGGAACCATGGTTTTAGTCAAGGACGATAGTTTGCCGCCAATGCAGTGGAAGATAGGAAGAGTTCACCGTGTTCTTCCAGGACCAGACGGTGTCAGCAGAGTGGCCGATATTCGAACCACAAAAGGCATTATTAGGCGTGCCTTCAACAATTTATGCCCACTGCCCATGGAAGACCAGTTGAAACCCCAAGCTTTCAACGTCGGGGGGCATGTTAAGGATCTAGTGATATAACACACATAAACATGCACACACGCACACATATTCAAGACAGCGCGGGCGAGTGACGAACGCAAGCACCGGCAGCCGAGAGACTCCGACGCGCCTCCGAGTCGAGCGGTCACCACGCTATTTAGTGCATAATTTTATACGTTCATTATATCCAATATAGTACAGTCCACATCAATGTGTTTTTAATTCAAATCTTCACTCCACCGGAATACATCAAAAACACCATCCATTCCATTCCTTTCTTTTATTAGTTTCCGACATATATATTCTTTGTCACATATTTTGATAAATTAGATTACTTTTTGATGGTAAGTAGTCATAGTTCACCATCACTGTGCATTACTGGCTTGATTATTGATTAAAAGAGGTAAGAGAAAAGATAAATGGTAAATAGAAGAACCTGCTGAAATAGATGAATTAATGCAATAGAAGGATGGTCTGTGATAAGACTGGAAAGTGTGGTTGGATTCACATATATATATATATTATCCAACCATACATCTTGAAGGACATGTTGCGTCCTACATGGCGTTATTTACCGATGATGCTACGTCCGACTGACTTTGTGCGTCCGGAATACGGACGCAAGATTGACCGACCCTCATTTTTAGCCCAAGGGTCCCTTATGATCATTAGAATGCAAGGGCGAAAAATTGGCATGGACGTAATTCCATCACTACAATGCCTTTTAGCGTATAATATAGTTCCGCCATCGTCCGATTGAAATTTGGAGGGCGCGAGTGTTCAGCGTATAATTTACCACGTATACTTTGAGTTCAGTTCACCGATCTTATCGTGTCCATTGAATATCGTACTTAATTTGTAAAGTTTTTATCATGTTTTCGTGACAACAATCTTGCGTCTCTTAAACGTCCTTAAACGGGCACTAGGTACGGTGTCTGAGGGGCCTATTCGGGGTTCACGAGGGACGCATGGCGCAGGGCGCGGGGCAGCGGGCTTCAGCGCGCTCGCGTGCCAAAGTTTGTTAACAAACAGACATGTGCCGGCCGTGATGTAAGCTTGTCACCAAAGTGAATTATTTGCAAGTGCGTTAAAGTGGTTATTTATTTGGTCTATTATTATAGTTAGTGATTATAATAATATATGAATTATAATCACTAACTATATTATACATACTTACCAATCCGTCTCTGATTTACCTATTTAGACGTACTTAGGTACCAGGCGCGTGCATTAGATTTTAGGTGAGGTCGGCAGGCACTACTGAATGTACTAACTAGCTGTCCCGGGCGCTTTCACCCGCATTTTGTTTTACTGGAACCGAAATTTTTCTTTTCTATTTTACTAATTATAACATCAGTTATGTGCCAATGTCAAAGTCAATCGGCCCAGCTGTTTCAGAGATTAGCCGGTACTAATATACAAACAAAAATTTAAAAAAAAATGATTTTTTGAAAAAGCTGTAAATTTATAATTACAAACAGACACTTCAATTTTATTTATTTGTATAGATATGTTATAGAAGAAGATATTACGTGTTTTGCCACTTAATATCTAATAACATAATATTAGGTATGTTGATATGTTTGATATAAAGGCATATAAAAAATAATAAAAAGTTACTATTATAAGTTTAAAAAAAAACAACACAATTTGTAGTTTTATTTTGAATAATTCTGCATACCTACTTGTATTTTGTTAAATTAATTTTACGTATATTATTTCAAATTTACAAATTATGGTGAATAAAAATACATCAAAATAAATAAAACTTACATAGGTATCTCCATCTCTTCTCAACTACGATCATTTTTATCAGATTTATTAGATTTTATATATGAATGGGTCCATCTAACTATGTACCTTTTTTATGAAGTACAGCTTTGATGTCAAACGAACGGACAAAGCAAATTTATTTACAAACACAAACCGACTAAAATATTCGACACCGTTCACGTAAACTTATTTATTTATTATCAAACTTAGCAAACTAAACTAAACACTGTAATTTCTTACAATAAACTGCACAAATACCTATAAAACATTTATTACAAAGTGGAAAACTATACAATTAGCGCGTGTGACCCCTGCGGGCCCCAGCTTTGTCTCGAAGTTCCCATTGACAAGTAACATATATGGGCCTTTTAGAATTTACTTTGAAAAAAACTATGTATATTGTGAGGATTTATTATTGTATTTAATACTTCTGAAATAAAATAATGTAATATATTAAATTTAAATTAAATAGCTGACTATAATAATTATATTTTTACATATTAGTGATATTAATGATAATTTATTTGTGAAATACGTAAGAGGTAAAGCACTACCTAACCGCCTATATGGGATGCACGCCACTAGTACTTACCTATCCAATTCTGAATTTACCTGTTCACATCAGCCTGTGTTGGTTCGAGTTTTTCCCAACTGAATACCTAATAGCTACTGCTGTCTGTTCATTAATTTTACATTAGTCGATCTTAAAAAAAGAAAAAGTACCTATGATGTCTCGTTCATCTTCAATTTCTTCTTTTAGTGTTGTTAATCATGTATTTTATTGTATGTATCTCTGTTTACAGGAATTATCTGATTCAAAATCTGGATCAATATCTGACTTTTCTGCGACATGTTCTAATTACACTCCATCAAGACACGAAGTAAGTTTAACTAAAATACTTCATTAATTCATTAATAATAATATGCTAACGGCTGTTATCCCAAAAGCGGTAGCACTCTAAGCCTAAGCAGTCCTTAAGCCATGTCAGGAACCTTCTAAGTGGCTTAAAAATATCTGCGAGCGCCAATTCAGGATTGAGATCGGGGATAGGTAATTTTGATGTTCAGCAAGGGATAGACAACACTTATATCACTAATCAAGTTGTTACCTTCATATTAACGAAGCAACAATAGTAAAGTGCAACAAAATATAATAAGTTTTTTTTTTGTTGCAGACCAGTTCTGATGATTCTTTTCGCAATGAATTTGGAACTTCGAATACTTTAAGGCCATTAGAATGTGTTTCGAACTTCGATTCATCGGTCAAGGAGCCTATTAATCTTAATTATAGCGAAATTAGTCACATAAGCGGTTCTCCATGTAGTGTATTTGTAGAAAGGAAACTTCTTCAACCTTATAAAGCAGATGAATTCGTACCAAATCAAGGAATACCTCTCGATGTCAATAATTCCTTGTCTAATGTATCTTTCAAGCCACCTAATAACATAAGTTTAAGTGAAGTTAGTTGTAAAAGCAGTTCTCCTTGCAATGTAATTGTAAGTAGGGAATTTCCACAGGCTTACAATGAATCAGAACCAAATGAAGAGATTATTTACGATATTAATACTGAATCTCAAATAGAAGATAATTCTAATGATAGTACAACAATTATCCAAAGGCAGAAACCCAAAAGTTCAAAGGTTCGAGATAAAGATTATTGCTTTTACTGTGAGTCATTTGTTTTAAATTTTGCTCGTCATTTACTCCGACACCATATTTATGAAACTGAAGTCCAAAAAATTGTGTCAAAACCTAAAAAAAGTCTTGATAGAAAACAATTACTTGCAGCTCTACGTAAAAAAGGAAACTACCTTGTAAATTCAAAAGAGGTGCGAAAATTCCAATTTACTGATTATTTGCCGTGTACAGAGTGTCTGGGATTCTATTCTAAAAAACTATTGTGGAAACATAAAAAGAAATGTAGTGGTAAATCAGGAAGTAAAAACATTCAATCTGAGGCTCAAAATCTACTGATACGTCATCTTAAAATCGACGAAAAACTTAAGGAAACTGTATTTCCCCGAATGCGGGCAGACAAAATATCACTTATTGCAAAAAAAGATAACCTTATATGTGCTTTCGGATCTCAATATTTAAAAACTTACCGAGAAAAACATTTCGTTAACGTAGTGTCTAGAAAAATGAGAGAGCTTGCAAAATTATTACTAGAATTAAAAAAGATTGATCCATCCATTAATGACTTCTTTTCTGCCTTAAGACCAATTCATTATGATATTATTGTACAAGCAACCAAAATACTGGGAAATTATGACATAGAAAAAGATAGGTATGAGACACCTACGTTCGCAATGAATCTGTCCACCACCTTGAAACAATGTTGCAATATTGCAATAATGTGTGCATTAAAAAAGCAAGGGCCTTACACGGAAGTAGATACTGGCAAAATAGAAGCCGACTTAAAAACTTTGATTCAACTTATTGAATCAAATTGGAAATATGATGTGTCTACACAAGCTGCAACAGATTTAAACAAGAAAAAGTGGAATAAAATAACTATTGTGCCTTTAGCAAATGATTTAAAAATTCTTAAAGAATACCTAATTAAAAAATCCTTGGATGCTGCTATAAAAATTAAAGAGGGCTTAAAAACTACTGAAACATATACACAACTTTTAGAGACTGTGTATTGTAGGGTTTTATTATTAAATAGGCGCAGGCCTGGAGAACTTCAAAGAATTAAATTGCACGATTATTTAGAAAGCGACAATAATGATAATAATAAGTATGAAGAGTTTGACCGTGCACTTACTGCCTCAGAAAGGATTCTGGTAAAGAAATTTAAACGTGTTGTCATTAGAGGTAAACGCGGCCGCGGAGTACCAGTTCTGTTTAATAAAGAAGTTCAAGATGATATTAAATTATTATTATCGATTAGGCATATTTTTTTTGCTTCGACACCAAATCAATTTTTGTTTGGTAATCCCGGTTATAACAATACAATTTATGGCTACAAAGTTTTGGAAAAGCATGCCAAATTATCAGGTGCGAAACAGCCTAAAGCAATATCCTCTACATGGCTAAGAAAACATTTAGCCACCTTATCACAAATTTTTAGCATGTCTGAAAATGATATGGAGCAGCTGGCTACATTCATGGGCCATACTAATGAAGTACATAAAAAGTCTTACAGGTTGCCAGATGACGTATACCAAACTGCTAAGATATCAAAGCTTCTCATTCTTATGGAAGATGGAAAAGCAGACGCTTACAAAGGAAAATCTCTCGAAGAGATTGATTTAGATTTGAATGAGGAGCTAATTGAAGAGCCCATGGACAACAACGAAATTATAGACTATGATCTTGAACCTGAACCTACTTTAGATGCTAATTCTGATTACGTAAAAACATATTGTAATTTAAATGACTTATCTCAGGCTGGACCATCTGGTATGCAAAATGATTCTCAACAACTTATTAATGAACCCATGTCTCAATTAGGTAACGAAAACAAAATACGAAAAGGAAAAAAAAGGACGTTGGTACCTTGGACAAAGGATCAAAAGGACGTAGTTACAAAATACTTTAAATTTCACATAAAAAATCACCAAGCGCCTAAAAGAAATGAATGTGAGAAACTAAAAGAACAACATGTAGATTTACTTAAGAATAAAGACTGGCTAAAAATAAAGGTATTCGTCCAAAATATTTACTCTAAGGCTAAGAAATGAGAGCAGAAAATTTATGTTTTAAAATAGTATGTTTTGTTTCAAATATTTTTACTTTGTTAATGCATACCACTGATTAAGATACTTATAATTATGTTTGAATTGATGATTAATACCCGGTTTCTTTAACTTTATCTGATGTTTAGCTGTCATTAAACTTTGTTTAAAAACGATTTACTTGCATAACTGCAATTACATAAGCAAATGCCGTTAAAAGCATTTTTAAACAAAGGACTTAATAAAGAATTAAAAAGGTTGTCTGTTTATTGAATTAATAATTAATGAAGATATATCTAACAGCACTTCAGAAACCGGGCATGAGACTTTTAGTTGTAGGCACTGATTTATTTTAATTATAATATAAAAATACAGGTTCCATTGTAATGAAGACTGATTGTTGTTCATAGTTAAGTTTATTTTGTTATTAGGCAAAGGCAGAGCCCATTTATGTTTTTTTTTTTATAGTAGATAAGGTAACAAGCGAGCTAATGGTCCACCTGATGGTAAGTGGCCACCATCGCCCATGGACATCGACAAAACAAGAGATACTCTCTCGTTTTGTCGATGCGTTGCATCCCCGAAGACAGGGAGGGAAGGGGAGTGAAGAAAATAAATGATGCGGATTCAGCGGACCCTGAGCAAGAGCCCAGAATCCACTAGATCCGCAGCATTAATGGGATGGGAAAGGGAGGGGGTAAGTCTGGCCCACATGCGGCTCAACCGGAACGCGTCTATGACACTTGGCGGTCGGATTCGCATGCTGGTGGTCGCAAGACAGTCGGGGAACAGATCCCCTACCACCAAGGGGGTGCTGGGCTACTCGCCTTTTACGAGATGCTTTCCCAGCGGCAGAGGGGAATAGTATTCTAACCCGTCCCCCCACGGGTGAAATAAAAAAATTTTTAATTATTTAGTATAACAAAGTTGTTAAAATGTCAGTTAAAATGTTTTGATTTTTATGTTTAGATACCCATTTTTTTTTACAAAATTTTAAATTGAAAGAGAAGCTGCAGATGGAGTTTAGGTTGTAGATGGATTTCTTTTAAGTAGATATCTAAAACAAGAATGACAACATTGGGTTGATAAAAACCATACTGATTTCTTTTAATTATAATATAAAAAAAATACATGTTCCATTGTAATGAAGACTGATTGATGTTCATAATTCAGTTTATTTCGTTACTAGGCAAGGCAGAGCAAATTTATGTTTATTATTATGTCAATGTTAAATTGCATTGATTTGTTGATTGAAAAGTTTTTATGTTTAGATACACATTTTTTGTAAAATTTAAAATAAAACATTTAATGTTTTATATTACGATATGCCTTTTATTCCGTATATTCACCTGCATAAATATGACTACTATTATATTATTCGTATCTTGAAACTTCCTCTTTCTACCTTTGAACCAACATGTTCACACCAACCTGTGCATCTGAGCTTACCTGTTTATACATACTTACCTGTCCAACTCCGAACTTACCTGTTCACACCAGCCTGTGCCTCTGAGCTTACCTGTTTATACATACTTACCTGTCCAACTCCGGACTTACCTGTCCACACCAGCCTGTGCCTCTGAGCTTACCTGTTTGTACATAGTTACCTGTCCAACTCCGGACTTACCTGTTCACACCAGCCTGTGCCTCTGAGCTTACCTGTTTATACATACTTACCTGTCCAACTCCGAACTTACCTGTTCACACCAGCCTGTGCCTCTGAGCTTACCTGTTTATACATACAAACTTACCTGTCACTCGTCAAAAATGATTATATTGCTTTTTAAGATTTTGTAGACCACCAAAGTGATAATACCTACGCTATACATAGGTATTGTCACTTTTGTATGCTAACTATTAATTATTGGTTATCTGTGCCTGGAGTCATTATAAACCCTTATATAGGTGGAAGCCTCTTGGCTGATAAGCTGGATACAATAATTCAAAAACAGTATTCGGAACCAATCTGAATTCAATAGTAGATGGATGTTATTTAGTTATTATAATCATTATGATATATGCAGAGCATTATACGGAATTGATTTAAACATACAGTTGGATGGAGGCGGGAATGTGCATGTAGTGTTTTGAACGTATACGGAGATATTCAGTGTGCAAGAAAAATTTAAGAGTGAACGGACGCACAAATTCAGCTAGAAATATTTAATTTGAATATCACCATTTAACGTTTAAATGAAATTTGACGTCGACTACTGATATGATACTGATTAAAACATCTTACATACGCATTGAAAATATTAAAAATCTCACTACATTCAGTGGACGCCGCAGGGTGGTAGTTTGTAAAGACGCAAGAAGTCCTTCGCGATTTATATATATATATATATAGATATGTAAGTAAATTGTCGGAAAACCTGAAATATAAGTAATTTATGAAATTTTTAGGTCAGGACATCATACCTACCATTTCAAGACCTTTTTGTGTGCAGCCAGACCAATCCGATGGTCCAATCATGCTCCCAGACGCCTTAGAGTTTCGCTTTTAGAGGTGAGAGGGACTCGGCACTTGGCGTCGCCTTCTGGGATTGATAGGTCGGAGGGAGGCTCCAAGTCACTTATAAGATGGTTTTTGGGTTATTTAGTTTGCAGAGGGAACAAACCCTCGAGTAGATTAGGAATCGAGTAAGGGGGAAAAATTGGTGGTGGCCACTGTTTATCAATTTGACAGATATAGTTTTGGTAAACTCGTGCAAAATTTACAATCTGGCGAATGAGCGATCTTTGAGTCAATTGGAATTTAAATCTTACGTTGCTTTAAGTTGATGAAAACCGAAGAAGCCCAACATGCAGATAATTCGCATTTTTTGGGTAATTCAATTACAAATGTAGGAAATCCATTTAAAAACGTGTTACCTTCCAAGTTTCGCTTAGTTAATATTGGTCATGTCATAGAAAAGCACGAAAGTAAATGTCGAAGAAAACGACAGTGTAGCAGTACTACAATTCATATGTGTAAAAGTGTCAAGTACATCTTCATGTTGTTTTAATATTTTTCACTCACGCTAATACTCAATCGTTGTTAGACTTGCTAGTAAAATTGAAGTTGCTTAGACGCAACATTTTGCGGAATGAAACTAATTAATTAATTAGTTTCATTTTTGATAGTATTTTACTCTTTTTTTTCGTTCTTTGAAATAGCTCATGCCAAAGGTGCAGTCGATGGTGTTGGAGGTGCTTTTAAACGAACATGAAAACAGCTCAGGGATTAGGCATTACTGACGCCTAGGCTGCATATGATGCATTGTTATTTATAAACTGCATTATCTATAAACTTCATTATCTATAAACTGCAATTAAGATCTTTAACCATATGAAACCATGAAGTCTTTAGATCCATCAATAGTCAAGAACCTGATATTCTTACCCGAGACTGAAAATAAATTCATAAATTGATGACTTGCGGAAAATACAAACTATTTCGAATGTCATTTTCCTATTTACTACGACTTTGCTAGTGTTTCTAACAAGACTCAAAAACAACGTAATTTAAAACGAGAGAATAGTGTTGAAACGAACGAAAACACGGAAAAAAAATACAAAAAAGAAAGCACGAAGTCGTGAGACTTCCAGCTTATTATCGGAATCGGATCGAATCATCGAATACGCTGAAAGTGATGCATCGGATGTCTTGTCAAATGTTTCTAGAAATACTGACCTGGATTATTTCGATGAAAATTACTTTCAAAAACAAGTGGATCCAAATAAGAAAATAAATATTTTGTCAAATGTAAAAACCTTTAAAAAAAATGATTTATATTAAAAAAACTAAATATCAAAAAAACCCCAACAAGAGACCTGAGATGTGTAACACGACAGAAATATCAGATATAAAAAAGTTACCCCGTTGTCTGAAATAAGACAAGAAAATAAGGCTCATTTAGATTTATGTTAGAGTAAATATTTTGAAGAAGGGAGCAATGTCAACCCAGCTAATTAAGAAAAAATTGCTATTCCATTCCTTTCTTTAACAAGCAGTAAAGTTTGTACAATTAATTATACTGACCGTAAAGGCAGATGTCTAATTTTGGCCATGAAATGCCCAACAATTTGGTTATATTAAAAAAAAACCTTATTTTATAAGATCACAAATTTTTGAAAAAGAAAGTATCGGAAAATACAAAAACAAAATGATCTAGGTTTTCGTAATTCACTCCATTGTGGAATTATATAATAAATTGTTTCCAACAATTAATATTATGTGTCGGGGTATAGTTGGGGTAGGATAATAGTGATGGCCGTGTCGGGCTATAATTAGGGTAGGATAATGATAAAGAAAATTAAATATCACTTCCGTCGCTATTTTTATATTCAAAGATTTTTGGCAGCCTCAAACGAGTAAACAATTATCCTTTTTGTTGATTTACTTCTCACTCTTTCCCACTACTACCGTTGTCTAGTCCCTTTATATTCCCCGACTGACGCAGTACACTTTAGTCTCTCGACAAGTCTCTTTGAGTGAACATCACCTGGTATTGAAGTGTAACAAATAGTATCGCTATATCATTGATATTGGACCTCTCGGACTGGGGATCATGTGAGTTCTTACGTCTTATTTATTATGAGTCCCTACATTGGATTTAGATGTGTTAACACAACCTTAGGTTAGGGTTAGATTAGAGGCCTTCCTTCCCCAGCTCCCTCCCCTCTGGGTTGCAGGTTGAGCGGGGCACCCTAGGTGTTCGTAATTGTGATTCTGCAAAGAATTATTATGTCCGGTTCGAAGGATGTGGCAGCATCGGCTGCGGTGGTTGCACCCGCAAAGATTGCGGGGGGGCACTGTAAATGACTTTGGCTCGCTTAGGGACTGTCGAGTTGCCATTGAGAGAGGTTGCCGGATGCAGAAGAGTTGTCGAACTGCAGTGTCAGAACTGCAGCTTCGGGTGCGAGCGACCTTTGGTTTTGTCGAAAGAGGCCGGCGGCTGAGATGGTCATCAGCTCCTCGGACGAAGAAACTGACCGGATAACTACGGCTAAAAATGAGAGGCTCATTTTGAGCAAGAAAACAAAAACGGGGCGACACCTAAGGTTGACTGGGAGATAGCACGTATGTGTTAACTCCACCTGTTATACACATTATTTTGTTGTTTGTGCAATAAAGATAATAAAAAAAATAGTGCAAACCCTAGAAACAGGCAAAAGGACATTATTTTACGTACTAAATGATTGGGAGAAATAATATTTTGCATTGGACAAAATTTAAAGTAGAGACATTGATTGCAATAGAGGATTCGCATCCAGATGCTTCGTGGTCCACCATGAAATGCCGAGTAAAAAGGGCAGGACTGGTATCAAAAGCAAGTGCAGAAGTAGAATTAGCCAATATGTGTGCAAAACGCGACACAGAGTCCGAAGAAACCCAAAATATCAAATGTAACCATAAGATACAAGATTATTTTGACGAAGTTTCAAAAACATGCACAGTCGTAAGTATTTTTTCTATTTACAAGAAATCACTTTCTATAAAATTAATTAAAGAAAGAGGTTTACTTAATGTTATGCTATAGTACAGTATAAAATAAGAGTACAGTATGGACATTCTCTGCCCGGCGCAATTTACTTACTCTCTCCCGCTGCTGCTACGTCACTCTTTTAATTGATTGATTGAAAACACTTTATTGCACACTATCAAATATACAAATAAACAGGCTTATGAACTAAAATATAAATAAATACTAATGTGTACACAAGAATGTGTGCAAAGGCGGTCTTATCGCTATAAGCAATCTCTACCAGACAACCTTTGCTGTGTGGACTTTTGAGATTGGTACTGGGCAGTGCACAAAGTGTTGTAAAATAATTTATAACAAATATTCAAATTAAATATTATACTATATATAATAATATCTATAGAAATTACTAAATATCAGATATATGTTTATTTATTTATACATACATACCTACATACATACTCTTTGTTATTTAATTCATTGTTACCTTTTGTGTTGTATATGTTTTTTGTTGAGTAAATTGAATAGAATCTCTGTTATCCAAATTAGTCGAAAAATTGTTCAATTTAATAAATAATATATTATAGGTACAATATATATTTTTTAATAATTTGGTGATTTTAGTCAGTTTTACCTAGTTATTTCGCACGCACGCGATCCCCGAAGTCGCAAGCAGCACCTACTTAGTTCTAATTTAAACAAGATTGCAACATTTAATAACAAGTTCTATAGATTTTGTTTTGTAAATTATGAAAGGTTTTTTTTTTCATTTAGATGCATAAAAAAACATCGATGTCACCACTTGCAAGCGAGACTAAAACTTCAACTATTGTGACGTGCTTTACCTGGTAATCATGAGGTCACATTACGAAGAAGAAAATAAATAATCCTACAGTCACTGAACTACCCAAGTCTAATACCGAAAATAGTTTTGCAACTTATTAAGTAAGTAATTACAAAATAATTTCACAATTTAGTTTTTTGTGTAATATTATGTAAAGTGTAAGTATTCTTGTAGTGTAATACTAAATAGACTGGGAGGTCACAACAATTTTGGTAACGATATCCTAAGTGACCTGCTCTGGGTTAACATGAGTAACTTTATGATGCCAAATATCTCTGTCTGGGATTAATAATGTATGGGCAAACATTTTACACAATATCACATCGCAAACTATTTTACTCAAATTTCTTTTGGCAAAAGAACATGTGTCAAAACAACTTATCGCAGTTTTTCACTTAGCAAAATAATATTTTGGCAAATTATTGTTTAACAAATAATTACTTGATCATTTTTCATTTTACCAAGTATTTCTTATAATGTATTTGTAGTGATATATACATTGCTGTCTTGGCCTAATGTACTAAGTCTTTCTGGGTGGTCATAAAAAAATAACGAACGCCCAGAGGGCTGCTGCTGGAGCTCGCTACGCTACGCTACTCCAAACCTTCTGAACCTATTGCATCGACTGATTTCGTTTCTGTATAAACACCATTATGTTCGCTCGCTAAGCTCGCTCATCCATCTTCGGGATTCGATCCGGACGAGGCACTTGCCAGCTTGCAAATATAAAATATAATATTTGCCAAAATAAAACGTTTGCATAATAAACATTTGACTTAATAAAACTTGACGAAGCAAAATAATGCCAAATGACAATTTGACCAAATAAATAAAATGCGAAATGTAATTTTGTTAAGGATTCATTTTGGAAATGAAACTATCTTAAGTTTTTTGAGAAGTATAATTTGACGAAAATCATTTTGCCCGAATTGCAGTTGTAACCCTGTGAAATTTATATTTCACAGTTTTATAATATTGTTTGGAATATTTGTAACAATATTTTGAATTAAAATCTTTTTATCGAAAATTCTTCCCATTACCCCGATTGGTAGTTGAGGATTTAGGGTAATCTTCCCCGACGAAGGTGGCAACCTTGATCGTTTTACGTGGCTCGCGTCATCGTCGCCCCGGCTTTATTCGCCGATTCTAATTAAAAATGGTTTTATAACCATCCATTTTTCATGTGGAAATATAATAATGGCCGTGGTTAAGGTCATAACCTTTTGAAGCATTAAATGTTCGGAGAACCCGAAACTGTAAGGAAATCCTTAAAATAAAATGTTTTATATTAATATCTAGCTTAGAAAGAAATGTAAAATTCTACGATTAGTAAATAAAGATTTATTATTATTATTTTCCATTCTATTGTTATTCTCAGGCTGAGATTCATAGATCGTACTTTGATTCAAAGTTCGACTTTCAACTAAAAATGAGATTCATAGTCCCATCAAATAATGCTAACTTTACTTTGAAAAACCACACTTTGCTAAGTAAAGACAAAGTAGCCGATTTCGGTGACTTTCTGTTAGAATTATCCTGAACGCATTCATGTCAATGACAAATAGAAAACCTTCTATGACTTTTGTTTTTTGACAGCTCGCTTCTTCTTTGCTATGCTCTCTGACCGCGTGCTAGCTTTAATTTGTACTATATTTAAAAATAACATTGTAATACTTATTAACAATATAAATTTACTTCTCACAAGCTGAGTATTCATTTTCTTTTCAAATTACACCTTGCAGCCGCGCAGGTCTTCTGCTCAACAGGTTATGGCCCACGACTCAAATTTGAGAGGACAGGAATTCAACATGGCTTCCAACAACGCAGTTACGATTGAAAAGTTAGAAGGTATTTCTAATTGGATTAGTTGGAAGTTTGCCATTAAAATGTTACTCAGTTTAGACGGCTTGTATAATTGTGTCCAAGGGACTGACACCGACGCTGCTCGCGACGCTCGCGCGCTTGCTCGCATCTGCTTGTCATTACAACCAAACCTTTACCAAATAATTCGTGATGCAAAGACTGCATATGATGCATGGAAAAGATTATTAGATACCTTCGAAGACAGAAGAGTACTTGTACTGAGACATCATATCGAATATAATAATTTTTCAAACATGTCTGACTATATTGAAGGCGTCATGAAACTAGTTGCACAGTTGTCTGACATTGGAATGGTCATAGATGATGAAGAGATTGCTGAGATTTTATTGTCGGGTCTACCTGAAGACTTTAATGTACTAGTATCAAGCCTTGAGACTGCGAGCTTGACCAATTCACTCTCAAGTGAAGTTGTTAGCACACGCTTACTTCAAGAGGATCACCGACGCAATAACAATGGGAATACATCGGATAACTTAGCTTATGCAGCTAATAATAGAAAGAGAAGTAAACCTTTCATCTGTTCGTACTGCAGCAGAAGTGGTCACAATTATAAGAAATGCTTTAAGAGGAAGCGTGATGAAGGGAAGAAACAAAATGAAAATCAACATACACTGTATGCAGCTGCGTACTCCACTTCCCACTTGAACGAGTTCATCATTGACAGCGGACAGGCCGGCGGCTGAGATGGTCATCAGCTCCTCGGACGAAGAAACTGACCGGATAACTACGGCTAAAAATGAGAGGCTCATTTTGAGCAAGAAAACAAAAACGGGGCGACACCTAAGGTTGACTGGGAGATAGCACGTATGTGTTAACTCCACCTGTTATACACATTATTTTGTTGTTTGTGCAATAAAGATAATAAAAAAAATAGTGCAAACCCTAGAAACAGGCAAAAGGACATTATTTTACGTACTAAATGATTGGGAGAAATAATATTTTGCATTGGACAAAATTTAAAGTAGAGACATTGATTGCAATAGAGGATTCGCATCCAGATGCTTCGTGGTCCACCATGAAATGCCGAGTAAAAAGGGCAGGACTGGTATCAAAAGCAAGTGCAGAAGTAGAATTAGCCAATATGTGTGCAAAACGCGACACAGAGTCCGAAGAAACCCAAAATATCAAATGTAACCATAAGATACAAGATTATTTTGACGAAGTTTCAAAAACATGCACAGTCGTAAGTATTTTTTCTATTTACAAGAAATCACTTTCTATAAAATTAATTAAAGAAAGAGGTTTACTTAATGTTATGCTATAGTACAGTATAAAATAAGAGTACAGTATGGACATTCTCTGCCCGGCGCAATTTACTTACTCTCTCCCGCTGCTGCTACGTCACTCTTTTAATTGATTGATTGAAAACACTTTATTGCACACTATCAAATATACAAATAAACAGGCTTATGAACTAAAATATAAATAAATACTAATGTGTACACAAGAATGTGTGCAAAGGCGGTCTTATCGCTATAAGCAATCTCTACCAGACAACCTTTGCTGTGTGGACTTTTGAGATTGGTACTGGGCAGTGCACAAAGTGTTGTAAAATAATTTATAACAAATATTCAAATTAAATATTATACTATATATAATAATATCTATAGAAATTACTAAATATCAGATATATGTTTATTTATTTATACATACATACCTACATACATACTCTTTGTTATTTAATTCATTGTTACCTTTTGTGTTGTATATGTTTTTTGTTGAGTAAATTGAATAGAATCTCTGTTATCCAAATTAGTCGAAAAATTGTTCAATTTAATAAATAATATATTATAGGTACAATATATATTTTTTAATAATTTGGTGATTTTAGTCAGTTTTACCTAGTTATTTCGCACGCACGCGATCCCCGAAGTCGCAAGCAGCACCTACTTAGTTCTAATTTAAACAAGATTGCAACATTTAATAACAAGTTCTATAGATTTTGTTTTGTAAATTATGAAAGGTTTTTTTTTTCATTTAGATGCATAAAAAAACATCGATGTCACCACTTGCAAGCGAGACTAAAACTTCAACTATTGTGACGTGCTTTACCTGGTAATCATGAGGTCACATTACGAAGAAGAAAATAAATAATCCTACAGTCACTGAACTACCCAAGTCTAATACCGAAAATAGTTTTGCAACTTATTAAGTAAGTAATTACAAAATAATTTCACAATTTAGTTTTTTGTGTAATATTATGTAAAGTGTAAGTATTCTTGTAGTGTAATACTAAATAGACTGGGAGGTCACAACAATTTTGGTAACGATATCCTAAGTGACCTGCTCTGGGTTAACATGAGTAACTTTATGATGCCAAATATCTCTGTCTGGGATTAATAATGTATGGGCAAACATTTTACACAATATCACATCGCAAACTATTTTACTCAAATTTCTTTTGGCAAAAGAACATGTGTCAAAACAACTTATCGCAGTTTTTCACTTAGCAAAATAATATTTTGGCAAATTATTGTTTAACAAATAATTACTTGATCATTTTTCATTTTACCAAGTATTTCTTATAATGTATTTGTAGTGATATATACATTGCTGTCTTGGCCTAATGTACTAAGTCTTTCTGGGTGGTCATAAAAAAATAACGAACGCCCAGAGGGCTGCTGCTGGAGCTCGCTACGCTACGCTACTCCAAACCTTCTGAACCTATTGCATCGACTGATTTCGTTTCTGTATAAACACCATTATGTTCGCTCGCTAAGCTCGCTCATCCATCTTCGGGATTCGATCCGGACGAGGCACTTGCCAGCTTGCAAATATAAAATATAATATTTGCCAAAATAAAACGTTTGCATAATAAACATTTGACTTAATAAAACTTGACGAAGCAAAATAATGCCAAATGACAATTTGACCAAATAAATAAAATGCGAAATGTAATTTTGTTAAGGATTCATTTTGGAAATGAAACTATCTTAAGTTTTTTGAGAAGTATAATTTGACGAAAATCATTTTGCCCGAATTGCAGTTGTAACCCTGTGAAATTTATATTTCACAGTTTTATAATATTGTTTGGAATATTTGTAACAATATTTTGAATTAAAATCTTTTTATCGAAAATTCTTCCCATTACCCCGATTGGTAGTTGAGGATTTAGGGTAATCTTCCCCGACGAAGGTGGCAACCTTGATCGTTTTACGTGGCTCGCGTCATCGTCGCCCCGGCTTTATTCGCCGATTCTAATTAAAAATGGTTTTATAACCATCCATTTTTCATGTGGAAATATAATAATGGCCGTGGTTAAGGTCATAACCTTTTGAAGCATTAAATGTTCGGAGAACCCGAAACTGTAAGGAAATCCTTAAAATAAAATGTTTTATATTAATATCTAGCTTAGAAAGAAATGTAAAATTCTACGATTAGTAAATAAAGATTTATTATTATTATTTTCCATTCTATTGTTATTCTCAGGCTGAGATTCATAGATCGTACTTTGATTCAAAGTTCGACTTTCAACTAAAAATGAGATTCATAGTCCCATCAAATAATGCTAACTTTACTTTGAAAAACCACACTTTGCTAAGTAAAGACAAAGTAGCCGATTTCGGTGACTTTCTGTTAGAATTATCCTGAACGCATTCATGTCAATGACAAATAGAAAACCTTCTATGACTTTTGTTTTTTGACAGCTCGCTTCTTCTTTGCTATGCTCTCTGACCGCGTGCTAGCTTTAATTTGTACTATATTTAAAAATAACATTGTAATACTTATTAACAATATAAATTTACTTCTCACAAGCTGAGTATTCATTTTCTTTTCAAATTACACCTTGCAGCCGCGCAGGTCTTCTGCTCAACAGGTTATGGCCCACGACTCAAATTTGAGAGGACAGGAATTCAACATGGCTTCCAACAACGCAGTTACGATTGAAAAGTTAGAAGGTATTTCTAATTGGATTAGTTGGAAGTTTGCCATTAAAATGTTACTCAGTTTAGACGGCTTGTATAATTGTGTCCAAGGGACTGACACCGACGCTGCTCGCGACGCTCGCGCGCTTGCTCGCATCTGCTTGTCATTACAACCAAACCTTTACCAAATAATTCGTGATGCAAAGACTGCATATGATGCATGGAAAAGATTATTAGATACCTTCGAAGACAGAAGAGTACTTGTACTGAGACATCATATCGAATATAATAATTTTTCAAACATGTCTGACTATATTGAAGGCGTCATGAAACTAGTTGCACAGTTGTCTGACATTGGAATGGTCATAGATGATGAAGAGATTGCTGAGATTTTATTGTCGGGTCTACCTGAAGACTTTAATGTACTAGTATCAAGCCTTGAGACTGCGAGCTTGACCAATTCACTCTCAAGTGAAGTTGTTAGCACACGCTTACTTCAAGAGGATCACCGACGCAATAACAATGGGAATACATCGGATAACTTAGCTTATGCAGCTAATAATAGAAAGAGAAGTAAACCTTTCATCTGTTCGTACTGCAGCAGAAGTGGTCACAATTATAAGAAATGCTTTAAGAGGAAGCGTGATGAAGGGAAGAAACAAAATGAAAATCAACATACACTGTATGCAGCTGCGTACTCCACTTCCCACTTGAACGAGTTCATCATTGACAGCGGAGCCACTGCTCATATGTGTGCTGATACAACATTAATTCAGGATGCAGTGAACAAGAAATGTGCTATTTCTGTTGCCAATGGACAAAAATTACATAGTGAAATGGTTGGTAAAACTACTCTTTCATGTAATGTTTCTCTTAATAATGTCTTGTATGTGCCTGATCTTTCAAATCATTTAATATCCGTGAGTGAGATTGCTAGCAAAGGTTATATTGTAACTTTCCATAAGGATTACTGTACCATATATAGTGATTGTAAAATCACAGGCAACCAGGTTTTAACTGCTTACAAAAATAATGGATTATATAAGTTTAAGTTGCAAGACCGTCCCAACCCTCAAGTAGGTCATTCTATGTCCCTTCAATCTAGGCAGGGAACAATGAGTGCCAATGCTGCAGCTTGAAAATAATAAAGGTATGTGCACACTTGGTGGTGGGAATGTGGGTGTTTTGTTCCAGCAGTTGAAGATGATGTGCCTGGTAGCTGTGTGTCCTGCCTTACCGGAAAGATGCATGAGTCATCTTTTCCTAGGTCAAGTGCAGGATGTGCTGCTCATCCACTGGACCTGATCCACTCAGAAGTGTGCTGCCTTATCCAAGTGAGCAGCTGGGGTGGAGCACGCTACTTGCTGACTTTCACCGACAACTGTACTAGGAAGACTTTCGGTTACCTAATGAAAAATAAATCAGCGGTGAGTTCCCATTTCATAAATTTTAAAAATTTAGTAGAAAAACAAACTGGTTTACGTATTAAAGTATTACGCTCTGATAATGGTACAGAATTCTCTAATAATAATTTATCCAATTACCTTAAAAAGGAAAGCATTATTCACCAAACCTCTGTGCCTGTTGGTTTTTCCTGGCCGTACAGTTGAGGTAACGTTTTAGTCTTGATGCTGTAATATTTAACTTTTGTTTTAGTGTATAGACTAGGAAATGTTCGTCGTTTGTATTTAAATCTTCATGTTTAGCATGCGTCTGGTATTTACTTTTTATTTCGTTTACTGCTAGGATATTTTTATGAGACTTATTTCCATGTGTAAATTGAGTTAACCTCGCTATATCAGATCTAAGTTAATCAATTTTTAATTCAAGCCTTTTTTGCCAGGGTGGCTTAAAACAATCCTTTTTGCAAGCCTTTTTCTGATCATCTAATTTAGTTCCATTACATGAAGCTGCTGTGTATGCTGCACAATATATAACTGTTTGAAATTCTATAAAATTTTGCTCGACTGTTACGTGTGTAGGTATAATATTTTTGTTTAAATGTTCTACTATTAGGGAAATCTTCCTGGACGGTTTTTGTTTAGGGATAAAAGGACGAGCTATCGGTTCAGTATTTTCGAACTTTTTTAACGTCTTATTAAAGACTTCTTTGATTTTGTAGTAATCTATTAAGGGATGTTTTCAATAGGAGAGGTTTGTGTGTCTGTAAGAGTATTTGAAGTAACTAAATTTCTATATTGTGTTTGTGTGCTTGTTGTACTAGAATGCGTAAAATTCCTCTTAGATGTGATCCCGAAAGATTTTCTCGAGTTCCACTTGGATTAAGGTCATTTATTAAATTATTCTGATTGTGTGCTTGTTGAATATTGGTTTTTACTTGATTTCGAATTTGTTGCATTCTATTTTCAGATATCATCATGTTGTTGACTATTACTCTCAGTTGGTCAGATAATCTTTGTAGAGATATGTGGGATAGATGAAGATAAATTTCTATGAATTTATTATGTAACTTTTGGCGGTATCCTGTTTTGTTTGTCTCTATATCAGTTATTTCATAAAAAGTACGAATTATGTTTTCATTCATTTCGTTAGACCAACTCATTCTACCTGGAACATGCGTTAAAACTGGGAGTGATGGTAGTTGAACTTTTAGCTGTTTTGCAACTTCATTCTTAATGTCAGTAAGTGTGGTTAACGGAAGAAAACAATTATTAATTATCGCTCTACGTTGATCTCCTAGTCTGATCTGATCTCCTTTGTCTAGATACATTTATTTCGGGGTACTTTTCAGTAAATGGTTGATGCAATTAATTTAAATACCCTCGTGTGTTAGATTCCAAATTTGTGATGACAAGATATGTGCGCCATATGAACATATTCATTTCAACTGTCCATTTTTTTCTCGCACTTGGTAAGCCAACAGTTATTATTACTATTTCTTTGTAATAAACCCAATCACACTTGTTTTCAATAGTATTTCAAACAATTTATTGGTATTTTTAGTGTAAGTCGAGTTATGTGCCATGTGGTGGCCGTGTGACAGTTTTATTGTCTTTCTATAAAAAATAAACACTCCTCAAGTGAGTTTCTATTTTAATTACCTTTAAAACTAAATAACCTACGTGGGCAAAATAGTATTTTAAATTATTTTTCATTATTTTGGTCAAAATTCCACTTAATCAGTTTTGATGCATTTGGTGATCCAGGTCTTGACCTGCAGGTCTACCAGGTTTGAGAGTATTTTAATTGAGTAGGACAATAATTGTTCTTGGTTTTAAATACCAATTTAATGCCTATTTTACAATATTTTGCTTATTTTCACATAATTAAATTTGATATTTGGGGTAGTGTATTATGTCTTAATTATATTAAAATTATTATTCCAAGTTTAAATATTTTACTTAATTATTGTAGTACCTGTGTTTAGAACAATTTTAGGGCTTTCTTAGTATTTATACAAAGATAGGTAATGAGTTATTATTATTATTCATATTATTATTCACAGGGAGTGTTTTTTTTTTTGAGTGAGTGTTTTTTATTATGGACGGACCTGTTCTTCCATGAAGAAGTGATTTTTATAACGGGGCTGTTGTCCCTGGCAGAGCTGTTGTTTCTGACGGAGCTGTTGTTTTCCTAGTATGAGGATTTTACACTCATGTGAAGATTGTTGAGTCTTCTGTGATGCCGTCCTTCGCTATGCGGTCTCACCGAGGAGCTTCTCGTCATCCGAAGGCATAATTGCTTCATTGAGAGGGAAAGTTTTGGAATGTTGGTAGTAAATTTCTTTTTTTCCTCCTCATCTACGGTTCTCGGATATACGAGTATGTAAAAATTATATACCCCCACCTCTTACACAGTACACCGTCGGTCTGCCTGCGCTGAGTGGTTGCGTTAAGCAGACTGACATATTTAGCATCAGAGAGTTCCTGAGCGGTGTAATTGCGTTAAGCAGGCCGACATATTTGACATCAGAGCGTTACGCTTTATCATGTTAGCCCAGAGCAGATCACTACACAATTACACAGTAAAAATCTGATTGTTACTCAAATGTATTCATGTATTCAAGCCTTTGAAACAAAGTTGAGGCTGTGGGAAAATCAGGTAAAAAATCAAACTTTGGATCATTTCCCTCATTTAAAATCATTTGGCACGGTGAACCAAAATAAATTGGATAAATATTCTCAACTGATCAAGTAATTATCGTTTTGAAAACTTCCACAATATGAATGAAATGGAATACCCAATTATTAACAATCCGTTCAATTTTGAAGCTTCATAGGCACCAGTTCATTTGCAAATGGAGTTGATAGATTTTCAATCAGACAGTATTTTGAAAGAGAAATTTAAAGTTAACGCTCTTACATTTTATACACAATATTTCAAGAGTTTTGATAACAACCCGCAATTAAAAAAGCATGCAGCACGCATTCTGTGCATGTTTGGTAGCACCTACTTATGTTAGCAGATGTTTTCCGTCATGAAAATATTTAATATACAATATAACTAAGTAAATTATATGTTATAATAATTCAGTACATTTTTATGGCCCTCTGCAAAATTGAGTTTGAGTTCGTATAATTAATTATTGTTTTGTTATTTCTAGCGACAATTCTTCAGAAGGTTCCGGCATTTCGTGTGGCGTCAAAGATTCCATATAATGCATGCAGTTTAATTATTTTTTCAATACCGACGATTTTCCAACAAGAAACTCGCAATTTGGCAATTTTTCTGTAACTTAATCCAGTTGACAGGAATTTGGAAAGAATATATTTGTTTCAGTAAAAGACCTAAAAAAAATGGAAGGAGTTGCGCGACTATCACACCAGAGAAAAAAAAATAAGGATTCCTCACTCAAAAGGGGAAGTGGTGTACTAAGAAAACGCAAGACACCATACTTGGATATGTTGCAGTTTTAAATGTTTCTAGAGCTAGCAACATTAACGCCGAGAGGTCTAGAGTCTGGCTAACGAAAGTAGGCCCTGGAATTATTTGCGAACTTTTTATATAGCAACTCTGTATGAACGTCAACGTCAATTTGACAAGGTTGTCGTTCGGTATCTCTGGTGTCATATTGTATGCGTTTGTGTAAATTGTGATTCTAATTACGGTTTAAAATGAACAAATCTATCAAAAGTGGTGTACGAAAGATGTTGTTTTGCATGGTTGGCAAGTTCAACGAAAAACAAGAACAGCGTGATGCCGCGTTTAAACAAAAACAAGATTGTCTACGTGTGGTGTTGAATTTCATAGGTTACTAAACAATATTATTTTGATACTTTGAACACCTACCTATCCAGTCGTCATAATAAAATTTTGATTTATAATTTACGTATCCTTACAAATAAGTTACTTACGCTTCTTCGTATTGAATAAAACTAATTATATTCAGTAAACGTATTCATTTTAATAATGTTTTACGTATACTCATAATTAATTTATGCTGTATTTTTGTTGGTATTTTTAAAACGATTAACTTTCTTTAACAGAGAATATGCAAGATGTCGAAGGAGTTGATGAAATAGTAAGAACTATTGAAAATCTCACTGAATTAGAGCAACAAGATAGAATAATAACCCAGAATCAGTACTTAGAAGAAATAGCTTCAATGACTGGTAAGTTTTTACTATGTACTGATGTTTTGAAATTATGCCGTAAAAAACCTTTGCATTTTTACGTAATAATACCAAGAATTAATTACATATTTTGTATTTCTTCTTTGCAGAAGTGAGTGTCAGAACACTAAAGAGAGTAAAAAGGGAAAGTGCAGTAAATGAAGGTGTCTGGAGTACCCCGGGGAAGAAACGCCCACGGAAACCTGTGTCTAACCTAGATACTTTGACATAGATGCTATGCGTAACAAGATAAACGAATTTTATATTGTTAAAAAACAAGTTCCTACACTGACGACACTGTTGGAGTTAAAAGAAAGTATTGATTTTAACGGATGCAGAGAAACTCTGCGCCGCTTGTTATTAGCCAATGGCTATGAATTTAAAAAGAATGAAAATGAGCATTCTGTATTAATAAAACGCTATGACATATCTGCTTGGAGACATAGATTTTTAAGAACTATAGCAGGAAAACGTGCAGAAGACAAGCCAATCATTTATTTAGATGAGACTTATGTCCATAGAAACTACAAGCCTAAGAAGTCATGGCAAGGTCCTTGAACTAGTGGTGCAATTGAAAATAATTCGTCGAAAGTTCTAGTCGACATTCGAAAGTAATTTAAGAATTCATTCAGCCCACAAAGTGCCGTATAACGTGACAAATTCTCCTGCAACGGCTCTCTGCTCAATCAATGGATGAACAAGAATTCTTTCGTCGTAGTTTTGCCTTTTTTTTAGGTAGTAAAAACCAGCAATTATTAATGCACTTCGCATGTTTATGCGTCTTTACTCCGCAGTGAACAGCACGATACTGAATCATCTCATCCTTAGGCTGTATTTAGTGCGCTACCGACGGTGAGCGCTGAGGTCGGTCGAGCGTAGCTATATCAATGAAAACGTATGAACGACTACAATGCAGTGCTGATGAATTGATACGCGCGTACAGCTACGTCGCGCTGACGAAAACCGTCGGTCAAGCTCGTCGGTCCGGCGTGCGTCGGTTGACTGACACGCTAGGTAATATACACCCGCGTTCAGTGCAACGCTGACCGAGCAACCGACCGCACGCGCGTACGCAATATCGTGAATTATCGAGTACAAAAATGAATATCGATACCGAGCGAGTTATAACTGAGGTGCATCTTCGTCCGCCATTGTAGGACCTCTCTTGTCAGTTGTACAAAGATCGTGATGCCAAAATTAAAGCTTGGCATGAAGTTTGCCAAGCAATAACCCAAAATTACGACGAACTCTCAGACAATGAGAAAAAACTTATAGGTAAGTAAATAAAACAGTATTTTTGTATTTTATGAGTTTATTAGAAGATACTAGCATCTTGCCACGATACAGTACCATCAGGAGAAACGAAATAGTTTGCAAATTTATCCCTTATCATATCGCCTGATCTGATATTACGGTTCATATTGAGGTTATGATCTTCGAACCCTTCGATAGTTAACGTGTCATCTACTCTGTAACCATCCCGTTCCCTAATGAAGTTATGTAAAACGCAACACGCCTTTATTATTGCTATTGTAGTAGGCAAGGAAGTATTAATTGGTCTATGAAATATCTTGAATTTATTACTCATTATTCCAAAAGTAGACTCAATATACCTCCTAGCACGGCTTAATCTATAGTTAAATATTTTTTTTTTATGTGTTAGATTACTTCGTGCGTAAGGTCTTAAAACTTTGTTCGATATACCGAACGCAGAATCGCCGATAATAATGTATGGAAGTGGTTCTGTAGTATTCGGTAGTGATTTTGGTGCAGGTAATATTATTTCTCCGTTATTTAATTTAGTAAGCAAACTGCTTTCCTTAAAAATATTTGAATCGGAATCTGTTCCACATGCACCTACATTTATATAGGTGAAGCGATAGTCAGAATCACACATCGCCAATAGAACAACAGAATAATATTTTTTGTAATTTGAAAACAAACTTCCGCTGTGATCAGGGCAGATTATTCTTACGTGCTTCCCGTCTATACTGCCGATGCAGTTAGGGAAGTTTGCTATCTTCTCAAACCCGGCAGCGACTTTAAGCCATTCTTCCTGTGTATTCGGTAAGGAAAGGCATTCTTCGTGAAGTAGTCCCCAAATCTTTGCACATACTTCTTTAATGATTCCACCGATAGTTGCCGTACCGAGACGGTAACTGAAATAAATATCACTGTATCGTTGGCCAGTCACTAGGTATCTGAAACAAAAAAAAAATCAGTTATTATACTTACAGAAAAACAAGTGCAGCTGCGGTGGAAAACAGCGCGCGACGCCTATGTAAGGTGCAAAGTCACATTTAAAAATACAAAATCTGGATCTGGAGGTGGAAACAAAAAGAAATATATATTTTTTGATTGTTTGCAATTTCTAGACAAGTAGTAGACACTGAAGATTCAATTTTAGTTAGTCAGAACACAATTGAATCCCGATCAACTAGCGAACCACTAACTATCGATACATGAGAAGGTTCTTCCATCAAACCAAAATGCTGTACCTTCTACGTCCGAGGGCCCCAACACTTCGCATATAAACCAAACTGCTGCAAGTAGACGGAAAAATGTGCATAGAAGGCGAAAGAGAATTCCTGATGAAGACGACAGTTTTGAGAGAGAAATGTTAAACATATTTAAAGAGAACACAAAGCTGATGCAGAACGATGATATGTCGTTTTTTTGTTCGCTTCTGCCGATCATGCAAAGTTTTTCTAATCACCAAAAATTACTTTTCCGTTCGGAAGTGCTAAAAAAAGCCATCAAAATTTCAAGCGTTAACAGCTCTGGTGAAGACCGGCTTGGGACATCCCATACTTTTTCTACGATGTCGGAACATTCAGATATAGCTACTCTATACTCAACAGAACAATCCACATCTCAACCCCGTCCTGAACAAAATTCTCATTTTATAGAAGAACCCGCAACTCAAAAATTGGTATTGCAAGGTGATTCATCGACTCCAACCTACACGTTGGAAGAATATCTTACCTTCCAGAAAATGTGAATCGATTACTTTTGTAACACTTTTAATTAAAATACTAATTATATGAACTTTTCAGTTATTTTTGTCCTAACAACTATAGAAAAAAATATAAGTAATTTTTTAAGTAGTAGTAGGGCTCCTTGTGAAAGAGCTCGCCCGGGAAATAAAGTACTACCACCGTACCTATTTCTGCTGCTAAACAGTAATGTTGCAATGCTGTGTTCCAGTGGAAGGGTACGGGTGCCGGTGAAATTGCAATCACATGAGACTTTCCATCTTTATGTCCCTGTTTGGCGAACGAGATTTTTCAATACCATTTGGGCAACAGCCTGGATGGTGTTGCAGTATTAATGGGCAAAGGTAGGCACTTGACATCACGTGGGCCTTTAGCTCGTTTCGCCATTCTATATCATAAAAAAAGTAAAAAACAAAAAATAGATAAAATAAAATAAATAGTAAAGTAACGGCCAATCTTTCTACTGGTGGCACTGGAATACGGAACATGTTGTTATGTTTCAAATTATCCTGTAGTTTAGCCAGCAGTTCATCAAAACTTCGGATAGACATCCTGAAGTACTCAAAAAATTTTTCCTCGTGTTCTCGCAATTTAGAATACAATGTACAAAATTCTCCTTCAATTAGCCGGTCTATAATTATTGCATGCACATGATATCTTCTCCGTCTTTTGTGCCGTAATCGTAATCGTTTGCGTAAATAGTACGCACATATTATAGAGTTAACAAATGGATTCATTTTTCTTCGCAACTGTACACGTCTGGCTAAGTTTTCCGTCAGTTAAGCACTAAACGCTTGGCCATGACTGCCAAACAGGACGTACGATCATCGCGTACGGTACGCGCTGACCATCGGTCGAGCACTAAATTCAGCCTTAACTCTGACAAGCTACGCGCTGAGCCGTCAGCGCTGATGATCAGCGTGACACTAAAGCCACTCCACTACGCATTTCTGACTGTGTTATCTTCCGTCCGGCTTGTGTTACCTTGGACTTGATACTGCATCCATACTGACGACTTTGGTTTTGCTTTTCTGGACTTTGTGCAATCCAAACTGTGTGTAAACAATATGCCGTATCTCTGCATGAATGAAACGTGCGACTGAAATAGCAACCAGAGTACCAAAAAGTAACGCTCATCGAATTTTTAAACGATACGAATTTCATTCGTGTCATGTTCAACGTGTATAAAGTTTGTTAAAACGAAATTACGCACCTAAAATTTTGAATTACTAAATAAAATTTTATGGACCGACGAATCGACGTTTAAAAGAGACGGTTATTTAATCTTACACAATCTACATAAGTAGCACACGGAAAACTAGCATTTAATGCGTGAAGACCGATCCCAGTACCAATTTAAAGTGAATGTGGACTGGAATCTTAAACAGACAAATAATTGAACCATTTGGGCTGACTCAACATTTAAATGGCGCCACTGACTTCTGCATTTCCTCCAAAACGATTTGCCAACCTTGTTCAAAGATGTACCACTCAATATCTACCGAAAATGGTTCATCAAGATGGTTGCTCACCTCAATATGCTCGGCCTGTACGTGATTGTTTAAACAAAGAATATCCCGATATCCCTTATCTGGGAAAGAAAAGGTCTATTCGAATTCTATCTACGGAAGTTACGCAAAAAAGAGAAATTTAAGCATATGCCTCCTGCTTATGCTTAAATGTGTAGGCCCTTCAGAAGTGATTGAGACAGTCCATTATATGTCGTACCAAATAGGAATGGATATTCGTCTTTGCGGTGACTACAGACGCCTAAATTCAATCACCAAACCGGACAGGTATCAAAAACAAACCAAGAATACGGGACTTCACATATGCCTAGTAGGTTTTACTTTTGTATTAATTGTACTTTTCCGTTATCATGGATACCTATGAAAATTCAAGTGATTATGGAGTATGAGTACCGTCGTGGCAGCATGGCAACGACGTATACGGAGCGAACACTACTAACGATCGCACCATCCGTTATTGGTTTTCCCGCTTCCCGTGTCCGACGCAAGGCTATTAATTATCGTGGGACTCCAGTGACTAAAGATCTTTTTGAGAAATACGACGAAGGTAAGAAAAAAAATGCAGGGAATAAAAATTCCTTGCAGAAGAAGAAACAAAACAAGGGAAAGAAAGGGGACTCTGAAAATTCAAAACTTAAAAAAACTGCAAAAGCAAATAAAAGAAAGTCATCTCGCGGATCTGCTAGAACCAAGGACGCTGCAGACACTCAAGAGAGTTGGTACTATCATGCCTGTGAAGAAAACCGTAAGAATGATATGAGGCAGTGCTCTAAATGCTTAAAGTGGTATCATGAAGAGTGTGTCGGTTTGTCAGTGGAAGATTCTGAGGACTTCGTGTGCCCTAGTGGCTGTTAGACGAGGCTACTAATTTAATTCTTAAACTACTAGAGTACTGTTATGCCTTTGACTGAATGATAATTGATCTCAAATACCAAATTATGTGATTTAAGTTAATTATCTAAGAAGTTTAAGTGTTTTATTACCCTACCTAATTTTATTAAGGCCTATTGAGAGTGTTTTAAAAAATGTTAAATTTTATTTAAGTTTTATGCAGAAGTTGCTATTTTTTGTTTTAATTTTGTAGTTGCTTAATTGAACGACTGATAACGTAATAAATATAGATTACATTAAATGTATTTATTTTATAACAAATTTCCCTTAGCTAGGCCTTATTACCCTCATGTAACTTATATATTCCGATAGGAGCAAAGATTCAGAGTCAAGAAATATGGGAAATTCATTACTGGCAAAAATTAAGTCGTTTAAATTCATCTGCTCTCTGCTTATTTGGTTTGAAATTTTAAGCAAGATAAATATAGTTAGCAAGGCCCTTCAAAAGTCAGACGGTGTATTGTCAGAAGCAGTAAAAATGATTGATAATGCAAAAATAAGTTTGTCTGAATTCCGTAATGAGTCCGCTTTTGAGGAGCTCCTTAACAGGGCGAAAACTGTAGCGGAAGAAGTCGAGGCAATAGTAGAATTTCCCACACCTGCACGCCCTCGCGCTCGTAAAAGGTTTTTTAATTATGAGGCGGAGGCTGAACCGATAACAGACGCGAAAACATTTAATGTTAAATTTTAAAGTTAATTTTTAGTACTATTTGTTAGACACCGCAATTACTAAGTTCGACGAACGGTTCGAATTTTTTAATGAAAATAATGTAATTTTTTCATTTCTTTAAAAATTGAAACACTGGAAAGATTTGGACTCTGATAGAAAAAAAACACATTGCTATAATTTAGAAAATAAACTTTGCCATGCCATGAAGAGCCATCTCTTCAGATGTGGAACAGTTCGAGCTCTATAATGAAATCGAATTATTACCGATGTTTATTGATGATTCAACTACGCCGTTGGATATTTTAAATTACTTGTTTACCTTAGATAATTAAAAACTACCTTAGATCAACATTGTCGCAAAGTAGATTGACAAATTTATCGTTAATAAGTATTGAATATGAAATCAAAATTGAAGTTAGTGACATTGTTAAAGATTTCGCTGAAACAAAAGCTCGAAAAGTAACTTTTTTGTAAATACATTTGTTTGTATATATATATATATATATATTTGTGTGTACGAGCGTCCTGTTATGTAACTATAATAGCATTTAAATTAAATATTTTTGATAAAACTACAAAGTTGTGATTTTTTTTTCTTATAACCCCTTCCTTCCTAAAAAAACTTTTTGCTTCCCAACATCGTTTAAAATTTCACCATTCACATCCGAATTTCCGTTTGAAAATATAACTGTTAGTATTCCAATTTGACCCCGCTCCTACTTGACTAGAGGGCGCCAGAGTACTGGTTGCACACGGGCGCCACAAGGGCTAGAGACACCACTGCAAAAAGTAATGGGGGAATTTTTATTTGGCACTGCTGTTATTATAATTTATAATACTGAGAACAAAATTCCGAAAAAAGATTTCACAGAATCGATCATTGAAGCTCTGACTGGGCGAAGCATTTCTGAGAGAACTGTCTTTCTATTGCTCATTTTTTTCCTTTTTTGTTCAAAAACGTGTTCTTGAAAATCATGATTCACTCGGTCGTTTTAAAGTATGTTTCAAAAGAGCAACATCACTTTTACACTTTAGCTATTATTTTCCTACCCTAGGTGTGGATGTTTATTGCTACAGCATGAATGTAGTTAGAAATATTTGATAAATACCTACCTACTCGTATTTTTTGTTTATATTTTCGGTTTACAGTTCCAGATTTCTTTAGGTGAGGAAGTATATTTTCTCCTCGTAAGTCTAAATTAAACCGTTATAAATTTACCGTCACGCTTTTAAATAAGAAAATTGATGGACATATGAAAGACGCCTATAATGATATACTCCTATTTCTTAGAATGAAACTGATAGCTAAAGGAGTACCACAAGGTTCTATCCTTGGTCCTCTCTTTTTCATTCTGTACTCTGCGGACATAGTGAAGAGTATAAATCATTGCAAATATCACTTATACGCTGATGATCTTCAGTTGTATCTCTCTTTTCCACCTGAAGCTACTGAGGATGCCACTAAGCTAATTAATGCGGATCTCGAGCGTATTTCACAGTGGTCGTCTGAAAATTCGCTTTTTCTTAATCCTTCCAAATCCAAGTATATGGTACTAGGTACAAGAAAACAGGTTCTAAATGTTGGAAATGATAGAATAAATTTAATGATTAATAACAACTATATCGAAAGGTTTTTTGTAATGCGGAACCTTGGACTTACATTCGAGCCTAATCTACATTTTGAAACGTATGTTCTAGAATTAGCACGTAGCTGCTTTTATCGAATTAAAGTGTTGTACAACTTAAGACCGTTCATCAAAACTGAACTCAGAATAAAGCTTTGCGAAACGCTAGTTTTATCTAAGCTTAATTATTGCCTCAATGTCTATGGTCCTCTTCTGCTTGCTCGTTCAATACGACTTCTTCAGCGTGTCCAAAACGCTTGTGCTAGATATATTTTTAACATTCCACCACGCACTCATATTAAACCTTACCTTGATGCTGCCAAGATACTGAATATGAAATCTCGTATCGACCTTCACTTTGCCACCCTGTTATTTGGAGTGGTAAAAACAAAATCTCCTGGATACCTATTTGAAAAACTTAACTGGCGCACTTCCATTTACTCTAGGTCTGCACATTTTCCTTTGTCTTGTCCCCGTCATGCTTCTGCAGCTTTTCGAGGAAGCTTTCGCTATCTGGCTACAAAATGCTGGAATAATTTGCCTCCGCCACTACGCATCGTCAAGTCAGTCTCGTCCTTTAAAAAAACTTAAAGCAAGTTATTCTTACACTACAAATAAACACTCCACGATAGCTTAAGTTTCCATGTACAAACAGAGTATCTTTTAATTCTTGTTTAAATTTTATTTATTATTTATATTATTACTTTTATTGATTCAACCACTTTAAACTTATTTATTAACACCTTCATCTAATTTATCTTTAAATGATATTACCACACACTCGCACGTCTCACTCGCGGGAGCCGGCAGAATATCAGTGGCTGATGTTTAAGTCTTTTGACTTGACAGCAGCTAAAATGCTGAGCCGTCTCCTTTTTCTCAGAATTACACACTGGTGTACTAATTAATTAACTTGTAGGTTCTATGTTCTATGTTTCATACAGTGTGTTTTTTTTTGGAAATAAATGTCTATCTATCTATGATACAAACGCGGTGCTAATGAAATAGGCTCATAAATATATTACTTGATTGTTTTGAAAATCTCTGTATCGAAACATGGGATACTAATGGCGATGGTTTAAATTTAATTCTTTATTCTGATAATAGGTATTGAATGACATGAAGTTTTGACGATGGAGAGTGGATTAATGCGCGGACAATCTAATAATTTGCCAAAAGTCTATGGTTTTAGACTTTTGACACACAATCCGCTATATACAAGTGCAGAGATAAAAGGCGTCAAGCTTTCAAGGCAAGTAATTGCATAGTACTAAATGAGTCAGTGCAATCCAACTATAATATTTTTTATAACTACCTATAGTTTCATTAAACACCTTAAAACAGATTTATGTTTGTTAATTATTAACGCTTTGTTCCATTCAACGAATAAACAAAACAATGAATTGGTACAAAAAACCGTCGCGAGCTCGACTACCCGGTGCCGACTTCATCCAACTGTTGTTAAGTGGTAACTCGATGTCGAACTTCGGTGACCCACTATAGAGATTGCATAAACAATAAAATCGATATCAATATTTGTAGTAAAATATTTATATAAGTACACTAGATACTAATTAAGGTTAGTATTTACTAACCGACCAATGGAACAAGCATCTAATAAAGTTAGTAAAATTATTTGCAGACGGCTCGAGAAAGCTACGGTGATGACGCCATTGGCTATGTGCAAGTGCAAAGAGAAAACCAACGATGCACAGTAAAAGCTAGAATAACTATGGAGCATAAAGTTAAGAACAAGCCATATCGTTGTACATTTGTATGTAATGAAGAGTCAGAATACATTGTAAGCGAATGCTGTGAAGGTCGTGCTGACAACCAGGGAGTCTATAAGCATGCTATAGCTCTAGTTACTGCAAATGTTATTTGCAGAAAAGACAAATGGGTTGTTTTGCATTGTTGACGAGAATTTTGAAATTCCCAGCAACATAGACATTTATAAAGTGGACTTTAATGAACAACTTTGCTCCAAAGTAATGGAGTAGTCTTTCATTAATACAATTTTGGAAAAAAGTGTATTCGAGAAAATTCTGATGCCGTAAAATAAAAGACTAATCTGATTTTGAATATAAATTTATTGTTTTATTAGAAGGCTCTGCAAGTTAACTAATCCACATGCTATTATTACAATATTATCAAAGAAAGGCAGCATTCTCATATTTATACATGCATGTGGTGCAAGCATTTTATAATTTCGAAATCGATCGTTCAACATGGATTCGAACAGCAGCAATTCTTTTTGTATCAATAACTTCTGTTTTGTCACTGACAGTACCAGATTTTACGGTTGGTGGTCTGACAACCTTAGATACTACTATAATATTGTTAATCCCGTTTTACGTAAAGTTCATTTTTGTCCGTTGTTGAAAAAAATATTGCAAGAGACATTATCACCTGAAGTATTCAAAAATGGTTTTCGTAAATGTGCCTTCTTACCATGGAATCCTGACGAAGTATGTTGTGTTTCAAGGGAACCAATTGAAGTACTGAATGAATTACAAAGAATGGCAAAAATAAAGGTACTTGAAACGGGACTAAAATTCTTGTATAAATATATTAAAGCAGACAAAATATCACAGTTTGAAGATTGTAATGAATGGACAGGCTCCATTAAAGATTAATATCTTTAAGTTTTACAAAAACATCAAAGAATTGTTAAAACAAAACCATGAAAACCTGCCAATACATACTGACTTAAACAGTCCGTTGCAACAACAAGCCAGCGTTTCCGAAAAGATATCTCTACTTCCATACCATAACGACGATATTAATATCACATTAGACGTCTTCTCAACTCCCAATAAAAATGCTTCGCAAAATCTCCAGTCTACATCAACCTTTCAAACTCAAAATATAACACCCGACAAAAACAGCTCCCAAAGTCGTAAAGAAGGACCGAGTACAAGCTCAATGATATTGCCAACGACATCAAGACTATCCTTGCCACTAGAGAGTTTTTCATTGGTTACATCTAATATGGTAATACCTAGTCCATTTAATAGGGCTTTGTTTTGGCCGTAAGAAAGAAAAAATCCCCTCTGTCATATCATCTATTGCTTGGCAAAAATACCATGAGAGATAAAAAATACTGAATTAGAAGAAGAAAAAAAGAGAAGAACTGAGGAAAGAGAAAAGAAAGAAAAGAAACTGAAGAAGCACGACAACTCAAGACTGCTAAAATATTAACAAAGAGAAACCAAAAGACTCTGAATAAGAAATCTAAGACTTTATAGAGATTAATATAGCTCAAGTGCTGAAGAAGAATGGTTAGAGTCTGGTAATAGTATAGATGATATATCTGATGAATGGTATGATGATGAAAGAAATGAGGATGTAGATCGAGAAAAATACCAGGATAAAGGTACTATTAAGCAGAGTGATTAAATAATTGTTAAGTTTCCCGGAAAGAAAATATTTCATAAATATGTTTGTATAGTCCAGGAGGTTACAAATAAAGATAATATTGAAGTTATGGCGATGAAAATTTGTGACCAGTCTAAAACCATATTCATAGAAAACGATAAAGATATAGTATCAAAAGTTTTTTTCAAATAATTGAGGTTCTTGACATACCAAAAATGATTATTATTGGTGATAGAATTATGTAAACATTTGCAAAAACTTTAGATGTAGCCGGGTAATATATTTAAAAAAAAAATATCCAGTTAAGACTTTTTTTTACTATTGAATTTTTTAATAAGAAATTTATAATACTTATTTAGTTAGTATTTTTTTCAGTTTGTTTCATTATCTAAGTAATAACTTAATAAGAAATTTGTGAGTTAAGAATTTCAGTTTATTTTATTAATAAAAAAATTATAATATTGTAGCGTGTAAAATTTGCTACACCCTTTTCTTATTATTTTAAATTTAATCTTCTTCAAATATACAAATATTGCTTTAAAATCTGCCTAAAAGGTGCATACTACTGTCATCTATGGTGAACCGTCGACACTGAGCGTGAGCGCCATCTGGTTTCGAGCGCGTGATCTAGCACGTATAAATCGATTCGATTGTTTAGTAATATTATATGATTTCTTTTTTTTTTTAAATAAACAATTTCAAAATTAATATTAACTAATAATAAATAATAATATTTTTGGAACTTAACAATTCAACAATTAAATTATTATTGATATAATGGTACACGGACCTATATTTCATTATTCGATTTTTCTTTTGACGTTTCTTCATGGGATTTGGCAATATTTTTTTTCTTCCGTTAAGTTGTCGCTCTTGTCTTTTTTTCCCTCCATGACGCTCGGTGAAGTGACGACTCCTGTAAAAGGATTGCCTTATTCCCAGTGAAGGAAGACCAGAGTGTGATTATTGTCCTCATTTTCTTCGTAAGTAATGCATCTGCATTGTATTAACGTTGGCGTTAGAGTGGATCGTGTCTGACCCTTGTGTTCGTTGTAGCCGGCGCTGACGCGTGCCTTGGTGTGGTGCTTTTCGGTGACCTCTCTGAACACCAGGCCTTCGTTGTTGCGTTCTGACGTTTTTGGCAAATCGACACCTCCACAGGTTAGTCAAATAAAACAATTATGTAGTTCATACCATTTTCATTTTCATAAACGTATAGAGGTTATTACATGTGCTTGCTTTATCTCCTAATTTTTATGTTCTCTTTATAAATTTCTATTTTAAATACATTCGAATAAAATATCTAAACGATACGCGAGTGTGTCTTTATTAATTTATGTGAATTAATGGGAGTTTGTTCGACTTAGGTTGTTACCGTTGTCCGCACATATAGGTTGGATGTTATATGTCCATGAAATCTTAGTTCCTTGTTAATAATCTACTAAATATAGTTAATACCAATACAGGAGATAATGTCTGCACATGATTTATGTAGAATTTCTAAATATTTTGAGGTATCCGGAGAGAGTTGATATCCGGCCTTCGGAAACAATTTTCATTTATTTATTTTCATTTGTATATTTGAATAACATAACTTAATAGTCAAAGTAGACAAATATTAATGTGTCTAAATTGGGATTCTATTGGATTTTCTTGTTGTTTTTGGAGATTTTGGATAACTTATGTACCAACTTGGTGGACATTTCAATTTTCTTTATTTTATATTTGTGTTATCAGATAGTAGTGTTAAATAGTTGATTTGGATTAATGTTAGTTTTCTGAGTGTAGATTTATTCATTCTTTATTAAGATATTTTATAAAAATACTTGAGTTTCTTCTTATGTAGCTTCGCTTCTTTCTTTTGGTCCAAGCCTTTATAATAGCTTTGTTAATTCTGTAATTACAGGTGGTGTATCCGGAGGGTAGTCTGTATCCGGTGGGTAGTCTGTATCCGGAGGTTGTCTGTATCCGGGGGGGAGTGTGTACCTTGGAGGCGTGTGTTTCCTGGGGAGCTTTTGTCTCCAGGAGTGTGTTGTTGGAGCGTGGCGTTGCGTCCGGAGGACCCTTGTTTCCCGAAGGACAAGTTCCTAGGATTCTTATGTACTCCCTGCATACCCTGCTCCGGGTTGCCGTTATGAAGGAGATCAGGAGGCTGATGCCGCCTCTCCGAGTCGCCCGGCTTCGTGAGAAGCCCGCGGACTCTGGCATGCGCACCGTCATGCGTGGATGACCGTGAACAAGTAACCGGTTGTTTTTTTTCTCTCTTTTGTCTGTTAACTTAACACTTCAATTATACCACAATAAGCCCTACGGTCAGTCCCTCAGGCGCGCAAATCAAATCCTACCAAATGTACTCGAATGCAAAGGAAGCTTTAGGTAGCTTTTCGATTCATTAACTGTACCCGTTTGTAGTTATGTAACATTACTTAATCTAGCTAATCTTAATAAACATTTCTTGATAATAACACTTTATGTAGTATAAAGTTGTGTTTTTATTTTTTTCTAACGATTGTAACTGTGGCTTCTTCTGATCGTATTGTCATTGAACAATTTAAATTTACATTTTTTTTGTTAACCTCCCACCCGAAGGGTAGGAGAGGTTACAATATTCAGTTAAGTTGTTTTTAGTTTATTTTATTAAGTACTTAATGTTTCTTTTATTGAGATTTACATATGTCAACTAGTGGCATAAATAAGTGTCACCTATGATTGTTTGTATATGATTTTTAGATGTGTCATCTTTTGGTTACTTAAACCAAATTTAAAAAATAAACATTTTTTTTATTTTATGTTGATTCAGTGAGTTTTTGTCATTAAATATTGTTTTGCATGAGGCACTGTACAATTTTAAAAAATTGTAAAATTTTTTGCAATAAAAAAATATTGGTTAAGTTTAAATGTTGAATCTTCCTCATAGTGTCTAGCATTGGTGCCTTTACCTTACTTAACTATTCGCATATACCAAACTACTCGTATGGTACATACAAGCAATATACCGAGTGTTATAAAAGGTATAAATTAGATCTTACTTGAACGGACATTGCTAACCCACTATTATTATGTTTTATTCCTGAAGCCGTAACCCAGAGTAAAGTCCAGAGAAACTTGGTGCTGACCGCTGCCAAGACTTCATCCGGGTTCATCAACATTCAGGTTCCAATGCCACGGGTTAATTTTGATGGATTTCCAACAATGTTGAGAACGAACCAGAGTCAGAATCTTAACTTCTTAACTTCATTTAATGGCACTTAACTGAACTTAACTTATTCCTTTACTTAATTTAATTTAATTCCCACGCTAAAACAAAACAAAAAAAGAATCAGTATCTATTTAAAACAGAAATCGGCGAAACTGTACAAAGAGACTAAACCTCATAAAGTGAGAACCTTACCAGAGAAAACCATCTGCTCCCGCCTATGCGTTAAAAAGTTCCCAAAGATCGCCGAAATATGCTCAGTACAATTCAAAATCTCCAACCGGGGTGAACAATATCACGATTTTCTTGGATTAAACAATCTTCTAAAACAAGAGTCTCGAGGAGAAACTCTCCTTCGTTCGGGTTTCCCTGATGTTGTCTGACACAACGCCGATAGTGTTGACAGACATACATAGTTCAATCACCTGTTTCCCCCGCTTCAACCTACATCTATAAATTTTATTTTTTCAACAGTTTAATAATTTTAATTTATGTAGAAAAGATGATTTTAAAAATCTAATAGTCAAAACAGTGATATTTTATTTTATTTTTATTGTCTTACAAACTAGTAATTGTCTTCAACAATCGATAAGACTTAATTAGAAACTATTACTACGACATGATAAGAGATGGCGCTGCCAGCAAACTTAAGATAAAATCGATCTTATGGAACAAATGGAATACAGATGGCGCTAATAACCTCATTATGAACATAAATTGATGAATTACGTGTTTCGCGATGTTAAATACAAAAAGAAAAAAATATATATACTGACTTAATCAACTCCAGAAGATGTTTAAAGCGTGCATCGGGCTTGCGAAAATAATTTTCATAGTCATCAATTTCTTGGTATTCCCGAATTTGATTTAAAAAAATCAGATGCTTAGATTAAAACAAACAAAATAGTGGAAGATAGGTGACTCGTCTCTAGCGCGTGGACCGCATAAATCAGGTCCCCGTCGCCTAATTTCACTCAGTCGTAATCGTCGAGTGACATAAGCTGACGTGTTATGCAAACAGATTCTTTTATTGTTTTAAGTGGGATAAAGGTTACCAAAATTCCTTCGTGTGCTTTTATGCGTTGTACAAATCATTCAATGAAAGCAGTGATGGCCCAGTGGTTGAGACTTCAAGTCTTACTCGGGAGGTCCGAGTTCGATCCTGGGCACACATCTCTGACTTTTCTGTGTTATGTGTGTTTTAAGCAATTAAAAATCACTTGCTTTAACGGTGAAGGAAAACATCGCGAGGAAACCTGCACGAGTGAGAGTTCCATTAAGTTATCAAAGGTGTGTGAAGTCTGCCAACCCGCATTGGGCCAGCGTGGTGGACTATGGCCTAATACCCTCCTCATTCTGAGGAGACCCGGCTTAGCAGTGGGAAACGAACGTTGGCATTTTGAGTAATGTATTAAAAAGAAGAACATAATCTCATTAGTTGTGCTGAGCAAATTCTTGGTTATATAGCCGGTAGGGTAGCATGTGCACAAAATTGCAACTATCAAGTGTTACACTTGTGTTTCAGAGCTGTGGTTATACCACAGATATGGGTGGACTATGTTATCCCTCAGATGACACGTTCTTAGTATGTGCGAAGTCCGAAAATATTCTCAAAAAATATATTGGTCAAGGCAAGCACATTAATTCTTACAGCTAAAATTTAATATAGGGTCAATGGAGGCTATTGCAACTATGGGGCTAAATGAACCAACGGTGATATCTTCCATTCTAATGTTTTTATATACACTGACATCTACTGGCTAGGAGAAAAATTATAGATTAACCTATAATAAGCAGATGGCATCATTGGGATTGAAACTGTTTGACTTACAGAACTTTTTTGTTAGTCGCCATTTTGATTTCGTGTTTGATGACAAGCGTCTCCTAAATTTTTAACAAAAAAAAAATACTTAATGTGCATTTTAAGCAAGGTTTTATGCAAAAACGAAGATAAAGTAACGGTAGTAGATCCTATATTTTGTAAGATTTTCTTTTTTTTTATAATAGATAAGGTGCAAACGAGCAGATGGTCCACCTGATGGTAAGTGGCAACCATCGCCCATGGACATCGGCAAAACAAGAAACACTCTCTCGTTTTGTCGATGCGTTGCATCCCCGAAGATAGAGTGGGAAGGGGGAATGAAGAAGAATAATGATGCGGATTCAGCGGACCCTAGGCTAGAGTCCAGAGTCCACTAGACCCACAGCATTAATGGGATGGGAGAGGGAGGGGTAAGTCTGGCCCACATGCGGCTCAACCGGAACGCTTCTATGACACTTGGCGATCGGATTCGCATGCTGGTGGTCGCAAGCCAATCGGGGAACAGATTTTTTTTATTAATATGTTTGTTCTAATTTGATATTTGTCTTATTTTAGATGGTTCGAAAGGAAAAGCTTTCGAGGCACCCGAGTTGGTTAAAAACAAAACGTTTAATAGTTACGACGCAGCTAAAAAATTTAATATTCCGAGATCTACAATATTTTACATTTATATGGCATACGTGGTCAGAAGCAGACGAATGCTGGAATGAAGACAGTATTTTCAATTGATATAGAGCGCAAGATGGCTTCGTATTCTCATACTTGAGAAAAGTATGGCTTTCCTCTTACTAAAAAGGAAGTCAAAACATTAGTATCAGAATACGTTGTAAGAAATGGCTGGATAACTCCATTTAAGGATAGTAATTCTGGAGATGATTGGTTTCGTCGCTTTTGCAAAAGAAATAATCTATCATTAAAAAAACCACAATCAATCGAAATAGCTAGAAAGCAAGCTTGCAACCCGTTCACTATATATGAATACTTTAGTTTATTGGAAAATGCCCTTAATGAATTGGATTTGGCCAATAAACCCAATCGCATCTATAATCTAGACGAAATTAGTTTTTGCAACGATCCTTTCAAAATTCAGTGGAACTCCCATTTATCATCTTTGGCGGGAAGACTCAGATCCGCAGCTTACGCAGTAAGAAAAGTAAGACAACTAACTGATATTGATACAGCCAGACTCGTTTATTTTAGTTACTTTCACAGTATAATGTCCTACGGCATTTTGTTGTGGGGCAGGGCCACGGACATAGAATCCATTTTTATTCTTCAAAAAAGAGCAGATCGGGCCATTTACAGTCTAAGAGCTAGAGATTGAGAGCTATAAAGAGCTAGAGATCCCTTCGAGATGTTTTTAATAAAATATGTATTCTTACAGTGCCGTCACAATACATTTATTGTAACATTGTATACATTAGCCAGAACATTACGTTATTTTCCAAACATAGTGACACACACAATAAAAATAAACTTGTAACGCCATACTATCGTCTCCACAAAGTTAGTAATAGTTTCATGGGGCTTGGTGTTCGCATCTATAATAAGATCCCACAGACTATATTAGACTTGCCACTTCAGCAATTTAAAACTCGAATAAAAAAGTGTTTAGTAAATAAAGCTTACTACTCTGTACAAATTTATTTGAATGATTTCAAAGCTTGGATTCAAAATGACGTTGATGCTCAGCTGAATGATTATATCTTTGTAAAACAGACTTATGTAAACAATGGCATTTTGAAAAGAGCAACTGTTGAGTTTCTTGCCAGTTCTTCTCATCAGGAAACTGTTTTCCGAACTGGTGGTAGCTTCATGTTGTGTGTGTATTTAGGAGTGAGCATAGTCTACTTTTTTGGATCTCTCATGAAAATGTGATAAATATGTGCCATTTATTTAGTATAGTGATTTAGTTTAAATAAGTATATTAATGTTGTATTGAAACATTACAAATGTGATAAATATGTGCCATTGATTGAAACACAGAGTGATGTTAAAGTATGTTATTTTTATCTAATTATTTCTTAAGTTACGCGAGTGTTACTCATTATAATAAAAGTACTTTTTACAGATTGTATCGCGGTTCATTTAGATGTTTTTCAATCCCGATGTTCGAGCGCATGTAACAGTCACCACTACCAAATAAATCCTCCCGTAACCATGGTTGCTATAAAGCGGCTGAAACGTTGGGTTTTTAAAATATCTAAATACACAGAGATAAAATCCGTTAAAATAATTTTCTTATTTTTATCTCTATTTTTCAAATTTAGGTATTGATCACTTAGATTATTATCGATTACCTACACTATTTTACATTTTATCGATATTTTTTTTACGTCTCCACAACACTAATTCTATAGAAAAGTAGAACTCCAATTATCCGAACTCCGACTATCCGAATCGCCGATTATCCGAATCACAAAAAATTGTCCAAAAAAAGTAAGTAAGTGCGCTATTATTCTTCCCCCCGCGAAGCCAGTGTTTGCGCGTCAAGTCTTGACTTGACTTGTCTTAACTTGCCGTTGTGCCTACACTTTGTTTCGGTGCTTGAAAATGAAGATGGAAGTTCCACCAGGAAAACAATGAAAACAGCAACCAACAAAAATTTGGAAGATGCCGTGTTTAAATGGTTTTTGCAGCAACGTTCAATGGGAAATCCGATTTCAGGTCCAATCCTTTGTGAAAAAGCCAAAATCTTAGCAGAAAAGCTTGGTTATTCATCTTTTAAGGCTAGTAACGGCTGGCTAAGGAATTTTAAATTCAGGCATGGTGTACGCGAGTTAGATTTGGCTGGTGAGAAGCTTTCAGCAGACTCTGCAGCTGCTGAAAATTTTATTGAAAAATTTAAAACTGCATCAGAATCCTATGATCCGGAGTTTGTTTATAATGCCGATGAAACTGGCCTTGTTTGAAAAGCATTACCAAAAACCACTTTGGCTTCTAAAAGGGAATCTAGTGCCCCTGGACATAAGGTCAGTAAAGAACGTGTTACAGTGCTTAACTGTGCCAACTCCACTGGAAATCATAAACTGCCACTTCTTTTGATAGGAAAATCAAGAAATCCAAGAGCATTTAAAAACGTAAAAAAACTTCCACTCTTCTACAAAAGTCAACCCAAGGCCTGGATGACTGCAGCTTTGTTTACCGAATGGTATGATGAAGTGTTTATTCCTGAAGTGAAAAAGCACCAAAAATCGGTGGGAAAAGAAGGCAGTAAGGTGCTTTTAATTGTTGATAACGCACCCACTCATCCTACAGCAGAACTGTTGGAAAGAGAGTATGGGCAGTTTAAAACGACGTTTTTGCCTCCCAATGTTACAAGTTTGCTGCAACCCATGGACCAGTCTGTTATTGAAACAATGAAGCGCCATTACAGAAGGCAACTGCTGAGAAAACTGCTGATCGAAGGTGCTGAAGATGAAGAATTGGTTTTGGCAAATCATAGCATAATAAATTTAAAGGACTGCTGTTACATGGTAGCGGAAGCTTGGAGTTTGGTTACGGCAGTGACGCTAAGACGTGCGTGGAATAAACTGAAAGGCCTACCGTCTGAGAAGAACAAAAAAAAAAGAATCTGAAGAAAATGAGAAACAAGAATATGGAGAGGATGATGATGATAAAGATGCGTTGTCACTAGAGGAAATAAGAAAAATGATTGTAAAAATTCCTGGTTGTACAGAAGTAAGTGCTGAAGATGTAGGAGAGTGGATGGCTTGTGACACGTCTGACCCTGGTTTTCAAATTCTCAATGACGATGAAATTGTTGTAAGTGTGAGAGAAGATGTTGAAGTGGAAGTGGAAGAAGAACTTTCTGCTGATGTTGAAGTAGACGCTGGACCATCAGCTAGTGAAGCATTTGCCGGCCTCGAGACTGCTTTGAAGTGGATGGAGCGTCAGCCCGAGTGTGACCACTTGCAACTGCTCACCGTCAAGCGAATGCGTGACCTGGCTGCCCGAAAACGGTTGAAGACCGCAAAACAGCTTACATTGACGGAGATGATTAAAAAACAATGATTTTTATTTCTAAACTTGTACATAAGTACATTTTATTTATATTTAAAACATGTAAAAATTTCATGTTTCTTTCATTTAATTCAATAAAAAAATAGTGCAATATCAAAACGTAGCTTTTATTCTCTCCAATGGCAATTTTTTTTAAAAAAATCCGATTATCCGAATATTTGATTATCCGAATGGGTCCCGGTCCCCATTAATTCGGATAATTAGAGTTCTACGTAGTCACATGAGCCCCAAAAAACACAAAACATACTTTTAGTTATTGGAACTCTACTGGATCAACTCATGAGATTATTTTTGCCTAAATTTTATACTTGGTGATATATGCTCGGATTGTGAGCATATCTGCTACCTTAATGGATGAGTTAGTTTTGATAGTCGCATTTACCCCAACATGGGGATAATGTGACTTTTTCCGCCTATATAAGTTATTTCATAAGATTTTAAACAAATCTTACGACTTTTTGACATTATTTTAGATCGAAATTAATCTCAGATATATGTTTAATCAAATAGATTTAACAGATTTCCCCATAAAGCTAAGTAGACAGTTTCGGAAAAAATTAAAGTTTTAACAAGTTTTTGTTAGTTGCATTCTGCAAGTCTCCATTGACCTTATTAAAGAATTTTGCAGACTCAAACGTTTTCTCAAAATTGCTTGACCATTCTCATCTCAATATCAGCCAATAATGTTAAATCACCGCACAATCTTCTAAGAGCAATTATAGATAAGTACTCTAATGTGAGACTACATTACGCACATAAAATTGACCCCACTTTATCAACAGTAACACCAGTGATGTCATATCTACCAACTTTTTGGTAGATCTACCAATTTTCACCTCAATTTACCTATCTACCACCCTAGACCTAAAAACTGCATATTTTTTTAATTAGTTAGACATATCACCACTTTGAATTATTTTTAAAGAAAAATGAATTTTCTTTTATATGGAATGTAAAACAAATAAAGCAGCGTTTTTGTTTTAATGAAAAAAAAAGATGTAAATGTCTTAAATTTATGAATCCTAAACATATCATTGAAAAACATGCAGTCACAACTATTGCTCATTTAGCAGTTCAGTTTCCAGGAAAGTTAAACATAATTAATTACTATTTATTTATAATTAATTACATTTTTATTTTTAGGACTATGCCCAGAAAATATGACCGAATTGGACCGAGAGTGGAGATTATTAAGAAACATGACAATTTATTTCACAGAAAAAAATTTGGATCCTACACCTGAAGAATTCTGGAAGCATGTTTCATCCATTAAAAAAGGAGACCAGTCTCCAATGTCTCCCCTGCTATGCGAATTCGTGAGAAAATTACTCGCACTTCCACATAGTACCGCTAACGGTGAGAGACTGTTTTCTGCAATTAATAATATGAAAACCTTCCAGAGAAATAGAATTTGCACGGGGACTCTAAGAGGGATTGTTGCGTACTAAAAGATTCATAGCAAACAACGGGCAGCCCAGCGCAGAACATTTAAAATTTTTCAATAAAAACAGTTCATGCATTTTTGATCTAAAAATACCTTCTAAATTGAGGAGGTAGATCTACCAATTTTGAATTTTACTTTCTACCAACTTCTACCAACATTTGGCACATAATCAACTTCTTCTTCTTCTCTTGTCTATGGCTTTTCTACCGCTTTGAATAGCAGTAATTCTGCCAATGTCAATGTGAGAATGTTCTTCAAATTTGAGGCTTTTGACCAGTTACAATTACTGAAGAGGTTGTGCGGTAGGTGATTATTATACCGCTTTAGTGTGACTGTCAGGTGTCAATAGGATGAAAAAGTCACTGTGTATGTTGACATTATGCCTATTATAATTTTCTAGGAAGATTAGTAGAGATTGCTTGATTCCCTTGTTATAATACCTTCAACAACACATAAAAAATAAACCTTGAATGTTAGTCCATCACCAGTTTATTATAATGTAATTTTCTAAAATTCGGGTTGACAACACTGAGTAACACAACGACAATAAAGGAACAAACTGTCCCTATTCGAAGGAAAGTAAATGTTATGTAAAAACATTCAATAATTATTTATAGATAGTACCTACATAAGATTAATGATAATTTCGATTGTTATAAAAATAAATAATTAAACAATTGTATTCTTAATTGTATTTGTTGACACTAGTTATACCAAAATTTCTTATTTTATTTTACTTAAACTCATATAAAAAACGTCTTTCTTACCCTGTTGTTGATTGCATGCGCACATCAGTGAGATTGTATTTATGTAACAGTGAGATTGTAGTGTACTTTTGCGTGTAGTTGTGACTGTGCCAGTTGTCGAGATCGTGAAGTTATGACGTACCGTATCTTCCCCGTTTTGTTTTAGTCTATGTTCAGTTGTGTATATTTTTCTCTATCTTGAAACCAATATTTCGTCCATTTTTTTCGCTTTGTACGTCTTTTTAATGCTATTTAATTATCACTATAGCTTCATTTATATTGTAATGCGAAACGTAAGAGTGTACTCAATAAAATTTACCGTCGTACTGACGCGATTCGTATCGTATTGATGACGTGATTTTGTGTCGGTGCCGACAAGAAATGTCGGGTATTACCAGCCTACGCCCTGAAAGAAATCGTGTCGGATCCCGCTTGAATATGAGTAAAAATGGCGCTGTTCATATTTCACGACTTCGACAAATATGATATTTGTAAGCACATTTGGTGATTCATAATGGAAACAAATATAAACCCTGAAAAATTGATCACACTATTTCAGAAAAGAGGTGTCGTTTGGGACAAAACTTCAAATATATATAAATATAAGCAACTGAAAATATCTGCTTGGCGGGAAGTTTGCTGCCTCATACTTGAATTTTACAATTTGAACGAAAAAGAAAGACAAACATGTGGTAATACACATATTAATCAAGCGCTTCTGGCTGCCAAGGCACCGAGCCTGTTGTTGAAATGAAGCAGTTCGCAAATTCAGACCGTATATCAATTGCAATAGGACCACCACGTGTATTACAGTTTTGCAGTTGTATTTGTTGCTGTTATTTTCTACCGCATACTGAATATCTTCAAAGTTTAAACCGTCTTTTCCCATACAAAATTATATAACACTGTACACGCTTTTACAATTTCGATAGCCGTGCCTGGGTAACATCCAATGGCCGATGAAATATTCTCTATTTATTGGCTAATATACCAAATGCACATTCAACGTGCCTCCTTGCTCGACTTAAGTATTTTTTATGTCCAAGTCCAAATGAGTTCGTCCAAAAGATCTTAACAAATTTATTGACAATGGGAAAGCCATGAGGCGCCCACGAGAACACAAAGCATATTTTTTGAAGTGTTGCATGTGAGGCCTTGGTTTTTGTATATTTAAACTACCATCATTCATTATCGACTCCTTGAATATCCAGGAATCACATTCTTTTCCATATGAGCCAACGCTCATAAAAATAAAACAATAGTCTGCGTTTACAACTATTTGTTTCACCACTCTCATGTGCTTACCATCAACGGCTCCAAGACAGTGCGTCAAATTAGCTTTAATATCAAAACTTTTTGCAATTTCCAACCGTTTACTCTCATTATCAGGGATTTTCATGAATTCGTCTCTTAATACATCCCAGATAGTGTTAACAAATTTCTTTGCAGATCTTGCTAATAGTTGACACACCAACTCTGTAACTTTAGTGCAATTCTTTGAAGAAACAACCCGATTTACTACTCGGTCACAAGTGTGTCAACAGTCTAGTTCAACTCAAGATTTATTAGAAAGCAAATGTAAATAACGTATCTTAGAATTCACAAGTTAAAAGCCAAAGCCTTTTATACTAGTCTCAAGACGACGACTTAACGTGCCAATGAAGTGATATTATCTTTTGATTGTCAAAAAAATCAGGTCCTACCTTAAAGTAAAGTACAGTAAAGTACCTACTTTAGCCGACAACTTTATGCATATAATCTAACAATCTGTCAAGGGCAATCTTATACACGTAACTCGAAACCGAGGCTTTAAATGGTTCCAATCAGATTGCATCAGCATTATTTTACGGACTGTTAAATACCACTTTTGATAGCAGTATTGAGCAAATCAAACAGGCAATGACACAATTTCAAATTTAATTTATCTCTTTTGAGTGTTATCGAAGTGTCTTTACTTAAGACAAAATAGCAGATGAAAAACATCTTTAAAGCCCCGATATCTCAGACACAAGTTACAAATCTATTTAACTCTTTGAAGTGTTTTCGAAGCGTCTTTACTTTAGATAAAATAGAAGACCAAAAACATCTTTAAAGCCCCGCTATCTCAAACACAGGTTTCATAGCTATTTAACTCTTTGGAGTGTTTTCGAAGTATCTTTACTTTAGACAAAATAGAAGACCAAAAACATCTTTAAAGCCCCGATATCTCAGACACCAGTTTTAAATCTATTTAACTCTTTGGAGTGTTTTTGAAGTGTCTTTATTTTAGACAAAATAGCAGAACAAAAAACATCTTTAAAGCCCCAATATCTCAGACACAAGTTTCATATCTATTTAACTCTTTGGAGTGTTTTCTAAGTGTCTTTATTTTAGACTAAATAGCGTACAAAAAAACATCTTTAAAGCCCCAATATCGTGGACACAATTTCAAATTTAATTTATCTCTTTTGAGTGTTATCGAAGCGTCTTTACTATAGACAAAATAGCAAACCAAAAACATCTTCAAGCCCCGATATCTCAGACACTAGTTTCAAATCTATTTAACTATTTGGAGTGTTTTCGAAGTGTTTTTACTTTAGACAAAATAGCAGACCAACAACATCTTTAAAGCCCCGATATCTCAGACACAAGTTTTAAATCTATTTAACTCTTTGGAGTGTTTTCTAAGTGTCTTTATTTTAGACTAAATAGCGTACAAAAAAACATCTTTAAAGCCCCAATATCGTGGACACAATTTCAAATTTAATTTATCTCTTTTGAGTGTTATCGAAGTGTCTTTACTTTAGACAAAATAGCAGATGAAAAACATCTTTAAAGCCCCGATATCTCAGACACCAGTTTTAAATCTATTTAACTCTTTGGAGTATTTTTGAAGTGTCTTTATTTTAGACAAAATAGCAGAACAAAAAACATCTTTAAAGCCCCGACATCTCAGACATAAGTTACAAATCTATTTAACTCTTTGAAGTGTTTTCGAAGCGTCTTTACTATAGACAAAATAGCAGACCAAAAACATCTTCAAAGCCCCGATATCTCAGACACTAGTTTCAAATCTATTTAACTCTTTGGAGTGTTTTCGAAGTGTTTTTACTATAGACAAAATAGCAGACCAACAACATCTTTAAAGCCCCGATATCTCAGACACAATTTTTAAATATATTTAACTCTTTGGGGTGTTTTCGAAGTGTTTTTACTTGAGACAAAATAGCAGACCAACAACATCTTTAAAGCACCGATATCTCAGACACAATTTTTAAATATATTTAACTCTTTGGGGTGTTTTCGAAGTGTTTTTACTTGAGACAAAATAGCAGACTAACAACATCTTTAAAGACCCGATATCTCAGACACTAGTTTCAAATCTATTTAACTCTTTGGAGTGTTTTCGAAGTGTCTTTACTTTAGACAAAATAACAGACCAAAAACATCTTTAAAGCCCCGATATCTCAGACACTAGTTTTAAATCTATTTAACTCTTTGGATTGTTTTCGAAGTGTTTTTACTTTAGACAAAATAGCAGACTAACAACATCTCTAAAGACCCGATATCTCAGACACTAGTTTCTAATGTATTTAACTCTTTGGAGTGTTTTCGAAGTGTTTTTACTTTAGACAAAATAGCAGACCAACAACATCTTTAAAGCCCCGATATCTCAGACCCTAGTTTCAAATCTAATTAACTCCTTGGAGTATTTTCGAAGTGTCTTTACTTTAGACAAAATATCAGACCAACAACATCTTTAAAGCCCCGATATCTCAGACACAAGTTTCAAATCTATTTAACTCTTTGGAGTGTTTTCTAAGTGTCTTTATTTTAGACTAAATAGCGTACAAAAAAACATCTTTAAAGCCCCAATATCGTGGACACAATTTCAAATTTAATTTATCTCTTTTGAGTGTTATCGAAGTGTCTTTACTTTAGACAAAATAGCAGATGAAAAACATCTTTAAAGCCCCGACATCTCAGACACCAGTTTTAAATCTATTTAACTCTTTGGAGTGTTTTTGAAGTGTCTTTATTTTAGACAAAATAGCAGAACAGAAAACATCTTTAAAGCCCCGACATCTCAGACATAAGTTACAAATCTATTTAACTCTTTGAAGTGTTTCGAAGCGTCTTTACTTTAGACAAAATAGCAGACCAACAACGACTTTAAAGCCCCGATATCTCAGAAACTAGTTTCAAATCTATTTAACTCTTTGGAGTATTTTCGAAGTGTCTTTACTTTAGACAAAATATCAGACCAAAAACATCTTTAAAGCCCCGATGTCTCAGACACTAGTTTTAAACCTATTTAAATCTTTGGATCGTTTTCGAAGTGTCTTTATTTTAGACAGAATAGCAGAACAAAAAACATCTTTAAAGCCCCGCTATCTCAAACACAGGTTTCATATCTATTTAACTCTTTGGTGTGTTTTCGAAGTGTTTTTACTTTAGACAAAATAGCAGACTAACAACATCTTTAAAGACCCGATATCTCAGACACTAGTTTTAAATCTATTTAACTCTTTGGATTGTTTTCGAAGTGTCTTTATTCTAGACAAAATAGCTGAACAAAAAACATCTTTAAAGCCCCTATATCTCAGACACAACTTTCAAATCTATTTAACTCTTTGGGGTGTTTTCGAAATGTCTTTACTTTAGACAAAATAACAGACCAAAAACATCTTTAAAGCCCCGATATGTCAGACACTAGTTTCAAATCTATTTAACTCTTTGGATTGTTTTCGAAGTGTTTTTACTTTAGACAAAATAGCAGACTAACAACATCTTTAAAGACCCGATATCTCAGACACTAGTTTCTAATCTATTTATCTCTTTGGAGTGTTTTCGAAGTGTTATTACTTTAGACAAAATAGCAGACCAACAACATCTTTAAAGCCCCGATATCTCCGACACTAGTTTCAAATCTATTTAACTATTTGGAGTATTTTCGAAGTGTTTTTACTTTAGACAAAATAGCAGACCAACAACATCTTTAAAGCCCCGATATCTCAGACACTAGTTTCAAATCTATTTAACTCTTTGGAGTGTTTTCGAAGTGTCTTTATTTTAGGCAAAATAGCTGAAGAAAAAACATCTTTAAAGCCCCGATATCTCAGACACAAGTTTCAAATCTATTTAACTCTTTGGAGTGTTTTCTAAGTGTCTTTATTTTAGACTAAATAGCGTACAAAAAAACATCTTTAAAGCCCCAATATCGTGGACACAATTTCAAATTTAATTTATCTCTTTTGAGTGTTATCGAAGTGTCTTTACTTTAGACAAAATAGCAGATGAAAAACATCTTTAAAGCCCCGATATCTCAGACACCAGTTTTAAATCTATTTAACTCTTTGGAGTGTTTTTGAAGTGTCTTTATTTTAGACAAAATAGCAGAACAGAAAAGATCTTTAAAGCCCCGACATCTCAGACATAAGTTACAAATCTATTTAACTCTTTGAAGTGTTTCGAAGCGTCTTTACTTTAGACAAAATAGCAGACCAACAACGACTTTAAAGCCCCGATATCTCAGACACTAGTTTCAAATCTATTTAACTCTTTGGAGTATTTTCGAAGTGTCTTTACTTTAGACAAAATATCAGACCAAAAACATCTTTAAAGCCCCGATGTCTCAGACACTAGTTTTAAACCTATTTAAATCTTTGGATCGTTTTCGAAGTGTCTTTATTTTAGACAGAATAGCAGAACAAAAAACATCTTTAAAGCCCCGCTATCTCAAACACAGGTTTCATATCTATTTAACTCTTTGGTGTGTTTTCGAAGTGTTTTTACTTTAGACAAAATAGCAGACTAACAACATCTTTAAAGACCCGATATCTCAGACACTAGTTTTAAATCTATTTAACTCTTTGGATTGTTTTCGAAGTGTCTTTATTCTAGACAAAATAGCTGAACAAAAAACATCTTTAAAGCCCCTATATCTCAGACACAACTTTCAAATCTATTTAACTCTTTGGGGTGTTTTCGAAATGTCTTTACTTTAGACAAAATAACAGACCAAAAACATCTTTAAAGCCCCGATATCTCAGACACTAGTTTCAAATCTATTTAACTCTTTGGATTGTTTTCGAAGTGTTTTTACTTTAGACAAAATAGCAGACTAACAACATCTTTAAAGACCCGATATCTCAGACACTAGTTTCTAATCTATTTATCTCTTTGGAGTGTTTTCGAAGTGTTATTACTTTAGACAAAATAGCAGACCAAAAACATCTTTAAAGCCCCGATATCTCCGACACTAGTTTCAAATCTATTTAACTATTTGGAGTATTTTCGAAGTGTTTTTACTTTAGACAAAATAGCAGACCAACAACATCTTTAAAGCCCCGATATCTCAGACACTAGTTTCAAATCTATTTAACTCTTTGGAGTGTTTTCGAAGTGTCTTTATTTTAGGCAAAATAGCTGAACAAAAAACATCTTTAAAGCCCCGATATCTCAGACACAACTTTTAAATCTATTTAACTCTATATAGTTTTTTCAGTGTCTTTATTTTAGATAAAATAACAGAGCAAAAAACATCTTTAAAGCTCCTTCATCTTAGACCCAAGTTTTAAATTTATTTAACTCTTTGGAGTGTTTTCGAAGTGTTTTTACTTTAGACAAAATAGCAGACCAACAACATCTTTAAAGCCCCGATATCTCAGACACTAGTTTCAAATCTATTTAACTATTTGGAGTATTTTCGAAGTGTCTTTACTTTAGACAAAATATCAGACCAAAAACATCTTTAAAGACCTGATATCTCAGACACTAGTTTCAAATCTATTTAACTCTTTGGAGTGTTTTCGAAGTGTCATTATTCTAGACAAAATAGCTGAACAAAAAACATCTTTAAAGCCCCGATATCTCAGACACAATTTTTAAATATATTTAACTCTTTGGGGTGTTTTCGAAGTGTTTTTACTTGAGACAAAATAGCAGACTAACAACATCTTTAAAGACCCGATATCTCAGACACTAGTTTCAAATCTATTAAACTCTTTGGAGTGTTTTCGAAGTGTCTTTACTTTAGACAAAATAACAGACCAAAAACATCTTTAAAGCCCCGATATCTCAGACACTAGTTTCAAATCTATTTAACTCTTTGGATTGTTTTCTAAGTGTTTTTACTTTAGACAAAATAGCAGACTAACAACATCTTTAAAGCCCCGATATCTCCGACACTAGTTTCAAATCTATTTAACTCTTTGGATTGTTTTCGAAGTGTTTTTACTTTAGACAAAATAGCAGACCAACAACATCTTCAAAGCCCCGATATCTCCGACACTAGTTTCAAATCTATTTAACTCTTTGGAGTATTTTCGAAGTGTCTTTACTTTAGACAAAATATCAGACCAAAAAAATCTTTAAAGCCCCGATATCTCAGACACTAGTTTCAAATCTTTGGAGTGTTTTCGAAGTGTTTTATTTTAGGCAAAATAGCTGAACAAAAAACATCTTTAAAGCCCCGATATCTCAGACACAACTTTTAAATCTATTTAACTCTATATAGTTTTTCCAGCGTCTTTATTTTAGATAAAATAACAGAGCAAAAAACATCTTTAAAGCTCCTTCATCTTAGACCCAAGTTTTAAATCTATTTAACTCTTTGGCGTGTTTTCCAAGTGTTTTTACTTTAGACAAAATAGCAGACCAACAACGACTTTAAAGCCCCGATATCTCAGACACTAGTTTCAAATCTAATTAACTCTTTGGAGTATTTTCGAAGTGTCTTTACTTTAGACAAAATAGCAGACCAACAACATCTTTAACCCTGTATAGGGTAAAGGTAGCATACGTGCCACCAACATAATATATTTTTTTTTTCATATGTGTATTGTTGGCGGAACTGTTTATTTTCACTGATGGTAACATTAATATTGTTTACGTCAAAATCAAGTGTGACATTTGATAGATAGATGAAAGCTGTCAATCTAGGTAGCCATTATTGTGGAAAAGTGGTGTTTTTCAGTTTAAAAAAATCATCTTGTTAGATCTTCTTAGATTTTGGCCAAAATGGTAAGATTTGTTGTTTATTGTCATTTTCTATGTTTATTGTTATCGTTTTACGTGTGATTTTGGCTCTCAATATCTTATAACTTTTATTTTTTTCAATTTTTATTGGTGGCAGCATGGATGCCACTGCCCGCTCATTGTTTTACTTTGGTGGCAGTATAAATGCCATTGCCCGTTTGCATTCCAGGAATACCTGAGAGATGAAGATATTGAGAATGCGCTGGAACAAATGTTTGGACTTCCTGAAGATCCAGACGACTCAGTAGATAAGTACGAGGGTGATGATACGTGGAACCCTGTTTAGATATACGTGCGGCAGAAGATTGCAATATTTTTCAAGACCGAGAAAGTCCAACGCCTGGACCATTAAGTCGTAGCCCTGTGAGTTTCCTTCCTTCTCATGACAGTGAAAATACAGAATATATAGATCCTAATGTAGGAGTACCCAATATTGAAGACAGCGACAACGATATATTGCAACCAGTCCGACCTTCACGAGCACGATCACGAAATACTTTGGAGTCTTCTTCAGAATCTTCTGGTGACTCTTCCTCAGGTGAAGAGAATGATAATGACTGGAAAAAAGGTAGTGTGTGGCCGGACAGGCCAAATGCAGATAAATATGATGAAGTTACCTTGAAACCTAAGGTTTTCTTTCCAAGCAGGACTTCTCCAATTTCCAAACTTTTTCGAGAACTGACTTCCAAAATTTTTCGAGATATTTTTCGGCAGAAGTAATTGATCATATAGTAGAGCAAACTAATTTGTATGCCTCCCAGAAAGCGACTTTACATTGGGAACCGGTTACAAAGCCTGATTTTTGGGAATCATTATTCTGATGGGTATTCACGTTTTACCATCCATAGATCTATATTGGTCTAGTGATCCATTTTTTAGAGTCGACTAAATTGCTCAAGTAATGACATGTAAAAGATTCAAAAAATTTTTAGAGAGCCTTCACTTGAATGATAATTCCAAAACCCCTCCGAAAACAAGTCCTGATTATGACAAATTGTATAAAGTTCGGCCTCTATTAGAAATGTTGAACACTGCTTGTCAAAGAGAAGCTAAACAATCAAGTTCCCAGAGTATAGATGAAGCTATGATACGTTTCAAAGGAATATCATCTTTGAAACAATATATGCCAGCTAAACCTATCAAAAGGGGCTTCAAAGTTTGGGTTCGTGCAGATAGTTGTACAGGTTATGTATTTGAATTCCAGATTTACACTGGGAAAAATGAGAACAATATACCGGAATTAGGTCTGGGTGCTAATGTGGTCAAATCCCTGACAAGTACTCTGATTGAAGAGAAAGTTCCAGCGCATGTAGCTTTCGACAATTTTTTTGCCTCATATCCCTTGATGCAATACCTTTATGACAATGGCATTCATTCTACTGCCACTGTCAATATAAATAGAGCTGATTTACCGACATTCGTAAAGACACAAAAGAAAAAAAGTAAGGTAAAGCTTGATAGGAGAAGTTACAAATGGAGAGTGAAGAAAGATGTTGCATTTATGATTTGGAAAGATACAAAAAACGTAATATTGTTGAGTACAGCCTTTCACCCCAAGGAAAAGACCGTTTGTCAGCGAACGATGAAGGATGGCACAAAAAAGAATTTTCCATGCACTTTGGCAATTATTGAGTATACAAAAAGAATGGGAGGGGTTAACAGGTTTGACCAGAAAAGAGGCACGTATGAGGTTAGACGAAGGAATAGGCGTTGGTGGTGCAGAATATTTTATTTTTTGATCGACTTGGCTGTTACAAACGCTTTCATATTGCACTCTGTTTCACCGAGAAATCATGGACCAATGACAAATCTACAATTTCGCATAGGAATTGCTAGATCACTCATAGGAAACTACACGTCGAGAAAGAGAAGTCTATCAAGCGAACCCAATTTCATTGCTAAGAAGAAGCAAGCTCCTGTCAGTACCAGCTATCAGAAAGTTGTAGGAGTGCAAGATGATATTCGTTATAAAGATGTTGGAAAACACTTAATAGATAAGGCAAACACTCCACGCAGATGCCGCTTGTGTAGCACAAAGACAAATAACGTAAGAAGCAAGTTTTCATGCACGACTTCTAAAGTGTTCCTGTCTACTTACCCTTGCTTCACTCAATTTCACACAAAGAACTGAAGACTACATTAGATAAGTAAAATAGGGTTTTATCTATAAAAAAAATACCAATGATAGTTACCAAAAAATGTAGCCAGAATAAGTTTTATGAATCTCATGAATAATTTTTCTAAAAATAAATATTTGCGTTATCTAATACTTACCGTTCTATTTGTAATTCCATAATAAATATTAAAAATATGAATTTTACTAAAATTTACAGAAATATAATCACTTTAGTACGGGCAGTGGCACATATACTGCCACCAAATTTTCCACATATTTCCCAGCGATTTTCCGAACTAAAAAAAATCTTATAAAAATATCCTTAATAACATAACTAAATTTTGTTTTCCTACCACTTACAGTTATCTCTGCTTTATAAAGGGTTAATGCCCCGATATCTCAGACACTAGTTTCAAATATATAACTCTTTGGAGTATTTTCGAAGTATCTTTACTTTAGACAAAATAGCAGACCAAAAACATCTTTAAAGCCCTGATATCTCAGACACAACTTTCAAATCTATTTAACTCTATATAGTTTTTTCAACGTGTCTTTATTTTAGATAAAATAACTGAGCAAAAAACATCTTTATAGCTCCCTCATCTTAGACCCAAGTTTTAAATCTATTTAACTCTTTGGAGTGTTTTCGAAGTGTCTTTACTTTAGAAAAAATAGCATACCAATGAACATCTTTAAAGCTCCGCTATCTCAAACACTAGTTTCAAATCTATTTAACTCTTTGGAGTGTTTTCGAAGTGTTTTTTTTTTAGACAAAATAGCTGAACAAAAAACATCTTTAAAGCCCCGATATCTCAGACACAACTTTCAAATCTATTTAACTCTATGTAGTTTTTTCAAAGTGTCTTTATTTTAGATAAAATAACAGAGCAAAAAACATCTTTAAAGCCCATTTATCTTAGACCCAAGTTTTATATCTATTTAACTCTTTGGAGTGTTTTCGAAGTGTTTTTACTTTAGACAAAATAGCAGACCAACAACGTCTTTAAAGCCCCGATGTCTCAGACACTAGTTTCAAATCTATTTAACTCTTTGGAGTGTTTTCAAAGTGTCTTATTTTAGACAAAATAGGTGAACAAAAAACATCTTTAAAGTCCCGATTTCTCAGACACAACTTTCAAATCTATTTAACTCTTTGGGGTGTTTTCGAAGTGTCTTTACTTTAGACAAAATAGCAGACCAAAAACATCTTTAATGCCCCGATATCTCAGACACTAGTTTCAAATCTATTTAACTCTTTGGAGTGTATTCGAAGTGTCTTTACTTTAGACAAAATAGCAGACCAAAAACATCTTTAAAGCCCCGATATCTCAGACACTAGTTTTTTAACTCTTTGGAGTGTTTTCGAAGTGTCTTTACTTTAGACAAAATAGCAGACCAAAAACATCTTTAAAGCCCCGATATCTCAGACACTAGTTTTTTAACTCTTTGGAGTGTTTTCGAAGTGTCTTTACTTTAGACAAAATAGCAGACCAAAAACATCTTTAAAGCCCCGATATCTCAGACACTAGTTTCAAATCTATTTAACTCTTTGGAGTGTTTTCGAAGTGTCTTTATTTTAGACAAAATAGCTGAACAAAAAACATCTTTAAAGCCCCGATATCTCAGACACAACTTTCAAATCTATTTAACTCTATGTAGTTTTTTCAAAGTGTCTTTATTTTAGATAAAATAACAGAGCAAAAACATCTTTAAAGCCCCTTTATCTTAGACCCAAGTTTTATATCTATTTAACTCTTTGGAGTGTTTTCGAAGTGTCTTTACTTTAGACAAAATAGCATACCAATGAACATCTTTAAAGCTCCGCTATCTCAAATACAAGTCATATCTATTTAACTCTGAAGTGTTACCGAATTGTCTTTATTTTAGACAAAATAGTAGTGTAACCTCTCCTACCCTTCGGGTGGGAGGTTAACAAAAAAAAATGTAAATTAAATTCAATTGTTTAATGACAATGCAATCAGAAGAAGCTACAGTTAAAAAAAAAACACATCTTTTTACTACATAAAGTTTTAGTAGCAAGGAATGAATCGAAAAGCTACCTAAAGCTTCCTTCGCATTCTAGTATAGTTTATAGGATTTGATTTGCGCGCCTGAGGGACTGACCGTAGGACTTACAATGGTAAAATTGAAGGGTTGAGTTGAGTTAACAGACATTAGAAAAAAAACAATCAGTTACATGCTCACGGTCATCCACGCCTGACGGCGCGCATGCCAGAGTCCGCGGGCTTCTCACGGAGCCGGGCGACTCGGAGAGGCAGCATCAGCCTCCTAATCGCCTTCATAATGGAACCCGGAGCAGGGTATGCAGGGAGAAAAGAAGAAAAAAAAAAAAAAAGAATCCTAGGAACTTGTCCTTCGGGAAACAAGGATCCTCCGGACGCGAATACACTCCTGGAGACAAGCTACTCTCCGGATACGGACTATCCTCCGGATATGGACTGTCCTCCGGATACAGAAAATTCTCCGGATACAGAAAATCCTCCGGATACAGGCTATCCTCCAAATACACCTCCTGTAATTACAAAATTAACAAAGCTATTAACCGGCTTGGACTAAGAAGAACAACTGTAGTCCGAAGCTACACAATAAGAAACTAATCATCTTTATAAAATATCTTATAAAAAAAATGAATAAATCTATATTTGGAAAACCAACAGTAATCCAAATCGACCATTTAACACTACTATCTGATAACACAAATATAAAATAAAGAAAACTTAAATGTTCACTGAGACGGTATATAAATTATCCAAAATCTCCAAAACAACAAGAAAATCCAATAGAATCCCAATATAGACACATTAACATTTGTCCACTTTGACTATTAAATTATGTTATTCAAATGTACAAATGAAAATAAATATGAACATAATAAATGAATTGAACAAAACATAACTAAAATAAATGAATTGAAATTTAGCAGCAAGCAGGGATCAATTGACAGTTACTGTTATTTACAAAATAAATTTTAAATTATCAAGGATGGGGTATATAATTATTCATATACTAATTATGTTATTTCTAATTAAAAGAGGGGGTTGTACAGATCCAGAAGTGTCTGTAATGGATGGTGAAGTGTCTATAAGAAATTTCAAGAATTGCACGATCAACAATAATGGGATGATTCATATTGTGGAAAATTTGGATGAAGAGAAAATTTCAATACTTAAAACTCCATTATTTGGCTTAATTACTTGGGTATGTGATGAACATTTTAAAGGTGAAACTATTTCGTTTTTTACCTGCGGCTCTTGTGGTATGTACTGTGTTTACAATCAATATCTAACCAAATGTGAGAATAAGTCATTGCCGATAATTCTAGGGTTCACTATAGCATTCTCTATATTCTTGATGATGGTTATATTATCATTAACTATATTTAAAAGCAAAATAAATCTATTATTTGCTAAAATTATTGTCTACTTCCTAATGAGGTCAGACCGTAAGAGAGTCAATAGAATAATAAAATACAACAAAGCAACTGGACAAAACATTGATGTAAAGCTTAAAAGGATAGTGTACCACAATGACATGATTGACAATATGATTGTAGAAAGCAGACTTAAACTGATTAAACAAATGGTGCCAAAAAATGAAGAACCTATATACTCTGAATTAGTTTACAATAAGTCAACGGATTACAAGAAAATCAATGACATGTTAAAACGTTCAGAAGATTGGGCTGCTATGCTGCAAGAATTGACAAACAACCATAAATACAAGAGTAGGCAGACATCAGGGGTTGGCAGGACAATAGTGACAGGACTGGCACTAACAAATCTAGTACCAAACGAGACATATGGTTGTGACCAAATGTTATATATCAAAAGCAATGGTCGTATTTGTTACAGTGGGAAGTGCTATGATTTATCAACATATTCATTATCCTTAGCAGATGGTGAGACAGCATGTTTTAACGATTTAAATAATGAGAGACTGTCCATAAAAATTGACTCCATATATAATATTGCTAGATTTAGCTCTTTATATGATACTAGTGCATATAAAATAACAAATAGTATGCATTGGAATTGTCTCGGTTCAGGAAAGTGTTGGTATGGAACTGAATGTGGAAATGGATATAAATTGAATATCTTAGAAAAGGATACAAAAGAACCACATGGATATGGATGTCATATGACATCAGTAAGCTGTGTCGGATCCATGTGCACCCATGGCACATCATGTGTATGGTATAGGTGGCAAATAACGCCAATGGGCCCTATAATACCAGTTTACACCCTAGTATCTGAAATATGGGAAGTCAAACTAACTATCAAATATAAACAGTTATCAAAAACAATAACTTTGAATACCAACAATCCTAAATATGATATGAACAATATACTGAGTGATGTTATGAATCACATGCCATTTTACATAAGTGGAGTGAGTTATGAGAGATTGCACCTTAGAAATTCTATAATACAATTAAATGAGACATACTTTAATGTAGATTCTTCACCACATAACATGCCACAAAAAGGCCTTATTGGTGATCTACAAATAGATAAACATAACAAGAAAATCCTTTTACAGGAGTCGTCACTTCACCGAGCGTCATGGAGGGAAAGAAAGACAAGAGCGACAACTTAACGGAAGAAAAAAAAATATTGCCAGAAAAAAATCGAATAATGAAATATAGGTCCGTGTACCATTATATCAATAATAATTTAATTGTTAAGTTCCAAAAAATTATAATTTATTTAATATTGGTTAATATTAATTTTGAAATTGTTTATTTGGAGAAAAAAAAGAAATCATATAATATTACTAAACAAACGAATCGATTTATACGTGCTAGATCACGCGTTCGAAACTAGATGGCGCTCACGCTCAGTGTCGACGGTTCACCATAGATGGCAGTAGTATGCACCTTTTAGGCAGATTTTAAAGCAATATTTGTACATTTGAAAAAGATTAAATTTAAAATAAGAAGAAAAGGGTGTAGCAAATTTTACACGCTACAGTGCCCCTCCCATCGGAAAGAATTTACGATAGTAAATTCGTCGGGTGCCCTCACCCGTCAGCTCACTACACCAAAGTAAAACAACTTAATAACAAAATCCAATCTTAAACTAAACAATACCAGAAAAAAAAAACTTAAATTAGAAGTAAGAACATCAGAAGATACCCTACGGCCTACACAATAAGGTGAGCCCTAGAAATAGGTAAACTACTTAATCTAACGATTTACATTTAAAGTCCTTAACATGCCATTTTCCTAAATTCTTACCCTTCTCATCCTCCAATTCGTAAACTAAGGGAGATAGCTTACGGACGACTTTGCACCTCTCGTACTTCGGGGCCAACTTACTGGTGAAATGTTTCTTGGCATCACTCAACTTATAGGTACGTTTCCATACAAAATCCCCTACATCAAAACTGACATCACGACGCTTCTTATTATAACGGCGGGTATTGCTCACGTGAGATTTATGAATTTCTTCCCCCACTTTCCTGAAAATATCTTTGAGCACCCCCAGATTAGTTACGTATTCGTCACGCGCAGTGAAAACAAGATTGTCGACCTCCTGAGGGGCTGAATAAACGTCACCGTCAGCGATAGCCTCCCTGCCATATACAAGCATAAACGGCGTGAATTTAGTCACCTCGTTCACAGCAGTATTCAAGGCGAATTGAATTTTAGAAAGGCTTACGTCCCAGGTACGATGATCGGTACCAACCAGAGAAGAGATGGCAGTGAGTACGGTTCGATTGTAGCGCTCAACGGTGTTTACCTGAGGGCAGTAGACAGGACTTAAGTGAACTTGCGGGATTCTATATTTGGAGAATAACGCTTGCACCTCATGACCTGTAAACTGGGAACCATTGTCAGCAATTACCGTTTGCGGAATACCGTGCACTAAAAACACGTGATCCTCGAGCCGTTGTGAGATGACTTTGCCGGTAGCACGTCTTAAAGGAAACAATAAACAGTATTTAGAAAAACAACAGACTACAACTAGGAGAAAAGTATTTTGTAACCTAGAAAGAGGAAATGGTCCCATTAAATCCAAACTAATACATTGAAACGGCCGAGTACAAACCTTTGGGCTTCCCATTAACCCAGGCGTAGATAAATTCGAATACTTGTAAGCTTTACAAATTTCGCACTTTAAAACGAAACTAAGTACATCTTTGTACATATCCGGCCAGAAATACCTAAGTCGTAACCGTTTATAGGTTTTAGCTATGCCCAAATGTGCCGCCGTAGCGTCACAATGATTACTAGCGAGAATTTCCTGACGGAACTCCTCCGGAACAACTTGTTTCCACTCGAAGTCTTTCGAAAGGACATTATTGGTTTTGGTGTATCGATAAAGGGTACCCTCGATAATCTGAAAATTAGGACAAGATGAAGGATTTTCCTCACACTTCCTAACAATATTAAGGTACCATTTATCTTCTGTTTTCACACTAACAGAGCACACGGGAACGGACCTCGAGAGAGCATCCGGAACGACGTTATCTGAACCACGCCGATGTTCGATTTGAAAATTAAATGGGGAGAGCCTACAGCCCCACCTCTCCAAGCGGCCACTTGGATTTTTGAGGTTTAAAAACCATTTTAAACTTGCATGGTCGGTGACAATCTTAAATTTCTTATTACCCTCCAAATAAGGACGGAAGTACTCAACTACGTACACAACCGCTAGAGCTTCCTTTTCGGTGGCCGAATAATTCCTTTCTGGTGGTGTGAGAGACCTACTGCAGTAAGCGATCGGATGTTCCTCTCCATTGATGACTTGGGTCAAGGTACCTCCTATTCCAAAATCGGACGCATCACAATGCACAGCGAATTCCAACGAAAAATCGGGACAAGCCAATACCGGCGCCGAAACCAAACAACTTTTTAATTTATTGAACGCTTCCTCGGCACGGGAGGTCCAACAGAAAGGTGGAGCACCCTTCCGAGTAGACGTTAATTGGTTAAGAGGTCCAGCAATATTACTGAAATCTTTGATAAAACGTCGGTAATAAGAGGCCGTCCCTAAGAATCTCTTCACTTCCTTGCGGTTAGTGGGTATAGGGAAATCTACAATAGCTCTTACCTTATCTGGGTCAGTCCTCAAACCATACTCATCCACGACAAACCCCAAATATTTAAGCTGATTCCTAAAGAACCGGCATTTATTCAAATTTATAGTTAAATTAGCGGAACGTAATTTTTTCAAAACTACTTCCAAAAGGTGTAAATGTTCCTCAAACGTAGAACTAACTATTACAATATCATCGAGGTAAATGAATATTTTATGATCAAACTCGGGACCAAACAGAATGTCCATCAATCTCTGTTGAGTGGCGGGAGCGGACGTCAAACCAAAACACATCCTCTTAAATTGAAAGAGACCGCGTCCCGGAACGGTGAAAGCGGTTTTCTCCTTGGAACTATCTTCTAGTTCTATTTGCCAGAAGGCGCTCTTTAAATCCAACGAAGAGAGAAACCTAGCGTTACCTAACTGGTCGAGTATCTGGTTGATGTAAGGTAAGGGATAAGCATCATGTTTCGAGACCTGGTTTAACTTCCGGCTGTCCAGGCAGAAACGGAGTTCACCGTTCGCCTTCGGAGCCAGGGTAACGGGGTTATTCCAGGGACTGTTGCTCGGCTCCACCACGTCCTGAGCAAGCATCTCATCCAGCTGCCTATTCAACTCTGATAACTTGTCCGGTGACAACCGGTAATACCTTTGTTTAATGGGTACGGCATCACCAGTATCAATCTTATGTTTTAGTAATTTGGTATGTCCTAATCCGACCTTCTCAAAAGAAATCGACTCAAACTGGGCGATTATACGCTGGGCTTGTAAACGCTCGCTTTTCGAAAGCGTCTCGAAAGAATTTAAACATTTAACTTCGGAGATTACGACGTTATCCAACTCGGTATCCATACAATAAAACCCGTTTACTAAGGAAAGTACGTCCGGGGCAATGTCAAAAGACTGCCAAAAGTTTAATCCCAACAGCAACTTGATAGAGACTCCGGGAATAACATAGAATTTAACCACATGAGTAATAGCACCAACCGTGACGGGCAACAGGTAATAACCTACCACGGGAGACGTAGAACCGTTTGCGGTCAAAATAAAATCCAAATCTACATCCTTATATAAGGTGGCATGACCGGAAAACCGATGCCAATCATAGTTACCTCCGATGATCGAAATCTCGGAACCCGAGTCCAATAAACCAGCATACCTAACGCCGTAAATGGTTATATTTAAGTAAGGTCTGCGATCATTATTATCACGTTGTGTTACTGATGAACAAGTTAATGTAGGGCAATTGGAATCAGTCCGAGATTCCAGTCCCAAAGTGGAAAAAGGGGTGAGTTCCAGTTTAGCAGAAACTGCACCATGGGTAACATGGTGTATAATGGCTACGCCACTGTATACAGGGGGCAGCTTAAGGGTAGAATCCTGGGTAACAGGATTGTTATCGTGGGTATCACGATTTGAAATAGGTAATTCCTGGGTAACAGGAATGTCATCGTGGGTATCACGATGTGAAGTAGGTAATTCCTGGGTAACAGGAATGTCATCGTGGGTATCACGATGTGAAGTAGGTAATTCCTGGGTAACAGGAATGTCATCGTGGGTATCACGATGTGAAGTAGGTAATTCCTGGGTAACAGGAATATCATCACGTATGCCCTGGGTAGGGAAAACACGGACATGACTTTTATACTTTTCGCGGACCAAAGAGGAGTTCGAATTCGAAACGTGGTTTGAGTTTGGAACAGAAATAGCCAGATCCTCACTCATAGGTAACGAGGTAGGAAAAATATGACTATCTGTAGGGTCTGAGAGCTCTAGCTCTTTCCTTCTGTGGTCCGCTCTGGAAAGTTTTTTGTACCAGAACCCGAACCGGGCCTGTTGGTCTGGCCTTTGTTGCATTTAGGACAATTCGTTGCCGTGAAATTCTTTTCACCACAACGATAGCAAACTAAGGAAGGCTTCTCTCGACAATTCTTTAAAGTGTGTCCGCTGTTACGGCAGCGTACACAGAACTCTTGACGTTTCTCCGTAGATAACTTGGAAACCACATGACACGGCTTCTTGACTCCTCTATTCGCCAAATCCGGGGCAATTAAATTTGGGTTTAATCGAGGGGGTTCGGTAAATGAATCCGCTCGTTGCTTAGCGTACTCTAGCAAAAGACACCTGGACTTTAATTCTGACCAAGAATGAATATCCACAAAAGCTAATTGAGAAGAAAAATGAGGGCGTAAATTATATCGAACAATATGTAGCTGTTCCTCTTCCTTTAAAGGAACCCGTAACCTACTAAAGTAATTTCTCATTACACTTAAATAATTAGTTATAGACTCATCACGACCTTGGGTTCGGTCTCGGATCTCACCCAGCAACCGTTGGTCATAATCCACTGGCAAATAATCATCTAATAGGTATTCCTTAAGTTCCGACCAAGAATGTACCGAATCACGAATACTACGATACCAAAACAATGCCTCTTCCGTAAATAATTCCGCTGCTCCTTCAAACAACCTCTGGTGAGACACTCCTCGTGACAAACACAACTCCTCCAACCGCTGGACAAAAGAAAGCACGCAAGAGCGACCGTTGTACTTTATACCGAGCGTGTGGACTCCCTTACTTCGATCACAACACGCGCTGACACTAGGTTCCGGTGGGTTCTCTGCTTCGACGGACAAGGAATGTACTGAGTTCTTTAAGCTCCTTTGGTAACTCACGAAAACGGAATCAGACTTGTCTAACATTTTATCTAATTGTGATTGTAGATCGGTATGCAAAGCAATGTCATCAGGTTCGACCGGCTTCAACCTTCCTAACCTATGAAACAAATGATTACCTAAAGTATGAATACGATTTAAACTTTTTAAACGCAATTGCTTTTCGGACATAAGTCCGGACAACTCAACTAACTTACAGGAAATTAATTTTAATTCGACAGCAATGTCACCCTCATAGACATCGATATCATCACTAGGATATTCTTTAGCTAAGGATTTAATTTGGGAACGCAAGCCAACAACGGTATTCGCAGGCTTGGCTTCTCTTATTGAGACTTCGTATATCAACTCATCTTTATGTAAAAGGTTAAAATTAATTGGTCGTTCCTCCATTTTAAATTAATCAAACTAAGCACAAAACTCCTGATGGTCAGTAACCCAGGCGGGCAAATACAGAGTACAATGTAAAAATAACAAATTGTTCAGAGCGTAGCTCCACGGTAAATGTTATACAAAACAAAAAAAAATAGGTAATTAAAATGCCCTAGAGCATTGGTACATAGGTAATGTTTAAGAAAAAAAATACATAATGTCAGTGTATTAAACTGAACAGTTAAATTCCACAGTAGTCATAATGTGGTACAAGTAGAATATTACATACAGAATAAAGGAAACATAAAATACAGGTATATCAAGTAACAAAGAAAATGGTTTACAAAAAAAAATTCTTAATCAGGTAGTAAGTATGTCAACCCAACTCAACAATCAGCCCAACAGTAATTAACTGAGAAAACTCGATCAAAAAGAACTAAACAACGTTCGCGCAGCAAATAAAATCCTGGCAGGGTCGCCATTGTAACCTCTCCTACCCTTCGGGTGGGAGGTTAACAAAAAAAAATGTAAATTAAATTCAATTGTTTAATGACAATGCAATCAGAAGAAGCTACAGATAAAAAAAAAACACATCTTTTTACTACATAAAGTTTTAGTAGCAAGGAATGAATCGAAAAGCTACCTAAAGCTTCCTTCGCATTCTAGTATAGTTTATAGGATTTGATTTGCGCGCCTGAGGGACTGACCGTAGGACTTACAATGGTAAAATTGAAGGGTTGAGTTGAGTTAACAGACATTAGAAAAAAAACAATCAGTTACATGCTCACGGTCATCCACGCCTGACGGCGCGCATGCCAGAGTCCGCGGGCTTCTCACGGAGCCGGGCGACTCGGAGAGGCAGCATCAGCCTCCTAATCGCCTTCATAATGGAACCCGGAGCAGGGTATGCAGGGAGAAAAGAAGAAAAAAAAAAAAAAAGAATCCTAGGAACTTGTCCTTCGGGAAACAAGGATCCTCCGGACGCGAATACACTCCTGGAGACAAGCTACTCTCCGGATACGGACTATCCTCCGGATATGGACTGTCCTCCGGATACAGAAAATTCTCCGGATACAGAAAATCCTCCGGATACAGGCTATCCTCCAAATACACCTCCTGTAATTACAAAATTAACAAAGCTATTAACCGGCTTGGACTAAGAAGAACAACTGTAGTCCGAAGCTACACAAGAAGAAACTAATCATTTTTATAAAATATCTTATAAAAAAAATGAATAAATCTATATTTGGAAAACCAACAGTAATCCAAATCGACCATTTAACACTACTATCTGATAACACAAATATAAAATAAAGAAAACTTAAATGTTCACTGAGACGGTATATAAATTATCCAAAATCTCCAAAACAACAAGAAAATCCAATAGAATCCCAATATAGACACATTAACATTTGTCCACTTTGACTATTAAATTATGTTATTCAAATGTACAAATGAAAATAAATATGAACATAATAAATGAATTGAACAAAACATAACTAAAATAAATGAATTGAAATTTAGCAGCAAGCAGGGATCAATTGACAGTTACTGTTATTTACAAAATAAATTTTAAATTATCAAGGATGGGGTATATAATTATTCATATACTAATTATGTTATTTCTAATTAAAAGAGGGGGTTGTACAGATCCAGAAGTGTCTGTAATGGATGGTGAAGTGTCTATAAGAAATTTCAAGAATTGCACGATCAACAATAATGGGATGATTCATATTGTGGAAAATTTGGATGAAGAGAAAATTTCAATACTTAAAACTCCATTATTTGGCTTAATTACTTGGGTATGTGATGAACATTTTAAAGGTGAAACTATTTCGTTTTTTACCTGCGGCTCTTGTGGTATGTACTGTGTTTACAATCAATATCTAACCAAATGTGAGAATAAGTCATTGCCGATAATTCTAGGGTTCACTATAGCATTCTCTATATTCTTGATGATGGTTATATTATCATTAACTATATTTAAAAGCAAAATAAATCTATTATTTGCTAAAATTATTGTCTACTTCCTAATGAGGTCAGACCGTAAGAGAGTCAATAGAATAATAAAATACAACAAAGCAACTGGACAAAACATTGATGTAAAGCTTAAAAGGATAGTGTACCACAATGACATGATTGACAATATGATTGTAGAAAGCAGACTTAAACTGATTAAACAAATGGTGCCAAAAAATGAAGAACCTATATACTCTGAATTAGTTTACAATAAGTCAACGGATTACAAGAAAATCAATGACATGTTAAAACGTTCAGAAGATAGGGCTGCTATGCTGCAAGAATTGACAAACAACCATAAATACAAGAGTAGGCAGACATCAGGGGTTGGCAGGACAATAGTGACAGGACTGGCACTAACAAATCTAGTACCAAACGAGACATATGGTTGTGACCAAATGTTATATATCAAAAGCAATGGTCGTATTTGTTACAGTGGGAAGTGCTATGATTTATCAACATATTCATTATCCTTAGCAGATGGTGAGACAGCATGTTTTAACGATTTAAATAATGAGAGACTGTCCATAAAAATTGACTCCATATATAATATTGCTAGATTTAGCTCTTTATATGATACTAGTGCATATAAAATAACAAATAGTATGCATTGGAATTGTCTCGGTTCAGGAAAGTGTTGGTATGGAACTGAATGTGGAAATGGATATAAATTGAATATCTTAGAAAAGGATACAAAAGAACCACATGGATATGGATGTCATATGACATCAGTAAGCTGTGTCGGATCCATGTGCACCCATGGCACATCATGTGTATGGTATAGGTGGCAAATAACGCCAATGGGCCCTATAATACCAGTTTACACCCTAGTATCTGAAATATGGGAAGTCAAACTAACTATCAAATATAAACAGTTATCAAAAACAATAACTTTGAATACCAACAATCCTAAATATGATATGAACAATATACTGAGTGATGTTATGAATCACATGCCATTTTACATAAGTGGAGTGAGTTATGAGAGATTGCACCTTAGAAATTCTATAATACAATTAAATGAGACATACTTTAATGTAGATTCTTCACCACATAACATGCCACAAAAAGGCCTTATTGGTGATCTACAAATAGATAAACATAACAAGAAAATCCTTTTACAGGAGTCGTCACTTCACCGAGCGTCATGGAGGGAAAGAAAGACAAGAGCGACAACTTAACGGAAGAAAAAAAAATATTGCCAGAAAAAAATCGAATAATGAAATATAGGTCCGTGTACCATTATATCAATAATAATTTAATTGTTAAGTTCCAAAAAATTATAATTTATTTAATATTGGTTAATATTAATTTTGAAATTGTTTATTTGGAGAAAAAAAAGAAATCATATAATATTACTAAACAAACGAATCGATTTATACGTGCTAGATCACGCGTTCGAAACTAGATGGCGCTCACGCTCAGTGTCGACGGTTCACCATAGATGGCAGTAGTATGCACCTTTTAGGCAGATTTTAAAGCAATATTTGTACATTTGAAGAAGATTAAATTTAAAATAAGAAGAAAAGGGTGTAGCAAATTTTACACGCTACAGTAGGGCAAAAAACATCTTTAAAGCTCCAATATCTTCGACACAAGTTTTAAATCTATTTGAATGTGAAGTGTTTTGATGTCTATTTGTTTTAGACATAACAGCAAACCGCAAAGTCTCAGATAAAAGTTTCAAGTCAATTTGACTCTTTGAAGTGCTTCTCTTCAGTTGGGAATGTTTATAAAGTCTCTTTAATTTAGATAGAACAGCAGACCAAAAACATGTTTAAAGCACTGATAGCTCAGCAACAAGTTTCAATGAAAATGTAGAATAAATTCAAAAGAATATCTATAATACAAATTATAGACAAAATTATAGAAAAAATTTCGAAGCCAAAAGTTTTTTTAAAAATTGAAGAATTTTTTACTTTGAAATTTTGTTTAGAGAAAAATATATCCCATTATTGTTTGTCAATTAATGGAAACATCTACCAAGCAACATATGGATATGAAACCATTGTTGAGAGCAAAATTTCATTTCCCTTGATTTAAGACAAAATATCAAACCAAAAAACATTTATAAATTCTCAACAAATCGACAAAATTTTCAAAATTTTGAATGCTAGCAATAGCTTTGTCAATGACAATACTCTTTTTTGAATGTTGATGTATTGTAAGAACCAGAAGTTTGAAGCGATTCATACATAATAATTCAATAAAGTTCAATCAATCCCATCGTCCATGTGTTTGTCATTTAAAAGCTTCAAAATCTCTTTACTAGCACAATCAGCATCAATTTTTCTCATACAATGAAGCCGTTCTGTCACATGTCTTCCAAAAAACCAGTACTGACTTCCTTCAGCATTATTTGATAATGGATTCATAGCTTGAATTAAATTGTCTAAAACATCTTTACAATTGTCTTTATCTTTCTTGCGTTTTCTACGTGGTCTGTCTGTTCGTTGGCCACGTTGACGTACACGTATTTCTACGTTTTCCGAATCATCCTTCACACCATTATCTAGTGACACGAAGGTGGAGTAATCCTGAAAATAAAAATATGATTATACACTCCATTATTTACACCATATATTTCTGCAAATCTATACTAATATTATAAAGCTTTTTTGAGTTTATTTGTATGGTTGAACGCGCTTCATAATAAAAAAAATTGATGTTATAGATAAGACTATATATAACATCACGCTCCGATCTATAGGATCGACGGGGAATTAATGAAAAATGATACATTGAGGGGAAAATTTATTCCCTTTATATTGTTTTATTTAGTTACAATAATTAAACACAAAATGTGCAAAAATAAATTCCAATCAGTTACAACTAGTGTCACGGACTCACTCACTTCTGATTGTCATACTCTATGTAGCATCACACCCACTCTCACTAGCGACAAGAACATGTCATTATCAAATAATAAACGGTGATTGCTAAATCTTCAAAATTAGTATTGTTTTTTGTATTTATACTAAGTTTGTTGTTAGTACAATTAATAATTATATTGTTTTTTTTTTATTTTCATTTAACAACAACTCCATTTAACGCCATTAAATGCTCAATCCATTCCCCTTAAATTGTATAAAAAAAGTTAAGGCAATTTCAATTTTTTTGTATATTTTAATCAATGGAGAAGTTTCATGATGTTAATAATGCTATATTTAACTTTATAGAATTGAAATATAGATCGACACTAATACTCGTGAAAAAAATGTTTGAAATAAATGATTGAGAAACACATTATTTAAGTTTACTTAGCGCGGAACGATTGTGGGCCTCTGACGTCATTTCACCTATAGTCGAGATCTCGAGCTTGCGCTCCTTGTAGATGTGTTACGTACAACTGTTTGTTGATTATTTATAAGTAGTAGTTTTTATTTTAGCATAATGGAAGATTTCGTAAAAGGACAGTGATCATTTACCTAAAATTATTATTTATGTAGTGACGGATTTTTTTCTTGAAATCCATCTTGTTAGTGCTGGAGGCATATGTTTTAGCCTAAGCTATTATTATAATAAACAAAACACGACACGAGCGGCGCAAATATAAGCACGCCGATGAGCGTTTCTTGATTGGCCGGCCCGACACCGGCACCGGCCCGACACCGACACCGGCCCGGCACCGGCACCGGCAGCTACATTCTTCATTAGACCGACACCGACACGCGCCGACCCGACACGCCCTTACATATTAATTCCAGACGTGGACAAGAGCGGTGCGCGATGCCAGCGTATAATAATAGATTGTATTTGTTGTATTTACTATATTTAAGACATTTATCTCTTAAAATTTTATTTTTACTTTCGTCTGTTGTCTTATCCCAAAGACTGGGTTTGGACTCCACTATTTCTATTAGAGTAACGACGTCATATTTAAAGGCCATGATTAAAAAATACGTAGTTCTTCCGCATGCACTAAGTAGTAATGAAAGTTGCGGCGGGATGCGCGGGCGGGTTCGGTGATCACGCCACTCGCACACCTACATTGAAACGTGCGTATGTACACAACACATGCATAAAGGTGTCGGCCCGACACCAGCGGGAGGCTTGCTGCCGCCGACACGCCGGCGCCGACACCAATCTGTCGGTGCCGGCGCCGACAGATCGATGCCGGGTCGGCCTAGTGTGACAGCGTGCAGTACAATCTCATAGAATTATGCGTCCACTGGTGTCGGTGTCGGGTCGGTGCCGATGCCGGCCAATCAAGAAGCGCTCAATGAATGTGTTCATTCTAAGTGTCGATTAGGTGAAGTGACGTCACACGCTGGCTTACCGCCAACTTTAAAATTGCATGATCACATGATTCTTTAAAATTTTTGTTATATTTACTTTAATTTTTACAATTTATATAATTATAAGCTGGAAACTACTTCATTACTTTATTTGGTTAGTCAAAAAATTAAATGTGAATCTCACTTACTTCATAATTAATGTTATCTTCTCTTCCGGTTGCTTCTTTGAGAAACTGCAAAGGTTTCCACAAAGGCCAGCAAGGAACATACAAATCTGAAGTAGATTGTGCTGTTTCTTTTGACTTTTCAATTCTTCTTAAGTTATGGTTAAATGTACTTCTTATATTCACCCATCTATCTCTGACTGAGCGAGCTGGAATAAAAAGAGTTTATGATGTTGTTGTTAGAGCTGGGTGAATAATTTCTATCACTATATTAATCAATCCTATAAACAGCTTTTAATCTACTAATATTATAAATGCTTGTGTCAGGAGTGGGCCACGCCAGTAGTCCAATGACTGGGATTTGAACCCACGAATTATCGATTGTGAATCCAACGCCAGACCCACTGAGTTTAGCGTCAGTAGCTGTGATATATGATGTGAAAGTATGTTAGGATATTTAAATGTATATTTGTTACTTAATCAAGCAAAAACGGTTGCCTGCATAAACATAACGGCTATCTTTTATCCTGAAAATAATAATAGTTAATCATGCAACTGTTGTATAATAATGGGTAGTAAAACATGAATGTGGGTTTATTACAAAAGGTGAAGCCGAGTGTGATAATAGCATCACATGAGTTTTTTAATACCTAATTATGAACAATTGCATACAAGACTTTATCTACACTCATGATATAAATCCTCTATAAGAAATTCTAAAACAGCTTACTATTTTTATATTACATATATATATCTTATACTAATATATAAAGCTGAAGAGTTTGTTTGTTTGAACGCACTAATCTCAGGAACTACTGGTACAATTTGTAAAATTCTTTCAGTGTTAGATAGCCCATTTATCGAGGAAGCCTATAGGCTATATATCATCACGCTACAACCAATAGGACTGGAGCTACACGCAGACGAAATTGCGCGGGTCGACTAGTTGATTATAACCATACATACTACCATACTTACATATAATAGGTACATCACTATAATTGGTGAATAAATGGTTTAGAATGTCTTTTCCAATAACGAGTCAATAGTTACCCAAATCTTAGAGGCCCTTTAGACAATTTAATTTAATATGTGATGTGACACAAACAGGCGATTATTGGTGTATGCTTTATGAGCATGCACCCAAAGACAATCTCCGGCTTGTGTAGGACTATGCCAATATATGAAAACTACTAATGCTGGGCTATAGGTTGGGGTGATAGTGGACTCGGTAACTGATGCTATGGATGACCTATGGCGTCTACCCGACATAGTTTTTATACAGAAAAATGAGCAGACCTCCTCCCCACTATATCTTCGAGAATACAACGCATCGACAAAAGGTTACACTCTAGGGTTACTCTTGTTTTGTTGATATCCATGGGCGATGGTGGCCACTTAATATCAGGTGGACCATCTGCTCGTTTGCACCTTATGTACCATAAAAAAAAAGACTCGCCAACTCATCAAGGAGGCTTCGTGAAAGGTCTCTTGTACGTTGCAACTACGGAGCAATATTTGCTGCTAATATTATTATTAAGAAGTAAGAAAATACATAACAGTTTGGGTGGTAGTGTGCTTTAAGTGAATAGAAAGTACATAGAATACAATAAGTGATACCTGTGAAGCCACGGCCCAGTGTAGCCGCAAACTCCGCATACGCCTTGTACTTCTGCTGTATGTGATGGTTGGTGTTACCGACGGGCTTCCAGATGAACTGCCTTTGACGCACGAATTCAACCAATTCCAACTCTAGCTTCCGCGTCCAGTAGCACGGCTTCCGAGGCATTATTAAGTAGTATTATCTAAATATACAAATATTGATAACAGAGAACACTTATATTCTATTCTACAAAGAGAATAACCGAAAACGAAGCAGTAAGCACAACATTCCTAATTTCCTACAAAAATTTTCCTACCACAGCCATCAGCAGTCAGCCACAGACTGAAAGTATCGATATATCGATATTTTTTAATATATTTCGATATTTTAATCCGATATATTTTGATCCGATATATCGATACAAAGTATCCACGTATTTTTATATATTTTACTAAAATCACTAGAATCAAAAAACGTAAAGGATAGGAACGAACGGAAAATAAGTAAGTGTACAGAAGCCAGCTGACAGCGGAGCAAGTATAGCAGTTTTCTTTTACTTTCGTTACCGAACAAATAGGGGTTTGCCAGATTTTTAGTTTTGTCATAATTTTTGTTTTTGATATTTTTTTAATTATTACCTAATAAAAAAGAATATTGATGACCTCATAAATACCTCCATTTTTATTGAGATTTTTGTACATTTTGTATAAAAATTACTATTAATATTACATTTTGAGCTAAATACACAATTATTCTCAACACGCAAAATCTTTTAAAAATGACCGATATATAGAAATTTTTCCTTGATATATCGACGTCGATATTGTTATTTTAATAAATATCGATGCATCGATATATCGATATATTTTTTCTATATCGAAATCCCTAAATTATACTAGAATCAGTGTTACCAACTCCCAAAAATTTTTCTCGCTAAAATCACAAAAATTACTAGATAATCCTAAAAAAATTATAAATAAAAGATAACAAAAATGTTATGAAATTACTTTACTTTCAAAATCTACATTTAAAAAAATGCTTGATGTGCAGTAACAGTGAAATTAAATAAAAAACTAAATTACAGTCAACCATTCACCATTGACCACGGAATAGTTACTTATATTTTTATGGTAAAGGTAAACGATATGGTGGCATTGTTTATATAACCGACATTAACAAAAATTAACAATATTTTAAAAAAATCGGTTTTGATTGCTACATTTATTTTAAAATCGAAAGATTGGGAGAAATTGATTGAAATCAGAAAAAATATTAAAATCGTAAGACCTAGCAACAGTATACAAACTAAGGAATTTATATCATAACTGGAATGCTAACTTAACAATATTGTATATTCAAATATGCACCTTGAAATAACTAGTAATAAGGTTGACATTTGTTTCCCACACGTAACGCAGGACCGGAGTAAAGGGGATTTTGTTTCTTTCTTACGTTGTTTATCTTAGGGTGTTTGTAACAATGTGCCATTCAAACAATTTTAAGCAGTTAAATACACAGAAGTTGATGTTAGTAGTAACACAATATATAATTTTTGTCTATTCCTTGAAGCATGTTCATACTAGTAGAAAGAGATGCAATCCCCTATAGTGGCTATACTCTTCGGAACGGGACTTTCACTGGTAGATATCTGATGAACAAGGAGTAACTTAGGCTATTTAACATCTTGCTACGACCTATAGGAGCGGAGCAACACGCGAACGAAGCCACACGGGTCTGCTGGTTGACAATATGACTGGTGTAGGCTTTGGATGGTCTATTTTTCAATGGATATCGTTAATTCGTAAATACAGTCGACTATTAAAAGCTTTTTAACGCCTTGGTAAACTTTTTTTAACTTACTTTTTAGACAAACTATCGATACTCATTTTATTGTTAGTTTTATACATCTATACTAATATTATAAAGAAGTAAGATTTGTATTTTTGTATTTTTGTATGTAACGAATAAACATAAAAACTACTGGACCGATTTCAAAAATTCTTTCACCATTAGGAAGCTACATTATCCCTGAGTAACATAGGCTATATTTATTACAAGAAAAAATTAGAGATCCTTAGGAAATCTCACGAAAACCAACCCAAGGTGCCAAAAAAATTTGCTATAAAATATCTTTCATCGCATGCGCTGCAAAAAGTATTGATGATAGAACAAAAAAATGTTTTACAATATTATAGAACGTATCAATATCTACAAAAAAGTCCGCGAGACCATATGTCCAACTATTATAGTTACGTCACTATAACTACTTTTTTACATTTTAAAAGTTGATAAAAATGCCTATCAAAATCAGACCATGTTTTCTATAACTTTGTATTAATCCTTATCCAAATAAATTATTTCGTATTCAAGACTATTTCAATACCTGTAAATTACTTTTTGAATTATTAAAATCGGACTTTCCATTCAAAAGATATGACGAAATTAAAAATATCAATATAAACAAAAAATACACGACGACGCGACGGGCCAGTGTAGCGACGCAGCGCAGCGAGTAAAGCGGCAAGAGAGGGGGCACCGAAATGCGGGAGGGCCAATATATTTTTAAAAATAATATTCCACCCGCGCGAAGCCGGGATGGGCCGCTAGTTTATTATAAGTCAGAAAAGAAAGGTGCAGAGTTGGCTGTAAAAAGAGTGGAAGTAAATTGGGGCGGAGGGAAAGAACATGCAGAGCAGGACGCCGTGTCCTTGGGAGATGTTTTTAGAAGGCCCATCTTAGTCGGAGATTCCCTCGCTTTTTCTTTGACAATTGACATGAATACAAGGACATTTACTACCACAAGGAATTATACAACTACATAGGATTTTGTTAATTATAACGAGACAAATGGCTTCGGCCTTACTATAAAATTAATAAACAATTATCCTACTGAATACAAGGCTGTACGGTGTAATACTTTGCCTTTTTCATTATGGAATAAAAACATAGGAAAAATAATTAATATACGTCATAATAATATAATGGCAACCATGTTTTCGGCCTTGCTGTAAAATGAATAAAGAATTATCATACTAAAGACAAGGCTGTACGGTGAAATACCTTTGCTTTTTCCATTACAAAAAAAAACAGGAAAAAAATTATTGTACTCCAATGCAATGTATAGACTCAAAAGTTTTTTTCTATTCGTTTTTGTAATACCTCTGTCTTTTCCATTAATCCATATCTATCCATGTAATTTCATATAACGGAAAACGTATCTTCGACCATAATATAAAATAAATAAAAAATTACCCTACTAAGACAAGGCTGTAAGGTGAAATACCTTTGCCTATTCCATTACAAAAAAAAACAGGAAAAAAATTATTATAGGTACACCTGTGAGGTACACCAATCCAATGTAATGTATAGTCCCAAAAGTTTTTTTTAATTCATTCTAAATTACCAATTATAGACAACTTAGATTAAATATTTTAAAGTTTATTTTATTAATAAAAAAAACCTTAACGATTATATTTTCTCTAAATCACAGATCACCCCCAATAGATTCCGCATTGAAGGCGACATGAACTCACCACACATATATGCATTTGCTCTAATAAAAACGTCACGCCCACAATTTACTAATTAGTGTCAACCAGACATTAGACCCGTGATGACATATATGTTTCCGTGTTTCACAAATAGAGATAAATCGTTTTTATTTACAACAAATTAAAAAAAATGACTAGCTGTGCTGTTAAATGGTGTGGGAAAACTTCAAGGAGCTCAAGTTATAAAAAAGATGGTATAACATTTCACAGGAAAGTTAAAATTATAAAACATGTATCCAGGCAGAGCTCAAGTTATAATGGATTTTTAGAAGTAAATCGTCAAAAGTGAGCCTTACACTCGTTGATGTCTTTTTGAAAAGTCTCCTTCACTCATTTGCGTGTATGCTATATTTGTCTTTGTCTTGCAAAATAATTAGCGTTGTGAAAGTTTAAACTTTATCGAATAGTATCGATATTTTTATTTATATATCTTCTAGTTATGTTAGTATAGTTATTGCTTATTATAGGTATTTTAGTTTTAAAAAATAGTAAAATTTCAAAAGATTATTTTTTCCGCTTCTGAGTGTTAAATATTTATAAAATAAATATAATCTACAATAGTAAGTCGATCATAAATTATTCAATTTCCACAGTTTTTTTTTTATAATTAATTGTGGTATTCCATTGTTAATCACAAAAATAACATTTTACTTTTTTAAATTATATAGTATTATTCTGAGGCGGTATGAAGTTTGCCGGGTCAGCTAGTACACTATAAAAATATGTCATAATCAAGGCTATTATAATTATTATTGATGTTAAATGAGAGTTGTGGTTTGATTTTGAATCCTTTATTATTGAACATTTCTTTTAGGAGCTAGAAAGTTGTAGTCACGTAGTTTACTTACGAACATTACTGTTAATATATATCGACAGTTAAAAATCCTTGTCCCATCACTACGGCAATCGGGTGACGTTGAAATAGCCAATCATACTGCACTAGCCGTCCCCCGCGCAACCCGCACGTTCCGCCAACTTTGGTGAATTCGAAACGGAACAAAATATTCAACATACGGTATCTATTGGGGGTGATCTGTGCTCTAAATATAATTCAGACAATTTAAGCGTATAGCGCACTGAGTGAATTCGTCATTCGGAGGTTTATTTGATTCCTGTCATAGTACTTTTTATTTTTAAATGTAAAAAAAAAATTCATAGCGACATCTATAGTATTACATATAAATTACTTCAGACTAAAACCCCGCTATTTAGCATTATTCTAAAATCATATTAGCGCCATCTAAGGTGTGATAGGTTACTCACTACTTTGTAGTCTTACATTCTACACTCAATACTTCAGAGCTTTAAAGAAAGATGGCGCTGTACAATAAATTAATTGTTATAATTATTTACTAGCCGTTTTAACTTTTGTATTGTTAAAAGCAATCTGTCACATCTTCATGGGATGGGACATTTTTTTTAAATTATCATAAAAAAAAAACAAAAGCAGCACAAAAAAAATTGTTGTGTGGAGCTGGTGATTTCATGGGGTTTTTAGACAAAAGTTCACTATTCTTCTAAAATGCATATATTTTGTTTTTAGGTTGTTAAGTAACACAAAAAACTACATGTAGCTGAGGGCGGAGCCGACAAAGAGAGGAAGAGAAAAGTGTTGCCATACAAAAATACAATATTGCAACAGACTATAAACATTATTAAAATACAGATAATCTAACATTGTTTTTAGCGCTATTTTCTACAAAAATACTCTATGCGCAGATCTACAGTATCCCGGGTTGTTGACTAGAATATTACTCCCGAGCAAATGCTACGCAGATCATTGTTGCCAACATCATGACAGTTTATCAGTTGTGCCATTTTATAAAGCATAAGGCTACTCAGATTAATGTTGACAACATCATAACAGTTACTGTTAAAATAAATAGTGACATTTTCTATTATTTTTTTTGCTGTTTTTATTCCATAATGGAAAAGGCAAAGGTATTACACCCTACAGCCTTGTCTTTAGTAGGTTAATTCTATATTCATTCATAGTTAGGCCGAATCCATGGCTTCCGTTATAATTGCCTGAATCTTTGTAGTTGTAGAATTAGAAGATGTCCTTGTATAATATAAGTCAGAGAAAAAGCGCGGGAATCTCCAACAAGGCGATGCCTTCTGCTCTTCGTCTTCTTTATTTCTTTCCCCCCTCTTCAACCTTACACTCCCAATCATTTCACCACCAACTTTACCATTTTGGGACTAATGCAGCGATGCGATGAAACAAATTGCATGATATATAATTCTCTTTATTACTTGCTTTACATTTATAGTAGTTAACATTATTAATTACAATGACACACTGAGATCGCTTATCACAATGATAGAAACTGAGATCCATATATTAATCTTAATTATCAATAAATGTAACATAAAGTTAACACAGGAAAAAACTCTTGACCGACCAGTTACAACAGGTTACCTCTGTCATAGACAAGACCATCCACAGACTGTTTTATTCTTTTATATCCATAGATACAAATAAAGGTAGCTGTACATGTTTGCTACATCACCCCCCCACGGATACATTGTAGTAGGGGTACAAGTAATATTAAACAATATAGTCATTTACAATAATATTAATACTAATAATTATTAAAAGGATAACTAATAATAATGGCATAATAATTCAATTAAACTAACTTATAAATCTAACCTATTCTTAAATTTAACCCTTCGACCAGACCGTGTGACCACGGGTGAGTTAGGTTTTGGTGTTGGTATATCCAAAGTTAAAGGTGTAGGCTGTGATAAGAGAATCAGTGGAGTGATAGGTTGTGATTGCGTGTTTGTGTCTTGATTTGATTTTTTTGTGTTATCAGTGTGTTCTATAAATGCTGGTTTAATACGATCTATTGTGACAATGACGTTTTTACCTTTTATGTTCAAAGTCATAGTTTTTAAATCTGTGGAACGTTCCACGACTGGGTGTGGACCTGAATATGGAGGCTGAAGAGGGCGTCGTACGGTATCGTCACGCAGAAAAACATGTGTGGCTGTGGAGAGTTCTTTAAAAATAAAAGAAGCTGGATTAGAGTGGTGAGAGGCGGCAATGGGACGTACAGTCGACATTTTATGTCGCAGTTGCACGACGAAATCAGCCGCATTCTCCAGACAACCAGTACCAGGTGTTTCAACCAGAATATCCCCTGGCAGATGCAGAGGTTCTCCATACACCATTTCTGCTGCTGTTGCATTCAAATCTTCTTTGAAGGCTGAACGCATTCCAAGAAGGACAAGCGGAAGGGCTCGCACCCAAGAGTCTGGATGACACATAAGGGCAGCCTTAAGCTGTCGGTGCACTCTCTCTATCATCCCATTTGCGCATGGGTGATATGCTGTGGTCCGAGTCCTCTTGATACCGAACTGAGACATTAAACGTCGAAACATGTCAGACTCAAATTGAGAACCTTGATCTGTGGTTATTATACATGGTACACCAAACCGAGAAAACCATTCTCTTATTAAAGTTTCAGAGACTTCTTCCGCGGTAATTGCACGCATCGGCCAAACTTCAGGCCATCTGGTCACTCTATCAATAGCTGTCAGGCAATAACGAAATTCGTTATTGACTGGGAGAGGACCTACAATGTCAATATGTATATGACGGAATCGGCCAGAAGGTAGGTCGAAGTTACCTATGGGTGCGGAGTTATGGCGAGTCACTTTGGCGCGTTGACATGGTTCACATACACGAGCCCATTCCTTGCAATCTTTGTTGACTGATGGCCATACGAACCGTTCTGTCACGAGACGTGCCGTGGCTCGAGCGCCTGGATGACTGAGGTTATGTAGGTGGTTAAATATCGACCTGCGAAAAGAAGGTGTCAAATAAGGTCGAGGTTTGCCATTAGAGATGTCACATGTGACTGTGATGTCCGTTCCAGGAATATTAACCTCTGTCAATTTTAAACTAGAATTTTGGTTACGCAGTTTGGACAATTCTTCGTCAGTTTTTTGTTCCTTAGCGAGGTCTACATAATTACCATTGAGGCATATTGCTTCTACTCGAGACATGGTATCTGCAACTACATTATCATCTCCTTTCACATATCTGATGTCAGTAGAATATTGCGAAATGAAAGTTAATTGGTTTAATTGGGCTGGTGGCAACTTCTCTCTTCGTTGCTTAAATGCATACAATAATGGTTTATGGTCGGTATATATTGTTGCATGTTGTGCCTCTAATATATACCGAAAACGCTGGACTGCTGCATACACTGCGAGAAGCTCTCTGTAATATGCAGGCCACAGTGACTGGGAAGTGGAAAGCTTTTTGCTGAAGAAGGCAAGGGGTTGCCAGCCTTGATCTGTTTGTTGTTGCAGACAAGCACCTACATGAGTGCTTGAAGCGTCTGTATAAAGAGCTAGAGGTGCATTGGGCACAGGATGAGTAAGTTGTGTTGCATGCATAAGACTGTCCTTACATGCGATAAAAGCCTTTTCCAGTTCTGGCGTCCATGGCATTGGTTTGGCTCCCTTGATTTTTGTCTCTGTTAAAAAATCTATTAAAGGGGCCTGTACTTCAGCAGCCTTTGGAAGAAACTGGCGGTAATAGTTCACCATTCCCAAAAATCGTCTTAAGCCTTGTGCTGTTTTGGGGAGGGGAAAGTTGAGTAGATCAGCAATTTTTTCTTCAGGGGGACTGATGCCATTCTTGGTAACTTTATAGCCAAGGAAAATGACCTCATTAGCCCCTAGCACGCACTTATTTGGGTTTACAACTACACCATAATCAGATAATTTTTTAAATAATGTACGAAGATGACAGGCATGCTCTTGAACATCCTTGGAGAAAACCAAAATGTCATCTACATAAGGAAAACAAAAATCTAATCCTCGGACAATTTCATCAATGAAACGCTGGAAAGATTGGCCAGCATTCCTTAACCCAAAAGCCATATAGGGGAATTCAAACAAGCCGAAAGGTGTTATGATTGCAGTTTTGCAAATGTCAGCAGGTGCTACTGGTATTTGTTGATAGGCTTTTATCAAATCAATAGTACTGAAAATGGTAGCACCTGCTAAGGCTTGTCCAAAATCACCTATATGTCTAACCGGGTAGCGGTCCGGAACAGTGCGCGCGTTTAAGGCTCTGTAGTCGCCGCAAGGGCGCCACGTAGAGTCTTTCTTGGGCGCAAGATGAAGTGGAGATGCCCATGCACTTGTTGATGGCCGTGCAGTGCCTGCTTGCACCATGTCGGAAAACTCTTTTTGTGCGGCACGTAACTTATCTGGTGCAAGGCGCCGTGGACGGGCTACTACTGGAGGACCATTAGTTGTGTTGATGTAGTGCATTGTGTTATGCTTTATCTCACGATGTATCCCGGGTGGTTTGGTGATATCTGGAAATTCAGATAAAATTTTTTGGAAGACACTCTCTATTTTAACAGTTTTAATACTATGCTGGTATGTGCGTGAAATGGATGCTGGAGTTGTGAGTCCAGTTATCCCACATTTCAATAATTTATTTCTACAGTCTGGTAAGAGATGATAATAAGCTAGAAAATCTGCACCAATAATGGCAGTGTCCACATCCGCAATTATGAAATTCCATTTAAAATCTCTCCGGAGTCCTAAATTAAGGTTTAAATTTTGGCAACCATAAGTATTAATGGTAGTACCATTGGCCGCACTTAAATTGTAATCAGCTAGAATGTGCTTTTTGTGTAATAATTTCCTGGGGAAACAACAAAGATCAGATCCAGTGTCAATTAAAAAGATTTGCTTTGTCTCCTTGTCCACAACAAATAAGCGGCTTGAAGGAGAATTGCAGTCAGTTCCCGCTGCTACTGACTGCTCTGGCAGTTTTCCGCTTTCCAATTACAGGGTTCTAAACATTTACTTGCTTTCATACCAAATTTTTTATGGTACCAACAGTTTCTAAGACCAGGAGTTGAGCTTCGAGCTCTAGAATTACTGTGCCTAGAAGAGGAGCGACTACGGTATGGACCATGTCGGCTGTTATGCCCCATTTTTAATGCTGCAACTTGTTTTGTTAAATCCTCTAGTTTTGACGCTAAATCAATAAGAGCAGGTGCTGCATTGGAAATGCTAAATGCATGACTGGGATTAGGTGCTATTTCTATAATTTTATCTGCCAGTTCGGCTACCTTCTCCAAACCAAGGTCTGCTTGGGCTGCTAAAATGACTTGAATCTGTTGCGGTAGTCGGCGTAACCACAATTGTCGGAGAAGATTGTCATCAGTTAGTGAAGCTCCAGCTAAGGATCGAAGGTGGCGAAGAAACTGGGACGGTCGTCTGTCCCCCATTTCTTCTCCACTGAGCAATTGCCTGACCCTTTGTTCCTCTGAAATTGACAGACGTCTGGTTAGTTCTTCTTTCAGCTTAACATATTTATTTTCTTTGGGTGGATTTGTGATAATATCGCCGACCTCTTGAGCCAATTTCTGGTCTAGTTGGCCTACGATATAGTTAAATTTAGTTAGATCACAAGATATTCCTGCAATGGAAAACTGAGCTTCAACCTGGGCAAACCATATTCCAGGTTGGTTAGCCCAAAATGGTGGAAGTTTAACAGAAACTTTATGTACCTGACCAGCTGATACATCAGGTTCTTGTAACTTTTTTAACAATTTCTCATTTTCTTCTTTTAATTTATCAAGTTGACTTTGCATGTTTTCCATTGTGTATATATGTAGGTTTGACTATACAGTGTGAATGTGCATGTATAATGTAAGTGGGTTATATTCTATAAGTTAGCTAAATTATATACAAACTATTTCAAAAAAAAAATAATAAAAATAAAAATTGAGATAAATGTCACAATATATGAAATGAGTTGAAATTTTAGACTAAATAAATTAATATATTTACAAGTTATAAAATTAAAATGTACTTCTTGACAGCTGTTGTACCTAGGTGGCAGCGCTTCGTTCGGCAGCGTTCGGCGATGGCTCGTTTCGAATGAATTCGTATACAACAAAATGGCCGCTTGATGATACCTTCGTAATTGCGTACGAATTTTATGTTAACACCAAACGAACGGGAATGCACCATGTAAATCCACTTATTATACGTTGATTAGCACAAATTAGCACTATTTACACTATCACTATGAATTCGGTGATCGCATGCGAGTTGCGCAATGCATGGTCGAAACGCTAAGTTGCGCCGGAGACCTGGGAATGCGCTGGATACCTCGACGAGCTCACAGATACTCCTGCGCCGTCCCAGGCACGTTGAAGTCCCACGTACTTCGTTGGATCACGTCGGGGTCACCACTTTGGGACTAATGCAGCGATGCGATGAAACAAATTGCATGATATATAATTCTCTTTATTACTTGCTTTACATTTATGGTAGTTAACATTATTAATTACAATGACACACTGAGATCGCTTATCACAATGATAGAAACTGAGATCCATATATTAATCTTAATTATCAATAAATGTAACATAAAGTTAACACAGGAAAAAACTCTTGACCGACCAGTTACAACAGGTTACCTCTGTCATAGACAAGACCATCCACAGACTGTTTTATTCTTTTATATCCATAGATACAAATAAAGGTAGCTGTACATGTTTGCTACACCATCCAAACCACACAAAACAATTTGTTTTACAGACACTCCAAAAAAGCAATCCCCGCTCGAAGACTATCGCGCTCTTTTCTCTGATATTTTCTACTCAGATCAATGTTGCCAACATCATAAGTATTAATAGGTATGTACAATAATTAAAAATGACTTTTTGTTCCTATTCAAAGTCACAAGTGCATTTTAACGTAACGTTAATGTGTCCGAAGTTCGGAAGAGGAAGTAATAAACCATCCGGTGGGTTTCGATAAGCTAATGTCAAGCTCAGCTGTTAATGCGGCCATTACGGTATGCAAATTTTAATGTTTTATGTACAAAACTTTATATGTTTACGTGTAAACTATAAGCGGTCTTAGGAACGCTTGTGGTAAATCTTAACTATGTAATAAGGGAACGTATCTATGTAACTCATTTTTTATCAATTTTTATAACCCCTCCCCCCTCCGTGATCACCAGTAGTATATACAAAGATCCTCCCTCCTCATCTAGTTTTAACGTAGTAATTTAAAAAATATGAACTCTCGAACTTTAAAACTGCATATACTACAAATTGTATATGTTCATCAGTGTTGCCATATTTGACTATAGCTCGATAAAGCACGAGATTTCCCTAGAAAATATTGACTTCGCGAGATAAAAAGCTAAGACCCCCCCCACCCATGTGACCAAGCGTGGCATTTTAGAGCCCCCTTCCGCCCTCAGAACAGGTCACGTAGATGGGTACGTTCCCTAATATGGTCGTGAAGTTGACACAAGAGTTTGTTTGTTTGATCGCGCTAATCTCAGGAACTACTGGTCCGATTTGAAAAATTCTTTCAGTGTTAGATGGCCCATTTATCGAGGAAGGCTATAGGCTATATATCATCACGCTACGATCAGTAGGAGTGGAGCTACACGCGTACGAAGTCGCGCGGATTGACTAGTAAATAATAATTAGATAGTATGGAAGTGAATTGAGTTATCACGTATTGAACATTATGATAACAAATTTATATTTTCACAGACTAATTAATGTTAGGAACACTGTTTATAAATTAGTATTTATAGGTGGTTCATTTTATATTATTTCGAGTAGACAATATATAAGTTACGATTCGATAGGATTGAGACTGTACATAATAAAGTTGTGAGACTAATAGTGTGGTGTTTTTTTTTGTAGCCTCCTTTTGTAGTAACCTTTGGGCTACGGCAAGACTCCTCCCCCATAAGTAGAGACGTTCATAGGCAAGGTAATAAGTTATTCAGTATGGGTGTATTTTTATTTAAAAAGCAATAAAACTTCAATGCAAAATTTTGTAAAGGACTAATGTTACAGTGCTTTCTTTGTTGTTAGCTATAGTTCTATTAACCTCATTGTCAGTGTCAGTGACAGTGACTTGCTACGAAACATTAAGAATCGCAACAATAGTAATGAATTTTCGAGGTGCAATAGCTAAACATGTTTTATAAATATACTACTTAATTTAAAAATAATGGCGCCGTTGTGTCAAGATATATATGTCGGAGCATAGTAAAAGATTATCGATTAATCGAATCGTTATCGTTGTCTATGGCGTTGGAGTGGGGTAGTAGTCACTTCCGTTATTTTGACAGTCTCTACCCTCGACCCTTTATATGCGATCGACAGTCTAACTGAAGTCTTAGTCGTGCGCAGTCACTCAAGAAGTGAACATCATCTAAGTAGTGCTAGTGATAGTGATAGTGGCAAGTGCAGTGTAGTGTGGAAGTGCTGTCCAACTAAGGTCACGTAAGTCCTTACAATGTAATTGCCACGTGGTTAAGTAAACACTATGTTAGGTTAGGTTAGCCTTGTGTTAGATTCGGTTTATGTGCGTTTAACCTTGGGTTTAAACAGAGAGCCTGAGCAGTGGAGGCGAGTGTTATGATCATTTAAAGGACGTCCTTAAGCCTACACCTTGGTCACAAGTCCAAGGCACTGCTTAGGTTTCTCTCGTAATTGTTGGAGATCATATTTGATCATTTATCGGTTCAATAGGAGTATCTACGTCGCGTTTACCCAATATTCCATTCAATACCATCACCCCCTTTTAGTGTTCGCCAATATTTCCCATCTCCCTCCTTCCTCTTCCTTTCACATCGTTTTAAAATCCCCGACATATATATTACTTCCATAAAAATAGTATATATTCCTGGCAATAAATATTTTTAAACATCTTTTTTATACTAATAAACTATTACAACTATGAAACAATTTTAAACTGAATCCGTGTCGAGGCTAATTCGTATTTTTAGTCAGAATTCTTATGAGTTCTCTCTAAATTCTAGAGACATAGGATCCCAGGCACTAGAAATTACATACAACAGTAATATTCAACAATATTCTGAAAATAATTTTGGTTGCTATTTATTAGTCAACGTTTCTGCCTTTCCTCCTATGTCTTGCCTTCCCGTGCACTATGTTGTTGTCAGTCGGTCTTCGTTAGTAGGTAACTTGTTTTAAAACAATTCTCTTAGGAGCGGAAAGGGTATTTATGGTCTGTCTGTTTGTCTTTTTGTTTTGTGTCAGTCCGTATGTCTATCATGCGGACCTCAGCGCCCTCAGCAATACGCCACGCGGGCCCGGACCACAATGTCCCATTTTCCGCGAGTCGAGCTATCATTGCTTGAGGTGCTGTGGCCCACGTCCCCGGCCTCCGTTTGATGGCAGTTGCGGCAAGTTGGAGCCACATTATAACTGGGACCGTCGTCCTGCCTATGCGGCCCTCCACAATACGCACACAAGTCAGTTTTTTCCTCACATTGTCTACGACCATGGCCAAAACCGAGATACTTCGTACATTGTACAAGTGGAGATTGGTCGACCATATTTACCCGTTGCATGTCTATGTGGAGCTTACCAGCTTGCGTCAAACGTTGCCATACAGAGGGTTTCGGGCTCTCTTTCTGAATTTCACCATGGCGCGATACTCCTTCTCATCAATGTCGCGCACAAGGTGCTAGTTCTGGGTCTTAAGGCAGTGGATGACGTCCTCATCACTGGTTGTGTTCACTATGTTCCTGATCACAACCAGTGAATCCCTGTTCATCTTTTCCTCCACCTTAAGATCCTTTGCCTTGATCCGGATCCGCTGTTTCACCCTCTCGTGCTGTCCCTTTGTCTGGCAACCCAAGATCACTTTGAGATCTTTCGCCTTCCTCACTCTGTCCACCCGAATCCCGGTATTCTTGGCATCCACAGCTATCCTAATCTCTTCCAAAATGTTTTTACTTGTACTTATAGGATTCGCTGACGAAACCAGGATTGAGTGAATAAAGCATAGGAGATATCCTCTCTAGCGCAACTTGTGGTCTCGGTGCGAAGCTGGTCTACGTAGTGCTTGATATTTTGCTCTGACTTATGCACCACAGCCCGCACCTTCTCCACCTGTTGCGCGAGGTAGGACAACTGCTGATGGGTCGATGCTACAATCTCCACCTGCCCTTTCATTTCTTCTTTCAAGTCTTCTGTCATTGTAGTCAGAGGGCCGTCTTTATCACTAAGGTCTGAAAAAAGAATCCCTTTCATACTCAGCTCATTCATCTTTTTATTCATATCCTCTAATTATTCATACATCTCTTCCATTCTTTTCTGTGCTGGACTCTCTTCTCCTAACGCAGGAAAGTTCTCATTCAACTTTTTTTGTGTCGCTAACATGCTAATCTTTTTTTTCATTCTATTTAATTAGGCTGTGTATGCCATATTAAGTTTCTCATTTATCATTTCGAGAATCTCTACTTGATCTTCTTTGCATTTTACTAAGTTTGCAAAACTTGTGCAAAGTTGATGTATTATGCCTCTTTTATCGACGCTTTTATGTTTGTCGCCTGTTTAAGGTGAGACGTAGCCTCATTCAGCATCTTATCTGCTGTAACAAGTAGAGACTCTTTAGTAGCCAATTTGCCCACTAACTCTTTCAATCTTCTTTCCTGTTCCAAACATATTTCCACTGCACTTTTCTCCAGACTTTCTACTTTTTCTATCGGCCATGTTTGTCAATTAAAACTTATAAACAGCCCGTGGTGTAACAAGACACTCGGATGTTGTCCTAATATCACGGTTTTGATTGACAGTGTAAAAGGCTGCCAATCCTATGCTAATCTATGCTAAAATTTTCAGGCTTTGTGGGTGGTATAAAGCCACTCAAGTCATATTTTAAGTAGTAGTGTGGTGTTAGGCCTTCGTTACTACTACTTTTTTTATAATATAAAGGTGATTATATATAGTTAGGAGACTACCCTACGACAACGTCAATATGAGCATTACTGAATTGATAGCATCGATTATTGGTCAGGACAGAATCGATTATAAGTCAGAATTAGTGATTGACGGTTTCGATCCCCACCACTGCCAGTCGCATACAGGCTCATTTGCTTCTTAGTCGTCGACCGGTGCTGTGGTTGTTTTTCGATACTGTGAGTCCGTTCCATGTACTTATTATACCTGATAATTGTTTTTATATTTGATTAGCACTTCTGGTACCTAAATTCAGAAGTGGGATAGCTTTTCGCCCACAATTAGCCTTTAAAACGTAAACAACCGTTAATTTTCGCCAAGATGCGACGTGTTTCGCGTGAGAGATTAGTAGAGACAGTCTCGCTGAGGGTAGCCGTCGTGGTGAATCCTTGCGATATTGCCTAACTTTCGCGGCCGCCTCATGATAGATCACGAACGTAAAAAAAAAAAGTATAACGCGTGATCATAGTCATTCCGGAAGGAGAGATCCTACTCCTTTATCACGTAGACACCGTGAAAGTTCTTATCGCCGCGAGCGTACCTCTTTGGAAAATCGTAATGTGTCCATGTAGTGTAGTTTGGTTACAATTTTATTTGCGGTTATGTGTAACAACTTAAATAAATTCCCCGTTTGTACGGAATATACCCGCAGGTTTCTTTTGCGTTTAAAATTGTAAAGGACTTGTCTGACGAGCTGAAAGTTGCAATACTTTCGCGAGGTATTACAGATTTACAAATAAAGACGGTGGTAACTAATGCGAAACATCAAATAAAAGATTTAGTTTATTTTTATTGTTTTAGCCTGATAATTCGTAAGTACCCACTTTTTATCTTAATCTGTCATTTCTTCTTAATAAAATGTATGATCGCGAAAGCGTTCGGAGTCGCAGTAGTAACGTAGAACAATGGACATTACTTTTTAATGTATAAACTAAGCTGTGTTATTCTCATGTAAGTGACATATGTTTTGTTTTTAATGAGAATAAATGATCTTTAAATTTAATTTGAAGAAGAGTTCGTTTCTGGCCACCAGAATAGAATACTTGGGTCGTACAATTAGTGAAGGTCAGGTTAGGCCGAACCATGAGAAAGTTCAGGCCCTAATAGACTCAGCCGAATCCAAAAAAGTTAAGCAAGTTTTGGCAGATATTGTGTAAACAGTGTTATGAAGGTTGGTCTATGGCATACTTATGTGTGAACCGATTCGCACACGCAATGCCATACCTCGTGTAAGTCCTCGTAGGTCTCTGACGAGTCCCGCTTCAGGTTATACGTAGGATTCTTCGTTTACAGTGGCTATTTCCGATAGCTATGATTACTAAACGAGCTTTCAAAGTAGATCCTTTCGTGTTTTTCTTTTTCTGTTGATACAGATGCATATGACAATAGGGATAAGTCAGCTGAGGACGTACCAGGCGAGCGCACCGCGCAGCCTGTGCAGCGCCACCCATCCTGCTGGCCGCGGACTCGGTGCTCAGTGAGCGCGATGAAACGGTATTGGAGGGTGAACCGATCTCCTGCTTCAGCGTGAGCGGTGCGCGGCGCCTGTGCCTGCGACAGATCCTGACGTCGGTATTAACGGACTTCAGCTTGGAACAAATCAATCGCGTGTGCGACGAACAACAAATCTACAACTCGCGGTGCACGCCGGAGCAGCTGCACGAGTTGAAGTCGACGGGAGTGCTGTCGCGGTCGGCGCCGTCGTGCGAGCTGATTACGCAGACGGACGCGGAGAGTCTGTGCGGAAGCTTGCGCTAGTGCAGTTCGCGGAGTGTCGAGGGGTGTTCGGTGCCCGACGGTTCGTGAGCCACTCGCACGGCACGGAGAAGTTCGATTCTGGCATGCGGGGACCCCTTATAAGGTCCTGCGTGTACTGCCACATCATCGCTATGAGTTGGAACTACTGGCTGGTTCGTATAGCAAGAAAGCTCGGGCAGCTGCAGAGCGCATGGCGCTCTGGCGTGGTGAGTGGACGCCCGACACGGAGCGTTGGAATGGACTACTATTTCTCTGTCCGTCGGTTTGGTAACATGACTATTGGGTTTTAGGTCGCCACTTTGCCCAATAGTTCCTTCTTTTTATTTGTAGTTCGGTTTAGGTTTCTTTTAATTGTCTAATGTTGGAAGTGAAAGTTAGCCTTACGTTGGGTTAGCCTTAAGTCAATTACGATCAAGTTTGTAAGAGTGGTAAGCGGGTGGTAGCTTACTTTAGTAAAGTCACGTCAGTTAGAAACGTTGGCGGTCGTCAAGGCACTGCAATATTTTCGTCATTATTTGATTGGTGTAACTTTTAATATAACACTATTACAATGCCTTGATAGATGCTGTACGTAAAATGAACCTTCTACTTAAAGTTTGACGTTGGTGAATTTATCTGCAGGATTTCAATTTTGAAATTCAATATCGTAAGGGCGCGATGATTGAAACAACATTGAGCGACTTCTGAGCTAGGCCTTTTGAAAGTAAGTTCTAACTGAACCTTTTAATGTGTGTTTGTATTATAGTAGCACGATCGACATGTGTGTCAGTGTAAGGCAAGTGTTTGCCTCGTTGCTTGGGACGTGTTGCCGATGTGGCCCGGTGTGGGTGTGCCTCTTCAAAGCTGGTGCCCCGCTGTGGCTGATGTCTGATTGTACCCACAACGCGTGGCGGACGCTAGGAGTGGCGCAATATTTCGGACAATCTCGGGGTCTCGTGCAGTGGTCCGGACGGACACGTAGAGTGCTCAGTGTTCCGGGCGGGCGTGAGGAGTCGCGCTGTGATCCAGGCAGGCGCGTGGAGTCACGCGGTGATCCGGGCAGCCGGGAGGCATGATGCAGTGATCCGGCTGAAGCGGAATCACATGGTGGTCCGAACGGCTGCAGGGCGGTGCTCCGGCCGAGCGCACGTAGTCACGTGGTGTTCCGGGTAGCCGGAAGGCGTGATGCAGAGATCCATCTGGGCAGGCGCGTGGAATCCCTCGGTGGATGTTGAACGCGTAGGTAACGGGCGCTGTCCCGGCAGACGTGTTGTGTGAACGCGTAACGGGCACTGTCCCGGCAGACGTGTTGTTTGAACGCGTAGGTAACGGGCGATGTCCCGGCAGACGTGTTGTGTGAACGCGTAACGGGCTCTGTCCCGGCAGACGTATTCCTTGAATACGTATCAGGCGGTGTAAAAGCGGGCCCTGTCCCAATTCTCGTTTCCAACGTGTGAAGTTCAAGTTTAAGTATGAGTTTGAGAGAGACTTTTGTAAGATGTGTGCATATCTATGTAAGAGGATGTATGCATATCTATGTAAGAGGATGAGTGCATATCTATGTAAGAGGATGTGTACATATCTATGTAAGAGGATCCGTGCATATCTATGTAAGAGGATGTGTGCATATCTATGTAAGAGGATGTGTGCATATCTATGTAAGAGGATGTGTACATATCTATGTAAGAGGATGAGTGCATATCTATGTAAGAGGATGAGTGCATATCTACGTAAGAGGATGAGTGCATATCTATGTAAGAGGATGAGTGCATATCTATGTAAGAGGATGAGTGCATATCTATGTAAGAGGATGAGTGCATATCTATGTAGGATGTGTGCATGTCTATGTAAGATGATGTATGCATATCTATGTAAGAGGATGAGTGCATATCTATGTAAGAGGATGAGTGCATATCTATGTAAGAGGATGAGTGCATATCTATGTAGGATGTGTGCATATCTATGAAATCAAAGTGCTGTTATCTCTTTTGTGTAAGATTATGTTTGTACGAGGGCCTTGAATGTATGAAGAATGATTGTTGTTGTGCAAGATTGTTTGTATGAGGCGACTGTTTGTTTGCTAAGTTCAATTGGATACTTGGTCCCATTGGATACATTTTGTGTATGTGGATATTGGACGCATGGTCCAATAAACACATAGTTTCTATAGACGATTGGTCTCAAGAGGCGCTTGGCCTTAGAAATGATCTTGAAGGGTGCGTGGCCTTGAAAGATTTTGTGAAGAGCGCTTGGCTCTAAATGACGTATGGTCAATGTGGTGGACGCTTGGTCCTTACAGACAGAAGGGATGCCTTCTGACTGTTCTGTTCACAGGATATTCATCTACAAGAAGTTGGTGCATTAACAGGATGTTGAAGATGGTGGGTGTGATCCTACTGCAGAATCTTCATCAATACAGCTGCGGAACAAAGTTGACGAGTTGGGCCCTAATCGAGATGCTCATGTAGCAGCAAGCGATCAAGCAACTGCATAATAACTCAACTACGTCGGGGACGACGTAGGGTCAGGAATGGCCGAGTTAGGAGACTACCCTACGACAACGTCAATATGAGCATTACTGAATTGATAGCATCGATTATTGGTCAGGACAGAATCGATTATAAGTCAGAATTAGTGATTGACGGTTTCGATCCCCACCACTGCCAGTCGCATACAGGCTCATTTGCTTCTTAGTCGTCGACCGGTGCTGTGGTTGTTTTTCGATACTGTGAGTCCGTTCCATGTACTTATTATACCTGATAATTGTTTTTATATTTGATTAGCACTTCTGGTACCTAAATATATATTATTAAGTTCAGAATAGTCCAATGTGATGGTGTGGACTAGTTATTTTTAAGCACTCTCATATGGGGACTCTCATATCAGTAGATATAAAATTTTAGCTGTAAAACAATATTGCGAACTATGGTAGGTGTTATTCTTTAAAGCAAAATGATACTCAGATGAATTTCATCAACATCTCAAATTAATGTTGCCAATATACTTGCCAACATCCTAATATTGTTAACATCCTTTTAGTGTTGTGCCATTTTCGAAAGCAATATGCTACTCAGATTATGAAAGGGTTAGCTGACAGGATTTTTATTAAATACAGATAATAATAAATGTTCGTGAAGCTTCAATCAGTATGAGTCAGCCAGAGACCGTATACTTGACAAGTTTGCCTTCCCCCGGCTATTAATCACCCGGCAAGTTGGAGGTGCCGTTGACAACTTGCCTACACACTGACCTATTTTAATTTCGCTTATATTTTTTATGGTACCGCCATAAATCATTGGCTAATGTCTTTATATTTCTTTATATTGCGTAGTTTCTAAGATTTGTTTCATCTCAATGTTGGATTGTGTGAAGCCTTTATTTGTCAGAGCATCGCCAGTTGATGACTGGGGGAAAGAGGAAGGGGCAAGTTGATATAAATGTAAGAAGGGGAATGTATGAATTGTGGGATTTATTTCCCTTTGTTACGTGTCCTTGACATTTTTGTATAAAACAACTGATTTTTAGTGATTTTAGGATTAGTTCCGTAAATTTGTGCGAATTTATTTGAATTCTGAACATTTGGCTGCATTTTTTCTCCAGAGGGGGAGGGGCAGGGAGTTCACTATCTGCACTCATTTTTCGATTGAGGTAACTGACGATTTATTTGGAGTTAAGACTATTTTTTAATTTATATTTTAGCTTGTGCATCCCTATGCATAAAACATTCTGTCAATGACAATAAATACAAAGGAGATTGCGCGGTATTTCTGTCAGAAATAAAAAATAGATTTTATAATAATGAATAATACTGCTGATTTAATGACAGATACAATCTATTTTTTTTTTAATATTGTAATATAATATTAGAAAATATATTAAACAAAAATTATTTTACCTCGATTATCCGTATACTACTTTAAAAATTGTGAAAGCTTATGATCCTGTGTTGCCAACTCAGGAGTTTTTAACGATTTTTTAGGGAGAAAAAATATATTTCAACCTTTTTTTAAATTCCACAACATACGATAATTAAATATAACCAAAGTTTATAAATGAAAGTAGCTCGTGCAGATACACATTTCTTCATGATTCGATTGGGGGATTTCTCCCCACATTATGGGGGTAAATAATTCAGTTGGGAAATGCGATTTTCATTAATAGATAGAGTGATTTAAGAGGAAGGTTTAATAATAATTGCACATTATGATAGAAAAACCGCGCGAGGCCAGGGTATGTCTACAGAAGTTAATAATAACCAATAGAGTCGCTAATACTAATACATATATAATGTTTTCCATAAAAATGTAATAAAAAGTGAATAGTTTAGTAATTGAGCTCGGATAATTAGCAACTAGGCTTGTGAGGCGCGGCCGCCATTAGTGAGCCCTTAATGAGCGCTGTAGCTATGGAGGAATGAAGAATATTGGACCAGTATTTGTACACAAATAAAACACAAAAATTACAAACAAATTTAACTATTTGAATATTTACATTAACACATATGAGGATAGTAATATAACCGTTCCCTTCCGTTGCCTCGATCTAGAGCCCTACTTTTATTTCCTGGGCGTTGGGACAGACATGTCCATGCAGATCGATAGAACGTCTCCTGATAGTCGACGTCACAAAATGTGACTACAGCCTTCCACGTTGGTCTTGTCATAGTCTTGGTCTCGTCTTGGTCTCATCTTAGTCTCGTCTTGGTCTCATCTTAGTCTCGTCTTGGCCACGTCTTGGTCTCGACTTGGTCACGTCTTGGCCTCGTTTTGGCCACGTCTTGGCCACTCCTTGGTCTCGTCTTGATCTCGTCTTGGTCTCGTCTTTGTCTCGTCGTAGTCTCGCCTTGGTCTTAAAAAAGTTTTTGTATAATATTGACAACAGTTACTGACACATTAACTAAATTGATCAGCTCGATGCGACGTATTCACTATGCTAGTCCACACATTCTATATTCTGGTTGTTTCTGTATACTTGCAGGGTACCCATAGCATGGTTATTTTAATAGGACAAATTAATAAAAATAAGAGAAATAAAACCTTGAAGAATACTTAGGACTTTTGACTTTATAGTAAGTTCAGGGATATCCTAGATATGATCCACTGCTCAATAACTACTGACTTTAGACAATTTTGACTGTATGAAGTCACTTTAAAGACTTAATTTTTTTGATCGTGAAATTCTAGATTGATTTTAAGAATAATAAAATCAGTATTACAATAATTAAAAATGGCGTCCGTTTTTATTTATTACTGTCACATTAATTACTAACAGTAATAAAAAGGTTTAAAGTGACAAAAGGGGTTACATCTATATCTATACTATTATATAAAATGGAAAGATTTGATTGTTTGTATGTTTGTTTGTTGCGAATAGGCTCTAAAAGTACTGAACCGATTTTGAAAATTCTTTCACCGATAGGAAGCTACATCTTTTCCGGGTAACATAGGCTATGTGGTGTTGCCATAAATACTCTAATTAAAAAGATATGGCCATTTAAGTGCCATAAGGTGGCCATTTCGTAAATTGAAGGGTTTCTCAGGAACTACAAATCCGATTAAAAAAAATTTTATCATTGATATAACACTACACTATTCGTGAGTGACAAAAGTGATTTAGTGTTGCCATATACATTTTTTAATTAATAGAATATGGTCATTTTGTTGCTACTGATACGATTTTAAAAATTCTTTCCCTGAGAGAAGTCTATAGTATCTCCATCTCTCTTCCTCTTATAATACCATTTGTTCAGTATGATCAGTCTCATTTCACTTTCTTCCTTTCGATTATCTCTCTCGCTCTTTCTCTCTCTCTCTCTCCTTCACCTATTTAATTTTATTTTTGCTCTGTCCCCCCTCTCTTAGCATCTGTCGCTTTTCTTTTATTTTTGTTTCTATTATTTTTCTTTTTACAACTTTTTCTTACTCTCTCTTTTTTTTCAAATAATAAAAAACTACACAATTACAGAGTGACAATTTAAGGACATCAATTATAATATTGTTTTAAATACCCGGAGCGAAGCGAGGGCAGGCCTCTAGTTTGGATATAAATTTAAAAAAAAATGGCGCTAAGTTGCGTAGTGAACTACAATGAGTGTATATCTGATATTACTAGTGTAGTGACCAGCGCTACATGCATGAGCGACCGTCACCATACCTACTGACACGCGCATCTCTATCCGAGCATCCCCTTGGTGGTAAGGGATCTGTTCTTCGACTTGCAACCATCCCATTACTTCTGCGGTTCCAATGAACACCGGTTCTTGCTCGGAGTCCATTGAAACCGCAGCAGTCATCCTTCTCTCCCCCTACTCACTTCATCTTCGAGGCGGCAACGCATGGGCAAAACAAGAGATATCCTCTCATTTTTGCTGATGTCCATGGGCGACGGAGGCCACTTTCCATCAGGTGGACCGTATGCTCGTTTGTCCCTTATCTATCACTAAAAAATGTAGATACAATTTATTTAAATAAATTGTTGAATAATTTCTTGCCAAATATACGAGTCAAAACGCAACTTTCTTTTACTAAACAACAAGCATTAACTACATTACTATGAAACATTCTATGTAAACGAATTTTCTAGAAAAAGGTTTAAGAACCAATAGAATCGTGTCATTTACCTAGCTTCGCTTAGTGTGTCAAATGAAGCGATTCTACTGATTCTTCCAAACACATTCCTTGCCACACATCCTCGGTCATTTCTGTTGAAAACGCAACCTCATGGTCACTCTAGTTATATGTGACCTCTTTTGCTATTGCAATAAACATGAAAACTAGTTTTTAATTTATTGCATGAAAATAATTGCCTCGCTATTTGTATGCTATTACTATTGTATGCTCTTTACTTGTATTTATAAATACACACGGTTTCTCTACTATATTATGTATGTATTATACATATAAACCTTCCCCTTGAATCACTCTATCTATTAGTGAAAATCATATTAAAATCCGTGGAGTAGTTTAAAAGATCTAAGCGTACAGACTCTAGCTCTACTTTATCTATAAAATCCGTTAATTCATTTAAGCCCGATTGTCTAACGGACAGACAGTCGTCAATAGATGGCGTAAATAGTATATTAAATTGCAGTTTAGTTTGTATTCTTAAGTATTACCTATGTTTTTAAGTGCTACTTTCCAAGTTATAATATTAGTTAGGATTAGGGTTTAAGTAACCCAGAGTAACCCAACACTCCCTTGGAGGTAGGGGATCTGGTCCCCGATCAGCATGCGATTCCTAGCCGCAAGAGCATTCATGGGATGGGAGGGGGTAAGTCAGACCGACTTACCCCCTCCCATCCCATGAATGCTGCGGATCCAGTGGATTCTGGGCTCTTGCTCAGGGTCTGCTGAAAACCGCAGCATTTTTTTCTTCATTCCTCCCTCCCTCTCTATCTTCGAGGATGCAACGCAACGATAAAGCAAGGGAGTAAGTATCTCTTGTTTTGCCGATGCACATTTGCGATGGTGGCCACTTGCCATCAGGTGGACTATCTGCTTGTTTCTACCTTATCTACCATAAAAAAAGTAATTTAAGTAAATGATTAACAGTTAACTTAAAGTATTGATTATTACTGGGTTTAAACTTCCATACTATCACTAGATTAAATTACACTAGTTTGTTGTTGTTCAACCTCCTTTTTTTCTATCTGTTTATATCTAACACCTATCCCTCATATAGTACCCCTCTCTTGTATGTACGACAAAAGCTCTTTACAAAGAAAGTTAGATTATAAACTTCAGAGTGAATTGAAAAGGCCCTTCCATTCAGTTCATTCTCTCTTTCTTGCTCTCTCATGTATTATATACTACAGGTTTCAAGCTTCTTTATCTTTCATACTTTAACCATATCTATTTTTTTTTTTTCTCGATGGAAAATGCAGTTTACGCATCCCTCCCGAGTTTAAACCCGAGGGGGTATGTGGGGCTCACTGGCGCACAGCCAGAATACCCACTAAAAACCATCGCTCCCTCACCGCTATAATGGGACGACACAGGATAGCTCGCGCACACAACCATGACGTCCCAGCGTATCATATTATTTAATTAAATGCCCTTTTATAGCGGGGGAAGAGATTGCGCAAAGCGCTCCCTCCCAGTCCCCTGTCTTCTTCGGCTTGTAGGGATTGTGAGACCTGCTGCCTCACGCTCTCGCTCTTTGGCTTCCTTTAGAGCCATGACTGTCTCGCAAAACGAAACCATTGCACTAATTTGTGTCTATGTTTGATTTTGTATGTTTAATTGAACGCGTTATTTTAGTGTTGGATAGCCTATTTATCGAGGAAGACTGTAGGCTATATAACATCATACTACGACCCATAGGAGCGGAGCATGCTTTGTGTAGACCACGACAAAACAAAGAGTTTCAGCTCCTTAATTCCTTTAGAATTGTATTATAGGACTCTCTTATTATTGGTTTACAAGCCAACCCTTGCGATTTTGTGTCCATGATCATCAGCTCCTATAGGTCTTAGCGTGATGATATAGCCTATAGCCTTCCTCGATAAATGGGCTATCTAACACTAAAAGAATTTTTCAAATCGGACCAATAGTTCCTGAGATTAGCGCATTCAAGCAAACAAACTAATAAACTCTTCATTGACTCTATTTTTTATTGAATAAACTGTGCTTATTTGTATGCTTATAAAGTAGTTCCAAAATCCATACTTAACCCGCGCCATATTGTCGATCTTAATGCGTATACTCGTGTACAGTATACAGTGTGACCCTCATTTAGAAACGATTATATTATTTGGCAACTTAACTCATTAGTGCGGGGCTGTCAACTTAATTATGACTTTGACCTTTGTGGAAACACAGATATCCTTTATACTGATACTAGCGACCCGCCCTGGCTTCACATGAACATATTATACAACATGTATTCTACCATATTTTTTTGTTCATCGATGCAAATACAGCTGACATTTTTAACAATTATCGTCATATTTCAACCAACTTACACAAAATCTTAACAATTTATACACTTAAACCTTCTTTATGAAACATACTATCCATTAATGAAAACCGCATGAAAATCTGTTCAGTAGTTTTTGTGTATATCGCTATAACAAACATAATAAAAAATAGATAGGGAATTTATTTTAAAAATATATTTGTTCTCCAATGCTAAATATTTTTAGACTATATTCTTCTTCTTTCTTTATATTACACTAGGGGCCCGTCCCGGCTTCGCACGGGTGGATAATTTTTTTTTAACATTTTGGCTCCCGCATTCTGTCGCTCCCTCTATCGCCGCGTTACTCGCTGCGCTGCGAGTCTTGCACTGCACACCACACCGCGCCGGCGGCCCGTCTGGGATTATTTTTTATTTATCTTGATATTTTTATTTCGTAATATCTTTTGACTGGAATGTCCGATTTCAATAATTCAAAAAGTAATTAACAGGTATTGAAACAGTCTTCATTACGAAATAATTTATTTGGATAAGAATTAATACAAAGTTATGGAAAAAATGGTCTGATTTTGATAGGCATTTTTACCAACTTTTAAAATGTAAAAAAGTAGTTATAGTGACTTAACTACAATAGTTGGACATATGGTTTCGCGGAGTTTTTTGTATATATTGATACGTTCTATAATATTGTAGAACATTTTTTTGTTCTATCATCAATACTTTTCGCAGCGCATGCGATGAAAGATATTTTATGGCTAATTTTTTTGCACCTTGAGTTGGTTTTAGTGAGAATTTCTGGGGATCTCTAATTTTTTCTTATAATTAATATAGCCTATGTTACTCAGGGATAATGTAGCTTTCTAACGGTGAAAGAATTTTTGAAATCGGTACAGTAGTTTTTATGTTTATTCGTTACATACAAAAATACAAATCTTTCCTCTTTATAATATTAGTATAGATATAGATATCTTCTTTTTTCTTCTATAATATTCTTGACGTTGCTATTAATTTATTCTTCCTTCTCTTTAACCTGAAAATCATTAATTTTCTGTTCTTATCTAGCATGAATATAAAATTGTGTTTGACTCATTAATTCTTCATTTTACGAGATATTGTTTAACTTACAATTTTTATGTACATATGTATGTTTGTATGTATTAATTTTAAAAAAGTCATCCTCAACAGATTGAAAGGCAATTGCATACACGTTTAGTTTTTTATCAACGCATGGTTGGTTAACTAAGTGATGTTATTATAATGTTAAAAATCCAATATGGCGGAACATCCAAGATAGTGGACTAATTAAGCCCACACATAATATGGGCATTAAATGAAAGAGTTTGCTAAAAAAAACACTCTAATCCAATATGGCGGATTGCTCAAGATGACGCAGATTGAATTAATCTTCCGCTGCATATATCTTTTAAACTAGGTGATGAATTTTAATGCGGTTTTCACCATTAGACAGAGTGGTTTAGGAGGAAGATAAATATACATAACATAGTAGAGAAACCATGCGAAGCCAAGGTGAGTTGCTAGTCTAACTATCTTACTAATATTATTATAAATGTGAAATTTTTTATTTTTGGATGTTTATTACTCAACTACGCAAAAATGGCTGAACGGATGTTGATGAAATTTAGCACACAGATCCTTTATAACCTGTATTAACATATAAGCCCCTTTTTATCCCGAAAAATTCATCATTCCTGCGGGATAATAATAAAATAATTATTGAACATCTGAATATTTTTAAAGCGCATAATAAATTTTTGGAAATTTCTGTAAAACCGGGTAGATTGCTTTATATTAGTGTTACTAGTTAAAAGAGTATTTCGCGTTATCTAACGCACTGTGCATGTGACCTTCACAGGAAGAGGAAGGCATAAACTGTACGATAGCAGTAATGTGATGACGCGATACCATAATGTGGAATCATGGAATGCATTACATAAATCCATTGTATCTCTACATCTTAATGGGATGTAAAAACTCATATTTTTGCTTGAAACGGGTTTAAATTTTATAAATGCGAAAGTAACTCTGTCTGTTAATATTTCATGCTTAATCTATCAAAATCGATTATTTTGGTGAAACTAGATAGGCTAAGTTTATCGCAAAAAACAGTTGAAAGGGTTGAAATAGGAGATTAAAGTTTTTATGAGAGTTCGTAATATTTTTCGAAATATAAGTGTCATTTACCAAGCTCTATTCTGTCTCTGTAAATCTTCGAAAATATTCATTTGAATTACATGCTGTAAAGGGCCATATTGATCTATATTAAATGCACAATGTATTTAAGGTACTTAATTGGATAAGGATTAATACAAAATTATGGAAAACTTGGTCTGATTTTGATAGGCATTTTTACCAACTTTTAAAATGTAAAAAGTAGTTATAGTGACATAACTACAATAGTTGGACATATGGTCTTGCGGAGTTTTTTATAGATATTGATACGTTCTATAATATTGTACAACATTTTTTTGTTCTATCATCAATACTTTTCGCAGCGCATGCGATGAAAGATATTTTATGGCTAATTTTTTTGCACCTTGTGTTGGTTTTAGTGAGAATTTCTGGGGATCTCTAATTTTTTCTTGTAATAAATATAGCCTATGTTACTCAGGGATAATGTAGCTTTCTAATGGTGAAAGAATTTTTGAAATCGGTCCAGTAGTTTTTATGTTTATTCGTTACATACAAAAATACAAAAATCCAAAAATACGCAAATACAAATCTTTCCTCTTTATAATATTATAGTATAGATATATTATACATATAAACCTTCCTCTTTAATCTCTCTATCAATTATCAAAAATCGCATCAAAATCCGTTGCTTAGTTTTAAAGATCTAAGCATACATAGGGACAGACATACAGACAGACAGCGGGAAGCGACTTTGTATTATACTATGTAGTAAAGGAGATTAGATTCAATTTTATTGGACTGGTGGCGCCATCTATTCATGTGTGGGAAAACCTTTCACGTGCTTTAATCTGATATGCTCTGATCTAGACAATGTGAGATTTATTGTAATTAAAATTTGGAGGCTATTTTTTTAATGGTAGATAAGGTGCAAACGAGCAGATGGTCCACCTGATGGTAAGTGGGCACCATCGCCCTTGGACATCGACAAAACAAGAAGGTATCTCTTGTTGCGTTGCATCCTCGAAAATAGAGGGAGTAAAGAAGAAAAAATGTTGCGGTCTCAGCGCACCCTGAGTTAGAGCCTACAGTCCACCAGATCCGCAGCATTAATGGGATGGGAGTGGGAGGGGTTAAAAGTCTGGCCCACATGCGGCTCGGCCGGAACGCGTCTGTGACACTTGGCGGTCGCATTCGCACGCTGGTGATCGCAAACCAGTCTGGGAACAGATCCCCTACCACCAAGGCGGTGCTGGGTTACTCGGCTCTTACGAGATGTTCTCCCAGCGCCAGAGGGGAATAGTATTCTAACCCGTCCCCTCACGGGTACAGTGTGACGAGTACACTATTTCAAATATATACAACATAGTGCATAAATTAACAGACAAATAAAGGTGTTATATATAGAAATATGAAAGTAAGACTTAAAGGCATTCCTAAATAGAAATATTTAAAATTCATCACAGCGGATTACTCAAGGAAAGCCGACGAAAATACATTAAAAGACATTCACGTGGTTTTGTAGCACGTCGCTATAATGTAGCACGCGTGTTGTAGCAGCGTAGCTACGGTGCTACGAAGTGCTACGAGATATATACGAGTATGAGAGATCAGAACACTAAACAGCAATATAATATTCTCTATCGATATTCGGCATTAACTAAAATCGATATAAAATTAAATTAAAAAAAAATGTTTTTCCACTTTTTCTTTTATTTTCTTAGAGCAAAAAAATAGTAACAAATTTTTGCATAATTTTTAATACGAAACTGATAAATTTCGAATTGTCATGCTAACTTGATACCTAGTTAATGGTGATGCTGATTTATCGAGACCGGCACGAGTAAGAAACCAATTCTTTGGTAACTAATTAGCAACTCATGCAATGCTATCTTGATAGAGCTAGAATACTAATAAGGAGTAACAGACCCATTAGTAAAACAAAACTCTCAATCTACTCATATTGATCTATATGTCGGCGCGTTAGTTAGGTTTAGGTTAGCTTAGATTTAAACAGAGAACCTAGGTAGTGGAGGCGAGGGTTGCAATTGCTTCAAAGAATCCCTAAACCTCCATCTTGGTCACAAATTCAAGGCACAGCTTAGGTTCCCGTCGTAATTGTAAGAGATCATAATGTTTAGTTATTTATCTGTTCAGTAACAGTATCTACGTTGCGTTTATCTACCCCCCTCGATGTTTTTAATATACCTCCTCTCCTTCTTCATTTATTGACTTTTATTGCACTAGTAAACTTTATTACATTACATTGAATAGAATTACATAGTTTTATATAGCTTTAAAACATTAGCAAATTTATAATGTAAACTTAATAATATTGATGCCAATGTAACTCTGTTTGTCTGAACCAATTTTCATGAAATTTGGTACAATGTTAGACTAAAGTTTGGGTAATGATATGGGCTACGTTTTATCGCGAAAAAAAAGCTAGAAAGGGTTAAAATAGGGGATGAAGTGTATGTCGAGCTGCGTGACTGTTTAAGTTTTTGTGAGCTAGTCATATATATGTCGGGGATTTTAATGATGAAAAGAAAGAAGGAGAGGAAAATGGGCTATTGGGTAAACGCAACGTATATCCTTTATTCGATCGAAACACTCACCTCCACCGCTCAGGCTCTCTGTTTAAACCAAAGATTAAACTCACATAAACCTAACCCTACACAAGACGTGGAAACTACATTGCAAGGTACTCATGTGACCTTAATCGGACAGTACTCCCAGCACTAACACTGCACTACACAACACTAACACTATCCAGAGACTACTTCACTCCTTAAGAGACCGCGCATGACTAAGACTTCAGTCAGACTGTGAATGGCATATAGAAGGTCGAGACTGTCAAAACGACGGAGGTGACTACTACCCTACTCCAGCGCCATAGATGGCGATAACTATTCGATTATTCGATAATTTTTTACTATTCTCTGACATATAAATTAGGTTATTGTAGAAAATTAACACCCGTACGAAGCCGAGTCATATCGAAAAGTTTAATAATTGTTATCATAGTGAAGTTTTAACAAAAATATGTTTTGTTTGTTTAATTCGAATATGAATGGAGTTACGAAACTAAATATTCCAATTTGAACATAGTCAACAATTAGTAAAAACATCCGGTTTCAGTTAAAAATAATATGGTAACACTGATATTGTTTGAATCACGTTTCGTTGAATTACGATCTATTCATAAATGGGAGCCAGGTTTTTGGACCTTTTAGCAAAAAAAAATTTTAATATATTGCTGTATAAAAATATTCAGGCGCTCAATAAATATTTTTGTACAATTTACCAAGTGTATTAATATCGCTGTACGGAATTTCGTGATGACTCATAACAGACAGACAACCTATCCGTCAATAGATGGCGTAATTAGTATATTAAATCGGAGTTTTGTTTTTTTAGTTTCTATATATATAAGTGAGGATTATCCCGCAGGAACTATGTCTTAGTACATTTTTTTTATATAGTAGATAAGGTGCAAATGAGCAGATGGTCCACCTGATGGTAAATGGCCACCATCGCCCATGAAATTCGGCACAACAAGAGATACTCCCTCACTTTGTTAATGCGTAGCATCCTCGAATATAGAGTGGGGAGGGGGGTGTGAAAAAAAAAATGCTGTGGTTTCAGCGGCCCCTGAGCAGAGCCTAGTCCAATAGATCCGCTGCATTAATGGGATGCGAGAGGGAGGGGGTAAGTCTGGCCCACATGCGGCTCGACCGGAACGCGTCTATACGCGAACAAGTCTCTTGGATGCTTACACAATCTAGATCACAAAATATGTTGAAGTGTTGTTGATATCAATCCATAAAGTGTTGCCAATAAAAAATATTATTTTTAAAATTATTCAGTTGATAGTATTTTAAATTGACAACTTTTAGTTAATTAACACCCAGTTGTGTAATATTCAGTGTTGTTCGTAATTAATTACAGTAATTCAGATTTATGTGTAAATAACTTAATTAAGTCCATTCATATGTAAAATAGTTACAATTTAATTCACTTGTTGTTTAAAATAATTGTTATCTATACTAATGTTATAAAGAGGTAAAGTTTGTGAGGTTGTAGAGGGTAATCTCTGGATCTACTGAACCGATTTTGAAAATCCTTATACCAATAGAAAGCCACATTATTTGTGAGTGTCTTAATCTATATATTAACCCGAAAACTGAAAATACTTTTTCGTTGTAGTCGGACTTGCTGCAGTAAGTCGGAGTAAAAACGGTCAAACGAAAACATTTTTTACGAACGCTGCCTTAAAGATGAGAGATATATATGAATCATAGTTGCGGGTAGAGGAAGAATACGGGCGTAGTTACCTAGAAATGACAAAACTAAAAAAAAGCAATCTCTTTTTTCCTGGGTTTAAGCATGCACCCAAAAGTTGACACCATCCTACATCGGTTATTGCGGGCTTCCTCTGTTTAAGTCATTCACTTAATCCCGCAATAACCAATGTACAATGACAAACAACAGAGACAGGAGGAACAGATAAAAAATTACCTAAGGACTTCGATGGGACAGGAACACTTGTCACTAATGTGTTTTTTTTGCCAAAAAAAGGAAGGAAGAAATGGCAAGAAAAGCGTATTTTTAATCTAAATAAGCAGCATGCAAAAAGCAGTGATGGCCCAGTGTTTGAGACTCCAAGTCTTACTCGGGAGGTCCGAGTTCGATCCCCCACACAGGCACACACCTCTGACTCTGAGTTATGTGTGTTTTAAGCAATTAAATATCACTTGCTATAACGGTGAAGGAAAAACATCGTGAGGAAACCTGCACTCCTGAGAGTTCCCAAAAAGTTCTCAAAGGTGTGTGAAGTCTGCCAACCCGCACTGGGCCAGCGTGGTGGACTATGGCCTAATACCCTCCTCATTCTGAGGAGGAGACCCGGCTCAGCAGTGAGCCATTGAAGGGTCGTGATGAAGCATATTTGTGAGAAAACTTTACCTTTCGTTCGGGCCCCTCCAAGGCACACTACGCCACTGAGTATGAATGAATAAATGAGTAAGTGAATAATTTGAATACACCTCAGCGAGAGCGGGTCGACTAGTATTTAAATAAAATCAGACTTGTTTTCATATTTATTTGAACTTAAACTAGTTACTTTAAAGAATTTATTTTAAATTCTATTTATTGCATTTAATAAAATCTAGTCCATATTCTATTACATTCTACTGCACTGTAATTCATTCTACTCACTTCTTCTTCACTCTCTATTATTACTTCTAATTTAGTCCGTTCTCACTCATTCTATTCTAGTCCACTTCAGTTTAATTTATTCCACTCTATTGTTGATGCATTTTAATGTATTCATTCCTTCTAGTCTATTTGTTCAAATTTAAACTACTCTAGTTCATTCTATTTCAATGTATTCTAGTTCACTCGAGTCAAGTCCAGCTCCTTCATTATTTTAGTGTACTTCAGTCAATTCCATTCTATTATTTTATTTTACTTTAGATTATTTTATCCCATTGTATTCTAATCCACTCTGGTTTATTCTATTCCTTTTTGTATTTTATTATATTAGCCTACAGTAGTTCGTCTGTAGACATATTTAATAATTTTATGAGGTACTCATACTAACTTTGATCCCACTCATACACCCTCAAGGGATGATTTTTGAAAAATATTTTACACGTGTTTCATGACTTTCAAAGAAGAACCTTCATACTGAATGTCATTCGAATAACTTCAAAAACGACAAAGTTTCATACTAACTTTGCACCCCCATTTTACCCTCTTATGGGGTGAATTTTCGAAAATCCTTTCTCAATGCTCCCCTAAGTTATATAACGAACCCCTGTGCAAAATTTTAAGTTTCTAACCCTTTAGTTTAGGCCCTGCGTTTATATGTCAGCCATTAAGTCAGCTTCTCATTCTGTAAGCTGCAATAGCTGAACTGTACAATAACACTCCAATCGACTACAATAATATACGTTCTATACGGAAGCCAAGCAGTGCCTGGGGCTTGCGACCCAGGTGCTGGAGTAAAAGGCCTTTCTGCTATGCATAAACACTCTCCTTCACCGTTCGACCTCCTGACCCTAAAACTCACACAACGTTCTGAAAATAACTAAACCTTATTACATAAAAATCATCCATTTTATAATACAAAACACCCCTCTGATCTCTCCACTATAATGACGACAGGTGAGGTCGTAGGCCTGTGTTGCCATTTTATGGGTATATCGAAAACATAATACCAACACTCGCCTCCATTGCTGCACCTAAATTACGCGCCGACATTATCTTCCCTTTAACTCAGCATATTATATTCAATTCAGCTCCTTTCCATTTTGAATAAGAAATAAGCGAAACCACGAGCAGGAAATAGTGGTAATCCGGAAGCTGGAACTAACCGGAACTTGTTCAGTCAAATGTTCAAAGTTTAATTGTTCAAGTGTTGTACAAGTATGGAATTGTTTTAAAAACTCGTATTGAATGAAATCCGGCCTAACTTCGGATACCGCTAGTCGGATTGCGGCTTGAAAGGTTTTGTTTTTAACAACACTAGTGTTTTCGTTTTTATAGTTCTGTTTGTTTATATATATAAACATATATATATAAGTCGGAGCATAGTAAAAGATTATCGATTAATCGAATCGTTATCGTTGTCTATGGCGTTGTAGTGGGGTAGTAGTCACTTCCGTTGTTTTGACAGTCTCTACCCTCGACCCTTTATATGCGATCGACAGTCTTCAGTGTGGAAGTGCTGTCCAACTAAGGTCACGTAAGTCCTTACAATGTAATTGCCACGTGGTTAAGTGAACACAGTGTTAGGTTAGGTTAGCCTTGTGTTAGATTCGGTTTATGTGCGTTTAACCTTGGGTTTAAATAGAGAGCCTAGCAGTGGAGGCGAGTGTTGTAATTACTTAAAGGACGTCCTTAAGCCTACACCTTGGTCACAAGTCCAAGGCACTGCTTAGGTTTCTCTCGTAATTGTTAGAGATCATATTTGATCATTTATCGGTGCAATAGGAGTATCTACGCTGCGTTTACCCAATATTCCATTCTGTACCACCACCCCCTTTTAGTGTTCCCCAATATTCCCCATTTTCCTCCTTCCATTTCCTTTCACATCATTTAAAATCCCACGAAAACAATTAAAAGAAGAATGATATAACTAAACGTTACGATCTCTCACTATTATGACAAGAACACAAGCAGTGCCTTGGACTTGTTACCAAGATGTAGGCTTAAAGACGTCTTTTAATAGAATTCCAACACTCACCTCCACTGCTTAGTTTCACTGTTTAAACCTAAATTAGACTTACATAAACCTAACTTAACACAAGGCTAACCTAACCTAAACCTACGTACTGTGAGTACACTGCAAAAGGTAGAAGTATGTTCTCGGGAGCCCGATGTAGGCGTAGCGCTTGGCGTCGCGCATCTACCTCGATCGCTGTCTCGCACATTCAATTGTTCATATCTTTTTTCTGGTAAGAGAGCACTAAAATTTTCTTGTGTCATCTTTTAGTTAATACTCCAACGAATATTTAAAAAAAAAAATTTGTTTTCTACAACACCGAGAATTTAGTTAAATTTGCATTTGTTTATTAGAAAACTAATTAATAATAAACAATATTTTTTTTTTTACGTAAATTATTTTTTTTCCTATTCATCTACTATTACTTAGTATACAAACCGAGTTTCATTAGAATCCAGTAATTATTCAGTGATATATTATTATTTAAAAAAAAAGAACTCGAAATTTTTACTCGCTCATAAAATTTTGAAAAATTGAAATTTTCAAAAATCGTTTTAGGGTTTTACTTTCAACTTATAAAGCTACCATAATATGCTCATAAATATATTAAAATCGAATAGTCAATTTTTAGTGGCCCGCTTAAGAAATTCTGACTCAATAACTTTTGACTTCTATAAGTGTTATAAAGACTCTTTACATTAAGTTTTCTTAAATATCTTCTACTAGTCGACCCGCGTGAATTCGTCCGCGAGTAGCTCCGCTCCTATGGATCGTAGCGTGATGATATATAGCCTATAGGCTTCCTCGATAAATGGGCTATCTGACACTGAAAGAATTTTTCAAATTGGACCAGTAGTTCCTGAGATTAGCGCGTTTAAGAAAACAAACAAACTCTTCAGCTTTATATATTAGTATAGATACGTCCTTCCCAAGCTGGATTCTATATCTGTTCCATGTTTCATCAAAATCGGTTGAGTGGTTTAACCATGAAAGTGTAATAGACAGACAGAGTAACTTACGCATTTATTACTTAACTTAATGAAGATATATTCACAGCATGAAATCTAGATCTCAGCATAGTAACAGATAGACGTTAATTTTTCAAGCTTGCCCCTGACCAATGTCTTTACCCTAATTTATAAAGCTTAGGTGAGACTGATCTCGGAGATTGTTCCAGAAAAATGTTGGATATTACACTCTTTCAAAATCGGTAGAACTATCTTTAAATGTGTGAAAACCGCATCAAATTTTGGATTAGTTTTTATGAGATAATTAATATTTTCTTAGAACCTACACTTATAATAAATTTGTAGAATTGCCGAGATTTGTTAAATTGGTTGAATTGATTTTAATGAAATTTGGTACATGGATAGTCTAAAAGGTAGATTTACACATAGGGTACTTTTTATCAAGAAAACCAGTCCAGTTCTCATGGGATAGAATGGTAAGCGGTACAAGCAAATGTTGTACACATAATTTAACGTGTACTTCTACGCCGATGAAGTCACGTGAGTCGACTAGTATTAAATATTTACAGAATTGAATTTGTAAGTTAATGTGTTGTCAAGTAGATGTGTAATTGAGTGAGTAAGTTATCGAATGAGCAAAGTTGAGTTTAAGCATTTTCTGAGAACATTTACCATAGTAATATATATGTCGGGGTATAGTTGGGATAAGATAGTGGTGAAGGCCGTGCCGGGCTGTAGTTAGGGTAGAATGTTAGTAAAGAGGACTTGTTGTTAGTCCTTACATTGTATTTAGATGTGTTAACACAACCTTAGGTTAGGTTTAGGTTAGGTTAGCCTTATGTTAACCTATCCTTAGACAGACTGTGAGACCGGGTAGTGGAGGCGAGTGTTGTAATTACTTAAAGGGATCCCTTAAGCCTACACCTTGGTCACTAGTCCAAGGCACTGCCTGGGTTCCTGTTCAAAAACTACGGAATCGTGATATCCGATCACTTCATTCATCCAAATCTGACAAATCATGATATTCGATCACTTCATTCATCCAAATCTGACAAATCATGATATTCGATCACTTCATTCATCCAAATCTGACAAATCATGATATTCGATCACTTCATTCATCCAAATCTGACAAATCATGATATTCGATCACTTCATTCATCCAAATCTGACAAATCATGATATTCGATTACTTCATTCATCCAAATCTGACAAATCATGATATTCGATCACTTCATTCATCCAAATCTGACAAATCATGATATTCGATCACTTCATTCATCCAAATCTGACAAATCATGATATTCGATCACTTTATTCATCCAAATCTGACAAATCATGATATTCGATCACTTCATTCATCCAAATCTGACAAATCATGATATTCGATCACTTCATTCATCCAAATCTGACAAATGATGATATACGATCACTTCATTCATCCAAATCTGACAAATCATGATATTCGATTACTTCATTCATCCAAATCTGACAAATCATGATATTCGATCACTTCATTCATCCAAATCTGACAAATCATGATATTCGATCACTTCATTCATCCAAATCTGACAAATCATGATATTCGATCACTTTATTCATCCAAATCTGACAAATCATGATATTCGATCACTTCATTCATCCAAATCTGACAAATCATGATATTCGATCACTTCATTCATCCAAATCTGACAAATCATGATATTCGATTACTTCATTCATCCAAATCTGACAAATCATGATATTCGATCACTTCATTCATCCAAATCTGACAAATCATGATATTCGATCACTTCATTCATCCAAATCTGACAAATCATGATATTCGATCACTTCATTCATCCAAATCTGACAAATCATGATATTCGATCACTTCATTCATCCAAATATGACAAATCATGATATTCGATCACTTCATTCATTCAAATCGGCTCTCTCTGGTTCTGACATATATATTTTTTATACACCATCAGAAAGTAGAGATTTCAACGAACAATAAGCCCAACCGACAAAAAAACAGATATTTTTACGTGAAAATTTGTGATTGAACATTAGGGTGCTTTTTCGATATTAAGTCAAAATAAGGTTAAAAAAAATATATTTTAAGTTAAAAAAATTATTTCGTGAAAAAAAAATATTTTTTTGTAGTAGATAAAAATAAAAAACCAAAAATTTTTCACATAAATTTTGAGGTTATGTGAAAAGTGTAAATACATAAGTTGTAGATCTTTTTATTATCTACAACTTTGCCAAATATATTTTTTTGATAGGACTTGTTGTTTTGCCGGAAATTGAGATAAACCGTTTGTTACCTTTAAAACCCCCCCTTTTCCACTTCTTAACATCAGATCGCTGGTAAATTATTTTTCCTTCTATTTTTGTTATATTCTCTTCCTTTTCTATTGGGGTTTATCCTTATATTTTTTTTTACTATTTACCATTTTTAAAGACTTCGGCAACTGTTTATCGGTCGGTAGTTTAATTATTAGAAAGAGAAAATTTTCGACACTTACATTTTCAACAATTATAGCCATATTTCAATTAATTTACACAAAACCATAACGAATTATATATTTAAACCTTCCTCATGAATCACTCTATCTATTGGTGTAAAAGGCATGAAAATCCGTTCAGTAGTTTTTGGGTTTATCGCGAACAAAGAGATGAGTGTTGAATAAAATTTCAATATTTGGTTGAACGCGCTAATCAAAGACACTACTGTCTGGAATTAGATAAACCTTATAGTACTGGATAGCTTATTTATCGAGGAAGGCTATAGGCTATATAACATTACGCTAAGACCCATAGGAGTAGAGCACCATGCGGACAAAGTCGCGCGTTTCGGATAGTGTTTGATATGCGCGGAGGATCGTCAGTCGGTCGGTTCGTATGGTGAGGGACGGACGTGTCGACTCCACTCGGAAATTTCGATATAAAACTTATTTCAGTCAACCAAAACTACTTTTAGTGCAGTGATATAGCAATTTGGTGATTTAGTGTGGTGTTTGTGATTGGTGTTAGTGGCAGGTTTGTGATTGTTGTGTACAGGTGAGTTCTAGAACTTTTTTCTTTATAAAGATACATTTTTTAGTATGTAGGGAAATAAAATCAAATATATAAAACACATTTTTGTGCATCATTTATTCCAAAGTCAAAAAAATATTTTTTTTTAATGAATAGTATGTTAACACCATTATTAATTAATAGAAAGTTATAAATTGAAAATAAAAATTATAATTTTTTTAATGTTTGATTGAGTACAAAAAAATGCTCATATAAACTATTAAAAATTATGAAATAAATTAAATAGACTAACAAATAAAATTGGCTTTACAAAATATCTACATAATAAGTATTTTTATATAAAAAAAAATAGATTTGATTTAATGACATGTGAATTTTTTGACGCCAGACGTTGTCTGTCTTTAATTATGGATATTGGTCAAATGATTGAAATTTTCTAATTTTCCCCACAACTTTTGTTTTTTTTTCTTACATGAAAACCTTCTCCTGACAGTAACAAAGACAACAAAAAAGAATTTGCAAAATCAGTACAGCCTTTCACCCGTGATGCTATGATGAAGGGAAGTAGGGATTCATTTTTATAACATTTTCAGTAACATACAAACGTATAGAAGAATTATAATTATGAATATCATTAAAGTATAAACCGTTGAACCAATTTTGAAGATATTTTATAAATAAAATAACAGATTACTTACCTACAAATTTGGCTTTCGGCTACGTTAGCTGGTCACCCTCAGGGAAGGAATTACTTACTCCCTTAGGTTTTTCCGTGTCTGTACATTAGAAATTATTGCAAAAAAGTAGTGGAAGACGCTGAACATATTTAAATGAAATTTGTGTCATTGACATGAGACCAGGCGGGCGAGTGTTGCTAACTTTTGGTACACGGATAGGTAAGCTGGAATAACGATGGTCTAATAATAATAATAATAAATTTATTTAAAGTTATAGACTCCATTTACAAATAAAATAGGTATAAATAAAAGAAAATAACTATACTTTTTTTTATTTTTTTTTTTTTTGAAAAGATTACTAGCAGTATGGGTCACATTCGACTAGTATACCCTTTAGTCCTCCTAGTAAGGTAATAAATAGCTTGTGTCAGGAGTGGGCCACGCCAGTAGTCCAATGTCCAGGATTTGAACCCACGACTTATAACTGTAGTAACATATTAACAACAATTGTAAAGTGGTAACTGTAACAACAAAAATTTAAAATTACAGTTCCAACAACAAAATGATTAAACGGTTACAAGTTATTAATACTGATGATAACTTTGTATTGGTTTTTTTTATAATTTTTTTTTTTTTTTAAAAAGATTACTAGCAGTATGGATCACATTCGACTAGTATACCCTTTACTCCTCCTAGTAAGCTTGCATGCTTGTATCAGGAGTGGGCCACGCCAGTAGTCCAATGTCCAGGATTTGAACCCACGACTTATCGATCGTGAATCCAACGCCCGATCCACTGAGTTACTGACGCTTTTTTATTGTTATCATCAAGATCAAGTACTGTAATAAAATAATAAAACTATAACTGTAGTAACATATTAACAACAAAATTGTAAAGTCGTAACTGTAACAACAAAATTTTAAAATTACAGTTCCAACAACAAAATGATTAAACGGTTACAAGTTATTAATACTGATGATAACTTTTTTTTTTTTTAAAAGATTACTAGCAGTATGGATCACATACTACTAGTATTCCCTTTACCCCTCCTAGTAAGCTTATAAATAGCTTGTGTCAGGAGTATCAACTTCCATTAACAGGATAATTCCTACTGTATCAACAATATATACCCTTTTTCCCGATCTGAGGACGATTGACAAGTGATTTTGTACAGTAATATTTTTTCGCGGGTACCTTTTATTTTATTCAAAGACAGTACAGACAGTTCCGACAACTTAGAGCCAGTTGACAAATGGAGCTCGCCTAGTGACTATCATAGCTGTGCTATGATGTGGTGTATCCATTATTATGGTTTGCAGTGTTTAATATTGGTTACTCGGTGTTCCGTTTTAAGTTCTTAAACCAGCACCTAGATTGCAAGCCCTAGGCACTGTTGGGATTCCTGAATGAACTCTCATTCTATGGAATGATTCAGTAGTTTTATATATAGCCAAACAATTACTCGGTTAAGTGGATGAGTAAGCGGAATGAGATAAAGCGATACGTCTACGGACTCTGGAGGTAACGCAATTTCCTCTCACCAATTTCCTTGTTATTTTTCATATTTCATACGAAAATATTTATACTAGCAATCCGTCATGCTTTCACCTCTTTAAAAGATTTAATATATTTTATAATTATTAAAGCGTTTGTACGTTTGATCTTCTTTTACGGTGTAATAAATATCTACTTTTTATCCTAGAAAAATACATAGTTCCTGAAGTAAATGTAGAATGCGGTACCTATATTATTTTCTATATTTATAAAAAAGTCTGGCCTACATACAGTGTGACAAGAAACGTCCATACAGCTGAAGAGTATAGAGTATATAGGTCAGAAGTATTGTGTTGTAAGAAAAATATAACAATATTCTAATCCAAGCTGATAAATTTCTTTTGCGTAGCATCCTTCTCCATAGTTTTGTCTATGTTTATACCAAAATTCATCAAAATTGATTCAATAGTTTTGGCATGAATTTGTAATTATAGCTCTCTATTATCCTAATTTAATATTTTAAATGAGAAAGTACTGTCGGTCTGTTACTCTTTAACCACTGAATTGATTTTGTTTAAATCTTGTATAAAGGTAGACTAGATTCTTAGCATTACATGGATTCACCTTGCGGGTTCTGGGTCCATCGTGTGGAAAGGGAGAGGAACTCCGAGTAGAGCCCGAGACTTGTGACACGGGAGTAGGTATAAAAGGCCTCGCGTTTTTTTCTCTTTTTCAGGCCAAATTTGGTATGATCCTGTCAACGCAGCTGCAGTTACTCGCTTTAGCATAGAATTTACTGCCGTTCTGGATAGACCTAGGGCTTTCAGCAAGTTATAGAGAGATTTAGCTGGTATACCTCTCGCTCCTACTTCTACAGCGTATAAATTTACTACATAACCGTTTCTCATCAATTCATCCGTAAGTTCATAATATTTATTTAGTTTCATTGCGTTGTCTACTACGCATTTAGTGGCTTTATCTATACTCTATACTATTATATAAAGAGGAAAGATTTGATTGTTTGTATGTTGCGAATAGGCTCGAAAAGTACTGATCCGATTTTGAAAATTCTTTCACCGATAGAAAGCTACATTCTTTCCGGGTAACATAGGCTATGTGGTGTTGCCATAAATATTGTAATTAAAAAGATATGGCCATTTAAGTGCTACAACCTGGTCATTTTATAAATTGAAGGGTTTCTCAGGAACTACTAATCCGATTTTAAAAATTCCGATCGAAAACTACACTATTCGTGAGTGAAAAAGGTGATTTAGTGTTGCCATGTACATTTTTTAATTAAGAGAATATGTTCATTTTGTTGTTACTAATCCGATTTTAAAAAATTCTTTCACCGATAGAATACTACACTATTCGTGAGTGACAAAGGTGATTTAGTGTTGCCATGTACATTTTTTAATTAAGAGAATATGTTCATTTTGTTGTTACTAATCCGATTTTAAAAAATTCTTTCACCGATAGAAAACTACACTATTCGTGAGTGATAAAGGTGATGTAGTGTTGCCATGTACATTTTTTAATTAAGAGAATATGTTCATTTTGTTGTTACTAATCCGATTTTAAAAAATTCTTTCACCGATAGAAAACTACACTATTCGTGAGTGATAAAGGTGATGTAGTGTTGCCATGTACATTTTTTAATTAAGAGAATATGTTCATTTTGTTGTTACTAATCCGATTTTAAAAAATTCTTTCACCTATAGAAAACTACACTATTCGTGAGTGACAAAGGTGATTTAGTGTTGCCATGTACATTTTTTAATTAAGAGAATATGTTCATTTTGTTGTTACTAATCCGATTTTAAAAAATTCTTTCACCGATAGAAAACTACACTATTCGTGAGTGACAAAGGTGATGTAGTGTTGCCATGTACATTTTTTAATTAAGAGAATATGTTCATTTTGTTGTTACTAATCCGATTTTAAAAAATTCTTTCACCGATAGAAAACTACACTATTCGTGAGTGACAAAGGTGATTTAGTGTTGCCATGTACATTTTTTAATTAAGAGAATCTGTTCATTTTGTTGTTACTAATCTGATTTTAAAAAATTCTTTCACCGATAGAAAACTACACTATTCGTGAGTGACAAAGGTGATTTAGTGTTGCCATATACATTTTTAATTAAGAGAATATGTTCATTTTGTTGTTACTAATCCGATTTTAAAAAATTCTTTCACAGATAGAAAACTACACTATTCGTGAGTGACAAAGGTTATTTAGTGTTGCCATGTACATTTTTAATTAATAAAATATGGTCATTTTGTTGTAATGAAAAAAAAAACAATTACAGAATGACAAATTGAGGACATCAATTATAATATTGCTTTAAATACCCGGAGCGAAGCGAGGGCAGACCGCTCGTCATACATAAACTACGTTTTATCCCCTAAGTTAAATTAAATATTGATGTAGTAGTGTATAATTGATTTTTTTTTGTTCTTTCTAACCCGTGGTGGTATCTTGTAAGCATCTTAAAACATTAAATACTTAAAAGTAACAAAAGTTGGGGGTGGGGGGTCGGGTCTCAAACAAATGTTTGACTGAAACTTGAGAGATACTTCGAATAATATCTTTTAATGTTAAAACAGAACCTTTCATCCAAATTTTGAAAATTACTGTAATTATATTAATGGAATGTCTTCAACTTTATAAGTCCATTTAGAAATACTTTTCATTTTAGGATTTGACTCAATGTATAATAAAGTAACTCTGTCTGTCTGTTTTTTACGCGTTCACGCTTGAATCGACAGAAACAGATTTTGACGAAATTTGGTACAGAGATAGACTCTGGAAATCTGGGAAAGAACATAGGCTACGTTTAATTGCTAAAAAAGAGCTTGAAAGGGTTAAAATAGGAGATGAAGTGCATGGGAGTTTATATATAAAATATAGCACGTTGTAAATTACAATAAATAATAGTTTAAAAAAACTAAAAACACGCTTTTTATTATAGAAAACCAAACTAAAAAATAGAAAATAAATTTTAATAAATTTAAAATAAGAATAGTGTTAAAAATTTCAATAAATATAAATTAATAATAGTGTAAATAAAAAAAATGTATTTTATTTAAAAAACGCGTTTTAGTTTTTTTTTAAACTAAAAAAATCACGCTTGAGAAACGGCTACCAGAACCAAGGAAGGCCGCAGGCGCGCAAATTACCCACGGAGAGTTACATACTGACATACAAGTGAAGCTAATAAAAAGCGTGTAAAAAAGGCTTGAATATTTTCGTGATAAAAAGTACCTTATAAGTTAATAGAGACTATAATCTATCCGTTATAGCCGTTTTTGTGTGATTATTCGGCACCTTCCCATCTGATTGCGATGAGGCCTTAGGTTAGGATTTTAGTTATGGTTTATTTTTAGTTGATATATTGTTTAAACTTATTTCTTAATTGAATTTTAATATTGCAATTTAAAATTTTATTTAATTTGATAAAACAAAAAAAAAAAAAAATACACAAATTTATAATATTAGTAAGAGATTTTTTTTTTTTAATTTTTTTTTTTTTTTTTTTTTTTATCAAATTAAATAAAATTTTAAATTGCAATATTAAAATTCAATTAAGAAATAAGTTTAAGTTATATAAGTTTTTTTTTTTTTTTTTGATTACTAGCAGTATGGATCACATACTACTAGTATTCCCTTTACCCCTCCAACTAAGCTAAAATGCTTGTGCTAGGAGTGGGCCACGCCAGTAGTCCAATGTCCGGGATTTGAACCCACGACTTGTTGATCGTGAATCCAACGCCCGAACCACTGAGCTACTGACGCTTCAAATAACATTAACAACAAAATTATAAAATTGTAATAGTTACAATAACAACAAAATTGTAAACTGTTACTAAAGTTATATAACATTGATGATATTTTTAATGAGGTTCTTATCCGCTCTATAATTGCTTAGATTAGGCTGAGTTTCCACCAGAGATGAATAGAATCATTTCATTTACCTAACCTCGCTTAGTGTCAATTGTAGCGATGCTATTAGTATATACATCCTAACAAATCTCTAGTGAAAACGAAGTCTTAAAATCTAGAACTGTCTAGAATGAATGATTACAGCTTTTGTATAAGTTTGTTGTTTCAAAAGTAAATTAGTCTCAAAGTAACAAAATCGATAACAGAATTATATAAAACGGAACATTAGCGACGTGATTTTCAATTTTTTTTGTGAAAAAAGTTATTTCGGTAATTTGTCGCGTGACGACATGGAACACAAACGTTACAATTGGTTCCAAGTTGGACCAAATGTTATTCACGACTTCAATGTTTGTTTTATTATAAAACTAAATGAGCCATCGTCACTCCGCTGAGGTAAAATTATTTGTAAATAATGATAGCTATTATTGTACTACAGTAAGCATAAACATGCATTTCAGGTGACAGTCAAGCAATGTCTGAGGAACGTGACTCAGTTGTAGGTTTTAAGAGCTCTTTGACACTTAACAGTAAAAGGGATGATATATCCCCATTGGTGGTAGGGGATCTGTTCCCCGACTGGCTTGCGACTACAGCATGCGAATCCAACCGTCAAGTGTCATAGACACGTTCCGGTCGAGCCGCATGTCGGCTAGACTTACCCCCTCCCTCTCTCATCCACTTAATACTGCGAATCTAGTAAACTCTGGGCTCTTGCTCAGGTTTCGCTGAGACCGTAGCATTTTTTTCTTCACTCCCCTCGCTCTATCTTCGAGGATGGAACGCATCGACAAAACAAGAGAGTATCTCTTGTTTTGTCGATGTCTATGGGCGATGGTGGCCACTTACCATCAGGTGGACCATCTGCTCGTTTGCGCCTTATCTACCACAAAAAAAATCTCATACAATCAACTCACGTGATCCTTAATAATAAAGGCGTTAACTGTATGAAATCTATAGGATGAATGCGTCAGATGTATCTGGATAGACGTTATATATTAATTAGAGGCTGTTCAAGTATTACGTAAGCTGTTTTTTTTATATTGTTAATCCTCCGCCCCTCAAGGCAGCAAAAGTAAGCAAAAACCTTACCTTCCCGTGCTTACATTAACACTCATGTGTGCATGCGATATTACCGTTTCGATGTGGGTGTTTACTTTTTATCGCTGACGTGATCACCATGCAGACCCCTTCCCCCTCCTATACACTACTACTATTATTTTTTTTGAGACTGGGTGTCATCAAAAAAAAAGAAAAGCAAGGAACCCCCCGCCCTACTTTAAAGCTTAAGTAATACTTGTAGGGCTTAAATAAATCTGATAGTGATTATTCTGGAGAAATTTATTACAAATCATTTCTTTTGGACAATCTCTACATATTATAAGCAGTTTGACGAGTAATTTCATAGTTCCTGTCTAATTTAGTGCGAGTGGAAATGTAAGTGCACAAATGCAGTGTAACTTAGTGCAGTAATTTTGTTGTTAGTGTTACAAATACAATTTTACAATTTTGTTACTATCTCAGTTTTATAATTTTGTTGTTTCTGTATTTTTACAATTTTATGATATTGTTGTGATTGTAATTTTATTATAATTTGTTAAAGTATAATTAGGCGGTTAAGTAAGGACCAGTCGTAAGGCGTTCTACTTTTTTTTCTGTCTAGGTTCATTTATTGACCTTACTTCGCTGAGATAAAATATATTAATTTCTAACCTTAATATAAACTTATTAACCCTAGTAGAATTTGTTGGTCAATATTGGCACCAATGTTTGAGTCCAATGTATATCTAACATTAGCGTGCTAACGTTATGCAGTTACAATCATAGATAAAAATTCTCTAATTTATTTGTTTTTTTGTTACTGTATGTTTGTTTTTGATCAATGTTTAATAAAAAGCGACTTTAATATTATCATCTCGAAATTTGGCTGGTGACAGACTGTAAAATGGCCGACATGTAGGGAGATTTATATGATAGGGCAACACTAACAGTTTAGAGCATTGCTTTCAATTTATATTTTTTTTTTTTGATGTCGGTAGAAAGTTGAAGTTTTACGAGAGATCCCTAATTTTTTCTAGCAATAAATATAGTCTTTCTTACTCAGTAATAAAGTAGTATTCTAATCTACACTAATATATAAAGCTGAAGATTTTGTTAGTTTGTTTGCTTGATCGCGCTAATCTCAGGAACTACTTGAAAAATTCTTGCAGTGTTAGATAGTTCATTTATCGAGGAAGGCTAGAGGATATATATCATTACTCTAAGACCAAAAGGTGCGGAGCATCACGCGGACGAAGTCGCGTGGGTCGACTAGTGATAAAAATAAAATTGAAATCGGTTTATTACTTTTTCAATTTATTCGTTACAAACATACAAACAATATATAATTTTACCCGTGAGGGGACGGGTTAGAATACAATTCAATCTGCCGCTAGGAGAGCATCTCGTAAGAGCCGAGTAACCCAGCACCAGGATGTGAATCCTACCGCCAAGTGTCGTAGACGCGTTCCGATCGAGCCGCATGTAAGCCAGATATACCCCTTCCCTCTTCTATCCCGTTAATGCTCCGGATTCAGTGGACTCTGGGCTCTTGTTCAGGGGCCGTTAAAACCGCAGCATTTTTTTCTTTACCCCCTGGATGCAACGCATCGACAAAACAAGAGGGTATCTCTTGTTTTGTCGATGTACATGGGCGATGGTGGCCACTTACCCTCAGGTGGAAAATCTGCTCTACCATATCTTATCTACCATAAAAAAAAATCTTTATAGTCATATTATTGATGTAGATATCAAAGGTAGCTCTGATATCTTCTTTAAATACATCTTACAATTAAACCTTACGTCACTCCACAGATTATGACTACTCCATACAAATTAGTATTGCCATAACTATGAACTTAAACTCCATAGGACCATAAGCATAGTGAATAGACCCCTTAAAAATATCTGGTTCATCCAGCAGCAAGCTGAAAATCAGAAAAATATTTTTTTTTGGAATCTTCTGAATCGATTGACTTGAACTTTAAATATGTTTTAGAGACCAATAGAAGCTTATAAGAAAAAAATTAAGAGCTCTATCAGTCTACAAGATCCTTGAAATAAAAGACGTTTTTGTTTTAATTTAAATTAATTTCACAATACAATTTTTGGCACAATTATAAAACAATCTTTTTTTATCCCACAGTAACTATTAATTATTCGGGATAAAAAGTATCCTATGCGTTAATCCAGGATTTAAAGTACCTATGTGCCAAATTTAATCGAAATCCGTTCAATAATTTTTGAGTAACAAACATCCAAATATCCAAACATACAAAATTTCACATATATAATAATAGCAAGATAAAGATGTCGCTACTATTGATATACACTTTAAATTCTAAATATAATTACACATCCCATTATTAATTATAGATAAGGTAAACGATATATCAGCACGCGATCAGGCTATTACAGGATATGATTGCTTTGAATTATCTGTTTCATATTAAATAACGTTTCCGAAAACATTCTATAAAAGACAAACATCCTTCTAGTATTTTATCAAAATATAATCTTTATGTAGTATAAAACAAAGTTGCTTTCCGCTGTTTGTACGTCTAGATCTTTCAAACTTCAAATCGGATTTTAATGCCGTTTTGATTAATAGACAGAGTCATTCCTAAAGCGTTGTAATCGTTTATTCATTCACTCACTCACCACCCAAAGTTTTGGACAACAATTATTACAAATAACATGTTGTACTGATATATCTCAGGTGCTGCGACTGTAGTCAATATGTTCAGTAATTATCGATATATTTTAATCACTTTATACAAAAACTTCCCAAATTATACACTTAAACCTTCCTCATGAATCACTCTATCGATTAGTGAAAACCGAATGAAAATCCGTTAAGTAGTTTTCGGTTTATCGCGAACAAATTTGTGTAGCACGGGACTTTGTTTACAAAAGTGATACATAAATTATTTCTTTTGTACCATCCTTATCTCCTAGGGGTATAAAAATAGCCTACAACCTATACCAAATATACACAAAATATTTCACTAAAATCGGTTAAGCCGTTTCGAAGGAGTTCGATAACAAACACCGTGACACGAGATTATTATATATGTCAGAAGGAAGAGCCGATTTGAATGAGCTTGTGATCAAGGTGTACGCTTAAGGAACTCCTTTAAGTAATTACAATACTCACCTCCACTGCCTAGGCTCTCTGTTTTAACCCAAGGTTAATTTCAGATAAATTTAGCGACTCATAATAAATAAGATGTAAGAACTCACATGAACCTTCCTCCAGTACCTCTCCAGTTGTTCACTCAAAGAGACTTGAGAGAGATACTTCGTCGACGTCAGTCGGGGGCATAAAGGGACACGACAGTGACAATAGCAATGCCCTTCCAATGGTGGGGAGAAGTAAATCAACAGAACGGAAATATAGCGCTGGCGTCCCGATTAATCGATAATCTTATCGTGTGAAATTATCAAAAATTTGCTACCCGACGAAAGATATATGATACTCATTATATTAACTCTCACCTCTACCACTCGACCTCGCCAATTACAATAGATAATAAAGTAAACTTACGTGGACCTCTTGACCTTAACCACGACACTATAACACTAACTTCCATGTACACTGCACGAAAACACCAGAGAGAATGAGACTAATCTATCGCACCAAAGGTTATATATTGTCTTCACGTCGGTACAACATAATATAAAATGATCTACCCGCTACTATATATACGCATATATAAGATGTAGTAGTATATTCAAAATTAATTCCCTTTATAATTATAATATATTTTCTCACCTCAGCGATTATTTTGATATCCTCGTCAACAACTCGACCTGAGTATATTGCCATATAAAAGCTAATGGTTGATGTTTTTGTTATATACAAATATATCGTACAAATATATATATATAATTTCGAAACATCCGACTGTTTTTTCATACATACATTGGTACATTTTCTGGGATAAAAACTATCCTGTTTTTTAAATTAGGTTCTAGAATATCTATTAGCCAAATGTATTTTAAATTCGTTCAGCAGTTTTAGAATCGCATTCAAACAAATATAGAATACGAAAGTATTTATTTTAAAAAATGTTAAAAATATCCTTCTCTTGTTCTCAAAACGGGTTTCAAATCCATGACATTTGATGAGAATTAAGCTATCATGGCGTTTGCAAAAGAAGTAATCTCTTCTTTTCCTCTTTGTATACTCTTATCAAAGAGTGCAGGTAAAAGATAATAAAGTCGTTTATAAAATTCAATTTGCACTCACATTTTATATTCTCTTTATACTCTCACCCTCATTTGGTATAAAAATATTAAGACTCCTATAATTTTAATACCTTCTGGAGATGAAAATTATAATAAGGAAAACATGGAAATTTATTTACTCTGAAATTAACCTTGGTACTTTATGGAAACCCTTTGAGCTAGTGTTATAAGCACAAGCGTAGGCACTTACTTAACGGGCATACGTGTACTACCAACTGTCTGTAATACTATCAGTCTGTACTACCAACTGTCTGTGATACTATCTCTCTGTACTACCAACTGTCTGTACTACCAACTGTCTGTACTATCAACTGTCTGTACTACCAACTGTCTGTACTACCATCTCTTTGTACTACCATCTATAAGTACTGCCAACTGTCTGTACTACCATTTGTCTGTAATACTATCTGTCTATACTACCATTTGTCTGTACTACTACCTATCTGTATTACCAACTGTCTGTACTATCAACTATCTGTACTATTAACTGTCTGTACGACCATTTGTCCGTAATACTATTTGTCAGTACTACCATTTGTCTGTACTACTACCTATCTGTATTACCAACTGTCTGTACTATTAACTGTCTGAACGGTACCATTTTTCTGTACTACTATTTTTCCGTACTATCATCTCGTTGTACTACGAGTGAAGAATAAAATAGACTAACCAAGCAAGAATCAAATTCTGTAGATATAACAGAAATAGTAGAATTTTTTGAAATTCAAACTGAATTTAAAATTACGGGACATTCCCAGCCTTTTCTAATATTTAGTATGTAGTAGTTATGACAATTTAAACCATCTTGTTAAATACATGTAATAAAATAACAGGGAGTGACTGGAGCTTGTAAACTTTACTATACAAAGAAAATAATTTTATTTCACTTGATCTTCTGTTTTTTTTTCAATAACATTAATAGAATTGTGGTTATAGTTACAGTTGTAGTCTATTAAAAATATTACATCATGACCTTCACACTGGTAACCTTAGACGTAATATAGGAAAGCTCTCTCTTTAAAAGAATATTTTATCCATCAAATAAATTGTCAGGAGTAGAAAGTGAAAGCTGCACAAATCATTTGTTATAGGAGATTGAACCCACAAAATTTAAATCTGACGTATGATCTTTGGGTGTAATAATGGTATAATTGGCGAGTTTCTTCCCCGATATTTGTTCATTAAACCGAGTCCCAGATAACTTGCGCTTTGTATGTCAAGGTTGTCGTAATTGCGCTCTCGCCTCGAGCTCGCTACGGGAAAAAACTGAAAGAACGATACCGATTTTGCAAAGCATGCAAGCTATATATTGTTCTTTTATTTATCTTTTGTTTATACTTGCTTCCATTTCCTATATCGGTAACAGTTTCCGGTGGAAATGTGCCTCACTTTCACCTATAGACACCTTTAGTCTTTACCAAACTGAGTTACATTGTTGCATTATGGGATGTAAGTTTACTGGTACCACAAAATTCTTCGAGATAGCGTTACATTATCGCTATTAGATGCAACCTTACTAGTATCTCAAAACTATACGAGATAGCGTTACATTGTCGCTATTAGACGCAACCTTACTAGTATCTCAAAACTATACGAGATAGCGTTACATTGTCGCTATTAGACGCAACCTTACTAGTATCTCAAAACTATACGAGATAGCGTTACATTGTCGCTATTAGATGCAACCTTACTAGTATCTCAAAACTATACGAGATAGCGTTACATTGTCGCTATTGGATGAACCTTACTAGTATCTTAAAACTATACGAGATAGCGTTACATTGTCGCTATTAGATGCAACCTTACTAGTATCTCAAAACTATACGAGATAGCGTTACATTGTCGCTATTAGATGCAATCTTACTAGTATTTCAAAGCTATACGAGATAGCGTTACATTGTCGCTATTAGATGCAACCTTACTAATGTCTCAAGACTATACAAGATAGCGTTACATTATCGTTATTAGATGCAAACTTACTAGTATCTCAAAACTATACGAGATAGCGTTACAGTGTCGCTATTAGATGCAACCTTACTAGTATCTCAAAACTATAAGAGATAGCGTTACATTGTCGCTATTAGATGCAACCTTACTAGTATCTCAAAACTATACGACATAGCGTTACATAGTCGCTATTAGATGCAACCTTACTAGTATTTCAAAACTATATGAGATAGCAAAACATTGTCGCTATTAGATGCAACCTTACTAGTATCTCAATACTATACGAGATAGCGTTACATTGTCGCTATTAGACGCAACGTTACTAGTATCTCAAAACTATACGAGATAGCGTTACATTGTCGCTATTAGATGCAACCTTACTAGTATTTCAAAACTATACGAGATAGCGTTACATTGTCGCTATTAGATGCAACCTTACTAGTATTTCAAAACTATACGAGATAGCTTTACATTGTCGCTATTAGATGCAACCTTACTAGTATCTCAAAACTATACGAGATAGCGTTACATTGTCGCTATTAGATGCAACCTTACTAGTATCTCAAAACTATACGAGATAGCGTTACATTGTCGCTATTAGATGCAACCTTACTAGTATCTCAAAACTATACGAGATAGCGTTACATTGTCGCTATTAGATGCAACCTTACTAGTATCCCAAAACTATACGAGATAGCGTTACATTGTTGCTATTAGATGCAACCTTACTAGTATCCCAAAACTATACGAGATAGCGTTACATTGTCGCTATTAGATGCAACCTTACTAGTATCTCAAAATTATACGAGATAGCGTTACATTGTCGCTATTAGATGCAACCTTACTAGTATTTCAAAACTATACGAGATAGCGTTACATTATCGCTATTAGATGCAACCTTACTAGTATCTCAAAACTATACGAGATAGCGTTACATTGTCGCTATTAGATGCAACCTTACTAGTATCCCAAAACTATACGAGATAGCGTTACATTGTCGCTATTAGATGCAACCTTACTAGTATCTCAAAATTATACGAGATAGCGTTACATTGTCGCTATTAGATGCAACCTTACTAGTATCTCAAAACTATACGAGATAGCGTTACATTGTCGCTATTAGATGCAACCTTACTAGTATTTCAAAACTATACGAGATAGCGTTACATTGTCGCTATTAGATGCAACCTTACTAGTATCTCAAAACTATACGAGATAGCGTTACATTGTCGCTATTAGATGCAACCTTACTAGTATCTCAAAACTATACGAGATAGCGTTACATTGTCGCTATTAGATGCAACCTTACTAGTATCCCAAAACTATACGAGATAGCGTTACATTGTTGCTATTAGATGCAACCTTACTAGTATCCCAAAACTATATGAGATAGCGTTACATTGTCGCTATTAGATGCAACCTTACTAGTATCTCAAAATTATACGAGATAGCGTTACATTGTCGCTATTAGATGCAACCTTACTAGTATTTCAAAACTATACGAGATAGCGTTACATTGTCGCTATTAGATGCAACCTTACTAGTATCTCAAAACTATACGAGATAGCGTTACATTGTCGCTATTAGATGCAACCTTACTAGTATCCCAAAACTATACGAGATAGCGTTACATTGTCGCTATTAGATGCAACCTTACTAGTATCTCAAAATTATACGAGATAGCGTTACATTGTCGCTATTAGATGCAACCTTACTAGTATCTTAAAACTATACGAGATAGCGTTACATTGTCGCTTTTCGATGCAACCTTACTAGTATTTCAAAACTATACGAGATAGCGTTACATTGTCGCTATTAGATGCAACCTTACTAGTATCTCAAAACTATACGAGATAGCGTTACATTGTCGCTATTAGATGCAACCTTACTAGTATCTCAAAACTATACGAGATAGCGTTACATTGTCGCTATTAGATGCAACCTTACTAGTATCTCAAAACTATACGAGATAGCGTTACATTGTCGCTATTAGATGCAACCTTACTAGTATCTCAAAACTATACGAGATAGCGTTACATTGTCGCTATTAGATGCAACCTTACTAGTATCTCAAAACTATACGAGATCGCGTTACATTGTCGCTATTAGATGCAACCTTACTAGTATCTCAAAACTATACGAGATAGCGTTACATTGTCGCTATTGAATGCAAGCCTTCTGGTACCACAAAGTTCTATGAGACGGTATTACATTGTTGCTATTTGATGTAAGCCTACTGGTACCGTAAAACTCTTTGAGAAGGCTTTACGTTGTTGTTATTGAATGTAAGCTTATTGGTACCTCTAAACTAAAAGAATTAGCGTGACATTGTTGCTATTAGGTGTAAGCCTAATAGTACCTCAATTCTCTTAGAGATGGCGTAACTTTGTGCAATTTTCTACACTGATATATTTTCGAGTGAGAGAGTCTAGGGTGGGTTGGGTAGGGTGACCATAAACATAATATAATTTACTTAATTAATATAAAGGACTCTTATTATTATCCGGCTTTTAGTACCATAGTAAAACGTTTTATGTAAATGTTCATAAACCAAATTCCAGCAGTAATCAGTCTTTATAGAGTATCTTATCTCCCGGACCATTCTTCGCATTCAATTAGCACTCTTTAAATATTAGGTGAGGGTTATATGGCGCTTAGGTAAGCGTAGAAGATGAAATGGTAGTCTGAGTAAAAAACTTGAGTGATGATATCTTTTTTGACTTACTATATATAGTTTGCTTACACACACATCTTTACGTATACTCACTTATAATTATGTGTAGAGTATAAACGTCCGTTTACATAAATAAAAGCGCACAGTTGCGCGCATATAACACATGCATTTACATTTATGTAGGCACACCATATACATTCTCATATATCACCGTTAATTATTATTTACTAGGAATACAAGCGTGAACAACGTTTACACGCTCACATTCTTGCACAGATTACAACCGTTGTGATCTGAGCTTACTTGTCATCATTACATACAAAACTATGCACTTTTGTGTTAACATACACTCTGTGCTCACATGCACATACCATGGTGAGTTGTCACTGTTCCATAACCTGCACGTACACAAACATAAAACACATAGATATGATCACATACATACTGCAATCACACCCACATATACAGACACCCACACAAATTACTCGATCCGTCGCATGTAACACAAGCTTAAAAAAGGAAATCAATCTTCGTATAATTAACTACTTTGGGCAGGCTCACAAATCGATCCTACGGAAATGTCCTTAATTTGACGAGAAGTAGTTTGAGACGGGGGATAATTGTTTTTCCCTTAATTTGTACTCGAGTTTCGGTACTTCACTTTTAATTAGCTTTAAAAATCAATAAAATTGTGCTGTCAGTACATTGCCTTGTTAGTTTCACTTTTTTATATGGTAGGATGTTGCGATTTTTGTATTGTATTCATTATTTATTAATAAATAATAATATTTACCGGCTCTCAAGTTATTTATCCATCCGTCACCTGGGTACTGATCTAAACTATATAAAAGAGACAGAAAGAATAGAAATTGTAACACCGCTTTGTTTACAGTGTCAGGTGACTATTGTGACTAATGTCGGTCATGTGACAATAACAGAAACTTTGACACATGCGTATTTATTGTGTTATCCCCTTCTAAGGTTTCTAACAAGTTTTATTGGAAGTGGTTGTGACTAATGACGACAAGTTTTCTAGGAAGCTACTTTGACTTATGTCCGTCATGTGACAATGACAGAAACTGTCACACCGGTGTATTTATTGTGCTTCGTAGAAGTCAACTATGTAACAATAACAAACTGTCATACCACTGTATTTTTTGCGTTATCCCCTCGTATCCTACGACAATTTTTCTTGGAAGCTTTTGTGACTGATGTCGGTCATGTGACAATAAAAGAAACTGTCACATCGGTGTGTTTATTATGTTTACCCTCTTTTAGGTTACGACAAGTTTTCTTTGAAGCTATTGTGACTAATGTCGGTCATGTGACAATACAACAGAAAATGTCACACCTATTTGTTTATTGGGATACCTGGAAGCAATTGTGACTAATTTTAGTTATAATTTAAAGCACAAGCAGAGAAGCTTTTTATAATTAAAATAGATAAAAGAGTACTACAGATAATAAATTTTATTTTGTTTTATAATCTAAACAATGCTATGATATAATATGAGTACAGTTTCAGCTACATTAGTTGTATTTATTCATTTGAATCTAGAAAACATTGTGTTTTCTGAAATAGAATATCTATTTCTGAATAACGTATGAAAAATTTTATATTCATTTCATTTAGAAAAGTAGAGATGTTTTATTTATTGTGTTATAACATATACCTACATATCTGTATACTTGCAGTAATTTCCAAATTTGGTCCAGAGAGAAAAAGAGTATGAGATAAAATGCACTCACTCATCCACCCTTCTACTCATCTATCCCTTTACTCATCCAATTTAGTCGCTCACCTACTTACGGATTTACTAACTTACTCACCCAGTCATCTACATATCTTACTCTCTCTCAATCATTGAAAATTTAAGTAAACATGATCTGTTTCTTAAGAGCTGTGAAAAAGTGTTTATAAAAGTGTATTAATAGATGTGTGAGTGGGTACTAACTCAGTTAGTAGGGTGTTAGTAATTTTTTCTGATACATTTTTAAATACTTTTTAGTTCTATAATATTAATCTTAGTGAAGATTGAACGCACAACCAAAATCTCTAAAACCTACAAGTATAGAAGTTTTATATAGAAATGTGAAATCCAGACAGATTAGTCTAACTTTATGCCTTTACACAGTCTGTCACACACAGTCTATTTGCTGGATTTGAGGTCCATAGCTCAGTTTCAATGGTATTGAATGTTCTGTATACATCTAGTAGCAAACTGGCAGTTTTATGTGAATGGTTAATCTTGTGTATGTATTGATGCATGTTGTAAGGACTAAACATTTACTGTTGCATTCAGAGATACTCATTTGATTGGGTCTTGTCACTGATTCATCACGAGCCGGGTCTCCTCCTAAGGAGGGGGGATAGTTCATAGTCCATCAAGCTGGTTCAATGCGTGTCTGTAAACTACACATACCTTTGAAATCTTTTTGAATTTAACGATGTTTTTCTTCGCCGTTATAGCAAGTGATATTTATTTTCTTAAAACACACATAACTTAGAGAAGCCGTCGGTGTATGTGTGGGGGATCGAACTCGGACCTCCCGAGTAAGACACCTATCTCTTAACCACTGGGCTATCTTTAACAGCTTAATCTATTACATTGCAGAGACACAATTTAATAGATAAGCATAAGTGCAATATTTTTGCGTTTGAGCAAAAGTAGCGGGGGATAGTTGTGCATTGTGAAGGTGCAGTGTGCTTGTATTGGTAGTTCAATCCACGACGTTTATAATTTTTTTAATTAGCAGGCTCACCTGTCACGCAAACAAATCATGCGAGGCTTGCTCCTCTCGTCCCATGCTCCCTTTTAAAAAGACCCTAATTGTGACTTCTGGGTCTATATTCAAGGTTAGAAGTATATTTAGATGCCGGCAGCTTTAGTGTGCTGTATTATGAAAAAAAAATAACAACTTTATTTTATTAATAACATTCAATTATTTTTTCATATCAACTTATAAAGTATAAGAAAATTTAAATAATAAAAATTTATAAGAGTAAAAAAATGTTATCTGGGGCTTTAACTGTTATTCACAGCTTACATCTGGACATTTTAAAAGTAGTATATAAGAAGGTTTTTCTTACCTTGAATTTTATATTATGTAGCTACACTAGCGCATAGTCTTAATGAGGGAGCTAATTACTAAATTATATAAGGTCTAATCTATTTCATACTTTTATGATGTCTGCAAGTTGATAGATGACAGTATCTTCAAACAGTTAACAAAATGAAATATGTTCACCAAATATCGATACTCAAACGACATCGATTTAGAATAATAAATTAAGTTACATTTCATCCTATTTCTAGTTAAAACTACGTAAGTAATTTAGTATTTTATGTACATACCTTTTAGGCACCGGTTTTAAAGATTGTCTTGCTTCTCAGCATAGGCCTCCCCAAGTGATCTGTCCTGTGCCTTCCTCGTCCAGGTCGTTCCTGCTACATCTTTAATATCGTCTTCCCATCTACGATACTGTCTACCTTTTCTTCTTTTTTTGTATCTAGGGCACCATTCCGTCACTTCTTTAGCCCACTTTTCTGTCTTAGTTCTTATGATGTGTCCAGCCCACTTCCATTTAAGTTGTTTGATTTGGTATTTTATGTCTGTAATCTTGGTTTGTCTCCTTATTGTTTTTAATGGAATTTTGTCTTTTAATTAAGAATGCTTCTTTCCATTCTGTGTTGACAAGTTTCAAATGCTTTTGTATTTTTCTTTGTGCAACTCCATGTTTGACACCCGTAACTCATACTTGGTAGGACATATGTATTAAATACTTTCTTTTTCCCTTGAATTGGTATAGCTAGGTTTTTCATGATATCTTTTAGCGCCCAGTACCTCTTCCATTTAGAATAATCGATATTAACTTGTATAAGTCAATCTTTTTGTATTTTCCTTATATTCATAAAATCATCATAGATAAAATATATACTGTAACGTACTTTTAAAAATCATGTAATTAGATTCACTATACATACTCGGTACAAGTATCGAGAAATACCGTTTAATGTGTACTCATTGTAATATGTGTTGCCATGGTTACATGACTGTTATAACTGTCAATATATTAATATTGTGAGGCAGCTCTCAAGTTAGCAATGAGCTGATAGTCTTCACACGGGTGACCAGATCTACGATTCATAGGAACCATCTCGATTAAGTTACCTTTCAAACAAATATAACAACATTCTCATAGGTCTATTATCTTGGATTCTACGATGCCACAAGCAGTCATACAGATACACCCGTTCGCTTTACCGTGAAATAAATGACAGAGCAAAATAAGGGGATCACTCAGGGAAGCGTCAGTTGCTCAGTGGTTCGGGCGATGGATTCACGATCAACAAGTCGTGGGTTCAAATCCCGGACATTGGACTACTGGCGTGGCCCACTCCTAGCACAAGCTTTAGCTTAGTTGGAGGGGTAAAGAGAATACTAGTTGTATGTGATCCATACTGCTAGTAATCTTTAAAAAAAAAATCACTGTGTAAGCCTAAGGCTAGGTTAAGATAAACCTAGCCTAACACAAGACATTGCAACTAACAGACAGCACTAACACTATCCAGAGACTACTTCACTCGTTGAGAGACCGCGCAAGACTAAGACTACAGTGAGACTGTCGAGAGTAAAAAACAAGATGACGATGACGATTCAATTATTAGACCGACATAAATATACTTCTATTTTGTAACGTTTCTCAAGTAACCAATTAAATGGCATAACTCAGATATTTACTCGGAAACTATTTGTCCATTTGTTCCATCTGTTCCGTCTGTCTGCTTTGACAAGGGATACGGAATGTTACTTGTTTACGTGAACAGACAATAGAAATGGTGTTAATTGTTATACTTAGTGAAAATATACTTTCTGAATAGCTTCTTTTAAAAAGTAAGATGTTGGGAAAGAAATTTGCGAAAATTACAGTAATTTGACTCACATTTTGAACAAACTTAAAAAACTTAACAGATAAGGAAATTGTAAACAACTCAATGATTGTGAATCTCCCAATCATTGAGTTGTTTTTGACAAAATTAATGATTTAAAAAACATTCTCGATTGCTGGAATATATTACATTGCATTAAATTTCATAATATTGCATTATATTCCACTTCATAGCATTACATTTCATTAAAATCGCATTGTATTCCACTTCATTGCACTCCTTTGTATTACATTTGATCACATTGTATTGTATTCCACTTCATTGCACTCCTTTGTATTACATTTGATCACATTGTATTGTATTCCACTTCATTGCACTCCTTTGTATTACATTTGATCACATTGTATTGTATTCCACTTCATTGCACTCCTTTGTATTACATTTGATCACATTGTATTGTATTCCACTTCATTGCACTCCTTTGTATTACACTTGATCACATTACATTGTATTCCACTTCATTGCACTCCTTTGTATTATATTTGATCACATTGCATTGTATTCCACTTCATTGCACTCCTTTGTATTACATTTGATCACATTGAGTTGTATTCCACTTCATTGCATTACATTTGATAACATTGCATTGTATTCCTCTTCATTGCACTCCATTGCATTACATTTGATAGCATTGCATTGTATTCCTCTTCCTTGCACTCCTTTGCATTACATTTGATAGCATTGAATTGTATTCCTCTTCCTTGCACTCCTTTGCATTACATTTGATATCATTGCATTGTATTGCACTTCATTGCACTCCATTGCATTACATTTGATAGCATTGCATTGTATTCCTCTTTATTGCACTCCATTGCATTATATTTGATAACATTGCATTGTATTCCACTTCATTGCATTACATTTGATAGCATTGCATTGTATTCCTCTTCCTTGCACTCCTTTGCATTACATTTGATAGCATTGCATTATATTCCTCTTCCTTGCACTCCCTTGCATTACATTTGATACCATTGCATTGTATTCCACTTCATTGCACTCCATTGCATTACATTTGATAGCATTGCATTGTATTCCGCATCCTTGCACTCCTTTGCATTACATTTGATAGCATTGCATTGTATTCCTCTTCCTTGCACTCCTTTGTATTACATTGCATAGCATTGCATTGTATTTCTCCTTCATGCACTCCTTTGTATTACATTTGATAGCATTGCATTGTATTCCGCTTCCTTGCACTCCTTTGCATTACATTTGATAGCATTGTATTGTATTCCACTTCATTGCACTCCTTTGTATTACATTTGATCACATTGTATTGTATTCCACTTCATTGCACTCCTTTGTATTACATTTGATCACATTATATTGTATTCCACTTCATTGCACTCCTTTGTATTACATTTGATCACATTACATTGTATTCCACTTCATTGCACTCCTTTGTATTACATTTGATCACATTGTATTGTATTCCACTTCATTGCACTCCTTTGTATTACACTTGATCACATTACATTGTATTCCACTTCATTGCACTCCTTTGTATTACATTTGATCACATTGCACTGTATTCCTCTTCATTGCACTCCATTGCATTACATTTGATAGCATTGCATTGTATTCCTCTTCCTTGCACTCCTTTGCATTACATTTGATAGCATTGAATTGTATTCCTCTTCCTTACACTCCTTTGCATTACATTTGATATCATTGCATTGTATTGCACTTCATTGCACTCCATTGCATTACATTTGATAGCATTGCATTGTATTCCTCTTTATTGCACTCCATTGCATTACATTTGATAACATTGCATTGTATTCCACTTCATTGCACTCCATTGCATTACATTGGATAGCATTGCATTGTATTCCTCTTCCTTGCACTCCTTTGCATTACATTTGATAGCATTGCATTGTATTCCTCTTCCTTGCACTCCTTTGTATTACATTTGATAGCATTGCATTGTATTTCTCTTCCATGCACTCTTTTGTATTACATTTGATAGCATTGCATTGTATTCCGCTTCCTTGCACTCCTTTGCATTACATTTAATAGCATTGCATTGTATTCCACTTCATTGCACTCCATTGCATTACATTTGATAGCATTGCATTGTATTCCTCTTCATTGCACTCCTATGCATTACATTTGATAACATTGCATTCTATTCCACTTCATTGCACTCCTTTGTATTACATTTGATAACATTGCATTATATTCCACTTCATTGCACTCCTTTGCATTACATTTGATAACATTGCATTGTATTCCACTTCATTGCACTCCTTTGCATTACATTTGATAGCATTGCATTGTATTCCTCTTCATTGCACTCCTTTGCATTACATTTGATAACATTGCATTGTATTCCACTGCATTGCATCCTTTGCATTACATTTGATAGCATTGCATTGTATTCTACTTCATTGCACTCCATTGCATTACATTTGATAACATTGCATTGTATTCCACTTCATTGCACTCCTTTGCATTACATTTGATAGCATTGCATTGTATTCCTCTTCCTTGCACTCCATTGCATTACATTTCATGGCATTGCATTATATTCTACTTTATTACATTCCATAGTATTTCATATTTTTATTATTTCCATTCCATTGCATATTTCTGTATGCTGTTATATAGGTTATCTTATTTCGGCGACAGAGACTATCTGAAAGGATAAATAGGATAAAAATTGACACTAACTTTAGTTATTAAAAGGAATCAAAATGTTACCTTGCTATAAACCGCGGCAATCTGAACTACCAAACTCGTATGGTACAACCTAGAAGTACACAAAAGTGAGACGCGCGAACCCGAACCAAGACACACCACACAAGTAGGTAGCTTGACGATCTAACAACCACACTCGTACGGCACAATCCGGAAGAGCACACCGTTGACAGAAAAGTGTAACGCGCGAACCCGAACCAGTACACACCACACAAGTAGATCACGATCGACAATCGACGTACGTTTCGCTCCGTAACCGAAGCATCTTCAGGACGTGTTGACTCTACAAGCGTCACTTGCTAAGTGAAAATTTTGTTCAAAAAACAGCCTTTTATACCTTAACTCAATACCTCTTTCAAGTTACATAACGTTGAATTCGATTTGCTAGATCACAAAGCTAGAGAAATAGCTGCGCTTGAGGTCTATAAAAAATTCCTTACTCAACAAAAGAAATTACGTGCATTAGTTAGTAATTCCCCCAAATCTTCTAAACTTAACAGTAAAAACGATGAATTAACAGTTCTCTCCGATGATACATTCTATCCACGGGTTAAAAATCTCACCAACACGGTATTTTCAAATGATGAAATGCAATTGTTAGAAAAAGGGTTAAAATACAATATCTCCGAAAATGTTACAAATAAAGCTTTAGAAACACTAGCAGTTGACGCAGAATTAGCAGTTATCATAAACAAAAATGATAATGTAGTCAAAAATCTTGTGGCGCATGAAATAAAAAATATTCCTACTTCTTGCGTAACTAATCATGATAAGCAAATTTTTAAATCTTAACAAAAGACGATTAAAAACAATGATCTCATAGTATCTAAAGCTGACAAGGGTAACGCAGTCGTCATTCTTACACGTAACGATTATTTAGATAAAGTTAATGATGTTATATCAGGAAACGAATTTCTCCATTTGCCTTCTGACCCAACTTGTAAATTTTCTAAAGAAATTAGACAATCTGTAGAAAACTCCGAATTTATATTTCCTAAAAATTCAAATAAACAAAAAGTCTTAGTAATGAATCCTCATGCGCCAAAGTTATACGGTTTACCAAAAATACATAAGGACCACATCCCCATACGTCCTGTTGTCTCATACATAGGTGCTCCAGCATATTTGTTAGCAAAGTTTTTAAATAACGAAATTGTGTCAAAAATCTCGTTTAAGCCACAATACTCTCTTAAAAATAGTATTCATTTAGTTGATTGCATAAAAAATATCAACTTGCCAAATCGTTGTAAGTTATTATCGCTCGATGTTGATAGTTTATTCACAAATGTCCCAGTCGATGAAACATTAGATATTATGACAGGGCTTCTTGAAAAGAGGAGATTGCATCCTCTTGAAATTTCCGAAATAGTAGAATTAACACAAATTTGTATGAAACAAAACTACTTTAAATTCAACGATAAAATTTATCTTCAAAGAGAAGGTCTTGCAATGGGTTCTCCTCTCAGTCCCTTAATGGCAGAATTATTTATGAATGATTTTGAAAACAAAAACATTGTCAATAATAATAATAATATTCTTTACTATTATCGATATGTTGATGATATAATTATTTGCTGGACTGGAACAGATAGGCAACTAGGACATTTCATATCAAACTTAAACACAATTCACCCCAAAATAAAATTTAAAGCTGAGTTTGAAGAACAAAATTCACTAACATTTTTTGATCTTTCGATTACTCGCGTCAACAACAAACACCAGTTTGAAATCTATCGTAAGCCTACTTACACAGACATAACAATACCTTCTATATCATGTCATCCCTGGCAACATAAGCTTGCAGCATTTCATAGTTACATCCAAAGATTAATGACTATTCCGCTTAATAAAGCAAACTATCAAAAGGAACTGAAAATAATATATCGAATTGCTTCTGCTAACGGTTACACTTTGGACACCATTAACAATATTATTAAAAAGAAACAGTCAGCACAAATTAATAAACAATTATATGCAGTCCCTCCCGAAAAGCAAAATAAATACAAATCTAGTATAACTTATTTTGGACCGTCTTCTGAACGAATAGCGAAAATTCTTAAATCGCATAATGTAAATGTTGGTTTCAAGACCAATAATTCACTTAGACGTATTTGTAACGGTAAAGATAAACTGAGTAACAACCTAAAATCAGGAGTATATGAGCTTCAATGTTCTGACTGCAATGCCAAACGGGTCGTAGTTTTGATATTCGGTATAAAGAACACTTAGCTGCTTTTAGGAACAATAAACCTGAAAAATCCCATTTTGCTAAACATCTCTTAGATAGCGGCCACAATATGGGCCATTCTCACAAAATACTACATATTTGCGATAAAGGTTTTAAACTTAATTTGTTAGAGCAATTAGAAATAATTAAAAATAACAATCAAACGTTTGAGCTGCTGAACGAACAAATAAACGTGTCTAAATCCACTCTACTCGATATCTTTAGTTGTAAGAACAAAATACGAGTACCGAGTTAAGTATCGAGTATCGATTATTACGTCTCGAATATCGAGTATTGAGTTAAGGTATAAAAGGCTGTTTTTTGAACAAAATTGTCACTTAGCAAGTGACGCTTGTAGAGTCAACACGTCCTGAAGATGCTTCGGTTACGGAGCGAAACGTACGTCGATTGTCGATCGCGATCTACTTGTGTGGTGTGTACTGGTTCGGGTTCGCGCGTTACACTATTCTGTCAACGGTGTGCTCTTCCGGATTGTGCCGTACGAGTCTGGTTGTTAGATCGTCAAGCTACCTACTTGTGTGGTGTGTCTTGGTTCGGGTTGGCGCGTCTCACTTTTGTGTACTTCTAGGTTGTACCATACGAGTTTGGTAGTTCAGATTGCCGCGGTTTATAGCAAGGTAACATTTTGATTCCTTTTAAACCATGAATTTCCGCAAAGTAACGCCTGATTCAATTCAATATTTAGTTATTAAGTATAATATCGAAGTAATAAAAAATAAACTATTATAATTGCAAACCATTCTCATACTTTAAGAGATATTATGAATATGAACCCATACCTTACTTATGCGCCGAAATATAGATAAAAATATCGATGGTCCAATTTAACTCACGTTTTCTCAAGTTGTAAACAATCCACTTCCAAAACACCGCCAGTCTAAGGTCACGTAATATTTGACAAGTCGATTAGGGTCATTCGGTTGCGATCTAATAATGGAGTGTCGGGAAATTGCCACCGATTGCCTGAGTTGAAACGTGTCACGTTTATTGTTTTATTTGTCTAGCTTCCTTTCTCGTAGAAATATATTCAGCTAATTAGATAAGTTTAGCTTTAAATACAATTCATGATGCAAGAACTTAAAATAGATTAAATCCATTCATTTCTCCTCCTCATGTTCGTAATAGCTTTGTCTCCTCGACTCTCCTTCGCCTTCTCCTTCATGTCCTCCTTATTCGTACCTCTGATTAAGATACTAATATAATCTCTTGATTTTATTCTTCTTCATAATTTTATGGATTGTTGACATATCATGAGTTTATATTATTATCTGTAGAATGAGTGTACTCATGAAATCCTTTACAATAGTACGAGTACGAGTAGACAATATATAACCTTTATTCCGATAGGATTGGTTAATCTGTCAAGGGATATCGCGCAGTACATATTGAAGTACTCAATACTTCAGACTAGTAGTGTTGTTTGGTGGCGTGGTGGCCTCCGTTATCGAGGAGCTGCTCCTGGGTCTCAAGTCCCAGGCTCTGGTCGGTTCCGTCCAAATTGCATGTTACATATAATCATATTTTGAGTGTTACTGTATAACTCCCATACTCTCTACATCAGGGATTCAATTTCCATTTGTTACAGTTTTGACATCTGTCCAAATGTTGTGTACTGTAGACACAAAGAAAATCACATATTAAAAACACAGAAAATATTAAAAAACGTGAACAAAGGCGGATTTGTTCCTTTAAGAAATCTCTTCCAGTCAACATTTGACTAACAGAACTTATTAACAGATAACATTAAGTTCGTGGTGAAGTTATTTGTGTAAATTAAAAAATTTGACGAAGCTTTGTTAAAGCGTGAGTTAGAAGAAGATGAAAATCATACTAATCTAACTAATATTGTAAATGCGTAAGTCACTCTGTCTGTCTGTCGCGATTTCACGCCAAAACTACTGAACTGATTTAAATGAAATTTGGTATACACATAATCTAGAGCCTAAAAAGGATATAGGCTACTTTTTAATGCGAATAAATGGATTGTAAGGGATTGAAAGGGGGGTAGAAAAGTTATATGGAAGTATTGCTATTCCACGCGGACCAAGTCGCGGGCACAGCTAGTAATTATAATAAAGGTTTAGATGTTTGTTACGCCAAAACTGCTGAACGGATTTCAATGAAATTTAATACACTGATACTTTATAACTTGGAAGTTTTTATTTAGCAACAAAGCCGGGGAGGGTCGACTAGTAATGATATAAAATAACACGAAAATTCATGAAACCATTTCACGTAAAACTCATAAAATATAAAACAATACTTTGAAAACTATTACAATTCTATTTCTTTTTAATTTCAGTCTGAGATAGTTAATTTGAATTCTTCTCACGAACTCTACTAACTTCCTATAATAAAGAATGTTGACTGTCTGACGGTTCAACTGCGCTATAATAGCTTTTGCTTGAGATTTATTTAAAAGTAAATCATTGGAATTACAGGGTTTTAAAATAAAAATACAATTACTATAATTGAATTGAATTGCAATGCAATAAGTGGTTTACATTTTATGTACCAACCAACATACACATGAATTGTACATGACGAATACACACCTGATGTTACTGGTGTCCAAGCAGATGTCCAAGATCAGTCCTATATTATTTTGATCATATCGACCGAAGACAATTTGAGTGGGCGAGTTAGAATACAGTTCCCCTCAGCCGCTGGTATAGCATTTCGTATTATCGAGGCGAGTAACCCACCACCTCTTGGTGGTAGGGGATCTGTTTCCAGCCTCACCGGGCTCCCTCCCATCCCATTAATGCTGTGGTTCTAGTATGGATGGATGGATGTGGACCCAGACCACTGAAACCGTAGCATTCTCCTCTTCATTCTCACTCTATCTTCGAGGTGGCAACGCATCGTCAAAACAAGAGTCACTCTCTTGTTTGTGCGATCTCTATGGATGACGATCTACTATCACTTGGCCCGCCTGCTCGTTTGTCCTTTAACTGCAATAAATAAAAGACAGCCAGATGATCTGGACATCCAGGTTATTAGAGGAAAAGTCGAAGGTAAAAAGTTACACATTAAAATATTATTATATTCCAATCCATTATATAGCATTCCAATGCAATTAAATAGAAAAAAAACTTAACGTAACTGAATAGTATGCAATGCAATAGAATGGCATGCAATGTAAAGAAAAAAATAATGTGAATGTGTAAAATATTATTTTTACTACGTTTTCAGATGGCATATGAAATATTATTTTAGAAAGTAAATATTAAATAAATTAATATAGGTACAAAGCATTACAATGAAACGGAATTCTATGCAAAATAATGGATTTTAACGAAATGCAATGCTTACTCTGACCTAATTGACATTCACTTTGATTCCCCCAACAAGATCCAAAAACTATTTTTAAACTAGCCTTTACTCTTGTTTAAGCTAAAGCTAAATAAGTATAATTTAAAGTAAATAGATTCCACACTTGTAATAATTCAGATGTAAGATGTTATCTTAATAATAATTATTATTATTAACGTGCATGTTGTATATACCTATAAATGTTTGTTACATCTAGTTACCAATATTGTAAGTTAAGTTTTTTACAAATTGATGTAAACACACGTTGATATATCTATTAAATAAATAAATAAATAAATGCAATATAATATGGAATCGAATGAACAGAATAAAACGTAACGGAACTGAATAGAATGCAATGCAATGGAAAATAATATAATGTTCATAACGATGCATACAATGACTTAAAAAATATCTAAACTAGGTCTGGCCTATATCTTAGAATACTAGTTTTTTTTTTTTTTTAGTTACATGTTAAATAAGAAGTTGCAATGTTTTAATTAATTTTTTTTAATAAAATATTTATATTGATAAAGTATGAGAGAGATAATAACATAATGTATTTACATGTCTGCAGATAAAATTTATAGAAGTTTAATAATATTATATTACATTCTTAGTGTGCCTTAAAACAGTTTATAAGTAGTTTGTATATAATATACGCATTTCCTGCTTTTCCTTTACACAGTTTTAATGAGACCGCCCGCCCTATTAAGAATGTTTTGTGTTTCCTCTCTCGCCTGGTTCGTGTGAAGTGCACACGATGCATTGCTTCAATATTTTACTTAAATTTGCTTTTTATATTTGTTTATAGTCTGAAGTTACTTATGGCTCGTTTGCAAATGAGAGCTAGACTGGAAAAAGTATCGCAACGCTTGATACAGTCCCAGGTTGTCATGGTTACATCTACATAAGTGAGTGGGTTGATAAATCATTATAAGAAACAGCGATTGGGTTAATTAGTGAAAAGGTGAGAAAGTGAGTTGTCGAGTGAATGAGTCGAATAGTGGTGGATAAATGTATGTGAGTCCCTTTATCATACAATATTCCTCACAATTTTCAATTTTCCTTGGATTTAATACTGATATTCCAGGGGATTACTTATGGCTGGTTTACGAATGAGAGCTAGACTTGAAAAGCATCGCAAAACTTGATATTGTATCGGCTTGTTATGATTTCTTCTACATCAGGTGATATTTAATGATAGATAGATAATCTTTATTGCACACATTTTAAATGACAAAAAACATATAAAGGAAAAAATGTACTTAAAACTAGAAGGTATGCAAAGGCGGCCTTATTGCTGCTAGCAATCTCTACCAGACAACCTTTGGCGAAAGAAATTGTATATGGAACAACGGTACGGTGCACAATTACAAAAACTTACATAAAAATATAACTAATAAAAAGAAAAAATAAATATATACTAAATAATAAATACATTATAAATATATAATACTCAATAGATATTTATGTCGGAGAATAAGTAAAAGATTATCGATTAATCGAATCGTTATCGCTATCTGTGGCGTTGGAGTAGGGTAGTGGTTCAACTTCCGTTGTTTTGACAATCTCGACCCTCGACCCTTTAAATGCCATCGACAGTCTGACTGAAGTCTTAGTCGTGCGCGGTCTCTCAAGAAGTGAAGTAGTGTCTAAATAGTGATAGTGTTGTGTTAGTGCTAGGAGTGCTGTCCGATCAAGGTCACGTGAGTACCTTACAATGTAATTACCTCGTCTTGTGTTAGGTTAGGTTTATGTGCGTTTAACCTTGGGTTTAAATAGAGAGCCTAGCAGTGGAGGCGAGTGTTGTAATTACTCAAAGGAGCTCCTTAGGCCTACACCTTGGTCACAAGTCCAAGGCACTGCTTAGGTTTCTCTCGTAATTGTTGGAGATCATATTTGATCATTTATCGGTTCAATAGCAGTATCTACGTTGCGTTTACCCAATATTCCATTCAATACCATCACCGCCTTTCAGTGTTCCGCAATATAATATAACTGCATAAATAAGCGAGTTAGTGAGTAAAAGAACGAGTGAGTCGGTACGTGAGTAAAGTATATAAGTGAGAGAGATGGTAAGCTAGTACGTAAGTCAGAGGTTTAATGAATCAGTGAGTGAGTAAATTAGTAAAAAGGTGAGGAAGTTAGTTGTCAAGTGAATGAGTTTAATAGTAATAAATGATTTTCAACCGAGTTCAAAAAAAAGGAGGTTATCAATTCGGTTGTATTTACTTTTGTTACCTTAGAACTCCGTCATTTATGAACCGAATTGAAAATTTCTTTTTGTATTTGGTAGTATATGCTTACAAATTGGTCCCATTTTTTCAAAATCCAGTTTTGATTATAGGATCTTTGAGGAATTGAGAGAACTCCTCAAAAGTTATAGGCACACATATAGTAATTTTGATATTTTCAGAAGGGTTTCAAGCATTTGCATTCAGAAATTATGATTTGGTGAAGTGATTTCTAACTTTTTAGCATTTTTTAGAGTTTGAAGTCGGTTAAATTTTTTGTTAAAAATGTTTTATTGTACTTAACAGTATTATTCTTTTTGGCAATGGGTTAAAACGTTATTCTCTAGAACGCAATTTACCAAAACTGTTGGGTGTTGCCGAATGTCATTTCCCTTCGGCAAAATATGGACATATTTAGGACGGATATAACGTTTGGTATAAAACATCTGTACCCAAACGTAATTTTGTGGGAATATCTTGTCATATTTATTAAAAATGTTCTTATACCACATTTAGGGGGTAATAATAACAATATCACTACGATTAATAGATGATCAATAAAGTTGTCTGCCTATGTCCATTTCTGCTTAGTACTTCTAAACTATCCTACAAATTTTGATACGATTGTTGAAATTTTGATATGAATGATTTCCCTGACAAGAAGCTACATTACTGCTGAATAGGCAACACCATATTATTTTTTTTTTAAATTGATGAACGAGCATCAATAGTACAATCACAGGGAAAAGTGAAGTGTGAATAAAAGAAATGCTGCTTGCTGATAATTATTCAATAACGTTTCTACAAATTTAGCTATTTTTTGTTACATTAAATATTTAGGAAAAAAAATTAAGTTTCTGTGAGATTATTATTTTAATTCATGGTTGTTTGCCATTGAGATTGGTTAAGAGTGAGTTCGAGTGAGAAGATGGGTAACTGAGTTTGTATTCTGAGAAAAGGTGAGCGAGCAAGCTACTGAATAAAATTTTGGACTCATATTCTGGAGTTACCCATATCGTAGCTAGATGTCCAGGTTATGAATTATAAATTACTCGTCTACATAAAAGAAAAATCAGGAAAATGAAACACAATGCGAAACTTAATACCGTCTTTGTACGTCTTCAAACAATAGCTGTATTTAGTTATAAGATAAAATAAACTTACACTAATAAACGTCTGTTGGTTTGTCCTTATGTTATTATTTTATATAGTAATTAATAACCTATATAACAGTAATTCAAGGGAATTATGAAAATGAAATGCAATGAACTAGCATTCAAGGGAATTATGTGAATGAAATGCAATGAACTAGCATTCAAGGGAATTATGTGAATGAAATGCAATGAACTAGCATTCAAGGGAATTATGTGAATGAAATGCAATGAACTAGCATTCAAGGGAATTATGTGAATGAAATGCAATGAACTAGCATGCAAGGGAATTATGTGAATGAAATGTAATGAACTAGCATTCAAGGGAATTATGTGAATGAAATGCAATGAACTAGCATTCAAGGGAATTATGTGAATGAAATGCAATGAACTAGCATTCAAGGGAATTATGTGAATGAAATGCAATGAACTAGCATTCAAGGGAATTATGTGAATGAAATGCAATGAACTAGCATGCAAGGGAATTATGTGAATGAAATGAAATGAACTAGCATGCAAGGGAATTATGTGAATGAAATGCAATGAACTAGCATTCAAGGGAATTATGTGAATGAAATGAAATGCAATGAACTAGCATGCAAGGGAATTATGTGAATGAAATACAATGAACTAGCATTCAAGGGAATTATGTGAATGAAATGCAATGAACTAGCATGCAAGGGAATTATATAACAGTAATTCGTATTTAATAATACATATCATTCATAAACTAAATACAATTACAAGAACCCGAGTAAAGCCTAGGAATTGTGACACTTTACTGCTAAGGTGTTAACTCCAAGTCTCAGTAATTATACAACGTCTAATGCGCCTGATCGCCGTAGCTAGCGGCGGTCTTCTCTCCGCCGCTCACACTTGTCAGAACATAACAATACAATATTTGAAAAGAATGACCAGTTTTATGATTTTGGATGTGAATGTAATAGCGTGGAATACAATTGAATGAAATGTGATAGACAAAAATGCAAATGTAGCGAACAAGGTAATTATGTGAATGAAATGCAATGATCTAGCATGCAAGGGAATAATGTGAATGAAATGCAATTATGTAGCATTCAAGGGAATAATGCGAATGAAATGCAATTATGTAGCATGCTAGGGAATTATGTGAATGAAATGCAATGATCTAGCATGCAAGGGAATTATGTGAATGAAATCCAATGATGTAGCATGCAAGGGAATTATGTGAATGAAATGCAATGATCTAGCATGCAAGGGAATAATGTGAATGAAATGCAATTATGTAGCATGCTAGGGAATAATGTGAATGAAATGCAATGATGTAGTATGCAAGGGAATTTTGTGAATGAAATGCAATGATGTAGCATGCAAGGGAATTATGTGAATGAAATGCAATGATGTAGCATGCAAGGAATGCCACATCATTACATTGAATGGAATGCAATGGAATTAGATGCAAAATAGTGAATAATAATAGCATGAAATGCAATGACCAGAAATGTAATGGAATACAATAAAGCTTCTGATGGGTCCTAAACATTTAATTAGAAAATCTCTTATTTAGAATTTACTTAAAATATAACTCCAAGCTATCCCAGTTTGAGTTTTCTGTACCAAGAAGTTGACTTGTTTCTAATAATAAGATTATAAGACAAAAGCAAAGTTTTCTCTGTAATATTTACTGAAATTAGTGAAAGTTATAATTTCATATTCCAATGTCCCTTTCTAGTCAATTCAATTAATAATCAGTTCAGTTAAGATAGTACTTTTAATTCACTAAGGTTGTTCTGAAAAAAAGTCAAAGGCTTTTGTTAATTAGTCAAAAACTCGCTCATGTTTCATTTTGAGTTTTAAGTACTTATTTGTCTATACAGTTAAATGAGTGAATGAATTTAAATGTAAGCATTAAAATTATATAATAAACATACTACATATATTAGAGTTAGGATAACCTTGACTGATACTTTTCAATAATTATCGTCATATCTACCAGAAGCGTATCTAGCTCATGCAGCGCTCGTGTTGACGAAAAAAATAAGGGTCTTCACCATCAAAGATCTATGACGATTATTTCATATCAATTCAGTCTCGAAGACTAAGTTAAGAAAGAGATCTTTTCCGAAAATAATCGCCATCTCTTGTCGGCACCCCTAAGACCACTACACGCCCAGCACTATAAGTAAAGCCGCCCCTGATTTCCACTAATTTACACAAAACCTTAAAAAGTTATATGTCTTATAAATCATAAAACCTTCCTCATAAATCACCGTGTCTTTCGGTAAAAACCGCATGAAAAACCGTTCAGTGGTATTTGAGTTTATCGCGAACAGACAGACGCGACGAGGAACTGTGATTTCTAATCTCTTACTTAGCTCAGTGAAGCGAAGAAGAATTGACTAGTATTCTCACAGTAAAAATCTCCAATATAAATGTGTATCACGTAAACAAGATGTACGTGAGTTAGCAATAACTCCAGAACTTGGTCCAGGGGTCAATCGTAAAATATTACGAGCCTAAAATATGGGCTTAATATTGAAATGATATTGCAGAATGGACCTGCGAATTTGGATACACGTTTATACCCTTCCAAGGGTTTTTACTCTTCAATAAAATAACAGATAAATTATATTTACTTAGATACTAGTTGATTCCATTGGCTTTGCTAATGGAAAAACTCTGCTGTATTAAAAGTGGGAGACGAAACTAAGCTTACATTTTTCACCTATTCACTTACTATTGATCACACACTGTTTCTCACACTCTCTTACCCATTCTCTTGTTTATCTCCTTCTATACACTCATGTACCATAATTTCCTCTCACTCACCCTTCTATCCTCTAATAAACCATATTTGAGCTACCCATTCTGTTATTTATTATTCTATCATTATACTAATTGGATTTATCCTTTTAAAATTTATTTATCCACTCTTTTTCACTCTCTTATTCATCTCCTCACTCATATACTCAATAATTCATAATTCTCCCACCCATAGTTTAACCACATGTAAGGGGCGTACTAATAATTCTTGTAAATATTGCGTTAATTTCGGCTAGATACTCATAATAGTAAAACGCGCCACAATATTGACAATCAGTTTTATAATAAACGGGAATATGAAGGGCATTTTAAATGTAATACACATGAACCTTAAATACCGGGAGCTCTTGTCGCTCTGACACCAGAGTTTATAGCCGGCTTCCAGCCGTATGGTCTTTCCTTAAATACCTTTCGGGAGCTCTTGTCGCTCTGATACCAGAGTTTATAGCCGGCTTCCAGACGTATGGTTTCCTCCTTAAATACCTTTCGGGAGCTCTTGTCGCTCTGATACCAGAGTTTATAGCCGGCTTCCAGCCGTATGGTCTTTCCTTAAATACCTTTCGGGAGCTCTTGTCGCTCTGATACCAGAGTTTATAGCCGGCTTCCAGACGTATGGTTTCCTCCTTAAATACCTTTCGGGAGCTCTTGTCGCTCTGATACCAGAGTTTATAGCCGGCTTCCAGCCGTATGGTCTTTCCTTAAATACCTTTCGGGAGCTCTTGTCGCTCTGATACCAGAGTTTATAGCCGGCTTCCAGCCGTATGGTCTCCTCTCTAAATACCTTTCGGGAGCTCTTGTCGCTCTGACACCAGAGTTTATAGCCGACTTCCAGCGGTATGGTCTCCTCTCTAAATACCTTTCGGGAGCTCTTGTCGCTCTGACACCAGAGTTGATAGCCGGCTTCCAGCCGTATGGTCTCCTCTCTAAATACCTTTCGGGAGCTCTTGTCGCTCTGACACCAGAGTTGATAGCCGGCTTCCAGCCGTATGGTCTCCTCTCTAAATACCTTTCGGGAGCTCTTGTCGCTCTGACACCAGAGTTGATAGCCGGCTTCCAGCCGTATGGTCTCCTCTCTAAATACCTTTCGGGAGCTCTTGTCGCTCTGACACCAGAGTTTATAGCCGACTTCCAGCGGTATGGTCTCCTCTCTAAATACCTTTCGGGAGCTCTTGTCGCTCTGACACCAGAGTTGATAGCCGGCTTCCAGCCGTATGGTCTCCTCTCTAAATACCTTTCGGGAGCTCTTGTCGCTCTGACACCAGAGTTGATAGCCGGCTTCCAGCCGTATGGTCTCCTCTCTAAATACCTTTCGGGAGCTCTTGTCGCTCTGACACCAGAGTTGATAGCCGGCTTCCAGCCGTATGGTCTCCTCTTTAAATACCTTTCGGGAGCTCTTGTCGCTCTGACACCCAAGTACCGAATGACTCGAAATCACGGTAGTCCAAATAAGAAAACTAAATTAAGACAACCGGATACTATTGACCGGATATTCATAATATTTTAGAATAAAGTCAAAATATGTTCTAACAATTGAGAAATATAAAAATAAAGGAAATCAAACGTGTGTTATACAACCGGATGTTATACACCGGTTATTCGTCGTTTCAATTATATCTTAAAATAAATTTAAAATACGTGAAGGAAGTCAAATTATATTGTAACAGCCCGGAGACTATTATAAAATATATTAAATCAAAAGTGTATCCTAACACACAGCTTCAGCTTTCTCTCATTCACAAATTGATTTATCTATTCATTGACCTCTAACTCACTCCACTCACTCAGTAACTCATTTATTCATCTAACTTCAATCTTACTCATTAATTTATTCACATAATTATTCCCACACGCCACGAAACCTAAACCTTTTAAATCGTAAAATATTTTATTTTATGATAAATTTATAGTATAAGGAGGTAAAGTAAGAAAAGCTGCGAGTAAAGAGAGATTATTCTAAAACCCTTAAATATAAACGTCGCATACCTTCCAAGTTTGAGAAACGAATTCCATGGTGTGAAATGTATTTCCCAAGAGCAGGTATTTCCAAACTGTTTCCTATTCTTGTGCTCAACTCAATATTTCAATTTAAAATACAATTTTATAGAATTTACCATTCAAATGGTTTCTAGATCTAGATTTACATGTTTACAATTTACATCTGTATCTTGGTGACATGAAATATGTTTACATAGTTAGCAATACTGGAGATAAATTAGTATTCGCGTATTTTATTTTATTTTAAGTATACCCTTATTTGTATGTATGAGCGAAATAACTTTGCTTAATTAAATTAAAAAGTTTTTATTTTGATTCAATTGATTGAGCAATTTCATTTATTGGTTTGGTTTGATTTGCAAGCTACACTAGAATTTTTTTTTTTTTTTTTTGAAAGATTGGATGGATGGATCACATACTACTAGTATTCCCTTTACCTCTCTAGTAAAGCTAATAAATAGCTTGTGTTAGGAGTGGGCCACGCCAGTGGTCCAATGTCCGGGATTCGAATCCACGACTTATCGATCGTGAATCCAACGCCCGCACCACTGAGCTACTGACGCTTAACTATTAAACAATTAATAAAAAATAAAAATATGTAGTAATAATTAATTATTTGTAACAAAACTATTGTGCATTGCATTTAAGTAATGAGAAAACTAACAATTTAATAGATATAATTATTTACATTAATTAATTTAATTTACTGAAATTATGTGTGTTTGTGTGTGTGTGTGTGTGCGCGCGCACGTGTACGTGTGAGAAAGCGAGAGAGAGAAGTCAAAGAACTTTTATCTCAATCTCCCTATCTTACTATTTTCATAAGATTTTCTGTTTTTTTATAGTCAAGTGTTTTTAACCAAGCTTTGACTATAGACTTGCAATCATATGGAGAGCGAGTAAAGACGAGTTTCTACGTTAGCTAGATTATATAAATGCTCAAGAAAATGAACATGTTTTTGTACAAAGCGCGTCCTTGTTCGCTTTATAATACAGATGTTGTCTTGCCTACGTGTATGAGTATAATTCTCCTTGAAACATTGCTTTATGTGTTGCAAAAGAATAATATAAAAAATAAATATTTGTCTGACAGTCAAGAGCTGGCAATTTTGATATAATTGCAAAGTAGGGTATTATTTTGGGCGATTAGTCGCAACTTTAAGTACCATTCTTTGAGCTCGTTCTAGTATAATCAGGTGAGATGAACATGCAATTCACAAAAACCTGTATACACAATATCTCTGATGTTTCTAAAAATTGCTTCCAATTTACGTACTCGACCCTTAATATGATGCTGATAAGTTAATCGATTATCAAGGATTATACCAAGATATTTTATAGTTTCTACATTATCTAAATTCGGACAGCAACACTGTTGATTACTCACAATATATAACCTCAGTTTCAATAGATTTGAGCCAGTCGTCGAATTGATATCGTCCGATAACGTTGTGCAAGTAAGCTCTCTAAACTTGCTTCTGGGTCTTAAAACCCAGGCTGCTCCAATTTCGTCTAGAATTCATTTTATTATAGTCTTTTTAAGAGTTATAGTATAACCCCATATATTTCATGATTATCGAAGAAAAGGTTTCTGAGATAAAAGATATCCAAAACGCAAAAGGGGATCTAATTTTACTTTTGTCACTTCACCGTCATAGTACACTTATAAATTAGTATTCGCGGATTTTATTATATTTAAACCTATATGTATAGCCATCGGACACTTTTTTCTTGATATGTCGTCTATATAACTACAGGTGTAGTCGACGAGTTATCTCGTCGACACGCTAAACTCTCCCCTAGGTAATCCTCGCTTAGCATACGTCACAAAACATCTGTCCACGATCCCTCTTTGAATATTTATTACACATGATATTTTCACAAGGAAATACCACTTTTGGTGGAAAAATTTTATATTGCGGTTTTTCCTTTAAATTGACCTACAGTAATATGGACGTTGGGTTTCTTTATAAACATCACGAAATAGTGTCTGAAATTTATAAATGAGCTCTGGGGTAGCATACCAAAAAATCGAAACCGTCCCATGGCTGATGTAGTAGTCATGGGACGGACTTCTTTTTTTAGTTTTTTAAGGTTGGTTGAAAATCTAAATGAATTTTGGGAGAACATCTCGTAAGAGCCGAGTAACCCAGCACCCCTTGGCTTGTGACCACCAGCATGAGAATCCGACCGCCAAGTGTCTCTGACGCATTCCGGCCGAGCCGCATGTGGGTCAGATCTACCCCTCCCTCTCCCATCCCATTACTGCTGCGATTCCAATGAACACCGAGTTTTTGCTCGGGGTCCATTAAAACTGCAGCATTCTTCTCTTCGCTCCCTCTCCTCACTCTATCTTCGAGGCGGCAACGCATCGACAAAACAAGAGATACCCTATAGTTTTGTGGATGTCCATGGGCGACGGTGTCCACTTTCCATCAGGTGGACCGTCTGCTCGTTCGTCCCTTATCTGTCATAAAAAAAGCAGTTAGTACTGAAGTACTTTCCCAACAAGTGAATATAAAGGGACAAGACTAGTAGGAATAAGGGGTATTCCTACTAGTCTTTCACCAAACGAAACGACACGAAACGATAGACCAATGACTATATTAAGGACCAATTCGTATTCGTATATAACAAACAGATACACTTACTATTTATAACAGTAAATAAAAGAGAATACGCTGAATATGTAAGAGCTAGATATCGCTAATTGCAGCTCCACTTGTAACTGTTCAGTCCACAAAGGGAAAGCAGCTCAAGTTTCCACTAGTAATTACTTTCTGTGCCTATAATATTTATGTGTTTATAAAACTAGAGCTGTTCTGCACTGTATTTAGTTAGTATATGTAGTTTATATTGATGTAAAAAGGAAACCAGGTTTAGTATTTAATCAAATTGAAGCGTCAGTAGCTCAGTGGTTCGGGCGTTGGATTCACGATCGATAACTCGTGGGTTCAAATCCGGACATTTTAGTTTACTAGGATAAAGGGATCTAGTAGTATGTGATCCATATCTTTACAAAAAAAAAATTAAAAAAAAATCGTAATCTAATCACTACAATTTTTTAGAAGATAATCTTAACTGATATTATAATTTCGACAGTTTCTACTTACTCCATCTATTGTCGAATAATTTAAAAAAAAATTTATTGAATGACTGACAGTCTCTACGAAATTATTTACAAAACCTTGTCTTAGTTATGGATAAAAAATAGACACACAAATTTCATACATTTCTTAGTATTATTGGTTTTGTATACAATGCCTAGGAAATATATAGATTTCACAGAAAATGTAAATAAATAAATCTTGTAAATTTATATACGCTCGGAAAATAAGGTATTTCTAAGGAATTGTAGATCCTTGGTCTCACAAATTCCCGTAACATTAAAAATTAGGAATTCAATTCAAGTTCGAAGGTATATGCGACGATAAAATCTTTTTTTTTATGGCAGTTAAGGGGCAAACGACCCACCTGATGGTAAGTGGCCACTGTTGCCTATGGACATCGGCAATACAAGAGATACCCTCTTGTTTTGCCGATGCGTGAAGATACAGTGACCTTGAAGATACAGTGAGGAAGAGGAATGAAGAGTAGAATGCTACTGTTTCAGTGGACCCTGAACGAGGACACAGAGTTCACCAGAAGTGTAGCTTTAATTGGACTGGCCCACATGCGGCTCGGCCGGAACGCGTCAATGACACTTGGCGGTCAGATTCGCATGCTGGTGGTCGCAAGCCAGTCGGGGAACAGATTCCCTACCACCAATGGGGTGCTGGGTTATTCGGCTCTTACGAGATGCTCTTCCAGCTGCAGAGGGGATTTGTATTCTAACCCGTCCCCTCACAGGTAAATGAATGGAAAGAACTTGTGATATGGGCTCGGAATCGTATTATTAATTTGATGTTAGCAACCCTAATTTGAGTAGCATCCTGTTATTTATGATGTTGGTAGGAATGATATGAGCAATGCTTGGTTTCACAAATTCCATAACAAAACAGCAGATTCGAAGATAAATAAAGGGGTAACCAGTTTAAATAATAAAAATTAGGAATTCAACTCAAGTTTGTATTTTCGATGGGAAAATCTAAACAGAATGTGACTTTATTATCTGTGTTTTGCAGAACATTGCGTGAATGCGGTAAAAAAGGTCGAAAAAGGTTTCGAGGCTATCTACGATTATATGGAGTCGTAAAAAAGTTCATCCGCTAAATGTGTTTATAGGCTATATCATTATTTTGTATGTTTTCTTATTAGTATTAGATTTTACCCATGAGAAGATGGGTTATAACTTTTTAGTTACTTCGCGACCACTATCAAATGAACTTGAATTAAGATGGTGGAAGATAATTAAATCGCTATTTAAAAATATTTAAGCATCGTAGGTCTAATAGTTAGTGCTTAATTATGAGGGGAAGATCAGTAACTCATTAAGAAATAATTTTATAGGAGGATATATGTGGTAGAAGCTCTTCCGGTTGATAACCGACTACTCGTAGGTCTAATAGTTAGGTGGTGTTAGTTGTGCCACCGGCAGAGGTCGTGAGACAGTCGTAATGTAGGCATTGAGAGAGGTTGACCCCCCTTTACTGATTAATAATATCCCGAGTCCTGTGTGTGCTATATCTCCTAAACGCTAGTTGATTGACCCTTCCCTGACGAGAACCGACTGGTGGTGAAGTGTAACTATTTGGAACTGTTTGGTGTTATTATATGTTGTGGTGCGTGGGCATGCCCAGAAAGAAGATTAGAAAGAAGATAAGAAATCATCAAGAAATTGTGAGTACTGTGTCTTTAATGTCTAACTGACAATAGATAACCCTTAATCTTAAGGAAGCTGAAAAGGGCCCAGCCAGCTTCCACGTGTGTGGGATTTGTACACCCCACTAACCTTACACAAGACTTGGCAACTACATTGTAAGGTACTCACGTGGCCTTAATAGGACAGCACTCCAAGCACTAACACACTTACTTAATACTGCACTTAACACTCACTGACACTATCCAGAGACTAGTTCACTCCTTGAGAGACCGCGCAATACTAAGACTTCGGTCAGACTGTCGACGGAAGTGACTACTACCCTACTCCAAGGCCATATATATCGATGACGATTCGATTATTCGACAATCTTTTATTATTCTCCGACATATATTTCTCTATTTTACATTTTAATTTATATATCGTCGTCGTTACGTCTTTGGGAATTAGTCAAATTCCCAAGGACGTAACAACCACTCAGCTCGATATGCGCTTCATTCCCACCGAGATAGATGGCGTACGAGCACACTCATTTGTTTTCTTCAGTATTTTTTCGCGACAAATAGCCTATGTCCTATCATCAAGCTCTACTTTATCTCCGTATCATCATCATATTTAATCAAAATCAGTTCAATGATTTAAGCCTGATTGTGTAACAGAAACAGAGACACTATTAATTTTATTTTTTTAAATATTACAAGCAGTATGGATCACATACTGCTAGTATTCCCTTTACCCCTCCTAGTAAGCTAAAATGCTTGTGTCAGGAGTGGGCCACGCCAGTAGTCCAATCTCCGGAATTTGAACCCACGACTTATCGATCGTGAATCCAACGCTCGAAACACTGAGCTACTGACGCTTCAAATTTGTCAATAGATGGCGTTATTCGTTTGTATTCTTAAGTATTTGCTACGTTTCTCAAGAGTTACTTTCGAAATTATAATAATAGTAAGAATTACATTACAAGTAGTTGGTGAAGGAAAATTTATTTTATTTTACCCATTTAAAATCATAGTATACCACATTTGTACGCCTCTCTGCTTTTGTATTTGACGGGTGTCGGCTCACGTGACCGCATTTATTTTTTGTTCAGAAATACGGAAAAGGGTTTATCAAATGGTGCAGGGTTAAATTGGTTTGAATAATTTTGATTTAAATTATTTGGTTTCAATAAAATAGTTTTTGGTCCCGCCTTGCTTTGTTCAGCCTTGTTGTATGTGAAAGAATCATCTATGACTATTGACATTACATAATCTACAACAATAGGAGATAGTGTACCTATGTGTAAGTGAAATATGATTAACGTCTATGGATACTAAATATGTCGGAGAATAGTAAAAGATTATCGAATAATCGAATCGTCATCGTAGTAGTCACTTCCGTCGTTTTGACAGTCCCGACCCTTTATATGTCATCGACAGTCTACTGTAGTCTTACTCGTGCGCGGTCTCTCAAGAAGTGAAGAAGTCCCTGAATAGATTTAGTGTTAGTGTTTGGGAGTGTTCTCCGATTAATTATTGGTTCAGTAGCAGTATCTACGTTGCGTTTACCGAATAGTTCACACATCACCCCTTTTAGTATTCTCCAATATTTCCCTCTCGTCCTTCCTTCTCATCATTAAAATTCCTGACATATATACTGGCTTTCAAAAGGCAAAAGGTGTAACTGTAAGTATAATACAGAAGTTATCTTCACGTACATAAGTGTTATACCCTCTTTTGCCGGCCAGTGTAGTTTACTTTGTTGAGGAGAGTATAGTTAGGTTAGTAAGTGAAAAATTATATAATGTCTATGGATATAACATAGTTCACGTCACTCGTAAATAGTGTAGCTGTGTATAAGTGAAAGAATTATCTACGTAGATAGAAGATAAGTATAAATATACGTATAATATATATGTCAGAGGAGAAAGCAGATTAGGATTAATTAATTATCAAATATCACGATTCCGTACTTTTTGAACAGGATTCCAGGCAGTGCCTTGGACTTGTGACCAAGGTGTAGGCTTAAGGGATCCCTTTATGTAATTACGACACTCGCCTCCACTGCCCGGTCTCACTGTCTAAACCTAAGGTTTATCTCACATAAACCTAACCTAACACAAGACGCGGGACATTGTAAGGTACTTACGTGACCTTAATCAGGCAACACTTCCAGCACTAACACAAACACTGACTTTAACACTATCCAGAGACTACTTTGAGAGACTGTCAATGGCATATAAAGAGTCGAGACTAGCTAGTATTCCCCTCCACGGGTGGGGCGGACGGAAGTGATTATTATTTTACTCTTGCACCATAAATGCCTACTCGACTAATCTTTTACTCGTTTGAGACTATTAAAAATCGTTGAATATTAAAATGACGCGACGGAAGCGATAATTAACTTTCTTTATCATCATCCTACTCTAATTATAGCCCGACACGGCCTTCACTATTATCCTACCCCATCTATACCCCGACATATATAATAAAGATATTATATAATTTACTTCATTCAGAAATAGTGCAGCTTTGTACAAGTGAAAGAATCATCAACGTCTAATAATACTACATAGTTTACGTTCCTTGAAAAATTTTAATTCTTTTTAGGATATTCACACTGTTTCCACATTTTCCGTCAGGATTTTTCTATAATATGATAAATGGGTATAGCGAGGTCAGGGTCACTGTGCGTGCATGACAGTTTAATAACATGGGACTGAAAATAGCTGTGGAAATGCCTAAACTCTTTTGGTTTTGTTTACTTGAACATTGAAATATATATTACGCAGTATACTTTAAAGACATTAGTAATATGTACTTATAATAGAAGATGAGAATAGATGAAGAAGTGTATAGGACTTGAGACATGATATAGCACCCAACACACAAGCACGTCCGCTCCGGACATCTGGTAATATACAACTGGCAATCAACAGACGCCATCTTGTATTTATATATACACCACAGGACTCCCAAGAGCTGGTGCCTACACTGGTCCACCTCATTGCCCAATACATGACATTCATATAGACCTAGCACTACGATCACTTAAAATAATGTTGACTGAGACAGAGGTTGTATATTATCATAACAGTGGGTATTCTTGATATAAAACAAACAGAACTATTTATGAATACAAAGATTTTAACAGTGTTGCACGAGCAAAGCAAGGACGGTCTGCTTGCACGATCTACGAGAGATGTATGAGGATTCGTACTGGACACACTCCTTGTGTTAAAATAAATCTGCATACTTGATGGGCAAAGTTCCGTCCCCTAATTGTTCTGCGTGCGACATGGTGGAAGATACAACATTTTATTTGAGTGTATTCGGAAGAAATCATTAAGATGGGAAATATTTTCTCAATTCCCAATATTACGGGAATTGGGTGGGTGTAACATTGCACCGGCCGATCCGTTGTCTGAGGAGGCCAAGGCATTGTTGCGGCTGGCCGGAAAATGTCTCCCACGAAGATGAACTTTACAAAATAAGTTTTACAATAAGGTTTTTTTGTAATGTCATTTGTTTCCTTACGGAGCGACGTAGTCTTTAAGAAGACCAAGCTCCTTAAATAAAGAGTGAAAAAAAAAATTACGAGTATAATAACTACTCAAGACATATTTCAAGGTATTATGTCTAGGGAAGCGCCTAGTATAGTATTTTTAACCATGATTTTTAAGATGACCATAAATAAAAAATAAACTGTTATCCCACTTAATATGATTGCGCAACCCCCCTAAATATAGAATTACTTTAAATCACAAATATATAATGAGATGAGAGCAAAAAAACAACCGTCATATTGACTCTTTAAAGTACATCTAATTTTTGACCAACCGCTTCACACACCGAGATTTTTGGACCAATTAAAAAAAAAATAGTATTATATAATATTTTCATTTTGTACCCCCTGAAAACTTCACGGCGCCTTATACGCTCTGGCGCCACCATGCGCCGCACGACCCTACACATAGGGGCGGTGTTGGCGTAATTATTGGAAACAACCCTAGTAATAACATTTAAGACAGACATTACTTTAAAAGTAATAGGATAATTTCGTTTAAATGTTTGTTTGTCTGTAAAATTTTATCTGATAATAACTTTAGGATAATTACATTTTACACGTATTGTATGAAAGCTTAAGGTTTTATTATTGAAAGAAATTCAATTTCAATCATCCATTAAATCGTACAGTCAAATACAATTTCGTGCAGATCACGTCAGTTATATGAGATTTGCAGGCTAGTGTGGACTTGTAGAGTAGTAGACCCTTCAAGACTTTAGATAGACATCCTAGAATTGTAGTCTCGCTTCCCTGACTCGATTACATAATAATAGGCAAGCATCACGTGCGCTGTCACAGAGACTAGTGTGTCAATCATGTGCGCAAGAATTTTAACCGACTTCAAAAAGGAGAATGAATTCGATTGGTACATATTTTTTACGTATGTATACCGATTACGCTTTAGTTTGATGTGGAATAGTTACTATGTGGGCCCATAAAAATTTATCATAGATTGGCCTAGTAGTTTTCATTTTATAACCATTCTTTCTGTATTAGTTTCTTGGGATCTATATAGTTTAAGGCTCGTGGCTCCTTTCGTGGACCCATAGCTTCTTAAAATAAAATTACTATTTAATATATGACAATAAAAAGCAACGAAAATTCCTACAGTAATTTACAGAACAACCTATTACAGACACTAAAAAGTAAAAAATTAAAAAAACTACGTTTAAAAAACCTACTTTAAATTTTTTATATATGTCGGGGATTTTAAATGATGTGAAAAGGAGATGGAAGGAGGAAGATGGGGAATATTGGGGAACACTAAAAGGGGGTGATGGTATTGAATGGAATATTGGTTAATCGCAACGTAGATACTTCTACTGAACCGATGATCAAATATGATCTCTAACAATTACGAGAGAAACCTAAGCAGTGCCTTGGACTTGTGACCAAGGTGTAGGCTTAAGGAATTCCTTTAAATGATCATAACACTCACCTCCACTGCTCTGGCTCTCTGTTTAAACCCAAGGTTAAACGCACATAAACCGAATCTAACACAAGGCTAACCTAACCTAAGGCTAACCTAACCTAACATTGTGTTTACTTAACCACGTGGCAATTACATTGTAAGGACTTACGTGACCTTAGGTGGACAGCACTTCCACACTACACTGCACTTGACACTATCACTATCACTATCACTAGCACTACTTAGATGATGTTCACTTCTTGAGAGACCGCGCACGACTAAGACTTCAGTCAGACTGTCGATCGCATATAAAGGGTCGAGGGTAGAGACTGTCAAAACAACGGAAGTGACTACTACCCCACTCCAACGCCATAGACAACGATAACGATTCGATTAATCGATAATCTTTTACTATGCTCCGACATATATTATTGTCCTAATAAAGTGAGATTAATAAATAACAAAATTATTTCTTACTTTTTAGTGCATTTTTTAGTTTGAAGTCGGTTTTTTGAACGTAGTTTTTATCCTAATAAACTTTGTTCTGTTTTTGGTCTGCTGACTTTTAATTCCTATTAAGAACTTTAAACGGTTTTCATAATAAATAAAGGAATTTTAATCATCTCAAGTTAAACAACTTAATAGCTCAAAAGGCTACATTAATACTGTAAGACTAGATATTATCTGCCTCTTTGTTAATTAAGTCTCATTTAACTTTTTTATTAAAATTTTAAATGAGACTTATTAGGAAATTAAAAACTTTTAACCACACGATAGAAATATAAACATATATGTCGGCGGGTAGGTTAGGTTTAGGCTAACCTTATGTTAGGTTTAAACAATGAAACTAAGCAGTGGAGGCGAGTGTTGGAATTCTATTATAAGGCCTTGCAAACCTACATCCTTGTCACAAGCTCACAAGATTTCTGTCGTAATTGTAAGACATCATAATGTTTAGTTTATTATCGGTTCAGTAGCAGTATCTACGTTGCGTTTACCCAATACTCCATTCAATACCACACCCCTCTTAGTGTTTTGCAATATTCCCCCTCTCCTCTTTCTCCTTGCTTTTTCTCCGAGATACATTACAAATAGTACTGTACGAACGTCGTATATGTTCTAATGAAAAAAAATGTGGACTGTATGGTATGTGGGCTCCTGTTTCCGCACTTAGACTCAAGTTCGGTCCATTGTGCGTGCAGGGATGACTGGCTATACTAGCCAGCCCAGCTCCTTCCAGAAGCGCAGAAGTATCCTGGGAACTTCACAGGCTTCTTGGAGCGACCTCATGTCCTTGAGGATTTGTGCCCGTTGTGTGGCGACGCCCACATATTCCAGGACAACGTGGGCAGTCGTCTCTTCTGCCTGTAGGCATCCTCTGCAAATGGAGGTGTCTGTCATGCCTATAGTAAATATATATTTATTAAGTGGGCAATGTCCAACGTACATGTGGACTGTGTGTAAAAACAATAACAGTTTAATCGCCCGGGACGTCCAGGGATCCCTGGCGCAGTAGCCTATAGTCCTCTGCAAGCTCACGGAGTGGCAGCTTATGACAGGTGTCATTGTAACTGTTGCCGTTGACAGTACAGAGCCAATAAGCACAATTCCTAGTCAATCTAGTATATAATCTAAAATATTCTTAACACACAATTCCAACAATATTTAAACTGGGAAAAGTATATTTTATTTCTATTTTTGGAAATTTATAAATTTTTTTTAACTAGTATTTCCTATTGGTTTTTATTTAAAACTTCATTTTTTTAACTACAACTTATAAATAATGTTTGAATAATTAATGGCGGTTTGACGAAATTTAAGTGAAATCAAACAAACTTACCTGTAAGAGAAACTCGACCAATATAATGTTTCGCATCTTTCCTCCGCCTTGCTCGGAAGATCACATCATAAACGCAGCTGGGTCACAAGCCCCAGGCATTCTTTGATATTTTTTTCAACTCCATGACGTGATTGTCTTTATACTTATACGTAGTTATATAGTAAGTGCAATGATTTCCCAAGAAATTGCTCTTCATTTAAAATGAGGGTAGAAAAATAAAATTACAAGCACATTTTAAAACAGAAAGCAGTTAATATCAAGGAAACAAATAACAAATATTAAAAGCTATTAAATAAGGAAACTCATTACACGAACAAACCGAGATGAGAATTATTACTGCAGAACCAATTTTATAGTAAATATTTGCTGTCTCTTTCTATTATTGTTGTTTGCACTTGTGCTGGAGGCAGATAGGTGATGTAGAGTTTATATACAGCTTTGGTACGTGCTTTTATTTTATGAACGTTAAGATTATTTGATACGATCCCTTACTATCTGACTTATCTACTTTAATATAGTAGTTTAGTATCTCTGCTATTTATTAGTGTAACTAAGGAGCTGCAATGCACAGCCATAATGTTCACCAGGCGAGCTCCATTTGACAACTGACTCAAATCTTTCGGAACAGAGGTTATATACAATCTTGGAATAAAATAAAAGTACTACCCGCGAATATAAAGTTATCAACGGTGTTGCTAACTCTAGCCGACTCGCCCTCGCTTCTCTGAGTTATATTGTACTCATTTAAGTTCTTCGAGACATCAATTATTAATAAGAACATATTGTCATATATTTAAGATAGAGTGACTGCAGTCGACATTCTGAATAATTATTGTCATATTTAAACTAATTTACACAAAACCTTAATAAATTGTATGTCTAAACCTTCCTCATGAAATACTCTATATATAGGTGAAAACTCCATTAAAAACAGTTTAGTAGTTTTTGCAATATATAGATATAAAAAAAAACGCTAATTTTAAAAATATTGTTGCTTACTGTCGAATTCAAATTCAAATTCAAATTCATTTATTTGCAAGGATATGGTCTATTACATTGTTCTTATATTAATCTTATGTTCTAACATATCCTATTCTAAGAGTGTGTGCAAAGTTTTTATAAATTTACATAATAATGATTATAAGAATGATAATATATTTATAGAATGTCAAATGTAATAATCAATTATTGTCAGTTATACCTATATTATTTTAAAAATGTCAAATGAATTTAATACGCATGTCATGTTAATTATATTTCACATTCCATATAATAAATAGTCATTTACATCGTAATATAATTTTTCCAATAGTAATTTGAACAATTTGTTTTTAAATAGCTGAAGTGGTAATTCTTCAATGTCATCAATATACATTTTTTTTAAATAATGATAATTTTTGATATGGTACATATAATTTATTTGGAAATCTTGTCGTTCTCGATATCATGTCTTTATTTTTTTTGAAAAGTAATGGATGCTTCTTCACAAACATGCATATTTCAAATATATATAAGGAAGGGAGTGGAAGTATTTTTAACATTTTAAATAATGCTTAGCAGCTATCTAAACGACCAACACCACATAGAGATCTTATGCTTTTCTTTTGTATTTTAAATGCTCTTGGTGCATCTACTGAATTGCCCCAGAAAATTAAGCCATATCTAAGATTAGATGATACATATCCGTGATATGCCAACAATCCAGTTTCTACAGTTCCTACTTGATTTAATCTCTTTAAGACAAAGATAAATTTGTCAAGTTTATTGCATAGGGTATTGATATGTGCCTTCCAATTGCAGTACATATCTATCGTGATACCCAAAAATATGGTAGATTCTTCAATGTCAATTTTATTATTTTCGTCAGTAAACATATTTATTACTATGCCGCATGAACTATGAATTTTTCCGGGATAAACAGTAGCCTATGTTTTAATCCAGGATATAATGTATCTCATTGCAGTAAAGATTATTTTTTGATATGTTTATAGAAGCCTAAAACGATCGCCTTCACTTCCAAATTCCCATCAAACAGCATTAGTCATATCTATCATACCTACAAGAAATAGATGTAGTTTACGTCATGCAGATGTTTGTTGTATCCTGGACCTGTGCCAGCTGTCTGATCTTACATCACGGGAATATAGACCTTATTGTAAGGTATTAAGGTCTTTATTAACTGTATTTGTAAGTTTGTGTAACTTTTGGAGCAAAGTTATTCAAAACACATTTCCTATGCGGTCTCAAGGAACTATATCAGGTGTTTGTTATTGATTTAATAATTTGAAAGTTTAATAAAAATTTTATTTATAAGGATTATAAATTTATATGACAGAAGTTAATACAGACTTAACAAATAATGAATATTATAAATAAAATATTTATTATTACGTACTTTAAAAAAGCTTGATTCGATTCGATACTTGATATCGAAAGAAAGATATTGAGAAATACCGTTTCATCTGTATGAAATTTTTGACACAAATAGACGTCCTTACAGTCCCATCATAATACGTATATTGTAATATTTTGTTCATTTACCAGAATATAGATTCGTATTCAAAAGACAGTGACAAACATAATGTTAATACTAGAAACAGAAATAAATTTGTAACGCCGTACTATCGTCTCCACAAAGTGAGTAATAGCTTCATGGGGCTTGGTGTTCGCATCTATAAAAAGATTCCACAGACTATAATAGACTTGCCACTTCAACAATTTAAAACTCGTATCAAGAAATCATTAATAAATAAAGCATACTACAATGTACAGGATTACTTAAATGATGAGAATGCTTGGAATCTAAGTGACGTTGACTCTCAAGTTAAATGATTTGTATAACAGACTATGTAAACATGGCTTTTTGTAAAGAGCGACTGTTGAGTTTCTGGCCGGCTATTCTCAACAGAAAACTGCTTTCCGAGTTGGTGGTAGCTTCAGACAAACTGACTGACCGACTAATTTTTGACGTATCAAAAGTACTTTTATAGAAAAGTCTAATTGAAATAAAATATATAACTAGATAGTAAAATTGAGATAGATATAAATTAGATGTTCAACCCATTGTATAATATTTAATCAATTGTTATTTTGTTTCTAATATAGTATTCAAATTACAAAATGAGTAACTAAGATTTAAGATTATAAATTCAAACCCATACTGAAAAACTTATTTTTATTTAACAACGTCTCGATAAAAATTACCTTTCCAAAAATTACAATTTCATCAGAATCCGTCCATTATCTTGGGCACTATGATGCCACAGACAGATACACACGTTAAATTATATCACTCAGTCGTTCCGTCGTTGTAGTGTCGGGAGTTAATTAGCTTTACTAGTAACTAAAAAAGTCTAGAAAATAAAATTTCTAGGACGTTCAAAATTAAGGAGTTCTCAGTATTTTATTCGTCGTTCGGGAGTTAAGCATAAATTAAAACCCTAGTGTGCCTTCACGCGAAAACTACTTAACCGATCATCATGAAACTTTGTACACATAATCTTGAGGGTAGAAGTAACAATTTTTAAAAAAAATTTTTTATGAAAAAAAAAAAAATTTTTACGATTCATTTCTATTGAAAGCTCTGATACTTATTTAATGGCTTAAATGCGAGCGAAGCCGCGGGTAAAAGCTAGTAATTAATAAAAAAAGGTATAAAATATCATTTCTGACTATTATTTTATTTTAAAATATAATTTCCTGTTATCAAAAAACATCTAATTGTATACTTAAGTATCTTAATAATGATGTTTGCTCGGTCGGAGTTATGTAAACGTAGAAGTATTTAATATCCCATTTTAATTGCGGTATCATTATCTCCCTTAGCAGCTATTCAAAAAACAAAGTAAATACGGATTCATTTCTGAATATTATTTATATGAAATATACGTTTAAGGCTGTTTGTGTGATACATGTTAAGAACTAATAGAATCGCTTCATCTATCTACCCTCACTCAGAGTATGTCAAATGAAGATAACAATTTTATGCAAACACATTCCTACACATACTCGCTAATATTTATCGGAAACGAGCCGTCCGCGTGCGCGTCAGGTCCGCTTGAGACAGTCATGTTTTCCCTGGAGTTTGAAATACAATACTTTATATTTTGGAGGTTATTGAGCAACTGAGAGCAGCATCAGAAGCCAGTTATATCAGTTCAGTTACAGTAGAATGAGTGGTATGATCTGACCAATATTATCAATTGATCAGAGTAGTATTCAGATCAGATGAGTAGTAGTTTTGCGAGGCTTGGGGTGGCTATAGGGGAGGTCAGAGGCCCCTAGTGGGTCAGTTCCCCCATTACCAGTTATTGTGTAGCAGTGAGTATCAGAATTGTGTGATATACATATTTGTGTTCGGCGACAAGGTTAGTTATTGTGGTGTAGGGTATGTATTCTCTTAAGACTGTCCTCCACTTTATTAAATCGGCAAAACTTCTATTGATCTCTCAACAAAGTGAGGGCTAGTTCATTATAACTGCTTCAACAATAACAAAAAAATAAGTACAAGTGAGAGCTGGTAATTAATTCGAACGTACTAAAAAACCTCCTGACCCAATTACCAGCTCAACCTTTTCATATTTTACAAGCTCTCACTCTTAATTCCTATTCTTCAATTAAAACTCCGCAAACACGATCCATGATGCAATGGAGCACAAATATTTGTTAAGAATCTTGGCACGGGAGCCGGAACCTTCCAGAACTCTGATTACTTGGTGAAACTAGTTTTTGTACGCGACATTACTCTGCTTTTATTTAGGGATGGCAGAATATTGTTTAAGTACACCTTTTTTTAAAATAAAATGAGAATAATGTTCATTACAATTTTATTTAACACTAGCCTACCCGCGCATCTACGCGTGATGCTACGCTCCTATGGGTCGTAGCGTGATGTTATATAGCCTATATCCTTCCTTGATAAATGGGCTATCCAACACTAAAATAATGTTTCAAATCGAGCCAGTAGTTCCTGAGATTAGAGCATTCAAACAAACAAACTCTCCAGCTTTACAAATTTGGTAGAGATAAGAGTGTATGTTCTTTTTCCTTCCTATTTGTCTTTCTCTCTTACTGTCTCTCTCGTGTTCTGTTTCTCTTTCATAACTACTTACTAAAACTCTTGATTAGTTGAGTTCTTCTCCTCCCTAATCGTCTGTTCCTTCATTCTCTGCTTTTTAAATTTATTTGTACTTGCCATAATTAATTTCTTCTATCCTTCTTTTATTTCTTTCTCCCTTCTTTTCTGTGGGTTTTAATTCATTAATTATTTCTTTTTCTTCAGGAAGCCATAAAGCTGATTATTCTTTTTATTTATACTAATCTTTATCCATTCTATTTTCAGGTATTGAAGCTGTTACAGAGAGAGACGTCTTTCAAATTGTAAGTCCATTTTTTTTTATTTCTTTATATATACAGTTACATGCAGTTAATTTGAAAACGAAATATTAAGGGTAATCCAGTTGATGTATTTAGCAACCTATAGATTGTAATATTAAGGGTTTAATAATTGAACTAAAGTATTATGATACTTCGATATTAAAATTTTAAAGAAGTGCATACCATTAATGGACTTCATTTTGGTAGATTGTAAGAAGAATGGACATCCTCAAGAATTTTCCAAGAATTGAGTCCGGGGTATAAAGGTCTCTCCAGTTAGGATAGATAAATACAAAATTATGCCCAGAAGAGATAGTATATTTTCGATAAATCACAAGTAGCACACAGAAGATAACGGATATCATCTTCTTTTTGCTTCTAGATCTTTTTTATACAGCACTAATTTAATCTATTTCTTGATAAACCTATAGTTCATTGGACTAGCTAGCAACACTGTTGATAACACAGATTGGTTAGTACTTGCATAAAAGAACTTATTTTTTTTATAGCAGGTAATGGTCCACCTGATGGTAAGTGGCCACCGTCAACCATGAACATAGGCAATACAAGAGAATGTCTCTTGTATTGCCTATACGTACCTCGAATATACAATGAGGAGGAGGGATGAAAAGAAGATTCCAAGGATAAACCCTGAGTCCACTGGAACCGCAGCATTAATAGGATGGGAGAGGGAGGGTGTAGGTCTACATGCTGCTCAACCGGATCATGTCAATGAATCTTGGCGGTCGGATTCGTATGCTGGTGGTGGCAAGCCAGGGAAGAGATCCCAACCACCAATGAATTAATTTTATTATTATATATTTAATTAAAATGTAGATATATGAAAGTTCATAGTATCTAGGGCGAAGTAATTGTGTAGTACGCATAAAGGGAACTGCACATAACTTCGAGGTATGTTTTGAATATAAAATAGGGTGAGTTATATCCGAGGAGATGAGATGAGTTTATCTAACCTACCCTCTATTATAGTTATCTATTTAGATCCTTTTTGACTAGAGCTTTTTAAATTATAACAAAAGCTTTATTAAACCGTATTGAGGACTTTTATTGAAATGGATGAGAGCACCTTCCACTTTTTTTTAAATGTCCTTTACTATTATTTACACTATCTTTTGCTTCTTATTTTTTCTTGTCACTGTTTCATTCCCTTTCATCCTTCCTCATTCACTTCCTTATTCCTTTCTGACCTCTAACCCCCATCCACCTCGATGGCAATAAACACCAGAGTATTCTTCAAAATAAGCTTCTCATAAAACTTTAAAATCATTTCGTTTCACTAATGGATGGAACGAAGGACGGAGTAAATTTGAAATATTTTTTAAATGAATTCTAAATTAAGAAAATTATTGCCAGCTATAAAATATATGTAAATTCCTTAGGCAAGAATAAATTTTCAAAACAATTGTGCTGTTAATTGTAATCCTTTTAGTGATTTTACGGGTTGCGGTCACATTATACAGATTATATAGTACAGATCCCTAAAGACCTTTATTTGAATATATTTTAGATATTAAGTTTTCGGACGGATTTTTGGAATATATGGACGCCGGATTTTCATACGAATATCATGAAAATAGTGACCTTAAGCCTTAGCCCATAAATATTTTCTTCTGCCTTCCGATATTTTATAAATGTTTGTAATTTTTATTGTTAGATTATTAAATCTAATATACTATTACCCTCTGCCGTGTCATAGACGCGTTCCGGTCAAGCCGCATGTGGGCCAGACTTACCCCCTCCCTCTCCCATCCCATTAATGCTGCGGATCTAGTGAACTCTGGGCTCTTGCTCAGGGTCCGCTGAAACCGCAGCATTGTTTTCTTCACTCCCCCTCCCCACTCTATCTTCGAGGATGCAACGCTCCAACGTCCATGGGCGATGGTGGCCACTTACCATCTGGTGGAGATGGCTCGTTTGCCTTACCTTATCTACCATAAAAAAAAATCTAAACATTAATTGTATATTTCTAACAATTTCATTATTAAGATTTATAGCGTAGACAAATTTATAGTTTCCATTGTTTTGATGTATTTTTATAATTGGATCTCATATTGAGTCTTGAATATCTTATCTCTTAGACGCCTTAGCGCTGATTACATATTTCTAATTTCGCGGGTAGTTCCTTTAATATTATCTTCACATGTTATCTGTCCTACACAGGATCCTATATGATCCTCGCACACCATCATATTTAAAGGAACGATTTTCTTTCCTTAGCTCGGATAACATGACATGCCAACAGGAGCTTCGATCGAGAAATGACAACCGCTTGACTGTACCAATATCAAATACCAGTTATTACCTTAAGTCTTTCACTGTGAAAGCCGCGAACTTATCGAATATGCTTCCCCGCGACATTCGTCATTCCGAATCTATTAATATATTCAAAAGTCGTCTTAAAGTATACTATTTATCTTGTCAACAATAATGCAATATTCATCCATTTTATTCATGTAATATATGTATTTTACATATATATATATACATATATTTATATATGTTATATGGACTATATTTGTGTAACATATATTATGTATTAGTATAAGTATGTAAGTACACACATATGTATGGACAGTTTTTCTATACATGTTATTTTATATGTTAATTATTTTTATATATGTCTTATATATATATATTTTCTTTTGGTTGCACTATCCCATATTTACTTGACAGCTCCTTTCATCGAAGGTTGTCTGTTTAGAGATTGCTATTATAGCAATAAGACCGCCTTTGCATGCTCTTTGTATATTTTATTGTATTATTGTTTTGTATTTTCTTTTTTCGTTTTTTTGTGTGCAATAAAGTGCTTATCTATCTATCTATCTATCTATCTATTATTTCGAGTATACACGTGTAGACAATATATACTCTTTTTTTGAGACCCAGTCTGTCAAGTAGTATCGTGTAGTACATATTGAAGTAATAAGACTAGTGTACTGTTGCCTCTGTTATCGAGGAGCACATAAGTAATGTATTTTATTATTTTAATATTAAGCCGTAGTAGACGTCTTTAAAGCTGCATTTGGTTCTATCCCCTAGACACTGCTCGGTCTTCGCCTAAATTACATGTTGTTGTTTTCTATAGCTTCTTAATACGTTAGAATTGAGTCTTGTCATTAAATAAAATTTAAAACTATTATTAAAACGTTATAAAAGTTCAACTCAAAGCTCTCGTTTTTTCTCTATACGAAAAGCCTCGAGGGAAATTGCGTCCTGGTTATATGAGACAGCCTCAATACAACTGTTTTATTTCTTTTACAACTTTACCAACCTCGGGCGGGGAAATTTAGTACAATTTGTGAGTTGTGGGGTTCAGTAGGAATTCTTCTATCTGTAGACATTATTTGATATACAGATAATACTTGAGATAATGAGAATTTAATGGGAACTTGCAGGATTTTTTTTATTTTTTATTTTATTACTTTTTTGCACATCACAAGATCATAAGACTACAATACAAAAACACTAAAAAGTGGCAGAACAAAAGGCGGTCTTATGGCTTATTAGCCATTTCGTCCAAACAACCTTTGGGTTAAGAAACATTTTTATTTTTCCCTTAATTCTGTTTTGAAACTTTCATCTTAGATATGCTAACTAGATCTGACTATTAATATTAATTCCCCAAATGTACCTTTAGGAATCGGCGAAGAATCTTTTTACTGTTTAATATCTCCCAAAAATTTGAATCTTCTTACTTATGAAAGAAAGCGTCTTTTATAATTTTTTTTTTAGATTTATTATTTAGATAGATCTGGCTCTTTTTGACTCTTGTACTTAGTCTTATAGTAGTTCTTATTAAGCTAATTATAAGAATACGTCCACTAGGTCACTTATACCCTTTTATAGGTCAGAGTCTGTTAGACAAGTGTTTAGCGTAGTGTAATGTAATTTAGCTCTATAATAAGCAAAAAACAGTGATAGACCAGTGGTTCAAACTTGAATGTCTTACCCGGGAGGTCCTGGTTCCATCTTGGGCACACATCTGGGTTATATGAGTTTTAAGCAATTAAATATCACTTGCTTAAACGGTGAAGGAAAACATCATGAGGAAACCTGCACTCCTGAGAGTTCTAGATGTTATGGAAAATATGTGAAGTCTACCCGATTTGTTCAGCGTGGTCGACTATAGCCTAATAACCTCTTCATTCTGAGGACCTGTCTCAGCAGTGGGCCATTCACAGGTTGTGATGATGATAATAAGCAACGGCTTTGAGTAGAAGAAAAGCCTTTCACAATCTGCACCTATGTCGCAAGTCACTGATAGTTTCTTCGTGATATAATCACGAATGAATAGAGTCAGCTTCAGTAATTCATGATGATATTACGAAGAAACTGTCTTCCAGAAGTCGTGGTAAAATAGTTATAGTGTAAAACAATAGTAAGTAACAAGTTGCACTCCATTAACGATCGACTCGTTAAGCGAAATCCTCTTTTAATTAAGGAAATTGCCATTTAACTGACTGCCGTTTGCAGGTATGCTACTGTTGGACAATTCAGGAAATAAATTGCGCATTACATATACCTTAAAAATTTCGAAACATAAAATTCTAGAAGTCAAAACATTATGCCGCAAAATTTGTAATCGGTTGGTAAAAGGATCTCTTAATCTTCTCATCTTCTCTCTCTTATTACTTTTCCTGCATTTTTTACAGATTGTTTGGGATTATAAATTTGCACCGAGATATTCTATCTTGGGGCCTTATATATCTCTGTTTCTTCTTTTGTTTCTCCTGTCCTAGTATTAATTTATTTGGGATTGGGCCTCACTGTAAATTTGCACTAAGATAGTTGATCTTTGATTCACATACATCTCTGCTTCTTCTTTTATTCTCCCGGCCTTATCTTAGTTTATTTGAGATTGGGCCTTCTTGTAAATTTGCATCAAGATATTCGATCTCCGGTTCTCATACATCTCTGTTTCTTCTTTATTCCTCTCAACCTTGTCCCAGATTTTTTCTATATTATACATTTAGTCAGGATGTTTTTTTTTATGCTGGATAAGGTGCAAAAGAGCAGATGGTCCACCTGATGGTAAGTGGCCACCATCGCCCATGGACGTCGGCAAAACATAAGATACCCTCTTGTTTTGTGCATGCGTTGCATCGTCGAAGATAAAGTGGGGAGGAGGATTGAAGAAAAAAAGCTGCGGTTTCAGTGGACTCTGTGGCTCTTGCTCTGAGACCACATAACCAATTGGATGGAAGAGAGAGGGTGTAAATTTGGCCCACATGCGGATCGACAGGAACACGTCTATGACACTTGGCGGTCGGATTCGCATGCTGGTGGTCGCAAGCCAGTCGGGGAATAGATCCTCTACCACCAAGAGGGTGCCGGATTACTCGGCTCTTACGAGATGCTTTCCCAGCGGCAGAAGGGAATAGTTTTTTTTTTTTTTTTTGCGTTGGAAATGCGCCTTATGCATACCCCCCGCCGACGAGCGGGAGGTTATGTGGGGCTCTCCTTGATGCCGTCCGCCATTGGGCGAGCGGCGGTTCAAGGCATACCCACTAAAAACAACGGTACCATACCTCCGCTGTAGGGAGGCGCCACAGGAACGCTTACGCACACGACTGTGACGCCTCAGCGGGTCGGCCCGCACTTATAGCCGGGCCTGAGAAGGGAATAGTATTCTAATCCGTCTCCTCACGGGACTCATTTTGATTCAGGATTGTCATACACATCTTAGTTTCGTTTTGTTTTCTACAGCCCTCTCCTTAGATTTTTTTGAGCAGTGGTTTCCTGCTGCATTTACGACACGGTCTTCAATCCTTGGTTTCATTCTACTTTTAGCAGTCTTTTAGAAAATATTTTTCTATGCCTTATTCTCTCTAAAAAACCACAAACAAACCTTTTCAAATAAGGAGCATATCAAGTTTTTTTGTATTACACTAGTAACATCAATACTACCAGAAACACAAGGAGCTCTGTAATTAAATAGATTAGTGTTTACTATTATCCATGCAAAATTATAGCTTATTGTTAAGTTTTTAGAGTTCATATTTCTGTATGTTTGTCTTTAGATTTTTTGCGGGTTGGAATGGGAATTCAGGCGGGTTTTATAATGCCGATGCCGATACGTTATAAAACAAAAAGAGGTCATGCTGACGTTGAATATTTTAACATCGATTTTTAACAAATGACACCTACATTGTATTTTTATTGAATTGACGTTTTAAATTCTAGTTTAGATAAGAGTGGAGAGGTTTTTTTAAATTTTGTTTTAAGCTAGGGCCTTGCCTTGATTCCGTTATGACTAATTTTACCTAATTATTATTAATGACTTTCGTTTTGATTGGCGCATACATTTTATCTCCTTCTTCCTATTCAGGCTCTCAAGATTTTTGTAGTTTAAAGTAACTTTTTAAACAATACGATTTTGGTGACATTGGTTTATCTTTTAGATTTATAGAGGAGATAATATGTTAGATAGGCAGGTAATGATTGTTTAAATCCTCTTCCTCCATTTATATTCATTAAAAGAGAAGACCCTGTTTTTTCTTTGTTTTTATCATTTTGGTGTCTCTTTTGTCATAAAATTATTGACTCAATTATGTCAATGACAATTATTGACAAAATTAATTTTTTTTTTTAATTTTCTGAGTATCTACTGAATGTGTCAAAGTGATATAGAGGCGTCTCTAGTCTATGTAGCGCCCGAGTGCAGCGTCCTTTACAAATAAGTTCTTCACTATCAATAATCTAGGTGACCGTTAGTTTAAAAAAATAGATCTTTTCCGAAAATAATCGCCATTTTTTGCCGACGCATTTAACACCCCTAAAACCACGGGGCCGAGTGTGCAGCGCACACCCTGCACTATAGGTAAAATCGTCCCATACAATCATTATATGATAAATACAAAAACAAATGTGACTATTATAGTAAAAGTATAACAAATGAACAGTAATAATTATGCCTAATTGGTATGGAAATAATGATTGGTTCACAGAATAACATTTTGGTAATGGTAGATAATGTTATACAAAGGTGTTATATAGCAAGTCATAAATACTATTGTTGGACTATCCATTTATAATTTTTATTAAATTGAATATCCTCGCTTCTATAAGGTGTTAATAAGTTAATTAATTTTACTTAGAAGGCATACACAGGAGATCGAATTCCGTTTTTGTTACTTCGCCACCATCCCTATAACTTCAAATGTTACAGAACAAAAATTTCATGTGTGCAGGCTTTGGACCAGGAATGGCTTGACCTATAGTGTGTTACACATGGGGGACACAAGCGGGTACGGAGGCAAGGGATAAAGATTCTATTCGGAAAAGATCGATTTCTCAACTACACAGTTAGTTAGTAGTAGAGTAAATATGGAAGAGCAAAAAAGGTCTTGTTACAACGAGGTAAAGCAATAGAAATTTTAGGGCGCTACGATAATGATTTCACACAGACACACTCTTTGTGATATTTGTTTTAAACCCTCCATCCTGCATATTAAAGAGTTTAAGCCATAGATAAGAGACATACAAACACTCGTTTATCCATAATTCAGAAAGAAATTCCTCCAGAATGAGACAAGACGAAGATTGGCATTTTTGACAACTCTAATAGCATCGCTAATTGTTACTTAAAGTCACTTAAACATACATTTTTAAATAAAAATCCAGTTATAAATTTTCGACCACAAAGTTTTAATCACGAGATATTTCATGCGGAACTAGTGTTAAGGGTTTTTTTTAAATTTCAGCGTATTTCAGGAGTTCTGGATTTGTAGCGTACAATGACCCGCCACGGCTTCGCACGCGTAGTAGAGCTTGTTATGCCTGTATGTATTCGACAAAGCAACATTTTGTTATTTCAAATCTAGATTAGATAGATATTCCCCCACTGCCCCACACTTCGGCGCCCCCTCCCCCTCTACCGCTACATTGCAAGCTGCGAGCTTCATTTTCTATTAATATTTTGTTTAGATTTACAATTAAATTCGTAATATCTTTTGAACGGAATATCCGATTTAAATAATTTAAGAAGTAATTTATTGGTGTTTAAACAGTCTTCAATACCTACAACATGATTTTTTGGATAAGGATTATTATAAATGATAACATGGTCTGATTGTAGTCAGAATTTCTATCAACTTTTAAAATAAAAGTAGTTATAGATACATAACTACAATAGTTGGACATATGATATTGCGAAGTTTTTTATACATGTTGATATGTTCCTTAGTATTGTACAACATTTTGTTCTATCATCAATATTTTCTGCAGCGCATGCGATGAAAGCAGTGATGGCCCAGTAGTTGAGACTTCAAATCTTACTTGGGAAGTGCGAGGTTGGATCCTGGTCACACACCTCTGACTCTGAGTTATGTGTGTTTTAAGCAATTAAATATCACTTGCTTTAACGGTGAAGGAAAACATCGTGAGGAAACCTGCACTCCTGAGAATTCCCTAAAAGTTCTCAAAGGTGTGTGAAGTCTGGCAACCCGCACTGTAATAAATATAATACTTCCAGTAATAAATATTGACTATATCACTCAGGCATAATTTAACGTTATAAAGGTTAAATATTTTTTTAAATTGGTCCAGTAGTTTTAAGTTTATTCATTACAAACATACAAAAATACAAATCTTTCCTCTTTATAATATTAGTATAGATTATACTTTATGTGATGTTGAGTCCTTTTACTGATTTTCTGGATTTTGATATTAGAATCAACAAATATCAAAATAACCTCGTGTTGGGTTAGTCTTATGTAGGCCTATCTTTAAGCTTACTTGAACCTAGATAGTTGAGAGAAGGGCGTTTTTAAACCTACATGATTTGTCTCAAGTCCAAGACATTGCTTGGGTTCCTGTCAGAATAGTAAGAGATAGTAATGTTTAGTTATCTCCTGATCGTATTGCGCCCGTAGCTTTCAAGATATGCCATCCATCGTGCACATACGATGCTTATAAAATACTAGCTGTGCCCGCGACTTCGTCCGCGTGGAATAGCGATATTTCCATTTAAGTTTTCATTCCCCCCTTTCAACCCCTTACAACACTTTTTTCTCAATAAAAAGTAGCTTATGTCCTTTCTCAGGCTCTAAACTATCTGTATATCAAATTTCATTTAAATCAGTTCAGTAATTTTGGCGTAAAAGCGCGACAGATAGACAGACTTACTTTCGCATTTATAATATTAATTAGGATTGTATATTCTAACTATCTCAATAAATATAAAATAAAGTCTGGTTAGTTACACCATTTATAGCTCAACACCGGCCGATTAATTAGTTACCAATGAGCTGATAGTCTTCTAACGGCTGACCAGATCTCCACAATACATAACTAAGAACAATCTCGATTAAATCTGCTTTCGAACAAAAAAACTGCACCAAAATCGGTCCACTATCTTTGGCTCTATGCCACAGACATACAGAAACACACATCGTCTGTGTAGCGTCGAGTGTTAAAAATTGTCTCGTCGATGATCATTTTTAGCTCTTAATAACTAAACTATAGTTGATATTTTTGTAATAAATTAAAGTCTAAATATATTCAGTATAGTATGGATTAATTACTGTGTTGTAGATAATGTCGTGCAATATTTATTAGTTATTAGGCACTCGTATACCACAGAATTACTTTACACTGTATTTTCATATTAATATGTCAGAAAGCTTAATTACTATTTTGTGTCTAGCGTCTGTTATTAAAACTCACTCACATATTAAACAGATACGATACAATCTAGACAGAAGGTGACCTAGGAGCAGGATTAAAAAAACTCTTATACTAACCTCCTGACCCTAATATTTAACAGCAGTCATTATTATTTAAACATTTTGCGAAATCTATTTAAATATACAGCAGTGTGACGTCACACGTTCTTGCGTACTATCTCCCCTATAACGACCAAATATTCAAAACCTCCCTTAAAATAATTGGTAAAGTTAACAGCCGGTCTTTTATGCTTAATATGAATAATGTATTATTTGCTAGCATCGTAATAAGCAAATTACACAATCAAAGAAGTTCTACTTTTATAGTTTTTGATGACCACGAGGACTATACAAGAAGTATAGTAATGTAGGATAAAAACTATCCTACATTTTTGATGGACAATAAATCACCGAATAAATAATTTTTTTCTCAAGTTTTCGTATGTCCCTGGATGAATTAGATTTTTAATTAAAGTCGCTAGATGTCGCTGTTATCAGGTTTTAGTATAAACTGATATTATTGAAATTAACATGGCGGGCACTTAATTACTAAATATTGAATAGGTTTTAGGTTTTTTGTGTTTACTTAGCTACGCTAGGAATACATTGACATAGTGATAAAGGTAGGTTGGAATTTGTTACCATACTCCTCCGAAACGACTCGACCGATTTTTATGAAATTTTATATGCATATTTAGTAGGTCTGAGAATCGGCTACTATCTATTTTTCATCCCCCTAAGTGATAAGGGTGGCCCTCCCCAAAATGTATATGGCAAAACAACGATTTCCTGGTCAGCTAGTCTCTATATAAAAAAATAACATAAAAATAACACTATATCACAAGGCTGTCAATGCTAACACACCATTTCCTCTAATTAGTCTAGTCAACAAGGTGAAAATGGTCTAAAATATGTGCTAAAAGATGAAAAAAAAGTATTTCGTTTTTCGCCAATATTTCATACACAAGAGGAGGAAATTTCCTATTAAAAAACTTCCTAAATACGACCTAGTGGTTTAGTGAAATCATCAACATTCAAGCATTACATCCGTTGGTATATATAAGATCAATATCGAGTCGTTGAAGTACACCTCTTATATAGTGATACCTCACTTCAATATGTTTTGACCTCTTATGGTGTACGGAGGCGTATAATGAATCATATAAGATTTCCTCATATTTAAAAAATATCTATATCCTTTAAGATATAATTACTTAAAGATTTGACTCATTTGTTAAACGGAATCAAGTCATTGAAGACTCAATTATTAATATTGAAAAAAAAAATTCTAAGTTGGTTAAAAACACACTCAACAATAACAAGAGTAAACAAACATATTGTTATAGTGACCTGAGAGGCTATGGAGTGGCTATTAGGGAAGAGCCCACTCCGCCTAATGAGGGAGGTTTTTGGAGCAGCGTGGTGGGTCATTAGTACTTTTCGTTTGGAGATATGGTTAGCTGATAATTAAGATTGACCTGACCTGCTATCTTGAAGACTTTGAGGTTTGGATAGATTTTAAAAAAGATATTAAACTGTCTAAGAATATAGAAACAATGGCATATTAAATGTGAAATAATTAACCCTGAGAAAAATTTAGAAAGTGAAGGAGAAAATCAGAACGCAGCTACGATATAAAATACATGAGCAACCACTAGAGCTACAGACAGAAAGAGACAGGAATAAAGGAACGGTGATACATAAAATCAAACAAAGAAACGAAAATCTTGGGGAAGGTATTACAGAAAACAAAAAGACAAAGGGACAGACAGCAAATGATAGAGAGAATGCTTTGCAGATGTAAAAAGATAAAGGCAAACATCAATAATTTCAGATAATAGCAAAACAAATAATATAACAAAAAGAAAGAAAGATTAAAGATGAAGAAGCAAAAGAAATAAGCAAGAGGAGAAGGAAGGAAGAGAGAGATAAACTAAAAGTATCCATCCGACTTCCTCTTGCTTAGTTTCATTTCATGTTCATTTATTGGAAGAAGAAGAGAGAGAGTTTATACCAATTCTATTATCTAAAATATCGACTATTGTACATAAAAATTGAAATGTATGTTGTTAAAATTTTTTCTTGTTTCTAGTATACAATATATAACATTCGTCCAAAAAGGATTCGTTTAGTTGCATGGTGCGAGACGTCCAGTACTGAGACGCACGTGAGTAATGTTTTTTATTATTTTCATATTCGGTAGCGAGGTCGAGCGGTGGAGGTGAGAATTTGTGCATAGTAGAGGTCTGTGAACCAGCTCCTTGGTCTTAATCCCTAGGTACTTCTCAGCTATTAACTAGATTAACTCTCATATTCTTGATAATAATAATCTGTAATGCAAAATCTTCAAATTGGAGGAGATTTTGAATTTTATATACAAAATAAGAACCAGAAAAATTACGTTGGTTTTAATGACATTTTCCATTCCTACTAACAATGTGTAGTTAACTGAAAATAAACTAATAATTAATTGATTTGTATCATTTATAAACCACAAATATTGTTATACTAACCGATGAATTATGTAGTAACTGTTACAGATTATATATTAATGGATTTCCGCTAGATATTGATATACACCGGAAATGCTTATAATCCTTCATTATTATGTAATTCCTAGGAAATGTATGTGTGTCTAGTTAACAATACTATTTATAAATTAGTATTTGCGGGTAGTACCAACACACGTTTAGATAATATATAACCTTTGTTGCGATATATTAGTCTCAGTCTCTCTGGTGTTGTCACGCAGTGAACATGGAAGTTAGTGTTATAGTGTCGTGGTTAAGGTCATCCTTCACATGCGAACTATATTTCCTGGTCTCTTTATTATTTCCAACTCACCCGTTTCATAAGTAACAAAATGTGAGTAAAATCATTATAAAAGTTTAATTATGAATATTCCCTGAGGATCCAGTGGACTATAAACAACTTTGTACAGCTCAATATAACTGCTGAAAGTCACGCCATTACCTCTATCATTAACCCTGTTTTTACTAAATCATCCTTTATTTTTGTTTATTCACTTAAACGAGTGTTATTTATGTATTGACGCATTATATAACAAGTTTACTTTCAATCCAAAAGTGAAATTCTGTCAACCATTTGCATCTTATTTTTTTTTATGGTAGATAAGGTGCAAACAAGCAGATAGTCCAACTGATGGTGAGTGGCCACCATCGCCCATGGACATCGGCAAAACAAGAGATACCCTCTTATTTTGCCGATGCTTTGCATCTTCGAAGATAGAGTGGGGAGGGAGAGTGAAGAAAACAATGCTGCGGCTTCGGCGGACCCTGGAGAAGAGCCAAGAGTTCACTAGATCTGCAGCATTAATGGGATGGGAGAGGGAGGGGTAGATCTGGCCCACAAAATTATTTTTTCTATTATCTCCTCCATCCCCAATCCTCTATTCTCAATCAACCGTATATACGTTCTAAATTCTACCGTCCATACTACTTCATCCTGCTATCTCCTTTATCCACCTTCTATCCTCTATCTATCATTATTCATGCTTACGTACGACTATATTATGATGAAGTAATGACATTTTTAAAGTATTTATTAGATATTAGTATTTGTTTTGAGCATAATATTGTTTATTTCGTTTCCAGATATACATTATAACATATAAAGGTTGAGACCTCCTAGTAAGTATGACAATACCTGTGTCAGGAGGTCTCGCTCTTCCATTACAACAGTTTTTATATAGGGAACCTTAATGCTATTTACATATAGTATTAGAGAAGAAATGACGATAAAAAAGTAAATAAACTTCATATTTTGTGAACATGTTCACACGTGTGTGTACATGCGTGTGTGTTTGCGATGTATGTGTGTGTATGAAGCATCTTATAACGCCCCGTGTAATAGAATATGATAAATAGACATTTAAATTATGTTATTACATTTTATTATACCCTCCGTCTAATCGTAGCTTAAAGTTTTTAACCATGAAATTAAGATGTGTTTGACTTCCCGCTTTGTTAAGGGATAAATGTTGAGAATTTTGTTTAGTTCATTATATATATGCGATGACAGTTCCATGTCATATTTAATATTGCTTTTATTAATTGTTTTATATCTACACTAGGGGCCCGTCCCGGCTTCGCACGGGTGGATAATTTTTTTTTAACATTTTGGCTCCCGCATTCTGTCGCTCCCTCTATCGCCGCGTTACTCGCTGCGCTGCGAGGCACTCCACACCGCACACCGCGCCGGCGGCCCGTCTGGGATTATTTTTTATTTATCTTGATGTTTTTATTTAGTAATTTCATTTGACTGGAATGTCCGATTTCAATAATTCAAAGAGTAATTAACAGGTATTGAAACAGTCTTCATTACGAAATAATTTATTTGGATAAGAATTAATACAAAGTTATGGAAAACATGGTCTAATTTTGATAGGCATTTTTATCAACTTTTTAAATGTAAAAAAGTAGTTATAGTGACTTAACTACAATAGTTGGACATATGGTCTCGCGGAGTTTTTTGTAGATATTGATACGTTCTATAATATTGTAGAACATTTTTTTGTTCTATCATCAATACTTTTCGCAGCGCATGCGATGAAAGATATTTTATGGCTAATTTTTTTGCACCTTGTGTTGGTTTTAGTAAGAATTTCTGGGGATCTCTAATTTTTTCTTGTAATAAATATAGCCTATGTTACTCAGGGATAATGTAGCTTTCTAATGGTGAAAGAATTTTTGAAATCGGTCCTGTAGTTTTTATGTTTATTCGTTACATACAAAAATACAAATATTTCCTCTTTATAATATTAGTATAGATATAGATAATATATATATATATATACTAGCTTTTTGTTACCATTAAAGGACTTTCTTTCTATCAAATTATGAAAAATCTATACCTAGATAAATAATTAATAAGCATGTAGATGAGAGTTGTACTGCACAGTAACGTGTAAATTGTCCCAGCATTACGACACCACACGAGTTCTACATCCATTATAATCACTAGACGAGTTCCGTTTGACAACTCGCACAAATCTATTGAAATAAAATAAGAAGAACTTAAAACTAAATTGGTGCTAACAGCTAACATGGCCTCACTATGTAAACTAAACAAAGATGGACTTGAGTGTGGATGTATGTTTGTTCGTAACCACAACATCCGGGTCGTGCACATATTAGCCCTTAGGCTTTATTCAACCTATTTTCATAGGCCAAATGTTCCTCAGAATCCAACAGTTGTGTTAACATATATCATGGAATATTCCTATCACCCTGTTATCCCTTTCTACCCTTTAGACAAGAAGTTTACGGACTGGAGTAGTACGTTTGTTAAATATAGTTATAAATACTAAGTTTTTAAACTATTAATGTTTAAAATATCTTCTTCCTACTCTTTCAATTATCGTTTACCTTTTTCGCTCTATTCTCAATCATTCATACAATATTTCATCCTCCTTTCCTCTTACTTAACTCTCAACCTTCATTATTTCCAATAGACACTTCCAATTGACTAGAATATTACTCCTGAGAGTATATTTTAGACACAGAGTGACAACATTACAACTTGATTACAATTTTATTTTTTTTCGAAGTGAAACTTCTTTAGAATCGTTGTGATTTCAAACCGGATGCAACGGAAAAAACGACAGGTAAGAGACACAAATACAAAAATGTGTAGGATGAATGAGACAGAAATATACATACTATTTTATATTATTTATAAATTAGTAATATACATACTATTTTATAAATAATATAAAATAGTATGTATATTTCTGTAAAACTACTGGACCGATTTCAAAAATTCTTTCACCATTAGAAAGCTACATTATCCCTGAGTAACATAGGCTATATTTATTAAAAGAAAAAATTAGAGATCCTCAGGAAATCTCACTAAAACCAACCCAAGGTGCAAAAAATTTAGCCATAAAATATCTTTCATCGCATGCGCTGCAAAAAGTATTGATGATAGAACAAAAAAATGTTCTACATTATTATAGAACGTATCAATATCTACAAAAAACTCCGAGAGATCATATGTCCAACTATTATAGTTAAGTCACTATAACTACTTTTTTACATTTTAAAAGTTGATAAAAATGCCAATCAAAATCAGACCATGTTTTCTATAACTTTGTATTAATCCTTATCCAAAAAAAATATTTCGTATTCAAGACTGTTTCAATACCTGTAAATCACTTTTTGAATTATTAAAATCGGACTTTCCATTCAAAAGATATTACGAAATTAAAAATATCAATATAAACAAAAAATACACGGGGACGCGACGGGCCAGTATAGCGACGCAGCGCAGCGAGTAACGCGGCACGAGAGTGGGCACCGAAATGCGGGAGGGCTAAAATGTTTTTAAAAATAACATTCCACCCGCGCGAAGCCGGGATGGGCCGCTAGTTATATATATTCATCTCATTCTTTTGTCTATTTACTGAAGTTTCACTTCTATCGTGTGTGAATCGCACACACACCTTTTTTTTTAAGCGTACGGCTCACCTGATGGTAAGCGATTACCGTAGCCTATAGACGTCTGCAACACCAGAAGCATCGCGAGCGCGTTGCCGACCCTATCCCCAATTTCCCCCAGGAGCTCTGGTCACCTTACTCACCAACAGGAACACAACACTGCTTTAGAGTAGTGTTATTTAGCTGTGATCTTCTGTAAGGTCGAGGTACTACCCCAGTCGGGCTGCTCCATATTTGAACAGGAAGTTTCCTACTGTGCCCTACCTCATTTAAAATTATTACCTATATTAATATTTTTTAAACACGCAACAATCAATGTAAATAGTACTATAATAACTACTATAACTGTAATTTATTGTATCACTACCGTGTGTGTTTTACATGTATCTGCAATAGGATAAAGTAGAATCAAAATTCTAACTACAAAGCCAGAACTTAAAAAAATAAATTACTAGTTGCCATGAAAATTACCGAATCAAATCCAGAGTGAATTGAATGACACTCTCATTAACTTACTCTTCCAGGATAAAATATTTGTATACAATATTTCATTTAAATCAGTTGACCTGCTTTTTTTGTACTTTTACACTGATAAATAAAGCGATTCGTGCAAAATTATTCCCTAACCATTCCAGTGCAACACGTTGTTTTTTTTTTCGGGATATTAAGTAGTCATATGTTAATGTAATTCACAAATCTATCTATCTACAACATTTCATTGAAACGTTTATACACCAAACAAACAAACTTTCGCACTTATTATAATAGCACGATTAAAATTCCACCTTTTATCCTCCAATCTCTATCCTTAGTCACTGGAGATGTTTAAAAAAACATGCTCTATATAAATTACTTGTGAATTTAAACAATACCCTCACTATATTTTCTTTTAAAGCGAAATAAAAGCCTCTGAGCCTGCACCTCTAGTTATTTAAAATTCATCTCTTGGTAAAAGAAAATTGTGAGGTAAGCAAGTATTATGAACAAAATTGCTATACATTTTTAAATTTACACTGTGCGTGCTAGTACCACGTTACCATGGTTACGGGTATATTAAATGGCGGTTGTATTAACTAACAGTTCTTTAAAGATAATTAACATTATAATAATAAAGAGATCTTATGTTCATATGCCAAATATAGTACTCTTTCTTTACTATTTGTCCTCCTTATTCTTATCTACCACCTTCTATCCTTCATCCCATATCCTTCACCATCAATATTATATTAGTCTTAAATAATTTTGACATCTAACTAGATTAGATTAGTTTATCTATTTGGTATATCAATTTTTTAATTCAATATCATAACATTCTCCATTTTCCTTTCTCAATTTCTCCTCTTCTCTTCTCCTTTAGAAAAGGGATCTAAAACAATTTTTTTAAACTCATCCATTACTCTTCCCAAATCACTCACTCTTTTCTATCACTCATTACCATCTTCATTAAAAGGGATTATGTGGACAAACATACAAACTTTCATTTTTAGATGTGGAGCCTAAACCTTAGTTTCATGATATTATCAAATGTAGAATGAGCAACACAATAAATAATCGTGGGTTCAAATCCCACTCATTGGACTACTGGCGTGGCCCAATCCTAACACAAGCATTTAGCTTAGTTGGAGGAGCCAAGGAATAGTATGAGATCCAGTCTGCTATATTTTTTGTTTATTTAAAAAAAACTTCAAGTTTCAAGCGAACTCCATCTTTTCTCTTTCATGCCTAATGTGACCATACGTCCCGTTTTTTTTTTAATTATAAAATGGGCTTACTCCTGACCTCAGTCTAGCTTAGTTGGATGGACTAAGGAATAGTATGAGATCCAGTCTGCTATTTTTTTTGTTTATTTAAATAAAACTTCAAGTTTCAAGCAAACTCCATCTTTCCTCTTTCATACCTAATACGTCCCGTTTTTTTTATTTTTTTTATTATAAAATGGGCTTACTCCTGACCTCAGTCTAGCTTAGTTGGAGGGACCAAGGAATAGTATGAGATCCAGTCTGCTAGCAGTTTCAAGCAAACTAAATCTTTTCTCTTTCATGCCTAATGTGACCATACGTCCTGTTTTTTTTTTTTTTATTATAAAATGGTTTTACTCCTGACCTCAGTCTAGCTCTAGAGCAGAGACGAGGTCGAAGATGGAGCAAGCTCGCCCATAAGAAGCCTGTTCACTCTGGCTTTAAAAGCATTCGGGTTATACGTACTCGGAAATACAGACGCCGGCAGGGAATTCCATTCCTTGGCCGTGCGCATTAAAAAAGATGTCTAGAAGCGCTTTGTACGTATAAAGGGTTTATCAATTAGGTGGGGATGAAAGCCTGCGGTGCGTCTGTGTGTCCGATGGAAGAAAGGAGATGGGGGTATGAGCTGGTGTAGCTCCAGGGCACACTCCCTATAGTATCTGTAAAAGACCGTTAGACTGGCAACTTTTCTTCGGTGAGCCAGAGTCGTCCCGTCCCGTTGTCCCAAAAGTAAGTAAGCTTCAGGACGTCAAACTGTCCCGTTTCCGAAATCACGCAAAAATTATCTCGTTGTCGGCAATAAGACAGATACCTAATGTATTGTTTTTTTTTATTGGAATGTTTTTTTTAGAAAATACTATGAATACGTCATAACGTCCCCTACCAAATGAAAGGTTATGAATTTATGATTGCCTGTTACAAATATCCGAGATTTTTTTTTATTTGATTTTAATTTTTCTTTTCATCCTTGGAAGTCTGAAAGACTTCTGTCCCGTTGTCCGTGTCCCGTTTTGAGTGAAAAATAAAATAGTCACTTTATTCATACCCTAATCATCCATTCTTTATCCTATATCTTCTTCATTTATGGATGAGGATGAACGTGAACTATAACGTTATGAGAGGTAGTATTGTCCATACCTACAAATAGGTGTCTTTCGTACTAGTACCAGTTGCCTGGTACGAGTCACTGTAAGTACTTATTTGTTAGTTAAGTTATCTGGTTCAGTAAAATATTAACGCGATGCCGCATTGCGGCTGCCTCAAGGACGGCGCGTGATGCCTTTTTGAGAACGCTTAGCCAACATACTGCTGTATATACCTGTTATTACTTTTTAATTTTCTTGCTATTTTTTCCAAAATAAATTTTAAAAAAAACTGATCAAGTACGTATCGGACTCGCATACGAAGGGTTTCGTACCAATATTTATCAAAATAACTTATTTTTGAGATAGCACGAATACCAGATTTTTAAAGGTTAAAAAAGTCTGGAAGAGTCCACTTAATTTTTTTATTTTTAACTTATTATTTAACCTTTTTAATATACAGGAAAATAACGGCATTAAAATCAAAAAGTTTGTTGTATGAGAGCCCCCCTTAAATATTTATTTTATTCTGTTTTTAGTATTTGTTGTTATAGGGGCAACAGAAATACATAATTTGTGAACATTTCAGCTGTCTGGCTATCACGGTCCATGAGATACAGCCTGACAGACGTACAGACGGACGGACTGCGGAGTCTTAGTATTAGAGTCCCATTTTTACCCTTTGGGTACGGAACCCCAAAAATGAATGAAGAAATAAACTTTATCGCACACATTATGAAAATATCACGTATAATGATTGGTTAAGTACGAAATTATTAATAAATCTGAATCAAAAATCATTCCACTATGGATTGAAAATACATTCCAAATTCAAATTTGTGTATAGGAAATTCAAATTTGGTATCTATATTTATCTGTAATCCAGAGATTTTGGTTTTTTTTTGGATTAATATCTACTTGTTTGTACAAATATAACCTAAGTCTCGCTAAATCTACCTATTGGCTGTAATCCATAGTTTGACGAGTATTTTTTTAATTAAGTGTATTTGTGAGCCTATAATATGAAATCGAACAATAGAGGCGAATCTCTCACCTTCACCACATGACCTCGCTACCAAATATTAAAAAAATAAAGTACATTACTCACGTGGTATTCTATAACACGGACCTAGCAACATATCACCAAACAACACTACACTATTAGGCTCAAAACTTTAATATGTACTGCGCGATATCACTTGACAGACTTACTCAATCCTATCGGAACGAAAGTTATATATTGTCTAATTTATAAACGGTATTGCTAACATGCTGTATCATAATTCAATATAGTAGTTTTATAGCTTTAATAGAAACTATTTACAATTAGTCTTGGGTAGTTCGTGAACGACCTAGTTCAAAAGAGCGCTCCTTTAGGTGAACTATACGAACTAGTTCTTCGACGATCTCGCTCTTACTTCTTTTTAGTTCTTGTATTTTTTTTAATCGATTTAATTAATATTATTATAAATAAAAGTAGTAGTTTATTTCTAATAATATATACTTATATATTCAAATGGTGATAGAAATATATTGTTAACAAACATCGATATTTCTAAGATCGATGTTTCACTTTTGAGAATATCGATGTTTTTTTTCCTTTATATATTATTTTTAATGAATTATTTAAAAAAAGAACGAAGTAAAAGAGCGAACTAGTTCGCCTTTGGATTGCGAATGAAAAAGATCGCTCTCATTAGTGACTGACTAGGCCCAAGACTATAAAAAGACGATTTTATTCGTCCGTTTGAACTAACGAACTCAAAGAGCGAACTAGTTCGCCATTGGAAAACGAACTAAAAGGAGCGCTCTTTTTGGCGACCGACTAGGCCCAAGACTAGTTACAATAAATACTAAGGGGAATACGAGTTAAATTCTTTTAAACTACCCTCGTAGGATATTGAGGTCGACATCTATATCTGTTTACTGAACTATTTACTGGATAGGACCATCGGCTAACCGAATTTCTGGTTTTAAGCCAGAAAGCTTTTTTTTTTAAAAAAAAAAAAGATTACTAGCAGTATGGATCACATACTACTAGTATTCCCTTTACCTCTCTTAGTAAGCTAATAAATAGCTTGTGTCAGGAGTGGGCCACGTCAGTAGTCCAATGTCCGGGATTTGAACCCACGACATATCGATCGCGAATACAACGCCTAAACCACTGAGCTACTGACGCTTCAGCTTTATATCTGAAGTGTAAAGTCTAAACCCTTACATTTAATTTATCGGGGGCACCGTAAAGCCCCTGCCAAGTGAAGCCAAGCAAATAATCAACGCACATGACGTAACTTCCTTTGACGGCAAGTAATGGTATCTTTCTGTAAAAGAATTACAGGGTATTTCTCTTTGAACTAGATATTAAATTTAAAAAAGAGTTAGCAACATCGTTTATAACTATTATTCGCGAGTAATTCCCTTTCTTTTTATTTCAATTATACCCACTTAACCATTTATAACAAGACAATATATTACCTCTATTTCTGGTGACTATAAAATCTGTTTATCTTATGTGTGTTAACAACAATACCCGTGAAGGGACGGGTAAGAACACTACCGTAGGTAGGTAACTCTGCCGCTGGGAGAGCATCTCGTAAGAGCCGAGTAACCCAGCACCCCTTTAGTGGTAGGGGATCTGTTCCCCGATTGGCTTGCGACTACCAGCATGCGAATCCGACTGTCAAGTGTCTTTGACGCGTTCCGGTCGGGCCGCATGTGGGCCACCTCTCTCACTCATCCCATTGATGCTGCGGATCTGGTAGATTGTGGAATCTTGCTCAGGGTTCTTTGAGATCGCAGCATTCTTTTCTTCACTCCCCCTCCCCACTCTATCTTCGAGGATGCAATCGACAATCTCTTGTTTTGCCGATGTCCATAGGCGATGGTGGCAACATACCATCAGGTGGACTATCTGCTCGTTTGCACCTTATCTACTATAAAAAAAAAACAACTTTTATAAAGTAGTATTGGCGGGTAGATCATTTTATAATATGTCAAGTATCCACGTGCCAACCAACGTGCAGACAATATATAACCTTTAGTGCGATATATTAGAGTCAGTCTCTCCGGTGTTGTCGCGCAGTGTACATGGAATTTAGTATTATAGTGTCACCCTTCTTGAGGTCTACGTAAGTTTACATTAATATCTATTGTAGTTGGCGAAGTCGAGCGGTGGAAGTGAGAGTTAATATATTATGAAATCTGTTTAAACCTACTCCTAGGTCTCAAGCCCCAGGCTCGCTCGACTCCGTCCAAATTGCATGTATTGCTGTACAGTGATGGGTATCATTCCTCTGTCATTCTATGACATGTGGTGTCGTTGCTTTTGTGAGTGTTGGTGACTTAGATAATTTTTTTTTAAAAGATTACTAGTAGTATTAATCACATACTATTAGTATTCCCTTTACCCCTCCAACTAAGCTAAATGCTTGTGTTAGGAGTGGGCCACGCCAGTACTCCAATGTCCAGGATTTGAACTCACGACTTGTTGATCGTGAATCCAACGCCCGACCCACTGAGCTACTGACGCTTCAAATAATAGAAGCAAGAGGAAGGAAAGATATGTTTATGCTATAGATAAACTGACCATGACCTGTTTGTTCTCATACAGAGGAGATATCATTCAACGGTAATAGTTTATTAGTTTATATTACAATAGAAAACACAATGATAATTTTAAATTTCGGTAAGTTCATCAAATATCAGGAAAGTTAGTATATAACATTTAAAGATGTTTTAGCCTAACGCATAGCTATATTTTTCCATTGCAAATTCTAATCACCAAAGTTACAGGGGACTAAAAATGTCGTGAGTTTCTGCTTTGCTGTACTTGGCCGATCTCTGCCGTGCCCCTATATTAATGTATAGTATTTAATTTAGATCCTATTAACCTTGATAATAGAAGTTAGACATAGACAATAGCCATAGGTTATCGTTTAGAAACTTAAGTGGATTCCAGGATTAGCTAGCCGAGGCGTAACTAAGAATTATGTTGCTCATTTCTATTGTGCCTTGTGTGGGGAAAAAATAACTATATTGTCTTTATATGCTCAGTATTGCCAACGTGAAAAAAACATGTGTGAGTCAGACTAGCGTGTGAAGAGTTCTGTACCAATATGTGGCAAAAAAATCACGTTTGTTGTATGGGAGACCCTCTTAAATATTTATTTTATTCTGTGTTTAGTATTTGTTGATATATGCAGTGATGGCCCAGTGGTTGAGATTTCAAGTCTTACTCGGGAGGTCCGAGGTTCAATCCTGGGCACACACCTTTGACTCTGAGTTATGTGTGTTTTAAGCAATTAAATATCACTTGCTTTAACGGTGAAGGAAAACATCGTGAGGAAACCTGCACTCCTGAGAGTTACCAAAAAGTTCTCAAAGGTGTGTGAAGTCTGCCAACCCGCACTGGGCCAGCGTGGTGGACTATGGCCTAATACCTTCCTCATTCTGAGGAGGAGACCCGGCTCAGCAGTGGGCCATTGAAGGGTCGTGATGATGATGATGATGATTTGTTGATATAGGTGCAACAGAAATACCTCATTTGTGAAAATTTTTACTGTTTAGTGATCACGGTTCATGAGATACAGCCTGGTGACAGACGAAGTAATAGGACGGAATCCTAAAAATGAAGTTTTGTGTGACAATTCAAGTAACTTAACTTTCTATTAATTACTTTTGAGTCGCCATTCATGTAAGTCAGACTTCATATAGGTCGTAACATTGGTTTGCAAGACATTGCTTTTTGCATATTTTATGAAAATTTATCTTACTATAAACAAAACTATGTCAGTGAATAAACGATACAAACTTACTAATGGAGCAAGAATATTATTAATGGTAGTCTTTAACCAACGCTCCGTTACTAAATGCTGTTCTCTCGTAGAGTCGTCATTTAGGATTTTAATAAACATAGATTAGCTAACAACACTAGGATTCATTTCAAGTAGTCACTTCTTTTATAAATCTAAGCAAACCTCAGGTTTTAGGTCACATATTTTTTATTTTTGTTTACGTGGAGAAATGCATTTACACATACTCGTCTAATACTTGGCGGGGGCTAGCAGGACTATGTGAGACTAGATGGCGAGAATCCTCGGTTACTCTCTCCGCCATAGCACTGTAAATATCTTAAAGGTCATAGATATCCTCGCTACCGGTGTTGGGCCGGAGAAGATGGTAGGTGTAGCGACGCTGTTTCCTCCCTAATCTACCTCTACGGATCGGTTCTGAGGCGGCATTTGCCTCCCAGGCCCTTTTATACTGAAATCATCGACTTGCAGAAGGAAGCGGCTGCCAACCAACCTACCTTACTCCAGAGCAGAATGGCCCTAACCACTTTCGTTTGAGATAGATTTCTGCTTATAGGGGACACATAACAAGCCGGCGTCAAACAACCCTGTTGTTTAGGTTTGTCCTGTATGCATTTACTGCCGGAAACCCCCGCGTCCCTTGCAGCAGAGCCTTGCTGTATGTGGTTAGGGCGTACACCCATACGGGTGCTCTATGCTGTGCCATGCTCCACACTATGCCGCAGGCAGCTATACGTCGGCATGGTGAGCTTGAGCCACCAACGTAGGGTAGTAAGTCCCCAATACGGCTGAGGCGTTGACAAGCCGTAGAGAGAGCTGGAGGAAGAACGCCTCCACGCGTTACCTTCCGTCCACAGTAAAGCACATGTACTTCATCTTGACCCTAACATAATATATAGATGGTGAGCCTAACCCCAGTTAGGGTCTTAGACCCAACCACTACTTAGTTATTTCAAGAAGGGTCGCTATGTAGAGAGAGTCGCTGTGCTGATGATCTTAAAGATTATTTGAATGAAACAGTGAGTGTTTGTTAAGGCGGGTAAATGAGTGAGTGAGTTATACTTCCCTCTGGTCGTTCTTGGGTTTAATCTGGGTCTTGTGGCGCGCGTGGCTTGAGACCCAGGAGCAGGTTTTAAGACGTCTTTCATAACTGTAAACTCTCACCACTCGACCTCGTTACTAAATATTAAAATAATAAAGTACTCACGTGATCCTCGATAACGTAGGCTTAGCACCACGCCAACAAGCAACACTATACTATTAGTCTCACTATTTTAATATGTACTGCGCGACATCACTTGACAGACTAACTCAATCCTATCGGAAACAAGTGGTCTATTCGAAATAAGATAAAATGAACTACCCGCGAATACTAATTTATAGTGTTCAGAGTCTTGCATACTCGATCTTAGTCTGGAGAGTGGGAGTGGTGGAGATAGTCTTAATATTTTAATCAATATAAAATGGAGGTAAAATATGTAATTTTGTTTAACAAGTTACTTAATTACCAATTAGTTATATTTCAACAAGTATATAAATTAAATTAAGTGTTGCCTGATCTCGAACGTATCCCCGGAGTTTTACGGGAATTAATTGGGAAAATATATTTATTATACAAATAGGTAAAATACTGTACTCTCTATCTAAATATTTACATTTACATATAAGTCAGCAACACCGTTGATAACTTTCTATTTTATTCCTGTATATAACCTGTGTTCCGATAGACTTGAGCCAGTTGTCAAACGGAGCTCGCCTGGTGGCCATTATGTCTGTGCAGTGGTGTGGTGTCGCAATGGTGTGTCTCCATTATTAAGGTTTGAAGAAAGTTTTACTTGGTTTCCATTTTAAGAGTCCCATGTAAATAACATATTTATTTATTTACTTGCCGACACGCGCGACTTCGTTTGCAAGTTGCTCCGCTCCTATGGGTCTTAGCGAGATCATAAATAGCCTCAATTACTCCTTGTTAAATCAGCTATCTGCCAGTGAAAGTCCTGTCAAAATCAGTCCAGCCATTTCAGAGATAAGCCGGAACAAACAGACAGACAAAAATTTATTTTAATATTACAAACAGGTACCTCAATTTTATTTATTTGTATAGATGGAAAAGGCAAATGGAAATTAGTAGGGGATGTTATTACATAAATGACAGAGAAGCAACGTCAACCCTGTTCACGACAGGGTCGAATGGGATAAAAAGTATCCTATGTCCGTTTCCTGGTTCTATGCTACCTCCCCACAAATTTTCAGCCAAATCCGTACAGCCGTTCTTGAGTAATAAATAGTGTAAGTAACACGACTTTCTTTTATATATATATAAAAGAATATATATGTCGGGGATTTAAAAACGATGTGAAAGGAAATGGAAGGAGGGAGATGGGGAATATTGGGGAACACTAAAAGGGGTGATGGTAATGAGTGGAATATTGGGTAAACGCAACGTAGATACTCCTACTGAACCGATAATTTATCAAATGGATCTCTAACAATTACGAGAGAAACCTAAGCAGTGCCTTGGACTTGTGACCAAGGTGTAGGCTTAAGGATATCCTTTAAGTGATCACGACACTCGCCTCCACTGCTCAGGCTCTCTGTTTAAACCCAAGGTTAAACGCACATAAACCGAATCTAATACAAGGCTAACCTAACCTAAGGCTAACCTAACCTAACATTGTGTTTACTTAACCACGTGGCAATTACATTGTAAGGACTTACGTGACCTTAGTTGGACAGCACTTCCACACTACACTGCACTTGACACTATCACTATCACTAGCACTACTTAGATGATGTTCACTTCTTGAGAGACCTCGCACGACTAAGAATTCAGTTAGACTGTCGATCGCATATAAAGGGTCGAGGGTAGAGACTGTCAAAACAACGGAAGTGACTACTACCCCGCTCCAACGCCATAGACAACGATAACGATTCTATTAATCGATAATCTTTTACTATGCTCCGACATATATATAAGAGATTTAATTATTTTATCCATATATTTAAAAATAAGCTTAAATTAATATTGAGGATGCTGTTGTCACTCCCCCGAAGCCTTCTCAGCAGCGAAGCTACCTAGTTCCTGACGATGGCATGAGAGTCATCGGTGGGAGCCTGAGCAAACAAACTGGAGGCAATACAGAATCGGGGGAGTTTCAACATCGTCCTGAAAATATTATTTTATTGGATGCGCAGGGCATCTAACGACTTTGGGAACACGCGAACCGCAGGCCTCCCGTGTACAGACCCTAACAATATGCTTTAAAAAGTGTTATTTTGACCTCGTCAGTATATCGCGCAAATACAAAATATTTGAGGGTACTAATATATTTACAATCTCGTGCAAACCATGTCAGTCGAGCGAGAGTCATGGGCCGAGAGGGACATGCTGGTGTCTGTAATAGTGAGACAGTGTGTGACAAACAGTCAATAAGTTTGGGAGCCTCTGAATTACATTAGAACAAATTTATATGGTTTCTACATTAGCTGAGTTTTTGTCTAATTAGTGTATAGCAAAATGCGAGTAAACCTGTACTTAACCGCTGTGGGTTATTGAGGTCACATGACAAAGACACTCAGTCCCAGTTCATCACGCTCGTTATCTGACCCTTTTGTATTGGAAGTAATAGAGAAAGGGATATTTAATTTATTTACTTAATAAGCTACTATTAAAGGTAGACGTAGATTTTTTTTATTTTGGGAACTTTAATTTAAATTTCCCCGTACTTCTTAATTCGCTGTCTATAGTCTAATTAAAGGCTTTTTGTATAACATTTTTGGACACCCTAGTGGAGAATCGGTTCAGTAGATCCAGATATTACCCCCTACAAACTTACAAACTTTCTCCTCTTCCTCTTTATAATATTGTCGGGAATGAATAATTTTTTATATTAGCTACATTTATGCGCACCCTTTACAGGGATTTCAAATATTTATTATATTATATTTATAATTTTTTCCGGGATAAAAATTATCACATATATTAATCTATGTTATAAAGTATATATGTGCCAAATTTGATCGAAATCCATACAGCCATTTTGTCAGATTTTAATAAACATCCAAGCATCAAAATTTTCACATTTATAATATTAGACAGATAGAGATTTTTTGGGGGTTATTAAATATCTGTAATAAAGGATACTTTTTAAGTCCGTTGGAGACTTTTTTAATAATAACAACCACTCCAAACCTCAATAATGGAGACCCAGGTCACCAGGCGAGTTCCTTTGGAACTGTCTGAAGTCTATTAGAGAGGTTATATAAAGTCTAACCGGCGAATATAAAGTTATCAACGTTGCTAACTATTATCAACAAAACAGTTAATTATACTCAAATGTAAAATAATATATAAAATGAAGCAGAATTTCAGCGAGAAAGGAGGCGTAATAGCTGTGTAGGTATACGAGGAAAATTCAGGGAAATAGAATTGTTACGCCATCTAGGATCTGACAGAAGGAAAACTCGTTAGTGCTCCGTCTATTACAAGCGACTCGTTTTGCTGAATTTACTATAAAAGTCTGTCTCGGATTTGTTTAGCTTTCGTTTTGTTAGAAAATTTCTTAAATAACAGAAAAGAGAGTGTTCATTGCACTGAAACATAACATGGAGAAAATAAAAGGAGAAGGAGAGAGGGTATATTGGGGTTGGGTAGGTATTGCTACTGAACCGATAAATAAATAAACATTATGATCTCTTACTATTACGCCAGGAACCCAAGCAGTGCCTTGGATTTGTGACCAAGGAGTAGGTTTACAAGGTCTTTTAATAGACTTTTCTTTAACTTTTTTCATGGTAACTAAAGAAAAAAAACAATCCCTAATGTATAACGATAACGAACTCATATATTATATCATAAAATATATTGTATGTATGTTTTGTACTATGTTGTTCTTCGAGATGATAAACATTATTTTATTAGATTAGCTAAATATTTCTAATTGAAGACAAACACATTGGTTTCACATTCGTCACATCTGTAAATATATAATTTGTTGTTAAAATGTTTTAAGTGGGTGCACGAGGGCGTATGTGATACCTAAAATAAACAAAGAATACTATTTATGGATTCCGTCAGAAATTTTCGACTAAATTTTTTTTTTTTTATAATAATAGATAAGATGCAAACGAGCAGATGGTCCACCAGATGGTAAGTGTCCACCATCGCCCATGGACATCGGAAAAACAAGAAACACTCTCTCGTTTTGTCGATGCGTTGCATCCCCGAAGATAGAGTGGGAAGGGGGAATGAAGAAGAAAAATGATGCGGATTCAGCGGACCCTAGGCAAGAGCCCAGAGTCCACTAGACCCACAGCATTAATGGGATGGGAGAGGTAGGGGGTAAGTCTGGCCCACATGCGGCTCAACCGGAACGCGTCTATGACACTTGGCGATCGGATTCGCATGCTGGTGGTCGCAAGCCAGTCGGGGAACAGATCCCCTACCACCAAGAGGATGCTGGGTTACTCGGCTTTTACGAGATGTTCTCCCAGCGGCAGAGGAGAATAGTATTCTAACCCGTCCCCTCATTAGTAAAATAAAGTATATCGCCAAGTGTCCCTGACGCGTTCCGGCCCAGCCGCATGTGTATCAGATCATACCTCCCTCTCCCATCCTATTACTGCTGTGATTCCAATGAACACCGGGTTCTTGCTCGGGGTCCATCGAAACCGCAGTAGTTTTCTCTTCACTCCCCCTCCTCATTCTATCTTTGAGGCGGCACGCATCGATAAAACTAGAGATACCCTCTAGTTTTGTCGATGTCCATGGGCGACGGTGGCCACTTTCCATCAGGTGGACCGTATGCTCGTTTGTCCCTTATCATTAAATAAAAAAAAATCACACAAGAGCTTTGAATTTTTCCGGCATAAAAGTAGCCCATTTCTTAATCCCGGTTATAAATTATCCGTGTGCCGTCATTAAAAAACTTTCACATTTATAATATTATTAAGACCATATATAAATATATATGTCGGGGATTTTAAATGATGAGAAGGAAATGGAAGGAGGAAGATGGGGAATATTGGAGAAAACTAAAAGGGGTGATGGTATTGAATGGAATATTGGGTAAACGCAACGTAGATACTTCTACTGAACCGATAAATGATCAAATATGATCTCTAACAATTACGAGAGATACCTAAGCAGTGCCTTGGACTTGTGACCAAGGTGTAGGCTTAAGGAATTCCTTTAAGTGATCACGACACTCGCCTCCACTGCTCAAGCTCTCTGTTTAAACCTAAGGTTAATCTTACATAAACCTAACCTAACATAAGACGTGGCAACTAGATTGTAAGGTACTCATGTGACCTTGATTGGACAGCACTCCTAGCACTAACACTGCACTGCACAACACTAACTATTCAGACACTACTTCACTTCTTGAGAGACCGCGCACGACTAAGACTTCAGTCAGATTGTCGATGGCATAAAAAGGGTCGAGGGTCGAGACTGTCAAAACAATCCAACGCCATGTCTATACTATTCTCCGACTTATACATCTATTCATCTGTATATATCTGTATCTGTGTATACACACATAGTCACAGAGACACATAGATACAGAAAAATAAACACACAGATACAGGGATATAGATACAGCATTGACACTAGAAAAGATACAGATACTAAAAAAAACTAGTAATACACATAGATACAAAGAAACGCCTCTATAATCGTTAACTGTAGAAATATTACTTCTGTTTTATTATAACTGATATATTTTGCCTCCTTAACCAGAAACTTTTCTGTTATGTTTGTTTGTGTTTTGACTAAATCTTGCAGATCAGTTGAATTCGGTAATATAGATAATACTACCAAGGCTATATTTGTAGCGTTTCCATAGACAAAGCCTGCTCGTATCAATGGCAGGTGAGGTTGACAGTTGAGGTGACAGATTATGCGAGTTACATGTGAAATTTCAACCAGCTATGTGAGAAATTGATACCTTTCACTGTACAAAAAACGGTATAAATATTTTAGATCCACGTGAATAAATGTGATAGAAATCGACCTGGCACCATAACAGTAAATGATAAAAATCAATCACCTGTTTGATCATAAAATTACATTACTAAGATGAAACTTAGAAACTATACTGAGATGAACTAATAGACTTAGTTATTTCTCCCAATAAAACATGTTGCTGCTCTTGTTTAGATTAGATATATATTTTAAACTTTTGTCACTTATTTCGTCGACTACCGTGACTTTGTCTACGATTAAGTATATGTTAAATTAAGAATATATGTACGAAAATAAAAATAAAGGAGATACAGACTCTCGAAAAAAAAACGAACAGAGACTGACCATTCTGAACGATAAATATTAAAGAGAGAAAAAAGAACCAGGATGAGAGAGAATGATAGTATATAAGAGGAAAAGAGACAGAAATACTGTAGACTTCCTCAGTGAAAGAATTTTTAAAATCGGATCAGTAGCAACAAAACGGCCATGTTCTATTAATTAAAAAAGTGTATATGGCAACACTAAATCACCTTTGTCACTCACGAAAAGTGTAGTTTTCTATAATTGAAAAAAAAATTAAAATCGGATTAGTAGTTCCTGAGAAACCTTTCAATTTACAAAATGACCAGGTTATGGCACTCAAATGGCCATATCTTTTTAATTAGAATAAATATGGCAACACCACATAGCCTATGTTACCCGGAAAGGATGTAGCTTCCTATCGATGAAAGAATTTTCAAAATCGGTTCAGTACTTTTAGAGCCTATTCGCAACAAACAAACAAACATACAAATATACAATCATCATCACAACCCTTCAATGGCCCACTGCTGAGCCGGGTCTCCTCCTCAGAATGAGGAGGGTATTAAGCCATAGTCCACCACGCTGGCCCAGTGCGGGTTGGCAGACTTCACACACCTTTGAGAACTTTTAGGGAACTCTCAGGAGTGCAGGTTTCCTCACGATGTTTTCCTTCACCGTTAAAGCAAGTGATATTTAATTGCTTAAAACACACATAACTCAGAGTCAGAGGTGTGTGCCCAGGATCGAACCTCGGATCTCACGAGTAAGACTTGAAGTCTCAACCACTGGGCCATCACTGCTCTATACAAATATACAAACATACAAACAATCAAATCTTTCCTGTTTATATAAAAGTATATTTTATATTGCTAGTAAATTGGATTGCGAACTACTAGTAAGCTAAATGCTTGTGTTAGGAGTGGCCACGCCAGTAGTCCAATGACTGGGATTTGAACCCACGACTTATCGATCGTGAACCACTGAGCTACTGACGTTTCTAATTGAAATCTGTAGAAATAATTATATACAGAGATATGGAGACACAAAGACACAGATATATAGAAAAATACTGCTTTTTGGTATAAAGTCTCGCTTATTCGTTAAAAGCTTTACCTATGTCCGTTATTTTACAGATACAGATATGATGTATACATACAGATATATAAGACGTGCATAGATATAGATATATTTAGATACAGAGACACAGAAAAATAGAAACACATTTTTAGGATAAAAATATTTGGAATTTTTCTTTTGCTGTTGAATATGGACATGTTCAATTGCGATGCAGTTTTCTATCAGTAAGTTAGTCAGTTCAGCAGTAGGATAAATATGCATAGCAGATACTAAAAATGTGTTAAAGATTCGTACACATGACATAAAACAGGCAAATATGAAAGCTCTGCCTTTGAATACGATTCCACGCTCATTAGTGAAGTGAAATGCTTTGATCGAGAAAACGCGAATAACGCCTACTTTCAAATCAGACTAACACTATATGTGTAACCTGTGACTTCGTTTAAATAGATCTAGAGATTGTTAGTCTGTCGGTAGACTAATTCTTAGTCTTCTGGATAGTAAATAAAAATGACAAAAACAGCATTCATGTGCGATGGTGTGTTTGTATATTGTACATACATACATACAAAATATATGTATGTTGGAGAATAGTAAACGATTATCGAATTATCGAATCGTCATCGTCAACTTTGACGTTGGAGTAGGATAGTAGTCACTTCCGTCGTTTCGACAGTTTGAATGTGGTCTTAGTCTTGCGCGGTCTCTCAAGGAGTGAAGTAGTCTCTGGACAGTGCTAGTGAAGTGTTAAGTGCAGTGTTGTGGGAGTGCTGTCCAATTTAAGTCACGTGAGTACCTTACAATGTAGTTGCCACGTCCTGTGTTAGGTTAGGTTTACGTGAGTTTAACCTTGAGTTTAAACAGTGAGATTCAGCAGTGGAGGCGAGTGTTGTGTTCACTTAAAGAACATCCTTCAACCTACACCTATACAAAAAGTCACACACCCATACATCCACAAGAAGATGAGAATTTATATTATATAATAAAAGACGTTTTTAAACATGTTTCTGGGTCTCAAGTTCGAGGCATTGTTCGACTTCCATGCAAATATTGTATTTTGAGTATTAAGGAGTAGCATAGCTCCCCTTAGGTCCCCTTTATTGAAGATTCTTTAAGAAGACTGACACCTGAGTCCTGAGTCTAAATTGTATGTTTACTGTACGTTCCTTATATTACTTAGTCTTTACTAAGCCTACTTTTTTTTGATACGTATAAGAGAAGAAAAGAAAGCATTCCTCAATAAAGAGGGGTCGGTCCAAAACATGATATACAGCTTAAGTTCAGGAGATACAGCTGATGAAAGTTTCGGTTTTACATCAAAACTTGCAGATTGCCTTTCACGGTTCAATATGTTTAAGCGACTCAACTCCCCAACTGCAGATCGATGGACTTTTATCTGACGTGTTGACACTGTTCACTACATATTTTTAAAATTGTTTTTTTAGTACAAGGAAAACAATTTCTATTTGGTAATTTTGACCATAATATAACATATATTATAAGATTTCCTAGAGTGAAATTTTTTTCTTGGAATTATTACTATACTAGTCGACACGTCTAAGTTTATTTATGACAAATTCCAAAGACGTATACGATCACAAATCTGGACATCCACTTTATCCCCTATGTCAAACCCTATAAAGGAATTTTTCGCGAAACGTTGTTTATGTCCTTGCCCAAACACTAGTCTATCTTTTTACCAAGTTTAAGCGTTAAAGCGATTAAGCTTAAAAGACAGTTAATTTTGCATTTATGATGTTATGTCATGTAAATGTCATTACCCAAGGTCAATAGCCCTGTGGGATAGAAGAGAACGGATTTTAAGTAATAACACTAAAAACTCAAAAATATTATCTAGACGGAAGCCGAGCAGTGCCTGGGACTAGACACTCAAGTGCAGGTTATATTAATTCTAAAAAAAATTATGAATGAGGTATTTACTCTTTGATGGGATTACCAACGATCACCAAGTAGATGTGCAGACCAGTTGAGAGACCCCAATGGTGAACAGAAGAACATGGAAACAAATTATCACCGCGAAGCTGAAAAACCAGGACCAAGATCTTCAGGAATGAAGGAACGACCGCATAGAGGGATATTATATGTAAGTGAATAACCCGCCATACTATCGCTGTGATATCATAAGTTTAAGAAACGTTTCTTTATATATTCTTTTATCGCAGACCGAGATGGAATTTTAAATTCAAATTTAGCTTCAGTTACAGCACTAGAGACTATTTCAATCTTCTTTGTTTTACATTTAGATATACTTAACATATTTTTACATAAGATAAGATACAGATAAGAGAAAATTATGACATAATCTAATACGTACTTAATAATCAATAATTTTTTTAAGCTTATATTTATTTCTTATTTCTTATAATAGATTATTTCTTATAATAGATTATACATATGAAGATTTTTTCCAATTATCAAACTCTCTCCCATTTCAGCTAAAATAAGCCAAGCAAGGACTTTCCCGCCAGCCTTTAATGCTTGCGTAATACTTGAACGGCCCCAATACAAATTATATATTACAAATTCAAATAAATAATATTATAATAATATTATAATATTTTAAAATTATAAGTAATTTTTTTATTATTCTGGAAAGTAAGATAAGAAACACCTTTTTATAGATATACAAAAACTTATATATAGAAAAGTCATATATGTCGGAGCAAAATAAGGGAATCACTGTGTAAGCACAAGCAGTGATGGCCCATTGGTTGAGACTCCAATGTCTTACTCGGGAGGTCCGAGGTCGATCCCCCACACGGACACACACCTCTGACTCTGAGTTATGTGTGTTTTAACCAATTAAATATCACTTGCTTTAACGGTGAAAGAAAACATCGTGAGGAAACCTGCACTCCTGAGAGTACTCTAAAATTCTCAAAGGTGAGTGAAGTCTGCCAACCCGCACTGGGCCAGCGTGGTGGACTATGGCCTAATACGCTCCTCATTATGAAGAGGAGACTCGACTCAGCAGTGGGCCATAAGCGGGTCATGATGATGTGTAAGCCCAAGATTAGGCTAACACAAACCTAACCTTACACAAGGCTAAACTAACTTAACGTTGTGTAACGAACATTTTAAGGTACTTACGTGACCTTAATCAGACAGCACTCTACATTGCACAATACTTCCACTAACACTATCCAGAGACTATTTTTGGACATATAAATCTGTATTCCAGAATCTTCCTACTACGCAGCGCTCTTAAAACTACTGAGAATATAAAAAAATGAATAATATAAACTATAGGAAATTTTCTCTACTTTCATTTATTATATTACCATTTTCATCATAAAATGAGATATTGACAACAAACTGACATTAGGCGAGGCGAAGTTGAAATTTGGAAAGAGCAGGCATTGAACTAACCATCGTAGTTTTAGTTTAATTTTGTTATTAGTTATTTTAACAAATAGACAAATTCTATACTAACAAATTAAGTTAAAATGTATTCATAATATTCAAATTCAAACTGTGCTTGAATTTCATTAAGTTATTTACTAGTTATTAATGAACAGAAATAATTAGAAACATTCATCATATTAATGAACACGCAATTATGTATTAATAAGTTATTCGAAAAGTTATTTAGTTTTTTCCAAGCGAAAACTTAATTGTCATCGAATTTTATATTCAAGCCGCATAAACATTGAGAAAAATTTGATTGATTCCATTCAGTAGTTTTTGGTTTGTATTCAAACACAAATAGTGAAAAGCAGAATTTCCGACATATTTTACCATTTTACTAGGAAAAGTAAAAATGATATTCAATCAAGAAAAAAATATTTTTTATATATGGAAATGATGTATTGACAGAACAACAGTTCCAAAACTGGCTATCGAATTTTTGATCCTGTAATTTTGATGCTGAAGATACATCAAATTCTCATACTCATACATAAAAAAAATGTTGCTATCTTGATGAGATTATAAAGGTTTCGTTTTTTTTAAGTAATCCGGACAAAACGATAAACTACAAAGTGTACTATCACTTTCTTCCCGTGAGGGGACGGGTTAGAATACTATTCTCCTCTACTGCTGGGAGAGCATCTCGTAGGAGCCGAGTAACCCAGCACCCCCTTGTCTCTTGCTCAAGGTCCGCAAAAACTGCAGGATGCAATGCATCGGCAAAACAAGAGATTCTCTTGTTTTGCCGATGTCCATGGGCCATGGCCACTTACCATCAGGTGGACCATCTGCTCGTTTGCACCTTATCTACCATAAAAAAAAATATTATACAAATTTAATAATGTATTTAAATAGAAAAGGCCATAATTGATATATATAAAAGTGTAACGTTCAATCAATATGATGCGAGATCTCTTACAAGTTTGTAATCACTTTTGGCGAATTCGCCACTTCGATAGAATATATTGCCACAACTACCATATTCTCTAGACCTGGCACCTTCTGCCTATTACATGTTTCAAAATTTTTTAAACTTCAAATGAGGGGGTAAAAAATCACCTTCTACTCCTTCTTCGCCAGAAAAATAGCGATAAATGTTGTCTCAGAATGCAAAATATATAAGTTAATATAATATTTATTTAGTATAAGAAAAAACGATTTTGATTTTCAGTTTTAATTTAGTGGATAATGCTAGCAACACTGTTGAAATCTACTAATTATAAGCTCTGTCCCGAAAGAGCAGCGGCAAAGAAACGTGTCGTTTCATGTTTACGTTATGATTGAGTATGTAAGAGAATATTTAATCTGTTCCTCAGACACAACTACCAGGCAATGCTATAAATACGTGTAATAAACTTATCTATTCAGGAACACTGCTGAAGGTAGCAATCTGGAGGCACGAATGTGCTACCGCCAAGTTACGTTTTTTTTTTCGAAGCAACTCATGATATTTTGTGACTTCTTGTAACTTTGCAAAGATTCATTTTATCTCATAGTTTAATATTACTTTCTGTAGTCTGAAATATTTAAATAAATATAGGCAGGGTGTGAGAGTTATTGCATAAGTGAGTGTCATACGACTTTTTCAATTCTCTTAGGACCCAAGGCTGAAGTTACTATTACTAGTTACAGAAATAAATATGTATATAATTGATGCTTTTACTGATGAACTTTAGAGGCGGGAGAAGTGGTTTAGAGGTACTCGTTCAAGTGAGTAAATACAGATCATAACTATTTAAAATAGTATAAGTGATTTGGTTTAGTGTCGTTGTTTAAGTCGTCAATCTGGGTGTTCATCAAGACCCTTCAATGGCCCACTGCTGAGCGGGGTCTGCTCCTCAGAATGAGAAGGGTATTAGGCCATAGTCCACCATGCTGGCCCAGTGCGGGTTGGCAGACTTCACACACCTTTGAGGACTTTTTGGGAACTCTCAGGAGTGCAGGTTTTCTCACGATGTTTTCCTTCACCGTTAAAGCAAGTGATATTTAATTGCTTAAAACACACATAATTCTGAGTCAGAGGTGTGTGCCTGTGTGGGGGATCGAACCTCGGACCTCCCGAGTAAGACTTGAAGTCTTAACCACTGGGCCATCACTGCTTGTTCATAATTTGTATTTACTTTATTATATAGTAAATGGTCAATCAATTAACCCAACATCATGGTTGCCAGTTTAAAGCGCAGTTCCTTCCTCTTTTAAATGTATGTTTATACGTATTGCTGTTCAGTAATAGGTACTGATATACTCTAAACTTTTTACAGCACATTGCGAGAGTTGGTTTCTTTTACAGTTTGTTTTTATTGTGATAATTTTTTTTCACAGTACTCTGGACACCGATAACCTAGATCTCTACGGACATGATGTCCTAAACCATTAATTTTCATATAAACAAGAATATACCTGTAAAAGTAACATAACGAGCACAAAGGCGATTACAGCCTGGAAACATCGCTAATGCGTTTTTATAAAAGTATCGTATCAAAACTGAGAACAACACAGATGTGGTTTCAGGGCGGAAAGTTTTTCACAGCAGACCAAGTGAATAAGAAATAGCGGAATTTATAGGATGTTATCCATATCAGAAGAAGGACAAAATATATTATTCATCTCGATATGTGTGTATTTTATATGTCGGAGTAATTAATAAAATAAAAATTTGAGTTTGAGTTTGTGATTAACTTGTTTGTGGTTTAAGGATGACCTTGCCACATATGTGAACACTAACCTCCGCTACATAGTTTCTCCGTCCAAACTTAGGGTTAGGCTTACATAAGGGTAACCCGACATACGGCTAACCTAAACTAAACCAAGCCTAAGAATAATTCAAAAACATTGGTTAATAATTACGGTCTAAATCTATATAAATCCCTTTACTCCTCCTAGTAAGCTTGCACGCTTGTGTCAGGAGTGGGCCACACCAGTAGTACAATATCCGGGATTTGAACCCACGACTTATCGATCGTAAATCCAACGCCCGAACCACTGAGCTACTGACTTCTGTGTCGTCACTAAGGCGGGATGGCTAACTCTTTTGCCCTTGCGTAACATAGTGCAGCTTTTGACTTTCGCACTATGTTACAGATGGCGGCGACTCCTGTTACTGTGCCTACCCTTTGACTAACACTTTAGGTGAAGAACAAGTACTGCGTGTAGGTTGACTTGACCTCCGAGTCGGTTCTATAATAACTTCCGTTGTCTTTATATATACCACCATATAACCCAACTGTGGAAGTGTGCCATAGAATGGGCTTGGGTGGCATAGCTCCGTCGTATTATTGAAGGTGAGGCGTTAGACTTAAATAGTTGTTTTAGAGTCAATTTACTAAAGACAAGCGAAAAACCATTAAAAAGTACACTGTAGAATTTACTTTGCTTGTAATTTCTTTCATATGGTGAAATCTAAATACGCAGTTTTCTTCTAACTTAGGTCGTGGAGTAATCGCGGGCCTACAGAGTATATTTGGAGCCATATGTTTACTTTTTACAGTACTTTACACAGATGGCCTCGTTCCACTGAATGTAGATTGTTCTGCACAAGTTTTGCCCTTTTTTACATTATTCTCTATGTATAAGAAGTTTATGTAAGAATGTATATAGCTTTATGTCGTTACTAAAGCTGCAATTTTTTTTCATCGAATATAAATATAGAAGGAAAAATCAGGCAAGCACGAGACGGACAATTGCTCCGCTGGTTCCGTAGAAAAAAAAATTTTTAAACATCATGATTTTCAGTTAATGAGAAATACCTTTACATTTTGATTACGTTTTATTAAGATATGTTTACAATTTCAAACCTCTATATTTATTATTAATTTCAACTAGATAATTAATTAAACGTGTTTCAGAGAAAAACAGTCGTAACAGACAAATAGACAGATAGTTAAGTGATTCTTGAAAAGTTCTTTTTTTCCCCTTGGAAGACAGGTTATAAGTCTTATTATAGTAGTTTCAAATAAATATTCTTTCTAGTTTAAGGCGTAATCTGTTTACTTCCAGGTCAAGTCACCTTCAACCTGTCACGTAACGTCTCAAGGAAAAATAATATTGACTCGATTCAGGAACAACGGAGGGAAATGGGAAAATATTAAATCAATTGTCAGCAAAAGATAATATCATTTAGATTTTGCTCTCTTCTAAATGCCGTGAAAGGAACTTGAGTGTCTGGGGTTTGTGACGTAGGTACAGGTTGGCGAGGCCATTTAACAATTACATCTAGTAGCTTATCTCTAGTTGTCACTCTATAATGTCTATCACTCCTGACCATTCGAGCCATTTCTTCAGTGACTAATTGCAAGTTAGTTCCGTAAAACCTAGATAAGCAAATTAAATTTTTCTCAGTTGAAAAATTTTTGATCTTAGATCAACGGGATATAATACTTATATAAATTTTGATTCCTTTACTAAACATAAACAGCATCTTTTGATTACATTGACCTAGAAAATTGTGAAAAGTAATGAAGCGATACGATATAAGTCCCATCACTTTTTTTAGTTTTAAGGTACGAAACCCTAAAAGTTTATATATTTTTTTATGATAGTTAAGGGACAAACGAGCAGAGGGAAAATGAAATCCATCTGATGGAAAATGGCCACCGTTGCCCATACACATCGACAAAACTAGAGGGTATCTTGTATTGTCGATGCGTTGCCGCCTCGAAGATAGAGTGAGGAGGAGGAGCGAAGAGAAGAATGCTGCGGTTTCAATGGACCCCGGGCAAGAACCCGGTGTTCATTGGAATCGCAGCAGTAAAGCAGCAAGCCGGGGAACAGATCCCCTACCACCAAGGGGGTGCTGGGTTACTCGACTTTTACGAGATGCTCTCATTCTAACCCGTCCCCTCACGGTATTTTGAATATCTGTAAAAAATATTCAGGGGTTCAACAAACATTTTATTTATGTTATGGGTTATGAAGTATCTGTGTGCGAAATTTCATCGAAATCCTTTCAGCCGTTTTTATGTGATCGAGTAACAACAATCCAAACATACAAACTTTTACATTTATAATATAAGATGTACAACAGTTTTAGGTCTCTGTGGCAAGTAAAGCAAGGGTATAATTGAAATCTGGGGTAGTGCAACAAAGACTAAACTAGCAGCCCTGCAGACCACACAAAATAAAATTATATAACTGCTTTCTCGGTATCCTTATTTAACGCCTACTTTAAAAATATACTTAGAAACTAAAATAATGAATATTAAACAGCTTTATGTATTTAATACTTGTATTTTTATCAGGAAAAATCTGAATAAAAATATACAATTTAACATAAATTTTATAAAACACCAAACAATAAGTAAACGTAGTACTCGTAGAGGTAGATATCTTGTACTACCTGAAACTAGAACAAAAACGTACGGTCAGAAAACTATTACTTTTGAGGGAGTACAATTATATAATAAAATACCCTGTGAAATAAAAAATATTAACTCTCTCAAAACATTCAAAGTAAAATTAGCTAAATATACATTTACTAATAACTCGTTTTTAATGTTATGAATGCTTTGAGAGGGTATTTATATACTCTGTACCTGACGATTGCCTTTTAATTTATTTAACTTTATTGTGTTGTTTTCATTGAAGTGACTTGTCTTGATCTTTGAACTGAAAGGAAGGGTATTTACTAGTAATATGATGCTTTAAACTTTGAAGTTAATACCTCGGTACTTCAAAGTAAAAATTGCTAATAAAAAAGTTGCCTACTGACTTTAGTAATTCAGCTAAGATATTGAGGAAACTTTCCACCATATTTTCTGTTTATTTCCATATTAAAGCGTTATAATACTTTTATTCTTTGAATTATTCAAGTTCTAATAAATATGCGTTAGAATGAATTTTCATTCAACTAGTAACTCGCCCCGGCTTCGCACGGTTTCTCTACTACAATATACATGAATTATACAGATAAACCTTCCTCTTGAATCACTCTATCTATTGATGAAAACAACATTAATATCTGCTGCGTAGTTTAAAAGATCTGAGCGTACAGACAGCGTGAAAAAATATTTTATTTAGTTGAACTATCTGTAACTTATTTAAATATTTAAAAAGTGTAAAATGTGTATAAGAGAAAGAGTAGTTTTATTAAAAATATATTATTCTATATAATCTACACTATTTAATTTATTTTTTATTCTTACGAGCTTATGACTTCCTAAATTTTGTGAATAATTAGTGTTGCTAAGTATTTTAAGTTTCTAAATTTTACATAATTCGAGAAATCTAGTAAATAAAAAGATCAAATATTTTCAAATTCCCAAACATTTACTGACTGAAGTAGACTGAAGAAGAAGTGACTGAATATTTATCATTGAATGAGTTTATAAAATTAGATTTTTTCATGTAATTGAGACAATGAGTGAGTAAGTAACAGAGTGAACGTTATCTGAAATCTAACGTCATATAGAGTTTCCTGAAACATTCTTATTAACCCTTCAGCCCCTAAAATACCGTCACCTATACAATGCAATATTAAAAGACTGAAAATTACAACTTTTTACTATGCAAATTACAGCTTATTACAGTAAAATAAAGTACAATTTAGTAGAACACATCGAATTTTCCCTCGAGACCTCTCCCAGCCCTTCCCAGACGCATTCAAAAGGGAAAATAGGTGTATGGTTTTAGAATAACACTCCAGTTGTTTTTCACTGCCTATTGTATCGTTTTCAAAGGTTTGTTTGTACCTGTGTGAATTTTGTAAATATATTTTGACGTGAAAGGTACTGTCATTAATGTATAATGAAGTAATCAACATACATTTTAGGTTAAAGATGGCGTTTTGGTTTTACAGGAAGGTATAATTAGGTATAAATCCCAACTTCACTACATAGTATAAAACAAAGTCGCTTTCTCTGTCCCTATATCCCTATGTATGCTTAAATATTTAAAACTGCGCAACAGATTTTGATGCGGTTTTTTTAAATAGATAGAGTGATTCAAGAGGAAGGTTTATATGTATAAAACATATATAATATAGTAGAGAAACACTGATAATTGTAGAGGTTTCTAATGTGATGTCGTAAATAAACATATTTTTTGCGCTTACATTGCAAACGCTGGCTGAACCCTACGAGATAGATCAAAATAATGTACTACAGTATTGTACACCTTAAAAAGGTCTACAAAAAAGTCCGCGTTGGTATGTCTACCTCTTAGGCTCACAATAACCATTTATTATCCTTTACTTTTTACAAAAAATAATGGTATATTTACGAAGTGATTTTAAACAATACAGCATTAATCCTTATCCAATTAGGTACCTTAAATACATTGTGCATTTAATATAGATCAATATGGCCCTTTACAGCATACAATTTAACCGAATATTTTTGAAGATATTACAAATTCAAAATGCAGGGACATAGCGGTTACGGCTAAATACACGTGTTAAATTGCACCCGGGCGAAGCCGGACGGGTCGACTAACTGTGTCTGTATTGCTTTTACGCTTAAACTACTAAACCGATTTTGATGAAATTTAGTACTAGTTACTAGTACTAGTTAGTTATAACTATTCTATTCTAGTAAATAAGTATTTAATTCGGGTTTACAGTTAAATATGTATAATATCGTCTGATAGGCTTACAGCGGCTAAGCAGCCCGGGATTATTGTCGCTTCAGTTCATTTATTAATAATGCAGATTATTCAAGTTCTCTGTTGAAGCATATTTCACTAGGCCTTTAGTAATGCAGAGCTACGGCGTGAATGTACAACGGGGAGCGGATTATATAATTATATTATATAGGTATGGGTACTACGTATTATACCTACAGAATGGATTTTTGAGACGGGTCAGTAAGGGCAGGTACCTTAACCGTTATAGTTACAGGAAAACGTTCCTAGGAGACCATCTATTATTTTTTACTAGCTGAGCCCCGCGGTTTCATCCGCTATATTGTAGATAATTCACACTAAATCATATACAACACATAAGGCTAAGGCAAAAACCATTTAGGTTTTTTTGCGTGAAAGAGTAACAAACATACATCCATACATCCAGACATCCATACATTCTTACAAACTTTCGCATTTATAATATTAGTTAGAAGATATTCTGAAATGCATTCAAAGATTTTTGAGAAAAAATGCTAAAATCCAAAAAAAATATTTTTATGCCTATCGATTCTATTTTGTGTGGGGATCAAAAGACTCTATGGGACCATTTAAGGTATGAGTACTAGAAATGTCAGAAATCGCCAAAAACATTTTCCATACAAAATGTATGTATCCGTCCGAGCTCGAATGAACTGTAATTCAGTTGTCAGTGTAAGTGACTTTTATACTCGGTTTACACTTTGACGACGACAGTCAGAACATAAGCGTCCTAAGTAAAAAACATTTTTTAAAGTATTATTTTAATATTTTTTTTTAGTTTTCTTATTATTCTTTTAATGGCAATAATTAAGGTTCATAATATTTTTAGGTTTTATTAAAATATTAATACTATAAAATATAGATATTAAATGTAATTAGAATAATTTGATCAATATCTCGATTATCGAATATTAACCTGTCAGTAAAGGGGAATTTGAGGGGGGTATTTTGTATTATAAGAGGGTAGACATTTACGCAATAAGGTTTAGTTGTTCTCGGATCTCGTGTAACTTCAAAGTGTTGTGTTTATTTAAATCTCTCTCTCCACGGCATTTATTATTCCCATCTGATGGTGGGGTCTGCCTTTCTGATTTTTCCTCCATTTCACTCTATCGGACGTGTCCTCGACGGAGACATGCAGGAACTAAGATCTTTCTTGACCACATCTATCCATCTCGTTTGGTCGCCCTCTGGGTCTAAACGGCGTGATGTTTAGATTGGCCACAACGTTACCCACATAATCAGGCGGTCTTTTTTGACTTCCCCATACCAACGTAGTCTGTTCTCTTGCAGCTTGTCGGCAATGTTGCGGATACCGAGACAGCCGCGGACATATTCGTTGCGGATTTTGTCGAGTCTCGTTACTCCGCACATTCACCGAAGCATTTTCATCTCGCCGAATTGGATGGCATAGTTTTGACGCTGAGTTACGGCCCAAGTTACGCTGCCATATGTTAGGACCAGCCTGATCATGCTCTTATAAATTAAGCCCTTGAGTTTTACAGCAATTTGTGTGTCACAGGTTACGCCAGTCACTTTCCGCCACTTAAGCCAGGCCGCTGCTATGCGATGTAGAATGTCTACTTCTACATTTCCGGAAGAGTGTAACATAGAACCTAAGTATTTATATTCTTCACACTTAGTGACTTGTTGACCATCGATGACAAGAGTCGATGTGCTGAAACTGGGTCGTTGCAGACCATGTTGAGTCTTTAAAACACTCTGCAGAATATTTAAATAATTAGTGTAATTGCTGTTTTGCTGAAGCAGTGTTAAATATTAGAGTCAGTGTCGAGCGAAAGAGAGCGTTTACTGGTAAAAGAAGGGCCCTTTAATCCTGCACCTGGTCGCAAGACCTGGGCACTGCTCGACTTCCGTCTGGATTGAGTATTATTGTAGTCTTTTAAACAGTTTGGTAAATATAATTAATCTTGGTTCTTACTAATATCATAAATGTTAAGTTGTTTGTTACTCAATCATTGCTCTTCTAATTTTTTATAACATGGGGGATGGGGGGACTCTGTATGGTGATTACGTCAGCGATAAAAAGTAAATACGCACATTGAACAGTGACTATACCTGCTCAGAATAAGGAAGGTGAAAAATGCATGCATCAATGTTTAAGTAAGCACGTGGAGGAGGGATTAGGTTTTTCCTCACTTTTGCTGACATGGGGCGGAGGGGTGGATAATTGCATAAAATCTGCTTACGTAATACTTGAATGGCCTCATTACCGCTTTTGCAATTGTCCAGCAACCCTTACATTTAAAATATATTAAATAATTTAAATTTCACATCTTAGCAGTCTCATAGAACAGTCTGAAAGGGCCCTAATGAGGTTCAATTAGGCTTTGTCCAAACGTATTCGATCCCTTGACAATAGCCTCCAATTAATCCTATTTGCCTCGTTTTGTTCTGAAAAGGTTTTCGGTGTCAACGCTTTGTTTTGGCTGGATTAGCTTCACAAACTGAGATATTTTGGGCCATCTTTTTAATTGTTACACTTTGCCCTATGACTTTAAAACGTTGAGCCCTTGATACGTAAAAAAACTAATCTTCTTTCAATGGTATACCAGATATTACACACTCCGAGTGAGGCTAGGTTAATGAATGCGATTCTATTGTTTCTTAATAATCACTAACTCTGCCATGCAAGAGTATATCAATATATAATGTTCTTTTTTTTTTGAAAAAAAAAATGTAGTGATAATATGTCGTATATTAGATCAATATAATGAGATTATTTTCTAAATTTTCTTAAAGAGAATGAGACAAAGAAGTGAAATAATATAAATAAAATTGAATATTTAATTATATTTGATATCGTTCAGCTCTTAACATGAGCACAAAAGACCCAAAACTACTGAAATCCAGTTTTGAGCTCCGATTCGGTCCAAATAGTAAATTTATTCATACATGGGGTATGAATCCCTATGTTGGATTAAAGGATCATTGAAGGTACCCAAAATTGCATGTAAGACCTGACTTGCATACATAAAGCTATGGAAGTGTATACAAATGTTTTTCTAAAGGCACTAAAATACTAATGTTCTGAGAATCTAATAAGAGCTCTTAAATGAAACAGTAATAGAAAGGATCGATTAAAAACAGATTCCAAATTTAAATTTGTGAACATACAATTCAAATTTGGAATCTATTTGCAATCTGTAATCAATAATCCTCAGATATAAGATAGAATACATTCAAACATGAATTTTATCACTAAAGTAGTCACCATACAGACCCCCCATTGCCCATGTCACCAAAAATAAGCAAAGCAAAAATTACAAATACTTCAATGGCCCCTAATCTAGAGACTTAGGATTGAGATTGTTTTTTAATTTCAGCTGTAAGGAAGCAGCCTTTGATTGAGAATGAAACCATGACTTATTGCGAACAAGGTGAATAGTTTTCCATTTTAGACCAGTTTTATTACTTCATATTATTTAATATCGCAATGCAGTTGGATTCAATCCAAACAAATAAACTAAAAACGTGAATTGAAATACAATCAAGTGATTATCAAATATTTGTATTAAATGAGCTTCCCTTGATAATTCATTTATTTAGTAAAATCAAATTCTGGATAATTTATATCACTTATTATATCAACTCTAAACCGAGAGATTTTGGTTTGTGACCCGAACTCAAATTCAAAATAGATTATTTTAATTAGACTTTTTATAAAGTTCTTTTGATACGTCAAAATTTGTCAGTCATTTTGTTTGAAGCTACCAACAGTTCGGAAAGCAGTTTTCTGATGAGAAGAACTGGTAAGAAACTCATACTGAGTTTGTAAATTAAATAAACAATTTTATTTTTCTCACTGCAACAGCGGCCGAGCTGAGTCTTCCCGCTAGAGATGATAAATAGAAGTTCCACTGAAGTTTTGAGTCTAAAGATATTCCTAAGAAGGTCGTGGAATCAATAGCAAGTTTAACAAGATCCTTTACATTACATGACTCACCATCAATTACTTGATTTTGCTTCCTAAGAGCTTACCTACGTAATCTTGATCGTACTATCCTGAATGTCTATCACTCCATCAATCATAATTTAATATTCACTATATGACGTAATTTGTTACAGGCGCTTATCTATAAGTAGTAAGTACCAGTAGGGTACTTACTACTTATGTCTCGATATATGACTCAACTTAAAGTAATTAAGATTATTAGCCAATTAAAAGACTTAACGTTGAGGGTCCGGCTTGGGACGACTGTCTCTCTCATATCCCATGACCTCGTCTTAACAGCAGAGGAGAGGAACACCCGGGTTGGTTTAACGGGTTGGGTAACCTCCTTCTGAGGTAATTTTGGACTATCTTCTTCAGAGGTAGTCGCCCACATAGCTTACCTAAGTCATCCCGGTAAACAAATAAAATTAGGCTTTAGGAGGGTTACACAAGAATTCTCCTATTTAGCTGTTTAAAATAAGTAGGATAGCTCTCCTATTCATTTGCAACCACTATCATGTATGCAACAATTTTCGGTCTAGTCCCCCCAACATCATCCAGTATTTTTCTATAATAGTCCTTTTTCACTACTTTAAAGTCATCAAAAAAATCCTCTTTTGTCCACTTTTATTAATAAAAATACAAGGAAGTCGATAAAATTGGAGCATTCCTCAAGTTATAAGGCTTCACGAAACCTTATACTTTACAAATCTGTTAATTTCTTAAGTAGCTAAGTGTTGGAACAATATTATTAAGCGGATTCCTTCAATGTCAGTAATCAAATAGGTCATGGAATTATCAGTTAGAATTGACGCTTTTAATGGCTGAACAAATTTTAAGCAATTAAATATCACTTGCTTTAACGGTGAAGGAAAGCATCGTGAGGAAACCTGCACTCCTGAGAGTTCTCTTAGTTCTCTGATGATGTGTGAAGTCTGCTAGACCGCACTGGGCCAGCGTGGTGGACTATAGCCTAACACCCTCCTCATTCTGAGGAAGAGAGAATAGGTTGTTATGATGAATGGCTGAACTAATTTTGCGAGGAGTTCCATTGATGAAAAGAGAACTTCTCAGAAAACCGTTCGACCAAGAAATATAAGGATCACTTAAAAGTTTAAGGTTTACTAATTATTACTTTATTTTACAAAACGTAAATTGGCGTTTTTAATGGCTGAATAAATTTCGACAGGATCTCCACTGGTAGGAAGCTTCTCAGAAAATAAATATTAATTACAGATTTGAATTACTTAAAATTTCGATTTTATTGTCATAGTTTCAATAATCATTCGGTTGAAATAATGATCACTGAATCTTTACTTTATCAAAAAATTTGGCGAACAAGTCAATTTATTGACGTGTAAAAATAAATTACAAAAAGATGTATAATTGAAATAAAATATTTTAGATTTGAGTTTAAGGTGTCCAAAAAATTGAATCTGTGACTACAATAAAAGTCCCTGAAGGTCTGTAACCAATTACCTCTTAATGAAAGCATCTCGTTAGGTACACCACAATTTCTTTTGTCAAAGCCAAGATAAAAAGGGGTCAGTCCAGAATATTCACATTTACGTCTTGATTTTCCTTATTTACGCCTTCAAAGGAACAAAACATGGGACCCAATTTCTTTCATAAAGGGTAGCAATAATCGGGATGATTCAGTTCTATTGAATACCAAAATTATTTTTTCTTAAGCCTCCTAAAGTATTAGGAGTGTAATTGGACGTAAGTGTTATAAAGGTTTAGTGAACAGAATAATAGGAGTATAAAAGGATCTTTACAAGCCAAAGAATTTGAGTTAAGGCCAAATTATTTCTGAAGCAACCAATCCACTAATAATGACAAATTATGCGAATGAACATTTAAAAATCTAGAATAGATTTTAGGACCAAATGATAGTATAATAAATATATAGCTGGAAGAAAAATCTGGAACAACAAATTAATACGAAGTTAACAAGGGTAAAGAGAATAAATTAATTGGTAAAATAAATAAGCTTAAAATCCAAATGCACAAAATCAGAAATCAGAAGTAAGTTTTATGGAGAGAATTCAAATGATCAAATCCCTTGTTTCGTATTTCCTTACTGGGTCATTACTTTTGCATTATTATTATTAGTATCTTGTTTGTCATCAAAACCTTGCTTTGTTGTTGTAAATCAATTATCGTGTTCAAATTATTTTTCTTCTTCTCTTTCCAATTTCTCGACGATTTCTGCATCAAATACTTGTTGTATGTAGGTTAGAATATATATATGAAAAGTTCTCCAAGATCAGTTAAAAGTATACAAATTATATTCTTAATTTAAAGTATATTGCATAAAGTCCGTTTTACGCGGCCATATTAAACTAGAAATTATTCATGTCTGGCTTGGAATTTATGTCATCAAGTGTTGTAACAAAGGGAGTGCCTTCACTCTGAATTTGCTACTAGATTCATTTTAGAGTAATATATTTAATATTATCATTCCACAGTATTAAGCAACGTCCATTCCACTTCTGTACGCTTAGATCTTTTAAACTAAGCAACGGATTTTAATGCGGTTTAATCAATAGGTAGAGTGATTCCAAAGGAAGGTTTATATGTTTCATACATGCATATTATAGTAGAGAAACCGAAGAATATACTTCTCTTAGAGCATCTATTCGATTCTTTTTCAGAGTAATATTAGTCACACTTACATACTATTATATAAATCCAACTTTTCTTGATGGGTTAATGGGTTCTTGAAACATTGTCACTAAGTTTTAAAAGGATTGATATAGAAATGATAGAGTAAGAGAAGGAAAAATTAAAGTGAGAAATTAAAACATAATGACAGTGATACAAAACGAATGAGATACATTAAGAATCAATTAGTTAAAAAACTGAAATTCTATTAGTAAGAAAAAATTAACAGAGAGTAAAGGAATAGTGATAGTGTTTAATAGAGGGGGAGTGATAGATACAAGTGCAAAATAGAATGAGAGAGATATGTGTATGAATGTTAAGAGATAGACATATTGCTTAGAACTTGAAATTTGCTTTAACAAAATTATTTAATCCATTTTTCCCTTTACTTAAAAATAGCAAAAGCACAGGCTTAACAGTATATGATCATCAAGTGAAAACAATTAAGCTTTTTAGAAAACCAGTCCACGCAATCTCCATGTAATGTCAGAGGTTGCAATCATGGGAGTAATTCTTCAGACTGAATTGTCGCTGCCACCATAACTTTTAACGAATCTCGCAAACGATTGTCATTTTTGTATATAGAATAAAATGAATCTCCGTAAAATTGTTTATGTAATTTTAGTATAAAAATATAGTCTGTAGAAATACTATATTTAGTATAGATTTCCAACTATAAAAGCATTATCATAATCAAATAAGATCGTTTCAGAAATTATATCCAGCAATTCAATTGAGCAGTTACGCAACCAAAAATATTGTAACACCAGATCACAGAAATCATACAATTAAAAGGCGCCATCTGTTGTATGCTTACAGAAACTAGATAATAAAGTATTGTGTCGCTAAATTAACGGACACTGCCATCTACCAGGAATTTCTGAAACACAAATTTTGTTCTTCGATTAACATAATAATTATGTATATTTCTCAATGCGAGCTGTCCGGGCTTCGCCCGGGTGCAATTTACCACGTGTATTTAGGTTTAATTTTACATTTTAATTAAAATAACATAATTATATATGACTAATTCCCAAAGACATAAAGGCCACACAGCTCGACATACACTTCACCCCCACGTCGATAGATGGCGTAGGAGCACACTCATTTGCTTACTTTGTATTCTTAAGTAGTTGTTTCGCGATAAAACGTAATTTCTTCCTTCAGCTCTACTTTATCTCTTTATCAGATTTTTTAAAATTTTTTTTATTCAATATACAAAAATTGAATTAACAATTTTTAAATTAACGCAGCTATTAAACCATTTCGGTTTGTTTTGGCTTGCATTTGCTTAATTATCTTATAGCTAAGGAATAATAACTACGTGGCAATACAAAATACAACGTTCGGTGCATACGTGATGAGTAGGATGCCAATAATTAGTATAGCAATTTTCTCTTTGGCACGTCACACCCCCACCACTGCAAAAAATGCAAAACTGGTCCGATAAATATAGGATGTTACAAAAATATTATTTTTGTTGTTCTAGTAGTATTTGTCGGAAACTATTAAAAAGGATATAAATGGATGGACTATCTCAAAAGCTATACGCGCAGGATATAACTAAACATTACTATGACAAGAACTATTATGACAGGAACCCAAGCAGTTCCTTGGACTTGTGACAAAGGTGTAGGCTTAAAGACGTCCTTTAAGTGATCACAACACTGGCCTCCACTGCTTAGTTTTACCGTCTAAACCCAAGATTAGACTAACATTAACCTAACCTAACACAAGGCTAACCTAACCTTAGGCCAACTAACCTAAACCTAGCTCACTCCGACATATTCGGACCTCCCGAGTAAGGCTTGAAGTCTCAACCACTGGGTCATCACTGCTTTTTTTACACGCTTTTTATTAGCTTCACTTGTATGTCAGTATGTAACTCTCCGAGGGTAATTTGCGCGCCTGCGGCCTTCCTTGGTTCTGGTAGCCGTTTCTCAAGCGTGATTTTTTTTAGTTTAAAAAAAAAACTAAAAAAAAATCACGCTTTTATAAATAAATCAAACTAAAAAGTAAAAAATAAATAATAGTTTAAAAAAACTAAAAACACGCGTTTTTTAAATAAAATACATTTTTTTTATTTACACTATTATTAATTTATATTTATTGAAATTTTTAACACTATTCTTATTTTAAATTTATTAAAATTTATTTTCTATTTTTTAGTTTGGTTTTCTATAATAAAAAGCGTGTTTTTAGTTTTTTTAAACTATTATTTATTTTTATAACGTTTCATTAATCCGCCCTTAATTTTAGTTTTATGTATCTCCTTTGATACATCCTAAAGCTTTACGACTTACCTAAATGTGCAAAAGATATTTGCCTGATGGTGTTTCGAATGTTCCAAAGTACACTTTCACATCAAACTCAAACTAAAAGTCAAAATTATTTATTTCAATAAGACTTTTTTTTAAAAGTACTTTTAAAACGTCAAAATTAGTCAGTCAGTTTGTCTGAAGCTGCTGAACCACCAGCTAGCTTGCAGTTTTCTGTTGAGAAGAGCGGACAAGAGGAGTGTCTTCTCACAGTGGGGGACAGTCCAACTGTGGGGTGACATGTCCGGGGTTTTGTTGCTCGCATGTAGTTTCGTTCGCTGCAGCCTACAAACTGCAGGTCTTTTGGGTTACCCTTTTTACCGTGGGCTGTGGTTGTGATGATTCAATGACGGGTCACTAAGTCGGGCTTTTGGTTTCGATTCCGGGAGTAGGAGGGGGCCTTTCCGCCATGCGGATTCTTCACGTCGTTGTGCGCGATCAAACCCCTGCCAGGTGTGACCTTCAGTTCCCTGAAGAAGGCCCAGCGAGGCGATCAGCTGCTACAACGACGACTTCGTCCGATGGTGCTCTTTTCAAAAAGCAATTGTTTACATAATCTGTTATACAAATGTTTGTTTACATCATGTTCCAAGTAATCTCACGTTACGATTTTTTGTTTCTAGTTGTTGTCTTACGTCAATATTATATTATTCTTTAGAATACCTTCCACCACATTTCCACACACGTCACGTGACGTAGAAATGCGGCATAGTTGAAATAAAGCGGAAAATTTGAAACGACCCGTTCGCGCACTTATTCTGTTAAAGTTGCCAAAAGAAAAAAACAAATGAGGCACAGTAAAAAGGTTTTCGTGGAAGTTATTCTTCGAGCGAGTTATGCGTGACACACTGTCGTCTGTGATGAATATTTATATACTTTTTGAATAAGTCTAGGAGCGTAGCGAGTTAGAGGAGGTATGTATTTGTTAAGAACCAATAGAATCGCTTCACTTACCTAGCCTCGCTCAGTGTGTCAAATGAAGCGATTTTATTGGTTCTTAACAAACACATCTCTCATCTCTTCTACTACTCTCCCAGCTCCCAGCTCTCGACGTATTATTCATTTTCAAATTCTCTTCAAAAACCTATACCGTTTATAATTTTGTAGACAATATATATCCTTCAGTGCAATAAATTAGAGTCAGTCTCTCTAGTGTTGTCACGCAGTGTATTTAGGTTAATAATTCTTGAGGTCCACGTAAATTCGTTTTATTACCTACTGTAGTTAGTGTTTGGGCAACGAAGGGGGGCGTTATAAAAGACCTTTAACCCTACACTTTGGTCGCAAGTCCAAGCCGCTGCCCGACTTTGCCCGACCACTAGTTATTTTCAAATACTAAATCTAATATAGACTCGTATCGCAGTGAACGTTAATGAACAAATTCTCAACTAGAAAATTTTTAGCTCTCTTCACTCGAAAATTTTTATTCCAAAATTCAGCAATAAGGGCGAGCTATTCCTACACATACAAAGCCTGAATTTAAAAATTGTTTTTCCACCATTGTAAAGGAAATATTTTTGGCTTATTTTTACAAAAACGTGTGGTGTCGTGTTTGAAGGAAAAGAACGAAGTTCCTTATTATACAAATATTAATTTTAAGTTCTATTTGAGGTATAAAGAAATAATTATTCGGGTATACATTATTTATTATGATTTTTTTATTGATAAAAATAATAAAATATGTCCAATGTACGTTATCATTACACACATTTTCTTATCTCTATGACAAGGCTGTACGGTGTAATACCTTTGCCTTTTCGATTAGATAGAAATAGAGAAATAAAATGTGTCCAATGTACGTTACCATTACACACATTTCCTTATCTCTATGACAATGCTGTACGGTGTAATACCATTGCCTTTTCGATTAGATAGAAATAGAGAAATAAAATGTGTCCAATGTACGTTACCATCACACACATTTTCTTATCTCTATGACAAGGCTGTACGGTGTAATACCATTGCCTTTTCGATTAGATAGAAATAGAGAAATAAAATGTGTCCAATGTACGTTACCATCACACACATTTTCTTATCTCTATGACAAGGCTGTACGGTGTAATACCATTGCCTTTTCGATTAGATAGAAATAGAGAAATAAAATGTGTCCAATGTACGTTACCATTACACACATTTCCTTATCTCTATGACAATGCTGTACGGTGTAATACCATTGCCTTTTCGATTAGATAGAAATAGAGAAATAAAATGTGTCCAATGTACGTTACCATTACACACATTTTCTTATCTCTATGACAAGGCTGTACGGTGTAATACCTTTGCCTTTTCGATTAGATAGAAACAGAGAAATAAAATGTGTCCAATGTACGTTACCATTACACACATTTTCTTATCTCTATGACAAGGCTGTACGGTGTAATACCTTTGCCTTTTCGATTAGATAAAAACAGAGAAATAAAATGTGTCCAATGTACGTTACCATTACACACATTTTCTTATCTCTATGACAAGGCTGTACGGTGTAATACCTTTGCCTTTTCGATTAGATAGAAACAGAGAAATAAAATGTGTCCAATGTACGTTACCATCACACACATTTTCTAATCTCCATGACAAGGCTGTACGGTGTAATACCTTTGCCTTTTCGATTAGATAGAAACAGAGAAATAAAATGTGTCCAATGTACGTTACCATCACACACATTTTTTTTATCTCTATGACAAGGCTGTACGGTGTAATACCTTTGCCTTTTCGATTAGATAGAAACAGAGAAATAAAATGTGTCCAATGTACGTTACCATTACACACATTTTCTTATCTCTATGACAAGGCTGTACGGTGTAATACCTTTGCCTTTTCGATTAGATAGAAACAGAGAAATAAAATGTGTCCAATGTACGTTACCATTACACACATTTTCTTATCTCTATGACAAGGCTGTACGGTGTAATACCTTTGCCTTTTCGATTAGATAAAAACAGAGAAATAAAATATGTCCAATGTACGTTACCATTACACACATTTTCTTATCTCTATGACAAGGCTGTACGGTGTAATACCTTTGCCTTTTCGATTAGATAGAAACAGAGAAATAAAATGTGTCCAATGTACGTTACCATTACACACATTTTCTTATCTCTATGACAAGGCTGTACGGTGTAATACCTTTGCCTTTTCGATTAGATAGAAACAGAGAAATAAAATGTGTCCAATGTACGTTACCATTACACACATTTTCTTATCTCTATGACAAGGCTGTACGGTGAAATACCTTTGCCTATTCGATTAAATAATAAAAGTGCTGCCATTGATGTTGTTTAAAATCTACCATTAGTTTAGGGTGAAGCTTGTTTTTCATAATCAAAGTTGAAATGTCCAATTACTGTGTAGCCCCCTACAATAACTACATAACGGACGTTTTTCCCGGTTCCTCTGCATCGTTCCATAAGGAACTCCGTTCCAAACCCTATGTTATGTTAGCAACACCGTACAAAGTAGTATTAGCGGGTACCTCACCTTTAGTGCGATTAGTCTCAGTCTCTCCGGTGTTGTCGCGCAGTGTACATGAAGTTAATGTTATAGTGTCGTGGTTAAGGTCACCCTTCTTGAGGTCCACGTAAGTTTACTTTAATATTGTAGTTGACGAGGTCTCTGAAGTGCAGTCAACCTTTTAACTTTCACACTCATTAATTCTTTCATAATTAATCTCCAACTACTACTCATATATGTATCTCTCATCGTTAATAATAATATATAATATAATTTTTATTTTTCGGGACATGAATTTACTCACTTTTTTGCTTATAACTTCTTTAATATTAAATTTAGGACAAAAAGTCATATAAACATATTTGTAGGCAAAACAATTTGCTACAAATTATGTCTTGACGAATATTTTGTAAGACGCATAGTTTCCGAGATATCATGAAAAAGGTGTTTGCACCCCTTTTTCCAAGATGCCGGCCGGGAGACAAGGGTGGCGACCCCACAAACTGGAGGTTAAGCTTCTATTGACCTAACACACATGTCCCAAAAATAGAGATAACCCCTTACAACCTTATAAACTCAAACTTAACCTCTTTGTAATATTATAGATCAAATCATGTACATAACCATTATATTGTTTCTAGTCAGATCGAAGATGTAACAAATATATCTGTTTATATAATAAATATAGCAAGTTTTTTCTGGTTCATCCCGAAGCAATATCTTGGTTGTATTTTGGTTGATTGTCGGATTAACGTTAAGGCCTCTTATATAAACTGTGATCCTTATTGTTGCCAATATCAGATATGAGATATGACGTATGTAAAGATACATATTTATTTTTGTTATTTATCCTCCTTGTATTTTATTTTCTGTAGATGGGACAAATTTATTTATTTTTTTCGTACATATCATGCTGCCTATTTATTTTTAATTGCAGATAAATTTAATAATGAAAGTTAACTAAATGGACAATACATCATGGAATCATCATTTCATAGTATAAAGCAAAGTCGCTTCCCGCTGTCTGTCCGTCTGTCCCTATGTATGCTTAGATCTTTAAAACTACGCAACAGATTTTGATGTGGGTTTATTTAATCGATAGAGTGATTCAAGAGGAAGGTTTCTATGTATAATACATACATAATATAAAAGAGAAACAATGATAATTTTAGAGGTTTCATTTTTTTGTGCTTACACTGCAAACTCTGGCTAAACCCTACGAGTCAGATCAAAATAATGTACTACAGTATTGTACACCTTAAAAAGGTCTACAAAAAAAGTCCGAGATTGCATATGTCTATTTCTTAAGGATAACCCACAATAACTAATTTCTAGGCAGGGACATAGCGGTTACGGCTAAATACACGTGTTAAATTGCACCCGGGCGAAGCCGGGACGGGTTGACTAGTTGGAGATAAACGAAAATAATTAAATAGATATGATAAACGACTAACTAATACAGATAAGAAATTTTAAAAAATCCGTAGAGAAGTAGTACGATAGAAAAATCACATTTTAGAAATAGTACAACTAATATGTTCTATAGAAGCAAATGTTGTAGAGATCCATGTTGAAAGCAACATTTTAAAACTGCTACTATCTGCGAACAGTATGTAGATTTCCAAAATTAGCATAGTACATAAAGTTTCATTCTATGTACGTTTCTCTCCTATACCGCAAAATTAGGAGACGATGACTGTAGCAGTTACAGTTTTTAACGCTGTATTGAAATACAATTTTTTAAACTCAAATTCAAAATATTTTATTTCAATCAGACTTTTGTATAAAAGTACTTTTGATACGTCAAAAATTGGTCGGTCAGTCAGTTTGTCTGAAGCTAACACCAGCTCGGAAAGCAGTTTTCTGTTGAGAAGAGCCGGCCAGAAACTCAACAGTCGCTCTTTTCAAAAAGCCATGTTTACATAGTCTGTTATACAAATGATTTAACTTGAGAGTCAACGTCACTTAGATTCCAAGCATTCTCATCATTTAAGTAATCCTGTACATTATAGTATGCTTTATATATTAATGACTTCTTGATACGAGTTTTAAATTGTTGAAGTGGCAAGTCTAATATAGTCTGTGGAATCTTATTATAGATGCGAACACCAAGCCCCATGAAGCTATTACTGACTTTGTGGAGACGATAGTAAGGCGTTACAAGTTTATTTCTGTTTCTAGTATTAACATTATGTGTGTCACTGTGTTTTGAATACGAATCGATATTCAGGTAAATAAACAAAATATTACAATATAATATGTATTGTGATGGGACTGTAAGGACCTCTATTTTTCTTGACATCTTTAAGTGAATAATCTTATAAATGGCCCGAACAGCTCTCTTTCGATGTACAAATCAACTACGCCACTTCTAAATTTTTAATCTTATATTTACTATACCTCTGCAGTTATCTAATCGAAATCTTCTTATTTATCTTTATTCAAAGCTCCAAATTGAAAGTATGAAATAATTTTCATCGCGTCGGCTATAGCTGACCTAGTTCCTTTAAAAAATCTTTTAGTAAGAACTAAAGTGAATTTTGAAGTTATTATTTAATTTAGTAAAGCTACTTTTAGGATGCAGCTGCATTAAACTATAATTTACTTTACGATGATCGAAAATATCTACCCATAAATAGTAGCCGGCAGCTAACTTTAGGTCTGAGGAAAATTAGTTGGGGAAAGTTGCGCATTGTGAGCGAGCCTATGTAGACAGTTCCATCCGTGACTTTTACTATTTTGGCAAAATAGCAGACGCACGGAAACTGAAACGTCGCATAAGAAACAATAGCGTGTGATGCGCTGCTCCCGAATCTAATAGTAACTTCTGCGCATTCAAGGTCAAACCTATACTTACGTGTCGTCAGCTATAGAAATTACTTCCTCAATAGACAATTAAAATCCATGAATCATTTTCTTCAAACGCTAAAACATTTCTCCTATCTATCCTCATTTTGTGCAAATTTATATAAAACGGGAGAAGTTGTATTTCACATACAATTTTCGGAGACACTTAAACTCTTAATATTCAGGATGCAAACTTTGGGGTGACCGAGTTACGAAATATGATCGCAATCATGCGAAAACGAGACACAATTCTTTTAATACCGTAAAAGTCGTTCAGTATAACGTGAATGGAAATGTATTAGGTTGTTTAACATCTTCTACTTTTATTTGATCATCAATTATTCATTTAATGAATTTAAGTGTAGTAATATAAAAATTACTTTTTTTTATTTTGGAATTTTACCATATTTTCTTTATCTTCTTAACTAACCTAACATATTCTTCCTTTCATCTATTCTTTACTCACCTTTTTACTTATTATTACACGCTTTTATTAGCTTCACTTGTATGTCAGTATGTCAGTATGTAACTCTCCGTGGGTAATTTGCGCGCCTGCGGCCTTCCTTGGCTCTGGTAGCCGTTTCTCAAGCGTGATTTTTTTTAGTTTAAAAAAAAAACTAAAAAAAAATCACGCTTTTATAAATAAATCAAACTAAAAAGTAAAAAATAAATAATAGTTTAAAAAAACTAAAAAGACGCTTTTTATTATAGAAAACCAAACTAAAAAATAGAAAATAAATTTAAAATAAGAATAGTGTTAAAAATTTCAATAAATATAAATTAATAATAGTGTAAATAAAAAAAATGTATTTTATTTAAAAAAAAGCGTGGGGTGCTTTTTAAGATATTATCAAAATGATAATCACTCTACTCATATCTGCCAATATAATATTTATAACTATTGACACCAAGCACCCCACGCGTTTTTTAAATAAAATACATTTTTTTTATTTACACTATTATTAATTTATATTTATTGAAATTTTTAACACTATTCTTATTTTAAATTTATTTTCTATTTTTTAGTATGGTTTTCTATAATAAAAAGCGTGTTTTTAGTTTTTTTAAACTATTATTTATTTTCTGGTTTACCTTAAAAGGTTTCTTTGTCTCAAATGGAGGAATAACCTTGTCTATTTCTAAGTCTTACGCGATATATATCTATGAGAGATGTCGTACAAATGCTTTTGTCTTGTCTTCATTTAGGTTCTATTACTATAGATCTAGAATAATTAAATATTTTGATACTTTTAGCTATTTTTTTAATAATAATTAAGGGACAAACAGTCCGCCTAATGGAAAGTGGCCACCGTTTCCCATGGACATGAAAGGTATCTCTTGTTTTATCGTTGCGTTACCGTCTCGAAGATAGAGTGGGAGGGAAGGGCAGCAAAGAAAAGACTGCTGCGGTTTCAATGGACCCCGGGCAAGAACCCGGTGTTCATTGGAACCGCAGCAGTAAGGGGTGGGAGAGGTAGGGGTAGATCTGGCCACATGCGGCGCGGCCGGAACGCGTCAGAGACACCTGATGGTCTGATTCACACGTTGGTGGTCGCAAGCCTGTCGCAGAACAGCTCCCCTACCCCCGAGGGGGTGCTGGGTTGCTGCTGATGCTCTCCCAGCGACAGAGGGGGATTGTATTCTTACCTCACAGGACAAAAGCTAACTTTAGCTTACTATCAGCATTTAGTGCTAAAGTATTAAATAAAATAAAAAAAACTTTAAAAGAGTAAGTACGTTGTCCGCTATCTTTCATCGCGCACAGTCTTATCGCAGGTTTACTGGGCCGAGTTTTATCTTATTTATTTTTATGAGCCGCTGAGAACGTTTCAACGCTCGGGTCAGTAATACGCTAAGTTGGTAAACGGAATTTTTGACTTATAACAGCAAAATTTAAATTGTTACTCGGAATTTAAACAGATGTTTATTGTGATAATACCCCTTTTTTAGTTTCAATAAGGAGTGACAAACTGTTTGCAAATAAGAACGGACAACTTTGATACGAACATTGCAAGTTGAATTGGAAGGTCCAAAATAAAATAGGGCAGAATCGAGCAGAAGAAAGTAACACATTATAAAATTATATACTTTACAGGATTGGATTACTACAAATCTACTCAATCTTAGACATATCCTTGACGTGTACCCGCGAGAACCAAAAAAGGAGATGAAAAAAGAAAAAATTTATCACAAAATATGTGGCACCCAAATAATTGTAAAAGAAATCGAATGAAGAATTTTCTTTCATTAAAGAGCCCTAGATTTCAGCTAAAGGCGCAGATCGTTCATACCTCGTACAAAAGACTACCTTTAAATTTGTACGTTTAATAAAAATTCTAATATTCCTTATCGTTTAGTTGACAGTCACGCTGGAAAATATTGAAAAGCGTATCTCGTGCGGATTCATAAAGAAATTAAATACGGTACCTTTTATTTTTTATACTCAAAAATTCTGTTTAGCGACCGTATAATGCAGAGCCAGTGTGCGTGAAATGATGAATTTTTCCTTTATATTTGAGTTAGATTAGCTACGTCAGTTTTCTTTTTCTGTTGACTAGGTGATGGTTTTACAAACTACCCTTATCCGTCAAAGTTTTATTGCTGTCCTATGATAGTTTTTGAAATATAGATGTCGGATATGGACATGAATTTGCCACTATTTTTTTTTTTTTTAATTGTGAATCGCCCATGAACATCGACAATGCAAGAGCGACTCTCTTGTTTTGTCGATGCGTTGAAGAAGAAAAAAAAATGCTGCAGTTTCGGTGGACCCTGAGCAAGAGCCCAGACTAGATCCGCAGCATTTAGGGAAGTCTGGCCCACATACGGCTCGACCGGAACGCGGCTATGACACTTGGCGGTCGGATTCGCATGTTCGCAAGCCAGTCGGGGAACAGATCCCCTACCACCAAGGGGCCGCTGGGTTACTCGGCTCTTACGAGATGCTCTCCCAGCGGCAGAGGGGAATAGTATTCTAACCCGTCCCCTCACGGGTGAAATTGTTTTGTTAACTCTTGATTGTTTATGACCAGCAGTGGCTCCTTTCTTTGGTTCTCATGATTAAGCTAGTTCTATCGTGCCCACGTTTCTAACATCAGTAGAAGAAAATCTTCAGCAAAGAACTGATTACCTTATTTGAGGCTTTACAAAAAATCCCTCTAACTCACTCAGCATACCAAATAACCAAAAAATCCTAATAGAAATACCCCTTGAAATAGAATTCGTAACCCTTGTTGAAAGGTAGCTTATGTAAATTAGACGCGTTTGAGCTTTAGGAGGTAAGGTGTATTTTGTGTATTGATACATCAACTTTTGGAGAATATTTGAAATTTTTTGGTTACTTAAGTATAAACCTTCAACATCGCGTATTGTGCCAAAAAATTCGTTATAATTTTAAGTGATGATTAACTGTTTATGATAATTTTATTTTAGGTAATAATTCAAATAACCACATTTTAATTAAAGATGATGCAAAATAAGTGATTGTCAAAAGGATGGAGAATAAGATTAAATAAAGGAACGGTAGGATACTTCATTGCTAATAGGGGAGAAGGTGTAATAACATTTATCATGATTTGGACTTTAGAAATGAAAAAAATATATTAAAGAAGAGGATGCAATATTACTATAGCCTGATAAAGGCCTCGGGATGGCACAAGTATTAAATAAATAGACGTATGTTGATTACTTCTACTTCTACTTAGGAGTGCTTGAAATAAAATTAATTGGTGGAAGCTAGAGCAATTCCATTTGATACAAAGGCATTCATTCAGTTATGAAATGAACACCAACATTTGTTTAATCATTACTTTAAAATTCTATTTAAAATAAAATGTGGACTAAAATATCCGCCACAGTCAGTACCTGAATATTAATGCAGGGTTGTTATTCACCACGTGGAACCGTGTCGCAGGCAGTTTTATTCAGGTTTCATAAATTACGTCACTTAACTACGCTCTGTGTTAGTTTGATACAGTTCTATGTAAATGAGGGGGTTGACTAAGTGATTTTATTGAAACACCTCCGATTTAAATGTGGTTTTACTTGTGAACTCTCGGTTACCTACCAAACATTCACTGCTGGACATAAAATGATTGGGAATTATTATGGCCGCTTACCATAAGGTGAACCGTGTGCTCTTTTACCCCTTAAATATCATAAAAAAATAATTCTTAGAATTTTCATCAGCAACATGTAAATAGAGGTAGTAGAGGTGACAGAAAAGTACGCCAGTAAAGAGGCGGAGTTTGATTTAAATCCAGCTTGTGCATTTTTAATAGTAAAAGATTCTGAAAAAGCTGATATTAAATTAAAAGTACAGATAGTAAATCTGAAGTCTAAAAGCATAACATTGTAAAGAAAGTACGATGTACACATAAAGTTTACAGTAGCGAGGTAATAAAAAAACCTATATTCTTGTCCTATAAAAAGCTGTTGTTTACAGTGAAAGATTTGGAATTCATCCCTTAATTAAACCCTACAAATAGCGAAGTCACCTTTATTTCTATTCTTGACCTATCTGTCATGAAGTATAAAAGTTTTACTAACCTCTGGGTCACTATCCTATATTAGTATACCATTATTTACTTCAGACTGGTCTTTATCAATTCCCGAGAGTAGACGACGATCTTTAAACGTTCTATATCATTGATTTTTTTTGTCATTATCGGTATCATAATGTGGTGTTTATTGATGGTTTTATTCATAGGACCACTTCAGTAAAAAAAGGTCTAGTTCTACACTAGTTTTTTAAGAAACACTTGTAATAGACAAATTAAATGTCACGAAGAAGAAGTCCACAAAGAAGTGAAAGCATAGCAATCTTGACCATATTATTTTTGTAATGCTATCTTGTCTATATCGGTATTTACATTTCTGATATTGAATTTTGGCAATATATTCAAATTCTATTAGATTGGCGTTAGGCGTTACATTGTTGGAATTGGATGAAAGCCTTTTCAAAATTCTTGCTTTGGGTCAAATACTTCAGAAGCCTTAACTAAGTCTGAATCCCAGTCGTCCAGATACTACAGTACAAGATCAAGCTATCGGTACGTTAAGCCAATATTGTCGAGGACAAATTGATTTACATTTCTTTTACAAAAAGGTCAGTCTCGGATTAAAAATGTCTAGAAAGTTAGTTTAGTGCTAAAATTGTATTTACATAGTCTCCAAGAAACCAGTCTTAGAATAAATTATCAGACAGGTCAACTTGTAAGTGGTTCTATAAAAATGGGGAATGAGGTCGCTTGGAATAAAGAAAGGGAGATAAACCTACTATAACATGAGAACCAAGTAGTTAAAATACCCTCTGTAGTTGTAAAAGCGGCTGCAAAGTGTTAGCCAGACTTCGTTTGTTTTTAAATTATCATCCATCTCTGAAAAGTCATCAAAATCGTTAAAGTATAAATGTATTGATTTGTTTTGTATATTTTTAAGACTCTGTCATATTTTAATTTTTAACCTACCTCCTTTACATGTTCTAAATTAAAATTATAAAGTAATCCAGGATGGTCAAAGTTAAGAACTTTTTAACCAATTATACTCTTAATCAGTCTCCCAAAACGTTATTCCCAAAGAAGAACATTTTAACTTCCATTTGATTGCTTTTATTTTAAATTCCAATTATTTTGTATTGCCAGAATATAAAGGCAGTTTTCCCTTGATGAAGAATATTGTTAACGAATTTGAATCTTTATTACCTACTTAAACAGAAAGAACATGTGATTTAAGTATTATGTAGAAATAAAGAGGTTATTTGTTTTTTGTATATGTGTCTTCTATTTATGGATTAATAATTCAAACAGATATCCAGTCGACTGATAGACGGATAGACAGATATATCCTTTCTGTGTGTCTTCTATGTGTCTGAAATTCAAACCCATAAAAAGATTCACAGTCGTTTGTATAGACAGTTGGCAGACAGACGATACATAGATGATACACATACGATATGCAGACGATACACAGATGATACACATACGATATACAGACGATACACAGATGATACACATACGATATACAGACGATACATAGGTGATACACATTCGATATACAGACAATACACAGATGATATACAGACGATACATAGATGATACACATACGATATGCAGACGATACTCAGATGATACACATACGATATACAGACGATACACAGATGATACACATACGATATACAGACGATACACAGATGATACACATACGATATACAGACGATACATAGGTGATACACATTCGATATACAGACAATACACAGATGATATACAGACGATACATAGATGATACACATTCGATATACAGACGATACATAGATGATACACATACGATATACAGACGATACATAGATGATACACATACGATATACAGATGATACACATACGATATACAGACGATACATAGATGATACACATACGATATACAGACGATACACAGATAATACAGATACGATATACAGACGATACATAGATGATACACATACGATATACAGACGATACACAGATGATACACAGATGATACACAGATGATACACATAAGATATACAGACGATACACAGATGATATACAGACGATACACAGATGATACACATACGATATACAGACGATACATAGATGATACACATACGATATACAGACAATACACAGATGATACACATACGATATACAGACGATACATAGATGATACACATACGATATACAGACGATACATAGATGATACACAGACGATACATAGATGATACACATTCGATATACAGACGATACATAGACGATAGATGATACACATACGATATATAGATGATGCACATATCATACATATACGATATACAGACGATACACGGATGATACACGTAAGATATATAGACTATATACATACGATGTACATACGACACACAGACTAACAATACAATATATACACGAACGATACTAAGATTATGTATAGATCATAAACAGTTCAAATCTGTTTATATATGTATATGTATGGATATATACGATAATGGATACTAATATATTAAACGGTGATGGAATGAGAGGAAAAGTTGCCGAGAATAAAAAAATACATAAATTGGCACTTATATACTAGATATAACTCCATCGATATTTAGTAGTTTTTCATTTAGCTAAAAGTGAGTATTTTCGGTATTTTCGTAGTACCCACAACAAATCTGGTAATTGACGTGTTCATACATAAATAATGGGCGTTCGGCTCCGAACACTTGAAAAGGTTTGAATATCAATTGTATCGGAAAAAACCTTTTCGAAGTTCTTTGTTCAACTATTTTTGTTATAGTGGTATGGCTTTTTAAATACATTTTAAGAGTATATAACATTTGTTTTATAAAAAACTAGTGCTACTGCACTTCGCTGAGGTATATTTAAATCGCTCATTCGTTAACGCTCTTGCTCACTTACTCCCTCACACATTCACTCTTTTATTCATTCATACTCCACCATCCGCAACTATGAATATACTATAATGCGTATTATGTCACTGATGTGCAGTGAACACCATCTCACTGACTCGCTCACTCTTCTGTCTCACTCACTTTTACGTCTATTACTATTGTCTTTTTTTATGATGGATCCACCATCTGATTGAAAGTAGCCGCCTCGGAGAGGGAGGGAAGAGAAGAATGCATCGATTTCTACCCCTGAGCAAGAACACGGTGTTCACTGGAATCAAAGCATTAATGGGATGAGAGAGAGAGGAGTATATCTGGCCCACATGCGGCTCGACCGGAACGACATGGCTGTCTATGACACTTGGCTGTCGAATTCGCATGATGGTGGTCGCAAGCCTGTTGGGGAGCCGATCGCTCTTCCAGCGACAGAGGGTAATAATATTCTAACCCGTCCCCTCACTGGTCAAAATATTACTTATTGTCTTATTAAATAAACAATAAAGTCGTTCTGAAGTTATGCGCATACATACATAGAAGAGATTCATTATATATAAATAGATGTGATAGAAAATTTTAGAATATTATTACAACTATAGCCGCCATACTGTTTTTGATTGCTAGACGGGGACAGTTTACACAATTGACCACCGCTGTTAGGTCTACTAATAATTTTAAATATTACTTTGTAGTATATATATAAATAGAAATGGCGTCAATTTACAATTTGGCTCTTGGGATGGGTAATCGTGGCTAGGCTTCCATTATTTTAGTCGTGAAGTTGAGAGTTTACGGCATAAAAGACGTCCTTAATCCTGCTTCTGTTTCTCAAGCACCAGGCACTGCTTATCTATATTACATAATAATATTGTCGTTTGAGTGTTATAGAGTTTTAGTAACTATTACTAATCATGACGACCCGTCAATGGCCCACTGCTGAGCCGGGTCTCCTCCTCAGAATGAGGAGGGTATTAGGCCATATTCCACCTCGCTGGCCCAGTGCGGGTTGGCAGTCTACACACACCTTTGAGAACTTTTAGGGAACTCTCACTCGTGCAGGTTTCCTTACGATGTTTTCCTTCACCGTTAAAGCAAGTGATATTTAATTGCTTAAAACATACATAACTCAGAGTCAGAGGTGTGTGCGTGTGCCTATGTGGGAGATCGAACTCGGACCTCCCGAGTAAGACTTGAAGTCTCAACCACTGGGCCATAACTGCTTTTATATTACTAATATAATTATATTATCATTGCTTGTTTCAGATTTGACGTACGATAAGCTGTTTCCTTCACAGCTTCAAACTAGGGTGAGTATAAGTTCACAGTTCACGCTAAAAATCTGTCACTAAATAATTGAAAAAAAAAATAGTTTTTGAAGTCCGTTTTTTAACGAATCAAAGTTTTCTTAAGCCGGGGTTGACTAGCAGTTGTATATAATCCTTATTCATGTCACTACTTATTCCCATGTGACGGAACGGATGAACGGATTTTCGTGCGGTTTCCACGAATAGACAAAATGAAGGAAGATTTAAGTGTAGCTATAATTTGTTAAGGTTTTATGTAAATTAATTGAAATTATAGGACGAAAATTGTTGAAAAAGTCTAATTCCTTTTTTAATAATATACATGTACTTATACAATTGTACTAGCCGTACAAAACTGGAGCATATAGCTAGTTTTTTTTTATATTTTGTAATTGCTCGAAACCTATTTTTAACCAGTATACATTTTCAGTGGAATTTTCATCGTTGAAGTTAAAAATAAATCGTATTTTTCGATCACATTCGAAATGGATCCTGTCCGAGTCTGAGACTGACAGCTAACTTTGGAATGGCTTCAAATATCAGATTAATTAACTTTTAAAAAGCTTTTTATGGACTATGTGTCATTTTAAAGTCCAAAATAGGATAACAGTGATACTTGATAATTACTCGACCCGTCGTAGGTTTGCTGGGCTGTAACATTTTTAAATGACACAGGCTGTAAAATTTTTTTACCCGTGAGGGGACGGGTTAGAATACTATTCTCCTCTGCCGCTGGGAGAGCATCTCGTAAGAGCAGAGTAACCCAGCACCCCCTTGATGGTAGGGGATCTGTTCCCCGACTGGCTTGCGACCACCAGCATGCTAACCCGATCGCCAAATGTCATAGACGCGTTCCGGTTGAGCCGCATGTGGGCCAGACTTACCCCTTCCCTCTCCCATGTCATTAATGCTGTGGGTCTAGTGGGCTAGACTCTGGGGTCTTGCCTAGGGTCCGCTGAATCCGCATCATTTTTCTTCTTCATTCCCCCTTCCCATTCTATCTTCGGAGATGCAACGCATCGACAAAACGAGAGAGTGTTTCTTGTTTTGCCGATGTCCATGGGCGATGGTGGCCACTTATTATCAGGTGGACCATCTGCTCGTTTGCACCTTATCTATTATAAAAAAAAAAAAAAATTTCATCTGATTTATGCGTGTGATGACCCTATATAGATACACACTACCACATACCACAGGCTAGTGACGCCACTATACACACTTTTACAGACACCAGCACGTTGCTCTCGGTCCACGGCTCTCACTCAACAGATGATGTATGTGTCTGTATATATTACTACCGTCAAATGGGTAATAAAAATAATCAAATAGTACAAAACAAGTCCGATTTAAGTTACACCTGCAGAAATACAACAGTTAAAACTGTATCTAATTTTGAATCTAGTTAACATTGAATCTAGATTAAATAAAAATATGAAAGATTCGCGTGGTAATAGTTCAATAACTTATGTTTACTATGATTATTAAGAGTATGGGAGCTATATTGCATCTACTAGCACCACGCCACCAAACAACACACTTATTAGTTTTAGTGTTTTAATATACATTGCGCGATATCACTTGACAAAACTGACTCAATCCTATGGGAATGAAAAGTTATATTGTCTACTCGAAATAAGATAAAACGAACTACCCGCGAATACTAATTTATAATCGGTGTTGCTAACAATTTATTAAAAAAAATACTATAGTAACATATGTGTCCAAATAAACAATACAACGTTAAGCTCAGCGCGGATCTGGTAACGCGCGATGGATTAGCTTTTGTGACAGTTTTTCGAAATCACGCGAAATTCCCTCGACAGTTTGACACGCTAATTTTATTCTGAATTTATATTTTTATTTCTATCAATTTTCGCATATCTAGACACTACCATCTATAGTTTTTCAGTTTCCTTGAGCAGGCTTTACATTGTTAATCAAATTGTCCTTTGAGTCTTCTGGAGTACGCTTGACATTGTAATTAAAACTGTGTTTTGAGTTTTCTTGAGTAGACTTGACATTGTTAATAGAACTGTGTTTTGAGTCTTCTGGAGTAGGCTTAACATTGTTAATAGAACTGTGTTTTGAGTCTTCTGGAGTAGGCTTAACATTGTTAATAGAACTGTGTTTTGAGTCTTCTGGAGTAGGCTTAACATTGTTAATAGAACTGTGTTTTGAGTCTTCTGGAGTAGGCTTAACATTGTTAATAGAACTGTGTTTTGAGTCTTCTGGAGTAGGCTTAACATTGTTAATAGAACTGTGTTTTGAGTCTTCTGGAGTAGGCTTAACATTGTTAATAGAATTGTGTTTTGAGTCTTCTGGAGTAGGCTTGACATTGTTAATAGAACTATGTTTTGAGTCTTCTGGAGTAGGCTTGACATTGTTAATAGAATTGTGTTTTGAGTCTTCTGGAGTAGGCTTGACATTGTTAATAGAATTGTGTTTTGAGTCTTCTGGAGTAGGCTTGACATTGTTAATAGAACTATGTTTTGAGTCTTCTGGAGTAGACTTGACATTGTTAATAGAATTGTGTTTTGAGTCTTCTGGAGTAGGCTTGACATTGTTAATAGAACTGTGTTTTGAGTCTTCTGGAGTAGGCTTGACATTGTTAATAGAACTATGTTTTGAGTCTTCTGGAGTAGGCTTGACATTGTTAATAGAATTGTGTTTTGAGTCTTCTGGAGTAGGCTTGACATTGTTAATAGAACTGTGTTTTGAGTCTTCTGGAGTAGACTTGACATTGTTAATAGAATTGTGTTTTGAGTCTTCTGGAGTAGGCTTGACATTGTTAATAGAACTATGTTTTGAGTCTTCTGGAGTAGGCTTGACATTGTTAATAGAACTATGTTTTGAGTCTTCTGGAGTAGGCTTGACATTGTTAATAGAACTATGTTTTGAGTCTTCTGGAGTAGGCTTGACATTGTTAATAGAATTGTGTTTTGAGTCTTCTGGAGTAGGCTTGACATTGTTAATAGAACTGTGTTTTGAGTCTTCTGGAGTAGACTTGACATTGTTAATAGAATTGTGTTTTGAGTCTTCTGGAGTAGGCTTGACATTGTTAATAGAACTATGTTTTGAGTCTTCTGGAGTAGGCTTGACATTGTTAATAGAATTGTGTTTTGAGTCTTCTGGAGTAGGCTTGACATTGTTAATAGAACTGTGTTTTGAGTCTTCTGGAGTAGACTTGACATTGTTAATAGAATTGTGTTTTGAGTCTTCTGGAGTAGGCTTGACATTGTTAATAGAACTATGTTTTGAGTCTTCTGGAGTAGGCTTGACATTGTTAATAGAACTATGTTTTGAGTCTTCTGGAGTAGGCTTGACATTGTTAATAGAATTGTGTTTTGAGTCTTCTGGAGTAGGCTTGACATTGTTAATAGAATTGTGTTTTGAGTCTTCTGGAGTAGGCTTGACATTGTTAATAGAATTGTGTTTTGAGTCTTCTGGAGTAGGCTTGACATTGTTAATAGAACTGTGTTTTGAGTCTTCTGGAGTAGGCTTGACATTGTTAATAGAATTGTGTTTTGAGTCTTCTGGAGTAGGCTTGACATTGTCAATGGAATTTTGTTTCGAGTCTTTTAGGCATAATATGGTTAGTCGAATAATCTTTTGAATCTTTTCTTGAGCAAGCTTAACATTGTTATCAAATTGTCTTTTGAGTCTTCTTGAGTAGACTTAGCATTGTTAATTGAATTGTCTTACGAGTTTTTTTAGTAGGCATGACATGTTTAATTGAATTGTCTTCTGAATCTTTTCTTGACTGCGCTTGACATTATTAATTGAATTATCTTTCAAGTCCTTTTGGTAGGCGTGACATGAATAATCGAATTGTCTGATGAATCTATTCTTGAGTACGCTTAAATCGAGTAAGCATGATACTGTTATTCAAGTTATTTTTTGAGTCTTTTCCAGTAAGTATGATATTGTTAATCGATTTTCTTTTGTGTAGAATAAAAAAGAAGTAAACGACTAGAAATTCTTTGGTTTTGTATGTCTCAAGGTCTGTATATATCTCTAAAATTTTAGCAAAATATTTTCTAAAGATATCTTGTCTTTTCGGTAGTCCTTGACGCTGAAGATGTATTGAGGTTATTCATACGCTGCGAACTCTTTTATGTTGCAGTCTTTTATAATTTCGATACCATCTCTACTTTCAAATAGAAAACAGTTATCACAACTTAAAGTGATGTATGTTTGCTTTAACTAATAATATATTGTTATTTAATATTATCTACTTTTAGATGATTATTATAAAAAGCTTAACTTTGTAATTCACCTTTTATGTGACGTAGATTCTCAATTTTTCTTTCTTAGAATTGTTAATATAACGTCTACACTACACTACAGAAACTCTTGACATTAGTCTAACTGGCTGAGGAGTTGGATATAGCGCATACTGTTTGGGTATGGAGCACACTACTTGGTGCTGCATTATCATCCTAAGGCTTCCATGTCCTTCATCTATCCAAATATAAACAAAGTATTAAATTTGAAATCAAACTATCTTGTGTAAATTGATAACATCTATATCTCAAGTTAGAAAGGAGCTTATAATTTTTAACTGGTGACCAGATCTTCACAATCCATAGCTAAGACCCATCAAGAATAAATTACTTTTTCAACAAATAAAACCTCATCAGAATCAGTCCATTATCTTGAGCGCTACGATGCCACAGAAAGACATACAAATACATATATATACACGTCCGCATAAGGATGGGGATTAAAATACACACAAGTCTATTATTTCCTCGAAGCTTATTTTCGTAAGACAAGAAAATGTAATAAAATGAGACGTTTTCCTTGTACCAATTTAGAGCGTCTACCAGTAGCTTGTTAAGTTTATGTAAGGTCAGTTATCCTTACAAACTGCTGCATAGGTCATTATGAAGCAAATTTGAAATAAATTAACAACATCGAATTTTGAATAGAAAATGATATTTTAATAATTATTTATGCCCGATATCGGGTATTATAGTATCCAATAAAACATGTCGTAAACTAAGATGGGGTAAAATAATGAACACAACGGTGTAACAGTGGCCCCTATTGTCACATAATCGATATTAGTCACAATAGCTTATACTAAAAACTTGTCATAACCTAAGATACTATGATAAATGTACTGGTGTGACTGTTTCTGCTATCACATGTCATATGATCGACTGTAATCATTATAGCTTCAAATAACACATGTCGTAACCTAAGAAGGGGTAACATAATAAATAAACCAGTAAGAGTTTCTGTTAATATCACATGACCGACTTTAGTCATTACAGCTTCCAATAAAACTTGTAATATATAAGTAAATAATGCTGGGATACTTTCTTTTACTACTATATCTATATATAAAAGGAGAAGCTGACTGACTGACCGACTGACAGACATATCAACGCAGGGCCTAATCTATAAGAGTTGGAAACTTGAAATTTTACTCAGGGGTTCCTTTTATAACGTAGGGAGCACTAAGAAAGGATTTTTGAAAATTCACCCCCTAAGGGGGTAAAACGGGGGTGCAAAGTTAGTATGAAACTGCCGTTTTTGAAGTTATTCAAATGAAATTCAGTATGAAGGTTCTTTATTGGAAGTCATGAAAGAGAAGTAAAATATTTTTTCGAAAGTAATCCCTTAAGGGGGTAAGACGGGAGTGCAAAGTTAATAAAAAACTCTGCCGTTTTTGAAGTTATTTAAAATTAAATTCAGTATGGAAGTTCTTCATTGGATGTCATGAAACAGTGGTAAAATATTTTTTCGAATGTATTCCCTTAAGGGGGTAAAACGGGAGGGCAAAGTTAGTATGAAACATTGCCGTTTTTGAAGTTATTCAAATGAAATTCAGTATGAAAGTTCTTCATTGGAAGTCATGAAACAGGGTTAAAATATTTTTTTGAAAGTAATCCCCTAAGGGGCTTAAAGGAGGGTGCAATGTTATCATGACTACATCATGAAATTATTAAAAATGTCTACAGACGATCTCCTGTTGGCTAATTTTCCTAATATCGCAAAGGAAGTTGCGGGTAAAAGCTAGTTGTGTATATTTTAGTGAATAAGCAATTGCAGTAGTTTGTATGGAAAGTTGAGGTTGAAAGTTCTCAAGTCTTTGTAAGCAATGTTAACCACTTTGACGTGAAGGTATCTGAATTTCATAGGAGCCTTTGATGTCGACATTGTTTCTAGATAACGTGTGTTAATTTAAGTATCATTTAAATTAAATGTACTTTATTTGTTTATGATGTTATATCGTTTAACACATTGAATGGATCATTAATTCTTCATGTCAACAGTCGTAGAGTGATCCAAAAAATATTTTTAAAATTTTTTATTTTGAAATATGGAATTCTTTTTGGAAAATTTTTTTGGTTAGCGTTCTGTTTTCATCGCATTTGTACGTTTTTCAAAATGCCTTTGAAGAATTTGTTGCCTCCCATCCAGCAGACTTTATCTAAAAGGGTATCAATAATGTACCACTACATTGATAAAAATGCATTGATTGCATTGGTAATTACTTTTATTAATAAAAATAAAAAATATATGTCGAAGAATAGTAAAAGATGATCGAATAATCGAATCGTCATCGCTATTTATGGCGTTGGAGTAGGGTAGTAGTCGCTTCTGTTGGTTTGACAGTATCGACGCTTTATATGCAATCGACAGTCTGACTGAAGTCTTAGTCGTGCGCGGTCCCTCAAGAAGTGAAGTAGTCTCTAGATGGTGTCAGTGAGTTTTAAGTGCAGTGGTGTGTTAGTGCTGAGAGAGCTGTCCGATTAATGTCAAGGTACCTTACAATCTAGTGGAGGTGAGTGTTTTTTTTTTTTAAATCTTAGTTTAGACCTTTGTCGCTAACAAGACGCGACTATGCCGCTCATGTGAGTGAAAAAAAAAATTTTTGATAATTTTTTTTTTCACATACTATAGGTTGGCGTTGGACCGTGCCTTGCCTCTTTTTAGGCGCCGAGTAGGAACATTCCGGATGGTTTAGCGAGTCGGGCTACCTCCTTCAGAGGTAGTTTTGGGCTGTCTCCTTCAGAGGCAGTCACACCAACCCCGCATAACCTTCCCAAGTCCCCGCTTGGGAAGGTATCTGTAAGCAGATTCCTCCGGGACAACAAAAAAAAAAAAAAAAATGGACCGTCTTCAGTCAGACTGTCGATGCCTTGCCTGATGGTAAGCAATCACACGGTCTAGGATGGAACACGCCTTCCTAGAAGAGACCTGTTTACTCTTGCTTTGAAGACACCCATATTGTACTTATCAGGAAACACAAACTCCTGCCACAGTTTCGCGGTGCGAATAAAGAAAGTTTAACGGATATTCGTAAGCCTAAACCTTATTCACAAGTCCAAGGCACTGCTTAGGTTTTTCTCCTAATTGTTAGAGACCATATTTGATTATTTATCGGTTCAGTATTTTCGTTGCGTTTACCCAATAGTCTTTTAGTGTTCACCAATATTCCCCCTCTCCTCCTTCCTTCTCAGCATTAAAATCCCCGACATATAAGAAAAGGGTGTCAACTTATTTTATGAAAAACGGTAATATCATAGGTAAAGACCTAATATTATACAGGTCAGAAATTACAAAACGTAGGTTTGGTCCTCCTGGGTAATTATAAAATGTTATGAGAAAATATTTGTTCGATCGCAACGTTTGCTACATATGTAGAATACCAGTGAACAATGGAATAGAAACTATGTCTGTGAGGTCTGTACTATTTGACGCATGACTAAAGGTCGTTAATCCCTATATTTTACACATTATCACACCAGTATATATGTTATGTTACTCTTAGGTACGACAAGTTTCTTTGGAAGGTATTGTGACTAGTTTCGGTCATTTGACAGCAGCGAAAATTGTCACATTAGTGAATTTATTATGTTATTGTTGTGTGATATATGATTTCCCCTTTTTTGCAACCAATAAAAAAGGTAATGGTTTACAAATAATTACAATATCAGTTTCTAACAGAGCAAAACAATAGGCACAATAGAAATGTAAAGCATTTCCAACAAAGGCTGAGATGACATGATGACATCTGCTTCCGGAATAGTATGAAAGCTAGTATTAAAACAACGAACATTGAATATAGATGTAATGCTAATTAAAAAGAAATAAAGAAATATAGATTGGGTTATAAATGGAATCAGATTTTAAATCATTTAAGGGAGACAACAGTAAACATTTAAAAGAGGATTTAAATTATTAATTTCTGAACCGAATATAGTGGAAAAAGTTACGCTCATTGAGGATCACATGTAATTCATTTCAATTGTATTGTTAATTTAAAGTCAAGGGTCAAGGTCAAACCTACAACTAGTTTACTAGCCGCAAGCACTGTCTAGATGATAATGAAGCATTATATCTAAAGCTACGCTTTTTGCCTAAATATTATGCAAATAAAGCCTCTAAACACAACAAGGACATTACAAACGATTTGAGTCTCGACATCTGTTTCCGAGACGACGGTCTTAAGCTATTTCCGTTCCTTAAATATTGTTGTTTCAAAGGAATTGGATTAAATTCAGTATATTTCCAACTTGACAGCAACAGTAGTTTATGTTTACTAATAGATTCGTAAAAGTTTGATTTGATGGCTTAGTCAGAAAGGTCTTTATTTGTCAGATTCATTGTTAAGTTCATTTCCTTTTAAAGGAGGATTTGGTAATTGGAAACAATGTTTTAATATTTCTTTAATATTATTGGTATACTAGCCGGAAGCTAATTTTTAGTCTGAGAAAAAATAGTGGGGCAAAGTTTCACAAGTAAGTGAGCATGCTGCGTGCCTGTGTTGGCAGTCCGATCCGTAACTTTACTATTTTTACAAATAGCAGACGCGCGAGAACTGAAATGTCGCATAAGAACCAATCGCGTGTGACGCGCTTTCGCCCCGTGCTCCCCGCTTGAAAGCCGTAATAGTGAAGGCTTTGGCTTAAGATTACCTTAGAAAATTAAACATAGATTTTTGTATATGAGATCATTTATGAAAATGTATTATAAATTAAAAATAGCTAAGATAAGGTTTTGACATTTTAATTAATTCAAGGAGAATAAAGATATTTAAGGAAGAGAAAAGAACATTTTAAATGATAAAGGAAATGTAAGATGAATGATGAAATAAATAAGATTCGAGTTTTATATCTAAATATCAGATTATTCATGAAAAATTTAAAAATTAATTATAAATATTTTGAAAATTTTTAATCAGTTAAGAAGGATGTGTAATAAATCAATCAAGGAGTTTTTGATACTTATGATAATTTAAGGACGAAAATGAATTAAGATTATTTAAGGCTAAGCAGTATATGCAAGTACAATAATCACATAAGACCTTCCTTGTACAAAATGGAACAGCTACGATACAAATTGTTAAACAGAGATACGAGTATTGTACGCCGTACATTTTTAAGGTAAAATCTAGTAAATTCAGGCAAGAATAAAGTTTATGTAGCAACATGAATGAGATGCAAATGTGAACGCAGCTACAACCTCGTCACGATTAGTATGTAAAGGGGGCAACCAGGACACAAAGCACATACACCTTTGAAATTTCGTTGTGAAAGAATTTACGTGGAAAAGATGATAAAATGCGTTCATTTCAGTTGGGATTGCGTAACGTTGAGAAAAGTTTAATATCAAAGATGATGTAAAAGAATTGTTTGGTTTTTTATGTGTAACATGAATCTTCCATTTATCTTCTAAAGCCATTTAATTCATAATTGTGATCTGTTAATATGCAAGAAATAATTGATTTAACTCCGAAAATCAGTTTGCTAATTGTATTTAAAGTTTTTTGTGTTTATCCTTCAAGGATTCTATGCAGAGTATCTATATAATAGGGAGGAATTGGAGTAATGAGAAGGAATAGGTACATTATTTATCGTAATTCAAAAACTTATTTATAAAGTCTGTATTATATTGAAACGGAAATTACGTTGGGTAAATGGTTCTATTACGTTACATCTTTGTGCATGTTGCTTTTAACTGTTCCATCCATCGCCTGGAAGTCTGACGTATACAATTGTACTCCTTTCTGACGGTTCCTCATAAATTAGAAGTAATATTTTATTTCCAAACTAGCTGTACTCTACAATTTCACGCGCATTAAATTTAAACTGTATTTATGTTGCTTGTTACTGTTCTTGATCACGTGACTATAGTTTGCCAGATTGGTTAACGTTTTTCCAGGGAAATATAATCTAAATCTATACCCCTTAGGGCAATTTTTATTCTCAGCTCCATTCTTTATACTCATGGTTACTACAGTAAACTACTTTTTACTGTATTCTACTTCATCTTTCCTTCTTATCTTCTTCTTAATATTTACACTGCATCCTACTCCTTAATCCAATGTTTTAATATCTAAAATCACTCTGTGTAGGCAACTATCTAGAGCCCCAGGGTTAAGGACCTCGTGAGAATAAAGTTTTGAAAATAATGTTTAGAGTTAAAATTTTGTGCAATAAAAATTGTCAATGTTGAGAGAATATACATACTAACTGAACTTTATTAATATCTGAACTCCTTCTAACATAAACTCCTTTAAGAAAATATTTTTTTAACGGATGCTTATGATTTTCTTCCAATAAATAATTTTGATATTAATCTCTAAATACTCCTACGCTAATACACTCAAACCAATTTATTAATAAAAAAACAATTTTCTCAATATTATATTTAAATATTGTCAATACTTTCTTAGTAATTTACTGCGAAATATATAAGATTCTTATAAAATGCCTACAATAGTCTAGCTCTAGATTTCAGCCTAATGAGATTGTAGCCGACCTTTAATCATACCGGAATTTTCATTTAGTTTCAGTCCATTTCAGTTATATCAAATATTTAAGAATATATTTTACAAAACATTTGGCAAGCGTCGACAAATTGAATTTATTTTTAGAAGAATTATTTAAACAGAATAATACTAGTTGGTTTTGTTTTCGATAAATATAACCCGCCCTCACTTCGCTGAAGGATTAGAAATATAAGAAATAATTATACTCCTAAAGGAAGTAACAAAATAATCACACCAGTATTACAGATAGATACTATCATTGTCACATGACCGAATTTAGTCTGGCTTGCGAACACCAGCATGCGAATCCCAAACCTTAAGCGTCTTCCGTTCTTCCATCCCGTTAATACTACGATTCTAGTGGACTCTGGTTCTCACTCAGGGTCCTCTGAAACCGTAATATTTTTCAATTTGCTCTCCCTCCATTAAGTATAATAAAATTTGCCGTGACCGTAGAAGAGGTTATCGAATTAACACACCGGTATGACAGACACTGTTATTATCACATGACCAAACTTGGTCACAACAATACAATTGTGAATCTGATAAATATTATTATGTTTTGCTAGTTTGAACCTTGCTGAAATTTACAAACTAATTTTAGGCATCTTTATTAAAAATACTAATTTGCTAATAACGCCTGTCATTCTTTACTAAAACATTTTCACCTATAACTTAGTATGGATACGATAAAAATATAAAACAGGGCGCGTTCGTAATTAGTTGTCACCGTCAATGTGACATCTGTCAACACCCGAAACAAAATTGTTCAATTTTTTGTATAAAAATATGCCGTTACAAATATTCGTATGATAGTAAGAACAAAGGTTTTATATCTGATATGCCAAAGGTTACAATTTACGAATATACGTTGTTCAGGGTCCGCTGAAACCGCAGCATTTTTTTTCTTCACTCCCCCTCCCCACTCCATTTTCGAGGATGCAACGCATCGACAAACAAGAAAGTATCTCTCGTTTTGCCGATGTCCATGGGCGATGGTGGCCACTTACCATCAGGTGGACCAGCTGCTCGTTTGCACCTTATCTACTATAAAAAAAAATGATGTTTGGTCTTCTCCTTCATGTGAAACTTCCTCATTTTTTAACGTTTACTCTTCCACATCCGTTTCCACAAAATATACATTTTATTATAATTATATTTTTTAAAATTGTTCTTCCTCTTCCTCATATTAAGAGGAAGAGGAAGAGACTGACACTGAAGATAGACATTCACAGAATATCAATAACTATCTGAACTTATAATCCAGCTGAGCTTATCAGGAGAAAGGGATTATTTGTGAAATTCTAGTTAACTGTAATTAATTATCAATATTAATTTAAATTATTTTTCACGACTAATTTTAACTAAAACGAATAAAAACATTTTTGCTATAATACTAATTTGTTTTTGATTGAAACACAAGTTTTGTCCTGATTGTAAAGGATTGATGAATATTTTCTCCTTCCTCCACAGAACATATGGTAAGCTAGGAGGGAGGGATAATAAACCATGCTACCGTTACTCTTGAACGATATATTAAAAAACTTTACCAAAATTCCGAAAAATCTTCATAAAAAGTCTAAATTAAATGCTCATTATACGTAAAAGATTTTTCTTACATCAACTGAATATTTTTAAGAAAAATGTTCCTCAGAAACCTTTAAAGGATTACTGATGCTGTATAAAAGTATAATAATAAAAGTGGGTGAGTCGAATTCCCAGAGAAAACTTAAAAAAACGCTTTTCGTTAGAATCCTGAAAGTTGGACTCTTGTTTAAACAAGATTTGGAAGGAAGTGTTCCCAAACTAACAAATTAATAACAAACCCAAACTTATAAATATAAATAGGATACAAATCCAAAAATCATAATGTATTTACAAATAGAAATTAAAAGAAATCAGAAACAAATAAGTATAACCTTTTTACGTGAAATTGAACACACACTTTGAAAAGTTTCAAGATTCTTGTCACTTTATAACTCCATTTTATTTTAAGTTTAATAATTCAAAGTCCATAAATAATAAGTTCTTATCCACTTAACTGATGAGTCATTTTTAATACCGACCAAAAGTTTTTATAAGGACGATTTTGCATACTGATTCTCTATGAAAATACATCAAAACAAAACTTTGAGTGAGATTTAATATGGTATTAATTCAGATTTTCCTTTATTGCCGATCTAATAATTACGCATTTCCGTCGGAAGTGTAATAGTTGTAAGAATTTGAAGATTGAAAAGTTATTTATATCAAATGTAAACAAAATTATTGAGGATATTTCGTTATTTCATTATATATATAATCCAAGAATTTTAAATATTTGATTACTTTGACAGATAGTTATCATGGAAGTTGGTCCTTACGGAGACTCTTAAGAGCCCTTAATAAATTCATGAGAGTGGAAATGTTGTGGGAACTTCAGAAATTTTAGGAACTTCGAAGTTTGGAATTTTTTGGGTCAATTCCTTTTTTTAGTATAAAACAAGGAAAATATGAATATGCTCTATCAAAGCATCAGAAAGATTTTGGGAAAGTAACACAATAAATTTACCGGTGTGTTAGTATCTGTTATTGGCACATGCCCGACATTAGTCACAAAAGCTTCCAATAAAACTTGTTAAAGAGAGTAACATGATAAGTACACCGGTGTGACAGTTTCTGTTATTGGCACATGACCGATATTAGTCACAAAAGCTTCCAATAAAACTTGTCAAAGAGAGTAACATGATAAGTACACCGGTGTGACAGTTTCTGTTATTGGCACATGACCGATATTAGTCACAAAAGCTTCCAATAAAACTTGTCAAAGAGAGTAACATGATAAGTACACCGGTGTGACAGTTTCTGTTATTGGCACATGCCCGACATTAGTCACAAAAGCTTCCAATAAAACTTGTCAAAGAGAGTAACATGATAAGTACACCGGTGTGACAGTTTCTGTTATTGGCACATGACCGATATTAATCATAATACTTTTTAATAAAATTTGTCAAAATGAGTAACATGATAAGTATACCGCTGTGACAGTTTCTGTTATTGGCACATGCCCGACATTAGTCACAAAAGCTTCCAATAAAACTTGTTAAAGAGAGTAACATGATAAGTACACCGGTGTGACAGTTTCTGTTATTGGCACATGACCGATATTAGTCACAAAAGCTTCCAATAAAACTTGTTAAAGAGAGTAACATGATAAGTACACCGGTGTGACAGTTTCTGTTATTGGCACATGACCGATATTAGTCACAAAAGCTTCCAATAAAACTTGTCAAAGAGAGTAACATGATAAGTACACCGGTGTGACAGTTTCTGTTATTGGCACATGACCGATATTAGTCACAAAAGCTTCCAATAAAACTTGTCAAAGAGAGTAACATGATAAGTACACCGGTGTGACAGTTTCTGTTATTGGCACATGCCCGACATTAGTCACAAAAGCTTCCAATAAAACTTGTCAAAGAGAGTAACATGATAAGTACACCGGTGTGACAGTTTCTGTTATTGGCACATGACCGATATTAGTCACAAAAGCTTCCAATAAAACTTGTCAAAGAGAGTAACATGATAAGTACACCGGTGTGACAGTTTCTGTTATTGGCACATGCCCGACATTAGTCACAAAAGCTTCCAATAAAACTTGTCAAAGAGAGTAACATGATAAGTACACCGGTGTGACAGTTTCTGTTATTGGCACATGACCGATATTAATCATAATACGTTCTAATAAAATTTGTCAAAATGAGTAACATGATAAGTATACCGCTGTGACAGTTTCTGTTATTGGCACATGACCGATATTAATCATAATACTTTTTAATAAAATTTGTCAAAATGAGTAACATGATAAGTATACCGCTGTGACAGTTTCTGTTATTGGCACATGCCCGACATTAGTCACAAAAGCTTCCAATAAAACTTGTTAAAGAGAGTAACATGATAAGTACACCGGTGTGACAGTTTCTGTTATTGGCACATGACCGATATTAGTCACAAAAGCTTCCAATAAAACTTGTTAAAGAGAGTAACATGATAAGTACACCGGTGTGACAGTTTCTGTTATTGGCACATGACCGATATTAGTCACAAAAGCTTCCAATAAAACTTGTCAAAGAGAGTAACATGATAAGTACACCGGTGTGACAGTTTCTGTTATTGGCACATGACCGATATTAGTCACAAAAGCTTCCAATAAAACTTGTCAAAGAGAGTAACATGATAAGTACACCGGTGTGACAGTTTCTGTTATTGGCACATGCCCGACATTAGTCACAAAAGCTTCCAATAAAACTTGTCAAAGAGAGTAACATGATAAGTACACCGGTGTGACAGTTTCTGTTATTGGCACATGCCCGACATTAGTCACAAAAGCTTCCAATAAAACTTGTCAAAGAGAGTAACATGATAAGTACACCGGTGTGACAGTTTCTGTTATTGGCACATGACCGATATTAATCATAATACTTTTTAATAAAATTTGTCAAAATGAGTAACATGATAAGTATACCGCTGTGACAGTTTCTGTTATTGGCACATGCCCGACATTAGTCACAAAAGCTTCCAATAAAACTTGTTAAAGAGAGTAACATGATAAGTACACCGGTGTGACAGTTTCTGTTATTGGCACATGACCGATATTAGTCACAAAAGCTTCCAATAAAACTTGTTAAAGAGAGTAACATGATAAGTACACCGGTGTGACAGTTTCTGTTATTGGCACATGACCGATATTAGTCACAAAAGCTTCCAATAAAACTTGTCAAAGAGAGTAACATGATAAGTACACCGGTGTGACAGTTTCTGTTATTGGCACATGACCGATATTAGTCACAAAAGCTTCCAATAAAACTTGTCAAAGAGAGTAACATGATAAGTACACCGGTGTGACAGTTTCTGTTATTGGCACATGCCCGACATTAGTCACAAAAGCTTCCAATAAAACTTGTCAAAGAGAGTAACATGATAAGTACACCGGTGTGACAGTTTCTGTTATTGGCACATGACCGATATTAGTCACAAAAGCTTCCAATAAAACTTGTCAAAGAGAGTAACATGATAAGTACACCGGTGTGACAGTTTCTGTTATTGGCACATGCCCGACATTAGTCACAAAAGCTTCCAATAAAACTTGTCAAAGAGAGTAACATGATAAGTACACCGGTGTGACAGTTTCTGTTATTGGCACATGACCGATATTAATCATAATACGTTCTAATAAAATTTGTCAAAATGAGTAACATGATAAGTATACCGCTGTGACAGTTTCTGTTATTGGCACATGCCCGACATTAGTCACAAAAGCTTCCAATAAAACTTGTTAAAGAGAGTAACATGATAAGTACACCGGTGTGACAGTTTCTGTTATTGGCACATGACCGATATTAGTCACAAAAGCTTCCAATAAAACTTGTCAAAGAGAGTAACATGATAAGTACACCGGTGTGACAGTTTCTGTTATTGGCACATGACCGATATTAGTCACAAAAGCTTCCAATAAAACTTGTCAAAGAGAGTAACATGATAAGTACACCGGTGTGACAGTTTCTGTTATTGGCACATGCCCGACATTAGTCACAAAAGCTTCCAATAAAACTTGTCAAAGAGAGTAACATGATAAGTACACCGGTGTGACAGTTTCTGTTATTGGCACATGACCGATATTAATCATAATACTTTTTAATAAAATTTGTCAAAATGAGTAACATGATAAGTATACCGCTGTGACAGTTTCTGTTATTGGCACATGCCCGACATTAGTCACAAAAGCTTCCAATAAAACTTGTCAAAGAGAGTAACATGATAAGTACACCGGTGTGACAGTTTCTGTTATTGGCACATGACCGATATTAATCATAATACGTTCTAATAAAATTTGTCAAAATGAGTAACATGATAAGTATACCGCTGTGACAGATTCTGTTATTGGCACATGCCCGACATTAGTCACAAAAGCTTCCAATAAAACTTGTCAAAGAGAGTAACATGATAAGTACACCGGTGTGACAGTTTCGGTTATTGGCACATGACCGATATTAATCATAATACGTTCTAATAAAATTTGTCAAAATGAGTAACATGATAAGTATACCGCTGTGACAGATTCTGTTATTGGCACATGCCCGACATTAGTCACAAAAGCTTCCAATAAAACTTGTCAAAGAGAGTAACATGATAAGTACACCGGTGTGACAGTTTCTGTTATTGGCACATGACCGATATTAATCATAATACGTTCTAATAAAATTTGTCAAAATGAGTAACATGATAAGTATACCGCTGTGACAGATTCTGTTATTGGCACATGACCGTAAGTCACAAAAGCTTCCAATAAAACTAGTTATGACTAAGAGGGGGTAAAACAATACAAAGTCAATAATAATATTCTAGTGAATATTTTAGTTTAGTTTCCAACACAAAGAAGATTAAACATAAGTTTCATTTTTATTCCAACGTAGATCTTGGCAGTTTCACAGGTAAAAAAGAGATTAGTTAACGTATGTCAGCACCAAGCGCCATAACTCATGAAACTACTTGCATTCAGTTTCATAATATGCTTTTATGAAAAACTTATTCTGAGTTGAAAATAATTCACTATTTAAAAGAAATATACTTTAGGTATTAAAATTAACGTATTTTAACTTTCTCGTAACTAATAAAAATTCTTAGGTTACGATTATACTAGAGATGAGCGAGGGTTGTGTCTGTTAGGAACCAATAGAATCGCTTCATTTACCTATCCTATTCCGTAAGAAATATCCGTATAAATACAACTGTTATCACCGAGCATTGCAGGTCTAATCAAATACCAATTAGTTTTACCTCATTTCGTTCGTTTTGATATTGGTCTGTTAACTCTGCATTTATTGAGCTATGTATACGTCGATATATGAAATACGTCGATAATAAACTGAAGTACCATTTATAAAAATATTTTTATTTTTTTTAATCATTAGAAAACGTGTAAAACATGGGTTATAATAAACACGTAGGCGTACTGGCTTGTGGATAAAAATATTACTCCCGATTATACTTTACTTACAGAGCTACAGCATTACTGCTTGATAACTCGCGATGCAATAATAATGATTACTGTCGTGGCGGCGTATTTATTAGATTACGTGCCAGCTTTGAAACATCATAACTAACAGATTATAATGCTAAAGAATATGGGATCTATACTGCAAAGTAACACTCAAGATATGATATTAATATGCAATTTAAACGAAGTCGAGCAGGGCCTTGAGCCAGGCCTTGAGACCCAGGAGTAGGTTTAAAGAGCTCTTTCATAATATATTAACTCTCACCTCCACCACTCGACTAACTATAATAGATAATAAAGTAAACTTACGTGGACTTATAGAAGGGTGACCTTAACCACGACACTATAACACTAACTTCCATGTTCACTGCGCGACAACACCAGAGAGACTGAGACTAATCTATTGCACTAAAGGTTATATATTGTCTACAAAAAAACATAAAAAGGAACTACCCGCTAATACTAATTTTTAAACGATGTTACTAACAATAATGTAAATCATTTAACAGACAAAATAAATTAATAACAATTCTATAAATTTCGTTAATATTATTTTATTATTTAATGCTTTTAATTTTAATTGCCATATTACTTTTTAGGATACTTTTTTTTTTTTTAATAACATCTCCAAAATCACTTTGTGTGTTAACCATTCGACTTTTTGTCGATAGAATCTTGCTAACATTATAAGTATTAAATTGGATATTTGGATGTTTAAATGTTTGTTACTTAATAACGAAAAAATGGCTGAACGGATTTCAATGAAATTTGGCACACAGATACTTTATAACCTGGATTAACATAATATAGGGTTTTGAGTTGACGTCGAGGCGATAAAGTGCACTTAGTGTTCCCGCATCGTCTGCCTATGACGGAGGTAGAAGAGTAAACTAACCGTGGATGGTTTAGTGGTTATTACGGCGTTCTTACAGACTGGTGAGTCCCACATAACCCGTACACTCCCTCAAGGGTAAAAGGGAATGCGAAAAAGTATTCTTAAAATTTGGGCATCTTTAAATTCGATCTATTATTACGAGCTATTAGATCTTCGTCATTTTGACGAACGTTAGTTATTCAGGGTTATTATTAATATGCTGAAATTGTTAAAATTATTAGTGGAAAGTTAATTAAGCTATTCTTTGTAACGTTTTAATCAATGCCCTCCGTATTTTGTACCTAATATGGCGACCAACTTTTTTGTAATTAGACCAAGGACTTAGCCTACGCCCACACTTAGTTAAAAATTGAAAATTAAAATTGATTATCTTACTTTGTAGGAAACCATCTAAATATACGTCAGTCCGAATATAAAGAGGGTCACCAACAATTTGTAATAGCAACACTGTTGATAAATCTTCGAGCGCGATTTGATTTAGTTTTAAATATTTATTATTTATTCATTAATTTTTTATTGATCGCCGGTGATTTTTTCTGCGATAAAACATACCTTATGTGTTAATCCAGTTTGTATCTATGAAAAATATGGCATCATATTTCATGAAAATCCGTTCAGTCGTTTTTGTGTGATTTTGAAACAAATACAAAATTTCACATTTATATTTTTAATAAGATATTGACTATCATAGAAATCAACAAAGAACAACTTATGTTGTTTTAATTTTTTCGATATTTTATTACCAATTTATATAAAACCGTAACATATTATACACTTTAACGTTCTTCACGAATCAGTCTATCTATTGGTGAAAACCGTATGAAAATCCGTAGTACTTTTAAGTTTCTCGTGAGCTGATAGACAGACAGACGTGATGTGGACTTTAAACATTATTAAAAATTTTGTATTAATATTTTAGTATAGGTACACGAAGAGTATTGTTACATAAAAACGCATAGACAGATAGACGAGTAAACTCGCCATTAGGGGGGCACCTAACCGACCAGTGTGAACACAGGCTAACCCAATTAAACTGAAACGCAGGTGTGGCCGAGCCGTGAACTTCTACTTGTTATTTCAATTACTTTACATATTTGGGACAAAGGAAAATTGAGTGAACAAATGTTATAGTTGAGTGAGTCTCGTGGTTAGTTGAACAGTAGCTAAACGTACTATTATTTTATAGTAACGTGGATGCCATGTCGTCATATAATATCACGATAAAAGTGACCGAATTTTTGTTCTGTATTCCATATCGGCCAAACTTCTCCCTCACGCTCCTATCTCAACTATAATGCGGATTTTGGGTACGCAGAAAGCGCATTCTTTTCTTCATTCCCCCTCAGTTTTCAAGGAGTCGACGCATAGGCAAAATACGAAATACTCTTATGTACATGCAAGATCTATGTCCATAATATTAAAGCCCAATGTTTGTTTACGAAGTTTTTATTTTCTTAATTTCTTTAACTATTTCTATAAATAAGACCAACCACAGAGAATCTGTTATGGGTTAATTTATTTGAACAATTACTAATAATACTCTGTTGTTGTACAACAGCTGGTTCGACGTAAGTGTTTTGTAAGATTCCTTTGATCATCTTACGCCCACTCTAGACCTTATTGCCTACAGACACATATAAAGAAATTAGAATGAGTTTATGTAACTCATAGCTAAAATTAATTTATTGATAATGACTGAAAGTTATCTAATTTATATCTTTTTTCCTTTGAATCTTGACAAGAACTTTGTAAGTAAAAACTTTGAACGTTAGTTTTATTTCGTGGAAGTACTTTACAATAAATAATGTCACACCACTGTGTTTATTGTGTTACCCCCTCTTTGGTCACAACAAGTTGTATTAGACGCTATTGTGACTCACGTTAGTCATGTTACAATAACAGAAACTGTATTACAACAATAGTAAATGTCACATCGTTACATTTATTGTGATATTCTCTTTTTGGTTACGACAAGTTTTATTGAAAGCTATTATTACTAACGACGGTCATGTTACAATGACAGAAACTGTTTTACACCTTTTTATTACATTACATCCTAGGTTAAGACAAGTTTTATTGGAAGCTATTGTTACTAACGACGGTCATGTTACAATGACAGAAACTGTTTTACACCTTTTTATTACATTACATCCTTTTTTTTTTTTTTTTATTTTACCCGGAGGAATCTGTATACAGATACTTCCCCCCAAGCGGGGACTTGGGAAAGTTATGCGGGGTTGGTGTGACTGCCTCTGAAGGAGACAGCCCAAACACTGCTTCCGAAGGAGGCAGCCCGACCCGCTAAACCATCCGGGGTGTTCCACTCTCCTGCTATGGGGACGAGGCCACGGGAAATTGAAAAGTACTTCCGCGACCCCGTCAGTTGTCCGCAACCGGACTCTCATCTGGGAGACTAAGGTGATGAGTCTCCCCTTGAACTAAGCATAGTGTAGCCCCCGAAACACGAGGGGGCGCGCACCAGCACTAGACCTCTGCATGGGCAGCAGAATCCCCCTTCTACCACCCATAGTCTACTCGTCGACGGCGCAATTATCATGGCATTAAAGCCACATAGGCTCGGCGTCGTCGACCGCCTCTTCCCTGGCGCATAGGGTGGGAGTCAACATTGCGCTCCCTCTCCCTCTAGGTTAAGACAAGTTTTGAGACAAGTTTTATTGAAAGCTATTGTTACTAACGACGGTCATGTTACAATGACAGAAACTGTTTTACACGTTTTTATTACATTACATCCTAGGTTAAGACAAGTTTTATTGAAAGCTATTGTTACTAACGACGGTCATGTTACAATGACAGAAACTGTTTTACACGTTTTTATTACATTACATCCTAGGTTAAGACAAGTTTTATTGGAAGCTATTATTACTAACGACGGTCATGTTACAAAGACAGAAACTGTTTTACACGTTATTTATTACATCCTAGGTTAAGACAAGTTTTATTGAAAGCTATTGTTACTAACGACGGTCATGTTACAATGACAGAAACTGTTTTACACGTTTTTATTACATTACATCCTAGGTTAAGACAAGTTTTATTGAAAGCTGTTGTTACTAACGACGGTCATGTTACAATGACAGAAACTGTTTTACACGTTTTTATTACATTAAATCCTAGGTTAAGACAAGTTTTATTGGAAGCTATTATTACTAACGACGGTCATGTTACAAAGACAGAAACTGTTTTACACGTTATTTATTACATTACATCCTAGGTTAAGACAAGTTTTATTGAAAGCTATTGTTACTAACGACGGTCATGTTACAATGACAGAAACTGTTTTACACGTTTTTATTACATTACATCCTAGGTTAAGACAAGTTTTATTGAAAGCTATTGTTACTAACGACGGTCATGTTACAATGATAGAAACTGTTTTACACGTTTTTATTACATTACATCCTAGGTTAAGACAAGTTTTATTGGAAGCTATTATTACTAACGACGGTCATGTTACAAAGACAGAAACTGTTTTACACGTTATTTATTACATTACATCCTAGGTTAAGACAAGTTTTATTGGAAGCTATTATTACTAACGACGGTCATGTTACAAAGACAGAAACTGTTTTACACGTTTTTATTACATTACATCCTAGGTTAAGACAAGTTTTATTGGAAGCTAATATGATTAAAGTAGGTCGTGTTACAATGACAAAACTGTATGTACAGTGTATTACGTCTTAGATTACGACAGGTTTTATTGGAAAATGTTGTGACTATTGTGAATATGTATTATAAAATATTGTGATTAACGTCGGTCATGTTACAATAACAAAGATTGTCACTGCATTGTAATTATTGTGTTACTTCCTATTATGTTACGACCAATTTTATTAGACGCTATTGTGACTAAAGTCGATCATTTTACAATGACAAAAACTGTCATATCGGTTATTAAACATTAGTTTAATTATTAACAAACACAACGTGATGATTGATTTTGCAGCTTTTTACGAGGCATTTTATATTCGCATCTTATATCCGTCTGTCTGTTATTGAAACAAAAACCAAATATAAAAGTTAGGAAGTGTCGAAGCTTCCACATACTCTAAACCGATGAAACTTAAATATTCTGTTTCAAAAGAATTGTCGTACATGTTATTGAAAGCTCGTGATGTAATATTCATGAGTGTTGTTTGGTACATGTAGACTTTATAAGATTTTAGTATATCTTGTACATAAAACAAAATAATATTACGATCGCCTTTAAAACGAAGGAAGAAAATATTTTTTTAGAACTAGCTGAACACAATTTGCGTCATTTAAATTACTTGGTTGCACTCGCTTACTCAATAACACTCAATCTTATTGTTTTATCGATCATATCGCATACTCACTCGTTCATCTAATCACTGAAACTATATCTGTTCTCTTATTTTATTTAAAATTTCTCAAGTTTTCTCTTGTCAAGAACCTACTTGAGATTAAAAAACAAGTCGGAAACAAATAAGCAAAACTAGTCCGGTTGTTACCGAGTGGTTACGCCATCTATTGGCAACTTTGTGCCTCATGAGTGACGCGAACATACCCGTCATTCACTCCTATCCATTCTCTCCCGTCGACGTGCACTTTGACACTTTTGCTCCGCACCCGCACGCGCATAGTCACACACCCGCATTTTTAATTACGACCTGGGCATTGTGCTGAGTCGTCGCTCTCCCGCATATCCCGAAACATTGGTGAGGAACCGCCCGGTGCAGCTCAATCGGTGTGGTGGAGGACCGGAGGACGAGCAACAAAAGCAAGAGGTTAGTGCACGTCTTCCCTATTTTTTCCATCTCGCGGCTTGTGAGGCATCATATGTTAATATTATAACCATATATTACAGTCCACTAAAAACCGCATTCCGCACCACCGAGTTTATTTCATTTTTAATTTTATTTCTATTTGGGAAACAAACAGTGTTATTACAATACAGTTACAATAAACATAAGTAAACGAAATCTATATATAACATAAACCAATAAAGTTTCTACTGATAAGTTATACATTACAGAGCAAAGACTAATATAATAAAAACAGTAAGCAATTATTCATGATATTTTTTTTTTTTTAATGGTATATAGGGGAAAACGAGCAGAAGGCTCACCTAATGTTAAATAGTCACCGTCGCCCATGGACATCTGCAATACACTGAGGATTGTAGATGCGTTGCCAACCCTACTTTCTGAGGAACCTATACTCTCGGCGTTTGAAGACTCCCATATTAAAGCGCTGTGGGAAAACCTCTGGTGACAAGTTATTCTACAGCCTGCACGTGCGTACATTGCTGGTATGCCAAGCCACTTGAATAAGTGGTGTGGATGAAATTTGTCCCAGCGGCGGAGAGTGCGATGGTGGAAAAGTGTCGGGGGCACTAACTCAAACAGTTCCTGTGAACAATCCCCATTGTAGAGACGGTAGAGAACACACAGAGATCCAACGTCTCTCCGGAGACTATGTTCGTCTAAACCGTACATATGTTCAAAATTCATCACAACCCGTCAATGGTCCACTGTTGATATGATACGATGTTTTTCTTCACCATTATAACAATATAATATATTTAATTGCTTAAAACACACATAACTCAGAAAACTCAGAGGAATTTTCCTCTGTCTGGGATCGAACTCTCTCCCGATCTCACGAGTAAGATATTTTATATGTCGGAAACTAAAATAAGGATACAGATGGATGGCCTATCTCAAAAGCTATATGGGGCGCGACACGGTCAGGATATAACTAAACGTTACTCTGTTTAATCCTAAGATTAGACTAACATTAACCTAACCTAACACAAGGTTAACCTAACCTTAGGCTAACCTAAACCTAACTCACACCTCCGACATATATATTAATCAAAACGCAATTAAAATGGAATGGAAAGCAATATTAAGTAGTATATGTAGTAGAATGCTAAATGTTGAAATGTAATGAAATTAATTATAATATAGTAATGCTGCTGATCGGAATACTTTGAACTTTTCTATTTGGTTGGTCAAATGTAGTCAACACGTTGCTGTATTGAATTTACTGTTAATTATGATGTTGGCAACACTAATTTGAATATTTTGTTATTTATGATGTTGGACAACTGATAAACATCAATCGATAAAATAGTGATCAAGAGTAAATACGCCGTCACGTCAGAATAATTATTATTACATCGCGAGTATTCTAGCAGAAAGGCTGTTGTTCTGTGTCTAGAGTATAACTCTCAGGAGTATTATTCTAGCCAACAAGCCGTCATACTATTGGTCTGTATATAGACTATAACCGCATTAATTAACATTACATATTTTTTTGCTTGATTGTCAAGAATCCGAAGGTCTATTTTGATCCGAATCTATGGTTGACAGTGAATTCTTATCATCAAATGAACTATCTGCTCCAGTTCCTATAAAAATAATATTATCAAATAATTTACTATTACTATATAGTATATACTATTATACAACAGTCATACATCTTAATTACTGTCAGTTTAAACACAGCGTCTCCATATTATTTTAAACTACGCTCCAGATTTTCAGGGGACTATAATTAGGACATACTCGAAGTGTTCTAACTGTATAAAATGTTTTATAAAGATACAGAATGGAACATTTTTAGTAACATTTTATGCAGATTTTTAGAATATAAATAATCTGTATAAATAGGAAAGCCTTTCTGATATTTCTCCTCCACTTCGCTCTATCGGACGTGTGCTCGTCGGAGACCTTGCAGGAACTAAGGTCTTTCCTGGCCACATCTATCCATCTCGTCTTTGGTCGGCTCTGGGTCTAGACCCCGACGTCATCACAATAATTTTCAATTTTCGTAGTCACAATAATTTCCAATAAAACTTTTCGTAGATGTCTTAGGGTACGAAAAGTTTTATTGGAAGCTACTGTGACTATTGGTATATTGATAACATTGAATAATAATTCAACATTAATGAATTATTTTTTACATAAATTAAATTTTAGTAGGAACGAATATTAAATGGTCTGGAAACCGGTCAGACACTCGCATAATTAAATCCGTTAAGAGCTTTAAATGGAATTGAAATATTATCTTATGAAGATATAAAAATATTTTAATTAACTACGGAAAGGAAATATTTTATTAAGAGTTGATGAAATATTTCATTGGAAATGACTTTTGACCTCATAAGTCACTTTTTAATTTTGCTTTAAGATTTCACTATAATATATGTTGGAAACTATTAAAAAGGGATGGATGACCTATAATATTAGCTACAGGCGCAATACAGTCAGGATATAATTAATCGTTACCATCTCGCACTATTCTGACAAGAACTATTATGATGGGAAGCAGTCCCTTGGACTTGTGACCAAGGTTTAGGCTTTAGGCTTAAGGGATCCCTTTAAGTAATTACAACACTCGCCTACACTGCTCGGGTTCTCTGTTTAAACCAAAGGTTAGGCTAACATAAGGCTAACCCAAACCTAACTTACCTTCCGACATATACATATTGTTAGCATCCGTTTTAATTTTATATAAATGGTTGTTATATGTCCGTACAATGCTTGAATATTATCTATGGTATATTATTTTATTTTACAAGAAATATATTTTAGAACTTATGAAGTTATAACAAATATAATAATGAATTTTAATAAAGTTATGATAATTAATTTAGGGGGCGTCCATAAATTACGTAAGGTGTTTTTTTAAATTTTCTGTACCTCCCTCCCCCCCTGGTGAGATGTCGCGTTTATTCAACCCCCTCCCCCAACCCCCAATCTCACGTGAGATTTTTCAAAATGTAAGTTTCTTACGTAAACGCGTTGGATTGTTATTGCAAAAACAAAAAAAAATTGCTTCGTGCTTTTATTTACGACTAGTTATGACTAGTAATCAATATTGCTGAGAGTTTAATTATAAGTGTAATAAAAATTAAACAATAGAATACTAAAATCGTAACTACTGTGATTAAAAAAAGAATATCTAACCTAATTCAGTCCATGGAGAATCATGCGCGGTCTCAAAAGAGACTGTTGGAACCAACATGTCCATATGATTTTCAGTAAAATCATCTGCTCCTTCAACTTCGTTCTGATCTAGCCACTCTAAGCCGTTGGCGCTTGCGCACAGTAACACATCAGCTCGTCTCGTGACAATCCGTGAGGGTCGCACTTTGCGGAACATACGCGCTTGCCTAGCTGGTGCAATGTATAATAGCTGGACCAAAATAGTATAATTTTTTTTTGTTTCAATCAGAAGAAAATTGCGTGATATTTGCCGAGACCCCCCTCTCTCCAATGTAAGATTAGATGAGATATGACGCGACCCCCTCCTCCCCTTAAACATCTCACATATTTCATGAACGCCCCCTTATATAAAAATGTCGAATGTTCATAATGAACAGAGTGCAGTATTTCTGTGATTTTTGATATGATAAGTGATATTAAATTGGTTGTGTGTTAGTGTTTTTCTTACGAAATATCTGTATTAATAGTTCAAGAACTAACAATATATCTGTATATAAGACTTCGATGTCTACTCGGGAGATCCGATTTCGAACCTCTGACTTCTCTGAGTTATGTGTGTAACCAATTATATATCACTTGCTACAACAGTGAAAGAAAACATCGTGGGGCAACCTGCACTCCTGAGAGTCCTCCACGGACTATGGCCAAATTTATCCTCATTCTGAGGATATTCATTCTTTAAGTAACAATGGTTATACATTAGTATTCGAGGGTAGTTCCTTTTATTTTATTTCAAGCATACCTACAGAGGCAGGCATATATAACCTTCTTCTTCTTCTATCTTTGGTGTTGTCGCGCAGTGTACATGTGAGTTAGTATTGTAGTGGCGTGGTTAAGGTCTCCCTACTTGAGGTCCACGTAAGTTTTTTTTATCATCTATTGTAGTTACTGAGAGCGGGGGGGGGGGGGGGGGGGAAGTAAGTAGAAATCGGTTAAAACTTTGTTCAAAGAGAGTTTTAAATAATTTCAATTTCAATATAATAATAAAAAAAACAAAAAGTAGTAAAACTTAGGTAGAAATTTGAATAGCGGATTTTCTTGTGCTTCTTATTAAGTCATAAACATATATTGTGGTCTTTTTTTTTAATGAATAAATAACCAGTCTTTTAATAATTATGTTTTGAAGGCTTTTCAGTAAATAGGTTCTAGATCTCGAGATTGATCTAAGGTTAACCGTGATATGGCTAAACAACAAAACTTGTCAAAACTACTCCTTTATCTGAAAATATTCAAACTTTATTTAATAGAAAAAGAATTATTATATAAGTTGTCCTTACAATAATTCAAAAGGCTTCAAGGTCCCACATGACACTGATATAAAAATAGAGTGTAACCCACACGTAATATACCCACATGCGTGTGCTCTGACATTAACTTTGCGTTTTATGGTGCGTGTCTACTTGCTATGGATTTATGGGGAAACTTGCCTAACGTTACAAAAATATTTTTCCAAAACTCTTTTCTTTTAATATATATACTAGTCGACCCGTTCTGCCTACGCCCGGGTGCAATTTACCACGTCGATACTACTCATCGCTTTATTTTACATTTTAATATATTTTCGTTTTCACCAATAGACAGAGTTATATAAGAGGAAGGTTTATATGTGTAATATATATTACAGTAAAACCGTTCAAAGCCGATACAGGTCGCTAGTACTAGATATAATACCACGGAAGTACCAGAAAGCGGAAGACGTTTCTCCTGTATAAAGTGCTAGATAGATTTCTTTCAGCTAGACATTAACTGAGATGAATCGGGTAATAGTTGAGAGCGGTAGAAGCTTTTAAATTGTCATGTTACTTAAATTATTACAGCTGTATAACTACAGGTCTAAATATATATTTCAAAATAACCAAATTAATATCTATATCCTGTATGTTTAGATGTTTATTACTCAATCATGCTAAAACGGTTCAACGGATTTCAATAAAATTTACAAATACGTTATAGCCTGGATTAATTCATAGTCTACTTTTTATCATGGAAAAATCTATGGGATGCAATATGTTAATTGAATGCCTGAATATTTTATGTAGCAATAAATATACAGAAAATGAAATGATTTTTGAAAAATTTAAATGATAATATCTCCTATAATGTTGCCTAGAAGAAGTCGTTCCAAGAGACAAGACCGCTATTGTATACCTCCTTTTACAATTTAGTGTACAATAAAGTTTTTTATCTATGAATAATGTCTAACGTCAGGTAAGTAGTATATACCCAGATACACACTAAATAAATTCCATCAACCAAAATATTTATTTAGTATTCAAAATATGAATTAAATTTCTGAGAGTTGTAGCGAAAATATTATTCATACATTTAAGAGTCTTAAGCTGCTAAGCAGTTTTTTCTTTGTGGATTTACAAAATTCGACTGAATTATTTCATAAAATCTGAGAAAATGAGGTATTACATTTATAAAGCATGAGAATAAATTGTCCAAAATATAAAATATGGGTTTATCCCATTAAATTTTATACGGATAATATGTCCACGATGAGTTTTAATGTTTTAACTATCCAATAACACTTGTCGTAACGTAAGAAGGGATAACACAATAAACATACCGGTGTGACAGTTTCTGTTATTGTAACATGACCGACATTAGTCACAACAGCTTCCAATAAAACTTGTCGTAACGTAAGGGGGGTAACACAATAAACACACTAATGTGACAGTTTCTATTATTGTAACATGACCGACATTAGTCACAATAGCTTCCAATAAAACTTGTCGTAACGTAAGAAGGGGTAACACAATAAACACACCAATGTGACAGTTTCTGTTATTGTAACATGACCGACATTAGTCACAACAGCTTCCAATAAAACTTGTCGTAACGTAAGGGGGGGTAACACAATAAACACACTAATGTGACAGTTTCTATTATTGTAACATGACCGACATTAGTCACAATAGCTTCCAATAAAACTTGTCGTAACGTAAGAAGGGGTAACACAATAAACACACCAATGTGACAGTTTCTGTTATTGTAACATGACCGACATTAGTCACAACAGCTTCCAATAAAACTTGTCGTAACGTAAGAAGGGGTAACACAATAAACACACTAATGTGATAGTTTCTGTTATTGTAACATGACCGACATTAGTCACAACAGCTTCCAATAAAACTTGTTGTAACGTAAGAAGGGGTAACACAATAAACACACCAATGTGATAGTTTCTGTTATTGTAACATGACCGACATTAGTCACAACAGCTTCCAATAAAACTTGTCGTAACGTAAGAAGGGGTAACACAATAAACACACCAATGTGACAGTTTCTGTTATTGTAACATGACCGACATTAGTCACAACAGCTTCCAATAAAACTTGTCGTAACGTAAGAAGGGGTAATACAATAAACACACCAATGTGATAGTTTCTGTTATTGTAACATGACCGACATTAGTCACAACAGCTTCCAATAAAACTTGTCGTAACGTAAGAAGGGGTAACACAATAAACACACCAATGTGATAGTTTCTGTTATTGTAACATGACCGACATTAGTCACAACAGCTTCCAATAAAACTTGTCGTAACGTAAGAAGGGGTAACACAATAAACACACCAATGTGACAGTTTCTGTTATTGTAACATGACCGACATTAGTCACAACAGCTTCCAATAAAACTTGTCGTAACGTAAGAAGGGGTAACACAATAAACACACCAATGTGATAGTTTCTGTTATTGTAACATGACCGACATTAGTCACAACAGCTTCCAATAAAACTTGTCGTAACATAAGAAGGGATAACACAATAAACATACCGGTGTGACAGTTTCTGTTATTGTAATATGACCGACATTAGTCACAACAGCTTCCAATAAAACATATCGTAACGTAAGATAGGATAACACAATAAACAGACCAATGTGATAGTTTCTGTTATTGTAACATAACCGACATTAGTAGCAATAGCTTCCAATAAAACTTGTCGTAACCTAAGAAGGGATAACAATAAACACACCAATGTGATAGTTTCTGTTATTGTAATATGACCAACATTAGTCACAACAGCTTCCAATAAAACTTGTCGTAACGTAAGAAGGGATAACACAATAAACATACCACTGTGACAGTTTCTGTTATTGTAACATGACCGACATTAGTCACAACAGCTTCCAATAAAACATGTCGTAACGTAAGAGGGGGTAACACAATAAACAGACCAATGTGATAGTTTCTGTTATTGTAACATGACTGACATTAGTCACAACAGCTTCCAATAAAACTTGTCGTAACGTAAGAAGGGATAACACAATAAACATACCGGTGTGACAGTTTCTGTTATTGTAACATGACCGACATTAGTCACAACAGCTTCCAATAAAACTTGTCGTAACGTAAGATGGGATAACACAATAAACAGACCAATGTGATAGTTTCTGTTGTTGTAACATGACCGACACTAGTCACAACAGCTTCCAATAAAACTTGTCGTAACGTAAGAAGGGGTAACACAATAAACATACCGGTGTGACAGTTTCTGTTATTGTAACATGACCGACATTGGTTACAATAGCTTCTAATAAATCTTGTCCTAACCACAGTTGTGTTGGATAGCTGAAAAGCAAAGCAAGAGTTATTTATATATGTATGAAGTCATACATTATTCTGGCAGTTTCACCGTAACTAGCATAATAAACGTGTGGTTTGGCTACGAATTTAGAATTAGGCGTTTTCTTCCTTTTTTACAGTTTAATTTTAAATGATTTGGCAGGGAAAAGTAATTTTAGGGTTCTGTTTGCAAATTGCAAACACAAAATTGCTGTTAGCTCCTTTCTCACGATTTTAATAAAACTTTGTTTTATAAGTTGACGTTAATTTAGCTAACTCCAATAATAAATTGTGATTAATGTGTAAATAAATTACATAAAAAAATGTGTGTGGATTAAAAAAATATTGCTGGCATAATTACTTTAACACACTCCGCCATTCTTGTCATCAAAAAAGGCAAAGCCCTACAAGCAAGACACCTAACGTCCTTTTGCGGCTGAATATAATTATTCAATTACTTCAGAGTCATGTATATAAAAGAATAAATCTCTGACATATCAACGGATATCAAAAACTCGTAGGGGAATCTTTGGAGAATGTAAGGCAAAAAGGGGATCAAAGTTTATACGATAACTCGTCTTTAAAAAATTATGACGTCAGCAAAGCCAAGTTAATGCACTAGAATTTTTACATATTAAGTGAAACCACAAAACTCTTGTATAACATTTAATCCCGTTTTTAAGGTCGTGTAATATTCCCTAAAGGGATGAGATCACTTCCTGTGCGTTAATTCTTCATTTTATCACTTTACTTGTTATATATTTACAAGTATTTTGTCTTTCTGTAATGTTATTAAGAAATAATTTTAGAAAAATATTTTTATTTACTCCAAAACCACTGGTGTCGAGATTCAGAGATAGGATAGTTTCTATCCTTATTTTTTATACTCAATTTTTTTATTACAAATCAAATACTTATTATTTCAAATTCTATGATGGTCCTATGGAATGCAATGGAAAGTGTTAATTAAGAATACTATCCTATAGAATACAATGCAATGGAAATTGTTGCAATAGAATACTATATATTTGAAGCGTCAGTAGCAAAGTGGTTGATGCATTCGATTCACTATTGATTGGTCGTGTTTTCAAATCCCAGTTATTGGACTTGTGACTTCTGTTAGCTTAATTGGAGGGGTTAATGAATACTAGTAGTATGTGTTCTATACTGCTAGTAATATCTTAAAAAAATGCAAATTTAATTTAGTCCAGTGAAGTTTTTGCTATTGAATATAATGCAATGGAAGTGTGTTGCTATGGAATAGTATGCTACGAAATGCAATGGAATATGTTAGAATGCAATGTACTCTAATAGGAGGCAATGCTTCGAAATGCAAAATAATTTAGTGCAACGAAAGGTCTATGTCAATCTAATGCAAAGCAATTTTATACTATTCCTTGCATAAAATTCTTTGCAATGCAATGCAATGGAATGGATTAGAGTGGAATACAACGCAACGTATTGTTATTTAAGTTGATAGTGACATTACCCTTTAACATGTTTTGTTGTAACAAGCAGTGATGGCCCAGTGGTTGAGACTTCAAGTCTTACTCGGGAGGTCCGAGGTCGATCCTGGGCACACACCTCTGACTCTGAGTTATGTGTGCAGCATTTAAGCAATTAAATATCACTTGCTTTAACGGTGAAGGAAAACATCGCGAGGAAACCTGCACGAGTGAGAGTTCCCTAAAACTTCTCAAAGGTGTGTGAAGTCTGCCAACCCGCACTGGGCCAGCGTGGTGGACTATCCTCATTCTGAGGAGGAGACCCGGCTCAGCAGTGGGCCAATGAAGGGTCGTGATGATGATGTTTTGTTATCGTTTGAGATAACACATCCAATAGATGGCGCCTCGTTAGCATTTCAAACCATCGTAAATTATACCTGGACGCGTCGCGATGTAAATTATAAAAAGTTTTTGAATTTGTATTTCAAATTCCGTTGTAATATGGTAAGTTAGTATTAAAATTTACATAAGTTGTTATCAAAACTAGTTTCGATGTCTGGCGTCGTTTGTATATGAATAATGGAAGCACATGTTACGAATATATTAATGTAGATCAGACATGTTATGATTAAGGTGTTTTCGTAAAGTTTGTTAGTGTATACTATAGGTAGAAATTTAATTATAATTAATATAAAATCTATTATAAGTACTATTATTTATGGGCTAACAGTATCACGGATTGTTGACTAGAATATTATTCATCATATAATAATAATGATTTTTGCCATGGCAGTGTATCTATTTGGCTTAGGCCAACTTCGAAATAAAAATGCTACTCAAACCTATGTTGCCAACATCATAACTAACACTATATTCATTTTAACCATTTTTATCATTTTAAATCCTCAAGGTAACAAGGCCTTGCTGACGTTGCACGTCTTGTAGCACAAAGAATCTAAAGATTTTTCCTGAAACTATTTTCTCTTAAAATATAATATTATTTGTCGTGAAATTTCTTGAATTTTAATATTCAAACAATGATAAAAGTATTAACGTATTAAAATATCGCTCTGTATAGTCTATTATTATTGTAATTAATATGTATATGAGATAATAAACCATAAAAAGGAAGTCGAGCTGTACCTGGAGCTTAAAGCCTGAAGCAGATTCAAAAAGCTCTTTTAGAACATTAAACCAAGTAAGTAACAATATCAAAGACTCACGTTATAAACAACATCAAACAAAATTTCAGTGGTTCAGCGTTGGATTCACGATCGATAAGTCGTGGGTTCAAATCTTGGACATTGGACTACTGGCGTGGCCCACTCCTGACACAAGCATTTTAGCTTAGTAGGAGGGGTAAAGGGAATACTGGTAGTATGTGATCCATACTGCTAGTAATCTTAATTCATGTAACGTATACAGTTTTTACTAATAGATAATAGAGCGGTTTAGGTTAGTATATTTATTATCAAATTATTATATTATAAAACAAAGCACCACGCCGCTGTCTGTTAACGAAAATCTTGAAAACTACTGAACGGATTTTCATGGTGCTTTCACCAATAGATAGATTGATTCATGAGGAAGGTTTATGTGTATAATTTGTTAAGGTTTTATTTAATTTAGTTGAAATATGAGGATAAATTGAAAAAATGTCTAGGAAGTTTTACCTCAAATACTTAGATTAGTATAGATTAAATTACCTAACAGCTAAAAACGTCACAAATATAAACAAATACCTTTTATCTGCCTATCCTCCTTCTCCCTCGTAATCGAGTCTTCCAATTTGGATTGTTTACATGAAAATTAAAGCCGAAGTAAAACAGTTGTAAATTACAATTGAATTAATTGGGCAAAGCAAAAGTAAACTTGACTTTTGAATGGAAAAGGCAATTCCAATAAGTTACATTTCAAATTAAAATATTTCCTAAGAAAATCGTCTAATGGACTTTGTTTAAATTAGTTATTCGCTTTTTAAATGTCATGGAAAGCCTTCCGTCTTTTGAGAGAGTTTTAAAAATGTATAAAAAAGAATATTTTAGCATGACTCATAAATAGCATTTTAGCAGACCCGTGAGGGGACGGGTTAGGTTAGGTTCTGTCGCTGGGAGAGCATCTCGTAAGAGCCAAGTAACCTAGCACCCCCTTGGTGGTAGGGGATCTGTTTTTTGCTCACCAGCATGAGAGTCTGACCGCCAAGTATCATAGACGCGTATCGGTCAAGCCGCGTGTTTGCCAAACTTACGCCCTCTCCCCCATCTATGTTGCCGATGTAGCGGGTGATGGTGGCCACTTACCATCAGGTAGACCATCTGCTCGTTTGCACTTTATCTACCATAAACAAATGAAGAGTTGTAGTAGGTTATTCGTCAACAACATAAGCCAGGTTCTTCCCCACTTTCATCAAAATGACGTTTTTGATTCTAAAATGTTCCACTGAGTTTCTTCATGTCCACTGGAAGTCCATGGATTAAATTCTCCGTTCTCTTATTTCTTAACTCCTTTAAAAAGGTAGCAAAGTAAAGCAAAGCAAAAAAATACTAGTGTTTTTTTCATAATGCCAAATATAAATCTCAATATAATACTTTGCAGTGGGAGCAGAAGTAGGAAGTACGGTCTAGCCTGATTGGGGTTATAGTTCTGGGAGTCTCCAGACAAACATACTTACATAGTGACAACTACGCTTATAGAATCAGGGTCAGATCAGTACTAGATCGGTCGAATTTTAATTTTTAAATATGGAAACTAAGTGATATGGTATGCAATGCAATATACTGAAGTGCAATGGAATATAATGAATAAAATAAAGTGTAATGGAATACTATGTTATAGAATTCAATGCGTTTTTTTAAAGATTACCAGCCTTATGGATCACATACTACACCACTTATCGATTGTCAATCCAACGCCTGCACCAATGACCTATGACGCAAATCAATGGAATGCAACATCGTGTATTATAATGATATCCAATGCAATGCAATACAATATATATGTCGGGGATTTTAAAACGATGTGAAAGGAGATGGAAGGAGGAAGATGGGGAATATTGGGGAACACTAAAAGGGGGTGATGGTAATGAGTGGAATATTGGGTAAACGCAACGTAGAACCGATAAATGATCAAATATGATCTCTAACAGGTTTAGCGGGTCGGGCTGCCTCCTTCAGAGGCAGTCACACCAACCCCGCATAACTTGCCCAAGTCCCCGCTTGGGACTACAGATTCCTCCGGGTAAAAAAAAAAAAACCTAAGGCTAACCTAACCTAACATAAGACGAGGTAATTACATTGTAAGGTACTCACGTGACCTTGATCGGACAGCACTCCTAGCACTAACACAACACTGCACAACACTATCACTATTTAGACACTACTTCACTTCTTGAGAGACCGCGCACGACTAAGACTTCAGTCAGGCTGTCGATGGCATATAAAGGGTCGAGGGTCAAGACTGTCAAAACAACGGAAGTGACTACTACCCTACTCCAACGCCATAGACAGCGATGATGATTCGATTTAATCGATAACCTTTTACTATATATATATGTCGATGTGAGTTAGGTTTAGGTTAGGTTAGCCTAGTGTTAGGTTAGGTTTATGTTAGTCTAATCTTAGGTTTAGACGGTGAAACTAAGCAGTGGAGGCGAGTGTTGTGATCACTTAAAGGAATTCCTTAAGCCTACACCTTGGTCACAAGTCCAAGGCACTGCTTGGGTTCCTGTCATAATTGTTCATGTGAGAATAGTAACGAGATCGTAATGTTTAGTTATATCCTGACCGTGGTGCGCCCATATAGCTTTTAAGATAGGCCATCCATCTATATCCTTTTTATTTTAGTTTCCGACATATATATATATCATCGCAATACAATGTAATGAAGAATGATTACTATGCTATAGAATTCACAATGGAATACAATATATTGTAGTGCAAGAAATACAATGATTAGCTTTTAATAAAACTTGCAATAGGATTCAGAAAATAAATACACTGACAAGACAGATATATATAATTTTGAGGTTAAGGGCTTATAACAAACTAAAAACCTCTATTTGTCGTATAAAGTCAAAGAAATTGATTTTATTTATAAAGAAGTCAACTGGCTTTTTATTAGTATTAAAAGATACAACCTGTAATATTGATAGATGAGACAGACAGACATAAGTCTTTTATATATAGCTAATAAAAAGTGCCTGTCGTTCAAACGTTCAAGTATTTATAGCTTCTCGCCGAGACTTTGAATATTTAATTTTGAGCCATTTTATCGGTATTTCTTCATTTTAATACTGTTTAACTGTTTAAATATTAACATTTACATTCATTCATTCACTCATTCAATCGTATCTATACTAATATATAAAGCTGAGGAGTTTGTTTGTTTGCTTGATGGCGCTAATCTCAGAAACTACTGGTCCGATTTGAAAAATTCTTTCAGTGTTAGATAGCCAATTTATCGAGGAAGGCTAAAGGCTATATATCCTCATACTACAACTAATAGGAGTGGAGCTACACACGGACAAAGTCGAGCGGGTCGACTAGTAGACAAATAATGTCTCGTGCACACCACGTCAGTTATAAGTGAGCTAGAGGTTTGTGTAGACGTGTTGGTAGTCTGTCTTTAAGTTTGTGATTCAGCCTGTAAGAACTGGTAACTAACATGGATGTTCAATGCATGTATTTCAAAAGTAAATATTTATTTTCTATATTTTTACATATTATCAGCCTGTGCTTCTATTTTAAAAGGATTTAATTTCAATACATTTCCATGTGGTTATATGATAGGTTGGGGAAAAAGTCTTTTCGCATTATAGTATGTATGAACTTGTAATAAAATCTTTTTGGCTCTACTATTTGTATCTGCCTGGTTTTGGTATCATTACAAATTTACATTTTAAAGAAGATAATTCCAAATTCAAATTAGGAAAATGTGTGATTGGTATTTGTTTTTCGTACTGTGAAGATGAGTGAATCTAATGAAGAAATTCGATACATTTTAAAATTTTACTACAAAAAAGGTAAAAATGCAACGCGAGCCGCAAAAAAAATTTGCGATGTTTATGGACCTAGTGCAGTGTTTGTGAGAGTAACACAAATTTGGTTTAAGCGTTTTCAATCCGGAAATTTTGATGTCAAAGATGCACCTCGGTCATGAATCAAAAATGGATGCCATTTTTGGAAAAGTGGAGCAAGATCGGCATATCAGTAGTTACGACGTAGCTAAAGAACTGGGAATTGACCACAAAATAGTTTTGGCGCATTTGAAAAAAAACTGGGTACACACAAAAGCTCGATATTTGGGTACCTCACGAGCTCACTGAAAGAAACCTAATGAACCGTGTACTCATTTGTGATTCTTTATTACGACGTAATGAAACCGAACCATTTTTGAAGAAGCTGATAACTGATGATGAAAAGTGGATCACGTACGCCAAGAACGTGCGAAAAAGGTCGTGGTCAAAGGCCTGTCAGGCTTCACAGACTGTGGCGAAACCCGGGTTAACTCGCAACAAGGTGATGCTGTGTGTGTGGTGGGATTGGAAGGGCATTATTCATTATGAGCTGTTACCACCAGGCAGGACCGTGGATTCTGAACTCTACTGCGAACAACTGGTGAGATTAAAGCAAGAGGTTGAGAGAAAGCGGCTGGAAGTAATCAACAGAAGAGGTGAGGTTTTTCATCATGATAACGCTAGACATCTTTAGCCACTCAGCCAAAATTAAGAGAGTTTGGCTGGGAAGTGTTAATGCATCCGCCGTATAGTCCTGACCTTGCACCTTCAGATTTCCACCTGTTTCGGTCTCTTCAGAATTCTTTAGGCTGTGTCAGGTTAACATCACGAGAGGACTGCCAAAACTACTTGTCGCGGTGAAGCCCCAAAATTTCTATAGCAATGGGATCATGTCCCTGCCTACAAGATGGCAAAAACTTAGCGAACAAAATGGTACCTACATACTTTAGTTAAATGTAAATAAACTATATTAAAAAATTTTCTTAAAAAATGCGAAGAAACTTTTTCCCCAACCCATTATATGTCGGAGAATAATATAATATAAGATTATTAAGTAATCGAATCGTTATCGGTATCTATGACGTTGGAGTAGGGTAGTAGTCACTGGGGGTGCGATGTTGGTTAACCTCCTCGTGGTGCACCCTGGGCATGGGTAGCAGCAACTTCTTTGCCAGTACCATTCCATTTTCTTTCTTTCAGTTCATTCACTTTCATCACAGGTGTTGTATTGCTGCTGGTCATGGCGAATAGACCAACATGGGGGGAGTTTCGCCTCTCCAAGCATCCTCTCAATCGGAGAGTTTGTGGTGGAGGAGGCAAGGGTGGATCAGCTACGGCCCCCACCAATCTGGTTCTTCTCAGAGTTTTCTGCTCTGAGAAAAGTCAGGGCCCGACAGCACACCTTTGTTGGGCTGCGAGGAGTCAACCTCATTAAAAATCTGCCCGAAATTCCGGTTATAGCGCGCGACATCAGGGGCTCTACGGAGTGGGTGGATGGCTCAATGCCACCCTTAGCGGCTAGGAGGGGTGAAGAATTTAAAGGGATTCTGCTCCCTAAAGCAGAAGCAAAAATGGAAGCTCATGTAAATGAAAATTTTCTCCGAATGGGTCCCGGCGAACCCGGGGAATCCCTGTCTCCGCCTGCTAGGGGAGACAGCCACATCGAATGCGGAGGTGGCGACATTTACGGTGAATTCTTTAAAGGAAAAGACGTGGCGGCGACCGCTATGCCCGCGGGAGGCCCCACACCACACTTAGGCTTTGATAAAGGACAAGATGCTTCTGGAATGGATGGCGCATGTGCTCCCCCAGCGATTGGGGGAAGCAATGCAAACGACCTCAGCATGATTACTGGACTTGCAGTTGCAAGCGGAATGGAAGGTGCGTGTGCACCCGCAACGACTGCGGGGGGCAACGCGAATGACTCTGGCGTTACTAGAATGACTACCCGATCGGCTTCTAGATTGGCAAATGGTGCAGGTGCCTTCCCAAAGATTGCAGGCGGCGCTGCGAATGACTTACGCGTTAACTCGGACTTAGGACTTGCTCGCGGTATGGATGGTGCAGGCGCATCCGCAAAGATTGCGGGGGGCACTGCAAATGAACTGGAAGTGTTAAGGAACTACCGTGTATCCCTCGAGAAATTGCCGGACGCAGATCTGTCGGACTGCAGTATTAAGACTGTGGCCTCGGGAGCAAGCGACCGGCTTTGGCGTAAAAGGCCGGCGGCCGAAATGGTCATCAGCTCGTCAGATACAGAAACTGACCGGACGACCACGGCTAAGGACACAGTGCCCGTCTCGGGCAAGAAAACGAAAACAGGGCGTAGCTTTGCCAAGGCGAAGGCCGCCCCCAGGGATAAAGACGCAGCGGCCAGAATTAACGAATTCAAGACGGCCCTGCAAAAACGTGACTATAGAAAAGGGGCTTCGCCTCAAAACTCGGACACAGATCTCGCAGTGAATTCGACGCCGGCTTTCGGCCTTCCGGCAGACCCATTTTCTCTCGGATCGGAAGAGCTGCGGAACAGCGCCGCCCAGATCTCCACGACGATCTGTGAGGTCGCACGGCGCTCCAAAAATCTTAAGGGCGGCTTCATGAGAAAACTCTACGACTGTTCGGCCGCTCTTATCAAGGTAGTAGAGGCGCTTACCGCTAAAACAGAGACGGAAGAGAACCGCCGGCTTCGCGAGGATAATGGGCGGCTCCGCCAAGAGGTCGATCATCTCAAGGAAGAGCTGAAAGCCCACCGGCGGGAATTCTCAGAACTACGGACGTCGTTAGCCGCAACACCTAAGGCAACGCCGCCAATACAAACCGGATCGGAAAACTCGGCAATCGACGCACTGAGGTCATCGATAGTCATGATGCTCGACGCGCGATTGTCGGGTATCGAGGAGCGCCTACCTCCACCTAAGGTGCTCCGCCCGCCGCTGGCTGCAGACAAACGAGTCTCGCCCCCTAACACGGATGAGGCTGTGACTAAATTGATGCCTCCCCCCGCAGCTACTGGACCATCGAGGTCTAAAAGGAAGGTAAGCATGGCAGCTGCGCCAGCAAATGCACCTCCTGAGCCTACCCATGGACCATCAGGACAGAAGAAGTTGGCGCTACCGCCCGCCACTCCATCGCCGAGCGCCAGTCCTCCCTCGCCCGTCGCACAAATTGACCGAACACCACCGCCACCACCACTGACTGGGGAGGGCAGCTGGACGATGGTGGTCAAAAAAGGCAAGGGAAAGGGGAAGAAGACCCCTGCCACCAAAGTGGCGTCCGCTCCAGCAGCGAAACCGGCAAGACCGGCAAAATCGAAGCTCTCGGCTCCTAGCACGTTTGCAGTTGTAATCACTCTGCAGGCGGAGGCGGCCGACAAAGGGGTGACCTACGCCCATATAATGGAACGGGTTGAACAGGAAGTCTCCCTTGAGGAGATCGGCATTGCGGCGGGCATGCGAATCAGGCAGGCTAGGACCGGCGCTCGGGTGCTTGAGTTGCCGAAAGGACAAACACCCGAGCAAGCCGAGCTGCTCGCCGAAAAGGTGCGCACAGTGTTGGATGGCATTGCCAGAGTAGTCAGGCAGAGCAGAGCCAGAGTATCCGGGATGGGGGTAGCGGTCGGGCGGCCGGCGCAGAGGTTTGCGCCAAGGTTGGGTGCGGAGGTCGCGGAGCGCCGGCGTGACGGGCGCGGGCCTTAAACTCCAACGTTCATACCCTGGGCGTCGCAGACGGCGGTTAAGTCCAGGGGGGTCCGGTGGCCGGAGGTACGGGTCGCTCCGGGTACTTCTCTGTTAGCAGAAATGACTTGTGAGCGACCTGATCTCGAGGGATATGGGCCGCTTCTAACTCCTCCGGGGGCTGGGTGTTTCAGTAGACATGTCCTGGCATCCCCCCTCGGTTAGGTGCTTGGTAAAGCGAGCCCATGGGCGGGTTTGAACTGCGGGTACTTGTACCCGCAGACGGGTGGTTGTGCCGAGGCGTCCGCAGTAGTATGCTAACGCGTTCCTGCGGCGCCTAACATACGGCATGGACAGTGGTGGGTTTTAGTGCGGTAGTCCAGCGCTTATCGCTGGGAGTCCCACATAACCCCTTCAAGGGGTATGCGTAAATGCATTTCCCACATTAAAAAAAAAAAAAAAAAAGGGTAGTAGTCACTGCCGTCGTTTTGACAGTCTCGACCCTTTATGTGCCATCGACAGTTTGACTGAAGTCTTAGTCGTGCGCGGTTTCTCAAGGAGTGAAGTAGTCTCTGGACAGTATTAGTGTTGTGCAGTGCAGTGTTAGTACTAGGAGTGCTGCCCGATTAAGGTCACGTGAGTACCTTACAAATTAGTTGCCACGTCTTGTGTAGGGTTAGGTTTATGTGAGTTTAACCTTGGGTTTAAACAGAGAGCCTGAGCAGTGGAGGTGAGTCTCGATCGAATAAAGGATATCCTTAAGCCTACACCTTGGTCACAAGTCCAAGGCACTGCTTAGGTTTCTCTCGTAATTGTTAGAGATCATAATTGAGTTGTTTCAGTAGAAGTATCTACGTTGCGTTTACCCAATAATCTATGCAATATCATCACCTCCTGTTTTTTCCAATATCCCCCTCACCTCCTTCCTTCTCATCGTTAAAATTCCCGACGTATATAAATAGTATTTTAATAGATTTAAGATTGTGAAATCTATATATAAACAGATATTAATCTATTGTAATTAATATCCCACCAACATTCTGTAAAAAACTAGCCAAGTCTCGATGGAGCTGCTTGTTTATCTCTAAAAAGTAATGAAATCTAGACAAAGTCGCGCCAAGTCTAAGGTTCCTTACTACGATTTCTTTATTATTATAGTTAATGTTGTGTGACTTGGCCGATGAAGGGTACAGAACAAGGTGCTCCATGACACCATTGCACCAATCTATCATAAATGCGAAACTTTGCGTTCGCTTAACTTCGGAACTAAACGACCTACAGACTTGAAATTTTGGATTTTAAGTATGTGATTATAGCTTAGTGGATGACGAAAATTTCTGCGTTCTGGTCTTATCCAGAGGTTCTCAAATAGGGGCCTGAATATGCGGCGATATGGTTCCAGTAAAGGATGGTACGGCAGTGTTTGCTTCGCGCTCGACTTGGCGGAGGCACTGCTGTGTCTCCCGATAACTAAATGGCGTTGTATGAAATAAATTTTCATTAGTTATAACTTTTAGTTAAAAAATTATAGACTTTGGGTTAAAGTTATGAACTTTTATGTATATAACAATAAAGAATATCTATCTGACTAGTGTTAGTATAAAAATAAAATGATATACCGTGAAGAGAAAATAATAGGACACTTAAGTTAAAACGTTTGTATTTAAGTGTCTTGAAGAGCTTTATTGTTCTCGCTGGAAGTGACGTTTGCGTTGTCATTTTTACTGTTTTACCAACATTTTTGGAGTTAAAGTTTTATATTTTTTTGTTTAGGAATAAACTTATGGAGATCTGCATAATCTTTACTACTATTATAAATGCGAAAGTAGGCTCGCTCGTGTTTAGTGTGTGTGCGTTAGAGCTACACGTGTGTACGTATATAATGTACTAGCTGTCCTCACGACTTCGTCAGAATAGCGATACTTCAATATAAATTTTCAACCCCCTTACAACGCTTTTTTCACATTAAAAAGTAGCGCATGTCCTTTTTAGGCTCTAGACTATCTGTATACGAAATTTTATTTAAATCGGTTCAGTAGTTTTGGCGTGAAAGCGCGACAGATAGACAGATAGAGTTACTTTCGCATTTATAATGTTAGTATGTCCTTTCTCAGGCTTTAGACTATCTGTATACCAAATTTCAATAAAATCGGTTCAGTAATTTTGGCGTGAAAGTGCGACAGACAGAGTTACTTTCGCATTTATAATGTTAGTATGTCCTTTCTCAGGCTTTAGACTATCTGTATACGAAATTTCATTTAAATAGGTTCAGTAGTTTTGGCGTGAAAGCGCGACAGATAGACAGATAGCGTTACTTTCGCATTTATAATATTAGTATGTGCTTTCTCAGGCTTTAGACTATCTGTATACCAAATTTCAATAAAATCGGTTCAGTAATTTTGGCGTGAAAGTGCGACAGACAGAGTTACTTTCGCATTTATAATGTTAGTATGTCCTTTCTCAGGCTTTAGACTATCTGTATACGAAATTTCATTTAAATAGGTTCAGTAGTTTTGGCGTGAAAGCGCGACAGATAGACAGATAGCGTTACTTTCGCATTTATAATATTAGTATGTCCTTTCTCAGGCTTTAGACTATCTGTATACGAAATTTCATTTAAATCGGTTCAGTAGTTTTGGCGTGAAAGCGCGACAGACAGACAGACAGAGTTACTTTCGCATTTATACTGTAAGTATGTCCTTTCTCAGGCTTTAGACTATCTGTATACCAAATTTCAATAAAATCGGTTCAGTAATTTTGGCGTGAAAGTGCGACAGACAGAGTTACTTTCGCATTTATAATGTTAGTATGTCCTTTCTCAGGCTTTAGACTATCTGTATACGAAATTTCATTTAAATAGGTTCAGTAGTTTTGGCGTGAAAGCGCGACAGATAGACAGATAGAGTTACTTTCGCATTTATAATATTAGTATGTCCTTTCTCAGGCTTTAGACTATCTGTATACGAAATTTCATTTAAATAGGTTCAGTAGTTTTGGCGTGAAAGCGCGACAGATAGACAGATAGCGTTACTTTCGCATTTATAATATTAGTATGTCCTTTCTCAGGCTTTAGACTATCTGTATACCAAATTTCAATAAAATCGGTTCAGTAATTTTGGCGTGAAAGCGCGACAGACAGAGTTACTTTCGCATTTATAATATTAGTCCAAGTATAACCTAAATACACGTCGTTCAAAGCTTGGAACAGTTTTTCATATAGAAGTTAAATAATAGGAATGACAGCATTTCTCTGCTCGAATCATTTAATTTCAGTACATCTTGAAATGAGTCTGGGAGCAAAGAGTACAAGTTCTTTCATTTAATTTAATTACAGTGATCGCTACGGGTAGCCCAAGTACCCGACATCTGCTACAAATGATAATGCTACTTTTCAACTTTACTTATTCTATATTTAATTTAAACGCTTTGCTTAACCTAGATTAAAGAAACTTATTTAAACACTAGAAACTTTTTTACTAATCTATACTAATATTATAAAGAAGTAAGATTTGTATTTTTGTATGTAACGAATAAACATAAAAACTACTGGACCGATTTCAAAAATTCTTTCACCATTAGAAAGCTACATTATCCCTGAGTAACATAGGCTATATTTATTACAAGAAAAAATTAGACATCCCCAGAAAATCTCACTAAAACCAACCCAAGGTGCAAAAAAAAATAGCCATAAAATATCTTTAATCGCATGCGCTGCGAAAAGTATTGATGATAGAACAAAAAAATGTTATACAATATTATAGAACGTATCAATATCTACAAAAAACTCTGCGAGACCATATGTCCAACTATTATAGTTATGTCACTATAACTACTTTTATATTTTAAAAGTTGATAAAAATGCCTATCAAAATCAAACCATGTTTTCCATACCTTTGTATTAATCTTTATCCAAATAAATTATTTCATATTCAAGACTGTTTCAATACCTGTAAATTACTTTTTGAATTTTTAAAATCGGACCTTCCATTCAAAAGATATTACGAAATTAAAAATATCAATATAAATAAAAAATACACGCCGACGCGACGCGACGGGCCAGTGTAGTTCTATCTCGGTGATACTCGAAGTGCAGCGAGTGGTAGCGAGTAACGCCGAGGTAGAGGGGCACCGACATGCGGGAGAGCCAAAATGTTTTAAACTAAATATTCCACCCGTGCGAAGCCAGGATGGGCCGCTAGTCAAATATAAAAGAGTTTTTTTTTCTATATAACCTATGAATCAACCCGCAATGGTGTCGCCCGGGTATAACTTACCCCGTGTATTTAGTTTTCAATTTTCTAAATATTTTGCTGCATATAAGTATAACTCTCATACAAAATTTCTTCCCCTATTCAATCCTTGTCTTTGTCGTCATTGAGTTATAAATGGTGTAATTAACCCAACATTTTGTGAGCTGCCTGACGCACTAGCTGTTGACTCGCGACTCTCCCCCCAACTATAAGTAAGTTATAAAATAATAGTTATTATAATCACAAACACTACAGAGCTAGTAATATTTATTTTCCATTTAAGGAATCTTTATTTGATAATAATTCGAGTCTGTAATAATCCTATAGTAGACAGTATATAACTTTCATTCCGATAGGATTGAGTTTGTCTGTGTAAATGATATCGCGCAGTAGATAAAGCAGTGAGACTAATAGTGTAGTGTTGTTAGGTGGCGTGGTGCTAGGCCTCCGTTATTAAGGGGTACGTGAGTAATATACTTCATAATTTAAATATTAGGTAGCGTGGTCGAGGGGTGAAGGTGAGAATTTACGTTTGTAAAAGGTTCACAATCCCTAGGCACTGCTCGGTTTACATCTAGGTTATATGTTAATATAGTCGTTTGAGTGTTACTGTGCAGTATAGCTCCCATACTCTTAATATGACTACAGAAGTTATTGATCGACTTTCTAAATAAATCAACTAGTTGCAACCGGAGACGTCCGTCGTCTAAGACGCCTGTGTTTAAAAGTAGGAAGTACCGCTTCTGCATTAATAATAATAATAATAAATGTAACTTACATAATGTTACTATAACATAAATATATATATTTTATGACAGATAAAGGACAAACGAGCATACGGTCCACCTGATGGAAAGTGGCCACCATCGCCCATGGACATCAACAAAACTAGAGGGTATCTCTAGTTTTGTCGATGTGTTGCCGCCTCGAAGATAGAGTGAAAAGAGGGAATGAAGAGAAGACTGCGGCGGTTTCGATGGACCCCGCAAGAACCCGGTGTTCATTGGAATTGCAGCAATTATGGGATGTAAGAGGGAGGGGTAGATCTAGCCCACATGCGGCTCGGCCGGAACGCGTCAGAGACACTTGCCGGTCGGATTCGCATGCTGGTAGCAAGCCAGTCGGGGAACAGATCCCCTACCACCAAGGGGGTGCTGGGTTACTTGGCTTTTACGAGATGCTCTCCCAGCGGCAGAGGAGAGTAGTATTCTAACCCGTCCCCTCACGGGTAAAATAGTGAACAAAGCATTTATTTATTTAATACAAAGTATACTTAGACTCAAAACCAATTACATTTCATACAAAGACTCGCAAAGCACACAAATGTCCTTATCTTGAACACATTGCAGACTCCTAGGGACTATTACTGTTTATTAAATTGTTTGCCTTTCAACACGTTAATGGAACACTCTTCAACTTTTTTCTTGTTCTACAGAACAAACTTATTGCGCTGCACTAGAACTTTTATTAACCCTAATTACTCGCGTGGGGTGTATCACACCCAGGTCATGTTTAATGTAACTTTTTTATTTTTCAATATAAATTTTTTGTAAGGAACAGCTGACTCGTAACTTAAGGATTGATTCCACAGTAAAATTTGGTAAAGACAAGCGACTTTTTCCTTTAGGGGGCCTATCTCAGTGCCCCTACCAGTTCCCTCTTGGCAATGCAACAATTTACCCGTTAGCTTTGTCTAGTTTTTGTTAGTTTAGAGAATTTGGGGTACACAACACACCATGCGTTTGATTATGATTCTAATTTCAGGTAAGTAGTTTTTAGTTTTGTTTTACTATAATATTGAATAAAAATATGATGAGAAGCAGGAGCGGACATATATTTCGAAGAATAGTAAAAGACTATCGAATAATCGAATCGTCATCGGTGTCTATGGCGTTAGAGTAAAGTAGTAGTCACTTCCGTTGTTTTGATAGCCTCGACCCTCGACTCTTTATATGCCATCGGCAGTCGAAGTCTTAGTCGTGCGCGGTCTCTCAAGAAGTGAAGTAGTCTCTGAATAGTGTTAGTGTTGTGCAGTGCAGTGTTAGTGCTAGGAGTGCTGTCCGGTCACGTGAGTACCTTACAGTTTAGTTGCCACGTCTTGTGTTAGGTTAGATTTATGTGTGAGTAACCTTGGGTTTAAAGAGAGCCTGAGTAGTGGAGGAGAGTGTCGTGATCACTTAAAGGATATCCTTGGACACAAGTTCAAGGCACTGCTTAGGTTTTTGTCGTAATTGTTAGAGATCATATGATTATTTATCGGTACATTATGATCTCTTACAATTACGACAAGCATCTAAGCAGTGCCTTTTATTCAATTGGAACACTCACCTGCACTGCCCAGGCTCTCTGTTTAAACCTAAGGTTAGGTTAACTTAAGCCTAACGCACCAATGTTTTTGGTTCTGGTTACCTAAACAAATAAAATGACACATATTCCGAATTAATTGGAAATCACAATTATTTCTAATGATGTTTTAAAGTTGGTCTAATATGTCAGTTGAAAAAGTTATCAATTAGGTATATATTTTTTTGTCGTTTATTTCATATCATATTTTTGTTTCCAAATCTGTGGTGTTACACACCCCACGCGGCTGTTTGTGTTACTCTTTAGACGCGGGTAAAATCCTTTCATACTTCTTCTATTTAACTTTACTTCTCTGGTCTATTGTCAGAGATAATGAAATAACTACCCATTTTTCAGCGTATAAAAACATTGTCAGGTAGTCGCGATAGGTCATCCATAGCACTAGTTACCGAGTCCACTATCACCCCCACCCATAGCCCAGCGTTATTAGCTTCGATATATTGGCATAGTTCTACACAAGCAGGGGGTTGTTCTTGGGTGCATACAGGGATAATCGCCGGTTTGTGTCACATCTCATATTAAATTAAATGGTCTAAAGGGCCTGTACGTGTTGGCTACGGCTCCGCTCACGCCTTGCAAAGGTCCAGGTCACTATTGACCAGTGATAGGAAAAGACATACAATATGACATAATAATAAAAAAGTCTCCCATGTGAATAGTATGACAGATTATATAATAACTCAGAAAAGTATTTTTTTTACGATAGTGCAGTCTGAATGAAGCAATATATTTTTTGTAGACGACCGGAAGTCCATTACTGGACATCATGGACGTGTCGGTCAATTTTCAATGAAAGAACGTTAAAATTAAAGCTTTTTGCCAACATTAAGCTTATAACACTTTTTAACCGACTTAAAAAGTAAGCTATTTTTTTTAACGTTTTTTGTTATCGTTATCGTTCCGTCCTTGCCTACCATTAACCAGTTATTTATTCCACTACTGTTAAGCGTTCTAGCTAATTATAATGCAAGGTTATGGTACAGTTTCATTAATACCGAAGCGAAGGTAATAATCATTTTACTGCAATATGATATTCAGTTCAGAAATAAACGTTCAGGATATTTTAAGTGTCTAACCGCACTGTTGAACTTTAGTAAAATGTTTAATGAGTCTGGGTTGTGAAATAGAATTTGGGAAAATTAGTATGTAAAAAATGAGACCAAGCTTCACGAACATAATTATGTCGTACACCGTTCTTGTTTTATTATACAATACAAGTGCAAAAATTTAGGTATAACAAAGTATATTTTATTAATTAATATAATTTATTTAAATTATTTTGTTGTTACCTTATAGACTTATTAACGTAGAAGGGTAGCGAGGGCTGGTACAGATGATCTCAAAAGGATACACAAAGGTTAATAAGCCTCAAACGATGTTTGTAAACCTCAACAGATCCATTAAATATACCTTTAGATCGCTTTAAGGTACATAATGAAGGAAATCAAAAGGGAAGAGACCGTTGGTGCGAAAAATGAGACGAAATCTAGAGATGACTGCCGCTTTAGATGTTTGTGAAATGATAATACACACGGGACTGAAGGACTGTACAATTATACAGATTTAAGATACGACGCTGAAAGTTTACTATCAGTTAAAGAATGAGAGAGGAATGATACACATGCAAGCCAATCAGCGCTTTGAACTTAAGACCAAAGTGGGTAAAAGGCTTTATATTTAATTATAACACTCCTCTTCGCTGCGAGAACACTAACTACCAAGGGTGACCTTAACCACAACACTATAATATTAACTTCCATGTACACTGCGCGACGACACCAGAGAGACTGACCCTAATCTATCTCTCATTATAGGTTATATGTTGTCTACACGTGGGTATACTTGAAATAATATAAAAGGAACTACCCGCGAGTACTAATTTATAAACGGCGATTCAACTGCGATAGATTTATTGGGATAGATGTCATACATTTTTAATCCAGTGAGGGTATTCTTAAATAAATCAAAAGAAACTACCAGACTACCAAAGGCTATCGAGTGTTGCTATAAAAAAAATATTTTATTAATAGGAAATCTCCTTGGCTTCTGTGAGTTTTAGACCGCTATATATTTCCTCCCTTCCATTCCACTTTCAAAGGCGTTGCATATTATTTTCGGGATAAAAAGTACCGTATGTTACTCATAGATCCATAAAATATGTTATTTATAAAACAATTACGCCGATTCGTTTCTCTGTTATAGCAAAGCATAGACAAACCAATGGACTATAATGTGCTTTTGAGAGTTGTCGTTAAATGAAGATTATATTTGAGACTTTCTTTCGCTAACAATCTTAAACGTCTAACACGTCACTTCGAATTTAATCTAATTTATTATCCATTTTAAATTATAGTTATTAAAATAAAAAAGGATAAGAAACAGACTTTCCTACAAAAATACAAAAGGAACTTATATATCTAATAAGTTATATAAGTGGATATGAATAATCATGTGCCTGCGCTCGACTTACTGATGTATTATTCATTCACTGAAATTAAAATGTTGTCAAAATATTCCCTAGTGTTGCTTATAAAATTCCTTTGCCTTCTGTATCATAGTTTATTCACTAGAATATTGTTCACTAAATAATGATAAAACACAGCTTATGCCCCTCTTGGGTTACGACAAGATTTATTGGAAGCTATTGTAAATAATGGCGCTCAGGTTACAATAACAGAAACCGTTATTCCGGTGTAGTTATTAGGTTACCCTCTCTTAGGTTACGATAATTTTATTAGAAGATATTATGGCTAATGTAGGTCATGTGACAATAATAGAAACTGTCACACTGTTGTAGTTATTAGGTTAGCTCCTCTTGGGTTATGATATTTTTTATTGGATGCTATTGTGACTATTGTCGGTCATGTTACAATAACGGAAACTCTTATACTGGTGTAGTTATAGGGTTACCTTCTCTTGGGTTATGATAATATTTTTATTGGAAGTTATTATGGCTAATGTAGGTCATGTGACAATAATAGAAACTGTCACACTGTTGTAGTTATTAGGTGAGCTCCTCTTGGGTTATGATAATTTTTATTGGATGCTATTGTGACTATTGTCGGTCATGTTACAATAACGGAAACTCTTATACTGGTGTAGTTATAGGGTTACCTTCTCTTGGATTATGATAATATTTTTATTGGAGGCTATTATGGCTAATGTAGGTCATGTGACAATAATAGAAACTGTCACACTGTTGTAGTTATAAGGTGAGCTCCTCTTGGGTTATGATAATTTTTATTGGATGCTATTGTGACTATTGTCGGTCATGTTACAATAACGGAAACTCTTATACTGGTGTAGTTATAGGGTTACCTTCTCTTGGATTATGATAATATTTTTATTGGAGGCTATTATGGCTAATGTAGGTCATGTGACAATAATAGAAACTGTCACACTGTTGTAGTTATTAGGTGAGCTCATGTTGGGTTATGATAATTTTTATTGGATGCTATTGTGACTATTGTCGGTCATGTTACAATAACGGAAACTCTTATACTGGTGTAGTTATTAGGTTACCTTCTCTTGGATTATGATAATATTTTTATTGGAAGCTATTATGGCTAATGTAGGTCATGTGACAATAATAGAAACTGTCACACTGTTGTAGTTATTAGGTGAGCTCCTCTTGGGTTATGATAATTTTTATTGGATACTATTGTGACTATTGTCGGTCATGTTACAATAACGGAAACTCTTATACTGGTGTAGTTATAGGGTTACCTTCTCTTGAGTTATGATAATATTTTTATTGGAAGTTATTATGGCTAATGTAGGTCATGTGACAATAATAGAAACTGTCACACTGTTGTAGTTATTAGGTGAGCTCCTCTTGGGTTATGATAATTTTTATTGGATACTATTGTGACTATTGTCGGTCATGTTACAATAACGGAAACTCTTATACTGGTGTAGTTATTGGGTTACCTTCTCTTGGATTATGATAATATTTTTATTGGAAGCTATTGTGACTAATGTCGGTCATGTGACAATTATTGAAATAGTCACACTGGTGTAATTTATTGTATTATCTCTTGATTTCATAATAAATAGCTGTTAATATTTTGTTGTCTGTGTGTCACAATCACGTTTCTCTGACACGTAATTCGTGAGAAGCCTTCGAGATCATTCACAGACTAGCTTCTATTTAAATTGATGATATTCGGATATATAAAGCTTTAAAGGCATTCGAGCGTATTTCAATGCAATATTATACACTTCTTAGATAAAAATTAATATTATGATGATACTCATATAGATAACACACGATATTTTCTTGTCTAACAAATGATTTCATAAGTCAAGCATCATCTTATGCAGAAAAGTGTGATAGTTATTTGCAGTGTGGCTGGAGATAGACTTTACGTTTTATCTACCTTGGTCAAAAGACCAAGACATGGTTGGACATCTTGGGCTTGTTTCGTATCACACTGACAATACAATCACGTCCCTAGTTTTCGATATTAATCATCCTTTTGTTATCTATAAGCATATTATTCACAGCACAGTACCTAACAAAAGATATTTGGATGTTGCCATATTAATATATCTAACAATATTGCGATATAAACAGTTACACGACCGCAACAGATTGCGTCGAACAAGGCTCAGACCTCAGATGGGTGGTTTGCTTTCTAAATACAATTGTATTTAATATTATAATAATCCATAATTCCATGCTTTTACACTTCCCTACCTTGTGTTTGTTAGTTTGTCCTTCTTTTAAGTTAGTACGGACACGTTCACTAGTAACCACTTATTCCAAACCATAGTAATGTAGACACCACACCACTGCAGACTCAAGTCTATCAAGAGGTTATTATATACAGGAATAGAGGTAATATATAATCTTGGAATAAAATAAAAGGTCTTACCCGCGAATATAAAATTATCAACGGTGTTGCTAAAAATAGGCTAAATCTTTTTCAAACGATGAAATATTTGTCACGTGTATTATGATTTTGGCTTTTTACTCAAGGTTATACTCAGTATTTTTTTTAAACTAGAAATTCCAGTATGCAAATGTTTCATCATCATAACCCTCAGTCCTTCTTCTCAGACATAATGAGGTAGGGTTTAGGCCATAGTGCACCACGCTGGCCCAGTGCAGGTTGGTAGACTTCACACACCTTTGAAAACCTTTAGGGAACTCTCAGGAGTGCAGTTTTTCTCACGATGTTTTCCTTCACCGTTATACCAAGATATAATGGTTAAGGAAAACATATCATTTCTTAAAACACACATAGTAAATGTTTATTACTTATGATTTACTTGTTACTTATTATTTTAGAAGCTTTGATTTTGACAGTACAGTTTGATTTGAAGGTTGTCTAACTGTGATAAAAGGAAATACGTTTGAAAAATTATACCTTACTTTGTAACGAATAAAACTATGAATAATAAAAGTGGTCTTGGTGGTAGTCATAATGATTATGTAATACTTTAGTTGTGGATAGAAGTAAACCCTTTTTTTAACGCAGCAGATTCCCGCTCAACAAATACCCGATCTGCAGATAAATCAGGTATTTTTTTGAACAGATCCCTCCCTCCACCGCCTTCTTTACGCCGATAACAGCCTCGGCGAAGGCCGCTACCGACCATAGCTCTCACCACGACCGGCAACGACAGGTCTCCCCCAATTTTCGAGACTAGTACAACATGATGCACCTCCCATGTGGAGCAGACCCGGCGCGTGAGATCCGCCAAGTCTTCCGCGCCGTTCCCACATTGATGGCAGGTGGTTGAAGGTTCTCTGCCCATCACCTGATACAGGTATCGGCCGAAGCAATCATGCCACATCAACATCTGTGTCAGGCGGAAGTATAGAAGTAAACCCTAACTTAACACTATAAGAAGAATTGTCTTGTAAATTGTCAATATCCAGATATTAAAAACTTAAAGAAAATAACATTTTTTACCTTAAAAAGTAACTCAAACCTGAATATATTAGTAACCAACAAAAGATGTCTGAACATACAAAATGGAAGCATATTATTACCAGTTATATTAAATTCCTCTCAGAATATATTATGCTCTTGTTTCAGTAAATGTATGGTAATCATCTTGGATCGGAATGGATCATTAGCTCAATTTAATGGTTCGGAAAGAAATCCGGCAGAGGGATCAAAATTCGATTTACCATTAAACGTTCGTTTTCACTGTTATATTGGTTTTGTTACTGCTTCTAATACTTTTATCTTGTTAATGCTATTTAAGTATCGGCTAAAAGGAGGGTAGTTTATATGAAGATATTTCACGTATATCATTCATTGTAACGCGAGTCGTTGATGAGAGCAGACGTGTCTCTCCTACTCGTCAATATTATAGTCATAATTGTGGATCTACATAATGCAACATGGCAATACAACTATTGTTGCCTTGTTATCATTTACATATTAATTTTGTAGAGAATTATGTAATAAATTTTTACTGGCTTTTATTTAACTCGCATACGCGTTTAGAATAAATTACAATGTGTGATTTTCTAAGTGAAATTATTTTAAATCCAATATGTTATGTCTATTATGTGGGTATCAAATGAAAATGAGCAGAATAGAATCCGCTGAAAGCTTAAACTTATCACACGTATGTAGGATCTAGGTTTAGGTTGACGATAAATGATTGAACGGTTTTTATCATAAGTATTAAAGCTTCTACTTAATTATTTTGTTCCTAAAAGGAAAAGTACAGATATAATCAAAGTATTGTAACTATTCAAACAGAAAAGGCAAATAACGGGCTAATGAAATCTGAAATAGCGTATTATCGAGTCACTACATTGTTCCAAGTCAATTACGTACAATCGTCCATGGCGAGGTAAAAATACCTATTACCCCTTTCCACGCCACTACGGCACAAGGCACGCCTATTACTGCAGTACGGTTAGCAGAAAACCAATTATTAATTAAATTACTACATATTATTACTAATATCTGCCAGCGACTACCACAAAAACATAGAAATTGGATCAATAGTGAATAGAGAGACTCACGCACCAAGTCACTCTTCCGGATTAAGACTTTTAACTTGTTCGTGTTATGTTGTATTAAGTAACTAAATATCACTTTAACGGTAAAGGAAAATATCGTGAGGAAACCAGCATATCTAAGGGTTCTCCATAATATCTTTAAGGGTCTGTAGTCTACCAATGCGTACTTAGGTAGATTAAGGCATAAATCTTGGTCATTCAGTGGTACGCGGTTTAGTATTGAACAGTCGATGCCTTAAGAATTAGAGCTCACTCACAACAGACAATTTTATGCATTTTAGGCACTGACACATACAGACGAGCAGTGCCTAAATCTTTTGGTTTAAAGACGTACTACATAATATCACTTATTTGAGTCAGTCTTGTCAGCGGTGCTATTTTCATAGATAATTAGAGAGGAATGATGCCTATCGCAGCAATACGTATACATATGTAACTTATGCGGAGCTGGAAAGCTGGATCTACTGAACCGATTTTGAAAATTTCTTTTTCCAATAGAAAGCCATATTATTTGTGAGTGTTATAGGCTATATATTAATCCGAAAAATGAAAAGACTTTTTTGTGGTAGTCGTATTTCCAAAGTAAGTCGAAGAAGAAACAGTCGAACAGAAAGGTTTTTTACGAAAGCTGCCTTAACAATGAGAGATATTTCATTAATAGTTGGGTAAAGTATCAATGAATAAATGAGTATACACCTCAACGAAGCGAGAACGGCTATTATGAATAAATAAATATAAAATGGATATCATTGTAAAATTTCGTCAAAAGATGGAATTCAAGAGATAGTTTTAGTTAGTACAAAGAAATTCTATTTAAATAATATTGTTTTGCAGACCGTACCATGTGGTTAAACTCACCAAGTTCTGCTTGCTCAAGCTATTGTTAATTTCTAGATTCTATTGTAGGAAGATACTGTTTAAGGAACATTTAACTTCATTGAATATTAAAGAAGTTAGAGCAACTTCTACATATTCATTGTTTGGACTAACTTTTAATAAGAAAACTGTTATATTTGCTTATATTGTAGTTATAGTTGTGTGTTGTTGACCTGTAATAATATAGACGCCGGTCTTTATACAAATATGAAGAAAAAAGTGTCTGAAATCTGTGCGCCGTCTCGTTCGTGGATGTTCATAATAATCTAAAACAATGAATCCCAAACTTGTCTATATTACCCTCAAGGATCGAAGATGAGTTAAAGTTATAATACTATGTTCACTATCTGTTTGTTTGTTTCAGTATCTGCACTCGTAAGTTATCCTTGTTTCGCTTTTCCAAACGATAGCTAAGTTATTCACGGATCAAAAAGTTTCGGGACACACTATAATTTAGAAATCGAATTTAGTGCCTTGAAGTGACTTAAATAAAATTGGATCTCATTTTAAACGATTATTTAAAGTTAAAAAAAAATAAGCAATATTGTTAATTACTTTATATTCGCGGGTACCTTTTATTTTATACCAAAACTGTATATAACCTATCTTCCGATAGACTTAAACCAGTCGTCAAAGTTAAAATTAGCTCGTTTGGTGACTATTATGGCTGTGGTCGTGCGTTGTCGCAATGCTCGGTCTCCATTACAAAGGTTTAAAGTAAGTGTTTAATTTTGGTTAGTCAATGTTCCGTTGTAAGCGGGATTCCCTTAGAGATGTATATAAAACTAGCGGCCCATCCCGGCTTCGCGCGGGTGGAATATTATTTTTAAAAATATTTTGGCCCTCCCGCATTTCGGTGCCCCCTCTCTTGCCGCTTTACTCGCTGCGCTGCGTCGCTATACTGGCCCGTCGCGTCCTCGTGTATTTTTTGTTTATATTAATATTTTTAATTTCGTAATATCTTTTGAATGGAAAGTCCGATTTTAATAATTCAAAAAGTAATTTACAGGTATTGAAATAGTCTTGAATACGAAATAATTTATTTGGATAAGGATTAATACAAAGTTATAGAAAACATGGTCTGATTTTGATAGGCATTTTTATTAACTTTTAAAATGTAAAAAAGTAGTTATAGTGATGTAACTATAATAGTTAGACATATGGTCTCGCGGACTTTTTTGTAGACATTGATACGTTCTATAATATTGTAAAACATTTTTTTGTTCTATCATCAATCCATTTTGCAGCGCATGCGATGAAAGATATTTTATGGCAAATTTTTTGGCACCTTGGGTTGGTTTTTGAGAGTTTGAGTGAGATTTCCTAAGGATCTCTAATTTTTTCTTGTAATAAATATAGCCTATGTTACTCAGGGATAATGTAGCTTTCTAATGGTGAAAGAATTTTTGAAATCGGTCCAGTAGTTTTTATGTTTATTCGTTACATACAAAAATACAAAAATACAAAAATACAAATCTTACTTCTTTATAATATTAGTATAGAAATAGACGTTCTTACAGTCCCATCTCAATACATATATTGTGATATTTTGTTCATTTACCAGAATATTCATTTGTATTCAAAACACAGTGACAAACATAATGTTAATACTAGAAACAGAAATAAACTTGTAACGCCTTACTATCGTCTCCACAAAGTCAGTAATAGCTTCATGGGGCTTGGTGTTCGCATCTATAATACGATTCCACAGCCTATATTAGACTTGCCACTCCAACAATTTAAAACTCGTATCAAGAAGTCATTAATATATAAAGCATACTATAATGTACAGGATTACTTAAATGATGAGAATGCTTGGAATCTAAGTGACGTTGACTCTCAAGCTAAATCATTTGTATAACAGACTATGTAAACATGGCTTTTTGAAAAGAGCGACTGTTGAGTTTCTGGCCGGCTCTTCTCAACAGAAAACTGCTTTCCGAGCTGGTGGTAGCTTCAGACAAACTGACTGACCGACCAATTTTAAGAAAAGTCTAATTGAAATAAATAATTTTGATTTGATTTGATTTAAGTGCATATTATTATTGGCTTGTGCGTGTTACTGTGCGGTATCGCTCCCTTGGAGATAACATAGTTTTGTGAACGTACAAAGAACCTATAATTTTGAAAATCGCCGACTCATAGTATAATATTTTAGTCACTTCTATAAAATTCATTAAACTTGAAGGAGGGTAGAATTCAAAAATAAACAGTTACAAACAAAATTACTTTTCTTACTTTAATTTGACTTCTTTGAATGTTTAACTTGCTCAAGTAAATTAATCATAGTTTTTATAAAATAAATATTTGCTTTATAGTAATTTAATATTTTTGTAATAAAAGGTTAAATAATGGAAAAATGTTTGGAATCTCGCTATATTGTGAACTGTCGATAGATTACGTACCTATAGATAGTTCAATGCATGACGTCACAATGCTCGCCTACTAACTGTCAGTACTGTAGGCAGTGGCGTAACTATAGGGTGGCATTTTGCCGAAAGGGGGCCCCCGGTCAGAGAAGGCTGTGAGCACAGGTGAATCTTAATATTTACTATTACAATATTTAGTAAAATTATAACTAAGGTGCAGGTATTTTATTTGCTATTCAAGAATAGGCGCTCATAAGTATTTCATTGCTAGGGCTTAGTTTCTTAATATAAGAGGAGGGGGTCCCTGATAAATTTGCCAGGGGCCCCAAACGGTGTAGTTACGTCACTGACTGTCGGTAAGTCGCGAGCCGTCGTAGATTGAACTATATATCCGTAATATAAGGTTTAAGACATTTATTTCTCCAAAAGAATAAAATTCACTTAAAACAGAGAAAAATTCAAAATGTGAGTTAATACTAGTTGTCTATGAACTGCGTGGATACAAATTATGGGGGTAGTACAAAGAGTAAATTTCTACCGACAACAAATTGCAAACATTGATTATTAAGGTGCTTATTAAGTATTGCTAATAGTAGAAGTTCCTTAATAACTTACAAGTGATTAATTATTTTATTTTGTTTAAAATAAATTTCAGTTTATTTTAACACAGTTATATATATATATATATCATCATCACCACCCTTCAATGGCCCACTGCTGAGCCGGGTCTCCTCCTCAGAATGAGGAGGGTTTATATATATATTTAATGATAATTGAGTGTGTTTTACAGGTGTGTGTGGGTACATATATATTATATGTAAGTGTTTATTTTATGTATTTTAAGATTATTTGGTTTATAAGTGTATGTTTATAAATACGAGAAATCCTTTAAAATGTGGTTTTTTAAATATTTTTTGAAAATTGGAAAAGATTTAATTTCCTTTATTGTATATAAAGAGATATACATAGTGTTTTTTTTTAACTGTCATAATATAGGGAAATCCTAAACCATTGGAAATACAGGGAAACTGTCTTAGGAAACATTAGATACGTTTTTGTTAAATCAACTCTGGAATTGTAGTTTTCTTGGACAATGTTGACTGTGTGCGAAGAGACTAGTACAAATCTAACGTAAGGTATACTTGAAATAAAAAGGAACTTCTTGTTACCAACATTGCTTCCCCAAAATAACAAACAAAAGCATTCGAGTATAATTTCGTGTTTAAAGTTGAAAAACATTAAAGTATAATCCAGGTAAAAACAAAATGGCAGCGCTAAGTAGAAATACAAGTACGAGCCCTCAACACGTAGGAATGATTTATAATTTTTTCTCTTGACGTGTTCACATTCACGCTACGTGTTCAATGACTTATATTTTAAGGCTGGCAACATTTTCCAATGGCAAAACGTTGCCATGGCTACGTGTATAAATAGAAGAAGTATTAATATATACGGAAATACTTATAAACATTCATTTAAGTCAGTAAACCGAGTAGTGCGTGAGGATTCAGAACCAGGAGCAGGTTCAAACACAAACACATATTTACAACTTCAATGTTTACTGGGCGAGATCACTTCGATGACTGTGTCAAATTTATTGGAACAGACGTTAAGGTATGATGAGGTGTATCTATGGTGTTTATGTATTTAGTATTTAATGCTATCAATACATATAACGTTAATGTTTGCGTTATCCCGTATTTGTAAAAAAAATCCTTTCCCCGAAAGTTATCTGTTAGAGATTGCTTATTTAGCAATAACAACGCCTTAGTATGCTTTCAATTTTTGTACTATATAAAATAAATACTGTTATATTTAATTACCTGTATTTAGTGTACAATCAAGTGCTAATCTATCATCTATCTATATGTGGGATAAAAATTATGAGGAAGGAGGAGTAGAGGGGGTATATTGAAAAATACTAAGAGGGGCGTAATATGGAATGAACTATTGGGTAAACGCAACGTAGATACTGCTACTGAACCGATAAATAACTAAACATCATGATGACATCTAAGTGTCTTGGACTTGTGACCAAGGTGTAGGCTTAAGGAGCTTCTTTAAGTAATTACAAAACTCGCCTCCACTGCCCAGGCACTCTGTTCAAACCTAAGGGTAGTTAAACCTAAGCCTAACTTACTTTTCTTTAATGTGGCCTTGTAACTTGAGCTATCAGACATTACCCTTCTTTATTATCTAGTCCCAAAAGTTAATTGTTCAATTATCGGAACGTTAGGAAGGCGTGAACCGTAATAACGTTGATAGCCTTTTTAGATCTCTTACGATATTTAGGTAAATGCTTTTAAAAGTAATCGAGGCCATATTTAGGTTAGCTTTTTATTAAAAACATTTGGCAGACAAAATATACTCTACAATTTTTATTCTTTTTTTCATAACTGTTTAGAGGCAAACGAGCAGATGGTCAGACTGATGATAAGTGGCCACCGTCGCCCATGGATATCGAAAAAACAAGAGTATGACTTTTGTTTTACCGATGCGTTGCCACCTCGAAGATAGAGTGAGCCAGGGGAATGAAGAGAAGAATGCTACGGTTTCATGGGACCCTGAACGAGAATCCAGAGGTCACTAGAACCGCAGCATTAACGGGATGGGAGGGCGCGCGACCGAAATGGTCTGGCCAAGGGCGTGCTGGGTTACTCGCCTCCTACGAGATGCTCTCCCAGCGGCAGAGGGGAGTTGTATTCTAACCCGTCCCCTCACGGGTAAATGTTCATTAAGTGAGCAACACTGTTGATAACTTAGTATTCGCGGACAGTTACTTTTATTTTGTTTTAAGTGTACCCACGTGTGGATTGTATATAAGCTCTGTTTCGAAAAATTTGAGCCAGTCTATTAAGTGACTTCGCACAGAGAACATTAAAGTACTAATAGCTCCAAGTTATTTAAATATTGTATTTCAAACCTACCCTCAAGATGCAGACAATGCCTAACGCTTGAGGGTAGGCTCTCGGCTTCTCTTTTCCTTCTTTATTAATTTATTATATAAACCACCACCAGTGAGGTTTAGTTTTTTTTAAAGATCGGTAATCTTTCGACTTGTTTCTCGCCTGTAGCTTGCCGTTATATTTATGAAATGTTGATACACTTCAATAAATTTAACATTTTAGTAGTAATACCACATATTTCGGCACAAGTATAGAAGGTACCTATATACTTGTGCCCCAATATGTGGTCCTAATCGACCCGCGCGCTTTCGCCCGCGTGATGCTCCACTCCTATTGGTCTTATCGTAATGATATATAGCCTATAGCCTTCCTCAATAAATAGGCTATCTAACATTGAAAGAATCTTTCAAATTGGACTAGTAGTTCCTGAGATTAGCGCGTTCAAGCAAACAAACTCTTCAGCTTTATATATTAAGTATAGAAGTAAGTAAACTCTGAATTTATCATTGTTCTATGTTAATCCTGGTCATAAAGTGTCTGTGTGCCAAATTACATTAAAAACAGTTTAGCCGTTTTTGCGTAATTGAATCACAAACATTTAGATTTATAATTTTAGTATGCACAGCATAGTTTTAATTTAGAAAGTACTCGACAACATATAGCGTTTTTATTATATAGTTGCAATAACAGAATATTTTAATGGTTTTTTTGGTCCATGTCCAACACGACTGAACTAACAATAGTGTATGAACAATGAAGCGGAATACGAGTACGATATACCAACTCACAAATAAAAATATACCGCAATATCTCGCTGATGGATTTAGCTATACTATTCACTGTTTTTATTGTTCCGGAACCAAAGGGTAATCACGGGATCCTTTTACTAAGGCTCTGCTGTCAGTCTGTCTGTCATCAGGCAGTCTTATGAAGTATGATAGTTAGACAGTTGAAATTTTCACACGTTTTCACCAATTTACCACATTATATATGTGGCGTGTATTACTTAGATTAGCCTAAGGTTTAAACAGAGATCCTGGGCAGTGCAGAGAGTCAAAAGACAAATTTTTTATTCAATATTGGAATTTACATTCTCTTATTGAACGTCGGAATCTACCACCCTTTCGGAAACGACCTAACCCAGACCTGAGAAGAATGTTTTTCTGTTTGTTTTTTTTTAAGTGTTGTAATTATCTTGAAAACCTCAAGAAACCTACACCTTGCGCTTACCCAACACGTTGCGTTTACCCAAAAGTCCATTTGCTATCACCTCGCTTGATGTTTTATATTACCCTCAACCCCTTTAAGCCTTTTTTCGTGATAAAACATAACATATATTGAAGCGTCAGTAGCTCAGTGGTTCGGGCGTTGGATTTACGATCAACAAGTCGTGGGTTCAAACTCGGACATTGGACTACTGGCGTGGCCCACTCCTAGCACAAGCATTTTAGCTTAGTTGGAGGGGTAAAGGGAATACTAGTAGTATGTGATCCATACTGCTAGTAATCTTTTTTTTAAAAAAAAAAAAAATATATATATAGTTTACTAAGCTCTTATCTATCTAAGTATTAAATTTCATCCAAATCGATTCTGTGGTTTGAGCGTGAACGCGTTACAAATAAGATAATATTTTGTCGTTCAAAAATGATATTGGTCACTTTATAGTAACTATAAAACCTCCTAAATTAACGAGCGATATAATTTATCCTAAGACATGGAAAACATATCGTATATATAGAGATCGAAACCTAAGTGCCTCGCGTAAGAAAACCGTCTTTTCCGTACTCGGTATGTAATTTTTGATAGAGTATTAAGTGTCTGGGAGCTATACTGTGCAGTAGCACTCAAGATATGATAATAATATGCAACTTAGACGAAGCCGCGCTGTGCCAGGGGCTTGAGACCCAGAAACAGGTTCAAACAGTTCTTTCATAATATATTAACCACTCTCTCACTAACCATTATAACAAGGTTATTATATTAACCACCACTCGACCTCGCTAACTACAATAGATAAGAAAGTAAACTTACGTGGACACGACACTGTAATACTAACTTCAAGACAACACCAGGGAGACTGACTAATCTATCGCACTAAAGGTTATATATTGTCTACTCGTGGAGATAACTGAAATAATATTAAAAGGAACTATCCGCGAATATCAATATATAGACGGTGTTATTAACAAGAGTGATGATATTTCAGCTCAAAAAATGTCCACGAATCTTTCTAATATTTGGGATACGAAAAGATGAAAAAAAAAAATTAGAGAGAGAAAGAGGCTAACATCAGATTTGGTAATACAATATCTGGAAATAACACTGTGACGCTTTTCAGCCTATTTATTACAGTTTCTGACGTTACTTTTATAGAAAAGATAACTTTACATCATTTTTCTTAGAATTAAGTTGATAATAAAGAATTAACCTCTAACCTGAGGTTATCAAGCCCATCTCAATGATTACATTTTTTATGGCACACGGTCTTATTCCATATTCTATTAGGATACTAGTAAATTAGTTTCATGACTGTACACTTTCTTTATATAGACATTACTCCGCGTATTATAAGAGAACAAGATATGTCATTACATTAATGATTTATTATTTTGGGACTAGCCAACAGCTCTCCCTGCTCCCGGCTAGTTATTAATAAGTAATGTATAATTTCATAGAGGTACTAATAGACTTAAATATTTACAAACTCAAGGATTGACAGAAATATAGATTTATAACCAAACTCGTATATTCGTAAACTCATATAATTAGATTCCAAATTTCAGTCTACAGAGTCTAGATCTATAAGATTCATCAAGAACAGATAAATTCACATTCTTACACACTCACTCACAGACTTGAAGACTCAAAAACACACAGACTTAGAGACTTATTAGAGAACAGATTCATAGATGCGCAAACTGACGTGTACTTAGAGAGACTTACAAACGTTAAACACCTTGCTTACATACTTACAAACTCACTCACACTCACTCGTACTTTCACAGTTCTTTAGATTTAGATAACTAAATACTTATAGACTCAAAGAATCACAGACATAAAGCTTCACAAACTCATAGTCTTCAAACTCAATCAGGTATACGCAGATTCACAAACCTTAAATAGTTCCACAGGTTGACATAATTGTAGACTCAAAAAATCGCTCACATAAAGATTCACGAACTCAAAATCATATAAACTCAATTATAGACTCACAGATTCACAAACCTATAGATTTAATGCGTTACAGACTTATGTACATAACTGCAGACTTAAAGATTCAAAGATTCACGCCTTAAAGCTCTTTACAAACTCAATCATAGACTCGCAGAATTACATACCTATTGACTCAAAGAGTCAAACTCTATAGATCCACAATTTACATTACAAAAGACTCATTGATTCAAATATTCACTTAATCACTCACCGACTAGTAAAATAACTCATTGCGTCTTTTAAGAGATTTTTCGAATCATTTATATCTTTTATCTTTGTTCCACCATAAAAATCAAAATAGATGTTTGTCCATTTTTATTATCAAAAAAATAATAGCATCAATAAAACTTGGCTATATAATCCTTAAAAAACGTTTTTAACAGATATATTTGTAATCCCACATAAATATTTAATCCCTGTCTCGCTTAAATCATGGACAGTGTTGTGACAGCGTGTTAGGAAGTGCGCACACTAGGTTTTTCTTTTTAAAGTCCTTATCATGTTTTTGAGATAAAAAGTCAAACTGATGGTGAGTTATCACTGCTACTCATGTATAAGAAATGAGAGAAATAGAAGTAGGTAACGTAAAAATGGAGGTAAGGTAGAAAGCGAGATGACTAGGGAGTGGAAAATGAAAGGGATATATAGCGATAGATTGAGAATGAGGCAGCAAAGCGGAGTATACTATAGCGAAAGAATAAAAGAAGCACAAAGTGAGAGGTAAATCATATGAGGACGAAGTAGATAATATGGAAGTTAGAGAAAGAGTACAGAGAGTATCAGAGAAAGAATGAATATGAAATGAAAGCGAGACTGCTATATTAAAGTGAAACTAAGTTAGCAAGAAAAAAAAAGGAAAATAGGAGAAATATATCGTGATGACGAGGGAGAAAGAGGTGACAATTGGGAATTGGGAATATAGAATAAAAAAATAAGAGAATGACTTCAAACTTCTGTAGTCAAAATAATGAGGTGGAGAGCAAGTTTTTTAAAGATGTAAATGGAGATATAAGGGAAAATAATATCGGGATAGGATAGTGATAAAAATAGTGGTGCTGTCTCAACCCTAACGTTGCCATAGTGACCACTTTATTTTAAAATCACTCAGTGCGAACAATCTATTATAGAAAATACATTTCCAATATATACAACTAAATTGACGTTTCAAAGTCTACTAGAGTTTCCATTCAACTAGATTTACAAAAGTTATATATTTTAGTTTGTATTTATGAAGTAGGATTTCGAAAAATAATATCTATCCGTTTTGTGGCTTATATTTTTTTACTGAATATAAAGGGGAATACTTTATTTTCGTAATACCTATTTGTGGGATGAGATAGTTAAAGAGAAGATATGGATCAGAGAGGAATATTGTGTTGAGGGGACAGGGATTAGATTAGGAGTGAAAGAGAATAATTTGTAGAGAGGGAGAGTCAGAAAGAAACTGGGTGGAAATTGAAATAAAAGCAAGATTTCGATTATACGAGTGCGAGATGATGGGATAGTGAGAATTATTAATTAATTAAATAGAGTGATATTGTCTTGTGTCACAAGCCCCAAGCACTACTTAGATTTCAGTCTATATTTACATTGTAGGTTTAATTACTTAATATACTTACATAATTCACTAAAGTCATTATAATTAATATTAATTAAAAAATAATATAAGAAAAGTAAACAAATTTGTTGATATTATAAATAATGTTAGACTTTAATTTGAAAAAGATTATGAACGTTTAGAGCGGACATTAAAAAAATATGTTTGTTTTGTTTTTAATTGAATCTCCTGGAACAGTGTTTAATGTTTAGGACGTGCTTTTATTCACTTTTAATATTTAATGTCTAAATTTTTATTGTATGAGCTAAGATCAACTACAGCTTCTATAACACATAAAGTTTAATAATTATTTTTAAGTTTCATCTTTCTAAATAATATTATAAATGACAGTGTTTGGAAATTTAGATGTTTGAATGTTTGTTATTTAATGACACAAAAATGGCTGAACTGATTGTAATGATTCAGTACACGGTTGCTTCATAACCTGGATTACCTAAATTAAAAATAAAATCATAGTTCCTGCAGCGCGACTTTTTTGATTCCTTGATAAAGTTATAAATATTTAAAAAATCCATAACTTTCAAGAGATTGGTAATTCGTAAAGCATTAAACAAGGATTAAACACACAAACCCTCTACATTATAACGTGTAGCTATTCCAAAGGCTGTTGCTTATCGCCAAAAATGTTTAAAATTAACAATATACTTGGTCTATCTTAGCCTTTGCAGACGACATAGCAATACTTACACGCAATCCTAAACAATGTCAGGAATTACTAAATAAGGTAGACGAGTTTTACGGCCTACGGACTGAGCACAAAACCAAGTAAATCCCAAATACATTTCATATTACCACGATTGCTAAAGCAATTTCTTTTAAATTTCTTTATAGAAAGATAGACTACATTAGACGTATACCATCCTGAGAGATAGTGACAACAGCCAATAAGTAATACCTAATAAAAAAGCGTGGATTTACGATAACTATCTCACATCTCGTATCAGAAGAAGCCTGTTCACTAGCGCTTTAAAAACATTCGGGTTATATTTTCTCGGAAATACAGACGCCGGCAGGGAATTCCATTCCTTGGTCATGCGCATTAAAAAAGATGACCTGAAGCGCTTTGTACGAATAAAGGGTATATTAATCAGGTGAGGATGAAAGCCTGCGGTGCGTCTGTAAGTCCGATGGAAGAAAGGAGATGGGGGTATGAGCTCGTGCAGCTCCAGGGCACACTCCCCAAAGTGCAATCTGTAAAAGACCGTTAGACTGGCAACTTTTCTTCGATGAGCCAGAGTGTGAAGAGACTTCACCAAACTGGCGTTACCGAATAGCCGCTTGGCTCTGCGTTCAACTGAGTCCAGTGTGGCGAGTTGATATTTAGCTGAGCCATCCCACAAGTGACTACAATATTCCATCTTCGACCTCGTCTCTGTTCTAGAGCTAGACTAGGGTCAATAGTAAGCCCATTATATAATAAAAAAAAAACTTGGCTTTTTCTGGTGTACGACTTTGGTAAAACTCCCTTGGCTAGACAGATGCAATTGTCACAAAGATTTTGAAAGTATGGTTTGTATTGGCACATTAGGCTGACCCCACAACTCTATTTAAGTTTCACAATAGTTTTCGGTTGCAATTGAAAAAACTCTATAAGCACCTCAGAGATACCAAAAATTCCTAGGAAAGACACAAGATGAATTCATTATATCACACCCAAAAGACAAACGTGCCTCAGAATTTGAATCAAGACTTCAATTCCTTATTGGTGGGATGCAAGGTTCTCCTGGTTATAGGTCAGGCCACCACGACGTAGTACTTCTAATCATACGTGGAGCTGAAAAGGAGTGGAGAAGGTGAGTGTTGATGTGCATCGGAAAAGGGTCCCTTAAACCTAATCCCGTGTCACAAGTAACGGGCTCTACTCGGAGTTCCTCTTTCTTCCACACGATGGACCCGACACCCGCATGGTGAATCTATGGAATGTTAAGAAGTTCGTATAAAATATATACCGTAATATTTGTATAATGGTAAATAGGAAACAAAAGTTCGGAAACAGTTCAGATAACGAAGGAATAACAATCACAAGTAATTATCTGGTAGCGGTACCTTGTTTACGAAGTTAAGGCTTTTTACAGACTATGCGACATCGAGAGACAAAAAAATATTTAAATATTTTCTTAAATCTCGCAATGTCTCAATAACCTGTTTAATATTGTAAAGTTCCCTGGGATGTGCTGAATAACCAAGACCAAGAACAGTAGTATAAAGGTCAGTCATTACTGGACTTCAGTGTGAGTATCTTTAGTAAAGCCCCTTGTTTAAGATGATACATATTACTGGCGATACGTATTAACTCCCATTTCAAATAAGACGCCGAACAATGCCTGAAGGTCGAGACCCAGGAGCAAAAAAGTACTTGGGTTCCTCGATAAGGGGACTACAATACAATGAACTAAAATCACCGACTATCCCAAATTTATCGGGGCAGATTTATACTTAAAATAAAAAGTGCCCATAGGTGTTAATAGATCATCATCATTGTCGCCCTTTAACCACCCACTGCTGAGCCGGATCTCCTCCTAAGAATAAGTAGGGAGTTAATAGATAGTGAGCTCACTATCTTTTGGTCTGCAACTTACAACAAAATCTAGTGATGAGTAAGTACAAGAAAAGACTAGGACAATCTTAGTATTCGTTCTTAATTATTTCTAGTCTTGGTTTAGGTCGTGCTCATTTAAAATTGGTCTTGGTAAGCAACATGAAGACCAATTTTACTTATCACTATTTTATCCTGATTTAATTAATGGACCAAAATGAACCTAAAACCTATTTATCTGACTGATCATAAAAATATAGAAAAAGCAATAAAAGTGAAATTCGACAAGTCGTCAGTATGTAAGCAGCGTTATCTTAGTTTATTCAACAAAGAAAGGAAATAGAAAACATTTTGCCTTATTATTATAGTCGATATTTAAGGATTATTTTTGTTTGGACAAAAGATATTTTTTGATACTTTGTAAAAAAATGGTCAAAATTCTTATTAAATATGAGTATTTAAAAGATTTACTAAATTAAATTGAATTGAATAAACTGTTCTAAAAATTCGCGATTTCTCTATGATTTCTCTGAGTTTTTACATCAATTATTTGAAAATCGTAGGTTACGTTAACGAACTATTCGTGAATTAATTGAATCATAATTTTCGACTTAGAATTAATTTATTTTTAAATAATTCTGATTTATTTAATATTCGAAAATTTTGTAGTTTGACTTTTGATGTCGATTTATAAATTTGTTTTTTTCATAAAAGGTTTTTCCGTTTTTTCTCTGTAAGGTCATTTTTCGGGTTAATATGCCTATGATACTCACAAATAATGTGGAAATCCACAAGTTTTACCTATTTATAATCAAATATGTGAATCAAATAATGCTTTTCGATTCTAAGCTATTCAGATACCCCTACGAGAGAGGTTTCTCGTACTTATAGAAATACAATGACTCCGTACGACCCATAGATTTTTACAACGACCTGAAGTAGGGAGCTAAGGGTCGCTTAAGAGATTGCTCTTATCACTATCAACGTTCAATGTACTGTAAAGAAGGGCTGTATCTTTACTATATTTACAACGTACTAAATGGTTGATATTGCGTGAGTTAATCATTTTGTTTAAAATATGTACAAAATATTATACCTTATTACTATAATGATTATATTAGAAAAAAAAATTATTTAAAATTTTGTACATGTTATCCTGCAGGAATTACGTATTTTTTCGGGATAAAAAGTAGTCTATGTGCTAATCCAGGTTATAAAGTATATGTGTGCCAAATTTGATCGAAATACGTTCATCCGTCTGTGTGATTGAGTAACAAACATCTTAATATCCCAACATATAAACTTTCTGATAAAAATTCGGATATTTTATTTATTAATATTATTTCATTTGTTTCAGGAACTATGAAGTTTTTCTCCAATGAAAATTAAAAAGGTAATATTTATGAAAATATCATTAAATTTTTACACGATCTAAGCACCATCTACCGAATTTATTGTACACTCACACAAACTCAAACTCAAAATATTTCAAATTGACTTTTTACAAAGTATTTTTGCCATGTCCAAATAGGTTAGTTAGTCAGTCAGTTTGTCTGAAGCTACCACCAGTTCGGAAAGCAGTTTCCTGGTGAGAAGAACTGGTAAGAAACTCAACAGTTGCTCTTTTCAAAATGCCATTGCCATTCAGCTGAGGATCAACCTCACTTGGATTCCAAGCTTAGTCATCATTTAAGTAATCATTAACAGAATAGTAGGCTTTGTTTATTAAACAACAACACACCATAGGGCAGGCGTCATGTCTGCTCTAGCTAGAGAATAATATGTTATTAAATGCAGGAGTTGTATAAAACTAAATAAAATACTCAAGCTGAAAATATATTTCATAAAATGTAGCCGAGCGAGTGAAACGAGTTTTACCTAGTAGAGCAAACGATACGTGTTCCGTGTATCCGCAAAGATAACAACACAGACAATACAATCTATACATATAATACAAATGTAACTTATGGAATCTGTACATAGAAGATATTTAAAAAAACTTAATTTGGGGTTTTTTTAATACCAATAGAAGCCAAAATTTCTGCATTCGAATTTCGGAATTCGCGCTCTACGAATGGTAGCTCGTAGTGCTCGCTGACACGTTACCGCGTGCGTGTCAACTAGCTGAAGAAGACCGCCGATACGGTTGAAACTATAGTCCATGTGACCAAAACAATACGCGAGTCTCACCGTCTTATAAAGCTTTCAAATGATTAATTACCACGTTAGTTTCTATAGTAACATTGTTTGTCTGTCAATGTCTCGAATCACGCAAAAACTGCTCACGAAATTGGAAGGATTTTTCTATATTTTAATATTTTAGGCCGGTGAAGCTAGGACGCGTCGACTAGCATACAATAGAATCGTATTTTATTACATTGATAAATCTTATCTTTCACAAACAAAAAAGTTTCCAAACAAACTGCGTCGAAATCCAATTTCGGGTTCGGGCTATGAAATTCTTTATAAAGCATTTTTCAGTGAAAAACTGGCGGCAAAAAGAATAAACGTAGATATTGACAGGAAATATTGGATATTTTATCAAAAATTCAATAGAAAGATCTTCAGGACTATTGTTACCACCTCTTAGGTTACGACAAATTACATTGAAAACTATTGTGATTTAATATCGGTCATGTGACAATAACAGAAACTGTCACATAGATGTATTTATTATATTACCCCCTCTTAGGTTACGATAAGTTTTATTGAAAACTATTGACTAGCGTCGGTCACGTGACAATAACAGAAACTGTGTTTGTTGGGCTACGTCCTTTAAGGTTACACCTGATGGTAAGTGATTACCGTAGCTTATAGACGTCTGCAACACCAGAAGCATCGCAAGTGCGTTGCCGACCCTAACCCCAATTCCCCCCAGGAGCTCTGGTCACCTTACTCACCAACAGGAAACAACACTGCTTTAGAGTAGTGTTATTTAGCTGTGATCTTCTGTAAGGTCGAGGTACTACCCCAGTCGGGATGCTCTATATTTGAGCAGGAAATTTCATGCTGTGCCCTTCCTCAGTTAAACGTGTAGTAAAAGTGTCACACAAGTATATTTATCGTGTTACCCTCTCTAAGGATACGACAAGTACTGGTAATGTAATGTAACTTAATGTTAGTGTGTTAGTTAGGTAATGTATCTTAAATTACGACAATTACATCGACGTCAGACATTAGTTTCCTTATTCAATTACACATTTTTACAAAAAAAACACATTTTGTTACAAAAAAATTAACTAAACTCATATCCCGATGAATTAAACTTCCGGAAATACGGAAGTTTAATACTTGTGTAAACTTTTAATATTATATAGCAATCAAATCAATAGTTTCAAATTTATATCTAACATCTATAAAAGAAGAAAAATAATAATAGAGCAATAGTTTTGCTGTATATAAAAGATTTGGCGGATTCGATACGCCTTTGTGCCTCATACTGACCGTCCCTTGTGTGAACATACACAATACTCATTTTTCTATATAGATTTACCGGACTGTGTAAAATATTCTGATGTATTATATTATTAAATATGTCGTTACCTAATACATATTAAAAACCAAATGGCCTCCATTTTGTTAGCAACATATTTTACTGGAAGCTATTGTGACTTATGCCGGTCATGTTACAATAACAGTATCTGTCACACCTGTGTATGTGTTGTGTTACGTTCCTTTGGTTATGACAAGTTTTATTTGAAGCTATTGTGACTTATTTAGGACATGTTACGATAACAATAACTACCACACCGGTGTGTTGTGTTACGTTCCTTAGGTGAAGTTGTAGGTTAGGTCAAGTATTACAAATTTTAGTGTCCAACATGTCATGACAGAAATCATTTTCAATTATTAATTTTTTTAGTAATTGAGCATCTTTCAAAGCTTAAACATAATATAGTCTAGTCTACAAGTTCAAAATAGAGACACTGCTCTTAAAATTATGTGCGATAGCTCATTGGATGTTAAGTACTTGGATTTTTAAGTTTTTGTTCAAGTAAAAAAATTGTTATAAACAAAGTATCAATATTTTTTTAACTTTTATGGCACGATCTTGTTAAGTGTGTATGTAAGAAAGGCTCTACGAAGCGAAAATTTTTTACGACCATTATTTAAACATTTTTTTTCACTTACAATTAAGAGGGTAGTTCGAGAAAATTTCGTTAGTTAACAATTGTTTAACTCGTTGAAAAATTAACTTTAAGTAAAATTTCCAACGGGAATAAATTATTTATAGTGTTCAGAACACACCATAATTTTTTCAAATTAAAAAAAAATATTCAATACCTTAAATAAATTAATTAATGCGCTTTACTCGCTTTTGACGCCACGCGCGCATCCTAAAAATGTCACGCGCAGACCTATTTTCAGCGTTAAATTAAAATTATAAATAATGGAGATAGAGTTCCGGGAGTTTGGAGTTTTTTATTGGAAATTTCCTCCTCTTTCAGAATCTTTTTTTGAAATTTCTTAAATATTAATAGTTTATTAAATATTGGCAAAAAACGAAATGCCATTTTTTTTTCATCTTTAATTGTTTATAACTTTTGCAATTTTTTATGTGCTAATACACGCTTTTGGCACATTTTTATGGACGTCATTCCGGATCCAATGAGCTATCGCACATAATTTTAAGAGCAGTATCTCTATTTTGTACCATTTTCAACTTGTCGACTAGACTAATATAAATACATGACCACATTAGTCTCCAGAATTACTAATTGAATTTGATTGTGATTTTCCTTGCTATAATCTAAATCACCTTTATGAATATTATTTATATGTATTTGACGTGGTTTATAATATAAAAAAACCTATAAACATTATCAATATATATTTTAGTAATTATTCAGTATAATTTGAATATTATCGACGTCCCCTGAGTTGTACGTGATTAGAATATGGCTTCCGTCCGTTAAATTATATTAAACATACGCAGATGAAACTGGAACACTTTTAAATTATTCGGGAAAGTTACTTTATTATAAGTTAAAAGAATCTTGATTTATGTTTCTATGATTGCAAACAAAATTATTTAAATACTAGTCGACCATTCCCGGATGTGCACGAGTAAAATTTACCAAGTATAAAACTTAGGTTTATCAAAATATTTCAATATATTGTTGCTAAATAAAAGAAATTAGGCGCTTACGACTTTAAACTTATTTTATCATTACCCTATAAGATTACATTTTCTATAAATGAACCTTGAAGTTACAGGTAGATGTAGTAAAAAATAAAAAACCTAAACCTAAGTCAGTATTTTACAAAAAAGGAGAGTAAATAAAGTAGTGTGCTATTATTTGCATTATCGAAGTACATCAATGAAGAATTAAAATCGGCTTTTAAACAATATTAATTCTGGGAAAGATTTGTAATAAACTCATATCTTCATGACTTTTTCACGTAAAGCATATTTTATTACTAGTTGTAGCGAATGCTCATAAGTAATAAATGTAATAATAACGAAAATTCAAGCAAGAGCCAGTACAATAAAATCCTTCTCATGAAATTTTTATAAAGATACTTTTATATATTTATGTATAACCATTTTCCTCAACGCAATACTCTATGTTATGAAATCGTATGTGAGATACTCAGAACATTCTCATATTGTTTGCAATATTGTTATAAAATACTTTAAACAAACGGAAGGTAATTCGGATTTATTATTACAAACTTTTTTGTTAAAATATTACGAGTAGAATTATGTAGATATGTTAAGGTTATAATGTTGAATAATTTTATGAATATGCATCAATGATTTTATTATAACAGATGCTGCTTAGTAATAAGGAAACGAAAAATTAAGGAAGTAAGGAAAGAGGTAAAGAAATTTTATGTATAGATTTTTGTATCTTGTAAAGAAATTATGATTATGATGTGAGATCAAATGAACGTTGCATGGTAAATTTGAGTATCAATGCGAATTATAAAGAGGTTATTCAAACCTCCTTCTCGGTCTTTACGCTTAAAAATATCCTAAATATTTGGTTTATAAGTTTTTAAATTTTATTATAACACGTAATATGACCAAAATAAGTCAGAAAAGCTTCCAATAAAACTTGTCAAAGCTTAGAGGAAGTAACACATTATACACATTAGTGTGACATTACTGTAACTATCACATGACCGACATAAGTCATAAGAAATATCTTCTACTAAAACTTCTCATAAACTGAAAAAAAAAATCTGTTTTTCTCACATGACTGATATTTGTGTCACAATACAACTTGTCGTTAACCTAAGAGGGGGTAACAATAAATACACTTCCGTGATAGATTCTCTTTGTGCCACCTGACCGACATTCGTCACAATAAAACTTGTCGTGACCTAAGAGGGGGGTAACACAACCAATTCACTGGTGTGATAGTTTCTGTTCTTATTGTGAGGAATATTCTGGTATCTTGCCCACGCTATGCCTTGATCTTTATTTTCCTCATAGCGATTGTATTTTATGAAATTGTATTTGAAATGATGCTCAAACATTCTCATATTGCTGGAAATATTGATATAAAACTCTTCTATTCTCTAAACAAATAGTAATTTTGCTTGGACGATAGGTTTGTTTAGTGCATTGTATTTGTTCTGTATTTCATAGAACTTGATTAGTTACATCATAGACTTAATTGTGGATCAAAGTTTGAGTTAGCAAATGTAAGCTAGAGGGTCCCAACGTGGTTAATTTTGTGCAAATAATATTTAGAAGATAAAAAGTGTTATTATTATTTATGAATAATTTATTGAGTATAAAAAGTGGAGTGTAAACAGATCAAAGTCAATTTTACTAAAGATTTCTGGATGTAAAATCATTTTAATTGATAATAAATCCACTTCTGTTTACTGGTTAGCTGTTTAAGCATAATTAAAATCGATGCTTCGTAACTTTAGTTAATTGTAGCGATACTCTAGCTTATCTATTAACCATTGTTATCATATGAACAGACAAATGTTTTAATTAGGTAACTATATCATCATCTAAAAAGCAAATTTAATTTAATACTTCAACAGTTTTCCTTTAAATTATTCCGAGCTTGACAGCTAACATATAAACCCATTTAATGTTAACCAACCACAAACAGCTTAAATCATAGTATAGTTATGCAAATTTAAGAAGCATTACACCTAATTTACAGAGGCAACATCCAACTGTTTGTACCCTGGCTCTGGTCGCTGGACCGCGAACAATGGAAATTAATTTAAACTAGAAACTCGATGTATCTCCAAGCGTTTGAATTCAGAGATAGTTTTGATGCATTCTGCACAGTGGTTTGGGTATCCGATATTGCTCTAATACTACTTTAATTATTTCACGCATGTTTCACTGAATACATCAATGAAAAGCATTTACTCGTAGTGAGTATTATTCGCAATATAGTAATAATAAGAGAAACTGTCATAAGATTTTTTTTGAAGATATTGTGACTAGCGTAGGTCATGTGATAATAACATAAACTGACACACTGCGGTATTTATTCATAGCAAATCTCTATTTTAAATAAATGATTTGGCGAAGTTGGGATATTTGTCGAGGTTTATTCGTCAGTTTTAGTCTGTAATTTCAAATGAATACAAATTCCAAATTACAGAAATGAAAGATAAACAAAAGATTAATTACAGAAAACTGTCGCCACCATTGTACCTAAATCTGAAGGTCTCATTAATAATCAAGATCTGTCGCTTGTTTTGATTTGACGTTCCAAATTCAAAATCAGAAGATCTAAGGTTAGGTCTTTGTGGGTAGATTTACATTTTGTTAAACATTTCAAGTGACATTTCTAGTAGGTCTTCGTGTTTTGTAATTATTCTTAAATTCAAACTAGATGTTTAAAATTGTTTTTTGAGAGGTTTTTGCATTTTGTTCCCTGAACCCCTTACCATCTAATAAGGGGTCCATTTAATGATCACTTAATTTTTAATTAAGGGGCATAGAGGGGAAAAAGGTGCCCCAGAATAAAACACAGTATCCAAAATATCAAATATTTTATTGAAATTGTTTGACAATGAAAAATTGATTGAATGAATGATGATGAGGGAATGGATGAGTTAATACGTGCGTTGTTGAATGATATACCACTACACACAGTTGTATAAAAAGTAATAGTGTAATAAATAAAAAGGTTAATTTTAATCTAATTAAGATAATATTATATGATACAAATAATATCTTAAGCCATGCTCGAGAAACTTTCAAAGTCTTACCTGCTAAATTAGTTATGTAAATAATTAGAGAATTTCTGGATCTAGAGAGATTAGTTATGTTATTATAACTTTGAGAGTAGTGGGAGTTTTAGAGTAAGATGCCTTAAACGTATTTTAAGAGATGATGTGGTTCCGCTTTTACTTCCGCAATTATTTATAACGGAACATTGAAGCGGAAAATTTTATATTTGCGGATATTCGCCGATACTCCCTTTTATTTAATTCCAAGACAGTATATAACCTCTGATTTTGATATGTGTGAGCATGATGGCTGTACTAATTGAGCAGGATTTTGTAAGTTTTACGTGTTACTGTGCAGTATAGCTCCCATATAGATAATATAAACAGATAAATTAAAAAAAAATAAGGTAGAGACTATGAGGAAGAGATACTTGATTTATTTTATGTATATCACGCTCCTACTGGCGTCCTTTCTGACATATAAATAAGCAAAGTACAATGTAGGTTGGTTATAAAATAATATTATAGTCAATAATACTACACCACTATTTTATGATAGCTGAACTTCCGCTTCCGTTTATCTCTGTTAGTGCTAAGGTTTAACATCTAACTTCCGCTTCCGTTTCAATCTCCATTAGTGCTAAGGTTTTATATTGATATTTGATTCCACTTTTGTTTAAGTTAGGCTATTGTTAATTTAATTAATTTTTTTTTTCTTTTCTAATTTACACATATAAAAAACACATCAGCTAATTGTTGAACGCATAAAAACGACGAATCATTTTAAAACAATTTTATAAAAAAATTAATTAATAAAAATAATCGACGATATCTTTGATATTGTATAATTTATGATTTTTATTTTTATCATGATTTTCTTAAGAATCACTTAACTAACTTAACTTCGCGCACGTACTCCGTTCCTGTGGGTCGTATCGAGATGTTAAATAGCCTAAGTTACTCTTTGTTACATCAGCTATCTGCCAATGAAAGTCCCGTCAAAATCAGTCTAGCCATTTCAGAGATTAGCCGGAACCAACAGACAGACATACAAAAATTATAAAAAATGTAGTTGTTAGTATATGTACCGTTATTTTAATACTACAAACAGACACGACAATATTATTTATTTGTATTGATTGGTTTTAAATTTTAAATAAATATATATATAAATCATTTGATTTCAACATAAATCTTTACTATAAACATTTCATAAAAATTTATTTCCCTTTCCGTATCTGGTTTTGCTTCCGTTTGTATGTTAGGATGTTTGTACAAATTCTCTAAAAAAATACTAAACGTATTTTAATATAAACACAGATACTTTGCAACCTGGATTAATACATAGAATACTTTTTATCCCGTTTTTTGTCTGAAAGCGGTCTTCAGGATAATGATGCTTATCCCTTACTAGTCGACTAGCGACTTTGTCTGCGTGATGCTCCGCTCCTATGGGTTGTATCGTGATGATATATAACCTAAAGCCTTCCTCAATAAATGGCCTATCTAGCACTGAAAGAATTTTTAAAATCGGACCATTAGTTCCTGAGATTAGCGGGTTCAAGCAAACAAACTCTTCAGCTTTATATATTAGTATAGATTATATTTCAACAAGAAATATGCTGTTAGTAAATTCTTTTAAGAAGCCTAAGTTCGCAGTCCCAGTGGTCTGTATGTCAGTGTCATTACAGTTAGAGTAAATGTTTGTATAAGGTATTTGTGTAACAGAGATACTAATGTAGTTATCGATTTCAATTAATCGAATCTATTACCACACTAAATAAACGTCCTTTTGCTTTCATTACTTTAGTGGTTTGGAAACTTGGTTGAGTCATTAAGGTTTATTTTCTATACAAATGATAGTTTTATCTGTCACACTGTTTAATAACTTAGTTTATATGTAGACATAGTATAACCTCTGTTCTGATCGACTTGACCCAATTATCAGAGTTTTTTAGATCGGTGACGATCAGAGCTTTGTGTTGTAATGTTGGGATAGATAATAATTTTTGTAATTTAAATTTGTCTTCTGTTAAGCAAAATTTTCAATTAATACATTTCCTTCCCTATACGTTTAATTTATGTTTAGCAAAATATCCAGTCTATATATTTCCTTTCTTATATGCTTAATTTGTGTCTAGCAAAATGTTCCATTAATACGTTTGATTTCTTATATGCCTTATTTGTGTCTAGCACCATGTTCCATTAATACATTTGATTCCTTATATGCCTTATTTGTGTCTAGCACCATGTTCCATTAATACATTTGATTCCTTATATGCCTTATTTGTGTCGAGAAAATTGTTCCATTAATACATTTCATTCTTTATATGCTTAATTTATGTCTAGCAAAATATTCCATTAATACATTTGATTCCTTATATGCCTTATTTGTGTCTAGCACCATGTTCCATTAATACATTTGATTCCTTATATGCCTTATTTGTGTCTAGCACCATGTTCCATTAATACATTTAATTCCTTATATGCCTTATTTGTGTCGAGAAAATTGTTCCATTAATACATTTCATTCTTTATATGCTTAATTTATGTCTAGCAAAATATTCCATTAATACATTTGATTCCTTATATGCCTTTTTTGTGTCTAGCACCATGTTCCATTAATACATTACATTCCTTATATGCTTAATTTATATTTAGCAAAATATCCAGTTAATACATTTCCTGTCTTATGTACTTTATTTGTGTCTAGCAAAATGTTTAATTAATACGTTTCATTCCTTATACGCTTAATTTCTAACTCAAACTCTAACTCGATATATTTTAATTAATTTAGACGTTTTTTTAAAAGTACTTTTGATAATTTGTGTTCAGGAAAATATTTAGTGTGAATGTTTTTATCTCTACAACACAACATTTTTTTTTCACTACAAAGTAATTTCTACAAATATTGAATGAAAACCTATACAGTAACATAGTGAGATGAAGAGACTCGTCCTGACCTCAAGTTTCCTTATCTTTGTGAAATGCTCATTTCCCATCTTTACATTACATTCCCATGGGATAGACCCTAGAATTACACGTGTAAGAAATGAGTATTTCAAAAGCTTTACATTTCTATTGACGTTTAAGACACTTTTATGTAAGGAATCGTACGTATTACTATACAGTAGGGTGGCGCAAAAAAACTTTTAAATTTATTAGTGCATTACTTTAGATTTTTTCAAGCGACCTTTTAATATTCAAATTTAAATTCCATATATTTTTTTTTATTTAGTACAATAATAGATGAAAATACACCACGAGATTAACAGAAAATCAAGGACAATATAGAAAACATATTTTTTTTTTATTAATAATATTTTTTTAAATAATTTTAAATATAGTTAAAATGCTGTAGTTGATGAAATAAAATTTTGGTCTATAAAATTTTACCGTAACGAGAAAAAAAATTAAAAAAAAAATCGATTTTTGAAATTTTAAAAAATTTTGAGCGAACTCTTAATAATTTTTTTTTGAGCTGTCCTTTGGAGAGGGCTCTTAGAACATCAAAAACTAACATTTTTTTTTCTCAGAGACTCAATAAAAATAGTCTCTTTTTTTCGCCACCCTAATATACAGCAATATGTATTAAAATGAATATTAGTCTAAGATATACAGTGCCTAACTATCTTTAAAAATAGAGACCTACCGCCACAACTACAATTATTTAGACAATATTTAATTATTTTTTTTATTTTAAAATCTTTATTGCACATTCATAATAAAGGCAAAAAAATACGAATGAACCTATGTTACAAAAATCAAAAGGCATGCAAAGGCCTTATTGCTAAAGCAATCTCTTCCAGGCAACCCGTAATCAAAGGAATTGATGTACGTATACGGGCTAGTGCTAAAGATTAAAAATTAATCAAATGTATTTTAGTGAAATAAAGTAAATACATATTTAAAATACATATACTACATAAACTTCATACACACTATATTTACGTGCATGCACTATATAAAATAATAAATAATATAAATATAAGATAAATGTTTAATATGTAACTAGTCGACCTGTCCCGTCTTCGCCCGGATGCAACGTAACCGCTATGTATGGACATAGCGGTTACGTTGCATGGGCAATGCATTATAAATCTGTAATATCTTCGAAAATATTCATTTAAATTTCATGTTGCAAAGGGCCATATTGATCTATATTAAATGCACAATGTATTTAACGTACCTAATTGGATAAGGATTAATGCTGTATTGTTCAAAATCGCTTCGTAAAAAAGCCATTATTTCTCGCAAAAGAAAAGGAAAAAATGGTTTTTGTGGGTTATGCCTAAGAGATAGACATATACTATCATGGATTTTTTTGTAGACCTTTTTAAGGTGTCCAATACTGTAGTACATTATTTTGATCTATCTTGTAGGGTTCAGCCAGCGTTTGCTATGTAAGTGCAAAAAATGTGTTTATTTACGACATCGCATTAGAAACCTCTAAAATTATCAGTGTTTCTCTACATTATGTATACATATAAACCTTCCTCTTGAATCACTCTATCTATTAAAAAATCTGCATTAAAATCCATTGCTTAATTTTAAAGATCTTAGCATACATAGGGACAGACAGACAGCCAGATAGACAGCGGGAATGTAATTATAAGTTGTCAGAGTTACTTTTTATAGCATCTGATTACTTGTAAATAAGAAGATCCTTACATGACTCTCTCTCAATAGAACTGAGGAAGTTTGATGAGTTACTTTTATGAAGTAAACATTGTCTAAAGTAGTGTAATTAAAGGTATTGCTAACTGTCTTGATTGACTTAAGTGACTTTGAAGTATTCTATATTTTACTCTGGTGTTAAAGTCACTTGTTACAGAATTAATGAGGTCGAACAGAAGATGGTGAGTGTTACGTAACCTGCACTAGGGTAACAAGCCCCAGACATTAGCCAGCTTTACATCTTAGGGGCCCCGTTGCCCTCCGACTCCATGACATCAAAAATAAGTAAAGCAAGAACCCCCCTAACCCCCTTTAATACTTACGTAATACTTGGCTCTTCAGTTTCTCTCATCCTTAAAGCTACATTGTCTTCTGTCGTAGGTGACCACGTATCACAGGGTTGGTCTTTTCGTCATATTTCAGCAAACCCATTAAAATAAATGTATTTACATTTCCCGAATCCATTTGTAAGCTTATTTGGTTCAATAAATATCCATTGAAAATTTCAATATATTGAATTGAACTGAAATATTGTAATGTTCGCGATTAACTCAAAAAAATACTGAAGGAATATTCATGCGATTTTAACCAAGACCTGGATTCTCGGACCAATGAAATCGATCTTTTAAATTGACATATGTCGTCATCGCAATCTGTGGCGCTGGAGTAGAGTTGTTGTCAATTCCGTCATTTTGACACTCTCGACCCTTTATATACCTTCGACAGTCTGAGTGTACTTTTAGTCTTGCGCGGTTTTTCAAGGAGTAACGTAGTATATAATGCTAGTGAAGGGTTAAGTGCAGTGTTGTGTTAGTGCTGGGAGCGCTGTCCGATTAATTGCCATATCTTGTGTTAGGTTAGGTTTATAACAGGGTAACAGAGAGCCCGAGAAGTTTATTTTTTAACATAGACTGCCGATTTTATGAAATGTTTATTAGCAACAAAAATTGATTTTTGAGGAATTTTTGTTTAATATCGATTTTTCTGTGAATTGATTAATTAGGCTGTGATTTGATTCGAAAAGATCGATAAATCTTCTCTTTTAAATTATTAGTCTTGGCTGCTAGAAAAATTATATTGCAGTATAAATAAATATATTTATCGGAGAATAATAAAGGATTACCGAATCGACATCGATATCTATGGCGTTGAAGTAGGGTAGTAGTCACTTCCGTCGTTTTGACAGTCTTGCGCGGTCTCTCAAGGAGTGAAACAGTCTCTGGATAGTGTTAGTGCTTGGAGTGTTGTCCGATTAAGGTCACGTGAGTACCTTGCAATGTAGTTGCCAAGTCTTTTTTTTATTTTTTATAATAGATAAGGTGCAAACGAGCAGATGGTCCACCTGATGGTAAGTGGCAACCATCGCCCATGGACATCGGAAAAACAAGAAACACTCTCTCGTTTTGTCGATGCGTTGCATCCCCGAAGATAGAGTGGAAAGGGGGAATGAAGAAGAAAAATGATGCGGATTCAGCGGACCCTAGGCAAGAGCCCAGAGTCCACTAGACCCACAGCATTAATGGGATGGGAGAGGGAGGCGGTAAGTCTGGCCCACATGCGGCTCAACCGGAACGCGTCTATGACACTTGGCGATCGGATTCGCATGCTGGTGGTCGCAAGCCAGTCGGGGAACAGATACCAACTATAAAAATAATTTTACATCCAGAAGGAAGCCAAGCAGTGGCTGGGGCTCGCGACCCAGGCGCAGGATTAAAGGGCTCTTCTACTAATAAACGCTTTCCTTCACCGCTCGACCCACTGACTCGTAATATTTTAACACTTCTTCAGCAAAACAGCAATTCCTCTAATTATTTATATATTCCGCAAAATACACAGCACTGAAATTTCACGAAATCCGAGAATAACAAAACCTTATAATATATAATGACAGGTCGGGTTCGTAGGGTTCGTAGGGACGTACGCCTGTGTTGCCAAGTTAATATTCGGCAATCGAGATATTGATCAAATTATTCTAATTATGTTTAATATCGATATTTTTATTTTTTTAATAAAACCTAACAATACAAACACAACAAATGTAAAACCTTCTCTGAATAAAATTAAAATTTTAATGAATGTTTTAAAAGCATATTACACGCTCTACACTTTTATAGTGTGGTACGAGAGATATTTACATTATTTTCGTTAAGTTACATCTAATAAAATCTTTGCCTTTATTTTTAGAAAAAAATATATAAATTCCTATTTAATAGTAATTAAATAATATTAAATAAAATTTAATAAAAGAAAAATTATGGATAATTTATGTAGAATTTTGTTTTATCCCTTCGTGGTTTTATCCCTATAATCTCCACTCCAGTATTAGTAGAATTTAAAAATCTCGTTAATGCGCAAATAACACAGAGTGCGTTTTGCTAGTGCATGCCATGAGTACAACGGGGAGTAATATTACAGCCTTGGAATCAATGATGATATCTTAGATATAAATTCTAAAAATATTTGTGAATTCGTGGAGTGTCTGTCAGTTACTGAAAATTGTTAGTGGAAAAACCAAAGCCTACTCACCTGCCGCCATTTACTCGTGATCTTCTTAGTCGGCGCCGACAATGCTCCAGAGTTATGTGAAATGACGAACATACACTTCACTAATTATATTTTTATTAATTTTCGAAAAATATGTGTTGCTACTACGAGTTTCGAGCAAACAGTGTGAGAGCAATGGCGTCCGCTATCTACCCTCACTGGGTTTATATAAATCTAATTATTATTTTACTACCGACAAAATATGATATGATAAATAATTATGACGCTAATGTTGCTATTGTATTACGAAAGTTGCATTAAACAATAAAACGAATCCTACTAATATTATAAACGCGAAAGTTTATGGATGTCCGGATATATGTTTGTTCCTCTTTCACGCAAAATCTACTAAATGGATTTTGATGAAACTTTACAATAATATAGCTAACACATCAGAATAACACATAGGCTATAATTTATAATGATATAATGTGTATTATCCAAAATATAACTATAAGTGTCAAGTAAGTAGGTAAAATGCCATCCGCGAGGTATTCTGGCGTGCGCCGCAAAAACCGTTGGAGTTACACATATATAATGTATATTGGAAATGTTTATCATAAATAGTCCTACCAAAAAGTCCGCGAGAGCATATATCTATCTTTTATGTGTAAGCCATTATCGCCAAAATATTGAATCATATAAATAACAGTTGTAACAAATTAATCCTTATATCCAAAACAAATGATTTTATCGCATCTGGTATTTAAAGTTGAAACAAACATCTACATCATTTAGACAAATATTTGAATATAGTTATGTTTCTACATTACAATCAGACAATTTATCCATACTTATTAAACAACTATGTTTTGACGTTTCAAATAAATTATTTTGAGTTTGAGTTAGATATTCAAACCGCAGATTTCTTCACCTTGTACCACGAGAAGTCTTTGTTTAATTTATGAGTTCGTGAATGGCTCCCATTATCTCTTTGTTAACTGGAGCGACTAAAACTTAGCCCTCTGCACTCTCGTGCATCTTGAGATGAATAACAGTCTACAAGTTGAATTATACGGATACTTGAGATATTGCTTGGATAGGAGAGTTTAGGATATCAAAATAAGACTTAAACTCGCTGAGTATCTTTTAACGGAATAATTTTTTGTCGTGGCTTGTTTAATGTTGAGGAATGTAATGAATGTTGAGTATCTGTTAACAGAATAATTTTTGCATATCTAATGTTAAGAGAATGACTATGTTCAATATGAACTGAGTATGTGTCGACGGATTTTTTGTCTTATCTTAAACTAATGACGGCTGAATATCTGTTAATGAAATGTTTTTTGATGTGACTTTAATAATCGTAAAAGAATCCCTGCTGAGTATCTGTCAACGGATTTTTTGTCTTATCTTAAACTAATGACGGCTGAATATCTGTTAATGAAATGTTTTTTGATGTGACTTTAATAATCGTAAAAGAATCCCTACTGAGTATCTGTCAACGGATTTTTTGTCTTATCTTAAACTAATGACGGCTGAATATCTGTTAATGAAATGTTTTTTGATGTGACTTTAATAATCGTAAAAGAATCCCTGCTGAGTATCTGTCAACGGATTTTTTGTCTTATCTTAAACTAATGACGGCTGAATATCTGTTAATGAAATGTTTTTTGATGTGACTTTAATAATCGTAAAAGAATCCCTGCTGAGTATCTGTCAACGGATTTTTTGTCTTATCTTAAACTAATGACAGCTGAATATCTGTTAATGAAATGTTTTTTGATGTGACTTCAATAATCGTAAAAGAATCCCTGCTGAGTATCTGTCAACGGATTTTTTGTCTTATCTTAAACTAATGACGGCTGAATATCTGTTAATGAAATGTTTTTTGATGTGACTTTTATAATCGTAAAAGAATCCCTGCTGAGTATCTGTCAACGGATTTTTTGTCTTATCTTAAACTAATGACGGCTGAATATCTGTTAATGAAATGTTTTTTGATGTGACTTTAATAATCGTAAAAGAATCCCTGCTGAGTATCTGTCAACGGATTTTTTGTCTTATCTTAAACTAATGACGGCTGAATATCTGTTAATGAAATGTTTTTTGATGTGACTTTTATAATCGTAAAAGAATCCCTGCTGAGTATCTGTCAACGGATTTTTTGTCTTATCTTAAACTAATGACGGCTGAATATCTGTTAATGAAATGTTTTTTGATGTGACTTTAATAATCGTAAAAGAATCCCTGCTGAGTATCTGTCAACGGATTTTTTGTCTTATCTTAAACTAATGACAGCTGAATATCTGTTAATGAAATGTTTTTTGATGTGACTTTAATAATCGTAAAAGAATCCCTGCTGAGTATCTGTCAACGGATTTTTTGTCTTATCTTAAACTAATGACGGCTGAATATCTGTTAATGAAATGTTTTTTGATGTGACTTTAATAATCGTAAAAGAATCCCTGCTGAGTATCTGTCAACGGATTTTTTGTCTTATCTTAAACTAATGACAGCTGAATATCTGTTAATGAAATGTTTTTTGATGAGACTTTTATAATCGTAAAAGAATCCCTGCTGAGTATCTGTCAACGGATTTTTTGTTTTATCTTAAACTAATGACGGCTGAATATCTGTTAATGAAATGTTTTTTGATGTGACTTTAATAATCGTAAAAGAATCCCTGCTGAGTATCTGTAAACGGATTTTCTTTGTCGTTACTTATCTTAAAATAATGATTGATTGAATTGTTTAACAGACTGTTTTTTTTCTGTGACTTTTCTAAACATAAAAGAAGTTAAGTTATAAATAAATTTTAATGAAGATATCAAACTCATCCCCACTAGCAATTACACACATTGTGACAAATAATTATTTTTTACTTATAGACGATACCACATTTAAGAAAATATTGTTAAGTTTTTAAATATTTAAGTTTTATGAGCGGTAGGTTTTTCATAACTTCAACTCATGTTTCTACATCTTTCTCGTCATAGGCAGAGTGTAGTTAGACTACCAGTGACGTCGTCCTCGTCTCGTTTACTATAAACGATAATTTCAAATAATGCAATAAAATCATCAAATAGTTCATTGTCAATATAATTTTTATTAAATAAATGGTAGAAATATATATGTCGGAGCATAGTAAAAGATTATCGATTAATCGAATCGTTATCGTTGTCTATGGCGTTGGATTGGGGTAGTAGTCACTTCCGTTGTTTTGTCAGTCTCTACCCTCGACCCTTTATATGCGATCGACAGTCTAACTGAAGACTTAGTCGTGCGCGGTCTCTCAAGAAGTGAACATCATCTAAGTAGTGCTAGTGATAGTGTCAAGTGCAGTGTAGTGTGGAAGTGTTGTGCTAAGGTCACGTAAGTCCTTACAATGTAATTGCCACGTGGTTAAGTAAACACAATGTTAGGTTAGGTTAGCCTTAGGTTAGGTTAGCCTTGTGTTAGATTCGGTTTATGTGCGTTTAACCTTAGGTTTAAACAGAGAGCCTGAGCAGTGGAGGTGAGTGTTATGATCATTTAAAGGAATTCCTTAAGCCTACACTTTGGTCACAAGTCCAAGGCACTGCTTAGGTTTCTCTCGTAATTGTTAGAGATCATATTAGATCATTTATCGGTTCAGTAGAAGTATCTGCGTTGCGTTTACCCAATATTCCATTCAATACCATCACCCCCTTTTAGTGTTCCCCAATATTCCCCATCTTCCTCCTTCCATCTCCTCTTCACATCGTTTTAAAATCCCCGACATATATTAAGTGGCAAAAATGCAAATGTGTTATATGATAACATAAACGCTTCAGAGAGTTCAGGTAAGTTCCGAAGCAATCTTCAGATGCTTTGTTTAGAACTTCTATCAACTACTTGAATAATTTAAATTATATTAAACTCATCTTTAATATTCCCACATTCTATTACTCTCAGTTTTATGAAACATTCTTATTATGTTTTAAAATCTTTTTCATTGATTTCTTCTTCAAGAATTCATTCGTAATTATTCTTCTTTTCATTCTCTGCATTTACTGTATTGTCTTACCCGTAAGAGGACGGGTTAGAATACAATTCTCCTCTCTGACCACCAAGTGTCTTTAACGCGTTACGGTCAAATCACATATGATCCAAATCTACCCCTCCCTCTCCCATGCCATTAATGCGTTTACAGTAAATACCGCTCTTGCTAGGGATCCATTAAAACAGCAGCATTATCTTTGAGCTTTTTCTAAATAATATATATTTCTTCCGATATCCCTTAAACTTCTCTATTTGGATATTCTTCTTATTAGTATTTTTTCAAATTATCTCTATTAAGATCGTCTAATAATATCTTAAGTATTTACACTTCATTTAGGTTCCCTCTCTCTCTTCGTTTTTTACTTCTATTATTATAATCATCTTCCTATTCTACTATCTTTTATACTCATTTACTTCACTTCGTATAACTAATCATCTATCTTTTCCATCTCAACAATATAATTTATACCAATTTGCATAGTAAAGGCTTTATCAAAATCCGATCTAAACGTTATATGTAAATCGGTAAGGTTTTACCAACCAGTTTGGTATTAAATATTAATTCAAATTATCCTTTGATGTTAGTCTTGGGAATAAGTTATGATGCACCCGTGTACGGATACAGTGATTTGATTTGGGTATCTGACTTCTGTCTGATAAACATTGCTATATTATTGTTTAAGGAACTGTTGGAGATTAACATTTAAACTAAATCATTAATATCGTCATAAATAAAATTATTATTGTTCTTATATACATGTCGGAGAATAGTAAAAGATTATTGAATAATCGAATCATCATCGCCATCTATGGGGTTGGAGTAGAGAGTTCTGTCATTTTCACAGTCTCGACCCTTTATACGTTATCGACAGTCTGACTGTAGTCTTACTCTTGCGTGGTCTCTCAAGGAGTCAAGTAGTCTCTATATAGTGCTAGTGAAGTATTAAGTGCTGTGTTAGTGTTGGAAGTGTGTTCCGATTAAAATCACGTGAGCACCTTACATTGTAGTTGCCACATCTTGCGGACGGGGGTTTCTGTCGCTCATGGGAGGCCCTAGTGCAGGTGCACGCCCCTTTGTGTTCCAGGGGTGACACTTTGCGGAGTAAATAGGGGTGTATTACGTCTTACGTCTTCCCCCCAGAGTAGTGTCCGTTTGCGACAGGTGCCGGCAGGTCGCGGAACGAAGTCGATACCGTAGCTTGCCCTCGCCAAGCGACACGTAGGAACGCCCCGGTTAGGTTTAGCGGGTCGGGCTGTCTCCTTCCGAGGCAGTTTATACCAGCCCCGCATAATCCGATCTGTCCCCGCAAATCGGGTATTTGTTGAGCAAATTCTTGGTCACAAGTCCAAGGCACTGCTTAGGTTTCTCTCGTAATTGTTAGAGATCATATTTGATTATTTAACGGTTTAGTAGAATTATTATTATTTATTTATTTTAATTAGAACGGAAATACATATTCCACTTACACTAATTAACAGATTGTATTAAATAAATTAGATTATAAGTTATGAGACAAGATACGTTATAAGTTATTATATAAATTACATTACAATACAAATTAAATTTAAATTACACAAAGATTTCTTATTATAATATATGTCGGGGATTTTAAATGGTGTGAAGGAATGAGGTGAAGGGAATATTAGGGAACACTTAAGGGGTTGATGATATCTAACGGATTATTGGGTAAACCCAACGTAGATACTCCTATTGAACCGATAAATGATCAAATATGATCTCTAACAATTACGAGAGAAACCTAAGCAGTGCCTTGGACTTATGACCAAGGTGTAGGCTTAAGGATATCCTTTAAGTAATTACAACACTCGCCTTCACTGCTAGGCTCTCTATTTAAACCCAAGGTTAAACGCACATAAACCGAATCTAACACAAGGCTAACCTAACCTAAGGCTAACCTAACCTAACATTGTGTTTACCTAACGACGTGGCAATTACATTGTAAGGACTTACGTGACCTTAGTTGGACAGCACTTCCACACTACACTGCACTTGACACCATCACTATCACTACTTAGATGATGTTCACTTCTTGAGAGACCGCGCACGACTAAGACTTCAGTTAGACTGTCGATCGCATATAAAGGGTCGAGGGTAGATACTGTCAAAACAACGGAAGTGACTACTACCCCACTCCAACGCCATAGACAACGATATCGATTCGATTAATCGATTAATCGATAATCTTTTACTATGCTCCGACATATATTAAAATGAAAGAGAACGTCATAGTTCTTCGCAGAACTGCAAGCATTGTTTCGCCAGCTTTACTCACTCGTCTGCAAATATATAGAAGTATCTACGTTGCGTTTATCCAATACTACATTCAATATCATCACCCTTTGTAGTGATCTTTTAATATTCCCCCTCTTCTTCCTTCTTATTATCATATCATAGATACATATTTAAATTATCTGCTTTGAGAAGTTACCACAAATTCATAATCTGATTATCATAATTAAATCAGATGATGAAATTGTGTCAACGTTAATAAATATTTCATATTTTTTGTATGTTTCTATTGGTTAATTTAAAAAATACCCTCAACGATCCGACTATAGTAGCTCTGCGGCAGTTTGACTAGTAGTTTCATCTTGTCCAAGTTGCAATGAATTCTACTAATATTATAAACGCGAAAGTTTGTAAGAATGTATGGATGTCTGGATGTTTGTTACTCTATCACGCAAAAACTACTAAATGGATTTTGATGAAACTTTACAATAATATAGCTTACACATCAGAATAACACATAGGCTATAATTTATAATGATGTAGTGTGAATTATCCAAAATATAGCGGGTCAAACCACGGGGCGCAGCTAGTATAATATGAAACTATTAATGAGTAACTGATTAAAAAAGATATGACAAACAGTATTTTGGAAACTCACCACAAAAGATTATAGTAATGATAAAGCATAGTTGGGATAAGCGGATAATAAATACCATCATTACGCTTAAAGTGATGCATATTTCACTGTTTTATAATTCGTACTCCTTTACAACAATTTCATTTTTGAACTTAAATTAGATTTTATTCCTTTGAGATAAAGTCTAAATTAAATTTTACAGGTTTATGAAATTTATTGCTCAATTTTTCCACAATAATGCCTTACTTTCTCGTTTACTCGGAATTTATAATAAAATGAAAAAAGTATTCTTTACCATAAAGCTGATCTGATGATGGAGTCAGGAAGTCGATCCTCGGACTCTTCAGTAGCTTCTAAATCTATACTTGTTTTGTATTATTAATAATAATAATGATATTTTTTACAATAGTAATGATTTAAATTCTTACAACATTAATAATTTAATTTATTTCATTTATTATATCACTTATAGTTTTGGAGCTTAATAACCATGTACAGATAGTGTAATGGCAGTTTGACGAGTAATTTCGTGGATTGAATGCTAATTATTATGGTGATATGTAGTGTAATCTTTATTGTAGATGTGAGTCTAGAACAGTGCAAGCAAGAGTGGCCTCAAACTTCTGGCTCCTCCTGGGATAAAATCAAGATTTTTATGAAGTTACGATAATCTATTATAAAGCATAGATTCTTTATCAAGAGAAGAATTATCCCCTATTTCCCCAATGAGCTCTGTTATTCACCCTAAACACACCAAATCAATCAATCCTGTCAAATCCGCAACATCTAGTTAGGAAGTTACCTAAAGTAATCAATACCTTCAGATCGCGGCTATCAAAATCACTTGCTCCAATATTGTTACAAATTGGATTGAGGTTACGAAGATATTTGTTATCACTAGATACACAGTTTCATATAAATTAATTTCAGTTTATGTATCTATTTCTATCTCTATAAAATCCTCTAATTGATTTTAGTAAGAATCTATTTAAAACTAAATATATTAGAACTGTATCAAAGCGGGAGATTGGTGGGAAGAACTCCCGTGAAATTGGGAGATTGATGGGGAAATCTCCCCGAAATGAAGCGTCAGTTGCTCAGTGGTTCGGGCGTTGGATTCACGATCAACAAGTCGTGGGTTCAAATCCCGGACATTGGACTACTGGCGTCACCCACTCCTGACACAAGCTATTTATTAGCTTACTAGGAGGGGTAAAGGGAATACTAGTAGTATGTGATCCATACTGCTAGTAATCTTTTAAAAAAAAAAAATAAAAAAAAAAAAAAAACCGGAACAACCTTTAACAGTGATTATAAGTGCATAAAGAGGTTATATATAGGTACTTAGAAACAGCATGAAGTAAACTTTCTTAATAACCTACGTTCACCTGCTACGTTGCTACGCAGCGTAGAGGTGCTACGACACTGCTACAAATGATACGCTCAATGCTACGTCATTGTTCTACTCAAGCTTAATTAACACTACAATTCTTTACATTTATGAACTCCTGGTACTTGTACGTACAATCATTAACAATATCCTCTTTCTATGTCTATTTCTCTTACTGCTTCTTTTCATGAATCCAGTGTTACCAAATACGTATTAAACTTTATTCGATTAGGGAGCGTGCATTAATTACATGTGGAATATAATAGTGAAGGGGAATTTTGACAAGTATCATGTATTATTTTCCAAAAAAAATACGCATTTTGAAAAATTTCACGAGAGATTAAGATGTTGAAAAAAATTCTAATGAAGTAAAACAGAAATAACTAATAATATAAGAAATATAAAACAGTTTAGTCTTGGCAAAGAATTACGAATAAACACATTTAAGTGTTATAAATAATATTATCGGTATTTCCATACGTGTGTGTATTCCTAGCAGAGGTATTTCTCAGTAGAACAATTTCACAGACGCCCCTATCTACCTTTAGTACAAAGGCTTAGACGTTCGTGCCAGCTTACCTATCTAAACCTATATAGCATAGAAATATCTGATTTTAGGTATACAGTAACTTAGAGATAAAATAGTTTTGTGAAAAAAAAATGTTGATCACCTACAAACTATTGATAAATACTATCACAGTAAACTCATAAACACGGCGTAGAATTTGAGTGCAGGTTTAAGATATAAAATGGATGCCATTAAAAGGGAAGAGGAGGAAGAATAAGAAAAATTCTTCTATCACACACTGTCCTTAAAAATTCCCAAGTTAAAAATAGAGAGAATAATGGGGATAAAAATTATCATATCTTCGAACTTTAATTTTGATTACGCGACACGACACTAAATCCAAAATTAAATTCTTATTTCTATAATTATGTGTAGTGTTCTTTAAAATGTAATGAAAATATTGGGTATCACTTATAATGATAATAACAATCCTATACACACACGCGCATAACTTCCGAACGACGTGTTCGGTATTGTCAGGACAAGATTAGTATAAAAAAAATTAAAAATAATTAAACAGAAAATTTTAAGAAGCCTTTTTAAAGGTGCTATATAAAATGGAAAATAAACAAGTAGAATATTAAGTTAAATATTTACTATATGATACTAAAATAGTTGTGTTAACGTACGATACTTGATAATTTATCATGATAATATTTATCCTTTCGTTATAATTAGAGCATAGGTATAATTTAGACTGCAATAGTTATTAAATTCTTATTACTTTTAATTCAAAGTTTATCCCACTTCTGAAGTATAAACACACTGTAGAGTACATAAAAAAGGTAACAAATCAAAACTAGTAACACTGTGTTGCAGATAAAGATGAATAATGGCGGGTAACTATTTCCACTGGACTTTTGGACTTTGCTGAAATGTTTTGAAGTGAATACACGAATTTCTTTATTTCCATTTGCAAACATTCTTGATTAAAAAAGTTTCCTTTGGAACGTTTCTTTTTTTCTTCAGGGTAATTGATAAAAGTATCTTAGCATATTAATTTCTCCTCCGATTCCTGGTACTGAAGTATTAGATTTTAAAGGTCAAAGGTATTTGTTTGTATATATTAAACACAGCGTCATATTTTTATCGAGATCTTTACGGCATATAAAAAAAGGTGCTATACACGTCTGTACACACAGATCTTTTAAACTATGAAACGGGTTTTAATGCGGTTTTCACCACTAAATACAGTGATTCAAGAGGAAGATTGTCGTTTGAATCTTCTAAAGAATGCGGGTGGCGGGGGAGCACATACTTTACAGGCCATCTAGCTGCGGGGCGAGAAAACTACTCTCATCATCCGTCAGTGCAAAGGAAAATGTAGTCGCTAATTAAGAGCTAGTGAGAAAATATTTTTAATAGTTACAAGATGTAATGTCACAATGATTCACATGATGATGAATACAAGAAGCCAAGTCTATACGAAATGCTCAGCATTTAAGTCCCAGTCCAGAGTCCGTTGTAATTAAAAAGATTATTAAAAATGTAGCGCAGAAATAAGTGCAACTACAATAGAAACGCTATGAAATGTGAACGAGGATTTGACGTAGCTATTATTGTACTAGAAGCGTTTTGTTTCTTAGTATTTTATTTTTACTTTTAGCTTAAATTTTAGTAACTTTGGAGTATAAAAATAAATTGCGTTGGTTACCAATTCACATCCGACGCGAAGGACCATTTTTTCGTTTGAACTAAAACACTTTTAGGCATATTATTTATTTACTGATTTAAAATAATTGACATAACGATGATTTAAATGGATGTACTAATAAATCATACTACATTTAACAGAGTTCTCAAATAATTACAAAGAATATGGTTTGAAAATAACGAACTAGCGTTTGGCTAAGATCTTTTCAATAATTTTAGGAATTAGTTATAAAATTATATAGCACAAAAAAATAATAAATGAGATGAATTTCTCACCGGCTTCCTTCCCCTAACCATGTTCACATTTCGTACCGAAGACTTCCGTACTGAAAACATGCGTAGCGGCGGAGTGCGGCAGGGATGCGGTGCGGCGCAACGGAGATAGAACATCATAACGCTCGGCCCGCGGTAATTGAATATGTTATTATTCTACTTAAAAGTTAACGTGACCAAGCAGTAGTAAAAAATTCAAAATTCTTACAATTTACCTTTTTAATTTTTAGCATCAAGAAAAATCAAAATTACACCCAGCATGATATACTAACTATATTGACTATCAACAAATTAACAGTGATACCTCAGTGGTTAAGACATGGGTGACTTTTCTGGGTTATGGTGTTTTAACAAAATATTAATTCATCACTTGCTTTAAAGGTGAAGGAAAACATCGTGAGAAAACCAGCACTCCTGAGAGCTCCCTAAAAGTTCTCAAAGGTGTGTGAAGTCTACTAATCTGGCTGGCTGGCCTAGTCAGCCTGGTAGACTATGGCCTTACCACCTCCTCATTGTGAGAAGGAGACCCGGCTCAGCAATGGGCCATTAATGGGTTGTGAAGATAAAATTATCTAATTTTTTGACATAAAGATGTATCTAGTATTAGTACCCTAGTCTTGTCTAGTATTATAGATCTGAGTGTTGTATACACTCAGCATTTTATCAGTACTTCAAGCCTTATTTTTCAGTCGCTGTAGATTTTGAACTCGAGTATTAATGGTTGTGTGGACATTGAATAACGAATGTAACAGAAGTGGTAAATGATGTTAGGCCAAAAATAATGGAGTTTTAATGAACACTATAGACAAAAGTAAGGTATTTATAAATTTTATTTACTTAAATCCAATATTATGGTACGGGAGCCAGTGACAGATTTCCATGACCAAGTCGCTCCCAAGCGAGAATTGGTGAAATGCATAAGGGGTTAATATTATGATTACTCGTGACCTTCAGCTGCGATGCCATGAGTAGGGCGAGCAGTGGCAGCCTCCAAATCATGTAGAAAAAATTTCCATCATTTCCTCCCATTTGAAAATTTGTCGGATTATAGTTTACCTTGTATCTTAAAGGAAAAATAAAGTCAGCTGACCATAACGTGGTGGAACATAAGTCAGCTGACTGCTTGACCATGTAACATTTTTTATTTATACATTTACAAACAGGAGTGAATGAACGAAGTCGCTTTATTTTTCCTTCAAGATACTAGATAAACTATAATCCGACAAATTTTCAAACGGGAGGAAATGATTGAAAATAAAAATTTTTTCGACATGTTTGGGAGGCTGCCACTGCTCGCTCCACCCACAGAATCACTCGAGAGGAAATGATTGACCGAATTTGAATCTGGCTCCCGTACCATGATTATTTCTAATGAATTATTACTATTAGTTATGTATTACTAAAAAAAGTATATTGTCAAAACATTACGCCATCTTGTACAAATATAAATGATATACAATCCAAGTTGTTTATTTACCGTTCTTTTTATTAGCAAAACAATATATTAAATTCGCTGCGTAGTTTATGAGGAATAAGCGGAAAAACAAATACTTATTAAAATATAAAACATTTACTCCAATGACAATAAAATCTACAAAAGCATTTGTTTATATTCAATAACTTCCTTTCCTCCTTATCCCACTTCTGAGTTATATCTTTTGGCATATTATGATAATGTATTTTTTTATTCCTTTCAAAACGTGACGATTTCTTTATTATAGGATCAGTATTGTTATAAATTGATATTGCAATGATATACAAGGAAATAAAATATTACACTGTATGTAACTGTTATAGGTTTCAATTCTCCATGGCTTAGGAAAACACCATAAATATTAGGAGTCCTAAACATTTATGGGGGAAACATAACGCCATTGATATATATGTGTCGGGAACGAGTAAACGATTATCGAATAATCGAACCGTCATCTTTGATCTTTGGCGCTAGTAAAATAATAGTCACTTTCGTCTGCCCCACCCGTGGAGGGGAATTCTAGCTAGTCACGTCCTTTTATATTCTCGTACCAATACAGTGGAGCTCATTCTTGTGTTAAGTGTAAGAAAGTGTTATGTGCAGTGTTGTGTTAGTGCTGGGAGTACTGTCCGATTAAGTTCACGTAAGTACCATACAATGTAATTGCCACGTATTAATGTAAACACCATGATATTTTAGGTTTGACAAGTCTTGTTTTAGGTTAGGTTTATGTGAGTTTAACCTAAGGTTGAGACAGAGAGGCTGAGCAGTGGAGGTGACTGTTGGAATTTGCCTTGTAAGCGTACACCTTGGTCACAAGTCCAAGGCACTGCTTGAGTTCTAGTCATAATAGTACTAGATCGTAATGTTTAATTATCGCCTAACCGTATTGCGCCGGTAGCTTTCAAGACCCATTCGTTGTGCTCATATTATGATGCTTATAAAAGATTGCAAATTCTGTTTTTTTTTTCATTTTTTATGACAGATAAGGGACAAACGAGCAGACGGTCCACCTGAACGATGTATCTCTTCATTTTAATTTCTCCTATATATTTATATTATGTGAAGAAATCAAGGTCATTTTCTAGTTAGAGATCTGTTACGGGTTATCATAGCTTTTTTTTAGGCATTTTAGGAGTGTGGGATCGGGGAGTTAAATTAATAACTCCCCGATCCCACACCCCACCCCCGATCTCAGTAAAGTCACGAGAGAAATTATAATTTAGAAACTTCAAATTGATTTCCTTGACCTTGAACACCTTGGTTAGAAATTGAAGGCATATTTATTATAATGCTTTTAGTTGTTAAGTCGATCGTTTAGGACCATCTAGATTTGTTGCAGGTATTATGTACGCACATGTATGAACTTTCATGCGGCAACTTCCTGACTGTATTAACACAGGAGGGTAGGTACAAAAGTAATAATAAACTATACTTTATGTATTGTTTACGTATTTTGGATCAATGATTCGGTTATTTGCTTTGTGTGTAATATGTATTTCAGGCCTCAGACTGGAAATTAAATATTGAAACTGGCAATAATTACTGAAGTTTGGGTTGTTTGGATTTACATGACAAACCTTGACAGAATAGTTTCTATAGTCACTGTGATTTCTACCATGAAAACTATAGCACCAATGACATAATTTTGGTCCGTTGTCCATGACATCCACAGTTGAACAAGAGAGTAATGTACCATTGCCTCTTGTATTTAAATTTGTTAAAAACCTTATAGCAGCTATAGCGTAATCTCTCGCTTACATGCTACTCGCAACAATATCAACTCGCGTGGTACTCAACGGGCAATACCTCACTCACACTTTACTGTGATATTAATTTCATGAAACTACTCGTCAAATCTCTATCAATACGTATCCGTTCGTCGCAGTGTGAAGTAGAAAAAACCAACAAACATACTTTCGTATACTACATATTATAAATCAAATTCACACATCCCAATTGTCTGTTTGTTGGCGATAAACTCAAAAAAACTGAATGGGACCCATATCGCACAGTAACAACCAGGCGAGCACTGATTGACAACTGGCTCAAGTCTATCAGTACAGAGGTTATATACATTCTGGGAATAAAAAAAAAGTACTAACAAGGCCATCCTGCGGACCCATTCGTCCCGAATGGCGTAATTATTACACCTAGAAAGACCACTCCATTGTACTTTATATTTACCAATCACTAATGCTCTTACTGCTCAAGATGTGATAGTATACGTGTACGGTAAGTTTATATCATGGTGTTGAAAAGAGACAACTACTAACCCCCTAATACTAATAGAAACGGTTTTACTAATACAATGTGATCTTATTTCTAATAATTGATGTCTAATATGAGTGTGCGTGAGAGTACGATTAGAATTTAGCTCAGCGAAGCGAGGGGTCGGCTTGTATTGATTACAAATAACTTGTTACATAGTCACCTTGACCGATGAACTGTGTGTGAACTGTTCGTCTCGTATTTGCTTTCAATTATTAACCCAAGTGTTAGTGGGATGTAAATATTTGAATTGCCATGTTGAAGCTATTTACTAAGATTGTTTCTGTATCCTCTATCTTACTAATATTATGAGTAGTTTGTATGTTGGGATGTTTGTTACTCAATCACACATTGCACATGCAGAAAAAAAAGAAGATATTGCCACAAAAGCAGCTGAACTGATAAACTGGATACTTTCTATCCCAGTTATTCTCAACTGATTGAAATAAAATATTGCAATCAAGTTTATATTGGATGACATTCTTAGCATACGTGACCTTAACCTAAATCCAATATGGCGGGTGGATCCAGATGGTGGACTTGTTTTGTTCAGACGTCCTTGATATGGGTTTTACATAAGGGTTGGTTGCGAAAATCATGATATTAAAAATTACTTTATTCTAAATTCAATATGGCGTCCCTTCCATGATGGCAGACAAATATTATTTTACACTCTCATAATATGAGTAGGTTTTATTTAAAAGGTTTTGTTATGCACAATATTTGAATTAAAATTACTTTTTTCTAAATCCAATATGGCGCACAATCCAAGATGGCGGACAAGTAATTTTTTTTATACTCTCATAATATGGGTAGGTATTACTTAAAAGGTTTTGTTATGAGCAATATGAGAATTAAATATTTTTATTCTAAATCCAATATGGCACGCAATTCAAGATGGCGGACAAATAATTTTTTACACTTTTCAATCCAATATGGCAGACAATTCAAGATGGCGGAGAAGTCATTTTTAAACACGCTTAAGGGTATCAAATGAAAGGTTGAGCAGAGAATAATTTGCTTATCAAGTGGTACAAGCTTGAATTAAGTCGTTTTGAATATTTCTTTGTTTAAAGTTTCCTCTTATTTAACCCATATAGATTTCAATCTGCTCTAAAAGGAATCTCCGGAAGCTATTTTAATCAATCAACGAGTAATACAAGCTATGGATCATTCTAGACGTCCAGTACAGTAATCGATTGCTTCAAAATTCGACACAAACATACAACATCTATTAATTTAGTTATAGTTACAGAACTACGTAATAAGGTCACTGGGATTCTCTTTAGTCAAAATTCAACTTAGTATATTATTATTCATATTAAGTAAATATATTTATTAAGTACTAGACTTTTACCCGTGAGGGGTCGGGTTAGAATACTATTCCCCTCTGCCGCTGGGAGAGCATCTCATAAGTGCTCTGGGCTACTGCTCAGGGTCCGCTGAAACCGCAGCATTGTTTTCTTCACTCCCCTCCCCATTCTATCTTCGAGGATGCAACCCATCGGCAAAACAAGAGTAACCTCTTGTTTTGCCGATACCCATGAGCGATGGTGGCCACTTACCATCAGGTGGACCATCTGCTCATTTGCACCTTATCTACCATAAAAAATAATAAAAAAACAAAAGTACGCCCCGTAGAGTCTTGCATAGTTTCCAACTTGTAGTCTCTTCAATATTCCCCATATATTTTATATGGAAAAATAAATTCCGAAATCTTGAATTTTTTTTATTCATCAATAGACCTTGAGGCCCCGATCATATATTTCAAAAAATCCCCTCTCTCACATCTTGTATACTTTCTAAGATAGTCACCGAAGCAATTTGTATGGCCGCCGTCTTAAATCCGCTATTTTGAAAATTTTTTTCAGCTCATTTCCAATTGGATGAGGTTTCAAATGATATTTGTTCGAGCACCTCTCACCCTCAATCATCAGCTCTCTCCATATTTTTCCTCTGAAGTTCATTCTATTCCATTTCTAGTCGACAATATATAAGTTTTGTTTAGGCCTTACGTTATCGAGGAACACGTGAGTAATTTACTTTATTATTTTATAATTTATTAAGTTATAAAACACGTCTATAAGCCGAGCAAGACCTAGGGCTTAAGACCCACGATCATATATCTTGAGTCTTGAGCCCTAGGTCTTGCTCGGCTTCCAACTAATCATCACACTTTAACAGTTTAGAAACGCATAAAGGATAATAATACTAAAGAAATACCTCTTTAGATATATATAAAAAATATTTTTACAAAAAGTAATGTTCCTTGTGATGCATATCAAAAAGGAAATAGTGCCCAGAAAGGCGCCACGACCGTTTAGACGCTCTCCCTCAGGCGATGTTCCGGATCCGGATCTTTACATACATTATGGGGAATGTGTGCCAAATATGTTTATTATACTTTATGATTTTTGAGCTTTCAAGATATCTATACCTAACTAGCGATCTACCCTGGCTTCACATGGGTAGAACTAATTTATTTTTATTCCGAGATTTTCAACAATTATCTTCAGCAACCAATTTACACAAAACCTTAACCAATTAAACATCTAGACTTCCTTCATAAATCAGTCTGTCTATTGGTGAAATCCGTTTAGTAATTTTCGATTTTATCATAAACAGACATACCCCTCCCCCCTGCCCCCTTCCATGCTTACGTAAACATTGATGCATGCATTTTTCTCCCTCCCCCTTCAGAGCACAGTTAGTCACCATGCAGACCCCTACGTCCTCCATGACATCAAAAATAAGCAACGCAACGACCCCCCACCCCCTCCTTAAAATGGCTAATACAATACATTGAATATGTAAGCTTAAATTCATTTTATTAATGGTACATTTGTCATCTTTAAACAAAATGGCGCTCACTTGAAATGCAATCATGTCATCACCTATAATTTACTTGGTCATCAAAATGGCGGAGAATTTAGCTGTGTCATAATTTAAATGTTATAATCTGTTTATTTAAATCCGCCATCTTTAAAAAGTGAATTCACCTACTTTGTATTGCAATTAGTTTATCTCATTTTGAGTAGACAATATAATAGTTCTGTTAGTCTGTCAAGTGATATCGCGCAGCACATATTAAAGTAGTGGGACTAATAGTGTAGTGTAGTGTTGATGGCGTGGTGCTAAACCTTCGTTATCGAGGAGCACGTGAATAAATATTCTTTATTATTTTAATATTCGATAGAAAGGTTGAGCTGTGGAGTTGAGAGTTTGTGCATAGATGTCTTTTTTAAACTTGCTCCTGGGTCTCAAGCCACAGGCACTTTGTCATAATCTTAATATTCATTCATTTTAAATAACCATAATAGAAGTTTTATTAAGTCATGTAATAAATATTATTGACTTTATTCAAAATGGTGAACAATTTTGTTTGAATTCATTGAATTATTTCTGTCAGTTCGTTAGGAATTGGTAGATTTTACAATTGGAATAAGTTACAAAATGTTCTTGTTTGTATTTTTAAATGAGTAGAAGAAAGAGACAGAAGTACTGGATGTAAATGGGGTAAACAAAACTCGAATGAAATGTAAACACTCATTATGCCACTGCAAATCAAAAAAAAATATTTCTTTTTAGATTTCAACCCTTGATTACCTACTGACCTACAAATAACATTGTGAAAGATACTAAGGTATCTACCGTTAGTAACGCCGTTTATAAATTAGTGTTCGCGAGTACCTTTTAATATTATTTCAAGTACCCCCACGTGTGGACAAAATGTGACCTTTAATGCGATAGATTAGTCTGTCTCTATGGTGTTGTCGCGCAGTATACATGGAAGTTATTATTATAGTGTCGTGGTTAAGGTCACCCTTCTTGAGGTCCACGTAAGATTACTTTATTATTTTATATTGGTGCATCTAAATCTCATCTTATCCACGTCGAAAGAGCTCACAGGGCTATTGTCAAGGTTGGAGCTGGTCTTCCGTTCCGCTATCCTACAATCGACCTCTATACAGACTGGGACATTTTAACTGTAAGGCAGTCTTTCGTTCTGCGCACTGTCCTCAAACAACACTCGTTAATGACCTTCGATCCTGAACTGTTAGAAGGTAAACGAGGAAAGGATCACTCTCAAAATTTCTTCGGTTTCTTAGGCCCTCATTTCTATAATTTATGCAGTAAACATCTTAATATTTATCCATTGACGAAATCACTTAATTTTAAAATCCCTTAATTATAATGAAACTGAAGACTTTTTAATAATTTAAACATAAATAATAATTTAATAACGTCAAATCTCAATCCAGTGCCTATTCCTTATGCAGTGATGGCCCAGTGGTTGAGACTTCAAGTCTTACTCGGGAGGTCCGAGGTTCAATCCTGGGCACACACCTCTGACTCTGAGTTATGTGTGTTTTAAGCAATTAAATATCATCAGAATAATATGAAACATCGTGAGGAAACCTGCACTCCTGATAGTTACCAAAAACTTCTCAAAGGTGTGTATAGTCTGCCAACCCGCTCTGGGCCAGCGTGGTGGACTATAGCCTAATACCCTCCTCATTCTGAGGAGGAGACCCGGCTCAGCAGTGGGCCATTGAAGGGTCGTGATGATGATGATGATGATGATTCCTTATTCCTTAGTGTCCTAATTTTTCAGTATAAATATATCTTAATCTACTCAAATACTCGTTACCCCTCATGTTACTTATTATATAATAAACCCATAACCTCATGCACACACACAATCCTACACCTACACACCTGAACTCACATATAACACTACACACTTTCTTTTCTTTTGCATACTTTAAATAATAGTTTTTAATGTAATTTAGTCGTAGTTTAATTATTTTATTGTTCTCTTATACATACATCAGTGTATCTGAACACTAAATTACTACTGGTAGTATACAGCATGTAGCCTTATTAATATTCATACTGAACGGGAGAGTCCTGGTGACCCGTAATACAGGTTTTTATAAAACCCACCACAGGCACCAGTCTCTTACAAACATAGAATATAAGTCGGCATCTAAGTATAACCCTAATTTAGTGTAAAAATATGTTTGTTATCTATATCTATACTAATATTATAAAGAGGAAAGATTTGTATTTTTGTATTTTTGTATGTAACAAATAAACATAAAAACTACTGGACCGATTTCAAAAATTCTTTCACCATTAGAAAGCTACATTATCCTTGAGTAACATAGGCTATATTTATTACAAGAAAAAAATTAGAGATCCCCAGAAATTCTCACTAAAACCAACACAAGGTGCAAAAAAATTAGCCATAAAATATCTTTCATCGCATGCGCTGCGAAAAGTATTGATGATAGAACAAAAAAATGTTATAGAATATTATAGAACGTATCAATATCTACAAAAAACTCTGCGAGACCATATGTCCAACTGTTGTAGTTAAGTCACTATAAGTACTTTTTTACATTTTAAAAGTTGATAAAAATGCCTATCAAAATCAGACCATGTCTTCCATAACTTTGTATTAATTCTTATCCAAATAAATTATTTCGTAATGAAGACTGTTTCAATACCTGTTAATTACTTTTTGAATTATTGAAATCGGACTTTCCAGTCAAAAGATATTACGAAATAAAAATATCAAGATATATAAAAAATAATCCCAGACGGGCCGCCGGCGCGGTGTGGGGTGAGTGCCTCGCAGCGCAGCGAGTAATGCGGCGATAGATGGAGCGTCAGAATGCGGGAGCCAAAATGTAAAAAAAAATTATCCACCCGTGCGAAGCCGGGACGGGCCCCTAGTGAGAAATAAATTGATTATTATTTAAAAAATTATTAAATTATTATCTACTGTAATTACTGTCCTTGATCTCAAGTACAAGGCGCTGCCCGGCTTGCATATGTATTCTTCTCTCTCTCTCATTCTATTACACTATGTATTTGGTGGTTACCATTTCTAATATAAAATGTAACGGAATAGAGTGGAATAAAATAAATTGGTTTGTAGATAATAAAATAGATTAAAATTGGAATATAATCTTAATATCTTCCTTATGAATTAATGTTATAAATGTGAGAGTTTCTATGTTTGTTACTGAATCACGCAAAATCGGCTCAACAGATTTCAGTGAAATGGGCACACAGATACAGTTGTAATTTGAAGCGTTAGTAGCTCAGTGGTTTAGGCGTTGGATTCGCGATCGATAAGTCGTAGGTTTAAATCGCGGACAATGGACTACTGGCGTGGCTCCTAACGCAAGCATTTTAGCTTACTAGGAGGGGTAAAGGGAATACTCATTAAAAAAAAAGAAAAAAAAAACCGCATCAATTCCGTTGCGTGTTTTAAAGATTTACTCCATAGGAACAGATAGACGAGAAGCGATTTTGTTTTATACTATGTAGTGATATGAAAATAAAGGCTACGTTTTATCCCGCAAAAATTCATAGTTCCTGTGGGATATAAAAATATACTTATTATACGCTTGAATAATATTAATTAAATATAGCAACATGCTTATGGAAAACTAAAATGTTTACTGTAATCTATTTTTCAATCATTTTTTTCATCATCAATTTTTTAATTTAACCAATGATTGATTGAATTGAAATGTTTGGAGAATATAATTACCAATATCATTAGTCAGTGTGAGTTTATTAAAAAACTTATTTCATCCTATAGACAGACTAAAACTAAATATATCACACCTAACACACAATTCTCTCGCAATCTGAATACTTTTCAGTTTTACGAAGAACTTCGGTATTCGAAAGCCAGTTGGTGAAAACTGATTGTTTGAGTTCTTTGCCTTTGCCAGTCTGTCTGAGTGAGTTCTGTCTCTACTGAAATTTGCCTTTGTTTTATCTCTGTAAGTTTGTTTCTCTACTTCTATTATCTCTTTATTTATACTACACTGATTTTCTAAATGTTTAGGCTATATACCTATTGTATATTTTGGAACAACGCAAACGTGATAATTTTGTCAATAAATTATACCAATTATGTGACTCTAAACCTTTATAAAATATTGTCACGTCACACGTCAAAGCCCTTAAAATAAAAAGGTATATAATCTGACTTTGATGGATTGTTCACTTTGCTGAGACTGTCAGCCACAAATATAATAGGTTTATTATTTATATTTATTTGTTACTAGCTGACCCGCCCTCGCTACGCTGAGGTGTATTCAAAATGTTCGTTTACTCACTCACACACTCACTCATTTATCCGTCGAATTTGTATTCTATAATGCGTAGTATGTCACTGATGGGCAGTGGACACCACCATCTCACTGACTTGCTCACTCTTCTGTCTCACTTCTGACAACTCATTCTCTCATATTTGTGAAACCACATGATGTGACGTCATATAGTGTTTAACGTCACGGTACAGAATCCCAATTTCAGCTGAATTATTTACGTTAATAAATATGAATCCATTCTATTTAATCCTAGTGAAACTTGTTCATTTTAGATACTGCTAATCATACAAAAAATATTAAAAGTCTTATTTATGTGTAAATCTATCAAAAGTAATACAAATCCGTGCGGAACCAGTAGGACGAGAGATTTACAATAACACCAGTCCAAATTCCCGGAGACCCGTTCCTGAGGGAATAAATCTCGTTGCTTTATAAAATTTTCAATCTTGTTTACAAATGTACGAGATTGTTATGTGTTACTACTTGGTATATAATATATTACTGTATGTATAAATGTATATTATAGATGCTTGGGGCTTGTGACTTTGTATATTCATTTTCCTTTTCGCAAGTCAAGTGCCGTATTTAAGTTAAACCAGACCTTGTTGGTTTCAGGTTTTTTATTTCTTTCCAATAAACTCATTTACCAACGCATCAGGTATTGAAGAAATGTTCTTTTGTTTAAACTTCGTTTGTAAAGGAGTGAGCTAGTAAGTAAAAGGCGCGTGAGATAATAAGTAACTGGGTGAGTGGAACAGTCAATTAATGAGTGCGTGAATGGTACGTAAGAAGTAAGTTACTTACTTGTATTAAACGTGGCGTGTTACCTGACCTGATGAAGCATAGTAAAGTAACGCCTATATTTAAATCTGGATGTATAACTGATCCAAATAATTTTCGACCCATCTCAGTATTGCCAACGCTTAGTTAAATTTTTGAAAAACTAATTTTAAACCAAATGTTAATTCATTTTAATTCACAGAGACTTCTCCATGTGAAACAATTTGGTTTTACTAAGGGTTGTTCAACAACGGATGCCGGTGTCGAATTAATTAAGAATATCTTCGAGGCCTGGGAGGAATCACAGAATGCACTTGGAATATTCTGTGACTTATCTAAGGCCTTCGATTGTGTACAACATGCGACTCTGGTCAGAAAGCTGCGCCACTATGGCATCAAAGGAACTGCGCTCGACCTTATGAACTCCTATCTAAACAATAGGGTTCAAAGGGTTGACGTGAATGGCAAGAGATCTCCTGGGGCTCGTCTGGATATGGGGGTCCCCCAGGGTTCTATTCTTGGACCATTTCTCTTCCTCATTTATATAAACGACCTGCCAAACCTCTTAGAAAAAAAGAACAAGATAGTATTGTTTGCTGATGACACTTCACTAATACTTAAAGTGAAACGCCATCAAACTGAATATGACGATGTAAACAATGCTCTCTCTGATATTGTACATTGGTTCAGTGCTAATAATCTAATGTTAAAGAGTAAGAAAACTAAATATATAAAATTTACGACACCTAATGTTAAGAAAATAGAGGCTGGTGTATTTATAAATGGAGAGGAGTTGGAACCAGTGGAATCTACCGTATTTTCGGGCATCACTGTCGATTCTAAATTGCAATGGGGCCCCCATATTGAGAGATTGGCCAATAGACTCAGCTCTGCAGCATACGCGGTTAAGAAAATACGCCAATTAACTGATATAGACACGGCTCGTTTAGTTTAGTTTAGCTACTTCCATAGTATAATGTCTTACGGCATTCTACTTTGGGGTAACGCAGCCGACATAAACACGATTTTCATACTGCAGAAGAGGGCTATTCGCGCAATCTATGGTCTCAGCCCTAAAATGTCTTTAAGAGATAAATTCAAAGAAATTAATATATTGACTGTTACTTCACAATATATTTTTGAAAATGTTATGTATGTACGTAAAAACATTAATGATTTTATTAGAAATAGTGACTTGCATGACATTAATACTAGGAACAAACACAAACTTGTTACTCCTACTACTCGATTGAGTAGAATTAGTAATTCTTTTGTTGGGCGATGTGTATGCTTTTACAACAGGATCCCACAAAACGTTCAAAATTGTTCTATAGGAAAATTTAAAAAGTTAGTTAAAAAACGTTTGTGTGACAAAGGCTATTATAACATTAAAGATTTTTTGGAAGATGTCACGCCTTGGGAATGATGCGTTCGCTCCAGGCTTTCTCAATATATAATATTTGTTATAAAAATTGGCGTTTAAAAAATCAAAGATAAAAAAGTAAAATATCCAAAAGAAACAGTCCCGCTGAGTTTCTTGCGCCCATTCTTCTCAGGTCTGGGTTAGGTCGTTTCCGAAAGGGTGGTAGATTCCGACGTTCAATAAGAGAATGTAAATTCCAACATTGAATAAAAAATTTTGACTTTGACTTGACTTTGACTTTGACTGGGTTAGCCGTGTGGTGAGTGAGTGCGCGAGTGAGCTAATGGTACATAAAATTGTATGTTACTGGATGAGTGGATGTGTCAATTAATGAGTGTGTGGTGAGTGAGTGGGTAAGTCAGTGAGTGGTACGTAAGATAGTAAGTTACTAGGTGAATGGAAGAGTCAATGAAATGAGTTAGTCCCTTTGACAAATTTTTATTATTCCAGTGCCGTATGTAAACCAGGCACTATATCTTAGAGAGATCTTTTTACTGTTCTTATTATTCATCTCTTAGAGATAAATTTAAAATCATAAGTAAATGAATATGTGGATGGTGACTAAATGTGGTAGTGAGAGAGTGTAAGAGTGAAAGAGGCAGAGAATGAGTGCGAGGAGTGCGTGGGTGACTGTGTGAGTGGAGTACATTTTTAAGGGTTGAGTTATTTTTCGTTCTTTTTTGACTTTGATTTTTATACGTTTAGCAAAAATGACTTAACAGAATTTTTATTTCTTCCTAGTTTTTATTCTAAATTACATTCTAAATACAGACAGATGTCAGTAATAAATCCTTTTAAAATAGTTGTAAGTAAACTAAAAAAAATTGGTTTCCCATTTATCTTTCTCTAACCAGCAACCAGTAAAACGAACAAAACCCGTGATTCGAGCAGATATTGCGCATAAATTCCACCTGATGACCCGACTTATATTACGTTCTCGTGTTACGTTTTATTATTGAAATTGAATCTAATGTTGCGTTCTATTGCTGTTGGTTACGTTTCTAAATTTATTTATTAAACTAGACTATATAATAGGAAATAAATGACTTCTTATATTAGCTTCATCTATGAAATTGGCGTTTTTCATGAAATACGCGTAAGTTAACGCCCTTTTTTCTCTATATTTTTTATTTTTATTAATCAAAGTGAAACCGATTTCATGGTTTGCCATGCATGTTTGCCAACATAGTGTTAGTTTATTGATGCCCTTTTTGAAAAAGTCTGCGGGATAGGAGCTATAAATTCTTCAAAGGCATTTTGAATTGCCTCTTGATTACTGAAATTTTTACCCGCCAAGAAGTTATTCAAATTCTGGAAAAAGCAGAAGTCTGTAGGTGCAAGGCCTGGTGAGTACGGTGGATGACGGAAAAGTTCCAACCCCAGCTCTTGTAACATGGATACCATTTGCTGTGTAGTATGAGGTCGCGCGTTGTCATGCAGGAGCAGCGGAGCCGAAAGATTGACCAAAGCTGGTCGGAGTTGTGCGAGTTTCTCCATCATTGTGTTCAGTTCTTCACAGTAAACTCTGCAGTAATTCTCATCTCATTTGCGATGCGATAGCGATCATTTAATTCGTGGGGCACCCATTTGTTAAGCTTTTTTACCTTGCCAATTAGACGCAAATGGACCAATATTGTTTTGATGGTAACATCGAAAGCTGCTGCTAATTCAGCTGTAGATTGAGAATCATCAGCTTTCACAATCGCCATTGTCGACTAAATTTTTCGGTCGACCACGGGGTTCATTTCTTAGGTCGAAATTTCCTAAACGCGGGTAAACCAATAATGGGCAGTGCGATCGTTAGTAGTGTTAGCTCCGTTTACGTCGTTGATGTTGCATGTCGCTTCTGCCGCTTTGCTGCCACCCACACACTTACACACTCATACTCCATAATCACTCGAATTCTTAACATATCAAATTTTTAATGTTCGTAACGTACAAATGCGATGAAAACAGAACGCTAACCATTAAATAAATTACTGATTTTCAAAAAAGAATTCAATATTACAAAAATAAAAATAATTTAAACTTAGAATTCTTAAAAAAAAATTAATTGAAATTAGCTAGTATTATTTCAAAAGTTCCAATTCCACTTTCGTTTTCCAAGTCTTTGACTTAGGCTTTAGTGTCTCTGAAAACTTCTGATTGTAAGCGTTCCGTATGTTAGTCAAACAATGTTTTACTATAAGTATCTTTCCTATCAATTTGAAGCCATCCTCGCATTACACAGAAGAAATGTTCTCTTATTTAAACTTTGTATATTTGTGAGTGAATGAGTAAAGAAGTGAGTGCGTGAGTTGGGTTCTCCATTTCTTGCTCATTGTGGTCAAAGGTGTGTTAATTAGGCTTATTTATTGTATGTATTTTCCTTTAAATTAAAAACAATCTTAGCCAAAAAATGAAGAAGTATTTGCTTGATAAAACTTTGTATATTTGTGAGTGAGTGGGTGAGTAAATGTTGGGTGGGGAAGTGGATAAGTAATGAAATGATAGTGTCTGTGTGTAAATGGGAAAGTGTGCAGTTGAGGGGATTGATGAGAGGGAAGCTATCTGTTACTATTCCACATCATAATATGTTATTTAGCACTTTATCTGACAAATAGCTTATTCGAGGGTTTACTTGGGCATTGTAAAACAGAGCCTAATAGTAGAGGCAGTTGAAAGGTATCTCAATTATTCTATCCGTATCAAGTGACCAAAAATACGGTCTCGCTAAAAGCTCGGTGGCGGATTAGTCCGGTTTGAACCGGTTCTGTCCGATTGCCAGCTCTACTATTGTCTAGTCTTATCCTATTTTATTCCTTTAGAGATGGCTTCGTTTCACTTTCTTTTTTTATGATTATTTGTATAAAAACTAAACCATTAAAATTTAACTTTAATCAGGCAGATGGCGTTGCAGTCGAGTTTTTGGATTTTGTTATGTTCAAAATAATTTAATTGTTAATAGTTTTTCAAACGGCTTTACTGATTTTGTTTAAGTTCTGTTTTTGAAATCTTTTATTTTTTTTAAAATATTAAATAAGAACTTATTAAGTAATAAGAACTTTAGGTTTTCCAATAAATAAAATATTCTCCAAATTACTCTTTAGTGTTTAATAGCGAACGTAAAAAAGAAAAATAAAAAATTCTTTTTGTGAACCCCCTGTTGCCAGTCCTTGACGTAGACCTTTGGATATCAATAGAAACTTTGGGAATCACTGACAAAATAACTAATGCTCCAAATAGCAACACTGCTGTAGATATTTCAGCAGTATTTTTATTTCACATCGTTATCCGAATGAAGGCTTAAATTTAAACTGTATTTTCAGTCTGGATACGTTCATTTACGTAGCGTGTCGATTTGGTATTTGTTTTTTTATCTTTAACGAAACGTTTATATGAAACTAGTCAACCCGTCCCGGATTTGCCTTAGTGTAATTTACCACGTTTATGACGCTATATTTTACATTTAAATTTAAATATGACTAATACCCAACGACATAACGGTCTCACAGTCCACCACAGCGCTAGATGGCGTACGAGGACACTCAAACTCAAACTCAAAATATTTTATTTCAATTAGACTTTTGTATAAAAGTACTTTGATACATCAAAAACTGTTCGGTCAGTCAGTTTGTCTGAAGGTACCACCAGCTCGGAAAGCAGTTTTCTGTTGAGAAAAGCCGGCCAGAAACTCAACAGTCGCTATTTTCAAAAAGCCATGTTTACATAGTCTGTTATACAAATCATTTAACTTGAGAGTCAACGTCACTTAGATTCCAAGCATTCTCATCATTTAAGTAATCCTGTATATTATAGTATGCTTTATATATTAATGACTTCTTGATCCGAGTTTTAAATTGTTGAAGTGGCAAGTCTAATATAGGCTGTGGAATATTATTATAGATGCGAACACCAAGCCCCATGAAGCTATTACTGACTTTGTGGAGACGAAAGTAAGGCGTTACAAGTTTATTTCTGTTTCTAGTATTAACATTATGTTTGTCACTGTGTTTTGAATACGAATGGATATTCTGGTAAATGTACAAAATATCACAATATATGTATTGTGATGTTACTATAAGGACATTTACTTTTTTCTTTAAGTGAATCTAGTGCTCTAAGAATATAAATGGCCCAAACAGCTCTCTTTTGAAGTACAAAAATTTATTCAATGTCCGCGGCCCTACCCCACAGGAAAATGCCATAAGACATAATACTGTGAAAGTAACTGAAGTAAACTAGCCTAGCAGTATTGGTATCAGTCATTTGTCTGACTTTCCTCACAGCGTAGGCAGCTGAGCTGAGTCTGCCCGCTAGGGATAATAAATGGGGATTCCACTGGAGTTTTGAATCTAAAGTTATACCCAGAAATACCGTCGAGTCCGCCACATCTAAAATTTCGTTATTTAACAATAGGTTAAATTTTTGTTTTTTAACATTAGGTAAAGCAAACTCAACGCATTTAGTCTTTTTAGCTTTAAGAACTAAGTTATTTACCGTAAACCATTATGTTTATTTCTATTTACTTTAAATATAAGAGATGTATCATCAGAAAAAAGTACAATATCACACAAATTCTTCACATAATATGGCACTCATTTGTATAGGTATTTTTTCGCTATAAAACAAGCTTTTGTCCATGCCTAAGCCGTACTTGATCTCTGTATCATATTTCATCAAAATCGGTTAACTGATTCAAGCTTGATTTTATAACAGATAGCGGCCCATCCCGGCTTCGCACGGGTGGAATATTTTTTAAAAAACATTTTGGCTCTCCCGCATTTCGGTGGCCCCTCTCTTGCCGCGTTACTCGCTGCGCTGCGTCGCTATACTGGCCCGTCGCGTCGACGTGTATTTTTTGTTTATATTGATATTTTTAATTTCGTAATATCTTTTGAATGGAAAGTCCGATTTTAATAATTCAAAAAGTAATTTACGGGTATTGAAACAGTCTTGAATGCGACATAATTTATTTGGATAAGGATTAATACGAAGGTATGGAAAACATGGTCTGATTTTGATAGGCTTTTTTATCAACTTTTAAAATGTAAAAAAGTAGTTATAGTGACATAACTAAAGTAGTTGGACATATGGTCTCGCGGAGTTTTTTGTAGATATTGATACGTTCTATAATATTGTAGAACATTTTTTTGTTCTATCATCAATACTTTTCGCAGCGCATGCGATGAAAGACATTTTATGGCTAATTTTTTTGCACCTTGCCTTGGTTTTAGTAATAATTTCTGAGGATCCCTAATTTTTTCCCGTAATAAATATAGCCTATGTTACTCAGGGAAAATGTAGCTTTCTAATAGTGAAAGAATTTTTGAAATCGGTCCAGTAGTTTTTATGTTTATTCGTTACATACAAAAATACAAAAATACAAAAATACAAAAATACAAAAATACAAAAATACAAATCTTTCCTCTTTATAATATTAGTATAGACATACAGACGCCATCTATTCGTCAATAGATGGCGTAAGTAGTACATTCAATCATACTTTCGTTTGTTAATTTGTATTTTTAAGAATTTCCTATTTTTCTTAAGTGTTACTTTCGAAATTATAATATTAGTTAGGATTGTAGTTAATAAACTAGTCGACCCGCGTGTCTACGTCCTCGTAGAAGTATATGTTAAAATAAGTATTTATTTAATTGTTGTATTCAAAATTTTTGCGTTCAATACTACCATCTTGTCCCACGGAAATGGTACTTTTGGGTTCATATAAAGGGATCATATATAATATCTCAAATAATGTAAAAAGGTTCATATAGATAGAAAAATAGTCATCATAATTGAACTATTTCTGTAGCTGAATATGAATTTTAGAAGAAAGCTTTTTGTTTGAAATCGAAACTTTCTTGAAGCTGGTTTCTGAATTAGGTGAACGTAATCTCATTCAGTTTCATCCCTCGAAGACACAAGTCTGCGCGTCTACCGCTAAGAAGACCACATTTATTGTGGACTATTTATTCCCCATTTATGCAGGGCATTCCTTCACACCACTAACACTAACAATGTAGTCCAATTCCAGGGCCAATAGGAGAGCAAAGCTAAATAAAATACTAAAAAGCTAAGGGTACTTAGCAAGTCGAGACTGTACTTTACACCTGGATACCTGCTTTTACTTTACAAAGCCCAGGTTCATCCACTCGTCAAGTAGGTACTGTTATCATCTATGGACTGGCCCTCCTCAATATCAATTGCATCCACTTGACTCCATCCAACGCCGGGCGATTCGTATCATCTTCGATCCAATGCTTGCATACGGTCTAGATGACTTAAGTCTTCGGAGAGACGTTGGCTCTCTGTGTGTCCTCTATTGTCTGTACAATATATGGGGATGTTTTCGACTTAGTGCCTCAGACTCTTTTCTGCCATCGCACACTTCGCTGGGACAGATTCCATCCGCACCGTTTGGATGCTTGCTATGTCGAAAATGTATACGCGTCAAGATCCTGCCACACGTGTAAAAGCTGTGGAATGATCTGCCTCCAGAGGTTTTGCCAGAGGGTTACAATCTGAGGGTCTTTAAATGGAGGGTGTAAAGGCTCCTACGAGGTCGGCTACGCAACGGCTGCTCTTCGTGTGTTACATATGTCCACGGGCGACAGTGACCACTTTCCATCAGGTGGACCGTTTGCTTGTTTTCCCCTTTTCAATATCCAAATAGATTCAGATTATGAATTATTCAGTTTTAGTCAATAATAATACACTAAATATAATACTGTAACAACATATAGAATACATGCTAAATACATTACGTAGATTCTCAGTCGGCCAATACAATTCCTGCGTCCAGATAAACCCTTTGGGAAATTCCGATATAGACCAACGAGTCAATTCTGCGTGGTTTACCCACTATTTAAGCGCTCAACGAATGTGTTTAGGATAAAACAGAAAGCGTCTAAACATTGAAAGTTTTACCCAACACTGTACAGCCGATATTAACTTGTATGAGTTGACCGTATTATTCAATACAGACTTAACAAATATTCATTAAATGCAAAAAAAAACAATATAACACTGTCACCATATTATAATATTATATTAAAATTGTCACGCAGCTCTTAAGTTAGATGTGAGCTGATAATCTTCAAGCGGCTGACCAGATCTTCACAATACATAGCTAAGAGCCATCTCGATTAAATTACCTTTCAAACAAATAAAACTTCATCAGAATCGGTCCATTATCTTGAGCGCTATGATGCAACAAACACGTTGTAGCGTCAGGGGTTGAAAAAAGAACTAATTTTATTTCGATGCCCTTTTAACAGGAACTTAAAACAAGTCGATATGTCCCAGTTTTTAAATACAAAGTACATTCTCTCTCCTTCAAAAATATCGGTATTTATTTGTAAATTCAACATGATAGCAGTAATAAATGGTCATCACAAAGGAAAAGTGCATTTCATACGAAATAGGAACAGAATAAGATTCCAAGAAGTGCTTTGATACGAGGGATTCGTTCAAATCAATTTGCGAGGAAATCGAAAATTTCAAAATACACAGTCGAGAAATTTCTAGTTGTTGTATCTTTGTTTAGAGAATAAATCAATACAATACCAATATATATTAATACTAGTCGACACAGGTGACTTCGGCCACGTGGAGCTGGGATTTTTCTAAGATAAAGATATATACTCTTGCAAACTTTCATCCCCTATCGCCATATGTATGTATTGCTAGGCTGCTAAGTGGCTAAGCAGCTAAGTGGCTAAGCAGCTAGGTGGCTAGCTAGCTAGGTGGCAAGATAGCTCGGTTGCAGGCGAAGTAGCCAGGTCGTTAGGTAGCTAGATATTTATATTATATATGTCGGGAGCGAGTAAAAATAATAAATGGAGGGGGGGGGTCTAGCGGTTATTGTCGGACATATTTGATGTTTAGGGGCGCGTAGACGTCAAGGTGGGGCGCATAAGCGTGAGTGCCTCTGGCGCTGGATGTTTGGCTTCGACTCCTTTCGAGATTGAGGGCGGAGGTCGTGGTGCGCCGGCGTGACGGGCGCTGCCCTTAAACTCCAACCTTTGTACACTGGAGTCGCAGACGGCGGTTAAGTTCAGGGGGGTCTGCTGGCCGGAGGTACGGGTTACGAGCTCCTCGGTTTGCAGAAATGTCTTGAGAGCGACTTGATCTCGAGGGATATGAGTCGCTTCTGACTCCTTCGGGGCTGGTCGTTTCACATGTTCTAGCATCCCCCCTCGCTTAGGTGCTTGGTAAGTAGTGTTTTTCCCACATATAAATATTGCAAAGTTTATTAAAAATTAAAATGTGAAAATAAGAAGTAGAAAATATGAAAAATTTGCTAAAACTCGTATGGACTTAAAGTAATTAAAGTATTAAAAAGTTATTTGAACTTTGCTTACGATGATAGTGAACGAATGGCTGTCGTCTCTATAAAATCATCACTTTATTATTGGTATTTATAAATTCGCGAACAATGACTGACCAACCTATATCGTATATCGGATGACGATTGGGACCCGTTGGCCCTAAATTGATAATTTAAATTCTTTTTGGCGGAGACAGAAGAATAAAGTCTCTGATAGAGTATTCTACTTATATACTCTATATTGTTATATGTGCAACCCGCTAAATATTGTATCCACAGTTCAGAATTTCTAAAATTAGAATCCATTGAATATTTGATCGCATCAATCTTTTTGTTCATCCATCAACATATTGGTGACAAGTCAATTATTTTTTCAAAATGTTTTGCTTAATTAGACTCTGCTATCCGCCCAATCAAAGTTTTTATATTTTTGTCGGCTTTTAATAAATAACATCCTTTCTTTTTTTTTATAAATGATCCTTTCGCCTATCCTCAGTACCGTCTTATCTTCTTTTCCTGAGAAGAGAATAAGAACAAGTAAAAGGTCTGTGGTTTCAGAGAATCTAAAAACAAAAAGCTGATCACATTGGACTACAGCTAGTAGGGAATATTCTGGCTTACATGACGCCGGATTAGAACGTCTTCTTTAGCCAATCGAGGAAGACATTCCTATCATTGAGGAGGACTGAATTATTTTCTATATAATATCATGACAACAAACTAAGTCTTGTTTGGGAATGATGACCCAGTAATAGGTTGAAAAGCTCTACATGATAGCACTTTCACTATATTTACTTATTACTTATAAAACTGCCTCTTATCTATCATGGCAGAGATTATATGTTGACAAGTCAGATACATTTTTAAAGTTTATTAACAGAGTTGCTACACATACTTATAATATAAACACATTTCTTGCGAGTATTATTATTTTCTATTTTATATATAAAATTCTCGTGTCACAATGTTAGTTACCATACTCCTCCGAAACCGGTCGACCGATTTTCATGAAATTTTATCTGCATATTCAGTAGGTTTGAGAATCGGCTACTATCTATTTTTCATCCCCCTAAGTGATAAGGGTGGCCCACCCTTAATTTATATGGCAAAGCAACGTTTGCTGGGTCAAAATAATAGATTATAATAGAATTGCCGTGTATTACGTTAAAAAGGCTGAACCGATTTTAATGAAACTTGGTATATGAATTACAAGGTGGATTAACATATAGAGTACATTTTAATCCCGAAAAATGCTTTTTTCCCATAAAATACAGAGATAGAGTGGTACAAGAAAAGCTGCAGCTTAAAATTTTGTCCACTTAATTATAATTCATTTAACATTTACATGGACAAAGTCACGTGGGTAAATAGTTATTAATATAACAAAAAAAATAAAGTTAAAAAAACTACAACCCGACTACGTAGAAAAAAAGTGGTCTAAAAAGGGTGAAACAAAAAAATAATTCAGACAGAAACCGAGAAATACAGAATAAATAGAATAGAATACACATATAAAAATGGTCAAGGTAGAACCGTGGTCGCACCTCTGAGGTATAATTTCCGTTATAAAAAAAACATAATATTTTTATAGCCTATGTCACCCTCGCCATTATTACAAATCCATTGACACCTCATTCATGAACATTAGTTCAGTAGTTTAGGTGCTAGAGTGAAACATACATAGATAGACTGACAAAATCATAACCCTTTCTTTTGGCTTCGCCGTAGTCGGGTAAAATGTATTTTTATTAAAGTTTGCAAACGTTATCCGAAGTCACTGAATATTCATGTGAAAGCGAGCGACAAATGGCTGCCTACTTATATGCTTGGTCAGATTTTATATTACTCTAGCCAACCCGCTCTCGCTTCGCTAAGGTGTATTCAAACTGTTTACTCTACCCGCATTTTCATTCATGCTCTACCCGCACCTTTGAATTATATATTTCTTATCGTTAAGGCGTTTTTCTCCGACTTATTTTGTAAATCCGATTACCACGAAAAAGTCTTTTCATTTTTCCGGTTAATATATAGCCTATGACACTCACAAATAATGTAGCTTTCTATTGGTAAAAGAATTTTAAAACTCGGTTCAGTAGATTCAGAGATTACCCCCTACAACCTCACAAACTTTACCTCTTATAATATTAACTAGTCGACCCACGCGACTTCGTCCGCTTGTAGCTCAACCTATTAGTCGTAGCGTGATGATATATAGCCTATAAGCTTTCTCAATAAATGGGCTATCTACAAACTAGCGCACCCTCGCTTCGAGGTATATTGTAATCGTTCACACACTCACTTCTACAGATTGTGAAATATTATACTAGATGATCTTGAGTTTTATGACTTTTAAACAATGACTGTCAAATATGTTAATAAATTTACACAAAACCTTTACAAATTTGAACCTTTTTCATGAATTGCACTATCTATTGGTAAAAACCGCATGAAATTCCGTTCAGTACTTTTTGAGTTTGCCTTGAACAAACTGACGCGGCATCGGTCTGTGTTTCATAATATGTGATCAGTTAATACCTCACTTTGCCAAATTGTTGTGACATGGCAACACTTAATCAATATAACATATTATTGTACTTTAAAAAAATACCCTACGCTCGATTCATTATAACTTCCCGATAGATGAAAGCCAGTTTGATAAGTAGTTAAAAATTTACTACTTATCAAACTGTCTTAAAAATTTTACTTGACTATTGTTAGATCTACCTGAGATGACCACGTGAGTCGTTAGTTTACAAAACTCTTTTTTTAATAACAACCTTAATACATTACAAGCTGTTTGACTAGTAATTCTTAAAAGAAGACGTTCTGATCATCTAAAAACTTCCTTTATTTAAGAAATAATTAATCCCCTTAGTTTTCCATAGCAATCTTACACTACGTTCCACCAGAGATGTGCGAGGGATGTGTTTGTTAAGAAGATAGAAATAGCAAGATAGAGTAGCGATTCTATTGGTTCTTAACAAACACACCTCGGTATACATCATCGCATATTTCGCTGCTTAACTTACATTTAACAAAAACAAACTGTTAATTTTAAAAAAAAAAAAGCAGATAAATGCAAATATCCTTTTCAGAAATCTCGAAATTACAACGAGCTCAATACAAGTGGCTTATGAGGTTTCATCGCAAAAAGTGGAATTCTCATCGTAATTGAATAGCTCCAGTTCAGCTTGACCTAGATGTTGAAGTTTCGATTGCTGGACTTATATTATAATAGGTTACAGCTCTCGCTTCTCTAAGTTATCTTGATTCGACAAATCATTATCACATTCATCATCACAAGGCGTTAATGGCTCATTGTAATAACCGTTAATGGCACTTAATAGGCCATAGTCTTCCATGTTGGCCTAGTTCTGGTTGGCAGAATTTACACGCCTCTCAGAACTCTCAGGAGTGCAGGTTTCCTCACGATGTTATCCTTCACCGTTAAAGCAAGTGATATTTAATTGCTTAAAACACACATAACTCAGATTCAAAACCCCGAGCAAGAACCCGGTGTTCATTGGAATCGCAGCAGTAATGGGATGGGAGAGGAAGGGGTAGATCTGGCCCACATGCGGCTCGGTCGGAACGCGTCTGAGACACTTGGCGGTCGGATTCGCATGCTGGTGCTCGCAAGCCAGTCGGGGAACAGATCCCCTACCACCAAGGGGGTGTTGGGTTACTCGGCTCTTACGAGATGCTCTCCCAGAGGCCGAGGGGAATTGTAAAATTCATATCTTTAGATTTTAATTTTATTTATTAGTCTCCTTATTTTTTTATAATTTTATTCGGATTTATTCGGATTTAACGTATGTATCTGTAGCATCTGCTTGTCTGTGATATCATAGCAACCAAGATTATGAACAAATTCTTATGAAGTTTTATTTTTTTGGAAGGTAATTTAATCGAGATGGTTCTTTTCTATGTATTATGAACAGATCGTTCACCCGTTTGGAGACTATCAGCTCATTGCTAACTTGAGAGCTGCCTCACAATATTAATATATTGACAATTATAACAATCTCGTAACGATGGTAACACATCCACATTGCTTACACTAAGTACACATGAAACGGTATTTGTCGATACTTTTCTACGAATAGAGTCAAACTATTTATATTTAGTAATAGATAGATAAATATAGTTAGAATCATTATTGCTGATTTAAAAGTAATTAGCAGTATTCGTGAGTTGTACAAATCAGCGCAAAACTAATTCGAGCTGAACAAACTTGTGGTGGCCTCGATGTGGTTTGTTAGTACTGTGACATTCTGGCATCTCCGTTACAATTCATTTAAGTTCTAGATATACCTTAAAAAATAATTTTAAACCTTGGTAAATATTTAAGTTGCTCCAAGATATTATATGAATGACAGGAAATCATCAAATCATTAATTTTGATTTTAAAATCTCTAGCGTTAGTTGCTGTTGATGCTACATCTTCAACTTCGGCACTAATACAGTATAATTACTTCCAATTTTTTTAGCGGTTTTCTGGCGTATATATGCCGATCCAGCCACCAGCTTAAAATTTCAAAAATTTTTTTTTTCAAATTATGCCTTAAAATCTCCCTGAAAGTGGAAGAATTCTAAATTTTTACAATTTAGAATCAATTAATATTAATTAAAGTTGTTACTTACAATATTACAAAAATTTTAAATTTTATCTAAATAATAAAGTCATCACATAGACTATACATTAGACACTGTATAGCCATCATACAAAGACTACACATAAATAAAATAGAAATTCTTACTAAAACCAATCCAAAAAGGTCTTTCATCGCATGCGCTGCGGAAACTATTGATGATAGAATAAAAAAATGTTCTACAATATTCAAACATCGCGAGACCATATGTCCTGTTGTAGTTATGTCACTGCATACATGTCATAACTGCTTTTTTACATTTTACAAGTTGATATAAATGCCTATCAAAATCAGCCCATGTTATCCATACCTTTGTATTAATTCTTATCCAAATTATCAAGACTGTTTCAATATCTGTTAAATACTTTTTGTAAGCAGTGATGGCCCGTAAGCAGTGATGGCCCAGTGGTTGAGACTTCAAGTCTTACTCGGGAGGTCCGAGATTCGATCCTGGGCACACACCTCTGACTCTGTTTTAAGCAATTATATATCACTTGCTTTAACGGTGAAGGAAAACATCGCGAGGAAACCTGCACTCCTGAGAGTTCCCTAAAAGTTCTCAAAGGTGTGTGACGTCTGCCAACCCGCACTGGGCCAGCGTGGTGGACTGTGGCCTAATACCCTCCTCATTTTGAGGAGGCTGATGATGACTTGGAGGAGGATGATGATGACTTTTTGAATTATTCTGGGCAGATGGATTTTGGTGTTGAAACATATGTATTAAATGGAATCTTACAAAAAACGAAAAATACTATAAGTACAACAAATATAATAACAATATGCATTAAAAACGGACACCGAGTAACCAATATTAAACACTTTTTCTAAACTGTTGTAATGGAGACCTAGAATCACGACTCCACACCACTACACAGCCATAATGGTCACCATACGAGCTCTGTTTAACGACTGGCTCAAGTCCATCGAAACAGAGGGTATATACAGTCTTGGAAAAAAATAAAAGGTACTACCAGCGAATAAAGTTATCAACGGTGTTACAGAATTTTATGCTGAATTAATTAAATACCAAATTAGTAGTTTAATAATTACCTACTACTCTGAAATTTAATTTATTTAAAAATTTTAAACCCAATTAAAAAATAATTATACCCTCATCCTGCAGCGGCGATTTGTAACAAGTTAATAAGCTAGCTATAATCTTTTATACTGGAAACTGTATTTTTCAGGTTTTCCACTGCTTTTAACATTTTTAAGTTTGTAGGTAATTTTAATATTTAAAATTCTGTGTTATGAGGAAAAGTGAGATGTATAGTCTGTTAGGACAATTTTAAATTCGTAATATCTTTTAAACAGAATGTCCGATTTAAATAATTCTAAAACTAATCAACAGGTATTGAAACAGTATTGAATACGAAATAATTTATTTGGATAAGAATTAATACAAAAGTATCGATAACATGGTCTGATTTTGCTAGGCATTTCTATCAACTGTTAAAATATAAAAATGTAGTTAGTGACATAACTACAATAGTTGGACATATAGTTTTTTGTAGATATTGATTCGATCTATAATATTGTAGAACACTTCTTTGTTCTATCATCAATACTTTCCGCAGCGCATGCGATGAAAGTCATTTACTTGCTAACTTTTTTTACACCTTGGCTTACATGATTGAAATTTTAATAAAGATACCTGTTTATACCATTAATAAATATAGCCTATGTTACTCAGGGATAATGTAGCATTATAATAGTGAAAGAATTTTTGAAATCTGCCCAGTAGCTGAGTAGTTCGTCAAAAATCTTTAATTTTACCTGATTTCCATGGAAATTTTTAATTCTCGGAATAAATGCAAGCTGAATTGACTATTCGATATAAAATCAAAAACTATATTTGTGTCTTAGAATTTTCTCAAAGTGATTCCAAAAAAAAGTTATAAGGTCAGAAAATTTTTTCATCCAAGGAAATTAGATAGATGCCAAGGAAATTTATTTCTATTGCAAGGAAATTAGGTGAATGTCTGAAATCAGAATCATTTTCCTTCCTGGTACTACAATAAACAAACATAGGAGCAACTTAAATTATCTTCCTTTATATAAATATTTCAATTCCACCTACAATTTCGACAAATAGTAGGCGTGCCAAATACCAAAGTGCCGGTCTTTTGCTTCCGGAGCTTCTGCGGGATCAGTAAGTCTTTCTCAAAAACATACTATGTTCATCTACCACACCAGCAACATTTTCTTTTTTTTATAAAATAGGAAGGCAAACGAGCAGACGAGTTACCCGGTAATAGGTAATCACAACAGGAGCGTTGCCGGCCTTTAAGGTGGAGATATATGCGCGAGTTTTGAAGGAATATACCACCGAAGGTAGATCATTCCATAAGTTGATTGTACGTGGAAAAAAAAATTCTGGAAAAACGCACTGTTGAGGCACGCCACCCATCCAGATGATGAGGATGGTATTTAAGTCTGTGGCGTGCAGTGCGATGGTGGAATTCGGCGGCAGGGATCAAATGGAAAAGCTCTTCGGAACACTCCATGTGATATATGCGATAGAAGACGACAATGAAGATACGTCTCTACGCAGTGCCAAAGGGCCTTGAATGCAACACCGGGTCCCCGACAATCCGAGCAGCTCTTCGTTGAATACGATCAAATGGGTCAAGTTGATACTTAGGTGCACCAGCCCAGAGATGAGAACAGTACTCCATATGCGGCCGAACCTGCGCTTTATATAGCGTCAGTCACTGCTGAGGTGTAAAGTACTGTCTGGCTCGGCTGATCACACCTAGTTTTTTTAGAGGCCAGCTTGGCCTTGCTCGAAATACCGAATATGCCCAATATTGCAATACTAGGCGAGGTTTTAAGGGGAGTGTTTTCGAAGAAAGGAGATACGACAAATGGGTTTTTTTAGTGGTAAACCCGCAAACTTGTGTCTTCAGGGGGTTGACCTGGACTAAATTAGATTTAGCCCATTGCGAAACGATCACCAAAGAGATGTTAATAGAAGACACAAGTTTAATTCTTGGTCATCTAGAGTTGAGTTTGAGGCAAAAAGTTCTAAAGGCCCAGAAATTCAAAAGGCTGTCAAGGCTAAAATAAGCTGTCCAAGTCAGCCATATCATTACCGTGAGCAACGTGATTATCGGCAGTTCTTTTAAGAACACCACCTACTCCGTCTAGTGCCCCCTTGCCATGTCCAGTCTCACTGTAAATCCTCTATTTCTCCATCTTTGAATTGAATGAATTCATATAATTGAAGATGATTTCTTATTTATTTTACGTTTAGTAAAGTTTTTTTTTTCTAATTTTTCTTCCCTAGTCTGATTTTTCTTCGATCTTCCCATTTTTACATTCGTCCCTGCATTAAAAACGTCTTTCGTAAATAATTTCCTTGGCATTACAAAATTTCCATGGTCGTTATAGAGCCACGAAAAACATGGAAATTAGCACCAAGGAAATCAGATTTAAGTGAAAAAATCATCATAGCAAAGAAACAGTAAATAAGAACTATTAATACTTTAAAATAAGAGAATCGCCCTCGAAAACGAATATCATGCAACAAAAACACAGGCGAAAATTAAACTGTGGGCTGAGAAATAACGTCCACAGAAATTATAAAATTTATAAACCAAAGTCCGAGAAGGGTTATACTTATGTAAATGGCGCCAAATTGAAAAGAGATACGCACATCCTACTTCGATGGCCTATCACAGCAGACTGGACCAGTCAAAATATGATAACCGTTAACATTTAAATGTACGTGTTTTGTTATTATACCTGCCGAACCGGTAGCCCAAGGAAATTATATTTTTCACGAGTACAAATATAAAATTTAGTATAATTAATCACAATGATATTATTAAATATAATTAAATTTTATGATACCTTAATCATAGTTGAACTTAAAATAGCATAATTTAGGTCTGACAAATACTTCTAATTATAGATATAAATTTATATTTTAAAAATTTAGGGAAGGGGACATGCCAGGGAAATCAGAATTCAATGTTTGTATTGATCATAACTTTGTTATTAATAATGATTTCTTCTGTTTAATAATGATTCTAGCTAGGAAATTAAGGTAACTATCGTAAAAAATAGGTATAGAATCTATATAAAGCAGTTACATAGTGTTCGCCTAGCGAGACAAGCATCTCTCAAGTGGTTTTAGACATTACATTCTACGATCAGAAAACATTCAACTGAAATCTAATACAAAATGTTTTATTTGAATATTCAATGTTATTATAACATCTGTTTAGATAATATTAAATATTAAAGCAAGTACACTCTCGGCGCCATTCTGTAGACTAGGATACTGGGCCCACTGCTGTCGGAAATAGAAAGCCGATATAAAGTCATGTGGCCACTAAAATAGTTTGGTTTTACTTACTTATAAAAATGTATGTCCTGAGTGATAGATCCGATTGAGTGTCGTCATGAGTATTTTAAGGTTTTATTAAAATACTAATACAAAAAGCAGTGATGGCCCAGTGGTTGAGACTTCAAGTCTCACTCGGGAGGTCCGAGTTCGATCCCCCACATAGGCACACACCTTTAACTCTTGAGTTATGTGTTTTAAGCAACTAAATATAACTTGCTTTAACGGTGAAGGAAAACATCGTGAGGAAACCTGCACTCCTGAGAGTTCCTTAAAGTTCTCAAAGGTGTGTGAAGTCTGCCAACCTGCACTGGGCCAGCGTGGTGGACTATGGCCTGATACCCTCCTCATTCTGAGGAGGAGACCCGGCTCAGCAGTGGGCCATTGAAGGGTCGTGATGATATATTTTATATATCGATATTAAATATAATTAGAATAATTTGATCAATATCTCGATTATCGAATATTAAATTGGCAACACAGGCCTACGACCGCACCTGTCATTTAAATGGGATTAGATGTGGGAGGTAATTTGTATTATGAAATGGATGACTTTTACGCAATAAGGTTTAGTTATTCTCAAATCTCGTGTGACTTCAGTGTTGCGTATTTAAAAATAGTTTGCCGAATATTTGAATAATTAGTGTAAGGGCCTTTTAATTTTGCACCTAGGTCGCGAGTCCCAGGCACTGCTCAACTTCCATCTTGATTGTATTTTATTGGCCTTTTGAGTGCAATTTTACACTTAAGCTACCCGTGTTAGTTTTTAGTATGTATAATCCATTTAGGATTTTAAAAATTCTGACAAATAATAGAAATCGACAATATTCCCGTCTCCCCTTCTATTTCTCTTTCTTTTTATCTTACCATTATAAATAATAATCTTATTTGAAACATGCCGAAGCGGGGCGAGGGTGCGCCGATTTGAATGCAGTTTGATGTACAAATAATCTACACTAAAAATCCGCACATTTTTTATCCTAGAAAAAAGTGTAGTATTTATAGGATAGAAAGTTTTTACTCCATAGGGTGGAATGGAAAAAAATCCTAAGGGATTTCAATTTAATTTTGGACACAAATAAATTCTTTTTATGTTTAGTGACTCATTGTATCTATACTATTATATAAAGAGGAAAGATTTGATTGTTTGTATGTTTGTTTATTGCGAATAGGCTCGAAAATTACTGAACCGATTTTGATCCGGAGTGAAGCGAGGGCAGACCGCTCGTCATTAAAACAATATATTTAATTTTTGTTAGTTTGTGTAAAAAACTACGACACAAAATTGAAAATAAGTGTGAGTCTAGTGTACAATATATTTTAAGTAAATAATAAAGTAAAAAGTTTCGGTATCTCAGTGTTGTTACACTTAAGAGCTTTCAGGATTATGTATCACGATCCGTGGTCAACTTCATATAATTTAATTAATGCTTCGTAAGCGGTAACTAAGTTACAGCTTTATTATATTTAAGAAGATAAATATTAGATTTTAATACTAAGATAGAAAGGCAAAGAAAAAAGGTTGTATCCAAAGAATAGTCGAAGGCATCTAGAAAAGATTCCTATTAGGGCTCTCTTATTATAGAGTGAGAGGAGCGCGGCGCATGTGATTAGTTTATTTTTCAAAGTATGATAAAGTAGACGACTTAGATTGAACTGCACTTTATTATATTTCTACTTGTGAGTATCGTAACTCAAATATAACTAGATATGACTAGTCAAACATCCGAGAAAGATCAAAATGTAGACAGGAAGATAAGTACTTGGACTTGCAACCCAAGTCCAAGTCTGAATGAATATAATGAAATGTTAAATTCTATTCCTCAGAGAATAATTATATTACTTTAGGTTACACGCTTACACAATACCAACAACACTTTATTTACACAAGAACATGAAGTACCCTCACCTCTTGTATTTGTCTCTGTCTATCTGTTGCGGTTTCACGCTGAAACCTTTGGACCTATTTTGATGAAATTTGCTACAGAGATAGAAAAAAGCCAGTGAAAAAAGAAAATAGGTTGAAATTGGGAATGAAGTGCATATCGAGCTGTGTGATGGTTTGTCTATGGGAAAATTTAACCTAAATGCGTGTTAAAACATACAGAAGAAGAAATTTATAATTGCAACGCTTGTGCCCTGGCCCTTTCTTTGTGCGGATCAAATTTAATATATTTACTATGTGCACATATTACAAGAGAGGGTATTTTTACAGATTTACGTGGCTTAGAAGATAGAAACAGAACTTTTATTACGTTATTACTTTTATTTATATGCTTGTTTCGGACAGACATAAACTAGTTGTCCTGTTCTCACTTTACTGAGAAATAAGTAAAGATTACTTTAGTGATAAAACGTGAAGTTGTAGTTTCTATTAATTATCAAACGTGAAGTCTTAGTTCCTAGTAATGAACAAAACTGAAGATGTTCTTTCTATTCATTATCAAACGTGAAGTTATAGTTTCTATTAATTATCAAACGTGAAGTCTTAGTTCCTATTATTAATGAACAATAGTGAAGACGTTCTATCTATTCATTATCAAACGTGGAGTTGTAGTTTGTATTAAATATCAAACGTGAAGTCTTAGTTCCTATTAATGAACAAAAGTGAAGATGTTCTTTCTATTCATTATCAAACGTGGAGTTGTAGATTCTATTAATTATCAAACGTGAAGTCTTAGTTCCTATTAATGAACAAAAGTGAAGATGTTCTTTCTATTCATTATCAAACGTGGAGGAGTAGTTTCTATTAATTATCAAACGTGAAGTCTTAGTTCCTATTATTAATGAACAAAACTGAAGACGTTCTATCTATTCATTATCAAACGTGGAGTTGTAGATTGTATTAAATATCAAACGTGAAGTCTTAGTTCCTATTAATGAACAAAAGTGAAGATGTTCTTTCTATTCATTATCAAACGTGGAGTTGTAGATTCTATTAATTATCAAACGTGAAGTCTTAGTTCCTATTAATGAACAAAAGTGAAGATGTTCTTTCTATTCATTATTAAACGTGGAGTTGTAGTTTCTATTAATTATCAAACGTGAAGTCTTAGTTCCTATTATTAATGAACAAAAGTGAAGACGTTCTATCTATTCATTATCAAACGTGAAGTTGTAGTTTGTATTAAATACTAAACGTGAAATCTTAGATCCTATTAATGAACGAAAGTGAAGATGTTCTTTCTTTTCATTATCAAACGTGGAGTTGTGGATTCTATTCATTATCAAACGTGAAGTCTTTGTTCCTTTTAATAAACAAACATGAATATGTAGTTTCTATTAATTATAAAATATGTACATGTATGTATATATGTAAAATATGATTAAGACGTAGTTTTACGTAATGAATGTTTAGATGATGATACTTATTTATTGATACTATTAGTCTGATATAGTTTTCCGTACTGGTAATCAGACAAGTAGAGTTTGAAAAAAGTTTATGATGTAAATTTGACACCTTCCATAAGACTTTAGTCTGGCTTTATGATTTTCTTGGCCTAAAATGTAAGAGTGACGTCACTATAATAATATTGTCGGTACTTTTTTAGGATTACAACGTACATTTGACGCTCCTAAATTTCTAAGAATAGTAAAAGGTTAAGGTGCGTGGGTTGGATGTTACATTTTATAAAGTTTTATGGCTTCAATTTCAGTCTAATAGTATTGCGTGGGAGGACCTGTGGGAGAGTGTATAGTAAGAAACTACTGGATAAGTTGAATAAAGGATTAAGTAAATAAAACGAAGAAATGTTATTTAGCCTAATGATGCATAGCGAGGGATATGTTTGTTAGGAACCTCCTTAACAAACACATCCTTTGCTATGCGGTTCTTAGTAAAGGATAGACTAATTCACAAAGAAAGTTTAATTGTATAATTAACTGATATTTTGTATAAATTTGTGGAGTTTCGGAAACCAAAAAGATTTTTATAGCTCTTAAGTACTAACTGAATTTTTAAGAAAAAATAACAAAAAAGGAAAACAAATTACTTGAAAGAAATTTTTTGGAGTTGTTAAACAGATTTCACTTAGGTCAAGGTATTGGAAGAAAAGGTTACCAACCGCAAAGTTCAATGTGTCAAATCCAAATTGTATGAATCTCTGAATGCGTTCAATTCGTACTTGGCCAACTTTTTTAACACTCACAAAGAACAGATTGTAAACAAACAATAATGTTGACAACAATTACTCAGACAAAATTTATTTGTATAGGAAATCCCGCTGACTGTTCTTAAATAGATCCCGAGGGATTCTAATTTTGTCAAGCTCCGTCTCTCTGTCAGGAGCATTCCGTTCCTGCTGCCAAGTTTAAATGAATTTACTGAATTTTACAGATTTACAAGTTTGTGCAACAATGCATTATAAAGACGATTCCGTGGACAATTTAGTAAATACTAAAAATGTCTTCAGTCAATTAATCCATAATATACCAATTTAGGACTAACGCTTTAGGCTTTTTCACATCCAGATAGAGATGAGCGAGAGATGACATTTTATTATAATCCTAATAGGCCTAAGTACTATATAATAATTATAATCTATTAATTCTTTTCTGATGAAATATGTCAGTGTCAGTGAACACTGTCTGCTGTCAGTATGATGCATATGACACATTTTTTTTTGATGATAGATAAGGAACAAACGAGCAGACGGACCACCTGATGGAAAGTGGCCACCATCGCCCATGGACATCGACAAAACTAGAGGGTATCTCTTGTTTTATCGATGCGTTGCCGCCTCGAAGTTAGAGTAAGGAGGGGGAGCAAAGAGAAGAATGCTACGGTTTCAACGGACCCCGAGCAAGAACTCGGTATCCATTAGAACCGCAGTAGTAATGGGATGGGAAAGGGAGGGGTAGATCTGGCCCACATGCGGCTCGGCCGGAACGCGTCAGACACTTGGTGGCCGGAATCGCATCTTGGTGGTTGCAAGCCGGTCGGGGAACAGATTCTTCTACCACCTAGGGGGTGGTAGAGAATCTGTTCTTTTCTCCTATTAAATTTACAGACTAGTAGTATTCTAATATAATAGTGTCCCTATATTTGGACAGCATAAGTGATTTTAGAATTTTTACCCTTCGAACCCTTTTAACCTTGTTAAGGTTAGGTTAAGGTAGGGTTAACGTAACCATGTGACTCATTATCACCATTCAGAATAATATCTACTCCATACAGGGAATATTCTTTATATTCGCTGTATGGAGTGGATATTATTTTCATCATGACGGTCGTCGCAATACCCCTTAATAAAACGGGTGGGGCAGGAGTAAATCAATCAATAGAGAATACTACCCAATCAAAGGCTGTCGAAATGAAAGAAGTGATTATTATTTTACTCTTGCACCGTGGAAGGTGCTGAAGTTTCGATTATTCCATAATCGATCAAAAATCGTTGAATATTAAAACGTCGACAGAAGTGATAATAAATTTTAGATAGACGGTTAGAATACCGGGTGCACATCCCTACCCTTAAGTCTAATTGCAACGTATAAGCGACCTTTCAAGGGGGCCCATTGATGAGTTGGCGAGTCACCTTCTATCCATTTTTCGATGTATAAAACAATGTCGGGTAGACGCCATAGGTCATCCATAGCACTAGTTACCGAGTCCACTATCACCCCAATCCATAGCCCAACATTATTTTTTTCTATATATTGGGATAGTCCCACACAAGCCGGGGATTGTCCTTGGGTACATTCTCATAATGCATACAGTTTGTGTCACATCTCGTATTAAATTAAATTCGTTCTCTACGCGTTGGCTACGGCTCCGCACACGCCTTCCAAAGGTCCGGGTCACTGTTGACCCGTGATTGGAAAAGACATACATAATAATAATATTCATTTATTAAGAGCAACACCAACTCATTACCGCGATCTTCCACAAGAAATGGCACAGCCATGACCTACGTACATACAGTCCAGGGTGCAAGGCAGCCTACGCACCAGGGAGTCACATCTCTTTCGCATTATAGTAAAAAGCAATCAACCCGCGCTTCTTGCGAACATCCCTGATGCACTACAAAAGCGCGGCAGCCCCATAAACTGAACATTATTATACTGAAAACGGAGAGCATTATAAGATTTTTGAGAGTATCTGGCCCATAGGTTGCATGTGTAAAAAGCTCGTACAATATAAAATAAGGTAATTTTAACATTACTGACCATACTTACACTTTTCTTAGCATTATAAATCAATATATGTTACTTACCGCATAGGATTCACAGAGAGCCACCAGTTTCCTGAGGCAACAAATTGACGCACTCAGCAGTAATATGTCATCGGCGTAGCTAATGTTTTACAACATACCCCATCAATGAAATAGCCGACTCTAGTGCTGCTGAGCTCCTCAAGTAACTTATTAATATATAGATTAAATTTGTTGAGCTAAATCCCTCCCCCTCCTGCCTCACGCCGCACTCCAACCCATACGGACGTGATAAGACGCCAGCCCATCGCACGTTATTGACCTGGTTTCCATACCAATACTTGAAAATATCGGCTAGTTCCGGTGGTACGTTTATTTTTTATAACTTTTTTTTCGCGGGGAGTACTTTTTATTTTATTCTTTTAAACCTCTGCTGTGATATATTTGAGCCAGTGATCAAGCAGAGCTCGCCTGGTGAAGATTATGGCTGTTACTGTGCTATATGAAAAATGTTGTTATAGGTACAGTTGTTTAATTTTTATAACTGTTGTGCACCAGCCCGTTTGTGTTCATCAAATTCTCTCTCCCAAGTATTAGCAACAATATTTAAAAAGTAGTATTAGCTACGTCATTTTATATTATGTCAAGCATACCAACGTGTAGACAATATATAACCTTTAGTGCGATAGATTAGTCTCAGTCTATCTGGTGTCGTCGCGCAGTGTACATGGAAGTTAGTGTTATAGTGTCGTCGTTAAGGTCACCCTTCTAGAGGTCTACGTAAATTTACTTGATTATCTATGGTAGTTGGCGAGCGGTGGAGGTCAGAATTAATATATTAAAAGATAGAAAGAGCTCTTTAAACCTGCTCTTGGGTTTGAAACACCAGGCATTGCTCGACTCCGTATAAATTGTACGTGTATACGTATTGCTATACAGTGATGGGTATTATTTCTCTCTTATTGTATGATACAAGGGATACCTGGAAGAGATTGCTCTAGCAATAAGGCCGCTTTTGAATGTCTATATATTTGCTTTGTTTTTATCTGTCTATCTTAAAAGTCATAATAAAAACACTGAAGTCACAAAGTTCAATGATAACATAAATCCTCTAAAGTATATTAAATGAATTGATCCCACAAACCCTGATCATATTCCTGTATCCTATAAAACGCTGAAGCAATTTTTTTCATAAACCGTTTATTTTACGCGGATAAAATTTCATTAAAAAGAGCTAAGTCGAAAATCCCCTGTTTGTTTATAGCTTATACTTTGTCCCGAATTTATGCGGTGTAATAATGGATTTTGTGAAATGTGACTTATAATAATAATTATTACGGCTTTCGATTACGTTGGTTTTGATCCCGTTAATTGTTTTTAAATCTATAGTAATATTATAAATCTGAAGAGTTTGTTTTGCATTGCTAATCTTAATAACAACGGGTTATAATTGAAAAATTATTTTAGTATTGGATAGCCCATTTATCGAGGTTAGATATAAGCTATATAATATCTTGCTGCGACCCATAGGAACAGAGCCTCTAACGCAAATTGCCGAATGATTAAAGCTGCCAATATCTATCGATACTTCTTAAAACACTACAGATATTAATTAAAAACGTGAACGAAATACACTTAATTATATTAGCAATAATATTCTCCTCGTTAAATCAAGGAGGTAATGAAATTTAGATTCTACTCTCAACTTCTAAGTGATTGTATTCTACAAGAATTTAAAAATAACTAGAGATTGTTCTAATACTAAAAAGCTGAAGAATTTGTTTGTTTAGTTGAATGCGCTAATCTCAGAACTACTGGTTCTTGTTGAAACATTTTTTTTTAGTGTTGAATAGCCCATTTATCAAGGAGAGTTATAAGCTATATAACATCACGTTATGACCCATAGGAGCAGAGCAATACACGGATAAAGTTGCAAATAAATAAAGCATCAACATTATATAAATCATAAATCTATAAAACCTTTATTACTCTACAATCTCCTTATTTAAAAATATTTTTACATTACAAAAACAAAGGATTTCTTTAAAAAAACTAGAAAATAAGTCGACGTTTAAAATTCACGGTAGAATTTAAGCGCCTCAATGTTCACCGCATAAAATTAATTCGTAGAACATTTTTTGCTTTCTTTTTAGTATGAAACCATTATACTCCAGTCTTGTTCTACAAGTAGGACGTGTTTTATAATACTAATAATACTTCCTGGCTTTGCTTTGGTATTAAATTATATATTTATGCTGTCTAACAATGACTGCCTAAAAAAAACTATATTTTTTTAAATTCAATATTTAGTCACCAACTATATAGTCACTATGTAGTCATGTACCAGTGAAAGCATTTTGCTCCTTTATATCAGTAAAATTTTTTGTAGGTTTTTATCAGTGAAAGTATTTGTAGATTTATATCAGTGAGAATATTTTGTATCTTTACATCAGTGAAATAATTTTGTGGTTTTTTATTAATTACAGAGCTTCGTAGCTTTCCGTTTTCTATAATTTTTCTATCACTGAAAGAATTTATTAATCTCTATCAGTAAAAAATTAGCTTTCTATTAGATAAAGAATTTTAAAGATTTATTTATCCATTTGTGTAATAATTTTATAAATTTGTAACTTTTACTATCAGTGAAAGAATTTAGTAATTTTCTATCAGAGAAAAAATATTGTAGATTTCTATCAGAGAAACCGTACAAAAATTTTGTCACATTTTGCTAAAGATAAATTGAAATAGTTGAAAATAATGTCTGCGTTCTGGGACGTCTTAAATCAATTAGGTGGACGATAATACAGTTTGCTGGCGTTCTTTAACAGGAATAAATGGATTATTTTATTTACTGTATTTAAATATTCACTTCTGTTCAAACGTTCAGTCTCTGTGATCTAGTGACTGGTTGCTTTTGCGACAAAGGTTATAGGTTCACACACATCCACATTGCGGCATTCAAAAACAGATGAAGTACCTGTAGCATATCAGGTTATTCATTCCAGGGATTTGCCAAGCATCTTCTGCGCCGTCGTGCAAAATACTCATGAGCTATATTTGAAAATCAAAAAGATTTCTATCCTCTCCCAACGACAATAATCTCATTGCGTCCCCTCCAGAACTTTTTGAAGAAATCTATGTGACACCGATAGAATACTATGTATATATTCCAATAGAAATGCTAGAACTTATAATATAATACATATATGAAGGTTATAATATCAGGAAGCCAAGTATCAGATCGTTATAAAGAAAACAATGTGAGAAAACTTAAACCGTTCGAGCAAACTTGCATGACACGACTTAAAACTTGAACCAAACTTGGCTAATACCCTCAATATTATTAAAGTTGAATATCTTCAAACTTAAACAGATATTGACCAGATAACGCTAAGCATCCTTGGCATACTTTTAAATATTTTATAGCTGTATTTTATATATTTCTGATATAACTATTTGAATATTTACATTTACACATTTGAGGGTAGCAATATATACAGACAAATACAATCTCGTTTCCACTATGTGCGTAGAGTGAAAGCAGTGGATCGAGAGCGAAATGTTGGTGTCTGTAACAGTGAGATAGTGTGTGATAAGCCTACGGTATGTATTTGTTAGTTTGTCCATCTTTTCTCTGTAACAGAGCAATTATATGTGATTTTTTGAATAGAGAGAAATCTATTGTTTCTTTTTATCAGTGAAACAATTTTGTAGATTTCAAAAAAGAAAGATTTGGTAGTTTTATACCAGTGAAACGAAGTTGTAGACTAATATCAGTGAAATAAAATCGTAGCGCTTTATCAGTAAAAAGATTTTGTAGCTTTCTATGACTGAACAGATTTGACAGCTTACTATCAGAGAAATAAATTTGTAGCTTTTATCAGTGAAAATATTTTGTAGCTTTATATCAGTGATAGAATTTCTTAGCTCTTTATCAGTGAAAGGATTTTGTCATCATCGATTTATATAGTATATATATGGTGTTCATTTTAAAATGAGTATAACGAAGCGAAAATGGGGTTGGTTGATATTTAGCAATTTTGATATCGGTTTCGCGATATTATCAAGTTCGGAGCTTTCGTTAATTAAAAGGGAATTCATTTCAATAATCTTCAGAAGTGGCAGCCGCGTTACAATTAATTGAGTGATTAATTAAATTCTTGAGGTTTTGCTCTTGTTTTACGTTTCCTATAACATTCATCATTCTGTCTTGATAACGCAAAATATATCTGTATAGAACAAAAATAATATTAGTGGAAAAATGGGGGATGAAATGGATTACACCGGTCAACACGAATTTTGAGTCTGGCAACAAAATGTCAAATTTTGATTTCTTTTACCTTACTTATAATGGGTAAAATAGGTTTTTTGAATAAAGTTTGCTTTTATAGAAATTTCGTTTTAATAGAAAATTTTATATTATTTCGACAAGTAAAGTCTGTATGCTATTCTGCGACTCAGTCATATACAAAAGTAGTTGCTACAGTTTGTAATAGACATACATACACTCAATACAGTAGAATGCGCGACTTGTCGCCATTTTGTTATAAAGTATTACCAACTATTATTTTACTCTCCACTAAGAACTTTAAAACTTAATTATCAATATAAAACATACAATAGCAAACTTATTTCTTCATAAATTGAGTTTTTGGTTATTTTTCAATGTAAACACTCAGACAATAGTCATTAAATAACAGACACAAAAAAATTTTTTTTTTGTTGACTTGTGTTATTGGTATTGAATAGTAGTGATTTTTCCCGATAATCATCAAAATTGTTTGTTGTGATTGTTATTGTCTTGTGTAACCTCCCATATAGATAATAATCGAGCAGTTGATGTTACAATTGTGCTATACCTGCACCTGGATCACAAACTCCAGGTACTGCTCGGCTACCAACGAAGCATTGATATGTTAATGCTGTTGCTAGTAATAGTAATATAACATTTCAGATATATTACATACTAATAATATTAATTTATAATATTTAATAATATTAAACTTTTTTACTTCTTGTGCCGAACCTACCCCCAGTAGCTGGTTAATATTCACCCCACTCTTTATGCAAAATATTAATTCTTGAACACCTTTTGCATTATACATTTGTTAAATAATTACCTTAGTATACTGACACTCCAGAATTTTAATGCAAGTTAAAAGAATTTGTCCTTTTAAAAGCACATTATATATAAAGTACATTTTAACGCTCTTTTTCGCTTTTGATCTGATTACGGTGAGAAGATAAAATAGAAAAACTTTTCAACGGTATTTTCAGTAAACCACTCGAGCTAGAGTTTACAGTCTTGTTCTTTTTATAGTACAATTTATTTTAGATACAATTATTTTGATAATTTAAAAATTTCGTTAATGATTTTGAACAAGATCAAGAAGATGATTAGAATATATATGTCGGAGAATAGTAAAAGATTATCGAGTAATCGAATCGTCATCGGTGTCTATGGCGTTAGAGTAGGGTAGTAGTCACTTCCGTTGTTTTGACAGTCTTGACCATCGACAGTCTGATTGAAGTCTTAGTGAAGTAGTCTCTGAATAGTGTTGTGTTGTGCAGTGCAGTGTTAATGCTAGAAGTTCTGTCCGATCAAGGTCACGCGAGTACCTTACAATCTAATTTCCACGTCTCGTGTTAGGTTAGGTTTATGTGCGTTTAACGTTAGGTTTAAACAGAGAGCCTAACAGTGGAGGCGAGTGTCTCGATCGAATAAAGGAATTCCTTAAGCCTACACCTTGGTCACAAGTCCAAGGCACTGCTTAGGTTTCTCTCGTAATTGTTAGAGATCATATTTGATCATTTATCGGTTCAGTAGAAGTATCTACGTTGCGTTTACCCAATAGTCCATTCAATACCATCCCCCCTATTAGTGTTTTCCAATATTTACCCTCACCTCCTTTTCTTTCCCACTAATTAAAATCCCCGACATATATATGTTAGGCTTACGTTAGCCTTTTTTTTTTTTTTTTTTTTAATGTGGGAAATGCATTTACGCATACCCCTTGAAGGGGTTATGTGGGACTCCCAGCGATAAGCGCTGGACTACCGCACTAAAACCCACCACCGTCCATGCCGTATGTTAGGCGCCGCAGGAACGCGTTAGGCTTACGTTAGCCTAGCCTAAGGTTTAAACAGAGAACCTGGGCAGTGAAGTGTTGCTTGCTGAAGCTTGAATTGCTTGAAGGAGCTCCTTAAACCTACACCTTGGTTACAAGTCTAAGGTGTGACTCACAAAAGTGTCCTTTTTATAGTACAATGTACTTTTAAGAAAAAGTTTACTCTAAATTTAATTAAACGATTCCTATGAGAAGAGAAGGCCTATTCACATTATTATCTTAGTAAAGCTTATCTCTCATTTTAAAACCAAGAGCTTTATTTCTCAATAAAAGCAAAAACATAAAATTTTAAGTCATAAAAATTGATTATTTTGAAGATTTCATTCATTTTATGATTTAATCTGAATTAATGACGTTTTTATTATCACATTAAACATAAATTATTCACGACTAGAATTCAGATTAGAATTTTATTAATTAGAAATTTATCGCTTTTAATAACACCATGTATAACTGAGTTCATTTGAAAGTTTCGGACCGACTTAATTTCTATAGAAAGACTTCTGTTTTGTTGATTATTTAGTAAAACGTAAATAATGAGAGGTTACAGGAACCTGGGGATTGAGACCCGGATGTAGATTTAAAGAGCTCTTTTATTAAATATAAACATTAAATTAAATACCTACATTACGTGATCTTCAACAATAATTGAACTTCACTATGATAGTCAATATTTATTCTATAAAATCACATGTTAAACTACCATTGGATCAGGATTAAGCTTCTATCTATTATCGTTGCCAACACCAAGAAATGATATGTTTCATCATCAATATTTATCTAATTGGATTGACCTTTTTACTTTTTTTTACTTTAAAATAATGATAAATATTGTCTGTAAATCTAAGATTTTGGATTTTGAAAATTAAAGAATTTTCCGTTGAATTTCTATTGTATTGAATTTATTATCTATAATCTATATCTATACTAATATTATAAAGAAGTAAGATTTGTATTTTTGTATTTTTGTATGTAACGAATAAACATAAAAACTACTGGACCGATTTCAAAAATTATTTCACCATTAAAAAGCTACATTATCCCTGAGTAACATAGGCTATATTTATTACAAGAAAAAATTAGAGATCCCCAGGAAATCTCACTAAACCCAACCCAAGGTGCAAAAAAATTAGCCATAAAATATCTTTCATCGCATGCGCTGCAAAAAGTATTGATGATAGAACAAAAAAATGTTCTAGAATATTATAGAACGTATCAATATCTACAAAAAACTCCGCGAGACCATACGTCCAACTATTATAGTTATGTTACTATAACTACTTTTTTATATTTTAAAAGTTGATAAAAATGCCTATCAAAATCAGATCATGTTTTCCATACCTTCGTATTAATCCTTATCCAAATAAATTATTTCATATTCAAGACTGTTTCAATACCTGTAAATTACTTTTTGAATTATTAAAATCGGACCTTCCATTCAAAAGATATTACGAAATTAAAAATATCAATATAAACAAAAAATACACGCCGACGCGACGGGCCAGTGTGGTGCTATCTGGGTGATACTCGAAGTGCAGCGAGTGGTAGCGAGTAACGCCGAGACGCCGAGGTAGAGGGGCACCGAAATGCGGGAGAGCCAAAATGTTTTAAACTAAATATTCCACCCGTGCGAAGCCGGGATGGGCCCCTATAATATTATAAAGAGGAAAAATATGTATTTTTGTATGTTGCCAATAAACTTAAACTACTGAACCGATTTCAAAAATTCTTTCGCCATTAGAAAGCTACATAATCCCTGAGTAAGCTAGACTATATTTATAACTAGAAAAAATTGAGATCCTGAGGAATTTTTACTAAAACCAACTCTAGGTGTAAAAAAATTAGCCATACAATGTCTTTCATCGCATGCGCTGCAGAAAGTATTGATGATAGAACAAAAAAATGTTCTACAATATAATAGAACGTATCAATATCTACAAAAAACTTCGCGAGACTATATGTCCAACTATTGTAGTTATGTCACTTATACATATTACTACTATAACTAATTTTAAAAGTTGATAGAAATGCCTATCGAAATCAGACCGTGTTATCCATACCTTTGTATTATCATCATCATCATCATCATTTCAGCCATAGGACGTCCACTGCTGGACATAGGCCTCCCCCAGAGACTGCCAGTACGACCGATCACCTGCGACCTGCATCCAGCGGCTCCCTGCCGTCTTGACCAGGTCGTCTGCCCATCTTGTGGGAGGCCTTCCAACGCTTCGACGTCCTATCCGTGGTCGCCACTCAAGAACCTTTCTGCCCCAACGGCCATCGGTTCTACGGGCTATGTGCCCAGCCCACTGCCTCTTCAACTTACTAATCCGCTGGGCTATGTCGGTGACTCTGGTCCTTCTACGGATCTCCTCGTTTCTGATTCGATCACGTAGAGAAACACCCAACATAGCCCTCTCCATAGCACGTTGAGCGACGCGGAGCCGGCGCACAAGGCCTTGAGTGAGAGACCACGTCTCGGATCCGTACGTCATCACTGGTGACACACACTGTTCGAAAACTTTCGTCTTCAGGCACTGAGGTATTTCTGACGAAAAGACGTCTCTTAGTTTCCCGAACGCTGCCCATCCGAGTTGGATTCGACGATTGACCTCCTTCCTGAAGTTGGACCTACCTAATTGGATTACTTGTCCTAGGTAGACGTAATCGTCAACAACTTCAAGAATAGAGTTCCCAACGGATACTGGAGTGGGTACAACATGGACGTTCGACATGATTTTCGTCTTGTCCATGTTCATACTAAGACCCACTTGTTGGGAGACTCTGTGGAGGTCATCGAGCATATGGTTAAGATCTTCCAGGGATTCTGCCATGACTACGATGTCGTCAGCGAATCGAAGGTGAGTGATGTACTCGCCATTTATGTTGATGCCTCGTCCTTGCCATTCCAGGAGCTTGAAAGCATCTTCCAGGGCAGCGGTAAAAAGTTTAGGGGAGATGACATCTCCTTGTCGGACACCGCGCTGCAAAGGAATGGCTTTCGTGCAATGCTCCTGTACTCGGACTGACATGGTGGCGTTATTGTACAAACACTTCAACACTTTGTATTAATTCTTATCCAAATAAATTATTTGGTATTCAAGACCGTTTCAATACCTATAATTTTCTCACTTAATTTTACTTTTATACAAACCTTGTCCTGACTATAAATAAATCATGCAGTCGTTCTGGAGTTATGCACGTACAAATATACTAGCGATCCATTTATCAATACTAATATTATAAAGAGGTAAAGTTTGTGAGGTTGTAGGGGGTATTCTCTGGATCTACTGAACCGATTTTGAAAATTCTTTTACCAATAGAAGGCCACATTATTTGTGAGTGGCATACGCTATATATTTACCCGAAAAATGAAAACAATTTTAAATGAGTGAGTGAATAAATGAGTAAGTGTGTTAGTGAGTGAACAGTTTGGATACACCTCAGTGAAGCGAGCGAGAGATAGAATACAAAATTACTTCATAACATCAATCTTCAAATTCTTACGCAAGAATACTTAGGCTCTATCTATATTTGCATAAAAATATTCTTTTCCATAAAACTGCAGTAAATTTTCATGAGTTTTAAGGATTTGAGTTGATTATACTTTATTCTTGCTACGAATGTTTTATATTAAACGAGGGTTCTTGGCAGTTCGCGAGGGTTTGGGCACCCTAAGAATTATCATCTCGATTAGCACTCCTATAAGAAAATTTTCAATCACTAAATAACTGGATACACAATGTCAAAAAATATCCGAAACAAATGTCCACCCATTTAATCAGTTGGTGGATGTTTAATCTACGAGTATTATATAGTTAACAGACTTACCCCCTCTCTCTCCCATCCCATTAATGCTGTGGGTCTAGTGGACTCTGGGCTCTTGCCTAGGGTCCGCTGAATCCGTATCATTTTTCTTCTTCACTCCCCCTTCCCAGAATCTTCGGGGATGCAACGCATCGACAAAACGAGAGAGTGTTTCTTGTTTTTCCGATGTCCATGGGCGATGGTTGCCACTTACCATCAGGTGGACCATCTGCTCGTTTGCACCTTATCTATTATAAAAAAAAATTATACAAGAATATTTTACGCCCACGCGGAACCTCAGTTTGCAATAGAACTGGCTGTAAGTGAGGTACGTTTGTGCTCGATATTTTTTGTGCGAAAACATTATAGAACAAGACGTTCACGAAAAAAACTCGATATGAGTGAAGCGACTAAAAGTGAAGGTGTAGAAGCAAGAAAGACAGTTCAGTGTAGTAGTAGCTCGGATGTGACTACTAATTCTAAAAAATCAAGTTCCGTGACTTGAAGGTACCAGTGGTGAAATGCGTTACGATAAACAAATGGAGTGATAAGGCTTGTGGTCCCCAAAAACCGATCGACAGGGAATTGAACTCATTTTTTGTAATTCCATCAACAAAAAAAGAATTTCTTGTTTTAGATCCAATAAATAAAAATATAAGCACTGATTCTGATCTAATATATTTGGACAATATTTCTGTGAGCAACTTGATATCTCCGCTCGAATCGCTTTTCAAATCAGTGCTTCTGAAATATGTTTTGTGCACACCCAAAAGTACGGAGCTTAATACACCGACGAGTGCTTCATTTATAAATACTGATGGAAATATGTATTTGAATTCATCAAGCACCGACATTATATACTAACTACAATACTTAGAGAACCAAAGTGATAATGATATTGAAACTTTATTGACGCGTCATCAAATTCTTGCCCCTTAGTCTGATTTATTTTTTCATGTGTAGTGTATACATAGTAGTAGCAAAGTAAAAAGTGAGTATTTTTAAAAATTCAGTACGTAATTTTTTTTTAAATTGACTTTAATAAGAATAATTGATTCATACACTGTTAAGTTTTGAAGTTGTGTCTAGTATGTTTAATAAAGAATATCGTTAAAATATTGTTTGCTTATTTTAAAATTAAGCCCCATCCCTAGCATTTTGTCACTTCTATGCTATACTGCAAATATATTGTCGTAAAAAGTTAATTTTGAAAAAAATCCTTTTATCTTTCTAAATATCAGACAGAACCTCAGGCGACCGCAGCCACGTGTACACGAGGATGTAGCCTATCGATTATTTAAAAAAAACGTTGATATCATAAGTTTCCACGTCTGTATGGACCTTGGAAGTCTGTTAGATATTTTGATGTTTAGATATTTGTTACTTAATAACGCAAACAGCTGAACGGATTTCAATGAAATTTGGCACACAGATACTTTATAACCTGGAACAACGCTTAGTTAGGCTTTTTAATATTTTTTCCTAAAAAAAATTTGAGTTCTAGCGGGATTATAATAAAATAGGTTTACTGTTGTAAGCGCCTAAATTAAAAAACTAAGATAATGACTCAGAAAATTTAGTACCGAGTACAAAATGGATTTCCATCTATTTGTACTTAGTACGAAATAACTTATTTCCCAACACTTCTAAAATAAATATTAAAAACAATGTATACTTTTAGACTTTAATACAAAGTAGACTAAGTTTTGCTAACACGTATGAAACACTATAAAATAAGACACATTCTAGAAAACAGGAGTTACGAGAATTACGTGTACCAAAATTATACTAGATTAGTTGTGTGGGTCACGTAAGATGACTCACCAGTATGTTTCTTGTACTATAACCTTTTATGTTACGACAAGTTTTCATCATCACCATCATCATCATCGTCACCCTTTGATGGCCCACTGCTGAGCCAGGTCTCCTCGACAAGTTTTATTGGAAGCTATTGTGACCAATGTCGGTCATATAACAATAACAGATACAATCACTCCGGTGTATTTATTGTGTTGCCTTCCCTTAGGTGACGACACGTTTTATTGGAAGCTGTTGTGACTAATGTCGGTCATATGATAAGAACAGAAACAATCACACCAGTGTATTTATTGTGTTACCCACTCTTAGGTGACGACAAGTTTTATTGGAAGCTATTGTGACTAATGTCGGTCATATAACAATAACAGAAACAATCACTCCGGTGTATTTATTGTGTTGCCCTCCCTTAGGTGACGACAAGTTTTATTGGAAGCTATTGTGACTAATGTCGGTCATATGATAAGAACAGAAACAATCACACCAGTGTATTTATTGTGTTACCCACTCTTAGGTGACGACAAGTTTTATTGGAAGCTATTGTGACTAATGTCGGTCATATAACAATAACAGATACAATCACTCCGATGTATTTATTGTGTTGCCTTCCCTTAGGTGACGACACGTTTTATTGGAAGCTATTGTGACTAATGTCGGTCATATAACAATAACAGATACAATCACTCCGGTGTATTTATTGTGTTGCCTTCCCTTAGGTGACGACACGTTTTATTGGAAGCTGTTGTGACTAATGTCGGTCATATGATAAGAACAGAAACAATCACACCAGTGTATTTATTGTGTTACCCACTCTTAGGTGACGACAAGTTTTATTGGAAGCTATTGTGACTAATGTCGGTCATATAACAATAACAGATACAATCACTCCGATGTATTTATTATGTTGCCTGCCCTTAGGTGACGACACGTTTTATTGGAAGCTATTGTGACTAATGTCGGTCATATAACAATAACAGATACAATCACTCCGGTGTATTGATTGTGTTGCCTTCCCTTAGGTGACGACACGTTTTATTGGAAGCTGTTGTGACTAATGTCGGTCATATGATAAGAACAGAAACAATCACACCAGTGTATTTATTGTGTTACCCACTCTTAGGTGGCGACAAGTTTTATTGGAAGCTATTGTGACTAATGTCGGTCATATAACAATAACAGATACAATCACTCCGATGTATTTATTGTGTTGCCTTCCCTTAGGTGACGACACGTTTTATTGGAAGCTATTGTGACTAATGTCGGTCATATAACAATAACAGATACAATCACTCCGGTGTATTTATTGTGTTGCCTTCCCTTAGGTGACGACACGTTTTATTGGAAGCTGTTGTGACTAATGTCGGTCATATGATAAGAACAGAAACAATCACACCAGTGTATTTATTGTGTTACCCACTCTTAGGTGACGACAAGTTTTATTGGAAGCTATTGTGACTAATGTCGGTCATATAACAATAACAGATACAATCACTCCGATGTATTTATTATGTTGCCTGCCCTTAGGTGACGACACGTTTTATTGGAAGCTATTGTGACTAATGTCGGTCATATAACAATAACAGATACAATCACTCCGGTGTATTGATTGTGTTGCCTTCCCTTAGGTGACGACACGTTTTATTGGAAGCTGTTGTGACTAATGTCGGTCATATGATAAGAACAGAAACAATCACACCAGTGTATTTATTGTGTTACCCACTCTTAGGTGGCGACAAGTTTTATTGGAAGCTATTGTGACTAATGTCGGTCATATAACAATAACAGATACAATCACTCCGATGTATTTATTATGTTGCCTGCCCTTAGGTGACGACACGTTTTATTGGAAGCTGTTGTGACTAATGTCGGTCATATGATAAGAACAGAAACAATCACACCAGTGTATTTATTGTGTTACCCACTCTTAGGTGACGACAAGTTTTATTGGAAGCTATTGTGACTAATGTCGGTCATATAACAATAACAGATACAATCACTCCGATGTATTTATTATGTTGCCTTCCCTTAGGTGACGACACGTTTTATTGGAAGCTATTGTGACTAATGTCGGTCATATAACAATAACAGATACAATCACTCCGGTGTATTTATTGTGTTGCCTTCCCTTAGGTGACGACACGTTTTATTGGAAGCTGTTGTGACTAATGTCGGTCATATGATAAGAACAGAAACAATCACACCAGTGTATTTATTGTGTTACCCACTCTTAGGTGACGACAAGTTTTATTGGAAGCTATTGTGACTAATGTCGGTCATATAACAATAACAGAAACAATCACTCCGGTGTATTTATTGTGTTGCCCTCCCTTAGGTGACGACAAGTTTTATTGGAAGCTATTGTGACTAATGTCGGTCATATAACAATAACAGATACAATCACTCCGGTGTATTTATTGTGTTGCCTTCCCTTAGGTGACGACACGTTTTATTGGAAGCTGTTGTGACTAATGTCGGTCATATGATAAGAACAGAAACAATCACACCAGTGTATTTATTGTGTTACCCACTCTTAGGTGACGACAAGTTTTATTGGAAGCTATTGTGACTAATGTCGGTCATATAACAATAACAGAAACAATCACTCCGGTGTATTTATTGTGTTGCCCTCCCTTAGGTGACGACAAGTTTTATTGGAAGCTATTGTGACTAATGTATGTCATGTAATAATAACAGAAACAATCACTCCGGTGTATTAATTGTGTTGCCCTCCCTTAGGTGACGACGAGTTTTATTGGAAGCTATTGTGACTAATGTCGGTCATATAACAATAACAGATACAATCACTCCGGTGTATTTATTGTGTTGCCTTCCCTTAGGTGACGACACGTTTTATTGGAAGCTGTTGTGACTAATGTCGGTCATATGATAAGAACAGAAACAATCACACCAGTGTATTTATTGTGTTACCCACTCTTAGGTGACGACAAGTTTTATTGGAAGCTATTGTGACTAATGTATGTCATGTAATAATAACAGAAACAATCACTCCGGTGTATTTATTGTGTTACCCACTCTTAGGTGACGACAAGTTTTATGGGAAGCTATTGTGACTAATGTATGTCATGTAATAATAACAGAAACAATCACTCCGGTGTATTAATTGTGTTGCCCTCCCTTAGGTGACGACGAGTTTTATTGGAAGCTATTGTGACTAATGTCGGTCATATAACAATAACAGATACAATCACTCCGGTGTATTTATTGTGTTGCCTTCCCTTAGGTGACGACACGTTTTATTGGAAGCTGTTGTGACTAATGTCGGTCATATGATAAGAACAGAAACAATCACACCAGTGTATTTATTGTGTTACCCACTCTTAGGTGACGACAAGTTTTATTGGAAGCTATTGTGACTAATGTATGTCATGTAATAATAACAGAAACAATCACTCCGGTGTATTTATTGTGTTACCCACTCTTAGGTGACGACAAGTTTTATGGGAAGCTATTGTGACTAATGTCGGTCATATAACAATAACAGATACAATCACTCCGATGTATTTATTGTGTTGCCTTCCCTTAGGTGACGACACGTTTTATTGGAAGCTATTGTGACTAATGTCGGTCATATAACAATAACAGATACAATCACTCCGGTGTATTTATTGTGTTGCCTTCCCTTAGGTGACGACACGTTTTATTGGAAGCTATTGTGACTAATGTCGGTCATATAACAATAACAGATACAATCACTCCGGTGTATTTATTGTCTTGCTTTCCCTTAGGTGACGACACGTTTTATTGGAAGCTGTTGTGACTAATGTCGGTCATATGATAAGAACAGAAACAATCACACCAGTGTATTTATTGTGTTACCCACTCTTAGGTGACGACAAGTTTTATTGGAAGCTATTGAGACTAATGTCGGTTATATAACAATAACAGAAACAATCACTCCGGTGTATTTATTGTGTTGCCCTCCCTTAGGTGAAGACAAGTTTCATTGGAAGGTATTGTGACTAATGTATGTCATGTAATAATAACAGAAACAATCACTCCGGTGTATTTATTGTGTTGCCCTCCCTTAGGTGACGACAAGTTTTATTGGAAGCTATTGTGACTAATGTATGTCATGTAATAATAACAGAAACAATCACTCCGGTGTATTTATTGTGTTGCCCTCCCTTAGGTGACGACAAGTTTTATTGGAAGCTATTGTGACTAATGTATGTCATGTAATAATAACAGAAACAATCACTCCGGTGTATTTATTGTGTTGCCCTCCCTTAGGTGACGACAAGTTTTATTGGAAGCTATTGTGACTAATGTATGTCATGTAATAATAACAGAAACAATCACTCCGGTGTATTTATTGTGTTGCCCTCCCTTAGGTGAAGACAAGTTTCATTGGAAGGTATTGTGACTAATGTATGTCATGTAATAATAACAGAAACAATCACTCCGGTGTATTTATTGTGTTGCCCTCCCTTAGGTGACGACAAGTTTTATTGGAAGCTATTGTGACTAATGTATGTCATGTAATAATAACAGAAACAATCACTCCGGTGTATTTATTGTGTTGCCCTCCCATAGGTGAAGACAAGTTTCATTGGAAGCTATTGTGACTAATGTATGTCATGTAATAATAACAGAAACAATCACTCCGGTGTATTTATTGTGTTGCCCTCCCTTAGGTGACGACAAGTTTTATTGGAAGCTATTGTGACTAATGTATGTCATGTAATAATAACAGAAACAATCACTCCGGTGTATTTATTGTGTTGCCCTCCCTTAGGTGAAGACAAGTTTCATTGGAAGCTATTGTGACTAATGTATGTCATGTAATAATAACAGAAACAATCACTCCGGTGTATTTATTGTGTTGCCCTCCCTTAGGTGAAGACAAGTTTCATTGGAAGGTATTGTGACTAATGTATGTCATGTAATAATAACAGAAACAATCACTCCGGTGTATTTATTGTGTTGCCCTCCCTTAGGTGAAGACAAGTTTCATTGGAAGCTATTGTGACTAATGTATGTCATGTAATAATAACAGAAACAATCACTCCGGTGTATTTATTGTGTTGCCCTCCCTTAGGTGAAGACAAGTTTCATTGGAAGGTATTGTGACTAATGTATGTCATGTAATAATAACATAAACAATCACTCCGGTGTATTTATTGTGTTGCCCTCCCTTAGGTGAAGACAAGTTTTTTTGGAAGCTTTTGTGACTAATGTTTCTATAGGTAACATCGCATATAAATTCCCCAGTGTTACTACATATGTAATACTGATGACAGTTACTCCCCAGCGCCATATTTCACGGGATGTTGCAGTTAAAACTTGGGCATACAGAATTTCGTCCGGAACGAGGTTTACATAAAAGATTCTCTGAGCTTTCAGACCATTCACGTGCGTGTGTTTTTTGAAGCTTTTTGCATTTCGTGAAATCTGGATTAATGAAATACAGATAAGATATGGGTCATGTATTTATGAAATTTTTGTTTATTTTTTTTAATGTCCAATCTTTTATATGTTTCTCTTATCTCATGGTTATAATATTTTTGGTATTGAATAGACTTGCAATAAAATAAACGCCGACTTACATATAAATATCTAGAAAAAAGTATCCAAAGACCGGACGCATAAATACGTTTGTAATAATCCAAGCAAATGTAAGTCATCATTATTATATTTAATCTCTTTTAATAATTGCTATATTTACTTGTGACATAATAAGGACCAATACACAGCTTTATTTGTAATTACTATATATTATATAATATATACTATATAAGTATTTAATATGACCACTAGTTATATAATACTAACCTTCACCTGTTAGGCAGTAACTTAATCCCTGACACGCGATACGTTTGTTTACTATTAACCTTGTGATTCACTGATTACATAACTGATTTATAACTTTTTTCCTAATTAAACTACAATCTAATCCGAATAAAAAAAATCCGAAATATCCGAATCAAATGACCACCCAACCTAATACTGTACGGGAGCTCAATAACAAACTTATTATAGTACTTGTTAGAAACCTAATTCTTACTTCTAGGATGCTAAAAGGTAGTAGATATTTTGGTATTTGTTATCATCAGTATTATAAATTGTTATTGTTTGTGTGTCGTATTGTGTTTACAGGCAATATAATGCATATAAACGCAATAAACGCAATAGTCGCACCATTGAACACAATAGGCATGGACTACTACATACATAGACTATGTTCTTATGTTATATGTCCAAATCTATAAAAAGTTATAGTTGACCGAAAATATTCTAAAGTTTTGCCTAAGATCCAGAATCCAAGTGTTGATTTATGCCTACCCTAAAAGTTTTTCATCTTTTTCATAGATCTGAAATCCGACACTGGCCTATGACCCGTATGTAAGTAATCCTTGATAAATAATGGTCTCGTTTGACGCGGCTACGAACAAATAGCCCAGAATTGTGAGGGTAAGGTAACAAATTTTTATGGTTAGATGAAATTTGTAGAATGAATTCTAGGATAAAATCCTGAGACTGATTTGTTCATACATTTATAATAAATCCTATAAACCTACTACATTAATATTGACACCGAGTCTTCATATAAATATCACGAAAAATTGTCCACAATTCGCACATGTAAATAAATATTTTCGGATATCATCATCATCATCATCATCGCGACCCATCAATGGCCCACTGCTGAGCCGGGTCTCCTCCTCAGAATAGGCCATAGTCTAGGAGTACTAGGAGGACTAGTAACTCTTAGGAGTGCAGGTGTCCTCACGATGTTTTCCTTCACCGTTAAAGCAAGTGATAAAATTTTGGGATATATCTTCAGATAATTCTGATTGATCGTGGATTGTGAGTCCATAATATGTCTAGTGCTTGTAAACTATTTACAGCTTTTCAGTTATATATGTTTACTAATATGAATAATCTATATTCACTTTGAAATTACTAGTCAAACTGCACCTAAATTTTTGTATAATAAAAGGATTTTATAAAACTATGATCGGATTACACGTCCCAGGTACTATTTTAGGCTTTTGTTGATTATATGCAGAGTATATGGTAATTTAATAAGTGTTGCCAGTATAATTGATAGTGGTTATTAAGATAATGTGCAATAGATTGAAATTAATATTTGTAATTAAATATTGTTGTATATTACTATGTCCTCCTTGATTGTGTCTATCGTTAACAAGATTACCATTACCGTTATTGAATGTTATAAAACCTTTTAAGGCAAGATCTACCTTGTTCAAAATCCGACTTTCCTAATATTATACCTTCCTATTACCTATGTAACCTACTATCCTAACATCAGTCAACCTACTTGCCTAACTAACCTTTTTTTTTTTTAACCCGGCAGGAATCTGCTCAACAGATACCATCCCAAGCGGGGAGTCAGGATGGTTATGCGGGGTTGGAATCTGCTTCAGAAGGAAACAGCCCGACCCGCTAAACCTCCGGGGTGATTCTCTTCGCTGCTAATAGGACGAAGTCACGGGATATTGGGTTGCTCCGCAACCTCGTCAGCAGTTGTCCTCGTCTGGACCCTCTCATTGGGAGTACCTTACCACTGGGCCTCTTAACGTGGCTGGCAGAATGCCCCCGTCTGCCACCCATGGTCCCGTCACCGCTCTTACGGCGGCAGTGATGCTAAGTAAGCCCGACGTCTTCGACCGCCTCTGCCCCGGCGCATAGGATGAGAGTTTGTGTTTCTTTCTCGCTCTCTCTCCGACTCTTCCTTTGACGTCATCACAGCCTCCGCGAATGCTGCAACAGCATGCCATGCATCCTCGCTACCAACCATGGCTTTTACCAAGGCTGGCAGCGACAGATCATGCCCCACGACTGTTATTAACACGGCACGGGAATCCTCCCATGCAGAACAGACTTCGCGCGTGTGACATGTCTTCTAAGCCCTCGCTGCAATGATGACAAGTGGGGGCTGGCTCTCTTCGTACCACCCGACACAGATATCGTCCAAAGCAACCGTGCCCTGTCAGAAACTGCGTCAATCGGTACGTGAGGGGTCCGAATTTGCGGTCGACCCACTCTTTTAAGATGGGTCGGATTGCCGCCACCACTTCCCGACTAGCTCCTGGGTCCCTCATTCTGTCAGACCACACTTCTAGCACTTCTTCCCGTGCGTCCGCCCTCCACTGGGCTATAACCTGCTTAGGCGGGTCCTCCCCATCCTCAATTCGCGCGAGAGCACGCTTCCGATATATCGCCGCAAGTTCCTCAGCTTCAAGGTCCCATGGCGGCGACGCAGCGAGCGCGCATGCTCCTTCGTATGACACAGTGCGATACGCCCGTGCCACCCTTATTGACATCGTTCTTTGCGGGCGCCGCAGCAGGACCGCTGTACGAGAGGTGAGTGAATCCGCCCAAACAGGTGCACCGTATAGCGCCATAGAGCGTACAACGCCAGTGTAGAGGTGTCGACATGCACTACTCGGTCCTCCCAAGTTGGGGAGGATTCTACCCAAACATCCGGCGGTGGCTATTAGTCTCGGGACCAGGTGCCGGACTACGATTTAACATACTACTTACGCCATCTATTGATGAATAGATGGTTTGTCTGTCTAATACGCTTTCACGCTTAAGTCAGTGAACCTATTTTGGTGAAATTTGGTACAGAGATAGATTAGAGCTTGGGGAAGGACATAGGCTGTGATTTAAACAATTGAGTGTGCTCGTACGCCATCTATTGACGTAGGGATGAAATGCAAGTCGAGCTGTGTGGCTGTTTTTTCTTTAGAAATTAGTCATATATAAATTAAAATATGATATAGCGATAAAATATTAGCAGTAAATAGTAAGACGGAATTGAAAGCGGATTGACATTATATATATATAGAATATATATAATGTCAATCCGCTTTCAATTCCGTTAAATAAAAAAAACTACGTTATTCATAGTAGAACTAAGTAGTATATGTATTACAAAAGCCTTCAGTAATCCAACTTAATTCCAGCTCGAGCTGTTAATTACATTTTCATTTTCAGTTTTTCGAAACTTTTGTCAGCGATTACAAGACTTCTTGTTACATTTAAGTTTCTTTGTTTAAATCTTTATTCACACTGAATTGCTTTATTCTACTTCTTTAAAAAAAAAATGATAAAACTCTGCTATTTCATTCTATCTTACTTTAGATCTAATAATATCTTATTAATCACTAAATTTACAATCATTCTTTACTATTCTCTTGGTGGTAGGGGATCTGTTCCCCGACTGGCTTGCGACCACCAGCATTAGAATCCGACCGCCAAGTGTCGCATGTGGGCCAGAGCTACCCCTTCTTCTCCCATCCCATTACAGCTGCAATTCCAATGAAAACCGGGTTCTTGCTTGGGGGTCCATTGAAACCGCAGCAGTCTTCTCTTGCTCCCCCTCCTCACTCTATCTTCAAGGCGGCAACACATCGACAAAACAAGAGATTCCCTCTAGTTTTGTCCATGTCCATGGGCGACGGTGGCCACTTTCCATCAGGTGGACCGTCTGCTCGGTTGTCCCTTATCTATCATAAAAAAAAATTCAAATCTAAAATAAAATTAATTTTAAACAAAAGCTATAATTATAAAAATAATAATATTTCTTAACCCCACAAAAATATTCTAGAGTATGAGACGCTCACCTCTACTTTTTAAGCTCTCTGACTAACCTACTTTTCTAATACTCGACAGATTTTCTAGTAACATTATTGATAATCTGGATTAATACCTCCAATGACTATCAGGATAAATCAGAAGTTGTTAGTTTTTGTTACTTAATCACACAAAAATAGCTAAACAGATTTCGATAAAATTTTGCATGCAGATACTTTATAACCTGGATTAACAGATAGGCTACTTTTTATCTCGGATAAATTCTTAGCTACCACGGGATAATAATAAAATATGATTAGAACGCCTTAATATTGTTATTTAGCAATATATTGAAAATTCTATTGTTTTTCATTAAATCTAAGTACGCGTGGTACATTGCACTCGTGTGAAGCCGGAGCGGGTTAACTAGTTTAATATAAAAAGATCATAAGCTGAGTAACAATATAAATTTATGTAAAGTCCATTACATTTAGTAGTAAAGTCAGCGTAATCTACTTTGTCTGCAAGATGACGTTGATAAAAGAAAATTCTTTTTCACCCTCATTTTTAATATTTTCTATTTTTTACTTTACAAAGCTTAGCTTATACAGTAACTGTATACCAGTGCCGAAGCTTTCGAAAATAGTAAAAAGTAAAATAAAATGATAGTAGGATGGAACTAGAACTAGAAAAGGAAGAGAATATACAAAATAAATGAAAAATAATTTACGGGCCATCTTATGTCGGGAAGTCGAAAGGGGGGCTTGGGAGGTGGTTAAGGGTAAAAAAACGCTTTATCTCGATTCCCGGCAACATTTATGTGAAAATTAAAATAACCAAATTTTTTTCTTCTTCTTCAAAAAGAAATATTTTTACCACCAAAAGGTAAATAGATATTGCGATCTTTTACAATTACAACAGGAACGCAGTCAGTATCTTGGATATACTTATTGGACACATATGTGACACTCACCTTCACTTCCTAGGTTCACCGGTAAGGTGTTAGGTTGGGTTTTAGACACAACAAAACACTGCATTAATAACACTTTGTCGATTACTTGTCATACTAAGCCTTAGACCATCAATTCAAGAGAACATAAAGAGCCAGGAAGGAATACCTCTCCTACCCTAACTATAATAAGAAAATTAAACTTAGTTGTAATTGAAAGGTACTGTCCTTTTTTATAATCAATGGAAATTGTATTGAACTATCAATAGATGACAATTAATATCTAAATTCAATAATTAGACCTGGTTTAGTCAAACCCATAGTAATAGTCATTACTATTACTCGATAGTAATCAAGATCAATTACATTACAAATAGCGATAGTGATCTTGTAGTAATCCGATTGGTAGGATTATTCCAAATTAATGTATTTAGATAATAGATATTACTATGTATTGAATAAACAGACATTCATTTGTATAAGTAGACTAGCTGACCTGGCAAACGTTGTTTTGCCATATAAATTTTTAAATAATTGGGGTGGGCCACCCTTTGCACTTAGGGGTATAAAAAATATACAACAAACTATTCTTACACCTACTCAATATACATATAAAATTTCATCATAATCTGTGAAGCCGTTATGGAGGAGTATGGTAACTAAAACTATGACACGAGAATTTTATATATTTTATTTTCAATTAATTAAAGTAATCAGAAAAGTCTGGTAGCAGGCAATCATAACGTTCAAGCAGGTAGAATTTGAAATATTGATATTTAAATTAGCAAAGTACTCGACTTGCTACATTATATTCAATAATGTTATTAGGCTACCATATCATAAAGACTGAACTGTATTCATCAGGTTCAACCAAAGTCATGTCTGGTATAAATATTTCAAGGAATTCAAAAATAACATTCATAGACATAGAACTTGAACTACTGCTATTAAAGTTCTAAAGTCAACAATATGGGTTACCAGACACAATATCTATGTGTGTATGTGACACGCAAACGCACTCATCCAACACAAACAATTGCAACTTAATACAAATGATATATTAAATAGGGAGGCAAAGAATTTTACCATAGAAACTAACGTGGTAATCAGTAATTTTTAAGGCTTTATAAACGGTAAAAACTCTCGTATTGTTTGTGTCATAAATTCACTATAGTTTCAAACGAATTCAGCGGTCTTCTTTAGGGAAGATTACGTTTGAAACAATAGTCAGTTTATGACAAATATAGTACGTGAGTTGTTACAATTTATTAATCCTTCATAATATAAGTCAAACAATTCAATAATGCGGGCAAAAATCTGATTAGCGAAGACCATAACCTTCAATCGGGTAGAACTTGATATTATAAGTAGAATCATAAAACTTCAAATATTGTGTGATATATATGTCAGCAGGTTACTTAGGCTTAGTTTAACCTAACCTTAGGATTACTAAGGTTAGGTTACTAGGCAGTGGAGACGAACGACGACGAAAGACGACAGAAACGACGAATAAAGGATTATTTATCAGTTCAGTAGCAGTGTTTACGTCACACCCCCCCTTGTGGTCAATATACTTTTTTCTCTAAGTTATACTTAACATATTTTAAACCACTTAAATATTCCCTATACTCTTATAAATCTGAATTTCAGGAAGAGAGAGAAAGGAGATTTATTTAAGTAAGTCAAGTAATTGTCAGGTGATGTATTTACTGCGCGGGTTCGAGTCCGGGTCGGCTCGTGATTTATGTGACGGTCGACCGCGCTGTTTTTCTTTTCTTTGATTTCAAATGATTTTTTTATAAATATCTTTCTATTGTAAACAATGAAATCGAGGATTCCATGATATTTACTGAGATTTCTCCCTCTCTCACGTGAAATTAAGTCAGATACGTCTTTCTCCATCCCCTCTCTAATCATCTCATGTTATTTGTTCATATACGTTTTACGTTACTATTTCCTGATCAATTTATATATTAGATGTTTAATTTAATGTTACTAAGTCTATTTAACGTTATGTATATTTCCGTTAGTATTACTGGCTCAGTTTATGTAAGGAAACAATTTCCCATATGCCATTACTGTGGGGATGGTGCGGAGGACTCGATGGATCGATGACGAGTCTGCTCCACGTGAGAGGAATACCGCGCTGCTCTAGAGATGATTATTGGAAAAGACCTGTCGTTGCCGGCCGTAGTGAGGGCTATGGTTGTTAATGGGCAGGTGTGGAAAGCAGTGGCGGTCTTCGTCGGAGCCATCCTGACTGGGGAGGAGGCGGCGGCTGTGGAGCGAGCCCGGAAGACTTACCCGGAGGCTCCACTCATACGCCAAAGGCGACATGGTCGGCGGCGTTGCACCTTTGTGGCGGCAATACCTCCATGGGGTGTGTGTGTGCTGAGTGAGGAGGGTCTAAGGGACAGGGGTTTCTGTCGCTTATGGGAAAGCATAGTGCAAAAGTACGCTACTAGGTGTTCCAGGGGTGGCACTTTGCGGAAGAAGTGGCACGCTTTAAGCCGTTGGCCTGCCATTTCCAGGCGCTGAATAGGAACACCCCGAATAGTTCTGCTACCTCTTTTAGAGGTATTTGCTTAGAGGTGTCTGAAGGAGATAGCTTCCTCATAGATAGTCACTTCGACCTCGCATAATCTTTCCAAATTTCCGCTTGGGGAGATATCGATAAGCAGATTCCTACGTTTTAACAAAAAAAATAAGGTCATTTTATACATGTTTACATTAATTTTACTAGGTCAGTCTATCCTTATGTATACTTACTTTAATAGTACCATGTTTATTTAACTTTAGTAGTACCAGGTCAGTTTATTGTTATGAATATTTAATAGTATCTGTGGATAGTATGTTTATATTATTATTTGTCTTTCTCCTTTTTTTACACATTTAGATTTATTTGAAAATTCTAAAATAGATGTTTATCGTACTATATTCTTAAGGATCACATTTCAAAAAATGGCTTCTTAGTACAGAAGTTTCTAGCTTCAATAATCTCTCCCGTGCGTTCATGAGTCTATCAAACAGTTTCTGTATATATATCTAAATCCCTCATTTCTCCCTTATATTAAGTTTTCTATTAACATTTCCGTGGAACAATTGTAACAGTAATATCATCTTTTACCCTAATGAATGGATTAGTTCGCCGATTTGCGGTAACTTCGTGCCGTAGTGATAGCGGTGTGGGAAATTACACCTATTTGCTTGAACGCCTATTTCATAGTAATTTATATGTCACATTCACTTTGTATTAATTTTACAGCTCCGACGATAAGAAATTCATATTTTCTCTGAAATGATGAAGAAATAGTAGGCACTTATTATTTTTATTTAAATTCATGTTTTCTCCATCGAGTGATGATTATTCTTGTTCTATTATTTCTCTCCATCTTTCTGTTTTGATTTCGTGTCATTTCTGTCTGAAATTATAATTTTACGAGATTTCTTTTCGTGTGTAAAATAAATTTAGTCTGTATATTTTTGGTACTATGATTTATTCTATGAAATTTAATATTATAAACGCGAAAGTAACTCTGTCCGTCTGTTATGTTTTCACGACTGAACTATAGAAATGGAATAGAATTCTAGACAAAACATAGGCTACGTTTTATCTCGAAAAAGAAGGGTTAATGAATAAAAAAGCGTTATGTCTTTGGGAGTCAGTCATATTATATAAATTATGTTGGTGTTGAAGATTGAAATGTAAACTTAACTACTGTTTTAAATATTACTCCATGTAAATACGTATCATCAACATCACCTGTTTCAATACAAAAACCACAAAAATTGGTTCTGGATAAAACACAATACATTTCATATAATAAACAAAATTCATTCAAGTAAACCATGAAGATATCATATCTTGTTATTTTTTACGAGCTCTTGTTTTTATATCAAAATACAATAGACAATCAGAGAAACGCTTTTAAAACAAACGAGAAGCGTGCCTTTGCTAGATTATTAGACCTAATTTATTTTTGTCTATTAATATGATATTTAGAAATAATCCTAACTAAAATTATAGTTTCAAAAGTAACACTTAAGATAAATAAAAAATACTTAAGAATATAAAATAAACAAACGAAACTGCGATTTACTATACTACTTACGCCATCTATTGATAAATAGATAGCGTTTGTCGGTCTCTTACACAATCAGGCTTAAATCAATGAACTGACTTTGATGAAATATGATATAGAGATAAAATAGAGCTTGAAGAAGGACAAATATTTAAGAATACAAAGTAAACAAATGAGTGTACTCGTACGCCATCTATCGACGTGGAAATGAAGTGCATGTCGAGCTGTGTGGCCGTTGTCATTGGGAATTAGTCTTATAATAATTAAAATATACAATATATTTGTATAGTGATATAGCCATTAAAATTAAACCTAAATGCACGCGGTAAATTACATCCGTGCGAAGCCGGGATGGGTCGACTAGTATTCTTATAAATGAAGCGAATATTTGTTTGTTTTTTATATAATCTAGTTTTATCTGGTATGGTGTAGCCTACTTTCATCTGCTGTAGTTAACTCTTCTAGTATAGTCCGATCTAGTTAATTATAGTCAGGTATTCTAAGAACTAATCTATTCAAGTCGTCTTGTTTACTTCTAAACCTACTATAGTCCTATTAATATTTGATAGCACAGTGTATGTTTATTATATTCCTCTGTTGTCTAGTATATTTCAATCTATTCTAGTACATTCTAGACATCTCTAATCTAGTAAAGTCTACTCTAGTCTCCTACATTCCAGTCTATTCAAATCACACTACATTTGAATAGACTGGAATGTAGGAGAGTTTACTCTGGACTTCTCTTATCTACTATTCTAACCTACTTAGTTAACTATAGTCTAGTATCTATATAGTCAAATGTAGTTTATTTCAATCTATTCTAGGCCACCTCTACCCTAGTTTCCTGTATTCTAGTCTATTCAAATCCAGTGTAGTTTACTCTGGACTTCTGTTATGTAGTCTTATTTAGTTAACTATAGTTTGTTTTTCTATAACTATAATCCATTAAAGACTAGTTTATTTCAATCTCTACTTTAGTCTCCTATATAGTAGGGTGACGCAAAAAAACCGACTGTTTTTTTTGAGTCTCGAGTGAAAAAATGTTAGTTTTCGATGTTTTGAAGAGCCCTCTCCAAAGGACAGCTCAAAAAAATTTTACCACCCTATTATATAGTCTCCTATATATTCTAGTCTATTCAAATCCATTGTAGTTTACTCTCGACTTGTGTTATCTACTAGTCTGACTAAGTTAAATATAGTCTAATATCTATAACTCTAGTCAATTCTAGTCTAGTGTAGTTTACCTTAGACTTCCTTAGTCTATTCTCATCTTAAATTTATATAATATTGGAGAACATTAAAAGGGGTGAAGATATTGACTGGACTATTGGGTAAACGCAACGCAGATACTGCTACTGAACTGATAAATAATCAAATATGATCTCTAGACCAAGGTGTAGGCTTAAGGAATTCCTTTAAGTGATTACAACACTCGCCTCCATTGCTCAGGCTCTCTGTTTTTAATCCAAGGTTAAAGTCACATAAGCCTAACCTAACACAAGACGTAGCAATTACATTGTAAGGTACTTACGTGACCTAGTTTATAGATCACTTAATTATGGTTGAGTTTACATTTGAAATCGATTTCTCTTATATTTCAGCACACAGAGCAGCGAAGGCGATCACATAAAGAAAGTAAATTCCACTCTTTCTTTCTCATTTCACATCAGACACAGCTATTAGGATTCAATTGCAATAGTTTATCATTCTTATTACGCCCGATGTCGCAGTGATGAATACTTTCAATATTACTTTATCGATAAAAATCCGGAGGCTGGATAATGGACCGAATTTATCTTAGATTCGCGATAACTTTTGATTTTGTTAACCCTTAAAGATTTATTTTTTTATATAAGACGTTAGGCTGACAAAGCCATTATTCTTTGGCCTATTTTTTACACAACATTATTATTAAGATTTTTAGAAGCTGGAAGCTGACAGAGGATTGTCATTGAAGCAAAGATTCTGAAAACATTAAAAGGAAAACTAAACTTGATTTTGGATATCTCATTGTCGGTTTTGATATATACTTAATACATATAACGGAGAAAGAAAATATGTTGGAGATTATACGTGTGCCGGCGGTAGCAGCAAAGTTGGTCGGTCAGTCCAGAATCCAGGAGTGTCCGTCGGCACTAATCTACTAAAGTGTTCCCAGTACCCCAATGTTCCTGAATCCTGTCCTCTTTAAACCCGGTGATTTCTTTCTCGTAACATTTTTAAAGCTTTGGTTTGGTGATAATGTTTAGGAAGTAATACAAAAACCCACAGTAAGATAAAAATATTTTATTCCAGTTGGTAATTAAATGTGCTAATGGCTATTCCAAATGTGCCCCCCTAGAGAACGACCTTCACGGTCATACGTAATATATAACAACCTTGTATTACCTTGTTATAACACAATTTTTTATGAAAATTTATTCGCAGTTGAAAGTGTTCGCTTCTGGAATTCATTACCAAGCAGCATCTACAACGATAACCCAAGCACTGCTGTTTTCAAATTTAGACTGAAGAAACACTTTCTCTCAATTTCGACTTAATAATATGTCTTCTATATGTATTGTATTGTATGACATATATGTATGTGTAGTTTATTGTATTTTAATAATTTATGTAGTATATAGAAAAATGGAGTTAAGTATTAAATTATAATATATTATGTTTTCATATATAATTAAATATTAATTATCTTTTGTGCCTACACCACCTTTAAATGATTTTTTTCTTTTCCTATATTTACTCGGGGTTTCTGGAAGAGATCTCTTTAAAAAGTTAAGTCATCCTGTGTACACAATATTTCTTATTATAAAATGTTTGTATTAGATTTTAAGGTGCATAAATAAATAAATTGACTACAACTTGACTGCGATTTATGTTGTTGTATGGCAGTAACAGTTTCTTAGGGCAAATTTCTTAATTCAAATTATATATATAGTTAGGAGACTACCCTACGACAACGTCAATATGAGCATTACTGAATTGATAGCATCGATTATTAGTCAGGACAGAATCGATTATAAGTCAGAATTAGTGATTGAAGGTTTCGATCCCCACCACTGCCTATAATAAACAGGCACTCAGTCGCATACGGGCTCATTTGCTTCTTAGTCGTCGACCGGTGCTGTGGTTGTTTTCGATACTGTGAGTCTGTTCCATGTACTTATTATACCTGATAATTGTTTTTATATTTGATTAGCACTTCTGGTACCTAAATTCAGAAGTGGGATAGAATTTCGCCCACAATTAGCCTTTAAAACGTAAACAACCGTTAATTTTCGGCAAGATGCGACGTGTTTCGCGTGAGAGATTAGTAGAGACAACGTCTCGCTGAGGGTAGCCGTCGTGGTGAATTCTTGCGATATTGCCTACCTTTCGCGACCGCCTCATGATAGATCACGAACGTAAAAAAAGTAGAACGCGTGATCATAGTCATTCCGGAAGGAGAGATCCTACTCCTTTATTACGTAGACACAGTGAAAGTTCTTATCGCCGCGAGCGTACCTCTTTGGAAAATCGTAATGTGTCCATGAAGTGTAGTTTGGTTACAATTTTGTTTGCGGTTATGTGTAACAACTTAAATAAATTCCCCGTTTGTACCGAATATACCCGCAGGTTTCTTTTGCGTCCAAAATTGTAAAGGACTTGTCTGACGAGCTGAAAGTTGCAATACTTTCGCGAGGTATTACAGATTTACAAATAAAGACGGTGGTAACCAATGCCAAACATCAAATAAAAGATTTAGTTTATTTTTATTGTTTTGGCCTGATAATTCGTAAGTACCCACTTTTTATCTTAATCTGTCATTTCTTCTTAATAAAATGTATGATCGCGAAAGCGTTCGGAGTCGCAGTAATCATGATGGCGACATGTGTCGTAACTCGTAATACTTGTAATGACCAGGGTTTAGATCTACTACGTAAAGTGCTTGATGCGTAGACGATGACTGGTTTCTCCATCAACTTTATAATAAAGTACCCTCAAGTGTAAAAAAATCATATTAGAACGTAGAACAATGGATATTACATTTTAATTTATAAACTAAGCTGTGTTGTTCTCATGTGAGTGATCTATATTTTGTGTTTAATGAGAATAAATGATCTTTAAACCTAATTTGAAATAGTGGTATCGTGTCGTTTCTGGCCACCAGAATAGAATACTTGAGCCGTACAATTAGTGGAGGTCAGGTTAGGCCGAGCCATGAGAAAGTTCAGGCCCTTATTGACTCAGTCAAACCCAAAAACGTTAAGCAAGTGCAGCAGGTATTGTGTAAACAGTGTTATGAAGGTTGGTCTATGGCATACTTTTGTGTGAACCGATTCGCACACGCAAAGCCATACCTCACGTAAGTCCTCGTATGTCTCTGACGAGTCCCACCCTAGTGGTTAGTTCATGTAATCGGATGTTTTACACTTATTATACATAGGGTTCTTAGTTCACCGTGGCTATTACCGATAGCTATGATTGCTAAACGAGCTTTCAAAGTAGATCCTTTCGTTTTTTCTTTTTCTGTTGATACAGATGCATATGACAAAAGGGATAAGTTTGCTGATGACGTACCAGGCGAGCACACCGCGCAGCCTGCATGGCCCGCGAGGGGCGACGGAGGCACAGAGCGCGCGGGGACTCCGCACCATCACCGCCATCCTGCTGGCCGCGGACTCGGTGCTCAGTGAGCGCGATGAAACGGTATTGGAGGGTGAACCGATCTCCTGCTTCAGCGTGAGCGGTGCGCGGCGCCTGTGCCTGCCACAGATCCTAACGTCGGTATTAACGGACTTGAACTTGGAACAAATCAATCGCGTGTGCGACGAACAACAAATCTATAACTCGCGCTGCACGCCGGAGCAGCTGCACAGGTCCTGCGTGTACTGCCACATCATCGCTATGAGTTGGAACTACTGGCTGGTTCGTATAGCAAGAAAGTTCAGGCAGCTGCAGAGCTCATGGCGCTCTGGCGTGGTGAGTGGACGCCCGACACGGAGCGTTGGAACGGACTACTATTTCTCTGTCCGTCGGTTTGGTAACATGACTATTGGGTTTTAGGTCGCCACTTTGCCCAATAGTTCCTTCTTTTTATTTGCAGTTCGGTTTAGGTTTCTATAGTTGTCTAATGTTGGAAGTGAAAGTTAGCCTTACGTTGGGTTAGCCTTGAGGTAGGTTAGGTTTACGTTGGCCTAACCTTAAGTCAATTTTGATCAAGTTTGTAAGAGTGGTAAGCGGGTGGTAGCTTACTTTAGTAAGGTCACGTCAGTTAGAAACGTTGCCGGTCTTCCAGGCAATGTAATATTTTCGTCATTATTTGATTGGTGTAACTTTTAATATAACACTACAATGCCTTGATAGATACTGTACGTAAAAAGAACCTTCTACTAAGAGTTGTACGTTGGTGGATTTATCTGCAGGATTTCTATTTTGAAATTCAATATCGTAAGGGCGCGATGATTGAAACAACATTGAGCGACCTCTGAGCTAGGCCGTTTAAAAGTAAGTTCTAACTGAACCTTTTAATGTGTGTTTGTGTTATAGTAGCTCAATCGACAAGTGTGTCAGTGTAAAGCAAGTATTTGCCTGGTTGCTTGGGACGTGTTGCCAATGTGACCCGGCGCGGGTGTGCCTCTTCAAAGCTGGTGCCCTGGTGTAGCTGATTTCGGCAGACGTGTACCCTCAACGCGTGGTGTCGCAGTGCTCCGAACAGGCACAGGGCGTCATGCAGTGGTTCGGGAAGGCGTGTAGAGTCGCGCGGTGGTCCGAGCAGCTGCAGGGCGGTGGTCCGCCGAGTGCACGAAGTCACGTGGTGTTCCGGGTAGCCGGCAGGCGTGATGCAGTGATCCATCCGGGCAGGCGCGTTGAATCCCTCGGTGGTTCGGGCAGCAGCAGGGAGTTGCTGTGGTCCGTTAGGACCGGGCGCTGTCCCGGCAGACGTGTTCTTTGAACGCGTAACGGGCACTGTCCCGGCAGACGTGTTGTTTGAACGCGTAGGTAATGGGCGCTGTCTCGGTAGACGTGTTGTGTGAACGCGTAACGGGCTCTGTCCCGGCAGACGTATTCCTTGAATACGTATCAGGCGGTGTAAAAGCGGGCCCTGTCCCGATTCTCGTTTCCAACGTGTGAATTTCAAGTTTAAGTATGAGTTTGAGAGAGACTTTTGTAAGAAGGTGTGTGCATATCTATGTAAGAGGATGTGCGCATATCTATGTAAGAGGATGTGTGCATATCTATGTAAGAGGATGTGTGCATATCTATGTAAGAGGATGTGTGAGTATCTATGTAAGAGGATGTGCACATGTTTATGTAGGATGTGTGCATATCTATGAAAGCAAAGTGCTGTTATCTCTTTTGTGTAAGATTATGTTTGTATGAGGGCCTTGAATGTGTGAAGAATGATTGTTGTTGTGTAAGATTGTTTGTATGAGGTGACTGTTTGTTTGCTAAGTTCAATTGGATACTTGGTCCCATTGGATACATTTTGTGTATGTGGATATTGGACGCATGGTCCAATAAACACATAGTTTCTATAGACGATTGGTCTCAAGAGGCGCTTTATTAGAAATGATCTTGAAGGGTGCGTGGCCTTGAAAGATTTTGTGAAGAGCGCTTGGCTCTAAATGACGTATGGTCAATGTGGTGGACGCTTGGTCCAGGGCGCTTGGCTCTAAATGACGCATGGTCAATGTGGTGGACGCTTGGTCCTTACAGACAGAAGGGACGCCTTCTGACTGTTCTGTTCACAGGATATTCATCTACAAAAAGTTGGTGCGTTAACAGGATGATGAAGATGGTGGGTGTGATCCTACTGCAGAATCTTCATCAATACAGCTGCGGAACAAAGTTGACGAGTTGGGCCCTAATCGAGATGCCCATGTAGCAGCAAGCGATCAAGCAACTGCACAATAACTCAACTACGTCGGGGACGACGTAGGGTCAGGAATGGCCGAGTTAGGAGACTACCCTACGACAACGTCAATATGAGCATTACTGAATTGATAGCATCGATTATTAGTCAGGACAGAATCGATTATAAGTCAGAATTAGTGATTGAAGGTTTCGATCCCCACCACTGCCTATAATAAACAGGCACTCAGTCGCATACGGGCTCATTTGCTTCTTAGTCGTCGACCGGTGCTGTGGTTGTTTTCGATACTGTGAGTCTGTTCCATGTACTTATTATACCTGATAATTGTTTTTATATTTGATTAGCACTTCTGGTACCTAAATATATATTAAACGGAACCCGCAGTGCGCTCGTCCCACTCGCACTTGGCCAAATTTTGTACCACTTGCCTACAATATTCTCACCTTCTGCATCTATAGTATATAGCTACTATATTATATAATCTGTGGTTTATTGTTTGAGTGAGATAAAATAACGATATAAATTGAATAGAGCTGTCTGTACCCTTAGATCTTTTAATCTACGCAACGAATTTTAATGCGATTTTCACCAATAGACAGAGTGATTCAAGAGAAACGTTTATAACCATTTTATAGTAGAGAAACCGAGCAAAGACGGGGCGGGTAGCTAGTAATATTTAATAACAAAATGACAGGAAATTTCACGAGTGAGAAATGTTGGCCAATCAAATCCATTGTTTAGTCCCATGATAAATTAATCCCACCAATTGTTTAATACCGCCATTTGCTTTATAGATAACCTACTTAAATTATTCGTCTTATCTCTTAACAAATGTTTCCCAAATTGTATTAAGACACCTTTGTAATTAAATTATTTCAAATTTATAATTTCGTCTTGGTATATTATTTTATTTTAAATTTTGAGTTAATAACCAGTAGTATTTCTTTACTTTTTACAAATTAGTGGCAACGCTAGACGTCTGCGGCATGTCTGTGTTTCCACCAGAGATATGCGAGGATGTGTAGCGAGGGATGTGTTTGTTACGAACCAATTGAATCGCTTTACTAGTACTAGGTATTTAGCGAAGCGAAACCTTTCAGCCTTTCGGCGGTTTTTATGGTAGTAGTAGTAAATGGTCTACCTGATGGTAAGTGGCGACCATCGCCCATGGACATCGGCAATAAAAGAGATACTCTCTTTACTATCTTCTTTTGCCAATGCGTTGCATCCTCGAAGAAAGAGTGGGGAGGGGGAGTGAAGAAAAAAATGCTGCGGTTTCAGCGGACAAAGTGCTGGGTTACTCAGCTCTTACGAGTTGCTCTTCCAGCGGCAGAAGGAAATAGTATTCTAACCCGTCCCTTCACGGGTAATACGGCTTCGAAAAGTAGTTTATTATTATTTAAAAAACTCTGCTATTTATTCATCCATACTATTTCCATCGGAGTGTAGGTACTAGTATTTATTTAGAGCGTTTTGGCAATAAAAAAAATTGCGCCTCGCAAATATGATTGCAGTGACGCGCAAATTTCGTCCAGTGGCTTCACTTTTAGTGTAGAAATACTGAAGTTTTGTGTTCTATGATAATTAAATATTACTTTTGCAAGGCCATCTGTCTTTCCTTTTAGACATTTTTTATTGTGTGGCCAGATTAATCTAAATAATTACCACAAATACCAAAAATGGCGCACTTCAGTAGTCCGGATTTCGTACTAATATATGTTAGTAAAACTGTTTATAAAACAATATAATATAACCTTTAGTTCGATAGATTAGAGTCAGTCTCTCTGACGTTATCGCTCAGTGTACATGGAAGATAGTATTATAGTGTCGTGGTTAAGGTCACACTTTTTGAGATCCACGTGAGTTAGTTTTATTTTCTACTGTATTTAGTGTTTGAGCACTGAAGCGGAGGGCGTTGTAATTATATAAAAAGCCTTTAACCCTACACCTTGGTTGCAAGTCCAAAGCGCAACTTGGCTTTCTGCTTTATGGGTATCAATTCTCTCTCACATTTACATTTACACAATTGAAGGTATTAGTATAAATAGACAAGTACAATGTCGTGCACACCACGTCAGACGAATAAGGGTCGTGGGCTGAGAGTGACGTGCTGTCGTAACAGTAAGAAAGTATGTGATGAGCCTGTGCTATGTGCTAGATATCTAGATTTTGAAACCTTAATTTGAATTTTAAACAAGTATTTACTTAAATAAGTATTTTAACATAAAAAGGTTATGAACCCTGTGTCGGGAATCGTGATGTTTGTAGCAATCTTCACAAGCAGTATTTCATTGGCAAACGACCGCGACGCCTTACACTGCAATAAATATGTTAAGCTGTTGTCACGATATTTACGAATAAATGGAGCTTGGAACTGATTCCAATCTACGAGAATGTGAAAATATTTGTCTTGCTTTTATTAAACTAACAAAAATACTAGTTTCTTTGTTTTCTCTTTATCAAAGATTGTGGTGGGTTGAGAATGGATTCTTTGCTGACGCGAACACGACTACTTTAATCATTATATGTATGTCGGAGGTGTGAGTTAGGTTTAGGTTAGGTTAGCCTTGTGTTAGTTTAGGTTAATGTTAGTCTAATCTTAGGTTTAGACGGTGAAACTAAGCAGTGGAGGTGAGTGTTATGATCATTTAAAGGATATCCTTAAGCCTACACCTTGGTCACAAGTCCAAGGCACTGCTTAGGTTCCTGTCATAATAGTTCTTGTCATAATAGTAAGTGATAGTAATGTTTAGTTATATCCTGACCGTGTTGCGCCCGTATAGCTTTTGAGATAGGCCATCCATCTATATCCTTCTTTTAATTAGTTTCCGACATGTATATAATGATGTAATAATCACTAAACACTAAAATCTTGTATTTTAAATATATATGTATTTCAGAAACAAATAAAAGGAAGGAATGGATGGCTGGCCTATAATATAAGCTACACACTACACGCCGCAACACGGTCAGGATATAACTAAACATTACTATCACATACTATTCTGACAGGAACTATTACGACAGGAACCCAAGCAGTGCCTTGGACTTGTGACCAAGGTGTGGGCTTAAGGATATCCTTTATTCGATCGAGACACTCACCTCCCCTGCTTAGTTTCACTGTTTAATCCTAAGATTAGACTAACATTAACCTAACCTAACACAAGGCTATCCTAACCTTAGGCTAACCTAAACCTAACTCACACCTCCGACATGTATTTATTTTCCATTGCAATATATTTGTTTATATTTAAATCTTAAGCACTTGCCCGTTTTGGTATACCAATTCCTACTCAGAAGGTTAATTGGAAGAGATTGCTTTAGCAATAAGGCCATCTTTGCATGCGTTTTAAGTTTTTAGCTTATATTACTTCTTCTGTTATTATTTTATTAACTTTTTTGTGTGCAATAAAGGTTTTATCTGTCTATCTATCTTCTTTGTTTTAATAAGACCTAAATAGAGCAGAATATCTGATTTTTCCAAAAATTAAAATTAATACTTATAATTTTATAACAATATTAAGTAAGACTTATATAATTGAGTATGCCTTCCTGAGTTCCTTTTCCTTATCTCCTTTTGTAGCGCAAAGTGCTACCAATTATCGTCAAATATTCATACTTCATGGTACCGAACGCTTTGAACGTATTGATTTTAAAATAACTTCCAACAAGTTCCACTCCATTTTTTAAGGCTTCGTTTCTATCAGAGATAGCTCAAATGAGGCGATTCTATTAATTCTTACCAAACGCACCCCTCGCAACGCATCCTCGCACATCTCTAGTGGAAACGCAGCCCTAGAATATTTTAACCTTTATCTTTAATTTATTCACACATATATTATATGACAATATGACAATATCCTATTTATTAACCACAAGACTTCATGAATACGACTGTAGAAACAAAGATAAATATGAAGAGTAATGTTCTTTAGTGTAGGAATACTACTACTGTATTTTACTTTACTATTTTAATACTATTACTCTAGTACTATTCATGATTTTCCTCTGCAACATTAAATATTTCTTGGAGAGATAAAATGTAAATATCTCGCGAACAATTATTTATACATTTTATGAGGAAAATATATTTTTAAAAGGAAATTTTAATTTAAGGTATCAATATCATTTAAAAATATTGCATGATTCTGAACATTTTTTTCTCGTCGTAAGAAATGCTGAACCGATTTGTATTATGTTATAAGTTTTCCAACGTGTTTATTAAAATCAAAGTCTTTCTTGATTAATAATTCATTTTATTTCTTTGTTGCAGAAGACCTATGCGTCCAGTAAAGAACACAAGTCAGGAATGCAAGGAAACGAAGAAATGACCACCATAGCAAAATGGCTCACAAATGTTGGGAGACATGGCTGAATATCGCTATCATATCCCTCGTGACCACTACCACCATCGCCGATTTCACAACGGAATGCCAAAGACCTTGTGACTGTAGGTGGCAGTCTGGTAACAAGGCAGCTATTTGCTCTAATTCCAGCCTTAGAATCGTGCCAGCAAATCTCAGCAGCGATATCCAAATACTGGACTTATCTAATAATAACTTGCAACAGTTACAACAAGAAGCCTTTAAAAGGGTAGGTTTGAGCAACCTAAAAAAGCTTTTCTTGCGAGATTGTAATATAGATACAGTACACAAAGCAGCATTCGTGAACCTCGCCATTATGATCGAATTAGACCTATCCAAAAACCGAATCCGACATCTACACGCAGACACGTTCAAAGGTACCGAGAAACTAAGATTAATAAACTTGAACAACAACTTTATCGACAAGTTAGAAGACGGACTATTCCGCAACTTGAAGTTTCTTCAAAAAGTTGAGGTAAGCAATAACAGAATCGTCAGGATCGGAACGAAGTCTTTTGTAAACTTGCCACAGTTAAAGATATTGAGAATAGACGGTAACTATTTGAGTCATATGAAACCGGAAACTTTGATGGCGTTAAGGAACTTATCGGGTCTGGACCTACACAATAATCCTTGGAGATGCGATTGCAACTTACAAACGTTCAGAGATTGGGTGATCACCCACAACTTATACACTCCCCCGACCTCGTGTGCGGAGCCCGCGTCCGTTCGCTCCAAACTTTGGAACGAATTAGACTCTTCGAACTTTGCCTGCCGGCCTACCATATTGGAGCCGGTGCCGGACGCGACAATCAAAAGTTATGAGGAGAACGTGACTCTGATTTGCAAAGTCGTTGGGAATCCAACGCCAGAAGTTGTATGGCGCTTCAACGGCAAAACGATTGAGTTGCGGTCTTTCGGCGAAATACGGTACATTGTTTCTGAAAACACTATGGATTTAATTAGATGGGTGAATTTGACAATACTTCATACCAGATATAGTGATAGAGGGAATTATACGTGCGTTGCGGAAAATCCTGGTGGTAAAGACGAAAAAACGTTAACGCTCGTCCTTTCGAAGTATGGTGGAGCTGGAATGATAGCTGGTATGGATGCCGATTCCTTTGCCATTTTAGTGGGATGTCTGACGTCTATAGTTATAATATTTGCAGCCGTGCTGGCTGTGTGTTATTTTACAACACAAAATAATGAGTTAAAAAGACTGATCAAAACGGATACTCGTTCCTCAAATGGAGAGGCATTAATCGAAGGTTCAGTTGCCTCTGAAGCCGAAAAAGGTTGTAAGACGGATGTTAATCCCGTGACTAAGCCGCCAAGGAAGTATGAACCGCCGTCCCTCGCAAACGCTGCTACTGAAATGTTGGAGCTTAATAAGACTTTACTGGATAAAGACCCAGTTTTAGGTAAGAACGGTTTTAATTTTGCATAATTAATATACTCTTGGAATCTTGATAGACTTGAAAATATTTTTCTTGCTCAAATAATTCAGGTTTACTCTGTAAGATGCCATCCTTTTAGGTTTCGCAATCGGCAATATAGTTTATATGAGTATTTATGGAGATCCCTTCTCCCAAATAATGTTTTTCTACGAAATACGTGTCATTTATTAAATGTAAACCCGCTAAAAGGACAAATACGACAAAGTTTATAGAACATTTTATTTCCTCACCCTAATAATCTTTTCATATTTTCGCTTGCCCTATCGGAAAAGCGTCTTAAATATTTACCTTTCAATTTCCCTGGTTATTTCCGGATCCCATAACTTTTTTATTTAATAAAGAACATCTAATGTAATGTTTTATTCGCTCCGTTATCGGTTAAACACACTCGTAGTCTTGGAACTTAAAGATATATTTTTGGACAAGTAGGAGTTTGCTACCTTGACTATTTTTCTTGCTTTATTTTTCTTTAATAAAAATTCAGAACTTTTATGATTATGATATATATATTTTTTTTAATTTCAAAGATGATGGAGAAAAAAAAAACAACAAAGAATATTAGCTCAACTTAGAAAATTAAACTTAGTTTTAAATCAATAAAATCTCAAATCACTCAAATCATTTCTAGTTTTCACATAAATAGATTGGTAGTAATACTGGTACATCTGTTGAATGATTGTTAATGCGCTTAAAACCATTTTCATTCACTATTCTTAATAATAATATTGTTTAATGATTTTTATATAATTTATTATTCTAGTCATAACTACCACAAGCTTTAATATTATAAATTCGAAAATAACTCTGTCTATTTAATACGCTTTCTCGCTTAAATACGTGAACCGATTTTGATTAATTTTGCGCTATGTCTTTATGCAAAAGAAAAGGTTTAAAGTGTTTGTAATAGGGGATGAGACTTCGTGGTTAGGTTAGGTTATGTTTATAAAATTATGTTTAAAGTTTAACCTAAATTCATGTGGTAAATTGCATCCACGCGAAGTCGGGGCGGGGTGACTAGTATATTATACACTTCTAATCGTATTTTAATAATATTTGGTTGTAAGAAACGTTTCTCTTCTTTGCTATTTGTTTTTAAATAAAATAGATCGACAGACGACTGCAACAAAGATTGGTGATTAGAAATATGCACAAAACTAACTATAGTTAACCTATGTATGTTGGTTTGACAGTAAATAAAAAAACATGTAAAAATGTATACATATAACTTACGATTAACCCTCTGTCCAATAGAGTTCGATTAGTAGCAAAAAAAAAACAAAGTCTGGCAATCTAACAAATAATCTTTCTCAATCCAAAATCTTTCGATGAAAAAAATAATCATTTCTCAGTACACAATCAAATTAAAAATATCATTATTTAATACATAGTGAAAATAAAAAAAAAATCTTCTAAGTGCAATGAAAAATATAAATTTAAAAGAAGCTTAGATGATAGATATCACTAGCGTTGGTCCAATACTTACCAAAAGTTAGAGTAATAAGAAAGATAAGGACAATATAAAATATTTTAAAAGAAAATGCTAAAATGATAATAAATTTCATTTACTAAACATAAATGATAAAATAAAACTAAAAGCTTGAGAAGTGTTAATGATTTTAATGAAACACTCTCCGTGTAATCGCGTCCTGACTTCGCTGTAAATTTGCTACTAAGAAATGACTTTGCAAATGTTTACATTTTGTTCAGGGAATTGTTTATTTACTTTGTGTTTCTGTAACATGAGACTTGGATTTAAATGGGGGTATACGCATAAAATATTATAAAACTAGTTTTTTGTATTTTAATGTCCACGCTCCAATTTTTTTAACTTCTATTATGCACTAGAATTCATTTTTCTTATTTCCATAATGCACTATGGATTTTATATTTATAATATACATAAATCTAATTTATTATATATATATATATATATATATTTATAATGCCTTTAATATATTTGATAAAATTTTAATAAATATCATTTTTAAAAGCACTATCATGTTTTACCACAACCAATTTAAAATCTAAACAAACTTTGACAGCTGATAATAGACATTATTTATTTTAAGATTCCTTGTAATTTCTAGCCCAACATTTGCACGAGGTCCCTCATAAATAACTAGAGCCGACAGTAGACTATTTTCATGAAACATTCTTTTACCGTTGTCGTGCCTTGAACTATAAAAATTAACGAGGTTACGGTCCTTTGTGCCAAAATTGAACTTACAGACAAGAGGAACTGCGCCAAATTTCCAAAATATCTTCCGAATTTGTTTTGTTTGGCAAATGTTTATGAAATTACTTTCAAATAAGACAAATTCAAACTTTGCTGGACTACCTGGGTTTAAACTTTATAATTGGGGTATCTGTCGTTTTAGGATTTAGTCGCGTTTAATTAATAACAATGTTATTATATTTTAGATACTTTCTTATTGGGAGAAAGTATAATAATTGTATTGTTGAGGATAAAAATTTGTTCCAAAATTTGTTATCGAAACCCGGGATTTATTAACTACCAACACACATATTGCTTACATAAGAACGTTACTGTAAAATAAAATTTAATTGTAAAAAGATCACTTAAACACGATGAGAGGGCAGTGTTCCTATTATATAAAACTCTCAAATCCGTAATGAGTAAAACGGTCGTTCAAGATTCAGCAAAAAAACTGCATTTAATTTAGATTTAAAAATTAATTTCTTTAAATAATAATATAAATCGATTTGATAATAACAAGATGTTTTCTTTTACAGCATTAAATGAAGAACACCAAAGACAAGATATCGAGCTACCTAAGATATCCAAAGAGGTACTCTTAGACAGAATACCACAAGACTCTCAAGCGTACCCACCAGATCTCCTTTCATTTCCACTTCGACCAACCAACCAAATATCTGCGGCTAATGGATCGAGTCAGGAAAGGCCATCGAAAGAAAGTCCAAAATCACCAACGTATAGTATATCATCTATAAATTCTGCAATATATAGCAGATTGCACAATACCAATTATCATGAAATACCTCTCGTTAGCACTAAAGGTTACGTTACATTACCCAGAAGACCAAGATTGAGCTATCCAGAAAATTCATTACGACCCCAAGTGTTTTCAACTTTAAACGGTGTTATTCCTTATTATGACTTTAACATGAAACTATTCGGTAATAGCAGTAACTATTATAGTCTTAACAAAAGTGAAATGGACTTGGGTCCTGTTAATAAAATAGGATTTATGGATGTCTGTGATGATATTGAACCAGCCCCTTCACCAGCACCTGGAACTCCTCATGCTACAATACCTAGGAATAGCTTAAGTTCTCCTAATATTCATAATCAATTGTTAATGTTGCAAGCGATGGCAAATAAACATAGTAAGAGATCAGATCAAAGGCCTCTTAAGGTTACTCTAACGGAAAATGAAGGACTCTTAACTTCCAATAGAGATAATAAAGGTTATAGTGTAAATGTTACTAGTACATTAAGTAAAACTAGAATATCTAACGTTACACCCAAATCAAGAAAACGAACAGACGTTAAAGATACATTTTTAGATACTATCGAAAATGCTACTCAAGTGTAATTTTTTTATGTAGTAATAAGTAGAATTGAGGAATAAGTCAAGTTTTACTGATGATAGATTTAAAACTAACCATCGTCTGTTTAGATATCTTTTACTACCCCGATAAATAAGGTTAGTTGTTAAAACTAAGAGGTGAATAAGTTAATACTTCTTTACAAATTGTTGATTACAGATTTTATTATTGCATTTACTAGCAGCTTTTGCCTTAGTCTTTATTTATTTGTATCTTTGTTTGGTGTACCTTTACTTGAAGGTATTCGGTACTACCCGAGAGTATTGATTTCCTTATCTTATCATGTAGTCAAGATGATGGTTACTTGATCGGTTACTTGTAATAACCATTAAATCAACCACGTCATCATTATTTATTAATATTCATTCTTCTTCACTTTTTGCTTGATTGCGGTTAGAATCTTATTCACTTATTAATGTTTTTGTCAGCCGGTGTTTCTCACACACTTGTTCCAAAACTAGGTATTGAAACCCGAGACTACCAACACACATATTGCTTACATAAGAGCGTTATTGTAAAATAAAATTGGTAAAAAGATCATTTAAACACGAGTAAACGGCCTTTAAAGATTCTGAAAAATAACTGTTTCTTCACTGTTTGCTGACTGATTGCGGTTAGAATTATCATCTTATTCACTTTTAGTTATTATATCTTGATATTAATGATCTATAATATTTATTTTATTCGTCTACCTAAATATAAAGTCCCATTTCAAGACAACTATAGAATGAAATCATCTGCGTGATCATTGAAATTAATAAGATCATCTTTTTTATAACCCTTTTCTAATATTATTATTTTATTATTGTATGTTGTTAAAGTTAAGCAATTTCTTCTTTTAATATATCTAGCTATCATATAGTATATATATAAAATGGGACTTCATATTTAGCACAGAATAAACTATTCATTTGGTACGTTAAATGTCTGAAATATTCCAAAGTTACCAACTAAAGTTAATTTAGTCTGAATTTGGGACCTTAACGATAAAATCTGAGTCTCACGCAAAGACCATTTAGCTTTTATTAAGTTAAATTTACTTTTATTCGTGACTTCACCTGATTTACGTGAATTGATAGGTTCTACAATCGCTAATAGCTTTATACGTAACTTGGTTTTACTTTTATTAGTTTTTGGTGTTAATTCTTTAAGATTTTCTTGTGTTCCTTTATTGTTAGTTAATTGTATTTTTCTACTACCCTGAATGAAAAGTTTCGTTACGTACCAGAAATTATAATATATTTTGTTTATCATATATTATTCATTTTGGTCAATAAATTTTAAAAAATCGTTGTACGGCGACAATTTAAAGACAGAATAATTAAAAACAAGATGAATTTTTCTGAAGGTAATTCTGATTTAGTATTTATATTTGAGGTACTTGAAAAAAATTGTTATTTTGTACTAAGTACGAAATATAGAGTTCCCTAGTAGGTATTTTATGTATATATATTTTAAATAATTTTATTATAATGCACAGTTTGGGGAATGTGTTTTAGATTCTTGACTTTGGTTATTTTAAAACGATAACTGTAATTATTTATATATAATAATATACAGAATTTAAAAATGTCTCGATTTCCATATAATATGAAATTAATTGTGCCTAAAAGATTGTTTTTACTTACTCTTTATTACATTTTTATTTTTAAGTTGTCGTCCTGTAAGAAACATTTAAAAACTTGACTTGTAATGTAATTTTCTAGAAAAATATGTCCAAATTATAGAAATTTCGATTGTTAAATAAGAATATTGTATAAATAAATAAAATATTAAATAATGTTAACCGACAAATATGATTCTAATATTGGTGCTTATGAGAATAATAATAAATTGCATTGTTAATAATCTTCCATGCTTCGTTTGTGTCATTACAGCCAAAATGAAAAGAAAGAGATAGACACATCTAGTATGAGGATACTCAAAATCACTTAATTGTCGATATCGCTAATTGAAAAGTATGAAAACGTATAAGTATAGATATAACCTTTCGGTTAAGTGGAGTAAGGGAAGTTTCAAATAGTTATGATATTAAATTGTTGATAACGCTAATTTACAAGTATGAAAATTTATAATATTGACATAACCGAACTGAATTGTCAAATGTTAGTTACCATACTCCTCCGAAACGGCTCGACCGACTTTTATGAAATTTTGTGTACATATCGGGTAGGTCTGAGAATAGGTCAACATCTATTTTTTATATCCCTAAGTGATAAGGGTGGCCCACCCCAATTTTTTTAAATTTATATTTCAAAACAACGATTGTCGGGTCAGCTAGTAATTTTATATTTATTTGTCGATATCGTTAATTGAGAAATATGAAAATATATAGAAAAACATGAAATCTATCTTTTAGCTACATTTATGATCATCCCACATAATCTATTTTATTTGGATAGGACATATAAACATATAGCATTGATATAATTGAGCGATTTATATTATGACCTGCTATAACTTTATTTCTTAAAATATCATATTATTGATATTGACAATTAATTAACCGACTTCAAAAAGGAGGAGGTTCTCAATTCGATTGGTATTTTTTTTATATATGTATATTAATTACGCTGAGATTTATGATCCGATTTACGTGATTCTTCTTTTGTTTGATGCGGAATAGCTGCCATTTGGTCCCATAAAAATTTAAAATAGTTTGGCCCATTAGTTTCTATTTTATGAACATTTTTTCCGTTCTCGTACCTCGGGATTTGTATTGTTTATTTGTGTATGTATATCGATTACGCTAAGAGTTATGATCCGATTTACGTGATTCTTCTTTAGTTTGATGTGGAATAGTTTCTATTTAGTCCCTTAAAAATTTAACACAGTTTGACCTAGTAGTTTTCATTTAATAAACCTTTTTTCTCTTCCCGCTTTTTGAGGTCTATATTGTTTAAGGCGCGCGGCACTTTTTTTATGTATGTACACCAATTGCGCTGAGATTTATTATCCGATTTACGTGATTCTTCTTTAATTTGATGCGGAATAGTTATTATTTGTCCCACAAAACTTTTCCATAGTTTGACCAAGTGGTTTTAATTTTATGAACCTTCAAAAAGGACGAGGTTCTCCATTCGATTGGTATGTTTTAAAAAATATATGTACACCGATTACGCCGAGATTTATGAACCTATTTACGTGATTCTTATTTAGTTAGATGTGTAATAGTTGCCACTTGGTCCCATAGTGTAGTTTTCATTTTATGAACATTCTTTCCGTTTTTGACTATCGTATCGCTCTTTGAAAAGTATGAAAATTTATGGTTTTGAAATAATACGAATAATCGTATATAGGCGATTATTTTTATAAGAATTTGATTTTGGGTTGGTTGCCAGACAAACTGAATGAGTCTAGGTAAGTGAAGCGATTCTATTGGTTCTTAACAAATACAACCCTCGGCAAAGATTTTGAGTAAACTATTCGCGTTAGATGTGTCTGGATCTTAATTAGAAAAAGTGTAACGTTTTTTCTAATATAAACTCTAATGTATAGAAGATAATGTAATCATTTAATGTTTTAAATAATGGCTTAATTGAATTTTAAAAACATGTTTTAAATTGTATAAATGTAAATAAAGAGGGGGGTTAATATGATATAAAAAAAAAAAGTTATTACCATTATAAGTTATATTCCATCAGTGGCTGTTCGAGACTGTGCTTGTACACGATCAATAGGTCATGGATTAAAAAAAAAACTGACTTATGTTTCTCTTTGCTTGTTATTTTAAAGACTAATTTTTAGTTAAGTTTCTATTCTTAGATAATAAGTATTGAGCCGTTCAAGAATTATGTAAGCAGATTTTTTTCCAATTTTCAATATCCCCGCCTCCCATGTCAGCAAGAGTAAGCAAAGCCCTAACACCTACCCCACCTTCCCCGCTTTCTGCCTTCTCATTTTGGGGGATATTCACGTATCGTGTGTGTTCATCAAAAATAAGCAAGCTAGTGCTATATATACAGCAATACGTATACACATGCAATTTAGACTGAGGCGAGCGGTGCCTGGGGCTTGAGACCCAGGAGCAGGTTTAAAGAGCTCTTTCATAATATATTAACTCTCACCTCCACCACTCGACCTCGCTAACTACAATAGATAATAAAGTAAACTTACATGGACCTCCAGAATGGTAACCTTAATCACGACACTATAACACTAACTATGTACACTGCGCGGCAACACCAGAGAGACTGAGACTAATCTATCGCACTAAAGGTTATATATTGTCTTCACGTCGGTATACTTGAAATAATATAAAATGATCTACCCGATACTACTACTTTATAAACAGTGTTGCTAACACTAGGACGCTTTAATGCTTACGTAATACTCGAACGGCCACTATTATATATATATATGTTTTTATGATATTTTATTGTATGTATGTTCATGTTAACCCCTATTTAGTATATAAGAGGTGAGAATATTGTAAATTGGTGTGTTGAGTTGGATGGACCAATAGAATGGAGTGGTATGTAAAATACAATAAATACAGATTTAAATATTACATTCGTTTTATTACTTTCGACTCACTCTATACCACGGGAACAAAGGTATAAACAGGATAAAAAGTATTTTATACTATAAAGTATCTAAGTATACTTCTAACCTTGAATGCACTGAAGTCACTATTAACCGGGAAGCGCGGGGCGAGATCAGCGCATGGTTCTGCTCCCGCACGCCTACTATTAGTCAAAACAGTAAACGTCATGGATTGAACTACCTATCTCAGACACTGCTCCACCAGAGATGTGCGAGGATTCGTAGCGAGCGATGTGCAGGTAAGAATCAATAGAATCGCTTCATCTGACACACTCTGATCAAGGATGGTTAAGTGAAGCGATTCTATTGGTTCTTTACAAACACAACCTATCCTACGCTTACTATTGGTTATTTTGATCTGTCTTTATTTTTAATACCTCACGAACAATACAAAAGAATCATAAAACTTATCAGCTAATAAGTTATAGCAGTATGTAACATTATAAATTTAAAAGTAACTTTGTTTATCTGTTACGCTTTCACGCTTAAACCACTGAACAGATTTTGATGAAATTAGGTATAGAGATCGACTAAAGCTTGGGGAAAGACATAGGCTACATTTTATCGCGTAAAAAAGCTTGAAGGGTTTAAAATAGAAGAATAAGTGCATGTCGATCTGTATGGTTGTTTATTTCTTCAAGAATTAGTCTATACTAATATTATAAAGAGGAAAGATTTGTATTTTTGTATGTAACGAATAAACATAAAAACTATTGGACCGATTTCAGAAATTCTTTCACCATTATAAAGCTACATTACCTGAGTAACATAGGCTATATTTATTACAAGAAAAAATTAGAGATCCCCAGAAATTCTCACTAAAACCAACACAAGGTGCAAAAAAATTAGCCATAAAATATCTTTCATCGCATGCGCTGCGAAAAGTATTGATGATAGAACAAAAAAATGTTCTACAATATTATAGAACGTATCAATATCTACAAAAAACTCCGCGAGACCATAATATGTCCAACTATTGTAGTTAAGTCACTATAACTACTTTTTTACATTTTAAAAGTTGATAAAAATGCCTATCAAAATCAGACCATGTTTTCCATAACTTTGTATTAATTCTTATCCAAATAAATTATTTCGTAATGAAGACTGTTTCAATACCTGCAATTACTTTTTGAATTATTGAAATCGGACATTCCAGTCAAAAGATATTACGAAATAAAAATATCAAGATAAATAAAAAATAATCCCAGACGGGCCGCCGGCGCGGTGTGAGTGCCTCGCAGCGCAGCGAGTTACGCGGCGATAGAGGGAGCGACAGAATGCGGGAGCCAAAATGTTAAAAAAAAATTATCCACCCGTGCGAAGCCGGGACGGGCCCCTAGTCATATATAAAATATGTAGTTGTTGAAAAGTCCAGTTGACTAGTAAAATAATTAAGAATATAAGCCCAGCGTAGCTAAGATCGACTAGTATAAAATTCTAATAAAAATCAAGAATTATAATATTCTATTTTATTTTAACTTTTTTTGATTGTACAATGAATCTGTTGTCAATGAGACGAAATCAAAGGTACAAAACAGTTTGCATTTTCAATGGAAAATTGACCTTATACGAATCTAAATATTGCCATTAAAGTTCTAGGGCCAATAAATAACAAAAGTCCTAAAGTTAGACTTAAATTAAAATAATTAGTTTTATTGTAACTTTACGTGTTATGAGTTTACGGCACTCATTACTAAATATTAACACGAATTGTTCCGTTTGTTATTACTTTATACAAAAACTACCCCCTTCCTCTCCTTGCTTATTCTGAGCATATTCACGTTTCGATGGTCGTGTTAACAGATTTATGGCTAACGTAATCACTATGCAGACTCCCCTCATCCTCCATGTCATCAAAAATAAACTAATAAAGAATCCCCCGCCGCACTATAATGCTTATAATCATTTACTTGAATAAGTTTAAAGACAATTTCTTCTTCTTTCTGCAAGAGGTTTTAAGGCTCTTTCTCTGTCTAATTAATTTGTACCTCATTCTAACTCCTATGACGTCATAGTACCCTTTATCACGTTGATCTCAAAGTACATAAATAATGTTTACCTGTTTGAATATCATAATATATCTGTGTATTCGTTCTCGACAAGCACATACACACACGCAATTACTTTTATAAATTTCCTACTAACTATGGAGACATGGAACTATAGCTAAAGTTTCTATCTGTGTAGGTCTAGTCGACAAGTTGAAAATGGTCTAAAATAGATATACTGCTCTTAAACTTATGTGTGAAGTATGTGCTAAAAGTGTATATAAGCACAAAAAAAAATTAAACGTTATGAACAATTAAAGATGAAAAAAAGGCAATTCGTTTTTCGTAAATATTTTATAGAAATATTAATATTTTAGAAATTAAAAAAAAAAATTATTAAAGAGGAGGAAATTTCCAATAAAAAACTCCCTACTCCCGAACTCTATCTCCATTATTTATAATGTTAATTTAACGCTGGAAATGGGTCTCTGCGATATTATAGGTTTCGCGAGCGGCGTCAAAAGCGAGTACATTGCAATTTTTTTTGTGCTAATACACGCTTTTAGCATATTGTTCTAGGCGTCATTCCAGATCCAATGAGCTATTACACATATTTTTGTATGTAACAAATAAACTTAAAACTACAGGACCGATTTCAAAAATTCTTTCACCATTAGAAAGCTACATTATCCCTGAGTAACATAGGCTATATTCATTACTAGAAAAAATTATAGATACCCAAAAATTCTTACTAAAACCAACCCAAGGTGTAAAAAATTCAGCCATAAAATGTCTTTCATCGCATGCGCTGCGGAAAGTATTGATGATAGAACAAAAAAATGTTTTACAATATTATAGAACGTATCAATATTTACAAAAAACTTTGCGAGACCATATGTCCAACTATTGTAGTTATGCCACTATAACTACTTTTTTACATTTTAAAAGTTGATAGAAATGCCTATTAAAATCAGACCATGTTTTTTTACAACTTTGTATTAATTTTTATCCAAATAAATTATATCAGATCCAAGACGGTATCAATACCTGTTGATTACTTTTAGAATTATTGAAATCAGACATTTCGTTCAAAAGATATCACGAAATTAAAAATATCAACATAAACAAAAAATACACGCTGACGTGCCGGCGTGGTTCCACGAAATGAGTGAGTCAAAATGTTTAAAAAAAAATTGTCCACGCGTGCGAAGCCGGGATGGGCTGCTAGTACTATATAAAAAAGTATCAGGTTTAAATATTGTATTATTTATTCTACGTTTTATAACTTCTTCTACCTTTAAATCACTTACACGTAACCATGGTGACAAAAGTGTCTTGACACTTTTCCAATAAAAGGGAAGTCTAATTGTGACGTATTTAAAAGGAAAGTCTGATACATTAGTGTGGGGTAGGGTGGTAGGGTGATAGGGTGGGAGGCTAATTGGGTTTGGGTCGGTAATGTCCGCTTTTGGTGAAAACGAGATCGAATTAGCGGTTTCTGTTTGTGATCACAACTTTTTAAAAGTACTCACTCATTAAATTATTCGGAAATAACTCTCACTAATTCTCTCACTTCAGTTTAATATAATTTATGTTTTGTTATATTACGTAAGTAGTGTCAGGATTTTGCCGCTTCAAACATATTTTGTAGTTCGTGCCAAGATGGTCGCTATAAATCTAGATAGATCACTTAATAAATAACTTAAGTATACACTCATGTCACTCAATGACGCGTACTCTAACTCAAATTTTAATTTCAATTCAAACAAAAAATAAATGAAACTAGTATTTGTGTGTCATATTCCATCATAAAAAAAATAAAAAAGTTTTCCCGTACCGGGAATCGAACCCGAGCCTCCTGGGTGAAAGCCAGGTATCCTAGCCACTAGACCATACGGGAGATACAAAAACTAACGTAAATTACGTACACTTATAAATACCTATTTCAAGGATGATTCATGAGTGACGTCACGTCATGTGTAATTTTTTTTGGATTACACATGACGTGACGTCACTCATGACGCAATGCCAGTTCTGAGAGCTTTCCCAGAAATACTTTAAATAAATGATTTTTAAAACTTAATCAAGTAGCATATTAATAATTAAAAAAATAATAATAATATTTAGACCTTTCTGCATGATACAGTGCGTATCATATAGAGGAAAGGAGGGAGACTTGGTACAGTAACTTTATCAAGCTATTGTGAATCAAGCATTATTTATAATTAGCACTATTGCTAGACTTTTGTACTAGTAGATTTTATATCATAATCTCTTGTAATTGAGCAGTCTAGCACGCTCGTAATTGGAGACAGTTTTCATAAGTCTTTGAGTGAAGATTTTATCTTATCTCTCTCTCTCTCGGTCGCTTGCCTCATTTCTGAAGATCGTGTCTACTCTGGTCCAGGTTCTGGGTCACGGTTTTTATGAGCTTTCTCCAGTCAGTTCTGTCCTCGGCTTTCCTTAGGGCTGTGGTCACTTTGAGGCCCGTGAGATTAGTAACTTGGTCCGACCACCGTGTGGGGGAGCGGCCACGTGGTCGTTTCTCCTCCACTCCAAGCCTATTTATATCACACATTATTAAATAAAAGTTAATTTATGTTAAAGTAAATTAGACCATACCTTTTTTTTGTACTTAAAGAACTGAATAGCAACGCAAAAATTTAATAAACATAGTCATTGATGCAGTATTCTTCTCATCTAAATCAAGTAAAATTTTTATAACTTACGATTTTTCTCGTGTGTCTCACTTTTGAAATTAATGTTAAAGGTTTTTTCTCAGGTGATTTCTAGATATTCTGCATAACATAATAGAAAAATATTCTCGGAAACTCTATCTGTATTTCAATTTGTTAATTAATGTGAGTTAAAGTCTAGACGCAGGCTGACAGTATGGCTGCTTGCTTAGAATATCCTCCCGGAGTTATACTTTAGATTCAGTGCTTCAGCGTTACGGCTAGAATACTCCCGATTTAATAATAAATATTTTCGTTATAGCGGCGTAATTATTTGGTGTGCTTTTATCTTTACGAACCGAATGATTTTCAGCTTGTGCCAACTTCTAAAACCAAATATTAATGTTGCCGAATAATATGAATATCTAACCTCACCTCTTCATAATATTATACTAGAAAACAAGTAAAATTTTTTAAGTGCTATTAATATTAATAAAAGTATTCCCAGAAGTTTCAAGGCTTTAATGCATACACAAAGTTATTCAACACTTCGAAACTTAGGAACACGTCAATGCGTCCAACTTTGCAAAATAGTGGTAAAGAGTTTCATATTTTGACACTTATACTTGTGGAGCGGAAGTTATGGCAGCGGAGTAAAAAACTCAACATGAAGAACATTAAAAAAATATACATTACTAACTCTTAATACAAAATCCATATCAAAAAATTACAAAAAATTACATCGAAGGCCATATATTTAATTTGTTATTACTTAATGATACTTGTTTTTTTTGTTTATTTATTTCCTATATATATATATAATCAAAATTCCAATTTCATTATTTTAAAATAACCGAGCCGAGTAACCAATATTAAAAACTTACTACAAAACTTAGTAATGGCTCAAGTCTATCGGAACAGAAGTTATATACAGTCTAATATAATCAGAGGTGTTGCTACCTAAATCATAATATAACTTAGTAAAATAGTCATTTTTCACAGTAAAAATGAGCATTCCAAATTGCTAAGCATATTTCCATATTGACAAGATTATTTTCAATAAACATGGTTGTTACTTTAAGTTTATTCATTTTATGGGTCATTTTGGTATCCACGATGATCCAAATATTCAAAAAAATACTTACTATTTAGGCGATAGCTACATACTAAATCACGTGGGGTCTGTTTAACCACACACGGCTAACGAAGGGTTAAAGAAAATAAAGCGGGGAACATTCCCCATATCAAAAGACAAAATAAAGTTCATCCAAGTAAATATAAACCTTAAAACAATTAACGGCTCAAGAACAGAACCGGAATATTTAATGAGAGACAATTCGTACGATAATTCTGTTTGAACAGAAGCGCACATTTGAGGTTCAATTATAAATATTTGAAATTTAAATGTGGGAACTTGACTCGCAAAAATTATGTTAAAATATTGACGACAGAGCGTGAGCCCGCGGGCTGTCTGCTGTTGTGCCTGTGCTTGTTTCACTCTTACACCGCTTGTGAATATATTTATTTAATCCTTTCTTACGCTTTTCATTACCATTTTCAGTACCTATTCATTCTTTATTCTACAAGGATGAGAAGGTGTCAGCGAAATCTCTTGTATTGTTAATGTCTATAGTAGTATTGTTACCAACAAAGAGACTAGGATTTTATAAGTAGACTTTTTTCTTAAGAATTCCTTTTGTTTTTTTTTGTGTAAGAAGGGGCAAAGGAGCAGAAGGTCCACGTGTTAGTAAGTGGTTACCGTCGCCCATGGACATATACACCAAGCCAAGAGCTGTCGATGCGTTGCCGACCTCAGAACCCTTGATAGACTTTGAAAAAATAGGAGACTTCTTGACCTTGAATCACAGTAGGCTATCATGTAACATTCATTTAATCTTTTTTTAAACAAACTACAATTCTGAATGTACTATCTATATAGAACTATATAGAAGAAATATCCTAGACCTGAGAAGAATATGTGAAAGAAACTGAACTGTTTATTAATAACGCTGACTTCACTGCTTTACCTTACTTTATGTTAGTATATAACATCAAAATATTTTTAGATTTTACCATGATATTTTAATTTACTTATCACTATACATCTGAGTTCGGTGTGAGCGACATCCGTTACCCGTCGAAGCGTCGTAGGCGCGGAAGTTTAAAATCGATTAACAGACCTTCTGAGCGGCTGAACATTGTTATATATATGTAAAATGGTTATTATAAATTCTAATAGTTATTTTAATTTAAATTCAGTATTATTAAGTTTATTTTAACTATAAAATGTTACACATAATTATTAAAAAAATAAAGTGTGCTAGAGACCGTTAATTTGAAATTATTTTTGTGTCATACTTATTACTTTATTGTATTTGAGATTTGTAATAATACATTTTAACTACTTCTATACGAGAGCTGTTACTTCAGCTAAACGAAAGAGGTTATTTGATATTAAATATAAATTAACAATACCAATGGAACTAATACGAATCCTTGTGCGACGCCTATTTTTATGCATGAGATACAGAAGATATTTCATCATTAAAAGCAAAATTTTGAATCTTTTAGATAAGTTATAAAGCAAGTAGATCAAGTCATGTACCAGTAGTACCATAATAATTGCAATTTTTAACAGAATTTTATGTTGTATACAATCAAAAGCTTTATATAAATCACAAAATACACCAATTACATTTTGCTTTTTGGTTTTTAAATTAGAAATAATTGGAAAATAAGTCCTTGGACCCGGTTGAACATCACAACTGCAAACAATAAAAAATATTATTTCTGAATTAAATACATTAATTGTAGGAAATACGAAAACACGTGAATTTACTATCATATCAATATATACTATAATTGGGAATTAATTGTTTTTCATTCCCGGACAAAGGAGATTAAAAATAATCGAGATGTTTTTGTAATTAAACTGAATTAACTAATAATTCATGTGAAAAAAATATTATCTATCATAGTGATGTGTATATTTAAGATGATTTTGACCTTCGTGAGACATTTATCCCCCTTCTCATTCTGGGGAGGAGACCCCGCTCAGCAGTGGGCTATTAATGGGTTATGATGATGATGAGGCTTTTATATTATATAGTTACCGAGATCGAGCAGTGTAGGCTAGAGACCCAGTTGCTGGTTGCCTTTTTTTCGATTTTTTCGATCTCATCACCTGACATGACGTAACAAAATCTTCTTCACTTTCAAGACAGTAGTTATAGAGTCCCGCTTGTCTAATTAATTTAATCCAGTAGGAACTAAAAGAACTTTATTCATTCCTCGGCGGATAGAGGATAGTAAGTATTATATAACATTTTAGATACATTTACGTGTAAGACAGTACATGAGATAGAAGAACAAAGTTTATAAGATGGTTCATTATCAAGCACTTATTAGTTTTTGCGGGTAATTATCATGTTATGGTTCATTATTTTGTTTATAATTAGACTTTGCTCTTGATAGTATAGAAGGTCACGGTTCATGTGAATATTTATCATTTTTTATTCATTCTATGAAATCAGCTGTCAAACTGCCGCTACTAAATAGGTATAGAGCTTATGAGTATTGGAGCCGGTGAGGGTATTCTTAAAATATACTAATAGAAAATAGTAGCACTACACTTATTGATTACATCCCAGAGTGCTCTTCTGATTTCTTCATACTCTTCTTCTAACTTCTTCACTCCTGGATTTTTCCACATTAGTTTCACTTCTATCTCTACGCAATTTGTTTCTTTATCAGTGGATGTCATTTCTACATGGTTCTAGAATGTCACTCCATCCCTTTTATCTACTTGATAATCTAACATCTTCAAATTGTGTCTAGCATTAACATCTATTGAGAAGTTATGTATTTCTTACTGTTAAAAAAGTAACTAATTTTTATAACTAGTGAAAACAATCTTCGCAAATCAATTAAAATATCAAAGGTCCCAGAACACTAGAATCATTAAACTTCATAATAATTCAGATTTTCACCAACTCTCAACAAATCGTTCCGTTGGGTCCTTATTACCATACTAAACTTTAGATTGAATTGTTTTAATATACCAAAATTACATCGTCAGTCCAGAACTTCAAAATTCTGAAAACAAAGTTTCATCATAAGCCAAAATCTCTACATTTTTGTCTGAATCTGACTTCCCATAAATATAGCTGTTTTCTTTATCTCTCATTCGAAGTCATAAAATACCTGATATTTTTCCCAACTATCATTAAAAGCCATAAATAGTTATCTCTTAGTTCTCTCCTTTCTCTTATCCATAAATTTTTAAATTCAACAATAGTTTTAAGCCACATTTCATTTTTTCTCTAACTTCCACCATAATCTATTAAAACTCTACTCTCACTTATCTGAGTCTGAGTTCCCATAATTATACCTAATTTCTTTCTATCTCTCATTCTAAAACTCATTTTTTCCCTTGTCATTATATACCATAAATAATCATCTCTCAGCCCTCTCTTTTTCCTCTCTTTAATATGTATTTTAAGCCGCAAAACTGTCAATCGTAAGTATATCTGATTTATTTCTATCTCATTAGAATCTCTAAATAAACATTATTTTACTTTCATTATAAACCATTAGTATCCCTCACTCTCCTTTTCCCCATAATTTTTGTAAGCCACAAATTATACATACATAAAGTTTCTTTCATTTTTCCGTTTTAAAATCCATAAATTGACTTCTTTCGATTTTATTATTGGCTTCTTCTTTTATTTTAATTTAAAAAAATGACTTTTCAATATTGTTTCTCTTCTTTATTTCTATATATTCTCTTTAATATTTTATTTCTATTTTTCTGTGTATATTTTCTTCTATATTCTATATTTTTACTTCCCTACTTTTTTCTACTTTTACAATTATTATTGTCATCGTATATCAAATGCTGTCAAATCATTTTAACCAGCTTGTTCATCTTTAATAAAATATTGTATTAACAAAAGTGACTTTGATAAAAGCGTTGCTAAATTTTTCAAGCTTTCGAGTGTCGAAATATTCTGGACGGTCAAAGTGAATCTGAATCGGCTTTCAACAAGTTTCCTATTGAAATGTCACATTTTTGTGAACGAATTGTATGAAAAAGTGCTGTGGTCTAAATGAGTGAGAATTTTTTGTAAAAAAGATATATTTTTAGATAAATGAAACGTTCAGAAATATATTTGTATGTCTTTTTTACAATACTCTCGCCGCCATATTGGAAGAAATGTGCCTCAGTAGTATTAAAAGTATGGAAGCTATACTACGACAACATTAACATGTAATTTAGATGGAAGCCGAGCAGTGCCTGGGGCTTGCAGGTTCGATCAGGTTTAAAAACGTCTTCTACTATGCACAAACTCTCACCTCCACCGCTCGACCTCGCAACCGAATATTATTATTTTTTTTAATAGCAGTTAAGGGGCAAACGAGTAGACGCTCCACCTGATGGTAAGTGGCCACCGTCGCCCATGGACATCGACAATACACGAGAGTGACTCTTGTTTTGCCGATGCGTTGCCACCTCGAAGAGAGAGTGAGGATGGGGAATGAAGAGAAGAATGGTACGGTTTCAGTGAACCCTGAACGAAAACTCTATTAAAACAATAAATTACATTACTCACGTGCTCGTTGATAACGGAGGCCAAACACCGCTTTAATATGTACTGCGCGACACTACTTGACAAACTAACTCAATCCTATCGAAACTAAAGTTATATATTGTCTACTCGAAGTAAGATAAAATTGAACTACTCGCAAATACTACTTTATAAACAGTGTTGCTAACAGTAGGTACAGATTTTTGAAATTCATAATTCCATCAAATATCCTGCGTCTGAAATACTAGTTTTCATCGATAATCAAAAGGTTTAGTTGTTTTAACCAATTTACAAAAATATTCTATATTTTGAAAAGATACAAAAAATATCTAAATCGGTTCATAATCCTCCATTTTCAAAGTCGGTTAAAAGTTTGTAGTTGCAAATCTCAACAGAGATGATATCCCAAGTTTTGACACATGTATCACTTAATGCTACAGGTATATCCGTTCCGTTCAACATATTCCAGATATCTGAGTTTGATATATTCCCCTCGACTCGGCAAAGGATTTACTTCGAGATGGTTTCCTTTTTAAAATCATACGACATTTCTAACTTCAAAAGTGTCAGTGGAAATAAAATCTATATTTTAGAGTTAACAAAAAATATAAAAAATGTTAGGAACGTTTAAAATCTTAACACGACAACCTCTCTCAAGTTGTCCTAAATTTCATTTCTTCTTCTTTAGTAGCTCTACAGCCCTTTGTGGGCTTTAGCTGGATCTAGCAACTTGCACCACGTCAGTCTGTCCTTGGCCACTGTATTCCAGCTAGTTATGCCAACGTTATTTGCATCCCGGTTTATGCCATCCAACCAACGTAGCTCCAGTCTTCCTCGACGTCATTCAGAAACGCTCTTTATTTGAGGGTATGGGATTGATGGTAATGATATGGGATTGAAGTCAAATTTATTCAGCAATGGCTCCTGCAGAAAACTTCAAAGGAGTCGTAGATTTTATCCTCTGCCATAGACCTGAAACAAAAATTAGGGATTAGGTTAGAAATATCTCCTTTTTTCCGAAGTTGCACTGGGCTATTAATGACAAATTAAATAGAATTACGAAAAGACCAAGAGTTTTTATAGTTCTAGTAACAGTCAAACAACTATAGATATAGACATCTAGCGGGTTTTAGATGATCTTCTTCTCCTAGACGAACTTAACTACTTTTAATGATCGAAGGTAACTTGTTTACCCATCTGAAGTCGGTGAAGGTACCCTGAGTGTCGTGTATGCATTTCTAAGAGTATATGCAACCTATGGAGAAATAAAATCTCGTGCACACAATGAAAATTATAAGAGAGCTGTCCAGCGAGGACGTGTGAGTAGTATAGCCCATAAGAGTGTGAGCAGGCAAGTATGAGTGTAAGTACAAATATCAATCCCCCCGCCCTCCATCAGCAAAAGTGAGTAAACTTCTAACCCATCCCCCCGTGCTTACGTAAATATTGATGCATGCATTTTTCTCACACCTCATTCTGAACAGGTATATTCACTTTTCGATGTGCGTGTTTACTTATTTATCGCTTACGTATACACTATGCAGATCCTCTCCATCTCTTGTGACCACAAAAATAAGCAAAGCTAGTAGGAGGGGGGGCTTGATGCGGTTCAACCGTTTTAAAGCGCATGCACAAACACGACAATTCTATTATATCTGAAGATGAATCAATTACTCGTATATAATAGTTTGGAAACATTTATCAATAACTAATAAAGTTTAATTTACTAGAAATATCTCTACTATTTATCCAAACTTTACTAGTTCGGATAATTATCAGAGTAACATGTAGTACCAGCTGTGATCACAATTATTTCTAATTCAATCTTCTCACCCAAAACTATATAAAATGGCCTCAAACTCAATAAGTGTTGACCCAAATGTGTTGAGTATGGAATGAGTGGAACCGCCATTAGTACAAATATTAAATATTGAAGTGAAAACTTCTTTAGTGGCGTTGTACACTTTTGGGATGGGTAAAAAATGTTAAAACTCGCGTCAGGACAGGTATTTAACCACATAAATAATAGTCCTTTTATACTGCTATACTAAGCAATTCCCTAAACATTACAAAATATTCAGTGTGTGCAACCCGTTTTATTTTATTTAATTTCTCCTTAGTAAATGAGAAATATTTAAAAAGATATTTTTCCTGGCATTCGATTTCATCAAGACCTTTCAATGGCTCACTGCTGAGCTGGGTCTCCTCCTCAGAATGAGGAGGGTAGTAGGCCATAGTCCACCATGCTGGCCCAGTGCGGGTTGGCAGACTTCACACACCTTTGAGAACTTTTTGGAATGCAGGTTTCCTCACGATGTTTTCCTTCACCGTTAAAGCAAGTGACATTTAATTGTTTAAAACACACATAACTCAGAGTCATAGGTGTGTGCCCAGGATCGAACCTCGGACCCCCCGAGTAAGACTTGAAGTCCACTGGGCCATCACTGCTTACTGAGCTGCATTCGATTTAAGTTTATTAGAAATTGAAAATCATTGTTTTGTGCCTTTCCCTGATTATCATCTCTTCATTTTTTAATATAATATATACCGTTAATTTAATGTAACAGTGCTTGTAAAAATAAATTTTGGGGACTGCGACCCAGGTGTGACAACAATAACACACTTGACTCACCTATCCTCCCATCCATGACTTATAATAACAAGTGTATAAAAAGTATTTGTGGTAATAAAAGTGACAATTTGATGATATGAGTGAGAGAGCGTGAATAAGTTAGTTTGCTAGTGGAAGGAAAATGAGTGAGTTGATGCGAGTGTATTGCAAAATTTCAATTTGCTTTCAATAATAATATTTAAAATGTTTACTGACTTAATCGTGGGGAGTAATTAGTATATTTATAAAATTGTTTTTCTTAGGGAGTTGTTATGTCGTTCAGTATCTCAAGGAGTGAAGTAGTCTCTGGATATTGTTAGTGTTGTGCAGTGCAGTGTAGTGTTGTGTTAGTGCTGGCAGTGCTGTCCGATTAAGGTCACGTTAGTACCTTACAATATAGTTGCCACGTCTTATGTAAGGTTAGGTTTATATAGGTTGCGAATATTAATTTAAAAACGGTGTTACTTACAGGACACGAAGGCGACTCTATTGCTTTTAGTCTGTGGTGTAGACATTCCCCTCAAGAGACCACATGTAATTCTAAGCCACGTGGAAATAATACCTTTTACCTTTTGTTTTAGAATCATCCTGTTTTCTGTTTAGTGAGAATGTTTTGTTGGACCCTCTTTCAAACTCGCAATTAAGGTTAAATACTCTTTCATTTCTCTTTTAGAGTATTTTATTATACTAGGAAGGTAATGTTACATGCGACCGATACCGCGCAGTAACTCGCATAAGACAATAGTAACCAATTTTACACACACGACACCAAACCACTGTACAGCCATAATGGTCACCAGGTGAGCTCCGTTTGACAACTGGCTGAAGTCTATCGGAACAGGCGGCATCTATTGGTCACTTACTCGTCCTATATAATTATATTATTTAAAAAAATATTTATCTTTCTGAAATTCCAAATATTCAATACTGAATGTTCATTGATCTATCGATCTCAATATTAAATACTTATTGCTCAATGGTGAATATTCAATGCTCATTACTGAATGCGGAATGCTCAATGCTCGATGACTGGTAATCAGTTGAAAGTAGGATTCAAGATTCAGATTATAGTCTATAGTGTAGTCAGTATATTATTCTTAAATCGTCGACAAGATGAAATGGGTCAAAAAAAAAGTTTTTGGGGGGTTAATGAGAAGTATATTTACGTTTACTAATAAAATTTACTTATTGTAACATACAGCCCTTTATACAAATGAAGGTTAGCTCTTTAATAAATGACTTTCATTAATTAAAACAATAACAAGTTAATAGTCCAAGAATGTTTTGGTATTAATTTATCTAATAGTGGGTGTGACCCAATATACGGGCTATTAATTACTCAGTTTATGTGTCTATTAACATGGAGGTTTGTGTTCTGAACAGACTTAGTTAATAAAAAATATATATTAAACTAGCAGCACCCCGCGGTTTCACCCGCTATAATTTAGATAATTCATAGCATATCTATCTATCTAAGATAATTCATAGTTATAGCCTATGTGTTATTCTGATGTGTTAGCTATATTATTGTAAAGTTTCATCAAAATTCATTCAGTAGATTTTGAGTGAAAGAGTAACAAACATACATCTAGACATCTATACATTCTTACAAACTTTCGCGTTTATAATATTAGTAGGATTAACCACAAACAAATTACGCTTCCGTTGTTTTATTGTAAGTAGGTAGTTAATTTTTATTATTACAAATACTAAAAAGAAAATCAAATACTAACCTACCTATGTAATAATTAAAATAAACGAAGTAATTCCTTATTATGTACTATTATCCACAAACAAATTACGTTAGTGTCTTGAAAATTTGCATTACGGACACAACCGTCAACGACGTCAGCCATGAGCAAACACCCCCCCCCCCCCCTCCACAATCGTGCGCCCGCCGCCGCATCATAATATCGCGCACTCGATTGTTTATCGTCATAACTATATTCAAATATTTGTTTAAATGATGTAGTGTCTATAAGAAAAATTTCATCAACTTTAAATACCAGATGCGATGAAATTATTTGTTTTGATATAAGGATTAATTTGTTACTACTGTTATTTATATGATTCAATATTTTTATTAATTTTTAATTACTCAATATTTTTATTATAAGATAATGGCTTACATATAAAAGATAGATATATGCTCTCGCAGGCTTTTTGGTAGGACTATTTATGATAAACATTTCCAATATACATTATATATGTGTAACTCCAACGGTTTTTGCGGCGCACGCCAGAATACCTCGCGGATGCAGATTTTTACCTACTTACTTGACACCTATCGTTATATTTTGGATAATTCACATTATATCATTATAAATTATAGCCTATGTGTTATTCTGATGTGTGAGCTATATTATTGTAAAGTTTCATCAAAATTCATTCAGTAGATTTTGCGTGAAAGAGGAACAAACATATATCCAGACATCCATACATTCTTACAAACTTTCGCGTTTATAATATTAGTAGGATAACAAAATAATTGTATTTATGGGAAGTGAGTTTATGCTGGGTATTGAGCATTAAAGACTTCACACACCTTTGAGAACGTTTAGGGAACTCTCAGAAGTGCAGGTTTCCTCACGATATTTTCGTTCACCGTTAAAGCAAGTGATATTTAATTTCTTAAAATACACATAACTCGGAATAGTCAGAGGTGTGTGCCTAGGATTGACCACAGACCTCCAGAGTAAGACGCCCATGTCTTAACCACTGGGCTACGCTGCTTATGAAGACAATGTTCAATGCTAAATATTGCTAAATTGGGATTTTTTTTCTCGTAAAATATTCATTGCTTAATTAACTGCTCTATATTCATTGCTCAGTGGTAAAAATTTAATTTTTTTTTATAATACATATAAAGGTAAGAAAGTGGCAACCATCGCCCATGGACATCGGAAAAACAAGAAACACTCTCTCGTTTTGTCGATGCGTTGCATCCCCGAAGATAGAGTGGGAAGGGGGAATGAAGAAGAAAAATGATGCGGATTCAGCGGACCCTAGGCAAGAGCCCAGAGTTCACTTGACCCACAGTATTAATGGGATGAGAGAGGAAGGGGGTAAGTCTGGCCCACATGCAGCTCAACCGAAACGCGTCTATGACACTTGGCGATCGGATTCGCATGCTGGTAGTCGCAAGCCAGTCGGGGAACAGATCCCCTACCACCAAGGGGGTGCTGGGTTACTCGGCTCTTACGAGATGCTCTCCCAGCGGCAGCGGGGAATAGTATTCTAACCCGTCCCCTCACGGGTGAAAATTAATAATCAAAACTAGATATTAAATATTGAATGTCAATTGCTCAATGCTGAATATTTATTGCGCTATGTTCGTTGCTTAGCGCTGAAAATTCAATGCTCAATAGACAATCATGAATTTTAAGTATTAATGCTAATACCGAATGTTCATTACTCAATATCAATGGTGAATGATTAGTTCTCAATATTGAATAAAGAACATTCAATGTGCGATGTTTTATAGTAAGTGGTCAGCAGTCAGTAGACATATTGAATATTCAGTAGTGATTGTGAATATTCAATATTCAGTAGTCAGTTTGACAGTTAACAGTTTTTTTTTCTCGATGGAAAATGCAGTTTACGCATCCCTCCCGAGTTTAAACCCGAGGGTGTATGTGGGGCTCACAGGCGCACAGCCAGAATACCCACTAAAAACCATCGCTTCCTCACCACTATAATGGGACGACTCAGGATCGCTCGCGCACACAACCATGACGTCCCAGCGTATCATATCATTTAAATCAATGCCCTTTTATAGCGGGGGAAGAGATTTCGCAAAGCGCTCCCTCCCAGTCCCCTGTCTTCTTCGGCCTGTAGGGATTGTGAGACCTGCTGCCTCACGCTCTCCCCCTTTGGCTTCGTTTAGAGCCATGACTGTCTCGCAAAACGAAACCATGCAATATCTTTCTCTATCCATTCTATCCATTTCAGACTCCAAGATATGACGCTGTACACATAAAGTGTGTTGTGCTGTGTCGACTAATGAACTGCATTCCTGACAGACAGGTGTCACCTCTCTCCAAGCTACTTAATGCAGGTACTTTCCAATCGACAGTTAACACTCAACATTTAGTAAAATACTAAAGTGTGTTTGTTGGTTAGGTTAGGCACAGATATAGTTTGTGAGCCTTTCTATCACAGGCTACTTTTTATCCTTAAGTAAGAAAGGATACATTTTTGCGTAAAATAGTAATGAATATGTCGGGAATTTAAATCATAAAAAAGGAAGGGTGAGAGGAGTAATATTGAAGGACACTATAAGGGTTGATATTAAATGTTCTATTGGGTAAACGCAACGCAGATACTGCCACTGAACCGATAAATAATCAAATATGATCTCTAACAATTACGAGAGAAACCTAAGCAGTGCCTTGGACTTTTGACCAAGGTGTAGGGTTAAGAAACTCCTTTAAGTGATCATAACACTCGCCTCCACTGCTCAGGCTCTCTGTTTAAACCCAAGGTTTAACTTACATAACTTTAACCTAATACAATACGTAGCAATTACATTGTAAGGTACTTACGTGAACTTAATTAGACAGCACTCCCAAGCACTAACACTATTCAGGGACTTCTTCACTCCTTGAGAGACCGCGCAAGACTGAGACTTCAGTCAGACATATAAAGGGTCGAGACTGTCAAACCGACGGAAGTGACTACTACCCTACTCCAGCACCATAGATAGCGATGACGAATCGATTATTCACCAACTTTTACTATTATAATATAAAAAGTATAAACTTCCAGTAACATCATCAAATAAAACGAATGAAACGAATTCGTGTATAAATTTTAATATGACCATGTAAATAAATTTCAATATAAATGAGATAGGTTTTAATTAGTGATGGATAAATTAGTTTTGTGAAGTGCTGAATGAATGAATGAATCAATTAACCGATATTTAATCCAATATATTTAAGTTTTGAAACGTTCAAATTTATTTTTTCATAGCTCCACGATATTTTAGACCTATTACATATTAATTTTAATTTGTTTTGCTCTCGTCTGTTGAAACCCTTTTATTGGCATTGATTAGATCATTTTGTTTTATTTTACGAATACCCACTGTGTAGACGATAAGTACTACAAATAGTGTAGTTTACTGTCTTGTTGATAGAGCATGAGTTTTAAACATTATATCTATTATTCTCTTTCCACCTGACATTTAATCCATAGAAGTCTAGTTAAAACTTAAACAAGTTTCCACAAAGCCTCGGAGATTCATAAATGAGGAAAAGAAATAAAATCCAGCTCTTTATTGCTTGCTATTCCCATAACAATCATAAGGTTGGCTCGAATTAAACTTCCCTGCTTGTTATGGGATAAGTGGTTCAAGCTAGATTGGAAACTACTCAATTAAATACTTTTTACTTCCTTACAAGTTAATATAAAAAATCGGCTAAGTTCCGTAATCGCAATTTGAACTAAGGGACAATTTTAACTTTGCCGTTGGAAGACTGTTCTCCTCATATATTAATATAGGTCACAGTCACTTTACCAACTGCAAAAAAATATTTTTAAGAAATTTTACGATTATTTTGTTAAATTGTGCAGAATTTTGCTAGAAATCAAAATGTACATAAACAGCTGTATCTTTAAATTGCATTCACTTCTTCTGCATATTTCTATAAAACTTTGCTTCATACTAAAATTCATCATTTTCAGTTAAAGGGTACCCAGTTATTTTATGAGTAATGACATAAACCGTATCTTCTAATTGCCTTGACTTAGAAATTAGTTTTTTTGGCAGCTCCAAAGAGGTTGAGCGATAGATGTAAAATATTATAATAAGAGTTCTTTAAACCTGCTCTCGGGTCACAAGCAATGCATTGCTCGGTTTCCGTCCGAATTACTGTTGAATGTATTCTATTTCTTATCTAATATAAAATTCAACGTTCCAAACTATTTTAATTATTTAATTTCATAATTAAATTAAATAATTGAAATAGAAAGAAATTAATAAGATAAGAAATTTGATATAGAGATAACCTATAGGTTATGTTTTATTGTGGAAAAATCAAGCTAGTGACATCTAGTGGCGTATTCAATTTGGTAATGAGATAAACTAGAGCTTAGGAAAGAATATTTTTATCGTGATAAAAGGAACCTAACGACATCTAGCGGCATAGCGACTTTAGTAATGAGATAGACTAGAGGTTGGGAAAGATCATAGGATATGCTTTATCGGGAAAAAAGAAACCTATCGATTTTGGTACAGAGATAGACTAGTGTAGGTGCGTACTAATAATATATGTAAATATTGCGTTAATTTCGGCTAGATACTCATAATAGTAAAACGCGCCACAATATTGACAATCAGTTTTATAATAAACGAGAATACGAAGGGCATTTTAAATGTAATACATATAAAAAACTTCAGCCAACTTATATCAATAACACAATTAATCGATATATGATTTACACAAAAAAGGAATGATGAAATAATATGTATGGCCTCGTCCTTAAATACCTTTCGGGAGCTCTTGTCGCTCTGACACCCAAGTACCGAATGACTTGAAATCACGGTAGTCCAAATAAGAAAACTAAATTAAGACAACCGGATACTATCGACCGGATGGATATTCATAATATTTTAGAATAAAGTCAAAATATGTTCTAACAATTGAGAAATATAAAAATAAAGGAAATCAAACGTGTGTTATACAACCCTATGTTACACACCGGATATTCGTAAAATTATATCTTAAAATAAATTTAAAATACGTAAAGGAAGTCAAATTATATTGTAACAGCCCGGAGACTATTATAAAATATATTAAATCAAAAGTGTATCCTAACACTAGTGTTTAGGAAAAAATAGGCTATGTTTTATTGCGAAAAAAGTAACCTCGCTAGGTCGCCTGGTGACCTAGCGATACATTAAGTATGAAAGTTAATATGTTAAAAAAAAAAATTGAACCAACACACGTGGTAAATTGCATCCGGGCGAAACCGGGTGGATCGACTAGTACAGTAATAAAGTCAGCAATACTTTAAAGCTTATTGTGAATCGCCTGGAAATTGTGAAAACAATTAATTCTCCATTATGATAATTGATACGACGTTAACTGCCCGTATTTTCATATTTTTCGATATTGATACCATATTTATTTTACTGTTTAATACTCGGAAATGATGATAATTTAGGGCTTTAAACTCTGATGATAGCAGAAATGATCTCATTAAATACGTATTTATATTAATGAATATCTGTCACGTTGTAGGTAAACCAGAATTTCACCCATCTTTTATTCCATTCAACAGAGCATATTGTTCTGAATTGGATTTTAATGATAAAAATGCTTGGAATCTAAGTGACGTTGATTCTTAAGCTAAATGATTTAAAAAAAGGTAGTGGCCAGCAGCTATGGGTACGTCTGAGCTAAATTAGTGGAGATAGTTACCACGACGTCTACTATTTTGACAAATTGTATGCGTGCGGAAAAAGCACCGTCGCATAAGAACCAACCACGTATGGCGCGCACCTCTCACCCAATTCTAAGTATACTTAGATATCGGCAGCTATATTCAGGTATCTCTACTATACCTATTATATCTTCATCATCATCATCAAATGCATCAGCAACACAAAATCATGCAAAAACCTTCTTTCGTAGTCGATAGCTTAAGATCATCTGCTAGTTATCATTATAAATGCAAGTTTTGTTCCCAAAAGCAGAACAAGAATCTCAAAGTTATAAATCTATATATATATATGTCGGAGGTGTGAGTTAGGTTTAGGTTAGGTTAGCCTTAGGTTAGGTTAGCCTTGTGTTAGTTTAGGTTAATGTTAGTCTAATCTTAGGTTTAGACGGTGAAACTAAGCAGTGGAGGTGAGTGTTATGATCATTTAAAGGATATCCTTAAGCCTACACCTTGGTCACAAGTCCAAGGCACTGCTTGGGTTCCTGTCATAATAGTTCCTGTCATAATAGTAAGAGATCGTAACGTTTAGTCATGTCCTGACCGTGTTGCGCCCGTATAGCTTTTGTGATAGGCCATCCATTCCATTCCATTCCTTTCTTTTATTAGTTTCCGACATCAGAAGTGGGATAGACCTTCGCTTCACATGGGGTCTATCAGCATTCTCGTTATTAGATTATGACGTTGGAAGATTCTTAAGAAAATGTAAACCCGTGCGATTAAAAAAAATGATTGTAGATCATGTACCAGTTACCAAATTAAGTTGAAGTTAATGGTGATCATGATTAGTAAAATGGATTTTGGTTTCTTGAGTGATAGAATCTATTGACCGTATTGAAATTTGTTGCAGTCCATGTGATGGATGTGCGTGAGAGTTGCGATCCCCGAGGTGGATGCGCGTGTGATGGTAGTTGCGATTACCGGTCGGCTGTGACAGCCGTGGCGATGGAGGGTATCACTCAAGGATTTGTAGAAGTAGTTAGTGCGTAGCTTTTGGAAGTTGGAATAAACAGTTCTGGTACATGGCTCTACTTGATGATGTTGTTTTCGTGTAGTAGAAAATTGTCATTATCTTAATTTGATAGCAGTCCGGCCAAAGACACAGTGTTAGTTTCGCCAGAATTAGTTCCTTTAGTACCTTGACAGGAATCGGTGCGAAGTAAAGACTAGAGAGTATAACGTGTGCGTTCGGTACGTTGAAGATACAGACTTGCTTTAAATCTTGATTAATCGTTTAAATTAACGTTTAGCCAGCTCATCGGTTAAGATGAAGACGATATTACTTCGATTGTGATACTTTGAAATAAGTTCCTTTAATGTCGTTCGATGTAGACTAATGACTAGTTAATTATCCAGTTCAGTTAGTACGTTTACCAATTTTAATTCTTGTGACTTCGCGTTGAATAAAGTATTGTCAGGAAAGACGAACGGATTTCCTTGTGATAGTTGGTTTAGAAATTCAGTATCACCCGAGGACGGTCGTGCGTCAGAATGGCCGTGTCGGAGGTGTGAGTTAGGTTTAGGTTAGGTTAGCCTTAGGTTAGGTTAGCCTTGTGTTAGTTTAGGTTAATGTTAGTCTAATCTTAGGTTTAGACGGTGAGTGTTATGATCATTTAAAGGATATCCTTAAGCCTACACTTTGGTCACAAGTCTAAGGCACTACTTGGGTTCCTGTCATAATAGTTCTTGTCATAGTGGGCCGGCCGTTGTGAATATACGATCCTTATTAAATGATTGAACATCCCTTATTTAGTTTCCGACAAATAGATAATATCAATCTTCTAAAGTTAAAACAGATCAGATAGCTTGAATTGAAAACTAAAATTTAATTAGATAGATATAAAACCATCTATGTCCAGGATATAGGTGACGAAGAATAAGAATAATATGCTAACTTATATCATCATAATGATATAAAATTCGTAAAAACTTGCTCGTAAGTCGAAAATGGAGACAAAATAGAGCCATTCCGCTGACAAATACATTTCCCCTCGATTTCTTTCATTTTGATGGAGTGTTACGAAACGAAGTAAATGACTCGTTCTACGATCTCAAATAAAGCTGTATTCATATGGGTTAACATAACAAACAGTTTATGTTTATTTTATGCTTAACCAACTATCAAAAAAGATGATACAGATAAGATTAAAACTTAATTTTAAGAACCTTAGATACATAATGAACTTCAATCAGGATCTTATTATTAACTACTAGCGATCCGCAACGGCTTCGCAAGGTGTATCAATTATGATATGCATATATTATACATAAAAATCTTCCTCTTGAATCACTCTATCTATTGGTGAAAACCCCATTAAAATCAGTGACGCAGTTAAAAAGATGTAAGCGTACAGACAGACCCAGGAGCATGTTTTAAAACGTTTTTTATTCATGAAGTCGGAGTTTGATTTTAGTAGCGTCTAAAATATTTTGAACTTCAATCAGAACTTGCACTCCAGAAAGCAACAAGTAGCCAAATGGTATCTCGGTTTTGAGACCCATGAACAGTATTTTATAAACCAAAATCTAAGACTCATGTAGTCTTAAATAAGCACATATTATAATTTCACACTTTAGTCAAGTTCTCCGTTAACAAGGAGCACATGAGTAATGTACTTTATTATTCTAATATTTGGTAGCTAGGTCGAGCGGTGGAGGTGAGAGTTTACGGTTATAAAACACGTCTTTAACCTTGCTTCTGGTTCTTAAGCCTTAGGCAATGCTCGGCTTCCATCTTGATAATATGGTCGTTTGAGTGTTACTACGCAGTATAACTCAAGGAAATAAACGATACTAATATTAATACGACGTTATCCACCCACATGTGATCCAGTTACTTATGAGTTATATGTTACTTTATTACGTTTTATTTATAGATCCTCCTTTCTTATAGGTAATACTTATTAATCGTCTCTTAATATTTCGACTGCGTTTCCACCAGAGATGTGTGAGTATTTACCAGGTAAATGTAACGATTCTAATGGTTCTAAACAAGCACCAGTGGCGTAGCGTGCGTAGGCGGGGCCCCATATAAAAATTTGGTTGGGGGCCCTTATGAAGGGTAAAGATTTCTCAAGAAAGAAAAAAAATTGTTTACATAAAACTAAAAGCAATATTTATTCATCATAATTATTTATCTGTCACTTTTTCCAAAATTTTTACAAACAATTCAAATTAAATATACACTCTCCTTGCCTTTTTTTTCGGCAAACTGATTTATTAAATCATTTATAGCTGATGATGACTTTAGTTTTTCTCAATATTCTTCCTCTATAGACTATAATACCAGGTCTGATAGACGTTCATTTCCCATCGAAGTTCTTAGATAATTTTTTATCAGTTTTAATTTTGAAAACTTCTTTCAGCACTTGCGGTTGTCACTGGAAGGGTCAAAAATAAATAGCATGCTGTTATTACCTCCGGAAAACTGGATGCACGACTATTGCATTTTAACAGCAATAATTCAATGAGTTCCTTAATAGAATAAATTTTTTGGATTTCAGATTTTAAGCATGTTTTTAGAGCCTTTTGGTTATAAAGATTAACTGAGATGTCTTTACTGTATTTAGCCGAAAGTTTTCGGACGAATTTGACCACTTGCTTAGCTTAGTTTGTGACAGTATTTCTATAAAAGGGCAGATACGGGGTGGGTCTGGATACTCTAGTTTCTACTTTGTATAGTCGTTACGCTGTTGCTCTGTAACGAGGTGCTGGTGGTGATTCTGTTAATACTAACTTAAATACTTAATTACATTATTTATAATATTAGATAATATTAATATCATTTAACCGGTTTAATATTTGTCTAAATTATTTATTTAATTTATTAATTACAATCTTAGAATAATATATTAGTATTTCAAATATTGGAACTTAAACAATTTATAAATAAGAAATTAATGGTTAACTTTAATTGAAGGTCAAAGAATTAAAATGTTGCCAGTCTAAGAAAACTATTTACCATACTCATTTCATTATTTACCCTAATAATGTTATTATTTTATAACACACGCTTTACGCGGGAAAAGAAGAAATTGCTTATTTTTACTTTTGTCATTTCTGAAATAAACAAAAATTTGGGAAGTTTTTGTTAATTTTTGCTTACACGCGTCGGGGCCCCCGTGGCTTGGGGGCCGCGTATAATTGAGACGGCAGATACGGCTGTAGCTACACCCCTTACAAGTACATCCCTCGCTACTCATCCTCGCTCACCTTTGATGGAAACGCAGCCATACAGAAGACAAATAATCAAAATAAGCATTAAAACCCCATATGTATATGATATCCCTCTCACACATAAATTAAATTGCTATATATCATAGCTGAGGAAATAATGATCCCACTTTTGGTGTATGTATCTCTTAGAATAGTTACAATATTTCATTCTAAAAATTTTGTAAATGTGTTTTTTTTTCTATTTATGGTTAAGAGCGTGTCGTGTCCGCGCGCTTGCTCAGTTTTAGGTATTTGACAAGGCGCTCTGTCTTAATGTGATTTGCACGCACACATCCACGCGAGTTAGCCGGCAATACAGAGTAATGTAACTATATAGTCACCATTACACTTTTATATAGGTAGCTATATAGTCAACATTACACTTTTTAAATTGTTGTAGGTATGGGTTTAAAGTGCTGTTTGTTATAGTTTGATCGGTTTATGCTTTGTAGTTAGTAAAAAATAAAAAATTGGGTATGAAAATCTGAAAGTTTTACCAATTATTATTTCGACACATTTTACAATATATTAAAAAAAAGTTCGAACAACATAATTTTAACAAGTTGATAGTAGACCTCACGAAACAAGAAATAAAAAAACACAATGCGACGAATTTTTTTATATAATTTTTTTAACAATTTTTGTTTTAAATAAAAAAAAACGCTTGGTAGTAAGGGATCTTTTCTATGACCGGTTTGCGACCACCAGCAGGCGAATCCGTCCGCCAAATAGCATAGACGCGTTCCGGTCGAGCCGCATGTATGTGGACCACACTTACCCCTTCCCTCTCTCTTACCCTTAATGCTGCGAATCTAGTGGATTCTGGGTACAACAAGAGAGTATCTCTTACTTTACGATGGTGGATGGCGATGGTGGCCACTTACCATCAGGTGGACCATCTGTTCGTTTGCACCATATATAGCATAAAAAAAACATCGAGTTTTACAGGATAGTAGTGCACAACTTAAATTTTTTTTAATAATATTATTCCCCTTTTTTTTAGGTCATTGCTAGAAAGAAGTTAAAAATTATTTAATTATTCAAGTTATATATTCTCAGTTCCGGTACCGGAGGTACCGGACGATATACATCGATGTATTAAAAACACTCTATGTATTGTTAATTTTTCAACATCGAGTATACATCGATGTTTTTTTATTCGATGTATCGAAGAGGCAAACTGACAAAATAAAATTGGCTACGCAGCACTGGTATTATTATTTATGAAAAATAAAACTATTTTTGATTGATTTACGATTATAAAATATAGGGGTTGGATCTTAAAACGTTGCATGAATTTGGGGTTTATTCTTACCTATAAACAATAATAAAAAATCACAATGTTAAAAACTTCGTAACCTCTAACTTGAAATCTGTGATTATTTGATATTTGACACTGACGGATTACATTACAGATTAGAAATTTCCGAAACGTCAATGTTTGCGTGGTCTAGAGAACATCAATATCGAAAAGTATCTATATATATATATGTCGGAGCATAGTAAAAGATTATCGATAAATCGAATCGTTATCGTTGTGTATGGCGTTGGAGTGGGGTAGTAGTCACTTCCGTTGTTTTGACAGTATCTACCCTCGACCCTTTATATGCGATCGACAGTCTAACTGAAGTCTTAGTCGTGCGCGGTCTCTCAAGAAGTGAACATCATCTAAGTAGTGCTATTGCGATAGTGATAGTGTCAAGTGCAATGTAGTGTGGAAGTGCTGTCCAACTAAGGTCACGTAAGTCCTTACAATGTAATTGCCACGTGGTTAAGTAAACACAATGTTAGGTTAGGTTAGCCTTAGGTTAGGTTAGCCTTGTGTTAGGTTAGGTTTATGTGCGATTAACCTTGGGTTTAAACAGAGAGCCTGAGCAGTGGAGGTGAGTGTCGTTATTACTTAAAGGAATTCCTTAAGCCTACACCTTGGTCACAAGTCCAAGGCACTGCTTAGGTTTCTCTCGTAATTGTTAGAGATCATATTTGATTATTTATCGGTTCAGTAGGAGTATCTACGTTGCGTTTACCCAATATTCCATTCAATACCATCACCCCCTTTTAGTGTTCCCCAATATTCCCCATCTTCCTCCTTCCATCTCCTTTTTTCATCATTTTAAAATCCCCGACATATATATGTCGGAGAATGGTAAGATATTATCGAGTAATCGAGTAATCGAATTGTCATCGTTGTCGATGGCGTTGGAGTCTATCCTTACTGCGATTTGTACTAAAATTTTTTGCTAAGAATAAAATATTTAAAATTCAATAAAAAAAAACTTGTTGCCGGCAGGGAAAAATGGTGGTTAAGGGGGCTTATATACGCCCCTCCTACCTCCCCACATACCCCTTTATACCAAATTCATGCGACTCGTTTTAAAATTTTTACCAAATATAGGTCAAATACAAACATCATAACATAAAATATCTGACTTATTGAACGCTCTATACGTAAACTACTCTGCGCTGTTAGTGCTATAAACAAACGCGTCAAACTTGACAGGACTGCTGCGAAATGAAGCGTGGCAGGCTTGTGTTGTTCGGCGCTACGCATCCATAGAAAAAATGTATGGCGAATTTCTCCGTGAATTTTAATGAATTTTTACTATTTTTTTTAGCTATTCTTGAAATATTTAAAGCGCCATACTTGTAACTAGTTAAGTAAACTCACGATTTAATAGTGTTAAAAAATTATATTTTGTATTCTACTTTGTTATTTTGTCATAACCCCGAACTTAGTTTTTAGGTTTTTCTTCGAGGTATTGCACAAAATTAAGGCAAAATTTTCTTTTTCTATCTCGCCATACTTGTACCTTAGTTATTCGAGAAATTTATTGTATGGTTTTTATACTTTATAATGATCTGCATATTACAGCAGAAACAAAACAGTAAGGTCATTTTTGGCTCAAAACACAAGACGCAGGCTAAATTGGTAACCTATGAAACAAATTCATAACATGAGTATTGGTAGAAGCTATTGATATCCAATTATTTAATATCAATATCTATTATAGTTTCATAGATTTAACTTTCTAGTTTTCGGTTAAAATCCCTTTTTCTCGAAATTAATAAAGTTAGGAGTTTGAAACTTAGTCAAGTTATGTCTATCTATTAAAGGCTATCAATTTATTATATTTAAATGACTCAGAAATCACTACATATTATAAAACAAATCCCTTGCCGCATCAGTATGTCTGTTCTCGATAATCTTAAAAACTACTGCAGAAATTTTCATGCACTTTTCACAAATAGATAGAGTAATTATTGAAGAAGGTTTTGTGTATGTCAGATTTGGATGAATGATCGAATCTTACGATTCTGTAGTTTTTGGACAGGAACCCAGGCAGTGCCTTGGACTTGTGACCAAGGTGTAGGCTTAAGGGTCCCTTTATGTAATTACGACACTCATCTCCACTGCCCGTTCTCACAGTCTTAGGTTAGGTTAACATAAGGCTAACCTAACCTAAAATAAACCTAACCTAAGGCTAACCTAACCTAAGGTTTTGTCTAAATACAATGTAGGGACTCATAATAAATAAGACGTAAGAACTCACATGATCCTTAGTCCGATATGTCCAATATCCGTGATGCGACACACTATTTGTTACACTTCAACTCTAGGTGATGTTCACTCAAAGAGACTTGTCGAGAGACTAAAGAGTACTGCGTCAGTCGGGGAATATAAAGGGACTAGACAAGGGTAGCAATGCCCCTCCACTAGTGGGGAGAATTAAATCAACAAAATGGAAATAGGGCGCTGGCATCCCGATTAATCGATAATCTTTTACTCGTTTGAGACTGTTAAAAATCGTTGAATATTAAAATGACGCGACGGAAGTGATGATTAATTTTCTTTATTGTCGCAAAAATCTGTGCGATGCCAGATCACTAATAAAACTATATATTATTCAATAAATCCTATCCTACCCTATTTTTTCCCCAAATTATGTACTTGGTTATACTTAAATCAGAAGTAATACTATATTCGTTTGTGGGTTTGTTCTCGAGGGAGATCTCTTAATATTTTATGTGATGAATCTTATATGCGGTCATGTTACATTTGTTAAGGCTTTGTGTTGGACGTGGTAATGCTTTACTGAGTTTATAGAAAATGTATGACTGACTGACATTTAGACGAGTTAAAGATAAGACAAACATTGTTAGTAGATAACGTTGACATCCCATTAAAAGTGTTTGATTTGGTACAAAAGTAATGCGTTATACGCCATCTATTGGATGCTTACCCAACCTAGATAACAAAACGCTTTGCCTACCTGAGGCTGAGACTGAGACTTAGGCTGCGTTTCCACTAGGGATGAATTGAATCGCTACATTAACAATAATATATCTCTTGTGGACACGCAGCGTTAGAAGTAGGTTTACAGAGGAGAGAGGCTTTAATTATAAACATTCACTTTCACTGCTAGTCATTCATGCTCCTCATTAATCAACAATTAATAACCTAACTACTTTAATGTTTACTTTATGATGTCTCTTGATAAACTGATCCAACTATATGAGAAAGAAAAAAAATAGAGGACGTTCAAGTATTGCGTAAGTAGTTTTTTTGCAATTATTCACCTCCCACCTCCCTCCCTCCTCACATGTCAGCTTAAGTAAGCAAAGCCCGAACCCCTTCACTGATGCTTACGTAAAACGTTCATACATACATTTCCGAAGTGCGTTTGTATTTTTTATCGCTGATATAATCACTATACAGACCTCTCCCCTCCCCCATTTCATAAATAAAGCAAAGGATGAACCCCCCTTTACTACTTCGTCATATTCCTCAATTGACAGCAGCAGACAAGGAATGGAAAATATCATAATCATAGTTGCGGGTTGGTAAAAAAATAAGTGGGAGGAATGAACGAGTAAGGGAGTGTGAGAGCGAGTAGAATGTGTGTCACCTCTGTGAAGCGAGGGCGCGTAGGCTAGTAAGTAATATAATAATAAGAAGCTAGTAACTCAGGGTGATTCATTAACAAGTCATCAGGGAGTATATGTTAACATGTATGATGGATTGGCGCCATCACTCATGGGATTGCGGTACCTAACCTATATTTATTGCTTGTTCTATCTGGATGTAAAAGGAATTCTTGTAATGAACGCCATATTTGTGAGAAATATAAGACTAATGTTATACTGTCAAATGAACGCCGGGTCATTATACAAATGTAAAGAAAAACTGTATGAATTGCGCACGCACTATAAAACATTATGGCATCATTTTCGCCTAATTGAAGCGAGGGCACATAACTAGTTAATAAAAAATACTCAAGAATTTTTTATGGTTTGCTATGAAATATAGAGTAGCATCCTGTTACTTGATCTTGATGTTGGTACGACTGATATGAGTAGCATCCTGTTACTTGATCTTGATGTTGGTACGACTGATATGAGTAGCATCCTGTTACTTGATCTTGATGTTGGTACGACTGATATGAGTAGCATCCTCTTACTTGATCTTGATGTTGTTACGACTGATATGAGTAGCATCCTCTTACTTGATCTTGATGTTGGTACGACTGATATGAGTAGCATCCTGTTACTTGATCTTGATGTTGGTACGACTGATATGAGTAGCATCCTGTTACTTGATCTTGATGTTGGTACGACTGATATGAGTAGCATCCTCTTACTTGATCTTGATGTTGTTACGACTGATATGAGTAGCATCCTCTTACTTGATCTTGATGTTGGTACGACTGATATGAGTAGCATCCTCTTACTTGATCTTGATGTTGGTACGACTGATATGAGTAGCATCCTGTTACTTGATCTTGATGTTGGTACGACAGATATCAGTAGCATCCTGTTACTTGATCTTGATGTTGGTACTACTGATATGAGTTGCATCCTGTTACTTGATCTTGATGTTGGTACGGCTGATATGAGTAGCATCCTGTTACTTGATCTTGATGTTGGTACGACTGATATGAGTAGCATCCTGTTACTTGATCTTGATGTTGGTACGACAGATATCAGTAGCATCCTGTTACTTGATCTTGATGTTGGTACTACTGATATGAGTTGCATCCTGTTACTTGATCTTGATGTTGGTACGGCTGATATGAGTAGCATCCTGTTACTTGATCTTGATGTTGGTACGACTGATATGAGTAGCATCCTGTTACTTGATCTTGATGTTGGTACGACAGATATCAGTAGCATCCTGTTACTTGATCTTGATGTTGGTACTACTGATATGAGTTGCATTCTGTTACTTGATCTTGATGTTGGTACGGCTGATATGAGTAGCATCCTGTTACTTGATCTTGATGTTGGTACGACTGATATGAGTTGCATCCTGTTACTTGATCTTGATGTTGGTACGACTGATATGAATAGCATCCTGTTACTTGATCTTGATGTTGGTACGACTGATATCAGTAGCATCCTGTTACTTGATCTTGATGTTGGTATGACTGATATGAGTAGCATCCTGTTACTTGATCTTGATGTTGGTACGACAGATATCAGTAGCATCCTGTTACTTGATCTTGATGTTGGTACTACTGATATGAGTTGCATCCTGTTACTTGATCTTGATGTTGGTACGGCTGATATGAGTAGCATCCTGTTACTTGATCTTGATGTTGGTACGACTGATATGAGTAGCATCCTGTTGCTTCAATGTTGGCCAACTGATAAACACAAATCAAGGAAGTGGGGATTGCAAAATAAATACGCCGTCACGACAGAATTATGATTGATTACATCGTGAGTATTCCTAGCAGTAACTCTGAAGCTCTTGAGTCTAAAGTAACACCCAGGAGGATATCGTAGTCAAGCCGTCATACTGTTAGTCTGCGTAAAGAATACAACATTCTCTCTTCTAATATTAATTAATAATATATATGTCGGAGCGTAATTTAGGCTTAGGTGACCTAACCGTAGGTTTTGATAGAGACCCTGGGTAGTGGAGAAGAGTACTTAAATTAAATAAAGTATATATCCTTAACCTTGGTCACAAGTCCAAGGCTCTGCTTAGGTTCCTGTCGTAATTGTAAGAGATCATAACGTTAAGTTATTTATCGGTTCAGCAGCAATATCTACGTTGCGTTTACACCATAGTCTCTTAATATTTTCAATATTCAATAGAGACTGGTGTATTTATAAATGGAGAGGAGTTGGAACCAGTGGAATCTACCATATTTTTGGTCATCACTGTAGATTCTAAATTACAATGGGGCCCCCATATTGAGTGATTGGCTAATAGACTCAGCTCTGCAGCATACGCGGTTAAGAAAATACGCCAATTAACTGATATAGACACGGCTCGTTTAGTTTACTTTAGCTACTTCCACAGTATAAAGTGTTACGGCATTCTACTTTGGGGTAACGCAGCCGACGTAAACACGATTTTTGTACTGAAGAAGAGGGCTATTCGCCCAATCTATGGTCTCGGTCGTAAAATATCTTTAAGAGATAAATTCAAAGAAATTAATATATTGACTGTTGCTTCACAATATATTGTTACTTAACAATGCATACTACATGTTATGTATGTACGTAAAAATATTAATGATTTTATTAGAAATAGTGACTTGCATCACATCAATACTAGGAACAAGCACAAACTTGTTATTCCTACTACTCGATTGAGTAGAATTAGTAATTCTTTTGTTGGGCGATGTGTATGCCTTTACAACAGGATCCCAGAAAACGTTCACAATTATTCTATAGGAAAATTTAAAAAGTTAGTTAATAAACGTTTGTGTGACAAAGGCTATTATAACATTAAAGATTTTTTGGAAGATGTCACGCCTTGGAAATGATGCGTTCGATGCAAGCTTTCTCAAGTTATAAAATATATTTGTTAAAAATATTGGGATTTTAAAAAAAAAAAAAAGTAAAGTATCCAAAACAAATAGTCCCGCTGAGTTTCTTGCGCCCGTTCTTCTCAGGTCTGAGTTAGGTCGTTTCCGATGTATAATAGAATGTAAATTCCAATTTTGAATAAAACATTTTAAATAAAAAATTCCAAATCGTATCGTATCCGTCGTAATGTATAAAGATCACCAAATCACAATTATGAAAGTTTCAATAGAATACCGGAAGTGCTCTATTTCACTTTCACATCAAACTCTATTATTCAGTGGGTTTAACCAAAAACTTTGTCTACTAATAACATTTTATTTTAGTTTATTACCACTGAAACTCTTACAGTCACCAGGTATCAATACCCACACAACATCGATTTAGAAGAATCGATATTAACTTGTGTAAGTCGATCGTAATGTTGAAAACAAAACATAAAAACAGCAATCAAAACAGACTTAACAAATATTCATAAAATGCAAAACAAGGATAGATAAAATATATACTGTTACGTACTTTAAAAATCTTTATATTCGATTCTATTCGATACTTGAAATCGAAAGAAAAGTATCGAGAAATACCGTTTCATGTGTACTCAGTGTAAGCAATGTGAGTGCGTTACCATGGCAGCATGTTAGCAATGAACATATTAGTCTTAAAACTCAAGCCGAGTAGTGCCTTGGGCTTGTGAACAAGGTGTATTCAAATTCAAAATATTTTATTCAAATAGACTTTTTACAAAGTACTTTTGACACGTCAAAATTGGTCAGTCAGTCAGTTTGTCTGAAGCTACCACCAGTTCGGAAAGCAGTTTCCTGATGAGAAGAACTGGCAAGAAACTCAACAGTTGCTCGCATCAAAACGCCATTGTTTACATCAGTCTGTGTGTGTTCTGTTACAAAGGTATAATCATTCAGCTGAGCATCAACGTCATTTTGAATCCAAGCTTTGTCATCATTCAAGTAATCTTGTACAGAGTAGTAACGACATTTACTAAACATTTTTTACTCGAGTTTTAAATTGTTGAAGTGGCAAGTCTAATATAGTCTGTGGGATCTTATTATAGATGCGAACACCAAGCCCCATGAAGCTATTACTGACTTTGTGGAGACGATAGTACGGCGTTACAAGTTTATTGATCTAATAATGATATTTGAGCATAACTTTTTTATTTATATATAAATATTCATTTTCATTTATATTAAACTGAATTCAAATTTTACTTCGAAGATTTCCAATCGACAAATGCATCAGTAGTTCTTGTTTTGCAAAAAAAATATCCAAGACGGTGTACTTGCATCCTCCTATCGAGACTGAAAATACTTGGAAAAAGAGGACTTTAAAAAAAATTAAGTTATCGTTTTTTACGTTAACTAAGAAACTATATTTCATTTACAATTAACTAGTCGATCCGCCCCGGCTTTGCGCAGGTGCAATTTATCTCGTATAATAGTTAGATTAATCAAAAAACATTTAATTCTCAGTCTATCAGGCATTTACGACTATAAACATATTTTACCATCATCCCACAGGAACTCTGAATATTTCCGGGATAAAAAGTAGGCTATCCAGGTTATAAAGTATCTGTGTACCAAATTAGATTGAAGTCTGTTCAGCCGTTATTGAGTAACAAACATCCAAAAATACGTTAATGAAATTTTTCCGGACGTTTCATTAAAATTCCTCATATTTGCAAACAAAAAGCAAATTATTTTTACTATTTTTTTATGTTAAAATAAAAAAAGTCGCCCCCGGGTGGGTTCGAACCACCAACCTTTCGGTTAACAGCCGAACGCGCTAACCATTGCGCCACGGAGGCACTTGCGCTATATCTTAAAAAACTGAATGAGTGATAATTCTGTTACTATAATACGATTGTAATATCACTGAATATTTTACGCGATTTATATATTAGCGTAAAGTAGATATAGTATTCGAAGTGTAGTGATTAAATATGTGGCAAATGGAACCTTAAATTAAAAAAAGTTATTATTAGACTCTCATCTGCACCACTTACACTAGAAAGAAAGAAAGAAAAAAAGAAACATTTATTCAAAGTGACCACTAATATATACATTATACTTATTATATAAAATCAATAAATAATCAGTATATATGATTATTGTTTAGATTCATTCAGTGCTTCAAAAAAGGGTGGAGCCTCTCAGTTAATTATTGGAGGCCATGCTTCCAAAAACTGATTTTCGGAGGTCACCCATGTTACAGTTCGCCACTACAGTAGATAATAAAGCTAACTTACGTGGACCTCAAAAAATCATCATCATCACGACCCCTCAATGGCCGACTGCTAAGCCGGGTCTTTGAGAACTAGGAGAACTCTCAGTAGTGCAGGTTTCCTCACGATGTTTTCCTTCACCGTTAAAGTGATATTTAATTGTTTAAAAAACACAACTCAGAAAAGTCAGAGGTGTGTGCCTGTGTGGAGGATCGAACTCAGACCTCCCGAATAACATTGAAGTTTCAACCACTGGACCATCACTGCTTATATACACGTGGGTATACTTGAAATAATATAAAAAGAAACTACCCGCGTATACTAATTTATAAATGGTGTTTATGTACATAGCAAATAAAATTGTAGTGTCTGTTTGTAATATTAAAATAATTGCTTTTTTCTAAGTGCATATGGATGTATACACGCACATGGTACATATACCAAAACAACATTTTTTACAATTTTTGTTTGTCGGTTTGTTCCGGCTAATCTCTGAAATGGCTGGACCGATTTTGATGTAACTTTCACTGGCAGGTAGCTGATGTAACAACGAGTAACTTAGGCTATTTAACATCTCGCTACGACCCATAGGAGCGGAGCAACACGCGAACGAAGTCGCGCGGGTCGGCTAGTATCAAATAAAATCAATTTATAGAAAGAGAGTTAGAGAGGGTAGTCTGAAATTGAGGCAATTTTCAAATCATCAAAAAAATTGAATTAAAAAGCTCAACATATTTTTAATACACAAATTATTCTTGTTATGTTTTTAATGTATTTACAAATAATAAGAAAAAAATTTCGCAAGCAGTTCCTGTTATTTTATTTCAATTATACCCACGTAACAATTTATAACAAGAAAATATATCCGATAGAGCGATAGACTTGAGCCAGTTGTCAAACGGAGTTCGCCTGTTAACCACAAAGTGTGTGAAACTTGTATTCTGTCGTTATGAAGGATTTTGTGAGTGTTTAGAATATTTTTTGAGTTTCGTCTAAAGTGTATATCGTCTTCTACTTGTTACTGCGCAGTATAGTTTCCTTATAGATAATACGACCTGCACGACTTCGTTCGCGTGTTGCTCCGCTCCTATGGGTCGTAGCGAGATGTTAAATAGCCTAAGTTACTCTTTGTTACATCAACTATCTACCAGTGAAAGTCCCGTCAAAATCGGTCCAGCCATTTCAGAGATTAGCCGGGTTAAAAACTTAAAACGAGTCGCATGAATTTGGTATAAACGGGGGTGGGGGAGGTGAGAGAGTGGTATTAAAATCCCCCCCCCCCCCCCCCCAACAATCTTGTATGTAATCCGTCAGTGTCAAATACCAAATAAACACAGAGGTTACGTAGTTTTTAACATCGTGTATTTTTTATTTTAACGTGACTCCGGCAGGTAAAATTATTGTTTATAGGTAAGAATGAAACCCCTCTTCATTCCTACATTCACAGTAATACCAAGTTCATGCGACTCGTTTTAAGATCCAACCCCATCGATATACAATTAGTAAAAAGCGGTTATTTTAATATTACAAACAGACACTCCAATTTTATTAATTTGTATGGATTAGTTTCGTACATTAACAAATTCGTTGGAATTTAACATTGCATCAAATTTTACTTTAAAATCTGTTTCGAATTCCCGATTTATTCTCAGCTCAGTAACTCCCCACGGAACAAATCTAGCACATCATCAAAATACGTGGAGACACTCCATCCCTAAAGACCTCATTACTTGACGTCTCTCTTTCACTTATTCGAGTTCTTGAAATCTGGAATGGACGTTCTTACAACGACTGATTGTGAATCGAAAATGTTTCAAGTAATATATTTAGAGTAATAGCTAAGAAGATAAAGAGAGCTTATTGTACAATGAAAAAATTAAGAGGGGGTGATACTGAATGGACTATTGGGTAAACGCAACGTAGATACTGCTACTGAACCGATAAATAACTTAATATATGATCTCTTACAATTACGACATGAACCTAAGCAATGCCATGGACTTGTGACCAATGTGTAGGCTTAAGGATATCCTTTATTCAATTGAAATACTCGCCTCCACAGCCTATGGTCTCTATATAAACCTAAAGCGATACGACATATATATCCTAAATTACTATTACCTGGGCCCCTTTAAATCGTTATCGACTTTTAGGGTTTTAGGAGACTTTTGGGTTCAATGCCCTAAAATATTCGTGAGGCCTTAAAGCCTGAAAAGACTATTTAGGTTTTAGAAGAAGCTGTGCTACACAACAACTACCTCCTTACTAATCTTTACTAATATATAAAGGTGAAGAGTTTGTTTGCTTGAACGCGCTAATCTCAGGAACTACTGGTCGGATTTGAAAAATTCTTTCAGCGTTAGATAGCCCATTTACTGAGGAAGGATATAGACTATATATCATCACGCTAAGACTAATACGGGCGGAGATACATGCGACGAAGTCGCGTGGGTCGACTAGTAATAAATAACAGATAACCATTCTACCAATAATAAGTTCGTTTGTTCGATTCTTGGTTCTGTATGATGCATTATAAGTACCTAATTAAATTACTATTATTAGTTTGACAGCTTAAGATGAATCTTTCAAACCTCCATCTTGCTTAAAAATCCGCTTCGAACCCGGGAGCAGGTTTAAACAGCTCTTTTATTATAAATTAACTCTCACCTCCACCACTCGACCTCGCTAACTACAATCCTTACTAATATTATTTAAATGTGAAAGTAACTCTATCTGTCTGTCGCTCTTTCACGCCGAAACTACGGGAACGATTAAAATGATATTTGGTATACAGATAGTCTACACCCTGAGAAAGAACATAGGCTACTTTTTAATGCGAAAAAAGGTTGTAAGGGGTTGGAAAGGGGGGATAAAAAGTTGTATGGATGTATCGTCATTTTTAGAGCTAGAAGCTTGAAACATATTTTTTAGATTGCTGATTCGATAAATAAATTCAAATTGTAAAAGTTTTACCCTCAGGGGTGTGAAATAACAATAGGGAAAATCACTATTCCACGTGGACGAAGTCGCGAGCACAGCTAGTATATAATAAAGTAAACTTACATGGACCTTAAGACCTTAACCACGACACTACAATACTAACTTCCATGTACACTGCGCGACAACACCGGAGAGACTGACTCTAATCTATCACACTATAGGTTATATATTGTCTACATATGGGTATACTTGAAATAAAATAAACTTCCCACGAATAATAATTTATAAACGGTGTTACTAACATTTAATTCTGTGTGAACGAGTTAAAAGGTATAAGTGTAAAATTGGTTTTTTCAACGACTATAATCTTAAACCGGGTGTCGACTTCCTCCACGACTCGTACATGGTAATAAATAAAATATATTGACAACTTTCTTTAAATACAAATTCTTGCAAATTATAGTTCGAATGGTGAATATTATAACTGTGCTGTGGTGTGATATCGTGATGCTGGGTCTCCATTACTAAGGTTTGTAGTAAGTGTTTAATATTGGTAACTCGGTGTTCCGTTGTAAGTGCATATTATTATTGTCTTTAAAGCAGTTTTGAACAATTCAAGTATCAGCTTGTTATATTATTAATACTTTAAGAGCATTATTAGCCATTCACCATCGTTACCGCAATATAAGCTTGCTTTAATCAATATTGAATTAATCATTATTATAATAAAGAGAGAGATAACTGATTAGACTATGTAAATTTTGGCTCCCACATTTCTGTGCCCCCTCTCTCGCCGCGTTGCTCGCTGCGCTGTGTGGAGTCACACCGACCCGTCTGTTTGTATTTTTGTTTATATTGACATTTTTAATTTCGTAATATCTTTTGAATGGAATGTCCGATTTCAATAATTCAAAAAGTAATTAACAGGTATTGATTTATTTGGATAAGAATTAATACAAAGTTGTAAAAAAACATGGTCTGATTTTAATAGGCATTTCTATCAACTTTTAAAATGTAAAAAAGTAGTTATAGTGACATAACTATAATAGTTGGACATATGGTCTTGAGAAGTTTTTTGTAGATATTGATACGTTCTATAATATTCTAGAACATTTTTTTGTTCTATCATCAACACTATCCGCAGCGCATGCGATGAAAGACTTTATAGCTAATTTTTTTACACCTTGGGTTGGTTTTAGTGAGAATTTCTGGGGATCTCTAATTTTTTCTTGTAATAAATATAGCCTATGTTACTCAGGGATAATGTAGCTTTCTAATAGTGAAAGAATTTTTGAAATCGGTCCAGTAGTTTTTAAGTTTATTTGTTACATACAAAAATACAAATCTTACTTCTTTATAATATTAGTCTAGATATAGATTTAGAAAACGACTAGACTAGAATAAAATCATATAATTAAAGTGTTTATGCTGGCATCACGTTAAAACTGCTAGATTTGAATAAAATTTTATACACGAATATTTTAGAAAGTTTTTTAATATACGGTACTTTTATCCCCAAAAAAAGCACCGTTCAAAACTTGACTTGTCGCTCCGTTGTAGCGAGAAAGATTAACAAACAAACTCTATTTCGTATTTAGTATATTTAACCTCAAAATTCAGGATTCCAGTGTATTTGAGATAATTTCATTGTTATAACTTTAATAAGTTTATAAATCCCATCAGAAACATATTGTTCGTTAAACAAAGATAACCCGCCGCTATCGTACGTAAATGCTTTGTCTAAACTTTTAGACTTAGAAATTACTTGTAGTCTAAGTATGTTGTAGCTAATATATAAATGTCGGTGTGAGTTAGGTTTAGGTTAGCCTTGTGTTAGGTTAGGTTAATGTTAGTCTAATCTTAGGTTTAAACGGTGAAACTAAGCAGTGCAGGTGAGTGTTGTAATCACTTAAAGGAGCTCCTTAAGCCTACACCATGGTCACAAGTCCAAGGCACTGCTAAGGTTCCTGTCTATATAATACGAGATGTTTAGCTTTTGAGATAGGCCATCCATCTATATCCTTTTTTTAGTATTCCGACATATATGTCGGAGAATAGTAAAAGACTATCGAATAATCGAATCGTCATCGGTATCTATGGAGTGGAGTAGTAGTCACTTCCGTTGTTGTGACAGTCTCGACCCTCGACCCTTTATATGCCATCGACAGTCTGACTGAAGTCTTAGTCGTGCGCGGTCTCTCAAGAAGTGAAGTAGTCTCTGAATAGTGAGTATTGTGCAGTGCAGTGTTATTGCTAGGAGTGCTGTCCGATCAAGGTCACGTGAGTACCTTAATCTAGTTGCCACGTCTTGTGTTAAGTTTGGTTTATGTGAGATTAACCTTAGGTTTAAACAGAGAGCCCGAGCAGTGGAGGTATAAAGGAATTCCTTAAGCTTACACATTGGTCACAAGTCCAAGGCACTGCTTAGGTTTCTCTCGTAATTGTTAGAGATCATATTTGATTATTTATCGGTTCAGTAGAAGTATCTACGATGCGTTTACCCAATAGTTCACATAATACCATCACCCCTTTTAGTATTCTCCAATATTCCCCTCTCCTCCTTCCTTCTCATCATTAAAATCCCCGACAAACATATTATTTATAAAGAGAAATACTGAACGGATCTGTATGTATAAAACCATAAACAATAATGTATTCTTTACTATATACTTCCCTTGGTCACGGCATCAAGCGCGAAGGGCTCGACTGATTTAGCTTATTCTTTTTTTGTTGTATTTGTTGTTATCAGGAGAAGGTTCTTATGTAAGAAAAAAATATAATACGACCTTATTAACTTGTCTAATGTAACGTTTATAGCGTTTGACATAACTGTCAGTCGTTTGATAAAATTTATTTTAAATACAAAGTATCAAAAAAGTAAAATAAAATGTTAATCTGATGTAAAACTAAGTTATAAATGTACGATTGCGGCGGAATTGGTTGTCCCAGTTTAATTTGTATTCAATTTCAGAGGTTTATAGGCTTGAGTGTGGTGCTGTGGTATGCTGCGGTGTAATGTCAGACTTATTGCATTTATATAAAACTGTTGCTACATTTATATGCAAACAAGTTTTAAACGAGCGTTTTCACTGCGTCGAGTATGTCGCATCTCTCATTAAGACGTCCATCGTTAGAAAGAGATAATATTAAAAAGGCAATGACTAATTCCCAAAGACACAACGGCCACACTCATCGACATACACTTCACCCCCACGTCGATAGATGGCGTACGAGCACACTCATTTAATTATTTTGTATTTTTAAGTATTTTTTTCGCGATAAAACATACCTATGTCTTATGTCCTTCCTCGAGCTCCACTTTACGTTTGTATTATATTTCATCAAAATCGGTTCAGTCTGATCGTGTAACAGACAGACTGAACCTTCTATCCGTCAATAGATGGCGTGGTAGTATACTAAATCGCACTTTCGTTTGTTCAGGTCGTATTCTTAAGTATTTCTTACATTTTTTAACTTCGAAATCGGAATTTAATACTAGTTAGGATACGGTAGATCTATGAAATCCGTTAAATCTATGAAATGAGTGGTTATCAAGCTACTGCATAATTATTGGTTATAAGTTGTGGAGCTTGTGGGTATTCCTAAAATAAACATATAGAAATCACTCGCAAATAAGACTTATAGACATTTAAATATTCTGTAACAATTTATTAGGAGTACGGGAGCTATACTGCGCAATGTAACCTTCCCTACCCTTCGGGTGAGAGGTTAACAAAAAAAGATAAATTATTTAATTGTATTGTAGTATGATCAGAAGCCAGAGTCGCAATCATCAAAGGAAATAAAAGACAAAACTTTATACTACATAAAGTTTTTATTAATTAATTTTAGGTCATAGCCAGTAACCACTCTTCCGACCTTAAGGGGGAAGAAATTTTATTTAAACAACAAGAAAAATATATGAGAAGCTACAACAGGGTTACATCGCAAAATCTATTTATTGATAATTAATGGTAGAATAAATGGTAGAAATGGTGAATAGGAGAAGCTAATTAAAGCTTCCTTCGCACTCGAGAATATTAATCAGGATGGAATTTGCGCGCCTGAGGGACTGACCGTAAGACTTATAGATGTGAACGGCAAGAACGGAGAGTTGGGTTGAGGTGATAAACGAATTAAAAAATAAAATTAAACACTTGGAAACATAGTCCGGCTCACCGTATCATGTCAATCAAATATATAGTGTGAAACAAAAAAAAACGGGTTACTTGGGTAGGGTCCCGATGAATCATAAAGGGCTGTACGCCGTCATCCCCGCAGGGTCCCTTGCGTGACAGGCCACGTGGCGGAGTCCGCGGGCTTCTCACGAAGCCTGGCGACTCTTAATCGCAGCATCATGGGGGTCTCCCTCATAGCAGGAACCCGGAACAGGATATGCAGGTAGTACATACAAAAACTTGCACATCGGGAAACAAGCGTCTTCCAGATACAAACGCTCCAGGAAACAAACGACATATACAAACAAATGACCTCGAGGAAACAAACGCCCTCCTGAAAACACCTCCTGTAATTACAGAATAAACAAAGCTATTACAAAGGCTTGGACTAAGAAGAAAACCTGTAGTCCGAAGCTACATAGGAAGAAACTTTAATTATTTTTATAAAATATCTTATTAAAGAATGAATGAATCTACATTGAAAAAACTACTATCTGATAACACAAATATAAAATAAAGAAAACTTAAATGTTCACCGAGACGGTACATAAGTTTCTCAAAATCTCCAAAACAACAAGAAAATCCAATAGAATCCCAATACAGACACATGAATATGTGTCCACTTTGACTATTAAATAATGTTATTTAAATATACAAATAAAAATAAATAAATGAAAAGTTGTTTCCGGAGGCCGGATATCAACTCTCTCCGGATACCTCAAAATATTTAGAAATTCTACACAAATCATGTGCATACATTATCTCCTGTATTGGTATTAACCATATTTAGTAAATTATTAACAAGGAACTAAGATTTCATGGACATATATCATCCAACCTATATGTGCTGGATAGCGGTAACATATTAAGTTGAATAAACTCCCAGAAAATCGTACAAATTCATGAAGACACACTCGCGTATCGTTTAGGTAATTTATTCAAATGTTTTTAAATATATGATATATAGTATAAATAATGTAAGCACATGGTAATAACCTCTATAAGTTTAGAACAATTAGAACTGTATGAAATACGTAATTACTTTATTTAACTAACCTGTTGGAGGTGTTTAGTATGTCAGACTTGTTAGGGCATTAAGGATTCCAAGCCTGGCATGATGATAGAAGGCATGCTCGCACGCAGCATGGCTCGCGTCGCGGCAGCTACAACGAATACAATAATAAGACACTATCCACTCCAACGCCAACGTTAATACAATTCAAATGTAGTACTTACCAAAAAAATAAAATAATATTAGGTGCTCCTGGCACCTCTCCAGGAATCACAAGGAACAGTCGCCTACCCAAACGACATGGAGAAAAAGAAAGAAATGAAGTACGACAACTTGACGGGAAAGAAAAAAATATTGCCAGCTCCTACGAGAACAAATCGATTTATACGTAGTAGGTCACGCTCTCGAAACTAGTATAATGCAATTAAGACTGAGCCAAGCAGTGCCAGGGACTTAAGACTCAGAAACAGGTTTAAAGAACTCTTTCATAATATAATAACTGTCACCCCCACCACTCGACCTCACTAACTACAATAGATAATAAACGTAAGCCTAACACTACGCCACTAAACGTCACTACATTATTAGTCCCAATCCTTTAATATATACTGTGCAACAACAATTGACAGACTAGCTCAATCCTATCGGCATGAAAGCTTTATATTGTCTACTCGAAATAAAACGAACTACCCGCGAATACTGATTTAAAAACGGTGTTGCTAACATTCTAATTAAATGTTTATTATACGACAATTGCCAGTTCCATAAGTTTCTTTTAGATGGCGATGTAAGTTAGTTTAATGACACAACGATGGGTATTTATCCAATAGGTGGCGCTATCTGAGAAAAAATAGTGGGGGATCGTGGCGCATTGTGAGCATGTTGCGTTCCATCCGTGACGTAGCCACGGATGTACCCACAGGAACTGAAACATCGCATAAGAACCAATCGCGTATGACGCGCTGCTCTCGCCCCTAATAGTGACCTCTGTGCATTCAAGGTCAAACCTATACTTAAGTGCCGGTAGCTATACTTACAAACTATAACAACTAATTCCGACTTTGTGTTCAAATGTCAAACGTAGTACTTTAGTTGTCTCCAAAACTTGAAAACTGTGTTTTCGTTTAAGTAATGATTTACTTGCTTTGACTTTTAACAACTGGCTCAAGGCTATCGTAACAGAGGTTATATAAAAGGTACTACCCGCGAATATAAAGTCATCAACGGTGTTGCTAAAAAAAATATGTACCAACCCTAGAGTCGTTTTTACCATGACTTTTGACATGGCTCGTGCCAAGCCCATAAAACCGTACTCACAGTTGGAGATGAAATAAAAAGGGAGTAAGACGTAACAATAAATTTTCACATGACGAGTCTCATAAGGTTCCTGGGACGATAAAAGGGCCTCTAACACGTGTCATCGGATAGGGTTGTCGGCTATACATTAATCGTTGATAACATTCCAAAAAAAATGTTTATGTAATGTTTGTGTTCGTGAAAAAATATAAAAAACACAATTACCGTTTCTCTAACTGTTATATTGTATAAGACATTTAATGTGTAAGAATAGAATAGAGAGAGAGAGATTAAGAGGATTCTACCATCTACTCCGCAGTAATATCATTTTTTAATTATGATACCAAATAAGAGAGTATGTGAGAGTGTATGGAGTGATAAAGAGAAAAAGAGCGTCAAGAATGTGTAAGAGATTGAATATATAAGAATCACAGGTAGAGAGAGAGTGAGTGATTGAGAGGATTCAGCTTCTAAATGTTACGCAACTATAGCGTGTTTGAGAGCATATGAAGGTGAAAGAGAGATAGAGAGAATTAAGGAATGATAGAATAAGTTATAGAATGATAGTTACACAGCATTTGAGAATGCGTATGAGTGAAATTATACGTACTCGGTTTACGACATTTCTTTAGATTAAAATGAGACAGAGATTATGTGGTCGCAACCATTTTACTTCCTACTGATCATTTATTATTATCATTTTTTTTAAATATCAAACTTCATCTCGAGTGTTTGAGAGAGTCCAGTGGACTCTGGGCTGTTGCTCAGGGTCTACTGAAACCGCAGCATATTCTTCTTCACTCTCCCTCCCCACTCTATCTTCGAGGATGCAACGCATCGACAAAACAAGAAATTATCTCTTATTTTGCCGATATCCATGAGCGATGGTGGCCACTTACCATCAGGTGGGCCTTCTGCTCGTTTGCGCCTTATCTACCATCAAAAATATAGAGTGAGTATGTGTATACCTGTGTACAGTTTTTAGTATATGACTACACAGTATAAAACAAAGTCACTTACAGTCTGTCTGTCCCTATGTATGCTTAGATATTTAAAAATACGCAACGTGTTTCAAAAGGAAGGTTTATAATGTATGTATAATACTTGCATCCGTGCGAAGCCAAGCAATCGTCGCTAGTATTTCTAAAAATTTGTTTTATCTTTTCCTCTTTACTGATTCTTTTTATCTATAAAAAGGAGTAGGTGTTCTATAAATTTGATCCGAATAAGGTAATTGGATCATGGAATTCAAATCTCACTGATTAGACGTACATGGACGTACTCGTACACGTACCCGTAGACGTACAGCCCTAATGTAAAACAATTTATAACATCGCAATCACTCGCAGTTATTACGCTCGTTCGTTGTAACATTATTGTTAGCGTTACAATGCTATATGAAACTTGCTTTTCTTGTCTCACATAAAAAGATTAGGTATTAGTCTAGATATTAATGGTTGAAGACGTAGATTAGATAATACAAAGATAATTCAGTAGACAACCTATTTTTATGTGTTAGTTAATCTCTCTCACTTCTCTTTTACTCAAACAATTTATTCAATAAAAAAAAGAAAAATAATATAAACGTCCAGTAGGTACATAATATTTATTAGTTTTAATTTTTCTCGTACACTTCATCTCTCTTTCTTACTTTTCTCACATTCTTAATTTCTCACTATCTTAATTACGTACACAATCACTCCTCTATCTCTCTCTGTTTCACACAGTCATATCCAATATTCTCTTTTCCTTGCACGACGACTCACTCACTCTCATATCAACACATAATTTGGTCATAAAAAAAAGAAATTTACTGTCTTTACTCATTAACGGCCGAAAATAATAATCACTCTCAATCCCAAATTTTCGGTTTATGGGGGCGGACGGGGTTGCTTTCCTTATTTTTGATTACATTGGACTACTATACGTAAGCACGAGGGAAGAGTTTTGGGCTTAGCTTACTTTTGCTGACAGGGGAGGCGGGGAGGTACTTGAGATTAATTATTAATTTCAGCCGTTCTGGTAAAATCTATCAAAATAAAACTTTCCCCTAAAATCTATTTTGGAGGAATCTAATAAACGATTCAGTGTAGGTAGCAATCAAACCCAAACTAGAGAAACTATAAACACCATGACCTACATACATGTGCGTGACGTCACGCATGGCGATATAGCCTGAAGGACTCGTATAAGCCAAACTGTTTAACTTAGTTTTTTAATAACTGTTTCGGCATATTCTTTGTTTCTTGTCGTTAAATTCTAATTGAACTCAATTATTATGGAAATTTCTGTGTAACAAGTAATTAAGTTGGGTTTTATGTCGCTCCACGTTTTATTAAAAGTCCCTGAAAATATTGATACAATTTTATAATTGCAATAGAAATTTACATCACTAACAAACAATCTATATAAAATTGGTTCTCCTGTAAGTATATATGCGCATAACTTCAGAACAGCTGCACCAAATCGGGTAATTCTTTAATTGTTGAGTTAGTTATCGTCGGGACAAGAGTGTATTAAGAATAAAGTGAGTGAGACATACGATAGTCAGTGAGATGGTGGTATCCGCTCCAAATCAGTGACATACTACGTTTTACAGAATAGGAATTCAATGGAAAATAGTGGGGAAATAGTATATTTACAGTTGTGGGTAGCTGTGTATGAAGAATGAATAAACAAGAGAGTGTGTATGTAAGGAAGAGAGATAGGGAATGAGTGAACAATTCAACGTTAAATATTTAATCTCTAACTGTTCGAGTCATCGTTTAAAAAAATTATAATTACAATAGAAATTTTCATCTCATATGGAATACTAAGCGTCAATAATTTTATAATTACAATAGAAATTCTCATCTTATGAACAACATTAAGCGGCAATATGGAAATATTCATCACAAGTGCAACCTTAAGTGCATTTTATTAACTGGCATCTACACTTATTAGCTAACTTACTCTGAAGGATGAGTGAGTTACCCAAACACCACTGGTTCATCTACCCATTTTTGCATGTTAGTGGGAGTATGTGTAGTGTATGCTACCTTCTGTTAAAGTGCGTATATGTGCAAAGGCGCTTATGTCAGCACGTGTCTCTGTCCGATATCTCTTGTACACTATAAGTAGTTTTTTCTAATCATAACAGTATCTAAGTAATGGAATGATCATAACTAAAATACATTAGTGTTCAAGAGAACAACTACAGATTATATAACCTATTCTGTATTCATTTAAATTTTCGGAAATATGACTTTATTATACAAGAATTGTTCTAATCCGGATAAAAAAGTAACTTATCAGTTAATGTATGTGGTACTGCGATTCGCGCGTAGTTCCTTTTATTTTATTCGAAGACTATATATAACCTCTATTCTGATAAGACTAATGGCTATGCAAATATTCTGGTATCGTGATGAGAGGTCTCTATTATGAGAGTTTTTGTGAGTGTTTGTTATTATTTGTTTGTTTTCCGTCTAAAGTGGAATAGAAATTTTCATCATGTACAGAACAAGTTTATAGAGTAAACTGAAATAACTATAGATTTATAAAGAATTTTGTAAATGCTGTAACTAGTATAAAGAACAAAAAAATTAAAAGTAATAAAATTAAATCAAACAGAAAATTGTTGAAAACTAGAACCCTTATGATTTACGACGACCCACTAAATTAGTTTGGAGTTTCGTTAATGCGGCTCGATTGTGGATAATAATCTGACTATTCAGGAATACGGGTATAATTTAACTGAAAAATTATACTTTAATAATACTTTTAGAATCCCTCGTTTCCCTAAGGCATTTATAACTTATCTGTAATTTGCCATAGTGCTCGAAATAAAAGATTATACTGAAAGGAATAATATATACTATGCAGAAAACCGATGGGTGCCTGAGATAACTCAGATGCCGATTTTTTTTAATTTTATTGTTTTACAAATTGTACTATGGTATGATCGTGATCTTCAACAATATTACTTCCAACAGATGACAAATAACAGAGTAAGTGATTAAATTAAACAATTACTGACTAGGTATACTCAAGTTATGTCTCATGGCTGTTAAAAATTTGCTAAAAATCAATAACCCTATATTTTACCTATAAGAACAAAATAAAGGTATAAATATTAATTGTATCATTTGATAAAAGTTCTTTAAAAAGCTAAAGTTACAATTTTCAATAGAAATGAATTTTTTATTTACTTCACCAATTACTAGTCTAGACTTATCTAATAACAGAGTCACAAAGAAAGGAGTGTAATTTAAGCTTTAAATCTCTTTTAAAAATTTTAAAAATGTAATTAAATGATAGATAGACTTACCTATTTTGTGTCAAAATAGTTTTCCATAAATAGGTATTACATAGTTAAATATTAGAATATTAAACTCTCTGGTCAGCGCTGCGTGCTCGTCGCTTCCGAATAGTTGTCGCTTTACTCGAATTATGTTACACTAACTAACTCAGACTACTGTTATAAATTGTAAAACTTGCTATATATTTTAATTATAGCTTCTATGCCTATTAAACTTTTACTTTTACTGTATAAAGTTTAGCATTTGTTTCAAATGTAGCAATTAAAATGATCAAACGTTAAGCCACTCATCGTAATCACCTACTTGCAGAAACATGGATGTACCAACACACTCGCTTATTCAATCACCCACTTACCCATAGACTCATTCATTCATTAAGTCTTTTCATACAATCAATAAAATTTTAATAAAATATGCCACAAAAATTGTAATTTTTAGCTCTACCCTATATGTAAGCCATAATATGTTACTGTAGCATATGAAATGTCTTATTTATTATATCCCTTAACCCAATTTTTATATCCAAGACATCCTATCTATTAATCTAGGTAACAAATTTTAATTGAAATTTCTTGAGCCATTTTGGGCAATCAACATCTAAACTACTAAGCAATGGATGGAAATAATACATGCATATTATAATAAAGAAGCCTTACAAAGCCGGAGCAGGTTGCTAGTATATAAATATATAAGTTGTTGCAACATTCAACGCGAGTACTCGTTTGTATAATAAACCTTTAGTCAGCAGCGCGTGCCTCGACGCCTCCAACAACTAAAATTATATTCTATTAACCAAACATTTTACTACGCTGCGTCCAGAATCTGTTAAATTGTAGTTTCATAGTGTTATATGGGAGCTATACTGTGATAATGGAGTCCCAGCATTTTTACCCGTGAGGGGACGGGTTAGAATACTATTCTATTATTATCGTAAGAGCAGAATTACCCAACACCCCTTTGGTGTTCCCCGACTGGCCTGCGACCACCAGCATGCGAATCCGACAGCCAAGTGTTTGCGTTCCGGTCGAGCCGCATGTGGCCAGATATTCCCCCACCCTCTCCCATCCCATTAATGCTGCGGATCCAGTGGATTTTGGGCTTTGATCAGGGCATATTTTTTCTTCACTTGCCCTCTCCACTCTAACTTCGAGGAGGACAAATACTCTCTGTATTGCCGATGTCCATGGGCGATGGTGGCCACTTACCATCAGGTGGACCATCTGCTCGTTTGCATCTTATCTACTATAAAAATAGAAAAAATGGAGCTCCGATTGATAGCTGGCTCGGGTCAATCGGAACAGAAATTATATGTAGTCTTGGTATATAATAAAAAGTACTACCAGCGAATAAAAATATGAACAGTGTTGCTTACTATTTTAAAGCGCCAATATAACGTCATCTTTTAAGATTATTATGTCCTATTAAAATTATATCCAATCCAAGCTCCGTCTTACAATGGGATATCAAAGAAAGCGCTTAGTATAAAAGTATATTCCCTTTAAAAAGGAAATAATTTTAAAATTTGATTGAAATCGATAAAGCCGTTTCCAAAACGTCAAAATACTTGTAAACGTATTTTTTCTAAATGAAAAAAAAATTATAAAATTTTTTTAGAGCTATCTTTTTTTTCGGTGAACAGATTTTTTTGATTCGAAAATACATTTTTTTGGGAATATCTGATGAACAAAAATTATAAAACATTAAAAGAGATATTTATATAGATTTTAATACAAAAGCAAAGCGGGGGATTTCGTGTAATATAAAAGGTGTAAGAGGCTCTTTAGATCTCTTGGAGAGCGTGACGTGCAAATAATAAGACAATGGCGCCCAACAATAGCCTCATCTGTAAATATTATAATCTCCATTCACAGTTGACAGATTCTTGTTGTTTAGAAAATGTATAAAAGAAAAAGTAATTAAAAAGAAAAAAATTTTTTGTCTAAATATTTTTATCTAGTCGACCCACGTGACTTCGTCCACGTAGAGGTAAGTTTGTTCTAAGTCATTACGTGCTTAGTTCTAGTCTATCTCGGTACCAAAAATTAAACAGTACAGATGTGGGATGAACTTCCTGACAAGGTTTTCCCAAGGAGCTACAATATAGGGTACTTCAAAATAGGTGAATAGGTTTATGAAGGGTCGGCAACGCACAAGTGACACCCTTGGTGTTGCAAGTGTCCATAGGCGTCGGTAACCACTTACCATCAGGTGGACCGTATGCTTGTTTGCCACCATCGTTGTATACAAAAAAAAATTGCTATGCCGCTAGCTGTCGCTAGGTCGCTTTTTTCGCGATAAAACATAGTGTATATCCTTTCTCAAGCTCTATCTATCTTTGTATCATACTCAGGATTAGAATTATAAAGCAGTAACTTTGTTACTGATGGGTTTAGTACGCTTGTTCTACTTTGCATTGCATCATGGTGTTAGTGACATCAGAACGTATTAAACATAAAAATTGTTTTACAAGATCAATTAATATTAATTTTTGATACTGACTTTTATATGTGAGAACAGAGAGACGATTTAAATGAATGAAGTGATCGAACCTTACGATTCGGTAGTTTTTTGAACAGGAATCCAGGCAGTGCCTTGGACTTGTGACCAAGGTGTAGGCTTAAGGAGCTCCTTTAAATGATCATAACACTCACTTCCACTGCCTGGTCTCACTGTTTGTCTTAGGTTAGGTTAACATAAGGCTAACCTAACCTAAACCTAAACTAAGGTTGTGTTAACACATCAAAATGAGGACTAACAACATGTCCCCCTTATTACTATCCTACCCTAACTACAGCCCGGCACGGCCTTCATTACTATCCTATCCCAACTATACCCCGACATATATGTTTCATTATTTTTCAAATAAGTATTTCAGTAATTAAAATCCTTTTACTCATTGCATTGTAATACAATCAATCACAATCCAAAATCTTTGTATTATGGATTAAAAGATATATAAATGAATACAGAAACAAACTCAACATCCTTCATCGCAAAGTTTGGGGATACTAAGAACCCCTAAACGAGAACCATCTAAGAAGCTCGTTGATAATAGCAGTTGTAAGCTAAAGCCTTCCCTAACAGGCCGGTATTGTTTCAGTAGTGTTGTAGCACAACTGGATCTTAACTTTGAATTTCAATGAAGCTGGTTCTTGTTACTAACTTACTAACTAACTTGTACATAGCTCTAATTTAAGTTTTCATGCTTGTTATGAAAATGAGCTTATGCTTTATAATAGCGGATTATGTTGATAACTTTGTATTGACGAGAAATTCCTTTTGTTTGTGGTTAATATCAGAAGCTAAGTGTGCCTGTGGCTTGTAACCTAAGAGTTTTAGGTTTAATGTAAGTACTTGAATTGGTAAAGGAGACCTAGTACTACTACACTATTTGACAGCCTGGCTCAGATTTATCACAATTGAGGGCATTTTTCTCTTTACCTAGCACTACTTATTCAAGACACTTGTACTACAAGAATCACTTGACAGCGTCACACTCTCAGATTTGTCGTAACAGAGGGTAATAATAATAATAATAAATATACTTTATTGTACACCAAATATTACAAAAGTAAGCCAAAAAGTTACACCACAAAAGAAATATATGTATAATAGGCGGCCTTATCGCTCAGAGCGATCTCTTCCAGGCAATCTTGCGGTGGAGGAATCATTAATAAAAAAAAAGAAACGGTAGGCGCACTGATTAAAAATAATAACCAAATCAAACACTTCAACTTAAATATACATTCATAAACAGGTATATATATTTAAACATACACTACATACATAAACATAATATGCCTACATATATACATACATACATACACTACATGGATAAATACAATATGCCTACATATATACATACATACACTACAAGTATAAATACGATGTACTTACATATAAACATACATATATTTATTAGATAAATATTGAGTATAATAAATATTGAGAGGGTAGTTTTCAATTAAAAACAAAATCGGATACAGCTGCTGGGTCACAAGCCCCACACGCATCTTTCTGTCTCAAATGCATATTTATATATAGTAATGGACAAACAGGAGTATAAGTAGTTACAATTGTTCTAAATTTGTTAACTTGTATGGAGGGTAGTGTATAAAAATTACATTGTCACTGTTATAATGTTCCTTGCGAGTTTAAATCGTGAAGGTGACTGTTAATACGATTTATAGAGAGACCCCTTAAACTAGAATATTGGTCACAATTGTACAGTAAAGCTTATATCAGAAATATACTTGACATCAGAAGTGGGATGAAAATCTCATCATCCGAAGTGGGATTATCTTTTATGGATAAATTTGAGTTTTAAGTTTCCTTATAGAAGATTCATGGAAATGTTACCAAATTGAGGGTATTTTACAAAATTATGATTTTATTTATCAATCTGACCACTAACCGTAAAGGATTATAATCAAGAAAATTAGGGTAGATGTTGAGTACGGGAGATAAGAGCAAATGAGGGTACATTTAATATGGGCCAGAGATGACCAATGAAAAAGTAATGTTTTGCATACTTCACTTTTTACGATGATACGGACCGGTCGTTATTTTGATTACATCGGTATGAATTTTTCATTAAATTTACGTAATATGTTACTTGAATTTTCATTTAAATACTAGTGATCTGACATGGCTTCACCAGGATTAAAAGTCTATCCTTTACCTCTGAAAATTTAAATATCTAGGTCTAATCATAGATCCTAATTTTTCTTGGAAGTTACATGTATTTGATGTCTGTAAAAAACTTAGAGCAATCCTTATAAAATTCAAACATTTAAAATATAGTCTTAATAAAAAATTGTTATATATGATATACTTTGCAATGGCTGAGTTGGAAGAACTTTTAAAAGCTATCTCAATAATATCAAACAATTACAAATTATGTTTATTAAAATGTTAGTTATCGACAAAGTAAAAGAAAAACACCATCAACATTATGATAAGTTATTTTCTATCTGTAAGATATTACCGATTCATTGCAGGGTAAACAATTATTAGCCTAAGAACAACATAATAATGACACATATAAAATACAGTTAACACAATTTTCTATCTGTAAGATATTACCGATTCATTGCAGGGAAAACAATTATTAGCCTAAGAACAACATAATAATGACACATATAAAATACAGTTAACACAATTTTCTATCTGTAAGATATTACCGATTCATTGCAGGGTAAACAATTATTAGCCTAAGAACAACATAATAATGACACATATAAAATACAGTTAACACCATTTTCTATCTGTAAGATATTACCGATTCATTGCAGGGTAAACAATTATTAGCCTAAGAACAACATAATAATGACACATATAAAATACAGTTAACACAATTTTCTATCTGTAAGATATTACCGATTCATTGCAGGGTAAACAATTATTAGCCTAAGAACAACATAATAATGACACATATAAAATACAGTTAACACCATTTTCTATCTGTAAGATATTACCGATTCATTGCAGGGTAAACAATTATTAGCCTAAGAACAACATAATAATGACACATATAAAATACAGTTAACACAATTTTCTATCTGTAAGATATTACCGATTCATTGCAGGGTAAACAATTATTAGCCTAAGAACAACATAATAATGACACATATAAAATACAGTTAACACCATTTTCTATCTGTAAGATATTACCGATTCATTGCAGGATAAGCAATTATTAGCCTAAGAACAACATAATAATGACACATATAAAATACAGTTAACACATAAATATAATGTTAGAAATAAGACAAAATTTATCATACCGAAAGTCACTAATTATTATGGTAAGAGGACAAGAAAATATCTTGTCCCAAAAATTTACAATGAACTGCCGACAAAGATCTCCCAAAGTTGTGAACTACTTACATTAAAGCGCAGGTTAAAGAAATATTTCCTAAAAAATGATTATACAAATAACGACTCATTTCATTAAGCATCGCCATATTATGTGACGATGCTTACTGAAATTAGTACACATACATATATTACATACAGAATAGACGCATGATGTGCCATTATAAGTATATACATGTACAAAATATACACGCACCAATCTACACTACCTACCTACACATAAACTAAAGAACATGAACACATTACTAAATTAGTTTATTTATTTTTTTTATATTTAGTTTATTTTGGTTTTTAATTTTTGTTCATTTTATTTCCTTTTTTACAGGTTTTGTTTCTACATTTTATTTTATTTAAAATATTTAAAAAAAAATTATGTTATTTTAAAAAAAATTAAGAATGAGAGCATTAACTGCCGACAAACTACTGTGCAGTTTGGCAGAATACAAAAGTGCTAGTATTAAGTCCATTTTTTTGTGTAACTGTAATAAAAAATGATATATCTGGGATAATCTGACAAGTGATTTCACACATTCATCATTGTCTTAAGTTATGTATTAGTAGTACCCTACTCTATCTTATCTTCCTTATTAATGAATTGACTAAAAGGTATATTATGTTAAGTATCGGATAGTTATCGAAGAGATATTTTAACTGCTACATTTAATTTTATTTGTTGCCAAATATTACTAACATATAAACATGTTGCATGAAAACATGTAAAGTCATTCTTATTTGATAGATAATAGCTTATCCGGGAGTTTTCTTGGACATTGTGAAATATACCCTCAACCCTTAGGTGGCGAGTGTCACAAGTCCCAGGAACTGTTTGACTTCCAGTCTAAAATGTCTAATTAAACTTAGTCCATGCTATGTCCATGACAAGATGGAGTAATCCCATTAATCCTTTCATCCAGGAGTTTAGATTCAGATATTACTTGCATCTCAGTGACAGGTGAACAGTTGGGAATGAGCACAAAGGAATGTTAATTTTGACTCGAAATTAATTTAAATTGTGGGACCAAAGGGAATTAAAAAAATGACTAAAATGATTTTGGTAAAATCCTTTTCATTGACTAAAGTAAACTAATGAGTTAGTCTGTAAACGTCCAGAGTAATTAATTGAGCGAATTAATGTCATAGAATGATACCCATTACTGTACAGCAATACGTTTACACATGCAATTTAGACGGAGCCGAGCAGTGCCTGGGGCTTGAGACCCAGGAGCAGGATTAAAGAGCTCTTTCATAATATACTAACCCTCACCTCCACCACTCGACCTCGCTAACGACAATAGATAATAAAGTAAACTTACATGGATCTCGAGAAGGATAACCTTAACCACGACACTATAACAGTAACTTGCATGTTCACTGCACGAAAACACCAGAGACTGAGACTAATCTATCGCACTAAAGGTTATATATTGTCTTCACATCGATATACTCGACATAATATAAAATGAACTACCCGCTAATACTACTTTGTAAACAGTGTTGCTAATATTAATAATGTGTGAGTTGGGAAGGGTATTTGGAATGGTTAGTGAATAAATTAAGAAAGTAAATTATTAGTAAGTCAGTAAAGTCGATTTGAGGAATTCTAAAATACTACTCGTATATAATAGTATCGATTTTTGGTAATGCAACTAAATATATCAGTATCTATTTTTATTGAGTCGTATCGAAGAAAATTAAGTTACGGAATTAAATTATTTCGCCGCCACTCTTCAATGCGATTTATTTTCGATTTTCTCTGTTCTGATCCCGATTGAGGGATGTCACAGACAGTGAAATTTATTATTTATTATAGATTTAGTTTACATAGTAAAGCCTACTCTTCTTTCCCTGTCTGAAAATCGTTCATTAAAAACGAAAAAAATAAAAGTACTACTGACTAGTGTCGGTCATGTTAAAATAACAAAACTTTCACGCACTGTGTAGTTGTACTATTGTGACTAATTTCGGTCATGTTACAATAACAAAACTTTCACACACTATGTGATTATTGTAAATCCCTTTTAGGTATCGACAAGTTTTATTGGAAACTATTGTGACTAATGTCGGTCATGTTACAATAACAAAACTTTCACACACTGTGTAGTTATTGTAAATCCCTTTTAAGTATCGACAAGTTTTATTGGAAACTATTGTGACTAATGTCGGTCATGTTACAATAACAAAACTTTCACACACTGTGTAGTTATTGTAAATCCCTTTTAAGTATCGACAAGTTTTATTGGAAACTATTGTGACTAATGTCGGTCATGTTACAATAACAAAACTTTCACACACTGTGTAGTTATTGTAAATCCCTTTTAAGTATCGACAAGTTTTATTGGAAACTATTGTGACTAATGTCGGTCATATTACTATATATTTTATAATTGTATATCAATTTGCGACCAGTTCTAAATATTGAAATATATTAATGTGAGTGGCAACCATTATTTCATATAGAATCGTCAACTACTTTCAAAGTTCTTGATTGCTTTGGCTAATACCTGACGGTTCACTTCGGAGACGATAATATTATCGAATATTTTATGTAAAGTTAACAAAAATATTGAATATCTTATAATGGAGACAATAAAAAGTTATGAATTTTAATGTAAAATCAAGTCAGTTATTTTAATAAGTATCTATTCGACTATTTTTACCACAACAATATTAGACATAATAATAGATACAATACATACAAGTATTATCGCTTGTTTTTACGATTCAATTCAAAATTTGAATTAAGTCAAGACTAGTCTAGAATTACCTTTATAAACACCAACGAAATAACAGATGGTCAAAAATACCTGTACTTTGCTTATTTGTTTTGCTCGATTTGGCGAGGGCAGATTTTCTTGTCTAATTATTAGCGGGATTTATTTTTTAATCTTTTCCAAGTGCTAAAAGACACACAAAGCTTGTAGCTTTTTGTCAAATACTAGAGAAAACCCTTAACTTTACTTTTTAAATTAGTAATTACAGAGAGAGAGAGTGCTTTACATTTCTCCCGCTTTTTGTAAATAGGTGTTAAAATTTAGACTCAATTTCCCTTAAACGCCAAAATGAAGTACCTATATATTTTGTTATAACTTTAAAAGACGTCATGGAATACAAAAGGCCTTGAAACGTTGTGGCACTTCCAAACTTTTACTTGTTTCAAAATTGAAAACATCTTAATTAGAGATAAGTTACTGGGTGTTTTGAACATGAAGAAAAAATCAACATTTCGCATTTTGGTTACAGAAAGTTAGTAAATAATATTAAATACAAATTGATATACTTAAAATGATTCGATAAACCATGACTTCTAATGTTATTGAAGTTTAATTATTATTTTTTAAGTTATAGTAACTCCTGTATGTGTAGAAACGTTTGATAAATTAGAGATTAACCAGTTCTTCTAAATTTTTGACAAATTTTTATCTCGATAAAGGTAAATGGAAAAAAAAGTAGTATGGTAAACTTTCATAGTGTTCATTAAGAACTGCTCGAAATTTATTTATTTTGGGTTGACAAATTTCTTATAAGTATATGTCTCACTAACTGCTCTAATGAAAAAAATAAAAAAAACATTTACTCTAAAGTCGTGGCATCGTTATAAAAATACAACCATTATACAATAAAGGAAAACACAAAGGAGTACCGCTGACAATAGATAATTAAGTACGCCGCATCACAAAATGGCCGCGGCCACAAAATGGCGGGCTTGCAGATACGCTTCAGATTACCATTTGTAGTAAACTTTATTTATAAGCAGAAGAAACTAGCTTTTACGTTTATTTCTCTTCTATTTTTATAAATATAGCTAATGTAAATTTTTTTTTCTAAATTTTCAAGGTCAGGATATATCTAAATGGACCACGTCCCTTACTTAATATAGGTTCTAACGTCATGTTAGGTACTATTTATACGCTCCAGAAATTTGGACTATTATTAAATGGCAAAGGGTGAATATGTTTGATTATAGTAGTTTCAGGAATACAACAGAAGATGTTGAGATGCCATCAGAAAGAAAATAGATCCGCTATTGCCACGATTGCCTATAAGAAAGAGTAGTCGCGTTTTTCTGAAGGAAGAAGTCTTGTCAATCTATCTAGGTTGACAAAATTATAATATGGTCACGTTTTTATTCAGCTACAAAAAATAAACGTGTTCATATCACCTCCTTAGATTAATTTCACGCATAAATTTAAGACTAAATTTCCAAATTTAACTGAAAAATATAAAAAAATTTAAATATAGCGTTCGTGTATGTATATATCACAGTGTTTTTAATATTAAATCATTGGTCCAGTTCACATTTCCACGCTGTTAAAACCAGATGTCACAGGCGTAGATTTGTGGCGAACGTTGAGCGTTGGCCGCTGAGTGGGCTCACGCTATCATTTACATAAATTGCGTTTTAACATGGTTAACCAAATTTTTTGAGCTTTTCATACAAAATTAATTTGTATTTATACGTCTAGTACTCATTTTTAATCTACGCTTAAACAAATTGTTTATTTGCGTCTTATTTTATTTTTTCATTATTACATCACACAATAATACTATCAAACCAGTGTATTTGTCGTATCTTCTCCTCTTAGATTACGAGAAATTTAATAAGAAGCTACTGTGACTAAAGTAGGCATATTATAAAACGCAATCCAAATCTAGTTACCAACTTTACTTAGCGAAGCCATTTTTCACTCCAGAACTAAACTAAACTAGGTAAAGGTGAAGCGAACGGTTAGGCCAGCTATAAAACACTGTGTCCAATAAACGGGACTGCTTCTACATTGAGATTTGTAGTCAGGTAACAAGGACTGCACTTTGAACTATTTCTTTTGGATTTCTATCTAAAGTTTTTAATAAGTATCGTTAAAAACACCTGGTACTGTGTACAACAAGAGTTTTAGGTTTAGAACTTATATCCTGTTATATTATGAAGTAAAAACTATATAAAAAACGTTCAAACCGCTATTGGTAACGGGTATTTGGAATACTTTCGTAAAATAAATAAACAAATAGGCAAAAATAATGTTATGTTTTAAACAAAATTAATATAACAATAATAAATAAATTATTATGATATAGTTATCGATAAATTTAATCGGTTGCAAAAATTACTTGAGAAACTTGAGACATTTTCAATTTCATCCTGCAAGAATTACTCGTATAATATTTTTTTTAAAATTAGCCTTCGTGATTATTTAAGTTATATATGTCGGAGATTTTAATGATGAAAAGAAAAGGAGGAGAGGGGAATATTAGAGAAATTACGAGAGAAACCTAAGCAATACCTTGGACTTGTGACCAAGATGTAGGCTTAAAGGGCCCTTTAACAGAATTCTAACATTCGCCTCCACTGCTCAGGCTCTTTGTCCAAACGCAAGGTTAAACTCACATAAACCTAACTCTACACAAGACGTGACAACTAAATTGTAAGGTACTCATGCGACCCCAGTCGGACAGCACTTACAGCACTAACACTAACACTGCACTGCACTTAACACTCTCCAGAGACTACTTCACTCCTTGAGAAACCGCACACGACTAAGACTACAGTCAGACTGTCGAAAGCATATAAACTCGAGGTCGAGACTGTCAAACCGACGGAAATTACTTCTACCCTACTCCAAGATAGGGTTAGGGTCCACGATAGGGTCCTAGATAGCTATGACAATTCGATTACTTGATAATCTTTTACTATTCTCCGACATATTCTCAGACTTTTAGTATTTGTGAGTTAAATTTAATTGAAATCTGTTCAGCCGTTCTCTTCTGTCACTGGGAGATCATCTCGCAAGAGCCGAGTAACCGAACACCCATTAGTGATAAGGATCAGTTCCCTGACTGGCTTGCAATCAACAGAATGCCAATCCGAGCTACTAGTGTCTTCGACACGATTCGGTCGAGCCGCATGTGAACCAGACCTACACCGTCCCTCTACTATCGCATCAATGCTTTTTTTTCCGGGATTGGGATTCATCCTAAGAGTCAAACTCAAACCGTGGACCGTCTACTCGCTTCACCCTTAACCTTTAAAAAGTGATTACATAACAAACTCCAAACAAACTTTGACATTTATAATAACACGTAACACTCATATTAAGATACTTAATATTATATTGCTCATATTATTACAAGCAAGCTATTGTGACTAATGTAAGTCATGTTATTGTAACAGAGTCAAAGTCAAAGTCAAAATTTTTTATTCAATATTGGAATTTACATTCTCTTATTGAACGTCGGAATCTACCATCCTTTCGGAAACGACCTAACCCAGACCTGAGAAGAATGGGCGCAAGAAACTCAGCGGGACTATTTCTTTTGGATATTTTACTTTTTAACTTTGACTTTTTTTAAACGCCAATTTTTATAACAAAGAAAGCCTGGAGCGAACGCATCATTCCCAAGGCGTGACATCTTCCAAAAAATTTTTAATGTTATAATAGCCTTTGTCACACAAACGTTTTTTAACTAACTTTTTAAATTTTCTTATAGAACAATTTTGAACGTTTTCTGGGATCCTGCTGTAGAAGCATACACATCGCCCAACAAAAGAATTACTAATTCTACTCAATCGAGTAGTAGGAATAACAAGTTTGTGTTTGTTCCTAGTATTGATGTCATGCAAGTCACTATTTCTAATAAAATCATTAATATTTTTACGTACATACATAACATTTTCAAAAATATATTGCGAAGCAACAGTCAATATACTAATTTCTCTCTTAAAGATATTTTAGGGCCGAGACCATAGATTGCGCGAATAGCTCTCTTCTGCAGTACAAAAATCGTGTTTATGTCGGCTGCGTTACCCCAAAGTAGAATGCCGTAAGACATTATACTATGGAAGTAGCTAAAGTAAACTAAACGAGCCGTGTCTATATCAGTTAATTGGCGTATTTTCTTAACCGCGTATGCTGCAGAGCTGAGTCTATTGGCCAATCTCTCAATATGGGGGCCCCATTGTAATTTAGAATCGACAGTAATGCCCAAAAATACGGTAGATTCCACCGGTTCCAACTCCTCTCCATTTATAAATACACCAGTCTCTATTTTTTTAACATTAGGTGTCGTAAATTTTATATATTTAGTGTTCTTACTATTTAACATTAGATTATTAGCACTGAACCAATGTACAATATCAGAGAGAGCATTGTTTACATCGTCATACTCAGTTTGATAGCGTTTCACTTTAAATATTAGTGAAGTGTCATCAGCAAACAATACTATCTTGTTCTTTTTTTCTACAAGGTTTGGCAGGTCGTTTATATAAATGAGGAAGAGAAATGGTCCAAGAATAGAACCCTGGGGGACCCCATATCCAGACGAGCCCCAGGAGATCTCTTGCCATTCACGTCAACCCTTTGAACCCTATTGTTTAGATAGGAGTTCATAAGGTCGAGCGCAGTTCCTTTGATGCCATAGTGGCGCAGCTTTCTGACCAGAGTCGCATGTTGTACACAATCGAAGGCCTTAGATAAGTCACAGAATATTCCAAGTGCATTCTGTGATTCCTCCCAGGCCTCGAAGATATTCTAAATTAATTCGACACCGGCATCCGTTGTTGAACAACCCTTAGTAAAACCAAATTGTTTCACATGGAGAAGTCTCTGTGAATTAAAATGAATTAACATTTGGTTTAAAATTAGTTTTTCAAAAATTTTACTAAGCGTTGGCAATACTGAGATGGGTCGAAAATTATTTGGATCAGTTATACATCCAGATTTAAATATAGGCGTTACTTTACTATGCTTCATCAGGTCAGGAAACACGCCACGTTTAATACAAGTATTGAAAATAGTAGCTAGATACGGTGCAATGGCATCAATAATGGAGTTAATTATTTTAACAGAAATACCCCAAATATCAGCTATTTTCTTCATATCTAGGGTTTTAATTATATCTTTACTTTAGCGTATTGGTGGGTGTGTGATTAAATGAAATTATATTATCACAACGAAAATAGTTTATTACACCAAATACAACCACACTACAGTTCACAAATAATGATGAAAGATGCAGTACGAAATACACTACGATGAGAAGGAGAATGAATAAATGAATTTACACTAAACAATGAGCGATTGATAATGAATGAATGTGCACGGGATAATAGGCCGTAATGATATGATAGTACGGGTGCAAATGGCGTGCGCGTGTCGAGCAAATAGCGGAGAAGCGAATATAGGAGTGTATGCGAGCGTAGCTAAGAGTCGACTGGCGCGGGGCGGCGGGTCGCCTGCGCCGGAGTTTATCTATTGAGGCGACTACGTCATGCGTGCAAAAAACTAGTGCGGCTCGTTCACACAGCATTCTTTCATTTGCAATTGTTGTATTATATTTTATTTATGTAAATATTATTTATGTAATTATGTAAATGTAATTTTAGTATGTAAGTTAATTTAAATGTGTAAGTTAGTTTTAATGTGTAGGTTAATTTTAGTGTGTGAGTTAATTATAGTTTATGTCAGTGGGATGAGCCCACATCACTCCCCCCCAGAGACCTGGTTAGGGGCGATAATAGTCTGGGAACCGGACACGTCTACCAGAGCGAGTTGTTTTGGGTAGAACAGGAGAGAATGGTATCGATTCCTGTGCGTTCGCAGGTACGGTAGAACTTACTGGTAGGTCGGACTCTTTAGTAAGGTCTTGCTGATCTTTTAGCTCATATGCAGGCTTCAACCTGTCCACGGAGACGGTGACAGGTTTTCCTTTAATGAGGAGTTTAAAAATTTTGTCACCTCTCTCAAGGACTTTGTAAGGGCCTGTGTAAGCCGGCTGAAAGGTTGCGCGCGAAGCGTCCTCACGAAGGAAGACGTTTTCGGTTACTGCAAGGTCTTTAAAAACGAAAACTTTATGTCTTGCGTGATTTGAAGTTGGCACGGGTTTAAGTTTCTCTGCAAAAGAACGTAAGCGCCCTGTGAAGTCAGACAAGTCCACCGTACAGGGTGTACTCGAATCGAAAAACTCGCCAGGAAGTCTGAGTGGTTCACCATAAACAAGCTCAGCAGACGAAGTCTGTAGGTCCTGCTTATACGCGCTGCGAATTCCAAGGAGTACGAAAGGTAAGACTTCTGTCCATGATGCGTCAGCGTGACACGTAATGGAGGCCTTGAGTTGCCTATGAAAACGTTCTACAAGGCCATTACAGGCTGGGTGGTAGGCAGTTGTGCGTTTGTGCTGAAATCCAGCAGTCTTTGACAGGTATTGAAACAGTGCCGATTCGAATTGTCGGCCGCGATCTGTAACAATATCTGTAGGACAACCGAATCTGGAAATCCAGCCAGATATAAACGCCTTTGCCACGGTTTCTGCACTAATATCGGGTATTGGCATGACTTCAGGCCATCGGGTAAAGCGGTCTACGGCCGTCAAGCAATACCTGTATCCTTGTGAACTTGGCAGGGGACCAATCAGATCTATATGGACCTGTTTGAAGCGCGCACGCGGTAAGTCGAAAGTGCCCAAAGGGGAGGACACGTGACGACTGACCTTTACGCGTTGGCAAGAAGAGCATGTTCTAGCCCACTCTCGGCAGTCTTTCCGTACCCCCGGCCACACGAATCGTTCAGCCACTAATTTAGCTGTTGCAGTTGCACCGGGGTGGCTAAGCGAATGTAAACTTCGGAAAACCAACTTGCGAAACTCCTTAGTAACAAAAGGCCTGGGAGTCGGTGTACTGGTGTCACAATACAAAGGTAATCGACTTCCAGGATGATTCATTTTCTTCAGGCGAAGAGATGAGCTGTCACTCAGATATTGAATTAACTCAGGGTCAGCTTCTTGAGCCGTGGCGAGATCAGTCAGGCATATTGGTGTCTCCAATTCGTTAACGCGAGATAAGGTGTCAGCCACGATATTATTTTTGCCAGAGATGTGCCTTATGTCGGTCGTGAATTGTGATATATAATCCAAATGCCTGAACTGTCTTGGTGAACAATTACGCTTCCGGTCATGAAAAGCATAACAGATAGGCTTATGGTCTGTGTAGACCGTAAAGTGTCTCGCCTCGAGCATATGCCGGAAGTACTTAATCGATTCATAAATCGCGAGTAGCTCCCGGTCGTATGGAGAATATTTCTCTTGTGATGGGCTCAGTTTCCTAGAGAAGAAAGCTAGTGGCTTCCATTCGTCATTACAAAACTGTTGTAAAACAGATCCGATACCGTAATCACTTGCATCTGTGACCAACGCAAGCTTGGCGTGACAATTTGGATGCGCCAGGAGAGCTGCGTCAGAAAGGCTTTCTTTGGTCTTAGTAAAAGCCTCCAGAGCATTACCGGTTAGGATGACGGGCGTTGAGCCTTTGACTGCTCCTGTAAGAAGAGTGTTGAGAGGAGATTGTATCTGGGCGGCATTAGGCAAGAAACGCCTATAGAAATTAGCCATGCCCAGAAAGCGTCTAAGCTCTCTAACGGTCTTGGGGGTAGGAAAGTTGCGAATGGCTTGAACTTTCTCATCCAGTGGCTTGGTTCCGCTCTCCGAGATACGATAACCTAAAAAGGTTACCTCGGGAGCCCCGAAAATGCACTTGGATGGATTGATGACCATGCCATAGTCGCGGAGCCTAGTAAACACTTGCCGTAAATGATTTTCATGCTCAGCTTCATTTTTGCTGAAAACAAGAAAATCGTCAAGGTAACAATAAACAAAATCTAGTCCACGCATCATTTCGTCGACAAATCTTTGGAATGTTTGACCCGCGTTACGAAGACCAAACGTCATGAATGGAAATTCAAACATTCCAAAGGGTGTCGTGATAGCCGTCTTAGGGATGTCCTCCTCACAAACAGGTATTTGATTGTACGCCTTCACCAGATCTAAAGTGCTAAAGACTTTGCAACCAGAAATACTATGCGTGAAGTCGTGGATGTGTCGTATCGGATACCTGTCCGGGATGGTTCGGGCATTAAGTTGTCTGTAATCTCCACAGGGACGCCAGCCGTTATCTTTTTTCGGCGCTAAATGCAATGGTGATGACCATGAGCTTTCTGAAAGCCTAGCTGTGCCATTAGCTATCATGGCATCGAACTCTGCTTTCGCGATCTTCAGCTTGTCAGGTGCTAAGCGTCTAGGGGTGGATGTAACAGGTGGACCAGGTGTAGTGCGTATGTGATGTTGAGTTTTATGAGGTATGTGGCGTTGTGTACCTGCTGGTCTTGTTATAACAGTAAAGTCACGTGAAAGAATGCTATGGTACCGAGAATCGCCAGTGATAACCTTAACAGAAAGAACATCAGAATAATTATTTACACTACTAGCATTAATATACAATGTTGTAGTATTGTCTACAATTTTCTTATTTTTGCAATCTACTATTAAATTATAAAAGCACAAAAAATCTACTCCTATAATTGGTTTAGTAATATCAGCTACTACAAAACGCCAAGGGTACGTACGACGCAGCCCAAGATCTAAATTAAGGTGTGCGTAGCCGTAAGTATTTATAGTAGTCCCGTTGGCCGCTGTCAATTTATAACTCGTGGGTGCACGACGATCTCGAAGTTGGGACCGGGGGAAAACACAGAGGTCGCTGCCGGTGTCGACCAGAAATTGTGTTTTTGAGCTGCGGTCCGTCACGAAGAGGCGACCAGGGGAAGCAAGGCAATCGTTCGTCGCCATCACCGACTGCCTGTCGCGTTTCCCGACTTCTGGTAGTCGCAAGGCTTCTGACACTGGTGGGCTCTGGATCCAAATTTACTATGGTACCAGCAAATCGGGTACCGCCGGTATGCAGATGCCGACCGCGATCTACTGCGCGAGGGGTACCTTGGTCGAGACCTGGGCCGATTGGGAGGTCGAGAAGGACGTCTACGATCTTCAAGTTTAACCGCCAGGTGTTCCACCATCTTTCTCAATTCCGCGATTTCTTGGGAAGTGGAGCTGGAACCACCAGAGGAAGAAGCTGCCATGACGTTGAGAGGAGTTGTGATCTCCTGAATCCTATCAGCCAGTTCTGCAAGCTGCTCCAGCGGCATGTATGTTTGGGACGCCAACACCGTCTGTATGCTGTGAGGCAGTCGATCACTCCAGATAGTTCGTATGAACTCCTCAGGAACATTAGGTCCCGCTAGGTCTTGCAGGTGCCGCAGAAAATGGGACGCCTTCCGGCCTCCGAGTTGCTCGTGCGTCAGTAGCTGCCTCACTTTTTTTTCATGTGAGGCGGTGAGTCGTTTAATGAGCTCTTGTTTTATTTTTTCATATCGATTCGTAGTGGGAGGGTTCAGAATTATATCCTTGACAATTTTAGCCTGGCCAATTTCTAAGTTGCATATAACATTGTTGAATTTTTCGGCGTCGTTTTTAATGTCAAAATTGTCAAACTGTCCCTCCAACAATGCGAACCATATCTCTGGGTCCTCCGGAGAAAACGTAGGAACTTTCAGTACAATTTTTTTTGTTTTAACGAACTCACCAGATTCGGACTCTGTGTGAACACGCACTTTCTTCATTCGTTTGGTAATTCTGCTTCCAGACGCTGCTGATTCACTTGAATCGCTGTGTTGTGACATTGTGTCCAGCTTCAGGGGTCACCAGTTTGGCGCTATTGGTGGGTGTGTGATTAAATGAAATTATATTATCACAACGAAAATAGTTTATTACACCAAATACAACCACACTACAGTTCACAAATAATGATGAAAGATGCAGTACGAAATACACTACGATGAGAAGGAGAATGATTAAATGAATTTACACTAAACAATGAGCGATTGATAATGAATGAATGTGCACGGGATAATAGGCCGTAATGATATGATAGTACGGGTGCAAATGGCGTGCGCGTGTCGAGCAAATAGCGGAGAAGCGAATATAGGAGTGTATGCGAGCGTAGCTAAGAGTCGACTGGCGCGGGGCGGCGGGTCGCCTGCGCCGGAGTTTATCTATTGAGGCGACTACGTCATGCGTGCAAAAAACTAGTGCGGCTCGTTCACACAGCATTCTTTCATTTGCAATTGTTGTATTATATTTTATTTATGTAAATATTATTTATGTAATTATGTAAATGTAATTTTAGTATGTAAGTTAATTTAAATGTGTAAGTTAGTTTTAATGTGTAGGTTAATTTTAGTGTGTGAGTTAATTATAGTTTATGTCAGTGGGATGAGCCCACATTTACTGTTGACAGTACTAAATTCAAACAAAACATCACATTTTTTTACATTTTCTAGCAATGATTCAGCAACGCTGGCAGATGAAATCAGTGAACAAGTTGTTGAGATTGGAATGTCAGAGAAATATTTTTCAAACATGGATGCAATTTCCTGATCAGTTTTGATATTAATGTTATTATAAATGAGATTATACTTGAAGTTACAATCTTTGACTATTCCAGTTTCCCAATTTATAATATTCCATGTCATTTTTATTTTGTCTTGTGCATTATACATTTTTTGTTTAATATGTAACGACTTTGCCATGGAACACACTTTTTTAAATAACTTTGAATATGCTTTAACAAAGGCTATAAAGGACTCTGAATGGTTGTATGATCTCTCATTATAAAGTTGATATAGTTTTTCTCTACTTCGATGAATACCAACAGTTGCCCAATCATTAAATGACAAGAGACCAACCCGAATTGACTGTCTTAGTAGTGAATATAGCAGTAAACTCTGATTTTATTAATTTAAATAGTGTGTTATATAACATATCAGGGTTATTGTTGTCAAAATTTAAGTATGTGAGTTTTGCTATAATACTACCTTTCAATTTCTCCATACGTTTGGAGTTCGTAGGAACAAACACAATCTTTTTATTTTTATTTTCTTTTTTTAACTCACAGTTAAAGGAGACTAAATGCCCAAAATGATCCGAACTCAACTTTTTAATAATTGAATATGAATTGGGTTTAAAGTTGGTAAATATATTATCAATACATGTTGCTGAGGTTGCAGTTACTCTAGTTGGCTCTAAAAATATATTTACTAGGTTATATGAATTTAACAGGGATCTGAATCTAACACTTGTGGTGGAGTTTTCTAATAGATTAATGTTAAAATCACCACATATTATAATATATTTTTTAGACTCAGATAATTTTAACACATTTTCAAATAATTCATATAACGCTCCAGGGGGACTGTATATGCTCACAACAATGAAGCGCTCAAGTTCTGCACAGGCTATCTCAATAGTACGTTCTACAGAGAGGCTCACAATGTCTTTGCGTTCTTTAAATTTAAAAAGTTTACTTAAAATTATTAAGGAGCCCCCACGTAACGATTTTTCTCTGCAGAACGCACTTGCTACCTGGTGACCACTGAAATTAAATATGAGTTCATAATTACGAAGCCAATGCTCTGTAATACATAAAAAATGAATGTTTTCACATCTCATAAATAATTCCAGTTCTAATTCTTTACCTAAAAATCCTTGTAAGTTTTGGTGCACCAGGTTTACAATTTTATTATTATTATTAAGATTTTTATTTTTATTATTGTCTAGGTTTAATATGCTAGAGTAATTCTCTGTTGTCTTATTATGTAAAATTAATTGGAACGGTTTCCAAGTTATTAAATGTCAAATTATTGATCTGCTCAATAGGAGTTATAGTTTTTGGGTTATTTACCTGCTCAAAAGAAGCAATGGTAGTCAAGTCACAATTTGACTGCTCAATAGAAGCAGTGTTAGAGGTAGCCAACATATTGGCTGAGTTAAAAAGTATATAATAAGATGGCAATTTTGCTACCTGTCTTTTTCTAAAGTTAGATAGATGTAGCCTATCACAAGTAAGTAATTGATATTTGTTATATATTATATTATTTAAGTCAATAATGTGACATTTATTATTTACATTATCATTGTTATTTGGTGTTAGAGTCACATAATTGCAATTATAATAGTGTGTTAACAAACTATTTAATTTATATCTATTTTCCTGAGGCAAGTCTTTTATATATGGTAAGGTAAACATAATTAGTTTTTTAATTTTTAGATTATTTAATTGGGTAAAATATCTTTGTATCATATTTTTGTTTAATTTGCCTCTTCTCCCAATCATAACAATAATGGTTGTGTTTTGACAATGTGTTTCACTTAGAATTATATCTATTATTTGAGAATAAGAAGCTCCCGGCATACACATATTTAAAACCGTTTGATCTTTACATAGTTTATTAAGTAAGATACCCATGTTTCTACCCAGCTCATCACTATAAATTTTTATATATTCCTTATGAGAATTGGATGCAAACTGGGTACAAACCGGGTACAAAGATATAAACTATCAAGTCGGAGTTTTTATTGTATTACTTCCCTCTTAGGTTACGACAAGTTTTATTGGAAGCTATTGTGACTAATGTCAGTCATGTTATTGTAACAAAAACTGTCACGTCGGAGTTTTTATTGTATTACTTCCCTCTTAGGTTACGACAAGTTTTGTTGGAAGCTATTGTGATTAATTTCATGTCATGTTATAAAATCAGAAACTGTCACACCGATGTGTTTATTGTGTTACGACAAGTTTTATTGGAAAGTATTGTGACTAATGTCGGTCATATTACATTAACAAAAATGGACACACTGGTGTATTTATTGTGTTATCTCCACTTAGGTTACAACAAATTTATTGATTGTGTTGATGTTATAGTATAATAAAAATTTATTCCGAGATCAGAATCAAACCCACAACTTCCATCATCTGATGACACTTGACAGTAAATTCTGATTATGATGTCCCACACGTCATTTACCCTGACGTAACTTTACGACAAGGAGAATAATTTATCATTCAGTACTATAGCTGTGTTATTAATCCTATCCACTTCAAGGAGAATATGATTGTTTTAATTACATTTCAACTCATTTAAAATTTTACTAATATATAGTATAAAGAGGTAAAGTTTTTGAGATTGCTTTGGTTGTTTTTGGAGAAAATCTCTGGATCTTCTGAACCGATTTTGAAAATTCTTTTACTAATAGAAAGCCACATTATTTGTGAGTGACACAGGCTTTATATTAAACCGAAAAATGAAATGCCTTTTCCGTAGAACTTGGATTTGCAAAGTATGTCGGGGAAAAAAAGTCGAAAGAAAACGTTTCTTACAAACGCTGCCTTAACGATGAGAGGCATAAGATTAATAGTTTTAGGTAGTGTTATCCACGGGGGCCTAACCCCACGCCACCAAACAATACTACTCTATTAGTTTCTCTACTTTAATGTTTACTACGCGATATCACTTCACATTGAAAAACTAACTTACTGTATCCTAACCTTTCCCCGTGAGAGGACGGGTTAGAGTACTATTCCTCTCTGCCTCTCTCATCTCATTAATGCTGCGGATCTAGTGGACTCTGGGCTCTTGCTGAGGGTCCGCTGAAACCGCAGCATTTTTTTCTTCTTTTCCCCTCCCCACACAATCTTCGAGGATGCAACGCATCGACAAAACAAGAAAGTATCTCTTGTTTTGTCGATGTCCATGAGCGATGATGGCCACTTACCATCAGGTGGACCATCTGCACGTTTGCACCTTATCTATCATAAAAAAAACTCAGATCAGAACGAAAGTTAGGTATATATTGTATACTCGAAATACTTATTTATAAACGATGTTGCTAACTATTTCAGTGTTCTTATAAACATCTGCAATAGCTCATTTATTATAATACGTTAAGAAAACTCTCAGCAGAAAATACTGTGAGAACAAAACTTTTAGAAGCTATTAAAGAAACATGCAATCTCTTGAACACACCATTAAAGCTTCAACGTAGAAAAAGTAAAAGAATTAATTGTAGTTAGAAATCGACTAAGATTTTTCATAACGAGACTAAATATTGCGAAATTTCACCTTTTTATTTAAATTAATATTCCAAATAATTCAATAGATAGAACCAAAATTGACTTTTTTATATTTATTTAATTACAAATTCGATATCAATTTTTTTATACCTACCAAAATTGCGTTAGCGAATTCGCTCCTACGACCAATTCTCGATTATGCTGATATTTGTTATCTTGATGTAAAAGAGGAGCATTTACTAAGACTTGAGCGCCTTCAAAACCTTTGTATACGGTTTGGCCTACGCAAATATGACCACGTCTCCGAATTTCGTAGTAAGCTCGAGTGGCTCCCAATCTGACTTCGCACGAATACTCATATACTTCTTTCCTCGAACACTTATAACTCGAGAGCGGCGGGACAGATTTTCATGATTTTTGGTTTGGTTTATATGTCTCCGTCTCGAAAATCAGAATAACTATTAAAGACATTGAAAATACCAAAAAAATGAAATAAAAGAAAAAAAATTTTCCTATGCAAAATGTTGGTGAGTTTCGTAACTGTCAAATATTTAAAGCTCATCCTATCGATATGGTAAACTTTCCTTCATGAATTACGAATGAATTTTTTTAAATATATGTCGGTGTGAGTTAGGTTTAGGTTAGGTTAGCCTTAGGTTAGGTTAGCCTTGTGTTAATTTAGGTTAAGGTTAGTCTAATCTTAGGTTTAGACGATGAAACTAAGCAGTGGAGGTGAGTGTTATGATCATTTAAAGGATATCCTTAAGCCTACACCTTGGTCACAAGTCCAAAGCACTGCTTGGGTTCCTGTCATAATAGTTCCTGTCATAATAGTTCCTGTCATAATAGTAAGAGATCGTAACGTTTAGTCATGTCCTGACCGTGTTGCGCCCGTATAGCTTTTGTGATAGGCCATCCATCTATATCCTTATTTTAATTAGTTTCCGACATCAGAAGTGGGATAGACCTTCGCTTCACATGGGGTCTATCAGCATTCTCGTTATTAGATTATGACGTTGAAAGATTTTTAAGAAAATGTTAACCCGTGCGATTAAAAAAAATGATTGTAGATCATGTACCAGTTACCAAATTAAGTTGAAGTTAATGGTGATCATGATTAGTAAAATGGATTTTGGTTTCTTGAGTGATAGAATCTATTGACCGTATTGAAATTTGTTGCAGTCCATGTGATGGATGTGCGTGAGAGTTGCGATCCAAGAGGTGGATGCGCGTGTGATGGTAGTTGCGATTACCGGTCGGCTGTGAGAGTCGTGGTGATGGAGTGTATCACTCAAGGATTGGTAGAAGTAGTTAGTGTGTAGCTTTTGAAAGTTGGAATAAACAGTTCTGGTACATCGCTCTACTTGATGATGTTGTTTTCGTGTAGTAGAAAATTGTCATTATCTTAATTTGATAGCAGTCCGGCCAAAGACACAGTGTTAGTTTCGCCAGAATTAGTTCCTTTAGTACCTTGACAGGAATCGGTGCGAAGTAAAGACTAGAGAGTATAACGTGTGCGTTCGGTAGGTTGAAGATATAGACTTGCTTTAAATCTTGATTAATCGTTTAAATTAACGTTTAGCCAGCTCATCGGTTAAGATGAAGACGATATTACTTCGATTGTGATACTTTGAAATAAGTTCCTTTAATGTCGTTCGATGTAGACTAATGACTAGTTAATTGTCCAGTTCAGTTAGTACGTTTACCAATTTTAATTCTTGTGACTTCGCGTTGAATAAAGTATTGTCAGGAAAGACGAACGGATTTCCTTGTGATAGTGCGGTTTAGAAATTCAGTATCACCCGAGGACGGTCGTGCGTCAGAATGGCCGTGTCGGTGTGAGTTAGGTTTAGGTTAGGTTAGCCTTAGGTTAGGTTAGCCTTGTGTTAATTTAGGTTAATGTTAGTCTAATCTTAGGTTTAGACGATGAAACTAAGCAGTGGAGGTGAGTGTTATGATCATTTAAAGGATATCCTTAAGCCTACACCTTGGTCACAAGTCCAAGGCACTGCTTGGGTTCCTGTCATAATAGTAAGAGATCGTAACGTTTAGTCATGTCCTGACCGTGTTGCGCCCGTATAGCTTTTGTGATAGGCCATCCATCTATATCCTTATTTTAATTAGTTTCCGACATATATATATAAGACTAGGGGCCCGTCCCGGCTTCGCACGGGTGGATAATTTTTTTTTAATATTTTGGCTCCCGCATTCTGTCGCTCCCTCTATCGCCGCGTTACTCGCTGCGCTGCGAGGCACTCCACACTGCGCCGGCGGGATGGGATCGTCTGAGATTATTTTTTATTTATCTTGATATTTTTATTTCGTAATATCTTTTGACTGGAATGTCCGATTTCAATAATTCAAAAAGTAACTAACAGGTATTGAAACAGTCTTCATTACGAAATAATTTATTTGGATAAGAATTAATACAAAGTTATGGAAAACATGGTTTGATTTTGATAGGCATTTTTATCAACTTTTAAAATGTAAAAAAGTAGTTATAGTGACTTAACTACAATAGTTGGACATATGGTCTCGCGGAGTTTTTTGTAGATATTGATACGTTCTATAATATTGTAGAACATTTCTTTGTTCTATCATCAATACTTTTCGCAGCGCATGCGATGAAAGATATTTTATGGCTAATTTTTTTGCACCTTGTGTTGGTTTTAGTGAGAATTTCTGGGGATCTCTAATTTTTTCTTGTAATAAATATAGCTATGTTACTCAGGGATAATGTAGCTTTCTAATGGTGAAATAATTTTTGAAATCGGTCCAGTAGTTTTTATGTTTATTCGTTACATACAAAAATACAAATCTTTCCTCTTTATAATATTAAGTATAGGTTAGTATAGATATAGATATAGAAGTATAGATATAGATATATCCACAATTCGGTTAGTGGCGTATTTTAGATTTGAATAATGTTAGTACCATTGATTACAATTACAGATCTGTGGTCAGTAATGAAAAAGCAATGACATATATATTGGTTGCAGTTGCAACTAATCTGTAACAAGACATTCATTGACTGTTAGGCGGTACGAAGCTCGCCGGATCAGCTAGTCTATATCTATACTATTATATAAAGAGGAAATATTTGATTGTTTGTATGTTTGTTTGTTTGTTGCGAATAGGCTCAAAAAGTACTGAACCGATTTTGAAAATTCTTTCACCGATGGGAAGCTATATCCTTTCCTTCTCCACCGGGTACTCTACAATCCATGTTCTCCGAATTACTTGGGAGAACGATTTGAGCTTTTGAGGGATTCTCATAGTCGTGCACTCCGGTCTAACGATAATTTGTTACTAAACCTTCCAATCCATTCGTCTAACTTTTTTACAAATTCTTTTACAATTGAAGCTGCACGTCTATGGAACTCTCTTCCTCAAAATATTAGGTGTGTAATATTAACAATTTTAAACGTGTTTTAAAATATTATTATCTTTCTCAAATATAAATTATTTAGTTTAGTGTATTTTTGTATTTTTAAGTAATACCTATATCGTATAGTATTTATATATATGTATATTATACTTATTATCTTATACAATACTATATTTAGTATATGTAGTGTATAACTTGATATATATGTCGGGGATTTTAAATGATGTGAAAGGAAATGGAAGGAGGAAGATGGGGAATATTGGAGAACACTACAAGGGGGTGATGGTATTGAATGGAATATTGGGTAAACGAAACGCAGATACTTCTACTGAACCGATAAATGATCAAATATGATCTCTAACAATTACGAGAGAAACCTAAGCAGTGCCTTGGACTTGTGACCAAGGTGTAGGCTTAAGGATATCCTTTAAATAATCATAACACTCACCTCCACTGCTAGGCTCTCTGTTTAAACCCAAGGTTAAACGCACATAAACCTAACCTAACACAAGACGAGGTAATTACATTGTAAGGTACTCACGTGACCTTGATCAGACAGCACTCCTAGCACTAACACAACACTGTACAACACTATCACTATTTAGACACTACTTCACTTCTTGAGAGACCGCGCACCACTAAGACTTCAGTCAGACTGTCGATGGCATATAAAGGGTCGAGACTGTCAAAACAACGGAAGTGACCACTAACCTACTCCAACGCCATAGACAGCGATAACGATTCGATTAATCGATAATCTTTTACTTATTCTCCGACATATATTTACAGTAGTATTATATGTATTTTATGTATTATTTTTTTTTCTAAGCAAGTGGACCATCTACCATGTTTCTGTGGATCGATATCCTAACATCTTGGTTGCCTGGAAGAGATCGCTCTTAGCGATAAGGCCGCCTGTTGTGCGTCATTTCTTGTATGTTCGTATTTCGTGGTGTACAATAAAGTGTATTTGTTGTTCTTGTTGTTGTAAATTGGTCAATTTAACGTCAGTCAATGATCAAATCAAATTCAAAATATTTTTTATTGGATTTTACCAATTGATTGATCAATCAATGATCAATTGTCAAAAAACTGTTTAATCAAGTGCAGAATTTTTTTAAATCATAAAACAAAAATTTATTGGTCAATTTAAATATTTAAAAATAAAAGTCAAAATGATGTAAATATTAAAACGAAAGAAATCTTTAAAGGTTTTGTTATAATTTGTAAGTTATTCATGCGTGTATACAGAATGTCAACTACGTTTTATGTTTCTGTTTCCGTGAAAAAACATGGCCTGCTGCCAAGGCTAAGCAGCGCCAAGTAATAAATTGTAATTTTTTTTGAAAAATTGTGAATAATGTTACTGTACTTAAGATATTAGGATTGAATTTTTTCTTAATAATGTTATTAACACCGTTTGAAAAATTCCTCTTTTTTTTCAAGTATACCCACTTGTATACAATATATAACCTTTAGTGCGATACATTAGAGTGTGTCTCTCGTATTAACGCGCAGTGTACATGGATCGCGGGTAAGGTCTTCTTAAAGTCCACGTAAGTTAACTCTTTTTATTTTCATTAAAAAAAGAGCTATTTAAATCTGCTCCTGGGTCTCAACTCTCAGGCACTGCTCGGCTTACACCTACCTAGATTACACGTTAATATTGTCATTTGAGTATTACTGTGCAGTATAGCTCTCATACTCTTAATAATAGTCAGAAATAACTTACAATTATCAGTGCAAGGATTTTCAAAAGCAAATCAGCAAATTTAGACTAACTATATAATTAATACAGATTTAAAATGAGTATGAAAATTTTACAGTACTTAAACGAAAAACAACCCAAGAGACAGAATTTAAACCATAATTATAACCAACCCCTTCAGGAAGCCATGAATTTTCGAGATAACTACGGATCATCCCTCAAACTTTTAAGTGACTGCTTTAAAGCGTAAACATTTTAGGGAGTTTGTAAATTAAAATTAATAACACTTGCTGTACAGAATTTCAAAATTGTGGGACATTTTGGTGGTTTAAATTTAAAAAAGTTCTGATTCTGCTTTTTCTTCTTGAATGATCATAACCTCCGACCCCCCATGCCAGCAAAAGCCCTCCGCCCCGCACTTACATTACAATCATGCATGCATTTTCTTCCTCCTCATTCTGAGCAGGAATATTCACATTTCGATGTGTGAGTTTACTTTTTTATCGCTGACGTGATCACCATACAGACCCTTCCATACCCCATGTCATCAAAAATAAGCACCCCCTTTAATGCTTACGTAATACTTAAACGAACTCTTACTGCCACTATTTTCATGAATTCATTTACGAACTGCTTCCACATATTTCATCTTCGGTTAATCCATCCTTTGGGATAGTGAGTTCATGTGTTTGTTTAGACCCACAGATATATGAAATATCCCATGTCCTTTTGACCTTCCCTATTGCAATTTGTCTAAGTCGTTGATTCGATCTAAGTTGTAGCTTGTCCTTTATTGATTTTGAGCAGATTGTAGAAAAAAAAAAGCAATGATGGCCCAGTGGTTGAGACTTTAAGTCTTACTCGGGAGTACCGAGTTCGATCCCCCACAGGCACACATCTCTGACTCTGAGTTATGTGTGTTTTAAGCAATTAAATATCACTTGCTTTAACGGTGAAGGAAAACATCGTGAGGAAACCTGCACTCCTGAGAGCTCCCTAAAGTTCTCAAAGGTGTGTGAAGTCTGCCAACCCGCACTGGGCTAGCGTGGTGGACTATGGCCTAATACCCTCCTCATTCTGTATCATGACTCTTTCTCCTTTCCTAGATCGTCTGGTGGTAGTATGCCTTGAAATTAATTTTAATTCTTTCGCGGCTTCTATATCTACTTTGTGGAATGTCAGTATTGTTTATATAGATAATTTTTATATAGATAATGTTCTGCATATGTATGTGTGTCTTAACAACAGCATAAGCGTTTCTAATAGATCCCTCACAGCACACATGCAAGCAATTCATATCACTGTTTTTGAAGCAAGAGTTGGTAATATCGTTTGGGGTGTACAAATTCCACACACGTGGAAGCTGGCTGGGCTTGTTTTCATCTTCTTAAAATTAAGGGTTATCTATTGTCAGTTAGGCGATAAAGACACAGTACGTTACACCGCGCGCGTGCGCCTCTCTCAATGCCTAAATTACGACTCACCCTGCCCGTGGCGCAACTAACACTACCTAACACCCCCACAAACAGAGCTTGCCGGGTCAATATTCTAGCCATGCAGTGGTGTGGTGGGTCTTCATTACTAAGTTATATCCGGAACATTACGACATGGGGACCTTCAAAACTCACGTATATCTCCACCTTAAAGACCGGCAAAGCTCCTGTAACTCACCAATTCTTGCAAGAGTCTGTGGGCAGCGGTGATTACTTAACACCAGGTAACCCGACTGCTCGTTTGCCTTCCTATTTTATAAAAAAAGGGTTTGAAGAAAGTGTTTACTATTGGTTACTCAGTGTTCCGTTGTAAGTGCACATTATTATTGTCTTATGCGGTATTACAGTGTCAGCAATTTAATCATCTATTAAAAAGTTAAAAGGAAATGAAGAGATCCTAAAAATAATTTCTAAATTTCCTTGAACGGAAATATCACTTCAATGTATTGCAACTAAATAAAATACATTTTTCAACATCCATAACTATCAAAGCAGAATAAACATGAATACTTGCAACGGTATAGAGTAAATACGTCGCGTATATACACTCCTTAGAATTTTAAATGAGAAATAGCATCGGATACAAAAAGAAATTTCTCTGTCTGTTGGTTACGGTTAATCTACGGAAAAGATTTTGTTAACATTTGGGAGTGAGATAGACTTGACCTTGGGAATGGACACAGGCAATGATTGATCGTAATAAAATGGGTATAGGAGATGAAGTGTATATCGAGCCTTGTGACTGTTTGTCTTTGGGAATTTGTTATATATAAGTTAATGATGATATAACAATAAGAGACGAATGTTTCTATGGGAGATCGTACCTAGCACCGCACATCCGTCGCAGGCGCATTTTCGGTTTTTGATACTAATCATTATAGCTCTTGGTGACGTCACAAGACATTTTACTTGAATTCTATTTCATTTTTATTTTATTAATTATTATTTTATTTTATATTTTATTAATTATTATATATATTTTATTAATTATTATATTATTTTATTAATTGACCAAAAAAAGAAGAGAAGGTTTCACTGATTTTTATATGTATTTTATTTTATTTCAAAACTATATAACCTCTGTTCAAATAGGTTTTAACGTGTGATGAAACGTTTGGCCACCATTATGGCTATACAAGTGATTTGGTGTCGTGATGCTGGGACTCCGTTGTGAAGGGTTTTGTGTTTGTTTATATTTTCTCGGCTTTTCATCGAAGTTCATATTATTATTGTTTTTATTGATCATTCTCATTGCATTTGCTTCTGCTCAAACATGGTTCATACCTTAGTAAGAAGGAAAGAAGATTAGTATATCCACGTATAGATAATATTAACCTATGCCCTGATAGATTTGAGGCGGTCTTTCAACTGATTTCCTACAGTAAACATTATCTATAGTATTACAATTAGTGTAATTTAGTGCTGTGGTGTTAATTTTCTCTTATCAAGAATTGCTGTTCTATGTAGTTTATTTTTTTTATTAATCTTGATCATATCAAGGACGTCCTTAAACCTGGGTCATAAGTTTAAGGCACTTCTATATATTCTAGGTCTGTGGGGCCCTCGTTGATGTTTGCTACGCGATGCTTGCTCAGCACTCGAGTCGGGAGTGAAATATTGACTAGGCCTGGACTAAGACGAGTGTTTTAAAGTACACACACTATGTTATTAAAGTACTAATATGTACCCGGGGATTTGTTTATACTTAGGGTTATGTCTAGACATGTGCCAACGACTTATGACGACGCGTTATAAAAACTTTGTATTTAGATTAGTCTTTCTTCAGAAGAAATTCTTATTTAACTTCTTTGCTGAAATTCATCATCACCACAACCCAATAATGGCTCACTACTGAGCTGAGTCTCCTCCTCAGAAAGAGAATGGGGTTAGATCATAGTACACCACGCTGGCCTAGTGCAAGTAAGCAGACTTCACACATCTTTGAGAACTTTAGGGGACTCTCAGGAGTGCAGGTTTCCTCGCGATGTTTTCCTTCACCGTTAAAGCAAGTGATATTTAATTGCTTAAAACACACGTAACTCAGAAAAGTCAGAGGTGCGTGTCCAGGATCGAACCCGGACCTCCCGCGTAAGAAACCGATGGCAACCTGAAAAGAACCCCACGCTTTTTTTATAATAAAATAATTTTTTCTTACACTATTTTTAATTCAAATTTATTAAAAAAAATTCCATATATTTAATTTTCTATAAAAGGGTATTTTTTAGTTTTTTTTTTAAATAATTAAAATTGGATAAATTATATTTAACAATATGCAGGGGGATGTTTTGAGACGGTATAATAAATTTGACAACAGAAACGAGACGAGCACTAAGTTAAATGTTGTATATGTTTATTATAAGATATCGTACCTATAAGGTAGGCTCGGTCGGCTCGGTGTGGAGAATATCAATGAATTATTTAATTTTTCGTTCGTCCTGAAAGATATTTTAACAAGGGTGGTGTCGTTGAATAGGTGATAAAAAACGCTATTCAACGATATATGAACGAGCGAAACCGGATAAACTAATATTCCTATTGTCTAATAAAAACTGGATTTCTGAACCAAATTTTGTTAAAATTTTACAATTTTACTAAAAATTTCGATAAATATTACTATAAAACGGGGTTGAAAACTACTTTAGAATATAGGGGGATGATGTACATATAAGATAGGGAAAGTACACATAAATATAAAGTGTCTTGACTTAATTACTCCAACGAAATTTGATATCTTCAATGACGGAACTTGATGTGATCTTCAAAACGCTCAACTCGTCCCTTGTACAAGGGCAAGCTTCTGGATTGAATGATGAAAAAGTATCACAAAAAGTGCAAGGTACCAAAAGAAATATAAAAAAGTAATATTTTAGTGAGTAGTAGACGTTTCCACCTATAGTCATGCATGTCTTATTTATTTAGTAAACGTTACCTAGTTTTATGCTTAGTTTTAATCAATCTCATTTACGTCTATTGTTCATATCCCTTTTAAAAAAATAAATACCCTTACTTTTAGTCATTAATAAAATATGAAGTGTCGAATATAAACATATTATAATTATTATACAAGTCAAAATAAATATTTCGTTAACGTCACTGTCACTTGTAAAAAAGTGTCAGAATTCATATGTCAACTGTCAGACGTTAAACTCACAGAATATAATAGTTGATTTATGTTGACAAAATCATTTATGTAAACTATTGTTTTTAATAGTTGTATTTTAATTCTTGAATTTCTAGGTATATTTTTTTACATTATTTTATATTAATAAGTAATGCTTAAGACACTTTAGCGTCGTAGTGTAGTAAGCCCTAAATCAATCATAGTCTCTCTTCTGATTACAATAACATAGTAACAGTATTTCTCTGTAAGGTTGTTTTGATAACTTGTAGTTTGATAATTAGTAGTTACTGTTAAATAAAATAGTTGATCTCTTACACTCCAGGAGAGTGTCATATTGTATTTGTAATAATAATTATATATAATATTATTAGTATTTAACACTTATTATATAACATTAGTAGCATGAGTTGTACCGATGCTTGTTATAGTGATTGTGCTTCTGACAATAATAGTATTTCTAATTAATTTTCTTTGAGTACATCAGATGATAGCTTTCACAGTGCTTCTATACCATTAAACACTCTTCTAGAATCTACATTTAACACTGTACCAAAAAAAATTAATATTGAGCACATTAATGCACAAAGTGTACCAGCACACTATGCTGACCACTTAGACTCCTTCAACAGCAAGAATTTGCATGCAATATTAATTTCAGAAATGTTTCTTAAACCTGAACTGCCGTCGACTTCCTACTCCACCCCGGGTTTTCATCTTATACATAATGATCAAACAAATAAAGGTGGTGGTGGAGTAGCAATATACCATTTACCGTTCTAGACAAGTCTCCAGACACCGCACCACTGCACAGCCATAACTGGCACCAAGCGGGTTCCATGTGACAACTGGCTAAAGTCTATCTGAACTGAAAAAGTTATCTACAGTCTTGAAATAAATCAAAAGGTACTACCCGCGAATGCAACAGTAATATAGTTTAGAAAATAACTAAAGATTATTTAAGAACGAAACAAAACTGGGGCGAGTTAATTAATAAATAACAAAGTAAAGCAATTTATCGTAAAGCCTTAATCGGCCCTAATCTCTGAATCTGGACTTGAAGTCCTAACTTATTTAGAATAATTAACGACTGTTTGAACACTCGCTAAACTTTTGAACGGGGAAATCGAATATTTCATTTAAATAAATTATCTTTTATATTTAAAAATGTAATCTCAATATCTTCCTATAAAACTTGTAATAACTTTAAAGTGGGTAACACAATAAATACCTATAACGGCGTGACTGTTTCTGGCTATGTAGCATGACCGATATTAGTCACAATAGATTCCAATATAACAAGTCGTAACTTAAGAGTTGGTAACATAATAAAAACAGCAGCTTGACAATTTCTATTATTGTAACATGACACAAAGCTTCAATATTACTTGTCATAACTTAAAAAGGGAATATACAATAAATACTGTAGTATGGAGGTTTGTTGGTCAACAAACTCCATCCTCCTCCTCAAATCGTATTCCTCATATCTGGGAGTCGCGACCTCCCAACAGTCTATCTCTTATGGTCTTCTTCCATCTCTGCCTGTCCTCAGCCACATGCAGTGCTTCGTAAAACGATGTGTTAAGTACGGCGCGAATTTGGCCGAACCAACGTGTCGGGCTACGGCCACGGGATCTGCTGCCCCCGATTTTACCAGTGACTACTAGTTTTTCTAAGTTTCCGCTGTCTTTTCGGGCGATGTGGCCGAAGTATTCATGGATGCACTTGGGGAAGAGGGTGAAAAGCCTCGTCTGTATCCTTAATTGCTTAAGTAAGGACACGTTGGTTCGCAAAGCTGTCCACGGTATTCGGAGCATGCGCCTCCAGCATCACATTTTAAACGCGTCAATCCGCTTTCGGTCAGCTGACAATATAAAAAGTCAAAGTCAAAGTCAAGAAAGCTCCAGAACCAGAAAGATTGAAAATACGAGGGTGCGTACGAGCCTTGTCTTTGTTTTTAAACTCATTCTGTTCTGTCTGTTTTTCCAGATATTTTGGGGCTGAGTCCTTTGCTAATGCGAGTCCTCACATCTGTTTAACATGAACCATTGTTACTGATGCTGGATCCGAACTAGACGAACATACTCCAAATTCAAAGCACCAGTGAGACTTAGGCTGTTAGCGCGGTCTACAATCATGATGTTCGGTTTAGCTCTGTTTATGGAAGGCCCAGGTTGTTACTTATAGTCTCCATCTTATTCAGTAGCAATGACCTTTCCTCTTCGCTTGCGGTTAGTACCGTTGTGTCATTAGCGTAACAGAGATTTGTGAGCAAGCAAGTGAACAAACTCCATACACAATGACAAAAGGCTATCTAAGGCTAATCGATAATAAAATAATATGATTTTAATGTAAAATATTAGTTAATTAAAGTAAATAAAGATGGATAAAATAAAAGTTACGCCCTATATATCATTTAAAATCTATGTATGGTTAATGTATTGTATTATAATATAAGAATATATATTAGTTTATTATAACTGTATATATATATAGTATTATTTACTATTATTTAGGTTGTTTATGTATTCGGTTGTATCTTATTAGTATTAGTATATTGTAATTAAACCACCTACTTTATTTTAACCTTCGCTCCTTCCAAGACTGGGTTGTCTGGAAGAGATGGCTAATTAGCCATAAGACCGCCCGCTGTACTTCACATTAGTTTAATTTAGTTTTAGCTTAATTTTACTGTATCCTTATCCTTTTGTGGTGTACAATAAAGCTATAAATAAATAAATACATAAAATCGATCTTGACACTGGTGAGGTATTGTAACATTATCGATATTAGCCACAATAGATTCCAATAAAACAAGTTGTAACCTAAAAGTAATCCAATAAAAACAACGTTACAGTTGTAACATTTTTGACGGTTGTAACATGAACAAAATTAATGTCAATAGCTTGTAGTAAAACTTGAGCAATCTGAGAGGGGGGGTAACATAATAATTACACCAGTGTAACAGTTTCTATTATTGTAACATGACCGACATTAGTCGCAATAGCTTCCAATAAAACTTGTCGTATCTTAAGACTTAACGCGCCTATCTGTCTATGTGTATATTCTACTGTCTGACTTAATAGTAGATATATTGTTTATTCAGGAATACTCGAGTTATGATTGTTTTTGTTTCCTTTGGATAGACAGATGTCAATTATTTGAACATCCTCCCTGGGCATGTCGGTTTTCCATTCCATTGGGCACTAACTCAAAGAAATACAAAGCATTTCCCCACAATGGTATTTATGTTATTTATTTCTATTCGTTGATCTTCCTTGTTTTGTCACTGTAGAAAATACTAATGTCATAGAAATTTTGTCATCATATTCTGAATCAGGCATCAATTATATAAGTGATTAAAACTGTCGAAATTAAGCGAATGCTTTTAATGGAAATGTTATTTGAAATCTACTCCGTATATAGAATGAAGGCACAAAAATGTATTTAATTAATAAAGTACTTTTATTCCTACAATATATAAAAAGAGTAAATAAGGAAATACAGAGATAGTGGCTCATATCTATAGTGGATAGAAAAAAGAAAATTGTTATTTCGATCCCATTTGCAAACTTCAGACAAGAAGATTTATAAAATATACAAAAAAGTTACAACAACATCTATTAAGTGATTTCTGCCTGAAAAAGTTTTAATCCGTTTAAAATATTATTTTTATATGAAAATAATGAGTGGTTTCAGCATAGGTTTACCTATAAGTAATGGCTTTTCCTATTTTTATTTATTAACTATCAGCTTTACAAAAATCACGTCTATTCATCACTTTGTAACAGTTTTAAAAAAGCACAAATGGATTCTGCATACTAACCACTTTCAACAATTTTATATAATCCATAGCTTACTACAATAAAATAACAAAAACGTTTAAAATTCTTTAATAAACGACAATGGTTTCCGGCGATAAAACAAAAAGTTCCGTCTTATTTGTAAAAAGTAATAAAGCAACAGATATTTTTTGTGGCATTTCTTTGAGCAAATGAGAAAAATTTATAATAGAAATCTTAATAAATATTCATGATCATTTCGTATAAAAATAAGTATTTTCTTGTATATAATAATTCGTACTAAATTTGCTTATCATAGGATAATTCATCCTTGATGAAATACAAGTCTCATCATCAGTTTACACAATTTAGTTACAATAATGAAATAGTAATTGCCCTTTAACCATATGATTGAAATATAACTAACTAGCTTTTACCTGCAACTTCGTTTGCGATATTGAATTACTAGTTTTATTAGCTAGATCGTTTGTAGACATATTTAATTATTTCATGATGTAGTCATACTAACATTGCACCCCCTTTTAGCCCCTTAAGGGATTATTTTCGAAAAAATATTTTACCTTTGTTTCATGACTGCCAATAAAGAACCTTCATAGTTCATACTGAATTTCATTTGAATAACTTCAAAAACGGGAAAGTTTCATACTAACTTTGAACCCCCATTTTACCCCCTTAGGGGGTAAAGTTTCAAAAATCCTTTCTTAGTGCTCCCCTACGTTATAAAAGGACCCCATGTGCAAAATTTTAAGTTTCTAACCTGTATAATTTAGGCCCTGCGTTGATATGTCGGTCAGTCAGCTTCTCCTTTTATATATATAGAGATATATAATTATTAATTAGAAACACTAAATCATATTTGACGCATTGTATGTTCGGATTTTGTGTTGCAACGGAGCAAAAACCCCGACATATATGCGGTTTAAATGTTAAACAACGTCTAGTTTAGTTTTCAGATTCAAAGTTTGATCATCTACAAGATTTGCCTAATGTATATTTTAATTTATTTGCCAAGAATTCAATTTCATAGTTAAGTTTTTGTGTTTCTTACTAATAAGTACACACGATTCTTAAAATGTGGTAATTACTATTAAAATCTTATGAATGTAATATTTGTAGCTTAAGATTTTCTTGGAAAATTAATACATTTTCTATTTTAGAATGACGTAAACCATATGTAAGTTGTCACAGTTATACAACAAAATGTAGCTGTTTCAGTCGAGCAAGCGAAACTAAGGCGGGTTTCTAGTATATTTGTACTTTTGGGAATTATTCCTCAGCGAAGCGTAGATGAGTAGCTGGTAATTTATAAAATGTACGTAATCCCAGGCGCTCCGTAGAACGTCACAACGTATCACAATGTACGTAACGCGATACCGAACCGGGCTATTATTCAATTAGCTGAGACAGCCAATTTCACAGCATCTGCCGGGAAGATTTATTTTGTTGAAAATTAAATTTAAGTGTTACTTTTGTATTAAGAAATATCTATAATAATACTAGAGAGTTGGAGACCCTCCCCGACTCCGGTAGAGCTATAATTTACCACTGTACACGTATTTAGGATTAAGAGAAAACGTGACAACATTTTTCTGGGATAAAACTATTCATGCTTACACAGAAAAATAAGGTCTATCCTCTGTTTAGGGGTCTAACTATAGCTATAGATGTCTATAACTATTACATTATAAATTTAGTTTATTTAGATTTTAAGTGTAAATATATATATATATGTCGGGGATTTTAAAACGATGTTGTGAAAGGAGATGGAAGGAGGAAGATGGGGAATATTGGGGAACACTAAAAGGGGGTGATGGTATTGAATGGAATATTGGGTAAACGCAACGTAGATACTCCTATTGAACCGATAAATGATCAAATATGATCTCTAACAATTACGAGAGAAACCTAAGCAGTGCCTTGGACTTGTGACCAAGGTGTAGGCTTAAGGACGTCCTTTAAGTAATTACAACACTCGCCTCCACTGCTAGGCTCTCTATTTAAACCCAAGGTTAAACGCACATAAACCGAATCTAACACAAGGCTCACCTAACCTAAGGCTAACCTAACCTAACATTGTGTTTACTTAACCACGTGGCAATTACATTGTAAGGACTTACGTGACCTTAGTTGGACAGCACTTCCACACTACACTGCACTTGACACTATCACTATCACTAGCACTACTTAGATGTTCACTTCTTGAGAGACCGCGCACGACTAAGACTTCAGTCAGACTGTCGATCGCATATAAAGGGACGAGGGTAGAAACTGTCAAAACAACGGAAGTGACTACTACCCCACTCCAACGCCATAGACAACGATAACGATTCGATTAATCGATAATCTTTTACTATGCTCCGACACGGCCATTCTGATAATCAACGCGCTCTCGCGTTGCCTTTAAACAGTTTCAAAAACGTAAAACGTAACACTAGTTTCATACACCAATAACTTCGTTAAAGTGTGACAGCTTTCAGCACTATTTTCCACTAGACATAAGAATTTCAATCATTAACACACAAAGAAACAAAGAGCTCTCAACACTCTTTACAGAAAACATCTCAAATTCGTAGCAAAGCGTAACAGCTTTCAGCCCCAACCGTCGGGGCCTACAAAGCCACCTTACAACGGCTCAATAACAACAAAGCGACAACGCTTCCAGTACATCTTTCCGACAAAGCGTAAAAGCTCTCTGTCGCACTAATAAAACGTTAATATGATCAGTAATTTCCAAACACAATGCGTAAAAACTGTCAACACCATAATTTACTACCGAAACGGCTGATGAGCCTCATGTAAAGCAATGGCGTACCTACTTCAAATAATAATCACGATTTTAAGATTTTAAACTACCTTCGCAACTATTTCTGATTTCAACTATTTCTGAATTCTTTTTTAAACTACCCACTTTTAACTTTTTCTAAAACTAATTTTACTCGCATTGAAACTAATTTAACTGTCAGGATTATACGCAAAGAACCCTTAACGTGAACTTTTGGGCTTGTGATCCCACTTCTGATGTCGGGGATTTTAAAACGATGTTGTGAAAGGAGATGGAAGGAGGAAGATGGGGAATATTGGGGAACACTAAAAGGGGGTGATGGTATTGAATGGAATATTGGGTAAACGCAACGTAGATACTCCTATTGAACCGATAAATGATCAAATATGATCTCTAACAATTACGAGAGAAACCTAAGCAGTGCCTTGGACTTGTGACCAAGGTGTAGGCTTAAGGACGTCCTTTAAGTAATTACAACACTCGCCTCCACTGCTAGGCTCTCTATTTAAACCCAAGGTTAAACGCACATAAACCGAATCTAACACAAGGCTAACCTAACCTAAGGCTAACCTAACCTAACATTGTGTTTAACCACGTGGCAATTACATTGTAAGGACTTACGTGACCTTAGTTGGACAGCACTTCCACACTACACTGCACTTGACACTATCACTTTCACTAGCACTACTTAGATGTTCACTTCTTGAGAGACCGCGCACGACTAAGACTTCAGTCAGACTGTCGATCGCATATAAAGGGTCGAGGGTAGAGACTGTCAAATCAACGGAAGTGACTACTACCCCACTACAACGCCATAGACAACGGTAACGATTCGATTAATCGATAATCTTTTACTATGCTCCGACATATATATATATATATCTCTACCTCTCCTACCTCTTGAATAACTCTATCTATATATATATAGATCCTCACGAAGCAGTTGGGTGTATTTTCTACAGTGATAAATTATAGAGCGTAAAAATCAAAACATGAACTATATCGAAAAATATCACATCATTACTGTTATTACTACAGTTATGGTAAAAGACCTAGCAGGGCCTTGAGTTTTTGACTCAGGTGCAAATTTACAATCTCTCTCATCGGTCGGGGTAATGATGAAAAAGATTCGAGCTGGTATTGTTATTCTCTTGTGAATTAATAACAGTCATTGCAATATGGATAGACAAATAATAAAACATAGAAATTTGGTCCAACATAATTTTTGATGCATGAAGGTTCGTGTTTAATTTATACTCTCTCCATATACTCGCTCCAGCTTCCTCTTGAATCACTCTATCTATTTTAAAAAACCGTATCTAAATCTGTTGTGTAGTTTTAAAGATCTAAGCATACACAGGGACAGACAGACGAGAAGCGACTTTGTTGTATACTATGTAGTGAAGAATCAAGTCTAGTGTAGTAGATCATTAAGAATAAAGTAAATAAGATCTGACCGAAGAGAATGTTGCCCATGAGTCAATAATAATTTAGTTTTGTCACTCGGAGTAAATTTGAAACTTTTTCTATTATTTTTCACTCATCTGGCTTTACAATGGCAATATTAAAACGAACTCAGTAATTGGATATTCTTCATCCCAATGGAACTCTTAGTTTGGAAAGTGACGATCAAAATTGGGTTCACAAACTTTTTTATGTTCTCTTAAAGTTACTTGATTAATATTTCTTGGTCAGGATATAAAAATTTTAAAGATTTTTTTTTCGATAAACTTTCTTTAATTGCTTTATTTTTTAATGATCTATGAATAAAAGTTTACATTGAAAACAAAGTCATCTACAAGCAATGTACAAACAGATTATAAGCTATTAGCTAATAATAATAAGCGACAAAATACTCAGTATACAAAATTTAATCAACATTAACTACCTAAACGGGAGCCAGATTCAAATCATTTCCTCTCGAGTGAAAATTCGTATACTGTATAAGGAATATATATTATGATTACTCGTGACCGTCAGCTGCGATTCTGTGGGTGGGGCTAGCAGTGGCAGCCTTCCAAATATGTAGAAAAAATTTTTTTAGACATTTCCTCCCGTTTGAATATTTGACGGATTATAGTTTACCTAGTATCTTGAAGGAAAAATAAAGTCAGCTGACCATAGCGTGGTGGATTATATGTCAGCTGGCTGCTTGACCATGTAACATTTTGATTTTTTTTATAGCAAAATATAATAACCCCTTATGCATTTCACGAATTTTCGCTTAAGAGGGACCTGGCTCCCGTACCATATGTGACGATGTAAACCAATAAAATGTCTAGCGCGCCCGATCGACAGAGCCAAAATTGCGATTGATCTTTCGCCACTCGTAAGTCAGTTTGTTATGATATCAGGGGGCTTAGCCAAGTTGATTTTCTACAATTGTTAACGCATATAGAAAACCTAAAAAATGTATGGGGATGACATATGTCAACGATATATCACGTGATCAAATTAAAATGACATATGTAGGATGAGCGTTTGCACTTACTGGGTGCGTTCCATTAAGCTCTCATGAGTACGACGACCACGATCACGACCGCGGTTTTTCCCGTTTCACTTATTCGCGAGATTTACAGTCGTTAACCCAAGTGGAATGAATTATTGAGCGTTAACGAAAATAATTTAAGTGGCGAGTTATAAAGCAATAGTTTCAATAGATTAAGGTTATTAAGTATTAGTTGTAAGTCTTAACAATAAACTTCAATATTTTTTGGGTAAATTAATTTATATATTTTGTATTGATTGATATTGATTTTTTATATTTTTAATTAAATTCGAGGCAAAAACATTAATTTCCACTAATAAATCTTAAATAAAATAAAGTTATTTACATCTTAGTTATTTGGGCGTTGTGAACGCTTAGTGGAGCGCACCAAATATGTCAACCTGTCTTGTCAACACTTATCGCTTGAAATTAGAGAAAGAGAATAGAAACATAACGTTCGCAACTTGGCTAGGCCCTCTGTCCAGCGTAATTTTGCCTTCAAATAAAACGTTTTGTTCTTTTTCTATTACATATCTTAAAAGAATAGACAGACAGACATACTCTCTATATATTCTTTAGGTTTAATAGGGCATAGAAAACAATGACTATATATTTGTTGAAAGTTATTTTATTACTGGGAATATTGCCGCCATTCTCGTTGACTTTAATATTTTTATAGAGGGTAGGCCCATAACATTATCGTTAAGGCATTTGATCTCGTTTAAAATCAAGTAACTTAAAACTATTTTTCTTGGAATGAGGTATGTTTACTAGAATTGATAATTTTATCAAAAAAAAAATTATGAATTTAAAAATGGTATCTTAATTAGTTGTTAGATAAACTATAAGTAGAGTAGGACATTATATAGCCCTTAAACTAACAACAGGGTCGCAATTATTACCAGGTTCTATTTGAGCTCTAATCACAACATTTAGTTTGATAAATTATTGTTTTATTTCATTTTGAGCTAAAAAAGAACGATGAAAATCAAATATCCGAAGAAAAACGTGTAATTTTTTAATTTTTTATAAAGACCTTCTTCTTACTTTATAGCATATAGCAGTTTTATAAGTCTTACAGAAGATACAGATTACTATAATTACAAGTTCATTGAACACAAGATTTTTAAACCACAAAACTACGGAAACAACTATAACATTAACTATACTTTCCCAAATACCTCCATTTCATAGCTTACAAAGATAAAAGGTACATTAGCGTTCATCAATTCCACTATATCCCTCTTGACATATTATGTTGTTTCGTGTTGACAGAGAGTAAATCTCTGATTGACAATCCCATCCTATTTTTAGTACAAACGAATCCCTTGAAAATTGATTGTTATCCTTTCTCGAGATCAAACACGGAATCAGTTTATAAAGGATACGAAATAATGACATTTTTAGATCGATAATATGATTTTGTTTAGTTTATATTTGTTTTATGCTGCAGCAGAGTATCAAAGACAAGTGCTAGAATATTTATGTTACTTTATATAAATAAATACCTAAAAAGAAAACTGAAATAAAATCTATTGATAATTATGTCGGCAATATTGATAATGAACAAGAAGAAGATGGTGATGGTAGTAGTGAAATTTTTAAGGATGCAGAAGATATTATTAATAAATTAATCAAAGTAGCAAAGTAATTGTCATATGATAAATTATCATCGACGCTTATGAAATTTAATAATATAATAAGACTTAAAGATAAAGGATTTCAAGAAAAAAGTTTGCAGTTTCAAATTACCACAAAAAAGAACTGAGTCAAAGTCAAAGTAAAAATTTTTTACTCAAAATTGGAAATTACATTCTCTTATTGGACGTCGGAATCTACCACCCTTTCGGAAACGATCTCACCCAGATCTGAGAAGAACGGGCGCAAGAAACTCAGCGGGGCTATTTCTTTTGAATACTTTACTTTTTATATCTTTAATATATTTTAAAACTTGAGAAAGCCTGGAGCGAACTTATCATCTTCCAAAAAATCTTTGTCACACAAACCTTTTCTAACTAACTTTTTTAATTCTCCTATAGAAAAATTTTGAACCTTTTCTGGGATCATGTTGTAAAAGCATACACATCGCCCAACAAAAGATCAACTTTTTATTCCTACTACTCAATCGAGTAGTAAGAATAACAAGTTTGTGTTTGTTCCTAGTATTGATGTCATGTAAGTTACTAGTACATAAATAACATTTTGAATAATGTATTGTGAAGCAACAGTCAACATATTAAGTTCTTTGAATTTTTCTCTTAAAGATATTTTAGGGTCAAGACCATAAATTGCGCCAATAGCCATCTTCTGTAGTAAAAAAATGACGTGTTTGCATTGGCTGCGTTACCCCAAAGTAGTATGCCGTAAGACATTATACTATAAAGTAAACTAAACGAGCCGTGTCTCTGTTTTATATATTTAGTTTTCTTAATATTTAACATTAGATTATTTGCACTGAACTAATGTACAATATCAGAGAGAGCATTGTTTACATCGTCATATTCAATTTGATAGCGTTTCACTTTGAATGTTATTGAAGTGTCATCATCAAAAAATACTATCCTAGTGAAATTAAAGAGTCGCCAGAAAGTACAATAAGATACAATACATTTTATAGCTTGTAAGAGTACCAAGTCGACCCATTTCAATGCGACATTAAAGAGTAAATAAAACATCTATTCACATTCCTCTGCAACTTCCTTAAGGAATTGTAACTGAAAATAAGTCTCTTGAATCGGATTCAGAATAATAAAGAATTTTTCTCCTGAATTTACTGAAAGTTACAAATGTTAAACTTTCTTTCCAAGGCGGATTTAATCACAATAGCTTCTAATAATACCTAAGAGGGGATAACACTATAAACACGCCGGTGTGACAGTTTCTGTTATTTTAACATGACCGATATTTGTCACAAACGCTTCTAATAACACTTGTCATTCTCATTCTCAACTTGTCATAACCTGAGAGGGGATAACACTATGGTATGGGTTACAAGTAAGTCAGCGTTTTGTGATTTGTATAGCCAATAGACATAAGCAGTGAACCGCGCAATGTATTGATCGCTTCTTTGTCAAGTAAATCATAATTTCACCTAAATTCTTCTTTCATTTAATTAACCTTCTGATCATCAAGATACACAAATGCCACGAGACATCTAAACTATAAACACGCTAGTGTGACAGTTTTCAATAAAATTTGGAGTAGCCTGAGGTAACATAATAATCACTCCGATATGTCGTCTGTTTCTGTCATTCTGTTCTACTACTTACAGGTGTGCAAAATTGTTTTACCTAAACAAGAAAATAACAAGTCAATCTATCAAATGTCGATCCCTTAAAGAAGAAGGTATTATTTACAATGTTTATATCCCGCGGGTAAAGTCTTTGATGCCCTTTATTACTGTTTTATATTGATAGAAAATTCTATGTCCTCTTTTTTGAATAATGGCTTGTACTGTTTCTTTGTAGACTTCAAAGATAATAAGGAATTTTCATGAACTTTCCAATATATGGAGAAGAAACGATTTCACTTTGACAAAGATATCTAATGATAATATGTTTGATATATTTAAATATTATTATATAAAAACTATCATAAGAAAGGTATGTCCTATCTTTTAAAAAAAATTGCCTGATTGAGAGATGAGATTTTGGCACAAGAATAGCAAATTTTAAATTTCGTGAATATTATATTATGTTTATGATTTATTTGGCACTTATCGACAAGAATATTATGAAATAAATACTCTTTTATTTTCTCTTATTTTGTCGTTTTGGAACCAACTAAAATGATTACATATATATGAATGTCTGTCTGTCTAACAAAAACAAATTCCGCCAGTGGTTTCTAACAAGTAAAACTACCACACAAAGTTATGTTATGTGTTATAATAAAAGTGTTGGGCTGTTTCATGTCATTTTACCCACAAAGGGCCAATCAGGTTTGGTCAAACCGTGCCTTTTCATATAAAACTCCGCTTAACAAAATCTTTAGGATCCCAAAGTATGAAAAATATATTTATTACGTGTCGAAGGAAAGAAATCCTTTGTGACGTAAATATCTCAAGATTAAAAAGATTTTGGTCAGTCAGTTTTCTAATTGATTGCATACAGTTAACTTTGTTTCAGAGGTTATTATTATTGAGGATCATGTGAGTTATTATGCTGGGTAGTTGAGCAGCAGATGATTGTTGTAATTGTGTTAAAGAGATCTATAAACCTGGATCTGAGTCACTAGCTCCAGGCACTGGCTTCTCGTCTGAAGTGTTTTTGTCTTTTAAATATGATTGTGTAGTATGGGTAAAGTGAACATTTTATTTTTACTCAAAACTGGACACGTTAGGAACGGGACGGGATCATTCTGGGTGAAAAGACAAATCAAAATCAAACAAAACAATTTCTCCTCGGGTATTGGTAAAAGGCAAGTCATAGTGACGATCATAATCTCACAAAAAAAATTATAATAATCATAAAACCATAACCTTCCATTTGGTAGGGTATCATCACGACCCGTCAATGGCCCACTGCTGGGCCGGGTCTCCTCTTCAGAATGAGGAGGGTATTAGGCTATAGTATACCATGCTGCCACATAACTCAGAGTCAGAGGTGTGTGCGTGTGTAGGGGATCGAACTCAGACCTCCCGAGTAAGACTTGAAGTCTCAACCACTGGGCCATCACTACTTTTTTTTTTTGGTAGGGTATGATGTAACCCAAGTTTTAAAAGAATACTATACAATAGCGATCAGTCTGTATCATTGTCAGCTAGGCAGTCGTTTTCGTGTGATTTTGGAAAACGGGAATGTTTTACGTCCCGAAGCTTTCTTTCGGGACAATGGGACTGACAATCGGATAACGGGACTGTCCCGTTCAAAACAAGACCTATGGTCACATTAAGTACTGTCCATATACATAATAGAAAGACAGCATAAATCATATCAGTGTTAAAATTAATTTGATTTCCTTCATAGTATTGTAGTCTAGTAAATAAAATAAAATAGTATAAATATAAGACTTAGATCCTAACGAAATCAAAGCACTAAGCCATTTGTAAACTGTTAGTCTACTGGAGTTAGGTCAGTACAGCTAAATGAACTACCAATTTAGTTGGTTCAAGTCGTTTGTTAGGTGTTCTATCAACAAATACTTTGTTAGATACTAAGAGCACACATTTGTACTGAAATAGAATTTACTTTTAAAGGAACTTCACTTACTCACTACAACGCCACTCATTTATTAATTTATTAAAACTATAAATCATATATCTCTTATCGTTAAGACAGCGTTCATAACAAACGTTTTCGTTCGTCCGTTTTTTCTCCGACTTACTGCAGCAAATCCGAGTGCCATGAAAAGTCTTTCCATTTTTCGGGTTAATATATAGCCTATGATACTTACAAATAATGTAGCTTTCTATTGGTAAAAGAATTTTCAAAATCGATTCAATAGATCCAGAGATTACCCCCTAAAACCTCACAAACTTTATATCTTTCTAAACATATACGGCAGACAGACAAACAAAAATTTATTGGTGTTATCAGCTATCTTGATTTTTGCATAATATCATAAAATAACATATTATCAACTTGACTGACAAGTAGTTGACACAATTACAGAGTAATGGAAAAATAGACACAACTAAGTATACGTATTAAAAATTATTTATTAACACTATGATCATTTAATCAATCTCTAAATTCATAATTTAAAAAAAAGAAAACCTGTTATTAATTCGTCAATAAATAATAAAACCGTCACGCAACACACAATAATCTGTGTGTTCCAATGTGTATGTTAGATCATACTGCCAATTTTCAAGAACAACAAATTATTTAAGGTGACGAGAGATCTGTTGTGATATTGAAACTATCAACAATAATCCTTAGCAATTATTAATGTCACTTGTAGGGTATTTGTTACGTCACACACCACATATCAATGGCTGTATAGTACACTGTATGAGCAGTCTGACGCTAGCTCTCAACTCGCGACTCTCACTCCCACTGCCTCTGCCTTGAAATATCAATAAACAAGAGACAGAGTGGGTAGGTTATAAAGTAATAGTTAATATAGTCACAAACAATACATCATTGATCCCTAAAGTCCTTCGAAGCGTCAGTAGCTCAGTAGTTCGGGTGTTGGATTGACGGTCGATAGGTCGTGGGTACAAATCTGGACATTGGACTCCTGGCGTGGCCCACGCCTGACACAAGCTTTTTATTAGCTTGCTAGGAGGGGTAAAGGGAATACTAGTATGTGATCCGTACTGCTAGTAATCTTTATATAAAAAAAAATTGATCCCTAAAGTGATTGAAGACGAGGTGTGTTAATGTGAGAGGAAGTAAGAATTGGGGGTTTTGTGAGATATTGGAGTCAGTTTGTCAAGCAATATCACGCAGTATAAATTAAAACATTGAAGCTAATAGTATAGTGTTGCTTGGTGGCGTGGTGCTTGAGCTCAGTTGAAGGTTTACAGTTCACAGTTATATAAGACGTCCTTAAAGCTACGCTTAGGTCTCAAGTCCCAGGCACTACTCGGCTTCTACCTAGATTACATGTTAATATTGCATAATTCAAGGTCTAGTAAATCATATTATCTACTATCCACAAGACAAATAAATTAAGTTTTGGAACGTTTATTAATTAATATTCTCTAACATATTCTACTCTGTACCGTGCAGTCAAATGTGCGATGCGTCGCCTGCAGCTGTCTTTGATTAATGTAACGATGCGTCCAATATCATTGCACTTTAACGCGCTATTAATTACACTCATTACTGGTTGTCACTAACACTCACTCACACACTCACTCGCTAGCAAATATGAGTTTTTGGAGTGCACTGATACTGACGGATTTATTGAGTGAGGCCGTGTATATTAGTGGGAAATGTTTTAACTTGACCTACTTACTTTGATATTAATTTGTTGGCAAACGATGGCACATGGATGTTACATATCATGGCCTATCTTTATCTATGAAAAACAATATGGCGGCGATAGTAATGTATTCATTCATAAGCTTGTGTTACTCTCAAATTGAGTAGGAAAGAAATAAAAACCAACAGTTAAAAAAATACAATTTCCAACGTGGAAAAATATTATACTGTAAAGTATAATTTACAATTAAGTCCTCATCACCGTTAATTGCAGACATTACTAAAATAAACCGTCATACACTGTAACTATTTAAATAACCCCGTAGTTGTTCATTCTGTTTAAATACATTGTATTTAAATTTATTTACGATATAATAATTACAGAAACTATCACACCGGTGTGTTTATTATGTTACCCCATCTTGTGTCACGACAAGTTTGCTTGGAAGCTATTGTAACAACTGTCAGTCATGTTACTATAACAGAAGCTGTCACACTGGTGTATTTATTATGTTACCCCATCTTGTGTCACGACAAGTTTGCTTGGAAGCTATTTTGACTAATGCTGGTCACGTTACAATAATAGAAACTGTCACACTGGTGTATTTATTAGGTTACCCCATCTTATGTCACGACAAGTTTTCTTGGAAGCTATTGTGACAACTGGCGGTAATGTTACTATAACAGACACTGTCACACTGGTGCATTTATTATGTTACCCCATCTTATGTCACGACAAGTTTTCTTGGAAGCTATTGTGACAACTGTCGGTCATGTTACCATAACAGAAACAGTCATATCGGTATATTTATTATGTTACCCCATCTTGTGTCACGACAAGTTTGCTTGGAAGCTATTTTGACTAATGCTGGTCACGTTACAATAATAGAAACTGTCACACTGGTGTATTTATTAGGTTACCCCATCTTATGTCACGACAAGTTTTCTTGGAAGCTATTGTGACAACTGGCGGTAATGTTACTATAACAGACACTGTCACACTGGTGCATTTATTATGTTACCCCATCTTATGTCACGACAAGTTTTCTTGGAAGCTATTGTGACAACTGTCGGTCATGTTACCATAACAGAAACAGTCATATCGGTATATTTATTATGTTACCCCATCTTGTGTCACGACAAGTTTGCTTGGAAGCTATTGTAACAACTGTCAGTCATGTTACTATAACAGAAGCTGTCACACTGGTGTATTTATTATGTTACCCCATCTTGTGTCACGACAAGTTTGCTTGGAAGCTATTTTGACTAATGCTGGTCACGTTACAATAATAGAAACTGTCACACTGGTGTATTTATTAGGTTACCCCATCTTATGTCACGACAAGTTTTCTTGGAAGCTATTGTGACAACTGGCGGTAATGTTACTATAACAGACACTGTCACACTGGTGCATTTATTATGTTACCCCATCTTATGTCACGACAAGTTTTCTTGGAAGCTATTGTGACAACTGTCGGTCATGTTACCATAACAGAAACAGTCATATCGGTATATTTATTATGTTACCCCATCTTGTGTCACGACAAGTTTGCTTGGAAGCTATTTTGACTAATGCTGGTCACGTTACAATAATAGAAACTGTCACACTGGTGTATTTATTAGGTTACCCCATCTTATGTCACGACAAGTTTTCTTGGAAGCTATTGTGACAACTGGCGGTAATGTTACTATAACAGACACTGTCACACAGGTGCATTTATTATGTTACCCCATCTTATGTCACGACAAGTTTTCTTGGAAGCTATTGTGACAACTGTCGGTCATGTTACCATAACAGAAACAGTCATATCGGTATATTTATTATGTTACCCCATCTTGTGTCACGACAAGTTTGCTTGGAAGCTATTGTAACAACTGTCAGTCATGTTACTATAACAGAAGCTGTCACACTGGTGTATTTATTATGTTACCCCATCTTGTGTCACGACAAGTTTGCTTGGAAGCTATTTTGACTAATGCTGGTCACGTTACAATAATAGAAACTGTCACACTGGTGCATTTACTATGTTACCCCAACTTAGATTACGACAAGTTTGATTGGAAGCTATCTAGACAACTGTCGGTCATGTTACTATAACAGACACTGTCACACTGGTGCATTTATTATGTTACCCCAACTTAGATTACGACAAGTTTGATTGGAAGCTATCTTGACAACTGTCGATCATGTTACTATAACAGACACTGTCACACTGGTGCATTTATTATGTTACCCCATATTATGTTACGACAAGTTTAATTGGAAGCTTTTACGACTAATGTCGATCATGTTACTATAACTGTCTGTCACACCAGTATATTATGAGATGGGTTTTCAGTTCAACCAGTCAGTTATTAAAAAGGGAATAAAACCACATGAATAAATAGTTATTAAAATATAATTATACAGAGATGTAATGCGGTTAACCAAAGCTATTCTGTAATAAATTAAGTAAATACCTCAATTATTCGCGTCGCTTACTACGATCAATACAGTTTAATTATAATTAGGTAATTTATTACAAGACATGTGTAAATGGTTCTGATATTACATTTTATTGCTGTAATTACTCAAAATACTTCGGTAATATTAAATTTTACTGATAATATTAGTAACACCGTTTATATAATAGTGTTCGAGGGTAGTTCCTTATATGTTTTTTCAAGTATACATAATACATATCCTTTAGTGCGAGAGATTAGGGTCAGTCCCTCTGGTGTTGTCTCACAGTTTACATGGAAGTTAATGTAGTGTCGTGGTTAAAGTCAGCCTTCCTAAGGTCTACGTAAGTTTACTTTCTTATCTATTGTTGTTAGTGTCCAGACAGCGAAGGGGACCCCTACCCTTTTATGACTTAGGAAAATTGGCAATACTAAATAAGTAATAACAAATTTATGGCTGGACTTTCCAAGTGCTGACGTAACGAAGGGGGGCGAGGGGTGGTAATTGGGGTAGATGGGGATCCCCTCTATCGATCCCCCCATTTTTTTTGCCGCTGACGCATTTTGGGAATTATGGGGGGAGGAAGAAAAATTACTTCTGAACTTTTCAAATGCTGACGTAATGGATTTGCTCCAAAATTTTATTGACAATAAAACTATTGATTTCTGCAGTTTGAGATCTTGTGAGTGAGTGAGTCTAGTAGGCCTAGATCTATCGCCAATAAAATTTTGGACAGAATTTTAGACAGACAGAATGATATGACAGTAATGATAGAATTATTTTTTTTCTTTCGGTGTTAATGATTTTACTATTACAGTTGTTCAAGAGTAGCTTTTTGTTGTCATGTTAAGTTAAAGCAATTTGTTAAATTAAAGTCACAACAGTTAACTGTGTATATCTTTCTTTTATTTATTATCTTGTTAAAAGTATAATGCAATTATATTTAAAGTGTTCGTTTAATACGTTGAGCGGAACTTTTTAACGATGGAGGAAGTAAATGTTCCCGTCAATAGCTTTAGAAGTAAAACTCGAGAATCCTCTAGAGAAATGTTGTAAATAACATCATAAAAATGGTTATATAACGTTGGAAGTTGTATCCTTAAGGAGTTATGTATATAAAAATATGTAAAAAACTTTAAAGTTCGTTTTCCACTCACGATGAGTTGATGATTTTGATCTAGAGTCAGTCAGTCACTAGTTAATTTTATCTGCTCGTGATCATCCTGGTAGGAATAGACAATTCAGTTTGAACTAATCAACTTGATTTCATATTTAATACTATCATTAAAATATGATAATATTATGATCAAATCTTATATCAGAATTATAGGATAATAATGATGACATGTCTACACAAATTCTTTTTAATGATTTCAAGATCATACGACTGTAGACATTAATTGGTTAGTAAAGATCACATTGACACAATTATTTTTGATTTACGCATGTTATGCCTGTATATATCTCACAATACATTATTCTGTTATATCTCGATAGATGTGCTCGCCACACCTCCATATTTTGATGCCCCCTCTCCTTCGCTCGCTGCGTTGCTAGCTACGCTGCTTAGAGCCACACTGGCGCGGCGGCATTTTCTATTAATATTTCTTTTAGATTAATAATTTTAAATTCGTAATATCTTTTGAACGGAATGTCCGATTTAAATAATTTAAAATGTAATCTACGGGTATTGAAACAGTTTTAAATACGAAATGATTAATTTGGATAAGGATAAATACAAATGTATGGACGAGGTTGGTCTGAGGTTCGTCAGCATTTCTGTCGACTTTTAAAATATAAAAAAATGTTATAGTGACATAATTACAATGGTATCTCGAACTTTTAATTAAAATAATAATCAATATCTATTGATATGTTCTTAGATACTATATTGTAGAACACTTTTTTGTTCTATCATCAACAGTTTACGCAGCGCATCCGATGAAACACATTTTATTGCTATTTTTTTACACCTTGGGTTACGTTATAGAAATTTTTGTAGGAGTATCTAATTCTTTCCAGTTATATGTATAGCCTATGTTACTCAGGGAAAATGTAGCATTATAATGGTGAAAGCATTTTTGAAATCGGTGTTTGAGTTTATTCGTTACAAACATACAAAAATATAAAACGTTCCTATTTATATTATTAGTACAGACTACATGATGTTTAGATAATGACGATTGAATATCATGATCATCACAATCATCATCACGACCCGTCAATGGCCCACTACTGAGCCGGGACTACTCCTCAGAATAAGGAGGGTATTAGGCCATAGTCCACCACGCTGGCCCAGTGCGGGTTGGCAGACTTTTTGAGAAGTTTAGGGAACTCTCAGGAATGCAGGTTTCCTCAAGATGTTTTCCTTCACCGTTAAAGCAAGTGATATATTATTTCTTAAAAACACACATAACTCAGAATCAGAGGTGTGTGCCCTGGTTCGAACCTGATATGATTCCAGAATGATATAAAATTAGGGATTATAAAAAAATCCTTCTGTACTATTTTCAGCGTTTTCTTTGGTTACCCTAAAAGGTAACCTTAAAACACTTTTAAAGACTAAATTACACCAAAATCGATTAGGTTCTTTAACCTCAAAACCCGAAATGGTACACTAATATACAAAGTTGGTGTACTTGTAAGGAAGTGGAAGTCGTAAGTTTGAACTATTATCTTTTATCAGACGTCATTAATCGGTACTGGATGAGTTATTGCTCATAGTTTTGAACGTGTTTGTGATAAGACCATTGATTGCGAATCATTTTGGGTTAGTTTACAATATTTGTAATACATATCGAAGTAATAAACATTAAAAACATCTAATTTAAATCAATCCTGTGAAATTTTTTCTCCTCAATTTTTTCTTCGAATATTCATAAAACCAACCCGTGAGGGGACGGGTTAGAATACTTTTCCCCTCAGCCGCTGGCAGAGCATCTTGTAAGAGCCGAGTAACCCAGCACCCCCTTGGTGGTAGGGGATCTGTTCCCCGACTGGCTTGCGACCACCAGCATGCGAATCCGATCGCCAAGTGTCATAGACGCGTTCCAGTTGAGCCGCATGTGGGCCAGACTTACCCCCTCCCTCTCCCGTCCCATTAATGCTGTAGGTCTGCGGATTCAGCGGACCCTAGGCAAGAGCCCAGAGTCCACAGAATCCGCATTATTTTTCTTCTTCATTCCCCCTTCCCACTCTATCTTCGGGGATGCAACGCATCGACAAAACGAGAGAGTGTTTCTTGTTTTTCCGATGTCCATGGGCGATGGTGGCCACTTACCATTAGGTAGACCATTTGCTCGTTTGCACCTTATCTATTATAAAAAAAAAATTAATACTTATCTTTTGATGTTTGTGAAAAAGGCGTTATAATTCTTGAGGGAAAATTGTTTTGACTTTTTTTCTTATATACATATCTAAGTGAAGTTTATTCTGTAATACTACTGATTTTTTATTATTTCTTTTGTTAAAGATTACTAGTAGTTAACCCCTCCAAGTAAACTAAGATGCTTGTGTCAGGAGTGGGCCACGACAGTAGTCCAATGAATCCAACGCCTGAACCACTCATATCGTCATAAATCAATTAGAAGATACAAGAATGCACTATTATCAAAGACCTATGTCCGGTAATTACGATGATTGTTAATTGTTTCTTCATTCGTTTAATCGTTTCTTCCCATAAAAATTTCCATAATTCAGAATGTCTTTATGGTACATTTAAACACTTTCTTTCATTCACTCTTCTAATATATCTCATTCATCTTAAAATTGAGAATTTATCGACGCAGTTAATACCAAAGCTATGAAAGGCACAGTCAAAGGAGATGATAGTCAAGAAACTTTCCCTTTGTTTTATTAAGAAGAAAACTATTTCGTATTAGTTTCCAAAACTTAGTATAAGTTTCTACTTCCCCTTACTCGTTACAATGATTTTTTAAATACCCTCCCATTACTTATTATAAAACAAAGTTTGTTTGCGATACAATCAAAAACTAACGGATTTTCATGCGGCTTTTACCAATAGACAGAGTATTGAATTGAATCAGGCGTTAATTTGCGGAATTTTGGATAGACAGATTGATTCACGTAGAAGGTTTAAAATTATAAATTATAATGGTTTTTGTGTTAATTGGTTTAATATGATGATAATTGCTGAAAATGTCGGCTGCAGTTGCACCGCCTGAGAGCTACTTACCCTTTTTGAGGTTAAACAAAACAATGTATAGTATTTTACGTGCAATACCTGGGTAGGTCGCTAGTAATATGTTTGTTTTATTTATTTACACAATATGAGTCAAAGAGATGTTAGCGTTTGAACAAATCAAAAGGTAGAACGCAATAGAAGTAAATAAAACTCAAATGTTTTCAGCGCCAATCGAATTTAAAACACGTACCAGCTCTATCGGGTACTGTTTACACGATATTGAAAAGGTTTTGAAATTTTGACTATTATTAGAAAAATATTTCTTTTAATTGTATTTTGAATAAATATTCTTGTAATATATAATTTATTTCAAAAGCAATTTTTTTTAGTTTTGCTAAAAAATTATGACACTCAATAACTTGGTACTACAGTTTCGATCGCATTGGGCGATCTTCTTCAGCCAGTGGACGCGCTCGCGGTGTCCGCTCGGCGAACACTGCGGGCCGCCGCTCTTTGAGCGCGCGAGGATAACGGTTGCGGTGTGGGTGAGGGAACGGGAACTGCTATCATGTCATCGTCTGAGGCACTTAGAATTTCCTCACTGGAATCACCTCGTTTAGGCGGAATATTCCAGCATGCGGAACTAAACACAACGTCACTAGACTCTCGGTCCATATCTCGAACGTTGTAAAGACACGGTTTCCAAGTCGGTGGCAGTTTCCATCCTCCGTCTCTGTTGTATGTTGGATGCTTGCTGATTTCTGACTTTTTGAGGTATGAAATGCTTCTCTCTAGCCAGGACCTTTGCCTTATCGAACCTGATGTAATGTCTCGCGTCTGAGGACAGGGAATGTTCCGCCACCGCGGAACTCTCGCTATCTAACCTTTTCATGGAGCGTATGTTTTCCGAGAGCCTAGTGGACACGTTCCTTCTAGTTTCTCCTACGTAACATTTTCCACAGTCGTCGTCTATGTTTGAGTTTATACAATCTCTAATTGATATTATCTAATTATCAAACTAAATTGGTGCAGAAACCATTTGAAAATACAAATCAATCTAATCGTTTTACGTTTAAAGTACGCGACGACGAAAAAATCTTTTACCTAACAAAACCTTTCTGTCTGATTCTTGAAAATCTAAATTAGATATAATAAAATAATCTATCATTTTAATTTAACGTCTCGGTGTCTTTTTCTAAAGCCGCTACTGTCTAGAACGCCTTCACCTTGGCGTTTGTCTTTTTTGTATCCCAATAGTTGGACTATAAGGCAGCGATTTCTGTGTGTCAAACGAAGCGATTATATTGGTTCTTAATAAACACATCCCTCGCTACATATCTTCGCTCATCTCTGGTGGAAACGCAGCCTAAGTCTCGTTTACTAAAACTGGTTAACGAACAAAAAAAATATGCGTATTAAGAGATGTACACTTTAATATCTCTAATTTCAATCAAATATGAAAACATTGTATAATATCATTTTTTTAGCTTATGCTGGACAAACGCTAGTGTGAACGCACTGTTGCGACATATCGCTAGGTCGTTATGTGAACGGTATCTTTATTTATTCGTCCGGCTATCAAGTACATCGTATCTCTTAAAAGCGCTGATAAATATTCCGGATTCCTTCCGTCCAATCGTTTGCTCAACCAATTTAGTAATTGCTTTTCTGCCTTTGAATGTTATGTAAAGTATTTTAGAATTCGGTTGCTAGATCACTTTTTCGCTATATCGAAACTCTCACCTACACTGTTTGATTTAACACTAAATAAAGCTATCAAAGACTTACGTGTGTTAGCAAAACTGTTTATAAAGTAGTAGTAGCGGGTAGGTCATTTTATATTATTTCAAGTATACTGACGTGAAGACAATATATAACCTTTAGTTCGATAGATTAGTCTCAGTCTCTCTGGTGTTTTCGTGCAGTGAACATGGAAGTTAGTGTTATAGTGTCGTGACTAAGGTTACCCTTCTCGAGGTCCATGTAAGTTTATTTTATTATCTATTGTCGTTAGCGAGGTCGAGTGGTGGAGGTGAGAGTTAATATATTATGAAAGAGCTCTTTAAACCTGCTCCTGGGTCTCAAGCCCCAGGCACTGCTCGCCTCAGTCTAAATTGCATGTGTATACGTATTGCTGTACAGTAATAGGTATCACATTCTCTCCATGTTTGTATCACCATGTCCACACAAAAATAAATCAACATACAAAAAATGGCGATATCAAATTAAATATCTGCTAAAATTAATTGACATGATACAGTGTATTTATGTTTGAATAAAAACAGAAACATATTAAAATGTATCATAAAATGAGAGAGGAATGATACCCATTACTGTACAGCAATACGTATATACATGCAAGTCGGGCAGCGCCTTGGACTTGCCACCAAGGTGTAGGGTTAAATACCTTATATATACTGCTGCCCGAACTCTAATTACCATTATAAAAAAATAGACGTCCTTACAGTCCCATCACAATACATATATTTTAATATGTTGTACATTTACCAGAATATCGATTCGTATTCAAAACACAGTGACAAACATAATGGTAATACTAGAAACAGAAATAAACTTGTAACGCCTTACTATCGTCTCCACAAAGTCAGTAATAGCTTCATGGGGCTTGGTGTTCGCATCTATAATAAGATTCCACAGACTATATTAGACTTGCCACTTCAACAATTTAAAACTCGTATCAAAATGTCATTAATATATAAAGCATACTACAATGTACAGGATTACTTAAATGATGAGAGTGCTTGGAATCTAAGTGACGTTGACTCTCAAGCTAAATGATTTGTATATCAATGATTTATGTAAACATGGCTTTTTGATGCGAGCGACTGTTGAGTTTCTGGCAGGCTCTTCTCAACAGAAAACTGCTTTCCGAGCTGGTGGTAGCTTCAGACAAACTGACTGACCGACCAATTTTTGACGTATCAAAAGTACTTTTATACAAAAGTCTAATTGAAATAAAATATTTTTAGTTTGAGTTTGATTACCACATAAAGAGTGGGACCACAAAAAGGGTGACCTTAACTACGACACTAAAATACTAACTTCACAACACAAAAAAGGTTAAATATTGTCTACACGTGGGTATACTTGAAATAAAATAAAATGAACTATTTATTTGTTGTTGTTACATGTTTGTTTCATTCATTAACCAGTTTTAGTAAAAGAGACTTAGGCTGCATTTCCACCTATGATTTTTTTTATTTGACACATTCTGAGCAAAGCTAGGTAAAACACGTCCCTCGCTACGCATCCTCGCACATCTTTGGGAATCCAAAAGACTTTAAAATGGCTAGCAGTCAACAATTCAAGAACAATAAATAGTATAAAGAAAAAGTTAAAAAAAATAAAAAAAAATGTTGATATTATTATGTATTAAATCTTCATCCTTATACATACAATTGTAATAGAAGTCAACTCTCGCAGTGAAGTTTTCTGACTCTAAAAAGTTGTGAGATGTAATGTAAAACTAAGGGGATTATCTTATACTAATATATAAAACTAAAGAGTTTATTTGTTTGCTTGAACGCGCTAAACTCAGCAACTACTGATGAAAATGATTTCAATGTTAGATAGATCATTTATCGAGGAAGGCTCTAGGCTATATATCATCACGATAAAACCAATAGAAGCGGAGTTACACACAAAAGAATACGTGTGGGTCGACTAGTAGTCTATACGCAGACTAAAAGTATGACGGCTTGACTAGAATATCCTCCTGAGGGATATACTATAGTATTATTATTAGTTTGTAATAATATTTATTATCCTTACTTCTTCGATTGATTTTTATCAGTGTTCCAACAGAGAGTTGCTACTCATATCAATCCTACCAACATCATAAACATTAGGATGCTATAAATAGCCTTTCAACAAGTAATTAGCAAACTATAAACAGTAAATCAAATTCTACTTAAAAAAAAGTTTATTTGAATTAAACAATTGCGTTTTTTTTTAATTGAAAAATATAATTACTTAAACTTGAAAATCGACTTTACGAATTTTAGGTTAGGTTAGGTCTGTACTTTGCTTGATTAATTTGCTAGACTTGGAGGCTTCACTGCCGTGCACCCATAGTAAAATCTGACTGCAATATAATTTAATATTAAATGATAACAACCATGAACTGTGCTCCAACTCCAGAGAGCTCCCAACGCTGAGCACTAATTTGTGTAGTTGTTATAATTGGTCTTCAAATGTTTGATATTACACGAAACTTCTCCACAGGTTATATGAGATAGAATTTGAAGTGGAAACTCACTCACTCACACAATCACTTAATTTCTGTCATATTGAAACATTAAAGTTATAAACTCTGTGTTGATAGATCCTCGGCAGTTTGACGAGTAGTTTCATAGTCTAAATATTTACTTTCACTAAGTGTGAGTGTGTGAAGGATTATATTAGTCGTTGATAATATTTCTTTTATTAAATCTTAGCTAAAGGAGAGATTATTTCTGGGGGCTCAACGCCCAGGCATCGCAACTCATACTAGCACTCATACTTGCTTTTATGAGTAATAAAAACACTACAAGGGGAGTGATATTGAATGGACTATTTTTTTTATGGTAGACGAGGTGCAAACGAGGAGATGGTCCATCTGATGGTAAGTGGTCACCATCGCCCATGGCCATCGACAAAACAAGAGATATCCTCTTATTTTGTCGACGCGTTGCATCCCCGAAGATAGAGTGGAGAAAGGGGGTAAAGAAAAAAATGCTGCTGTTTCATCGGACCTTGAGCAAGAGCACAGAGTCCACATGCGGCTCGACCGGAACGCGTCTATGACACTTGGCGATCGGATTCGCATGCTGGTGGTAGCAAGCCAGTCGGGGAACAGATCCCCTATCACCAAGGGGGTAGTGGGTTACTCGGCTCTTACGAGATGCTCTCTTAGTGGCAGAGGGGAATAGTATTCTAACCCGTGGACCACGAGTAAAATCTACTATTGGGTGTGACTGAACTGACTGAACCGATACTTAACTTAATACTATGATCTCTTACTATTACGACAGGAACCGAAGCAGTGCCTTGGACTTGTGACCAAAGAAAGAATTTCTTTAAGGCCCTCTGTTCTAACCTTAGGTTAGGTTAAACTAAGCCTAACTTATGCGCCGACATATATATTACAAACTGCACCTGAGCGAAGTCAGGGTGGGTCGACTAGTGAAACTATAAACAAATAAATCTGTAAAACAATTTAACTAAACCAAACATAAAATTTTAATAACTATTGATTATCAACAAATGTCTGTTCACACGATAAATTCTGTGAATGTGTTACGATAATTATATATTAAGCAACTGTCCTTACAGTTATCTATATCTATAACTATACTAATATTATAAAGAAGTAAGATTTGTATTTTTGTATTTTTGTATGTAACGAATAAACATAAAAACTACTGGACCGATTTCAAAAATTCTTTCACCATTAGAAAGCTACATTATCCTTGAGTAACATAGGCTATACTTATTAGTAGAAAAAATTAGCGATCCTCAGAAATTCTTACTAAAACCAACTCAAGGTGTAAAAAAATTAGCCATAAAATGTGTTTCATCGCAAGCGCTGCAAGTATTGATGATAGAACAAAAAAAATTTCTACAATATTATAAAACGTCTCAATATCTACAAAAAATGCCTATCAAAATCAGACCATGTCAACCATAACTTTGTATTAATTCTTATCCAAATAAATTATTTCGTATTCAAGACTGTTTCAATACCTGTTGATTACTTTTTCAATTATTACAATCGGACATTCCATTCAAAAGATATTACGAAATTAACAACATCAATATACACAAAAAATAAACGCCAACGGACTGGTATGGCGAGCAGAGACGCAGCGCAGCAAGCAACGCGGCGAAAGAGGGGGCGCCGTAATGTGGGAGAGCCAAAATATTTAAAAAAAAATGGGCCACAAAGTGAGACACGCGAACCTGAAGTGCTGCAAGTGACGCTTGTAGAGTCAACAACTCCTGAAGATGCTTCGGTTACGGAGCGAAACGTACGTCGATTGTCGATCACGATCTACGAGTCTGGTTGTTCAGATTTCCGTGGATTATAGCAAGGTAACAAATTTATACAAGCTATCTACGTAAGCAGCGCAAAGTTGACCGCCACTTTGTTACAATTAGGTATAATACAGTGAGAAGCCTATAAACCTGCATCTCAGTCACAAATCCCAGGCACTAATTTTTTTTAGGTTCCTTTCATGACATTTAAATTGTGAAGTGTTATCGTCAGTCCGCGACATCAGCTTCGTAACTGTAGTGTGTTTCATTATTAATTCACTCGTTCATTCACCACTAGTGAGTGGTGCACTCAACAACTCACTAACTCAGTCAGTTTTTTGACTCATTATTGTAATGTACCGTATTTGTTTTCTATTCATCCAGAATTGTCCTTTTTTCGGGAAGAAAAGTATCCTCTATGTTAATTCAGGTTATGTAGTAGGAAGTTTTCTCTTCTTAATATTAGTCGGATTATATATTATGTAGTAGGATTTTGACAAATTTATAAAACATTTTTTTTTAGTTTTATGATTTGTTCCCATCCCCCTCTTTTCAGGGGGTTTTTATAAACATTTATTTATATGTGCACTACATAAAATGTTTGCTTATCATATAATAAAATTGTGTTTAAGCTGCAGCTAAGGGAAATAATAAAGCTTTACGATCGCATAAAGGACAGCTATAAAGGGAGAGATTATTTTTTCATACCACTTAAATATATAAGGTGCTTCCACGGTTAGAATGATTAAAGATGGTTTTAAAACTATGGTAGATGAATCCGTTCCTCACAGTCGCTTATAGAGGGCACCGTTGTAGTGTCTTTAATATCATATTCAAAAAACGTATAAACGTACGTTTTTTGAATATGATATCCGTTATAATATGGCCGACAATAGTCAAAAGAGCTTCCAATAAAACTTGTCGTAAACTTTAAGGGACACTCAATGGACCTCTGTAATATGGCATTAAGAGAGTCTCATACATATATTTTTATTATTCTTTATGAATTATCTCATATTTAACTCTGAATTAAAACTTAAAATCCCTCTCAAATAATTTGAAAGTAAAATTTAAACTGGTGACAGCATAATAAGCAAACTGTAATTATTGTCTTTTCCATTGTGGGCTGTAAATCAAAAGCTCTCATTAATAATATAGGAGAGAGAAGAGAGGCGAGGTGATGTCACTTTGAGAAAACTTTTGACTTATAACACCACTTTTCCATACAAAGTACAAATTAATTGTAATGAAAAAAAGGACTTTTTTAATCTCTTAAGTCATTCAATATCTATTTTTTTAATTGGGGGTTTATATCCCCGGAAACCAGAAGAAAACCTTTTCTTAAAAGCATTATATATGTATGCAGAGTATTAACCCTAGGATTATTATTACTTTTTTCGGTTACCTGTACATCAATATTTTTTATACATTGCAGTAACGAATACCAGTCGGCTTTTTTTTAATTTACAAAGAATTAAATTCAATTTTTAAAAAATAAAATAATATATGAATGGGGTTTCATTACTGGAAATCGGATCACCAAGAGCATTGGAAGCCGTCAATTATCCATCGGAAACTCGAAAGTTCATTCTAAAGGATAAACGGCTCGAGGAGGAAATGAGGAGCGATCGGGCAAACGATCAGGCATAAAATAAGTGTTTGCGGTTCCGACTTAGACTTATTCTGATGGAGAACCATTATCAATCTGTTATTAAATTCTGTAATAATTCAGGAAGCCGAGTATTGCCTGAAGTTTGCGAGAAAAATGCAAGTTTGCAATTATTTAAATATTAAACTAAGTAGGCTTACGTAATCCTACTAAAGATGTAATCCTACTGATATTGTAATCCTTAATAAGGGAGCTCTAGTACCACTTGCTTAAGAACAGGCAATATTTATGTTATTACTCGTCAAATTACTCTTACCTTTTAATTTTAATATATTATAGTAGTCAAGTCAGTGAAAATTTATTACTACCAGCCAATCAAATGTATGAGCATGGATTGGTTGATGAATTGGAAATTCAATTTTCCTTTCCAACATTCTGTTTAACTTTATGCCAATATTCATTAAAATTAAATCAGCAATACTTCAAAGTCAAAGCAAGTCTTCTTCTTGTTGTACATCTGTCTTTCTTTTCCTTCGGCCATGTGGTTTTCTACTAGTTAATTTACCATGAATTATAAGCTGAAGATGGTGAAGGATCTTCCAATAGCGTGTCAGTTTGTGAGCGCCATTTAAATCTTATTTATTTAAACCAGCTATTGAGTAGTTGTGACGTCAGTTGGAAACTACGACGCTACGGCGTAGATACTTCGTAGCAAAATTCGTAGCTGATTATTGTAGCTTAGATAAAGCAAATTTAATAAAGTTCGAGTTTTTTAATATAATAATCTTTACTATCCTTTAAAATATTGCGTGCGTGGTGCGAATCATCACTCATACACACACGCACACACACACTCTATAATCACTCGAATTTTTAACGTATCCGTGATGAGGAAAAACGTACAAATGCGATGAAAACAGAGCGCTAACCATTAAACAAATGACTAATTTTCAAAAAATATTTGCATTTTTTTAAATAAAAATAATTTAAACTTAGAATTCTTTGCGTAAAAAGAAAAAAAAATGGACTTGAAATAGCAATAGGATTTATTAATAATTAGTCAATTGCATTAAATGTTGGACGGCAATCTCGAGCACTTTTGATGTTTGTTGTAAAAATATCTTGTATACGTGCTCCTGTGTCACAAATCCCAGGTATTATTACGTCTTTACTATATATCTTCGTATGAACAACCCCATAGATTGAGATTCTCTTAAGATATTCGAGGCTATCCGGCTTTGTTGAATAGACTCCACAATGGGATTGGGACAATGTTCCTTAATAGCAATCTTTCGCTCCTTTGTCTTCGTGATTTAAACATATTTCTAGTTATTGACTAAAAACTACTTTTTCATTTTAAAAACTTTGAAAAGAATTTTTTACATCTACAAAGATTAAAGTTTAGCCAAATATACTTTTTTTTTATTACATCAAAGAGGCTACTCACTATAATCTACATTCAAAAATAAATAATATTTTTTTATTTGTATTATAAATAGTCTTTTTAAAATGGTAACTTATCAGACAAGATACTTTTTATCCCAGAAAAAGGACAGATACTTTTGTAATGAAACGTATTACTGAAAACAAAAAGTTCACACAACATAGTTTGTAAGCTAAATTATCACAAAGATTCTTTTTACACGATAAAAAGTATTCTTTTTTTGAGGAATATAAAGGATACTAATCAACACCAAAATAACTAGACATATTTTTAGAAATGTAGGATAAAAATATTTTATAACCTAATCTGAAAAATAGATTATTTTGTATCTCGGAATACAGTATTGTTCCAGAGGAATAAAGACCAACACATTCTTAACACAAAAACTGTTGAAAGAATTTGAATGAAATTCATATTTGTCAGAAAACAGAGCCGATTTAAATGAAGGATGTGACCGAATCTAATGATTCTGTAGTTGAGCAGGAACCCAGGCAGTGCCTTAGACTTGTAACCAAGGTGTAGGCTTAAGGGATCACAATAAATAAGACGTAAGAACTCACATGATCCTTAGTCGGAATTGTCCAACTTCCTCCAAGACCACTCCAGGAGATGTTCACTCAAAGAGACTTGTCGAGAGACTAAAGCGTACTGCGACAGTCAGGGAATATAAAGACAATGGTAGCAATGCCCCTCCACTAGCACTTAACAAATAGGAAATATGGCGCTGGTGTTTCGATTAATCGATAATCTATATGAAAAAAACGGAAGTTATATTAAATACTACCCACTCCGTCATATACATTGTTTGTAACCTTAATTATCACATAAGATACATTTAAGTCGGAAAAATCACAGTTGTAGGATAGAAGGGTATCAACTACACGAGAACATGATTTTAATAATTTTTTTTTGTCATATACAAAATCTACCTTTGAAAATACATAATTTTTTATCCCAGATTACAGCACTGATCTTAATACAACACCGGGATAAAATTATGTTTGCACACAAAAACAGCTCAATAAATAATTATTAAAATATTTTATATCAAATGAAGCAAATAAAATAATTCCTATCAGACAAAATCTATCAGAACAACTATACTATATTTTATCCGTTTTTTAAGGTTCCGTACCTTAATAAGAAAAACCCTTATAAGATTACATTATTGTCCATTTATCTGTCTGTCTGTCTGTGAAGACCCTTTTTCTCAGTAACTTGTAGGTACCAAGATTGAAGCCAGCGCAGCATCAAATTTATAGGATATTTTCCATTGACCAAGAATCATGAAATTTAGCAACGCCGTTGATAACTTTATATTTGCGGGTAGTACTTTTTATTTTATTTTAAGACTGTATATAACCTCTATTCCATTAGACTTGAGACAGTCTTCATATTTGGCTCGCCTAGTGACCATTATGGCTGTGGTGTAGTGTCGTAATGCTGAGTCTCGATTACTGGGTTTCCGTTTTAAGTGCATATTATTATCATCTTGTGCGATGAATATTTTGTGAAACATTGACAAATTTGTTAAGAAGCAATATGTTTTAGCTGTCGCGAATATAGTAAAATACTCGCGTATCGTTTTTATTGATGTCAAGAATCGATCTTATAATAATAAATTTGAGGGAGTGGTAGTGAGGGTAGAAAAGCATATAAAAGAAATTTATTTCAATATTAGTTCACTTATTATTCGGACCTTTGGCAGAACGTCGATCGCTCTGGGTCTCTGATTGGATATTAGTGTTTGTAGAATCAGTGATTTGGATTTATTAGTGTCATTGTTGTAGAAGCAGTGATCTAGTGTTTAGTGCGAATCAGATATAACTTATAGAGGTTATTTTGCTCCTTGTGAGTTAGCTTTTTACACCAGTCTGTGATTCAGTATCAGTTAGTGTGTGTGGCATCTCAGAGTAGTATCATATGATGAGCACGCCGTCATAAATCAGTGCCAGTTATATCAGTTCAGTATTATTAGTTGATCAGAGCAATATTCAGATCAGACGAGTAGTTAGTTGTGCGAGACTTGAGGTGGCTATAGGGGAGGTCGGAGGCAACTAGCGGGATAAGGTCCCGCTTTACCAGTTGTAGTGTATCAGGATTATCAGATCAGTGTAGTATTGTGTAGTTTTCATTTAGTCAGTCGCTCGAGAACCGAGTAGATGAGAAGATGCTCGACGACATTAGCCGTGTGCTAAGGGAATAATTCAAAAACTATAAAATAACATAAAAAGAATAATGGTAAACTCACTGCGAGATACATTGATATATGGGGACAACAGTTTTACGACAGCAAAGTTAAGTTTGTTAATTGAAATTGTACGGAACCCTCAGTGCAAGAATCCACTCGCACTTAGCCGATTTTTTTAGTATTTCCTCATCTGTCTAGAAAAAGATTTTAAATGAGAAGCCGTAAGCTAAACGATGAAGCATAAAATAAGTATTCGGTTTAAAGTAGAGTTTCTAAGACATTCTGTTTCTTTGCACAACGACAATGAACTACGGACAATAGTAATGATCATTACTTTTTGTTTATATATTGTATATCATTAAAATTTATAAAGTATATCATATAGGTTTTAGGGAAACAGTTTTTTTGAAACCTACTCGATTCTATTTGTTGCATGATATCAAAAGAAAGGTATAGAAATACCGTTACATCTGTACTCAGTATAAGCAATGTGTGTGCTACCATGGTTACAAGATTGTTATAATTGTCAATATATTAATATTGTGAGGCAGCTCTCAAGTGAGCAATGAGCTGATAGTCTTCAAACGGCTGACCAGATTTTCACAATACATAGCTCAGAATTTTTCTATTAAATTACCCTTCAAACAAATATAACTTCATCAGAATCGGTTCATTATCTTTGGCATTACAATGCCAGAAACAGACAGAAATTCTAAATCATAATTTATATGAGTTTGTTTAGTACTCCAACATATAGCTCTTCATATATAAATGGTCTGGAACGTGCTCCATAAGTGATTGGTTGGCTCTCGTGTGCATACAATATCAATAGCTCGGTTTTACACGATCCACGTGTTACCAATTTAGCTGCTACATACTAAATATCTAAAATATTAACTATCGTACAAAGGTATAACGTCTGAGAAAAATGACCGTTTGGTTCCGTGGGTTCATTTTATCTTATTTCGATTAGAAAATATATAAATTTTGTTCAGATAGGATTAGCTAGTCTGCCAAGTGGTATCGCGAAATACATATTGAAGAAGTGACTAATAGTGTATTGATTTTGGTGGCGTGATCGAGGTCTCTGTTGTTTAAGAAGCACGTGAGTAATGTGCTTTATTATTTCAATATTTGGTAGCATGGTTGAGCCGTGGATGTGAGTTTGTGAATAGTAGAAGACGAACCTGCTTTCATCTAGATTACATATTAATATGTCGTTTGAGGTATATGCATTCCGCATATAACTATTTTAATATCTATATCTGCACATATGAGGGTGGTAATGCTGGTATCTATATCAGTTAGAGACTGCGCGACGTGCCTGTGCTATATCTACAGGAATACTACACACATTAAAATAATAGAGTTTGTTCTCGTATGAAAAATACTAAAAAAAATCCTAATAATTTAAATAAATAATTTTTGATCAAGTAAGCACGTCCTATCAGGTCTACGAATCGTGTACAACTTCAAATCTTATCATTGCCGGATTTAGGGGAGGGCAAACGGAGCGACAGCCGCGGGCCTCCACAAAAGAGAGTCCCCCACAATAGACTACGGAAGAATACGGAAAAAAGTTGAATCGATTCCGTATTTTGGCTATTTTTTTTTATTGTAAATTATATTTATGTATACGAGACGAGTCTATCAAAGCTTTCTCTCCTGAGCATTCAGAGCGATTTACTTCGGGAACTGGATTTAAGCGAAATCATCAACGATTTTTCCGCGAAAAAAGCTGGTAAGTTCCGTTCGTTAACACTAAAATTTAATTTCAGATAATTCTTGTTTCCGATTATATTTATATATGTTTGTTGGCTGGTTGTAATAATAAATTATTTATTGAAAAGCTCGACTGAATAAAATAATAATTTAGGGCCAGGAAGCCTCCACTCCTTTGTTGCCCCGAGGCCTCTAGACCTCTAAATCCGGCCCTGAATCTTATTACCCTCTTCTCGCGTGGTCATGATAACATTATATATAAATACATACTATATTGTATATTATATTAGCTCATTCAATTGACAAAAAATACGATTTCTGAATTCTTTCTTTTTCTTACGATAGATTTACGACAGTTTGACTTGTAATTTCGTAGATATTGAGTTTGTGAAGTGTTACCCTAACATAGGATCACATTAATTTTTGATTTATTAACTTAGAGATTGAGAAGTGTAAGTAATAGTTTACATATAGTAAAAGGACCTTTTAAACCTACTAATGGATCTCATTCGTCTTCAATTTTTATGTTATGTAACAAAAGAGATAGAGATAGAGAGTTAATGGGTGGATGAGTGCATGTAAGATTGAGTTCCTGTATGAATAAATGAACACCGACTTAGCAATCGTCAGAGTGAGAGTGAATGTAGGGAGGTAAGCTTGATGCTTATAAATACTAAATGCATTTCATAATAAACGAAACTATAAATTCATTGACACAAAAATTAGAATGACCTTAAAATTAAGCTTGTCAATTCTGACCCACGTTGACGTGAAGTGGTGCTCGAAATACGTGTACCACTTTAGGGTTAAATGGGTCAAGTGGGCTGAGAGTAGCGACAACATTGTAGCCGAAACCTCTACAGATGCTTTAAAATTTAGAAAACAACTTTTACTAAATTTACATTAATTTCATGACTGGTACCGGGCTACGATAAAGTTCGAAAAGGTATAACTTAAACGATGGATGATGAACAATGCCTGGTATCCTGGTATAACTTTCAAGCAGCTTTAGCTACCGGCACTTAAGTTTAGGTGTGACCTTGAATGCGCAGAAGTCACTATTAGAGACTTTGTAATGGGGAGCGCGGCGGGAGGGGAGCGCGACACACGCGATTGGTTCTTATATCCTACAATATTTCTATTTCAGAGACTTTAGGTCTCTGAAATAGAAATATTGTTAGCTGCCGGCTACTATAGAACTTGAACTTTGCATATATCTGGTACCAGCTTACTGTAGCATTAAAACAGGTAGAACTTGACCTATGGATACTAAATACAATAAAATAACGATATGAAATATAATTAGAATAATTTGATCAATATCTCGATTATCGAATATTAATTTTACAACACAAGTCTAAGACCCCACCTGTAATTATAGAAAGAATAGATGAGGGGGGTAATTTATATGATAAAATGGATCTTTTACGCAATAAATTTTTAGTAGCTCTCAGAACTCGTGTAACTTAGATAGTTTGCTGTAATTAAATAATTAGTTTAATTGCTGTTTCCTGAAGAAGTTTTAAATATTAGTCGATCGGTTAAGAAGATTGTTTACTGGCAGTAGAAGGGCCTTTTAATCCTGCACCTGGGTCTAGATTGTATATTGTTGTAGTCTTTTAAGTGTTATGACAGTGGCTGACAGAACGTTAAAACAGGTAGATCTTGAACTATGGATATTTAAATCAACAATGTCTGGTACCAGGCTACCATTACTTATACGTAGATAAAACTCGACCTTGTTGTTTACGTTAGATCTAATTAAAATAAAACGTTATCTAATGATTTACTTCATTAACTAACAGATTGTGGCTGTAAAAAGGGACAGCAGTATGCTATAAAAAGCCAAATTACCCTCGTTTGTTTCTTTTTAATTTTGCGAAATCAAGTTAGTATAATTTATAACTAGCAGGCTGACTCGACTTGTCTTATATTTTTTTTGTAAACACACACCAGCCAGCGTCGCAAATTCTTGAAGGTTGTGGATTAAATTCTCTGCTTATAGACAACTAGTATAGTATAGTATAGGGAGTTGGAGTAGAATGATAAAAATAATCATTCTACTCCAACTCCCTTCTTCCCATAGGATCTCTGCATTTTTGGGGATAAAATATAGCCTACGTTTGCCTGACTGTATACGTTGTTTGTTGATACTTTCAGCCGTTTCTGAGTGAGTGAGTAACAAACATCCAAACATTTATGATATTAGTGAGCTAAGATTTAAAAATTAAACTGCTACTATGATAGAAAAAAAAACTTTAATTCCACGCAAAAATATTTTGTTTTATACATCTCGGCATACCTCACAAGTGACAGAGATGTGTAGTGTTAGTTATGATGTTTGCAACACTTACAATTTGAGTAGCATCCTATTATTTATTATTTGAGTACACTTTCGCTTTCTTTAATATTGCTCAACTGATAAACACAAATCAAGGAAGTGGGGATTGCAAAATAAAAATACGCCGTCACGACAGAATAATGAGGGATTACATCACGAGTATTCCTAGCAATAACTCTGAAGCTCTGAGTGTTAAGTATAACCCTAGGAGGATATTCTGGTCAAACCGTCATACTGTTAGGCTTCATATAGACTTCTACAAGTTACAACTCTCTTCTCTTTTAAACAGAAGCAGATGATTATAAAGTGCATCAATATCTATTCTATCTAATCTATTCAATGCTTTGTATATTACAATATTCGAGATTCATTTAAGAGTTAAAATATTAAAATCAAAATATCTTCTAATGAAAGCGACGACAGTTCGGTAATTACTGTCATCACCATTGTCCGTAAATCAAAAGGACTCATTAATAACTTTAGCGTGTCACTTGCTTTGTTGATGATATTTTTGTGGAATTTTAATATTGTCCACAAAAAATAGAATTAAGATTCTTAAGAGTCGAAACATTAAGAAGGTGATATATTTGCCAAAATAACTAGACATTTACTTGAAATAAATATCTTTACTAATATTATAAAGAAGTATAGTTTGAGGGGTTGTAGGGGTTATCTCTGGATCTACTGAACCGATTTTGAAAATTATTTTACTAATAGAAAGCTACATTATTTGTGATTGTCATAGGCTATATATTAACGCGAAAAATGAAAAGCCTTTTTCGTGGTAGTCGGATTTGCTGCATTAAGTCGGAGACACAACGGTCGAACTAAAATGTTTCTAATGAACGCTGCCTTAACGATGAGAGATATATGATTAAGTTGTAGAGCTTAATAATGACTACAAAACAGTCAACGACATCATATGTCTAACTTTTATATTGGAAGTTCTGTCCCATGGTCGATGTAACTTCATACATGTACACCACGTCTACTTTCCGTCCAAATACCATAAAAAATCAATCTATTTACTTCGGATTATGTTTTTTTTTTGGTAAACGTGAGTCGGCGTGGCCAACAATTCTACCTCTACTTCTATACTTGCCATCAACACATATAACATTATCACCCTTAGGTAATTTTGGTAATATCTTACAGTTTCTGTCATACAATAACTTAGACTTATTTTGTTTTTCTAACATTGTTTTATATTCTCTAGGATCTATAGGTCTAGGCTCTAGAAGTTCTGAGCTAATTGGTAACTGACAACGCAATCTACGACCCATCAATAACTGGCTGGGTTTGGTTTAGATCCAAAATAACTGTCAAACTTCTGTAATAATATATCGACATTATCACGTTCATCTTCTTTATCGAACGTAAATGTTTGATAAATGTCGAAACCATCTGACCCTATGAGGTTAACCAACAAGCTAGCTTGAACACTAGACGGTTCTGTTTTCACTCCCGATGCCTTTAAGAATAAAATGAATTGTTGCGTCCACTTTCGCCACGCATCGGCTCGGCTCACCGGCCCACCGGCGCCGTCAATGTTTAATTCCGCTGGCGGTCGCGCGTGCTCCATTGTAATTCGAACGTATTAACTAATATTTTTGCTTAAATAATGTTTTACACAGGTTCCTTAAACACACACTATCCGTTTAAAGCAATTATAGTATCCCACCGCTGTCACCATGTAGTGATTACAATGATACACGTCGAATGCTAGACAACAACTGCTTTATTCATTTCATTTTGTATCCACCCTCAGTTTACATATATTAATATCATAACAAATAGCAATGCATATTTTTGGCCAAAATGCAAGCCAGGTCTCTGATCCTGGGTCACATCGTACAGGCGCGCCGAAACCTCTTTATGAAAGCGGGGCGCCTCCGGCCCCCTAGACCTCTCGTCTCTACGCCAAACGGCACAAATATGTAGTGTTAACTAATAAGAGAGAAGAGTTGTTGTAGTAGTCTATATGCAGACTAACAGTATGACGGCTTGACTAGAATATCCTCCTGGGTGTTACTTTAGACTCAGAGCTTCAGAGTTACTGCTAATAATACTTGGGATGTAATCCAATAATTATTATATCGTGACGGCGTATTTATTTTGCAATCCCCACTTACTTGATTTGTGTTAATCTGTTGGCCAACATTCAAGTAACAGGATGACACTCATATCAGTCACACCAACATCAAGGTCAAGTAACAGTATGCTACTCATATCAGTCGTACCAACATCAAGATCAAGTAACAGTATGCTACTCATATCAGTCACACCAACATCAAGATCAAGTAACAGTATGCTACTCATATCAGTCACACCAACATTAAGATCAAGTAACAGTATGCTACTCATATCAGTCGTACATTTAATGTAAATTATAAGTGTTGCCAACATCGTGGCGTGGCGTCCCTCACCAGCGTCTCTCCATGCCGCCACGGACTAAGCGTCACACCGCCGGGCGCTTACCATCTTCACGTGCTATTCCATTCGGCTCTAGAGTGGCTGACACGTTAATGATGAAAAGCGTTCCACGTATGATGATGTTCCACGTCATTTAAGTCGGCGTGTCGACAAATGCGACCGGCACTAGGCTTTCGAGATAGAGCATGAAGGCCGTGATGGTCAAACCAGTATCTGCACCGACAACGATGTAGCTCATCTAATTTAAGACCAAGGCGCAGGCTTATGGCAACGGATAATGTATTTCTATCTAAAAATGTGCCAACATGTTTGGATGGTAATGCCTGCAGCCAAAAGCTCGCTCTATTAGTGTACCACATCTATTTAATAACTTTTTTGAGTAATTTTGTAAGCTGGATCATCCCATAGTCTTTGAGATTTAGGATTAACTATATACTTACATTTACATGTAAGTCTTAAAAAGTAGTTATTTATATTCAGAAAATTACTAGTTATTACTAGGACAAGGTTTGTATAAAAGAAAAAGTGACTGAGTGAATGATTTGAATGCATCTCTACGAAGCGAGGGCGAATCGGCTAGCAATCAACAATGTAAATTTATTGAAGATCAAAAGAACTTTTAGGACACTTGAATATTAATAACAACAAATTTAAAGATCGACCTAGAAGCATACAATCTTCAGAAAATCGAAACAGCCAATAAATTCACATCCTAAGTAAACTGTCTTTAATGCACAAGGTCCTTAAGGAACCTAAAATAACAGAGGAAACGTGATTTGGGCATGAATTGCTACTGTTATGGTAGCAATCAAATTTCTATAAAACTTTGCTGAATAAATAGATGGCAGATTGTATAATCGTATACAGCTACTTCTAAGAAAATACTTGCTATATTTTAATGAAAATCTAGACTTACTTTCTATATTTGGGCGTACAAGTACTTTGCTTGCTTGCTTTGTTTTATTTTTTTGATAACATAGGGTATGGGGGGTCTGCATGATGATTACGTCAGCGATAAAAAAGTAAACACGCACGTCGAAACGAGAATATCCCTGCTCAGAATAAGGAGGGAGAAAATGCATGTATCAATTTTTACGTAAGCACGTAGAAAAGGGTTAGAGCTTTGCTGACTTTTGTTGACATGGGGGGCAATGGCATGGGGTTGATAATTGGAAAAAATCTGCTTTCTTGAACGGCCTTAAAAAATAGTTGATACTCTTGATTTAGATTTAGAGTCTGAAATTTGTTTAAGAGATTATAAGAAAAAAATATTTAAATAGCTTTTTAGGTTAGAGCTGAATTATCGGAATATCTGAACCAATTTTGATGTGATGCCAAATATTTGGCAAATAAAGAACATTTTGGTGATAAGAAAACTTATAATGCTAGTTGTAATGTAATAGTAGTGGTCATAGATAAAGGAAGAACGAGTGAAAGGGAACTAGTAGAAAAATAAAATCAATAGAAGAAATTTGATGTATATATTTATAATTAAAATGCATGTAAAATCCTTGAAATTGTAGTAGTATCTACGTTGCGTTTACCTAATAGTCCATTCAATATCATCACCTCTTGTAGTGTTTTCAAATATTTCCCTCTCCTCCTTCCTTCTAATTATTAAATTCCCTGATATATATATATAGGGATAAATTAAATATCACTTGCTTTAATGGTGAAGGAAAACATCGTGAGGAAATCTGTACTCCTGAGAGTTACCCAAAAATTTCTCAAAGGTGTGTGAAGTTTGCCAACCCGCATTCGGATAGCGTGGTGGACTATGGCCTCACCTTCTCCTTAATCCGAGGAGGAGACGCGATAGATCAGTGAGCCATTAATTATTTATCATAATGATGATTATAAAAGCAGTGATGGCCCAGTGATTCAGACTTCAAGTCTTATTCGGGAGGTCCGAGGTTCGATCCTGGGCACTCACCACTAAGTTATGTGTGTTTTAAGCAATTAAATATCACTTGCTTTAACAGTGAAGGAAAACATCGTGAGGAAACCTGCACTCTTGAAAGTTCCCAAAAAGTTCTCAAAGGTGTGTGGAGTCTGCCAACCCGCACTGGGCCAGCGTGGTGGACTATGGCCTAATACCCTCCTCATTCTGAGGAGGAGACCCGGCTCAGCAGTGGGCCATTGAAGGGTCGTGGTGATGATGATTATGATATCAGGACATCAGGTAGCTAAATAAGGAAGGAGTGGTAAAGGTATACGGATAACTGAACACTACAAATTATATTTCTATTATTTTCTAAAGAGAATATAAGTTTGCAACTGTATTGAGGCCACGATAGAGCACAAGTCATTACTAGTAGTATCTAAGCATAACATGTATCTGAAATCAAGAATCGAAGGTAGTTTGCGGGGCACAGATAAGCGTATCAGACCCATTTGCCGTATAGCTGATAATTTCCGTTGCAAGATGGCGTCATTTACGCTATGCTTGGGGGTTTGCTCTTAGTTATCGCGTGGAATAAAATAAGTTACGGAACAGATATTTTGTGAAAATTCATAACAGAGTATTACGCCATGAATAAATTAAAAAAATATATTTTTTGAATAAAAGTTTGGGATTATATTAATTCAAGTTTTAAGTTAAAAATGTCTAAACGTTTCTTTTCCTCTACTGTTATCTCCATGGGACCGATACCTCACACTAAAACGATAATAATATACACTTACAACGGAACACTAAGTAACCATTTTTTTAAAACCCAACATCTCTTGTGGATGTCATAACATGTAAAGAGAAAAAATGAAATACTAGAAATCAGAGTGAAATGTAGTAAATTAAAATCGCTTTCACTAAAACCACAACTTTTATCTTCGTATGTTCCAAATATGTAGAATTTCAAGTGATTTGAAACCTTATGTCCCACACAATAAGAGTCCTTCAAATATCATCCCGCTTATTTAACAGATTCGAACTGTCTTTTCTAGAACGCTGAAATGTAGACATCATTTGCAAGATCATTTTATTAAACGGTTTACATTGAAGCTTTAAAGATTTTTGAGCGTTTTGGAACTTAATCCCGGTGAGACACTCGAAAAAGGCAAATCTTGAGTTCAAATACAATATTAGGAGAGCATTTTTTCAAAAAAATTGGTTCTCCAATTTCAATGGAGAAATTTTTGGGGAACATAAGTCAAAATAGACGGCCGAACAAAACGAATTTCAGGTTCAAGGAACTGGAGAATTTGGACATATAATTTTAATACCTCAGACTCAGACTAATAGGAGTCAAGTCTCCGACAATTTTAAACTTAATAACGGAGAGACAATGGATAGAGACAAATCCTAAGTTAATTCAGACTTAAGTAAAGCGTCCATCTTATAAGAAATTTAGTCAGAAATGCTTATCCACGAATTGTAATGGTTTAGTGTTTTTCTAATGTTCGAAAACTTAGCCACGAAGAACTGCTTTTTTTATGGTGAAATGCTGCGGTCTCAACGGACCCTGAGTTAGATCCCAGTGTCCACTAGATCCGCAGCATTAATGGGATGGGAGTGGGGAGGGGGTAAGTCTGGCTCACATGCTGCTCGACCGGAACGCGTTTATGATACTTCGCGGTCGGATTCGCATGCTGGTGGCCGCAAGCCAGTCGGGGAACAGATCCCCTCCCACCAAGGGGGTGCTGGGTTACTCGGCTTTTACGAGATGCTCTCCCAGCGGCAGAGGGGAATAGTATTTTAACCTTTCCCCTCACGGGTGAAAAAAAAGCTAGCTAGCTTTAAAAAGACTAAACTTTCTAAAGTTCAAAGCCACACTTAGGGACAAAGTTCTCTTAATGAGGAATCTTGGATTTATCCTAAAAGTAAAGCACGGACTTAAATTCAGTAAAAAATTCTGAAGACAATTTAGATTTATTAAAATTAAATATTCACTCGTAACCTGAAATAGACAATGTATTTTTAATCTGTACGTTTTAAACCAACAACTAAAGGAAATGTTTCCTTAGAAGTTGTTTTTCAACCATTGGATATCTTTGCTGGAGGATTTTAGGTTTCTTCAAAATATGTTTTACGAACTTGAAGTCAAAACAAAGTCGCAAGTAACAGCAAGTGATCAATGTTTAATGTATTTTCCTTTTGCCAAATGTACGTAGTAATTACTGTAAATTTAGCTCTGTCATGTTTCTACGACAAAAATCCGCTAATGGAGGCAAAATGTAAAATTTAATGCAAAGGCCTTTAGTCTCTTTTTGTGGAGGAAGTCGCTTTCTCATAATTAGGTACCTAATGTGATTACTTGGAGATTTGGAGGCAAATTTCAGACAAGTTATACTTAATTTGACAAAGTGAAAGTGCGATTTAGTATACTACTTACACCATCGGTTGAGGGATAGATGGTCTCTGTCTTTTTATCAATCTCGTTTGGAAATATAATTTCAACATTAATTTATATAAGATTAGCTAAAACAGACATCAACGCTCACACAGCTCGACATGCACTCCATCCCCTATTTAACCCACATTAAACCCCTTCAACCCGCTTTTTGTGTCAAAATGTTGCCTTTGTCCTTTCTCAACCTCTACTTAATCTCTGTACCAAATTTCATCAACATCAAGTATGAAAGAGTTACAATCAGACGAAGTTTCACAATTATAATATTAAGTTGTGGAGTTACGTTTACTTTTCGGACTAACGATTAATGTGATAGAATAATATAAATGTCTCTAAACTTTCGTCTTTTCTTTAAATTATTTTAGTAACAAACAGACAACAATAACTAAGATTTACTGAGCAATACAAACGTTTGATATATTAATTAATTTACCGTAATAAATTATAACGAGACATCAGATGCACGCTGCGCCTTGGGTATGCAGACATAATTAAAAGTGATTAGAAACAAGGTAAGGTATAACTACAGACAGCTATCTGTACGTTTGAGCAAAAGTAGTGGGCATGCGCATTATGAGCGTGTTGCGTGCCCGTATAGGTAGTTCAATTCACGACGTCTACTATTAGAACAAACAGCAGGCTCGCGGGAGCAAAACCGTCGCGTAAGAACCAATCATGTGTGTCACACTCCTCTTGCGACGCGCACCTCGATAAAAAGGGCCTAGTGGTGGTTTGAACCCACAACTTTTTCGTTACCTAGCCGATTCTTGTGACTTCGTATCAACGAAATAATGAAATGAACGAATCAGTCGTTCCTCAGAATAGTGCGTGCTTTCACTTTAGCCACCATCGCCCATGGTTATTGGCAAACACCCTCTCCCCACTTTACCTTCGAGGTAGTAAAAAGACGAATGCTACAGTTTCAGTAGACTCTGAGCGAGAAAGGAACCAAGACTCTACAAGAACCGCAGTACTAATGAAATGGAAAGTGGACCAGAGGCCAGAGGAGAATTGTATTCTAACCATCCTCTCACGGTTTTAGATTAAGGCAAGTATCTATAATATTAGTACAAATTATATACAAGCTTTTTTACTCTAGAAACTTACGTGGTAATTAGTCATTATTAGTAACACTATAGTGCTTGCCAAGTCGTCACCGCCCGTGCGTCCATTAGCTGAGGAAGACCGTCGAATGCGGTTAAAACTATAGTACCATATATACAAGCTATTTATTCGCATCCCTTTGTCAGTGGATCGTGGATCATTGTTTTCAATCCAATATCTATTTAAATCGTATAAATACAACAATTGCAATGATCGGAGATTAATATCGCGACCCGCAGCATTACGCCAAATGCATCCGTTGTTAGCTCGTTAGGGAATAAGTCATCTTGATACTTGAATATTAAATATTGAATTTATTGATTTTAATTAAAAAAATTAAGGAATTTATTATAATTTCAATAAACTGATGATTCATAATGTTTTACATACACTACACTGATGTTAAGAGTATGGGAGATAAACTGCGCAATTATACTCCAACGACTATATTAACATGTAATCTAGATGGAAGCCGAGCAGTGTCTCGGGCTTGAACCCAGGAGCAGGTTTAAAGTCCTCTTTTATCGGGTATAAACACTCACCTTCACCCCTCAATCTCGCTACCAAATATTGAAATAAATAAGTACATTACTCATGTGCTCCTCGATAACGCATACCTAGCATCATACCACCAAACAAATGTGATATTATTCGCCGTATATTGAGAGAAATGATACCCATTACTGTACAGCAATACGTATACACATGCAAGCCGGGCAGCGCCTTACAACGCTACCCTTCGCTTCCCAAAAACTCATTGTAGTAGATAATAAAGTTAAAGTAAGTGGACCTCAAGAAGGGTGACCACCATCAACATGACATTGCAATACTAACTTCAATGTACACTGCGCGAAAGCACCAGACTATCGCACTAAAGGTTATACAGGGTGGATTTTTGAGACGAGACAGTAAGGGCAGGTAACTTAACCGTTCATCATCACGACCATTCAATGGCCCACTGCTGAGCCGGGTGTCCTCCTCAGAATGAGGAGGGTATCAGGCCATAGTCCACCACGCTCGCCCAGTGTGGGTTGGCAGACTTCACACACCTTTGAGAACTTTTTGGGAACTCTCAGGAGTGCAGGTTTCCTCGCGATGTTTTCCTTCACCGTTAAAGCAAGTGATATTTAATTGGTTAAAACACACATAACTCAGAGTCAAAAGTGTGTGCCCAGGATCGAACCTCGGACCTCCCGAGTAAGACTTAAAGTCTCAACCACTGGGCCATCACTGTTATAACCGTTATAGTTATAAGAAAACGTTCCTACGATACCATCCATTATTTTTTAAGATATTCTGAACTGCATTCACAGATTTTTGAGAAAATGTACGGTCAGCAAAAAAACTGCCAAAATCCAAAAAAAAAAATGTTTATGTCTATCGATCCTACTTCGTATAGGGATCAATCAACTCATAATATTTTTATTGCCAAACTATCCTATTTCTTACTGTGATTAAAAGATTCTTTTAGGCTAACTGAAATTTAAATACAAAACTACGGCACGACACAACTTGTCACACTAACTTAAAAATAGGCGATCTCCGTGTATTATCTACACGTCGGTATACTTGAAATAATATAAAACTACTACCCGAGAACACGAATTTATAAACAATGTTGCTACCAGCATTTATAATTTCAGTAAGCAAGTATCAATACCATTGAATCCGCTACCAAACCGCAGTGTCATGAATTGTAATATCCCAAACGGTAATCGCTTCATTTGCTCTAAGTTATGATTTACGAATCCAATGACTGAGTACGACGATGCTATAGACGTTTATGTGATATTAACTGTCACAAACAGACAGATAGGCGCAGTATATATAATATATATGTATTATACAAAGTATCTCACTTAACAAAATCATAAATTGTAAAAGGAATCAATTCTCGTATTATAAGTCCTTTGACTATTAAAAATGTGTATTGTGAGTTATGATGTTGGCAACATTGATCCGAGTAGCAGTTATTTTAGAAGTTGCTACACACTGTATTATTTAGTTATTAAAAAGATAAAAGGTTATTTGGTGTAGATACACCGCCCGCGCCATTTCAGGAATCATGTCTAAAGTATACAACCTACAGAAGTAATAATCTAGTCAACAAGTGATACTGTTAGTCTGCGTGTATACTATAACCTGCCTGTATTGACAGTGCAATCCGTGACGTAGCAGACGCGCGGGAACTGAAACGTCGTGTAAGAACCAATCTGCGCATTCAAGGTCACACCTATACTTAAGTGCCGATAACTTTAACAATACTTGTCAATTTAAGAATTTGCTACACATATCCTCTTGGTTTAGGGTCAGAAAATGAAAATTAATAAATAATCTCTGAAAATATATATATACCCGTGAGGGGACGGGTTGGAATACTATTCCCCTCTGCCGCTGGGAGAGCGTAAGCGCCGAGTAACTCAGCATCGCCAGTGGTGGTAGGGGGATCTGTTCCCCGACTGGCTTGCGACCACTAACATGCGAATCCGACCGCCACGTGTCTCAAACGCGTTCCGGTCGAGCCGCATGTGGACCAGACTTACCCCTTCCTTCTCCCATCCCATTAATGCTGCGGATCTAGTGAACTCTTGGCTCTTGCTCAGGGTCTGCTGAAACCGCAGCATTGTTTTCTTCATTCTCCCTCCCCACTCTTATCTATTGTTTTGCCGATGTCCATGGGCGATGGTGGCCACTTACCATCAGGTGGACCATCTGCTCGTTTGCACCTTATCTACCATAAAAAAAATATTACAAAATTGTGATTTATTAATTTCAGCAGTTATTCTCTTAACTCTATCTAAAAGCTTTCAGAGAGCGAAAAATTTGCGAGAGTTGCCTTGAGAAATGAAAATTATGCAATGTTTTCTTTGCTCGGCTTGGCAGAAAAACATGTCCTCAGATTATATATTTATAACTTGATATTACTTTTTCTTCTTGATCTAATAAAAAAAATATCTAACAGATCAGACAGTTAGTTAATAATTAGTAACTAAAATGTTTATCGTATTGCTAGAAAACAGTTAATAAAGTGTAGTGCAGTGTAATTGATGTTCAGTTCCCCTTATTGATGATCATATGAGTTGTTAACCTTATTACTTAGATTAGCTGTCAGAGAGATCGAGCAGTGAAGGAATTTTAAACGCCTGATAACGCACCTAAACCACAGGTGCCTATAATAACTGGTTGAACCCCAAAACCCCAATATTCCTCCATGTAGCTCGTTACCAAACGTTGATCCGATAATGAGGTCCAGATTACCAAAGGCTGATCAGTTCGTTACTCTTACACCGTCGATAGATTTTGAATACTCCTACAAATTCGACAACTAATCAGTATTCAATCGATACAGCTGTACGGTGTAAATTATGACAGATAGCGATTTATATCATACTAAACGCTCCCCGCGGTTTCACCCGCTATGTTTTGAATAGTTCCCACTATATCATTATAAATTATAGCCTATGTGTTATTCTTATGTGTAAGCTATATTATTGTAAAGTTTCATCCAAATCCATTCTGTAGTTTTTGCGTGAAAGTGTAACAAACATACATCCATACTTCCACATTTCCATTCTTAGAAACTTTTGCGTTTATAATATTGGTAGGATTTTTCAACACAAACACAATATATAAATAGACGTCAAGATAGCATATGTTATCTCTAATATGTATAGGTGTGCTCACACACTTATTGGACAGACTACCAACACGTCTATTCTGGCCTGTGGCTCTTCTATCTCAGATGCGGAGTGCAGGAAGAATCAGTTTTGTAAGACATTTTTTGATATTTATAGTAAGGCACTAAAACATCCTGTGATGTTTTGGTAAATATAAAATGGCGTCAGTTGTGTGCCATCCGTTGAACGAGATGGACTAGCTTCAACCACACCCCTGAATAGCTGAACGCCATACAAGTTGCATTAACGTGCCTTAAGATGGCGCTTCAACATGAAATCTTTTTCTTATCTAGAAAAACGCTAGAAGTATATAACTTAAACATGCAAAGGCGAATTTAGACTCAAAGCTAAGCCTGAGGGAACAAAATTTAGAACATGGTTACTGTATTTGATTATATTTTTTTATATAATCACTAAAATATTTTTTCCAGACAATATTACCTTATTTACGTGGGAATTTACGTATGTTTTATTATATATTCATTTATTTCGTCCTCGTATTATCACGTCTTTTCATTCGATTTATCAAAAATGTTTTAAATTAGTCTTTTCATTTTAAATTATCAAATAAGGAAAAACCAACCATTTAAGAATTTTTTTATGATAGAAAAGGTGCAAACGAGCAGATGGTCCACCTGGTGGTAAGTAGCCACCATCGCCCATAGACATCGACAAAACAATAGATACCCTCTTGTTTTGTCTATGCGTTGCATCGTCAAGATAGAGTGGGGAGGGAGTGAAGAAGAAAAAAGTGCTGTGATCTCAACGGACCCTGAGCTAGATCCCAGAGTCCACTAGATCCACAGCATTAATGGGATGGGAATGGGAGGTGCTAAGCTGGCCCACATGCGGCTCTGCCAGAACGCGTCTATGACACTTGGCGGTCGGATTCGCATGCTGGTGGTCGCAAGCCAGTCGGGGAACAGATCCCCTACCACCAAGGGGGTGCTGGGTTACTCGGCTTTTACGAGATGCTCTCCCAGCGGCAAAGGGGAATATTATTCTATCCCGTCCCCTCACGGGGAGGCCGAAATTAATAAACAGTCAATTATGGATTGAAATAACATACACACATACATGATCAAATATAGTTTTAAGCCAGTGTCCTTGCATTCTAAATGATCAAATATAGTTTTAGGCCAGTGTCCTTGCATTCTAAATGATCAAATATAGTTTTAGGCCAGTGTCCTTGCATTCTAAATGATCAAATATAGTTTTAGGCCAGTGTCCTTGCATTCTAAATGATCAAATATAGTTTTAGGCCAGTGTCCTTGCATTCTAAATGATCAAATATAGTTTTAGGCCAGTGTCCTTGCATTCTAAATGATCAAATATAGTTTTAGGCCAGTGTCCTTGCGTTCTAAATGATTAAATATAGTTTTAGGCCAGTGTCCTTGCATTCTAAATGATCAAATATAGTTTTAGGCCAGTGTCCTTGCATTCTAAATGATTAAATATAGTTTTAGGCCAGTGTCCTTGCATTCTAAATGATCAGATATAGATTTAAGTTTGTCCCCTTGCATTCTAAATGATCAAGTATAATTTTAAGCCAGTCCTCTTGCATTCTAAATGATCAAGTATAGTTTTAAGCCAGTGGTCTTGCATTCTAAATGATCAAATATTGTTTTAAGCCAGTGTCCTTGCATTCTGAATGATCAAATATAGTTTTAAGCCAGGGTACTGGCATTCTAAATGATCAAATATAGTTTTAAGCCAGTGTCCTTGCATTCTAAATGATCAAATATAGTTTTAGGCCAGTGTCCTTGTATTCTAAATGATCAGATATAGATTTAAGTTTGTCCCCTTGCATTCTAAATGATCAAATATAGTTTTAGGCCAGTGTCCTTGCATTCTAAATGATCAAATATAGTTTTAGGCCAGTGTCCTTGCATTCTAAATGATCAAATATAGTTTTAGGCCAGTGTCCTTGCATTCTAAATGATCAAATATAGTTTTAGGCCAGTGTCCTTGCGTTCTAAATGATTAAATATAGTTTTAGGCCAGTGTCCTTGCATTCTAAATGATCAGATATAGTTTTAGGCCAGTGTCCTTGCATTCTAAATGATCAAATATAGTTTTAGGCCAGTGTCCTTGCATTCTAAATGATCAGATATAGATTTAAGTTTGTCCCCTTGCATTCTAAATGATCAAGTATAGTTTTAAGCCAGTCCTCTTGCATTCTAAATGATCAAGTATAGTTTTAAGCCAGTCGTCTTGCATTCTAAATGATCAAATATAGTTTTAAGCCAGGGTACTGGCATTCTAAATGATCAAATATAGTTTTAAGCCAGTGTCCTTGCCTTCTGAATGATCAAATATAGTTTTAGGCCAGTGTCCTTGCATTCTAAATGATCAAATATAGTTTTAGGCCAGTGTCCTTGCATTCTAAATGATCAAATATAGTTTTAAGCCAGTGTCCTTGCATTCTAAATGATCAAATATAGATTTAAGTTTGTCCCCTTGCATTCTAAATGATCAAGTATAATTTTAAGCCAGTCCTCTTGCATTCTAAATGATCAAGTATAGTTTTAAGCCAGTGGTCTTGCATTCTAAATGATCAAATATAGTTTTAAGCCAGGGTACTGGCATTCTAAATGATCAAATATTGTTTTAAGCCAGTGTCCTTGCATTCTGAATGATCAAATATAGTTTTAAGCCAAGGTACTGACATTCTAAATGATCAAATATAGTTTTAAGCCAGTGTCCTTGCATTCTAAATGATCAAATATAGTTTTAGGCCAGTGTCCTTGTATTCTAAATGATCAGATATAGATTTAAGTTTGTCCCCTTGCATTCTAAATGATCAAGTATAGTTTTAAGCCAGTCCTCTTGCATTCTAAATGATCAAGTATAGTTTTAAGCCAGTGGTCTTGCATTCTAAATGATCAAATATAGTTTTAAGCCAGGGTACTTGCATTCTAAATGATCAAATATAGTTTTGAGCTAGTGTCCTTGCATTCTGAATGATCAAATATAGTTTTAGGCCAGTGTCCTTGCATTCTAAATGATCAAATATAGTTTTAGGCCAGTGTCCTTGCGTTCTAAATGATTAAATATAGTTTTAGGCCAGTGTCCTTGCATTCTAAATGATCAGATATAGTTTTAGGCCAGTGTCCTTGCATTCTAAATGATCAAATATAGTTTTAGGCCAGTGTCCTTGCATTCTAAATGATCAGATATAGATTTAAGTTTGTCCCCTTGCATTCTAAATGATCAAGTATAGTTTTAAGCCAGTCCTCTTGCATTCTAAATGATCAAGTATAGTTTTAAGCCAGTCGTCTTGCATTCTAAATGATCAAATATAGTTTTAAGCCAGGGTACTGGCATTCTAAATGATCAAATATAGTTTTAAGCCAGTGTCCTTGCCTTCTGAATGATAAAATATAGTTTTAGGCCAGTGTCCTTGCATTCTAAATGATCAAATATAGTTTTAGGCCAGTGTCCTTGCATTCTAAATGATTAAATATAGTTTTAGGCCAGTGTCCTTGCATTCTAAATGATCAGATATAGATTTAAGTTTGTCCCCTTGCATTCTAAATGATCAAGTATAATTTTAAGCCAGTCCTCTTGCATTCTAAATGATCAAGTATAGTTTTAAGCCAGTGGTCTTGCATTCTAAATGATCAAATATAGTTTTAAGCCAGGGTACTGGCATTCTAAATGATCAAATATTGTTTTAAGCCAGTGTCCTTGCATTCTGAATGATCAAATATAGTTTTAAGCCAAGGTACTGACATTCTAAATGATCAAATATAGTTTTAAGCCAGTGTCCTTGCATTCTAAATGATCAAATATAGTTTTAGGCCAGTGTCCTTGTATTCTAAATGATCAGATATAGATTTAAGTTTGTCCCCTTGCATTCTAAATGATCAAGTATAGTTTTAAGCCAGTCCTCTTGCATTCTAAATGATCAAGTATAGTTTTAAGCCAGTCGTCTTGCATTCTAAATGATCAAATATAGTTTTAAGCCAGGGTACTGGCATTCTAAATGATAAAATATAGTTTTAAGCCAGTGTCCTTGCCTTCTGAATGATAAAATATAGTTTTAGGCCAGTGTCCTTGCATTCTAAATGATCAAATATAGTTTTAGGCCAGTGTCCTTGCATTCTAAATGATTAAATATAGTTTTAGGCCAGTGTCCTTGCATTCTAAATGATCAGATATAGATTTAAGTTTGTCCCCTTGCATTCTAAATGATCAAGTATAATTTTAAGCCAGTCCTCTTGCATTCTAAATGATCAAGTATAGTTTTAAGCCAGTGGTCTTGCATTCTAAATGATCAAATATAGTTTTAAGCCAGGGTACTGGCATTCTAAATGATCAAATATTGTTTTAAGCCAGTGTCCTTGCATTCTGAATGATCAAATATAGTTTTAAGCCAAGGTACTGACATTCTAAATGATCAAATATAGTTTTAAGCCAGTGTCCTTGCATTCTAAATGATCAAATATAGTTTTAGGCCAGTGTCCTTGTATTCTAAATGATCAGATATAGATTTAAGTTTGTCCCCTTGCATTCTAAATGATCAAGTATAGTTTTAAGCCAGTCCTCTTGCATTCTAAATGATCAAGTATAGTTTTAAGCCAGTGGTCTTGCATTCTAAATGATCAAATATAGTTTTAAGCCAGGGTACTTGCATTCTAAATGATCAAATATAGTTTTGAGCTAGTGTCCTTGCATTCTGAATGATCAAATATAGTTTTAGGCCAGTGTCCTTGCATTCTAAATGATCAAATATAGTTTTAGGCCAGTGTCCTTGCGTTCTAAATGATTAAATATAGTTTTAGGCCAGTGTCCTTGCATTCTAAATGATCAGATATAGTTTTAGGCCAGTGTCCTTGCATTCTAAATGATCAAATATAGTTTTAGGCCAGTGTCCTTGCATTCTAAATGATCAGATATAGATTTAAGTTTGTCCCCTTGCATTCTAAATGATCAAGTATAGTTTTAAGCCAGTCCTCTTGCATTCTAAATGATCAAGTATAGTTTTAAGCCAGTCGTCTTGCATTCTAAATGATCAAATATAGTTTTAAGCCAGGGTACTGGCATTCTAAATGATCAAATATAGTTTTAAGCCAGTGTCCTTGCCTTCTGAATGATAAAATATAGTTTTAGGCCAGTGTCCTTGCATTCTAAATGATCAAATATAGTTTTAGGCCAGTGTCCTTGCATTCTAAATGATTAAATATAGTTTTAGGCCAGTGTCCTTGCATTCTAAATGATCAGATATAGATTTAAGTTTGTCCCCTTGCATTCTAAATGATCAAGTATAATTTTAAGCCAGTCCTCTTGCATTCTAAATGATCAAGTATAGTTTTAAGCCAGTGGTCTTGCATTCTAAATGATCAAATATAGTTTTAAGCCAGGGTACTGGCATTCTAAATGATCAAATATTGTTTTAAGCCAGTGTCCTTGCATTCTGAATGATCAAATATAGTTTTAAGCCAAGGTACTGACATTCTAAATGATCAAATATAGTTTTAAGCCAGTGTCCTTGCATTCTAAATGATCAAATATAGTTTTAGGCCAGTGTCCTTGTATTCTAAATGATCAGATATAGATTTAAGTTTGTCCCCTTGCATTCTAAATGATCAAGTATAGTTTTAAGCCAGTCCTCTTGCATTCTAAATGATCAAGTATAGTTTTAAGCCAGTGGTCTTGCATTCTAAATGATCAAATATAGTTTTAAGCCAGGGTACTTGCATTCTAAATGATCAAATATAGTTTTGAGCTAGTGTCCTTGCATTCTGAATGATCAAATATAGTTTTAGGCCAGTGTCCTTGCATTCTAAATGATCAAATATAGTTTTAGGCCAGTGTCCTTGCGTTCTAAATGATTAAATATAGTTTTAGGCCAGTGTCCTTGCATTCTAAATGATCAGATATAGTTTTAGGCCAGTGTCCTTGCATTCTAAATGATCAAATATAGTTTTAGGCCAGTGTCCTTGCATTCTAAATGATCAGATATAGATTTAAGTTTGTCCCCTTGCATTCTAAATGATCAAGTATAGTTTTAAGCCAGTCCTCTTGCATTCTAAATGATCAAGTATAGTTTTAAGCCAGTCGTCTTGCATTCTAAATGATCAAATATAGTTTTAAGCCAGGGTACTGGCATTCTAAATGATCAAATATAGTTTAAAGCCAGTGTCCTTGCCTTCTGAATGATCAAATATAGTTTTAGGCCAGTGTCCTTGCATTCTAAATGATCAAATATAGTTTTAGGCCAGAGTCCTTGCATTCTAAATGATTAAATATAGTTTTAGGCCAGTGTCCTTGCATTCTAAATGATCAGATATAGATTTAAGTTTGTCCCCTTGCATTCTAAATGATCAAGTATAATTTTAAGCCAGTCCTCTTGCATTCTAAATGATCAAGTATAGTTTTAAGCCAGGGTACTTGCATTCTAAATGATCAAATATAGTTTTAAGTCAGTGTCCTTGCGTTCTAAATGATTAAATATAGTTTTAGGCCAGTGTCCTTGCGTTCTAAATGATTAAATATAGTTTTAGGCCAGTGTCCTTGCATTCTAAATGATCAGATATAGATTTAAGTTTGTCCCCTTGCATTCTAAATGATCAAGTATAGTTTTAAGCCAGGGTACTTGCATTCTAAATGATCAAGTATAGTTTTAAGCCAGTCGTCTTGCATTCTAAATGATCAAATATAGTTTTAAGCCAGGGTACTTGCATTCTAAATGATCAAATATAGTTTTAAGCCAGTGTCCTTGCATTCTGAATGATCAAATATAGTTTTAAGTCAGTGTCCTTGCGTTCTAAATGATCAAATATAGTTTTAGGCCAGTGTCCTTGCATTCTAAATGATCAAATATAGTTTTAGGCTTGTCTCCTTTCATTTTTAATTATCTAATTACCCTTTGAGTTTTTAATAATGAAATAAAGTTTTAAGCTATTCCACTGTCATTTTGAATGATCAAATAATGTTTTGAGTCAATTTTCTCTCATTTTAAATAATCAAATCACCTTCTAAGTGTTTTCCTTTTCTTGTGTTAAATAGCGCAGGTATCGAAATTTTATTAATTTTGTTTTATTTTTTGGCTATTACAACTGATATGATCAGTAAAATATTTAATCTGTTAACTTTCATATTTTATACTTTATTATGTTGTATTATATTTCAAGCAATTATGCGGGACGCCTGTTTACAATTTATTATGCTAATGAACTCAGCTTTATAGGTGCCGGGTGTTTAAATACTGAACACATTGATGGCAAGGATGACCGACTAATTAACAACCTAAAAAAACCTTTTCCTCCTAAAGTTCAAAGTATAATTAGTAATATGTTATATGAGCTATTATGAATAAAAATAAATAATAAATTTGGAATCTTGATTTGAATTTTATATACACAAATTTAAACTTGCCGGCTGGCTTAAAACTATATTTAATCATTTAATGCAAGGACACTGGCTTAAAACTATATTTGACCATTTAGAATGCAAGGACACCGGCTTAAAACTATATTTGTTCATTTAGAATGCAAGGTCACTGGCTTAAAACTATATTTGATCATTTAGAATGCAAGGACACTGGCTTAAAACTATATTTGATCATTTAGAATGCAAGGACACTGGCTTAAAACTATATCTGTTCATTTAGAGTGCAAGGACACTGGTTTAAAACTATATTTGATCATTTAGAATGCAAGGACACAGGCTTAAAACTATATCTGTTCATTTAGAGTGCAAGGACACTGGTTTAAAACTATATTTGTTCATTTAGAATGCAAGGTCACTGGCTTAAAACTATATATGATCATTTAGAATGCAAGGACACTGGCTTAGAACTATATTTGATTATTTAGAATGCAAGGACACTGGCTTAAAACTATATCTGTTCATTTAGAGTGCAAGGACACTGGCTTAAAACTATATTTGATCATTTAAAATGCAAGGACACTGGCTTAAAACTATATTTGATCATTTATAATGTAAGGACACTGGCTTAAAACTATATTTGATCATTTAGAATGCAAGGACACTGGCTTAAAACTATATTTGATCATTTAGAATGCAAGGACACTGGCTTAAAACTATATTTGATCATTTAGAATGCAAGGACACTGGCTTAAAACTATATTTGATAATTAAGAATGCAAGGACACTGACTTAAAATTATATCTGATCATTTAGAATGCAAGGACACTGGCTTAAAACTATATTTGATCATTTAGAATGCAAGGAGACTGACTTAAAACTATATTTGATCATTTAGAATGCAAGGACACTGGCTTAAAACTATATTTGATCATTTAGAATGCAAGGAGACTGACTTAAAACTATATTTGATCATTTAGAATGCAAGGACACTGGCTTAAAACTTTATTTGATCATTTAGAATGCAAGGAGACTGACTTAAAACTATATTTGATCATTTAGAATGCAAGGACGCTGGCTTTAAACTATATTTGATCATTTAGAATGCAAGAAGACTGACTTAAAACTATATTTGATCATTTAGAATGCAAGGAGACTGACTTAAAACTATATTTGATCATTTAGAATTCAAGGACACTGGCTTAAAACTATATTTGATTATTTAGAATGCAAGGACACTGGCTTAAAACTATATTTGATCATTTAGAATGCAAGGACACTGGCTTAAAACTATATTTGATCATTTAGAATGCAAGGACACTGGCTTAAAACTATATTTGATCATTTAGAATGCAAGGACACTGGCTTTAAACTATATTTGATTATTTAGAATGCAAGGACACTGGCTTAAAACTATATTTGATCATTTAGAATGCAAGGACACTGGCTTAAAACTATATCTGTTCATTTAGAGTGCAAGGACACTGGTTTAAAACTATATTTGATCATTTAGAATGCAAGGACACAGGCTTAAAACTATATCTGTTCATTTAGAGTGCAAGGACACTGGTCTAAAACTATATTTGTTCATTTAGAATGCAAGGTCACTGGCTTAAAACTATATTTGATCATTTAGAATGCAAGGACACTGGCTTAAAACTATATTTGATCATTTAGAATGCAAGGACACTGGCTTAAAACTATATTTGATCATTTAAAATGCAAGGACACTGGCTTAAAACTATATTTGATCATTTATAATGTAAGGACACTGGCTTAAAACTATATTTGATCATTTAGAATGCAAGGACACTGGCTTAAAACTATATTTGATCATTTAGAATGCAAGGACACTGGCTTAAAACTATATTTGATCATTTAGAATGCAAGGACACTGGCTTAAAACTATATTTGATAATTTAGAATGCAAGGACACTGACTTAAAATTATATCTGATCATTTAGAATGCAAGGACACTGGCTTAAAACTATATTTGATCATTTAGAATGCAAGGAGACTGACTTAAAACTATATTTGATCATTTAGAATGCAAGGACACTGGCTTAAAACTATATTTGATCATTTAGAATGCAAGGAGACTGACTTAAAACTATATTTGATCATTAAGAATGCAAGGACACTGGCTTAAAACTTTATTTGATCATTTAGAATGCAAGGAGACTGACTTAAAACTATATTTGATCATTTAGAATGCAAGGACGCTGGCTTTAAACTATATTTGATCATTTAGAATGCAAGAAGACTGACTTAAAACTATATTTGATCATTTAGAATGCAAGGAGACTGACTTAAAACTATATTTGATCATTTAGAATTCAAGGACACTGGCTTAAAACTATATTTGATTATTTAGAATGCAAGGACACTGGCTTAAAACTATATTTGATCATTTAGAATGCAAGGACACTGGCTTAGAACTATATTTGATCATTTAGAATGCAAGGACACTGGCTTAAAACTATATTTGATCATTTAGAATGCAAGGACACTGGCTTTAAACTATATTTGATTATTTAGAATGCAAGGACACTGGCTTAAAACTATATTTGATCATTTAGAATGCAAGGACACTGGCTTAAAACTATATCTGTTCATTTAGAGTGCAAGGACACTGGTTTAAAACTATATTTGATCATTTAGAATGCAAGGACACAGGCTTAAAACTATATCTGTTCATTTAGAATGCAAGGACACTGGTTTAAAACTATATTTGTTCATTTAGAATGCAAGGTCACTGGCTTAAAACTATATTTGATCATTTAGAATGCAAGGACACTGGCTTAAAACTATATTTGATCATTTAGAATGCAAGGACACTGGCTTAAAACTATATTTGATCATTTAGAATGCAAGAGTGGCTTAAAACTATATTTGATCATTTAGAATGCAAGGACACTGGCTTAAAACTATATTTGATCATTTAAAATGCAAGGACACTGGCTTAAAACTATATTTGATCATTTATAATGTAAGGACACTGGCTTAAAACTATATTTGATCATTTAGAATGCAAGGAGACTGACTTAAAACTATATTTGATCATTTAGAGTGCAAGGACACTGGTTTAAAACTATATTTGATCATTTAGAATGTAAGGACACAGGCTTAAAACTATATTTGATCATTTAGAATGCAAGGACACTGGCTTAAAACTATATTTGATCATTTAGAATGCAAGGACACTGGCTTAAAACTATATTTGATCATTTAGAATGCAAGAGTGGCTTAAAACTATATTTGATCATTTAGAATGCAAGGACACTGGCTTAAAACTATATTTGATCATTTAAAATGCAAGGACACTGGCTTAAAACTATATTTGATCATTTAGAATGCAAGGACACTGGCTTAAAACTATATTTGATCATTTATAATGTACGGACACTGGCTTAAAACTATATTTGATCATTTAGAATGCAAGGACACTGGCTTAAAACTATATTTGATCATTTAGAATGCAAGGACACTGGCTTAAAACTATATTTGATCATTTAGAATGCAAGGACACTGACAAAACTATATTTGATCATTTAGAATGCAAAGAGAATGCAAGGGGAATGTAATGAGGATTTTAATTTTAATATTTTGGATTGAGATTGATTATTAATTACCGCCGTAAGTGATCCATAAAGGGTTGCAACCCTAAAAAATATTTTATCAATGGCAGTAACAGTGTGTCTCATTTATAGTCTGTTTACACGAGCTATCTCGTGCGAACACGCAGAGTTACGATACGAAAGTATGTTATACTGAGTTTAACAGATCAAATATATGAGTTTTATGAGTTTGTACTAACTTAAGTTTCAAATTCCTACAAAACGATTTGTTTTTGTTACACATTAAAATATACCACTTGCTTTCTCATTGGTTAGACTATCAATACATTTACTCTCGCCTATGTCTCTGGTGTATGCATGAGGTCTTGTATCTTCAATATAAGCATATACCATATAAGCAGTTATCGGGGCTTGCGACCCTGTATAAGGTGTAAGTACTTTCTTGATATGATCAAGACACCATCCACGGTTGCCCAACATTAAAATAAAATACTTAAAAAATCACATACTCTTCAATAATATTAAATTACTTTACTAAGTTAGACAATGTTTACTCTATGAAATCACTAGTCAGACTGCTTTAAATTTATTGGAGTGTAGAGATCAAAAGTATTACTACCAAAATATTTTATTTTATCCCGGATATACGGTATAAGTTCGAAGGTCAGTCAGGTCAGACACTTACGATACTGAAGGAGCTGAAACTTTCTTTGTTTTATTAAACTTCACGCACGTGCAGTGGAAGCTTTTTGATGCTCAACTCCTATGGGTCGTAGCATGTTGTTATACACCTTATATTCTAACTTAATAAATGGACTATCCAACACTAAAAGAATTATTCATTTCTAACCTGCAGTTTCTGACATTAACGCGTTTACACAAACAAATACTTCTGCTTTATATATTTTTGTAAGAATGTATGGATGTTTGCATGGATGGATGTATGTTTGTTACTCTTTCACGCAAAAACTCCTAAATGGATTTTGATAAAACTTTAAAATAATATAGCTTACACATCAGAATAACACAGGCACAGGCTATAATTTATAATGAGGTAGTCTGAATTATCCAAAAGCTAACGGGTGAAGTATATGCTAAGTATATAAGAGAGAAATGTGGTACCCATTACTGTACAGCAATACGTATACACATGCAATTTAGACTGAGGCGAGCGGTGCCTGGGGCTTGAGACCCAGGAGCAGGTTGAAAGAGCTCTTTCATAATATATTAACTCTCACCTCCACCACTCGACCTCGCTAACGACAATAGATAATAAAAATAAAGTAAACTTACGTGGACCTCGAGAAGGGTAACCTTAGTCATGACACTATAACACTAACTTCCATGTTCACTACACGAAAACACTAGAGAGACTGAGACCAATCTATCGCACTAAAGGTTATATATTGTCTTCACGTCGGTATACTTGAAATAATATAAAATGATCTACCCGCTACTACTACTTTATAAACAGCGTTGCTAACATATATATAATAGATTTACGGCCGAAATTAATAATCAATTTTAACCGAAAATCATAGGATCCTAAATTCAAAATCGTGTATAGAAAATTCAAATTCGGAATTTATTTCAATCTGTTAACCGAGGATTTCGGATTGACATTATGATCCGAAAACTGTGGTCAATACTTAATCTTTGGATTGGTTTTTAATATCGGCCGTTATTGTATGATTAATTCTATCTAAAGACTATGTCTTATACAACAATCTATGAGTATTATGAGATCTATTATATTATATTCAAAGTCAACAAAACACTTTCCATAAGGCGGATTAGGCAACTGCCTAGGGGCCCCGCACAAACTAGGGTCCACGGGTACCTAGTGCGGGACACGCACCAAGAAAAAAAACGTTTCATTCGTGACATTATTAACATCCGGTAATGTTACCATAGATAACAACAATATTATTAAATTTAAAATAACCGCGTCGCGTCATATTTCTCTTTTCTACTCCATCATGAGACCTGGGTCATCACTTGTTTGTAACAAAAATCTGTTCATTAAGATCATTTCATTAAATAAAGGCAAAAAGCAGGAGTCGATCTGATCGACTCATCTTTTGTAATAGAAAAAATATATTTAAAAAAGTAAGAAATGGCTAAAGTAAAAGAACCCCAAGAATTGCATTGCCTAGGGGCCCCGGTAGGGTTAGTCCGGCCCTGTTCATATAGATAAGATATAGATAAAATTAAAACAATATTAGTTACACCATTTATAACTTAAAAACTGCTTCACCGATTTTGATGAAATTTGGTAATGAGATAGAATAGAGCTTGGAAAATGGCATAGGGTACCTTTTATCGCGAAAAAAGGCTTTAAGAGGTTGAAATAGAGGATGAAAGTTTGTATGCGAGAAATATGTTGATAAACTAATATTGTAAATGTGGAAGTTTGTCCTTTCTTCACGCAGCAACGGACCAACAGATATCCTCGATTTTTCGAATTTGGATTTCGTTCATAAAAATACTAAATTTTTATAAAACATTTATTTCCCTAATACAAAATGGAGAAATTTATTTAAATATGCTGATTATGCATTTTCTTTCCAAATTTCCTGTTAACGCTAATTAGACATTACGTTTTGTTGATTACTGATTTAATATTTTCCTGATCATCATTTTGAATTAATTAAAATAAATCTGTATTCCAATAATTTATTATTTACATATTACAGATCAAAAGATGAAGGTATATGCTCAAATTTAAATGTAAATATTACATAAATTATTCTCCTAAGTGAAGCGAGATCAGATAAAAACGCAAAAATTAAAACGCGAACGAAATATTAAAATTAGTAATTTTTGAGTCAGTTTATGAACAAAATCGATACATTTTTTTATGGTGGCTTCTTTTGCCGATGTGTTGCATCCTCGAAGATGGCGTGGGGAGGGGGTATGAAGAAAATATGCTGCGGTTTCAGTGGACCTTAGCAAGAGCGCAGAATCCATTAGATCTACAGCATTAATGGGATGGGAGAGGGAGGGGTAAGTCTAGCCAATATGCGGCTCAACCGGAACGCGTCTATGATACTTGGCTGTCGGATTCGCATGGTGGTGGTCTCAAGCCAGTCGGAGAACAGATTCCCTACCACCAAGGGGGTGCTGGGTTACTCGATTGTTACGAGATGCTCTCCCAAGGGCAGAGGGGAATAGTAATCTAAACTGTCCACTGACGGGAAGAAACAGGCACACTCTGCTCGAGGCAAAAAGATCCTATTAGTTTTTAACAAATACATCCCTCGCTACACATCTTTGCCCATCTCTCCTTCTTGGAAACGTAGCCTAAACGCCCATTTGTGCACTCCTCTTCATTATAATTGAATTCTATATTAATAATGGATTAAACCAATTTGGAAAGTCTAATTTTGGTAATAAATATTTTGGAAATTCCAAAGCCAATTGGTTTCCAGAAGGACCTACATGTATATGGGGAAATAGATCTAGAGAACAAAATAAAGAAGAAGAAACTATGATCGTTAGGGGAGTTATTATCAAGGATGAAAAAATCAATTAAATATAAAAAAACCAAAAGATGTGACATTTAAATAAATATGTATTTATTATATTAATTAAGTTGTTTATTATTGGTCGGCTTCCATCTAGATTTTTTTAAATAAAAAATACTGTTATGAACCCCTCCAACTAAGCTTAATTAGCTAAGCTACTGATGCTTTATCTATATCTTTACTATTATATAAAGAGGAAAGATTTGATTGTTTGTATGTTTGTTTGTTTGTTGCGAATAGGCTCGAAAAGTACTGAACCGATTTTGAAAATTCTTTCACCGATAGGAAGCTACATCCTCTCCAGGTAACATAGGCTATGTGGTGTTGCCATAAATACTCTAATTAAAAATATATGGCCATTTAAGTGCCATAAGGTGGTCATTTTGTAAATTGAAGAGTTTCTCAGGAACTACAAATCCGATTTTAAAAATTTTTTCACTGTTAGAAAACTACACTATTCGTAAGTGACAAAAGTGTTTGGTGTTGCCATGTACATTTTTTTAATAATGGAATATGGCCATTTTGTTGTTACTAATCCGATTTTAAAAATTCTTTCACTGTTAGAAAACTACACTATTCGTGAGGGACAAAAGTGTTTGGTGTTGCCATGTACATTTTTTTAATAATGGAATATGGCCATTTTGTTGTTACTAATCCGATTTTAAAAATTCTTTCACTGTTAGAAAACTACACTATTCGTAAGTGACAAAAGTGTTTGGTGTTGCCATGTACATTTTTTTAATAATGGAATATGGCCATTTTGTTGTTACTAATCCGATTTTAAAAATTCTTTCACTGTTAGAAAACTACACTATTCGTGAGGGACAAAAGTGTTTGGTGTTGCCATGTCCATTTTTTAAATAATAGAATATGGCCATTTTGTTGCTATTGATCCGATTTTAAAAATTCTTTCACTGAGAGAAGTCTATAGTATTTCCGTCTCTCTTCCTCTAATACTATCATTGTCTCTCATCCTCTCTCTGTTTACCCTCTTTAATTTTTATTTTTATCTGTTCAGAATGACGATTATTTCTTTCGATTATCTCTCTCTCTTTCTTTCTCTCTTTTTCTCTCCCTCCTTTACCTATTCAATGTTATTTGTGCTCTGTCCTCGCTCTTTTGTTATCTGTCGCTTTTCTTTTATTTTTGTTTCTATCATTTTTCTTTTTATAACTTTTTCTTACTCTCTCTTTTTTCAAATAATGAAAAGCTATACAATTACTGAGTGACAATTTAAGGACATCACTAGTTTTTTTAGATATTTATAGATTAATTGTTAATGTTGTCTTTTGAGTATTACTGCGCAGTATAGCTCCCATACTCTTAATATTTCTCCCATAATTCCACCTATCAATAATCTCATAATATTGCGTCATACGATGATGCTTATCTATATCAATGTTCATAATATTAAGATACTAGCGACTCGCCTCAGCTTCGCACCCCAGCGTCACGACACCACACCACTACGTAGCCATAAATGTCACTAGGCGAGCTCCGCTTGACAACTGGGTTAAGTGTATCGGAGTCTTGGAATAAAATAAAAGGTACTACGTTATCAACGATGTTGCTAACTTAAACTTGTAAAGGAATTTAATAAATAATCAGATTTATTTATTGTATGTCATAGAATGAGAAAGGGATGATACCCATAACTGTACAACAATATGTATACACATGCAATTTAGACTGAGGCGAGCAGTGCCTGGGGCTTAAGACACAGGAGCTGGTTTAAACCACTAGTCCTCGTTAACGATAATAGATAATAAAGTGAACTTACTATAACCTTAACCACGACACTATAACACTAACTTCCATGTACACTGCACGAAAACACCAGAGAGACTGACTGTAATCTATCGCACTGAAGGTTATATATTGTCTACACTTGACATAATATAAAATGACCCACCCGCTAATACTACTATAAACAACGTAGCTAACATATAGTAATACAATTGCAACGTTTAGTGTATCTCCCGTATGGTCTAGTGGCTAGGATACCTGGCTTTCACCCAGGAGGCTCGGGTTCGATTCCCGGTACGGGAAAACTTTTTTTCAAAAGTAATCTATCCACACTGTAGTTAGTTATATTACATTATAACCGCTTATATATTTTTTAAATCGAGTTATTTATTGGATAAATTGGACTGTTTATTAAATATATTGAGTTGTTTATTGTATTCATTAAAAGAGTATTTTCTTTTTGAATAATTATTAATGTAGTATTTTACACGTTCTGGGGGAGACAGTATGCCAAGGATAGGGACATTTAGTACCATAAAGTCCTAAGGAGAGGGTCCAGATGTGGACAACGACGAGGTTGCGGAGCTATTCATTATCCCGTGACCTCGTCCACCCCGGAGGTTTAGCGGGTCGGACTGTCTCCTTCTGAAGCAGATCCCAACCCTACATAACTATACCGAGTCTCTGCCTGTGATGGTACCTGTCGAGAAGATTCCTGGCGGGTTAAAAAACAGGGTATTATTTAATACCACTTGCGTTATCATATTGTAACTCCACGGCTTTTGGTAGCCTCTGGTTCCCACAAGTGGAGGAGTGCTCCTACCACTGTTTCGTCATTTTTTATTCCCATTCTTGGCATATCAAAGTTTAGTCTAACGATTATTCTCTTCGAAGTCTCTTTGAAATCACAAACAGTTCCCTAGTCACAAGTCCAAGGCACTGCTTGTGTGTCTGTCGTAATTGTTAAAGATCAAAATGTTTAAATCTTTGTTGGTTAAGTAGCGATATCTAGGATTCGTTTACCCCTTAATTTTTAATACCCCTCCACTCCGACTTATACATCTAATGAAACTTTTCATTCAAGATTCAAAAGAGAAAAAAGCTTTTTCATATTAATTGTAAATTCTCTGGAAATAAAAAAAATAGAAGATTTATTACGTAGACTTTTAGTGGATCTCAAAATAACCACAAATCCTGGATCTCAATATGATTACACTTAAAATTTTGAAGTAGACACATAATACAAGAGGCAACGGAACTAGTACATAGGCTTCCACAATCTGCCGAGCGACAATCGGCTCGTGTGGGATTTAACTAGGTTTATAACACATTCCACTATTTAGGGTGTATGTTTAGAAATAAAAATAAATTTTGGAAGGTAAAATAATTTATTCCCGTACCGGGAATCAAACCCGAGCCTCCTGGGTGAAAGCCAGGTATCCTAGCCACTAGACCATACGGGAGATACGCTGTTGAAACCAATTTTTACATATTAATAGAAAAAGAATTAATGTTCGCGCATCACCTAAAATTTAGTAAACAAAATTAAATACAGTACAGGCTTAGTTTTATTTAAATGGGATGTCAATAAAAAGCCACTATCGTTTGAATTTTTTTTTGCCCAGCGAAGCTAAAATGGATCTGCTAATAGATAATGTTAAAAAATAATAAATAAATAAAATAAATCTTTCTACTAACTTGTAAAACATTGTATGTCGCTTCCCGCTGCCTGTACGTCTAGATATTTTAAACTACACTACAAATTTTAATGCTCGGTTAATGGTTTTTATCAATAAACAGAAAGATTTAGGAGATATATATGCATATTATAGTGTAAAAACTGTGCGAATCCAGAACGGGTGGTTTGTAATAAAATAAAAGTTCGTGCACCTGTATTTATTAAACAAGTAATACTCCAGTAGTAGATGTTTGCGGTTTTCAGTGGTGTAGTGATAACGTAATTTTGAGCTGTGTGTGGATTCTGATAAGACCGTATGAAATGTTATTGTGATTCAATAATTACAACCACAATGTTGTGGAAACACGTCTTAGACTGAAGTGCGTGGAATTGTGCGAATCCGTAAGACAAGTACAGGTACTTTAAACAGAAAGTCAAGCAATGTTTGGTGCTTAGGGCGTAAGACCAGGTTTAGACTGCGTTTCCATCAGAAATGTTGAAGGATGTGTTTTTTAAGAACCAATCGAATTACTCTATTTGACACACTCTGAATGAGGCTAGGTAGATAAAGAACCCTTTTATTACGTGCCGTTGGACCTCTTTATCCAACATAATCTAGATCAAAATTTCACTATAATAAGTCAATATTGATTTAATCAAGTTTATAAATTGGCGATTTGGTGAGGGTATTTTTTAAACAAACCAGATGAATTTGATAGACATGGAAACGCTACTATAGTAACTTGTGTTGCTAACAGAAGCAAATTGAATTAATAAGAAAATAATAAAATAGAGAGTCCTTTTTTTACAATTTGGATAAAATAGGAGGAAGCTGGAAATTGTGTTTCAACTTTTTGAAAATATTAAAGCATTAGGTAGTAAAGAGGTGGAACAAAAAGAAACTTAACTTATAGAATCATTGCCTACAGTTAGTCAAATGCAAGTCAGCTAGTCCATGCTTACATTAATAGAGACGAGAGAAGAAAAATTTATTGTAGAAGTCGAAAAGAAAACAATGAAGAAGATAAAACTAACAAATTTTATAATATCCGTAGCATTAAAAAGAGATGAAATGTCCCAAAAAATGTTTAATATTGGACACACTACAATACATTTACAGTCGACAGCATTTTGTAAATTTGTAGTGTTGATTCTGTTGAAAACTCCATGTTTATTAAGTAGATAATTATACGCCTCACCTAGACTTTGCTTACCTGATGCTGTTAGTTTAAGTTTTACTTCCAGATCTGTTTATACTTAAGTATCCGAGTACACTCTGTTTTAACTGATGATCATTTTAATCCTACTGATATCATATCCTTGGCAGATAATTATGCTGACCATTTTGTATTAAAGAACAGGCTAATTCTTCTATGGCTGGCTTGACTTTTAGTACTTCTTTTTTCAGCTGCACCTGTCAAGCTACAAGTGGGCCAGAGTTACCCCTTCCCTCTTCCATCTCAATAATGCTGCGGATTTAATCGCTCTTGGTGATCTGGGATCTTGCTCAGTGACCGACGAAACCGCAGCAATCCTCTCTTCACTCCCCCTCCTCACTTTATCTTCGAGGTTGTAACGCATCGGCATAACAAGGGTATCTGTTGTAATGCCGATGTATGATAGTATCCCTTTTCTATCATCTCGTTGGCGTCTTAGCTACCATAAAAAGAGTCTGCCTATATCTACAAATAATATTAAAAATTGAGGCCTAATATTAAGGTTAAAACAACGACTTAAAATACAATTTAGAATTACTAGTTATTCATGAGTGATATAATTGTTGGACGAAGAATTTTGTGGCTACAGCCTCGATAGTTACATTTACAGACATATTTTAATTAAATAACGAGAAACTTGATGAACATGTAAAAGTTCCGTACCTGACTTCCTTAATATAAGATAACATACCAAAATCTAGATTATAAAGACAAAATTGGCATATACCAAAAGAGACATGTAACGCCCCGTAATGCATAATATGATCATATTAAATTGCGTGTCAAGAAGTTCACTTATCCGTATAAAGAAACAATTTAGACGATTTTGTATCTTATTCTAATAGTGTTAAGCATGATAATTCAGTTTAAATGTTGTGACTATGCCGGCCTGTGACTAGAAACCGTGAAAACTGCTTCTGCCTAAAGCGGTACATACTGTGAGATAAAATGATGAGCAAAGTTACAATTAAGATGAGGTATTTTATGTAAAAAGGATTTTAATGTACATAAAATTTACATTTTATAAACCATCAAGGAAAAAATAAGAAGAAGGATATAGGAAAAAACGTTAGGGTTTTAAAGATTTCTGGAGTAAAATATAAGGATGATGAAATACAAGATTTATAGGGATAGAGATAGATAAATATAGGGAACGGGATAAAATCGGAAGGGTTCATATTTCATACAGAAATCTTGTCGTTCTATGAAAGTTATGAATAAAGACAATAAAATATTAATAGCTGGTACTTATGTTTGTTTGCACTAAATTGTTGATCATTGTAGATGTTTCTGTGTCTAAGGCATGACTGAGTGAATCGGGTAACTGACAGCAGTGCATGAGATGAATTATGCAATGGAGATTCTTCTATGATTATAATATGTATACGTTACAAACCAGCGAATAGCCTTGCAGGTCAAAATTAATTAATAAATATTATTTATCTCATAAAATGATTCCTCTTAACTGATAGATATCTCATCTACAGATCATAATATATTAAATAAATAGATTTGTTAAGGCATTCACATCCTAAAACTAAGATAAGAAGTACAGTGATTTTTAATCTTCTTTAACAGCAATATTTAGTGGAGTACGTATATTACTTAACCATTAAAGTTTAGGTCCTGTCCGTGGGGAATTATGGCAAGAATGCTAGCTGCGGAAAATATTTTAAATACCTGGGATATGGTGCGACATTGCTATGATCATCATCAAGACGAAGAATCTACTATGATTTCATTATTGGCAACCAAATCTTCTTTATTTCTTTCAATGTGCAATATAACAGGTTGACAACTTATTTGATATTGGCCCAAGTGGAGCGCCTAGTGCTACACTATTTATACTTAGACATATAATTTACACGCACTGTGCTTAACTTATTACTATTTGGTAATGAATGTAGTACATAAATTTACCGAATCTGTACCAATAAAACATGGTAAGTCTTAAAGTAAAGTATCGTATATACTTGAAACAAGTACAAAACAAACACATATTTTGATGCAGCAATACTATTTATCTTTATAAGTAAGCAATAAAAATTGTGCAAACGACTATAAGTTCTAAAGCGTATGATATAGTAAATATACCATTACTTAAGTGGTGTTCACAGGGACACATTGTATCAGTACTATCAATATTATTGATTTCCTCGTGTATATTTTATTTGTTCGTTTCTTCTTCCTAGTCAGAGAGTCCTGGAGACTTAAACCTCCGTACAGAGCCACCAAGTTTGAGTATTCATTATACCGAATCATTACTATTACTCTTTACCACGTATAGTACTGTTCGTGGTGATGGAAATCATCTATGTTTAGAGGTCATCTCCAAAAATATAAGTTCTTGAATATTTATAATAGTTTTAGTAAGTTTTATTATCGTTGGTATGGGAACGCGCCGTGAGAGCAATGAGTGGAATGGGAATCGCTAATTTACGGTGGATCGACTGCTTCTCCTGAATCACAATTCGTAATATGAGGATGTATTCTTCTATTTATTGGTTTGCTTTCGTACTTTATACCTAACGAACTACCCTCGCTTAGTTTAGTATATTGATGTTATGTTTGTACACTAGAGTGCCCATATTTTCTAAATAATATTCAGTTAATGATACAATTTACTGTTCTTCTCGATATGCTGTCCAACTTCAAACCTTCAAAATTGGATTTCTATAGTTTTTTCAAAAAATTTTTGAAATTTTTGTTTTTTTTTGTAATATTTTTCTACAATATTCTAAGAATATCTAATAACAGAATAATAAAAGGTTCAGTGACTGTTTGCGCAATCTATCAACTAACTAATAGAAAGCTCTAATATTCCCGAATGATATGATGATATGTATTATATTGGAGGAGGTGTCAATTATATTGTAGATTATAATCTACTTTGAGTTTTTGTGAAGGTTTTAAAATTATGCCAATATGCTACTAAGTATTTATAAAATGACACCTTTTGATCCAATACCATGTAAGTGTCACCATTTGATTCAATAACAATGTAATATGTCACCTTTTGAATAAATATAATATTCATACAATTTTTTTTATTATACATGACGTAACTCTCCACAGTCAGGCTCCTAAAAGTCACACTCAGCATCTTCAATATCTTCATCGTTGTTTTCACTGGTATTGCTTTCATATAAAATGTCACAGTACCATTTTAAGGCAGGCTCATTTTTCCACTCTTCTCAACCAAAAAATATAACCATAAATATTAAGTGTTGCCATATTTTACCAAAATTCAAATTGTTTAACTTCTCGATACTAATATCGGTGTAATCGTCACAAAATTGAAATTAATTTAATTTAATTGAAATTAGATTTTTTAGTAAAATGTATACGTTTAGATCCGTTCTAATGCCATCGGACGTTTTTTGATATTTACTAAGAAAAATGACACTTTTTGATATTGAACTCCTACCGTGGTTTTATAATTGCAGATCTTTATCATTGCAGATTCGGATAAAAATCAACCTTTTGAGGCGGATTAAAAAAAAACAAGAATAGCCAAATACGTAAATGACATCTTTGCTCCTAATCTCCTCATTTATAAATATTATATTAAATATATAGCTAAACTTTAAATGAAAAGTATAAATAACTTCCGACTCTAAATACCCTAAAAATAGGTATAATTTTCCCTTAGTTAGGTCGTATATATTTTTTCAGAAGATATAAACAGTGACTCAGCTCTCAAGTTAGCAATGAGCTGATAGTCTGCAAACGGGTGAACAGATCTTCACAATATATAGCTATGTGTATACATCATCTCGTTTAAATTACCTTTCATTTTTTAACCGTGAGGGGACTTACGGGGTTAGAATACAATTCCCCTCTGCCGCTGGGAGAGCATCTCGTAAGAGGCGAGTAACCCAGCACCCCCTTGGTGGTAGGGAATCTGTTCCCCGATTGGCTTGCGACCACCAGCATGCGAATCCGACCGCCAAGTGTCTCTGACGCGTTCTGGGCGAGCCGCATGTGGGCCAGATCTACCGCTACCTCTCCCCCCCATTACTGCTGCGGTTCCAAACCAGGTTCTTGCTCGAGGTCTATTGAAAACGCAGCAGTCTTCTCTGCGCTCCCCCTCCTCCCTCTATCTTCGAGGCGGCAACGCATCGACAAAACAAGAGATACCCTCTAGTTTTGTCGATGTCCATGGGCGACGGTGCCCACTATCCATCGGGTGGACCGTCTGCTCGTTTGTCCTTTATCTATCATAAAAAAAGCCGCACCAAAACCTTAGGCGCTACAATGCTACAAACAGATACACACATTAAACTTATAACATCCGTCCGTATAGTGTCGGGAGTTAAAACAGATACATATTTAACCCAGTTAAAAAGAGCATTTTTGTCTTCGCATCAAATTGATAAAATCTCATATTTCACGTTGAACATATTGAAAATATCACGCGTCGACAAAAAACGTCTTTCCAATCTCCTGAGATGGCGGACTTTGATATTTCTATACCTTTGATGATATTTTCAATTCTGGAGCGAGATGATAACGAGTGAGTTATTATATTGGTTTATGCTGATTTGTATTTTCTAATAAAAATGCTGTAAACAGATAACCTGGAGCAACTTCTATAAAATAAAATAGATTCGCTTCCCGCTGTCTGTTTGCTTATATCTTTTATGCTACGCAACGAATTTTTAATAAAAATTTCACCAAGAGATAGAAGGATTCAAGAGGAAGGTTTACATTATTATTTGTATTTGTAGGTTTACATATATAGTAAAGAAACCAAGCGAAAGTAGGACAGATCGCTAGTTTAGACATTGATGTAGATATAGTGTTCAACCAACACTGCAAAAACTCTGCTTTTGTATTCTAGAACTCTATTAATTTTACACTTGATATTATTTCCATCTAATTTACAAACAAAAATAACACCTTTTATCCTTTTAAGATTTAAACCCTCACCAAGAACGAGTTTATTTTAGACAAAGATGAACAGACCAAATGAAGTGAAATGCAGGAGCCACACGTCTCTGTCGGTGCTCGGTGACACTTGGAGACTTCAAATGAGAAATTTTAATGAATTCTTGCCATCTTTGGCTCTTACATTACATAGGATTTACAGGATAGGGTAGAATATATATTTCAACATTTATAATTCTGTAAAAAACAACCACTTCTCTTTACCATAACTAATGTTAATGCCCATCTGTATACTAATCTTATGAAACTGAAGAGTTTATTTGTTTGTTTTTAAGGCGCTAATCTCAGGAACCTCTGGTTTTAATTGAAAAATAATTTAACGTTAGATAGTCCATTTATTAAGGAAGGCTATTGGCTATATAAAATCAGACTACGACTCATAGGAGCAGTGCATCACACGAACAAAGTCATTTATAATAAAGTTTAAAAAACTATAACCAGACTATGTAAAAAAGTGGTTTAAAAAGTGGTCTAAAAAGTGGTCAAGGTAGAACCGTGGTCGCACCCATGTATACCTACCATGTATGTTTTATGGAGACGTTCCTCTAATCATATAAATAATTATTTTCTTGTTTCATCCTTTTTAGACCACTTTTTTACGTAGTCGGGGTATAGTTTTTTAAACTTTATTTTTTTATTTAATAATTTTCCGTTTCTCGATCGAGATAACCTTTATAATCTTATATTGTAAGGTAGTGTTGGTTTTTATTTGTTTAAACGAGTGTATAACAGCATCGACAGGACCGCGCGGACCATACGACCGCATTTTTAACATATCTGTTGACATAAACAATAACATATATAAACATATTTGTAATGTACTCGCTAAGACCTTTCTTTTGATACCAAACACGTAACAATCAGCTAAGTTTAATTTTTTTCGTGGTTAGAATCTGAGGTATAAATTCCGTCATAAAAAAATCATATAATTTTTATAGCCTGTGTCACCCGCGCCATTATTACAAATCCATTGACACCTCATTCATTAAAATTGGTTCGGATAAGACAATCAAATTAGCGATTTGTCATAAGAATTATTTAAGTTCTGACTTTCTGTCATATCCAGATAATCTATATCCAAGCCAATCTACCGTAGAGGAGCAGGTAATTAACTGCGAGGAAGATTTAATGAAAATTATTATTAGCGTTAAAAATTTGCATTTGATATTCTCACTACATAATTAATATTCTGGATTTTATTAAGATAATATCTTGAAGAGACTCTGCTTAAATAAACTGCCATCATTTCGCTACGAGAAAATGGTTGGAACAAATTTTATGGTATTTTTAAACTCTTTTACTTGCTTATCTATTTTTTATGGCAGTTAATGGCAAATGAGCGGACGGCCCACCTGATAGTAAGTGGCCACCATCTCACACTCCACATAGAGGAGAGTGACTCTTGTTTTACTGATGCTACGGTTTCAGTGAAACCTAAACGCGAACTTGCTGGTGGTCACGCCAGTTGGGGAATAGATCCCAGACCACCAAGGGGTTACTCGCCTCTTACGAGATGCTCTTCCAGTAGCAAAAGGGAATTGTATACATTACATTGGGCTATACCTACCATTTTAATTTTTAACATCAACGTTATTTAATATCGGACTAATTCCCAAAGACATACGCTCACACGGTTCAACATGCTATTTTTCTTCTATTTATACCCCTTGAAGCTTTTTTTTGCAATTAACGAAACCTATATCTTTTCCCAACCTTCATAAAGATAAAGGTTAGGCTGGTACAAACATATTGAACCAAATTTCATTAAAATCGGTTTAGTGGTATAAGCGTGAAAGCGTGACAAACAGAGTTACAATTATTGCGGTTTTGTTCCTGTGATGCTCCACTCCCATGGGTCGTAGCGTGAAGTTAAATAGCCTATAGTTTTCCTCGATAAATGGGCTATCCAATACGAAAATAATTTTTCAATTCGAACTAGTACTTCCTGAGATAAGGTCGTTCAACCATACAAACAAACTCTTCAGCTTTACATTAGTATAGATTCTGGACTATAGGATAAAAACAAACCAATTTTTATAGAATTGAATCTCAGTCGCTAAGTTTTTGCTCAGTCCCTCATAACTGTCTTCAATAGCTATTGTGGAACTCCTTCCGTATCGGAAAATTGGATTTTATTTCAAATCATTGAAGTTCGTTAACCGTGAGTTCTTGAGCGATAGATAAGAAATAAAATAAATAAAAACTTTATTTTCATTTCCAATGTTTACATTACATTTCATGTTGTTGAGACCTCCCTGTAAGCATAAGAATACTTGTGTTGGGGGGTCTCGCTTCTCCATTGTCTGGAAATCTTACAAAAATATAGCTAAAACTATTTTTACATGGGGAAAAACTTTGCAACATGCTTGAGTATATCTATATCTATACTATTATATAAAGAGGAAAGATAGATAGATAGATAGTGTTGCCATAAATATTCTAATTAAAAAGATATGGCCATTTAAGTGCCATAACCTGGTCATTTTGTAAATTGAAGGGTTTCTCAGGATCTACTAATCTGATTTTAAAAATTCTTTCACTGTTAGAAAACTACACTATTCGTGAGAAACATAGGTGATGTAGTGTTGCCATATTCATTTTTTAATTAATAGAATATGGCCATTTTGTTGTAACTAATCCGATTTTAATAATTCTTTCACTGATAGAAAACTTCACTATTCGTGAGAAACATAGGTGATTTAGTGTTGCCATATACATTTTTTAATTAATAGAATATGGCCATTTTGTTGTAACTAATCCGATTTTAATAATTCTTTCACTGATAGAAAAGTTCACTATTCGTGAGAAACATTGGTGATTTAGTGTTGCCATATACATTTTTTCATTAATAGAATATGGCCATTTTGTTGTAACTAATCCGATTTTAATAATTCTTTCACTGATAGAAAACTTCACTATTCGTGAGAAACATAGGTGATTTAGTGTTGCCATATACATTTTTTAATTAATAGAATATGGCCATTTTGTTGTAACTAATCCGATTTTAATAATTCTTTCACTGATAGAAAAGTTCACTATTCGTGAGAAACATTGGTGATTTAGTGTTGCCATATACATTTTTTCATTAATAGAATATGGCCATTTTGTTGTAACTAATCCGATTTTAATAATTCTTTCACTGATAGAAGTCTATAGTATTTCCGTCTCTCTTCTTCTTATAATACTATCACTCACTTTTTTCTCTCTTTAATTTTTATCTTTATCTGTTCAGAATGATCTGTCTCCTTTCACTTTCTTTCTTTCGATTATCTCTCTCTCTCTCCCCCTCTCTCTTTCTCTCTTTCGCTCTCTCTCCTTTACCTATTCAGTATTATTTTTGCTCTGTCCTCCCTCTTTTATTATCTGTTGCTTTTCTTTTTCTTTTTATTATTTTTCTTTTTATAACTTTTTCTCACTCCCTCTCTTTTTTCAAATAATGAAAAACTACACAATTACACAGTGACAATTTAAGGACATCAATTATAATATTGCTTTAAATACCCGGAGCGAAGCGAGGGCAGGCCGCTAGTTTTTATAATATATTATGACGGGCGATGTTTATTAATTCATATGGTGTGGTACATAGTGTTGTGTGGTGTGATGTATGTGCATGCGAGTGTGTGTGCGCCTGTGTGTGCGTGTATGTGTACAAGTTTACAATGTTTTAGTTTGCATTAAAATCTCTGTCTCCTCATAGGTTAAGCTAATTATCCTTTCATTAACAATTTATTTGCAGGAGAAATAGTATAACGGAAACACAGGTGGATTTTTGAGAAATAGTATAACGGAAACACAGGTGGATTTTTGAGAAATAGTATAACGGAAACACAGGTGGATTTTTGAGAAATAGTATAACGGAAACACAGGTGGATTTTTGAGACGGGTCAGTAAGGGCAGCTACCTCAACCGTTATACTTAAAGGAAAACGTTCCTAAGAGACCATCCATAACTTTTTAAGATATTCTGAACTGCATTCACAGATTTTTGAGAAAATGTACGGTTAGCGAAAAAAGTGCTAAAATCAAAAAAAAAATATTTTTATGCCTATCGATTCTATTTTGTGTGGGGATCAAAAGACTCTATGGGACCATTTAAGGTATGAGTACTAGAAATGTCAGAAATCGCCAAAAACATTTTCCATACATTTTGTACTGAAAACGATAAATCAACTCGTCTAGGATTGAGTTAGTCTATCAAGTGATATCGCACAGTACATTAAAATAATGAGACTAATAGTGCAGTGTTGTTTGGTGGCGTGGTGCTAGGTCTCCGTTATAATGTACTTTATTAATATACGACAGCAAGGTTGAGCAGTGAAGGTGAGAGTTCACTGTTACTAAAGCCTCAGGCATTGCTCAGCTTCCATCTAGATTACATGTTAATATTTGAGTGTTACTGATACTTTAAAAAGTAGTATTAGTACTTTAAAAAGATGTCAAATGAAGTGATTCTATTGGTTCTTAACAAACATCTCCCGCTGCATATCCTAGCATACCTGTGATGGAAACGCAGCCTTAGATTTAATTTTTTATACCTATGTTATGTAAGGTTACTTGTAAAGCAAGCCATAGAGTATTTTTCAAAGGAAGCAAACATGGGTTGAAAGTATAGTACAAACTCGTTCTCAACTAAAACCAATAGGTATCCTTTGAATGCTAATACAAAAAGTTCTTATATTCAAGAATTAATATTTTCTTTATGAAAATTCTGCAGCTGTCACATTTTAGTTGGAAACTTTTTTCCAAAGTCCAGCAGTTGAACCCACTCGATAATCGAACTCGCTAAGAAAAGTACCGTTATTGGTCCCATTTCAATAAAACTTTTGCTCAACAAGAAATTTTATATCGCTTATTTCAAAATTAAGTTTGGAAAGTTAATATTTTGTATTTCAGTATTTAGTATAAGTTTACTTCTGACTATACGATTTATGAACAAGCTTTATAAGACGGTGAGACTGACGTATCGGTGACATGAACAATAGTTTCTGCCGCATTGTTCACAGTGAACAGTGTTCGTGGAGCCATCACCACGCGAGCGTACCCTGACGACTGAAACTATAGTCCATGAGACTTAAACAATACGTTAGTCTCACCGTCTTATAAGAATTAAAAAATACTTTAAGATTATAATTAATTACTAGTTGTTTCGCCCTGGCTTTGGACGGATGCAATAAATCACGAACTTAAGTTTAATTTTAATTACTATAGTTTTGACCGCATTCGGCGGCTTTCATCAGAGAGTGGAATCGCGCGTCGTGGCAGTGTCCGAAAGCGGTTGAAACTCTAGTAAAATATATTATAAAAACAATACGTGAGCATTTAAGGTTAACAAAAAAATATTTAAATTTTCAACACATTGCTAATTATAATATGAAAATAAAAAAATGTTATTATCCCACATTAACTATGGATTTTTCCGGGATAAAAGCGTATATGTTAATCCAGGCGATAAACTTAACCAAAGGCATAATCGAAACCTATAAAGTAAGCTGTCCAATAAGAGAATCATACCAGAAGAATGGTCACAGGTCTATTCACAGCCTATATACTTAAATCAGCCAACCGGGGCAGTGAAGGTGAATCTTCCTATCAGAATAATACGAGATCGTAATGTTTAGTTATCTACTGACCCTATTGCGCCCGTAGCTGACAAGATAGGCCATCCACTGTGCACATACGATGTTTATAAAAGATTGTATATTCTAAATATAGTTAGACATATATATGTCGGGGCTTTCTACTGAACCGATAATTTATCAAATGGATCTCTAACAATTACGAGAGAAACCTAAGCAGTGCCTTGGACTTGTGACCTCCACTGCTCAGGCTCTCTGTTTAAACCCAAGGTTAATCTCACATAAACCGAATCTAACACAAGGCTAACCTAACCTAAGGCTAACCTAACCTAATATTGTGTTTAGTTAACCACGTGGCAATTACATTGTAAGGACTTCCACACTACACTGCACTTGACACTATCACTATCACTAGCATTACTTAGATGACGTTCACTTCTTGAGAGACCGCGCACGACTAAGACTTCAGTTAGACTGTCGATCGCATATAAAGGATCGAGGGTAGAGACTGTCAAAACAACGGAAGTGACTACTACCCCACTCCATCGCCATAGACAACGATAATGATTCGATTAATCGATAATCTTTTACTATGCTCCGACATATATATACTTTAAAATACGAAGAGATATTTCTGATTAAGTTAGCAAAACAAATCTGTCCCATTTTTGACGCACGGCGTAACCATCACCGTAATACTCTCATTTTTATCCTTCCGACGAAATTCCGATGTATTGATATTGATTTCTACAACGTCTCATGAATTTAGAGTAGGGTGAAATAATTCATGCCATTATTGATATAAATAATATTTTTGTATTTCCAATGCAGAAGACTTTTATCCTTTTTAAGCTTGATGTGCTCCAGGAGAAGTGAAAGCTTTGATAAAGTAGTTATATATATAACGGCGCGTGCTATTTATTTGATTATAACGAGTTTTCATATCATGAAGTTGTAAGATATTTTGGTTGTTTTTAATTTAAGAGCGGTTAACACCGAATGGGACAGACGATGGATTGGACAGCGATAGAACTGGCCATTTGTATAAAAACGAGATATATTTTGTGACAGCAGAAAGATGGCAGATCCCTGCAAATCCATTGGCTCTATTAATTCATATTATTTCTAATTTAGTTGCTTAATTATTATAATTTCCCTATTTTATCTACTAAACTCGTTGGAACTTATTTCACATACAAAACTTAAGACACGCATATTATGGATCGAAAGGGTGAAGAGATAACGGATTGAGGAAATATCCTGCTCGGCGATCCGTTATATTTATCTATCATATTTGGCATAACACTCGAGCGTCTTGGAGATCTATCAGATTTTGTAGATTAGAATTTTAGTGATTCAGAAAGCGAAAAGCATCTACAGTTTTCATAATTTAAAAAAAAGTATCGTAAAAATCACGTGACAGCAAACACCAATCAGAAGGTGTTACGTCACGCCACGCAAAACATCATTGTTGTTGACCTTTTCATACATATGGACCCATTACTCCATATTGTTTTTCATTTTTAAAACACAGTTGACACATGACACAGATGTAAACAGTTCTATTTCGCAGACTGTGACGTCATTCAAGATGTCATGACGCTATTCTGCGTTTTCGAGGGAAATCTTAATTGCTTTTTAAAATTATTTTCTATAATGATGTCATGGCGTTGTAAAGCAGTGTGGTGATCAGATTTTCAGAATAAAAGTTGTTTAGCTTGTAATTAACGCATGTTACCTTAATCAGAAAGTAAAGCAGTGGTTGAGACTTCAAGTATCACTCGGGAGGTCCGAGTTCGATCCCCCACACAGGCACACACCTCTGATTCTGAGTTATGTGTGTTTTAAGCAATTAAATATCACTTGCTTTAACGGTGAAGGAAAACATCGTGAGGAAACCTGCACTCCTGAGAGTTCCCTAAAAGTTCTCAAAGGTGTGTGAAGTTTGCCAACCCGCACTGCACCAGCGTGGTGACTATGGCCTAATACCCTCCTCATTCTGAGGAGGAGACCCGGCTCCGCAGTGCGCTATTGTAGGGTCGTGATGATGATGATGATGACTTTAATTAGACGTGCTCGAAGAAATACAAACAAAACCCTCTTGTACTCCCCAATCTGTATTATTGTACGGAGGTAACAATTATCATTACTATGTGTTTTTAGAAATATTTATTAGAGTTGCGATGTCTGAACTAATAACCCAAATTAATAAAATAAATTTTAGGATTCTGGGAAAATCTACAGAGTTGAATTAAATCCAACAGTAGACCTAAATGCTGAAAGCCAAAAGATTTTCACTCCAAAATAACTTGAAGCAACTTATACTAATTATTGTGATAAAACAGTAGCAATTACACTCGAGAAATTTTAGCTCAATTCCGCTGTACGACTCTTGCATAATAAATGGAGCGACGGAATACTTCAGACTGTTTTACGGACAATTAAAAAAAATAATAGCATAAAAATAAAATCAGATTTTAGCACCTTTGATGATGGATAGCATCCATAACAGTTGTGAACATTGCTACTAACCGATAGTAGCAATGTTCACAACTGTTAGAGACGCTCAACATCTTGGTTATATTAGTGTTCGCCGATGTGTAGACGCGTAAGTTTACTTATTATCTACTGTAGTTAGTGTTCGAGCAGCGAAGAGGAGAGCTATAATTATATAAAAGTCCTTTAACCCTACACCTAGGTCGCAAATCCGAGGCACTACCCGGTTTTTTATATAAATTACATGTGTAAACGTATTCTCGGAATGCCAGAATATATCGGGATGCCAGCGCCCTATTTCCGTTTTGTTGATTTACTTCCCCCCACTAGTGGAGGGGCATTGCTGCCAATGTCTAGTCCCTTTATATTCCCCGACTGACGCAGTACACTTTAGTCTCTCGAGAAGTCTCTTTGAGTGAACATCACCTGGAGTTGAAGTGTAACAAATAGTGTGCCGCATCACGGATATTGGACATATCGGACTAAGGATCATGTGAGTTCTAAGACTAAGTCTACTATTAAGACTAATCTAAATAAGACGTATTATTTATTATGAGTCCCTACATTGTATTTAGATGTGTTAACACACCCTTAGGTTAGGTTAGCCTTAGGTTAGGTTAGTCTTATGTTAACCTAACTTAAAACAGACTGTGAGACCGGGCAGTGGAGGCGAGTGTTGTGATCACTTAAAGGACGTCCTTAAGCCTACACCTTGGTCAGAAGTCCAAGGCACTGCCTGGGTTCCTGTCTAAAAACTACGGAATCGTAAGATTCGGTCACTTAATTCATTCAATTCGGCTCTCTCTGTTCTGACATAAGTATATATATATATATATATATATATGGTCATTAATTAATTGAAGCGTCAGTAGCTCAGTGGTTCGGGCGTTGGATTCACGATCAACAAGTCGTGGGTTCAAATCCCGGACATTGGACTACTGGCGTGGCCCACTCCCGACACAAGCTATTTATTAGCTTACTAGGAGGGGTAACGGGAATACTAGTAGTATGTGATCCATACTGCTAGTAATCTTTTTTTAAAAAAAAAAAAAAAGGTTATAAAAAACATATTTTATTTTCAAAATTCATCCACGTTTTAACCTCAATAAAATATAACGTTTGTCACAATAGAATACCAGACAGTTACAAGTTATTTCACAACTTACCACTTGTCAAACGGAGATCACTTGGCGAACATTCTGGCTGTGCAGTGATGTTCTATCATTTAAATAAGTAACCCTCAAAACAAAATGGCAGCACCATAACATGATATTTCTCCGTTATCGCTAAAAACTTCACCCCACTGCCGGAGTTAACTTAAACTTGGCTAAGGATTAAATACTTAGGGGTATTAGCGTTAAGTTATAATTAGTCTGTTAAAGTATGTACGATGTATGAGCAGGAAAACCTTGTGTTGGTTTCATAGTTTCGTATAAGATATTAATCGACCCGCCCCGGCTCCGCCCGTTGCAACTTTCCGTATATATTAATTTTCCATTTTAATTTTAAACATCAACATAATTTATTTATGACTAACTGTTAGCAACACCGTTTATGTAGTAATATTGACGGGTAGATCATTTTATGTAATGATAAGTATACCGACGTGTAGACAATATATAACCGTATGTGCGATAGATTTGTCTCAGGATTTCTGGTACTCGCCCAGTGAACATGGAATTTAGTATTATGGTGTCGTGGTTAAGGTAAACCTTCTTGAGGTCCACGTAAGTTTATTTTAATATCTATTGTTGTCAGCGAGGTCGAGTGGTGGAGGTGAGAGTAAATATATTATAAAAGAACTCTTTAAACCTGCTCATGGGTCTCAAGCCCCAGGCACCGCTCGATTCCGTATAAATTGTATGTGTATACGTATTGCTTTACAGTAATGGGTATCATTCCTCTCTCATTCTATGACATAACTCTAAAAGACATATACCCTTTTTTTAATATAGGAAATGCATTTACGCATACCCCTTAAAGGGGTTATGTGGGACTCCCAGCGATAAGCGCTGGACTACTACTACTGCAGATGCCTCGGCACATCTACCCGTCTGCGGGTACAAGTACCCGCAGTTAAAACCCTGCCCATGAGCTCGCTTTACCAAGCACCTAACCGAGGGGGGATGCCAGGACATGTCAACTGAAACACCCAGCCCCCGGAGGAGTCAGAAGCGGCCCATATCCCTCGAGATCAGGCCGCTCGCAAGTCATCTCTGCAAACAGAGGAGTACCCGGAGCGACCCGTACCTCCGGCCACCACACCCCCCTGTACGTAACCACCGTCTGCGACGCCCAGAGCACGAACATTGGAGTTTTGCGCCTACGCCTAAAAAATTTTATCTCCTGACACAAGCATTTAGCTTACTTGGTAGGGTTGAGGAATACTAGTAGTATATGATCCATACTACTAGAAAACCTTTTTTTTAAAAAACTACTACTACTTTGAAAAATTCTGTTAGATACTCAAATTTAATTTTGAAATTACTTTCAGATTAGTGCGTAACTATGTAAAGCCAATATCTCGTAATAATATCCCGCTGTAGCTAATGGTCACTTTGTTTCGTACTGCGGCCTCTAAAGACCTTACGAATTGACAGAAAACGTTGATATATGTACAAAATGGTACTATATCAATTAAGAAAAGAGTTAAAAAATAACTGTCATCTGCAGCTGGGTTGTTTTCAACATGTTTGTTTCTATGAGTCTTTGAGGTGTTTAAGGTATGCCACTTGTAAGCCAAATTTCACATATTAATTAATCTTCATAAATAGTCTAAGGGGCCATTCAAGTACTAAGTAAGCATTTTTTTGCAATTATCAAACCCAATGCCCATATGTAGTCAAAGCCCTAACCCCTCCCCCCGGATTACGTAAACATTGATGCATCTCTTCCTCATTCTGAGCAGGGATATTCACATTTCGATATGATTGTTTACTTTTTTATCGCTAACGCAGTAATATACAACCTCCCCCCATTTTCCATGTCATCAAAAAGAAGCACAGCAAGGACCCCCGCCCCATTTTAATGTTTACGTAATACTTGAACGGCTCCTATAGGTGACGGTGACAACTAAAAATTGTTAGTTCTCTTCCAAATATTAACAAGGAATAGAGAAAAGATGTTTAAAGTAATTTCAAGAAGATAATATATAGTCTTTTACAGACATACTACGATAAAAACAAAATTAGATACTGTACCAATAGAATTTTCTATTCGATAAGTCCATTAAAAATTACTCCAGAACTGGGTAAATACCTTGACTAATTGTAGCCAGCTCTAGCTTCATTACCAGTTCCAACTTGTTCTGTAGTTTAATTTATATATAAATTAGTGCCCTGACCGCAACGTCGCCCCGCTATTCCAAAAACTTTTGAAGTTAAGTAATTTTGTTGAGAAATGAGGTCCTAAATACCTCGAAATATGCAAAGAGGTCATTTCTCTACACCTAAAAGGTAGGTAATGACTTGAAACGCAACTAATGAACTCGAAGGCTTATGCATATTTAAATCAGTAGTAATATAAACATCTACCTATTTTAAGAGGCCTAAAATTTTAGGTAAAACCTGTAATTTTTGGAAGTTCATACAGATCCAAAGCTGCATTAACAGGATCATACCAAAAATGTCTGGGAATGGACAATAACACGAGTTAATAAGGTGTGTTGATGTGCATCGGAAAGGGGCCCCTTAAACCTACTCTCGTATCACAAGTCTCGGGTTCTACTTGGAGTTCTTCTCACTTCCCCACGATGAACCCGGCACTCGCATGGTGAATTCATGATATGAAGTAAGAACTTCGTCTCTCCTCCATTTATAAAAGACTGTTCATGCGGGTTTTAGGACTTTATTTAATACGAAATAATATAAATAATCCAGCATAAACATTACATTCTGTCGGGGAATAATTGGCTAGTTCTTCTAGCTCCAGCAATTATACCAGCCCAAGTTTCTACAACGACCTGTGGAATATATCTTGGGTCCAAATGAAAACCTTGCAATCCACTATCGAGGCCAGGTAATTCTTGAGTAAAACTAATGGGAACTCCCTCATAATGAGCGTAGTCTTCAGCGGCACCAGAAACCAAGTAGCCAATAGTCAGAGCTGAGTTTCCAACTGAGTATCTTGGGAAGTATGGAATAGAAACTGCATCGATAGCTTCAGCCATAGCTACACCAACGGTTTGAAGAGCGAAGGCCTGGATGGAAAGAGTGCCATCGTGATTCCAGGGGTAAAGAATCATACTTCCATAACTATGCATGGTGAGGAATAATACAATTCTTCCGTAGTATTCTTGAATAATGTCATCGACAGCTCTAGTTTCTACTTCAGAAAATGCTCTGCTTCCAGCGTAGGTGTCACTGCAAGGATTGTTGCTGGTACCAACAGTGTTCCAGAAGAAATCGAAGTTGCGGTTACCATCGACACCAGGGCACATTTCGCTTAAATCAGTTTGGTCGGTTGATCGTGTCTTACGCCACATACGTTGCTGGAAACATGAAAATTGTTTTAATATACGTTGTATTATCTAAAATCTGATTCCATGAAAGGATATAAATAAACTCTAGAAATATTTACATGTTCAAAAGAGAAGACGTAACCATCAGGGTTGACAACTGGGAAGATGATCCAATCAAACCTTTCCAAAAGATCAGGCTCAGTGACATTTTCAACCAGTTTATAGATAGCGTAGGTGACAACTGGTGGAGTGATCCACTCCCTGGCGTGTAAGGCACCATCGATATAGATTATTGGTTTATTACTCTCGAAATTGTCTGTGGAAATCTTCAAATATTTGAGAGGACGGCCTTCAAATGAGTTGCCAGGAGTTACCAAAGTTACAGTTTCTGGGTATTGCTCTGCGATTCTGTCTATGTAGTCATAAATCTGTAATAATTTTTCAAGTGTTATAAAATTAATAAAGTTATAAATTTTTTTGTTTTTTAGAAATATTTTTCCACTATCAGTGGTAACGTTGATGATTTCATTCATTTCAAAAGTTAAACTAGTACGAAATAGATTATTATATGTGTTATTATGCTTAAAAATATTACCATAATTCGCTTGATAAAATATGTTAATATTAACATTCAAGGTTTCACGTACCACATCAAGAGGTTGGTAGTTGTCGTAAGGTATTCTTCCTCCATTAAAAGAACGAGTTTCTTGTTTTCTGGCTTCAATGAGGATATCATCGATGTCGAGTTGACTATAAAATATAAGAATTACATAATGATCATTTACTAAATAAACACTAGATTGACATACAAGGAGAAATGCAAGGCCATTTTTTATGGTGGTTAAGGAGCAAACGAGCAGACGGCCAACCTGATGGTAAGTGGTCACCGTCGCATGCTGGTGGTCGCAAGCTAGTCGGAAAACAGATCCCCTATTACCAATGGTGTGGTGGGTTACTCGGCTCTTACGAGATGCTTTCACAGCGGCAAAGGGGAATTGTATTCTAACCCGTCCCCTAACGGGCTAAAACATAGATATTTGATGAACATAGGCATTATCTGATAAAAAAATTTAATGTCAAGGTAATTTTAATTTTCCTTGAAGCTATCAATTAATTTTTGACAGTAATCCATGTTAAGTAATACATTATAAACATTTATATAAAGGAATTAATACAAAAGACGTAAACCGGTAATTACTTTTATCTATTCAATATCTTAATTCATACTAAACACCGAATTCACAAAACCGTCAAGCTTAACAATTATAGATAAAGGGATTTGGGAAGATTTATCAGATAATATTTCGAAGGTACAAGACAACTTGATTACTGAAATTTAATAATTAAAGAATAATAAGCAAGCGTCGCTTAGCTGAGGGATCATTAATTTCCAAAACAACATCTCAGCGCAAACTATCTGGTCCAATTATGGATCTAAACCATTTAGGTTGACAACTACATGTCATATAGAGCTAGTTAAATAATAATAATTAGAATATGCCTCCTCTGCCATTACTTAAAAAAAAAGTTTTGGCTTAATGACATTCTCCAGTTTACGTTATAAATATAATTTTTACTTACGCTTTAACATCGTTAGCGTGGATCCAGTAGTTAATTTCGGCTTCAGATAGGAATTTCTGAAAATCAGCCTGATATTCAGGTTTAACAAGAACGACACCTTCACGTCCAACTCTAGCATGACTTAAAAAGTCAAGCTCATATTCTATAACTTTGCTGCCGAGGGTGAATAACTGATCCTGGGTGTCTGGCTTCACGAAATAAGATTTCCATCTAAAATATTGAAATATTACTGTATAATAATCTACTTATTAACTGAGGATAGTAGCAATCTTCCATTAGGTGCACAATCAGCTTGATCAACTTCATCTCAATCATTATTTGAATTGATTGCTTCATCTTCAACATTCTATTCTTGCAATAATAATTGTTTTATAGTGTGTAGATCCATTGATAATTGCAATCTTTCATCAAATTCACTAGTTGATTGATAATAATCTACTCCTTAATCGTATTTTAAAATATTTCCATATATTAAATTTGACTTACCCAGCATAATGTTCATGCTTGGCATAAACCGCCGCGACAAGGACAACGAACACCAACCCCTTCATTTTCTCCAACTAAACTGAAATGCAGCAACACCAAAATATATAACATAGCCATAGATAATATTTTATGATCCAATTCATTAAAGATTCTTATAAACAATCTTACTACTCAGATATAAAGGCTAAAATTGTATGAACAACAATTTCTGTCGTCTTAGACTTTTGGTCACAATAAATTTATTGATTTTATTGATAAACTAAATGCTGGTGTAAGATAAAGAGATAGAATGTCTCAAATTTAGGCCATAGATATAATATATATTTATGAGTGATGTTTCCGTTACTAAATATAATAAAATTATACGATTTTTAATAAATAATGATTTTTCAGTGAAATGAAAGTATGAGCGGGACTGAAGAAAATAATCTTTAAAAACTAAAAAAAGTTTTCCCGTACCGGGAATCGAACCCGAGCCTCCTGGGTGAAAGCCAGGTATCCTAGCCACTAGACCATACGGGAGATATGAATTATGGTGAAATTAAATTAAGTATTCTTCCGACAAAGTGATAAGATGACGTAAGATTTACAAAAACTCAATCATCTTACTAATCCTTACTAATATTATAAACGTGGAAGTTTATGAGTATGTATGGATGTTTGTTACTCTTTCACGCAAAACCTATTGACATAGAATAAGAAAGGAATAATACCCATTACCAGCCGAGCAGTGACGGGGGGTTGAGACCCAGAAACAGTCAACCTTGCCGACTACAATAGATAATAAAGTAAACTTACGTGGAACTCAAGAAGGGTGACCTTAACCACGACACTATAACACTAACTTCCATGTACAGTACGACAACATCAGAGACTGAGACTAAACTATCGCACTAATGGTTATATATTGTCTACACGTCGGTATACTTGACATAATATAATATGATCTACCTATCAATATTACTTTATAAATGGTGTTGTTAACAGATATTGTGTGTAGTGTGCGGTGCTGTGCGTGTGTATGTGTGTGTGTGTGATGATGGAAATGTTTATCTTAAATAGTCCTACAAAAATATTAGTATTAGCGATATAGCGATTATATAAATGTGAAATTGAACCTACACGTGGGAATTTGCATCCGCGCGAAGACGGGACGGGTCAACAAGTTAAAAATAAAATACAATATATTCAAACAGCCTAAGCCAATAAACTCAAATAACAGCGTGTCAGATATAACGTTTCTTTTCAAATAATGAATTACTATCTTTGTAAATTAGCTTTTTTATTTAAGTATTCAAGGAAAGTAGGTTAATTATTACTATGAATAGCATTAACTCTAAGGATTCCAATAAAGTGAAGCGCGATAAGAAATTAAAGACACAATTTAATTACATTATTTTTAACAGTAATTTTCAAACAACATATTGGTGCTAGTTATACATTCGTCAAAGATAATGTGACCATGAGCCTCGTTTTTAACGTCCTGTTATCCCATTGTTAGTCCCGTTGTCTCGAATGAAAGCTTCGGGACGCAAAACTGTCCTTTTTTCCGAAATCGCGCGAAAATAACCACGTAGCCAGCAATAAGACAGGATGATCTCTATTGTATAGTATTATTTTCATTCAGAAAATACTGGGTATACCTAATGTGACCAAAGGTCCTGTTTTGAACGGGACAGTAAGTCCAGTTGCCCCGAAAGTAAGCTTCGGGACATCAAACTGTCCCGTTTTCCGAATTCACGCGTAAATAACCACGTAGCCAGCAATAAGACAGGATGATCTCTATTGTATAGTATTATTTTCATTCAGAAAATACTGGGTATACCTAATGTGACCAAACGTCCTGTTTTGAACGGGACAGTAAGTCCAATTGCCCCGAAAGTAAGCTTCGGGACGTCAAACTGTCCCGTTTTCCGAATTCACGCGTAAATAACCACGTAGCCAGCAATAAGACAGGATGATCTCTATTGTATAGTATTATTTTCATTCAGAAAATACTGGGTATACCTAATGTGACCAAACGTCCTGTTTTGAACGGGACAGTATTCCAGTTGCCCCGAAAGTAAGCTTCGGGACATCAAACTTCGTCCGTTTTCCGAAATCGCTCAAAAATTACCGCATTTTTTTAAGAAAACTGTGTGTGTGTGTGTGTGTGTGTGGTACTATGGTCGTCACTATGGTTTGCCAATTTTTTTTTATTATAAAAATTGTTTTGTTTGATTTTTATTTTTCTTTTAACCCGTGGATGTCTGAAAGACGTCGGTCCAGTTGTGCGTGTCCCATTTTGAGTGAAAAATAAAATGGTCACTTCAGTTATACCGCTGTCTCAAAAGTATACCATTTATGGCAACGGGACTAACAACCGAATAACGGTACTATCCCGATCAAAAGGGGATGTATGGTCACATTAGGTATACGACATAACTTACTTAACTAAATTAACTTAGTAAATTCTATGGTAAAATGATTATTTGTTTTTTTTGGTACTTATTGTTTTGTATTTTCACCCGTGAATGTCTGAGAGACTCCCGTTCATGTCCCGTTTTGGGTTTAAATCATTTAATAAACAAACGGATGTACTTGTACGCCATCTATCGACGTGGAGATGAAGTGCATGTCGAGCTGTGTGGCCGTTATGTCTTTGGGAATTAGTCATATATAAATTAAAATGTAAAATATAGTGTCTTAGCAACACCTTTCATAAAGTAGTATTAGCGGGTGTTATTTTATGTGACGACAAGTGTACCGACAAATAGACAATATATAACAGTTAATGCGATAGATTAGAGTGAGTCTCTCTGGTGTTGTATTATAGTGTCGTGTCAGGCCTCCGTTATAGAGGAGCATGTGAGTACTTTATTATTTTAATATACGGTCGCGACGTCGAGCGGTGAGAGGTGAGAGTTTGTGCATAGTATCAGACGTCTTTAAACCTAATCCTGGGTCTGAAGCCCCCGGTACTGCTCGGCTTCCATCTAGATTATATGTTAATTTTGTCGTTAGAGTGTTTCTGCCCAGCATAGCTCCCATATTCTTAGCAATAGATTGAAATGTGAAGTTAAACCTAAATACACTTGGTTAATTGCACTCAGGTGAAGCCGGGACGCATCGACTAGTAGTATATAAAATTGACACGCCATATTTTATAAAATGTAGCTTCTCATTATTGTGAATAACTGGATGACTTTGCAACAGATAAGATTATTTTCATTTTTCGATTTTTTTGTTTATATCTTCTATTTTTTTAATCAAAATTTATATCATCATCATAAAATCCCTGACATGAAATATAATATTTATTACGTGCAATAACTTTAGTATTATCAAACAAACCAATATAATAAAATCATTTAGATATTACTATTAGTCCAAGTGACCTGGAATTCCAGAATAGTAACCACTCCTCTATAGATTCCAAAGAAAGGTATCTAAAAGCTTAGTGGGTGAACAGTGAACATACATATATATGTCGGGGATTTTAATAGTGAGAAGGAAGGACAGAGGGTAAACACAACGTAGATACTGCTACTGAACCGATAAATAATCAAATATGATCTCTAACAATTACGAGAGAAACCTAAGCAGTGCCTTGGACTCGTGACCAAGGTGTAGGCTTAAGGAGCTCCTTTATTTGATCGAGACACTCACCTCCACTGCTCAGGCTCTCTGTTAATCCAAAGTTCAACTTACATAAACCTAACCTAACACAACACAACATTGCACTTAACACTTCACTAGCACCGTTCCTTGAGAGACTACAGTCAGACTGTCGAAGGCATATAAAGGGTTGAGACTGTCAAAATGACGGAAGTGACTACTACCCTACTCCAGCGTCATATGACGATTCGACTGTTTGATAAACTAATTACACTGGTCTGCAACGGAAAAGTATTCGAAATAATTTTAACATTTTCTACTTAACTATTCATGCTGAATACAAATTGACAAGCAAAAGTGATTCATTAGTTTTTGTGATACTTGACATTTAGTTACTTCCACCATCGCATATTAAACTATGACTAAAGAAAATTTCGTAAAAGCATGAACTTAAATGAACAAAAACGGAGCTGCTTTTTAATATCTTCGCCCGTAATTTCCAAAATTAAGTAACGTTAAGGTCAAGGAAGGTATACTCGTAGGTCCTCAAATAAGAAATTTATTTAATGATGATAACTTGTACTCGGTTCTAGAAGGTACAGAAAAAAAACCTGTGATGATTTTTGCCTTATTGGAAAAAACTTTTTAGGAAATTACTTTTTACGAACTTATAGAACTTATGGTATCATCATTGCAAAAATTGGGTTGCAACATGTACTTGAAAACCCACTTTTTACATTCTCCTACGGACTTCTTTCCTTACAATTGTGAGACTTTTAGCAATGAACATGGGGAGCTCTTCCATCAAGATATCACAAACATGGAAAAACGAAACTGTATAATTTTTTCCTAAAATAGTTTTTTTTTTTAAAAAGGGAAACTGATCTTAATATTTATTAATTATTTTTTGTATTCTGTACGTATACAAATAAAAAATCTACTTTACGTCAAGAATACTTTTTTCAAGTCAAAATTTGTAGACCAGTGTTATTATTATAGAGTTTATCGGATGTTAAAATATTTAGTGGTTTCTGTATTTTAATACGAAACCCTAAAAACGTTTACGATGTGAATTATCAAAAAGAGTAGCAAGAATTATTATCAATATTACAATAAATAACGATCATAAATAATTTACAATTGTACATTTATTATCATGAAGAAGAAGCAAATTATCATTGTCACATAATTACAGCATAGATTGAAGATGCATAGAAAATGAAAAAAGATCTAGTAAAGGAATATCGTGACGAATAATATTTTATTTTTCTTATAACTATTTCAATTTACGATTACACAATGATTTTAAGAGATAATAACAAGTAATTATAATTCCATATCAGTTAGACGATTTATAAAACCCGATGTAATCCAAGATTACCACATTTTGTACTAATTGCTGGACACTTCGAGTGTCTAATTTGGACAAAATGATCAAGATTCTGTTATTTTTGTGTCTCTCTATCTATGTCCAGGCTAAAAATGAACTATATGAGGGGTAAGAGAAATTATTTTATTAAAATAATACAATCTAAAACTTGTACTTGACATGGCAAGTATTTATAGAAATATGATATTGTCATCTAGATATTTTTTCTGATAGTTAAAATTTCAATTGAAAAGATCCATTTATGCAAGATGAAGGTTTAAACTATGTTTATTTTTCTCATATCCAAATTCAGTTCATCCAACTTCCCGCTCTTTAAAACAATGATTAACAATAAATAATCAAAACTTTTTTCAGGCACTCCTTATATGGAGTCAAAGTTAATAACATGGCACAAGTTGATCAGCTAATGAAAGTAGTAGATACCTTTAATCTAGATTTATGGTCTTATGCAACTCCTGACCGTGAAGGTATGATTTTAGTATCAAAGGAAATGAAAGCAATGTTTGAAGAGGAACTGAAAGCTATTGGTGCAGAATATAGGATTGACACACTAAATATTAGAGAGTAAGTTGAAATTATATTTAGTGCAATAAATTGTACTATGTACATTCTGTTAAACTAATATCATAAAATTTACAGAAAAATCCAACAAGAAGAACAAAAACTTCTTGCTAAATCTAGATCATCTCTTAGGAATGATACATCTGGTGGTATATCTCTTGATATTATTCATCGTTATGATGTCGTAAGTAAATATATTCTATTTATTATACAGGGTGGAAGCAGACTACTTCCGAAAACTGAAAGAGGGGATAGAAGAAACCCCTTTATGACTGAAAAAAACCTTGGTATAGTCGAGGGCAGTTATTTGTTAAACAAAATCTTCTTTTGAAAATAAATGTCACAATCTTCAGCCAGCAATGTATACTCAACATAACTTTAACATATTATCATCCACTAGGCAAATAGAATAATAAATCACACGTGTTAATTTCTACCAAATTAGTTAGGTGTTTTAGTATTTACTTTATTATTAAATAATTTCAAAGAAAATTACAATAAAAGTGGATTGATTGTCTTAAATATCTAGGTACTTACCTAGTTTCGGTAACATATGAGAAACGGCTCGAACTGCGCTCCTCCCATCTCCACACACAACTCGGCTCTTCGCACTATCTCCCGGTGGATGCTATCCCACAGAGTGGTTTTGTCGGGAGGAAGTAGTGCCTGCACTCTGTGCACAGTGTAGGGGCGCTGACGGTCTTTTTTTAGTATTTTGTGCACGGTTTTGTGCGACACGCTAAGCCCACGAGCTCTAATTTGCCGCGCTGCCGTACGAATTCCTAGCCGTGGATGCGCCTTTGGGGCACAATGGGCTGGTTTTCTAAAACTCTTTGGTACGCAGCCGTAATGATGCGAGGGTCTGAAGGGTGCGCATGATTTGGATACCGCTGTCGATAAATGCATAACGCTCGTGAGGCATTCCCTCGTGCTTCTCCATAAAACATCAACATTTGTCCATATTCACGAGCACTGAACATTGTGTTAAAAAACTTAAAACTATTGTACTAAACTAATCCACAAACTATTAGATAAACAAGTCAAAAAACAAACTTAAAAAAAATTTAAAACTAACAGGATAATTTTTCGCGATTTACGCATTAGTACTTAAATTGCGAGTAGAACGTACGATCTATCACCGTAGCACCGTTGCAATAACGAGTAACGACTGAAGACTAAAATGTATTTACCCTAAAGAAAGAAAGCCGCACACAAGTACATGTAGTGGCGGCATCCTTTGAAAAATCCAGAACCAAAACATTCAACCCGTTGCACGACCTTGCTAAAAAATTCCATTATTTTTCGATACGGCGGCATAGACATTTGAGTAATTTAATTAAATAAATGTAAATATCAAATTAAATAAAGAATAATAATTAATTATTCGCATTTAAGTTTCAGAAGCGTCAGTAGCTGAGTGGTCCCGAACCACGTTGGATTCACGGATTCACGGTCGATAGGTCGTGGGTTCAAATCCCGGACATTGGAATACCCGAATAATTATTTTCTTTATACCTCGAATAGAACATAAAATTAATATTATTATAATAAGAAACTTCGTTCCTATCTGGTGTCCCACGACACCACACGTTTTATTTATTTTTTTAAAGATTACTAGCAGTATGGATCACATACTACTAGTATTCCCTTTACCCCTCCTAGTAAGCTAATAAATACTTTGTGTCAGGAGTGGGCCACGTCAGTAGTCCAATGTCCGAATATGAACCCACGACCTATCGACCGTGAATCCTACGCCCGAACCACTCAACTAGTGACGCTTCAAAAGAAATTAATAGGAAAAAATTTAATTAAACAAATATCCGCTTGCTTCGGACACAAACACAAACAGACATTCACAGACACATTTTTAGTCTGACACAAAACATAACTCTAAATTTCATACTTAGAGAACACTTCATTTTGCAAATTCGGGTGAAAATGGCGGCCCCTACAAATTTTAACTAATTAGGTAAAAAACATTTTTTGAAAGAGAACAGAATGCACAACTGAATAAAATAATTAAACAAAATTATTCACGTTTGTTTAAAAATGGTTTTGTTAAAAAAAATAGACATTTAAGGGTTATTTATTACCAGTACAACATGAGCATTCAAATTTCAACCTTATTTGCAAGAATATACGAATCAAAATTCATTTTTTTCGGGAGGCCTTTGTCGGCATCTATGACCATGTCAAAGGTACTAATACGTAGAGACGTACTCGTAATAAGTAAACTGTCGCGATTCATACATTTCTTAATGTTTTAATTTAATTTAGTTTGTGTTTGATGAATGTTCTTGCAGTTGGTGCTGGGTATTTAGTAGACATGTGTGATGTGTGAAAAGTTTGTAAACCTTTTTTTGTTTGTAAATTTTGTAGTTAGTACTCTTACATAAGTGGTTAACCGACTACTTTGGGTAGTGTATTATGATGTTACTCCAGTAGGTAGGTACCAACCAAGTACCAACTTAGGTATTTAAATTTAAACCGCGGTTTCCATCGATGAATAGGGTCTATGGGCATGACTATGGTTTGTAGAATCTTTAGGTATGTTCATTTTATTATTATTTGTTTGATAGTTAAGTTTACTCTACATAAAGGTTTAAATTTCGTCATAAAGTTATTACATGATCCGTGAGGGAAGGACAGCTGATAGGGAGCGCTGGCCGCACGCAGGTGAGTCACCTCCCGCTCGCGGTCGATTTAGGCGATCGCAATACATTGCTGTTTTCATTATTTTTTAAATTTTAAGCTTAATTTAATTAAATATTCACAAAAATACTTTGCGGTTGTGTTATACTACTCGTACCTGGTCGAAAAAGTTAAAAAAAAAATGATGACATCATTGATTTTTTTTTCGCAAAATTTCTACTTGTGAATGTTCAGAAGCCTTGTCTGAATACCCACTTTCAGTTTTCGGAAGTAGTCTGCTTCCACCCTGTATATTATTTACCAAATTTTTTCTAAAAGGAATTTCAAGAACATATTTTTTTAGATTGACCAATACCTAGTGGACATTGCCAACAGATTCCCTAATCTAGCTAATGTAGTTTCTGCAGGAAGAAGTGTTGAGGGTCGCGATATTAAGTATTTGCAGATATCCTCTACTCAATTCCAGGTATTAAAGTTTGTCAATCTATAATTTGATAGTGATTCAATTTACATACGCTTACATAATTTTATAATTTTATCCAATTATTTAGGATAGAAGCAAACCTATCGTTGTGATACAATCTCTCCTTCATGCTCGTGAATGGGTTACACTGCCGGTAACTTTGTATGCCATTGAAAAGCTTCTCCTAAATGTGACTGAACCAGAACTCGTAAGAGATATTGACTGGATTATTCTCCCAGTCGCTAATCCTGATGGTTTTGAATACAGTCATACGGTTGTAAGTACAATAATTAATGAAAATAGTACAGTTGTACAACTTAAAATTATGTAACTGTCTAAAAAAATATAATTTGTTTAGAATCGTTTCTGGAGGAAGAACCGTGCTACTGGATATGGAGCCTGCGATGGTGTGGATCTTAACAGAAACTTCGATTTTAACTGGGGCACCCTATCCAGCAACTTGCCCTGCAGTGAAACCTTCCATGGATCTGGACCTTTCTCCGAACCTGAAACCGCAGTTGTCAGGAACATCCTTGTCGAGTACAACACCCGTATTGCTTTATTCCTTGATATCCATAGCTTTGGCAGTCTGATTCTTTATGGATTCGGTGATAGGACTCTTCCACAAAATTACTTACAATTACACGCAGTCGGTCTTCAGATGGGTCAACGGATTGATGCTGTTAAATGGGAAAGCCATCCGAATTACGTAGTTGGAAACACTCCTGCTCTACTTTACACAGTATCTGGTGGATGCAGTGATTACGCTCAAGTCATGATCGGTATGGGTCTATCATATACTTATGAACTTCCAGCATACAGAAACATTACTACAACAGTTATGGGCTTTTTGGTAGAACCTGAATTTATTCGTCAAGCTGGTTTCGAAACCTGGGAAGGTATCAAAGAAGCTGCTCGCATTGTTGCGAGAAATAGGAATAATAAATTTTAAATAATATCATCTTTTGTATAAAACTTTTGAAACACAAAATAAAATTTTATTTTTATAGAACATAATGAATGAATGAAATATGCTTATTATAATTTTTATCTATGTTATCACTTTGGTAATTCTGTGTCGAATAATCCGATTAGGACTGATTATTTATCGTTAAATATAAATCTTAACACAGTGCCATTTATTGGATGTTTCCCCAACCAAGTTAATAAAACATGTTGAATTTTTGCGTTAATAAATTAGCTTATAGCGCCATCTGTTAGAAATTTTTGACTTCGAAGAATTATGAAGTTATATTAATAGTCTAATAGTGATATAAACTATCTCCTACCTCTCAAGCAGTACCAAATTACGCGCGCACTGAGATGTTTTAATTCCTAAAAAAGGTCATATAATGATAGATGTGGTTTCTAATAGACGTCACTAATTAGGGAGACGAGTTGTTTATAATATCATAAAAGTGTAGCTCTATACAAAACATTTTCCGATAAATTTTATAATAATTTCAAACAATAACAAACTACTACAAACACGTTTGAAAATAGTTACTCTATTCCTTTTTATCATATAACCTGTGGCCGCCTAGTGGTCGAAATTTGACCATAATTAAGTAATATTTTTGTGTTTAATTTTTATTTTAGTAAGTATAGGCAATTTATTACTCCGCGCAATTTTTATAAAAAGGGGTACAAATGTTCTGCGTCATTATATAATTGTGTAGTTTTTCATCGATAAAAATCGGATCAGCAGCAAAAAAACGGACACGTTCTATTACTTGAAAAATGTATATGGCAACACTAAATCATCTTTGTCACTTACGAATAGTTTAATATCAGTGAAAGAATTTTTAAAATCGTATTAATAGTTCCTGAGAAACCCTTCAATTTATAAATTGACTACGTTATGGCAAATAAATGACCTTATCTTTTTAATTAGACCTAGCCAGCCTAAGTTACCCGGAAAGGATGTAACTTTCTATCGGTGAGAGAATTATTAAAATTCATTCAGTAGTTTTCGAGCCTATTCGCAACAAACGAACATACAAACAATCAAGTCTTTCCTCTTTATATAAAAGTGTAGATAACAAAGATTTAGCTCGGAATAGTTTAATAATTTTACACACAAAACACTTAAAGTTATTTCTTTTTCTACTATTAGTTTATAGACCAATGTCGATAATTTTTAAAATCAAAAAAAAATATAGTAGGATGAAACCCATTTGAAAAGGAATAGAATATAACAAAAATAAAAGGAAAAATAATTTACGGGCGATCTGAGGGCGGGAAGTGGACCGTAGCCCTTTCCCCACTTCTCTATGAAACACCTTTTAATGTGCTAAAATTTTCCGTAGGATACTTAGATATATAAGTTTTCTTAAAATAGCAATAAATAGGCATCTACGAGTGTATGGGTCTTATCACCTTCTTTATTTCGTTACCGTTATCCATTTTCAAAGGCTTTGGCCCTGGTCTATTAGAAAAACTACCTACCGACTATGCCATAGGGAAATTCGCTCAAAGAAAATTATTTTACAATTATGATATTTTGGGGAATTTCTTAGTTTTACCAACTACAGAATTTTGGTGATCGCAACTGTTTACTAAGTATTATAGCAACTGGCAACAACGAATTTCTGGTTTCCTTATCTGTCAATTGCAACTCCTTTTTAACGTACATAAATATACCTATATGTTTTAGTGAAACGTTTCGTTTAAACATTTTCTACTTAACTATTTATTCTGAATACAAATTGATAAGTAAAAGTGATTCATTAGTTTTTGTGATACATGACATTTAGTTACTTTCACCATCGCATATTAAACTATGACTGAAGAAAAATTTCGTAAAAGCATTAACTTAAATGAACAAAAATGGAGCTGCTTTTTAATACCTTCGCCCGTAATTTCCAAATTTAAGTAACGTTAAGGTCAAGGAAGGATATTCGTAGGTCCTCAAATAAGAAATTTATTTAAAGATGATAACTTGTACTCGGTTCTAGAAGGTACTGAAAAAAAAACCTGTGACGATTTTTGCCTTATTGGAAAAAACTTTTGAGGTATCATCATTGCAAAAATTGGGATGCTGAGATGGTTAATGTCTATCTTATTTTATTATTTCAATACGTGAGAAACTGGCCAGTGTATGAACAATTGCTTGTTCATAAATCGAAATAAAGGATGACAGATTGTAGGAACTTATACAAATATTTTAAGGGTGAAACAAAAAATAAACAGAACTAGAGTTACGACACCATAACCGAGGGAATCTGCTGACACTCGCGGAATTCGCCCCATTGTTGCTACATCGAGTCGACGCAGATATTTGCAATACCGATTTTTGTTTTAAATATTAATTCAGTCTATTTCCAACTTTTGTAATAACTAGTTAGTATTATAAATAAATTTATAATTTTTTAAAAAGCCTTTTTTCTACGACCAATACATAACTGGCGCAGTCGGAGCGGATAGAGACAATCTAGGATAAAACTCTTCTAGATTGAACGATATCAATCGTTGGTTATCTCTATCGAAAAGTAACCTAGTTGGTCGTAGAGGCTTAAAAATAGTTTAAAAAGTGGAAGTGGACTCCGGACAGGCGATGCAGAACACTATATGGTAAGTACTCTTGCTTTCCAAGTTCCTGCTATATTTCCTTCCGTATAATATATATAAGTGTTTTCGTCTAAGGCTCAAATCGCAATAGATATCACTTATTTAAATTTAAATATTAAAATAAATGTTTATAAAAGTAAAGTTCTAAGGCTAAAATCGCACTAGATCTTACTTATTCAAGTATTAATATAAATAATTATTAAAGTAGGGTTCTAAGGCTAAAATCGCAATAGATCGTACTTATTCTAATATTAATATACATTATTATTAAAGTATAACTTTGAGGCTAAAATCGCCATATGAGTATACTGTATGGAAACTGATTATTATTTAATAAATGGATGATTGTTTAAATAAAATTCATTAATATTTCAATTTTCAATTTCAATTTATTAAGATTAATTTAGTTAAATAAATATCATAATAGCTAAAGCATATCTCTGTGAGTGTTTTATACTTAGATTATTTTTAAAAAAAAAGTATATTATTATAATTTAGTATTAAGATAATAATTTTCATAAACATGTCTTTTGCAAATTGCGATGTTTCAAGCTTCAAACTGATTTCCGAATTTATGCCGCGCTATGATGGAAACCCTAAACAACTTAATCACTATATTAAAGAGGTAGATAATATTTTAAATCTTATAGATGGTTCAGCTAAGAATCATCCTGCTATTTTATGTCTAATCAAAAGTCGATTAAGTGGACCCGCGATTGATGCGATAGCTTACGAAGAAAACTTAAACTCTTGGGAAGTTATAAAATCTGCCCTTTTGCGACGTCTCCGCGATCCTAGAAATGAAATACAACTAATGCAGGAGCTCAGTAGGATGCATCGTAATAGATCAGAGGATGCAGCATCCTTTGGCTTAAAACTTCGTGAATTATTGGATTCCTTACTTTCAGTAGGTACTCATAATAATAAGACATATTACGAAAATATGGTTATCGAACAATACATTAACAATCTCGATTTCCAAATTTCTATAGGCGTACGTATAGCTAAACCATTAACTCTAGAAACTGCAATTGTTATTGCTAGGCAAGAGGAAGCGAGACTAGCATATAATAAATCATTCAATAATAATAATATTAATTTACCATCCACATCTCAAGTTAGTAAAAAGCAAATATTTAATAACAGAGTTGTGCAACCCTCTCCATTTAAATTTAATAACCCAGTCTCTCAAATGCATGCTAATAATAATTATAATCAACCTTCAACCAGTTATAACCCAAACATTCCTCATAACAATAACTTTGTTCCTCGACGAAATAATTTGACCCCGAACCAAAGACAACAATGGATACGCTCCATGCTTCCTTGGAAAAATTCACAGGGTTCAGGTAATTTTAGGCAAACCCCTCAACAGGTTAATCCTCCACAAAAGGTATCTGATGTGACCATGAGGTCAGTTAATAAACCTCAAACGCCACAGTTTGTCTCGGAGGAATTATTCTATGCAGACGAGCACCAACAACCCATCTATGAAGATGAGGAGCAGCTTCATTATCAAGGTGGGTATGAAAATTTTAACACATATAATAATATTAACAGCGAAGAGGAATATGAACAAAACCCTATGGAGCAATCACCCCAGCAGGATTTTATCAAAGCTCAAACTACAGGCGACCCGAGTTAGTAAAGATAAATAATCATTACAAAGATCATTTGCCGTACATAGAACTACCAGAATTTCAAGGTAAGTTTCTAATAGACACTGGTGCTTCACGTTCAATGATATCCTCCTCAGTAATTATTGATAATCCTATATTTCAAAACTTAGTAGAGTATGAGCCTTTTGAAGTTAAAACAGCACATGCTACTACACGTCATAATCACGTTGTGTATTTACCTCTTGCCCCGGTCTTTAACTCTGACGTTATACATAAATTTTTATTATTTGAATTTGATCCAAAATATAAAGGACTTATAGGTTTAGATCTACTTAAAATTTTATCTTGTAATATTGATATCAAAAACAAAACTTTACGTACTTCTACTGCTGATCTGCCTATTTATTTTGATTATCCTATAAAACAGCTTAAAGTAGACCCAGAATGTGAAAAGTTTATATTAGTTAAAACCAATTATACTGAGGGACACTACATTCATGATGACTATATATGGTGTGAAAACTTAAAATCACCAGGAGCTTTAGTAGAAGTAAAAGACGGTCAATTTATAACATCTATTATTAATTACGATACTAAAACCAAGACTACTTCTAATTTTCCTAAAATTAAATTAGAACCTTATAGTCAAGATACTAATAAAGAAATATGTAAAATAAATTCTATACAAGTAGATTCCAAAACAGATACGGAACTCTCCGATAACTTAAATAAAATCCGTATAGATCACATGAACGAGGAAGAACGTCGCGAGATTATAAAGATCTGCTATCAATTTAGAGATTTATTTTATTCCGAAAACATACCACTGTCATTCACTCATGCTGTTAAACATAAGCTAAGACTGACTGACCAAACCCCTATATTCGTGAGAAGTTATAGACAGTCCCCATTACAGCGAAAAGAAATAAACAATCAAATTGATAATCTCTTAAAACAAGGCATTATCCGTGAAAGTATATCTCCTTGGTCCTGCCCTGTTCACATTGTCCCTAAGAAGCCAGATGCTTCTGGAAAAATCAAATGGAGACTTGTTATCGACTATAGACGACTCAATGAACGTACTATTGAAGACAAGTATCCCTTACCCAATATTCACGATATACTAGACAGATTATTTTTATAGACAGATATTGCACAATATTTTACCACTTTAGATTTAGCTAACGGTTACCATCAGGTAGAAATGCACCCAGACGATATAGAAAAGACAGCCTTCACTACAGAACGAGGACATTACGAATTCTTGAGAATGCCCTTTGGATTAAAAAACGCCCCTAGCACTTTCCAACGTTTGATGGATCATATTCTCAGAGGACTCGATAACGTATTTACTTACCTAGATGACGTTATAATAATATCAACTTCGTTACAAGAGCACATAGATAAACTGAGACAAGTATTTAATCCTTTTAAACTACATAATTTAAAAATACAGTTAGATAAATCCGAGTTTTTATGTAAACAAGTTAATTTTCTAGGACATGAACTGACTGATCAAGGACTAAAGCCAAATAAAGACAAGATAAAAGCTGTGTTAAACTTTCCCTTACCCCATACTCAGAAAGACATTAAAAGTTTTCTCGGACTAGTAGGTTATTATAGAAAATTCATTAAAGACTTTACCATAATTCCAAAATCCAAATACCTTGCACTTGGAAGCGACGAGTACACTTACCTAGAGGAAGGATGCAGAGAAATAACAGACGACATCCAGCTATGTAAATCGTTAGACACTAGAGCCATCAGCGACTCAGAAGATTGCATCATATCCTTAATTAAACATGAAAAGGCTAATTGCACACATGCACGGATGCAGATGAAGAAAATTAAAATAGAGAAAATTCGGGACAACACCTGGCTTATAATAACAATTGAACCCGAAGTATGGCAAGTTAAATGTAACTCAGGAACGGAATATAGAAAAACATCAGGAATTAATTTGGTATCTATAACAGAAGATTGTCAAATTAAAATTAAAAACATAACAATAAAAACTCGTAACAGCAAGGTTTACATAGATCAGATTATCCCGCTGCCACAAGAAGGAGAAATGAAAAATGAAATTGTAAAATATAAACTTCGTCTGGAAGATGTCTCATTAAACGGCATCCATAAACTCCTTAACAGAATGGAGGACATCCAGGAACTAGATGAAGATCCTTGGCATACAGTGATGATCATCCCCAGTTGGTCGACTTTGCTGATCTACCTAATAGGATTTGCATTCGTCATCTGCAAAGGTTTCAAATGGTGGATGAAAAGAAACATCGTTCGCGAGGACGCTTCGGGAAGCTGCGAGACTAGCTTCCATCTTAAGGAGGGAGGAGTTACGACACCATAACCGAGGGAATCTGCTGACACTCGCGGAATTCGATCCATTGTTACTACATCGAGTCGACGCAGATATTTGCAATACCGATTTTTGTTTTAAATATTAATTCAGTCTATTTCCAACTTTTGTAATAACTAGTTAGTATTATAAATAAATTTATAATTTTTTAAAAAGCCTTTTTTCTACGACCAATACATAACTCTAGCAAAGTATAAATACAATGGAAAGAAAACTACTTGAGACTTATTGACGCTAAAGAAAGTATAGTTAAAATTAAAGTTTATTTGAAAAAAATAGGAGTATGGCTCTTTTAGACAAATTATGGCGACGTTAATTGCTTTGTGCAATCTTTTCTCAGAGTTAGGGTAACTAAATTGTTTACAGATGCTACGGGATTGGAATCTTGAAACAATTCACAATTTTTTGCAACAATAACGACGTTAAAACCAAGAAATTGGAGGCGAGGTCGGGGAAACATGAAAAAATGACCCGATCTTAACCAATGAGCTAAATACAGATTTACTCGTGCGCCGCCCTTTCTGTTGTGTTTCTGTCAGTGGACGAAGGACGAGAGGAGCGGAACAACAGAAAGTCTTCGTCCAGCGTCAACGGCGACAAGTCGCATCTTATTGATTCCCGGGTCCCGTGTCGATTGTTAATTGTAATATTTTGTAATTCAAAGTACTAAAGTAAATAATTGAAAGTAATAATGTAAATAAATAAGTTTGCCGTGATTCCTGACTGGGTAATGTACACAGATTTAAATACGAAACTAAGTCACGATAGATTCACAGTTTGAAATGTAACTTTCTAAATATATAAATTTCTTAATAATAAATGGGGTTTACCGCGCTAACATTGAGTTGGGAGAACTAAGAATGAGAAGTAATTAAATTAAAAAAAGGTCGTGAGCTTTAAATTGTATAAGAAGTTGTGTGTGTCTCTTATCCTTATTTAGAGATTTATGTAGAAAACTTAGTGTAAATATATATAATTATTAAGATTAAAATTGTATTTCCTGTGTGCATGTGTGTGTAAATATACAATAATGCCAGAGGGGTTTTTCGTTTGAGTGTACCATTTTCCCCTGATTAGTATGGCTAGTTTAAGAATGGAATGCTCGGTCTCTGATTAACGTTAATCGCGTAAATCAAGATCTAAGTAATAGCACAGTTTCTTTTTTTTTAAATCAGTTAATAAATTTATTTTAAACTAATGCTTCTTTTACTTTTATCCCAATTAAAATTAGGCATACCTGAGGGTATTTGATATTGAAGATTTCCCCTAGATTTTGCATTAATGTACATAACTGTAGTTTAACCTTGAGTTTTGGCATTAAGATTATTAGTATAACCGATTAGACCAAATCTTCAATACTGAATTCCCCCTCATATAAGATCAATCACGATCTCTATACTCATGTTTGGATATTAAATTAATAATTTGCTATGAACTTAACCTAGATCGATAGGTCTAAATTTAGCTAAGAGACCATAGTCAAGCTAACACCAAAGTAGAGTAGAGTTCCTTCCGAACTAGATTCAGGTGTTAAGAGAGTTTAATCATAATTACAGACAAATAGATTTATTATTAATTATCATTCAGTTAACTATCTATTTAAATTTGAGGTGCATAAAAATGATACTAGAAATGAGAGTGCAAATAACACTAGACTATAGCTAGTGTTATTCAGTTTAGTTGAATCACTGATAAGTACTGAATGAGTTTGCTGAAGTGGAGTGGAAGCTGCGAGAAGTCGTGAGTAGGTATTTTGAGCAAGGTAGGTTATAGGTATCACTATATGCTAAGGCAAGCATGGGAAACATTGCAGCGTATGAGACAGTAAGGTTAAGGCGAACTATTTCCATTAAAATTTAAATAAAATTAGTAAATATGCAATACATGACTCGACAGCATTCCGGCGGCGATAACTGGACACCCAATACACGCCATGTCTTACAGTTGACCTCCGACCTTGGTTTGGCCAAACCAAAACCAAACCTATTACTTTAATTACAAATACATATATATAAAACCATAGTTCAGGGGGAGGGGCTCAAAGCCCAAAATAATAAAGTACTCGTCTTCGGACTAGTGGAATTGTAAATGCTTCGTAGCGAAAAGAGGTCATGCTGTCCCCCCATAAAAGCTGATAACAGGGCCAGACACAGGCGTAGGGCTTCCCCCGTGTCAGAGTGATATCGGTCGGTTAATGATGGAGCCAATTTGCCCATACATGTCACCATTCATTTAATCATTCTAGTATAATCACCTATCTTAATTTAACTTTGTTAATATTGTGAGTAAAGATTTAAACTTATTGTACAAACAACCGTAATAAAGCACGAAAGGTCGGGCTTCGGATAAGCAGGTAGAATGATTGTTTGAATGGCTCATTGTCTGTCCACTGAAATGTATTCACTACACAGTTAACTCTAAAATCAATAATAGTCATTGTTTAGACACAGATGTGCTCTAACTGCAGTGTTTCTCAAAAGGGATGAAAGACGGGAGATTTCTCTAAAGTACTCGATTACTATAATGCATAATTAAATAGACGATCACACAGCCGTACTATCACAATGCAACATGTCCTTGAAAATCCACTTTTTACATTCTCATACGGACTTATTTTCGGACAATTGTGAGACTTTTAGCAATGAACATGGGGAGCTCTTCCATCAGGATATCATAAACATGGAAAAACGATGTCAAGGCCATAGGAACTTTTCAATGTTGAAGGATTATTGCTGGATTGTTTGTTGAGATATTACAGAAACAGAACATAAAGGGCAGCGAAAAAACCACGTCGAAATTCCAATGATTAAAAAACTGTATAATTTTTGGAATTGTTTTTCAAAAATAGTTTTTTTTTTCAAAAAAAAGGAAACTAATCTTAATATTTAAGTTATTTTTTGTATTCAGTACGTGAAAATCAATAAAAAATCTACTTCACGTGAAGAATATTTTAAAGTCAAAATTTGTAGACCAGTGTTATTATTATACAGTTATATCTAATAACTTAAAATATTTAGTGGTTTCTGTATTTTACTACGAAACCCTAAAAACGTTTATGTTGTGAATTATCAAAAACAGTAGCAAGAATTATTATCAATATTACAATAAATAACGATCATAAATAATTTACAATTGTACATTTATATCATGAAAAAGAAGCAAATTATCATTGTCACATAATTACAGCATAGATTGAAGATGCATAGAAAATGAAAGAAGATCTAGTAAAGGAATATCGAATAATATTTTATTTTTCTGTAAACTATTTTAATTAACGATTACATAATGATTTTAAAAGATAACAACAAGTAATTATAATTCCATATCAGTTAGACGATTTATAAAACCCGATGTAATCCAAGATTACCACATTTTGTACTAATTGCTGGACACTTCGAGTGTCTAATTTGGACAAAATGTTCAAGATTCTGTTATTTTTGTGTCTCTCTATCTATGTCCAGGCTAAAAATGAACTATATGAGGGGTAAGAGAAATTATTTTATTAAAATAATACAATCTAAAACTTGTACTTGACATGGCAAGTATTTGTAGAAATATGACATTGTCATCTAGATATTTTTTCTGATAGTTAAAATTTCAATTAAAAAGATCCATTTATGTAAAATGAAAGTTAAAACTATGTTTATTTTTCTTATATCCAAATTCAGTTCATCCAACTTCCCGCTCTTTAAAACAATGATTAACAATAAATATTCAAAACTTTTTTCAGGCACTCCTTATATGGAGTCAAAGTTAATAACATGGCACAAGTTGATCAGCTAATGAAAGTAGTAGATACCTTTAATCTAGATTTATGGTCTTATGCAACTCCTGACCGTGAAGGTATGATTTTAGTATCAAAGGAAATGAAAGCAATGTTTGAAGAGGAACTGAAAGCTATTGGTGCAGAATATAGGATTGACACACTAAATATTAGAGAGTAAGTTTAAATTATATTTAGTGCAATAAATTGTACTATGTACATTCTGTTAAACGAATATCATAAAATTTACAGAAAAATCCAACAAGAAGAACAAAAACTTCTTGCTAAATCTAGATCATCTCTTAGGAATGATACATCTGGTGGTATATCTCTTGATATTATTCATCGTTATGATGTCGTAAGTAAATATATTCTATTTATTATATATTATTTACCAAATTTTTTCTAAAAGGAATTTCAAGAACATATTTTTTTAGATTGACCAATACCTAGTGGACATTGCCAACAGATTCCCTAATCTAGCTAATGTAGTTTCTGCAGGAAGAAGTGTTGAGGGTCGCGATATTAAGTATTTGCAGATATCCTCTACTCAATTCCAGGTATTAAAGTTTGTCAATCTATAATTTGATAGTGATTCAATTTACATACGCTTACATAATTTTATAATTTTATCCCATTATTTAGGATAGGAGCAAGCCTATCGTTGTGATACAATCTCTCCTTCATGCTCGTGAATGGGTTACACTGCCGGTAACTTTGTATGCCATTGAAAAGCTTCTCCTAAATGTGACTGAACCAGAACTCGTAAGAGATATTGACTGGATTATTCTCCCAGTCGCTAATCCTGATGGTTTTGAATACAGTCATACGGTTGTAAGTACAATAATTAATGAAAATAGTACAGTTGTACAACTTAAAATTATGTAACTGTCTAAAAAAATATAATTTGTTTAGAATCGTTTCTGGAGGAAGAACCGTGCTACTGGATATGGAGCCTGCGATGGTGTGGATCTTAACAGAAACTTCGATTTTAACTGGGGCACCCTATCCAGCAACTTGCCCTGCAGTGAAACCTTCCATGGATCTGGACCTTTCTCCGAACCTGAAACCGCAGTTGTCAGGAACATCCTTGTCGAGTACAACACCCGTATTGCTTTATTCCTTGATATCCATAGCTTTGGCAGTCTGATTCTTTATGGATTCGGTGATAGGACTCTTCCACAAAATTACTTACAATTACACGCAGTCGGTCTTCAGATGGGTCAACGGATTGATGCTGTTAAATGGGAAAGCCATCCGAATTACGTAGTTGGAAACACTCCTGCTCTACTTTACACAGTATCTGGTGGATGCAGTGATTACGCTCAAGTCATGATCGGTATGGGTCTATCATATACTTATGAACTTCCAGCATACAGAAACATTACTACAACAGTTATGGGCTTTTTGGTAGAACCTGAATTTATTCGTCAAGCTGGTTTCGAAACCTGGGAAGGTATCAAAGAAGCTGCTCGCATTGTTGCGAGAAATAGGAATAATAAATTTTAAATAATATCATCTTTTGTATAAAACTTTTGAAACACAAAATAAAATTTTATTTTTATAGAACATAATGAATGAATGAAATATGCTTATTATAATTTTTATCTATGTTATCACTTTGGTAATTCTGTGTCGAATAATCCGATTAGGACTGATTATTTATCGTTAAATATAAATCTTAACACAGTGCCATTTATTGGATGTTTCCCCAACCAAGTTAATAAAACATGTTGAATTTTTGCGTTAATAAATTAGCTTATAGCGCCATCTGTTAGAAATTTTTGACTTCGAAGAATTATGAAGTTATATTAATAGTCTAATAGTGATATAAACTATCTCCTACCTCTCAAGCAGTACCAAATTACGCGCACTAAGATGTTTTAATTCCTAAAAAAGGACATATAATGATGGATGTGGTTTCTAATAGACGTCACTAATTAGGGAGACGAGTTGTTTATAATATCATAAAAGTGTAGCTCTATACAAAACATTTTCCGATAAATTTTATAATAATTTCAAACAATAACAAACTACTACAAACACGTTTGAAAACACGTTAAGGCACGTTACTCTATTCGTTTTTATCATATAACCTATGGCCGCCTAGTGGTCGAAATTTGACCATAATTAAGTAATATTTTTGTGTTTAATTTTTATTTTAGTAAGTATAGGCAATTTATTACTCCGCGCAATTTTTATAAAAAGGGGTACAAATGTTCTGCGTCATTATATAATTGTGTAGTTTTTCATCGATAAAAATCGGATCAGCAGCAAAAAAACGGCCACGTTCTATTACTTGAAAAATGTATATGGCAACACTAAATCATCTTTGTCACTTACGAATAGTTTAATATCAGTGAAAGAATTTTTAAAATCGTATTAATAGTTCCTGAGAAACCCTTCAATTTATAAATTGACCACGTTATGGCAAATAAATGACCTTATCTTTTTAATTAGACCTAGCCAGCCTAAGTTACCCGGAAAGGATGTACCTTTCTATCGGTAAGAGAATTATTAAAATTCATTCAGTAGTTTTCGAGCCTATTCGCAACAAACGAACATACAAACAATCAAGTCTTTCCTCTTTATATAATAGTGTAGATAACAAAGATTTAGCTTGGAATAGTTTAATAATTTTACACACAAAACACTTAAAGTTATTTCTTTTTTTACTATTAGTTTATAGACCAATGTCGATAATTTTTAAAATCAAAAAAAAAAATATAGTAGGATGAAACCCATTTGAAAAGGAATAGAATATAATAAAAATAAAAGGAAAAATAATTTACGGGTGATCTGAGGGCGGGAAGTGGACCGTAGCCCTTTCCCCACTTCTCTATGAAACACCTTTTAATGTGCTAAAATTTTCCGTAGGATACTTAGATATATAAGTTTTCTTAAAATAGCAATAAATAGGCATCTACGAGTGTATGGGTCTTATCACCTTCTTTATTTCGTTACCGTTATCCATTTTCAAAGGCTTTGGCCCTGGTCTATTAGAAAAACTACCTACCGACTATGCCATAGGGAAATTCGCTCAAAGAAAATTATTTTACAATTATGATATTTTGGGGAATTTCTTAGTTTTACCAACTACAGAATTTTGGTGATCGCAACTGTTTACTAAGTATTATAGCAACTGGCAACAACGAATTTCTGGTTTCCTTATCTGTCAATTGCAACTCCTTTTTAACGTACATAAATATACCTATATGTTTTAGTGAAACGTTTCGTTTAAACATTTTCTACTTAACTATTTATTCTGAATACAAATTGATAAGTAAAAGTGATTCATTAGTTTTTGTGATACATGACATTTAGTTACTTTCACCATCGCATATTAAACTATGACTGAAGAAAAATTTCGTAAAAGCATTAACTTAAATGAACAAAAATGGAGCTGCTTTTTAATACCTTCGCCCGTAATTTCCAAATTTAAGTAACGTTAAGGTCAAGGAAGGATATTCGTAGGTCCTCAAATAAGAAATTTATTTAAAGATGATAACTTGTACTCGGTTCTAGAAGGTACTGAAAAAAAAACCTGTGACGATTTTTGCCTTATTGGAAAAAACTTTTGAGGTATCATCATTGCAAAAATTGGGATGCTGAGATGGTTAATGTCTATCTTATTTTATTATTTCAATACGTGAGAAACTGGCCAGTGTATGAACAATTGCTTGTTCATAAATCGAAATAAAGGATGACAGATTGTAGGAACTTATACAAATATTTTAAGGGTGAAACAAAAAATAAACAGAACTAGAGTTACGACACCATAACCGAGGGAATCTGCTGACACTCGCGGAATTCGCCCCATTGTTGCTACATCGAGTCGACGCAGATATTTGCAATACCGATTTTTGTTTTAAATATTAATTCAGTCTATTTCCAACTTTTGTAATAACTAGTTAGTATTATAAATAAATTTATAATTTTTTAAAAAGCCTTTTTTCTACGACCAATACATAACTGGCGCAGTCGGAGCGGATAGAGACAATCTAGGATAAAACTTCTAGATTGAACGATATCAATCGTTGGTTATCTCTATCGAAAAGTAACCTAGTTGGTCGTAGAGGCTTAAAAATAGTTTAAAAAGTGGAAGTGGACTCCGGACAGGCGATGCAGAACACTATATGGTAAGTACTCTTGCTTTCCAAGTTCCTGCTATATTTCCTTCCGTATAATATATATAAGTGTTTTCGTCTAAGGCTCAAATCGCAATAGATATCACTTATTTAAATTTAAATATTAAAATAAATGTTTATAAAAGTAAAGTTCTAAGGCTAAAATCGCACTAGATCTTACTTATTCAAGTATTAATATAAATAATTATTAAAGTAGGGTTCTAAGGCTAAAATCGCAATAGATCGTACTTATTCTAATATTAATATACATTATTATTAAAGTATAACTTTGAGGCTAAAATCGCCATATGAGTATACTGTATGGAAACTGATTATTATTTAATAAATGGATGATTGTTTAAATAAAATTCATTAATATTTCAATTTTCAATTTCAATTTATTAAGATTAATTTAGTTAAATAAATATCATAATAGCTAAAGCATATCTCTGTGAGTGTTTTATACTTAGATTATTTTTAAAAAAAAAGTATATTATTATAATTTAGTATTAAGATAATAATTTTCATAAACATGTCTTTTGCAAATTGCGATGTTTCAAGCTTCAAACTGATTTCCGAATTTATGCCGCGCTATGATGGAAACCCTAAACAACTTAATCACTATATTAAAGAGGTAGATAATATTTTAAATCTTATAGATGGTTCAGCTAAGAATCATCCTGCTATTTTATGTCTAATCAAAAGTCGATTAAGTGGACCCGCGATTGATGCGATAGCTTACGAAGAAAACTTAAACTCTTGGGAAGTTATAAAATCTGCCCTTTTGCGACGTCTCCGCGATCCTAGAAATGAAATACAACTAATGCAGGAGCTCAGTAGGATGCATCGTAATAGATCAGAGGATGCAGCATCCTTTGGCTTAAAACTTCGTGAATTATTGGATTCCTTACTTTCAGTAGGTACTCATAATAATAAGACATATTACGAAAATATGGTTATCGAACAATACATTAACAATCTCGATTTCCAAATTTCTATAGGCGTACGTATAGCTAAACCATTAACTCTAGAAACTGCAATTGTTATTGCTAGGCAAGAGGAAGCGAGACTAGCATATAATAAATCATTCAATAATAATAATATTAATTTACCATCCACATCTCAAGTTAGTAAAAAGCAAATATTTAATAACAGAGTTGTGCAACCCTCTCCATTTAAATTTAATAACCCAGTCTCTCAAATGCATGCTAATAATAATTATAATCAACCTTCAACCAGTTATAACCCAAACATTCCTCATAACAATAACTTTGTTCCTCGACGAAATAATTTGACCCCGAACCAAAGACAACAATGGATACGCTCCATGCTTCCTTGGAAAAATTCACAGGGTTCAGGTAATTTTAGGCAAACCCCTCAACAGGTTAATCCTCCACAAAAGGTATCTGATGTGACCATGAGGTCAGTTAATAAACCTCAAACGCCACAGTTTGTCTCGGAGGAATTATTCTATGCAGACGAGCACCAACAACCCATCTATGAAGATGAGGAGCAGCTTCATTATCAAGGTGGGTATGAAAATTTTAACACATATAATAATATTAACAGCGAAGAGGAATATGAACAAAACCCTATGGAGCAATCACCCCAGCAGGATTTTATCAAAGCTCAAACTACAGGCGACCCGAGTTAGTAAAGATAAATAATCATTACAAAGATCATTTGCCGTACATAGAACTACCAGAATTTCAAGGTAAGTTTCTAATAGACACTGGTGCTTCACGTTCAATGATATCCTCCTCAGTAATTATTGATAATCCTATATTTCAAAACTTAGTAGAGTATGAGCCTTTTGAAGTTAAAACAGCACATGCTACTACACGTCATAATCACGTTGTGTATTTACCTCTTGCCCCGGTCTTTAACTCTGACGTTATACATAAATTTTTATTATTTGAATTTGATCCAAAATATAAAGGACTTATAGGTTTAGATCTACTTAAAATTTTATCTTGTAATATTGATATCAAAAACAAAACTTTACGTACTTCTACTGCTGATCTGCCTATTTATTTTGATTATCCTATAAAACAGCTTAAAGTAGACCCAGAATGTGAAAAGTTTATATTAGTTAAAACCAATTATACTGAGGGACACTACATTCATGATGACTATATATGGTGTGAAAACTTAAAATCACCAGGAGCTTTAGTAGAAGTAAAAGACGGTCAATTTATAACATCTATTATTAATTACGATACTAAAACCAAGACTACTTCTAATTTTCCTAAAATTAAATTAGAACCTTATAGTCAAGATACTAATAAAGAAATATGTAAAATAAATTCTATACAAGTAGATTCCAAAACAGATACGGAACTCTCCGATAACTTAAATAAAATCCGTATAGATCACATGAACGAGGAAGAACGTCGCGAGATTATAAAGATCTGCTATCAATTTAGAGATTTATTTTATTCCGAAAACATACCACTGTCATTCACTCATGCTGTTAAACATAAGCTAAGACTGACTGACCAAACCCCTATATTCGTGAGAAGTTATAGACAGTCCCCATTACAGCGAAAAGAAATAAACAATCAAATTGATAATCTCTTAAAACAAGGCATTATCCGTGAAAGTATATCTCCTTGGTCCTGCCCTGTTCACATTGTCCCTAAGAAGCCAGATGCTTCTGGAAAAATCAAATGGAGACTTGTTATCGACTATAGACGACTCAATGAACGTACTATTGAAGACAAGTATCCCTTACCCAATATTCACGATATACTAGACAGATTATTTTTATAGACAGATATTGCACAATATTTTACCACTTTAGATTTAGCTAACGGTTACCATCAGGTAGAAATGCACCCAGACGATATAGAAAAGACAGCCTTCACTACAGAACGAGGACATTACGAATTCTTGAGAATGCCCTTTGGATTAAAAAACGCCCCTAGCACTTTCCAACGTTTGATGGATCATATTCTCAGAGGACTCGATAACGTATTTACTTACCTAGATGACGTTATAATAATATCAACTTCGTTACAAGAGCACATAGATAAACTGAGACAAGTATTTAATCCTTTTAAACTACATAATTTAAAAATACAGTTAGATAAATCCGAGTTTTTATGTAAACAAGTTAATTTTCTAGGACATGAACTGACTGATCAAGGACTAAAGCCAAATAAAGACAAGATAAAAGCTGTGTTAAACTTTCCCTTACCCCATACTCAGAAAGACATTAAAAGTTTTCTCGGACTAGTAGGTTATTATAGAAAATTCATTAAAGACTTTACCATAATTCCAAAATCCAAATACCTTGCACTTGGAAGCGACGAGTACACTTACCTAGAGGAAGGATGCAGAGAAATAACAGACGACATCCAGCTATGTAAATCGTTAGACACTAGAGCCATCAGCGACTCAGAAGATTGCATCATATCCTTAATTAAACATGAAAAGGCTAATTGCACACATGCACGGATGCAGATGAAGAAAATTAAAATAGAGAAAATTCGGGACAACACCTGGCTTATAATAACAATTGAACCCGAAGTATGGCAAGTTAAATGTAACTCAGGAACGGAATATAGAAAAACATCAGGAATTAATTTGGTATCTATAACAGAAGATTGTCAAATTAAAATTAAAAACATAACAATAAAAACTCGTAACAGCAAGGTTTACATAGATCAGATTATCCCGCTGCCACAAGAAGGAGAAATGAAAAATGAAATTGTAAAATATAAACTTCGTCTGGAAGATGTCTCATTAAACGGCATCCATAAACTCCTTAACAGAATGGAGGACATCCAGGAACTAGATGAAGATCCTTGGCATACAGTGATGATCATCCCCAGTTGGTCGACTTTGCTGATCTACCTAATAGGATTTGCATTCGTCATCTGCAAAGGTTTCAAATGGTGGATGAAAAGAAACATCGTTCGCGAGGACGCTTCGGGAAGCTGCGAGACTAGCTTCCATCTTAAGGAGGGAGGAGTTACGACACCATAACCGAGGGAATCTGCTGACACTCGCGGAATTCGATCCATTGTTACTACATCGAGTCGACGCAGATATTTGCAATACCGATTTTTGTTTTAAATATTAATTCAGTCTATTTCCAACTTTTGTAATAACTAGTTAGTATTATAAATAAATTTATAATTTTTTAAAAAGCCTTTTTTCTACGACCAATACATAACTCTAGCAAAGTATAAATACAATGGAAAGAAAACTACTTGAGACTTATTGACGCTAAAGAAAGTATAGTTAAAATTAAAGTTTATTTGAAAAAAATAGGAGTATGGCTCTTTTAGACAAATTATGGCGACGTTAATTGCTTTGTGCAATCTTTTCTCAGAGTTAGGGTAACTAAATTGTTTACAGATGCTACGGGATTGGAATCTTGAAACAATTCACAATTTTTTGCAACAATAACGACGTTAAAACCAAGAAATTGGAGGCGAGGTCGGGGAAACATGAAAAAATGACCCGATCTTAACCAATGAGCTAAATACAGATTTACTCGTGCGCCGCCCTTTCTGTTGTGTTTCTGTCAGTGGACGAAGGACGAGAGGAGCGGAACAACAGAAAGTCTTCGTCCAGCGTCAACGGCGACAAGTCGCATCTTATTGATTCCCGGGTCCCGTGTCGATTGTTAATTGTAATATTTTGTAATTCAAAGTACTAAAGTAAATAATTGAAAGTAATAATGTAAATAAATAAGTTTGCCGTGATTCCTGACTGGGTAATGTACACAGATTTAAATACGAAACTAAGTCACGATAGATTCACAGTTTGAAATGTAACTTTCTAAATATATAAATTTCTTAATAATAAATGGGGTTTACCGCGCTAACATTGAGTTGGGAGAACTAAGAATGAGAAGTAATTAAATTAAAAAAAGGTCGTGAGCTTTAAATTGTATAAGAAGTTGTGTGTGTCTCTTATCCTTATTTAGAGATTTATGTAGAAAACTTAGTGTAAATATATATAATTATTAAGATTAAAATTGTATTTCCTGTGTGCATGTGTGTGTAAATATACAATAATGCCAGAGGGGTTTTTCGTTTGAGTGTACCATTTTCCCCTGATTAGTATGGCTAGTTTAAGAATGGAATGCTCGGTCTCTGATTAACGTTAATCGCGTAAATCAAGATCTAAGTAATAGCACAGTTTCTTTTTTTTTAAATCAGTTAATAAATTTATTTTAAACTAATGCTTCTTTTACTTTTATCCCAATTAAAATTAGGCATACCTGAGGGTATTTGATATTGAAGATTTCCCCTAGATTTTGCATTAATGTACATAACTGTAGTTTAACCTTGAGTTTTGGCATTAAGATTATTAGTATAACCGATTAGACCAAATCTTCAATACTGAATTCCCCCTCATATAAGATCAATCACGATCTCTATACTCATGTTTGGATATTAAATTAATAATTTGCTATGAACTTAACCTAGATCGATAGGTCTAAATTTAGCTAAGAGACCATAGTCAAGCTAACACCAAAGTAGAGTAGAGTTCCTTCCGAACTAGATTCAGGTGTTAAGAGAGTTTAATCATAATTACAGACAAATAGATTTATTATTAATTATCATTCAGTTAACTATCTATTTAAATTTGAGGTGCATAAAAATGATACTAGAAATGAGAGTGCAAATAACACTAGACTATAGCTAGTGTTATTCAGTTTAGTTGAATCACTGATAAGTACTGAATGAGTTTGCTGAAGTGGAGTGGAAGCTGCGAGAAGTCGTGAGTAGGTATTTTGAGCAAGGTAGGTTATAGGTATCACTATATGCTAAGGCAAGCATGGGAAACATTGCAGCGTATGAGACAGTAAGGTTAAGGCGAACTATTTCCATTAAAATTTAAATAAAATTAGTAAATATGCAATACATGACTCGACAGCATTCCGGCGGCGATAACTGGACACCCAATACACGCCATGTCTTACAGTTGACCTCCGACCTTGGTTTGGCCAAACCAAAACCAAACCTATTACTTTAATTACAAATACATATATATAAAACCATAGTTCAGGGGGAGGGGCTCAAAGCCCAAAATAATAAAGTACTCGTCTTCGGACTAGTGGAATTGTAAATGCTTCGTAGCGAAAAGAGGTCATGCTGTCCCCCCATAAAAGCTGATAACAGGGCCAGACACAGGCGTAGGGCTTCCCCCGTGTCAGAGTGATATCGGTCGGTTAATGATGGAGCCAATTTGCCCATACATGTCACCATTCATTTAATCATTCTAGTATAATCACCTATCTTAATTTAACTTTGTTAATATTGTGAGTAAAGATTTAAACTTATTGTACAAACAACCGTAATAAAGCACGAAAGGTCGGGCTTCGGATAAGCAGGTAGAATGATTGTTTGAATGGCTCATTGTCTGTCCACTGAAATGTATTCACTACACAGTTAACTCTAAAATCAATAATAGTCATTGTTTAGACACAGATGTGCTCTAACTGCAGTGTTTCTCAAAAGGGATGAAAGACGGGAGATTTCTCTAAAGTACTCGATTACTATAATGCATAATTAAATAGACGATCACACAGCCGTACTATCACAATGCAACATGTCCTTGAAAATCCACTTTTTACATTCTCATACGGACTTATTTTCGGACAATTGTGAGACTTTTAGCAATGAACATGGGGAGCTCTTCCATCAGGATATCATAAACATGGAAAAACGATGTCAAGGCCATAGGAACTTTTCAATGTTGAAGGATTATTGCTGGATTGTTTGTTGAGATATTACAGAAACAGAACATAAAGGGCAGCGAAAAAACCACGTCGAAATTCCAATGATTAAAAAACTGTATAATTTTTGGAATTGTTTTTCAAAAATAGTTTTTTTTTTCAAAAAAAAGGAAACTAATCTTAATATTTAAGTTATTTTTTGTATTCAGTACGTGAAAATCAATAAAAAATCTACTTCACGTGAAGAATATTTTAAAGTCAAAATTTGTAGACCAGTGTTATTATTATACAGTTATATCTAATAACTTAAAATATTTAGTGGTTTCTGTATTTTACTACGAAACCCTAAAAACGTTTATGTTGTGAATTATCAAAAACAGTAGCAAGAATTATTATCAATATTACAATAAATAACGATCATAAATAATTTACAATTGTACATTTATATCATGAAAAAGAAGCAAATTATCATTGTCACATAATTACAGCATAGATTGAAGATGCATAGAAAATGAAAGAAGATCTAGTAAAGGAATATCGAATAATATTTTATTTTTCTGTAAACTATTTTAATTAACAATTACATAATGATTTTAAAAGATAACAACAAGTAATTATAATTCCATATCAGTTAGACGATTTATAAAACCCGATGTAATCCAAGATTACCACATTTTGTACTAATTGCTGGACACTTCGAGTGTCTAATTTGGACAAAATGTTCAAGATTCTGTTATTTTTGTGTCTCTCTATCTATGTCCAGGCTAAAAATGAACTATATGAGGGGTAAGAGAAATTATTTTATTAAAATAATACAATCTAAAACTTGTACTTGACATGGCAAGTATTTGTAGAAATATGACATTGTCATCTAGATATTTTTTCTGATAGTTAAAATTTCAATTAAAAAGATCCATTTATGTAAAATGAAAGTTAAAACTATGTTTATTTTTCTTATATCCAAATTCAGTTCATCCAACTTCCCGCTCTTTAAAACAATGATTAACAATAAATATTCAAAACTTTTTTCAGGCACTCCTTATATGGAGTCAAAGTTAATAACATGGCACAAGTTGATCAGCTAATGAAAGTAGTAGATACCTTTAATCTAGATTTATGGTCTTATGCGACTCCTGACCGTGAAGGTATGATTTTAGTATCAAAGGAAATGAAAGCAATGTTTGAAGAGGAACTGAAAGCTATTGGTGCAGAATATAGGATTGACACACTAAATATTAGAGAGTAAGTTTAAATTATATTTAGTGCAATAAATTGTACTATGTACATTCTGTTAAACGAATATCATAAAATTTACAGAAAAATCCAACAAGAAGAACAAAAACTTCTTGCTAAATCTAGATCATCTCTTAGGAATGATACATCTGGTGGTATATCTCTTGATATTATTCATCGTTATGATGTCGTAAGTAAATATATTCTATTTATTATATATTATTTACCAAATTTTTTCTAAAAGGAATTTCAAGAACATATTTTTTTAGATTGACCAATACCTAGTGGACATTGCCAACAGATTCCCTAATCTAGCTAATGTAGTTTCTGCAGGAAGAAGTGTTGAGGGTCGCGATATTAAGTATTTGCAGATATCCTCTACTCAATTCCAGGTATTAAAGTTTGTCAATCTATAATTTGATAGTGATTCAATTTACATACGCTTACATAATTTTATAATTTTATCCCATTATTTAGGATAGGAGCAAGCCTATCGTTGTGATACAATCTCTCCTTCATGCTCGTGAATGGGTTACACTGCCGGTAACTTTGTATGCCATTGAAAAGCTTCTCCTAAATGTGACTGAACCAGAACTCGTAAGAGATATTGACTGGATTATTCTCCCAGTCGCTAATCCTGATGGTTTTGAATACAGTCATACGGTTGTAAGTACAATAATTAATGAAAATAGTACAGTTGTACAACTTAAAATTATGTAACTGTCTAAAAAAATATAATTTGTTTAGAATCGTTTCTGGAGGAAGAACCGTGCTACTGGATATGGAGCCTGCGATGGTGTGGATCTTAACAGAAACTTCGATTTTAACTGGGGCACCCTATCCAGCAACTTGCCCTGCAGTGAAACCTTCCATGGATCTGGACCTTTCTCCGAACCTGAAACCGCAGTTGTCAGGAACATCCTTGTCGAGTACAACACCCGTATTGCTTTATTCCTTGATATCCATAGCTTTGGCAGTCTGATTCTTTATGGATTCGGTGATAGGACTCTTCCACAAAATTACTTACAATTACACGCAGTCGGTCTTCAGATGGGTCAACGGATTGATGCTGTTAAATGGGAAAGCCATCCGAATTACGTAGTTGGAAACACTCCTGCTCTACTTTACACAGTATCTGGTGGATGCAGTGATTACGCTCAAGTCATGATCGGTATGGGTCTATCATATACTTATGAACTTCCAGCATACAGAAACATTACTACAACAGTTATGGGCTTTTTGGTAGAACCTGAATTTATTCGTCAAGCTGGTTTCGAAACCTGGGAAGGTATCAAAGAAGCTGCTCGCATTGTTGCGAGAAATAGGAATAATAAATTTTAAATAATATCATCTTTTGTATAAAACTTTTGAAACACAAAATAAAATTTTATTTTTATAGAACATAATGAATGAATGAAATATGCTTATTATAATTTTTATCTATGTTATCACTTTGGTAATTCTGTGTCGAATAATCCGATTAGGACTGATTATTTATCGTTAAATATAAATCTTAACACAGTGCCATTTATTGGATGTTTCCCCAACCAAGTTAATAAAACATGTTGAATTTTTGCGTTAATAAATTAGCTTATAGCGCCATCTGTTAGAAATTTTTGACTTCGAAGAATTATGAAGTTATATTAATAGTCTAATAGTGATATAAACTATCTCCTACCTCTCAAGCAGTACCAAATTACGCGCGCACTGAGATGTTTTAATTCCTAAAAAAGGTCATATAATGATAGATGTGGTTTCTAATAGACGTCACTAATTAGGGAGACGAGTTGTTTATAATATCATAAAAGTGTAGCTCTATACAAAACATTTTCCGATAAATTTTATAATAATTTCAAACAATAACAAACTACTACAAACACGTTTGAAAATAGTTACTCTATTCCTTTTTATCATATAACCTGTGGCCGCCTAGTGGTCGAAATTTGACCATAATTAAGTAATATTTTTGTGTTTAATTTTTATTTTAGTAAGTATAGGCAATTTATTACTCCGCGCAATTTTTATAAAAAGGGGTACAAATGTTCTGCGTCATTATATAATTGTGTAGTTTTTCATCGATAAAAATCGGATCAGCAGCAAAAAAACGGACACGTTCTATTACTTGAAAAATGTATATGGCAACACTAAATCATCTTTGTCACTTACGAATAGTTTAATATCAGTGAAAGAATTTTTAAAATCGTATTAATAGTTCCTGAGAAACCCTTCAATTTATAAATTGACCACGTTATGGCAAATAAATGACCTTATCTTTTTAATTAGACCTAGCCAGCCTAAGTTACCCGGAAAGGATGTACCTTTCTATCGGTAAGAGAATTATTAAAATTCATTCAGTAGTTTTCGAGCCTATTCGCAACAAACGAACATACAAACAATCAAGTCTTTCCTCTTTATATAATAGTGTAGATAACAAAGATTTAGCTTGGAATAGTTTAATAATTTTACACACAAAACACTTAAAGTTATTTCTTTTTTTACTATTAGTTTATAGACCAATGTCGATAATTTTTAAAATCAAAAAAAAAAATATAGTAGGATGAAACCCATTTGAAAAGGAATAGAATATAATAAAAATAAAAGGAAAAATAATTTACGGGTGATCTGAGGGCGGGAAGTGGACCGTAGCCCTTTCCCCACTTTTCTATGAAACACCTTTTAATGTGCTAAAATTTTCCGTAGGATACTTAGATATATAAGTTTTCTTAAAATAGCAATAAATAGGCATCTACGAGTGTATGGGCCTTATCACCTTCTTTATTTCGTTACCGTTATCCATTTTCAAAGGCTTTGGCCCTGGTCTATTAGAAGAACTACCTACCGACTATGCCATAGGGAAATTCGCTCAAAGAAAATTATTTTACAATTATGATATTTTGGGGAATTTCTTAGTTTTACAGACTACAGAATTTTGGTGATCGCAACTGTTTACTAAGTATTATAGCACCTGGCAACAACGAATTGCTGGTTTCCATATCTGTCAATTGCAACTCCTTTTTAACGTACATAAATATACCTATATGTTTTAGTGAAACGTTTCGTTTAAACATTTTCTACTTAACTATTTATTCTGAATACAAATTGATAAGTAAAAGTGATTCATTAGTTTATGTGATACTTGACATTTAGTTACTTCCACCATCGCATATTAAACTATGACTGAAGAAAATTTCGTAAAAGCATGAACTTAAATGAACAAAAATGGAGCTGCTTTTTAATATCTTCGCCCGTAATTTCCAAATTTAAGTAACGTTAAGGTCAAGGAAGGTATATTCGTAGGTCCCCAAATAAGAAATTTATTTAAAGATGATAACTTGTACTCGGTTCTAGAAGGTACTGAAAAAAAAACCTGTGATGATTTTTGCCTTATTGGAAAAAACTTTTGAGAAAATTACTTTTTACGAACTTATAGAACATATGGTATCATCATTGCAAAAATTGGGATACTGAGATGGTTAATGTCTATCTTATTTTATTATTTCAATGCGTAAGAAACTGGCCAGTGTATGAACAATTGCTTGTTCATAAATTGAAATAAAGGATGACAGATTGTAGGAACTTATACAAATATAATAAGGGTGAAACAAAAAATAAACAGAACTAGCAAAGTATAAATACAATGGAAAGAAAACTACTTGAGACTTATTGACGCTAAAGAAAGTATAGTTAAAATTAAAGTTTATTTGAAAAAAATAGGAGTATGGCTCTTTTAGACAAATTATGGGCGACGTTGCTTTATGCAATCTTTTCTCAGAGTTAGGGTAACTAAATTGTTTACAGATGCTACGGGATTGGAATGTTGAAACAATTCACAATTTTTTGCAACAATAACGACGTTAAAACCAAAAAATTGGAGGCGAGGTCGGGGAAACATGAAAAAATGACCCGATCTTAACCAATGAGCTAAATACATATTTACTCGTGCGCCGCCCTTTCTGTTGTATTTCTGTCAGTAGACGAAGGACGAGAGGAGCGGGTCCTCCTCTCGTCCTTCGTCTACTGACTGAGACTGATTGAGTTGGGAGAGCTGAGAATGAGAAGTAATTAAATTAAAAAAAGGTTGTGAGCTTATTGTTACTAGCTGTAAATTTATGCCTTAAATTGTATAAGAAGTTGTGTGTGTCTCTTATCCTTATTTAGAGATTTATGTAGAAAACTTAGTGTAAATATATATAATTATTAAGATTAAAATTGTATTTCCTGTGTGCATGTGTGTGTAAATATACAATAATACCAGATGGGTTTTTCGTTTCAGTGTACCATTTTCCCCTGATTAGTATGGCTAGTTTAGGAATGGAATGCTCGGTCTTTGATTAACGTTAATCGCGTAAATCAAGATCTAAATAATAGCACAGTTTCTTTTTTTAAATCAATTGATAAATTTATTTTAAACTAATGCTTCTTTTACTTTTATCTTAATTAAAATAGGGCATACCTTAGGGTATTTGATATTGAAGATTTCCCCTAGATTTTGCATTAATGTACATAACTGTAGTTTAGCCTCGAGTTTTGGCATTAAGATTATTAGTATAACCGATTAGATCAAATCTTCAATACTGAATTCCCCCTCATATAAGATCAATCACGATCTCTATACTCATTTTTGGATATTAAATAAATAATTTGCTATGAACTTAACCTAGATCGATAGGTCTAAATTTAGCTAAGAGACCATAGTCAAGCTAGCACCAAAGTAGAGTAGAGTTCCTTCCGAACTAGATTCAGGCGTTAAGAGAGTTTAATCATAATTACAGTCAAATAGATTTATTATTAACTATCATTCAGTTAACTATCTATTTAAATTTGAGGTGCATAAAAATGATACTAGAAATGAGAGTGCAAATAACACTAGACTATAGCTAGTGTTATTCAGTTTAGTTGAATCACTGATAAGTACTGAAGGAGTTTGCTGAAGTGGAGTGGAAGCTGCAAGAAGCCGTGAGTAGGTATTTTGAGCAAGGTAGGTAATATCACTATATGCTAAGGCAAGCATGGGAAACATTGCAGCGTATGAGACAGTAAGGTTAAGACGAACTATTTCCATTAAAATTTAATAAAATTAGTAAATATGCAATACATGACTCGACACCATGCCGGCGGCGATAACTGGACACCCAATACACGCCATGTCTTTCAGGTGACCTCCGGCCTTGGTTTGGCCAAACCAAAACAAAACCTATCACTTTAATTACAAAAACATATATATAAAACCATAGTTCAGGAGGGGCTCAAAGCCCAAAATAATAAAGTACTCGTCTTCGGACTAGAGGAATTGTAAATGCTTCATAGCAAAAGGAGGTCATGCTGTCCCCCAATAACCTGATAACAGGGCCAGACACCGGCGTAGGGCTTCCCCGTGTCAGATTGATATCGGTCGGTTAATGATGGAGCCAATTTGCCCATACACGTCACCATTCATTTAATCATTCTAGTATGATCACCCATCTTAATTTAACTTTGTTAATATTGTAAGTAAAGATTTAAACTTATTGTACAAACAACCGTAATAAAGCACGAAAGGTCGGGCTTCGGATAAGCAGGTAGAATGATTGTTTGAATGGCTCATTGTCTGTCCAGTGAAATGTATTCACTACACAGTTAACTCTAAAATCAATAATAGTTATTGTTTAGACACAGATGTGCTCTAACTGCAGTGTTTCTCAAAAGGAATGAAAGACGGGAAATTTCTCTAAAATACTCGATTACTATAATGCATAATGAAATAGACGATCACACAGCCGTACCATCACAATGCAACATGTCCTTGAAAATCCACTTTTTACATTCTCATACGGACTTCTTTCCGGACAATTGAAAGACTTTTAGCAATGAACATGGGGAACTCTTCCATCAGGATATCACAAACATGGAAAAACGATGTCAAGGCCATTGGAACTTTTCAATGTTGGCGGATTATTGCTGGATTGTTTGTTGAGATATTACAGAAACAGAACATTACAGGGCAGCGAAAAAACCACGTCTAAATTCCAACGATTAAAGAACTGTATAATTTTTTCCTAAAATAGTTTTTTTTTTTCAAAAAGGGAAACTGATCTTAATATTTATTAATTATTTTTTGTATTCAGTACGTATACAAATAAAAAATCTACTTTACGTCAAGAATACTTTTTTCAAGTCAAAATTTGTAGACCAGTGTTATTATTATAGAGTTTGTCGAATGTTAAAATATTTAGTGGTTTCTGTATTTTAATACGAAACCCTAAAAACGTTTACGTTGTAAATTATCAAAAACAGTAGCAAGAATTATTATCAATATTACAATAAATAACGATCATAAATAATTTACAATTGTACATTTTTATCATGAAGAAGAAACATGAAGAAGAAGCAGCATAGATTGAAGATGCATAGAAAATGAAAAAAGATCTAGTAAAGGAATGTCGTGACGAATAATATTTTATTTTTCTGATAACTATTTTAATTAACGATTACATAATGATTTTAAGAGATAATAACAAGTAATTATAATTCCATATCAGTTAGACGATTTATAAAACCCGATGTAATCCAAGATTACCACATTTTGTACTAATTGCTGGACACTTCGAGTGTCTAATTTGGACAAAATGTTCAAGATTCTGTTATTTTTGTGTCTCTCTATCTATGTCCAGGCTAAAAATGAACTATATGAGGGGTAAGAGAAATTATTTTATTAAACTAATACAATCTGAGACTTGTACTTGACATGGCAAGTATTTGTAGAAATATTAAAATTTCAATTGAAAAGATCCATTTTTGCAAGATGAAGGTTTAAACTATGTTTATTTTTCTCATATCCAAATTCAGTTCATCCAACTTCCCGCTCTTTAAAACAATGATTAACAATAAATAATCAAAACTTTTTTCAGGCACTCCTTATATGGAGTCAAAGTTAATAACATGGCACAGGTTGATCAGCTAATGAAAGTAGTAGATACCTTTAATCTAGATTTATGGTCTTATGCGACTCCTGACCGTGAAGGTATGATTTTAGTATCAAAGGAAATGAAAGCAATGTTTGAAGAGGAACTGAAAGCTATTGGTGCAGAATATAGGATTGACACACTAAATATTAGAGAGTAAGTTGAAATTATATTTAGTGCAATAAATTGTACTATGTACATTCTGTTAAACGAATATCATAAAATTTACAGAAAAATCCAACAAGAAGAACAAAAACTTCTTGCTAAATCTAGATCATCTCTTAGGAATGATACATCTGGTGCTATATCTCTTGATATTATTCATCGTTATGATGTCGTAAGTAAATATATTCTATTTATTATATATTATTTACCAAATTTTTTCTAAAAGGAATTTCAAGAACATATTTTTTTAGATTGACCAATACCTAGTGGACATTGCCAACAGATTCCCTAATCTAGCTAATGTAGTTTCTGCAGGAAGAAGTGTTGAGGGTCGCGATATTAAGTATTTGCAGATATCCTCTACTCAATTCCAGGTATTAAAGTTTGTCAATCTATAATTTGATAGTGATTCAATTTACATACGCTTACATAATTTTATAATTTTATCCCATTATTTAGGATAGGAGCAAGCCTATCGTTGTGATACAATCTCTCCTTCATGCTCGTGAATGGGTTACACTGCCGGTAACTTTGTATGCCATTGAAAAACTTCTCCTAAATGTGACTGAACCAGAACTCGTAAGAGATATTGACTGGATTATTCTCCCAGTCGCTAATCCTGATGGTTTTGAATACAGTCATACGGTTGTAAGTACATTAATTAATGAAAATAATACAGTTGCAACTCATAAATTATGTAACTGTCTAAAAAAATATAATTTGTTTAGAATCGTTTCTGGAGGAAGAACCGTGCTACTGGATATGGAGCCTGCGATGGTGTGGATCTTAACAGAAACTTCGATTTTAACTGGGGCACCCTATCCAGCAACTTGCCCTGCAGTGAAACCTTCCACGGATCTGGACCTTTCTCCGAACCTGAAACCGCAGTTGTCAGGAACATCCTTGTCGAGTACAACACCCGTATTGCTTTATTCCTTGATATCCACAGCTTTGGCAGTCTGATTCTTTATGGATTTGGTGATAGGACTCTTCCACAAAATTACTTACAATTACACGCAGTCGGTCTTCAGATGGGTCAACGGATTGATGCTGTTAAATGGGAAAGCCATCCGAATTACGTAGTTGGAAACATTCCTGCTCTACTTTATACAGTATCTGGTGGATGCAGTGATTACGCTCAAGTCATGATCGGTATGGGTCTATCTTACACTTATGAACTTCCAGCATACAGAAACATTACTACAACAGTTATGGGCTTTTTGGTAGAACCTGAATTTATTCGTCAAGCTGGTTTCGAAACCTGGGAAGGTATTAAAGAAGCTGCTCGCATTGTTGCGAGAAATAGGAATAATAAATTTTAAATAACATCGTCTTTTGTATAAAACTTTTGAAACACAAAATAAAATTTTATTTTTATAGAACATAATGAATGAATGAAATATGCTTATTATGATCTTTATGTATGTTTGGTAATTTTGTGTCGAATGATCCGATTAGGATTGATTATTTATCGTTAAATATAAATCTTAACACAGTGCCATTTAGTGTGTGTTTCCCCAACCAAGTTAATAAAACACGTTGAATTTTTGCGTTAATAAATTAGCTTATAGCGCCATCTGTTAGAAATTTTTGACTTCGAAGAATTATGAAGTTATATTAATAGTCTAATAGTGATATAAACTATCTCCTACCTCTCAAGCAGTACCAAATTACGCGCGCACTGAGATATTTTGATTCCTAAAAAAGGACATATAATGATGGATGTGGTTTCTTATAGACGTCACTAATTAGGGAGACGAGTTGTTTATAATATAATAAAAGTGTAGCTCTATACAAAACATTTTCCGATAAATTTTATAATAATTTCAAACAGTAACAAACTACTACAAACACGTAACAAGCAATAAAGAGAAGATTAAGCTATAAAAGCTAACAAGTTCGGGAGGAAAACAAATTTGCTCATAATTTTGAAATCCGTTCACCACGTACAGTAATTTGATTAGTTTTATATAAATCAAGTAGAAGAATTTATAAATTGTTAGTTTAAATTATTGATGTTCCTCTTAACTGTCCTAAAGACATATTAGTGTAGTGATGTGGAATATGAACCTATGCTTAACTGATTACTATCCGCGATAGATCTTCGACAATTCTCTGGTAATCTATCCAAATTATTATACTGGCTTTAAAACTGTTGAATACAGACTACTATACATATTTATAATAACAAAAATAACATTATAGTGTTTCACTTTATTAAAATTCCCTCCAGTTCCAAACGACATATTCATATTTAAATTTACAGTAAAACTTAGACGAAGCAGGAAACTCTCATTGTTCTTATTGTGAAGTTGCCACTTTTAAATGTTTATGACTTGTATTGTTTCAAGTTGAATGGAAATCTTTTATATTCACTGTTTTATATAAAACTTACATGTTTTGTTTAATATATTTTGCTTCTCGGTCTTTATCATACTCTTCATCTTTATTCCCACTACGCTGACCAAGTGAGGGTTGGGAGGCTTCACACACTTACAGAGGATACAATTGGAGGTTTCTTCTTGATATTTTACTTCACTGTTGCAGCAAATGAGGTTTGAGGGTCCAGGATTTTCCAATTACTTTTCAAGTCTTAACCACTAATAATAAATTACTCAGTACATAATATTATAAATTAGATTAAAATGAATTAAGAACTCAATCAAACTAATAACTTGAAAAAAGAAGAATATCTTCTTGATGAACAAAAGAAAAAGATACATATTACAGAGATTCCCAGATTCTATAACTCGTCCAAAATTGCCATCGCCTGATAATAAGGAATACTATAGTATACTGGTCGGCAGGTACCTAATCGGTTGAGCAAAAGTAGTGACGATAGTTTGGCATTTTGATAAATAGTAGGCATGTGGGAACAGAAACCTCGCGTAAAAACCAATTACGCGTGGAGCGCTATCATGAACCGCGCTCGCCGCTAAAACTCTTTAATAGTGACTTCTGTGTATTCAATGTTTAACGGACATTTCCACTCTACATACATAGTTGGCCTACGAACGGAATATCATGTCATCATAACGGTAATTACTTATTTATTTTGAAACAAGAATGAATTTTCAGTAACAGATGGACACTCAAGGACACTCTTTAGAATTACTAATTATAATTCTCTCTTAACCACACTCTTGACATTCCAATTAGAACATTGTCCTTTAAATTTAGTAACTTTTGAATGATATTCTTGTAAATGTCAATAAACCAATTAGGTCACCCGTGAGGGGAGGGGTTAGAATACAATTCCCCTCTGCCGCTGGAAGTGCATCTCCTAAGAGGCGAGTAACCCAGCATCCCTCGCTGATAGGGGTTCTATTTCCCGTCTGGCTTGCAACCACCAGCATGCAAATCCGACCTCCAAGTGTTTTTGACGTTTTCCGATCATGCCGTATGTGAGCCAGGCCTACCCCCTCCTTCTCCCTTCCCATTAATGCTGCGGTTTCAGTGAACTCTGCGTTCTTGTTCAGGGTCCGCTGAAACCACAGCATTCTTCTCTTCGCTCCCCCTCCTAACTCAACTTTCGAGGCGGCAATGCATCGGTAAAATAAAAGATACTCTCTAGTTTTTCCGATGTCCATGGGCGACGGTGGCCTCTTTCCATCAGGTGGACCCTCAGCTAGTTTGTCCGATATTGGTCATAAAAAAGGTCAAGCAATATTACTAGACCATGATGGATAATATGATGAAGTATCCATTCTTTTAAATGTAAAGGAAAACTCAGGTATACATAAGTTGGGTATTATTTATTAATGCGGCAATCAGTCTCAGTTTATTGATAGACGCGTTACATGTGACAGGGTTCATTTGCCGTGAATGCTATTAGTTCACGTTAATGTGGATATGCTATGATAATATATTATTAACCCCCTACGCAAACACGAAGGGGTGTTATAAGTGTAACCTTACTGTATGTGTGTCTGTCTGTGTTATCGTAGCTCCCGAACGGATAAATCGATTTTGATTTTGGTTTTTTTATTTGAATAAGTCGGAAGTGTCCATCGCTATGTTTTATGAAAATCGGTCCAATATGACCCCTGCCGAGATGTATTCAATAAAATATGTATTCTTGCGGTGCCGTCACAATACATTTATTGTAAGTTTTATACATTAGGCTGAACATTACTTTATTTTCCAAACACAGTGTAAATACGAGAAATTAAAAATAAACTTGTAACGCCATACTATCGTCTCCACAAAGTAATTGTTTCATGGGGCTTGGTGTTCGGTGATTATACCTTTGTAAAACAGATTAATGTAAGTAATGAGCGACTTATTATTGCTCATCATGAATCTCGGAACGCAGTTTCACGATGAGAATACTGGTGGTAGCTTCGGACAAACTGACTGACTGACCAATTTTGACGTGTCACAAGTACTTTGTGAAGAGTCTAATTAAAATAAACTATTTTCAGGTTGAGTTTATGTGCGTTCCTTAATGTTCTCTGATGTGTGAATTTTAAATATTATCGTATCAAAAAAGAAAAATCCATGTGTTAAAATGATAACATGTAACTGAATTTATTTACTAAGAAATATTGAAATTAAAAAGCAGTAATGGCCCAGTGGTTGAGACTTCAAGTCTTACTTGGGAGGTCCGAGGTTCATTCCTGGGCACACACCTCTGACTCTGAGTTATGTGTGTTTTAAGCAATTAAATATCACTTGCTATAACGGTGAAGGAAAACATCGTGAGGAAACCTGCACTCCTGAGAGTTCCCTAAAAGTTCTCTGGCGGTGTGTGAAGTCTGCCAACCCGCTCTGGGCCAGCGTGGTGGACTATGGCCTAATACCCTCCTCATTCTGAGGAGGAGAACCGGCTCAGCAGTGGGCAATTGAAGGGTCGTGATGATGATTGAAATTAATTTAAAAATGTAAAAATGCGCATCTAACATTCTGAACGTCTCTAGCTCAATAGTTTAGGCGATGGATTCAAGACCGATAAGTCGTGGGTTCAAATCCCAATCATTGGACTACTGGCGTGGCCTACTCCTAACATGAGCTCGTACCTTAGTTGTAGGGCTTAAAATACTTGTAGTCCATACTAGCAGTATGGGTCGCATACATATGCATAATTTAAAAAAAACACATATTTAAGGAGCGTATCCACATATCGCAAACACAGAACAAATCGAATTGAAATTTATCAATTTCAACAGAACTATTAATGGATACCTGCTGATTATTCACGAATTCGTACTGCGGGATACATGACGGGATAGCGGGATAAAGGGTATTAAGAAGTTTAATTTCACAATTTAGCGCTTTTGCTCATTATGTGCTATTACTGTATCGGAATCAATTTATTTAGCATAACGTTTTAACTGATCACTATTTTGGTTGCACTTACTGAAATTAAAGAGTTTAACTCACAATTAGTTCTTTTTCTACACTTGTATTCTTCTTTGGTTAGGCTCAGAAAATGCTGATCCAATTTTGATAACTACTATTATAACTATATTTAAGTAGGAAGTGATATCTGATTTAAAAAAAAACCTTTAACTGATATAAAACTATATTCCTAAGTGACATAGTTAGTGTGGCTATGATAGTAATTATAATTGTATAAAAAAAATATTACAATTGAAGTCTAATTTGTCCATTAACATTTTCATAGGATATTGGAGTTCTGTACTTAGAAGATATGTACGAAAATGAAATGTGATGGATCTTTATAAACCAATATAACTCAAAGCAAACATTTTTAAATTTCTTGTTTCTCTGTTTGTGTATTTGTTAGAGAGAATATAATAAAATATTTTAGCCCAGCCAAGCTATGGCAGGTCAAATAGTCCTCAAATAATTTGACAGTTAAAAATTTAATAAAACGACCTATATCATGTCTGCACACAACTGTCTATTTCAATATGGCGGACCAAAAAACAAACGAAGCTTGGAATATTAGAACCAAAAAGCTTACGCAGTTGTGTCAGTCAGTGTCTCGTGAAATTACAGTGACCTTCATTAAAACTTTGTATATTTTGTGGCTGGTGCCTTCGCTCAAAGGCTTTTAAATAGACACCAGTTCTGTTGTAATTTTTTCTTTAATTTAATTTTCATTTTGAATTTGCATGCGTGTATCATTTGTTTCATCTAACTTAGGAGCAATAATCTCAACACAAATTTTTTGTAAATACTGTTCTTTAGGTACTGAATTTGTTAGTTAGTTCGAAAAGTTGGAATTAAAAAAAAGCATTTCTAAAAACTATAATCGATTATATTTTGCGCAGCGATAGATACAGCATTCCAAATATTTTCTGCAATCGGTATAATTTCATTTTCAGGTACTATCACACCAGAATCACCTCTCTGTCCAACATTAACATTAAATGTATACATAATTCCACTGTCCATTACATAATCTGTACTTGTACCAGATGCTCTATCACCAAGTGTTAGAGAACCAATATCAAGAATATAATCATCACCCATAGGTGAAATCATTTCCAATCCAAGTAAATGATGTTGACGAAACATTCCACTAGCTGCTCTTTCATATTGCCACGGATATGATATGAAACCTCCATTATTTTGTAATGAAATATATAATTTCAGCCTTTTTCCATATTTTTCAATAATATTTTTTATAACTCTGCTCTCAGGTTCAGAAAAAGGTCCTGTCCCGCTGTACAAATGGCTACAAGGACTCGAACTAGAATCGGAGAAAAGCCAATCGATGTCGAAGTTTCGATTTATATTGACTCCTGGACAAATGTGACCTAGATTACTTCTTGTACTTCTTGATTTAGTCCACAAACGAAGCTGGAATTGTAAAAATAATTGGAGTAGTTAGTAGTTTTTAAAAATTGATTTATGGTATATTATTGATAACAAACTTACATTAGTATGAGTATATTCATAACCATCAGGATTTAGTGCCGGAATAACAATCCATTCCAAATTATCTAATAAAGTCGTCTGATCTTCTATTAATCTATTAACAATATTTAGAGCTGCAGGTACAGTTATCCACTCTCTAGGATTTATTCCAGCTTCAATTACTACAACAGGTTTATCTATCAAAGTTTCAGTATCATTAGTTTTAGCTGTAACTTTAAGGTATGCTATAGGTCTCTGCTCGTCTGTGACCCCGGCTTCTATAAATTCAATTAGAGTTTGATTTGAATTCGAATGTGTTTCTTCAATTGCTTTCATGTAGTCTATAATCTGTAATAAGATTTAAAAAGTTTAATCTTAGTGTTTTATTCATTATGTAGAAGAATTACACAATCAGCATATAATATAGTTATTACAAGTTTAAATAGGTTCTAATAAATTTTCGGTATTGGTAAGTCCCTAAAGCACTGATAACCCAGTAATTAAGACTTGAATATCTTACTCGCTAGATCCGAATCCGATTCCACATACAACCACACATCTCTGACCTCTCTGAGTTATGTGTGGTTTAAACAATTAATTAAAATTTCTTTCTTTAACTTTGAAGGAAAACATCGTGAGGAAAGCTGCACTCCTAAGAGTTATCTATAAAGTTCTCTGTTTGTGTGTGTTCCGGCTCAGCAGTGGGCTATTAACAGGTTGTTATGATGATGATGATAATAAGTCTCCAAAAAAAAAAAGGAGGAAAGGGAAGAATGGAATTATTATAAAATTTTACTAATTTCTAAAAAATAAAATCTATTACAGCTACTATTACAAAATAAACACAAGTACTCACTGTATCATATCGATAATAACTGTTTAGATCGAACACATTATTCGTATTATTTCTTGCCACTTCTTGGCTTGGTTCTTTTGTTTTTAAATATCTGAAAAATAAATTTAAGTTTGTACAATACGGAATGAAACTTTAAATTGATTTCGACAAAGCGACTAGCTTGTTACATAGAAACGAGAGTAGTTTTAAAAGAAGCTTTTTAGTGACGAGTAAAATATCAAAATATTCTTTAAGATTTTAATGATTGCTTAAGTCAATTAGCTCGATTCGATGTTAGTTTTGCTCAATCTAAATTAAAATGATGCAACATCTAGTAAATATGTATTAAAATTGTCATTTTCTCTCTTAAATATTGATTTTTGGGGCTTTCTTAAGGGGCACTTGTTATTGAATATTGTCCACTAAAACTCAATTTTCACTATACGTATAGATAGATATGTTGCATGGGATGTGTTTTTTAAAGCCCAATAGAATCACTTTATTTACCTAGCTTTGGTTGGAGTGTGTTTAATGGACCTATTTTATTGATTCTTAACAAACACATCCCTCACTACACATCCTTCACAATCTCTGGCAAAAAAGCTGCAGTAGCAATTCTACGCCAGAATGTGTCAAATAAAGGGATTTTCTTGGTTCTTAAGAACTAAGAAACATATCCCTCGCTTTACATCCTCGCATACCTCTAGTGGAAATGCAGCCTAGCTCTTACGTCAGAATGTGTCAAACGAAGCAATTCTATTGGTTCTTAAGAAGCACATCTCTCGCTACACATTCTCGCCTATCTCTGGTAGAAACTCCTGCTTCACAAGAAGTAACTATTATGAGAGGTAATATATATACTACTGCTTTAACTTACTCATAAACATCTTCAACATGTATATCCTTAGCAACATTAACTTCATCCAACTTTTCTTCAAACCAATCTACATGTGATGGGGGAACCATCGCCTGACCAACTACATCGTGTTTATGAGATGGCTTCCTCCAATAGTCGATCAAATCACTTTTTAATATATAAAACTTGTCTTCTTGATCTGCTGTGTCAAATTTAATATTGTAGACTCGGTACCTGGAACATTTATTGAAGATATTATAATATTGTTAGTTATCAATTATTGGCGCCAAGCATCTTCTGCGTCGTGTCAAATACTTACGAGCGCCTATAGTTGAAGGTCTAAAACGGGCAGAAAAACAGACACCAGAAAATTATTAGCTTGGAAGGTCTACATGGAATACTATAGAAAATTATTTTATAATTGATTGATTAAAAATGATTCTGAGGCCTTGTAATACTGTCCTAACTCATACTCCGTCTCTATCTTCCGCGGTGCTAAGAATTTCTAACACACTTTAACGTGAATAATGGACGTGCCCAGAGGTCAAGAAGTTGACTTGAACTTGACTATTTAAATCAACTTACCCTTTATAAAGGTCATTTTTACCTACAACACAAGTACCACTTAAAAATATTAAAAATATGATTAGCATTATTTTTCACAAATAGGAACAAATCGTACGGTGCTGTAGGTCATTTAAAGTAATTATTTACGCTGTTATCTAAAATACTTCACTCAATAATCCATTGATAATACTTAGATAATGATATAAGGATGAAAATTAATCTTTTTGTTACGTAGCATTGAATTTTAGTCCATCGTCAGGCTCGAAGGACCAAACTAATTTATATTATAGAATTCGTCTTCCGTCTCGAATTAGTCTAGTCACGTGAATGCAAGACTTCCAATAATTGCAGATTTTTCGAAGCCTCTTCAACTTGTTCTTGGAGACATTGATTTCTATGTTTCTTAGAACTTAATAATTTATCATCAAATAAATCGTTCTGTTGGTTTGATTCTTTTTTATAGAATTAATAAATAATCCAAACTAATAGAGAGTTTTAACTTACAATAAAACTTACCTATTATTTTTCCTTAAGACATCTGGAATGACGAGATAAGGTTCTCGTAGGGCATGATGACGGAGGTCTGCTAACCAATACACTTTTCTCGCTCAATTTAGGTGATGTAGAACCCGAGGTATTAAATTCGGAGGTAGGAAGATCCACGCTAGTCGGTAATTCCACTGATGGCAAAAGGTATGCATTGTGTATTACAGCATGCATGCAGATCCATTATATCTAAGGTCACATACCTTGGCACAACGTGGGAATTTCTGGAGGCAAACAACTCGCAAAAGTACTTATGACAAACGCTACTTGCTCGCTCAAAAGCCGAGGGGGAGTGATTGGCAAGCAGGAAGTCGTCCAAATACACCACACACCTGATGTTTCGCTTTCGCAAATATTCGGCTATCCAGTTGGTAAGGGTAGCGAAAATTCGCGGAGCCGATCAAAGGCCAAAAGGCAGGCATGTCATTTGTAGAAGTGCCCCGTTGTACGAGAGTCTTAGAAACCCCCGGTGCTCGTTTGCAATACTCACATGAAAATATGCCTGACTTTGATACATCTTCACTAACCAATTGAAGTGAATGAGTGTGTGATTACGCCATCTATCGACGTGGGGATGAAATGCATGTCGAGTTGTGTGGCCGTTATGTCCTTGAGAATTAGTCACATAAAAATTAAAATGTGAGATATAGGGATATATAATATGGTAAATTACATCCGGTCCGGATTATTATTAAATAAATAGGCTTGATAATGTTTACAGATAGAACACGATTTTAGATAACATTAAAAACACGAAAGCAAATCCCTTTCCACTAGATAGTTATAGATATAAATCTACTTAGTCAAAACAGATGTATAGATTGTTAATTATTTGGGACACACTAAGGGCCGATCGGTTCAAGACGAAATTACACAGACTATAGAAATAGGTACAGATATCTCATGGAAAAAATAATAAAGCATCAACAGATTTTTCACAGATAGGAACAGATTGTCCGAGGTTATAGATCATTTCAAGTAATTATTTATGTTGTTATCTAAAATATTCCACTAATAAATCCATTGATAATACTTAGATAATTATATGAGGATAAAAATTATTATTTTTTAATTAAGTGAAACGTAGCATTAAATAGTACATCATCCGGCTTGAAGGACCGAAATGTTTTTATCATAGAATTGAGGAGAATGAGAAAAGAAGAGGAATATCGGTGAGTCCAAGACGAAATATCACAATACAAATGTCTAGAAATAGACATAGAGATATCTGTAGGTCATGGAAAAAGAAAGAGTCTGGTACTAGATTGTATACAAGTGTAAGGGGCGGTACTAATAATTCATGTAAATATTGCGTTAATTTCGGCTAGATACTCATAATAGTAAAACGCGCCACAATATTGACAATCAGTTTTATAATAAACGGGAATATGAAGAGCATTTTAAATGTAATACACATAAAACTTCAGCCAACTTATATCAATAATACAATTGATCAATATAATTTACACAAAAAAGGATTGCTGAAATAATACAACTTACAGAGTTTATAGCCGGCTTCCAGCCGTATGGTCTCCTCCTTAAATACCTTTCGGTAGCTCTTGTCGCTCTGACACCAGAGTTTATAGCCGGCTTCCAGCCGTATGGTCTCCTCTCTAAATACCTTTCGGAAGCTCTTGTCGCTCTGACACCAGAGTTTATAGCCGGCTTCCAGCCGTATGGTCTCCTCCTTAAATACCTTTCGGTAGCTCTTGTCGCTCTGACACCAGAGTTTATAGCCGGCTTCCAGCCGTATGGTCTCCTCTCTAAATACCTTTCGGAAGCTCTTGTCGCTCTGACACCAGAGTTTATAGCCGGCTTCCAGCCGTATGGTCTCCTCCTTAAATACCTTTCGGTAGCTCTTGTCGCTCTGACACCAGAGTTTATAGCCGGCTTCCAGCCGTATGGTCTCCTCTCTAAATACCTTTCGGAAGCTCTTGTCGCTCTGTCACCAGAGTTTATAGCCGGCTTCCAGCCGTATGGTCTCCTCCTTAAATACCTTTCGGTAGCTCTTGTCGCTCTGACACCAGAGTTTATAGCCGGCTTCCAGCCGTATGGTCTCCTCTCTAAATACCTTTCGGGAGCTCTTGTCGCTCTGACACCAGAGTTTATAGCCGGCTTCCAGCCATATGGTCTCCTCTCTAAATACCTTTCGGGAGCTCTTGTCGCTCTGACACCAGAGTTTATAGCCGGCTTCCATCCGTATGGTCTCCTCCTTAAATCCCTTTCGGTAGCTCTTGTCGCTCTGACACCAGAGTTTATAGCCGGCTTCCAGCCGTATGGTCTCCTCCTTAAATACTTTTCGGGAGCTCTTGTCGCTCTGACACCCAAGTACCGAATGAATCGAAATCACGGTAGTCCAAATAAGAAAACTAAATTAAGACCACCGGATATTATTGACCGGTCATATAAAGTCATATAAAGGAAATCAAATGTGTGTTATAACAACCGGATGTTACACACCGTATATTTGTAAAAATATATTTTAAAATAAATTTAAAATACGTTAAGGAAGTCAAATTATATTGTAACAGCCCGGATATTAATATAAAATATATTGAATCAAAAGTGCATCCTAACACAAGAATGCGATGATAAACAAACAACATCAAAAGAAATAGTTCCGCTTAGATAGCTTGTGTTCTTCTCAGGTTTGGGTTAGGTTAATTCCGAAGAGGTTCAGTAAGAGGTAAAAAAAAAAGGTAGGCTCCTATCCAATAGAATTCGAAATATCTTACAGTCTACATGTTTAAATAAATGAATAGCTAAGTGGGATGATTGTGACGCATTTCAAAGGAAGTCGATACAATTTCTTTAAAGTAAACAAAAATACAACATCCATGACTTCATCTTAAAATTTAATTGTGACGTTTACGAAGGAAGTCAATACATCTTCTTTAAACTATACAATATTCATGACTTTAATAACACACCGTTTACAAAAGGAAGTCAATGTATAGTCTACAGCTCGGCCATCCTGTTCAAAGCGAGACTCTTCGCTTCAATTGAATGTTATACAATTAATAGTATGAACTATTATTTATTACTATTATTTTTATCTATCAATTAATTAAGTATCATCCATGTGATGTATACAACAATCGAATACGATGAAAAAAATATTATTTAATAAACAACATCATTATTTATTATTTATGACTAAAATACACATGACAAGAAAATTATAGAAGATAATAAATACATTAGAATTCCATTGATTACTACATAATTAATTACTCATTAACAATATTGATTTCATTTTCTCTACCATGTTTACGAGTAAGGAGATTATCTTCTATAAGATACCTATCATTTGGAAGCACTTTTACTATTCTGTATGGCCCATCGGTCGTGACAAATGCAGTTTTAGGTCGCGAGTGTTCGGAAATAGAGTATTGCCTGATAGTCAATCTAACTGCGATAAGTTTTGAGGTATTACTGGGTATTAAGGGTATCTTGTAATTTAGAATCTTTTCAAATATAAACTCGGATAAAGTTTTTATTGTAATAATGTTTTTTTTTTATTTCGGTAAAAGAGTGTCCCAATAAAAGTGGTTGATTAACGTTTATTTGACGAAATAAAGTACGACATACACGCATACTAATAATTAGAAAATAAAACAATTAAAAGGGTATGGCAATATAAAAAATGAAACAATTGATAATAAAATTTAAGTATAAAATATATTTATATTATATAATGCGTATGTGTGTATTAGTGTATTACCTAGGTTGGTATGTATGTGTATAATGGAAATATTATAACTTAATTAGAAAATCTTACTTAACTAGAATGCTATGTATCCCTAAATACTTTTTTGAATGTTCAGTAAATGTTTTTTTTAAGTTAAATTTGAAAGTTTTAATGGAGTTTAGGCTCCTAATTGGTGCAGCTAAATTGTTCCAACACTTACTTGCGAGATAGCGGTAGCTTCCACGGAAGGCAGCAGTTTTACTACAAGGCCAACAAAGCTTAAATAGTGTAGTGCTTCGGGGTGGGTAACGTGTATTTTGAGAAGTGAACCATGTCAACTTATCATATAGGTAATATGGAGACTTATTTTTAATTATACCAAAGAGCAAAGATATAAAATGTAAATCGATTCGTTTTTCGATTAGCAGAATTTAAAAATGGTTTAATGCGAGTACGTGGAGGTATGTTAAAAATTAACCTGGCACAGGCATTTTGTACACGCCGTAACAAGCGGTGTGTCCCTGAGAGAAGAAGAGGACCGTACACGTTAAGACAGTAGTTGAGAGATTCATAAAGTCGAATTCTCAAATCAGTCCTTAAGTAAGGTCGTATGTTGTATTGTACTATCAACAGGTAAAAACAACTACGACAAAGTGAAAGTCCTGAACGTAAGATGCAAAACGAAGATCAGCTTCAAAAGTAATACCAAGATTGCGTGCTTCATAAACACGTTCAACTAGAGCATTATTAATTAAAATAGAAGAGATGAGGCTGTCATCTCCAACTTGCGAGACCTGTTTTCTCGTACCTAAAATCATAAATTTCGTCTTTGTTGGATTTAACACTAAAGAATTGTTTTTTGACCATTGTGAAATTCGCTTAAGATCTGAGTTAATTGATTGTATGGCACTATCCGCTGAGTTAAGAGGAAGCGGCAAATATAATTGTACATTATTAGCATATATATGATACTTACAATGCTTTATGATATCAATAATATCTGCTGTGTAAAAAATAAATAGAAGTACTTTGACATTTAACCTCTAAGTATTTTGACATTTGTAAAAAGCCAATTTTTTTCTAATACTTTTGAAAGAAAAGGCAAGAGACTAATGGGACGTAGCTGCTTCACTTCAACCGGATTGCTAACTTTAGGTATGGGTTTGATTACAGCTGTTTTCCATTCTTCAGTGAAATTAGAAGAAGAGATACGAAGAGATATAGAAAATAGAATTAATGTATAATTAATAATTCTAGTAATAGATAAGACTAGTAAAAGCGAGAGAATAAAACTAGTAAAAGCTAATTAATCGGAATATCAATTTCGAGACCAAGTTCTTTTACTTTACTTACTTTAATCAAAGGGCATTGACTTCCAAGATCAACATGGCACTTAACTACAATATTATTCACTTTAATATCAAATATATATTTATTATTAGCATCATCAGTATCTAACTTCGCAACGAGTTTTTCATTTTAAGCTTTAACTTGTTCCTGATTTTTCTCTTGACCCTTATTATATTTATACTCAAAACAATTTTCTAAACTACGTCTTAGCCTTTAAAATACTTGCATTTAACAGCGGGTTTGTCACATTTCAAACTACGATGGCCCATTTTATTGCAGTTATAACACTTAATATTTGTTGACAGACATTGTCGTGGTGACAAATAAGAAAAGAAAAAAAAGACTAAATTAAAAGAACAGAAGAACCTTTAGATATTACAGAATTTATTTACAAAGAAAATAAAAAAAGATCTAACAATTATTATTTACAAAAGGGTGTGAGAGTGTATGAGTGAAGTGTAGTGGTGTAGGTGAGGCGAGCTGAAGAGGTAAGAGGGCGAGCGCGTGTCCACTGGTCTGCAGAGTTCGGCAGGCGGTTTGGACCAGCAGGACGCAGACGGCTACAGGAGCAGATGCGTAGACTGGCGGCCGGAGCAGGTAGGTTACTGGCTGGCCGCAGCTGCACATGGGTCGCTGGCTGGCCCCAAAGGCCAGCAGTCGTTGACTGCAACCTTGGCGATGCCCAGTTGTAGGAGCAGGCTGCGCAATGCGTCCTCGGCCCCTCTGGAATGCTGGATCTCAGTGGCAGAGTAATAGTGTTAATTGCAGTATTTAGATAGAAGGCCAAAAAGCGACCTGTGCAGGTCCCAGGGTCTGCGAGACCCCGGGAAGGTCTTTATAATTTAGTTCTTCTCAGGTCAGAGGCGAAGGAAAGACTGACCAATGATTCCGCTAGCCTCATAATGAAGACTCTCGAATAAATAAATACGTTCATTATTTAAAATTGCGCTGTTTTATTTTGAAATGTCCAAGAAAAGAGGTAAACATCGTAAAAATACTCCTGGAGTATATAAAAATATAAAGAAAACAATTGTCACTAAAATGTCAAAATTGTATATTTTGAAGAAAAATCGTTTTAAGAGAATTAAATATCAAGAGAATATAATGTAAAAGCATACAAAGCCATAAAAAAAAAATATGTAAAAGAGAGGAAAAACCAAATAAAATGTAATAAATACGCGGACCTACAGTTTTAGTGAGCGATTAATGGATAGTTGACAAAAATGGGTATGTACAATGAACTGTTTATTAAAGAGATAGGGAGGAATCAGCGAGAAACCACTACAACATGCCTTCCTTAGAAGTGTTTGATCTTGGGACGAAATTTAACCTTCGGTCGTTGCGAGATCTTAAATATGATTGATATTTATCTCTTATCTGTCTAACTTCAACAGTTCTAAAGTATCTCAGTACTTGCTTTGGTTCTGAGAATTGAGCAGCTTGAGCGTCTACCTTAACAGCGCTATCTTCTATACCATATAATATGCAATCAACGGTTTGCTTTCCATGTATCTTACATTAGATATAATAGGTTTATTTTATCATATAATAGTGCTCCAACGATTCCCCATATTGGACCTTTTTACCCAATATCTCAGCCAAGAGCTCAACATAATCCTCGCGGTAAGGAAATGACTAGTAATTTTCTTTTTGACTCGGTCCAAGAGAGTAGTAAAGATGGTAACCCTTGGTACCATGATTTAGCAACCCCAGTTAATTTGAATAGCGTAATGGATAATGTCTTTATCATCCCACCCGTAAATTTCCGCGCATCCTTCTACTTAGGTAAGCCATATTAAAACCGTTTGTTTTTTAGACATAGGCGATCCTATTCAGGATTTTAATTCAGGAATGATGTTTGTATTAAAAGTTATTCTAGGTTTATCCGAGCTCCTAACTCTATCTAATATTGATAAAAATTTATCTGACATAATAAAATCGTTTTGATTATTACTAGATCACCAGAGTCTTCAGACGACGAACTGTAGCGTCTTTTAAGAGTTCTCGCATTACTATTTACTTGGACCCCAGTAACCTAGGCACCTCAGTTTTGTCATGATCATCGCCCGGGCCCTGTAACCTGGGCACCGTAGGATTGTCATAGTCATCGCCCCGGCCCTGGAAACTGGGCACCGTAGGGTTGACCCGTCGTTCGGACACACTACTCACGTAGTCCTCCTGATTGTGTACTCCTAGGTCCTCCATATGGTCAGACACGTTCGTCTCTTCCGCACCTCGCATCGTACATATCGTTTATTGAGTTTATCTGACATTTAGTTTATTTAAGTTTGCGCTGATTACAATATAGTTGGTAGTTATTTACATGCAGAACAATTGAATTACGGTTAATTATTCAGTGCTCTTTAGTACCGATTCCAGATTAAAGAACCATTTAAAAAAGTACCGCCTTTTTCTTCTACTCCAGTCAAAATAATATCGTTTAGAAGGTTTTCCTGATCACGATAATTAAGTTCAATCCGAAGCTGAGATATTATTTCTTTTGTGTTGTTATCATATTCAACTTTCTGGCGGTCTGAAAATGCTGATTCTAGAGCGCTAAGTCGTCCCTCAATTTGATCTACAGTAGATGAGAGCCTTGATAATTCCAATTTAAATTTCGACATCTCGCGAATCGCTGAGGCTAGTTCGCTTCTAAAGAATTGAATATGCCGCGCGAGTGTGTTGGCAGGGATGTCTTCCTCCTCAGTTGTGCTGGAGGTTAAGGAGCTGGTGCTCGGGCTGAGGGTTATTTTGTTGTCGGATTTCTCTTTGCACTCATTACACCGCCACTGTTTGTAATGTAGTCTTTTGGCCAACATTTACACAAGTCCGATGATATATACATGTACATTAAAAGCACTCAGCGCCATCTGTGACAACAATGAACTTGCCACATACATTACACTTATTAGCTATGTCCCGGCTTCGCACAGTTGGATAATTTTTTTTAAAAATATATTTGGCTCTCCCGCATTACGGTGCCCACTCTCTCGTCGCGTTGCTCGCTGTTGTGCGTGGTGTCACGCCAGCGCATCGACGTGTATTGTTTGTTTATATTGATATTTTTAATTTCGTATTATCTTTGGAATGGAATATCCATTTCAATATATCTAAAATTAATCGACAGGTAAACGGTCTTGAATACGAAATGTTTTATTTGGATAAGAATTAATACAAAGGTATGGAACAGTGACATAACTACAAAAGTTGGACATATGCGAAGTTTTTTGTAGATATTGATACGGTCTATAATATTGTAGATAATTTTTTTATTCTATCATCAATATTTTTAAAAGACATTTTATGGCTAATTTTTTTACACCTTGGGTTGGTTTTAGTAAGAATTTCTGAGGATTTCTAATTTTTTCTGGTAATAAATATATCCTATGTTATTCAGGGATAATCTAGCATTCTAATGGGAAAAATAATTTTTGAAATTGGTCCAGTTTTTAAGTTTATACGTTACATACAAAAATCTTTCCTCTTTATAATATTATTAGTATAGATAAGGTCCAATAATAGTCACCAAGAAAAGAAGAAAAAGTTTTAAAATAATTTCAAAATATATTGAAAGAAAGAAAGTTAAGTTTATTGGCATAAATAATAAAACAATAAAAAAAAATATAAAGTACAATGCAAATCATATAAAAGGTACAGTAACAATTAAAAAAAAAAAATATTGATCCTTTACATATAAATGTGCTCAGCTAAATATCTGTTTATTACACAATTTTATTCTACCCCCGTATTCGCAAATACTTATACCTACTTCACAACTGTCTTACGGGATCTCAAATACTTATATTGCTTGATTTTAAACTATTTACTTAATGTAATGTTTACATAAACACTAACACAGTTTATATGTTATAAACATACACTTAACTTTTATTTTAATAATTGAAAAAAAAAACTTTAAATGACGTAAATTTTAATCACTTGGTAACACTTTTATTTTCTTTTATTTGACAGGTAGTTCTTATAAATATTTTTGTCTATTTATTAACTACTTTTATTTAATTGCTAGTGTCTGTCTGTCTATGTAAGTAAAGCTTTGGAATCCCTTTTGGTAGCTTATATATAATGAGGACAAGGACATCAGATACAAATAGTAAAGAAGATGATTTAGACAATATATAACTTTCGTTCCGATTGGATTGAGTTAGTCTGTCAAGTGATATCGCGCAGTATATATTGCAGTAGTGAGAATAGTGTAGTGTTGGTGGCATGGTGCGAGGAGCATGTAAATAATGTATTTTATTTATTATTTTAATATTTGGTGACGAGGTCGAGTGGTAGAGGTCAGAGTTTGTAAATAGTACAAGAAGTTTTTAAACCTGCTGCTGCTGCTAGGTCTCAAGCCACAGGCACTGCTCGGCTTTCATCTAGATTATATGTTAATAATTTCGTATAAAGTATTATTTTGGAATTAGTATAAGTGAAATGTAAAGTTTATGTATCTCGTAGGCATTAGAGTCAGATTAAACAAGATTTTTCACTACAGAGAGCAGTCAATTTTCGAGAAACAATTTTTAAGAATTCGAATAGAGAATGAAATAAAGAAGAATCAGAAAAATAAATTTGAAATATGGTTTAATTCGAAATGATGATAGATTATTTGCAATGATCTATAGCGTCGTCCGTGTCCGTGTGGCGGTGTCCTACCGAGTAAGCAATGTCACAACGCTCATCCTGTCACGAGTCGGACAGACAGATTTATGTGCAGGCTACGCGTAATAATACTATAAGTAAGTTTACAAATTTGTTTTAAAGGATTATATATGTCTTACCTGTTATTAACACTATAGCTGCGATATTGTTCACATCAAAATTTTTACAACAAATATTCGTACGGCCCTAGCAAATGGAAAGTACCTTGTGGGTCTTTTTAGATATCCCTTCTGCATAATATAGTAATCATAAAACTTTGTTTCAGATATAAAAAATCCTCAGTGAATTCTACATTTGTTTATAATTATATTTAGTTGTGTTAGTGTGGCTTGTCAATACTCAGGCAGAAAACGTAACAGCTGAACATTCTGCCGAGGCTAACCAATTTCATTTGCAACCTTATTTCACCTAGCTCTGTTTTGGTGAAAACTAATTCAGTCTCTCTCTCCCCCCTGAACAGTCTGGAAAGGTCTCCCTCAAGGCTCAGTCCTTAGTCTACTTCTCTATAACATCTATACATTTAATCTAGAATTATCTGTTGTATGTTTCTCCAATATACTACAATATGCAGATGACATTGTTGTATATCATTGTTCATAATACATGGAAGAAATCTCAAATCGATTAAATTCTGATTTGCATTATTTAGGAACCTGGTTAACAGATCATGGGCTTTAATTATCCGTTGACAAAAGCAATGCTACAACTTTCATTAGAAAAACAGCTATTGATCAACCTACTCTCATGTGTGAGAAGCAACGGATCTCCATTGCTAAAAATTTAAATTCTTAGGTATTTATTTAGACTCTAGGTTAAATGGTGTTTCTCATATTGATTATATAAGCAAGAACCTTCGTGCTATATCTGGTGTATGGTGGGGTGCCCATACATACACTCAAAAATTTGCTATATAACGCAATAATTCGTAGCCATATAGACCATGGACTATTTACTTTGGACCTGATTAATAAATTACCCCAAAAAATTTAGACAAACTACTATATGTATAAATATTTAAGAATAATCACACATATTTTACATAACTAGGGTAAGATACTAAATTTAGGAAAAAATTAACATTGATAGGACGAGGGATAGATAGAGGAAAAGCATCATAGAGATTGCAGAGAAGCTTAGGGCAAGAGAACAAGATATGAGAGATGAATCCTTCATCCAGATCACACTTACAAAGTGAATTATCCCAAATCCTTAATTTAGCCAGATGCACTGGAGTACATGAGTGTCCAATTCGGATATGGCTGATAGTCTAGATGACACTTAAATTGGAGAGAAATATTAAATTTTAGGATCCAGCAGCTGCATCAACATACCCATTTTTGGATACTTTAAAAGCATCAGTATAAATTGTTAAATAAAATTTCTTTTTATTTATCAATCATTTGCCTGAACTTAATGTTAGCTTCAATTGTATTTTTGTTTTTTCCATGATTTGACAAAATGGGGGAAAGATTCAAAAATTTTTTATAGGAAGAAGAAAAAAGAGGTAATCAAGAAGAGAGTATTGGATGAGGGAGACTTGTTAATTTAATAAAGCTATTAATAAGCAAGTGGGTGACTGATTTGATTTAAGAGCAAAAGAGAGGTTGCAAAGTTTTTGTCTAATAAAGGATGACTGGAGAGTTGTAAAACTTTACAAATAAAGCGATCACGAAGAAACTGACTGCGTAGTTGTATAGGAGGTTTCACATATTTTACTTGAAGAGGATTTCATCGCAAAATTAAACATAATAAAATTAAATTGTAAATATTAATTTTAGTTAGTTGTAATAGGTTAGGGAAAAAGTCTTTTCGCATTATAGTATGTATGAACTTGTAATAACATCTCTTTGGCTATACTATTTGTATCTGGCTGGTTTTGGTATCATTCAAAGTTTACAGTTTAAAGAAGATAATTCCAAATTCAAATTAGGAAAATGTGTGATGTTTATTTGTTTTTCGTACTGTGAAGATGAGTGAGTCTAATGAAGAAATTCGATACATTTTAAAATTTTACTACAAAAAAGGTAAAAATGCAACGCAAGCAGTGCAATAATTTGCGATGATTATGGACCTAGTGCAGTGTCTGTGAGAGTAGCACAAATTTGGTTTAAGCGTTTTCAATCCGGAAATTTTGATGTCAAAGATGCTCCTCGCTCTGGTCGCCCCATTACGGATAAAATGGATGCCATTTTTAAAAAAGTGGAGCAAGACCGGCATATAAGTAGTTACGATGTAGCTGAAGAACTGGGAATTGACCACAAAACAGTTTTGGCGCATTTGTTCTTTATTAGGACGTAATGAAAACGAACCATTTTTGAAGAAGCTGATAACTGGTGATGAAAAGTGGATCACGTACGACAAGAACGTGCGAAAAAGGTCGTGGTCAAAGGCCGGTCAGGCTTCACAGACTGTGGCGAAACTCGGGTTAACTCGCAACAAGGTGATGCTATGTGTGTGTAATGGGATTGGAAGGGCATTATTCATTATGAGCTGTTACCACCAGGCAGGACCATCGCTTCTGAACTCTACTGCGAACAACTGAAGAGATTAAAGCTAGTAGTTGAGAGAAAGCGGCCGGAATTAATCAACAGAAGGGGTGTGGTTTTTCATCATGATAACGCTAGACCTCATACATCTTTAGCCACTCAGCAAAAATTAAGAGACTTTGGCTGGGAGGTGTTAATGTATCCGCCGTATAGTCCTGACCTTGCACCTGCAGATATCCACCTGTTTCGGTCTCTTCAGAATTCTTTAGGCAGTGTCAGGTTAACATCACGAGAGGACTGCCAAAACTACTTGTCGCTGTTTTTCTATAGCAATGGGATCATGTCCCTACCTACAAGATGGCAAAAAGTTACCGAACAAAATGGTACCTACATACTTTAGTTAAATGTAAATAAACTATATTCAAAAATGTTTTGAATTTTCTTAAAAAATGTGAAGAAACTTTTTCCCCAGCATAAAGGTAAATTCCTCAAATGTAATGGATGGCGGATATATGAATTAAATATTGTATATTGTCCGGTCAATTCTCCACAAGTGTGTTTTGTGCATAGTCGTAGTGCGCAACTGAAAGCCATCAAACCAAAGAAGAAGATAATCTCTTGTCACTTGAGTTAATTATTAAGTAAATCAGTATGAGTGTAGGAATCAATGAAACCGTAAATACTAAACTTGGTATACATCTAAAATTATTTAATTCCAAATGATTATTTGCAATGATCTATAGCGTCGTCCGTGTCCGTGTGGCGGTGTCCTACCGAGTAAGCAATGTCACAACGCTCATCCTGTCACGAGTCGGACAGACAGATTTATGTGCAGGCTACGCGTAATAATACTGTATCCGGAGAATTTGAATTTGCTGATGGTAGGCAGTTTGGATTGGTGTATACTAAGTAACTGTGTAGTTTATAGCAACGCTGTGTGTAAGTTGTGGAGGTTATTATTCCCTTAATCGATTCGAACTCAAAATCAAAATATTTATTTCAAGTAGTCTTTTGTACAAGGTTTTAAAGCCGTCAAAAACTGTGATTTTTTATAAAGCTACAATCAGCTCGGAAAGCTGTTATCTGATTAGAAGAGCTGACAACAAACTCAACAGCCAAGTCTATTTCTTGAAAAGCTCTTACTATTTGGATGCGATTTATATTTAAATAAGATTATTAGCAAATCTTTGATATTCTTTGGTAATATGGCGTTACCATTGGCGCATACAGTTGGCGCATTACGAGTAATAAATAAAAACCTATTGTCACCACAAAAGTAAGTACTAGAAATATGATAAAATAAAAATTCTCATTTTTACAATTTCGACTTCCAAATAAATTTGTTGTCAAATAATCTTTTTATTTTAGGTTTCTTCTGAGCAATATTTACGTTACACATTTTTCCAAACGAAATTATATTTATGACTTGAAAACAACAACTTTCTTATATTCCGTAAAACTATATAGCTTTTGTCATGTTGTATATAGACTGAAGGCCTCTTAGGGATGTTGGGGTGTTGTTGGAATTAAAATTCATCTTACAGAGATAAACTTTAGGAATTTAAGCAATGCCTGCAACTTGTGACCTAGTTACAGGCTTAAAAACCCCAATACGATCATTACACTCGCTGTCCGCTGCTGAATGTTGCTACTCAAACACAACATTAAACTATACTACTGCACTGCTTTAGACAATGTTTACTGTTAGTCTAGTTTGACAGAGAAAACTAATCTATTAGAATAGAAATACAATAAATAATATATATAAGGTCTGATGAAATAAATAAAATGGATCTCCTCTATGAATGTAAGCACATAACTTCAAAATAAAATAAAAACTACGTTTAAAAAAACCGACTTCAAACTAAAAATGCACTAAAAAGTAAGAAATAAGTCCGTTATTTATAATTCTCTCCAGCCAGCCAGGTGAACAGACGTGTAGTGAGATAGAATAATAATAGGTATATCTATTTAACTACTACTATTACTATACTATACTATTGCTGGCACCGACTACAAAAATAATAATTATTATATATTATTGTCCTAATAAAGAGAGAATAATAAATAACGGAATTATTTCTTACTTTTTAGTGCATTTTTAGTTTGAAGTCGGTTTTTTAAACGTAGTTTTTTTATTTTTTACTTTTTAGTGTCTGTAATAGGTTGTTCTGTAAAGCAGGTAGACTATATCATTTCATTGCTTTTTATTGTAATATATTGAATAGTAATTTTATTTCAAGTAGCTATGGGTAGGCCTACGAAAGGTGCCGCGCGCCTTAAACTATATAGATCCCGAGAAACAGATCGGAAAGAATGTTCATAAAATGAAAACTACTGGGACAAACTATGTTAAATTTTTATGGGACCAAATGGCAACTATTCCGCATCAAACAATAGTAAATCGGATCATAAATCTCAGCGTAATTAATATACAAACATAAAATATATATATATATATACCAATAGAATTGAGAACCTCCTCCTTTTTGAAGTCGGTTAATAACTGCACCAAATTATTATGTTAGTTATTGTCAGGACAAGGTGTGAGCGAGACAGTGAGTAATTTAAAGAGATGGTGGTGTCCACTTAAAGTCAATATCATAATGCATTATGGAAAAGAAATTCAACGAAAATGAAATATTTAAATAACTAGGTACAACTAAAAAGATTTATAGAACTGTGGAGTTAAGAGACGTTAACACCTAACTTTAAACCGATTCCCAAGTTTAAAGTCGTTGTATCACTTTGTAAAGTGTCAAGAATATTCGAGGGAACTATTTTAAGTGTTATTCTTAAATTGCAGTGGAGCTGTGCTAGGGATGAGCAACACGCACGAATTCAAAATTAACTTGTAAATGTGACGTGAGAATATGGATCAGGATTACATTTACAGGGTTGACTTTGCGCACTGTCAGAGAACTCTTGAAATCTATTCCTGAGTCTCAAGTTCCAGGCATTGTTTGGCTTCCTATATACGGCAAGTACTATGAATTCATAATTAACTTTTACATATCAGAAGTGGGATGTGACATCACAATTTGTGAAAGTAAAAGAGCTACTCAGCATTTGATCACGATTCCGTTATTGTCTTTTGCTATTCAGTATAGATCTTATACTTTGATATCAGAAGTGGGATGTGGGATAACTTTGTCTCACGTTCTAGGCATTTCGTGGTTTCCTAATTACTAAAAGTATGAAGAATGCATAATTATTTTGTAAATGCCAGAAGTGGGATTTGACGTGAGAAGTCTTGTCAAAGATCTAAAGTCAGAGAACTCTTGAAACCAGTTCCAGGAGCTACTAATTTTGATGAAAATATTGTCTATTATGTGTCACGATGCAGTATTTTATATATCTTTGGGGCGTACAAATCCCACACACGTGGAAGCTTGCTGGGCCCGAATTTCAGCTTCTTTAATTAATGGTCATCTATTGTCAGTTAGGTGATAAAGACACAGTACTCACAAGTTCTTGATGATCTTGAATCTTCTTTCCAATCTTCCTCTGGGCATGCCCACTCGTACCACAACACATAATCACACCAAACAGTTCCAAATAGCTCGTGCTTCACCACCAGTCGGTTTTCGTCAGGGAAGGGTCAATCAACTAGCGTTTAGGAGATATAGCACACACAGGACTCGGGATATTATTAATCAGTAAAGGGGGTCAACATTACACCGCGCGCGTGCGCCTCTCTCTATGCCTACATTACGACTGTCACACTGCCTCTGCCCGTAGCGCAACTAACACTACCTAACATTCCCCCCCCCCCCTCCCCGCCGCGTGCGCATTTAAATATATTGAACAATTTTTTTATCAGAAGTAGGATATGGGATGTTTTCAAACCTTAATTGAGAGGTAGAAACACGCAAAACTTGATACGATTGGTGATAAATTCTTATTAGTTTCTTTTTGGTATACCCGTCATACATTACCAATAGTTGATTGCTTGGGAGTATTTTTATCAAACAGTGTTGCTAACATAAATAAAACAAAAGAACAAAAAATGTAATCTATTTCAGTTCCAAATAAATAAAAAGTTTTCCTTTTGTTTGCTGTATCGAATTCAATTGAATACAAACAAACATCACTAAACGTCCACTACACGACATGGCGCTGCCGTCACGTCGCGACCGGAGACAATATTTCGTTTTCTACCCTCCTATAAGATCTAGTTTACACTATCTACTAACAATTAGCATTATCTATCTAAGTAGTAATTAATAAAATAATAATAAACAAATTGGAAAAAGAAAAAACTATAGATTAAACACGCATCCCAGTATTCATTCAAATAATAAATCCAAAAATATAATGTCAAATCTTTGTCTACCCTCATTGAGAAAAAAAATTCTTTTTATATCTTAATAAAAAATATATTAATAATATCAATATAAATTTTAACAAATTGAAGAATTAACATTTTATTAATATACTATAAATATAATATTATTTGCGCACGAACGGATGTACAATTTTTCTGGACGGTTATATTTTGCCAATAATATTATCACGACATGTGTCCTGTAATTGATATATAGCAAATACTAGCTTACCATCGCAAGTACGAATTTTTCTGAACGTATATTTAATTCTTGTGATATTATCCTGACGTCTATCGTGTGTGGTTATTAAGATTTTAGTAAATGCCCAAAAATACACTGAAGTATGATTTACAAAAAAAAACTCAAACTCAAAATATTTTATTTCAATTTGACTTTTGTATAAAAGTACTTTTGATACGTCAAAAATTGGTCGAGTATGAAGGAGTTAAATTAACTACAATATGCTCTGCGATGCTCTTTTATATTTGATACTCCCAACTATTCGCCGTCACCAGGGGATATCCAAAACTTGACTTCGACGGCTCTCATCTCAGATACATAACAATAATGTACATAAAGCCGGTAAGCTCCAGGATTTATTTCCCGTAACAAGAAGTGACCAATATTTTCAAGTCGACACAAAGAGTATTAAGAATTCTCAGGAAGATTCCTTAAGAAAATCGGCTACGGAATCTCGATATATTAATAAATGATTTAATGTATTTATATAATACTAATGATGTGCTTTCTCCTGAAGTCGAGTGAATCATTTACAATGTTTAACTGATTGCTTGACGAAAACCAAAAAAGATTTGTAAGTATAATCAAATCAGTGATTTATGTATTATGAGCTAAGGAGTACTGTCGTCAGATCGTCAGTATTATTTAAGTATGACTAGTGACCTAGGTAAAAGGTACTCAATATTATGACGACTTATGTCAAACATTTTTACCGTATTCAGTGTAATCGTAATTAATTAGTGTTATCAATCAATCAATCATACTAAAAACGTTTTACGTAATCAAAATTTTTCATATTACAACAACATTCATACTACTTACATAATAATCATTATTATTAATCTACTACATATAAATATTATTGATCAATTTATTAGCTTGAAAAAAATACTACTCAGTGTACTCTTTTATTTTCAAAATAAAAAGATATTAATGTGGAAACGAATGGACGCTACTTAGATGTTTTATTTCATTACGTAAAGATACTCAATAATTATTACTTTTATAATGATGTAGTCAGTGACTTTAAAAAGCATAAGCTGTGGATCTTACAGAACGTTTTTCTAAAAGATTTTGGCATTGTCATCGGTGTTTTCTCCGAGTCACAGTTTTTCATCAGAATGTTAGTTTTTTAAGTGTTGTTCTCTGAATATACCAAACAGCTCATTGGTGACTGCGAAACAGATATTTCTAAATAAATATATAGGAAAACGTACAACGGGTTTAGTATTTCTTCCAGAGCGTCTTAGAGGTGGAACAGTGTCTGTAATCTGCTCACGTGCTACCGTGCCTTCTACTACAGTATCCTGGACAGTACCAGTATTCAGTCTGTCAGTACCAGTGTCCAGTCTCTCCCCTTGCCCTTAGTACTGAGCAGATTACTGACACTGTTCCACCTCTAAGACGCTCTGGTAGAAATACTAAAACCGTTGTAGTTTTCCGTTAAATATTGATTGAGATTTGTGTATTAATAGTAAGTAGTTATTTTAGTTTGAATTGTTATTATTTTAGGTTTATGTTTATAATTAAGGGTGAGGGTGTAATGTATGTAGCTGGCCAGTGACTTAAAAAGCATAAGCTGTCGATCTTACAGAACGTTTTTCTAAAAGATTTTGGCATTGTAATCGGGGTTTTTTCCGAGTCACAGTTTTTCGTCAGAATGTTAGTTTTTTAAGTGTTGTTCTCTGAATATACCATACAGCTCAACTTTAATATTATAAAATAAAATTAATCACATTAAGAGCGTATGTGTTCTAATTCCATCTTTATTTTTCTGTTTCTACACAGTGAGTTCTAGCCTTAAAACTAAGAATGTCTCGAATTCCATCCATTATTGCTTACCTGCGCTGAAAAACAACAGGATTTCCTGATATCTGTTTTTCTTCGACTCGCCTACGGAATATTTTATCCGACTGTTCTGTAGTGTCTATCTGTTTACTATTGATTTATGAATTTATGCGGTAACTGGAAGTTATAGTAGCTCTTATATTTAAATATTCAGATCAAGAGATTCTTCCTATTTCCTATATTTATAGAATAAGAGGAATAGAAATGCCAAATCCCTAACAATAAAATAATTCTTATCATTGCATCTAAAAGTGTTTTAATTTAAAATTCCCAGTAACTGTTACTACAATTACTTATTATTTTTCGTAAAAATATTGATCAACTGATCTCTGTTCAAAAATTTTTTGGCTCTTCTTTGATTTTCCTTAAAAATGCACTGCAACATTATTTTTTTTTCTTAGCTAAAAATTCTAATTATTAAATTTAAACTTATTTTAAATAATTATTGAATACTTCTTTGTTTGAGAGGAACAGTCCATAAGATTTGATGTAGACAATTATAAATCCTAGTGCATAAAATGAAATAGTGCTAACTTCTATTCAATATTCTTTACGAGGCTGTGACCATTAACCCGAGCAAGGAGTCATCGATAAACCAGTCACGTGAAGAACTCAATTATTCAGTGCTATTCTGAAATGGAAGAATCGATCTTGTAGAATGCAGTTATTGCGAAAATACTATCTTTTGCATTACCTATAGGAAAATGTTGAATATTCCTGTATTGTCAATTTACTTCAGGATTTTACTAAAGTCTGTAAAATTCGATCCCGAAACGCTAACGTAGCTAAAATTATGTGTGTGTATTGGTTTAAAGGTAAAGGAAAACATTTTAAGGTAACCTCATCACAACCCGTTACAGGCCCACTACTTATTGAAAATTATGTTCTGTACGTCTGCCATTTTGCATTTCTCCAGCGTGGGGTAGACTATCGCCTAAATATAACTTATACTAAGTACAACCCCGTGATTGGAAGTGGAGCATTAGTTGGTTGGTATGACACAGAAGATGAAGATGATGACAATCTAAGAAAAATATTATTTAAAGGAAAATTATATAAATAACTTTAATCAGTTCACAATAGACCAGTTTAAGATAACATAAATAACTTTTATATGTTCTCTTTTTCTTCATGTTTCTCTTAATTATTTTATTATGTCCTTAAAAGATAGTCTTTAGTTTAGAAGATAACTTATCAGGCTTATTTTCTTATTTATCTACAGCTAAATAGTTAATAAAAAACGTTTTTATATTTCAAGATATTACATATGTTTTGCGTTTATAAACTAATTTCTGCTTCTTATATATCTAGCAGCAACTTTAATGCTTTCCCAAGTTTCAAAACCGGCTTGATAAATAAATTCTGGATCAACCAAAAATCCAAATACAGTAGTTTGGATATTCCTATAAGCTGGTAGTTCATAAATGTAGGAAAGTCCTGAACCAATCCTGACTTGAGCGTAGTCAGCACACTCTCCTGATGCAACGTAAAGAACATGAGCAGAGTTACCAACGATATAGTTTCTGTTTTCAGGCCATTTAACGGCATTAATGCTATCAACCATCTGAGTACCAATCCAGTTTAAAATTAAGGCATTTGGTGGAAGAGTCCCGTTTCCATAAGGAAACAGAATCATACTTCCGAAACTGTGGATATCAATGAATAAATCAATACGAGAATCATATTGATCAAGGATATCTCTGGTAATTTGTGACTCAGATTCAGAGAAGGGTCTGGGTCCGTGGAACGTGTCACTGCACGCAAAATTGCTGGAGAGTGTTCCCCAATTGAAGTCATAGTTTCTGTTGAGATCCACACCAACGCACATGCCAACTTGGTTGTTACGATTCTTTCTCCAAAAACGGTCCTAAAAAATTATTTTATATTCAATATAATATAACTTATATCCTACGTAGTTTATTTTTAATAAAACTCACGCCAGTATGCGAGAACTCGTATCCATCAGGGTTAGCGATTGGGAGGATGATCCAATCGATATCATTTACAAGTTCTTGTTCAGTTACATCGACTACTAGTTTCTCAATGGCATACAAAGTCGCTGGAAGTGTGACCCATTCACGAGCATGTAGAAGAGACTCGATAAAGACGATGGGTTTTCTAGTATCCTGAGAAGTATAAACGGTATCATAATTTATTATCCAGATTCACATAAAAACACGTATTTTAAAATCAGTAAGTTAAACTATGAAACTCAAAATTAACTTCGAGCAAATAAAAATAAAGATTTAAATGTGACTAGGTAAAGAAAAAAAAAATTTTTTAGTAACGCTAAGCTGGTCTCTGAATTGAAAAAAATATTTACTAAGATTATCTAAATTAGTAATATTTAGTCGTATGTATTATAAATACCTGGAAATCTGTAGTAGATATCCTCAAGTACTTAATGTCGCGACCTTCAAAACTTCTTCCAGCAGAAACTACACGGGCTACGTTAGGGTAAGCATTAGCAATATCTACTAGATACTGGTCAACCTGAAATAATAATAATACTCAGGAGGTCCAAGTTCAGTCCCCCATACAGACACACACCGAATACTTCCGAGTTATGTGTTTTTTAAGCAATTAAATATCACTTGCTTTAACGGTGAAGGTAAAGATCGTGAGGAAACCTGTAAACCGCACGGGACTAGCGTGGTAGATTATAACCTAACACCCCTCTCATTCTAAGGGGGAGACCCGGCTTAACAGTGGTAATGGCCCACTACTAACGGGTTGTAATGAGGATGATTATTATTTTATTCATAACAAGAAGTACATAATTTTCAAGTTAAACGCGTTATGGTTAAGAAAACATTAGAATCATTACAAACAACTAAATTGCAAATATTAAATCAAAAAAATTGATGAGTGGGTGGGTGGGGATTATTATTATTTTATTGGAAATATAACTAGTATTACTAGGAATTATTTTCTTACCACATCATAGCGATGAATAACATCAAAAGAAATTGAAGTCTTAGATATCTTCTTGCTGGTCTTATTAGCTGCTTCGGCCAATAACCTGTCTTCTATTTCTAAATACCTATAATTAAAGTAGTTATATTATTTTCTCTGTAAATATAATAACAGCGATTATATTAAAGACGTTAATCAATGTTATATTTTTAAGGTCAATAGATAGATTAGAACAGATCTCCTAACATCAAGGCCAGCTGAGTTACTCGGCTCTTATGAGATGTTCTCCCAGCGGCAGAAGGGTATATATATTCTATGGTAGAAAACTTACTGCTTAATATTATCAGTGGTAATTTTATATTTTAAACCAATGCCTACGAGTTCCTCTTCAAATATTGGTTTCATTGATTTTGAAACCAAGAATTGACCGTCACGTCCAGGAATAGCGTATGTCCAGATATCAATATTGTGTTTTTCTATTATACCCATAAGTTGGCGGGTCTGTTCCATATCATCTACCTTGACATTATATAGGGCGTGCCTAAAATAAACAAGAAATGTATATGGTAAAGATACTGTTAAAGATGCTGTAATCACTTGAAGATCTTCATGCTCCATTATTTAAAATTAAAAAATATATATTGAAATTTAAAAAAGTACTTTTACTGATGTTAATGAAAGAGATAATTTTAAAGAGATAAATAAATGCGTTGTTCATTTACGTGGTTTTCTTTTAAAGACCAGTTTTTTTTATCCATATTTAAAAAATCTGTACTTAATTTGTACCTACTTATTAGTTTATCTATGGAACTGAAAGTTCCAGATCTGGACTGTAAGTTTGAAAATGTTTTCATGTTCAGAGAAGCCCGATTGCCAGATCATTAGGGTGACCAGATCTGATTTTCGGTTTTATGGCACAATTGCATCGAAAATACGGGATTCGAGATTAAAATACGGGACAGGCCATTTTATTAAAAATCAACATTCATTTTTTTTATTACTAAAATTTGGTATAGTCAATTTAATAACCTATACAATTGCTATAGGCTTTAATTAACAGTATTAAATATTTAAAATCATAATAATTTTTATATTATCTGGAAAGGAAAATGGGTAATAATCAACTTAATAATTTATGAGCCTTGAAATTATCATAAATCAACATAATATATTATTAATTTGGATAAAAAAATGTGGATTAAACTACTAAATAACATATACAAACAAATTCTGACTCTCCCAATTAAATACCCTTAAAACAATAATAAAAACAATTTGTTATACAAAAATAAATATTGTTCGAGTAGGTATTTTTATCATGAAATTAGTCCCTACATTGTCCCGTATTGGTTTCGCCAAATTATGAGGCAATGAAAAATTTGTGTCTATAATACGGGACAACCCGTAAAATACGGGACTTCTTTTTTTGTATTAATGATATCTTTAATTGATTCTTGAAATGTAGAGCTTTTTTGCAAAAGGTTGTAAGCACGTAATTACAACGAGAGATGGAAGATATCCTGTGAGTACTGCACTAAAGAATCTCACACCATTTTTCGTAATTTTATTTAGTAATTTAAAAAAAAATATTTTTTAGCAATTTAAAAAAAAAAAATTATGTATACCAGCAAAATTTAAATGAACAACAAATTACATTGATAACTATATTTTGTTCTTACCCATCATATTTTTCATGTTTTGCATTAACTAAATATACGGACACCAACAACAAAAATACAAACTTAAACATTTTGGCCAAAGGTACAGTAGTTGGCAGTAAACTTTCACCAAATGATCAAACTTATTACAAATTAATCTATTAATTATTCATATCATAGATCATGATCTCCATGTAAATGATTTTTTATCGGATTAAATCATATTGATAATATAATCGATTAATTTTGGAAAAACCTGACTCCAAGTTAATCCAGCCAAAATGCAAAAATGCTGAATAATGCAATGAGTATTTTTATTTTCTACATATTATGTGTTTATTTCAAATTAATTTAAAATTACACTACTTTAAAGGAAAGTAGCATAATGTTTGGGTAAAGAAGAACTACTGATTGAAGATGATGTTTTTAGTGAGATCTTGAGCATGTATTAAATTAGCATTAATGGTAATCTAACTCCATGATTTTTGAAAGTCTTTAGAAATGCGATAAAAAAAGTTCTACATAACTATGGATTAAGGTGAGATTCTACTTAATTAATCCTTCAGGACTAGAACTTACGAGAAGAGCATCAATTGGAGGATTTAGTGGACTCCAGTCGTCCGTTATCCAGTTCTGGACTGATGTGTATTCTAATCAATTCATTAATTTTTTCTTTGGAAATGTCGGAAATCAAGATCAGCCTAATTAGTATCACTAATAGGGTTTGGATTTAAATTATTTTCATTTCCAATTTACACAATCGATCATTTTGATGAAAACCATTAATGTAACTTGGAAAACTTCAAAATACAAATGATTGATAATGAAGTGTCTATAGCTTCCTCTATATATTCTTAGTCTATTGTATGATGTGAGTCTTGAACTTGCATATTAACCTTTTTTTACCAATTATTTTGTATGCAATAAGGTGTCGGTGCCAAATTATTTGATTTTTTCCACCCTCACCATTTGGATGCTTGGCGTCCTAGTAATGTGCGTGCGTCAAGATCCTTTTTCCCACGCACGTGCAAGCTATGGAATGACTTTCCCCCAGAGGTATTCCCAGAGGACTAAAATATCTTCAAATGGCGTATGTACGGGTTCCTAAGAGGTCAGCAACGCGACGGTGACCACTTACCATCAGATGGACCTTCTGCTCGTTTTCCTCTTATTAATTATAAAAAAAAAATTATCATTAACTAATTTTTTGCAATCATCGATCTATTAAAGGTATTTATGTCATTTGAATTACCAACTATGTGATGATGACGATAAAAAACGACGAATAACTGTGAATTACTATTTTATCTAGATCTATAACACATACCAGTGATATTTAATTTATTATTTTCGTTTTATATTTTTGTTGATTTCTCAAGCCTTTTATCTTAAGTAAGCAAATCAATGACAAGTATCGTCTTTATCTGTTTTTGCTCCCGTTAAGACTAACGTCTTTATGTAAAAGAGGAGCATCTGCAACGGTTCATATTCGGCCTTCTTAAGTAACGTTTCTGAATTTCGCAGTAATCTTAGTTAGGAAGTCTCTAATCAGACTTCGCAAGAATACTCATATAATTCATCTTCACTGCGTACTGTATAATTCATGTACCCCGAAATCTGAGAGAGCGATATGAGCTAATAAGAGCCTCTAATGGGCATGCACTCCGGCCCAAATATAATCTTTAGCTAAATATTCCAACCCATTCTTTTTTTCAATTCAGTTTCTTTTTTACAAATTCTTTTACAGTCGAAGCTGCATGTTTATGGAACTCTCTTTGTTAAAATATTGTATGGTATCAACACGTTTATGTGTATGGTATAGATACCACACACACCACCATATTTCTGTGGATCGATTTCCTAGCAAACCTTCCTTGGTTGCCTGGATGAGCGATGAGGCCGCTTCTGAATCTGTTGTGCGTCATTTATTTGTCTTTGTTGCCAACATTCCAATCTTTACATTAGTTCTGGACCCTTGGTTTTTTTGCATACGAGGACCACACAACACTCTTTTAAACAGATGCCATTTATGACAAGTAAAGAGGATTGATCACATTGTTGGGCATTTTTGGCCCTGAGCGTGCAAGCAGTAAGGGTAAAATGAATATGTAAAATTGTTAGGACTATTTAGTAGGTATTCAAAAAATAAAATACTTTAGTACCCAGCAGTTTCAAAAATTAAAAAGGATATACAATCTTTCTATAGTTAGTTAATTTACATAAAAAAACTACGAAGTTTAATCACAATGTATGCGAAAAGCGATTTGGACAATTGAAAAAATAAAATAACCGTCACAGCTCCACAGACTAAATAAGATAATGTATCGAATAAAGAATCGATTCCAATTAAATCGATTGCTTTTTTATAATATTGAACTTAATGCAATTATTATGGTTGTTAATATTCTTTGTTTATTTATATTATATTTATTTAAAAGGATATACAATCATCTATAAGCGTCGTATATGCACAATGGATGGCCTATCATGAGAGCTACGGGCGCAATAAGGTTAGGATATAACTAAACGTTACGATCTCGTAATATTCAGACAGGAACCTGCGCAGTACCTTGGACTTGCAACCAAGGTGTAGGCTTAAGGATATCCTTTAAGTGATCACAACACTCGCCTTTACTGCTTAGTTTCACCGTCTATACCTAAGATTAGACTAACATAAACCTAACCTAACACAAGGCTAACCTGAACTTAACTCACACTTCTGACATATATTTTTTTCCATTTATTAATTTTTTTTTTATTTACGAATGTTTTTTTATTAAACTTAAGAATATACGAAATTGATTTTAGGGTGATCGAATAGTATAATTTTTTACCTTTTTAACCTATCGTTGGTAAGAAATCATTTTCAACATGTCAATTACAAGCCAAAAAATTAATTAACATACTCATTAATTAAATATTTTATTTCTGTAGATTGTGACTACGACAAATCGTCTAAAGGCGTTATTTATTCAAGCATAATTTTAGGTGTCATTGTTTTTAGCTGGGCGGTCTGCACAAAAAGAGCCAGAAATGGATATTCCCCCTTAGCCCTAAGTGTAACATCTGCGTCTATGATGTAAGGCCCCTATTTGAATTTATCCGGTTTAGGGACGCAATACAGATTATGTCGAAATAAATATTTCCTCTATAGAAGCATTTCAATTAGTCTTAGTCTTTAGTCCTACTCACATGAAGAACAAACTTTTCCAGTGCAGCCGTCTACGTATTTAACAAATCCTGTATATCTTGAGAAGTGTTAGCGGCGAGCACCCTCATCAAGTTATTCTAGTTAACGGCTAAACTGGATAACGCTGGTCTTATTTTGCTCTGAGCTTCTGTCGTGTTGTTTGTGTTTCGATCATTGGACATCGATGCACAAAGTTGTTCCTATATTTTATTTCCTTACAAGTCAGAATTTAGCGACGCAAATTAACTAGTGGCACTAGTAGTTTGCTATAGCAATTTTAAAATTGTGTACAAATCGTTTTGTCCAATCGTTGAAAAATGTTCTCTTGGCTTACGTTGGTGACGATTGGAAATATTGCTATTGTATTCAGGCAGGCAATGGAAAAGGTATTCGGAAGATTAAAAAGTATTAAGTAAATAGAAATTGAAAATCTAGATATTGACAAAAGCTGTAAAAATACTTAATCTTTGGGTATGGCATGTTTATATGAAATGTTAAAAATGCCAACCCAAACATTATACATTATTACACCTTAAGAACTTCAGTGTAACCAGTATGGTTACCTACCTATGGCCCAAATTAAAACTCTGCAAAGTTCATGATGTTTGTGCTATATAGCTCGTTTTGTAAAAGGGCATGGTCCTGCTGGTCCTTATCAAAGCCAAATTATAAAAAGGTTTCGCTCAAATCTTGAGATCATTGTATGATCAAGTCACACAACCGTTTACTACCGTTTGAGTAAAGTTTTATCAAAAATCACAATAGCTGCTATTGCGAGTGAACAGGAATTTCTCTTAATATCCGTAACAAACTTATTTCCCTGAGCACTTGATTAGATGAGAATAAGATATTAAAACGGCTATGGGAAATAGATTCAGAACCTGAATTGATGAAAAACAAAACCCAGAAGAGACTTTGGGAACTTTTATTCAACCTCGACGAAAATGGACACCGGTTTCATGTTGTTTTTTACATATGATTATATCAGAAATAACTTGTTAAAAAAAAGAGAATTACAGAGGAATTTGGCTAGGGGTAGTCAATTAAAACAATAATATCCTGTTGTAACAAATTAATATTTATGCGACACGATGTCATGAAATGTCGAAAACAGCTGTTTAGCTGTAGATATTGGAAAATGTGTTTACAATACGGTGTTAGGTACAAATTACTTTAGAACTGTCTTTATAAAGGATTTGTTATGAAGTGGATTTTTGACACGTTACGTTTGGTTGTTTGAGGCTCATTCATTGATCTAATTACGCTTCAGACATTAGACACTCGAACAAAAACTAATAATTAAAAAAAAACAATATATAATGAACTGAAAGTGTTTAATATATACACATATAAGTTAATAATAACTTACACTATTAATTTCTTGCAACGTATCTTGCAGCGACCTTAATACCTTCCCAAGTTTCAAAACCGACTTGATATATAAATTCAGGGTTTACTAAGAAACCGAATATAGTATTGATACTTGAGTTAATAAAACCTGGTAGTTCATAGGTATATGATAACCCCTGGCCAACTCTTAGTTGAGCGTAGTCACTGCAACCTCCAGACACAAGGTATAATACATCAGCAATGTTGCCAACTACATAATTCCTATTTTGAGGCCATTTAACAGCATCAATGATGTCAGACATCTGAGTTGCCACGAAGTTCAAAAACAAGGCATTTGACGGAAGAGTTCTGTTGCCATATCCAAAGAGGATCATACTTCCGAAACTGTGAATATCGAGGAATAAGCCAGTACGAGGTCCATACTCGTCGAGGATATTTCTAGTGATTTGAGTTTCAGGTTCAGAGAAAGCTTGGCGTCCGTGGAATGTATCCATGCAAGCCAAGTTGCTAGACTGTGTTCCCCAATTGAAGGCATAATTTCTGTTAAGATCCACACCAACGCAGGGGCCAAAATTGTTATTGCGGTTTTTCCTCCAGAACCGATTCTAAAACAATTAAATAAAATTTTAATATATTACAACAAATTGAAGGTATATTTTATGTGTGTTGGTTGAAGAATAAAACATTTTACCTCAATATGAGAGAACTCGTAACCATCAGGATTAGCGATGGGCAGAATGATCCAATCAATATTGTTTACAAGATCTGGATCAGTCACATTTGTTACCAATTTTTCAATAGCGTACAGGGTAACTGGAAGGGTGATCCACTCACGAGCATGAAGAAGGGATTGGATGATTACCACGGGCTTCCTAGTATCCTGGATAATGATACAAGTGTTATATTACACAATGAAAAGTGTTTATTGTAAAAATTATACTACACTGAATAAGTGTCATAAGACCGAAAAGTCCGGAATATTATTAAGCCAATCAACTTAATATAAATACCTCGAAGTTTGTTGTAGATATCTTCAAATATTTGATATCGCGACCTTCAAAACTTCTGCCGGCTGAAACCACCCTGGCAACATTGGGGTAAGCATTGGCAACATCTACAAGATATTGATCTACCTGTAAAAGTTGTCATAATGGTAAACTTTATTTGTAATATCTTCAACAACTGTATCGAATTAAACGTTTCAAGGTCATGAATTTGAAAATTTCTATTTCCACTAATATTACCGTTTCATAACGATGAATCTCATCAAAAGAGAGTCGAGATGATGACCTTCTATTGCTCTTGCTAGCAGCATCAGCTAGGAGCTTATCTTCTAGATCTAAATATCTGTAAGTTTAAATACAAAGATTATAGACTTAACACTATTGATTAAATATGTAAATGAGTGATAAATTAAAAATTGTTGTTCTTTCTGTTTCCGTCTATAAATACTTCAAAGTAATTAAATTCAACGCGAACAGTTTTTCAACAAACTTAATTTTTATTAGGTGTTTGCTTTACTTACTCTTTAATGTTTTCAGTCAGAACTTTGTATTCGAACTCGAAACTTGTTAGCTCCTCTTCGAATATAGATTTCATATACTTTGCCACCAAAAATAATCCGTCTCGTCCAGGAATTGCATATGACCAAATATCTATGTTTAGACCTTCTACTATATTTATCAGCCGGTCTGTTTCTGTCATATCATTAACTTTAACCTCGAATAAGGAATGCCTAAAAATATTCACATGTCATTAAATATGGACAAGATCATCGTAAAGACTGTTTTCCATCATTATGCACTAGACATCCATGCGTAAAAGTTGCTACTTATCATCAGTAACAACGATAGTTTATTAATTTCCTTCTTCAACTAAAGAATTTTCATCATTAAGTGTGTATTGACATATATTAGGTACTCACCCATCATAATGTTCATGTTTAGCATTAACTAAATAAACTGACAAAAACAATAAAAATATAACTTTGAACATCTTGGCCAAATTATAAACGTTTTGGCCAACCAACACCAAATGCTCTGAATTTGAGCAATCTAACTGTATTATTATCAAATTAATTATTGACGTACTTCCTATTATCAGTTAATATCGCAAAGCATGATTAATAAATATAATATATTGAATTTATTATCAAATAATCCTTAAACACATATTAGTTATTAAATTAACTTATTAGTGATTGCTATTCCTTTTTTATGGTTCACCTTCGAAATATTATTTCAACGTCCTTGTCATTTCTCAAAACTAAATGGAACTCAAGTCAATGATAATATAATAACTATAGATCTTAATAAAGAGAAAAAAGAATAAAGAATATTTTAAATGGGAGATATTCTTCAATAAATATTTGTAACATAGATTTAGATTTAAACGGATTCATCGTATATGACCGTAGTAATAATAAATTTTGTTCTAAATGAAATAATCCATCAGTCATAGACAATTTATTAACCATAGATCCTAGAAGGGAAGATATTAAAACACTGAATATTCTAAATTTAGTAGTCACCACATAGGATCTAAATAACTTGTAACATTAACATATTATGAATAATTGAATGCAAAATGTATGTCAAACTCGAGATCGATTAAATTTGCAGTGATACATTGACAGTGAAGCATCCGTATTGAACAAACATGCTTTTTTGATGAATCTCAACTGAATTAAATTTTCATTTAGCTGAATGCACTTGTATTTTCGTATTTTACAAATAAAATTAACATCACTATACTGATAATGATTATATTGCAGATAAGACTTGATCACAGAATATTACCGATAGAATTATAGCTAAAATATGAAGTCACGATGGTCTATAATAAACAAAAACATATAACTGATTTTCTTAAGAAACGAAACCTCCAATAGATTTAAAGCTTCTTAGTTTAGAAATTGTAGTGTTTGCTAACTTCTGATAGAGTAGGTAGTCGTATATGTGCAGAGGCAGAATAAATAAGATATTATACTTAGGACAAATGTTATATCTAAGTGCCTATCATATCTCTAGAACGCTAGTGTTAGCACGTGTCTTTGTGTGCACAAGTGGTTTATATCTAATAGTGCAGTATCCAAATAATGCAATAATTACAAGTAAAAATCATGAGTGTTCAAAAGATCAATACAGTAACAACGTATCGTCTAGGATGGTGATGGTGATGCACTTCTAGAACATCGTTATGGTTTTCTTAATTCTCTATTATATGCGCTGCATTTACTCAATTGAGGTGTGTAAAGTTAGAATACAATTCCCCTCTGCCGCTGGGAGAGCATCTCGTAAGAGCCGGGTAACCCAGCACCCACTTTGTGGTAGGGGATTTATTCCTCGACAGGCTTACGACCAGCATGCAAATCCGACCACCAAGTGTCGCTGACGCGTTCCGGTAGAGCCGTGTATGGGCCAGATCTACCCCCTCAGTCTCTTATCTAATTAATGCTGCGGTTCCAGTGGATTGGTTTCTTGCTCAGTGTCCATTGAAACCGCAAAATTCTTCTCTTCGCTTTCCCTCCTCGCTCTTCCTTTGAGGCGGCAACGCATCAGCAAAACATGAGATACTCTTTAGTTTGGCTTATGTCCATGGGCGACGATGGCCACTTTCCATCAGGAGAACCGTCTGCTCGTTCGTCCCTTATCTATTATGAAAAAAAATATTTAAAAAGGATTATTTTAAAAAGGACTATCACTAACAGTTAGTAGTTACTTAGTTACTTTATGAGATACATTTGCTTTTAAATTTTTTAGACATTAATACAATTAAAATATTTTCATCGTATTAATGCCTAAAACACAAATTGAAAATTCTATGTTCCAATGTAATGCAGTAATGAAAGAATTGCATGTTTGGTCCATATATTTTTTCAAATTACCATTAATCTAGGGGTTAGGTAATTTTAATTTAGATATAAAAAATTTTTTAATGTTAATTATTTCTCCTGTAAGGGGAAGAACGCATAAATAAGTTAATTTGTAAACCGGATGTAGAGATTCAACAACAACTTCTTTTTCCATCCCCACCATTTTATTCCCACAAAATTTCTAAATTTTTAAATTCCGTGAAAGGGTATTTCTTGTCTCTCCAGACAAAGTTAGACAGGAGAATATTTTACAACGATGCTGAGATAGTTTTTGACTCTCTGAAAATATTTTTGGGCAAAACAGGAAACCGACAATTTCAGTAAAACCGAGCAGAATATGAAATACATAAAGCAAAACTTTTAACATTATTTGGAGTGTTCCCTCTAAGTTTCAGTACAGCTAATTACTTAACCGCTGAACTTTTGAGAGGTTGAAGATCTTTTCGTCATGCTTTTATATACGAGTTGTAACTTGTGGCTTTGCTCGTTTTAGCCACTTGATTGGTTTAAATTTGGAAGGACTTGTAACTTAAGATATTTTATTGACGTTTTCATTCCAAATTACGCGCTCCTAAATTTGCCGATTGATTCAGAATTTTTTCTTGTTGATCTTCTTGGATTTATTGTTGTTATTTACACTAGATGGGCAATGATCAATAAGGATATTAGACAATCTATTCTAGGATAAAATTAAACTGCTGTGCCACACATAGTCAGTTCAGTTGTATTTATAGTTTTTGGATTTTTCTCTTGTTTGGTGCTATAAGATATCGGTTCTCACCAAATTTTATTATTGTAAATATAAAGGAAGTAACTACAGGTTCAAGCGCTCAGTTTGAAATACAAAGCATTTTTTTCCTGATTATACCTTCCCTAATGCTATAAGATGTTGCTTCTTACCAAATTTGCACATTCTATAGTCTTTGATTCTATTGCTAGCATATCTTCATCTTCATCAGCATCACTAAGGCCTAATTTTTTTATAACAATTTCAACTTGATATCTTCATAAATTCTTGGGAACAATAAATTGATCCTGTTATCCTTATTTCTAATTTTCTTCAAATCCTCGACTTACCAAAGTCAAAAAAGTAACAAGCTTGTTAAAAATAAGAGAGCTGCAATAAGAACAAACATAAACAACAGGTGAACAAACACGTAACAAGCAATAGGAAGAAATTAAACCATTAACGCCAACTTTGAGACGATGAAAACAATTTTGTTGCCTTCGTCTTTCCTGGAGTTTACTTACACCGTAATCCTATATCTATAGATTTTTTCTATTTTGCTAGCAACACTGTTGATAACGTCTTATTGGCCAGAATTTTATATTGGTTTATTGTAAAAAAAGGTGTGGTCGTAGGGGGTAATCTCTGGATCTACTGAACCGATTTTGATAATTCTTTTACCAATAGAAAGCCAGATTATTTGTAAGTGGTTTTGTTGCAGTAAGTTGGAGAAAGATCGGTCGAACGAAAACGTTTCTTAACGCTGCCTAAACGATGAGATATATATGATTCATAGTTGCGGGTAGAGTATGAATGAATAGATGAGTGAGTGTGTGACTGAGTGAACTGTTTGAATATACCTAAGCGAAGCAAGAGCGGGTCGGCTAACACTAGCATTGTGTTGTAAAATTAATAAAAAAAATTTTATTCATAAAATAATGATTTATAAGGTGCTTTAAAAATATAAGTATTTGTGTCGGAGTCCTAATTTTGGATCTATATTTGAATAACTATAAAATATGTAAGTTTATAACAGTTTTTTTTTACTAGCTTTTCATCGTATTCTTCCTATTTTTATACTGAACAGTACAAAAATATTATCACTTTCTTCAAACAAATAATAATTATTCTCAAATAATACCTTATTCAACGAAATCATTTTAATTATTTAATTCCAACAGATTTATCTAATCAAACGAACGTGAGTAACATTATCTATGTTCGGTGTAATAGGGTGCTTAGTTTCTCCACCTCCATATTTCTTCTTAGTCCAAACGACATATTCATATTTAAATTTATGGTAAAACTTGCATAGTTAAGGACTAGGCAATGAAAGTCGCTCTTTGTTCTAGTTTGCGACTCCCGAGGCCTTGTTCGTACGAGCTCTTTTATACGCAACGTATTTTATATTACATCCATTTTTAGAGACACCAGTACAAACTATTTATTCTTAAATTTTAAAAAAATCTCTTAAACGTTTTGATATCTTTTCAACTTAGCAATTAAATTTAAAAAGTTTATTTGTATTATTTTTATTATTTTAGCTCTAATCCTTATCTCTTTTTTACCAGTCATGTTATTTATTGGGAATGTATTTTATTACTTTTTTATTTAAACATGTGGAATTTTAAATAAATAAATAATTTTAGCTGGATGTAGCTGAGGCTTAAATTCCACAGAAACCACCCGTGACATGCACTATTAGGAAAAAGATCAACTTTAAAAGGAATCAAAAAATTTCGCAAGTGATGTGTGTCTTGGTTCGGGTTCGCGCGTCTCACTTTTCTGTGAGCGGTGAGTTCTTCTGGGTTGTACTATACGAGTCTGGTTGTCGTGTGGAGAATTGGTGTGGTGTGTTCTGGTTGCGGTCTGTATTTCTCGCCTTTGTGTTGTGTGTGTGTGTGTGGCTGTCTCCGGGATGTCCACATGGATTATCGGATTTCCGCGGATTATAGCAAGGTAACGTTTTGATTCCATTTAAATCATGAATTTCGGCAAAGTAACTCCTCATTCAATTCAACGTTTAAATGCTCAATTTTTGTGGTTAAACTTCCTATTAGTAGTAGTGACGAAAACCAGCGTATAAAAACGCGTTATCAGACCGAAAAATTTATTTTTCTGCGACATGAATGCTAGTGTTTAAAATAATAATAAAAAAGAATTATCTCAGTGCGAATTAACGAATTTCATTTCGAACTCGATTAGATCTTTATTATGTCCCAGCTTATTGTAACTGATCCAATATCTTGACGGGAAATAAAAACAAGAATTCTTCTGAAAGCTCATTATTCGCAAAAGGTGATTTAAAATACTAAGAACGCAAGAAAAGCAGCGTTTCTTTTACCACCTACGAATACTTTATGGATTGTTTTCTTATGCAAGGTATAAATACTTTTAATGGATACAAGTTTTTGCTGTTTATTTATGATCTAACTTCAAAGTTTTCGAGTTTTTAGAACTCCATCGAGAACTATTACCGTCTAATGTCCATCCTACTTTTAAAGGTCAGAACGTTACGTATCGTTAGACTGTATTATAGAATAAAAAGTATAATCATAACTTATTAGTTAAAAAATATATTTAATTTATTTAATAATACAAACTAAACAAACGAAAGTGTAATTTAATCTACTACTTACGCCATCTATTGATGGATAGATGGCGTCTGTCTGTTACACAATCAGGGTTAAATCATAGGCTATATGTTATAGAGAAAAAAATACTTAAGAATACAAAGTAAACAAATGAGTGTGCTCGTACGCCATCTATCGACGTGGGGGTGAAGTGCATGTCGAGCTGTGTGGCCGTTGTCTATTTGAGAATTAGTCAAATATAAATAAATGCACTTGGTAAAATGCACCTGTGTGAAGCCGGAACGGGTCGACTAGTATATATATATATATATAATACTTTAGCCTGAATTATCATTTACGAACAGACAGCTTAATAAAACACAGATACTAGGAAGTAGCTGATATAACTTTCTCGCTATCTCGTGTGTCCGCCATATTGAATTGAGAGTAACATCATTTAATCTATTATATAAAATTCTCGTGTCACAATGTTAGTTACCATACTCCTCCGAAACGGCTTGACCGATTTTTATGAAATTTTGTGTACATGTCGGGTAGATCTGAGAATCGGTTAACATCTATATTTTATACCCCTAAAGTGATAACGGTAGCCCACGGTGGCAAAACAACGTTTGCTGGGTCGGTTAGTTTTTATAATCTTTTAGTGAGCAACATTTATTTGAAAACCATTTTATGAGCGTGCACAAAAAATAACAAGTTTTTTTTTATGGTGCAAAAGGTGGTGGTCCACCTGATGGTAAGTGGCAACCATCGCCCATGGACATGGACAAAACAATAGATACCCTCTTGTTTTGTCGATGCGTTGCATCCTCGAAGATAGAGTGGGGAGCGGGAATGAAGAAGAAAAAATGCTGTGGTCTCAACGGACCCTGAGCTAGATCTCAGAGTCGAGTCCACTAGATCCACAGCATTAATGGGATGGGAGTGGGAGGGGGTAAGGCTGGCCCACATGCGGCTCGACCGGAACGCGTCTATGACACTTGGCCCGTCGGATTCGTATGCTGGTGGTCGCGAGCCAGTCGGGGAACAGATCCTCTACCACCAAGGGGGTGCTGGGTTACTCGGCTCTTACGAGATGCTCTCCCAGCGGCAGAGGGGAATAGTATTCTTTCCCGTCCCCTCACGGGGATGATCAAGTTCATCTTAGGCTAGCCGCCATATTGGATTTAGAATGATGCCATTATGTATATAAAATTTTTACTCAACCAGGTCAGAATAAAGCTGCTTATAAAAATTAAGTTAAAAGATTTGACCAAATATATTAAATGTTAATTATGATGTCGACATTGTTTATCAACGGTCTGCGTGTGTGATCAAGCCTATAAGTACAAGTATGTGTGTCCTCGAGTACACAATAAAACTGAGTTTTAAATGAAGTTATAAACAATGTAAAACATGTAAATTACAGAGCTGAGTACAACATAGATTAATGTGAACATTAGTTAAAGAACTGTTAAGTTATGACTTAGGAAAAATGAATTTATTGCACTATTTTGCTTTTAATAGACGCTACTACTCTCCTACCCTCGCTATAAAAGTATGGGGAGCTATACCGCGCAGTAAAATTCAAAGGACAATATTAACAAGTAATCTAGATGAAAGCCGAGCAGTGCTTGAGACCCAGGAGCAGGTTAAAGACGTCTTCTATTATGCATAAACTCTCACCTTCACCGCTCAATATCGCTACCGAATATTAAAATAATAAAGTACATTACTCACGTGCTCCTCGATAACGGAGCCCTAACACCACGCCAAAAAAACACTACACTATTCGTCTCTATACTTTAATATGTACTGCGCGATACCACTTGACATGAAGGAGGGGAGGGGGCCTGCATGGTGATTACGTCAACGATAAAGAAGTAAATACGCACATCGAAAATTGAATATCCCTGCTTCGAATAAGGAGGGAGAAAAATACATGCAATAAAATTTACGTAAGTACGGGGATGAGGAATTAGTGCTTTGCTTACTTTTGCTGACAAATTACATGAACCATCAAAATTACATGAGTTGGTTGGCTTAGCTCAATAATTTGTTGATATTTCTTTGATTTTTCGTTGAAAGTAAAATCTAAGGGGATCAGACCCTCAACCAGACCTTATAATTTCTTATATTCCAAAACTATTACCACTAAATAACTGGATACAAATAACAAAACTCGTAAGCATATAGAAGTCACTCCACTACCGATAAATCATAAGGCAAAGGGAAGGAACGCCACTAGTAAATTACATTAATGATTCAGAAAGCTGTTCTTTATGTTCCTACACTAAAACTGTGGACTATGGACTAAAGGTATAGTATTCACGGAGTACTACAACATTACTGCTTAATTAATAATGATTTCTATCATGGCACCATGTTAACCTTTTGTTTACTATATTTTTATTTGAATGCGCGCGCGGCGGGGTAGTGTTGCTTGCGCGGCCGGCAGAGGCAGTCGTATGGAAGAGAGCGGCGTACGCGCGCGGTATACACCCCCCGTTACCCCTTTATTGATTAATAGTATCCCGTGTCCTGTGTGTACTATTTCCCAAGGCCTAGTTACTTGACCCTTCCCTGACGAAAACGGACTAGTGGTGAAGTGCGAACTATTTAGAACTATTTTGTGTTGGTGTGATGAAACGTGGAACGGGTATGCCCAAGAAGATAAGAGGTCATCAGACTTGTGAGTACTTTGTCACCTAACTGACAATAGATAACCCCCTACTTTAAGAAGCTGAATCCAAGCCCAGCCAGCTTCCATGTGTGTGTATTGTACATTTGTACGCCCCACCTTTCATTTGAAATTCATTAGATGTGTCACCTTCGAAAGTAAAATGCTACTCCAATCAATGTCGTAAATGTCAAGTCAGTAGTATCTTCATGCAGAGGTGCAGGAGGAGATGTCTCAGTTCAGGAGATCTGTAAGGGTTGCGGGATTCTCGTCAACAGGTAGGAGGAGGAATTGAATTACACAACAGCTGGTATATGGACGGTGGAGGAATTTAGGTCATATATAAAGCAAGGGTAGAATACTACCCCGCGATCTTGGAGCACCCACGGAGCACTGGAGATTTAGTGGATATTAGGTACTTCTTGCTGTGAGTCTCACATGTCCCATCGTTAAAAAAGTACTAGTATTTGAAGGTAATTATGATGATCCTTGATCTTAAAGCAGTGATAGCTCAGTGATTAAGACATCGATGTTTTACTCGGAAGGTCCAGGTTCGATCCTGGGAACACACCTCTGATTTTTCTTTGTTATGTGTTGAGGCAATTAAATATCACTTGCTTTAACGGTGAAGGATAATATCGTAAGGAAACTTTGGCCCACTTGGCCAACGTTGTGGACTATGGCCTAAATCAGGAGGAGTGATGATGATGATAATGATCCTACAGTAACTAACGAACAATTTTTTTTATAAATTATAATATTAGTATCCAAAACACTGTATCATTGACTAAATTATTTTTTAAGTATATAAAGTTTAAAAATACAATATTTTTTAATTTATAATATTGTGCCGAGTGCCGTTATTTATGTGGTCAAACTCCCAAATTTTAATGTAAGATATAAATCAAAGAGTATGGATAAAAGAAATTTATCTTTCTTTTAGTACGCACATTATCTTTGAATGTGAGTTGTCATAATTTATGTATATTACTGGAATATTCATCAAAATAGAATTATTCACAATTGAAAATATTATAAAAATAAACTAGTGCGTTTATTAATTAGTATTCGTGGGTAGTTCATTTTATTTTATTTCGAGTAAACAATATATAACTTTTGTTTCGACAGGATTGAGTTGGTCTGTCAAGTGATATCAAGAAGCATAACTTTATATTCGCGGGTACCTTTTATCTTAATCTCAAGACAGTATTTAACCTCTGTTCCGATAGACTTGAGCCAGTTATCAAACGGACCTCGCCTGGTAACCATTATGGCTGTGTAGTGGTGTGGTGTTGTGATGCTGGCTCTCCATTACTAAGTTTTGGAGTACGTGTTTAATATTGGTTACTCGTTCTGTTGTAAGTGTATATTATATTGTCTTGTGCATGTTACTGTGCGGTATACCTCCTATGTAGATCCCATGTAGAACAATACCTCAATAAAACACAACAAACTGATTTATTTCTTCTTAAATTTCAATTTATTTAAAAAAAATGTAACAGGAGGGTGAGATAATTTTGATAAACTTCGGTCGTACAGTACAAGCTATAACATGATATAGAGTTAAAAAATAGACTTAAAAAGTGTTGCTAACTTATTATATTATTCCAAGTATACCCACGTGTAGACAATATATAACCTTTATTGCGATAGACTAGAGTCAGTCTCTCTGGTGTTGTCGCGTAGTGTACGGAAGTTAGTATTATAGTGTCGTGGTTAAGGTCACCCTTCTTGAGGTCCACGTAAGTTAACCTTATTATCTATCGTAGTTAGTGTTTGGGTATCGATATTATAGACCTTATAGCGCTATTTCAAGCTATTTTACGTAGAGACACAGCCTTAAGACCGTCATTCCCAGCCTTCAGACCAATTCATCAAATTAACGAACCACGTCAATAGCAGACTACGTCAGCTCATTACTAACGCTTTATATGCAATTTTTTTAAACGTTTGTTTGAACATTTGATAATCTTAAGTTTACTCTGATTTACAGATAAAGAGAAAAGTCTTATTTTGAAAAACTAATTCAAAAACCATCTTATGGAAAAGCTTTTGGAAAATGGCTGTGACAGCTGATTGACATGACAACAAACAAAACATAGCCTAAACTCTGATATTAACTCTGCTTTGATGTTTTTACGTAAAATCTCATCAAAAAATTTACATTTATTTGATTTTTAGGAAGAAAAAAAAATTAAAAAAAATGGATTATATTATGATATGCTCTCGCTCACTCTTGTATATAATCTATATGTTTCAGTAGTGGCGTTCATTTTATAATTAATATTTTAAAAATTAATGTATAAGGGGAATATTGGGGAACACTACAAGGGGGTGATGGTATTGAATGGAATATTGGGTAAACGCAACGTAGATACTCCTATTGAACCGATAAATGATCAAATATGATCTCTAACAATTACGAGAGAAACCTAAGCAGTGCCTTGGACTTGTGACCAAGGTGTAAGCTTAAGGAATTCATAAGTAATTACGACACTCGCCTCCACTGCTCAGGCTCTCAGTTTAAACCTAAGGTTAATCGCACATAAACCTAACCTAACACAAGACGAGGTAATTACATTGTAAGGTACTCACGTGACCTTGATCGGACAGTACTCCTAGCACTAACACAACACTGCACAACACTATCACTATTTAGACACGACTTCACTTCTCGAGAGACCGCGCATGACTAAGACTTCAGTCAGACTGTCGATGGCATATAAAGGGTCGAGGGTCGAAACTGTCAAAACAACGGAAGTGACCACTACCCTACTCCAACGCCACAGATAGCGATAACGATTCGATTAATCAATAATCTTTTACTTATTCTCCGACATATATTAATAAATATCTTAGTTCATAGAAGATTGTATTCTAAAAGAAGTTTTTATATGCCTTATAATATTATCAACTCTATTTGTCTGTCCACGATAAACTCAATAATTACTGAACGAGTTTTCATGCGATTTTCACCAATAGACATAGTGAATATTTATGAAGATTTAGGTGTATAAGTTGTTAGGTTTATAATGCCCTGAAAAGCGACAAGAAGATAAATTGACCAAAAATCAATTACGTAATACTCATTATCGAATATATATTAAACGGCTGTAAGTGAGTGAACGATTTGAATACACCTCACCGAAGTGAGGGCGAGTCGGATACCATACTGATGATTTTAGAGCAGTACATCAAAATTCAAAGGTGAAATATGCCTATAGTGTAGATGAACGTCTATTACAGTCCCGCGAGTATTCTGTAGTTATGCATATCAATCGTGGGGCAGTTCATGCGGGCTTTACTGAATACTGACTATCTGTATGGAGTAGATATTATTATACCCGCACTCCTATAAAGCACTAATATTAACTAGTAACAATTAACAAACATTGACGTATTTACTTTACTCGCATGAGCTCTAAAATGTACGTAAGACATAAAATCGTCAGTTCACATTTATTGAAAGACAATTCTACCGATCCTAAATACAATTTTCTGCTGACGACACAATCGAAAACCACCCTAACATTTTACCTCCACTCCCACTAAAATCCATCAAGAATGGTGGCACAGATCACATCCATAATTACTGGTATAAGAGGTTTACTTTTATTCATCCATTTTTGCTTGATTTATTAATATTATTAATATAAATTCGTTTTTAATCCCCAATCAATGCCAGAGTACATATCCACAGGTATTACATTTATGTTGTCAAAAGATGGAAAAGATTTAAATAATCCATTAAAATATTGACCAATAACTTGCTTACAAAAGATATATAAAATATTAACATTATGTAAAATATCATCATCAAGTAACACAGGATACAGAGAAATGGACATCATTGCAGGAGGCCTTTACCCAACCTGGGGACCTTGCTAATAAATAAAAATAAATAAATTTTATATTATTCATTTATTAATGCTATCCTTTATTTCGATGAAAACTTAGATATACGTTTAAATATAAAATACGAAGATGATTGCAATCTCTTTAATGCCATTTTAGACATCACCATGACGCATATAACAATAGTACACAACAGTAATATCAGGATTTTGAGGAAACTATCTCGTAGATTGATATTTTCTTAAGGACAGCGAAGACAAAGGTTCACAGAGACTGGCTTAAGAGCATAGTGATCCAAAAAGATTATTTGTATTAACAGCATTATACAATTCTGCATAATTATCGAGACGGTACTTGCAAGGCAAATTGCGTTACGTGCAATTGTGTGCATTGCGGCGTATCGCTACGTTACTACTTATTGCTACTGCAACAATAGAAGTCTTCATATTTGCCTTCATACAAAACACATCAACATCAATGTCTATAGTTGGCAGAAGACTTTATAATATGAACAGAAACGTTTATACTTTTATATGTTAATAATTTGGCTTCTTGTATGAAATTGTTTATTTACTTTTTATGACAGCAGATTCATAAATAATAAGTTCTGTTATAAAAAAATTAGAGATGTAGAAAATGATGGTGGAAAGTGGCCATAATGGTGTGGTGAAGGTAATTAGAGCACAAAAGAAGGGAAAGGAAAATGTGAAGAAAAAGGTTGACATACATTACATTATTTTTACTGTTTACAAGAGCATCCTCCAGAGATGTAAAACTTACAATGGTTTATTGGAAAATAGTATCTTAAATTATTATAATATCATGATTTTCCTGTTACTAGCTATTGATTTGTAAGATTATTTGTTTTTAATGAAGAAATTAATCTCCATTGCAGGATGACCGAGTGTGGAATTGGGATTTGTAGTAGTATTGTGTTATTTAGATTAATAGTAAGGAAGGACGCATGTGTTATATTGTTGAAAGCTTGAATGTAAGATGACGAACGACGATGATGTTTAAAAGAAGAAAGAATAACGCATTGTGATCGAAGAAGAAAAGACGTATTTTCTGAGATGTGTATTATATTATGAAGAGTTAAATTAAATTGAAGACGTTTAATATTTTATTTTACATTTTCTACATATTTTTTGACTTAGGCATAAGTTTACGACTTGGCGCCAAGTCACTGCGGAGAGGCTGTGAACGAATACGAATACGGACATCATGGTTTGTTTTGCACAAAGAGTGCCGTTTCTCTCATCATGCTTCCTTGATTAATATAATCGCAGGTCTGTTGCCACTGCTAATGTACCAGCTATTTTAGAAACGATCGAACGGCTTGGCGCGTAGCGATGGCAAGAGACCTGATGGAATGACACTCGTTTCGTGGAAGCTAGGAAGATTGCTTGTGTGGGATTCTACATGGATATGTGGATATACTTGCAGCATCTCATTTTCAAGCTACTTTTGTTCCTTCGGGAGCAGCGGATACAAACGCTGAATATGCCAAACGGCACATAGAAAGAAACTTTATGTTGGCGCTGTTTGTCGTAGAAATCATGGGGCCATGGGGCAAGGAGACTCAAGAATTTTACACCGAAACACCATCTCGTCTTATTCAAGCCACAGGAGATTAGTGGGCTGGCAGCTACCTTTCGCCTAGTTATTTAAAGGGGGAACATTGCCAGCATTTTGGTCCTGCATCTTTGTGGGGGAATAGATTTTTTTTGATATTACATAATTTATGTTATTTATTGAAATTATTATTTATTATAATTTAATGAAATAATAGTGATTTTGAGATATATTGAATAATTATAATAAGTAAATAATTTATTACATCTTTGAGAGATCATAACCCAAAGTATCTTCAGGATAAGCTGTTGTATACGTTACTGAAGTTGGATTATTAGTAGTAACTAAACCAAGATCATCTTCTAACTTTACATTAAATTTATGGGATAGTGGACAATTGAAAACTGCTAAGCCTTTTCTTTGATTAAAATTCGTAGTAGTGTTACAAGCAAAAGGTTTAACACAACCCCTTGGAGGGTTATCGCCAAAAATAGTACATATCTTCTTTAAATACCAATTGTCTGTGACTTCAAATACAGTATTTTTATATCCTACTTCTATAATAGGACTTGCATCTATATTCAGTTGGGTGTATTTGGCAGCAGATAGGCTGGCATAGTTGCCTTTGGTTAGAACACAGTGTCTGTACTTTTGTGGATCTATGCCGCTTGCGCAGAGGCAATCTTCACTGGAATTACCTGAAATTGACAAACAATAAATTCTCATTTAACCACTTTCAGTTGATCTTCTTCTTCAAATACCACTTCGACTATCGAAGGCCTTTTCCAGCAACGTTTCCGATCGTAATGTGCTGTAATAGTTCGTATCTCTCATGCCTAAACTATCACACTTGTGATAATTCATTAAAACCTTATCAACCAATAGACATTTAATTCAAACTTTACAATCTTGATCTACAACTGATACAACTTGATCTAATTGATAAGCGGTGTCTGCCATTTTGTTTATTAGGGAATAATCTGGATAGTGTTTGATGGGTTATTATTATTATGTATTAGGCGCCAACTCTCCCTGTTCACGATTATGTAAAGGGAGAAATGCTTGCAGTGGTCAATTCGATCTCCATTTTGATTCTCTCATAAAGTTAAAATCAACTTGTGCTGGCTTATCCTACTTTAATTAATAAAATAACTTCTAGTATCCACTTTTTCAGACTGACGTATTTTTTTAAATATATATGTGCATTTGAGACGATGAGAGAGTGTGTGTATTTATATATATATATATATGTCGGGGTATAGTTGGGATAGAATAGTAATAAGGGGACATGTTGTTAGTCCTTACATTGTATTTTGATGTGTTAACACAACCTTAGGTTAGTTTAGCCTTAGGTGTGAGAGAAAGGAGTCGAATCTCCTGCCCCGTGGACGCTGCAAAGGCGGGGCAGTGGATGCTGTCCAGGGCGGGGCGGATCCTGATCGGCTGGAGTTCCGCCAGGGTACAAGTACTGGATGAACTACCCATGCGCTGCTATAAGTGCATGGGCCTAGGTCGTACTAAAGCCCTATGCCCTTCGCCGAAAAACCGTGCAGACTTGTGCTACCGGTGCGGCCAAGAGGACTGACAACCCCCCCTGCACGCCCCCCCGCCAAGGAAAGAAAGCAGCCACTCCGTCCTAGACGGAGTCGCTAGACGGAAGGGAGCCACTCTTAATACCCTGGGAGCCCCTCTGAGAGTGCCGGCCCGCGTGGATCGGGCCGACCGCCGAGGCGTCACGGTTGTTTGCGAAAGCGTTCCCGTGGCGTCTCACTTAGGCGGAGGAGGGTATCGCTGGTTTTAGTGGGTATGCCTTGAACGCCGCTAGCCCAATGGCGGGTGGCATCAAGGAGAGCCCCACATAACCTCCCGCTAGCTAGCGGGGGGTATGCATAAGCTCGCATTTCCAGCGTTAAAAAAAAAAGGGTTAGCCTTAGGTTCGGTTTATGTTAGGTTAGGTTAACCTTATGTTTACACTATCCTAAGACAAACAGTGAGACCAGGCAGTGGAGGTGAGTGTCGTAATTACATAAAGGGATCCCTTAAGCCTACACCTTGGTCACAAGTCCAAGGCACTGCCTGGGTTCCTGTCCAAAAACTACAGAATCATAATGTATTAAGTATTACGTGTATACCATTGTTGGTAAACCTTAATAAATAAATAAAAAATAAAAAAAATATTTATTTTAATTTTTCATAAACGTATTCAACAATTTCTGAATGCTCATCTGTTTGAACACAATTCAAGTATTATTTGTTTTTATTTTTTTCTATTGTCCCTAAAGTTATTTCTTAAATCAGTAACTTTTCTTAATTCATGTAGGAGTTTCGTGATTAATTAAAGCGACATCAATCATCTAAGATTAATTGATAACGGAATCATTTTGGAAGATCTCTTCTACTTGTTTTTTGTATTATTAACTTCCTTTCCCCCCATTCCAATATGACGGTTGTAAGTTTAACGTGTGCATCTGTATATATATCTGTGTTATTGTAGCGCCCAAGAAGATGGACCAATTGTGATGTAGAGAACAAAACTTCTTACCTTCTGCTTCACATCTTAAATACTGCGCTTGGAGAAACGTGTTCATCTTCATTTCATTTAAAGCGCACATATGTGGTACTGTGTACCTTCCACTTCCTTGTAAGTAATACTCTACTGAGATTTCTCCTCCAATATTATCTATTATATAAGGAAAAGTTTCACTAAAAAATTTTGTATCTCTAAACACATCTCCATATAGAGATATTATATTGGCTCCGTAGGTTAGTTGTAAGTAGAATAAACAATAGTAGAGATACATTGTAGTATAGTTATAGCAATTAAGTTATAGCAACATTTGTTTATATACTAGAAAACATATAATATATAAACATAGTACTCACGAGAGCTGTAATTATTTACACTAATTTTTTAATATCTAAAATTGAAAATAATGTTGTAGATGATTATTTTCTTGGTAAGGATATCTCATTAAGGATGGTCACATTTTGATTTTATTAAAAATTCAAAATAGACCAAAAAAAACACAAGTACATTTTCCTCAATTATATTAAATACTAGAGGGCTGCCCTCGCTTCTAACAGTGAAGAAATTTTTTAAATCGGATTTGTAGTTCCTGAGAACTTCTTCAGTTTACAAAATGGCCATCTTATGGCACTTAAATGGCCATATCTTTTTAATTAAAGTATTTATGGCAACACCACATAGCCTATGTTACTCGGAAAGGGTGTAGCTTCCTATCGGTAAAAGAATTTTCAAAATCGGTCCAGTACTTTTCGAGCCTATTCGCAACAAACAAACAAATATACAAATAATCAAATCTTTCCGCTTTATATAATAGTCTCCACTGCTCAGGCTTTCTGTTTAAACCTAATAATTATATTGTAAGGTACTCATGTGACCTTAATCGGACTGCACTAACACAACACTGCACTTAACACTTCACTAACACTATCTAGAGACTACTTCACTCCTTATAGATGGCGATAACGATTCCATTATTCGATTAATCTTTCAGTCATTCCCGACATATCTATATTTGTTCCTCTTTTGTAAATAGTCCAAGTGTGTGTAAATATGTTTGTGTGTGTGTGTGTTGAAATATATCAATACGTTTACGATATTTAAATTGAATCCAGTTATCGGTTAAGTCGGCCATCTTGGAAATCGAATCCCATCGTAAATATCTCTCAAATTGTTGTATTTGATGATAATATCGGAGCTATACTGCGCTGTAACACTCAAACGACAATATCAACATGTAATCTAGACGGAAGCCGAGCAGTGCCTGGCGCTTGAGACCCGCGCACCAAAGAATACTACACTATAACACTAACTTCCATGTACACTGCGCGACAACACCAGAGAGACTGAGACTAATCTATCGCACTAAATCTATTAAAAACTGATCTACCTGCTAATACTACTTTATAAACAGTGTTGCTAACATTGACTTTTTTGATAAAAAACAAATGGTAGATGTTAAACAACATCAATGGCAGCACTTTTATTATTTAATCGAATAGGCAAAGGTATCACATCGTACAGCCTTGTCTTAGAGATAAAAAAAAATTGTGTAATGTTACATATATTAGACACATTATTTCTATTTTTATTCCATAACGGAAAGGCAAAGGCATTACATCGTACAGCCTTGTCTTAGAGATAAAAAAAATTGTGTAATGTTACATATATTAGACACATTATTTCTATTTTTATTCCATAACGGAAAGGCAAAGGCATTACATCGTACAGCCTTGTCTTAGAGATAAAAAAAATTGTGTTATGTTACATATATTAGACACATTATTTCTATTTTTATTCCATAACGGAAAGGCAAAGGCATTACATCGTACAGCCTTGTCTTAGAGATAAAAAAAATTGTGTTATGTTACATATATTAGACACATTATTTCTATTTTTATTCCATAACGGAAAGGCAAAGGTATTACACCGTACAGCCTTGTCATAAAGATAAAAAAATGTGTGTAATGATTACGTACATTAGACACGTGTTATTTCTCTGTTTTTATTTAATCAAAAAGGCAAAGGTATTACACCGTACAGCCTTGTCATAGAGATTATTTTTTAGTTATTTAAATGTTCTTTAATTGTGTCTAGTAACGATTTGTTAAAGTTTGAACAAAATGTGTGAAAAATAAATTGGTCTTTTGTTTACCAAGTCCTGATGTAGATGATTAATATTCTGTGTACCTTCATTATGAAACGAAATCTGTTTTTCATCTCTACAATAATGAGAGAAAAAAAAAAAACATTTTTCATCCAGTGAGTACTCAGCTTAAAAGATAAAGAGGAGGCTATTAAAAATAAAATAAACAGACATTCTTTGACTAACGAGACATTTGTAGTATTTTAGATATTTGTATGACGTAAATACCTTTAATAGTATTTTATCTAAATACGCAAAAGAAATTTATAGTTTGCTCTCGCTTCTCTGAGACTTATTTAAAGTGTTCACTCACTCACACACTTACACATCTATTCATTCATAATCTACGCGCAACTGTGAATTTAGTAAGAAACGTTTTTACTCCGACTTACTTTGCAAATCCGATTACCACAAAAAAGTCTTTGCTTTTTTCGGATTAATATATAGTCTATGACACTCACAAATAATATGGCTTTCTATTGGTAAAAGAATTTTTAAAATCGGTTCAGTAGATTACTCCCTACAACCTCACAAACTTTACCTAATCCTAGTATTAGTATAGATTAGATTAATTAAACCTTTTAAAAATTCCCCTTTTTTGAAAATTGTTTTAGTCTATGTTTCTAATTAGCAGCTCGTCGCAAAATAGTGTAGTGATGTCGATAATCGATATTAATACAGGCCCATCGAGTCTCGTGTAGGTTTAATAGATTCTGCACCGCTGCATGCTCGTAAATAGGGAGATTGCCTCAGTAATGCTTAACTGTTAGAGATGAGAAGGGTATTATCGATACTTCATTTTTAATACTAATATTATAATACCGTTTATAAATCAATGCTTATAATGTAATTCAATTAAACCCAAGTGTAGTCAATATTAATGAGATCGATGATGCTGCATCACCAGTTAGACTGACGTTTCATCTGAGCGGTGCCAAATTAGACCAGCTTGGCAACTGGTTTGCCTCAAGGTGGCTGACCCCATTATACTATAATGCAGTGATGGCCCAGTGGATGATACTTCAAGTCTTACTCGGGAGGTCAGAGGTTCGATCCAGGGCACACACCTCTGACTCTGAGTTATGTGTGTTTTAAGCAATGGCGGGTCTAAGTTCAAAGTCTAAGGTCAAAGCCTCATTCTGAGGAGGAGACCCGGCTCAGGAGTGGGCCATTGAAGGGTCGTGATGATGTAGTCAATATATAACCTTTAGTGCGATTAATTAGAGCCAGTCTCTTTGGACATTGGTTATGACGCAGTGTAGGTACATGGAAGTTAGTATTGTAGTGTCGTGATTAAGGTCACCCTTCTTGGGATCCACGTAAGCTAGCCTTATTATCTACTGTAGTTTGTGTAGCTAGTGTTCGGGCAGCAAAAGGGTACGTTGTAATTATATAAGAGGCTTTTGAACCTTCATGTTGGTCGCAAGTCATGAGCTTCCCGGCTTGCATATGTATACGTATTGCTGGACACTAATGAAAGCTGTAGTACATTAAGGAAATGCTTTGCAACAGATTACAATAGTATGCAATATGCATTCTATTATATAAAAAAATTACTGTGTGAAAACAAAATGGTCATAAAATGCAAACTTTTCATGCAATTTTCTCATGCAGAACTCAAAACTGTTTCATCTGGTTCATCAAAGAGGCAACCAACACTCAGATATCTTTAGTAAAGAAAGACCTCGAACTGAATGAAAAATTTAAAAGAAATATCGATTCTTTTATATCACTTATTTAACAAACCCCGGCAAAAAGCTTGCGATTCTTAAATATGACACACTAGCTACCCCCCGCCGTTTCACCCGTTATATTTTGCATAATTCACACTATATCATTATAAATTATAGCCTATGTGTTATTCTGATGTGTAAGATATGTAATTGTAAAATTTTATCATTCATATATTCTTACAAACTTTCGCGTTTATAATATTAGAAACCACGTGCGAGTCGTAGCGACTGAGGCTGAAGACGAGCGTATGTTTTCCCACTGTGTTACGCAAGGCCTAAGGGGCTAGCCTACCCAATACGCGGGATACGGCACAGACACTTATTGATTGGTCCATTCTAATTTTTACTTTTTTCATTGCCTGTAACTGCACTGTAACAGTTTTTACGGTGACATATACAAACAAATAGGGTTATGAAAATATCGAATATTGTTAAATAAATATTTTTATCGATGATGTCACATCACTAGCCAGCTCGAGGGAATAGCTAAGGTACTGCAAGTATATTGAAGGTAAATATATCTTCATGTAACTAGAATTATGTCACCGCGGAGGGAGTTCACTACATTAGCGTAGTTGTTCTTAATGTTTTGCTAAAACATCACTAGAGTTAGCAACACCGTTTATAACTTATTTTATTTCAAGCATGTTGGGAACGATTAAAATCATTTTCGTATTTTTATCAGGCTCTGATTGGCTAGCGTTTGTTATTACTACTACAGTCTCGACTCTTTACATTCCCTCGATAGCCGGACTGGACTCTTAGTCTTACACCAGCTCTGTCGTGATTTCACTAGCACTACCCAGATAAGAGTGGACATTATCTGGGTAGTGCTAGTGAAAGTGTTAAGTGTAATGTCGTATTAGTAGTAAGTTGCCACGTAGTAATGTAAACACAACATGAGGTTAGGTTAGGTTAGCCTTGTGTTTGGTTAGGTTTATGTTAGCCTAACCTTAGGCTTAGACAGTGATGACCTTAGTTTCTGCAACAAGTGTATAGATAGACATGATCAAGGCCTTGCAAATACTCTGTCCCGTTAGATCTGAGACAATTGTCTAGGTGATTATAAAGTAGTTAAAGGTGTTTAGTCCTGCTAGTTCCCAGTTCCCACCTATAGAGTATCGTATGAGTTATTTTATTTATATGTGGTAGCGGGGTCGAGCAGTGTGATCATGTCAACACGAGAGCTGCGTAATAATACTAATAAATTGACAATTATAACAATCTTGTAACCATGGCAACACACTCACATTGCTTACATTGAGTACACATGAAACAGTATTTCTCGATACCTTTCTTTCGATATCAAGTATCGAATAGAAGTATGTAACAGTATATATTTTATCTATCCTTGTTTTGCATTTTATGAATATTTGTTAAGTCTGTTTTGATTGTTGTTTTTATGTTTTGTTTTCAACATTACGATCGACTTACATAAGTCAGTATAAGCGTCAATAGCTCAGTGGTTCGGGCGCTGGATTCACGATCAACAAGTCGTGGGTTCAAATCCAGGACATTGGACTACTGGCGTGGCCCACTCCTGACACAAGCTATTTATTAGCTTACTGCTAGTAATCTTTTTAAAAAAAAAATATAGTTAATATCGATTCTTCTAAATCGATGTCGTGTGGGAATCGATACTCGATGACTGTATTAATTAGAGTTTCTGTGGTAATAAATTAAAATAAAATGTTATTAGTAGACAAAGTTTTTGGTTAAACAAACTAAATAATAGAGTTTGATGTGAAAGTGAAATAGAGCACTTCCGGTATTCTATTGAAACTTTCATAATTGTGATTTGGTGATCTTTATACATTACGACGGATACGATACGATTTGGAATTTTTTTATTTAAAATGTTTTATTCAAAATTGGGATTTACATTCTCTTATACATCGGAATCTACCACCCTTTCGGAAACGACCTAACCCAGACTTGAGAAGAATGGGCGCAAGAAACTCAGCGGGACTATTTGTTTTAGAGATACTTTACCTTACTTTTTGTCTTTGATTTTTTTTAAATGCCAATATTTTTAACTAATATATTTTATAACTTGAGAAAGCTTGCAGCGAACGCATAATTCCCAAGGCGTGACATCTTCCAAAAAAATCTTTAATGTTATAATAGCCTTTGTCACAAAAACGTTTATTTACTAACTTTTAAAATTTTCCTATTGAATAATTGTGAACGTTTTCTGGGATCCTATTGTATAAGCATACACATCGCCCAACATAAGAATTACTAATTCTACTCAATCGAGTAGTAGGAATAAAAAGTTTGTGTTTGTTCCTAGTAGCTAAAATTAATTAAACGAGCCGTGTCTATATCAGTTAATTGGCGAGTTTTCTTAACCGCGTATGCTGCTGACCTGAGTCTATTGGCCAATCTCTCAATATGCCCCCATTGTAATTTAGAATCTACAGTGATGACCAAAAATATGGTAGACTCCACTGGTTCCATCTCATCTCCACTTATAAATACACCAGTGATTTTATATATTTAGTTTTCTTACTATTTAACATTAGATTATTAGCACTGAACCAATGTACAATATCAGAGAGAGCATTGTTTACATCGTCATATTCAGTTTGATAGCGTTTCACTTTAAATATTATTGAAGTGTCATCAGCAAACAATACTTTTCTACAAGGTTTGGCCGATCGTTTGTATAAATGAGGAAGAGTAATGGTCCAAGAATAGAACCTTGGGGGACCCCATATCCAGAGGAGTCCCAGGACTCAGTAAAGTTGACAACACATTTGATAACTTTATTTACTCGTGGCCATGAAGCAGGTATACAAATTTCCTTGTACTCCTCCTCCTTCTCCTTCTACAAACTATAGTTGACAATGATAGTCAATAAATAATCTATTAAATTACTCGTCAAACTGAGCGAAGCCAATAGAAACTCCCAGCTTGTCAAACTTTATTAACAGTGCTTCTGGCATTTCTAATTTCCAATTATTAAGAGTATGGGAGCTATACTGCGCATTGACACTCAGTGCCTGGGGCTTGAGACCCAGGAGCAGGTTTAAAGACGTCTTTTATAACCGTTAACTCTCACTTTCACCGCTCAAACTCGCTACTAAATATTAAAATAATAGAGAAACATTACTCACGTGTTCCTTGATATCCGAGTCTTAGCACCACGCCACCAAACAACACTATTAACATATTGTCTACTCGAAAGAACTAACTACCCACGAATACTAATTTATAAACGGTGTTGTCAGCATAATCAAAGTTATAGTCGATATGTTAATACGATAAGATAAATCGTATCCGTCACGTCTGTACTAATATTCCCAAACCATTGAGCTGTGTGGAAAAACGTCTACCCTCCACAAAACTTTGATTACTCGAGCCTTAAGCGTTTTTGTTTGTTGCCTTACTTTGAGATCTTATATTGTTAATTTTGGTTTTCTCTTATTTGTACATGTTGATATTCTAGCTCTCGCTTCGATGAGGTGAATTCAAACTGTTCACTCACACTCTTACTCATTTAATCATTCATACTCTACCAGCAACAAATCATATATCTCTCATCTTTAAGGCAGCGTTCGTAACAAACGTTTCGTTCAACCGTTTTGTCTCCGACTTACTTTGCAAATCCAACTATCACGAAAAAGTCGTCTCATTTTTCGCGTTAATATTTAGCCTATGACACTCACAGATAATGTAGCTTTCTATTGGTAAAAGGATTTTCAAAATCGGTTCAGTAGAGCCAGAGATTACCCCCTACAACCTCACAAACTTTACTTCTTTATAATATTAGTATAGACAAATAATGACGGAAAGAGAAAGATGGCGGTAGAGTTCGATACATTTGATTGTGCTGTAGAAAAAGAATAATAAAAAGGGCCATGACTTGTCGAAGGTTCTTATTTTAATTCTTGGTAACCTAGTAAAGCTGATGATTCCGACCATAATCCTACACAAAGAAACAAAACTTTAAGTAGAGCCTTCAGGGGTAGGTGAACTGGACAGCCACCCTCCGTGAAGTATTCTTGAATTGCCTTTTTTTGGTCGTCGGTATTACCAGAAGAGCCGCAATGGTTAAGGATTAAGACCAGCCCTGATTATATTGTTGTTTTCACACCTAAATCGTCATGGTCTCACAGCCTCTCTCATAGGAGAGCTGCCCACGTGCAACGTGAGTCTTACTCGCCCTCTTGTGTCGGCCTTATAATAAACAAGGAGCTGCTTTATAATGCATTAAATAGTACACTGACTAAACTAAATAAAATACAATTAGTTTGGATAATAGGCAGGGACGCGACAAGCATCTACGCCCTCGTGCCAAATACGTATGAGCCCTTGAAGACCAAAAAAAAATAAAAAAAAGGAAATCTTTCTTGGCTCGTCTTCAATAATCTGATTGGCCTCCCTCTAGTTTTTGTATTGCGTTCCTGTCTACAATTGTTTTTTTTTAATCTTCTTAACCCTTGATTGACGCACTCTTTGAACCAATTTGTTTTGGCGCCTTCATGAAAGCGTTTCGGCGCCTTTTTCTACCTGGCGCCGTCCTGCGCCGCAAGAGGATCACGTCAGTTTCTACAATTAAGTTATCAACAATATTCGATTTTTGTCACTCTTTTATACAGATTACTCATTCTTCAGATTTCGATGACAGCGCCACCTATCGGACGACGGAAGAAGCGTCGGATAATAAAGTAAACTAACGTGGACCTCAAGAAGGGTGACCTTAAAAACGACACTATAATAACTTCCATGTACACTGCGCGACAATACCAGAGAGACTGACTCTGAGATTCGCATTAAAGGTTATATATTGTCTACAGCTGAGTATACTTAAAATAATATAGAAGTAACTACCCGTGAATATTAATTTAAAAACCGTTTTATTAACACTTAAAAACTTTTAAATAATTTCAATATTTCATTTAAATTATTTATCAAAATATGTTTTAATTTTCTATTAACAGCGCCATCTATTTTGTTTACTTTGAACTTTGTTCTACATGTTTGTTCTTAAGGTTCAAGTATGAATCACCAGTTTCGATAAGAACCTTTACTTCAAAATATTGCTGTCAGATGGCTCTGCATTATTTATAATATAGAAATATTTATTAAATAAAATTAATAATAAATTAATTAATTTTTAATAACTTTATATTCGCTACCAGATTTTTGCTACCAGACGAAATATATATGATACCCATTAATGTACAGCAATACGTATACACATGCAATTTAGACTGAGGCGAGCAGTGCCTGGAGCTTGAGACCCAGGAGCAGGTTTAAAGAGCTCTTTCATTATATATTAACTCTCACCTCCACCACTCGACCTTGCTAACGACAATAGATAATAAAGTAAACTTACGTACACTAACTTCCATGTCCACTGCACGAAAACACCAGAGAGACTGAGGCTAATCTCTCGCACTAAAGGTTATATATTGTCTTCACATCGGTATACTCGAAATAATATAAAATGATCTACCGGCTACTACTACTTTATATACAGTGTCTCAAAAGGAGCTTTCCTGGTGACTATTATAATTGTGCAATGGTGGTGGTGTCGTGATGCTGGATCTCCATTACTAGTGTTTGCAGTGTGCTGAACAGGGCCAAGCGGTACTTTACCACGAAGCAAAGGTTTGCCAAGGTTTTCCCAAGGAGCTACAATATGGGGTACTTCAAAATAGGTGAATAGGATTATGAACGGTCGGCAACGCACAAGTGACACCTCTGTTATTGCAAGTGGGGTCGGCAACGCACAAGTGACACCCCTGTTGTTGCAAGTGGGGTCGGCAACGCACAAGTGACACCCCTGTTGTTGCAAGTGGGGTCGGCAACGCACAAGTGACACCTCTGTTATTGCAAGTGGGGTCGGCAACGCACAAGTGACACCCCTGTTGTTGCAAGTGGGGTCGGCAACGCACAAGTGACACCCCTGTTGTTGCAAGTGGGGTCGGTAACGCACAAGTGACACCCCTGTTGTTGCAAGTGGGGTCGGCAACGCACAAGTGACACCCCTGTTGTTGCAAGTGGGGTCGGCAACGCACAAGTGACACCCCTGTTGTTGCAAGGGGGGTCGGCAACGCACAAGTGACACCCCTGTTGTTGCAAGTGGGGTCGGCAATGCACAAGTGACACCCCTGTTGTTGCAAGTGGGGTCGGCAACGCACAAGTGACACCCCTGTTGTTGCAAGTGGGGTCGGCAATGCACAAGTGACACTCCTGTTGTTGCAAGTGGGGTCGGCAACGCACAAGTGACACCCCTGTTGTTGCAAGTGGGGTCGGCAACGCACAAGTGACACCCCTGTTTTTGCAAGTGGGGTCGGCAACGCACAAGTGACACCCCTGTTGTGGCAACGCACGGCAACGCACAAGTGACACCCCTGTTGTTGCAAGTGGGGTCGGCAACGCACAAGTGACACCCCTGTTGTTGCAAGGGGGGTCGGCAACGCACAAGTGACACCCCTGTTGTTGCAAGTGGGGTCGGCAACGCACAAGTGACACCCCTGTTGTTGCAAGTGGGGTCGGCAACGCACAAGTGACACCCCTGTTGTTGCAAGTGGGGTCGGCAACGCACAAGTGACACCCCTGTTTTTGCAAGTGGGGTCGGCAACGCACAAGTGATACCCCTGTTGTTGCAAGTGGGGTCGGCAACGCACAAGTGACACCCCTGTTGTTGCAAGTGGGGTCGGCAACGCACTAGTGACACCCCTGTTGTTGCAAGTGGGGTCGGCAACGCACAAGTGATCGTAAGTAAGTAGACCGTATGCTTGTTGACCACCATCGTGGTATAAAAAAAAAACATGGGTACAAAGACAAATGAGGAAATGTTCTTTACAATGATTGTCAAAGATTATGTTGGTCAATAAACATTCTTAAGTATATATTAAACTTCCGTGTTACAGTGTTTGTTAACAAACTACTCCAAAATGGCTGAAACGATTTTTATGAATTTTTTTGTAAATGTTGAGTAGGTCTTAAAATAGATCGTAGGGTACTTTTTATGCTCTTAGGGGATAAGGGCCCTATAGAAATTAATTTATAGGCAACACATCGTAAGCCAGATAAGCTAACATTATACGGAAATACGAAGATAAAATAATTGTTTTTGTTTGTCTGTTTTAGCATATTATGAAGTAATAGAATTTATTGTCATTATATAACGATTGAATTAATGGGATATTTAAGAACAAGTTTTGTAAATTATGTATTACTAGTCCGACATTTTCAACAATAATTTTCATATTTCAACCAGTTTACACAAAACCTTAATAAATTATCAGGGTTGGTCTGATTAAAACAATTCGTTTTAATCACATTTTGAATTAAAACCGTGTTTTTATAACGTATTTAAAAACATAGATATGACGGCACTCACCCGTCGAAAGAAAGTAATTCAATGAAGTAGTGGGTAATCCCCTTAAATTTAAATATAAAATAATATAAATAAGGGAGCTTATTAAAAATAAACATTAGTTCATCCATTGATTAATTTTTGTAAATATGTAATTTATTATGACGAATTTGAAAATAGTCTAGAAATTAATTAATATAGGCTATTTGATTTGAAATTATTTTTTTAAAATAAAAAGAAAAAAAACACTTGCTTAAAAGAATTAGATTTTTTCCAACCCTGCAATTATACACCTAAACCTTCCTCGCGAAACGTGCGAGTGTGGGACTAGCGCACAGGGTTCCGTACAATTTAAATAAAGGGACAAACTTAACTTTTATATATATTTGTGGGAAACCATCTTATTTTATATTAAAATTCGTGTTATATACTACTTACACATATGTATACATGTCATAATAGATCAATGCGAAACTTTTTTAAGTTTTCGATTCTTAGGCTGCGTATCCACAGATGTGGACGGATGCGTATGTTGAAACAAATTGTCACACACACCAAGCTTCATTTGACACACTGAACGAGGCTAGGTAGATACATCTCTGGTGAAAACGCAGCCTTATCCGAGGATAAAGATCGGCTGTATCTTTTAATTACATTCACTTTTTTTAAGTTCAAGTTTTGAGAGCTCAAAGTGAACGCAGGTCTTAATATAATATACTAGCATTGCCCCGCGGTTTCACCCGCTATAATTTAGATAATTCATAGTATATCATTATAAATTATAGCCTATGTGTTATTCTGATGTGTAAGCTATATTATTGTAAAGTTTCATCAAAATCCATTCAGTAGATTTTGCGTGAAAGAGTAACAAACATACATCCAGACATCCCTACATTCTTACAAACTTATAATATTAGTAGGATAGGTCACTCAGTCGGTTTGTTTAAAGCAACCACCAGCTCGGAAAGGTGTTTTCTGTTAAGAAGAGCTGACAGTCGAAACTCAATAGTCGCTCTTTTCAAAAGTGATCCTATAAGGGTTCCTTAAGGCACGGAATCCTAAAAACGAATACCAAATACAACTTTAGTAGTCCAAAATAAAAAAAGATTAAATAAAATTGGTTTAAAAATTATTCAAATTCTTTTTTTTGGTCTGTATAATATTATTACATTGTAACCAGTTAAGATCATGACTTAAAGGTCGCATGCGCGTGCGCCGCTTCAGTACCGGCGCTGTCGGCGCTGAACAAACGTCTCTTTAGTTGTTTTATTTATTTAGTTTCTTCATAGTTCTATAAGGAAAAGAATTTAAAATGAACGTGAGTAATCTTTTATGTACTTAGAAAAAATAGTTTAGTTAAACAATTTTTTTATTTATTTTAATATGTAAGCATTCATATATTTTTTTTATTAAACCGTGTGAAGATATATATTGTAAAAAAATATGATATTTAAGTTCATACTATGTATTTTTAACAATGGCAGATAACAAATTCAACATAGTTAAATTTACTAAAAAACTATGACAGTATTTAAATATCTAAATATCTAATATGTAAATTGTCATCACTATAATCATAATAAACAATTATATTAACCTGCGCGACTTCGTTCGCGTGTTGCTCCGTTCCTATGGGTCGTAGCGAGATGTTAAATAGCCTAAATTACTCCTTGTTACATCAGCTATCTGACAGTGAAAGTCCCGTCCAAATCGGTTCAGCCATTTCAGAGATTAGCCGAAAAAAAAAAAAAAAAAAAATTTTGTTCTGGTATATGTACCGTGTATGAAATATACATATGATTTATTACTTACTAGTTGTTTTACCACATAGAGGTAATATTTAGATATATTAAAAAATATTTAATTTTCAATAAATAAATAAAAACATTCAGGTGCTTACTACAGTAAACATATTTAATTATTATCCCGCAGGAACTCTGAATTATTCCGGGATAAAACCTATGTGTTAATCCAAAATTAACACATAGATTGAGTAACAAATATTCAAATTATTTAATCAAATTTATCTTAAGTAGTGACATATTAATTTAATTCTACTAAAAATTCGTAGGGTATAGGAAAGGTTGATGAGTAGTAGTACCATTGACTATAGCCCTTAATTTACACCCTATCTTTCAAATATAATAATAATGATAAAATCTTTCCAAAATGAAATTTTTCAGACATCAATTTTGAGGATACTCTCCTCCAATCAGAGAAAATATTTTTAAGGGTAGTAATATATAGTAGCGGAAAAATTTTTTGGGGTTCGTACCTTAAAATGAAAACCCTTATAAGATCTCAAAAATATGTCAAGTTATCAAACACTTAGATCTATAGTCTCTTAGGTTCCTTGATACAAAATAAAACAACAACAACAAACCGAAAATTAGTAGTTACATCACGAAAAATAAATAACTTTTTTATCTGTTAATCTAACGTTATCGGGAAAACCATATAAAGGGAATGAGTGAAGTCATCAAGTTGTAATTAATATCAAATATACCTTCAGTATCCTGAAGTTGGAAAAAGAACTACTAAAAGATCCAACCGTTCATCTTGCACACATTAATATTTTGATCCTCGAATAGGAATCAAAATTTTTAGATGTTTAACACTCATCAAGATACATAAATTTCAGTATATAAATCAAGATATTAAAGAGCAAAAAAATAGATTTGTAAATATGTTGCTGTGTATTTTATTGTAGATATAACGCTCCCTTGTAAATGTAAAAACATTAGACTTCTAAGTAAAAGTAATCAAGACATACGACCGTTGTTGATCTAAAATCATGAAAATTTGTGAGAAGCAACGTGTTAAGTAAATAATCCAAAAACCATAAATCACATAAAAATATTCTATTGCAGTTGGTTAAATGATTGTGACCTATGTTGATGTATGGGAACAACAGTTACGGACGGCATAGTTAAATTTGTCCCTTAATTTAAAATGTACAGAACCCTCAGTGCGCGTGTCTCACTCGCACTTGACTGAATTTTTTTTCTTACATAATATTATATGACACAGGTTGTGATAATTGAATCTACGTGTTTTTTTTTAAATTAAAAAGATAATAATATTTCAAACTTAAGATAGTTAATAACACGTAGATATGTTTTGCATTGCATTCTTATTCATATGACCTAGATAATGTTATGCATTAGATATAACAACTAAATTATTATGTACTTTGTTTTCGCATTTTTATTATAATTCTTCGTCTCGCTAAGGAATCGATAGATTTATCAATGTTTTTCTTTTAATCTATCTTCTTAGTCTAACTATGTGTTGCTATCTAATCGAATCTACTATTCAGTTTGAATGAAAAATAATTAAGCAAAAATTAATAAAACTTAATCAGCAAAAAAGAAAGTATTTATTGATATATGAAGCACAGTAAGAACATGTTAAGAAAAAATTTTTGGAATCTAAAATAGTCAAATGAGAGATGGAAGTTTGAGGAAAAATTCATCTTTTTTGTAACCAAAACTCGATCTAAGCGAAGCCGCGAATGAGGAAAACTTCGTGATTTTATCTTGATAATTACAATACTGGTTATACAAAATATGATTATATGGAAATAAAAAGGTGATCTCATGATATAGTTGATAAGGCGGGACAACAGCAAATAAATATAAGTATAATGTTTGCGCTACCATATCTATATATCTAGGTCCGGGTTCGATCCTGGGCACACACCTCTGACTCTAAGTTATGTGTGTTTTAAGCAATTAAATATCACTTGCTTTAACGGTGAAGGAAAACATCGTGAGGAAACCTACACTCCTGAGAGTTCCCAAAAAGTTCTCAAAGGTGTGTGAAGTCTGCCAACCCGCACTGGGCCAGCGTGGTGGAGTAGGGTCTAATACCCTCCTTATTCTGAGAAGGAGACCCGGCTCAGGAGTTGACCATTAAAGGGTTGTGACGTAATGTTTGCGCTAAATATGATTACAACACAAACACTAAACAAAATTTGGTCATCTTTCAGTAAATATTTCCGCTATATTAACATTAAGATTATATTCAGTATCTTCCATTTTGTACGTGAAGTCAATCCCACTTCTGATATATTATATTATGAACTAATAAAATTGCTCTATAAATTTTTAATCAAACAAAATTTTGAATAAAGGCAAACAAACTTATCAGTCAAATTCATTTTGGATATTAATATTTAAATTATCTTCAAAAATTATATGCCGCTATCTTAATTACCCCTACCGTTATTAAGACCATCATCATAATTTACTTAAGATTCAGCAATAGCGCTAAACTGCAAAATACTTCGCAAAACTGCTTCAAACCTGTATCCATAAAACTGTAATAAAGACCCAAGAGGCCACTAATTGCTTATAATTACTTGATAGTTTATCTATCGTTTTTTAATTCAGTACCATTATCCTTAATTGTAGTGTTAGCCTCATTTTAATGGTTGTCATAAATTTTTTCTATGTTTTTAATTTTTTTATTGTTTACGACGGGAGTTAATTTTTCTCGAACAATATAATGCAAAACATTATTAGGCAATTTTATTTTTTTAAATTGAACCGCATTTTTAAATTAAACGCGGTGTGGATACAATTAGAAACTAGAGTAGATATCTGTAAATATTTTGCTGCAAATTGTTCAAATTGATCAACCCAACTTTCAACTTCATTGTGTGGTCTTAAATCTATTGTTTCTATTTCAACAAAACTCATTGCGGTCTTCTTAACGTGACCACAATTACAATTTCATATCTTCCTGAATGACCTGTATTAGATTCCAGTCTTTTTTAAGATTCTGTGTTTACAATTTCCTGTTTCGGAAGTCCTTTACCTTACCTATAAAGGATCTAATTTAGCAGAGTCGGGATATCTAAAAAAAAAAGCCTCAAAAGTTTGGTGTTAACTTCTTCTAGCATAACGTCTCGAATTTATAATACGTATCAGCTTAGCTTTACCTCTAGAAAAAGAATCTGAATATAATATTTTTATATAGTTTGAACTATATCAGACGGAATATAAATTTGCTATTGTTTATGAAGATACTGATAATAAGGTTGGAGAAGGTTTGGGAGTAGGATTTTCCTCTAAAACGTATCAAGGGCAAGCCAACGTCTGTCAATTTTAGTTCTTTGGAATTCAAATTTAATGACGTAAGATTTAAGGAGATAAAAAGGGTCGAAGTAGAAAGTTAAGCTTCATGACAGATTAAGCTCCATATCCTGAATGAGCGTCTACAGTAACATTACATTGTATAGAATTGGGACAAGCGATCAAATTGCAACGCTTTGTTCAAAGAGAAAGGATTTAACAGTGAGAATTACTGTAATTGTCCTCTCATGATCACTTTCGAATTTATTTGCAACATATATCTGTAGGATAATCACAATTCAACAGAATATATTGACACGTAAAGAGAAAATTCTAACTCAGAATAGTTTACTTCAATTAAAATTTTTACAAAGTACTTCTGACACAAAAATTGGTCAGTCAGTCAGTGTGTCTGGAGCTACCACAAGTTCGGAAAGCAGGTTCCTAATGACAAGAACTGGCAAGAAACTCAACAGTCGCTCTTTTCAAAATGCCATTGTGTACATCAGTCTGTGTGTGTTCTGTCACAAAGGTATAATCATTCAGCTGAGCATCAACGTCACTTTAAATCCAATCTTTGTTATCGTTCAATTAATCCTGTACAAAGTAGTAAGCTTTATTTACTAAACGCTATTTAATTTGAGTTTTAAATCGCCTCAGTGGCAAATCTAATATAGGCTGTGGAATCTTATTATAGACGCGAACACCAAGCCCCGTGAAACAATTACTCACTTTGTGAAGACGATAGTATGGTGTTACAAGTTTATTTTTATTTCTAGTATAAATTATTCTTTAAAATTTTACATACATTTGGTATAATAACTGAATATTTTTAAGCCAGTAAAGGCCTTGAGATTTTATGCGTAGGATGGTAAATAAGGAATATCAGAAAAAGCTTTAATTCAATGGTGGTTCCATTGAAAAGGTTCCGATGTTGTTGAATTTTAACAAGGAGCAAAAGTAACAGTAATTAATTCTGTTTTACAATAAAAGCAAAAACATACAACAGATAATGAAAGGTTGTTCAGACGAGCGTAGTTGTTTTTGCAATCACCTGAACTAGTCACGACCTTTGTGTGTTATTTAACGAATATTGTTATTCAATGAAACATTTTATACTGGAAATTCTAATAGCCTGATATGGAGAAAGGATATGGTAATGCTGTTTTGTTTATACTGATAAAGAAGTAGAATCATATAATGCAATCGACGAAGATGTATTATTTAACTATTATAATGAAATGTTTTTTTATAAGAAACAATTCTTCTATATATCTCCTTACAGAAGTAAGTATTCCAAAGTATTGGCCACCATGGCGTCGAAGAATTTTGGCGAATGAGGTGATTGACTTGTCTTGACTTGTGATCTTTAAAAATCAGGCCGTTTGTAACTGTAAAATATGCAAATTTAATAATAAGTACGAATAATTATTACATTATAAATTATATTAACCCTGACTAAAACTAATGTAATATAGTCACCCAATATCGATATCCTCACGACATCAATTGAGGAAAAACGATAGTCGATCTTTTTGTATTGTTGAAATCAAAATATAAATGACTTAACAAATATTTATAAAATGCAAAAAAAATGATAGGTAAAGTATATACTGTTACGTACTTTAAAAAAGGTCGATATCAAGTATCGAATCGAATATATATAGACATACAGATAACGTTAAAATAAATTTACTATTTTTCTTAATATATACGTTTCTAACTGATGTGTTGCCAGCGATGGGATAAAATGGTTTAAGGAAATTCCTACCTTCAAGATTAAACACATTTTTATCAAAGGGAATATTATATTATTATTCTCGTTTACACTGTTTTATTATTTCTTTTAAGCTTTTATATCCAATAAATCCGTAATATGATCGGTCTTCTTTTTAAATATTAAATCTGGATTTAATATTGAACTACTTTCAATTGACCTTCTTTTCATGTATTGATTTCCGTAAAAGATATTATTGCGTTACTTTAGTGAAGGTATATCACGATATAATTTGTACATATTAAATTTCTTGATATTCTATACAGGTTTATGATTAACTAAATCTGTAGGACTTTCGAGAATTGTAATGGGATTCATTGGACTTGGACAAGGACGTCCATCATCACCAATAACAGACTATTCCTAAATGTACACCTACATTTAGGATTAGGATCAGTCTAAAACTATATGACTTCATGACAAAGTCAATATCGTAAAGAAGTTTAGAAAAAATTAATACTTTTCGAAGTGTTAATGAACAGTTGCACACATCGTTCATGATAAGGTGAAACCTTTCATATCATTCACAATGAATATTATCGGGATGCTACGTGACGTGAACTTATTAAGTCAAAGGAAATAATTAATAAATCTACAATTAATTAAGTTCTACTAAGATAACAACCGTGTCACGTTTATCACAGTTTTAGCAAGCGCTATCTATCACGTGGCGAATCTGTGTAAAGTTCATAACAGGCACGCGTTTATAACAGGATAAAACATAGTTAATGCGTGTTTAATTGCTATATTAAGATAGAAATGGCCTTATTAACGTACGAGTACTATCGCTTAAAAACATTACGTGCTAGCTTCCGCCATATTGTTTTTAGATAACAAACAGTTTTATCATCATCAAGATTTTCTTCTTCTTCAAGCTCAAGTCGTTGAACAATTTTCTTTCAGAGTTATTTTTTCTTTAGCGGACTCTAGAATCGTGGCATTAACGGAATGAGTAGAGGGGTAAATCTGTCCCACATGTGGCTCAACCAAAATGCGTCAGAGACAACAAAGTTTTACATGCTGGTGGTTACCAAGAAGTGCTAGTACTCGGCTCTTACGAGATGCTCTCCCAGCAGCAGAGGGTAATTTTATTCTTACCCGACCCCTTACGGGTAACCTTCTTACTCGAAAAATAAAATTCTTTTCCAAGATGATGATAGGGTAGATGCTACTGATTTTGATGATAAAATTTCTAATGCAACTGAAGGATAACTATTCAGATTCCTTTTGATAGGACAGATTGGTAAATGTCTACCATCAAAAGTAAGAAATCAAAGAGAAGTGAAGTCTGACCGCTAATCAATAACAACTACATTTATATCATTAATGTTATTACGTAATAAATACAAAGTTCACTTTTTATCTCAATACAATGTTTTTTATTGACGCTAACTAGATCTGAGATAAACGTTTCATTTGAGTTATTTGGTAGAGGTCAACACCTTCCTCGTTTTTGTGTCCGCGTTGTGATCTAGAAGATGTGACAGTACGAAATCTTCACTTTCCCTCGCCCTCTTTATCTATAAAGTACTTTTGACACTCTAAAATTGGTCAGTCATTCAGTTTGTCTGAAGCAAGCTTTGTCAACGTTCAAGCAATACTGTACAGAGTAGTAAGCTTTATTTACTAAACACTATTTAATGTGAGTTTTAAGAGAATCCCTCTCTATATCACCGTCACAAGCACGACTACATATAATATGTTGACCATGACCGAAAATAATCTACTTCATTCTTCATTCATTAATCTATAAAACATTAATACTGTATCTTAACATATGTTTTACACAAAAAAAGTTTTATTTTAAAAATCTTACTTTTACATAAAGTATTTTGCTTCATCAAAACACGTATTTAAAATTACTTCAATAATTCTGTTATATTGTTTTTGCTCATTGCTCTCATTTTGGCTTTACAAAAATATAAATAACAATGGCGTGGCCACGACATGACGTCACATTGTGTTCAGAATATTAAAAAAATTTACAAACTTAATAAAATATTTTACTGTAATTTGTAGACCATGATTAAGGCTACGTTTCCAGATTCGTGGGAGGATGCGTTATGAGGCATGTATATGTTAAGAACCAATAGAATCGTTTCATTTGACAGACTCTGAGCGAGGGTAGGTAAATGAAGTGATTCCATTGTTATATAGCTTTTCTAATACTTAACAATATCTTTACAGAAAATGCTCTGGTTCGTCGTGATAGTGATGTGTCAACTCCAGCTGATGAGCAGCAGCGTGATCAAGCTAACACCAGATAGGGAAATGGTTATGGCATTTGTGGTAAGATTTATCAGAATTTGAAACAGCAGCATTACCAAGAGTTAGTGGAAACACTCAATATCAATAATTTTATTAAATATCGTTGTTAAGTTTTAAAAAACAAGCAATATGTGGTAACGAATATGTGTGTTAAGGAATGTCAACTAATAATTATTGTCTAGCTATTATGTTGTTGCACAAAAGTAAAAAAATAACCAAAATATTTTGAAGAACTACTTACATTAAATAATGATGAAAAATTGAATCTGAAGTTCTTTGGTTTTTTTTGGTAAGAGGAAATCAGTCGACACTTTTTTCAATACAAACGTTGTCCCCTGTTTCATCCTAGGATAATGAAGTTACAGAAGAAACAAAAATACCATGCGATATATACGTACCTCTGCCATGACTGTACGTTTTGTTTTTTTTTTATTATTTGATTAACATAATAGAAAAAAAACTTTTAAAATTAAAAAAACGACTTTTTTATTTACATTTGCAAACATTCAGCAAACTAATTATTAGTAACATAAACCAAAAAAGCAAAACGTACGGGCATAGCTTAGACCCTGTACTGCATTTTAACGAAATAAATATTAAAATCGGTCCAGATTTCGAGGAGGAAACAGGGGATTACGAAAGGACGATTTTCTTAATGTTACGTAGGTGCAATCAGTTCGAGCTGCAGTTCTCTCTATCACACGGTAAGGGGTAAGCTTGGGGCTCAGCGCGACACCAATATTTTTGGTAAAAATCTATTTTTCAAAAGTGTCGTTCGTACGAAGTCCTCATAATATATCGTCTAACTTCCTAACTTACAGTACAAAGAATAATTGGCCTTTATTTTCTATGACGATACACATGTATTTTGCAGGTGAACAGACACGGAGAAAGAACACCAGATGCAGATGAGTTGTCTCTCTCTGATCAACAGGAGAAGCTGAAGAACTTGACCTACATTGAAGGTTTAGAAGGACTAACGAACGTAAGTTGAATAAACAAGTATTTATTTATCAGTGTGGAAAGTGGAAAGGTGATATGGCGTCATGCTTAACCATTTGTACAATGTAAGGCTGCGTTTCCACCAGTGATGAGGGAGTATGTGTCGCGAGGGATGTGTTTGTAAAGAACCAATAGAATTCTTCATTTGATTGTGCGAGGCTAGGTAAATGAAGTGATGGCGAAACGCAGCCTAAATTACCGAAAGCACGCGTGCATTGCAACAGAGTGCGGCAAGGATTCGGTGCGGCGCGGCAGAGACAGTAGCAAATCGTTTGCGTTGCGAACTTCATATTATTTTTGTATCACTAGAATTAATAAAACTTCTACTGCTAGAAAATTAGATTTTAACAAAAGATAACATCTTTCATTGATGCTCCGCTCCTATGGGTCGTAGCATGATGTTATATAGTCTCAATTAATGCTTTGTACTAGTAATTCCTAAGATTAACGCGTTCTACCAAACTAGGGATGTTGCGGATCCACTTTTTTCCACATCCGCGGATGCGGATGCGGCTGCGGATATTAAGAGGCTCACATCCGCGGATGGGTATGCGGATGCGGATCTGTATAAAAAAAACTTAAGTGTTGGGTTGGTAGGGTAAAAAAACACAGTATTATTTACCCTTTTTTATTTAATAATAAAGTAGTGAATGAACTACTATTACTAATTAATTATTTTAGTAATTTAATTTAAATATTGGAGCATTATATTTAATGAAAAGTAAAATGGCCGCCTTTTCGGACTCCAGTCTGTTTCGCAAGGGTTCGTATATTAATCCGCGGATTTTAAGAGGCTCACATTCGCGGATGCGGATGCAGATGAGGATATCAAAATCGATGCGGATGTTCCGCATGTGCAGATGCGGATGCGTATATTTGCAACATCCCTATACCAAACAAACTCTTCAGCTTTATAATATTAGTGTAGATTAGCAAAAACTCGTATGTTATATACACCTTAAGATATAACGATGAAGATATATACCTAACTAATAAATTAAATTGAAAATGAAAATGAAAAATAATTATTAAAAGAAACTAAATTGTGGGAACTAAAATTTGTATCACATCAACATGAGCTTTAAAGTAGCAAAATCTTTATAAAGAAGTATATTAGGGGGTTTATAGCTATAGCTACTGGCACGTAAGCATAGACTTGATCTTGAATGCGCAGAAGTCTAGACCTAAACTTAGCTGCTGGCCTAAGTTACCTACATTGTAAGCACATAAACTTAAAGAGAATTGAGATAAGTACAAGAATAGTATTATAATAAAAATAAATAATATCATACAGTTTATTCATCTAATCGCGGTTAAAGCCTTGACTTACGAAGCAATTGGATACAAGGGCATTATTAACTTGAACGATTGATTTTGTTTATCACTGTACCTATAGGTACTCCTAGAAGGACCATTTTTACATTTTTAAACTTCTGCTTTTTTTTATTTCTGTCGACACGCACCGGCTTCGCACGAATGCAATTTACCAGTTAATTGGATTTATCGAAAAACATTCAATTATCTATATATTGTTACTAAATTTAAATATTCAGGTCCTTACAACAGTAAACATACTTCATTATTATCCCGCAATAGTTTTCCTGGGAGAATAATATAACATCAAAAATTAGTGGTCCACCCATTAGATAATAATTTAAATTTAATAAGACACTCACGAAAACAAACCATTATAAGCTCATGTTAGCGAAACCTATAAAAAGTTGTTTTGACCAAACGATATCGTAAATCAATAAACAGTTTCATTGGCAAAGGTCAATAGTTCAGTAGGCAATAAAATCTTTATTCCATCTCAAGTACCTTAACCTGTTCTAGATTAGAAATACCAATATAATATCTTGACTAGTAATAAGTTATTTCAATGCTAGACATATTTTAGAAGAATCATGTAAATGCCTCCGTGGCGCAATGGTTAGCGCGTTCGGCTGTTAACCGAAAGGTTGGTGGTTCGAACCCACCCGGGGGCGAGTTCTTTATTTTAGACTTTTATACACCTTAACCTTTAAGTATGGACGTAATTTTTTTTGTACACTACTATAGACGTGGAGTCTCGCAGACTCCTTAGTTTACATATGATTTTTGAGACAAAAATAAACTTATTAATATAAAAATTATGTTCATATAAAAATATACATTTATGGTAATAACAAAACGTGATTATGTACTTAATATTATAGTTTTAACAATAAAAATATAGAAATTTTAAAAAATAATAGCATTTTTTACCTTTTTCTACATGTGTTAAATTTTTTGTAATTTTTAATAATTTCATGTTTATATAAAACAAAATAAGTTTTATTTTCTTAAATTGAAATAAATAAGGAACTAAATAACGCAGTTTTCAATTATGGACATTAACTATAAAAATTCTGACAACCAACTATTAGTGCCAATATTAATAGGAGTTGTTGCAAAAGGAACGATAAAATTGCAGACTTGAAACACCAAATACAAACATAAATTGGAATTATATAATACAGATATAATTGAGATATATACTACAGATACAAATACCACCTGATGTACTCATATTTTTTTTTTGGATCGGGATTTGTTCAGCAACAATATCCTCGTCTAAAACTTGAGTCATTGTCACTCTTGACCGTGTTAGTAATACATCTCTGGATATTGGATATGAAATAACAAAAATAGACGGACAAGAAAAAGGAAAATAGATGTACATTAGATTTATGTATATGAATACTGAAAAAGAAGATAATTTGACTATTTGTAACGATATTTGCCACACTAAAAGTAGGAGCAGTATTTCGATAAAACTGAACTCAATATCAATCTCGATGATTACTGTGTTTTATTACATCTGCCTTCAAGTTAAAACTCATTCAATCTCCTCTTCATTATCCAGAATCATCTAAAGCTATAAATAGAGTTTGAAATATTTTTTTCCAAAAATAGGTAATTTATACAATGAATTGTTTTTTGCATCGCTACAATGTACTTAGACGTGATGTACTTAGATGTCCTTGAATTAGAATAACCAGAATAATCATTTTCTTTTAAAAAATGTTGTATGGGATTTATGAACGTGTAGCCTGACAGACTCCGCTGCGTTTTTGGAGCCCTATTACTTATCTGTCGTAAATCCGAGAAATTAAACTCTTGTCATATTTGTCATTTTATTAATCAATTTGAAGCTACTGAGCAGCTTAGTTGTGGTAGATGTCGGCAAGTATACAAAACTAGTAAACCGACATTGTAGCAGAGCCTGTGAGAGTCCACGTCCAAAGTTAAAGGTTAAAAGGCTGAATTAAAAAGCAATTTGAGCAAGATAACTTTCAACCGTCTGGATTGAAATTGACTATTGTTATCGAAGTCGAAAAGTATTGTTGCTTTGGTGGTATTTCTAGGACATCGCCACCTTGAGATTATGATGCAGCATCAAAGTAGTAACCCTACAGTTATATACAGCAGATATTTGGTATTCAGGCTAATGAGAAAAGTTTCTATAGTCTACTCTATTTCCGACACCAGCCACTAAGATCTGATATTCCGAATTTAGATTGTGGTATCTCCTCAGTATGTCGACTTTAGATAGTCAGAGGTAATTTAACTTTTTATTTAGTGATTATAAAATCCATTCAATAATTTCGTCCTCCAGGAATAGAATATTAATGATCTGATCAGCTAAGTATAATACGATGCAATCTCATTAATAACTATTGTTTGTAATGCTATCATTAGCTAAGTGCCCCTAAACTATCGTAACGCAGTAACTGGTCAGGTGTACAAAAAGGAAGCGCAACTTTGGGAATACATCAGTCTCATCGAATCCCCAACGTGATCAAGATTCATTTTAATATAATATTTTATAATAGTATTAATCAAAATGAAGGTGTTTGTCGTATTGTCAGCTGTCGCTGCTCTTGCCGCCGCCCAATTCATATGTCCGAAGAGTAAAGGTCAATTTGAAGATAAGCGCCAGTGTGACAAGTACTACGAGTGTATTGACGATGTTGCCACTACTAAACTGTGTCCAGATGGGCTCGTGTTTGATCCTACCATCAGGAAGGGCAACAAGTGCGACCATCCCTTCAACGTGGAATGTGGGGACAGGACCGAGCTGCAAACCCCCCAGCCTAACAAACTGTGCCCCCGTCGCAACGGCTTCTTCGCTCACCCTGATAAATCTGTCTGCAACATCTTTTTCAACTGCATCGAAGGTGAGGCTATCGAAATTAAATGTACCAATGGTCTGCATTTCGACGAATACTCCGGAACTTGCGCATGGCCCGAAGCTGCTGGAAGACACGGATGTAAGGTACACGAGAATAAGATGAAAGACGGTTTCGAATGCCCTAAGGAACAGCAAATTGATGCACGAGGTTTGATTATTGACCATCCGATCTTCCCTCATCCTAATAATTGTCAAAGATTCTATGTATGCTTGAACGGTGTTGAACCTAGAGACCTTGGCTGTTTATCCGGCCAGGTCTACAATCAGGAAACCCAGAAATGCGACTTGCCTGAGAATGTTCGAGGATGTGAAAACTGGTACAAGGATTCAGACGAAGAAACCGCACGTCCTGCATCACGATCCTAAACTAGTGATATTCTTAGTTAAGTAAATAAATATATAAAAAAGAATAACTTTAACTTTGTTTATATTCAAACATACTTACACCTAAGCTGACTAAGTTGCTTTAAGGTGCGTAACCAATGGTTGGGTTTTCAGGCACTAGACCTGGTATCCCTTCTCTTCCCTCAAAGTGTTGTTTGACCTCTGGATTTGCCTACTAAAAATAATTATTCAATCATTTTTAGCCCACATTTATTTAATCATCATAATGTATTTTATAAAAGTATTGTGCTATATTATTGTAAATGTGTGGAGATTTTAAACATAACATGTAATCAATATTTAATCTTTTTCGTCGCTTCTCCGTTCTACTCTTCAGAAAGAGGATGTGGGTGAACCCGTTGTCAGTAGAATTAACCTAAAAGCGTAGCGTAGAAGAAGAATAAAACCAGTGAATTCTACAGTGGGATATCTATCTGTGGGATTCTACGTTATATAACTATATTGAAAGGAAACTATGTTCTTCTCTTATATATCTTACCTGATGATAGATCATTTATTATTTGAATTCCAGGTGGGTAAACGCAGAGCATTCCAAATCGGCAAATTCCTACGCCAACGCTATGGTCCTCAAGGTTATGGATTGCTGTCCAGTATCTACTTGAAAGATGAAATCAAACTACGAAGTACGGATAAGGAAAGGACCAAGATGACTGCGCAGATAGCGATGGCTGCGTTATATCCGCCGGAAGTTGAGCAGCAGTGGGATGAAGGTTTGGGGAGAGTGTGGCAGCCGGTGCCTTATACTGCAGTGCCGTTGACTGAAGATTATGTAAGTATCTTTCGAGATAGTTTTATCCGACTGTTGTCCTGGTAGATATAGAGCTTAAGTTTACAAAGATGTGGAACGGAATCCCTCCAACGTCCAGGAAAGGTCTGACGAAAGGATTACTTCCTATTTGGAAAAAATCAAAAGAAAGTTTACTGTTAAAAGTCGATCTGTGAATTTATCAGGAATCAATTTTCCAAGAAGCTACCTATCTCTTAGAATATAGATTCTTGGATCATTATCGTGATTCCTCCACCCTGTCTCTACAAATACATTAACATTTGATCTTTTAGATGATAAAAATTGGCTTTTAGTTAGAAAAAAAAATTGTTTAGTTTATTTGATCTTTTAGTTAGAAACTAGATATTTTTGGTTAGTGAAAGGAAAAAAGACTAGCTGACCCGACAGACGTTGTCCTGTCTTAACTAAGAATATTGAATTTTGAATTGGTTGCCAAAAGCTTACATTAGAAAAGTTAATATGGTCGTTAAGTTTTCTTAAATTTTCTAATTTTTCGCGCAACTTTTTTAATTTTTTCTTCCATAAGAACCTTCTCCTGATAATAACACACACAACAAAAAAAGAATTAGCGAAAGCGGTCCAACCGTTCACGCGTGATGCCGTGACAGAAGGAAATAGGGATTTATTTTTATATATAAGGATATATTTTACACTTTAAAGCTTAAGCAAAGTAAATAAATATATTTAAACACACAAGTACTGAGTACGGCACAACAAAAAAAAACAGAGCGCTTAAAACTAGAAACCTTCCTCTTGATGGTCCTTCAGACTCCAGTGGAAATTAGCACAGGACTTTAAATCAACAAGTGGGTTTTAAAGTAGGACTATCTAAATACCATGTACTAGACCCGCCCTAACTTGGATGGGATAAAAATTTTAAATGACGATAACTTTTTCCGGCAAAGTACATATTTTAAGTTAGAACTGTGAAAACTGTATCCAATTTCGTGCAATAGTTTTTGCATGATACCCACATAAACATAGAAACTGAAAGACTCAATTTTGATGTTTTAAAGACATTAGGTTTTCTGTAATATCTTCTATGTAGACGTTGTGTATCTAGTTTAGTGATCGAAGATAGATAATATGTAGTAAAATGGATCTATATTCAATCTAAATTCTGCGCATTTATAGCGATATGTAAATAGTTATTACATAATAAAACTTACTTGACTTTTAGATAACTTATGACTTGTTTTGTCTGATTATTATTCAATGTAGTATATATTGCTAAAAACTTATCAAATTATTAATTAATAAAGGTTTAAATATAAATATTGTTACCTAATATTAAACTTTACATTAAAAAACATTTTGTTAAATAAATTCATCATTTTCATAACTTCGACAACACATAGTGACGTCACAATGCGTCGAACTTTCTTAGCATGGTTACTTAAATTATCTTTACTCGTTGCTCTATAAAAAGGTCGATAATAATGGCGTTCTACACGACGTGACGTCACAATGTGTTTCATCAATAAAAACAAGTTCTAACTGCACTCATATGGCGCTACATTATCTCTATTGGTTGGTCACCCAGGTTCTAGTATAAAGCAACTTGGTTTTCTTCCTCGTTCTCCATTTACTTCTCACTTTTTTAACACACTTTCAAACTTTTCTTCTTTCCAGTTACGTTACTATTCAAATTGCAAACGTTTTTCGGAACTAATGAGCATGGCTAAAGAAGCAGCAGTTCTACAAGAGTTCCAGCAGTTCAGAGACCTGGTAACATTGGTGAAGAAAGAGACAGGAAGGAACTTTACAGAAGATCCTCTTCTTTTTCAAACGCTTTTCGATTTGTTTAGAAGTCAGGTGAGCTTCTTTTTTTTTAAGAAATACTGCACAGCCATCGATGGATTGAGGAGTTTAAACGTGTGAAAAAAAAGATTTTTTCGGAAAAATTAAAAGCAAAAAATTGGAACTACCGTATATCAAACAAGAACAGAATCTACATGTAGCATAAACAATTTTTAAGTCAGTTTTTAGAAAAATATGGTTATATTTTTTCCACAAAAAAAAATATCTTAAAACGTTTTCCTAAACCTTAGCTTTTATTTTTAAATCTTCTCTCTTTCTTTCTTTAAAGTTATTTAAAAAGATTTATGGTTAAAAGTTACAATAAAATAGATGTAAGATATAGCATTAACGACTAAAATTAGAGATAAGGATGATTTTTTTTTAATTATTACTCCATTAAATAAACAAACAGACACTTTAAGGTTCATATAGAAACTTAATCCAATATTTCTTAATTTAATTTTAAAGTAATGTTTTATATATAATAGGTCGCTTTTGCAAAAATGTCTTGACAGATGCTTCCCTTTCTTCTTCTTCAGAATCCTAAAAATAACAGTCCAAGCTTTATAAAAAAGCCAAAACAATAATAAAATGAATGAAAGCCTTTTCTTTGTAGTTTATGCAGTGGATTTCGTCCAGAATATAAATTTACAGATTACGTTGTAGTTATTCGTCTGCCTCTTATATAAAAACTATAAACCTGTGGATTAAAGGTGTTCGTAGGTATTCACTAAATAAATATTTTTAATTTACTAAAAGGAGGTATAAAATATTTTAACGAATGATTCATTATGATAACCTGAAATTATGCATAACCCTGGAATAAACATTTAAGAAAATCCATACTAAAATAAGCCTAATATATATTTTAACAAAAAATATATTTAGTATTTTTTTTTTGTACTAAAATGTCAAAATTGTTTTTCTCTAATAATACTAATCCCTGAGTAAAGAGACAAAAACGAAAGTCTTACATACTCCAAGCTACCAAAAAATAGAATTATTTACAGGTCTGACTAAACTAGTGCGTAAAACATGGTATTCTGGTCTAAATTTGAGTGTATCTGGTTTAAACTGACCATATCCAGTCTTATCATTGCTCTATATGATAAATGTTATCAGATAAAAAAGTTCAAGGTAACTTTTGATTACTTGGCATTTGAATATTTTATTTAAAATAATGATCTTGTAATCTATCGATTCCCTGAGGTAAAATGATATTTAAATGAAGACAGACTATAATCACTACATAGTATAAACCAAAGTCGCTTTCTTGGCGTCTGAACGATAGGGTTAGGTCGTTTCCGAAAGGGTGGTAGATTCCGACGTTCAATAAGAGAATGTAAATTCCAACATTGAATAAAAAATTTTGACTTTGACTTTGAAAAAAAAATAAAATCTTATACACTAAGCAACAGATTTAATGCGCTTTTTTACCAAAAGATAGTATTCAAGAGAAAGATTCGTATATATTATAGATACATATTAAAGTGGGCGAAATGTGCGAATCCTGGTCAGCTAATTTTTCCTTTCCTTCAACTTTCAGGTGAGTCTAGGTCTAGACATTCCAGAGTGGGCTAAGCCATTACTGCCTAAGTTGGGTGAAGCAGCACGATTGGCTTACAGACTGTACTTCAGATATGAGGCGATGAATAAAATTGGAGGAGGTAAGTGAACTGTTTAAGATTGTATATCTCGACCTGCACTATAATATTCATGATTACCTTTCGTGTGATTATATACACAATTACACATAAAATTAAAATATAATTAGAATTGTTTAGCACTGTATATCTCAAGCAGCATTATAATATTCATGATATCATTCACTTTCGTGTGATTATATGCACAATTACACATAAAATTAAAATATAATTAGAATTGTTTAGCACTGTATATCTCGAGCAGCATTATAATATTCATAATATCATTACCTTTCGTGTGATTATATGCACAATTACACATAAAATTAAAATATAATTAGAATTGTTTAACACTGTATATCTCGAGCAGCATTAAAATAATCATGATATCATTCACTTTCGTGTGATAATATACACAATTACACATAAAATTAAAATATAATTAGAATGGTTTAGCACTGTATATCTCGAGCAGCATTATAATAATCATGATATCATTCACTTTCGTGAGATTATATACACAATTACACATAAAATTAAAATATAATTAGAATTGTTTAGCACTTTATATATCGACCTGCACTATAATATTCATGATATCATTCAGTTTCGTGTGATTATATACTCAATTACACATAAAATTAAAATATAATTAGAATTGTTTAGCACTTTATATATCGACCTGCACTATAATATTCATGATATCATTACCTTCCGTGTGATTATATACACAATTACACATAAAATTAAAATATAATTAGAATTGTTTAGCACTGTATATCTCAAGCAGCATTATAATATTCATGATATCATTCACTTTCGTGTGATTATATGCACAATTACACATAAAATTAAAATATAATTAGAATTGTTTAGCACTGTATATTTCGACCTGCATTATAATATTCATAATATCATTACCTTTCGTGTGATTATATGCACAATTACACATAAAATTAAAATATAATTAGAATTGTTTAGCACTTTATATATCGACCTGCACTATAATATTCATGATATCATTCAGTTTCGTGTGATTATATACTCAATTACACATAAAATTAAAATATAATTAGAATTGTTTAGCACTTTATATATCGACCTGCACTATAATATTCATGATATCATTCAGTTTCGTGTGATTATATACACAATTACACATAAAATTAAAATATAATTAGAATTGTTTAGCACTTTATATATCGACCTGCACTATAATATTCATGATATCATTCAGTTTCGTGTGATTATATACTCAATTACACATAAAATTAAAATATAATTAGAATTGTTTAGCACTTTATATATCGACCTGCACTATAATATTCATGATATCATTACCTTCCGTGTGATTATATACACAATTACACATAAAATTAAAATATAATTAGAATTGTTTAGCACTGTATATCTCAAGCAGCATTATAATATTCATGAAATAGTACCGTCAGGTAAAGTGTGTGTACACAAAAAAAGTAAGATTATATTATAAGTTGCTTAGAACCGTCTTTCTTGTGCTGCACTTTAACATTCATGTAACCGTGGGGTCAAGTATAGTGTAAATATATTATTATTTATTTAGTGTAGCTATACATATAGAACAATACAATACGAATATTATATGACTGTATTATATGACTGTATATGTCAACTGTCTTTAAAAGCCTTCAAACTATCTTTAATCGTCAGTAACTCAGTACTGCACTTTAGCTTACTTGGAGGGGTTAAGAATATTTGCAGTATGCGATCAATACTGCCAGTAATAGTAGAAAAAAACTACATTATAATGTATGTAAAATCATGGCCTTAACTTTAATGTGATTACATGCACATTAATCAACAATACTTTGATTTTAAAGACCTTTATATATCGAACCACACCCTAATATACAAATAGAAGTGTAATTATATATTTATATATGTAAGTGTAATTATATACAAATAGATCAAAAATACAATATGAATTGTTTAGGGTTTACATATCGAGCTGCACTATAATATACATTACAATATGGCGACAACTTTACTGTGATTGTATACACATAAAACGACAATATATTAAGAATTATTTTAGTTTGTATCCTTCTAAATACAACATACTCTTTAGGCGTATTTCAACTTTTATTAAATATATTATTTTAAATGAGTCTCAAGTACTAAAGTTTATCCAAACTTATAAACGAATTCAGTCTATTTTCAGGTTGGTTCGATGCTACGAAAAGTTAAATCATGTTTACGAACTTCCCACTAACATTATAAATGCAAAAGTTTCAATGTTTTATTCAATTACTGGAATTCAAAAATGTACATGCTATGAGTGCTTGTACAATATATACTCTTTAAAAAAGGTTTTAACTGTACAAACATTTAACATTTATATGGATTCATTACACCAAATAATAGTTGATGATTACAATGTACATGATTATCATAAAATTCAAGTACAAAAAACTAATTTCGGAAAATAGAACCTTTAGAGAGTAAGCCCGTTTCTGAAACTACAACCCTTTAACATACGAACACGAAAACTGTCATTAAATTTTAATAATCCTCATATTTCGGAAAATACAGGTCTTTAAGGGTGCTCCAAACTATTATAGTTAATAACTTGTTTTGGAAATAACTTAGTTAAGAAGAAACAGCCCTTTTAATACAGCCTTTACATAGATTCCATTAAAAACTTTAAACAATTTCCAGGAGTGATCCTAAACGACTTTATCAACGCAGCATCAGACATATCAGCAGGTGTACCCATAAAGCAGCGGTTTCGTATGTACTCAGCTCACGACTTCAACATCGGATCCCTGATGGAAGTCGCCAGAGTAGTTCGGGATGAGCAAAGTAGTCCTGAGTATGGGTCACTGTTTGCTTTGGAATTATATAGATCGAGGAGTACTGGAGAGTTTACTGTAGTTGTAAGTATTATTCTTAAAAATACTTAGCCAAGGAAGTCCATCTTCGATTAGGTCTTATTACTTGCGCTTAGGTCTTCTAATAGGTTTTGGTACAGTATAAATATAGTACATCCTTTAGAATTAATATCTTCACCGGTATAACAATAATTTGTTTCCAATGTTCATGGATATCATAAAATGAAGAAACATATTTTTCAGACGGTAACTGTCTGCTCCTTTGTATCCTGAATCTTCTTCTTGCTTCTCTATGAAATATCTACCAAAAATATGAATCTAAATGCTGCCATTACTGTGGCATAATACAAATATTGGAATTTCTGAGTCTTGATTTAAAGATAAAAAAATTGTGGAGCGCTCCTCTAAAGGCTTTCTTAGAATGTTATTGTGCAGGGAGAATAGAATTTTATCTTCCCGCCAACGAAAAGGGAGTATCGTCCGGTCAAGCCACCATACCCTAGTGTAGCCTAACGGGCTGATGCCCCTATGTCCGCTCATGAAATTTGTATACATAGCTGTTTGGGAAACTAAAAGCCGTTAGTACTTAAAGGATTAATTAAATTTTCTTTATTCCAGCCAATCTACCTGGCCAAAGCTGGTGAGTCCACTGCCCAATTACTTCACTTCTGGGGTTGCGAAGTTAACAGTCACTGCAACCTGGACAAGTTCCGACAAATAACCAAAGAGTATCTCCTGCCCGAGAGGGAGTTCTACAGTATATGTAGTATAAGAACTGAGCAGTGATAAAGTATTACGATTAATATAAGTTTTATGTGATTATTTTGGTTATTTAATTCTCTACCCTCGCTTCGCTGAGAACTCAACAAATTTTAGAAGTTATAACCATGCTGAAGAGTTAGTTTTCTCCATGAGCCATTAATGGCCCACTGCTGAACCGGGTCTGCTCCTCTGAATGAGAAGGGCTTAGGCCATAGCCCACGCTGGTTTAGTGCGCGTTGGCAGACTTCACACACTGACAGAGAACATGGGGAACTCTCAGTCTCAGGTTTTTTCACGATGTTTTCCTTCACCGTTAAAGCAATTAATTCCTTTAAAACACACATAACTCAGGAAAATCAGAGGTCTGCCTATGAGGTGTGCCTAGGATCAAACTCGGACTTCCTGAATAGACATCAACGTCTTAACCACTGGGCTATCACTGCTTTTTAGTTTTCTTCTACTGCTTAGTTTAGTTATCTCTTCACCTAAATGACATTTTAATACAAAATAATATGAACTTCTTAGCCACGTCTATATTTTTGTTTTAATTTATAAAATAATTTGAATAAAACTCTTTTTAAGTTTAGTTTTTCTAAAAAAAATCGTTTTCCACAAGTTGCCTTACTTTATCTTCACCTGTTCTCATGCTAAGAACTTTGAAATTAAATCTACTTACTAGTGCCTAAAAATTATAAGATATTTATGTATTATTATAAAATTAGTTTCTTATTTTACTTTAATTCTGTTTGAGTTATAAGTATATAATATATGATGGAAATGTTTATCTTAAATAGTCATACAAAAAAGCTCGCTACAGCGTACATCTATCTTTTATGTGTAAGCGAACATCGCTAAAATAGTGAACGATATAAATACAATAAAATTTGATAATTTATTTCTAACGCACATTTGGTAGTAAATAACTGATCCTAATATCAAAACAAATACTTTTATCGCATCTGGTATTTAAAGTAGACATAATTTGTCTTTTACATTATATTACTTGTACAAATATTTTTTGCGGTCCAGCGACAGCCGAATAAAACAGGCGCGCGGGCGGTCGAACGTCTACGACCGTGGAGGGAAAAGACATCGCTCATCACTAGATTTTCTATCACCACGCGGGTGAAACCGTGGGGCGCAGATAATTAGGAAAATATTTGTTTGCTCCCCGACTGGCTTGGGGCCGCCATAGACACGTTGAAGCCGTGTCGCATATGCGCCAGATCTACCCCCTCCCTCTCCCATCCCATTACAGCTGCGGTTCCAATGAACACCGGGTTCTTGCTCGGGGTCCATTGAAATTACAGCATTCTTCTCTTCGCTCTCCCTCCTCACTCTATCTTCGAGGCGGCAAAGCATCGATTAAAGTAATCGAATCGAGCAAACCAAGAGATACCATCAAGTTTTGCCGATGTCCATGGGCGACGGTGGCCACTTTCCATTAGGTGAACCGTCTGCTTGTTTGTCGATTTTCTATAATAATAAAAAAAATAACTATTTGCAATTGAACTAAACTTCTACAACTCAGATGAAATTCTACTCTTTCTCTATTCTATACTCTGAAACAACAATTTCATGTCTACATTGATATCTAATTTCTAAGAATTGCATTTAAATATTTAAAACCTTCAAAAAAAACTTAAATCCAATACACAGTAAAATAAAAAAAAGTATACAACATCAATAATTCTGTCAGAACATTACTATATTAAATTATATTTCATAAATTCAGACCTTAAAAAATTAAATCTAAACTTATATTAAATAATACTAATCCTAACTTACTAATTTAACAATAATAATACCAATCACACTACATACTAGTCTGAGACACCTTAACATTCATCCACGTCTCTACATGCTACTTCAAAAAGCAGTCATTTTAAACACATGTCGCATTGTACGAAAGCTTTTGCCCTTATAATTACTTTTAAAACCTCGCTAATGTTTACCCAAAAGTTCGCATTATAAAGAAAAATATCCCAGAAATGGGAGAACTGTTACAGTAACAAACAAAATGATAAAAATAATGGCTACCTAGCCACCTAGCGATATAGTGATAATGCGACCTAGTGATATAGCCACCTAGAAAACTGGCCACCACCTATCTTGCTACCTAGCCATCTAGTCACTTGCGACCTAGCGAATAACAAAATATAATGTGAATATTGCCGCAGAGTAGCTTGGGGCGAGATGTTGGGGAGTTGCGACCCCACGGACCTGAGCGCTCCCAGGGGAAGGTCCTGTTCCTCATCCTCAGCTTGCCTTTACTGGCTGGTTGAAGTGAACACTGACGAGTAACAGATCCCCTACCTCTGGCTTGCCTTGACCGGCCAATCAGAGTGGAGCCGCGAGAACTTATGTTCTAAGGGTATATGTGTCACGTTAGTGGTTAGTTGGCACATGAGGTTCCCTTTGGGAGGGTGTGATGATGATCGGGTATCCCAATGATCGGGTAGAATACCGGGTGCATCCCTACCCCTAAGTCGCTCAGCAAATGTTGCCCCCTAGTTGCAACGACCTTTCACGGGGGCCCATTGATGAGTTGGCTAGTCTCCGTCTACCCATTTTTCAATGTATAAAAACATTACCGGGTAGACGCCATAGGTCATCCATAGCACTAGTTACCGGGTCTACTATCACCCCAATCCATAGCCCAGCATTAGTAGGTTCCATATATTGGCATAGTCCTACACAAGCCGGGGATATTAAATTAAATTGTCTATAGGGCCTTCCACAGGCTAGGGACACTGTTGACCCGTGATTGGAAAAGACATACAAGATAATAAAATGAGCTTTATTTCCTTGCTAATATAAATACAAAAAAAAAATATACAAAATAAAATACATTTAAAAAAGAGTTTACTTACTAACTAATATTTACATATATATATATTTTACTGTTTTAAGTATTGTAAGGATCCCCTAAGTCGGTGAAAGCCTACATCTTTAGCTGTTCTAAATCAAGTTTTTCCTGCCACGTTGACTATGTCGTCGTTCCATCTTTTATTAGGGACTCTTCTTTTACGTTTTTTACCTAACAAGAACCAGTTAGAGACTACATGTGACGGTCTGTGAGACTCTTACTTATAATTATAATAACTCGGAGAAAACTTGCAAGAAGAAAAGGGGTTATATAGGGGGATATTGAATGGACTATTGGGTAAACACTTGATCTCTTATAGTTACGCTCTCGCCCTCACTGCCCAGGTTCTTTGTTTAAAAAAACCTAAGGTTAGGTTAATGTATACGCGCCGACATATATAGATAAAGAGAAAATAAAATAAACCATATATAAAGTAAAAATAAAAATAGCTTGGGGTCGAAATTGCAATCAGGAGTGAATATCCGAAGTCGAAGTCAAACTCACGAAACTCATGTTTGTAAAAAGCTACTTAAATGGTAACTGTGATTTTGCTATAAAAAAATCAAAATGTTACATGGTCAAGCAGCCAGCTGACATATAATCCACCACGTTATGGTCAGCTGACTTTATTTTTCCTTCAAGATACTAGGTAAACTATAATCCGACAAGTTTTCAAATAGGAGGAAATGACTAAAAAAACCAATTTTTTCTATATTTTTTATTATTTGAAGCGTGAGTAGTTCAGTGGTTCTGGCGTTCTGGCGTTGGATTCACGATCAACAAGTCGTAGGTTTAAATTGGACATTGGACTACTGACGTGGCCAACTCCTGACACAAGCTATTTATTAGCTTACTAGGAGGGGTAAAGGAAATACTAGTAGTATGTGATCCATACTGCTAGTAATCTTTAAAAAAAAAAAAATATGTTTGGGAGGCTGCCACTGCTAGCCCCACCCACGAATTCGCAGCTGACGGTCACGAGTAATCATAATATTAACCCCTTATGCATTTCACGAATTCTCGCTCGGGAGGGACTTGGTCATGAAAATCTGTCACTGATTATACTATTTATAGACTCAAAGTCGGCTCACAAAGACATGGCAAGTGGATCGAGGTTGATACGACTCACTTAGGTCTAATCCCTCTCAGGAGTGACCCCCCATGGCTAATTAGCAGAGTATAAAGTTATAAGCTTGCGCTAATGATATAAAGCTGATTAGGTCTAGCAAACAAAAAGTCTAAGTATGTCCAACATGTTTAGTGTATATTAAAATTCTCTCACAAAAAGAAACTAAGGTTTTAATAATCTCATTGGTTACTGAATTTCACTTTCATGTATATTAGTTTTAAGAATTACCATAAATGCTCTGTTTGGAGTATGTTTACTCATGTAACTGTTCTTTTATTTGATACTATAGTGTATGTTTACATGTGCAGCAGAGTGATTCAGAAAAAGGAAAAAATGTTTTTCGAAACGACGTCCAAAAGTTTCTGTTAGGTTCCAAAATGGGCCTTGTAAAATAACAGCTCTTAATACTAATATGAAAAGTGACCGTATCGCGCTTTTTTAAATGTGCGAAAGTATTTTTGTTTACCCGTGAGGAGACGGGCTAGAATACAATTCTCCTCTGCCGCTGGGAGAGCATCTCGTAAGAGGCGAGTAACCCAGCACCTCCTTGGTGGTAGGGGATCTGTTCCCCGACTGGCTTGCGACCACCAGCATGCGAATCCGACCGCCAAGTGTCTCTGACGAGTTCCGGCCGAGCCGCATGTGAGTCAGATCTACCCCTCCCTCTTCCATCCCATTACTGCGGTTCTAATGAACAACGGGTTATTGCTCGGGGTCCATTAAAACCGCAGCATTCTTCTCTTTGCTTCACCTCCTCACTCTATCTTCAAGGCGACAACGCATCGACTAAATAAGAGATACCCTAGTTTTGTCGATGTCCATAGGCGACGGTTGCCACTTTCCATCAGGTGGACCGTCTGCTTGTTTGTCCCTTATATATCATACAACAATAATTGAACGCTCTACAAAAAAGGAATAATATATTTTTGGATAAGTCAACTCTCCGGTCACCCTGCTGTGTTTTTATTTGTTTGAACAACATTCAGTTCTAAACGAACAAAACTTAAACTTATACTTAACGAGCGGCCTGCCCTCGCTTCACTCCGGGTATTTAAAGCACCATTTTAATTGATGTTCTTAATTTTTCTCTCTGTAATTGTGTAGCTTTTCTTTATTTGAAAAAAGAGAGAAAGAGAGTGAGTAAAAGTTATAAAAATAAAATATTATAGAAAAAAAAGAGAAAAGTGACAGATAATAAAAGTTGGAGAAGGACAGAGCAAAAACAAAATTAAAAAAGAAACAGAAAAAGGAGAGAAAGAAAGAGAGTGTAATGTCTCACACATTGCGCGAGAGGTAATCCAAGGAAAGAAAGTGAAAAGACACGAAGACGAAGAGAGAAAAGAGTATATGGCAACACTTCTTTGCTTATGTCACTATTCCCATAGTGTAGTTTTCTATCAGTGAAAGAATTTTGAAATTTGGATTATTAGTTGCAGAGAAAAACTTTACACAAAATGGCCTCGCTATGGCACCCATATGGCCATATCTTTTAAATTAGAATATTTACCTCATAGTCTATGTTACTCGGAAAGGATGTAGCTTTCTATAGGTAAAAAAATTCCAAAATCGGGTCAGTAGTTTTCGAGCCTATTCGCAGCAAACAAACATACAAATATACAAACAATCAAATCTTTCCTCTATATTTAATAGTGTAGACTACTGACAACTATTATTGAATTGAATCAGGCGTTACTTTGCGGAAATTCATGATTTAAAAGGAATCAAAAGGTTTCCTTATTTTTCTTTTTTTTCTACTGATAACTGTAAACATACTTTATTATTATCCCACAGAAACTCAGAATTTTCCTGGAATAAAAAGTAGCGTATATTTTAATTCAGGTTATAAAGTATATGTGTGCCAAATTTCAATAAAATCCGTTCAGCCATTTTTGCGTGATTTAGTAAGAAAACTCCAAACATTTACATTTATAATATTAGTACGAATAACATAACTTCAAAGATTAGTGGTCCACCCATTAGATAATAATTTTAATTTATTAAGAGATGCAACGAAAACAGTTGCAGTTTCATTGGCAAAGGTCAATAGTTCAGAAGGCAATAAAATCTTAATTCCATCTCAAGTACCTTAATCTGTTCTAGATTAGAAATACCAATATAATATATTGACCAGTAATAAGTTATTTCAATGCTAGACATATTTTAGAAGCATAATGTAAGTGCCTCCGTGGCGCAATGGTTAGCGCGTTCGGCTGTTAACCGAAAGGTTGGTGGTTCGAACCCACCCGGGGGCGAGTTCTTTATTTTAGACTTTTATACACCTTTACCAATATTGTACAATACTTCCAAATGTGTAGCAGTAATATTAAAAGGCTAAATTAAAAAGCAAGATAAATTTTAACTGTGTGGAATGAAATTGATTTTTATTAAATAAGAAATTGCACGGTCGAGTATAGTCGAAAAATGTTGTTGCCTTGGTGGTATTTCTAGGACATCGCCAACTTGAGATGATGATGCAGCATCAGAGTAGTTTGCTCCATACCCAACCCTACAGTTTCTTACAGCAGATATTTGGTATCCGACACCTCAGCCCCTTAGATCAGATTTTCTGAATTTAGACTTATGTAAATAGTTTCTAAGGTGGTATCTCCTCAGTATGTCGACTTTCGGAGGTAATTTAAATTTTTAATTTGAGTGATTATAAAATCTATTTAATAATTTCCTCCTCCAGGAATAGAATATCAATGACCTGATTAGCTAAGTAGATTTCAATTCATGCAACTTCATTAATAAGAATTGGTTGTAATGCTATCATTAGCTAAGTACCCCTAAACTATCGTAACGCAGTAACTGGTCAGGTGTACAAAAAGGGAGTGCAACTTTGGGAATACATCAGTCTCATCGAATCCCCAACGTGATCAAGATTCATTTTAATATACATTTTATAAAAGTATTAATCAAAATGAAGGTGTTTGTCCTATTGTCAGCTGTCGCTGCTCTTGCCGCCGCCCAATTCATATGTGCGAAGAGTAAAGGTCAGTTTGAAGATAAGCGCCAGTGTGACAAGTACTACGAGTGTATTGACGATGTTGCCACTACTAAACTGTGTCCAGATGGGCTCGTGTTTGATCCTACCATCAGGAAGGCCAACAAATGCGACCATCCCTTCAACGTGGAATGTGGGGACAGGACCGAGCTGCAAACACCCCAGCCTAGCAAACTGTGCCCCCGTCGCAACGGCTTCTTCGCTCACCCTGATAAATCTGTCTGCAACATCTTTTTCAACTGCATCGAAGGTGAGGCTATCGAAATTAAATGTACCAATGGTCTGCATTTCGACGAATACTCCGGAACTTGCGCATGGCCCGAAGCTGCTGGAAGACACGGATGTAAGGTACACGAGAAGAAGATGAAAGACGGTTTCGAATGCCCTAAGGTTCAGCAAATTGATGCACGAGGTTTGATTATTGACCATCCGATATTCCCTCATCCTAATAATTGTCAAAGATTCTATGTATGCTTGAACGGTGTTGAACCTAGAGACCTTGGCTGTTTATCCGGCCAGGTCTACAATCAGGAAACCCAGAAATGCGACATGCCTGAGAATGTTCGAGGATGTGAAAACTGGTACAAGGATTCCGACGAAGAAACCGCACGTCCTGCATCACGATCCTAAACTAGTGATATTCTTAGTTAAGTAAATAAATATATAAAACAGAATAACTTTAACTTTTTTTATATCCCAACATATTTACCTACGCTGATTAAGTTACTTGCGTATGCGTAACCAATGGTTGGATTTTCAGATAATAGACCTGGTATGCCTTCTCTTCCCTCAAAGTGTGGTTTGACTCTGGATTTGCCTACTAAAAATAATTATTTAATCATTTTTTAGCCCACATTTTTTTAATCATCATAATTTATTTTATAAAAGTATTGTGCTATATTATTGTAAATGTGTGGAGATTTAAGACTAAGACTTCGCTTCGCTTCTGCGTTCGACTCTTCAGAAAGAGGACTTAGGTGAATCATCAATAAAATTACTTCAGGTTAATAATACAAAATAATAATATAAGTTAAGGCGTAGTGTAAAAGAAGAATAAAACCAATGAATTCCATACAATGGGATATCGTTTTATAGTGTTATTCAAAGGCTACTGAATTGAATCAGGCGTTACTTTGCGGAAATTCATGATTTAAAAAGAATCAAAAAGGTTACCTTGCTATAATTAAAAGGCAACTATGTTCTTCCCTTATAGATCTTACCTGATGATAGATAATTTATTATTCGAATTTGAGGTGGGTAAAGGCAGAGCATTCCAAATCGGCAAGTTCCTACGCCAACGTTATAATAATAATAATATTCTTTATAAAGGCAACTAATAACCCAGTTTGTTAGTAGGCTTACAAACTATGTTAGTAAAATGTCTTACAAATAAATGAACTATGCCGCCAACATCCTCAGAATGCTGTTGATGCTCGCCCGCAAGCTTGCCAGAAGTGATGATGCTTTCTTGCTGATCATGGCATAGAACTCATCAGTTCGCTCCCCTGCGAACATGCCAGATGCGGAACAAAACCTAGGCAAGCCCAACAACATTCTGAAGCTAGGTAGCCAAGTTCTCAAGGATATGGGTTGCTGTCCAGTATCTACTTAAAAGATAAGATCATACTACAAAGTACGGATAAGAAAAGGACCAAGATGCCTGCGCAGATGGCGATGGGTGCAATGTATCCGTCGGAAGTTGAGCAGCAGTAAGATGAAGATTTGGGGAGAGTTTGGCAGCCGGTGCCTTATACTGCTGTGTGTGTGTGTTGTCTGAAGACTGATAGATATAGAGCTTAAGTTTACAAAGATGTGAAATCGAATCCCTCCAACTTCCAGGAAAATTCTGATGAAAGGATTACTTCATTTCTCCGTTGGAGTAACGTCACACTAGAAATTGACGAGCTTCTCGATAAAACCTAATTCGCCATGAAGTTACTTATCTCTTACAATATGCATAGGTTCTTAGATTATTATTGATTTCAGACCATGCTTACTCCGTGTCTTCACAAATATATTGAGATTTAATCTTTTAGATGATTAAATTTGGATTTTACCTGAACTCTCTATATAACAAATTTTTTTTTGTGTTAGATAGCCCATATTGACTATAGGCAATATAGCCCATAATGACTATAGCCTATAGTCTATATATATACATATATATATCGTCCCAGCAATAACATTATACACAAATATTTGATTATTTTATTTAAATAAAAATATGTGAAAACCATTGTCATTACCTTTGAAATTTGAGTGTTTTCCCTCGATTTCCCCGGATTTCGCCGTCAGATCCTGACCTGGTTCCAATCGGACCACCTCGGTAGTGCACTCTTTCGAATAAGAAAAGAATTTTGAAAATCGATCCACAATTGACGGAGAAATCGGTGAAGATACATAAAAAATATATATATTTATACACAATCGAACATACTTACAACCTTCTCCTTTCTTGAAGGAAGTCGGTTGAAAATACAAAATTATACTAGTAATTATACAGTTAGACATCATATTAGTTTCCTCACACTCGCTTTCACTACCCATGTTCTTTGTTTAAACCTAGGTTAGGTTAACCTAAACCTAACCTACGCGCCAACATATATAGATATAGAGAAAATAAAATAAACCATATATATAAAGTAAACAAGCGGATGATCTACCGGATGGTATTTGGTCGCCTTCTAACATGGCCTCGTCAATACAAGAGAGTGTATCTTGTTAAAGCGTTACCAGTTACCAGGGAGAGCTAAGCGCGTTTCACAATAGTCTGCAAAAAGACCTTATTGTATCTATACAGAGAAACGCGGAGAGGGTCGAGGCGGTGGAAAAAGATGTGGTGAAAATGGTGTTCAGACTGATTCATCCAAGATCACAGCTGTAAAAAAATGGCCCATACCTACAGTTAAAATGCAAGTCAGGGTATTTTTAGCTCATATTATCGTCGGTTTGTGCTATCTCAGAAAATTCTTTTAATTTTCTGAGATAGCCAGACCCTTACATCGACTTACGGATGAGAAGAGAACTGGCCATGTAGCCTTGAAATGGCTTCTCATATTTAGCAACCCGTAAAGAAGGGTAGGTGGTCAGATAGATAAAGCAAGTTCAAGAATTGGAATAAGCCAACTAAAGTTGCCAGTTGCTCAGAATGCACGCTTTCTCATAAGTGACTACGCTAGTGAACTGCGGACGAAGATGATTGATGTCCATGAACATATAACGGAAGTAGGGCTCCAGGCTGGCAAATACATGAAGACACGCTACGATCGGAAGGTAACTGATTGGAGTTTTGAGGAAGGGACCCTGGTCTGGTTACATAATCCGGTACGACGAAAAAAGAAATCCGCAAAAATACAGCACAGTTGGGAAGAACCTTATAAAATAATCACGAGAATTAAAGACGTCACCTACCGGATACAACGGACACTGCTAAGGCTAGCTAAGATTCTGCACGTCGATCGGCTAGCAAGGTTCGACGCCAGTTCAGTGAATAGTGGGAGTAGTGCGCGTAGTATTGAACATTTAAAAAAAAATCTTTACCAACGAAGCATCTATCAATTTTTTCCAATACAGTACCTAAGCTCGTAACAATATATATATATATATATAGGCTATATATTGCCTATAGTCTATATGGGCTATCTAACACAAAAAAATTTTTTCAAATTTGAGCAGGAGTTCAGGTAAAATCCAAATTTTAAAAAAGATTAAATCTCAATATATTTGTGAAGACACGGAGTAAGCATGGTCTGAAATCAATAATAATCTAAGAACCTATGCATATTGTAAGAGATAAGTAACTTCATGGCGAATTAGGTTTTATCGAGAAGCTCGTCAATTTCTAGTGTGACGTTACTCCAACGGAGAAATGAAGTAATCCTTTCATCAGAATTTTCCTGGAAGTTGGAGGGATTCGATTTCACATCTTTGTAAACTTAAGCTCTATATCTATCAGTCTTCAGACAACACACACACACAGCAGTATAAGGCACCGGCTGCCAAACTCTCCCCAAATCTTCATCTTACTGCTGCTCAACTTCCGACGGATACATTGCACCCATCGCCATCTGCGCAGGCATCTTGGTCCTTTTCTTATCCGTACTTTGTAGTATGATCTTATCTTTTAAGTAGATACTGGACAGCAACCCATATCCTTGAGAACTTGGCTACCTAGCTTCAGAATGTTGTTGGGCTTGCCTAGGTTTTGTTCCGCATCTGGCATGTTCGCAGGGGAGCGAACTGATGAGTTCTATGCCATGATCAGCAAGAAAGCATCATCACTTCTGGCAAGCTTGCGGGCGAGCATCAACAGCATTCTGAGGATGTTGGCGGCATAGTTCATTTATTTGTAAGACATTTTACTAACATAGTTTGTAAGCCTACTAACAAACTGGGTTATTAGTTGCCTTTATAAAGAATATTATTATTATTATAACGTTGGCGTAGGAACTTGCCGATTTGGAATGCTCTGCCTTTACCCACCTCAAATTCGAATAATAAATTATCTATCATCAGGTAAGATCTATAAGGGAAGAACATAGTTGCCTTTTAATTATAGCAAGGTAACCTTTTTGATTCTTTTTAAATCATGAATTTCCGCAAAGTAACGCCTGATTCAATTCAGTAGCCTTTGAATAACACTATAAAACGATATCCCATTGTATGGAATTCATTGGTTTTATTCTTCTTTTACACTACGCCTTAACTTATATTATTATTTTGTATTATTAACCTGAAGTAATTTTATTGATGATTCACCTAAGTCCTCTTTCTGAAGAGTCGAACGCAGAAGCGAAGCGAAGTCTTAGTCTTAAATCTCCACACATTTACAATAATATAGCTCAATACTTTTATAAAATAAATTATGATGATTAAAAAAATGTGGGCTAAAAAATGATTAAATAATTATTTTTAGTAGGCAAATCCAGAGTCAAACCACACTTTGAGGGAAGAGAAGGCATCTGGTATGGTCTATTATCTGAAAATCCAACCTTTGGTTACGCATACGCAAGTAACTTAATCAGCGTAGGTAAATATGTTGGGATATAAAAAAAGTTAAAGTTATTCTGTTTTATATATTTATTTATTTAACTAAGAATATCACTAGTTTAGGATCGTGATGCAGGACGTGCGGTTTCTTCGTCGGAATCCTTGTACCAGTTTTCACATCCTCGAACATTCTCAGGCATGTCGCATTTCTGGGTTTCCTGATTGTAGACCTGGCCGGATAAACAGCCAAGGTCTCTAGGTTCAACACCGTTCAAGCATACATAGAATCTTTGACAATTATTAGGATGAGGGAATATCGGATGGTCAATAATCAAACCTCGTGCATCAATTTGCTGAACCTTAGGGCATTCGAAACCGTCTTTCATCTTCTTCTCGTGTACCTTACATCCGTGTCTTCCAGCAGCTTCGGGCCATGCGCAAGTTCCGGAGTATTCGTCGAAATGCAGACCATTGGTACATTTAATTTCGATAGCCTCACCTTCGATGCAGTTGAAAAAGATGTTGCAGACAGATTTATCAGGGTGAGCGAAGAAGCCGTTGCGACGGGGGCACAGTTTGCTAGGCTGGGGTGTTTGCAGCTCGGTCCTGTCCCCACATTCCACGTTGAAGGGATGGTCGCATTTGTTGGCCTTCCTGATGGTAGGATCAAACACGAGCCCATCTGGACACAGTTTAGTAGTGGCAACATCGTCAATACACTCGTAGTACTTGTCACACTGGCGCTTATCTTCAAACTGACCTTTACTCTTCGGACATATGAATTGGGCGGCGGCAAGAGCAGCGACAGCTGACAATAGGACAAACACCTTCATTTTGATTAATACTTTTATAAAATTTATATTAAAATGAATCTTGATCACGTTGGGGATTCGATGAGACTGATGTATTCCCAAAGTTGCACTCCCTTTTTGTACACCTGACCAGTTACTGCGTTACGATAGTTTAGGGGTACTTAGCTAATGATAGCATTACAACCAATTCTTATTAATGAAGTTGCATGAATTGAAATCTACTTAGCTAATCAGGTCATTGATATTCTATTCCTGGAGGAGGAAATTATTAAATAGATTTTATAATCACTCAAATTAAAAATTTAAATTACCTCCGAAAGTCGACATACTGAGGAGATACCACCTTAGAAACTATTTACATAAGTCTAAATTCAGGAAATCTGATCTATGGGGCTGAGGTGTCGGATACCAAATATCTGCTGTAAGAAACTGTAGGGTTGGGTATGGAGCAAACTACTCTGATGCTGCATCATCATCTCAAGTTGGCGATGTCCTAGAAATACCACCAAGGCAACAACATTTTTCGACTATACTCGACCGTGCAATTTCTTATTTAATAAAAATCAATTTCATTCCACACAGTTAAAATTTATCTTGCTTTTTAATTTAGCCTTTTAATATTACTGCTACACATTTGGAAGTATTGTACAATATTGGTAAAGGTGTATAAAAGTCTAAAATAAAGAACTCGCCCCCGGGTGGGTTCGAACCACCAACCTTTCGGTTAACAGCCGAACGCGCTAACCATTGCGCCACGGAGGCACTTACATTATACTTCTAAAATATGTCTAGCATTGAAATAACTTATTACTGGTCAATATATTATATTGGTATTTCTAATCTAGAACAGATTAAGGTACTTGAGATGGAATTAAGATTTTATTGCCTTCTGAACTATTGACCTTTGCCAATGAAACTGCAACTGTTTTCGTTGCATCTCTTAATAAATTAAAATTATTATCTAATGGGTGGACCACTAATCTTTGAAGTTATGTTATTCGTACTAATATTATAAATGTAAATGTTTGGAGTTTTCTTACTAAATCACGCAAAAATGGCTGAACGGATTTTATTGAAATTTGGCACACATATACTTTATAACCTGAATTAAAATATACGCTACTTTTTATCCCACGAAAATTCTGAGTTCCTGTGGGATAATAATATAGTATGTTTACAGTTGTCAGTAGAAAAAAAAGAAAAAAATGGAAACCTTTTGATTCCTTTTAAATCATGAATTTCCGCAAAGTAACGCCTGATTCAATTCAATAATAGTTGTCAGTAGTCTACACTATTAAATATAGAGGAAAGATTTGATTGTTTGTATATTTGTATGTTTGTTTGTTGCAAATAGGCTCGAAAACTACTGACCCGATTTTGGAATTTTTTTACCTATAGAAAGCTACATCCTTTCCGGGTAACATAGACTATGAGGTAAATATTCTAATTAAAAAGATATGGCCATATAGGTGCCATAGCGTCTCTCTTCGTCTTCATCTCTTTTCACTTTCTTTCCTTGGATTACCTCTCGCTCAATGTGTGAGACATTACACTCTCTTTCTTTTTTGAAAAGCGTAGAATGTGGCAGTATCGTGCTTTAAATCGTCCGAAATCATGATGATCCAACCAACGAGGGCTTTGTAAAGAGAATTAGTGCTAGTTAAATTAAAATTATAAAGAAAATTAAAAATAGTAAAATTGTAAAAATTACAAAATGAATCTCTATATTTTTATAAATACTGTTTCAATCTCAATCAATAAAATCGCTCTAAGTCTTAAACTATTGGCGTTCTTGTTTTAATTTTTATGAAGAATTTAAGAAATCGATTACTTTTATATTTTTGCATGTTAGAATGAAGGAATATAATATTATTAGTGTATTTTAGCATGTTATAGCATAAACCCGACTGCTTAGAAAGTTCCCATAGCTATGTGCATGTACTCTATATGCTCTAAGTCTTAAACTATTGGAAATCACGTTTTAATTTTTTTTGTGAAGAATAAGTACATTTAAAGCTTTAATTCAAAATTAAAATATTTAAAAAAAAAAGGGTCGAAGTTACTCAAACATCGACTTGAAATTTAAATTTAAAATTCGATAAAAAAATTTAAAACTTCAACTTTTTAACTATAAGACACAATATTTTTTATTTTTTTTTACAAATTAATTAATACAGATTATAAGCATCCAAAAATTCATTTAATCATTCTCATTCATTTCATGAGCTCAGTAATAAAACTTCATACGAAAAAAAATTGTGTGTCAACACATCCACTTCACCTAGAAGTATAACTGACCAGAGTATAAACATAATTCACGACTTCATTTTTTTTTGTTTGTCCGCTTGACGTGAAATGCCCCATGATAAACGTGAAAGTTTGTAAGAATGTATGGATGTATGTTTGTTACTCTTTCACGCAAAAACTACCGAATGGATTTGGATGAAACTTTACAATAATATAGCTTAACAACAGAATAACACATATACTATTATTTATAATGATATAGTGTGAATTATACGAAAATAGCGAGTGAAACCGCGGGGCGCAGCTAGTTTACTATAATAATATAATTGGTTAACAAATACTTTTGTAAAATTCTAGTGTAGCTGTAGCTAGTCGTATTTTGATAAAAGTTCTCTTATTGGTGTGTCAAAGGGTAGTGAGCTGTCCCTTGTCAACTTGATGTTATTTGAATTGTTTTGCTTTAATTATATTGTTTAACTCTTTGATTTCTCTTCACTAAGGCTTATATTTACGCCATTTGACACCATACTATATTATTAATTGAATATTGATTGTATATGCTCAGTTATTTCTTTGGAACCTACATATATAAACAGATACTGATGATTAGACATATCTTCAACATATCTTGAGCAATCTGAGATTTCTTTTCTGTGGAGGCTGTGGTTCGGATCAGGGCTCAGGTTCAGCTATCTCTGTTTCGGCGATGGGAGGAGGACTTACAGTCACCTTGAGCTTGATACCTCGCTCGCTAGGTCATTAGTAATGCTCATTTTGTATTTATTTTACACCTTTCTAATAATGTATATGCTTAAAAAATGTTGTTAAATATTGCATATTTTAAATAATATGAGAAGAACAGAATGTATAAATTCTCAGAAATACCATTGATACATATAAATCTGATGTGATACGGTATTATATCGGTAATTCTACGAAGCCAATAAAGCTGGAATTATTCCTTGAATTCTGCGCGATGTCGGCGCGGAAAACAAAGGTTTTATACGAAATACGAATGAAATTATGAATATTGTAGCGACAGTAGCTCAGTGGTTCAGGCGTTGGATTCATGAGGTCATGAATTCAAATCCCATTGATCTTAGTTGGTGAGGTTAAGAATACTAGTAGTCTGTTACTGTAATCCAAGTTGCTAGTTATCTTTAAAAAAAATATGTGTATTATAATTGTGTTAGTATCTACTACATCACGAAATTTTACATGCAAGATCTAGTAATTTCTGGTGGAAACGCAGCCTTAGACAAGTGAAATTCGTGGAATTAAATACGATATGATACTGTAGATACTATAAGGGGTATTCAATGAAATAAAACAATTTTTTTTTTTATTTTATTTGTCTGTCTGTCTGTTACCAGGCTGTATCAGGTTATGAACCGTGATAGCAAGACAATTGAAATTTTTACGAATGATGTATTTCTGTTGTTCCTATAACAGCAAATACTGAAAACAGAATAACATAAATATTTAAGGGGGGCTCCCATACAGCAAATGTAATTCATTCGCACTTTGTCGGTATCAAGATTAGCACGTACAACTAAACAAACAAACTTCATCTTTTTATATAGGTTTGCTGCAGCACAATCAAATGCAACAATGCTCTCCCGCCATTACATGTAATGAATAAAACAATTTGCAAAAAATACAAAATTATACAATTACACATTTAATCTATAATAATTATTATTATTGTTGGCGTCAATAATATTAGTTCAAATACATTAAATTTGAGCACAAACCCCAGGCACTAGTTGGGCTCCTGTCTGAATCATGTCACGCAATAAACTCCTTCTTTCAAACAGTAATGTAATGGTTAATTTGTATAAAATATATCAAAATAAAACAACCACTAATTAATGGTATTCTATTAAAATATTTGAGACTTTACAAGTTACATTCATTATAATATACTCGTGGCTCTGAATTACTTAGAATATAGAAGGAGATAGACAGTATTTGTACAAGAAAACGAAACAAACAAGTTAATGATTATTAGGCCATAGTCCACCACGCTGGCCCAGTGCGCATTGTCAGACTTAACACACCGACAAAGAACTACGGAACTCTCAGGAGTGCAGGTTTTCTCAGGATGTTTCACTGTTATAAGTGATATTTAATTGCTTATGTCGGTATGTGCGTGTGTGAGGGATCGTACTCGTATTAAAATACGTTCAAATCTTAACCACTGCGCCATCACTGCTTTTAAAAACTATTATTGTAAAATTAAAATCATAATTAAAGGCTACCCGTGAGGGGACGGTTAAAATACTATTCCCTTCTGCCCCCTTGATGGTAGGGGATCTGTTCCCCGACTCGCTTGCGACCACCAGCATGCGAATCCGACCGCCAAGTAGCATAGACGCGTTCTGGTCGCCACATGTGGGCCAGGCTTATCCTCTCCCTCTCCCATCCCATTAATGCTGCGGATTCGGCGGATGCTGCGACTCTGGGCTCAGGGTCCGCTGAAACCATAGCATATTTTTTCTTCATTCCCCTCTCCCCTCCCCACTCTATCTCCGAGGATGCAACGCATCGACAAAACAAGAGGGTATCTCTTGTTTTGTCACTTTATATGGGCGGTGGTGGCCACTTACCATCAGGTGGACCATCTACTCGTTTGCACCTTATCTATCATAAAAAAAAGTAACTAATAACTAAGGGTCAATAGTGATTTTGGTCTTTGATGTTCAATTTCTTATGTTAAATCAAAATATTACAACACCAACTAAATAATTATGTAAATCGATCCATAAACAAAGATTCTTTTCCCGAACATCCCTAAATAACTTAAAGTATTATATGTAAGCAAGAGTATTGAAAAATATTTCCATTACACATAACTTGAAAATAATATGAAGCTTAGTTATGTTAATTTGTGCACGATTTAGCTAAACTTCCACGAATCTGATGAAATTCTACCATTTCTCTATTCATTACCCTGAAACAACATTCATTAGTCAGTACATTGATGTCTAAACTCTAAGAAATTTATTACCTACTTATTCACTAAATGAAAACAAATCTTTGTTTTGTTAACTTGATTTTAAATGTATTTTAGTTAAATAAGAATTGCTTTTAAATATTGAAAACATTGTTCAAAGAGTTTGCATACAGTAAAGTTGCTAAAGCATAAAATATTATAAGTCTGTCAGAACATTACTATATTATATTAAAAAATGTATAACTTAAACTCTTATATATTGAATAATCTTAATCCTAACTTCCTTATTTGACAATTATAAATTATTATTATAATAATAATAACTACCTAGCACCTAATGACCTAGCAATACAGCAACCTAGAAAACTAGCCACCTAATGATATAGCAACTTAGCGACCTAGCCATCTAGTTAGGTAACTAGGTAAGACTAGTCACCTAGCGTCCTATCAAATAGCGATATATTGACCTGGCATCATATTGACTTAGCCATCTAGGTACCTAGCCACCTAGCTACTAAACCAACTGGCGAACCAGCTCCTTACAACCTAGGGAATAGCGATATAGTGACCTAGTACACCATAAAATAATAACCTGTGAGACGCCTGCATATAATTATTAGCAATAATACATTTTCAAAGGGTTACTATAAAAATATTACAGGCCAATAGGTCAACAGTGGTTTTGTTGCTTGATATTATATAGTTTCGATAAATTTTATGTCTGCACTTTATTAACAATAAACAGATTTGGAAATTTTTAAAATATTTAGCTTTTTTTATAAAATAGAAAAGCGCAATAGCAAACGAGCGGACAGTCCACCTAATGGAAAGTAGCCACCGTCGCCCATGGACTAAGAGATAGAGCAAAGAGAAAGAAGCTTACGGGAAGGAAATAACAAGTTTTTTAGAAATAACAAATTTACCCGAAAAAATTAATAAAATACCCACAACTTATAAGCTAAATGATGAAAATCTTAATGAAGTAAATGTAATTAGAGACTTGGGAGTTCTACTTGACAGCAAACTAACTTTTGTACCTCATCTTGACGTAATAGTGAAAAAGGCATCAAAATTATTGGGCTTTGTTTTAAGAAAAGCAAAAGTTTTTAAACAAGTCAAAACTAAGATCCTATTATATAATAGTCTCGTTCGTAGTCAACTAGAGTATTGTAGTGTTGTGTGGCGGCCACATTACGCAACTCACTTTTTAAGGGTTGAACGTATACAGAAAAGGTTTAGTTGGCATATTTCATATCAAGCAAAGATGCAAAAGAGATATATAACATCTTACAAGAATAGACTTTGTCATTTTAAGATTTTAAGTCTAGAACAAAGGAGAGACTTATTAGACCTTATGTTTTTTTATAAATTACTAAATAACAAAATAGATTGTCCACACTTACATTCAAAAATAAATTTTAGAGTACCCCTTAAAATTCCGAGAAACCATATTAAACCTTTTGTACCCCCTCTTTGTAAAACAGTTTTTGCACAAAACTCCACCATGCCTCGCCTATGTAATCTTTTCAATAAAATAAGTGAATTAGTTGACATTAACACTGATTCACCAACCACTTTTTGGTAGATTGATAATTAACTACCTTATTAATAAAATAGATGTTTAGTTAGTAAATTTTAGTTTGTAATTTTAGATATTTGAGTATTTATTTAATTTTATTTAATAGTTAGTTTTTGTAACTAAAATCGACACATGTAGATTGTGCATGCGGTGTTTGCTTTAAAATGGGTGTGCACAACATTGTTTCTTTTAATATTTAAATTGTATACAGTATTATAACATTATGTGTAACACTCGCTAGCAAACCTAAATAAATAAATAAATAAAATAAATAAAGTTCATATTTTAATAAAAAAATTTGTTGCAAACTATTATTTTACTTGCATTGAAACCTTTCTTCTATCACATTAGCATCATATTTTTCTCTATAATTTCCTAGATTCCTAGAAAAAAAATATAATTAAGAAAAAAGTTGAAATAAAAAAAGTTGCAGATTGAAACTGCATTAAGCAATTATTTGTAAAAGCGTAATTTGGTAAACAAGCTGATAATCTAACTGATGTTAGTATGTCACCTTCGCCCAAGGATACCGTCAATAGAACAGAGTGTGTCTTGTATTGTTCAGGCGTTACCAGTAACCGAACTACAGATAAATCGTGAGGGGGGGAAAAGAAGGGAAGAATGTTACGGTTTCATTGGTCTGCAGCATTCATTAGGGTCAAAGACGAGGCCAGTAGTGGAAGGGCCCTTACCACCAAGGAGGAGAGGGTTACTCAGCTCTTACGAATTGCTCCTCAAGCAGCAGAAGAGAATGGTATCCTAACCCCCCTCACGGATTATACTACTTTTAGATCTATTTTGTTCTCAAAGGCTGCTCACAAAGATGTGGCAAGTGGATTGAGGTTGATACGACTCACTTAGGTCTAATCCCTCACAGGAGTGCTGACCTCTGCTGGCTAATTAGCAAAGTATAAAGTTATAAGCTTGCGTTAATGATATAAAGCTGATGAGGTCTAGAAAACTTACTAAGTCTAAATTACTACTACATTTTCAGTATATTAAAATATTCCTTTTTAAATAGGTATGTATTATAATTTTTTTATAACCTCATGGGTTATTGGATTTTAGTTTTACTTTAGTAGGCGAATGTTTACGTATAGTACAAGAGCTCAACTTCTGGAACTCAATCCTCAAGTACTGTTCAGCTTCTTGTCTAATATAATTTTTTGTACGTACGAAAAAGAAAAAAAAATTGTTCGAAATAATACTCAAAAGTTTATTGTTAGGTTACAAAATCATCATTATCATCATCAATCACCCTTTAATGGCCCTCTGCAAGCCAGGTCTCCTCCACAGAATAATCATATTTATAATTAGGAGGTATTAGGCCATAGTCTACCACGCTAGCCAAATGCGGGTTGGAAGACTTCACAAACCTTTGATGAGAACATGAAGAACTCTCAGGGGTGCAGGTTTGCTCACGGTGTTTTACTTCACCGTTATAGCAAGTGATATTTAATTGCATAATTCAGAAAAGTCAGAGGTGTGTGTCCAGGATCTCAGGCCTTGTAAAAAATGAGCTCTAATTCTTAATTCTATTATTAAGACTGGCCGCATCGCACTTTTTAAATATGGGAAATGCATTTACGCATACCTCTTAAAGCGGTTATGTGGGCCAGGTCGCTCGCTAGTCATCTCTGCAAACACCGGACCCCTGGACTTAACCGCCGTCTGCGACACCCAGGTAACTTTGGAGTTTAAGGGCCGCGCCCGACAGGCAGGCGTTCCGCGACCTCTGCGCCCAATCTTGGCGCAAACCTCCGCGCCGGCTGCTGGACCGCTCCCCTTTCCTGGATCACGCTACACCGAGACAGAAGTCAAATATGCTCAGCATCAAATATGTCAAACTGCGTATTGTAGTGTCGTAGTTAAGGTCCTTCTTCTTGAGGTCCACGTAAGTTAGCTTAGTTATCAACTGTCATTAGTTTTCGGGCAGCGAAGGGAGGCGTTATAATCATAAACACTGTCCAGATTTCTTACTTAATTGCATGTAACAGGTATCAAAAGGATGATCTACGCGCAGAGCAGGGGCAATTCGCTAGTTTAAACCACCGTTTAATACAAACAAAAATATTGAATACCTGTCAAAACATCGAAAAACTGTTACCGCGAATTAAAAAATACAATTGAATGTGACGTACCGTTTCAATTTATTTAGCCTTTAATATTCACATTCGCGAACGAATGAATGAATTTCGCACCTCACCGCCATTTTGTGGAATAGCTCGTGATTTATCGTTACTGGATGCTGTGTATCTTTTGAATTTCGTTTGAATAGCCCTCCTTCTGCGTTAAGTGTATTTATAAATAATAGCGATGATGGGATAGACCACTGTTGGGCAAAGATGGATAACGTTTTTATAAAGAGACAAAAATAACCATTATATTAACCATAATTACCTAAATACAAATTAGAAGGAACATTTTGAAAATGATTTATTTTCATTTTATAATGATGACGTTTACACAGTCTTTTTAGGCTGCGTTTCAACCAGAGATGTTCGAGGATGTGTAGCGAAAGAATCACTTCATTTAACTCACTATGATCGAGACTAGGTAAATGAGATGATTCTATTGGTTCTTAATTCTCTTACTTATTTAATACAAGACCAAACTTAGCAGTTTTACGAGTTACACTAGCTTTTTTTATATTAATGATAATATTTGAGATATAATCAGAATAAAATAAAATCGATCAATTTTTCTCTGAAAGTGAAACTAGCAAAGAAAATAAAAAGAACAAGTTGACCCGTTTATATTCTATATTTTACATTTTAATTTATATATGACTAATTCCCAGAGACACAACGGCCACACAGCTCGACATGCACTTCACTCCCACGCCGATAGATGGCGTGACGAGCACACTCATATGTTTACTATTTTTAAACAGACTATGGCTTTCTCAAGCTCTACATTTTCTCTGTATCATATTTCATCGATATCAGATTCAGTGATTTAAGCCTGATTGTGTTATACTCGTAGACAGACCATCTATCTATAAATAGATGGCGTAAATATTAAATCGCAGTTTCGTTTGTTCAGTTTGTATTGTTTCCTATTATTATTATTATTTTATTTCTCTACTATTCCTACAATTTACATTTTTAAATATATCTAAAAAAAAAAACAAAATACATTTAAAAATATAAAAAATAGAGGCCAACCGGCAGCGGGAACACGGTCCAAGCTACCGACAGTCAGGGCTCCAGAGAGAGGAACTTCCGCACGATACGTGCCGTGTCCAGTAGTACCGCTTTCTGCATCAGGCCCTTATTATTATTATTATTATTTTTGCTGCTATTTCACGGCTACTCTAGCCGGAGAAAAACTAATGGCACGGGCCTAAGCCAAGTGCACATCAGTATATGAGTTATGTTATGTTATGTTGAAGGTAAATGGTGGGATATAACTGCATTTCTTGTATCTGCTTCGCATTCCAAAAATTTTCTTACTATTCTGCACGTGTTGAGTATTGCTGCTTTTTGTAATAGATGATAACTATTTCGGACTAAATTTAAAGTGTGAAGTGACTGGTGTAGTTGTTTGGGTATTACACCCGTGGTTGAAACTACTATAGGAACTATTATCACTTTTTGTAAATGCCATAGTCGTGTGATTTCGTATTTAAGATCGTTGTACTTAGATAATTTTTCAGTTATTGTTGTCTGTAAATTGTGTGTATTGCAAACTGCTATATCAATTAGGTAACCAGTCTTTTCCCTCTTGTTTACTAACGTTATATCCGGTCTATTGTAGTGTATTGTACGGTCGGTAAGTAGTCCTCTGTCAAAATATAATTTCGTAGTGTCATTTTCTAAAACAATCTTGGATGTGTACTTATAGTATGGTACTATAATGTCAGTTAATTTATGTAGAAACGCTAGTTTTTGATGAATGATATTGGCTAGTTGGTCGTGTCTATGTTTGTAATCTGTCTGGGCTATTGCTTTGCATGCACCGGTAATATATTGTATCGTTTCAGGGGCACTATTACATTTTCTACAGTTGTCAACAGTTAAATTCTTTATAATGAACTTTCTATAATTTTTTGTTTCTATCACCTGATCTTAAATAACAAGCATAAAACCTTATTATTATTATTATTATACACTAGCAGCTTCACAGCTGATGCGTGTATATCATTATCAGTGCACTTTGTATAAATGTTTATCAAGTCTATTTTTGAAACAGTTCACTGAGGGAGCACTAACTTCTTCGGGCAATTTATTCCAGGCTTCAACGACACGATTTGGCAAAAAGTGTTTTTTTGGGATTGCTTGCAGCTGGAAGATGGTCCAGTTTCAGTGAGTGTCCTGTTCGTCGTGGCTTTTTGTAACTTAGAGTGAAGATATTCTTTACATTTGGTTCGCTGTAGTGGTTATGCAGAATTTTACATGTTTCAATAAGATCTCCACGTTCTCTGCGCTTTTCGAGAGTTGTTAGTCCCAACTCTTTGAGTCGGTGCTCAGCTCAGCTCTTATTCTTGAGTTCAGGCACTATTTTTGTAGCTCTCCTCTGCACCCTTTCAAGTAAATCAATATCTTTTTTAAAATAAGGGTTCCAAATTTGAAACCCATATTTCAATAGCGGTCTTATATAGGTTTTGTATAACTCGATGAAGAGTTCTTTATTTATATAAGAAAATGCTTTTCGAATGAGGTAGAGAACTGAGTTAGTTTTCTTCACAACTTCTAGTATGTGTGTTTCCCATTTAAGATCTGCAGAAATGTGAAAACCCAAATCTTTTTGACACGTCACAGGTTTCAGTTTAGTCTTATTTATGAGGTATGTCATTTTTGGATTGTTCTTCCCAATATGCAAAACTGAGCATTTGGTTGCATTTAAGGTCATAAGCCAATCCTGGGTCCATTGGTATATGCTATCTAAATATTTTTGGATCTTGTAGTGCGTTATCAACGGGTTACCCATAATTTTTGTATCATCTGCTAATAGAGATAGTTGTGATGTCACATGATGTTTCAAGTCAGTGAGAAAAATTTCAAAAAGTATGGGACCGAGCACTGACCCTTGTGGGACTCCACTATGCACAGTGCGAGCATTTGAATAAGATTCTCCTACTCGAACTTTAAAGGTTCTACTGGTAAGAAAGTCAGTTATCCATGATAGAAGTTTGCCTCGTATGCCAAAATGCTCAAGCTTCTTGATAAGCCTTTGTATAGGAACTCTTTCAAACGCCTTTTCATAGTCCAGGTATATAATATCTGTAGGTTCATGCTTGTCCCAATTTAAAGTCCACATGTTAATGCAGTTAAGAAGATTTGTAATTGTAGATCTACCAGGTTTAAATCCATGTTGTCCGTCTAAAATAACATGTACTTTACTAAGGAAATCTCTTATATTATCAGCAATTATCGTCTCCATTGATTTACAAATCAGACTCGTGAGGCTAATAGGACGATAGTTCGAAGCAACCTGCTTATTACCTTTTTTGTATGTTTCTTTCCTATGTTTCTTAAGAGTTACTTTCGAAATTGTATTGGTTAGGATGAGGATGTTACGAATGTTGGTAACCTTAATACAGCGCCATCTATTGGATGCTTACTCAAACTAGACAACAAAACACGCATTGGACAGTGAACAAAATTCATTTTGATTCATTAACTTACTATGATATAGACGCCATATCTTCATACATATATCAATAAAGTTAAAAATTCGCACTCATAAATAAATATTTTTGTTAGGTGTTTCAATGCTTCGTGAGCATTCATGTAAGTCTAAATTAATGTAAGTCATATATTTGTCTCTATCTAACAATTTTAATAATAAGAGAGTGAATATTGAGTCCGTTGAGTTTGAGTTGAGTTTCGCGTGTCATAGCGCCTAAAACAGACAGTGCTGCCATTGTTGACAGTGTTCTAAACATACCCTGCACGTTACTAAACATTATCTATCTCGCTTACATTTTCTTACAAAATATAGTAGACTAGGGGCCCGTCCCGGCTTCGCACTTCGTTTTAGTGAGAATTTCTGGGGATCTCTAATTTTTTCTAGTAATAAATATAGCCTATGTTACTCAGGGATAATGTAGCTTTCTAATGGTGAAAGAATTTTTGAAATCGGTCCAGTAGTTTTTATGTTTATTCGTTACATACAAAAATACAAAAATCCAAAAAAACAAATCTTTCCTCTTTATAATATTAGTATAGAGTATAGATATAGTTTCATTTATTTTAAAAGGTTTTGTTAGATTTTTGTATTGTTTACTTCAATTATTTTTTAACGTTACTGCTAGCAGAAAATATATACAGGATGGATTTTTGAGACGGGTCAGTAAGGGCAGGTACCTTAACCGTTATAGTTACAGGAAAACGTTCCTAGGTGACCATCCATAACTTTTTATGATGTTCTGATTTATCGTTTTTCAGTACAAAATGTATGGAAAATGTTTCGTTCCGTCTAAATTGCATGTGTGTACGTTTGCTGTACATTTGCTGTACAGTAATGGATATCATTCCTCTCTCATTATATAACAGGAATTGCATCTCCGTGGTAAGTAGAACAATATGATTCAATTAAAAGTGCAAACAATTGATTCAGGATCGTTACAAATCGTTAAAATATATGAATTTGTCATTCGATACAACTGTTATTTGGAGAGCAATTACGATTGGATTTATATGATTGTTCAGTGAATTAACATCAATAGCCAATATTTATGAAAATATATTACTTTTTGTTTACAATATAATGATGAAGGCAGCTTAAAAATAACTATATGGATACCGAGACAAAAAGAAGCTACAATAAAGACCAAAAACCGGAAGTGCGATTGCGTGGAAGTAGACTTGAGGAGAGTGGGAAAGGTTACTAACTTCGTGACCACTGGAGGAAGATTGTAGAGGGGCCCAAGACCCACAAAAGTATGATACAGTCTGACAAGTAATTCCAAAAAGTAGACGTCGTCTAATGTAATGGAAGTAGTATAGATTAATGTATTTTCTTATTGGAGATCATGTGGGAGAATTAGCGCAGCTCCGATGGTTACCGAGCGACATCCTTTTAACAACTGGCTCAAGTCTATCGGAACAGAGGTTATATACGGTCTTGGAATAAATTGGAACTACCCGCGAATATAATGTTATCAACGGTATTGCTAACTTTAGTTTGAATGCTAAAGGTTAAACGTAAAAGTGCTTCGTAAACCTGAACCTGGGTTACTAGCCCCAGGCACTCAACTCAAGAACTGAAGCATGCTGTTGTTGAAGTTGAAGTTTACTTTGCATTCTTAAGTATCTTTTGCTCTACTTTATCTCAATATCATATTTCATCAAAATCGGTTAAGTGATTTTAAACCTGATTGAGTAACAGACAGACAGACGTCACCTATTCGTCAATAGATGGCGTAAGTAGTGTATTAAAACGTATTTCCTACGTTTCTTAAAAGTTACTTTTAAAATTATAATTATAAAATATTGAAAGCTTTACTGCACAATTACACTCAAAAGACCACAATATTACAGAATCCAGACGGAAGCCGAGTTCTACTAACAGTAAACGCTCTCCTTCACCGCTCGACCCACTGACTATAATATTTAAAACTGCTTCAGCAAAATAGTAATTACACTAATTATTTAAATACCACCAAACTTTAAATACTTCCATCCAGCATCAGTAATAATGGTTCATGTAAAACGGATGTGAGGAAGCGCATCGGCATGGCAAAGAGCGCCATGGCTCAGCCCCAAAAGATCCGGAAGAATAAAGGAATCAGCTTGAAAACGAAAACGAGACTCGTACGCACCCTCGTATTTTCAATCTTTCTTTATGGAGCTGAGACATAGACCCTATTGTCAGCTGACGGAAAGCGGATTGACGCGTTTAAAATGTGGTGCGCCTCCAGCACGCTCCGAATACCGTGGACAGCTTTACGACGTGCATACTTAAGTAACCAAGGATAAAGACGAGGCTTTTCACCATCTGTCTCAAGCGCAACCTTGAATACTTCGGCCACATTGCCCGAAAAGAGTGTAAACTTAGAAAAATTGGTAAAGTCGGGGGCAGCAGATCCGGCGATAATTTGCGGCGTACTCAACACATGGCGCTGAGGACAGGCAGAGATGGAAGAAGACCATAAGAGATAGACTGTTGGGAGGTGATGGTCACGACCCTCAGATATGAGGAATACGACTTGAGAAGGAGGATATTTAAATACACAACACTGAAGTCACACGAGCTCCGAGAGCAACTAAACCTTATTGCGCAAAAGTCATCCATTTTATCATACAAAATACCCCCAAACCCCTCAACTATACCTAATATAATGACCAGTGGGGTCGTAGACCTGTGTTGCCAAGTTAATATTCGATAATCGAGATATTGGTCAATTATTCTAATTATATTTAATATCGATATTATATAGTATTCATATTTTAATACAACCTAACAATATTAGTTAAGTCTATGGAAGTTTCCACTAACTTACTTTATAACACAACCGAAAAACTTCCAAGAAATTTCGCTTTTATCAATTATGATTATGAAGTAATTACGGTACAAAATATTTGCCCTTTGATAAGGAGGGTATCTTTAATTTACTTAAAAACAAATTTAACTTTTAATAATAATAATTTATATATATAACTCGGAGAAAAATGATGGTAAAGGAAAATGGTATTTTGTTTTTTTTTTGAAGTGAAACTTCTTTAGAATCGTTGTGATTTCAAACAACGGAACGGAAAAAACGACAGGTAAGAGACACAAATACAAAAATGTGTAGGAAAGAATGAGACAGAAATATACATACTATTTTATATTATTATATATATTCATCTCATTCTTTTGTCGATTTACTGAAGTTTCACTTCTATCGTGTGTGAATCGCACACACACCTTTTTTTTATGATAGATAAGGGACAAACGAGCAGACGGACCACCTGATAGAAAGTGGCCACCGACGCCCATGGACATCGACAAAACTAGAGGGTATCTCCTGTTTTATCGATGCGTTGCCGCCTCGAAGATAGAGTGAGGAGGGGGAGCAAAGTGAAGACTGCTGCGGTTTCAATGGACTCCAAGCGAGAACCCAGTATTCATTAGAATCCCGTCAGAGCCACTTGGCGGTCGGATTTGCATGCTGGTGGTCGCAAGACAGTCGGGGAATAGATCCCCTACCACCAAGGGGGTGCTGGGTTACTCCTTAAGAAGGATGATATTGAATGGACTACTGGGTAGACTCAACTTAGACACTGCTACTGAACCGATAAGTACTTGGATTTGTGACCAAGTTGAAACACTCCCCTCCACTTTGAGTAACGAAATATCAGCTGCGAACATTGATTATCATAATGCAGTTTCCTTAAATCTTTCGAGACACCTTTTAGGTGCCACTGACAGTGACATCAGTCTTGAAGGTAACCATTATTGCTATCTCGCTCGCTCTTAGAAAAAAAGGTCAGTGATTGTGTATCCATGTTTTTTCACTTCGTATACAAAATTTAAATTTCGAACATCAAATTATTAACATATAATAATACTATGATTTTCCCTAACCCTGGCTTGTGATCACTCCCCTCCCCCATCCTCCCCCGCGCCCATCCCATTAATTAATATTAATGATGCGGATCTAGTGGACTCCGTGCTCTTGCTCAGCATTTTTCTCTTCATTCCCTGAGATAGTGAAAAAAAAATACGTATGGGTTTCGGGTTTTTGTGATGTATGACGTCCATATTATTATACGTCAACGTATATTTCACAACGCATATTATATATTGAAACAGAGCTAGCATTGGTTATGTAGGTTGACAAATATGGCTTACATACGGCGAGACGAAACACTGTTTTATTTACACAAGAATATTCAAGTTTTTTTTTCAAATTGTAAAATGAAAAAATCTAGTTAATTAAATCAAATCTGGCTTACATACGGCGAGACACCAACACCTACTGGTTGTGTCGTGACAAAAACATTTTTTTGAATAATGAAAGAATTTTGTGACGTCACACGACGAAAGTTTGTAAGAATTTATGGATGTATGTTTGTTAATCTATCACGCAAAAACTACTGAATGGATTTTGATGAAACTTTACAATAACATAGCTTACACATCAGATTAACATATAGGCTATAATTTATAATGATATAGTGTGAATTATCCAAAATATAGCAAGTGAAACCGCGGGACGTAGCTGGTAGAAACATAAAGGACTATTTACTTACCCTGGTTCTTTATTCAAAGCCACAGATAATAATACAGATTACAGACCATAGACAAACAATCACATCAGTATTCCATAATTGAAATTCTTGACGTAATTGGAATAACTATTTGTCTGACATTTCGATAAATGGACTGTTCGCCGTTCTGATTGATAGTAAGACAAATAACTAATAAGTGATTAATGCAAACGCAAATAATCATTTAATAATTCTGGCGCCATTTTTCTGTAAATACTGTGTGTACAGAAATCTCGGTATCTACTAAAAAAAAATAAAAAAATATTTGTCGATGAATTAGATTAGAGATGGGCAGATGAAAAAAAATATCATATACCCAACCCAACTCTGCACTTAACACTTACTAGTACTATCCAGAGACTACTTCACTCCTTGAGAAATCGCGCAAGACACGCGAGACGCAGTCCGACTGTCGGCGGTATATAAAAAGTCGAGACTGTGAAAAGTGAAAGCTGAAGATTTTGTTTGTTTGCTTGAACGCGCTAATCTCAGGAACTACTGGTCTGATTTAAAAAATTCTTTCAGTGTTAGATAGCCCATTTATCGAGGAAGGCTATAGGCTTTACATCATCACGCTAAGACCAATAGGAGTGAAGCATCACGCGGACGAAGTCGCGCGGGTCGATTAGTGCATAAATATTTATAAATGATTACCTTAAATATTGTCAAAATGCTCGGAAGAAAAAAAAATGTTTTGTAGGTTTATTAGCTTTTTAATTAAATGAGATATATTTTTTATTATTAAAAATATTAAATTTAACGCGTATGCAGTTTATGCGCACACTGACAAAGCTGAGGTGCAGAGAAAATGACTATACATGGACATTTTTTTTTAATTTGCGTTCACACTTGAAATAATAATAAAGTTAACCTTACTAATATTATAAATGTGAAAGTTTATATGTTTCGTTAATCAATTATATTTAAACGGCTGAACGGATTTCATTGAAATTTGGAATGCAGATGAATTTACATCCACGTTTAATTCGTAGGCTACTTTTTATCCCGGAACAATTCTCACTTTAGGATACAAAATTAAATGTTTTTTTATGAAATATCGAATGATATTTCCGGATCTAAAATATTGATGATATTTATCGATTTTTTCTTCCATAATGGAAAAGGAAAAGGTATTACAGCCTTTGTTATTTATCGATTAATATCTGAAAAAAATATCGATATATTTTACCATCACTAAGTCAGACTAATATCGAAAGTCAAAGTATTCTCAAATCGTAACTACATTGCATTACAAATACATCCTAACTTTCTAAAACAATCTCGGTTATTGTTAAACAAATTAACAGTTAGTATATAAAAATAGGATTTAGGCGCCTTAACAAAAAAGCAGGTAGTCATTCTCGAGTGAAGTTAGTCACGCATTCATTCATTGTACAATGTGCTGCTCAATCGCGGCTATGTTCACGCGGCCGTGCAACTACAAACAAGTTATTCAACACAATATGAACACTTAAATTATTATGTTTATTCCATACCTTTATTTTTTTTAATTACCCTATGGTGGTCAATGTTCTTGTTTGTTCGATTTTTTTTATATATATTTTTTATTAGAAAATTTAATAACTATTTATTCTATATGCTATGCTATATTTAATGAATTTTTTTTTTCTATTTTTTTTAAATGATGTTTCGTAATTATATTACTCATGTTTTATTTTTTTTTTTTTCTCTTTAATTAGAATATGTACACTAAAAATAATCTCTATTTAGAAATATCGATATTTATTACTAATTTTTTTAGTGATATATCGATAGTACTTCAAAATGTACAAAATTATCGAAAACTTAAGCTTCATTATTTACATTGTTATATTTTTAAAATACATAGTTGTTATTTGTCTACAAGGCTGTACGGTGTAATACCTTTTCTATTATGGAATAAAAACAGAAAAACAAGTATTTCCTTCTCGTAAGGTTTATTAGTATTGTGTTTGTATTCAACATTTATTTATAATTTAATTTGTTTAATAAATATATTTGATTATAAATTGTGTAAATAAAACCGATATATCAATAATTTGATATTTAAAAAAATATCAACAAGCCTGCTATTAAGTTTAAAACAGTAATTCAAATCAAACAAAAGTTCATAGTTTAAGAACAACCCGAATAAATTAAGAAGTACAACAAGCCGCTACTAAAGCTCGGAGCGCGTGGGTTTTTCAGTTTTGCCAGATTGTACTCCTGTCAACCGAACGGCAGTCGTGATCTAGCTGCTGCGTGGGGATATTGTGTCGTTTTTATACGCACATAAAACTTTTATCCTATCGAAATTAGTGTGAATAAAACTTCTCAAAATGTGTGTATTTGTTAACTTAAGTGTTTTAGTGTATGTGTAAATTGTGTGTATAGTAAAGTGTAGTGCATTCTTTAGTGATTCATCTTGTGAACAAGTCTGTGTCCGTATACTTATTTGTGTACCGTATAAGGAATGTTTTTTCGTTTGGACCGATTGAGTTCAGCCTAGTTTGCTGTGAATAAGGTAAGTGCATTAAATACCACGTGAATAATTCTTAGTATTTATCATATCATTACTATCTGTAGTATAATATTTATAATAATAAAGGATTGTACGATGGAAACATCGGTATTCCATTTTTTTAAATATTAAATGCGTTTATCGATACGATATAAATAAATAAATAAGAATCTTTCCCTAAGTTGGTAAAATTATACCATATGAGGTGCAAATAATTTTTTTCTCTGTTTTATTACATTATAGAAAAGGCAAAAATATTACACCGTACAGCCTTGTCAATAAAAAAACATAATTGATACAGATAATAGTAATTGCCTGGACTTTCCTAATTTTTAGGTTATTATTTACTTTTTTAATGTGTCAGTTATGGGAAAGGTAATTTCTCACAGATTACTTACGAATTACAATACTTTTTTTAATGGCGAGGGTTTATATTATTGTCATGGTGGGGAAAACCGGTTTTTTAATAATAAGCAAGCTAGGGTTCTTACAAGCACCTGTGGCCTGTGCCATAAGCCATTTCTTTGTCCGTGATTGAGCTAAGATATTTTTGAACCGGTTATTCCACTCGGCTTTTCCTCGAATTCAGCTGTTGCCTCTATGTATAGAGAATAATTACAGCTGTACTTGTAATAATAGTAGTGATATTTTTTTTAATATCGGATTTCGCTTTATAATATGAGGTGCTAATATTTTTTTCTGTTTTAATTTCATAATGGAAGAGGCAAAGGTATTACACCGTACAGCCTTGTTGGCAAATAACAACTATGAAAGTTAAAAACACAGAATACTAATAGACCTTATGAATTAAAAAAAAATTATACCATATGAGGTGCAAATAATTTTTTTCTCTGTTTTATTACTTTATATAAAAGGCAAAGGTATTAAACCGTACAGCCTTGTAGATAAATAACTACTATGAAAGTTAAAAACACAGAATACTAATAAATCTTATGAGGTGCAAAATATTTTTTTTCTGTATTTTTATTCTATATAGACATATAGACAGAAAAGGCAAAGGTATTAACACCGTACAGTCTTGTAGATAAATAACAACTATGAAAGTTGCAAACACAGAACAGTAATAAACATTATGAGGTCTAAATATTTTTTTTTTCGTTTTAATTCCATAATGGAAAAGGCAAAGGTATTACACCGTACAGCCTTGTCAATACAGTGTAAATCATGTAAATTAAATTTTCGATGATTTTTTACATTTTAAGAAGCGAAAAAATTAAGAATTTACTTAAAAATATATCGACCATCGATATATCGCCAAAAAATATGTAATATTGTTGTAAGTAATGAATATCGATATTTCTAAATAATAATATCGATTAATTCAATTCCATTTTGAGATATATTTTTTTAATTCTAACATACTTTTATTATTTTTATTTATGAACTAGCCGACCCGCACAACTTCGTTCGTGTGTTGCGCCGCTCCTATGGGTCGTAGCGATATGTTATATAGCCTAAGTTACTCCTTGTTACATCCGCTATCTGCCAGTGAAAGTCCCGTCAAAATCGGTCCAGCCATTTCAGAGATTGGCCCGAACAAACACAAACTGGCCGACTGACAGATGAAATTCGAATTTATTAAAATAATACTTGTGTATGTGTACGTGTGAGTATTTAAGTGTATGAGAGTTTGCGTATGTGTGTGTGCGCGACTAATGTATGGAGTGTGTATGTGTGTGTATAGCAATAATGTATTATTATATCTGTATGTCTCTAACGTTACAAACAATTAACCTTATCTAGATTACATATGCAATAATTATGCAGTTATGCACATTTTTATGCAAGCTACCTACTTAATACTTCACTACCTGTTACGTACTAACAATTAACTGATTAAGGCTGCGTTTCCACCAGAGATATGCGACGATGTATAGCGAGGTATGTGTTTGTTACTACCAATAAAATCGCTTCATATCTGGTGGAAACAAAGCCTTAAGGATAGGTTTTGTCTATACCAAAAGTTCCCTTCTATAATTTTCACCTTACGTGGACCCCTAAACCCCTTAATATTACATTCCAGAGACCCCTTCCATAGAGTTAACTTTAAAAATTACGATACTTCCATACAACTTTTCATCCCCTCTTTCTACCCCTTTCGAACCTTTTTTCGGATTAAAAAGTAGCCTATGTCCTTTCTCAGGCTCTAGACTATCTATATACCAAATTTAATTAAAATCGGTTCAGTAGTTTTGGCGTGAAAGCGCGACAGATAGACAGAGTTACGTTCGCATTTATAATATTAAGTTAATACAATTAGTATAACTCAAAATAACTATGACATACTATGACGTCATAAAGTAATAGGTATGTAATGTATTAGACTTATCCTGGATGTCCATATGAGATGTGTGAGGATGTGTACATCATTACACTATGGTAGACAACATCTATGAAATTACTTGTCAAACTGCCTCTAATATATCGTATTGCGGTCGTAAAAATTTATTTATTGTATTTTACATGACCACTTTAAACCTTGACTGACTGACTCACACAATTTATGAATAAAAAACCACAAATACGTGTCTCGTATACTTAAGGTACAATTATTACAATAACTATTATTTATTACACTAACTGCACCCCGCGGTTTCACCCGCTATATTTTGGATAATTCACACTATATCATTATAAATTATAGCCTATGTGTTATTCTGATGTGTAAACTATATTATTATAAAGTTTCATCAAAATCCATTCAGCAGTTTTTACGTGAAAGAGGAATAAACATACATCCAGACATCAATACATTCTTACAAACTTTCGCCTTTATAATATTAGTAGGATATATTAATTGAACAAATAACTAGCAGCAGCAGCAGCAGAGGTTCCCAAACTTATATAATCTAAAAAAAAATTACATTTATGACAATTGTCACCTATCCTTAATTACATATTATCGACCCCCAATACCTTTTTTTATATATGTCGGAAACTAAAATAAAAAAAGGATATAGATGGATGGCCTATCTCAAAAGCTATACGGGCGCAACACGGTCAGGATAACTAAACAGTACTATCACGTACTATTTCGGTCAAGAACTATTATGACAGGAACCCAAGCAGTGCCTTGGACTTGTGACCAAGGTATCCTTTAAGTGATCACAACACTCGCCTCCACTGCTTAGTTTCACCGTCTAAACCTAAGATTAGACTAACATAAACCTAACACACCTCCGACATATATATAGCAGTTAAGGGGCAAACGAGCAGACCGTCCACCTGATGATAAGTAGCCACCGTCACCCATGGACATCGACAACAATACACGAGAGTGACTCTTGTTTTACCGATGCGTTGCCACCTAGAAGATAGACTGAGGAAGGGGGATGAAGAGAAGAATGCTACGGTTTCGGTGGACCCTGATCGAAAACTCGAACCACAGTAACCACAGTATTAACAGGATGGGAGGGGGAAGGGTAAGTCTGGCACACATGCGGCTCGACCGGAACGCGTCAATGACACTTACTTGCTGGCTGGTTACTAACTCGCTGGGTTACTCGCCTCTTACGAGATGCTCTCCCAGCGGCAGAGGGGAATAGTATTCTAACCTTTCCCCTCACCCTTTTGCTTTATGAAACCCCCTGTAACTCTCAATCTATGGAGGTCGATATAGACTTTTAAAGCAAGTAACTATTTCACCTCAAACAAAATCGGTTCATCCGTTCTGGAGCTACGATTTCATACACAGACACGTCAAACTTATAACACCCTGTCGTTTTTGCGTCGGAGGTTAAAAACAAAAACAGAATTAGAAGCAAAGAATAAAATATACTGGGAGAAAAATGATGAGAAAGAAGGAGAGGGGGTGCACTAAAAATACTACAAGGGGGGTTGGTTATATTGATGGAATATTGGGTAAACGTAACGCAGATACTGCTACTGAACCGATAAATAACTAAACATTATGATCTCTAACACTTACGATAGGAACCTAAGCATTGAACTTGTGACCAAGGTGATCGTTTAAGGAGCTCCTTTATTCAATTGAAACACTCGCCTCCACTGCTCAGGAACACTGTTTAACTCTTAGCTATTAATATAAATACCAAATATATTTTTTAATTTTTTTTTTTTTTTTAGAAAGATTACTAGCAGTATGGATCACATACTACTAGTATTCCCGTTACCCCTCCTAGTAAGCTAATAAATAGCTTGTGTCAGGAGTAGGCCACGCCAGTAGCCCAATGTCCGGGATTTGAACCCACGACTTGTTGATCGTGAATCCAACGCCCGAACCACTGAGCTACTGACGCTTCTAATTTTACATCCTTTGATGTTTTATCTCTTTTAAGAAGGATGTATAACAAGATGAAACATTTTCGCCTCAAATTGAACATGACGTCATAGCATTAACGAGCTTAATATTTACGTAAGGATTTGTTTTACTTATTATTTAGTCTACTTTGTGTCTAATAAGGAAAATGTTACATAAATTCAAGTTAGGTACGTGACGTGAAACACAATGTGACGTCATGAGGGGACGGGTTAGTATACAATTCCCCTCTGCCGCTGGGAGAGCATCTCGTAAGAGCCGAGTAGAGAGCTCCCTCTCCCATCCCATTACTGCTGCGACTCCAATGAACACTTGGTTCTTGCTCGGGGTCCATTGAAACCGCATCATTCTTCTCTTCCCCTATGGGAACATGTAATCTAGATAAGAGCCAGTGTCTGGAGCTTGAGACCCAGGAGCAGGTTTATAGAGCTATTTTATAATATATTAACTGTCACCTCCACCAGTCAACTACAACTACAACAGATAATAAAGTAAACTTAACAATACTAGACTCACTACTTCCATGTGCACTGCGCGACAACACCAGAGAGACTGACTCTAATCTATCGCACTATAGGTTATATATTGGAACTACCCGCGAATACTAAGTTATCAAGGATGTTACTAAATGTACCTTTTTATCGGTTATAGTCTAAGTCCTCCTCGGCTTCGCCCGGGTGCAATTTAACACGTGTATTTAGCCGTAACCGCTATGTCCCTGCATTTTGAATCTTTAATATCTTCGAAAATATTTATTATAGTTTCGTGCTGTAAAGGGCCATATTGATCTATATTAAATGCACAATGTATTTAAGGTACCTAATTGGATAAGGATTAATGCTGTATTGTTTAAAATCCCTTCGTAAATAAGCCATTACTAATCGTAAAAAGTAAAGGATAAAAAATGGTTATTGTGGGTTATCCCTAAGAGATAGACATATACCATCCCAGACTTTTTTGTAGACCTTTTTAAGGTGTACAATACTGTAGTACATTATTTTGATCTATCTCGTAGGTTTCAGCTAGCATTTGCAATGTAAGCGCAAAATGTGTTTATTTACGACATCACATCAGAAGTGTTTCTCTACTATATTATGTATGTATTATACATAGAAACCTTTCTCTGGAATCACTCTATCGTTCGTTATTTTTTCGTTCTTAAACAATCTTGTTACTTCTCAAACAGTGAGTAAACAAAAAGTTTCAATTAGAGTCAAAGTAACTGTTCCTTGGGTAGTCGACAAATAAATCAATGTCGGTACACTCTATTGCGAGTTTGTAGCTACCCTCACCGCTGGGGACAAGCTTTTCCTTGTTTTGAGACCTTTGAGCTCTGTATGGATTTGCTTTAGACAACTACCATTGTGCAGTTTCGAACTAGGTTTTAACCAACTTTAAATGAAGAAGTATTATCCATATGGAAGGTATTATAAATGTGAAAGTTTTTAAGTGGATGTTTGTTACTCAATTACCCAAAAACCGCTGAACCTATTTCAATGTAATTTTTGCACACAGATAGTTTATAACCTGGATTATAATATAGACTACTTTTTATCCCGGAAAAATTTAAGTTTCTTTGGGATAATAATAAAATATTCTTACTGTCGTAACGGAAACAGTTATTATTACCAGATCGACGAAAAATAAAAAGTGAGACGCGTGAACTCGAAACAGGACACACTGCACAAATAGATTGCGATCGACAATCGACGTACGTTTCGCTCCTTAACCGGAGCATCTTCAGGAGTTGTTGACTCTACAAGCGTCACTTGTACATACGAGTCTGGTTGGATTATAGCAAGGTAACCTTTTGATTCCTTTTTAATCATGAATTTCCGCAAAATAACGCCTGATTCAATTCAATAAAAAAATTAAAAACAATAGTTTTCACATAAACTTCTAACCCCTTAAACCGAAAATAAACAGATTTCACATATTAATGAGCAGAAAGCAAACAATGTCGACTTATAAGATTGCGTTTCACCAAAGATGAGCGAGGGATGTGACTATTAAAAACCAATAGAATCGCTTCATTTGAAACACTCCCGAGTTTGCTAGGTAAATGAAGCGATTCTATTAGTTTTGAACAAACACATCCCTTACTCTATCCTCCCACATCTTTGGAATGTAGTCATCTGAAGTCAATCAAAACAACCAAAATTATTTCTTATCTACAAGTTTGTTTGTTTGCTTGAACGCGCTAATCTCAGGAACTACTAGTCCGATTTAAAAAATTCTTTCAGTCTTAGATAGCCCATTTATCGAGGAAAGCTATAGGATATTTATCATCACGCTAAGACCCATATGAGCGATGCTACACTCAGATAAAGTCGCGCAGGTCGAATTGTTGCTAATATTTTAACTTTCATATACAAAGTGATAAGTAAAGTTAAGAAAAGCAATGAAATGTTTGCTGAATAATTGTTCTTTCAGTAGTTGAGACACAAATCATTATACACAAAGAAGGAACAGCTTGAAAACGAGCTATTTTCTGTCAACATAGATAATGTTTTATTAACTACTGTTTGTTTAAATCCATACAAATAAATAAAATTGTAGTGTCTGTTTGTAATGATGTGCACACGGTACATATACCAACACTATTTTTTACAATTTTTATCTGTCTGTTTGTTCCGGCTTATCTCTGTAATAGCTGGACCAATTTTGATGGCACTTTCACTAACAGATAGCTGATGTAACAAGGAGTAACTTAGGCTATTTAACATCTCGCTACGACTCATAGGAGCGGAGCAACACGCGAACGAAGAGGCGCGGGTAGGCTAGTAACGAATATAACAGCATTAATTCTCAAGTTGCTCAGCAAGGATTTATGTAGTCTTCTTGTTATATTCATGGGACCTATACCGCACAGTAACACACTACACCATTGCACTGAAATAATGGTCACCAGGCGAGCTCTGTTAGACAACTGGCTCAAGTCTATCGGAACAGAGGTTATATACAGTCTTGGAATCAAATAAAAGGTACTAAAATTATGGGAGCTATACTGCGTAGTAACGCTCAAACTACAATATTAAAATGTAATCTCGATCGAAGCCGAGCAGTGCCTGGGCCTTAAGACCCAGGAGCAGGTTTAAAGAGCTCTTTGATAATATCTTAACTCTCACCTCAACCTCTCGACCTCGCCAACTACAATAGATAATAAAGTAAACTTACGTGGACCTCGAGAAGGGTAACCTTAACCACGACACTAACACTAACTTCCATGTTCACTGCGCGACAACACCACAAAGACTGACTACAACCTATATCACTAAAGGTTATATATTGTCTACACGTGGGTATCGATATCATCATCACGACCCGTCAATGGCCCACTGCTGAGCCGGGTGTCCTCCTCAAAATGAGGAGGGTATTAGGCCATAGTCCACCACGCTGGCCCAATGCGGGCCGGCAGACTTCACCCACCTTTGAGAACATGGAGAACTCTCAGGAGTGCAGGTTTCCTCACGATGTTCTCCTTCGCCGTTAAAGCAAGTGATATTTCGTTTCTAAACCACACATAACTCAGAGTCAGAGGTGTGTGTGTGCCCAGGATCGAACTCAGACCTCCCGAGTAACTAGTCACAACAACTGGGCCATCACACGTGGGTATATTTGATATAATATAAATTGACCTACCCGCTAGTACTACTTTATAAACCGTGTTGCTAACTTTCCTTTTTATAAATTGATTTTTCATTGTTTTCTATTCACTCCATTTTTCAATATGTACAGCCATTTGAAAGTTCTATTAACCTTAAGTACTAACAGCAATTTAAAATTGGTTCAGTACATTTTATTAGCAAAGAAAAGAAAACCTCCAGGTTCCATTCCAGGAGATTTATTCATTGCACTATGAAAAATCCAATATAATTTTACACCGCTTCCAAGAATTTTTTATTTCCTCAAACCGCACGAGCCAAGCACATCCGAAAATAACTACCTTAGTTAACACGAAGATGAATTTCCAAAACTTACTTTTAATTGTAGTTTTACCATAAAATTTAATAATGTCTTCTCCAGAGATGAGGGAAGAGTAAACACATCCCTCGCTAGAGCAGCTCTCCCCCCATGCTTACATAAACATTTGTTGTGACATTGGTCGAACTAACATAAAATATACCCAAAAATATTAAATTTTTACTGTGTGTAATTTCATTATGAGAAATTGGCAACATTGTTTACAACTTTGAGTTTGTGGGTAGACCCCCTCATCTCCCATGTCATCAAAAATTGCTTATAGCAAGGGCCCTCTGCCCTCCTATAATGTATTTCTTTTACATATCTCTGTCTGCTGGTACTTAAAATTTAGTAAAACTACATTAAATCAAATATAAAAATATCAATTACTATTACTATCTTAAGATAATAATAGTATAGTTATTTTCTTGTGCTTTTGCAGTTGAAAATACACTATGTCTAGGTGTATACATAAATGCAAGATGGCGTCAGTAGTGTCAGTTGTGTGCTACCCGCTCTTTGGAAAGGACTACTTTAATACGTATGAATTACGTTGTTTAGTAGTGTAGTGGATACCACACTAACTAGGTTTTTATTCTACTTTAAGTATCACTCGTATCATTTTATACCATATACGCACTAATACTATAGTATAAATATATGTATTAATTGCTATAGCAACTAAATAATAAAGTTAAGTCTCCGTGTGAATAACACAAAAGCTATTTCAGCGGTAACATACCCTATTATAAGTAAAAGGCGCAAACTTGGCATAGTGCGATTTACTAAAATCTTTTCAGAAAATTGACTTTTTGTTACTTATATGTTAACGCTCGCCCCCACTTAGCATGCATGCAAACCTTCCTCTTGAATCACTCTGTCTGTTGGTGAAAACCGCAATAAAATCGGTAGCGCAATATAAAAAATATTGCATAACCCCTACTACATACTATTCTCCTCTACCGCTGGGAGAGCATCTCGTAAGAGGCGAGTAACCCAGGACTTCCTTGGTGGTAGGGGATCTGTTCCCTGACTGGCTTGCGACCACCAGCATGCGAATACGACCGCCGAGTGCCATAGACGCGTTCCGCTCAAGCCGCATGTGGGCCAGACTTACCCCCTCTCCCTCCGATCCCATTAATGCTGCGGATCTAGTGGACTCTGGGCTCTTGCTCAGAGTCCGCTGAAACCGCAGCATTTTTTTCTTCTCTCTCCCTCCCCACTTTATCTTCGAGGATACAACACATCGACAAAACTAGAGATACTCTCTTGTTTTGTCGATGTCTTTGGGCAATAGTGGCCACTTACTATCAGGTGGATCATCTGCTCGTTTGTACCTTATCTACCCTAAAAAAAGGGTCACTTTGTTGTCTGTCTATCAAGACCCTTCTTCTCAAGATCAACCCTTCTTCTCAAAGTCAACGCAATCAAAAGACACGGCCATTTCTGAACATTTTTTTAAACTTGAAATTAATACCTATACTGTACTTCCAGTTACCCTAGAATCAGTTAATAAAGTCGTTTAAATTTTGGAACTAGTAAACTGACCTTTACCTATGTCGATGTATGGGAACAATAGTTTCCTAACGGCAAAGTTAAATTTGTCGGGGCATCTGTTGGCAGAGAAAACCTATAGAAGTCGTAATTGACGGACTGAAGTTTTTGTATTATTGATACCACATTAAGGGAAACCTTAAATAGTTTTGCAAATGATAATTAATAATAATAATCAATTTGTTTTATATCAACGGATTTTTAAAGACTGAAGGAAGCGAAAGCTAATCGCATTTGCAATGCAAGTACCCGTATTAAAGTTACGAGTGTGCTTTCCAAACTAGAATATGCTGGAAAATGCAAGCTAAGCTTCAATATATATTGTAACTTTAAACCGGTGCCATTTAAGTGTTGCACGTTTTAATATTAGGTTAGGTTTGAACAGAGAACCTGGGCAGTAGTGGAGTGGAGTGTTCACATGTGTGGTAAGGAACAAGTGTCACACCTCGGTCACATTTCCAAGGCACTGCTAGTGGTCCTGTCGTAGAAGTATCTACTATCTACGTTAGGTTTATCCAAAATTCCATTAAATATCATTGACTGACTGTTAGTGACTGTACTGTTTTTTTTACGAAATGTAGGTCAGTATTTGACCATGACTTGGCTGAAGTTTATGCTTTAAAATGACACGGTTTAGGATGGAGCACGCTTTCCTAGGAGGAACCACTCACTTTTCACTCTAGATTTGAAAGCACTAAAATTGTACCTATCAGGAAAGACGCCGACGTAAATCCACATCAGTGCGAAGAATTAATAACAATTGTATCTTTCATGTTGGAGTTTTTGGGCTATCGTATACTAGAATTCGAGGAATAGCTATCAAGTCTTAACAAAAGCTCATGACAAAATGGAACTTATATTCAAGCGTATTTCCTTCGAAAGTGTAACAGTTGTGCAACTTTTGAAACCACAATGCAATCCAAATCAATGGGAATAAAAAATGTTAAATAGCACTGCTACTTTAGATATAAAATAGCTGAACTACCTATATGGTGTGGTAAGTTAAGCACTGGCTTGTTGGTCTGAATCGCATTTTATTTCAAAATTTTTATTTTATGGTAGACAAAGTGCAAACGAGCAGATAGTACCATGGTAAGTAGCCACCATCGACTATGGGCATCGGCAAAATAAGATACCCCCGTTTTGTTGATGCGTTGCATCCTGGAAGATAGAGTGGGGAGGGGGAGTGAAGAAAAAAATGCTACGGTTTCAGAGGACCCTGAGAAAGAGCCCAGAGTCCAACAGCTCCGCAGCATTAATGGGATAGGAGAGGGAGGGGGTGAGTCTGGCCCATATGCGGTACCACCGGAACGCGTCTATGACACTTGGCGGTCGGATTCGTATTCAATAAATCATCACAAATCTATAATCTCTTAAAAAGAACGTATCAACGTAAATTATTTTTAGAAGCAAAATTACTCAAACGAGTCTGATAAAACATTGCATAAGTTTATATTATTTACAAGAACGTGTTGGTTAAAATTCCTAAGAATAAGTAGCATGTCATCGAAAGTGTAAACATTCGGAAACCTATAATATCTCAAGTAAATATAATGAATACTTTTAAGTTCAACATAGATACCTAATCAACTTAGCATATGTTATTATAGATAACATTTTCAAGATCAAATATTCTTCACATATTTTTCTTGAGTTAATTTTCTGGTTCAAGGGATTTTTATTTCACCTTTACCAACGCTAACGTAGTAAAGGAAGTTTTTAGGATAGAATTATTATAACATGGCTAAAATCGAGAAATACTAAGCAAAGTTTCTATTTTATTATTCTCATCATCATCACGATTCAGTCAATTAATTTACTGCTCTGAGTTTCTTGCACTGCTATATTCTCAGGATCTAAAATTTTGATCATTAAAGATGTTAAAGATAACCATAAGAATACCTATCGCTGTAACAAGAAATATTTTGCAAATGACATCTTAATTCTTCAACATCTGAATTTGACATCTCAATTTTAAAAAAATCATTTTGATGATTTTTTAAAAATTCATTCGTGATATGTTCTTCAGATTTAATAGATTTACTACCAGGTATTAAACCATCTCACAAAATTTTGAGGTACTAAATTCATCCAAGAAATATTCTTGAAATTTGATAGATTCGCCAACAGGTATAAAGCCATCTCAAAAAATTTTGAGGTACCAATAGGCGTATCTAAATATAAAATTACATCTGAAACATTATACCCGTTATAGATGGAACGTAGCTCATACTTACAATTTTATTTAAAAGGAGTTATAAAAAGAAGTATCAAAGGATTGAGTGCATGGCTGGTTTATCTGAATGGTGTCTCATTATCGATAGTGTCGATCTGTATCGTTGCAGGCTTTAAAGCGGTAATAGTGATATTATTTTTTCCTACCTCTAGAGATATCTGGCGCAATCAATAAATTTTTATTCTTTAATATGCTCGTGACTGTGACTTTCTTTGATGTATTTTTTACGCAGAGGTCATGGTGATTATCGACAGAAACTTCGAACAATGAAATTCATCAAAAAGTTTGGTTCCGCAAATAGCTTTAAAGACCTCAAAAATTACTTGATCAGCTTCTTGATTTTAGATTTAGTTTAGATTAAAGTTACATCTCATCTTGTAAAAGATCTTGAATAAGTCTAACCTTTCTTCATTGGCGAAACAGGAATGAAATCCAATGAAATCTTTAATACCTACAATATTTAGTGTAGAAGGAATTATTAACAGAGTAGCGGGTTGCCTTTAGATTGCTGATTTTAGACAAACTTTATTTTTGCATGATTTAGATTCCGGGACCAGTCCACAATTTGGAATACAAAATTCAGAAGCCTGTTGCCCAAATGCACAATTTCTATCTAAATATATGTAGTTCAATCTGACTGTAGTTAAATATTTAATTACTGAATTTACCGTCCAGTTAAAGTTTACAGTTGTGTAATATGTATCCAGTAGTTTGTTCTCATTAAATATTGTACGAATTTATACACGAAACGAGTTTTATCCCGGACATAACGTTAAGTGAGATCGGTAACATGGATATACGGGTATTAAAATAATTCAAATTTTATTGTTTTTATTTGTGTATGAATTTATTGATATATTACTAAACTAAACTTAATCTGATCTAGTCTCTTTACGCTCTCTCTTTTCTTTCCAAATGTACTCGTAATTATAATCCAGTGTTGTCATAGGATTTATTTAGACTTGATCCTCAATGAATCAAGGTGATGATGAGTCAATAGATAATTCTATAAATATATTGGCCATAGAATCTGAATGGTAAAATTCTTGGAGAATATGATGCAACAATTAGACAAAAAATCTTATGGATATGGATGGTAGACCTAATATAAAATGAGGGTACAAAACGGCTAAGTAAACTATCACAAGATTTACTAAATCTACAGTAATTAATGGAGTATGGTCGGTTTTGCGGATACCCTCAACAAGAAGACTGGCTCAGAATTGGAAGCTTTGATTAGTGACTTGGGACCAGACACTGTTTGCCGCCTAATTGAATAACAGAGTATTGCCAACATTTTTTTCAAACTTTGGCTTGGTTAGAGGACATGTAAGGAAGATTTTCCATATTTACTGCCACTGAAAAATTATTATCCCTAATGTGTAATAGGTTGTTAGTATTACGGGCTTTCAAACTTTTTTGATTCAAAAAAGAAGTTTACTTCTTCTGTTTACGCTGTGGCAGAGAACCTCTTTATTCTTTAATGACAGCAGCTATTTTTTTTATTATTTTCGGGACTCTACATTATAGGATTTTTAAAGAAAATTTAGATTGAAGGGATTGTATAATGAGATATTGATAATTTGATTGTATTTTGAGATTTCAAATTTATGTTATTTATGATTGTATAGAAAATTATTGAGGAAGTAAAATTTTTAAAGTTTCCTTGAATAGAAACTGATTGATCAGATAATGTGGCTGTAAATTTTGAAGCTACACAGATTTTACGGAAGATTGACCTTAAAGGCAGTTCCTAGTATATTTATTTAAGAGCTTGGCATGAGTATTGAGTATATATATTTACACATAAATTGCTCTTATTACATTTTATGTCTGAATTCAGTACATGTATTTTTGTCTGTTTTTTTTACATAAGTATTATGAATGTTTTCCCTTTTGTGGTGAGTATTTTATAAATTTTTTAAGATTTATCTTTCTCTTTAAAGGGTGAAAGACTTTCTAAATTGATAGTTAGGAAGTATCTATCACTATCACTCGTCAAGAGAACTAACCTTCAAAATACTGAGAAAGGATTTTTTAAAACTTCTTACTTTAAAACTTCTTCTTAAAGGGTTAGGTTAGGCACTATATATGATGACATGAAAATTTATTAACGAAACGATGGATAATGCATAAATCTAAGAAATAAATAAAAGTTCTTTATCATCGTAACCCTCTTAGTTACCAATAAAATCGGCCTGGATTATATTTCAATAGAGCATCTCCATCGGGCCTTTCTGAATAACTCTTTGTGAGAGGAATTCATTTTGTTGAATAAAAATCTATTAGTCACAATACTAGGGTTTCATTGGTATTGAGATTACTTTCGCTTTACTAAGTTTAAAAACGAATTTGAATAACACAAATAGATTTCATAATACAAATAGATAGGTTTCAAGTATATCAGCAATGACTCAAAAATACTTAAACCCTTATTCTATACAACTTTTACAATTCAATAGGTAAGACTTCCGGTTAAAACTATTATCAGAGTTAAGTAATGATCTTATCTTATGGAAGCAGTTGTAACTATTGCAGGATTATATATATATATATCAGTATCAAATGTAAGGAAGACTTAAAACTGATCTGTAATTGTTACGTAGGATTATGATGTCCAGCAATCCTTTCTTTGGATTTTGATTTGCTTGTTGTAAATGGTACAGAATCCAGCAGAAACACGCTAATAATAAGGCATATACCTGAAGTATTCCCTGTGGGACTCCAATCTTATCTTGATACAAGAACAACCGCAACGAGATTAAAAATAATTTTAATTTGATTTGCATGCAAAATGTAGCGTTATCAATGTTATTTTATCGTACGCTTGATCAGGGTCAAAAAAAAACACTCAAAAGCGGTTAATAACATTTTTTCTCCATTTTTTTAAAATTAAGATCCAACATTGAAGTGGGTATAAGTGGGTACGAAAATGACACCGCTATCGGTCCTCGAGCACGCTGTGTTCAAAGGACCCTCGACTGATAAAAGATCTATTGCCTATATGAGGTGACCCAATTTTGCTTATTAGTTACTCGTTTTACCACTTACAGAATAATCTATTAAAACTATGAGGGTTGAAGGATAGAAGAAGGATATTCATATTTTATAAAGCATCTATTTTATTAAAAGAATCATCGGAGTAACCGTCAAAGTTGCCATCGTTAAAGTTAAGACTACGGTTTTTGAACCCTTAAAGTACATTAAAAGAAATATAACTTGAAAATATATTTTATAGTACATTGAAATTCTCGCCTTGTTAAAATTCAAAGTTAAACAACTTAATTAAAAAATCTTAAAATTTCCTTTTTATACTATTAATTTCTTACTAAAATTGCGAATAGTTTTCGTATTTTATCTAAATTAAGTGGTTAGGAGTGTGTGGGTAGAGAAATGACGTTACTATCACGGCTTGAGGCTTGAGCACGCTACACCAAAAGTGGCCCTCGACTATTTGATAAGAAAAGGGCTAGATCTATTGCCCGTACACGTATGACCCAATTTCTTTATAAGTTTATTTAGAACCTGGCACTTTTTGTTACAAAAATAGACGCTTACAGTATAAATAAATTATCCACACCCAAGAACTTTACTAAAATCAATTTGGATATATAATGTGTATTTGTTTAGATTAAGCTTGTCCTCGCTTAGCTTAATGATGAGTGTAAAACCCTTTGTTTTGATATCATATTTGCGCTTTGTTATAATTTACACGTTTCCAAATTCCTGTCAGGCGTCACCAAAATTCAGAATATAATCTGAGGCTACAATTTGGTTTTGGTTTCAGTTATCCGGAAATATTCAGTGCAACTAACTGCCTTTATTGATCGTTAAAATCTCATCATTCGCTTAACATAATATTCTGTAAAATTTTGAGGTGACACTCTACTTCTGTATTACTTAAAAATTTATTTAATTTTCTTTCTTACATTAATTAAAGCATTACAAAACTTATTTTTTGTAGCAACTTTACTTAGATTGGATTTTACTTACGCCCCAGAATAGCCAGAGAATAAATTGTGCCTCAACTTTAGTGCCGCCGTGGTGTCTGCATCCTCCAGGGACGTTATATTGGTACAGTAACAAGTTGCATTTAGGGGACAGCTGTTGCGGAAATTTAAAACTTTGTATACGTTGAAATACGGGAAAATTTATGCAACATGCGATATTCGCAACCAAAATCTGTAAAAGACTAGCTGTTACGCCTATAAATTCAACCATATTTTCAAAACGCAGGAATTATAGACTTGCTTGCCCTGATTCTTTCGACATTGTTAGTTATTAATTATTTTTTACTTTTCATTTAAAGACAACTCTAAATAAGGCATTTATCACTCAATGTCTTAAATGTCGTTTATATTGATTTTAAACAATTTTATTATTTGATATAAAGTTCGATTACCAAGCCCAATACTAAATCTTTTGAAATAGAAAACATATGGATAATTTTACATTTAAGAATACTGTAGTCTTCAATGAATAAAATATTTTTTGAAAATCTTGTGTAGTTCTGTATCAGTGAAAGTATGTATTTGTAAAAGTATAGTGAACCTACCTCTGTATCAGTGAAAGGTTTTTTAAAAGAATTATTTAGCTGTAATTCAGTGAACGAATTATTTAAAAGATAGAGTGAACGAATTATTTAAAAGATAGAGTGAACGAATTATTTAAAAGATAGTAGTAGTGTAGTTTTCTATCTCTCTATCAGTACTCTTTAGATCTGTATCAGTAAAAAAAAATTAAAAATATATATTGAAGCTCCGTAACACAGTAAGAAAAGAAAAGAAAGAATAATGTAGCTTTCTTTAATGAAATAAATGTATAGCTTTGTATAAGTAAAAGAATTAGTAAAATAATATTATAGCTCTTTGTCGGTGAAAGTATTTTTAAAGGAATATAGTAGCTCTGTATCAGTGAAAGGGTGTTTAAAAGACTATTGCAGCTCTTTAGCAGTGAAAGAATTTTTTAAATGTAGCTCTCTATCATAATCAAAGCTTTTTTTGAAAGACTTATGTGACTTCCAATTAATGAAAGAATTATTATTAAATGATAAATATAGCTTTTTATCAGTTGAAGTATTTTTAAATGAGTAGTGTAGCTATCAGTGAAATAATTATTGAAAGAATAGACAAGTTGTGTGAGGGCAATATTCTTATATCTATGCATCTATCAGTGATTTTTAAAATTGTTATAGACAGATTCACAAACATCTTTGTATTAGACATAACTTGGAATAGATGTGAAAGTGTTTATTCGTTATTCCCGCTTTCACGCAGTCCACAACCGATCGTCGTGAAAATTGGAACACGGATTGTTAGCAGAACGGACTCACTTGTCGGCTACTTTTTATCTTGATCTGACAAGTAGTTCCCGTGGGAAAATGCTTCTGTTTTAACTGGATATTGTCCGCAACTTCATTTTTGTTACTCAAATTTCAAGGAATTCGCAGGAAATATATCCAAAAAAGGTTTTCTTAAATCATTTGCAAAATTTTTATACCTATTTATTAAAAAAAAGTATAATATTGGAAATTGTTTAATGTTTCAATCTAGACCAAATTAGTTTTTCTTTCCACTTTAAGATTTTTTACCACTCAACCATCGTCGTGAACGGTATCGGTCAAATATCTCTAATCATTATTGATTGATTATTTCTTATCAATATGAAACGTAATACAGATTAATATAGTCTACAATTAATTGAGGTAAGAGTACATTGACATATTTAATAAAAAATACTTGAATATTATATATTCTCCTAACCTTTTGAAAAGGTTTCGACCCTTTTATTACTTTAGGTTCATTATTAATATCAAACAAAACAACGTCTGCAAAACTTTTGTATATTGATAAATAATCCCTCGAGCTGTAAGTCCCTGTCAATTTATGTATTTGTGTAGAAGGGACAAATCAAAACAATATTCTCTGGTAAGTAATTGCTTATAGATATTATAATTGTAAAAAGGTCTAAAAGACTGATGAGGTCGGGACGAATCAAGAAAAATGGAAACCAATCATGACAAGGAAGAAAGAAGTTAGAAGCAAAACCGGACTTCATCTAGAAACGTAGCAACGATTTTCCGATTTTTTAAATTATGGTTAAAACTTCCTCAGTTACCAAAAACCTCGGAACTTGGAATACTTATCAGAGTCAAGAATTTGTCATTGTAAAATAGATCACTAATGCTCATGGACTTAAAGAACATAAAAAGCTTACCAAGATGCTAAAACGATAAAGTCTTTAAGTACCCAGAGGTCATCGAAACCATCGCACTTTTGGTAAGGAAGAAAAAGGCACAACAGACCTCGTCAAAGGCACTCGGTGGATCCAGTGTACATTTTTACACCACAAAAATATATCCACGACTAAGTGTGCTCGTAGGAAGAACTTTTTAAGTAATACTTTCTCAAATTCAGCAAAATTTAGTGGCAGTATAATTAGAGCAAAGATTTTTATCTTTGTCGAATAATAAAAAAACTCCCTGTGAAAAACTAATTAATTCGTCCTCGATATACCTGGGAAAGAAGGATACCTATTATAAACAATGGGGAAGCAGATCAAATTGCACTTCGCTGTATCAAAGAAGGTTATTACCAGGCGTCACTAAGCGAAAGAAGAATTCAATTTCCACTCATTTATAGGAAACTGTGCAGTATAATAACGCTATTATTTTTTACCTTAATGCTGTGTTTAAAAACACTACTATTAAGATCTAATAGATTGTTTCAAAATTAGTCATTATCATAACCCGTGGATGGCCCACTGATATTTAATTGCTTAAAAAATGTGGGGGATCTAACTTTTGCTATCCGAGTAAAAAAGACGTCAAAGTCTTAACTACTAGGATCTCACTGCACTTACTTTAAAATTAGTGTTTAATAATTATTATTATTTATACAGGATAGTTAGAATATAATTCTTCTAGCACCATTGGCGGTATAGGATCTTGCACTCCTAACTCTGTGATTTCTCCTCTCTTTCCTAAATGCGGCGTATTTATTAACTGCCTATGCTCCCTTTCAAACCTAGGGTACACGCACGTTAAAGGATTAATTAGGAAGTTAACTACTTCCACCGTTCAGCTGGTTATTTCATTCAGTTAATCAAAACTCATTACACTATTAAAGACTGTTATAACAACAAACCATTTTAAAAAGTCAGAATTACAAACATTAAACAAGGTATTGTAAACCTGGACCAAAATCCTTTTTTTTTTTCAATGTGGGGGATAGTTGCGCATTGTGAGCGTGGTGCTCTTTTTTTATGGTAGATAAGGTGCAAACTACCAGATGGTCTACCTGATGGTAAGTGGCCACCATCGCCCATGGACATCGACAAAACAAGAGATACCCTCTTGTTTTGCCGATGGGTTGCATCCTTGGAGATTGAGTGGGGAGAGGGAGTGAAGAAAACAATGCTACAGTTTCAGCGGATCCTGAGCAAGAGCCCAGAGTTCAGTAAATCCGCAGCATTAATGGGATGGGAGACGGAGGGGGTAAGTCTGGCCCACATGCGACTCAACTGGAACACTTGGCGGTCGGATTCACATGCTGGTGCTCTATTAGCACTCCATCAGTGACGTAACAGACAAACGTCGTATAAGTATCAATCACGTGTGTCACGTTTGTTCGCCCCGCGCTCGCCACTAAAAACTCTCTAATAGTGACTTCTGCGCTTCCAAGGTCAAACCTATACTTACGTGCTGGCAGCTTAATCTTTTAAGTAATATTTGAATGAATGAAATAGTAAAGAAGTTTAACTGAGTAGTTTATTTAAATCACTCGTTCGTTCATACATAAAAAGCCTGTAAATAACAGTTATTCTTCGAAGATGAACACTCATTGTTACAAGTTACAGTTTAAATAGAAAATATGGAAAATTAGAAAAAGCCTTGAGGCTAAACATACCACTACAAAATTGCAGACAATGAATAAAACAACATATAATGTCTGTCTATTACAAATATTTTCCTACAGTACGAGTTTCTCTGGCATTTTATATTTCGCTTTTGGCTTAGTTCTAGTTGTTTGTATAAAAATGTTTCTATTGTAGTTTATGTGCTTTATTACTATTGTTCGTAAAATATTATCAGTTCGTGGAATGTTTCTCATATAGGGTATGAGTTTTTTAGCCGCTTTATCAACCAAATTACATCAACAATTGATTGGGCTAGTTTTGCAAGATTTTACGTATTTCCTTAATTTCCAAATATTTTTTATATGGTCGAGCAAACGGCCCACCTGATGGTAAGTGCCCGAACATAGAACAAGAGAATGAAGAGATGAATGCTATGGTGTCAGTGGACACTGAGCGAGAATCTAGACTTCACTAGAATCGCAGCATTCACGGGACGGGATTCACATGCTGGTGGTCGCAAGCTAGTCGGGTTAAAGATCCCCTACCACCAAGAGGTGCGGGGTTACTCGCCTTTTACGAGATGCTCTCCCAGCAGCAGAGGGGAATAGTATTCTAATCCTTCCTCTCACGGGTAAAATATTCCCCTATTAGGTCTCAGGAATCATTCATTATTATAATATCTATATGATAGCTATACTGCACATTATTGTCTAGCGGTATTAAAAAAGGGGGTTAAAATGGTAAAATATAGTAAGCGCATAAATACTATAGATATTCTGAAATTTACAAAATATATCATAATTTATTATTATTTATGGTTCTATGGGGAGCAAATATAAACTGTAGCTTTAGGCAATTAATACCAATATTATCACTGTTAGTTAAATGTTATCTATTTCTGTTATTATTTGCTATTACTAAAATAGGTTTGATAAATGGTCGCTAACCAAAATTAATTACTTAATAATAAAAAGATATATGTATACACAACTCTCATGGCGGCTTGACAGAGTGATGTCATGTCGTGTAGAACAATCGTGTATCTATGGCAATAGTTAGATTTTTTTATTTCTCACATCATTGCTCTATGCAAATCTTGACTACAATGGCGCCCTACACGACGTGACGTTACATAGTGTGTACGTGACAGAGTGCCAAAAATTATTTCCGCCAATTTTGAAGATTACTAAAATATTTGATGCTTACGTTTTAACTATAGGTTTAATATAATAAATTGTAATCCTCAGTACCTAACATAATCCATTGAAAAGTAAATTAAGAAACGTAGGTAACTAAAAAATACATGTTCGATTTAATAAACTACTTACGCCATCTATCGACGTTTATACGGTCTGTCTGCCTGTTACGCTTTCGTGCTTAAACCACTGAACCGATTTTGATGAAATTTGGTACAGGGTAGACTAGAGCCTGGGGAAGGACATAGGTTATGTTTTATTGCGAAAAAGGCTTGTTAGGGTTGATGTAGGGGATAAATGCATGTCGAGCTGTTTGCGAGTTTATTGGTGTTGAAAATTAAAATATAAATTATATGGCAATTAAAAAGTCGGGGCGGGTCAAATAATTATTGATATATAATAACTAAAACCTAGCAATTTTGAACAAAAGGAAGAAATAATTTATTGAACAGGTTCTTTATAGTGAACTTGATATTTTCAATCCATTATATTTCGATACAAAAGAATATTTTGCACGATAATGGGGTTTTCATTAAACTAGCTTAATGTATTAGAAATCGCGATATTCAAATACGATGTAAAATAAAAAGTGACTTGGTGGTGACTTGCACCATAAACTGATAGTTATACAGGAACCCGAATAGACTATGTTATAAACATATAAATGGGTCCCTATTTCCCTTGGTCACGGCATCACGCGTGAACGGCTCGACCGATTTCGCTAATTCTTTTTTCGTTGTGTTTGATATTGTCAGGAGAAGGGTCTTATGTAAGAAAAAAAATAAGAAAGTAGCGCGGAATATAAGAAAATTTAAGAAAACTTAACAACCATATTAACTTTTCCACCAACCTTATCTTGACATAACTTTCAATCATTTAACCAATATTCATAGTTCTACAGTCAGTCTGTCGGATCAGCTAGTACAGTATATAATAAGCCCAGTTGCGATAGTCCAGCCGTTTGACGAATAATAGCGTAAAGTTAATGTTGAGTTATTATAGAGCAATATAGATTAGAGAAGGAACTACTCATGAGGGTATCTCTGGATCATGAGTCTTCAATTTCTGCTCGGATATCTTTAAATATTACTGCTCAGTACAGATCCCATATAGACGGTAAATAATATAAGAAAAGTTATACCTTTCTTGCTATAAACAAAGATTGTGTTTGTGGTCAGAACTGGTTTTCTATAACAACCGGGTTATATTACTCTTATTTGTTACAAAGAAACTTATAGACTAAACATTACGCGTGAATGCACTTGGGTGGTCTACATTTATAATATCTATCCCAACTATATTATTTTATAATATAAATGCGAAAGTAACTCTGTCTATTTGTTATGCTTTCAGGCGTAAACTTCTAAACCGACATAGTTAAAATTTGGTACAGAGATATACTAGAACATAGGCTACGTTTATCGTGCCTTTGGGAATTAGTCATATAAAAATGAGGCAAAATATGTTGAACAATAAAATGTAAAATATACCGATATTTCTTGTGTTTAAGTTTACAAATAGTCTGTCCTGTGACCACGAACACTGAAAAATATTCGAAACGTCGGGAAATCAAATAAAAGAGCCTAAACACTATAGAAACCGTTTTATAAAGTATTATTATATAGCTATAAGCATATAATATCTAGCAGATAAACGATATGGTGTTATAGCAATATTAGATGAAAGGAGTTCATCATATATAGAACTATAAAAATATTATGTTAAAAAATTAAATCAAAATATACGTTGTAAATTGAACCCGGGCAAAGCCGGTACGGATCGACTAGTTTATTTACAAATTAGCATTTATCATATAAATGATATCGCTGAAGGCATATAATTAGCAGCAAATATTATAATCTACATTATAATATAATAACACAAGTTACTTGGTAATTAATCTTCTTAATTAACCAACTTCCTTTGACTTAACCATTTCCTGTTATATTAAAAAATACTCTATATTAAGTGCAGATCTACTGTTAAACAACGGGTTATATTATACACGCACACCAACAGTATCACGGCTAGTGGACTAGATTATTAATCTCGAGGGTTATACTTTAGACACAAAGAAACAACATTACTGCTAGATGATTTTTTTTTTATGATAGATAAGGGACAAACGAGCAAACGGTCCACCTGATGGGAAGTAGACATCGACAAAACAAGAGGGTATCTCTTGTTTTATCATGCATTGCCGTCTCGAAGATAGGTGAGGAGGAGGAGCGAAGAGAAAACTGCTGCGGTTTCAATGGACCCCGGGCAAGAACCCGGTGTTCATTGGAATTTCAGCAGTAATGGGATGGGTGAGGGAGGGGTAGATCTGGGGTAGATGCTGCCCGGCCGGAACACGTCAGAGACACTTGGCGGTCGGATTCGCATGCTGGTGGTCGCAAGCCTATCGGGGAGTAGATCCCCTACCACCAAGGGGGTGCTGGGTAACTAAGAGGTTGCTACACAAATCAATGCTAACAACATCATAACTAACAGGGAGCTACTCAAATCAATGCTACCAATATAATAGCTGATATGATAGTACTCACATCAATGCTACCAACATCATAACTAACAGGAAGCTACTTAAATCAATGCTACCAATATAATAGCTGATATGATGGTACTCACATCAATGCTACCAACACCATAACTAACAGGATGCTACTAAAATCAGTGCTACCAACACCTTAACTAACAGGATGCTACTAAAATCAGTGTTCCCAACATCATAACTAACCGGATGCTACTCCAATCAATATTACCAACATAGTAACTAACAGAATGCTACACCAATCAATGCTTCCAACATAGTAATTAATTGGATGCTACTTCAATCAAAGCTACCAACGTCATAACTAACAGGATGCTACTATTATCAACGCTATCAACATCGTAACTAACAGAATGCTACTCCAATCAATGCTTCCAACATAGTAACTAATTGGATGCTACTCCAAGCAAAGCTACCAACGTCATAACTAACAGGATGCTACTATTATCAACGCTATCAACATCGTAACTAAGAGAATGCTACTAAAATCAATGCTACCAACATCATAACTATCAGTATTTAGATATCCTATAGTTAGAAGTGAAAGGCAATGGTAATTTAAGTGGGATAGGTAATGTCTAATTTTTTTTCTGGTTTATAGAGCTGTAATAAATTGAGGAATAAGGTGAAGCTGCATATAACATACAGCTTCCTCCATCCTGCAGAATTGTCTTAAAATAGCAATGACAAGGAATAATGGAGTTCCAGTTTAAGTTATTACATAGTTGTATTGTAGTTATTGCTCGGGCTGCAGCTACATTTGCATGGGGAGTATACTTGCAATGTTAAATTATATTACACTGGCGATTTGCTTTGTCTTCACCAACATTTTTAACATGGCCGACAAAAACAAAGTCGCTCCCGTCTGTCTATCCCTATGTATTTTTAAAACTACACAACAGATTTTGATGATGCGGTTTTTTTAATAGATAGAGTGATTTAAGAGAAAGGTTTATATGTATAATACATGCATATTATAGTAGAGAAAGTAACCGTGCAGAGCCGGAGCAGGTCGCTAGTTTGTAATAAACGAAAATATAATCAACTACCCGCTACCTACACTCGCTCTTGCTTCGCTGAGGTGTATTCACATTTACTCATTTATTCATTCATACTGTACCCGCAACTATGAATCATATATCTCTTATCGTTAACGCAGCGTTAAAATCGGTTCAGTAGATCCAGAGATTATCCCCTAAAACCTCACAAACTTTACCTCTTTATAATATTAGTACAGATAAATAACACGCGCATGTTTTAAAGCCTGCACTGGTCAACCTAACATACATCTAATAAACAACATTATTTAAGACTGTTACCAGACGAAAGATATATGATACCCATTACTGTACAGCAATATATATAGTGCCTGGGGCTTGAGACCCAGGAGCAGGTTTAAAGAGCTCTTTCATAATATATTAACTCTCACCTCCACCACTCAACCTCGCTAACGACAACAGATATTAAAGTAAACTTACGTGGACCTCGAGAAGGGTAACCTTAATCACGACATTATAACACTAACTTCCATGTTCGCTGCACGAAAACACCAGAGAGACTGAGACTAATCTATCGCACTATAGGTATATATATTGTCTTCACGTCGGTATACTTGAAATAATATAAAATGATCTACCCGCTACTACTACTTTATAAACAATGTTGCTAACAAGACTAGGTATTTTTTAAATAAATCAGTAGAAACTACTAACCAAACAAACATTATCAAAAATATTATTGCATTAATAACTTGTATAACAATGAAATTAATATTTATTCCTCTCGATACATATTGAAAATTCACGGTACTAAAAATTCCGTGTTCAATAACATACTATTATAATAAACATAAATTCCAACTACAGTTGATTAACTTTTGATTTAATCAAAATCTTTCATATTATCGAATATTAAAAACATGTTAGCAATAGTAAAAGTATTCGCGGGTAGTTCATTTTAATTTATTTTAAGTATACCCACGACAAACAATATTTAGTGCGATAGATTAGTCTCAGTCTCTCTGGTGTTGTCGCGCAGTGTACATGGAAGTAAGTGTTATAGTGTCGTGGTTAAGGTCACCCTTCTTGAGGTCCACGTGAGTTCACTTTATTATCTATTGTAGTTAGTGTTCGGGGAGCGTTGTAATTATTGAAAAGGCCTTTAACCCTACACCTTGGTCGCAAGTCCCAAGTAGTGGGTATCAATCCTCTCTCACTCTATGACAAACATAATTTTTATTTCGCAATATATTTTGCAATATGTCAACAATCTACGCTCCGTATCTGTGTACATACGTTATCAATATTTAATCATTTGCGACTCAGTCATTGGTATCTAACGTATCAAAATGTACCATAAACTCGTGAGCGTATAGTATCTATGCTGAGTATAAACATACGACTTTCATCTATACTGCTGTATATATAAATAGTATATTAGTTTTCATTAGTGATAGGAAGGGCGTGTTATCTGTTATCAATATTGGTGATAGGGTGCGTACTATTTGTAATGCACTTAACCGTCTTAAAATGTAATAATAACCCACCATCGATAATTTTGTTGGAAAATTTATTAAAAAAATATTATTGTTGCAGGTAAACAACTGAAAATTTTAAGCTGATGGTTACTAAAAAAATATCTATGGCCGTATGTATGTTTTTTTATTTAAAACTAGTCGTCCCGCCCCGGCTTAATAATAATTAGTTAAAAATAAAGATATAATAAAATAAAGATATAATATAATAGAAACATAATCTTATATATCTATTAACTTCTAGTAACTAATATTATAATTTCGAAAGTCACACTTGAGTTATGTAGGAAATACTTAAGAATACAAAGTAAACAAACGAAAGTGCGAATTAATATACTACACACGCCATCTATTGACGGATAAATGGTTTGTATGTTACACAATCATGCTTAAATCATTGAAGAGATTTTGATGAAATATGATACAAAGATAATGTAGAGCTTGAGAAAGGATATAGGCTTTGTTTTATCGCGAAATACTTAAGTATACAAAGTAAACATATGAGTGTGCTCGTACGCCATCTATCGACGTGAGGGTGAAGTGCATGTCGAGCTGTGTGGCCGTTATATCTTTGGAAATTAGTCATATATAAATTAAAATGTATAATACTTGTATATATTATATGTCTATTTGTTTGTTATGATACGTTTCATAATGGGTATAAGAGTTGTCCAAGAAGTAGAAATTGACATTAACGTATTAAAGGTTTGTATTAAGTATAAATAAAGCATTGTGTCTGTTCAAAGAGAAACCTCAGATAAATTGAATGAGTTCAAGATCGAAATAAAATGTTGTAACATTTTAACTCTCATGTTCAATCCAATGATTTCTTGAGAGGTTTATGGAAAAGTTATGGTTATATAGATATGTTTATAATGACATTTAGTTTACAGATTGATTATATTTTTTTATATTTAAAAATAATGATTAGTTTGTTTCTACATCTTACAGTGTAATTTAATTACGGTATCAGACGGTCGAAACACTATAGTTAGGAATTAGACAAGTCTGAACCAAAAAGGGCTGAAGAACCCACCAAATTTCTAGGAAGTTGGGAAAGAACACTGTCCTTCATCTATATGCTCATATCTTTCACATAGCATTATTTAAATGTAATAATTAAATACCCATCCGATACACTTTCATACGAAACCACAAATGACTAGCTGTTAAGATAACCTTTTAATCATTAGCCTGCTCTATATGTAAGTAATATTTATATAATATAGGTTTGAAGGTCAATTTGTAGTAGCAGATAAACTACAATTTACAACGGAGAGTGACCACTACCATAATTATAAAGCTGATTATACTGAGTGATTTAACAAGCCCAGACATCTTATGATACACAAGTAATAAAATCGGGTAATTTTATAAGATGATATTATATTAGGATACAAAAATTCAGTATCTGTATTCTTTTATTAGAAACTTATTTGCGACATAGCCATTCTACCCAATATAAGTAAGGATTTGTGAAGGTTTGAAAGACATAGGGACATAAAAGTTTTACTTAAACTAGTGACGTTTTAAATGCCTTCCTAATTAATATAACAAATGAAAAGAAATTCTTTGACATAAAATCTAATGAACTCATCAGCCAAATTATCAGAAAGATAGTTTTTATTTGAAATTGTTTAGGTATCCGCCTTAAAGAATCCAGGAAAATACCTTATGTCATTTGGAAAGAAAAAAATATCTGATATCAAATGAGAAAATTCCGTGAGAATATGGGTAAGAATACAATATTCCTCTGCCATTGGAAGAGTTTCTCGTAAAAGGTAAAGATTCCAGTGTTTCCTATCCTAGTAATCATTACATCGTCTTTTGCCTCACTCCTAACCCTATTTTCAAGATAGTAACGAATCAGCAAAGCAAGAAATATTCTTTAGGCTAAAGAGTGTTCTATTTAGCCGTTTGTCATTTTCAATACTCTAGATATTAAATTTATTAAATTTCCTAATTATTGCCACGAATTTTGAATGGAGAAACGTCGCTACCACTCTTAAGTACTTACACACACAAAGTATAAATCACACAAGTTTGTCGTGCTCCCATTATTGATGGGATGGTACTTTGCTTAACTTTTATTAATATCCTCTAGTTAAATTCTATTTACGCACCCTTTTGTTGGCGATTTAGGTTAAAGTGGATAGTTTTAAATTATATATTTAGATGGTATAATGTAGTGAGAAGTGAAAGAAAATCAAATAATTAGGGTATGCTTGTGTGGTTTTATAACGCTTGTAAAGATTTAATATTTAACCCATTTCTCCACAAAATATCCGTACCCCTATTCCAGCAGCGTAATTGAAAGTTTAGCCAAACCACAAGGTCAACGCATGCTTGTTCAAATAAGCAATAAATCTGTTGTAGCGGAGATTGAAACCGCAATTCTTTAGGGAGGCAGGTTTTGCCAATCGGACCCAGATTGTCAACAAATTGAATTAGGTCTCCTATAATATGTTTGTTATTAGAAATCTTATTACTTGGTATCTCATTTAATGCTATTAGTTTGGTAAGTAATAGTTGACGAAGTAGATGTCTATATTAAATCTTCAGAAGTAAAAAAGTACCGAGATGATTTGTTGTTATTGAATTTTAGGAAACTGAAGTAGTTAAAAGCAAATCTAATTGCTTGACACTAATGGATTTTAAGTTCTCAAGGTATTGGAAAAAAAGTAAATATGTCATTGGGATCCATGAAATGCTGTTGGACTAATACTCTCCCTTGTACTAATACTCTAACTTGGAATGTTAGTACGGTAGTGTTCCATCAAATGGTAGACATATTAGAAATCAATAAACATAACCCAAACCACAAAAAGATACTACTCCTAAAGAGACAGCTTTGCCTACAAAAAGTAATATTTTTCAAACTAGAAAAGATAAATGGGAAAGTAACATAAAAAGATACATTAAAAGTATGTCGCATACACTAATGTAATGCAGTACAAAAGCTTCTGTCCTATTAAAATCTGGCAAACTAAGAATGGACTGTTATACAAACCTAGTTTCGTGACATTTTGTCTATATATACTATATTTTTAAAAGTGAAATTCAGCTTATCACAAAAGTTACACAAATAGTACTTTTATTACTAGTCGCCCCTGATGACTGATGATACAATTCATAAGTCCGAATTTACATAGCTAAATATATCCATCGTATAAAGTTTTGGACAGAAACAATTTGAAAGGAAAAACGTCTTCAAAAGGTGGATTAATGGATTTGCATGGGACTAGATGCAGTAGACCTAAAGATTCAATTCCGACTACGACGAACGAAAATTGGACGTTATTTCGATTTACATACGTTAGATAGATCACAGAAAATTCTTGAGTGACCATAATACTAAGCCACAGAGTTAATCGAGGAGTAAAATTACCTCGGAATACTTAGGAATACCTATCGTTGTAATATAGCTGAGAACATTCGCACATAATGTTAATTCTACTATTTGCAAAACTTCGCGTGCAGCGGGACTGCACTGTGGTCGATATTATACCTGGCAAAACCCATTAATTTACTAAGTACTTGAAATTGTCTGAAAAGCAAAGGATACAGTGTATTTAAAACCTGATCTATGAAAGCTGGGTTTGATGTTAAAAACGTGATTTTTCGCCAATTCTCCTCACAGGTAGAACGTAAATGTACTATAGTGATCGTAAGCTTCGTTGTTATTAAGGCTTGTTCCCATGAAGAAAAGCCTATCATAAAAAATATCCGTATTATAATTGAAGTTATTATTTAGTCTAGTTGACCATGACCTCCTACCGATAAAACTGTTATTTATACAGTTTACTTTGATAAGTAACTGCTCTTATATTATATTTTCGTCTTCTCCGTATAAACCATTTAGGGTTTTTGTGTTTCTCTTCTGCTAGGACTTTTTGTTTGGTTTTCAACTTCTTGCTCTTTGAACTACAGAGATGAATTCACTCCACTATCGTAGTAGCACAACTTCGAAAGTACCTACATATGTAATCTTTTGAATATATATAGAACTAATTATGACATATAAGTAAATAGGCCAGGTCAAATAAATGCTGTGGCTTTGGTTTGCCTCCTATTGTATGTTATAGTAAAACGACTCTAGTCTTAAAAACCTATGATGGACTTTCCATAAATTTCCTATCATACTTTTTGTCATTTTAGGTTTAGGCCTTATTTATCACCGAATACTATCATATTACGGTACGACCCATAGGAACAGAGCATCAATGAAAAATATAAGAGGAAAAATTTATTCATTTTGAGAGCTTCCGATGAGTGCGCTGCGTAAACGACGATGAAACATACAAGGTATGTTTACTCCACTATTTCGAATCTTCTCTTTTTTATGTGACGGAGACGAAGTCGCGTGTGTCGTCTAGTACAATATAAACAATTTAGTTAAGCGTACTCCATGTGAACAAGGTGTTAGGTAGAGAATTGGATGCCGTGTCGTCCTGACATTTTAGCCTCGACTGAGAATGATAGGGCACGATTTTTTATTGTCGAGCCTTTTTGGTGTTCCGATTTGTGACAATTATTACTACATAATGTTACTTCAGCGTTTTAGATTTTAAAATGATTCTCAGTTCAGATTATACTTGATGCATTACATAGTTCCTTATTAGGTATACTAAATTTAACCTTCCAGCGTTCCACATTATTGTTTTTGTTGTTATAAGCATGTTGCCTCAATGTATTTTCTTTTATGAAATTGAAGGTTATTCTTTTTACGTATTATAAGTCGGCTGTCTCTGTAAGACTTAAGACAGAGTTAGGTTAAGAGTTTTTTATTGATCTACTAACTCAACAATCATAATCGTTATAATAATTTTGAGTTTAACCATAGCTATTTAAGTAATTATTAAGATTAAATTTGAATTTTCATGTCCAAAAGTGTTTGATTTATTCAGAACGTTCTCATTTGCTCGCGAAGAATATCGTAAAATTGTGAGATTTAAATAAACATTTCCTTTTCAACTGCACACCTGCTTTAGATTACTTGCAGTGGTTCAGTTATTGCTATATTATTCTTATATCGGATATTATATGCAATTAAATTTATATTGAGTAGAACAATATCTTGAGCTCACTTGTAAACATATACAGTAAACCCATTCTTATATTTATAAAATTATTTTCGATGACATTGAAATAATACAATTCTTAATCATCATAAACATAATACAATAGATGTTTACTGTTTATGCATTTAAATAATCTAGATGACGTAATTTTAAAGGCAAAGGTAGTAAAGTTTTTTATCGTGATTATTTATTTTTAACACAAAGTCATAACTTTTATTGCGAATATCTGATTAACGAAAGAATTGACATACTAATCCCTTATATAACTTTCTTGGCTTCATCAGAACAGTTGTACGCCAATGCGTTGGCGTAAGATCCTTCTTTATAGCGCACCATAAATCCAGTCCACAAAGCTTAAACCCCATTGTTTCGCAAAGACAGAAGATACGGAATTTGTATGAACTTGTGTATGAATTTGCGCAAGAATAAACGGTATGGGTGACCTATTTAAATATAATAATTTATTTTATTAGCTGACTTCAACCAGAAGTTATTGATTTATTTTTACTACTGTTTACGTCTTTTAGTCATTGGTTTAACAATCTGTTATAAAAGTTAGTAACATTAAAACAAAAGACGTCAACATCAGTATTTGATACTATTAAAAAGCCAAAAAGAATGTTTTCGTTGGAAAACCGCTTATTCTTGATTATTAATTAATCGATTTATGACTTAATTATTTACCCGTTAAGTTTTTATTAACTATGGCGCTACTGGCGTTATTGTGCCATCTAATCAAAATAGACTGGCAAAAAAAATTAAACGTACAGCCATGTTTTAGCGTTTGACTCACTTTCGATTCGAATCCGAAAAGATCTAATGTCGATACTTTCAAGAGATCGGACTATAGTAGACTGTTGACAATTTAAATTCTATTCCTACTGATAACATGTCTTGAATTTAGATTCTGCTAACAACAAGGTTAAATTCCAAAATACAATTCGTAATTTCAGAATTAGCGTGTTCTTTTTCAGCGTTACAATATCAGTGTAAGATACGCAATTGAATTCCGGGGTCACAACAAAAGTTTGGGTTTTTTACAATGTACCCATAACAATTGCTAGCAATATAGCGTGGTCATTTATCTTACCTGTCGCGGGGTTCTTGTGAGGGGCAAAATATTTGTTCGTAACATAAACGTTTTGTACCTTTCGTCCCTTCATCGTGTGTAATCTCGGGACAAATCGCTCAGTAGATAATGTTGGTGTAAATCCAAGCTTTAACGTTGGACTATTTACTTTGTTTATCACGCGTATTTCATTATGCTCATGCATGGATTTGTTCATCTTCTTTATTAATGACAGCTTCTAAACTAAAAGGATTCACTTCATAGCTGATATTGAAATATCTATCAACAAATTTATTAGCTGTTTCTGAAATCTCTATATCGAAAGATTTGTTCAAATCATGACACGACGTCACTTATACTTTGTCTAGTTCTTAGAGGGTTTAAATTCTTGAGGAACTTTTCAACTGTTATTGTTCTTGCGATAGGATGTGATTGTTTTTTTTTTACATTAAATAACACATACGAGACTCTACATGATATCCAAAGATAACTTTTCTTGCAAATTAATTCTGCATAAATTCCCAAATTCATTACGCAAAAAAAAATACTTGTCTATCGATTACCATAAGATAGAAAGAAAAATGTAAGTCGCTAAGTCGCTGCCTCATAAAAGAAGCAGAAGGTAAGAAGTGGGAACGTTGATAACTTCGGCCCAAGTTTGCCAGATAAATTGTTGAATGCATTTGCATTCATTGAATAAGAATTGAGGGATCTACGTGACTTAGAAATAATTACGCGAGGGAAATGTGAGGGAGATGTGCTCTAATTAGGTGCTTTTTAAGTATGTTTCTATGAACTTATTAAATTTTATTCATTAGCCAACTTAAACGAGAGTTTTAATGAAACGTTACATTAATGCTAAAGTTACAAACTGTAAAAATTTAAATTCTTCTACACAAAAAAGCTTTTGTAAATAATGTGGGAATAAGTATTTTCTAAACCTTAACATATCCCTAGACATATTATTCGACCTAAAATTACAAATTCAATAGATTTGTAATTTTAGGCCGCCTGTTGTTTTACCTTAAATCGGATCGAGGTTCTATTTAAATATATTGCAAAACCGCCCTCGTTTCGCTGAAGGATACTGGATTTAAGCAGTAGTATCATCTAGTACTGAGTGTGATTTTCGTAAAATCTATCCAATTTCTTTTGAACTTGAGGACAAAATTCTATTAATTCCTGTAAATAAAAAAAAAATTAAGATATTTCCGCGTATTTTCCAAACTACTAAGATCATATTATAATTTGTCAAAACTAAATTTTTCGCCGGTTATTTAAGGCTAAGACGTTATACTAAATTCCTATGGAGTGCATTTCTATCTTTTGTACAAAATGTTACCTTTTTGGGTATATTTATATGGGTAAATGAAAGGCATAACTTTGCAGATACTGATTACTATCTTGCAAGAATAATGATAGGGTAATACCTACTGTTTTGAAAAGTAAATTGCTAGAAATTTCATGAAAACACATGAAAAGAGCTTCAATTCATGCACAAAACTAATTTCCATCTACCCCACGGACACGGCATTACAACGCATTATGTAAACTTGCATCGATCGGATTCGAACCCCCTACTGACGGGGATACCGCAGTGGAGCCAGCAGGCTATCGCAACCAGATTTATTACCCTACTTCATTCACCCCGCAAGTTATAATGGCAAAGTTTGGACGGGATTGTTTCCATGAGTATTTTATGACCATAATTTTGTCGCTATTGAAATTTGAAAACAATGTATTTTTGGGTGTACAAAATAAACAATGATTATATGAATTTAGAACAAGAGATGGCCCATATTATATAGATAAGTATAGCGTGGTAGTATAGTCCACCAAGTCGAATGCTCCTGCCGTTAGGCGCCATTGGATGCTGCTATGTTAATACTTCTCTATGTACAGTTATGGATAAAATCCTCTTATAAGTAATACAGCTATTATATATCTCTTGTTTAGGCTACATTTCTGTAGCGAGGCATGTGTTTTGATATAATCGCTTCTTTTGACCCACTCTAAGCGCGACTAGGTAAATCCACATCTTCGCATATTTCTGGTGGAAGCGTAGCCTTAAACTCGTGGGTGTTTGTTATGCAACGCTAATCTCAGTCATCTCAGCGTATTTTTCTTCGTATTTTATTTGAAACAACAAAGAAAGACATTGAAAAAGCTGTATACTTAGTATAAAGAAATTTTTTATCATAAAAAGTAAATAGGCGCTTTCATAGTCGAGTTCATTCGTGATCTACTGAATTTAAATGAGACAATATGAGCATGCTCTGCTGCTCACAAATAATTTATACTTTATGTTATAAATGTGAAACCATCTGTTTTGGTTTTAATGACCTAAAACCGCTCAACCGATGAGGGTCAAATTTTGTGTTTTTGACATACATACGACTAAAATATGAATTGCTGTTGTATTCGAGTATTATGAAACGAAGGAGGATGTAAATAATTTAATCTTACGAATTATTCGTAACGAATTGAATCGAATTCGAACCTAATTTAAAAAATTTACAGTTAACTTATCTAGAATATAAAATTTACAATGATTTACGACGTCGATTTCATTTTAGAACTTTTTTTAAATTATTTTCGAATAATCGAGAAGCACTATACGAAAATTTCTATTTTCGAAAGATTCGAAGCGAATTAAATTATTTCAAAAATTTTCAATTATAACTAAATATAGTTAGAAATAATTTGTCGAAATTAAATATACGATAAGCTAGCTGAGGGTTCTACCCCAAAACAAAAAGTGGTCTAGACTTTGTCTTTGTGACATTACTCGTACAACTATCTTCATTGGTTGCTAAATTTATAGCATTAACAAATCGTGCTCAATAAACTTTCAATATCTATTTTTCGGTTACGATCTGTGTCGACCATTTTTGTCTATATCAGTACGATCGGCACTTTCTAAATAATTTGTAACGAACAAAGCGATCAGTACAATACTCGTCTCTATTATACAATTCTAGTTATCTACAACTCCAACACTCACTGATGGACAACGTCTTGATTATAAAAGACGAAAGTAGTTGAACAAAGTATATGAAGTATGGCATTTGTGAAGTCCGGAATTTAGAGATCGGCCCTAATATTTCTTTAGCAGTGCCTCATCTTCAAATCATTTTATTTTAATTGCATGTGAATCGTATTCGAATCGAATAGTACTGTTTGATTTTAAGTTAACGAACAACTCATTCATATTCTTTTTCCGAAGATTGTATTTTAGACCCCTAAGTGCCAATAGAAGTGCGAATCGAATAGAACTATTTGATTTCGCGTTTCCGAATAACTCATTAATATTCTTCCGAAGATTCTATTTTAGGTAAGTGCGAATAGCATTCGAATCGAATAGACTAGTTCGAGTTTCCGAATAACTCATTTATGTTCTTCTTCCGAAGATTCTATTTTATCGGTGCGACTAGAACTTGAATAGAATAGAACTATTCAATTTCGTGTTACCGAATAACTGACTCAAGTTTCTCTTTTAAAGATTTTTTTAGGGCGTGCGAATAGCATTTGAATCGAATCAACTAGTTCGAGTTTCCGAATAACTCATTCATGTTCTTCCGAAGATTCTATTTTAGGGGTTTACGAATAGAATTCTAATCGAATAGATTTATCCGATTTCGAGTTTCTGAATAACTCATTTATCGAATTATTCGATAATAAATTATAGTCGTAAATTTTAATAGTTTTCCAATTCAGTATGAAAATCTTATACTTATATAAAATATTGAATATTACTTGGCTTTACTCTAGCTTATGTAATAAACCCACTTCTAAGATTAAATAATTAAATAATTTAGAATAATAAAATATATAGAAAAGGATGTAGACTAATTAAAAAGGTTCAAGATAAATTAAGTTAAGATTTCATCGAATTTCAAGCCTAGAATCGTTTTAAGTTATTCATCCAATATTAATTATTAATATTCTAAATAATTAGTTCTAATTCAGCCTTGGGGATAATTAATGTAAGAATAATAAAACGTATCTCTAGGTTTAATATTCTACTATCTGGTATTTTTAAATCCAGATTCTTATATAAAATCTATTGTATAATTTACTCTAAGACATAGAAGATTATATTCCTAATATTCCCTGTAAATAAAACTAAAACTGAGTCGAAATTCGGGCATAACCGATAAAAAAACACCTTGTTACTCATTTGTAATTCAAAAACTATCCCCGTGATAACTTTAAGTTTAAACTGTTCCGTAGTTTTTTGCTACACAAGCAGCCAGACACTGGTCGTACCGGTTTTGAGAAAACCATTTCTAAACGATCTATATCCAAAGACATTTACACAAAAAGTGTCTTTGTTCTATAGATGTAGAGTTTTCATTTCCTTGACGGTTTCTTTTTGTTTGATTTGCAGTCTTATGTTATAAAGATAAAGTCGGTTTTAGCTTTTTTATAATAATTGTCCTGAGGCTAGTGCGTCTTGAGTGGAACTAATATTCAGACGCGAATTTTATGCTTTTCTCTATTTTGATTGTAATGATAATTGACTTGATTTAAAAGTGAAGAACAAGTGAATTGTAGTTTTAAATATAACCTATTTAAACTGACCAAACTTTCCTAACTTTAAATTTTAAATTAACTTTGTAAATATCTCTCTTTATCATTCGAAACTTTAGATCCTTTAAAATTATTAATGTTTCGAATAATTTGAAATCGAGATTTTTTCTTATATTAGACAAAGATGAAATGTTTTACTTTATACGACGTGTTACCCACTATTCGAAAATTGACGTATATTAGAATTAGAAAAGTTTGCGAAAGAAAGAAAAAACTGCGAATCAATAAGACATCCAAAAAAAGGAATCTGTTAAAATAGTTTGTGTTCATGAAAAGTACATCTACTTCTTAACTTTCATTTGTAAATCTGAATAACTATCTAAATACATGTATGTTATATTGCTATATTTTTTATAAGCTTAGCCTGTCTAGTTTTGGCTAGAAAGATGGAGGTATTGTCGTGTTACATATTTCTTTAATTAAAAAAAACATCAGGTATACGAGAAATGTCGCTTGATTTTTTTTATGACAGATAAGGGACAAACGAGTTCTGCTCGTTTGTTCACCTGATGGAAAGTGGCCACCGTCGCCCATGGACATCGGCAAAACTAGAGAATATCTCTTGCTTTGTCGATGTCTTGCCGCCTCTAAGATAGAGTGAGAAGGGGGAGCGAAGAGAAGAATGCTCGAATTGATGAAGAATACTTTCAGTGGTCTCTGAGCAAGAACTCAGTGCTCCTTGGAACCGCAGCATTAAAGGGATGGAGGGGGTAGATCTGGCTCACATGTGGCTCAACCGGAACGCGACAAAGACACTTGACGGTCGGTCAGTTTTGCATGCTGGTGGTCGCAAGCCAGTCGGGGAACAGATCCCCTACCACCAATGAAGATGCTGGGTTACTTGCCTCTTATGAAATGGGAATTGTACTCTTATCCTCACGGTTGACATAAAACCTAACAAACAATAAAATTAATCAGTTTTAAAAATCAAATTTTGTTCTTGTTTTTACTTATATCCAGATATTAAATTGTGTTATGTTGTAAAGAAGCATATTGAATCGAGTTCATTTATTATTAATTCTGTACTTTGCATACTGATAACTCGAAATATTTCAAGTTTTAGACTGAAAGCGTCACGATATAATACGGTAATGCTATATTACCGTGTTATGTTACCATGATTAAGTAAAATACTCTTTTATAATATGTATTTAAATCCTATCTTTTCAGATTTATAACCTAGATCCTTAACCTTAATACTTATCTAGGTATCACCTACGATCCGAAGAGCAATATTTTATCCGACCTTTGCCTTCTGTTGGATAAATTACGTACAGATCATGTTATATTACAGGTTCCCCAGATCCAATTCAGATCAAATATAACGTCTGATTACTCGACATATTATGTATTTCATTTCTGTAGTCAAATAATCTTTTAAGTATCTAACAGTGACTTTATTTTTTTATAACGGAGAAATAGAAGAACAATATATAAGAATAAGAAGGAGAACTGAAGGAAGGAATATAGTTGCTTCTGTGATACATACATACATCCCATGTTTAGCAGCCATTAGAAAGTTTCTTTTAATATTTATATACAACGCGTACTATATGACCTGAGAGACTTTATCTGCTACATTTAAGTGAGAGAGTGGATAAGAGAAAGGTGTGGCGTGAGATATCATATATAGTCTTCCTTGATAAATGAGGTATCCAATGCTAAAAGAAGTTTTCCATTCGAACCAGAAGTTCCTGAGAGTAACGAATTCAACAAAACAAACTCTTCAGTTATATTAGTATAGTAGAGATATACGAATATGTGAAGCTTTGAGAAACTTTCCGAAACTAAGAGAATGTCTAGGTTTGATTCATATCAAGTTAGAAGTAAACAGGATGTCCACATAAAGTAAAAATAAAATGACGGTAAAGATTCACCGCCATGCTTTTATGTCTTTTGTTCATAGAATAAACACTGATGTGTTATTTCTATTCCTGTTTTTATCTAAATAAAGATACAAAAAGACTGCTATTTTTGATGAAATAATCAACGACTAAATTTAAAAAAGATTTTCTATCTTATAATATCAGTAACTTATTCATTAGATTAGTATTGAGACTATCTTGAAAGTTTGTTTAATTATTGTCGAAATAAGGAACAGAAAGATTCGTAAAAAATATTTTGATTTGTTATAGGTTTTTTTTTTTAAATTTAATCACTGATAGATTTTATGATTTAGGACGTACAGACCTTTGATATTCTAGATATTCACTAATAATATATTTTAATAATGAAATATTAAGTTTGCTTAGTGGTTTTGGAAACGACTATCATGTAACAGAAAGTCGTTCGTGCTAAGATTTTTTTTTCAATTAATTATTGACGGTTTAGTTCTACTTTAATTTATTTAAAAAGTATTTATTAAGTATTTGTTAATCGTGTACCTTATACTGAGTTTGTTAAGTGGTTTTATATTTCTTTTTAGAAGGTGCAGGTCATTGACTCACTCATACATACTGTTAACGCTACTGTGTTTAATATAGCTTTATCCCGTTAATCTGATTATTTAATGATTATAACAGTTAAGAACTGAATTTAGACTTGGTAATAAAATAAAAAAAGGAGTGATAGATTAGTGGTTAAGACGCCTTACTCGGGAGGTTCGAGTTCTCCCAACGCACGGACACACGGACGGACTTGCAAGTTATGTGAGTTTTAAGCAATTAAATAGCACTTGCTATAACGGTGAAGGAAAACACCGTGAGGAAACCTGCACTCAGAGTTCTCCAAGTTCTCAAAGGTGTGTGAAGTCTGCCAACCCGCACTGGGCCAGCGTGATGGACTATGGTCTAACACCCTTCTCATTCTGAAGAGGAGTAACTATTATCGGGTTATGATGATGATAATGATGTATAACATACACACAGACACAAAACAGTTATATACTTATAGTTTGATTAGAACTAACTCAGTAAATTCCGATCAATTGTCAGAATGGTGTCAATCATTTGCTATCGAGTGAGTGGAATCTAATACAGTTACTTTCTCACAGTATTAACAATATTTATACTTTATATTATTTGTTTTGCCTTGATCTACTTGTATAATCTATACAGTGTTTGTTATTTGAAATTTTATTTTCAATATCAACATAATTTATATATGATTAATTCAAAAAGACTAACGGTTACACAGCTCGACATGCACTTCATCCCCTATTTCAACCCCTTTAAGCATTTTTTCTCGATAAAACGTAGCCTATGTCCTTTCTCAAGATATAGACTATCTCTGTACCAAATTTCATCAGAATTACCTCCGTGATTTAAACATAAAAGCGTAATAGAAAGAGAGTTACTTTCGCATTTAATATATCAGTTAGGATTTCTGTATAACATTAGTATGTATTATAATTTATAATCTAAATGTAAATACTTTAATATAAATGTAGTGTTATTTAGATGTTAAACAATGCCGTCCGTCTGGACTCTGGAGTTTAAATAGACATTGCTTTGTCTATTTTAATAACGCTAGAGCTCTATGTCTAGATATTTAGTGTTTATTCATGTTCTAGTGTAATAACAACTACACTAGATTAAAACACGTTAATACATAACAATGAAGAAATAAAATAAAGATCGGGAATTTGTGAAGTGATCTATCCAATAAATAATTGGGTTTAGAACTAAATAATTCGAGCTGTTCCGAAAATATTTATAAAATTCTAAAGAATTTATTTACGTTCCGAAAAATTCGAATCTTTCAAATTCCGTAATAATTTAATAGTCTTTCGAATAATTCGAAAATAATGGAGAAAAACTCAATCACAAATTGTGGTGAATACTCTATAGGTACGTATATATTTGAATCAAATATTCAATAAAGTCAAATTCTTCAAAATATTGCGAATAATTCGTTAAACGAATAAATTCGATTAATCAGAACTAACGAATTATACGATTTTACTTTTGAATCTGATATTTTTTTTAATTAGTAAAATTAAATACAGGCCAACCGAATGTGACGGAGTCTTTTGTTCATCGATTTTGTGTTCTGTGTGTGGGTTTCATTCTTTCTGTCTGCTTCTTTTTCTTTCTCCTTTGTTTATTCATTTCCTTTCACGCTTTTTCCATACTTGCCTGTCTCTGTATAATTATCTTTATTATCATTATTATGTACTGACAGACTAATTTTGACTTAACAAAAGTTCTTTTGTAAAAAGTCTAATTGAAATAAGATATTTTGAGTCTGACGTATAATATACCCTCCTGATAATCTCCTTCTAAGTCGGGAACTCTTGACCACCATCGCTCTGTCCGTGGTTAAAGGTGATGACAGGATTCTCGCAATCGTCAACCTTATTCTGAATTACTGCTCATTGTGATGCTTTCTTATTTTTGGCAGTTAGTAGCTTTGCGAGCATACTGTACTACGGTTGACTCTATGGCCTTAGAGATAAGCTCCTTCAAGATAACTTTGAGGAAATTCATGATTTAAAAGTAATGAAAATGTTACTTTGCTATAATCAGCGGAAAATGTTTTATATATTATCGACGTAAGTTTAGCTTCGTAACCGAAGCATCTTCAAGAGTAGTTGACTCTACAAGCATAACTAGCAAAGTAAACTTTTTATTACTTTAAAGTAATATTATTAAAAAAACATTTTATATAGTCCAATTGAACATTGTTTTGTACTAACCGTTATTCATGAATAGCTGCGGTTTTAGTGAATCGAAAATAACAAAGTGATATAAGTGTTTACCATGAATAAAAACCTATCAATTGGTAAACTGTGACCACAGGATTTGTAGATAAAAATAATCCATTCATTGTATATTAGCAGCCCTCGCTTTTCTGAGAGAAAAACGATTATACGTTAAAAGTGGGCTATATTTTATAAAAACACATGAAAAACAATAATAACGGGAATAGGTTCCACTAGCCTTTTTCTATGCAAAAACATTTGATTCAGTTCATAACAATTTCGATCCACTTCCACACATTACAGTGTGATAATAGATATTAACTTAATGAAAGTACTCGTCAAACTGCAGCTGAACTACTGGTGTAGGTAAAGTTTACAAGTTGAGTTGTTGCCCCGTTGATGTTGTTCTCGAATAATTCTTTGAATCTACTCCTAAATCTCAATCCCCTGGAGATACTCAGCTTCTTGTATAAAGTATGTTATTTTTTTATACTTTATTTCGTAGTATATTTAAGAGACGTCCGTTCGCGACTAGATCTCGGTTACAACTGTACCTATTACAATGTTTGTAGTATATTTATACTACCCGCGTGGTTGACGAAACATAATAAACATGTACATACGTGTGTTAATACAAAGTGTTAAAACTCATCTTACTAATATTATAATGTGGATTTCTATGAGTTTACATTACACAGTTACTTTATAACCAGGATTAACACATAAGCTACTTTTTATCCCGGAAAAGTTAACAGTTTCTATGAGATAATAATAAAATATGTGAACCATTGTCAGTGTCTGGATATTTTTAATAAGAAACAATATATTAAATTTTTTTTATATATAAGTATTTTAGGTGATAAATTGCACCCATACAAAGCGGGAGCGGGCAACATTAACAAGTAGAAAGAAAATTGTATTTACGTAATGTGGTTTACAAAGTTAATAAAAATTTCATAATTTAATTTGAAACGTATTAGCAACAAGTAAACGGTTTCGTGGAAAAATTGGAAATGTAAGTTGATTTTACTTCCTGTAAGCTTTTAAAAGTTTAACAGTAACAGTATTGGAATATGAGAAATGTTCTGTGAATTGTTTGGTTTGTTTACAAATGCGATATTGTTATTTTAATTTTCAGCTTCAGAAACTTGACACCCGATTTGGATTCTTATAGACATCGTTCAAGAGTTTATTTTATTAGTATTTACGAGTAAAGATACTAGCATCTTTTTCGTTTGGAGTAGTCATATTTGAAGATACAAGCTTCTTTTTCGTTTGTAGTAGTCAGTATTTGGACATACAAGCTTCTTTTTCGTTTGTAGTAGTCAGTATTTGGAGATATAACCTTCTTTTTCGTTTGGAGTAGTCATATTTGAAGATACAAGCTTCTTTTTCGTTTGTAGTAGTCAGTATTTGGAGATACAAGCTTCTTTTTCGTTTGTAGTAGTCAGTATTTGGAGATATAACCTTCTTTTTCGTTTGGAGTAGTCATATTTGAAGATACAAGCTTCTTTTTCGTTTGTAGTAGTCAGTATTTGGAGATACAAGCTTCTTTTTCGTTTGTAGTAGTCAGTATTTGGAGATATAACCTTCTTTTTCGTTTGGAGTAGTCATATTTGAAGATACAAGCTTCTTTTTCGTTTGTAGTAGTCAGTATTTGGAGATACAAGCTTCTTTTTCGTTTGTAGTAGTCAGTATTTGGAGATACAAGCTTCTTTTTCGTTTGTAGTAGTCAGTATTTGGAGATATAACCTTCTTTTTCGTTTGGAGTAGTCAGTATTTGGAGATATAACCTTCTTTTTCGTTTGTAGTAGTCAGTATTTGGAGATATAACCTTCTTTTTCGTTTGGAGTAGTCATATTTGAAGATACAAGCTTCTTTTTCGTTTGTAGTAGTCAGTATTTGGAGATACAAGCTTCTTTTTCGTTTGTAGTAGTCAGTATTTGGAGATATAACCTTCTTTTTCGTTTTTAGTGGTCAACATTTGAAGACACAAGCGTTTCTATGTCGTTTGTAGTAATCAATATTTGAAGATACAAGCGCTTCTATGTCGTTTGTTAGAAGATACAAGCTTCTTTTTCGTTCCAGATTTGCTTTACTCTAGTTTTATTTTAGTTTAAATTAACTAAACTATAACGTTAACTATTTAATTTAATTAAGTATATCTTAGTATAACTTCCGTAATATTGTTAGTCCAGTATATTGTTGTTTATGCCTGTCATCTCTCGGGATTCCTTCGGTCCAATCTTCCATGTGAGCAGAATATCATTATTTAATATCGGAATAATGCCTATGTAGTATCTTTTGTTGTTTTGGGATAAATTTACCCGATAAGTATCATTAGGTCGTGGTTTATTATAAAAATATTTATTTTGGTTAAGCTGAGTAGTCCATAGAAATAAGTGAAATTGGTCAAATTTTTTTAATGCAATTCAACCCAGTTTTTTGTCAGGATCATTTCATTGTATCGGAGGAAAAAAATCGAAGTAGCACAAGTTAGTCAAATTTAATAATATGTTTTATCAAACAACAGGACAAAGATACAAGGTCAAGATTGTGCTGGATAATCTCATCCAATGTGGCCTCCATCTTACTGTATGCATTTAGGGCACATTTCAGAAAACCTTTGTTGGCTGCTATTCTCAAATCTTGAATAGTATTGTATTAATATAGAACGATTTGTCGAAGTCTTAGAATAAAATTGATCTAACTCAAAATTTAAATATTTTCGTAGTTTTCAATAAAATGCCCAAAAAAAAAAAAATTTTACAGAACAATATATTTTTTGAAAATATTTTTTACTCTGAAAATTATTCGGGTCATCATACAAACTTTCCTCCCTTAATTCACTCCTTTAAATTTAAATTTCATAACAAACAGAAATCGATTTCTTTCTTATCCTCACATCTATCTCTATACTAAAATTCAGCTAAAGTAAATGAATGGCTTAGGCGTGAAACGTTAACATTAGGTTGACGAATCTTATACTTAGAACACCCCACTGATTCTCTACTTATAAACTCTCAAGTCTACTAGCGGCGGTTTTCGTAGACTGAATTTTTACTATCATAGTGAAGTGAAATTTAATCTAGGGCTGTGTAACTCTTATAGAGGAATTCGTCAGTCGTTAACTATGGTACTTGACTTAGATAGCCAAGCCAAGTGCTCGGTTTCCCATGGAAACATCCTTGAATAATGGGGGTTTAATAAGTAAGATATGGCTAATTTAATAATTCATCTGATGTAGAATGTCTTAAGCTAGACGATGATATAAATAACTCAAATTTTTTTTTTTTTGAGTTGCTGCCAATTGCATTAAGAGGACAGAATACCTTTCACTATAATGAAGTTTAAAACTCCATTTTTCTAATTAAAACTTAAGCTTATGACTATCCTTATATAATTAAACTAATGTTTTTCACTTTGAAAGCTCCGAGTAATAACGATTGTAAACATTATGCTCAAAGAAAAATGGTTATTTCATTTTTTATGTTGAACCCGGAATAATGAAAAGAATTTTTTTGGCTCAAGTGTCAAAGGTTGGTTTTTATATTAAATCAGAAGGAAGCTTTTTTAAAAACGATTCTGGTTTATTTACATTTAAAGGAAATAATATTGGAAATTTTCATTTTAAGGCAGCGGTCCTAATTTTTCACAAGAGATGTGCGACGATGCGTAAAGAGAGATAAGTGTGTTAACCTCGGTAGGAGTCTGTCCTCACACATCTCTCGTGGAAACGCAGCCTAAGATGACGAATTCCGTAGCAGTGATTATCTACACTGTTTTAGACTATATTAGGCTAACGCTTATTGCTCTGCTTCGTGTTAGAACTATTTCAAATTAAATTAACAATTCATTTGAGAGAAATTCTTGGAAAGCAAGAGCATTTTTCTCAACTATTAACTCAGACTTCAAAGCATCAAAGGCATAGCACTAAAATGCTAACTAGACACAGCATTTAAATAGTCCGGACTGAGACCAGCTTTTGTTCGGTCTAAAATCAAAATTGTGACGCAAGCTGTTACATTACGCTGAATTTTAGTATTCCGACACTCGGCACTCGACATGATGAAAGATCGCTGACATGATTTACAAAACCGGGCATATATACATGTCATCAATAATTGGAGTTACGAAATTTGTTACCCAACACGATTTGGGAAATTCTTACTTTAAACGACCTTTGTGAGCGACTTTGTACTTACGGATTTAGTTCTTTTGCTTACGAGGAGAATTTCGACACTAGCCTTCCCATAAAATTATAATTTTTTGATGTCTACTCGGGAGGTCCGAGTTCGATCACCCTATGTGTGTTTTAAGAAATGAAATATCTTTTGCTTTAACGGTAAAGGAAAACATCGTGAGGTAACCTACACTCCTGAGAGTTCTCCATGTTCTCAAAGGTGAAAAGTCTGCCAAGCCAGCGTGGTGGCCTAACCCCTCCTCATTCTGACTGACAGAAAAGGGGGAATTCAAAAGATGTGCGTAGATCTATAAGGTCTACATAGCATGAAAATTTTACAAGACTTAAGTTTCGATCCAAGACTGAAGCATCCTAAGGAAATAATGATTATACAACAGTTGGCGACCGACGATTGAAAATAATTTCCTCCAAGACAAACATACTTAAACTCTAAAGTAAAATATCTTTCTGACTTTAAACCAATTTTTTAATATCTCACATATCGAGTAAAACGTCATCTTTATTCTGAAAGGCGTATTACAAGCCCGTTTAAAATACAATTGAGGTTGGCCATAAAGTCGACTTCGTTCAGCAAAATATATAGGCTAAATCGGATTTTGCTCGAAGCGATGTATCTCCATACATATGAGACTGAGAAGACGAAGTATTAAAATCTCAGCATACGTCTTTCAATCCTTGCTGACATTTCCTTCTCGTGTGCCCTGAAGCTCTAAAATATTATGTATCTGTTCTGCAAAATTAAGTTTTCCTTATTTCTTTTGAACGTCCATTGCGCTAGATTGGATAAGAAATGAGTGCTAAGAAAAACGGGCGAAAGAATTTGGATAGATTTACTTTCTTGTAAAATGTCGTAGTTTGATTTTATTCCCGTAGAAGCGTGGGAGGACTGGGATATGACGTTATCACCACAAAGTCCGGCACAGTGCCGAATTTAACAGAATATTGAATTGAAAAAAAATATTGAAGGCACAAACTATTTAAATGACTTAAAAAATCTAAATCCCCATGATTTTGTGATGACATTTTTACTAATTTAACAGTCAAGGGAATCTTTATAATATTAGATACACATTAGAACTTACAGGTTTTTCTGAAAGAAAGCTATTTTATTCCAATAGAGAGTTTTATGGCAATAAAACGATTTACTAGTAATCCAAAGAATCTGTTATATATTGCAGAAAGTAATCTTTACAATTGCATTATATACAGGTTTTCGCATGAAGGAGCTTTTGCACGCAGTTTTATCTCATCCCTCTTTGCTCTAAGCCATTTCATTCTCGGATTTCTCTGACATGTCGTTTTAATCCTTTGTGTTTCTGTCCTGTGCAACTTGTTCTTTGACTTAGTAACTTGGATTCTTCAAAGCTAACATAGTGCAAGATTAATATAAGTTAAACTATGTTATTACATTTTCTATTTAAATAAAATAGCTACGTAAACATTCTAGAATTTTTAACCTTTTGGAGCCGTCACAACAGCTCATCATATTACTATATTTGGTTGACCTAAATTTAAACATATGCACCAATTATTAAGGTTTATTTACGATAGCAGAAACTAAATAATTCAAAAGTAACTCCCAATAATAAATCTGAACGTGTAAGAAAAGCAATCATTTAAAAATCGATGAAATGAGAGCATAAATTCAATAAACGGCATAAAACTAAAGCAGGAACTTATAAAAGCTTTAAAGCGGCTCACATTAATAGTTCCACTGTTCACTTATTAAAAAGTTTATAGCTTACATTACCACGGAAGAATAATGGGCTGCAAGTGTTTAAGCCGGGATGAAAAAATGGATTTTAACTATTCATATAATACTTTACCTGAAGCCTTTTACGAGCGAGAGGATTTTTTGCTTCTGACCAAAATTAACTGAAGATTTTCTATGCCGTGTTAAAAATTGATGGAATTACTTGGTCTTTTCAGTTAGCACGTATAAATTTTATATACTTGTAAATTAAAGGGCGGTCTCTTTGCCAAAGTCAAATTATTTCCACTATATATATATAGCGTAATAGAAGGACAAACTCACTATTCAAAATTTCCCATTTAGTGTTTCAAATACAATTCAAAATAAAGATAGACCCGTCTGAACGTGACCCAGTGACGAATAAGGTTCGTTGGCCCTAGATTTATTTTAGGACCCATTTACTGAAGACTGCGTCCGTTAACCGAGTCCTTATACCAAAGTAATATATATTCTTCAAATCTGGCTATAAATATGAAACGACGTATTGCTGGCAATAACAACAAATCTTGTAATCCCTTTAATGAGCTATGGGGTCATATATTATGTGTTCATCGACACAGCTGATTAACTGCCGTCAAGCTTAGCATTCTCTGGAAAACTACACACTTTTATTGGATAGCTCCAAATTGGAATTCCTAACACTTCCTGCATGCTTGGTAAATACTTTTAAGCGTTTGATTGCTATTGCTAAAGGCGTTATATGGGATCGAAATCAAAGTTTTACTATGGCTATGCGATCTAATATTAATAGTCTATAATAGGAGTGTTTATTGACTGTCAATCTCATTTTGGCGACAAATTTTATTAAAAGCTTTACTCATTACTTTCGGAAGTGTAATAGTGTTGTGCAATTTTGGAAACCAAAACCGAATTAAATCAGTACTGCCTAAATTATAAATAACGCTATAACACGAGTAAGACAATCTGCAATGATTTTTAAGACCTACTTTTGTGAGTAAAATGTTACACTGGGGATACTATTATTTCTATAAGATTGCAAGTAATATTCTCTTGAACAAGCCGTGATACTACAGATCTGTGGACAAATAAGGTTAACAATATCAAGCAAAAAAAAAAACTTTTATAAAGTAGATAAACTTTTTACTACAGTTTTTTCAAGTGCAAGAACAAATAGCGGTCGGGACTATTCACCTTATTGTAAATAATCTTCTAAGAGACAAATGACAAATGAAAGTTAAAACCGCTGAGAGGCTTACGTCCAGCAGTTAGCTCCGGTAGAATAAAAAGCAAAAGCTGGAGAAAAATCCACTCTCAGAAAATGTTCAATTCAATCGACAAATGTTGGAAATCCGTTTACGGTTTGATCTCCTTTTTTTGGTCTATTCATTAATGAGCAATTCAACGATTACATTATTGAGATATTTTAACTTGGGTCATATACTTACATAGTTTGTTGGATTCATTGTTGAAATTGTCCAAAAATTAGACGTCTCTTACTTAATGGCTGGTAATTTCTTTTAGTTAAGTGCAAAAATACACTGTCTCGATAACATTTACAACCATCTTGATAGATTTGTGATAGCCTATAATTAGTAGTTAGATGTTTTGCTGCAAGGTTATGCAAAACAGTAATAGGTACATCACCATCTCTTTACACTTAGTCCGTTAAAGTTTTCATAAATACTAATAAAAGGAGGATGAATAACTACATTTCAAAAATTACCCTTTACACCAAAACTAGATCAACGTAACCTCATAGAAAACCCACAATCTCACAAGTCAGCATCTCCTAACGGTGTTATTTTAACATAATTTACCTAATGACTCAGTATCTTTTCCCCGATATTTTATAGGTGGGAGGTAAATTTCCGCGACATTAATCATCTTAATACCTGACCTCGTCTTCAATTTGCTTCATAATGAAGATCAGGTATTCTGTTTCATCCCTCGAGGATAAAGGATATGGACAGCGTCAGACCGGTATTGTTCCTGCATTATATATTGATAATGGCATTGAAAGGTTGTGTGACGGGTTGCGTTAGTTCTTTAGACATTGATGTATTGTATGTGAAATATAGATTTTTTACTTTGGAACGGAAAAATCGCAATAATAGTCTATAAGTGATCGCAAGAATATTTATGTCATTAGAATTAAACCTTGGATTTTGAACATTTATCACCAATCTACAAAAATAAAATTTGTAGTTATTACGCTTTCGATAGGTTTGTAAATTTAATTGAGATTTTTTTATAATTATTCTAATGAAAGCTTTTTTTTTGTTTCAGGTAATTGATGAAATTTTAATAATAAAATTAACGGACTCTAAGAAGGTAATATAACAAAAGTATTACTTTTAACGTTCATTGTGGATAGACTGCACTTAAAATGACCATATTTTAAATAACTTGTATTTTCTCTATAGAAGTTGTAAAACTTAATGGAATTAGTACTTTATTGCGTTATTGGGAGTTGTTATTAAATAACAGACAAACCAACCAATCCAAGTTAAGTAATTTCTATGTCTAATCGTATAATCTACGAAGTCTATCAGAAGTTTGGTGACGTTAGTGGAGTTTATCTATACTAACATTATAAAGAGTTAAAACTTATGGGGTTGTAGGGGGTAATGTCTAGATCTGCTGAGCCGATATTGAAATTTTTTTTACTAATAGAAAACCCACATTATTTGTGAGCGTCATAGACTATATATTAACCCGAAAAATTAAAAGACTTTTACGTTGTAGTCGGATTTGCAAAGTAAGTCGGAGAATAAACGGTCGAACGAACACGTTTCTTACGAACGGTGCCTTAACGACGAGAGATATATGGTTCATCGTTGCGGGTAGAGTATGAATAAAGAATCTCTGCGAAGCAAGAGCAGGTCTGCTAGTAGTGTAATAAATTGTCTTAGTCAATCTGGAATACTATAACTTCCTTTTGAGTGAAAGAATTTTCAAAATTGGGTAAGCAATTCCTTGGTGTTGGGCATTTCCTTGGTAATAGGGGATCTGTTCCCCGACTGGCTTGCGAACATAAGCATGCCAATCCGTCCGTCAAGTGTCATTAACGCGTTCCGGTCGAGCCGCATGTGGGCCAGACTTACCCCTCCTCCTCCCATCCCGTTAATAATGCTGAGTTTTCGTTCATCGTCTGCTGAAACCGTAGCATTCGTCTCTTCATTCCCCCTCCTAACTCTATCTTCGAGGTGGCAACGCATCGGCAAAACAAGAGTAACTCTCTTGTGATGGCCGATGGCCATAGGCGACGGTGGCACTTGCCATTAGGTGGGCAGTCTGCTCGTTTGCCCCATAACTGTCATAAAAAAGCACTTCCAGATATTGCTTCACACATCTAAATATGTACATTGCAATACTTCAAAATGCAGTAAAATGCATTTTATGACTAAAATCTAGTGTCGTTTTAGTATTACCAGTGTGATGTATCCAATAACACAAACGAATTGAATTTCATTTGTGTAGTTGAGCAGATGCTCAGGAACAACACCTGGCTATTTGTTTACCAATGTCATTCACACGCTCGAAAAAATATGCTTTGATGCAACTTTACCGACTTTGTAGAAACGGTAGTATTAACACGTGTCTTTTAAAATACGGACTTTTAATATTTCTTTATGTATAGAACTGTTTGTTTAAAAAGTTTTTTGTGTATTATGAATATTTGTCCTCTACCGAAATTTTTAATATTTTTTACCTTTTTTAATCGTGTAAAATTATACATATTTCAGCTTTGGTCTAAATAACTGTTTGTTGGACCTCGCTTCCTTAAGAGATCAAAATTACCAAGACATACACATGTACAAAACAGTCTAATAGTATTAGTGGAATCATCCACTCTTCGGTAATTGCAAATGAGCAGGAGAAGGAGAGTATGGGATCTATGCTGCGAAAATATTAATATGTAATCTAAATAGAAGATAAGCAGTGCCTGGGGTTTGAGACCCAGGAGCAGACGTACGATGTTAAAAGACGTCCTCTACTATGCACACTCTCACCTCCACCACTCGACCTTGCTACCGAATATTAAAGTAATACAATACATTATTTACGTGCTCCTGGATAACCTAGCATCACGCAACCATACAACATTACACTACTAGTGTCATACTTTAATTTGTACTGCGTGACATTTCTTGACAAACTAACTAAATCCAACCGGAACGTAAGGTTATATATTGTCTACTCGAAATGAGATAAAATGAACTACCCGCGATTAAACGGTGTTGCTAACAACCATAACTTTATAGCTTCGGTTATGTCATAGAATAAGAGAGGAAAGATACCTATTACTGTACAGCAATACGTATACACGTGCAATTTAGCCGAGCAATGCCTGGGGCTTGAGACGCAGGTTTAAATATATTAACGCTCTTTCAAAAATAAAGTAAACTTACGTGGACCTCAAGAAGGGTGACCTTAACCACGACACTATAACACTAACTTCCATGTTCACTGCACGAAAACACCAGAGAGACTGGCACTAATCTATCGCACTAAAGGTTATATATTGTCTACACGTCGGTATACTTGGCATAATATAAAATGACCTTCAACTGTGTGTTTATGAGTCAATTAACTAGTTTCATTATACCAAAGATAAATATTGAGTACTCAAAATTATTACACCGAACATCAGACTAATATTGGGACTGAAGAAACTAGTCAGATGAGATAAGTTAAATAAGTTAAGTCAAGTTAGCTTAATAGTCACTTTGACAAGTGTGATATCCGGCAACCGAATCGGGTAAAGTTACAAATTAGTTACCCTCTCTAGGAGTGTCAGTGTCCAGCTGTGATATTGTATGTTTGTAAGCGTCTATGTCCCCTTATTTACGTCCTACATCACGTTAAAAATGACTGACTGAGTCTGCGTATAAACTATAACATCTTTAACTAACAATTATTTTCGTCATTTGAGTATTATTTGTGTAAGAAAATCTCTATAATAGTTATTTTTTTTAATACCTAATTATCAACAGTTGCATACAGTTGCATAAATCTCTATAAAAGATTCTGAAACAGTTAGCTCACTGCTAACATTACCATCACAGACAGCCACTCCTAGTGACCTAACACCATCCATTACTTTGTATATACTCACAAATAAACTAAGTATTGATGAAACAATTTATTGTAATGGTAATGAACATTTTGTACAATATGTTATTTAATGTTGGAAGGTAATCACTCATTTTTTTGTAAACAAAACAATAATAATATCTAAGAAAAATGGCGGAGATTCGATTAACATATTTTTTACGGCGCACGAAGTTCTAGATAGTTCAACGCGCGTGAATGACTGTTGTTTTTTTTAACCGACTTCAAAAAGGAGGAGTTTCTCAATTCGATTGGTATATATATATTTTTTTTTTATGTATGTACATTAATTACGCCGAGATTTATGATCCGATTTACGTGATTCTTCTTTTGTTCGATGCGGAATAGCTGCCATTTGGTCCCATGAAAATTTAAAATACTTTGACCCAGTAGTTTTTATTTTATGAACATTCTTTCCGTTCTGTTTCTCGGGATCTATATAGTTTAAGGCGCGCGGTACCTTTCGTAGGCCTACCCATAGCTACTTAAAATAAAATTACTATTCAATACATGGCAATAAAAAGAAACGACATGATATAGTCATCCTGATTTACAGAACAACACTAATAATATTTTTGAATTTACTAATAATATTTTTAATATTATTGAACAACAGACACTAATAATATTTTTGTAGTCGGTGCCAGCAATAGTATAGTATATTAATAGTAGTAGTTAAATAGATATACCTATTATTATTCTATCTCACTCCACGTCTGTTCACCTGGCTGGCATCGACCTCAAAAATAACAATTATTATATACTATTGTCTTAATAGAGAATAATAAATAACGGATTTATTTCTTACTTTTTAGTGCATTTTTAGTTTGAAGTCGGTTTTTTTATCAAATTAATACAGATAGCACGCATCACACATCGAGTAGTAAGAATTTGGCTGTCTGTTAAGTAAACCCTTTGAGCAGAAGGAATTTGAGTGTTATTATGAAATTCAGTACAACATTATATGATCCGTTTGAATGATATAATGGTTATTAGAACATTGGGTGTTTTAATGTTGGCAATAAGCTAACTGTTTCAGAATCTTTTATACAGAGTTTAAAGCATGGGAGTAGATAAATGCTATTAATGAAACGATATTTAAGCGCATAAGAATTGAGAATATTTTTAATATCGAAATGAAGTGAGGATAGTATTAAAAGTTGATATATTTTTTAACTGGAAATTCGTTTCCTTTGTTTGTTTGTTCTGTAGCGGTTAAATATGGTTTCGGGATCAGTTTTATATTTTATATAATAAATATTTTGGTTTTGCGGTTTTTAATTAAATAATTATTGTAGCCTCTGTTCAATTTTAACTCATATTGTTTTTTGAATACGTTTTACAAAGTTTAATGCATTTTATTTTAAAATGTTTATAAAGAGGTGGTTAAGGTTTTATCATGCAGTAATGCCGCCATTTTGGTTTGACAAAAGATTATACTGTCATATATTTATATTTATAGGTAACTAGGTGACCCAGCAAACGTTGTTTTGCCATCGTGGGCTACCGTTATCACTTAGGGGTATAAAAAATAGATATTTACCGATTCTCAGACTTACCCGACATGTACACAAAATTTCATAAAAATCGGTTGAACCGTTTCGGAGGAGTATGGTTACTAACATTGTGACACGAGAATTTTATATATAAGATCTAATGCTCACAGGAGCCAATACCATTAGTCTGCGTTTCCACCAAAGATTAAGAGAAGAGAATCGCTTCATTTGACACACTGAGCGAGACTAGATCAATTAAGAAATTCCATTAGTTCTTAATAAACACATCTCTCGCAATACATTCGCGCACATATCTGGTGGGAACGCAGCTTTAAGGTCTCATAATAGGAAATTCAAATAAAAAGTATTCTCCTACAAACTGACTTACATTATCTTGCATTGTACTGAATATTTAAAATTTTGGACAAGCATATCTGAATGGTGTTTTAAGAAACCATATCAGATATACCTTATGTTATTATTATACAAGTCACAATTCATAACCCTTTACTTTAACTACGTGCTGTATCTCCCCAGTTAAAGACGTAATGTCTAACAAAAGGTTTCAATTAATGCAATCAGACCGGTGAGTCATGCAGGCAGATGTTTCTGATTAATGCTAATTTATCATTCCTTACAATACTAGTCCTAATTATTGTCTAGAAAATATGATAGCCACATGACTGAGAAATGTTATAGCGTATTGATTTATCTTTATCTGATGATAAATTCATAGTCTTGTCAATTGCATACTGTAACTTGAACGATGACAAAGCTTGGAATGCATATGACGTTGATACTCAGCTGAATGATTATACCTTTGTAACAGAACACACACAGACTGATGTAAACAATGGCTTTTTGAACAGAGCGACTGTTGAGTTTCTTGCCAGTTCTTCTCAACAGGAAACCGCTTTCTGAGTTGGTGGTAGCTTCAGACAAACGTGTCGACAGTACTTTGCATAAAGTCTTATTGAAATAAACTATTTTGAGCTTTAGTTTGGAAGTTTGTTAGTCTTAAAAGCATATAATGTGAAAAGGGAGTTAAAACGGCTGAACCGATTTGAATACATAGGGTACATTTTATTCCAAAAAAAAAAAACCGATGCCGTGACATAGTAGGGTGATACAAAAAAGATTTTCTACAAAAAATATATACTTAAATATTTTGGAAGAGGCCACGCTGGTCGACTAGTCGAAAATATTATTTAAAAATTTTGTAGCATAAAATGTTACACTGACAAGCTTGATAAAAATCTGTTACATCTGCGCAAAACATTGTTGGCTTTTTAAAATTACAAAACACAAGGACAACAACGTTCATCATGACAAGAACCATTGTTGAAAAATTATCAAAAAGACCTTCATTTTATGTTATCCTATTTAGAGTAAGGTAAACTTGTAATATTCCATAATCGTCTGAAAATAAAAAAATTGTCGCCGACATATTTTAGATTTCCATGTAATTTTGAGGAACTCTTCTTCACTATCCCAAAAAAAATACGCAATATTTAATTTTTGCAAGTACCGACTCGTTTCTGCTTATTGCCTTATTTAATTTTGGCTTTAAATTTTTCCTTTTTAAGATATCTACAACCAAACATAAGTAGGAATGTGTAAAATTATATTAAAAAAGTCTTCCCATAATTTTAATGTTTTGTTTTAAAAAGTACGTCTTATATAAAATCGTCTTATTGTCTTTACGGCATTTTGAAGGATAAAGATGGCAGTTTTAGTATAATTATAAAAAAAGCGCTGTCAATACTATTGAACATAACAGCGTGCTAAAGATACATGATTACATAAAATACAATCGGCTTGTTCTTTGGAAACCTAAAGAAGAGTCCTTAAAATAGATCAGCTTTTATTAAACCATTTGGAATGACCCTAGCGGAATTGGGCCACTTATTATGCTTCTCTAATTTCAGAATGAGATACAACATTGAGAAATCCATGTTAAGGAGGGAAGATAAGGATGTCCTGAGAATATTCCGGTGTCAGAGTTGCACCTTGCGGATAGCACCAAAATAGTCTTTGAAATTCTTTTCTTTAAATGTTTCCTTTTGCGTTTACGACTGCTAATAAAATAATATGGTATAGTTTGATTCAAATGAATAAAGCTCCTAGTACAATGTAGATAATAATCAGTATGCTAAATGTTCCTCTTTACTCCAGTAAATTGCGAACGTCATTATACCCATCGTTACGGCACATAATGGCCGAATATGAAATATATAGAAATTAGACGCTTGCTGTTGCTAAATTGCCGATACTGACAATTTATCTATTGTTACGTTATAACGAAGAGCTGGTTTATTAATACTACAAGGTACTAATGCTATTATAGTTGTCTAAAGTGTGTTTGGTGCCTCGTTTGTTCTAATTTAGGCCACCAATAATTTTAAATTCTTATTGTTATTGTATTTATAGAAAAACAAGATCTCTTAAAACTAAAAGTTATGCGTGGTAAATACCTAAATAATTTAATGGTAGACTATGTCCTAAATCCTTTTTATTCTGATGGGAGACTCATGGTTAATATGATGATGCAGAATGCCAGAGACCACAAGAGCAATTTAAGAGCAGAAACGAACTGAAATAAGATTATGCGGTGTTCAAAGCTAATAACTGTAATCCAACATCAAGAATTAACCTAACCTCATACGTGGACAATTATCAAAACGTCTACTTACACGAATGTAAATAGATACAGCTAAATTAATTACGGGTGAATTTAATCCGTTAGAGACAACACTGAGACCACTCACAGTATTCCCTGTTGAGGCTTTGTGCCTTAAGTCGTTACACGTTAAGCCTACGCTTAAACCGTTTTGGGAATTGTTTTGTTCATTTGATTTCGTTTTAGTGTTACCTGTGAATAAATAATCTTATGCAGAGTTAGTTGCTTCTTAATAGCCTGTTTAATAATTTACAATCATTGTGATGGAATTTTAACACGACTCGTAAACAAATGCTTTTTTACCCGTGAGGGAACAGGTTAGAATACAATTCCCCTCTGCCGCTGGGAGAGCATCTCATAAGAGCCGAGTAACCCAGCACCCTTTGGTGGTAGTAGTGGTATGGATCTGTTCCCCGTCTAACTTGCGACCACCAGCGTGCGACTCCGATCGCCAAGTGACTTTGACTTTTGCAAAACGAGAATTCTAGTTTTGCCGATGTCCATAGGCGACGGTGGACACTTTCCATCAGGTTGACCATTAGGTAGACAGGTACTCCTTTGTCCCTTATCTATCATAAAATACAAAAAAAATCACGTTGCCAATATCAAAGCACTACTCAAAGAAACTAAGTTAATTGCGATATTTCTCTTTTCAACTTAAATAGGTCAATATTTCTCAGATTTATAAGTTACAGGAACTCAATAAACATACCTAGTATAACTTAGTTGGACTTTTTAATAACTTTTTGCTTATAACCAATCTAATTAAGATGTAAAATTTGCTTTGCTTCGTGTAGAAAATCCGTCATTTTTTAATTCATTATGATTTAACATGGTAACTGTATCCATGACATTGTTATGAAGGGATTAAATCCGTGAGTCTAATATTTTTGGAGGTTCGGTGGTGGTGATAATTCCTTTAAAAGATTTGATCATAAATGGATTGTAGTGCAGCTGTAATAAATACCCCAAAGCAAAGCAAGAATGTATTACTAGTATAATATGAAGCTCAGTTTAGCGTCCATTGTGATGGTATCTACAGCGGAGCTGTGTAACACCGTTAGGTCATTTGCCGACCTGCCGCTATGGACGCTTGCATCTTGATAAGCTACGGTTATGGTTTAACGTTTCAAATTCCTTTCATCTTGCTTTTGTTATTATAGTACTTTGTGTAGGGCAAATTCCCTTAATCTTTTATGCTGGTATTATATGTATATTCTACCTAATCCTCTCTTAAGGTTAGAATGACGTCACTGAACTAATTTATCATATTTATTGTCTAATACTATTATGACTGTCTCGGTAACAACACTGTTAATAACATTGTATTGACGAGTATTTATTTTTGCTTTATTTCTAGTATACCCACAATTTCTACAATATTGTCCCGATCATCATCACGACCCTTCAATGGCCCTCTGCTGAGCCGGGTCTCCTCCTCAGAATGAGGTTTTAGGCCATAGTCCACCACGCTGGCCAAGTGCGGGTTGGCAGACATCACAAACCTTTGAGAACTTTTTTTAGGGAACCCTCAGGAGTGCATGTTTCCTCACCATGTTCTCCTTCACCGTTAAAGCAAGTGATATTTAATTGCTTAAAACACACATAACTCAGAGTCAGAGGTGTGTGCCTGTGGAGGGGATCGAACTCGGATCTCCCGAGTAAGACTTGAAGTCTCAAACACTGGGCCATCATTGTCCCGATAGATCTGACATATTCTTCTACTTTTACTATCGTATAATTGGAAAGTAATAAACATATTATATAATGTTTAAAATAGTGTAATGTAGTGTCGTGTTGTTAGGACGAGTAATTCCAAAGAGTAAATACTAACTACCAATGTGAAGTGTAAAACTTATTGAGGTTTTCAAAAGCAGGTAAGTCGGGTAGGGGAGTGTTTTTGCAATCTAAAAAAAGACCTGCATCTATGCACATGGGTCATAAGCCATAGACTCCGTACTTATTAACTCAAGCAACTATCTGTACGTTTGATCAAAAGTAGTGGGGATAGTTGCACTTTGTGAGCTGGTTGCGTGCCTGTATTTCAATGTAGGAGGTGTGCAGGAGCATAACCGTCGCGTAAGAGCCAATAACGTATGGCGCGCTCCCCGCTAGGAAAACCCTTATAGTGACTTCTGCGCATTCGAAGTTAGAAGTTCTTAATACCTATACTTAGGTGCCGTCAGATATAATATGTACATATGTTTACAACAAAAACCTGTAGGATTTGCCGTTGTCTCCCAAGTTTTAGACCGACATGTTAATACTTAACATTAAAGTTTATAATATTAAAATCTTAACATAATTTCTATTTAGTTTTATGAACACATAATTTCATGGCACTTTTATTAACTATATTCAACGTTCGTGACTTTACCATCACGATTATTTTATAAGTTAATATTATATGACTTTCAAGTGTAGTAAATGTTAATATTAGAAATATTAGTTTGTTTGTTTGTATTAATAGCCTTTGTTGTCGAGAATTTTTTATTAACAATTTAGAAATCTGACGCAGTGTCAAGTCAATTTAAAAAAAACACACATATGTCACGTTAACAAGTAAAATTTAATAATAAAATCATTTAAAAGTTGTATATGCTAATTTAAATTAGTATGTTAATATGTAATTTGACAAAAAAAATTGGTTATCATAGTAGAAGTATAACTGTCACTAAGTCTTCCTTATCGAGGATCTCGTGAGTCATAATATAGTAGATGTTAGGTAGAGAATCCAAGAAGCAAAGACAAGTGTTCTGATAATTATTATAGAGCCTTTAGTTGGGTCGCTTGTCCCAGGCACGGACTCCAATCAATACTATGCCTAAGTAAGGCTATTAGCCATAGTATTGATTGGAGTACAGAGCCCTGATTATAAAATGTATCTAATAGACTAGAATGAGAGAATATAATGTCAAACTAATCGACTTGTGCAATATTATATGATGAACAACCCATCATAACTCTCTCTCTCTCTCTCTGTTCGTTACTTCATTTCTGAAGATTGTGATCCTGGTTTGTAAGCTTTGTGTGGATCATGTTTTCATCTTCTGTCGTCAGCCATTCTCACTACAGTGTGTTTACCGCTTTTGGAGTCCCTCAAGGTCTGCCCATCTATTTGATAAGCGACCTCTCAACTTTTTGCCTCCGGAGTTGCCAGTTACAATTAACTTTTCTAAGCTCTTGATCCCTCACTCCATGAGTGGGGTTCTGATCCCAAACTGTTCAATCACTATGTTGCTATACATACAGCTCTACATGCACTTCATCCCCCATTTCACCCTCCTCAAGCCTTTTTTCGCGATAAAACGTAAGCCTATCTCCATAGACAAACTTCGCATTCGCATTTCGCAAACATTAAGTTTTTATAAAAATCCGATTTTTGATTTTAAATCAAAACTGTTTTTAGAAATGTCAGTAACTCCCAAACTGTAGATATGGTAAATCGATTCTGTTAAGTTACGTACTCTGTTAGCTATCCGGGCACTTTGGCCTAACTTAGTTCGACTTAGTTTAGAGTAAATATATCTAAACAAAGCAAACTTTGAAGCGTTTGTGTAATTGTTTCAAATTGTACGTTGACTTCAAACGACATTGACTAGTAAATAGTTTTCTTCTGTGCTGTTGCTCAAATCTTAATATATTAAAGACTAGTAGCTTGGGGCTTGTGATCCAGGAGCAGGTTATAAGGCCTTATTTTTATAATTACAAAACTATATCGCTACTTGATCTCACTATCCAATAGGCACTTACAAGAACCCGAGCAGTGCTTGGGGATAGTGACCCGAATGCATATCTTTAGGTCTATGTTATCGTTAGTTTAAATTGGTTTAATGTAAGAATACCTCCAATATCTTGACAATTTATAGCTTCAAGCCCGATATGTCAGTGGCAGTTTGACAAGTAATTTCGTATAGTCAGTTATTGACTTACTAGGAGAGGTTTAAAACGGTAAACCGGTATCTGGGTTGCAAGGCCCAGATATAGGTTATCTTTAAGCCGCTTTACAGAGTTAAGTTTCATGTTATTATTATCTTCTACTTATAAAGAAACAAGTATAAACATAGTTGAAAAGTGCCTGGAGCTTGTAGCCTAAGAGTAGGTTTAAAGATGTCCTGGACATGACATAATATAGGCAATAATAATTGCTGGACTACTACTACATATATATATGAACAAAATGATATATGTACAATATTATCAACAGTGTTACCAACTTACTATGTTCTTGGTTATTAGTTTTACATTTAAATGAGTAATTAATACTGCAGTATTAACTAAATAGCATTAGAGTAGTTACTCCGCCATTATACGTCGTGTTCTAATGAATGGAGTAGCGTGTTACATGATTATTTTAATTTCAAATAATTGTTTGTAATAAGGAGGCGGTCCTATTGTTTTGCTATTTGAATAATGCAGTAAAGAATGAATAGCAGAATGTTTAAATTGACAGTCCAGGATTTCGCATTAAGAAGTTATGTGGTTTAACGGTGAAGGAAAACATTGTGAGGAAACCTGCACTCCTAAGAGTTCTCCATGTTCTCATAGGTGTGTGTTGACAGCAGCTGGTGATGATGATGAAGAAAAGAAATAAATAATTTAAAATGCAATAATATCTAAAACTAGTAAATCAGATTTAAATAGGGCACCTCCTTCTCTTTTTCCAATTTTCACAGTCCTCTATATATAATATAATTAGGAGACTACTACTTGATAGAATCGATCCCCACCACTGCCTATATAAACAAGCATTCAGTCGCATACAGGCTGATTAGCTGCTCAGTCGTCGACCGGCGGTGGTTGTTCGATATTGTAAGTCCGTTCCAGGTACTTATTTTACCTTATAATTGTTTTGTTATTTGGAAAATTGAAGGAAGTTTGCAATTCTTTATGATGTTGAATTCTTGTCGATTTATTATTTAAAATAAAATTGGTTTATAATTAAAATCAGTTTTAAGGTCTTGAAACATTTGTTTTTATATTTGATTAGCACTTCTGGTACCTAAATATATTTATATCTAAGGTTTAGCTACCGCCACGTAAGTATAGGTTTGACCTTGAAGGCATAGAAGTCACTATTAACGTTGTGAGAGCAGCGTGTCACACGCGATTGGTTCTTATCTTACGTTTTAGTTCCCGCGCGTCTGCTACGTAATGGATGGAACGCACCGCTCTCACAATGAGCAACTTTCCCCCACTATTTTTTCTCAGACCTAAAGTTAGCTGCCGGCTAATATAAAACATATCAAATATTAATTAAAAACAGGAACATAAGCATTTTTTTTGTCCGCTTCACGTAGAATGCCCCAGGTATCAAAATATATCAAATAATATACTGGTTAGGACAATAGCCGGTTATGATAAAAAATTACGGTTCCTTTGAGGTCTATTTTAAACATATCATAAAGGCCTTTATTGTTTTTGTTTACTTTTGTGTAACCAAAATTTAAAATTTTTACCTTTTAAAGTAATTTGAATACTTACACATCAGAATAAATAGGAAATCAAAATGCATACTTTCCTTTAGACTTTATTATATCCCATACTAAGTATATCTAACAGATTTGTGTTAGTGCAAGAATATAATAATTTGAAATTAAAATCTACAGTATATTGGAGCTGTGAAAACGTTAAACCTCTAACTGAGCGAAATAAAAAACTAGTGCCGTATATGTGGCAAGGGAATCAAAATTTAGAATAAATCATATTATAATCTGGGAGCAACGTTTTTATAATTGCAGTTAGATTTGTACCTCAATCATAAATTACGGAGCCCTTAAGGCGCGACTCAGTACAGTAGAGAATGAAACAAGTTAAATACGACCGCTTATTCAAATTTTGATACTTGCTAGAGAATCAAAACCTATTAGTGTAATAGTTTTGATAGCAAAGTTAAATTTTTCTTCAATTGGCAATTTTTAAAAAAATTTAAGATATCGAGAAAATATGTTATCATGTTTAGATTCTAAATCATCTTTACTAATATTATAATTTCGAAAATAACACTTAAGAAACGTAGGAAATACTTAAGAATACAAACTAAACAAACGAAATCGCGATTTAATATACTGCTTACGCCATCTATTGACGAATAGATGGCGTCTGTCTGTCTGTTACTCGATCAGGCTTAAAACGATTTTGATGAAAAATTATATAGAGATAATGTTGATCTCTATGAAGGAGATAGGTTATGTTTTATCGTGAAAAAAGATACTTAGTAAACCAATGAGTGTGCTCGTACGCCATCCATCGACGTGTGGGTGAAGGGCATGTCGACCTGTGTGGCTTTTTCTTTGAGAATTAGTTACAAATACATATTATATAAATTAAAATATAATAATATAGCGATTTAATTGTGAAAGTAAACCTAAATACACATATTTTGTATAAATACAGTCAAACACGTACAGATTTAATGTAAAACAAAATATTTCAATATTCAATAGGAGTGCGAGTGCGAGTGGAGCTCGTGACTGCGGACGACTGCTTGTGTTATTGTTTATTGTGCTGTCGTGATCTTTCTAAACATATAACATCTTTTTATATCTACTTACAATGTTTACTCCATATAACGACGTCCTATATAAAAACAAATTTTTTACAGTCTCGAAATTACTTGGCATTTAATAATAAACACGGTGATATCACAGACTACATATATATTAGGATCATGTCACTCGTCTACTTGATTACTTAGCTTAAAGCTGTATATTATTGATTTGGTCACATGGACTATAGTTTTAAACGCATTCGGCGGTCTTCTTCAGCTAGTAGACTCGCGCGCGGTGACGGCTCGGCGAAAACTATAGTCTATGTGACTATAATGAAATATTTTATTTACGCTACTTTAATTCTTTTCTATTATCTTTCTGATTACAACTCTCAGTAACTAAATTAAATATTTGAACGTTGTTATATGGAGTATATGCAAATTATGTAAATCTACATAAAAAGAGTGATATAGATTTTTATAAACATTTATTTTATTCATTTATCCAAACATGTTTGTTTGTCGTTTTAAATCATGAGGGATATCGATTTCCTTCAACGACCCCTAACTCAACTTCTAAGCGATGAGGATTGTTTATATTTTCCTATACAAATAGGAAACGATTAAATTTATTACTTTATTTTGAAAAAATAGTAACATTATCTGTAGGATATACATCTCTATGATTATTATATCTCTATAAATACAATCTCGTGCACACCACGTAATTCAAACAAGAGCTACACCGTTGTTAGTTGAGTTGAATCTGTCGTGATATCAGTACAAATTTAAGTACTAAGCCTAATAGTGTGGTGTTGTTTAGTGGCGTGGGGCTTGGTCTCCATTATCGAGGAGTAATATACTTTATTTTTTTAATATTTTATAGCAAGGTCGAACGGTGATGGTAACGAGTTTACTCATTGAAACTATAGTATATATGTCGGAGAATAGTAAAAGGTTATCGATTAAATCGAATCATCATCGCTGTCTATGGCGTTGGAGTAGGGTAGTATTCACTTCCGTTGTTTTGACAGTCTGACTGAAGTCTTAGTCGTGCGCGATATCTCAAGAAGTGAAGTAGTGTCTAAATAATGATAGTGTTGTGCAGTGTTGTGTTAGTGCTAGGAGTGCTGTCCGATCAAGGTCACGTGAGTACCTTACAATGAAATAGGTTTATGTGTGTTTAACCTTGGGTTTAAATAGAGAGCCTAGCAGTGGAGGCGAGTGTTGTAATTACTTAAAGGAGCTCCTTAAGCCTACACCTTGGTCACAAGTCCAAGGCACTGCTTAGGTTTCTCTCGTAATTGTTAGAGATCATATTTGATCATTTATTGGTTCAGTAGAAGTATCTACTTTGCGTTTACCCAATATTCCATTCAATACCATCACCCCTTTTAATGTTCCCCAATATTCCCCATCTTCCTCCTTCCATTTCCTTTCACATCATTTAAAATCCCCGACATATATAATAGTTAATTTTAAGTCAGACTTTGGGCAATAAAATTAAGTTAAATGTTGTCAATTTCGTTATCTTTTAGATAGTCATTCGAATAATTGAAGGTAACAAAAGCACTTTATTCGTCAAAAAGGTCATTCAATCTGCGCTGAAAAGAGCAGAAACTGCTTTATTCCACAACTGTCCTCCCACGTAGAATAAGTTTGTGTAAAAACCACTGGATAGATTCAAAACTTTGCAAATTTAAACTTTATATGCTTTGTCGACCGCAGGAAAAATCGTACAGCTAGAAGATATAAAGATCGAAAAGGATACCGTGTTGGAATGAAAGGAATTGTATTAATTAATATACTTTTTATCCGACTACGGCGAAGCCTGAAGGAAGGGTAATGATTTTAGCAGTCTATGTATGTATGTTTGTATGGTCCACTCTAGCGCCTAAACTACTGAACCAATTTTAATGATTGAGGTGTCAATAGATTCGTAATAATGGCGCGGGTGACATAGGCTATATAAATTTTATGATTATTTTTTTTGACAGAATTTAACCCTCAGATTTTAACCTCAAAAAAAATTAAAAAGTCTATTATAAATTTTTTAATAAAAATTAAAACTATGATTGTTTATATGATTAGAGGAACATATCCAAGAAACGGACATGGTAGGTATACATGGGTGCGACAACGGTTCTACCTTGACCATTTTTATAATTATGCATTCCTCGGTTTCTGTCTGAATTATTTTCTTGTTTCATCCTTTTTAGACCACTTTTTTTTACGTAGTCGGGTTATAGTTTTTAAAACTTTATTTTTTTCAATAATTGAGACGACAATACATGATGAAGTCCCTTGGTAGACTTGATAACAACATAGAGATTCATGTTATGTAAAAAACGTAAGCTGCTGAGCTGATTCTTTCCACCAGAGATGATAAATGAGAGTACCACTGAAGTTATTTCTCTTTTTTGAGTAGTGAAATCTCTAGTTATTCCTAAACCGTATCGCATTAAATAATCATTAAATTAGTCATACAAATTGATTCAAACATAAAATAAATTAATAAACCACCCCCTCACTCTACTGTACTTACTATCATTCTATTTGCGATGTGTACACTTACACATGTAACTTTTTCAGCAATACGTGAGGAGGTGAGAGTTAATATATCATACGTGATGATATGACATATTAACTCTCACCTCCACTACTCGACCTTGCCAACCACAATAGATAATAAAGTAAACTTCCATCCACGTAAGAAGAAGCCTCAAGAAGAGTGACCTGAACCACGACACTATAATAATAACTTCCATGTACACTTCCCGACAACACCAGAAAGACTGACTCTGATCGCACTAATGGTTATATATTGTCTATACGTGGGTATACTTGAAATAAAATAAAAGGAACTACCAGCAAACACTAATTTATAAACGGTGTTGTTAACATATGTGACATTTTTTATTTGATAACAACGTATTATTTCCGCTATCTAAAATGCACGTAACCATGGCAACAGACCCCTTCCTCTCTTTCCTAACAGCCCATAAACAGAACACTGACAATGATATCATTAGTCAGATCTGACGTATTACCTAGAACCGATCTACACATTTAAGTGCTTCATAAATACGCGTACATGGCCGATAAATTTGAATCTACCCTCCGTTTCAAACACATGGGGTGCCCCACAATAAGTCAAGTCCCGTGCAAAGATGAGGGAGATCCCTTGTATAGATTATTCTAAAATTCTGTATATATGTAAGATCATAAGCTTTTGGGTGTGTTATCGTGAAATATTGCTGTTGTAATATTTTTTATAGATAACATAGGGCAGTGGTTCCCAAATTTATTTAATAAATATATCACTTAACGTGTTATTCACTTGTAGATGGACCCTTTCCCATATTTTAATTTTTTTTTACTTGGACCCCTTGACATCTACTCTTATTCGATGGGAGTTACTATAGGGAGATTGAAAATAGATTCCTGATTCGAATTTCATATGCACAAATTTGAATTTTGAATCCAAAGATTTTGCATTGAGATTGGTTATTAATTTCGGACCATAAAATATTTTAGAAATCATTGACGTAGGGTGAATGGATAAGTTCTCATTTTTTTTTATCATTCAAGATCAAGAGATTACTTTTTAGGAGTGTTTTATTTCATCTATTACCTGTAAAGGGACGGGTTAGATAGAATACTATTCGCCTCTGCCGCTGTAAGAGCATCTCATAAGATCTGTTGACTTACCCCCGCCCTCTCCCATCCCATTAATGCTGCGGGTCCAGTGGACTCTGGGTTCTTGCTTAGAGTCCGCTGAAACCGCAACATTTTTTTCTTCACTTCTCCCACCCTACTCTACTTTCGAGGATGCAACGCATCTACAAAACGAGAGTAGTAGTCTCTTGTTTTGCCGATGTCCAGGGGCGATGGTGGCCACTTACCAGCTGGACCATCTGCTCGTTTGCACCTTATCCATACATCCATACAAATAAATAAAACTTGGAGTGACTGTTTGTAATATTAAAATAACCGCTTTTTATTAAGTGCATATGAATGTATATACGCACACACCACATATACCAACAACAACATTTTTTACAATTTTTGTCTGTCTGTTTGTTCCGGCTAATCTCTGAAATGGCTGGACCGATTTTGACGGGACATTCACTGGCAGATAGCTGATGAAACAAGGAGTAACTTAGGCTATTTACCATCTCGCTACGACCCATAGGAGCGGAGCAACACGCGAATGAAGTCGCGCAGGTCGGCTAGTCTACTATAAAAAACAAAAAAAATCATAAGAATTACGGAGCTGTGTCTTTCCACCGGAGATGATAAATGTTAGTTCCACTGGAGTTTGAATTCCAAATTTAAATTTAAAATCCACGAAACATATTTTTAGTTTCTGTGTTTATTTTAAACATTTCTAAGAGCACTTATACCTGAAACTACATCTTCCAGCTCAACGTGTCACTCTAGTAGTCTAATGTAATATTAAAGCTTCACGCTAGGTCGAGTCACGGCTTGTTCATAGGAAGCTCTACTTTAAGTAACTTAACCTAAATGTTTGCAACACATAGTGTAAAGTTTAACGTAACTTAGAGTTAGTTAGAGATGTCGTTAAATGGAGAGAAGAAGACAAACAAGTATCAAGGTAAACCCATCCCACACCAAGTCAGTTATTTTGACGTTTTGATCTATGAATAACAAATCTGGTACTTTTTTTGTGTAGTCTATGGCCTGCTGCTTTAAAACTTTTTTCTTTTATATTACATAATAATCTTTTCATCTACCTTTTGAGGGAATGGGGGAATACTTCTTTCGAATACTAAAGACTGTAAAAGTTTTAAGAGGATATTAAAAATATTTTAAAGATTTGTAATACGATGACTTTATTATAACAACTCACGTATTGTTATGATAACTTGGTACTATAGTTTCAACCGCATGAGCCGTCACCGCGCGTGCGTCCACTAGCTGAAGAAGACCGCCGAATGCGGTTAAAACTATAGTACCAATTAAATGCTAAAAATATCAAAATTTTTTTAGAACGCATTTTTTTAGAAGACGCCTTAAGAGTCTATCTGTCATGGCTGCCGCAAATGCTTACAAGCTGTACTGCTAAATACCTGCGATGTTACGAAAGTTATATTCAAACGCATTTCCTATAGAAATGCAACAATTGTGCAGCGTTTGAAACTAAAATTCAATTCAAAAGTTCACGTACAATGCCTCTAATGAGACAAAACTTTGGCAGACTGTGACCTCTATGAACAAACAATATAATGAGTAATTTTTTCGACATTTTTTCAAAATGCACGTCGCCCATTCATTTATAAAAGCGAACTCTACGAGTAACCTTAGTAATTAATGTTGAATTTTTAACTAGTTTGCATTGTGGCGCCATTTTTATATTCCAAGACGGTTCTCGGCTGCCTTTATTGATACTTCCTTAATTGTTAATTTCTTAGAAGATTCCTTTGTTAGCAGTCTTTTGTTTTTTTTTTAACTTTATTTTCCATGCGCCATAATAAGTTTTTGAACCAAAAAAAATAAATTATAGTGCTTTATATATTCTTTTATACAGAAACGTTTTATTTATTTTTTTGATTTCTTCCACACGCCCAAAAAAGATTTTAGACAAAAATATAAAAAGGTGTGTGTGCGATTCACACACGATAGAAGTGAAACTTCAGTAAATCGACAAAAGAATGAGATGAATATATATAATAATATAAAATAGTATGTATATTTCTGTCTCATTCTTTCCTACACATTTTTGTATTTGTGTCTCTTACCTGTCGTTTTTTCCGTTGCATCCGGTTTGAAATCACAACGATTCTAAAGAAGTTTCACTTCAAAAAAACGAGAATATTTCTGCTTTATTTATTTTTTTGGTTTCTTCCACACGCCCAAAAAAGATTTTAGACAAAAAAAACGAGAATATTTCTGCTTTATTTATTTTTTTGTATTCTTCCACACGCCCAAAAAAGATTTTAGGAAAAAAATGTTTGTGCTATATAAAAAAAACATGAATATAATACACAGTAAGTATTAAAATCAAAATAGATTTTAATACTTACACGTGTGATATATAAAATCATTTTATTAAGAGAAGTATTCAATTCTATTCTATTATATCATAATACATATATATACAGAATAGTCAGATAAGAAGTGATTTCATATAGTGAATATTGTTATAAGTAGTGCAGGCTGTGTTTAGTGTCTTGGTGCAAGGTTTTATTAAGGATAATGTAAAAGGAATCAAAAGTTACCTTGCTATAATCCGCGGCAATCTGAACAACCAGACTCGTATGGCGCGTACGTAAGCGTGACTTAGCAAGTGACGCTTGTAGAGTCAACACCTCCTGAAGATGCTTCGATCTACTTGTGTGGTGTGTCCTGGTTCGGGTTCGCACGTTACACTTTTCTGTGAACGGTGTGCTCTTCCGGATTGTGCCGTACGAGTCTGGTTGTTAGATCGTCGAGCTACCTACTTGTGTGGTGTGTCTTGGTTCGGGTTCGCGCGTCTCACTTTTATGTGGGCAGGGTGCTCTTCTGGGTTGTGCCATACGGGTCTGGTTGTTCAGATTGCCGCGGATTATAGCAAGGTAACCTTTTGATTCCTTTAAATCATGAATTTCCGCAAAGTAACGCCTGATTCAATTCAATATTTAAGGATAATGTTATGTTTTGTCTATTTGAACGTTGGGTAGTGTTATTGAGAAATAAATTGAGTGTGGAATCTCCACCAAGATCTCAGGCATTACACTGCTGCCTGTTTATCATGCTTTTTTATACGTATTATTATATAGTAATAGATATAATCTTTCTACGAGTTGTTTGTATATGTCATATTTTTTTTAAAGAAAAGAACTTACTAGAAGCGTTAGATACGTCTCGGACTCTCATTTCGGCAGTTTTTTGCCTTTTATTATTCCTTTAAATATATTTAGATTATCCAATTATATTTTTTGCTCTAGAATTACCTAAAGCTATTAAGGAAACCGGTTTAGTATCCACTTAACGTAATAGCGCGTACAAACTTATGTACCAGTGTAATAATCTTTTATTTAAACCAAGTTTTATCTGCATCTGCTTTAGCGGATGAAATTAATCAATTTCTATCCAAAATCCAGAGCTTACAGATTGAAAATGCATTCCAAATTTGAATTTTCGATACACAAATTTGAATTTGGAATCTATTTTCAATCCATAGTCCAAAGATTTTGAATTGAGATTGATTAATTTCAGCGGTTAATCTATATTGTAAGTTCCACGGTAGCTTTACTGCACAATAACAAAATGACTACAATAATATACTACCTAGCCAAAAGTAGTGCCTGGGGCTTGCGAACCAGGTGCAAGATTAAAAAGCTTTTTACTGCCAGTAAACACTTTCCTTCACCACTCGACTAGCTCGAAAGCTTATAATATTTAGATAATTCACACTATCATTATAAATTATAGCCTATGTGTTATTCTGATGTGTAAGCTATATTACTGTAAAGTTTCATCAAAATCCATTCAGTAGTTTTTGCGTGAAAGAGTAACAAACATACATCCATACATTCTAACTTTCGCGTTTATAATATTAGTAGGATAAAATAAATTCGGATTAATTACTCAACAACGGCTGGACCAATTTTGATGAAATTTGATGAAGATATGCACTAAAGATTCAAAAATATATAGGCTACCTATTATGGCGAAAAAGGCGTTAATGGGTGAAGTAGGGGATGATAATAATTGCACCCGGGCTAAGCCAGGGAGTGTCAACTACATATTAATAAACATAGTCTAATATAGGACAAAATGCTTAGGAAAATCTAGTATGGGACAGAGAGAGATAGATAGATACAATACGTAAAATTATCAACGAGTACAGATATAGAGCAATGTTTGGGACTTGATACCCAAGAGCAGGTTTAAAAAGCTTACACACAAACTTGGCAGTTCATGCCCGACAATGCCCGATATTCACAATAATAGTATGCACTTAAAACGAGTAGATCATTTTATATTATTTCAAGTATACCGATGTGAAGACAATGTATAACCTTTAGTGCGATAGATTGGTCTCAGTCTCTCTGGTGTTTTCGTGCAGTGAACATGGAAGTTAGTGTTATAGTGTCGTGATTAAGGTTACCCTTCTCGAGGTCCACGTAAGTTTACTTTATTATCTATTGTCGTTAGCGAGGTCCAGTGGTGGAGGTGAGAGTTAATATATTATGAAAGAGCTCTTTAAACCTGCTCGTGGGTCAAAAGCCCCAGGCACCGCTCTCCTCAGTCTAAATTGCATGTGTATACGTATTGCTGTACAGTAATGTGTATCATATTTCTCTCCATGTTTATAGCAGTACACTGCACGAAAACACCAGAGAGACTGGGACTAATCTATCGCGCTAAAGGTTACATATTGTCTTCACGTCGGTATACTTGACATAATATAAAATGATCTACCCGCTACTACTACTTTAACTGAGGTAGGACACAGCAAGAAATTTCCTACTCAAATATGGAGCAGCCCGACTTGGGTAGTAGCTCGACCTTACAGAAGATCACAGCTAAATAACACTACTCTAAAGCAGTGTTGTGTTCCTGTTGGTGAGTAAGGTGTCCAGAGCTCCTGGGGGGAATTGGGGATAGGGACGGTAACGCGCTTGCGATGCTTCTGGTGTTGTAGACGTCTATAAGCTACGGCAATCGCTTACCATCAGGTGTACTGTATATAATTAAGTATGTTGAGCGATTTACTTGTACGTGTGTATTCGTAATGGTACCTTAGTAAAACCTTAGTAATGGCGACCCAGCATTACAACATCACACCACTACACAGTCATAGCGAGCTCCATTTAACGACTGTCTCAAGTCAGTCGGAACAGAGGTTATATACAGTCTTGGAATAAAATAATAAGTAGGTACTACCCGCGAATATAACATTATGAACGGTGTTGCGGCAAATCATCGTATTATTAAAAAAAAATTGGCGATTGATTGCTAAATCCCTAATTCCTAGTCCCCAAATATCCAAGTCTAGAAAATTCCAGTTTTTGTGCCTTTACTTACACGACTAATCTCAGATGTAATCACACTGAGACGCCCTCGTATATCGAATCGAGGGGATTTTGTTGCTTTTGTCCGATAGGGGGCCTTTATTGGATGTTAGGGGAGTGGGGACCGACGACTAGTTCAATCATTTTCATTACGTTTTGAGATCACTTCAATTAGCGCTGTCTTTGTTTCTAGCACGTTCGAAGTTGACTTGGTTTTTGTTAGGCGAGGAATAATAGAATCCATTTCTAGATTTTTTAATATTTTAAGAACTCTTCTTACCCTAACATAACGAAGCTTTTGTGTATTATGTTTTCACTTCACTTAGTTATATCTTTACTTGTTTTACCATCGAACCACCAGACGCCGTGAGGGTCTCCACCCCTTGGTAGTTGACATACCGCCTGTTCGTACGAAGCGATTTGCTTCCTCTTTTCTAATGCGGACAACTCAGTAGTGGAACGCCTTACCGGCATCAGTTTTTCTGAATACGTACAATTTGGGTATCTTTAAAAGAAAAGTGAATAGGCATCTTCTAGAGAAGCGCGCGACATCTTAGGCTGCTTCTTCACTTTCCATCAGGTGAGATAAAGCCAATGGCTTGTCTATTATGTTAGCATCCGTTTTAATTTTATCTAAATTGTTGTTATATGGTATAATTTAAATGCACACGCACTCGGTATGTTCTGCGCTTAACATATAAAGTAGAGAAATACCTCTTTATTAGTAATCTGTGTTAGCATCCGTTTTAATTTTATATAAATGGTTGTTATATATATGTCCGTACAATGCTTGAATATTATCTATGGTATATGATAAATTGTTTACCTTACAGGAAATTAATTGTCTATCAGTTAGATCATATTAGTGATGAATTGTCAGCATTGATACTGTTTCCTTTATTTTTTTAGGGTAAGGTAGGATATAAAAAGATGATGCAAGATAACAGAGTGCAGTATTTCTTTGATTTTTGATGTAATAAGTGTTATTAAAGTGGTTATGTGTGAAAGTGTTGGTGTTTTTCTTACGAAATATCTGTGCTACTAGTTCTAGAGCTAACAATTATTTATATTAAAAAAAATACTATATACTAGCGAACTACCTCAGCTTCCATGGGAACAGAGCAGTATTTTTTTTACACCTTCGGTTACATTATTGAAATTTTTGTGGTGATACCTAATTTTTTCCATTAATAAATATAGTCTTAGGGATAATGTAGCATTATAATGGTGAAAGAATTTTTGAAATCGGTCAAGTAGTTTTTGAGTTTATTCGTTACAAACACACAAAAATACAAATCTTTTCTCTTTATAATGTTAGTATAGATGGATACTACAGTTTGTTTTTATCAATTTATTTTAAAAATTAAAAAAAAATATTTTATAATTTTCTTTCTCTTACGTTCTGCACACTTTTATCTATCTCAATATTTACTTATTTAATTAAATTTATTTTAATCTGCCCTTAATTAAGAATATTGTGTATATATCTTTTAACAAAACCAGCAACATCAGCAAACTTACAGCCCAGTGGAGAGAAGCAGAAGAGTTGGCAAAGAACTCAAGAGTTGCTCTTTTTTTACAAGATTTTGTATTTAATTAACGTAATATAAAAGATTAGTTCAACATTTTTCTTACTTAGTATCGTTCACCTATAATTTTTATGTTGTTTTCTTCTTCCTTCCGAGTGACTCCTGTCACCTATGCATCATCGAGCTACTCCACAGTTTGTTTTGCTAAACAGAAAGGTATCAGAAGCAGCTCAAAGACGAATCTCTCCAGCAACTTCTTTCCTTCGTCATTCGTCAGCTGTGGTCAGTAATCACCACTCAATTTAAGCGATGTTCACTTACCACGTTGCCTAGGGTGCATCACAGGGAGATGACTGACATGCATCCCTTTAACACCACACCTGCAATACCATACCAAAGTTTTATTGCAAGCAAATGTGTGGTTTATGAACACATAGAAAACAAACATACAAAAAATTAATTTTGTTTATAAATTGAAACATGTATCAGATTTTTATTCAAAGTTTATAACTTGAACTATTCACAACCCAAGCCAATCCAGGTACAGAGAGTGGGGAGTGGTAATTTTTGTAAAGTCAAACTGGCTTACAAAAGTAAAGTTGGTGAATCCTGAACGAGCAAGTTCAGTCTTTAGGCGAGCCCAGCCAGCTGTGTGCTCTGTCAAACTACGAAAACGTTTTAACTTAACACATTTGAATACGAAATTTACTTTTTGTTACCGTGGTATACACTTTTTTGAATCTATTAGGTTTATGTGTAATATTAACTTTATATTTGCGGGTAGTACTTTTTATTTTATTCCAAGACTCTATATAACGTCTGAACCTATTAACCATTGTGGCTGTGCTGTGTGGTGTGGTGTCGTGATGCTGGGTCTCCATTACTAAAGTTTGGAGTAAGTATTTATTTACTCGGTTTCCGTGTACCGACAAACAGTAGTAGGTTAATACTATCTGTATGAAATCACGATAGGAACCTGAAGAGTCCAAGAGAGTCGAGACTGAAACCCAGGTGCAGATTTTCTGCGACCTAGTTAAATTTTTTAACCTAACTCTAAATAACGGTACGGTCCAGTAGGCCCGACCCCCAAAACCTAAGTGGCTGTCGACTCTTCGCAGCTCACATTTTTCTAGTTCCCATAACTTCTATAGTTTTTGATGGTTATTATTGTAAGCGCCTGATAAATAATAAAATAGATCAGTATAATGTGTTTTGGACTTTAAAGTGATCTACTCACATATTCACAAAGTAACGTACAATTACACGTATCTGCAGAAATATAAATGTAGAAACATACAATACATAATTATAGACCTTTCATGGATGAAGACAGTTTAATAATGCACTATGACTGAGAAACGAATCTAGCGTGATCCAAAATATTTTTGCATATCATTTGATCTATGGCTAAGACTAACTAGAGCTATAATAATTTTTTTAATTTTATTGTAGTCTGTAGTTTTATTTTATTTTAAAACTGTAATATATGATTGAATATTTGTTTATAAATTCCATTGTGACATGACTGACATTAGATATACTTGCTTCCAATAGAACTTGTCTGTTTCTGTTATTGCGACATGATAGAAATTAGTCACAGTAGCTTGCAATAAAACTTGTCGTAACCAAAGAGGAGTAAGTGTGAGTTTTTGTTATAGTAACATGACCGATATTAGTCACAGTAGCTTGCAATAAAACTTGTTGTAACCAAAGAGGAGTAAGTGTGAGTTTTTGTTACAGTAACATGACCGATATTAGTCACAGTAGCTTGCAATAAAACTTGTCGTAACCAAAGAGGAGTAAGTGTGAGTTTTTGTTATAGTAACATGACCGATATTAGTCACAGTAGCTTGCAATAAAACTTGTTGTAACCAAAGAGGAGTAAGTGTGAGTTTTTGTTACAGTAACATGACCGATATTAGTCACAGTAGCTTGCAATAAAACTTGTCGTAACCAAAGAAGAGTAAGTGTGAGTTTTTGTTACAGTAACATGACCGATATTAGACACAGTAGTTTGCAATAAAACTTGTTGTAACCAAAGAGGAGTAAGTGTGAGTTTTTGTTACAGTAACATGACCGATATTAGTCACAGTAGCTTGCAATAAAACTTGTTGTAACCAAAGAGGAGTAAGTGTGAGTTTTTGTTACAGTAACATGACCGATATTAGTCACAGTAGCTTGCAATAAAACTTGTTGTAACCAAAGAGGAGTAAGTGTGAGTTTTTGTTACAGTAACATGACCGATATTAGTCACAGTAGCTTGCAATAAAACTTGTCGTAACCAAAGAAGAGTAAGTGTGAGTTTTTGTTACAGTAACATGACCGATATTAGACACAGTAGTTTGCAATAAAACTTGTTGTAACCAAAGAGGAGTAAGTGTGAGTTTTTGTTACAGTAACATGACCGATATTAGTCACAGTAGCTTGCAATAAAACTTGTTGTAACCAAAGAGGAGTAAGTGTGAGTTTTTGTTACAGTAACATGACCGATATTAGTCACAGTAGCTTGCAATAAAACTTGTCGTAACCAAAGAAGAGTAAGTGTGAGTTTTTGTTACAGTAACATGACCGATATTAGTCACAGTAGCTTGCAATAAAACTTGTTGTAACCAAAGAGGAGTAAGTGTGAGTTTTTGTTACAGTAACATGACCGATATTAGTCACAGTAGCTTGCAATAAAACTTGTCGTAACCAAAGAAGAGTAAGTGTGAGTTTTTGTTACAGTAACATGACCGATATTAGACACAGTAGTTTGCAATAAAACTTGTTGTAACCAAAGAGGAGTAAGTGTGAGTTTTTGTTACAGTAACATGACCGATATTAGTCACAGTAGCTTGCAATAAAACTTGTTGTAACCAAAGAGGAGTAAGTGTGAGTTTTTGTTACAGTAACATGACCGATATTAGTCACAGTAGCTTGCAATAAAACTTGTCGTAACCAAAGAAGAGTAAGTGTGAGTTTTTGTTACAGTAACATGACCGATATTAGACACAGTAGCTTGCAATAAAACTTGTTGTAACCAAAGAGGAGTAAGTGTGAGTTTTTGTTACAGTAACATGACCGATATTAGACACAGTAGCTTGCAATAAAACTTGTCGTAACCAAAGAAGAGTAAGTGTGAGTTTTTGTTACAGTAACATGACCGATATTAGTCACAGTAGCCTGCAATAAAACTTGTTGTAACCAAAAAGGAGTGACTTTTTTGTTATAGCGACTTGACTGACATTAGAAGTCCTAAGAGGGGGCATAACAATAAACAGAAAGGTGTGACAGTTTCTATCACTATTGTATCGTCAACAATATACTATAAAACGAAAAAGATGACAAATTGACCTAATAATTTAATGAAAGTACTGAAAGAATTGTTACAAAAATTACGTCAAAATTTATATTTAATGCAAATTGCTCTATAATTTAATACAGTACGTGACCTATATCACAGTGTATGCGGTCCTCTTCAAACTTGCTAGAATCATCTGACAGCTAAACATATTTGCCCTCGGACACAACCCACATACACAACACCACTTCTGAGCTTGATAGCGAGAAATTGTGTTCATGGAACCTGTACTCTAATACAATCTATATTTTATGAAGTTTCTGTGTAAAGTTTCACTATCTTTTAATTCTCATAGAGAGTAAGTATATTTTTTTTTTTGATTATGATGTTGCATGCTGTTCTAGCAGATTCCTGCTTACCCTACATTTAATAACACCTACTTTGCCCCTATCAGAAAACATAAAATCAGATTGAAATCACAATTGTCCTACATTTTTGCAATGCTAAAAAAGTGTATTCGAAAGTTTGTCTTTTCGGAGTTATGTATCTTCTACAGTTAAATAACTTTAACTTTAAAGTAAAATATCGTGAGGGATGGATAATAGTTATGACCTCAAAGATGTGTGAAGTCTAGGAACCTACACTTGACCAGCGTGGCTTAAGGCTGTGCTCTAAAACCGTCACATTCTGAGACATGAGAGGAGACTTAATTGTATTAGAATTTATAATTTAGCTTCTTAATAATTTAGCTTCTGCTTTCTTGTGAGCATTATCCTTTTATCATCTTTTGGCTAGATTTGGTCTAATTGGATAATGCTCAAATTATACTTCACTCCATTGGTTTTCAATCAAATTACTTAATCTCTATCAGGGCAAGATTCGGCTGATTATGATTCATCGATTGCTGCTTTGTCCTACCTACTCTCTTAATGAAACTAAAATTGTAGGATTTAATCGTTAATGTTAAATGTTGGTAGAATAAATTTCATAATTGCGATTAAGTTTTCTTGATTAAAGAATTCAGGTGAGTCAATAGTTAGTTACCATACAGGTGCTTTACAGAAAACTTTGGTGTTGTGTGTAAAAATTCTTTAAAAAGTAATCTAGAAATAGGTGTTATTAATAATAGTAATAATATTGATTTGTTCTTCGTGTTAGTTGTAACTATTAAACTTCCGTAAGTATTAGGTAATGTGTTTAAAGTCAAATTATAACATCCGTCGTGAATGGCCTATACTTGTCAAAGCATCTTTATCATAATACATTAATAAAATAACTCGCAAAAATATTTAATATTCACTGAGTAACAACACCAAAGACAGTAAAGTACAGTCCTCAGGTAAGCCTTTAATGGAACCTAGTTGCACAAGTAGGCCAGAGTTTGCACGTTTTGCTATAAATCATTTATGGAGTGACAGACGTGATTCCGTGTTCTTAGCGTAGCTTCATCTATATTTAGTTATAGCCTGTTTGATTATAGGAATAAAAACCTGTTTTAATATAGTCTCATTTCCGTAGTCTTATAATTTGCTCATAAATGATTTTTTTTACATATTTTATTCTACTCAACTTCCGCTTGTCGTAATCTAAAAAAAGGTAACCAGATAAATATACCAAATAATTTCTATTATTTTTACAATAGCTTCCAATAAAACTTATTACTTCCTAAGAAAATGTAACACAAGAAATACAGAGATATGACAGTTTTTATTGTTTTAACATAACTGACATTAGTCACAATATCTTCTAAAAATCTAGTTACAACTTAAGAAAAGGTAACACAATAAATACACCGATGTGACGGTTTCAATTATTGTATCATAATCGACATTAGTCACAATAGCTTCCAATAAAACTTGTAACCTAAGAAAAGGTAACACAATAAATACACCGATATGACAGTTTTTATTATAGTGTCACATGACCGACATTAGTTACAATAGCTTCCAATAAAACTCAGAACCCAAGAGAGGGTAACACAATAAATACACCGATGTGACGGTTTCTATTATTGTAACATAATCGACATTAGTCACAATAGCTTCCAATAAAACTTGTAACCTAAGAAAAGGTAACACAATAAATACACCGATATGACAGTTTTTATTATAGTGTCACATGACCGACATTAGTTACAATAGCTTCCAATAAAACTCAGAACCCAAGAGAGGGTAACACAATAAATACACCGATGTGACGGTTTCTATTATTGTAACATAATCGACATTAGTCACAATAGCTTCCAAAAAAACTTGTAACCTAAGAAAAGGTAACACAATAAATACACCGATACGACAGTTTTTATTATAGTGTCACATGGCCGACATTAGTTACAATAGCTTCCAATAAAACTCAGAACCCAAGAGAGGGTAACACAATAAATACACCGATGTGACGGTTTCTATTATTGTAACATAATCGACATTAGTCACAATAGCTTCCAATAAAACTTGTAACCTAAGAAAAGGTAACACAATAAATACACCGATATGACAGTTTTTATTATAGTGTCACATGACCGACATTAGTTACAATAGCTTTCAATAAAACTCAGAACCCAAGAGAGGGTAACACAATAAATACACCGATGTGACGGTTTCTATTATTGTAACATAATCGACATTAGTCACAATAGCTTCCAAAAAAACTTGTAACCTAAGAAAAGGTAACACAAAAAATACACCGATACGACAGTTTTTATTATAGTGTCACATGGCCGACATTAGTTACAATAGCTTCCAATAAAACTCAGAACCCAAGAGAGGGTAACTCAATAAATACACCGATGTGACGGTTTCTATTATTGTAACATAATCGACATTAGTCACAATAGCTTCCAAAAAAACTTGTAACCTAAGAAAAGGTAACACAATAAATACACCGATACGACAGTTTTTATTATAGTGTCACATGGCCGACATTAGTTACAATAGCTTCCAATAAAACTCAGAACCCAAGAGAGGGTAACACAATAAATACACGGGTGTGACGGTTTCTATTATTGTAACATAATCGACATTAGTCACAATAGCTTCCAATAAAACTTGTAACCTAAGAAAAGGTAACACAATAAATACACCGATATGACAGTTTTTGTTATAGTGTCACATGACCGACATTTGTCACAATATCTTCCAATAAAACTTGTCGTAACCTTATAGGTTTGTAAAAAAGTAGGACTTTGCCAAGTTACAGGACGTTAACAGACTATTACTATATGGTAAAGCGTTTGTACCCTCCATTATCAGCTAATTTCTACCGTATCTAATGATGTGAGAAAATATTGTGTTCTTTTACTCATGTGAATAATAACTTTTATTGATTCTTTTATACATATGTTTATTCCGGAAGCGTTGAGCGTGCGTCATTTTGGTATCCACTTGGGATTCATAGTGGATTTTATTCTTACATTTGCTCGATACTTTGATCCAGATAGGATTTAACTGTATGAAACAACGATTATCTCTGTACACTGTTATATTATGTATTTAAGTCTATAATCGCATAGCTGTCACAACCGTACGTACGTCAACATGGGTCCTTTTGAAAATCAGAGTTGTGACGTCATGGCCCAACGAGCTGAGAAGTTTACACCATTGGTGATGTCAAAAATTTTCTTTAAATCTTTTATTTGTTATAAACTTTTTTTATTTATTTATATATCTTTTTTCTGATTTTAAAATGTTTAAATTTTATAAATTAGTTTTTTTACATTAGATAAATATAAAAAATTGTCTTCGTTTGCTTTTTTTCATTCAAATCCATTTAGTTGGTAAACTTTTATATGTTATTATATTGAGTCTAATGATGACATTTATTTATTAATCAATGTAGATGTTTTTCACAAGTTGTCATTAATCTTTTATGTAGTTAGGAAACATTTACATTTTATAGAGTGAATCGTCTTTTCTGTAGTAGGTAAATACCGAAACAGTAGGCCTTAAGCTTTTAATGGAAGCTGCAATCTAGTAGCTAGACGCACGCTGCAGTTAAATGATTCATAGAGTGTGGCGAAGGCTTGGCGAAGGGGAGATTTCTTATCCTCAACATAGTTTAGAACTACTTTCTTTATACTTATATTGATATATTTTATATTCATTTGTTTCGCAGTCAGCAGTCATTTAACTCTGGGATGAATTTTTCAAAATCCTTTATGATCGAATCTCGAAATTATTTTCAGTATACCGATGCATAGATAATATAATAACTTCATAAGCAGTGATGGCCCAGTGGGTGAGAATTCAAGTCTTACTCGGGAGGTCAGAGGTTCGAACCTGGGCACACACCTCTGACTCTGAGTTATGTGTGTTTTAAGCAATTAAATATCACTTGCTTTAACGGTGAAGGAAAACATCGGGAGGAAACCTGCACTCCTGAGAGTTCCCAAAAAAGTTCTCAAAGGTGTGTGAAGTCTGCCAACCCGCACTGGGCCAGCGTGGTAGACTCCCTCCTCCTCTCCTCGTGGTGGAATACCCTCCTCATTCTGAGGAAGAGACCCGGCTCAGCAGTGGGCCATTGAAGGGTCGTGATGATGATAATAACTTCAGTCCTGAAAGATTTGAGGCAGTCTGTCGAGTGATTTTACTGAGTAAACTTCCTTAAACATGGTCCTTTTGTTAATAGTAAGGAAGAGCAGTAGGTGATGGGTGTTTTGGTTATGTCAAGGATATCTTCTAACTGCTACTATGTCACAGTCTCCAGGAACTCGAAGGTTTCCGGTCTGAAATGCATGTTTATATGTATTCCCTCTCACATCTCTTACATACGGAATGCCATCTTCAAGAATCCATTTAAAATTATTAATATATCGTATAGTTCTGTATGTAATATTTTTACAACAAACTTATAAGTACATTAAATCAGAACTTCCTGAAGACACGATCAAGTTAGAATACTTTGAAAACTTTAATATAATTCCGAAGTTTCTATTTAACTAGAAACTAAGCAGAAGTTGTACGAATGGGGGCTTAAATTATAACCGCTAATTACTTGATTAGCGTCGGAGTTTTGCTCGTGTCCTGTTACAACTTACTAACTAACGGCCCGCCCTGGCTTTACACAGGTAGTGGAACATAATATTATGTATTATATATCTTGTTATATCTCAAAAAGGAATTAGGAAGCGTTTTGAAAGAAAACTCTTAGTCGATTCCACTTTTTCCCACACTTTCAACAATTGTTGTCATATTTCAACCAATTTGTACTAAAACTTTACTATTAATAGGCTTAAACCTACTTCATGAATCATTATTTCTATTGCTAAACTGTATGAAAAGTTCCGTTATATAGTTTTGGAGTTATTTGCTAACAAACAGACAGATGTGGCGTGTGACTTTGTATTAAAATAATAAACCATATGGGAGCTATACTGTGCAATAACACTCAAAATACAATAAAAAAATGCATAGACTACTGACTGAAAGCCAAACATTGCTTGTATCTTGAGACCCAGAATAGGTCTTATACTATTCGTAATTCTTACTAACTTTGCTCAATCACGTTTTTACCAAACCAACTTAATAATTAAGATAATAAATGTCAAAGTCTCACGTGACTCCAAATAATTAATTTATATTTCGCTATGGTAACTCAATTTCTTCTTGACGAAATCACTCGTCAAAATGCTGGAGATCTACGTATGTATTAGTAAGTGGTCACAAAAAGATTTTAGAAGCCATTTAATTTTTAGGAAATGTCCCAGGCTGATTAATTTGCGGTAAAACTTTAATATTTAATCTACGGACAAAGTTACGGACAAATCTCGCTACTAATCGCAAAGATAAGATTAGACTCTCAGAATTATTGAAGCGATGCAGTATTTTCATCAATATTAAAAAACAAAGCCGACTTTCCTACAAATCTCTCAGGGCCAGCGGAAAAATGGATGTTCCATTAAAAATGTAAATCGGATAAAGGCTTAAGATCTGAATAAGTAAGATATTGTGGGAATTAAAAATATGCAAATTAGAAATCGACAAGTTTGTCTAAAGTTTCTGGAGATAGCTGCTGTTCAGGTTACTGTTATCTTCTACTTTTGTATTAAATTAAAATAGCTAAGTCACTCAAGAGCTATCAAGTGTTGCTAGCATAGCTAGGCTAGTTGGCTGTGTTTCTACCAAGGATTAACGAGGATCTGTAGCGAGGGATGTGTTTGTTATGAACCAATAGAATCGCCTCATTTAACATATTTTTTTGTTAATGTAACCGAGTCCTTTATATATCGATTTTGTAGTTTACTTCTTTGCTTTCTCATATTCGTTTTTCTTACTACTTCTTTTCCTTTCTCCTTTGTTTGTATTCGTTTCCTATCTATGTATAATTTTATGTGTATTAACATAAATACGTCTAGTGTAACTTGCTAATTATGTATAGTCCTGTTCCTTTTTATTATCCTTTCCGCTATTTGTGTACTTATTTTATGAATTTATCCCTAGTTTATCCTGTTTTATTATTTAGTCTTACTTACATTCAGATCTTTTTAACTATCAAGATTATGAATAGGTATCATAATCTTGATTTTGACCAACAATGTTGATAACCATAATTGATTGACAATTTCATCTGACCTCTGTTACCACTAATAGATCCGCGACAGTTTGACGAGTATTGAGTATTTAATGAGAAATCATCGTGTATTCACGTAAGTTTTTTTACACGGGGAGAGCATCTCGTAAGAGCCGAGTAACCCAGCGAGTACCATTGGTGGTAGAGGATCTGTTCCGCGAATGACTTGCGACCACCAGCATGCGAATCCGACCGCCAAGTGTCATTGACGCGTTCCGGCCGAATCGCATGTGGGTCCGATCTATCCCCTCCCTCACCCATCCCATAAGTGCTGCGGTTTCTCTTCGCTCCCCCTCCTCACTATATCTTCGAGGCGGCAACGCATCGGCAAAACAAGAGAGTATTTTGTTTTGTCTATATCCATGTTCGACGGTGGCCACTTTCTATCAGGTGGATCGTCTGCTCGTTTGACCTTTATCTGTCATAAAAAAAATCACCGTGGATCATGCACACTCCTTTTTTTAGATTTGTTGAAACTTTAATATCCGTATTATCCATATTATTAATTTATGTAAAGGTAAAACATAAGACAGGATTCCAACGCTTTCAACGTTCTATCAACGACACTTAGCTGCCTGTTTGCATAATTTAACTTACTAAGCCGTACTGAGCTCTTGAGACTTATCTGTCTCGATCGCATTCGCTTTACATGCTGCAATTTTGTGCTCTTGCTAATGTTACACTAAACTTATGAGAGTAGAAACATTTCAATTTTGTACCTTACCTGCGTTGGAGTTGAATCTAAAAACATTTTAGGTTCATATTCTATTTGGGAGCTATACTCAGTAACTCGTAAAGACCTAAGGATACTAATATGTACTCTAAACGAAAACTGACTATATAATATCATACACTCACACGAAAACCTTCATAATGGAATCCTAGCTGTAAGCATCGTGATACACGCAACTTTGATAATTAACAGGCGAGATCACTTTGACAACTGGCACAAATCTGACACGTGAATACGTGAAATGAAATAACAGGAACTACTCGCGAATATGAAGTTAGGAAAGATGTTGCTAATCCATTCCGAGCAGCAGCGTTACATAATTCTACTGGACGTTAAGGTCGGAAAAGGCTTGTTAACTATAAAATATTTGATTTTTGATTCCTCTGTAACATATTTCTCTATTTTACTAAATCTATCCATTGATATACATATCCCATTAGAGCAAAATGGGATATTCACAACAAAGAGTATTGCCGCTTGAGCTCGGTATAAAAAGACTGACACATGTAACACATTTGTAAGTTTTTCACGTCCTCATCTGTAAATGTCAACGAGAAAGCTAGGCATGAACAGGCAATAATATTACAATTTAGGACACCACTTCTAGGTAGATTTTTTTCACATCGTTATGTAGTATTACTTTCTTCACTATTTTATCAATTATATCAATAACAATATTTTTAGTTTCTAGCTGCATCTACTCAATAAATAACTTGTTCTTCATGATAAAGTCCATACAATGTGTCCTGCTTTAAATTTGATTTTTCAGTAATGTAACATCATTTTCTTTGTTTCTTTCCCTATCCTAGAAAATCTCTGAGATCATCCCATCATATCGATCTTGCATTAATTTCTAAAAGCTTCAATCCGACCGAAATATAAAAAGGAATGACGATTACTTTCCTTATTTTATCGTTGAGCAGACAAAAGATACGCATTTTACCTTGTTTATTGTAGATAATGTATGTATGTAAACATTCCATTTATTCGCTTTTCATAAGCCCAAATAAGGCACGGAGTGTGTATGCCAGATGAAAGCGACCACGCAACAGCGGAACTGTTTTTTGTTTGTTGTTACTATTTATTTTCATCTCGGATGAATATTTTATATTTATTATTGGGAGATAAATTAAATTACTGTAATTAAATTGGAAATTTAAATTCAGTACATTTTACATTATAAATATTGATTACATACTTGCAGTATGGCTGCATTCATTATTATTATTTATCATCAATATTCTGTTTTACTGTTGTTGTTGTGATATCAGTAATAGTAGTCTTATCCTATGAGACTAACCTTTCTTCTTTTATTTCTTTCGTGTTCCTGCATTTATTGTATATCATAATGTTGTGCAAAAGATCTTATCATCTTCAACACTTTGCTATCCCTCAGCTTAGCTAGAGCCATTCATTAAGATTTATTAAATTAAAATTTGGAAAAAGAATCATCTTAATTTATTGCTCCGTTGCTGCACAAAAATACTTCTTCTGAATTTTTAATTTCATGTAGCAAAGTAATTCCAAGTCCATAAGCAAGTCTCTAGTACCCTTACAACTCTCGTTAAGTCTTGAGTATCTTGTTTCATACTAACATCAAGTTAGTTTTCTTCGACAAGTATGTTTTTTATAATAAATAAAAATTTGATATTATAGATTATTAGATTATATTATAATGACTTTAAAAATACACCAAAGAGGTTCATGATTTTCACATTTCTATTTCATCAAACAATATTACCATTAGCTCGAGAGCTATCTGCTATAATAAGATTGTCTAGATAGAATGCAACTCACATTTTGAAATTATAAATAAGTAAGTATAATTATCTTCACATGCACAACCAAATCTTGGACTCGTCTCTTTCTGATAAATGACTCCACTTTATCAGCCTATTTAAAAAAAATATTCTTTGACAAACTACTATCATGACTTTTCTTAAGTCTAATACTATTATACTTAAACCAGCGCCCCGATTCGGGTTCTCCCGATTTCTATTCTATAATATGCTTTTATAAACATTCTACTTGAATGTCACTCTGTCTATTTTGTGAAAGCCGCATTAAAATCTTTTACGTAGTTTAAAAGATGTAAGCTTACAAACAGCGGGAAGTGACTTTATTATACACCAACTAAAGATATAAAACTACAAGTAACTCAAGTGCATATGATACACTCGTACTAAATACGCTAAAATGCAAAACTTTAAACGTCCATGAGTGGACGTAAAGCTGAACATGTTTAGAGTTGCCATATCCTGAGTGAAGTTTGCTGAAGCAGTAATCTCATCAGATGTCTTGCCAGTTGCGCTGCAAGGAATTTCAATTCTGTTAGCGAGTGACATGTAAGTTAAGTGTTGAGTCTTGTATACGAGTTGCTTTGTTGTTCTAGAAATATATGTTGTTTAGTTTTTAAATGTGTCTGAAAAAGAGAGTGGAATGAATTGATTGAATGATCCGGGCAGTGCCTTGGACTTTTTGGCAACCAAGGTGTAGAGTTGAAACCTTTTTATTAATTACAATGTTGGCAGAACACTAATTACAGTCGATAATAAAGTAAACTTATTGTTTATAGTAAGTGGACCTCAAAAAGTCGCAGTGCGCGACAGCAGAGACTGAGGGTAATCTATCGCAACAAAGGAGCTACTGTCTATACTTGAAATAAAATAAAAAGAACTACCCGCGAATACTAAGTTATTAACGGTGTTACTAACTAATGTATCTACTGTTTTATAAAAAGATAGTATTGATTCGATAATGTCGTCTCTTGTTAATGCCATCATTTATATCATGCTAGGAGGAGAAGCAATTTTCTTAAAAGATCGATCTGAAAGGTTGCTCCATTAAAAAATCTATTAATCTTTTATATAAATATTAATATTAAAAACTTAGGTCATTAGAAATACTTATTTTTGATCACTCCAAAAACCAATAAAGTCTAGTTGTAGACTAGCAATAACACATTTTTTATTTGTTAGAAACCATTGAATCCATCAAGTCGTTCGTCGTCGTTGTTTAAGAGATAATTTTTTTAGTTTATATTGTAAATCGTTAGGTGATGATTTATTTAATGATTCGGATAGTTTGTTAATCAATCAGGGAACTGTTTGTGTGGAACATGTTCACAAAAATGTTGCGTTCAAAATACCCATTCTGCAATTGATTTTTTTTTAGGCTAACATCCCAAAATTCTACTAAATTAGGTGACTTGACTTAAATAGTACAAAGTTTATATAGCGAGCTATATTCACTTAAATATGGGTATCTTACTAGTTGCTTTCAGAAATCCTTACCCCAGTGTCCCTCGAGGTAAATGAGTGTTAACTGAATGTTGAGTATCTTTACGACATCTTGTCTCCTCTACAAATCCATTAACCTACTTTATTAGAAGGTAGCTTATATTACAAACTTAAATTTTGAATGCCTCATGTTAAAGAGAAAAACAAACAAATAAATGGAATATAACGTAAAAATAGCAAATAATTTATCTGTGATTTTCGAAATCGAATTGCATTTCATAAAAATATAAATTTTGCTGATTCACATATTCATTTCTCTTACTGATATTGATGAGTAGAGCCTAGAGGACGTGCTCCAAATTTAAGCGAGCCAACTTTTTTAAAGTTGGTTATTTTTTCACTTTTTTTAGCTCGATAAATTCACATTTAGGCGCTATATCTTCTTCAAAAAGATATGTACTTAATAGGTAAATATAGCTAAATTCTCGTTTCAAATTTAAAAACTACTTTTACAAATTTCAATTCTGTCTCCCTCAAAATAAATAGGTGTTAACTGCTAAGTACCGAATATTGCCGTAAGCTATTATGTACCGTGAAATGTTGAGAGCTTTAAGTGGCAATTGAGGATAGACCTGAGGTTATTTTTATTTTTAAAGTGTTTCAGTTTCTATTAAGTGTTTTAGGTAGTAATAAAAATAATACCTTTATTGCTCTTACATTTTTTTTACATTATACTATGGGATCATCTCCAGATGCTTGAAATTGAGTTATTCTAACAAGTTTATCTTTAACTAACTCACCTTTGCCTGGTTCGTTAAAAGACTGTTATTCCAGTCTCCATTCCAGGAACTAAGAAAACGAGGAGGTACTAAAAATATCTATATCTATTTATAACTATAGAGGGATTAAATATGCCAAATATTGAAAGACGTTCAGTACGTGGGTGGCAAACCCACGTTTAATCCCTTAGGAGATATATATCGAAAAATCGCTTCCTATCGATTCTCTGCGACACAGTTTATAGCTTCAGTAGTTTTAATTCTGTCCGCCGGTTTAATGCTATTCTTGTTGAACATCAAGAAAACTGTTGGTTTTCATACTCAACAAATGGTCATACTACACTCCCCTGAGGTACCGCTCAATCCTTTTTAGTGGAACCACAAATCCAGTCATCAAAATAACGAGCGAAACAAAGCAACAAATGAGGCTCCGCTTATAAAATATTTCTTACCCAGTGAATTTATTATTTCAAGAAATGAGGAGCGAAAGTTCGAAGAAAATGTTTTGAGACTATTTAAGATATCTTAAGGTTTTTTCTCCTTTAGATGAAATTAATGAGCCGTGGTTGGCGATGTTTTTGTTTCGTCCAAAAAACAGGCCTTGAATTATTTTGGGAAACCTGGAGCTTTTAGTGGTTAATTAATTATGATAACGAATTCATCTTGAATATAATTAACCTAAAAATTATTGACAGTTCTTTATTTCATTTTTAGTTAAATATATTGTAATACAGGTAATAATAACTGTTTGAATTTCTTAAAAACAAAAAACAGGAATTTTTTCAAGTTTCAAAAGTGTTTCTAAATGGTGTTAATAAAGTATTTATTGCAATCATAAATAGCGAAACACAGAAGACGCATAAATAAAAATTTCCCCTTCTTTAATTTGAGAGTAATAAAAATACACGCGTGTAAAATATTTTGAAGATGCAAAATATTGCTCTCAAACCGAATATTTGTAATCCAAATATTCATCTAAAAGGAGAAGGGCCTAGATCCCTTAAGTGTTTTGGGGAGATGTCATGGTGCATTTATCCTACTTAATTATGTAGGACTTGCGAGGGATATGCTCTTTGTTTGAAAACTTATAAAAAGAATAATCCTTATGGGAAAGGAAATAAAAGCTACTTGTTCCCACTTCGATTTTCAAGTCCGAGATATTTTTAAATTGTCTCCGGAATTACTTAACGTACGTGCGCTGGGTATTAAGTTGTCATGTTGTTTGGGAATGTAGGATCGGTCGTTGAGTCACTGCTGCTAGTTTGTTTTTGTGAAAACTTTTATTTGAGACAAATAGAGATATTTTGAAGAAAAATATTTCTGCTGCTTCTAAAACGCTCCAAATATTGTTTAAGTATTTTCATTTTTATCTGTGTTTCTGTGTGCGCATTTTCACTAAAATCATTACAGTAGTCAAAGATTGATGTTGTAAAAAAGTGTATTTAGATACCTTTACATTTTTCTTAAATATTCTATTTATATAAGAATGTTCAATTGAGGGAATAACCACAAATTCATTACGAACCGTCAGAGCAATTGATGATTGTGTATTTAATTGATTGCCTTTATATTCGGTGGAGCGGTCGAATACATGCTAATAAGACCGTTTGTTTACACTTATATTATAATTATTGGAGGTTCTTGCAACGCAATTTAATCGGTTAGCATATTTAATACTAACTGGCGTCCCATCCTCAGGAACATAATTTAATATTTAATGTTACTTAGTAATACAGTGATCTTGACTATTGTTCGTGAAATAAATCGAATTAACGTTAGTTATAAATAAAATATAGATTAATAAGATATAGAGATAGAGAATTAATAAATTTAAAAGTACAAGTACTAGTGTGAAAAAGATAATTTTGAGACATGTTTTCTTTGACCTACTTTGTTTGGAATTCCGAAAAAAAAAATTACTAATTTGAAATGTATAAAACATTTTATAATAGTTTAAAAAATGTTTTATGTTTGTCACTTAGCAAGTGACGCTTGTAGAGTCAACACGTCCTGAAGATGCTTCGGTTACGGAGCGTTTTCGTACGTCGATTGTCGATCGCGATCTACTTGTGTGGTGTGTACTGGTTCGGGTTCGCGCGTTACACTTTTCTGTGAACGGTTGTACCATACGAGTCTGGTAGTTCAGATTGCCGCGGTTTATAGCAAGGTAACATTTTGATTCCTTTTAAACCATGAATTTCCGCAAAGTAACGCCTGATTCAATTCAATGTTTAAAAAAATATATAATCTTGCACTTTGTGTTAATAATAGATGAAAATCATGTTCAGTTTGTTCTCCTGCCAATTCATGAGACATTCAAAGAATAATATGTTATTGCCCTGTCTTAGAAAAAAGATAGGACATTTTCACCAAAGCCTTTAATTCCCACAATGGATACAAATCTTACCAACTTCGGTTCAGACATTTCAATAAAGTTCCTAAGCAGACATTTAGCAAACTTCTACAAACCAAAACTAACAAGGAAAGGATAAATCCCGCTAATTTTAGTGGGATATATCTACATATTAGATTTGGTTTTACTATTGTAAGAAAAAAAAATCAATAAAATTAATTTTCAAAAACGAGCGTTTCAGAAACGCCAGCATTAATCTTTTCTTATGCATTCTGGTTTAGCATATCAGCGACACAAAAAATTGACTATTTTCACCATTCTGTTTCTTTAATAAAAAAATGGTGTCTTAACCTATATGATAAACGCGAAAAATATGCAATCACCGACATGTCCATAAAGTGGTTTAAGATTCTCGTTAAATCTTGTGTAACAAAAAGATGGCAACAGCTAGATTATGCCTATTAATTAAAGCTAAGAAAATTTTGCCCTATAAACAAAATGGAGTATCTCGTAGATCGTGATACGGCACGTGAAATGTGATACGGTACTTAAAATTTACGCGTAGCACTATTATATTTTTTATTTCAAAGTCATTGTGATAAAAATTTGCAGTTATTGAGATTGCAATGCTTAAAAATAATGTAATGTAATGTCTAAAATTTAAATATCTATTTAGTTAGTTAGATATAGATAAAGCAGTCCATAGACTTACAGATAAGGAATGAAATGTTTATGAAGAAATTGGTAAATATGAGAATTGTTTTAGTATCATTAAAGTAATCAACAATGCTAAAAAAATAAATTTCAAATTTAAATATACTAAAACTATAGTTGTTTATTAAATTAAATGAGCAGACCAAAACCATTATAGTCATGTGTGTAACATGTCGATCAGTGGTCAGACGGCGCCTCATTCGCAATAACCCTTCCGTGCACATATGTGGGTTGCATCTACTTAGTATAAATATAGTACTATAATGATGCCGACGTGTCCTTTTCTGCAACATTGCAATGTGATTTTAAGATAGCTTGTTAAAGCGTACAGAGGGCAACAAAATAAATAATATAAATTTATAACTTTTTTGCTGCTGTATTAAAAAAATCCTCCAAATACTTCGGTTAAGTAACTGATTATACTGAATTACCAAATATCCAATAACTGCAAAAACGTCCACACTGGAAGGTAACATGCAAACTGTAGGTACTAAAGGTACAAATAAATTTTGAAATACATTAAAATAAAATAAAAATATTTGTAGATTGTACAGCGGATTGACTTTCTATATTTTTATCATTGGAAATAATATTACTGTTAATTGGCGTCTTGTTATATCCTTGTTAGATAGAAATGCCAATAGTATTGACTTGAGTATTTATGTTGAGTATTATTATAGATGTAGGCCCACGTATCGTGTGCCATATTATTTCTTATGTGTTAGTAGAAGCTTTTATATCTACTGTTTTCCTTCTGATATTTCTTACGTATAGCTTTAGTACTGCACTTCCCCTTTGCATCTCATAATAATCATTTGGATGAGTTTTTCTGCGAATAAATGAGTATTATTCCATATACTTAGTTTTGCAAAATATTTTTATAGAGAAGAGAAGTAATAACCGAACCACCTACTGCTAACATAAACTAAAAACTAATCCGAAAAATTTTGGTAACATCGATTTCATAAACTACGAGATTCTCAGTTAGAATACAATTTTTAATTGCTTTTTATTTGGTGTATTCAATGCTCCGGGAATTGTATCAGATTTAATAATACGAACTTTTCCTTTAGTAGTGGAAGTTCAGAACATTCCTATTCGTGTAGCATTTCAGTAACTAACAAATATTTTTCTGTTAGAGGTTTTGATTTTTATTTCATCTATACTGAGTTTCTTTTCTATTTAAGTATCGTCTTCAGGATAATAAATCGAAGTATTTATAAATTGATTGTTAACGGTGACCCTTTACCATGACTGCCTATCTACTCGTTTGCGTCTACAATAGGAATAAATATTAGGTCCCGAAGGACCACATCTATTTAAATAGCTTAACAATCCAACTGACAAGGCGCTTCCTGTATCATAGCTGTAGTGAGATAGCTTGTTAAGTGTACACTCGGTACCAATGTGCTTTTCTATTTTTTAATATTTTCTTTTGATTTCAGGTACACTTGCCATAAGGCTGCTGTAATGTAAGTTTTACTTTAAGTATTTTTATTCTCTGTATCACTAGAAGGACAACAATCAAGGTTAAAGTCATAAAGAGCTTTTTCTTAAGATGATAGATGAATTGATTTAATGCACCATCATGGACTTAAATTTTGTTTTGATTGTCATAAGAACTCTAGACATAATATAATTTGTTTAACCTACTTTGAAACAGGATAATGACACCAATAACAAGTTTATTCAATTTTAACGAGATTACAACTGATCCGATTTTTGGTAAAAATTTTGTTTGCTCTCATAATTCTTTTGCACGAATATTAAATATTCAATTCATAAATAGTTAGCAACACTGTTAATTACTTAGTATTCTCGAGCAGTTCCATTTTTTTTATTGTAAGTATACCCACGTGTAGACAGTAAAAAACCTGTGTTCCGATAGATTTGAGCCAGTTATCAAAAGGATCTTGGACTTCATTAAAGGGTTATTGTGTTTGATATTATTTTCTCGTTTTCCTTTTGCATATTATTATTGTCCTTACGTGATCCTGTGAAGTATTGCTCGCTCATAGATATTAAAAAGATTTTTTATCTGCTATTTTGTTGTCAATAGTACCGAGGCATCACGAACAGTCTTGTATAAGGTGTAACCCGGTCACTTAGAATACAATAGCATTGTTTGTTGACTTAGCTCTTATGAAATACATTTCCTTTGCTGAATGAATGATTTTATTGATCTACTCGACCACTAGTGTCATGTGGATAGGTTGTTTACTCAGATTTTTAGGGATCCGTTTTGAAAATACGATTTCGCCATTTGAATCGTCTTATTCACACGATATTTTTTTGAATTATTGATATGATTTATTCTGTTGTAGGTTTGTCTATTAGTATCTCAAAATGGGTTTAAAATAAGGCTTTTATATTTTTATACATTAAAAAAAGACTTTTCTAATACCAAGTGCAGTAAGCCTTAACATCAGCTACACTATTCTAAGAGCGTGGGTACTTTTCACTAAACATAAGTGCACTTTTATGCTTTTGTTAAAACACATAACAATGAAAAAGGTTATCTCTGAACTCTAACATCAACGATATTTTATACTATTTTCAAACCAGACAATATTTATTTACTACTTATGTAAAATTATAAATTTCCCCTGGAACTAAAAGTTTTTAGCCTCTAAGACCCTTAAAAACGTAACACTATTTTTTATTATTGCCCTTTCTGCGGCTCTAAAGCCCGTTAAGTTATTGTCATGTAAACTATCTGCACTTATTCTTCTATTTTCATTAAATAGTACACAAATATCTTTAAAGCCGAATGTATTCGACTATTTATATTTATGGACTTGTGTTTTTGAAATATTTTTTATAAACACACGTTAACTGTATCGTTTTTTCGGTTTACTCCATTAACTCCATTGTTTTCGAAGCCAGAGCAGTGACTTCAGAGAAATCGTTCATGTGTAAAAACCCTTATTTAACGTTTCTTATACAAAAACCAACTTTAATCACATTTAATGTATTAGGAAGACTTATAGGAAATTTCCAAAAAGTGTAATGGTCAAGGGTTGACCTCGACATATGGGCATAGGGTTGAAACTACCCTTCAATTTGTCTATACAGATGGCGTATCACGTTACAAGGGTCTGGGTATACAAAGGATATTGATGGCAATATATCGAATAATCGTCACATGCTTGTTAGAATATCATATTAACAATTTTTTCAAGTTGCTTAGTAAATATACAAAATAATACTGTTGAGGCAAATTTTTCGAGGTTTACCTGCTAATGCTCTGATTTGCTGTCATTGAATTGAAGTTCATGAAATACATACAAAACTACTTCGTAAGCTTCGATCCCAGAAAACTGTGATCGTAGTTCGTGGATCACTTTGGCCGGGGAATATCTTGTGTGATTGTTGTGATATTGAATTTGACAAGAGGATGAGTTAAAAACAGAAAATTACTGATTAAAGATTTACAGGAAGAAAGCTTTCAAGAGATAGGAAAGTCAATATTTCGAATACACAATAATCGTCGTGATGCAGACGAAAAAAGATGTGATAATTTCGAATTATGTTCCTTTCAAACAAGTATTGCGTGAATGAATTTATTATACCTGTATCCAAAAACATAATATAAGGTAAATAAAGAAACTCTTTAAATACTCTATTATATACACATACTTGTAGTTTGTTATTGAGCTATGTCACTTTGTGAAAGACTTCGTGACACCATACGATTAGAGCCGGTCGTCGAGCGTGTCTAATTTAAGTTATTTTTGTTTGGCTTAGATATTGCTTAGCGTTACGGAATAGTTTGGTTTACTATCGTAGTTAGATTGAATAAAAGTTATTTACTTTTTAAAGAAAAATTTTGGAAGGCTTTTTCATAACAATAACTTGTCGTGCATCATTTAAAACCTGAATTGGCATAGCGATTTTTCTATCTTATTTTTTTTAATAGGCTTTTTAATTCAAAAACAATTTGTCCAGTTACAAAAACAGTAAATAAAGCATAAAAAATTATGATGATTTACGTTTAAAGAACTCCATAGTAATAAAGAGACTTCAAGTCTTGGGAGAATCTTAGATTCTTCAAGGACATGTTTATTATTTAAGATCCTTTTAATTTTTTCATCAACATCAACTCTTATATGTTTACGAATTTCGTTGGTAATAAATATAAGTTAAAATTAGCAAAATGCACTTTCAAATATTCCGGGCACAATTTAGTAGAAGTGGCCACTAAATAAATCCAGTTAAATGGTCCAATTCACCTAAAAATCGGGATGATCCTAAATGTTTTTGCCATTCATTCTGGATAGGTCAAGAGCTCCTCAACGTTCTCAATTTAATTTTTCCGCTGGTTTACCAATGATATTTAAGTTTTATCTTTTATATTATGGATATAATTCTTAGGAATAATTTAAGGTGACTTTCTGGTGGTCTTTTGATGGAGATCTTTTAATTTGTTCGCCATTGAATTTACGATATCAATTTATGTCAGGTTTGATTTAAAAAATATACTTAGCTTTACATCAATATCGGATTGAAATGATTTCGTGGAACAGTTTCTATAGTCAATAAGCAAGAATCAAGGTTGCTAATGCTTAAATTAGTTCTAGCGGTTAATTCCGTCAACGCGAAGTGATGGCACATCGAAATCCCATTAAAAGTTCCTTGGTGTTTTTGCATAATAATACGGTCTGCCCACAACTTGAAGATTCTTTATTACTATGAAGATCTTTAAATACATAAAATATTGTCATGTTTTACTATTTTTGTAATTGAAAAAATAGTCCGTGAGTTTAAGTAAGTTGTTTTTGATCGTATAAGGAGTGAAATAATTTGCGTATACATATCGCTTTACAGTAAATGGTTTCATTCCCTCTAATTAGATCTTTTACTACTAATATAAGTATTGTGTTATGGATACTGAAGATAAAATTCGAAACATGTTGCACAATAAATTGGTGTTGCCTGTTTAAAGTGAGTTAACTCTCGAACATGTAATATTTTACGCAAGTTCCAGCTCCAGCGACACTTTGCATTTGCGCCCCGTCAGCGCGTGATAAATCGCGGCGACAGCTCCCGTCTGCCTTCCGTCTGCCCTTCCGACTGCCATGCCACTTCCGGGGGTGGGAATAAGCGTGGTTCATGCTTGTCATGGATGAAATGGCTTTTAAATATCATCTAATATCTATCTATAAAACAACCTTTATTAATCACAAAGATATATATTGCTAAGTATATGAGAGAAATATGATACCCATTACTGTACAGCAATACGTATACACATGCAGTTTAGACTGAGGGGAGCAGTGCCTGGGGCTTGAGACCTCGCTAACGACAATAGATAATAAAGTAAACTTACGTGGACCTCGAGAAGGGTAACCTTAATCACGACACTATACCACTAACTTCCATGTTCAGTGCACGTAAACACCAGAGAGACTGAGACTAATCTATCGCACTAAAGGTTATATATTGTCTTCACGTCGGTATACTTGAAATAATATAAAAAGATCTACCCGATACTACTACTTCATAATCAGTGTTGCTAACAATATCTTACTTCTTCCAGTGTCAAGTGTAAGGCTCCTTATTGCTATGATCTAGATTGGACCTTCTCTTAATTTAAGTTATATAAGTATGTAAACTTCTTTCCCTTTTACCGCCCGTATTGTGAGGTTGTCTAAAATAACTAAAAGTGGCCAAATAAGTAAGTGGCAGAACCTAATGGTAAGAGGGTTAATTTATGATTAAGACACCGTAATTTTGATCCTCTTTGTACTTGTAGTACCTTTAATTAAATTTATATAAGAATACCAATTATGTATTTGTAAAAGGGCAATGTCATTTCCTCGTAGACCTCTACTACTATTGCAGAACATGCTCCTGCATGGGAAATATCTTGATGCATGTAAATTTCAAATCAAGTGGAAATGTAGTATCATCTCGAACAATCCCTCGGAATATTTGTACAAACCTTGAATACACACAGAGCCATCGTCTTTGCGGAAGCTTAAGGTATTTAGACAATTTTTGAGTAGGTATCGTTGATAATGCAAACAGCAATTTGGTAAATGCTACCTATTAAAGTTCGAAATAAAGTCATAAAAAAATATTGAAATAGATTGTAACAAAATAAAACACACGAAAACAATTACAGTTTCCAATTAAATAAATAGTCCATGTTATATAGATAGTATCAAAAATATTTGTTTTTCGTAAATTGCTTGATACGACAGGAAATACCAGATTGATTTTCCTGAACTCTAAAAGCTTTTTGAACGTGTGGTCAATTTTAACAAGTTTATTTTTACCCGCACCTATATATTTTTGATTAAGAATCTCCGTTTCTCATCATTTCATTTTTTGTTAATATGTATTTCGCCGCAGGTTGACCAAAATTCTACCTTTCACTTTCTATTGTTATGAATGCATATATAGATAATGTGCATAATAATGAAGTACCTTGAACTTATAAACAAATACATAGTCAATAACTCTTATGTCAAACATTTTAAGGACTGTTGAATAAATAAACGTTACAGTCAGAATGCACGACAGCAACTGGAATTTTAACTAGCAATCAAATACATGCCTTGAAGTTATTCACACGTTAAAGTATATCATATCTTTGTTAGCAAAACTGTTTATAAAGTAGTAGTAGCGGGTAGATCATTTTATATTATTTCAAAAGACAATATATAACCTTTAGTGCGATAGATTAGTCTCAGTCTCTCTGGTGTTGTCGTGCAGTGTATATGGCAGTTAGTTTTATAGTGTCGTGGTTAAGGTTACTCTTCTCGAGGTCCACGTAAGGTCGAGTGGTGGAGGTGAGAGTTAATATATTATGAAAGAGCTCTTTAAACCTGCTCCTGAGTCTCAAGCCTCAGGCACAAGGTATCATATCATATCTGGCCGAAGTAGAACATCCTAGTTCTGAAACATCCCGATCTATGTTCCGAGCATAAGCGTTCACAGTACGCTGGTCCTAATGATTAACAACCTCTGATGGGAGAAGACACCAAAAGAAGAAGTTAACTGCGCAAAACATAAGGATTGTGTAATGTGGTCTCCGTAATAACAAGCCTTTATCGTCAAATCGCGTCGATCGCGTGACACTCTTAGTGTATTATGAAATAATTATACAAGTAATAACCGCTATGAAGGTCAGAGATTTAACGAAGTTTAGGTTTAGGCTTTGTACATTATTAAGCTGTAACGCCTAAATTATGGGTTATTAAAAATGTCATTTCTTAATCATTTTATGAAGTACTTGAAAATGAATATTGTTGGATTTGAGCTTGTTGGACCCTTTAGTCCATAACTTCCATATTAGCATTATTGTATAAAATATAATAGATACAGCAGCGTACTAGATCTTACTACCTTTTGATATCTAACATGATTTTCACTTTACAAAAATGCTTGTTAAACTGCATCCGATGTATCTTCATAAGGGCCACAAAAATATTGCTAATATAATATTAAAACTTTTTTAATTAGAGCTCAGTTTAAAAAACGCATAAGTAGGCTAATTGATCCAATTTATAATCTTTCTACTTTTTTCAACATAATTGTACGTGTAATATGTAATTATGTCCTGTTTTTCAAAGTTTGAATACAATCTACCGAGGCCATTTTGTTCTGGGGGTAAACTAAATGGACATGTGGCCAAGAGCGTGTACACCAATATGGCGGTAGTATTAGAATCTTAGATTTTTTTAATGCCATTGCATAGGCAGAGTGCCAGTTCATAAAACCTGGACGTTTCGGTATCTAAAGTGCACTTACGAGTTTCTGACAATTTGTATGGAGCTCTATAGAGATAAAGTCAAAAACTAGTACACAAGCTATGCCGGAAGTGCTTTGTTGTCCGTATTTTCTAGGTTCTACTCCAATTTGCTTTTCTCATTTAGTATGAAACTGTGATATTTTATATCTGTAAGACCGGCTTAGAATACAATTCTCCAAAACAGGTATTCTTTAATGGATCTTTTTGTGAGGAACACGACAAGATCAGGTTAAATCTTGTCGTGTTCCTTGAAGTGGGCAAGTTTGGCAATATTTGAATTAAAACAGAAATGTGTTTCTCGATATGTAGGCGAGCTTATCCCATGAGTTTCGCGGAAATTTTAACGTCAATTATAAAGATAAATGTTGCGAAAACCTTTTCATGTTTTTGATGTATTTCATAGAAACGCTGTTTCTAAAGTTCACAAAGAAAATGCTGAAATTCCAACGACATAACGGCACATACTTTGTAACTTTTACTAAGAAAATGAATAAAATAATAATGTCAAGACAAATCGTAGGAACTTTCTGAAATGAATTGATTAAAATTCAACTCCTTGAAAGTTGATAACCAATCTCCTTTTAAACGTTTAGAGGCTTCCTATACGTATGTACTTAGTATTTAGACCAAAAAACATTTTCCCAGTTATGTTACAATATTTCAAGTTAAAATATTCGTTACTAGATATAACAGCTATTCTAGATCTAGATTGTAAAATGACCTTTCAACTATGAACTTTGCAAACGATGCCAGTACTAAAGATTACCGACCAAAATTATAGATCCTCGTACTTCTAAACGAGAGCGAGATCTGAATATCGACGTCATAAAGTTCTATAAGTATTCATTGTCGTCTATTGATTATGTCTAGGGAATTATTTTAAACTAGTCGACACGCCCCGACTTAGTCCAGGTGTAATTTACCCGTTTATTCAAATTTGAGACAATTTTTTTCCGGATTAAAGGAAACCTATGTCCTCAATACAAATCAGTTAAGTGGTTTAAGGGTGAAAGCAAAACAAACAGTAACGTATTATTTATATTTCAATTTAAAAAGAGATAAAATCTTCAATCCTAAGTATGTTCTTGCGCGTCTGTTATATTTTATTGCAGGTTCGATTTCCGAGTCAAATACTTGGAACTAGTTACATAAGAGGTCTTGAAATATCTGCAGCTGAATCACAAATAGTTTCATGAATATGAAATGGGAAACGAATTGTTATACTGGCAACTATTGCAATTCTATTATCCTGATGGCCTTTCAAGTGTAAGTTTCTGTGAGGGATAAACGGTAATAAATTAGGTTGAGTTATTTGTTTGTTGCTTCTTTAGACCGCCCAAGTATGTTAGGAGTTATCTTATTTTTGGACAAACCATTTAATTTTCTTTAATTCCAGCCCCACCGTCGATAACATTATATTCGAGAAAATTCCTTTTATTTTATTTAAAATATACCTGAAAATATATTATTTTTATTAAGATAAATACACTAGTTCTCAAAGTGATCTTGCCCGGTTGCCATCAAAGTTGTGTGGCGTGATATTAGAACTTCATTAAGAAGGTTTCGTGTGGGTTTTTTATATTATTTGTTCGTTTTCCGTCTAGAGTTCATATTATTACGTATTACTGTGCAATATAACTTCCATATTTATAATATTATAATTTATGTTTATTGCAAATAAATTCAATTAATTCTAGAAGTAAAAATATTCTACTAAAAATTCGAGTAGCACAACAGAAGTAACAAGAAATAGCATGATTAGCTTGTTTTACTCGGAAGTTATTAAGGTCTGAGTGGTCATAACTGGTCTCGTATTGCTAATTGTGAATTACATTTCTACAGAATGTTGGAGTTATATCCTTTATAAATGCATTTATTATAGTTCTGGTTACGTAGTTAATGTTTGTCATTTACTAAATTGCAAGAGTATAAGATTTTATATATTTCCATTAGTAATCTATAAATATCTAGTCTCAATAGGACATAAGAATTAATGTAAACTGTGGTCGAGTAGTGGTCGAATTTCGACGATAAATAGTTTATCAAAACATTTTTTAATATAGTTTATTTACATTTAACTAAAGTATGTAGGTACCATTTTGTTCGATAACTTTTTGCCATTTTGTAGGTGGGGACATGATCCCATTGCTATAGAAATTTTAGGCCTTTTGATCAAAAAACCGCGACAAGTAGTTTTGACAGTCTTCTTGGTGTTAACCTGACACTGCCCAAAGAATTCTGAAGAGACCGAAACAGGTGGAAATCTGAAGATGCAAGGTCAGGACTATACGGCGGATTCATTAACACCTCTGCATAACACCTAAATATTAGCAAATAAGTGAGGGAAATTTCATACTCCTCAGTCAGCGTAATTTTCGTAAAACGGGGTACAAAGTACTTCACGTACTAATATATAGATGAATTGCTGCTAGGATACAACTGTGTACAAGATAAGTTATCTTCGAAGGATGTAGTTTCTGACGATCCGTAATAATCTCTCTTTATTAGCTTCTTTATTCATTACATTATTTGTTATAGCATCCGTTTTAAATCATTTTAAATTTTAAGTAATTTATTTAAACACATGAACTGATTTACAAGATCTTTAGTCCAGTATTTTATCTATTACCGCAGAAACATCAATATTAGTAACATCTTATGTACTTATAAACCTAAAAGTTTTTATGCTAGGATGTTGTTACTGAATCACCCAATAGTTCATTTCTCTCTGGAACTCCAGTTATGAAGTCCACGTTGCCTTGTTATGAATTTTAGTCTCCACTCAAATTTTCAAGTTAACTTCTGAAACTAAGCGAAAATCGAATATAACAATATTTCGGAGGACTTTGTACATTAGTTATCGAATAGTATCGAGTATGCAGTGCAGATGTGGCGCAATGAGCGAAGTTCCTGTGGAAGTCCGCCTGATTGCTCTCGCATTATTTTAATTCAGCACTTAACGTGTATTATGTGGAGTTGCAGTTAGACTTGTGATTTTATCGCAGTTCGTTGCCAGTTTTGAGGCAAAACTGATTTAAGGTATTTTGTTACTATTTTAACATGCACTTTATACGGAAATCGGGCAATGAATGTTACTTGAAACCCGGAAGCTAAATAATAATAATAAAAACATTGTCGGGTAGACGCCATAGGTCATCCATAGCACTAGGTACCGAGTCCACTATCACCCCAACCCATAGCCCAGCATTATTAGTTTCCATATATTGCCATAGTCCTACACAAACTGGAGATTGTCCTTGGGTGCATCCTCATACTGCATACAGGGATAATCGCGGGTTTGTGTATTCTTTTTCTTCTTCTTCTAGTGCCTTCTCCTATTGGAGGTTGGCAATCATTAAGGCCAGTTTTCAGCCATAATGATTTTCCAGGGAAATCAATAATGTGGTGGTTTTCCTTTTGCCTTCCACATCGCTGTTTATCTCATGGATAATTTATAGCGCGAAACTGTACCGATCTCCTTGATCTCCACTCTCACACCTACAGTACACGCAGCTGCCCGTGTACCGGGGAGGGCTTATTTAATGGCGGCACTGACTCGCCATGGCACAGGGTTGTCATTGAGTCTTTGCAGAATTTTATAGGATTATTCTTTCCTAAGGAATATCCTCTGCACCCTCTAACACCTGTCGCTTCTTGTTCGGGGACTGTATACACAGTTAGTTGTGATATCTCACAACCATTCCATGATCCGCCACCTATAGACCCCGGTAGTAGCCTGCAGCTCAGCCCTACCAGGATTTGTTCACATCTCATATTAAATTAAATTGTCTAAAGGGCCTCTACGTGTTGGCTACGGCTCCGCGCACGCCTTCCAAAGGTCTGGGTCACTGTTGACCCGAAAAAGACATACAAGATAATAATATTTTTTTATTTGTTTAGAATACGGTATTAACAAAGTTCTTATAGCTTATAGTTAAGTTCATACATATTCTACTCCTAAAGAGTGTGCAAATATTCAAATAAATTGAATTTAATTATTAAAAATTATTTGTATATAATCAATTAAAATAAAAATTATAAAATATTTTTTTAATAATAAATTGAACAAAATTATTTCGGCAATTCTTTTAAATTGTCTGGTAGTTTGTTATATACATCAACTGACATATAATATAATTTTTGGAAAACACTGATAATTTTTGATATGGTACATAAAGTGTATTAGGGTACCTTATGGATCTTGATATCATTTCTAGATTTTTTTTGAACAAGGCTGGATATTTCTTTACAAATAAACATATTTCGAATATGTACAAGCAGGACAGAGGAAGAATTTTTAGCAACTTGAATAAAGGCTTGCAACTGTCCAACACCACACAACGATCTCACGTTTTTTTTTAAATTATTTTCCCGAACGTTAATACAACCCAATCTTAACTTTAAATAAAAGTGTTTAGTAAATAAAGCTTACTACTCTGTACAAGATTACTTGAACGTTGACAAAGCTTTGACTCAAAATGTCGTTAATGCTCAGCTGAATGATTATACCTTTGTGACAGAACACACACAGACTGATGTAAACAATGGCGTTTTGAGCAACTGTTGAGTTTCTTACCAGTTCTTATCATCAGGAAACTGCTTTCCGAACTGGTGGTAGCTTCAGACAAACTGACTGAATGACCAATTTCTGACGTGTCAAAAGTGCTATATAAAAAGTCTATTTGAATAAAATATTTTGACTTTGAGTTTTGAGTATAACATTATATATTATAGCCTATATGTTATTCTGATATGCAAGCTATATTATTGTAAAGTTTTATCTAAATCAAACATACATCCATACATTCTTACAAACTTTCACGTTTGTAATATTAGTAGGATTTTCTTCTGTCTTTTAAGTCTTTCCACCTAAAAGGCCTTTTTGCTAATTTCTCCTTGATTACTCTTTGTAGGATTGAAACTATATGGTAAAGAGGTACAATAGCAGAAATATTGACTAGTAAAATCTTATTGCGTGTACTAAAACCAGTGAATGTGTGGAACCTTTTCATCGCATACATAGTTGTGCTTTTCATTTGAACTTGCAGGTCGAGCTAGATTTTATCGCCCCTAGTTAACGATTCTGAAACGTTCAAAGAAACCTGCGGTGTAGATGTTTGCTGTTTACACCTTATACTTCCCACGGTGTGTTAATGGATTTCACTTTATCTGATTTTTATAAAAATCCTAATACTTAATTCTCTGTAGATTCAGTTTTTGCTTTGTTTAGTTGGACGGTTGTGAAGATTAAGAAGACTTCTTATTTTAACTTCCTTTAGGTATATTATAGTCAAATCCATACAAATAAATAAAATTGGAGCGTCTGTTTGTAATATTAAAATATCCGCTTTTACTAAGTTCATATGGATGTATACACGCATACATACACCACCAACATATTTTTTTTTTTTTTTTTTTACAATTTTTGTCTGTCTATCTGTTTGTTCCGGCTTATCTCTAAAATAGCTGCACCGATTTAGACGGGACTTTCACTGGCAGATAGCTGATGTAACAAGGAGTAACTTAGGCTATTTAACATCACTCTACGACCCATAGGAGCGGAGCAACACCCGAACGAAGTCGCGCGAGTCGGCTAGTTATCAATAAAACGATACACTTGCCTTGCTAATAAGTTACCAGCTCTATGATGCCCATGGAGGTAACCACTAAGCAAAAATTAAACAAAATCATCTTATGATATTGGCGACATTGATTTGCGTAACATTTTATTTTCGAAGGTGGCGCAACTGATAAACTTGATACGAAAAGTGAAAAAAAAATAAATATCGCGAGTACTTATTCCGTGATGTTATATATCGTTAGCAACACTATTTATAAAGTAGTAGTAGCGGGTAGATCATTTTACATTATTTCAAGTATACCGACGTGAAGACAATATATAACCTTTAATGCGATAGATTAGTCTCAGTCTCTCTGGTGTTTTCGTGCTGTGAACATGGAAGTTAGTGTTATAGTGTCGTGGTTAAGGTTACCCTTCTCGAGGTAACGAGGTCGAGTGGTGGAGGCGAAAGTTAATATATTATGAAAGAGCTCTTTAAACCTGCTCCTGGGTCTCAAGCCCCAGGCACTGCTCACCTCAGTCTATATTGCATGTGTATACGTATTGCTGTACAGTAATGGGTATCATTCCTCTCTTCGCTTTGTAGCAAGATATAGATAAGTCTAGGAGTAATATTCAACCTATCCAATCTTGTCTGCTATCTTAAAGCAACTTTAATGCGAATTGATCAAGTCCTTTTATAATAATAATAACGGATAAATAATTTCCGGGAGCAATTTTAATAAGTGGACTGTAATTTTTTAAATTTCTTTGGACGGTTAACTGTTTAGGTTTTGGGGCCATGGAAGTCATTTCTTTTGGTGAAAAAACAGTTTCTGAAAGTTACAATACTTTAAAATTTGCTATACGTTTTGTAGCGTGAAATAATTATAAAACTTTTAGTTTATTTTTATGGTTGTTTTTATACCTTTGTTGGTTATGTATAGAATTCAAGTTTTTAAGAAACGATTAGGGGAGAATTTTCCTTGTCTTACTAACAAAGGAAGCGTTCCCCACTGTTATAAATTTTACATAAGGAAATATTTTTAAAACATCGATCAAATTATTTTAAGAAGTGATATCGAGATGTTCTCATTTTTCATAACAATGGATAACAAAATTTGGAAATTTTGAAAAAAAAAAAAGAAATGGCAACAGTAATTTGAATAGCATCCTGTTAATTATGATGTTAGTTGCATTGTTTTGAGTAGCATTTATAGTTTTGAATGTTGGACAAGTGATATAAACATCAATCAGAGAAGTAGGGGATAGAAAATAAATACGCCACCATGACAGAAATTATTATTTTAGCATCGCGAGTATTCTAGCAGCAACGTGAAGCACTATGTCTAAAATATAACCCTCAAGAGTAATGTTCTAGTCAACATGCCGTGATACTGTTAATCACTTCTTAAAGTGTTGCTATATAGAGTTTACGCTATAATAAATTAGAATTAAATTAGTTCAGACTTGGCTCCATAGCTCTATTAGTTCTTGGACTATAATTACTTGGTAATATTAGTTTTCTATTTCTACTGTGATAAATTGAGTTTCTTTTGTTCCAATTAGGTTACTTATATTCTACTATCAGTACTGTCTTGTAAATATAATACTAGCTACCCGATCCGGCTTTGCATGGTTTCTCTAATATGCATGTATTACATTTAAACCTTCCACTTGAGTCGCTCTATCTATTGGTAAAAACCTTAACGTAGTTTGAAAGATCTAAGCGTACAGATAGCGGAAAGAACTTATATAGAACTTTGTTGTTATATGCGATTATAAATCCAGGATCATCTGCTCCTGGATTGCCATCCATCCATACAGTAATCGGAAATTTATATGATTGATTTTTTTCATCGTGAGAACCAAGTGAAGCAATATGTAAATAATCCCAAACTGGAAATAAAATTCATTCGATTAAATAATTAATCGACAAGTTGTAAATGAATAATTTGTAAGGAATTGCCAATAAATGAAACAGACCTGGGACTTACGACCCACATGCAGATTTACAGGCTATTTTTTTCAAGAACCATAACCCTCTAAGTAATACAAAATAATATACCTAGCATCATAGCATGTTCTCATCAAGTCATGTCTAATTTATTTTGATAGTCTGAGTATAGGTACTTCTTAAAAAAAATAGTAGCAACTTGGATTACAAACTGCTAGTAGTACTCTTAACTCGTTCAGCTAAGCTAGGAGTGGGTCACATTAGTATTCCAATGACTATCGATATTTGAATCCACGGACCTATCGACGTAAGTAAATCTGTACAGTCCTACTGATTGATTTACTTAAATACTACTCCGACTATTAAAATGTTATCAAAAGTGTTGTTAACATTATTTCTTTCAAAAGCTTTAATTTAATGCTCTAATGTTAAAGTTTACGCTAATGTCTCTATTCTCGTTAAAGTACCTTTCCAGTTAGGTAAGTATAAATACAAGCAGGTTTACAGCGTAGGTGTTGGTGCGATCCCAGTTTTATTAGCTTTGTTAGGATCCTTGGTGCCTGTTTGGACTTTAGCAAAATGTTGCTTCTGTAGATATATTGTCTCGTTTAGTTAAATTATTTGATTTTAGATTTAGGTTGAGCTTAAAATTAAATTAACATTTAAATAAACTTTGCGGATTCTAAATTAGGTGTGTCTTAATGCTTATTCAACTTTAGAGGTTATACATTTGATGCTTGAGCTATCAAACGACTTCAAAACATTAAAAAGGGGAGGTTATCCATTCGTTTGTATTTTTCTTGCACCTTTGGGGCCGTTCAAGTATTACGTAAGCAGATTTTTTCTAATTATCAACTCCCCGCCCCTCATGTCATCAAAAGTAAGCAAACCCCTAATTCCTACTCCCCCTCCTTATTCTGAGCAGGGATCGGCCTTCTTCATTGATAAACGAATATGTATTAAATTACATCACTACTGTTCGAATAAATCAAAAGAATCGAATATTTACAGCATTTAAAAAAAATTGGAATGCTACGAGTATCGTTAATTTTTTCAAAATAGATTTCTTTTTTCGAAAAATTTAATAAATAAATTATTCAAACGCTATTCGCACTAACAATAAATAAATATTACTAAAAGGACCCTCGTGTAGGAAGAAATCAAAAAAATGCCGTTGCAATGGACCTTTAGGATTCATAGGGACGCAAAGAAATTTAAAGGATTGTAAGGGGACGGAGAATGAGGGAGGGAAAAGAGTATAAAATACAAAATGAAATGTTTTGTTCAAACATAAGACCAAGAAATTCAGTGTAAACAGATTATCATGTCTTAGCCGAATTTGGCTCAGCAACGTAGCTGTGTATCCAATTATAAAAGATAATACCAGATATAAATTGGATTTGAAGGCAATTACTATGATGTTAGCTGCTAATCCACGAATTTGATGTTTAGTTTAAGATTTTCTATGGCTTTAAAACACTTTGCAAGTGTTTATTTTACTTTTGTACTAAACTTTCAAGGCAATAACTTATCGGCAATAGAAGAGGATGTGCTTGGACGATAGTAGCCACTTTCCATCAGGTGGACTTGCTGTTCGTTTGTCTCTTATCAATCATAACAAATAAGAGCCTAAGAGCTAAATTACCACGACTTAATGACTAGAATATTACTACCGAGGGTTATACTATAGACCCATCCACTCCAGAATTATGGCTTAGTTAGGTACTTTTAAACTTACTAAAATATTTCTGTCATGGCGGCGTATTATTTCGCTTCCTCCTACCATTGCTTTTAAAGTACATCAGTTATGGCACCATTGAAAGTCAAATGCTCTCAGATCAATGTTGCGCAACATCATTATTAACAATACTACCAGATTACCCTAAAGTATTAAGTAGTTAATATCCAATTAGTTTGAACTGAAAGTTTAAGATAAAAGGTAAAATTATATAATCATATCGTTGTAATAGTTAATCGGTTCGAATTATCAGATTATACAAAACCACTGCCAAAATTGGACATAGGTCAAAGGTTACGACGGAAGCAAAGCGTACCCTGAGGCAGTCCAAATTATTCAGCTAACGCACATTTGATATTAGAATTATGTAACATCGATTTAATTATTTACTCTATTTCCCTATTCTTGCTTTGTAAAAGAAATTACTTTGCCGTTTGTCATGTCATAAATCTTTCCAATTACCTTAATGATTTGCGGCTGAAATTAATAATCAATTTAAATCCCAAATTTATGGATTACGGATTAAAAGTCAACTCCTAATTTTTGTATACTAAAGTTTAAAGTCGGATTTTCAATCAACCAAAATCGTCAGATTTGAGATAGAAAAACATTCTGGACTCTGAACTATGGATCAGTATAGTTCAGGCTCGTGAAAAGTTGGTTCTGTGCCTGATTCAAAGCTGATAAGGATGACAATTGTAGTCTTCCCTTGAACACTAGATTAAGACACGTGCTACCACTGGCGATATAAGAATACGACTGAGCTGTGCTGTCATGTATATAGTCCTATTCATTTTACCAATACTCTTTTTAGCAGGGTGTACCATGTGGTCTACATTGGACCGATACCAATATTAAACACTTACTTCAAACCTTAGAAATGGAGACCCACCATCACAACACCAACTGGCTCAAGTGTACATAATCAAGTTTATAAACAGTCTTGGAATAAAATAAAAGGTACTACTCGCGACTAAAAAGTTATCAACGGTGTTGTTAACACTAGTCAAGAAGAAAAATCTTATCTACCTTGTGGCAACAGCCATGGACAAAATCGATCGTAAAACACCAATCCAGACTTTACCTCGTTAGCTAATGCTCCTAATAAAGCAGTAAACTTTGTGACTCTCTGGTTCGAGCTAATCTCTAGATAACACTCCAACTAATTTAAAATTTATTTCGCTCGTGGATTTCGACGTGGGTTTAAGTTTAATAATCATTTTAATAAGAACTTTCTACTTCATTTTTTTTTCTAGATATGACGTCAAGTCTTCACTTATAGCTAGCAACACCGTTGATAACTTTATATTCGCGGGTACTTCTTTCATTTTATTTCAAGACTATATATGGTACGGGAGTCAGATTCAAATTCGGTCAATCATTTCCTCTCGAGTCAAGATTCGTATACTGCATAAGGAATATACATTATGATTACTCGTGACCGTCAGCTGCGATTCCGTTGGTGGGGCGAACAGCGGCAACCTCCCAAACATGTCAAAAAAAATTTTTTTTCAGTCATTTCCTCCCGTTTGAATATTTGTCGGATTATAGTTTACCTAGCCTACCATCTTGAAGGAAAAATAAAGTCAGCTGACCATAACGTGGTGGAATATACGTCAGCTGGCTGCTTGACCATGTAACATTTTGAGTTTTTAATAGCAAAATCACAGTTACCATTTAAGTAGCTTTTTACAGTTTCACGAGTTAATGAACGAGGTCGAAGACGAAAATATTTCAAGTTAATTTTTTAAGTATTATGAACTTAGTAAACGGATATACTTATTACTATGAAAGCAAAATTAAAAGCTAAATCAATATTTAGTAGTTTAGTATAGTGTTTTTTTTTTTTTTTTTTATGTTACTAGGTCGGCAAACAAGCGTACGGCTCACCTGATGGTAAGCGATTACCGTAGCTTATAGACGTCTGCAACACCAGAAGCATCGCAAGCGCGTTGCCGACCCTATCCCCAATTCCCCCCAGGAGCTCTGGTCACCTTACTCACCAACAGGAACACAACACTGCTTTAGAGTAGTGTTATTTAGCTGTGATCTTCTGTAAGGTCGAGGTACTACCCCAGTCGGGCTGCTCCATATTTGAGCAGGAAATTTCCTGCTGTGCCCTACCTCAGTTGTAACTGTTGTTGTTAATAATTTGTCTTATTACTAAATATTGCTGATTTAGCTTTTAATTTTGATTCCTCTGTTCCGATACACTTGAGCCAGTTGTCAAACGGAGCTCGCCTGGTGCCTATTATGACTGTGCTTGTTATTGTTTTGTGCGTGTTACTGTGCAGTATCGGTTCCATTTAATCTTCTAAATTATTGGACATTTTTGTATTACAAGACATCTTCCGATAATAATTAATAATATTCAATTAATTAGAATTAGAATAATATTAAAAAAATTAATTCATAAGCCAAGGTTTCTGAAAGTATATTAAAAGATATATCAAGCTTACGAAATTATTCTTTAATATTATTTTTATGCGATACGTTGAGGGCACGTGGTTGTCATGGCAACGCGTCCCCTAATCCCCTCAATTTTAGACCAATCCCCTATTTAGAACCCTGTTTCGTGGGGTTTAATGTGTTATTGAATTATCGCCAGTATCTTGGGGTAGTAAGTGTGAAATTTGTTTAATACAATTATGCTACCTGCTCAGCGTCTCATTGTCCATTATACGTCAGCTGTCGGGGGGGTATCCATCACACCGTTTAGAATGTCTTATAGGGTGCGTAAGAACGTCATTTATTTTGGGATTAATTTTGGAGGATAACAAATTTTACTATTTTAAGTTATTTTTGGAAAATATTTTGTACTAGCCGACCCGCCCTCTCTTCGCTGAATTCAAATCCCTTTTTCACATACACACTCATTCAACTTTTCTACACTTCTGCTCCTATATTATCCGACAGTTTCTAAATAGTTATCGAGTATATTTTTTTCGATTCGTTATGATGAGTCCAAAACATTGCAGAAGAGTTCGAAGATCTGATCATGGAGCCAGGAGGAGATTGATTGAGTTATCAACAGCTTTTATTTTATTCCAAGACTAGATATAATCTCTGTTCACTATACACGTGAGCCAGTTGTCAAACAGAGCACGCCTGGTGACCATTATGATCTTAATGTATTATTGTTTTTTTTAATGATTCTAAACGCACTGTCAATTCTAAAAATAATGAATGAAATAGAGATAAAATTAGAATAATTTCGCGTGAGAGTGTAAATTAAATCAGTGCACCCCTCGCTATTTTGTGTTCGTTAACGTCAAAATGCATTTAGCGAGCTGCTTCACTGTTAAATTACTTTTTACATTCTGAAATAATATTCTTGCTTAGTAAAATATTTGTTTGTTACGTTATGAACATAGAATAGTATTGAAAAATTTATCCATGACAACCTGACATTATTAATTCTGTTTTCCAGAAATAAGCATTCAAATCCCTAAATTGGGTAAATTAACACTCGTTCCCATTTTTTATGGGTAAATATAGGTTTGACCTTGTATGCGAAGTCACTATTAGGGTCTAGAGCAGCGCGTCGCACGCGATTCGAATAGAACGCAGCATGCTCACAATGCACAACAAACCCCCACTATTTATGCTCAGACCTAAAGTTAGCTGCCGCCGCCTATGTTAAGTACTTCTTACTACATTATATAATAAAAACAAAATCTTAACAAAACAATTTTCTAGCAACCAGAAGTAATTCTTTAATTTATTTTTCATGAAAACAATACTCCACGAAAATACTAAACACTCACGAAATCTTTTACAATGGAATCCAAGCATTACAATACACACCCACTCGTACAGCCATAATGGTCACGAGGTGAGATTCATTTGACAATTGGCTCAAGTCTATCAAAACAGAGGTTGTATACAGTATTTACCCGTTCTACCCGCGAATATAAAGTTATCAACGGTGTTGTTAACTAACAATTACGAAGATTTTTATAAGAGTTTATTTTATGCATTATTTCAATGGCTCTCAAGTACTACTCGTTGCTCTTAAGTATATCATAAGTACTATGTTATAAGAAAAATCTCATTAATAAAAGGGCAACATAAACAATACACGCTAATTGCCATTTAAAAAATCTGTGTTGTTCTACCCGCATTGAAGTATGGCAACTTAAATCCATTGTGAGAGCCCTTTGTCTCTCATACGTTGATACTGTTATTATATTGTTCTACATTATTAAACAATTTCACAAGAATTGCTAAATTGTTTTTAGGAATTTTATATACTTAGCTAGGCTTTGAAATGTCAGACATACCAAAGGCATTTACTGTCTTAACTTAGGAGGATAGTTAGCAACACCGTTGATAACTTTATATTCGTGGGTATTACTTTTTGTTTTATTCCAAGACTGTATATAACCTCTGTTCCGATAATGTTGAGCTAGTTGTCAAACGCTTGGCGACCAGTTAACGTAGCTTCGCCGTTGGAAAACTGTTGTCCCCATAAAGCATCCCATAAACCGTGACCAATACGGTTAGTTTAACAACCCGTTAATAGCACACTCCTGAGCCGGGTCTCCTCACCAAATTGGCGCAGTGCGGGTTGACAGACTTCACACTCCCTTTAAAACTTTAGGGAATTATCAGGAGTGCAGGTTTATTCTCGATGCTCTCCTTTACCGTTAAAGCAAGTGATATTTAATTGCTTAAATCACACTCCTGCAAGTTGCGGTGTGTGTCTGTGTGGGGGATCGAACTGGGACCTCTCGAATAAGACATTCAAATCTTAACCACTGGGCTATCAATACCAGTCTAAAAATATTTTTGTTGTTTAAAAAAACACTGTGCTCTAAGACCTTTTTTCTTCCATGCATTATTAAAATTAGTACTTAGCAGAATTAAATAAAAAAAAATTAAAATCAAATAGCAAAATCACTTGCTGTAGTATTTTCTATCATATAAACACAGCAAACAAGTAGACATTTTTCACGAAAAATTGTAAATTAAAAAAAACATAATTCAGTGTTCTGTGTTTTATTCCATGTAAGTTTTGATGTATTGAGCGTTTCTCAAACATAAAAAATAAATAAAAAATGCTAATAGTGAAACAACTGTGTAACGGACAGCCATCGAAGTTCAAGATAGTATAAAAAGCTCGCCCTTACATATCCGTAATAACGGGGCGGTGGAATTGTTGTGTGGGTTCTTTAATATCTTCTATATCTATTCAATATATTTAAATTCCCTACTCCTACACTATTTACCACTAGGATATACCCTCGATTCCTCATTGTCCGCGGGTAGACAGCTATAATTGAAAAGTGAGAAAACAATTTACCATGATCGAAGTTACATTCATTTAAAACTTAGGTTTAGGTTAATTTTTTTAATTCATTCTCTCGATAACATAGTAATCCACATACACAAAAACACACCCACTCACTGGCTCACTCAGACGTACATCAACTCACTTGTTCACGCACCAACACAAGCTCCAACTTTCTTACTCAACCTCACACTCACTCATCAACTCATTGTTCTCTCAAAACCTCACTCACCGCTTATTTTTTCTTCTGTTCTTCTGAAAATCTATTTTCAGTTAGATAGATAGAGGCTCTTCAAGGGCCTGATACAAAAATCCGTTTTACAAAACACGGTTGAGCCCTTACCGTCGGTATCTTAGACCTTTTATTTTTTATATATTTAAATGTATATTTTTTATATATATTTAAAAATGTAATTAATGAAATTTTAAGAAATTTAATGAGATTTTAATATAAGTATTTATTCTCCTTTCGTATATTATACATTGTTTTAATTTATAAAGAACTTATTAATAATTATTTACCTCAACATTTTCATTAAAAACCACTTTGAAATATCTGAATATTCAATCTTCACTCAATTCCGCATGGCCGTATTTTCATCTAATAAGAGTACTTCGCAAGATTTATTTTCAAATATTAACAAAAACTTTGCTAGAAACCTTCGGGGCTGAAAAAATATTTTATTAGTGTAAATATACCCCAGTGTGTACTTTACCTTATGAATACAATATTGCCTTAGTTAATTCAGTTTATTTTATTTTATATTCTAAATATCAGTTAGACCTACGGCTTAGAATATAACCAGCAAGGAATCTTACCAGAAAAAAAAATGGAATCCAATCCAAAAAATCGTTTGATATCGCTTCAAATTTTTAGTTTGGACAAACTTAACTTTGCTTTTGTAAAATGGATATTTCCATACATTGATAGAAGGCGCAGTCAGTTTGCCAACCGCAAAAAAATTTTTTGTCACATCAAATTTTCGATTAACTTCTAAAATAAACAGATGGACAAGGAAATGATCCAATAAGTTCTAGATCATCTATCTCTGTTACTCTACCGAGTCCAAAAAGGCTGTAGGATGAATGAAATTATTCATTTAATAAGAATTATTAATTCAGGTTCAAACTAAAGTTTGGAAATCGTCGACGATAGTTGAAACCTCGTGGCACCAGAACATAAAGTGCTGCCACTCACCAGTTTCTGGATACCCATCACTGTACAGCAATACGTATACACATGCCAATGCAAAAAGATGACCTTAACCACGACATTATAACACTAACTTCTAAGTACACTGCTCGACAACACCAGAGAGACTGACTCCAATCTATCGCAATAAAGGTGTTTTCTACATGTGGGTATATTTACAATAAAATAAAAGAAATTACCCGGGAACACTAAAGTAGTAAAATTACCTTAGTGTTCTCCCCGTTAGGGGACGGGATAGAATACTATTCCCCTCTGCTGCTGGGTGATGGGTGAGCATCTCGTAAAAGCCGAGTAACCCAACACCCCCTTGGTGGTAGGGGATCTGTTCCCCGACTGGTTTGCTACCACCAGCATGCGAATGCGAATCCGACCGCCAAGTGACATAGACGCGTTCCGGTCGAGCCGCATGTGGGCCAGATTTACCCCCTCCCACTCCCATCCCATTAATGCTGTGCATCTAGTGGACTCTGGGATCTAGCTCAGGGTCCGTTGAGAACGCAGCATTTTTTCTTCTTCACTCCCCCTCCCCACTCTATCTTCGAGGATGCAACGCATTGACAAAACAAGAGTATCACTTAATTTGTCGATGTCCATGGGCGATGGTGGCCACTTACCATCGGGTGGACCATCTGCTCGTTTGCACCTTACCATAAAAAAAAAATTTGCAGTTGCAAATAATATTAATTAATTAATTTTTGGGTTATTCTTTGTTGTTTAAAATATATTTAGGTCAGCAAATAAAGACAAAGTCGGTCATCATAACGAGTGAGCTCATTACACAGATAAAAAGCACTAATTGTTTGTAATTGTCAATATTTGTTTGGGCTCGTACTTTGGCTTGATAACAAATAAAATAAAATATACAGTAAAACGGACTCTTTACTTTTATATTAAATACAAATCAATACATTACAACTATTAAATTAGAAAATTAAATTATAAAGTCTAATTTAATACAATCATCGAGTACTGATACCCACACAACATAGATTTAGAAGAATCGATATTAACATAAATCGATCCTTTTGTATTGTTGTAAAACAAAATATAAAAACAGCAGTCAATACAGACTTAACAAGTATTCAGAAAATGCAAAAAAAGATAAATCTAATATATACTGTTACGTACTTTATAAAGTTTGATACTCAATTCCATTGGATACTTAATATCGAAAAAAGGTATCGAGAAATACCGTTTCGTGTATACTCAGTGTAAGCAATGTGACTGTGTTACCATGGTTACAAGATTGTTATAATTGGCAATATATTAATATTGTGAGGCAGCTCTCAAGTTAGCAATGAGCTGATAGTTTCCAAACGGGTGAACAGATCTTCACTATACATAGCTAAGAACCATCTCCATTAAATTACATCGGTCGATCATCTTGGGCGCTACGATGCCACAGACAGATACACATAACACACGTAAAACTTATAACACCGCAACTTTAGCGCTTTCATATTAATCACTCTCCCATTTTTAAATTTTTTTACTCGACTACGGCGAAGCCAAAAGGAAGGATTATGATTTTGGCAGTCTATGTATGTATGTATGTATCTATCTATCTATGTATGTATCTATCTATGTATGTATCTATCTATGTATGTATCTATGTATGTATGTTTGTATGTTCCACTCTAGCGCCTAAACTACTGAACCAATTTTCATGAGTGAGGTGTCAATAGATTCGTAATAATGGCGCGGGTGACATAGGCTATAAAAATTTTAATGTTTTTTTTATACCTCAGACTATAGCCAAGAAAAAAAAAATAAACTGAGATAATTATCACGTGTTTGGTATCAAAAGAAAGGTCTTGGCGAGCACATTACAAATATATATCATATTGATTAAGTCAGCATATATGTTCAAAATGCGGTTATATTCTTGTTTCATCCTTTTTAGACCACTTTTTAAAGTAGTCGGCTTATAGTTTTTATTAAATAGTTAGTAAGTAGGTGTAATATCATCTAAAGTAAGAAGTGAAGACTTATTCTAACTACTAATGCAATGATTTGTTTGTACAAGTATGTATATCTGGTGAAGGGTAATAATACTATCTGTACTATTTGATGATGGAGCCAAGGAGGTAGATGGCCAACGACCGCGACGAGTTCTATTATTTTGGCCAATCAGAACATTTCCTGCCAAAAATGTGGCGTTTTGGGAGATGAAAATATTTTTTTACGAGTATTCAAAATGTCTTTTGAAAAACGTGATAAAGAATGTATTTACAGTGGTGATGATTGATAATAGCGAGTACCAATAGCAGAGCATTGTATAATGTACGGAATAAATATATATCTGAAGCGACACTGAGTTTGATTTGTAAAACTAGTGTCATCAGTTAAATTAATCTACATCCCCAATTATAAAGAATTAACGTCAGAGTCCCAACTTTCAGCCAGTTCTCTCAAATTGAGGCCACAGACTGCACCAACCTAAGCTAAATAGGTTACTCACTTTGTACTAAAGCTCCTTCTACTCTAAATATTTACCAAAGGTAAATCGTTTAAATGTTTTAAAATTAAATAGAGGAAGCATGAAACAAAATGGAGTAAAAGCTTAATTTGAATATGTGCATAAATGTAAAACATTTCGTTAATTTACGTATGACTGAATACTTCGTTTAAATAAATATACAACTTTACAGTTTTACGTTAATATATAACATAAACATATTAAACATATATAATACTTAATATTATAAAACTGAAGTGTATGTTTGGTTGAACGCGTTTATCTGGGAAAGTACTGGTTCGAATTTTTTTTTTTATGTAACTAGGTCGGCAAACAAGCGTACGGCTCACATGATGGTAAGCGATTACCGTAGCTTATAGACGTCTGCAACACCAGAAGCATCGCAAGCGCGTTGCCGACCCTATCCCCAATTCCCCCCAGGAGCTCTGGTCACCTTACTCACCAACAGGAACTGCTTAAAGTAGTGTTGTTTAGCTGTGATCTTCTGTAAGGTCGAGGTACTACCCCAGTCGGGCTGCTCCATATTTGAACAGGAAGTTTCCTACCTAGTTAAAAAATCTTTTGGTGTTTGATAGACCATTTATCGAGAAAGAGTATAGGCTATATAACATTACGCTACGATCCATAGGGGTTAAGTATCAACGATCTTACGATGCGTGTGCTGCGTAAATGGCGATAACACATAGAAAGTTTAATCTCTTAACATTATATTACAGGTGCCTACGTCACACTCTTTATAATCCTCTCTCTCTCTCTCTCTCTCTCTCTCTCTCTCTCTCTCTCTCTCTCTCTCTCTCTCTCTCTCTCTCTCTCTCTCTCTCTCTCTCTCTCTCTCTCTCTCTCTCTCTCTCTAATGTGGTGTACATAGAGTCACGCGGGTCGTTTAGTAATAATTATAACGATATACTTGATCCTATATAAAGGAAAACAAATTCTACTGTAAACGACACTTATACACTACAATACGTTAGACAATGTTCGCTTGTATGTGTAGTAGAGTCAGTAGTGGGGGGATTTTGATAATATAAATTAGACTGTTAAATCTTGCTAACACAGATTTTCCTTATTATTCTACTAATATGTATCTGTTACTTAAACTTTTATGTTCCACGGTAACTAACACTACAAGTTGAGCCTGTTTTATGGCTGGTTGGCTTAGCTGAGCTTAGCGCAGCTTACTGCCATGCTTGCGTTGTTTTCTGCTGAAAAATTAACTGTTACTTCCAATTATATGAATAAACGCTTCAATGTAGATTAAAAGTCAAGACCATCATGTCCACTTACCAACAAAAATAGAGACGACAGGTCACAGAACTATAACAACAAAAGTAGCTCAGTGGTTCGGACGTTAATTTCACGATTGATAGATCGTGGGTTAAAATCCCCCTCATTGGACTACTGATGTGGCCCACTCCTAACACAAGCATTTTAACTTAATTGGAGAAGTTAAGATCTAGAGCAGGTTCCACCACTATCATAAGGCAGGCACCACGGGAACGCATTCAGCACTGAACCATGTTGCCTAGACGCGACTCTCCTAAAGAGCCATGCTCCTCAATCCCTCTCAAGAAGCGGCTCTCATCGCCATTTCCTTCCTAACGGTCTTGCAAATGTATAAAATTACGCCTGCGCACCCCTGGCCGCTTTCTACGGAGCGGTACTGCAGCTGGATCAGCTTCCCCTTCCCGCACTGTCACCTCTTTCTTTGAGATCACAGACTCACAAAACGCGACAATAGCCGCCGACTCTCTCTTACCGTAGAACACAAGCATTTTAACTTAGTTGGAAGGGTTAAGACTACTGCTAGTAAGTAATCTTTAAAGATAGGGTCCAAAAAGTCATAGTAGTGCCATCTGTTAGAACTCCTACTAACTACGTGAGTAAAGCAAGCTATTAACCTTCAAGCATTTCTTGGCTATTGACCATTCGTCAATGGCTGTCGCCTGTTTGAAAATTATCGCTTTATACAAAATTATGTGTTATCGACAAATGAGACGCATTGGCCCTACATTTATATTTTTAACGTGCGTCCAATAGCTGGGTTCATACACCAACAATGTTTGTTTTGTTTGTTTTATTCTTTCAGCAGAACTATAATATTAATAAACTTTTAATAAAGAAAGAAATGTTTTAAATCGTAAAACGAAACACTTGATTAAACATAAGGTAGAGTGCCGATAAGCCAAGTCCAAGCCAATATTTACAATAACTATGTTAAACAGTATTTGCGATAACGGCTCTATCGGTCATAGACACGCAATACTTTAAGTGGTTTAAGCTTTATTTAAAACTTTACTATATTCAGCTCCTTAAGAGGTTTTTATTCCTTTAATATTCCTAAGGGTTAATAGCTAAACTTGAATTAATTGTTTTTAAAAAGTAAATTCAATTACCAAAAATTTAATAAAAACTTAGGTAATTTCGACGCAAGGTTTCCTTCAATATACGTTTTTTTACCTAAATTTCTGATATTTTTTTTGGAAAATTCGCCATATTCTCATTGCACTCCCGCTTTTCTCTTAAACATAAAAAGAGATATTATCTATATGGAAAATATACTGCACAGAGACACAAAATCCTTCACAATGGAGTCTCAGGATCACGACACCACACAATTTGCACAGCTATTATGGACACCAGTGAGATCCATTTTACAACTGGATTAAGTCTATCGGAACAGAGTTTATTGTCTTGTTATAAATCGTAAAGTTTTTAAACGGTGTTGCTACTGTAAATTTAAAATTGACTGAATTTCAGGTCCGAAGAAATTTCATAATCAAAACTAATGAGATCTTGAATCCAATATTTTAAATCTTTACTAATTTTAATTTATGTATGTTAATTTTTTAAATTAACGAGTCTCAATAAAAAAGCTTAAACAAAATCTATTACATTTTGTACTATGGTTAAGTAAGCATTTGCGATAACAAGTTTATCGCGAGTAAATAATGTCTGAGCTTGAGTTGTTGATATTACAATATCAAACGGAATGTGTAAATTATATTTAATACATTGTTAAATCAGTTTGTAATTAGCACACAGATCTTCTTGTTTATTGTGACTAATGTCTTCTTCCGTTAAAGATCATTATCTAGCTGAACGAGGATGATTCAGAACATATTGACATTTATAATCTAATTCGAGTATATATTGTATATCCCTTAATTATTCTTAGTTTATTTTTATCAGAATATTTATTAGTTTATTATTAACATATATATGATATTTATAATATATAAGTAAATGTTCATGTATTAGGTTGTAATTATTTGTATGTAGTTTATGGCTGCACCACCCTACACTCATCTCGTAATTTTCCTAACTTAAAGGTAGTCTGGAAGAGATGGCTAATAAGCCATAAGACCGCCTTTTGTTTACCATTGTTTTAATATTAAATTTACGTTATTGTGTCCCTGTATGTGGTGTACAAAAAAGTGTTAAATAATAAATAATAATAATATCGGTCATATGACAAGAACAGAAACTGTCACGCCGGTGTATTACCTCGCGACAAGTCGATCTTATTATGACAATAACAGATATTTTGTTAAGTGGTGTATCACCTCTAAATTTACGACAAGTTTTATTGGAAGGTATTATGACTAATCACGGTAGAACTTACCCCTTTAAGATTACGACAAGGTTTACTGGACGCTATCGTGACAAATGTCGGTCATATAACAATAACTAAAATTTTGATAAGTCCTGCACTACCTCCTCTAAGTTTACGACAACTTTTATTGGAAGCTATTATTACTAATGTCGGTCATGTAACACTAATAGAAATTATGACACAGTTATATTACCTTGTCTAAAGTAACTATAAGTTTTATTGGATACTATTGCGACTAACGTTAGTCATATAACACTAACAGAAATTGTTTCAGTGGTGTATTACCTATAGTTATGAAAAGCGACAACAGTTTTTGGAAGCTAGTGTGCCTAATATTATGTATTTCTCGTCGGTGGTAATTTCCAAATCAATACTTTTAAAATCACTAACAACAAGTTATGTATGTAAGTATGTAATTCTAAAGGACATCCAACTGGGAGCAATTGAAATAATCAAATCAATGATTCTCAATAAGTTTAAAGAACTCTACATGAGGGGACTTAATAGAAAGTCTATTATATAAATCAAGACCCGTTCTTGTTTGTGTTTTCCATTTGAATGGGAGAATATTTATTATACCGACTCCAGTCGCTTTTATTAGGCTACACGTAAATTTTTACTTTTTAAAACCTTCATTTATGGATATACTTATTTCTCCGAAAGCTAAGTTTTTCTTCAGTTCATGTATGGTTAATTTGCTGGAATACTATTATTATTATTTAAGATAGAATAATAATAGAAGCGGTCACATCTTTTGTTTATTAAGTTACTCTTTCTTAGGTCATAAGAAGTTTTATTGGGAACTGCTGTGACTAATGTGGTCATATTATTATAGAGAAAATGTCACACCAATGTATTACCACCAATATGTTACCACCTTTTAGATTACGACAAGTTTTATTGGAATCTATTGAGACAAATGTCGGTCATGTTATAATAACATAAACTGTCACAGGGGTTTGTTTATTGTGTAACCCCCTCTTATGCTACGACTAGTTTTATTAGAAGTAATTATGACTGATGTCGGTCATGTTACAATGACAGAAACTGTTACAACGCTGTGTTACTCTATTTTTTTGTGTTACCTACTCTTGACTTACAAGATTTATTGGAAGTTATTGTGACTAGTATCTGTCATGTTACAATAACACAAACTGTCATACCGATGTGTTTATAGTATTACCTCCTATTAGGTTACGTCAAGTTTTATTAAACGCTATTGTGACTAATGTCGGTCATGTTACAATAACACAAACTGTTACACCGATGTGATTACTGTTCCTCTCATCTTAGCTTCAAGATTATATTGTAGTATAATATTTATATATAAGTTTAACGCAAATGAACATTTAGTCCCTATATAGCAAAGTCGGTCACGGGTAATAGCAAGTTACGTTATTCTGAATCAGCTCCAAGGCATAACGGACTCGGAATATAGACATTTACCTAAACACCTAAAGTAGAGTGTTTTGCAATTCAATAGGCTTCGTTCAATGCTAGATTTGTGGTACAGACAGCTTTTATTATTATTACTATTAGGTATTGACAGCGAGCAAGTTTGATGTAAGACGTAAAGACGACTAAAGAATACAAATATCAATTTTTAGGATAGAATATTGACTTGTTTTTTTCTAATAATGGCACCAAGGCGAGCAAGCCTTTCTCTACATATTTAGGTTAAGATTCAAATGCCTGAAACATTTACTATGTTCTATTTCTTTCAGGTAAACCAACTAATGAATTTTCTGGATGTTTTATATTTACTATATCTTTTACTAGTCTATTAAAATTAAATGTGAGACTAGATAGACTTACGTCCTGGGGATATCTAGTATATATGTTGGCGCGTAAGCTTAGGTTAACCTAACCTTAGGTTTAAACAGAGAGTGTTTCTACTAAATAAAGGATATCCTTAAGCCTGCACCTAGTGTCCAATATACCATCTTTCCTTCTCTTATTTCTTCGAGTTATATATTGTTATAATCTTGGTTAAATTTCAAAAACACATAGAGCTTTATAAGCAAGAGCTTGCACCTTTTAGAAGAGATCTTAAAACCTGCTCCTGAGTCTCAAACTCCAGGCGCTGTTTATCTTCGTCTCTTTAGTACATCTTATTATAGTCTTCTTCGTGTTACTATACAGTATAGCTCACATGCGGTTAATGTGTGAGGAACCGTACAAGAATTGTCAAATATCCCTATTTATGATGTTATGAGAGACAGGGGGAGGTTTTGCATGGTGATTACTTAACCGATAAAAAAATAAACATGCTCACAGAAACGTAATTATTCATGCTAAGAATAAGGAGCATGCATGCTTCAATGTTTATGTAAGCTCAGGGGAGGAGTTATGGCTTTGCTTACTTTTACTGACATGAGGAGCGGAAGCGTTGATACTTGAACGGTCTGTAATAGAAATCTTTGCCCACTAGTGGAACTGACAGACTGACGATATAATAAAAGTTTTTACAAAGTGCTTAAATTTTAATCATCCTAAACATGCAAGGTGTTGTTATAATAACAGTAACATTAAGAACTTTGCGGCACTCTCAAAGTTAAGCAAACTTGAAGCTTGTTATACAAACTTGTGATAAGTTATATGTCTTACATTTGCTTAAAGGGAGTTTATTTGACTATTTCATTTTATTTTCTGTGTACAATTTTTTTACGAGAGGCCGATAGCGGTAGTTTCGATAGCGTTCAATGAGAAGTTTTTTATTTTCTGGAACCTGTCCTGGCTGGTTTTTGTCAATGATTTCTTCTACCTTCATTGAATAACGTACTTGAAATTATAATAGGACACGAAACTTTCTAGGTTCAGTGGAAAATTACTTTCAGGTCAACGCAATTTCAATTTTTAGAAATTTCGATATAAGAGGTAATCTGTAAGTTTGTGTGTGGCTACTATTAAGAGTATGGGAGCTATACTGCGCTATCTAGATGGGAGCCGAGCAGTGCCTGTGGCTTGAGACACAGGGGCAGGTTTAAAGACGTTTTCTACTATGCACAAAATCTCACCTCCAAGCTCGACGTCGCTGCCAAATAGTAAAATAGTAAAGTACATGACTCACGTACTCTTCGATAACGGACCCCAAGCATCACGTCACCAAACAACACTACACTATTAGTCTTACTTACTTTCTCTGTCAGACTAACTCTGTCTATATCTGTATAGGAACGAAAGTGACATATTGTCTACTTGAAATAATATAAAATGAACTACCCGCTAATACTAATTTATAAACGGTGTTGCCAACACAACTTCCGTGTAACGGTATATAAGAGGTAACTTATCTAAGAGTTTTTTTGGATATCGCTATCAGATTGAACGAGACGGGTTCAACCTTGAAATGAATTTGCAAATTGAATTTATTCTTAAATTCCCTTAGAAACAGGATTGATGAGATGTAAAACCGACTTCAAAGAATGGAAAGATTTGGAGTGGGTGCTCCTTTAGGTATATCTGGAACAGCCCTTGAGGCTGGATGACCCAGATGTTATCTGTGGATTAAATCATTGTGATATTTCTTAGTTAAATATTTTTACTTGTAGATACGAAATCTACCGCCTATAGTGTGTGAGACATGAGAAGGTTTTCAGACACTGCTACTTAATAATTAAACCCAAAAATAAGATTAAAACACGTAATACTCGGTAAGGATGGTCTTCACAATGTAGTATACTATTTGAACTATTTTGTGGTAGTCTGACAAGTGATTTTATCATCACAACAAAAACAAAGTCGCTTTCCGCTGTCCCTTTGTCCCTATGTATTCTTAGATCTTTAAAACTACGCAATGGATTTTGATGCAATTTTTTTAATAAATAGAGGAATTCAAGAGGAAGGTTTATATGTATAATACATGCATATTATAGTGGAGAAAGGACCGCGCGAAGCCGGAGCGGGTAGCTAGTAAAGTATAAATAGAACTGTTGGAAGTAGGGAAAAAATAATTTAATTAGAAAACAGCCAATGTACAAGAGAGAAATAAAATACAAGAAATAAAATAATAAAATAAAAAAGAGCTACTTCTAATAAGTATGTAAGTAGATAATATATGAGTCACTCGCCTCCACTGTTCAGGCTCTCTGTTTAAACCCCAGGATAAAGTCACATAAACCAAACCTACACAAGAAGTGGCAACTAAATTGTAAAGTACTCACGTGAACTTAATGTCCGATTAAGCACTCTTAGTACACTACACTGCACAACACTAACACTATCCAGAGACTACTTCACTCCTTGAGAGACCGCGCACGACTAAGACTACAATCAGACTGTCGAGGACATATAAAGGGTAGAGACTATCAAAACGACAGAAGTGACTACTACCGTATTCCAACGCCAAAGATGTCGCCATCTTGTCGACGATTCGATTATTTGATAATCCTTTATTATTATCCGACATGTATATAGTACATGTCACACACTATGTTATAATATAAAAAAAAATTATAAGTAACTAATGAGGCAATGAATTGAGCAGGTCAAAAATTGAAATAAATTTTTATAGTTCAGGTCAAAACATGGCTTTTTTCTCTGTTAGAGATACAAAAACATGTCGGAGGCAAACATAGTGTAGTTAGTGCTAGTTCTCATATTTAGAGATATTGAGAAACACATAACTTTATAAACTTTAATTTAGTTGGTAAGTCTGTAGACCTGCATCTGATTCACAAGCTCCTAGCACTGCTTGGTTTGTATTCCTATTCCTAGTTCGACTATTTCTATATTCCGTATTGTTAAGCTGGAATCAAGGCGGACGTTGACTTTGCTAATACCAGTCAAACCGGTTATAAACCAGACTATAACTTAATTTTATTACTACCACTTTATAGAAGACTCTCCATGATGTTTATTGCTGAATGACTGGTCCTTGCGACCCAGGAGCATGTTTAATTTTTTTTTTTCGTACAGGTAAACAAACCTACTCAATCTCGTTGCCTGACATTAAACCGAGGTTGACATCAATGACGTGTTAGCAACACTTTTTATAAAGTAGTAGTAGTAGGGGGTAGATAATTTTATATTATTTCAAGTATATCGACGTGAAGACAATATATAACCCTGAGTACGATAGATTAGTCCTCAGTCTCTCTGGTGTTTTCGTGCAGTAAACATGGAAGTTAGTGTTATAGTTTCGTGATTAAGGTTACCCTACTCGAGGTCCACGTAGGTTTACTTTATTATCTGTTGTCGTGTGGTGGAGATGAGAGTTAATATATTATGAAAGAGCTCTTTAAACCTGCTCCTGGGTTTCAAGCCTCAGGCACTGCTCGCCTCAGTCTAAATTGCACGTGTATACGTATTGCTGTACAGTAATGGGTAGCATATCTCTCTCCATATTTATGACAGACGAATCACGAGATCACTGTGATAGTTAACTTTAAATCTATTAGAGTACTCGTCAAACTACCAATCAGCTATTGGGGTAGAGAGTTTAGAGGTAGTGGCCAACAGTGTTGCTAGCATAACGAAATACACCGCAAGTTGGCAATTAAAAGCGGGAAGCGTCAGTAGCTCAGTGGTGCGGGCGTTGGATTCACGATCGATAAGTCGTGGGTTCAAATCCCGGACATTGGACTACTGACGTGGCCCACTCCTGACACAAGCTATTTATTAGCTTACTAGGAGGGGTAAAGGGAATACTAGTAGTATGTGATCCATACTGCTAGTAATCTTATTAAAAAAAAAAAAATTATTGATTAATTGTGTACTTAAAAATTCCCTGGGCTGATTAACCAATATATGTATATTAGCTGTTGTTGTATTATGACGTCACAAGTCTGTTTTATATATTAATTGTTTTAACTAAGACGTCATACGTCTCAAGTCATAGTTACTTAAATTTTCACAACTATCTAAATTATTTGACACTATATTATGATGTCAGTTGTATTTTACTGTTTATTAGTTAACTATATTTTCTTTGATTGATGTATGACGTCAGAAGCCAATGTATCGCCATTTTACTAAAAATCTTTAGACTGCCTTTCCACCAGAGATGAGCGAGGATATGTAGTGATGTGTTTGTTAGAACGCTTCATTTAGAGAGAGTGTCATTCCCTGAGCGAGCTCTATATTTATATCTATATAGCTCTGTTGGAAACGTAGTCTTAGTGACTTATTTAGACCTATCGGTTATTGGTTAATGGGTCATTAATAAATAAAGCATACTATAATGTACAGGATTACTTAAATGATGAGAATGCTTGGAATCTAAGTGACGTCGACTCTCAAGTTAAATGATTTGTATAACAGACTATGTAAACATGGCTTTTTGAAAAGAGCGACTGTTGAGCTCTTCTCAACAGAAAACTGCTTTCCGAACTGGTGGTAGCTTTAGACAAACTGACTGACCGACTAATTTTTGACGTATCAAAAGTACTTTTATACAAATGTCTAATTGAAATAAAATATTTTGAGTTTGAGTTTACATTTGTTCCATCACAACCTCATCTCCGTTTTATTAAATTTACTATCGATATTGAAAAAGTTTTAAGTTTCACAAAATTGACATCGCTTGAGCGAGTGAGGGAATTTCAAATAAAATTCCATTTCTTTGATGTCAAGGGTTAGTGTACTCATGTCGTCTCGATATTTTCTCCATTTTTTTATGAAAAGTTTTAACCTTCTTAGGGGTTGATATCTCCTAAAATTATTCATCATTTTTGTAGACAACAATCCCTTTATCAGGGCAAAATTTATAAATTGTTGAATACCATAAACTAAAACCTTAAATGGACGACTAGCCTATATAACAAAGGCTATCAAAAGTTTCATTCGCAAATGAAGGTCTATTTAAACTTAAGTACGCAGTAGTAAACTATCATTTATATTGAGTTATCCTACAGATATATTATAGGACAATTAAAATACACTCTGAAATTCACTATCTTTTAGTAAACCATTCATAAACTCACACGCTCCTTTACTCATCAACTTATCCTATATATTCACATAATCATTCACTCTATCTCTCACCAACTCAGCGGTTCTCTCACTCACTTACCTAATCTTTCAACTATGATCCGCCCACTTACTCATCTACTAATTCACCCACTCACTCATTCAATGGCTAACTCTCTCTTAGTGAGTGGAACACTCACTCGTTCCTCATTCACCTCACTCTTTTATTTAGATTTTTTTTGTTCACTCATAACGGCACCCATATTTATTAAACTATAGCAAAAAGGCGGGTAGATTTATAATTTAGGCCCAAGATTAATTACAGAATAATTTTCGTACGTAATACAGATAGAGGCTTTATTTAAATTTGTATTTTTAAAATATGTTAATCTTATCGAATATCTCCTTGTTAAGGACTCTTTTGTAGAATTAAAATTCTGATTCAGACGATACTAATTCTAAAAGGCTGAAAAATTGTAGTTTAGCATCCAAATAGATGTAAATTAAAAATTAGGAATTCTGACAATAATTTGAGTTTGTAAAAACTGTGTGCTTTAAAAGTTATTGAAGGTAAATACTGTTTGCTTTAGAAATCTTTCAATTATAGAGTAATGAAACTTATCAGAGAGTAATAGGCGTTTAAAATGTACGTATTATTTTTTTCTACACAACAACTATGTATATGTACCTACTCGTAGTTGGATTTGATATAAATTTTAGTATTAGTTTCGCAGGTATTAATATATCAAATACTCCTTCACCTATACTGTTGTATTAGTATCTTTAAATCGTTGGCGAACCTCAAAATGATGCGGTAGTAATGAGAATTCAATCATAAGAGTGATGAATGTGTTCGTTAAGAACCAATAGAATCGCTTTACTTACATAGCCTCGGTCAGAGTGGGTCAACTATTAACAAATACTTTTCGAATAGATTGAATAAATTAAACAATCTGTGTCATACATCAGTACAATATTGTTATGGACTTAGCTCGGTCACAAGCCCAAGTCCCTTTTGCACTATGACGTAATTATTACAACAGAATGTTACTAGTATTAAACGTCATAATATAGGTTGTAAATGTCTGAGGTTTTATTACTCTATGGCTCCCGACTCGCGGCTAGACGACGCTTTCCACTCAGCTGGTTACAGCTCAGCTTCAAGATTAAGATCACTACCACATTGTTGTCGATGATCAAAGCGCACAGATTGATACCGATCTTGCTATAGAGGTATAGACACAGATAAACGTGTGACTGTTATATACTATTGATTTACTTGCTTATATAAGGTGCAGTAACAAGTAATATGTGTAATAATAAAGACTGTTAAACTCTAAGTTCTTATTATTCGATGGCTTGAGAGTTGCCGTTAGAACGATTCCGATGTCGTGATAAAGATAAGACTCTTTTCTTATATTATTCATATAGTTACCAAATTTTAGGTAAAGACACGGTATAACGCTTGTAGAACATAATTATATCCACTCTTCCCCAGTATGCAGCCACTAAAATGCCAAAATACATTTTCAAATGCACATTTGATACGGGAAAGCAAAATACCCACTATAAATTACAAAAGTGTACCATCAAAATGCGATTTTCAGACCCCACGCGACCCACATACATCCTACTATCGTTTTTCATACAAACTGAAAATTTCATCGGAATATCGTTTTGCTATTTTTATAACAGAAAACTTCAAACGAGCAGAAGTTCCATGATTGCAAATTGTCAGCAACGGTAGTCACAATAGCTTCCAATAAAACTTGTCGTAGCCTAAGAGTAGGTAATATAATGAACACACCGGTATGACAGTTTCTGTTGTTGTAACTTAACCGACATTAGTCACAATAGCTTCCAATAAAACTTGTCGTAGCTTAAGAGTAGGTAATATAATGAACACACCGGTATGACAGTTTCTGTTATTGTAACATGACTGACATTAGTCACAATAGCTTCCAATAAAACTTGTCGTAGCCTAAGAGTAGGTAATATAATGAACACACCGGTATGACAGTTTCTGTTATTGTAACATGACTGACATTAGTCACAATAGCTTCCAATAAAATTTGTGGTAGCTTATGAGTAGGTAATATAATGAACACACCGGTATGACAGTTTCTGTTATTGTAACATGACTGACATTAGTCACAATAGCTTCCAATAAAACTTGTCGTAGCCTAAGAGTAGGTAATATAATGAACACACCGGTATGACAGTTTCTGTTATTGTAACATGACTGACATTAGTCACAATAGCTTCCAATAAAACTTGTGGTAGCTTATGAGTAGGTAATATAATGAACACACCGGTATGACAGTTTCTGTTATTGTAACATGACTGACATTAGTCACAATAGCTTCCAATAAAACTTGTGGTAGCTTATGAGTAGGTAATATAATGAACACACCGGTATGACAGTTTCTGTTATTGTAACATGACTGACATTAGTCACAATAGCTTCCAATAAAACTTGTGGTAGCTTATGAGTAGGTAATATAATGAACACACCGGTATGACAGTTTCTGTTATTGTAACATGACTGACATTAGTCACAATAGCTTCCAATAAAACTTGTCGTAGCCTAAGAGTAGGTAATATAATGAACACACCGGTATGACAGTTTCTGTTGTTGTAACTTAACCAACATTAGTCACAATAGCTTCCAATAAAACTTGTCGTAGCCTAAGAGTAGGTAATATAATGAGCACACCGGTATGACAGTTTCTGTTATTGTAACATGACTGACATTAGTCACAATAGCTTCCAATAAAACTTGTGGTAGCTTATGAGTAGGTAATATAACGAACACACCGGTATGACAGTTTCTGTTATTGTAACATGACTGACATTAGTCACAATATCTTCCAATAAAACTTGTCGTAGCCTAAGAGTAGGTAATATAATGAACACACCGGTATGACAGTTTCTGTTATTGTAACATGACTGACATTAGTCACAATAGCTTCCAATAAAACTTGTGGTAGCTTATGAGTAGGTAATATAATGAACACACCGGTATGACAGTTTCTGTTATTGTAACATGACTTACATTAGTCACAATAGCTTCCAATAAAACTTGTGGTAGCTTATGAGTAGGTAATATAATGAACACACCGGTATGACAGTTTCTGTTATTGTAACATGACTGACATTAGTCACAATAGCTTCCAATAAAACTTGTCGTAGCCTAAGAGTAGGTAATATAATGAACACACCGGTATGACAGTTTCTGTTGTTGTAACTTAACCAACATTAGTCACAATAGCTTCCAATAAAACTTGTCGTAGCCTAAGAGTAGGTAATATAATGAGCACACCGGTATGACAGTTTCTGTTATTGTAACATGACTGACATTAGTCACAATAGCTTCCAATAAAACTTGTCGTAGCCTAAGAGTAGGTAATATAATGAACACACCGGTATGACAGTTTCTGTTATTGTAACATGACTGACATTAGTCACAATAGCTTCCAATAAAACTTGTCGTAGTCCAAGAGGGGGTAACATAATAAACAAACCCCCCGTGACAATTTCAGTTATTATAACATGACCGACATTAGTCACAATAGCTTCCAATAAAACTTGTCGTAGCCTAACAGTAGGTAATATAATGAACACACCGGTATGACAGTTTCTGTTATTGTAACATGACTGACATTAGTCACAATAGCTTCCAATAAAACTTGTGGTAGCTTATGAGTAGGTAATATAATGAACACACCGGTATGACAGTTTCTGTTATTGTAACATGACTGACATTAGTCACAATAGCTTCCAATAAAACTTGTGGTAGCTTATGAGTAGGTAATATAATGAACACACCGGTATGACAGTTTCTGTTATTGTAACATGACTGACATTAGTCACAATAGCTTCCAATAAAACTTGTGGTAGCTTATGAGTAGGTAATATAATGAACACACCGGTATGACAGTTTCTGTTATTGTAACATGACTGACATTAGTCACAATAGCTTCCAATAAAACTTGTCGTAGCCTAAGAGTAGGTAATATAATGAACACACCGGTATGACAGTTTCTGTTGTTGTAACTTAACCAACATTAGTCACAATAGCTTCCAATAAAACTTGTCGTAGCCTAAGAGTAGGTAATATAATGAGCACACCGGTATGACAGTTTCTGTTATTGTAACATGACTGACATTAGTCACAATAGCTTCCAATAAAACTTGTGGTAGCTTATGAGTAGGTAATATAATGAACACACCGGTATGACAGTTTCTGTTATTGTAACATGACTGACATTAGTCACAATATCTTCCAATAAAACTTGTCGTAGCCTAAGAGTAGGTAATATAATGAACACACCGGTATGACAGTTTCTGTTATTGTAACATGACTGACATTAGTCACAATAGCTTCCAATAAAACTTGTGGTAGCTTATGAGTAGGTAATATAATGAACACACCGGTATGACAGTTTCTGTTATTGTAACATGACTGACATTAGTCACAATAGCTTCCAATAAAACTTGTGGTAGCTTATGAGTAGGTAATATAATGAACACACCGGTATGACAGTTTCTGTTATTGTAACATGACTGACATTAGTCACAATAGCTTCCAATAAAACTTGTCGTAGCCTAAGAGTAGGTAATATAATGAACACACCGGTATGACAGTTTCTGTTGTTGTAACTTAACCAACATTAGTCACAATAGCTTCCAATAAAACTTGTCGTAGCCTAAGAGTAGGTAATATAATGAGCACACCGGTATGACAGTTTCTGTTGTTGTAACATGACTGACATTAGTCACAATATCTTCCAATAAAACTTGTCGTAGCCTAAGAGTAGGTAATATAATGAACACACCGGTATGACAGTTTCTGTTATTGTAACATGACTGACATTAGTCACAATAGCTTCCAATAAAACTTGTCGTAGCCTAAGAGTAGGTAATATAATGAGCACACCGGTATGACAGTTTCTGTTATTGTAACATGACTGACATTAGTCACAATATCTTCCAATAAAACTTGTCGTAGCCTAAGAGTAGGTAATATAATGAACACACCGGTATGACAGTTTCTGTTGTTGTAACTTAACCAACATTAGTCACAATAGCTTCCAATAAAACTTGTCGTAGCCTAAGAGTAGGTAATATAATGAGCACACCGGTATGACAGTTTCTGTTATTGTAACATGACTGACATTAGTCACAATAGCTTCCAATAAAACTTGTCGTAGCCTAAGAGTAGGTAATATAATGAACACACCGGTATGACAGTTTCTGTTATTGTAACATGACTGACATTAGTCACAATAGCTTCCAATAAAACTTGTCGTAGCCTAAGAGTAGGTAATATAATGAGCACACCGGTATGACAGTTTCTGTTATTGTAACATGACTGACATTAGTCACAATAGCTTCCAATAAAACTTGTCGTAGCCTAAGAGTAGGTAATATAATGAACACACCGGTATGACAGTTTCTGTTATTGTAACATGACTGACATTAGTCACAATAGCTTCCAATAAAACTTGTCGTAGTCCAAGAGGGGGTAACATAATAAACAAACCCCCCGTGACAATTTCAGTTATTATAACATGACCGACATTAGTCACAATAGCTTCTAATAACACTTTTCATAACATAAGATGGGATAAAACAATAAGCAACATATGACAGATTCTGTTATTGTTACATGACAGGTGTTAGTTACAATATCCTCCAATAAAACTTGTAACAACATAAGAGGGGATAACGCAATAAATACACTAGTGTGACAACTTCTAATAAAACTTGTTTCAGGTATTTTTAACCTGTCCTAGTAAAATTGAAATAGTACTTGCACAAAACAGTCAGCTCATCCCGCTGCAATAAGGAGAGTAAACGTCAAAGAGTAAAAGGTCACTTTGATTCGCAGCATTCGGTACGAAATTCTTTTGACAATTAACCTCGCAGCTACCGTTAATTTTACACTGCTTTATAATTCCTGATTTTTGAAAAATACATTTGTAACCTACAATTTGTCTCTTATTTCAGGTCTTGTAAATGTTACATTTTAACTATTCATTCTTTAGAAAATTTTGTATGTATTAATAATATAAAAATGAATTAACTTTGTTTGTTAGTTAGACACTTATATGAACTGTGTCACAACTATGTGTCTAGAAATTGTAAATATATTTTTTATTTATAATAATATTCTCTTAACATTTTTTAGTCTTCCGCCAATCCTTTATTCAGAATTATTTTTGGTGTAATTATTAAAATCTCACACATTGTTCTGTGATGTAGTTCTTGGTAGTTTACATTTTAAAACTTTATAAGACGACACGACTCACGTATTGTTATAGTAACCTTTACTATAGTTTCAACCGAATTTAGCGGTCATATTAGAACACTGTTCGCCGAGCTGTCACATCGCGCGCGTCCACGAGCTGAAGAAGACCGTCGAATGCGGTTGAAGCTATAGTATATGTTATTAAAACAATACGTGCGTCTGAACTTTTTAGACGTTGCGTCTTACCATCTTATAAAGCTTTAAAATAACTAATTACCACGTTGGTTTATTTAATAAACTAGTAATTTACATTTTAAAAAATCTAGTGTGTTTGTATCTAATAATGGGTTTCTGTTACAGGTAAACTTGAAATGCAACTTCAGGAAAGAGTAAATAATAAATAAGCTGGAGTTTCAGCAGGTAAGGCATATCAGCACTTAATGAATTGATTTTAAGAAGCCAACTCTAGTCCTTGGACTGTAAAAAGTAGTCAGATGTAAAATAAAATCAAGTCAATTATTCAGATAACTCAACCCTCAATATTCAGATAACTTTAGATCTATAATAAGGATAATAGCTTGGTAATCCTCACATGTGTCAAATGAAGCGATTGAATGTTCTTGACACACACATCCTTTGCATATCTCTGGTGGAAATACAGCCTTAAACTAATTACTTGAAACATATATTATGTATTTGTACGTATGTGATAACACACCGTGTGAAGTTCCCCGTAGAGCAAACACGTCACGCGCCGCCAATAAAGATACATTATGGTCGTTTAAGCCAATAATAACTTTGATATACCTGCAGACGCCGTTCCTGCGGATACTCGAATGTCTACTTAAATTTATATCTATAGTATAAAAATAATGGGAATTGGGAACATATGATACTATCTTACATTTTGACGCTTGAGACCGCGTTTCCACCTGATATGTAGCCAGGCATGTGTTTGTTAAGGAACCAATAAAATCGCTACATTTGACGCACTCTGAGCGAGGCTAGGTAATATATTAAATAATAAGGCTACAAATACGTGATGTTATAAGTTAAGTGTGTTTCTGTTTGTCTGTGGCATCGTATTTTGATGAAGTTTAATTTTTTGAAAGGTAATTTAATTGAGATAGTTCTTAGCTATGTAGATCTTAAATCCAGTCAGCCGTTTGACGACTATCAGCTCATTGCTAACTACAGAGCTGCCTCACAATATAAAAATATTGACAATTATAACAATCTTGTAACCACGGTAACACATTGACATACTTAAACTGAGAAGAGATTAAACGGTATTTCTCGATACCTTTCATTTCGATATCAAGTATCGAATAGAAACGAGTTGCTCTACATCTTGTCATTTATCTATTCGTCAAGTAAATCAAAATATCGAATATTTGTAAAGTAAATATTGTTTTATGTTAATGTAAGCGAGAGTAACGTCACAACTTCTAACTCCTAAACTTATCCACAACTCAAACAGTAACGAACGGTGATAAAATATTGTATATATTATGTATATCTTCTATATTCAACTGTTGTTCTTGTATCATATCGTTATATTCTACATTTAATTTTCAGCAACAACATAGTTTATATATGTCGGTGAGAGTTAGGTTTAGGTTAGCCTTGTGTTAGGTTACGTTTATGTTAGTCTAACTAAGTAGTAGGCTTAGGTTTAGACAGTGAAACTAAGCAGTGGAGGTGAGTGTCGTAATTACATAAAGAAGCTCCTTAAGCTTCGTCATAAGTCCAAGGCACTGCTTAGGTTCCTGTCGTAATAGTTCTTGTCAGAATAGTGCGAGATCGTAACGATTTAATTATATCCCGATCGTATTGCGCCCGTAGCTTTCATGATAGGCCATCCGTTGTGAATATACGATGCTTATTGGAATATTCTATATCCTCTTTATTTTAGTTCCTGACATATATATATATATATATATATATATATATATGTCAGGAATATATATATATATATATATATATATATATGTCGGTGTGAGTTAGGTATAGGTTAGGTTAGCCTTAGGTTATTTTAGCTTTGTGTTAGGTTAGGTTAATGTTAGTCTAATCTTAAGATTAAACAGTGAAACTCAGCTGTGGTGTTGTAATTACTTAAAGGGATCCCTTAAGCCTACACCTTGGTCACAAGTCCAAGGCACTGCTCGACACCCAATGTTAAGAAAATAGAGAGTGGTGTATTTATAAATGGAGAGGAGTTGGAACCGGTGGAATCTACCGTATTTTTGGGCATCACTGTCGACTCTAAATTGCAATGGGGCCCCCATATTGAGAGGTTGGCCAATAGACTCAGCTCTGCAGCATACGCGGTTAAAAAAATACGCCAATTAACTGATATAGACACGGCTCGTTTAGTTTACTTTAGCTACTTCCATAGTATAATGTCTTACGGCATTCTACTTTGGGGTAACGCAGCCGACATAAACACGATTTTCGTACTGCAGTTCCTGTCGTAATAGTTCTTGTCAGAATAGTGCGAGATCGTAACGATTTAATTATATCCCGATCGTATTGCGCCCGTAGCTTTCATGATAGGCCATCCGTTGTGAATATACGATGCTTATTGGAATATTTTATATCCTCTTTATTTTAGTTCCTGACATATATATATGTCGGTGTGAGTTAGGTTAGCCTTAGGTTAGGTTAGCTTTGTGTTAGGTTAGTTTAATGTTAGTCTAATCTTAAGATTAAACAGTGAAACTAAGCAGTGCTGCTGCACTGCTTAGGTTCCTGTCGTAATAGTTCTTGTCATAATAGTAAGTGATAGTAATGTTTAGTTATTTCCTGACCGTGTTGCGCCCGCATAGCTTTTGATATAGGCCGTCCATTCCATTCCTTCTTTCTTTTTAGTTTCCGACATATATATATATATATTACTAACTTTCAAAGACAACTGCAACACAGCTCGACGTGCACTTCATCCCCACGTCGAAAGATGGCGTACGAGATCACTTATTTGTTAACTTTGTATTCTTAAGTATTTTTTTCGCGATAAAACATAGCATATGTCTTTTCCTTTGCTCTAATCTATTTCTGTAGCAAATCTCATTAAAATCGATTCAATGATTTAAGAGAGATTGCGTAATAGACAGACTTATTCGTCAACAGATGGCGTAAGTAGATCATTATTATTACATCACGAGTATTCTAGCAGTAATAATATAGTTATGTGTCTAAAGTATAACCCTTGGGAGTAATATTCTTGTCAGCAAGCTGAGATACTGTAGGTCTACACCTATACTGAATGGATTTGGACTAACTGTATTTTTTATTAGAAAGATTCACACAAATTGTAAATTAATAAAACAGAATATACATTATATAGTAAGAATATACATACATCCTACATATGTGCAAGTTATTCCCGCAAAAGATGTTAGTACTAGATTTATTTTTCCAGAAATTACTTATATCTAAAATTTCTATAAATAATTCTGGCACGTTCTTAAAAGGATGTTAGAAAGTTATAGTGTCGTGTAATGGAACGGAACGCTTAAAAGCATTTTTATATTAATATAATATTACTAGTTGAGACGTCCCGGCTTTGTCCGGGTGCAATTTACCAGGTTTGTTTTCACATTTTAATCGCTATATTTTTCATTTTTATTTATATGTGACTAATTCTTAAAGACATAACGGCCACACAGCTCGACATGCACTTCACCCCCACGCCGATAGATGGCGTACAAGCACACTCATTTGTTTACTTAGTAATTTTAAGTATCGTTTTCGCTATAAAATATAGCCTATGTTCTTCCTCAAGCTCTACTATATCCCTGTATCATATTTCATTAAAATCGATTCACTGATTTAAACCTGATTGTGTAACAGACAGACGAACGCCATCTCGCAAAATTGTCTCATTTAGATTTGACATTACTGTCAAGTATATATGGACTGCGCAGCAACATTAAAATACCGTAATAACATGCGTATTGGGCAAGAAGACGATATTCTGGAGGTTGAGACCCATGTGCGGGTTTGAGCTTCATTAGACCTCGTTATCCAATGTTAACAATATCCTCAATGTAAATTTTCTCGTCTAACTGCCTCGGATGCGTCGGAAAAGAGATTATATATTGTCGAGAATTTTAAAATTTACCAATAAGAACCACTCAAAGGCTATGATAAAACAGTATACAAATACTAATACGACTACGACCCATAGGATATAGCTAATATCAAATTGGAATTCATCATCATCATCACGACCCTTCAATGGCCCACTGCTGAGCCGGGTCTCCTCCTCAGAATGAGAAGGGTATTAGGCCATAGTCCACCACGCTGGCCCAGTGCAGGTTGGCAGACTTCACAAACCTTTGAGTACTTTTTTGGGAGCTCTCAGGAGTGCAGGTTTCCTCACGATGTTTTCCTTCACCGTTAAAGCAAGTGATATTTAATTGCTTAAAAACACACATAACTCAGAGTCAGAGGTGTGTGCCTAGGATCGAACCTCGGACCTCCCGAGTAAGACTTGTGATCTCAACCACTGGGCCATTACTGCTAAATTGGAATTATAAAAAAATATTTTAACGGAATAAAGATGCAGTTAACACTTAGTATAATATATTTTTAAAACAAAAAGTTGTTATAGTAACAATAACATTCCAATGCCTTGAAAATTGTCTTTTTAAGTGCTTCTTCGTACTAAAGTTGAGAAAACGCCGCGTTTTATTAAAGCTTCATAATTGTATATTAGCTTTATACTTAAATACTCTATTATGGTAATAAATATGGATTCTATTAATGCTTTATAAGTAGCATATGACAAGTGATTTAGAGTGGAATATTAATTCCGTTGTCACATGACCGACAATAGTCACAGTAGCTTCCAATAACACATGTCGTAACATAAGAGGTTTCTGTTATTGTTACATGACCGACATTAGTCACAATAGCTTACAATAAAACTTTGCATCTTTGCAATCCAATAATTAACCGGTGTGACATGTAGATTTGTACGATGTACCTAGCCCGGTAAGATTCACATTATGGAGTTTTCATTCCGAAGCTCCCGACCTCAGGATATGTGACGTAGTTGAGTAATACTGAAAGTTCAGACTTCAGGTTATATACATAGGTTTTTAATGCGCTTTTTTTTAATGGAGGAAAACGCTTTTACGCATCCTCTGAGGGATACCTCTCGTATGTGCGACTCGCAGTAAACACTGAACCACAGCAAATCATCGTCATTTGGTTCTTTTTAAATAATATATAATACGGAGAAAAAGAAGGAGAGGGGGGATATTGAAAACATAAAGAGGAGTGATAATTAATGGACTATTGTGTTAACCCATAAATATCTAAACATTATGACTTCTTATAGTTACGACAAGAACTTAAGCAGAGCCTTGGACCTGTGACCAAGGTGTAGGTATAAGGATCCTTCAAGCAATTGTATCACTCGCCTCCACTGCCTAGGTTCTCTGTTTAAACCTAAGGTTAGGTTTATCTAAAACTTACGCGCCGACATATACCCTCTCGTGAGAACACAATATAACTGTTTTGTTTTGATAACTTTCAACTTGAAGTTTCTTTATTTCAAGCATCCTTGTAAATACCAATTTCGCTTTCCGTTACTTGTTACGACTTTGTTTTTAGTTGCTAAATGAGTATTATTGAATTATAAAACAAGGAACAAAATTCTAACCAAATTTCTTTTGTCCTTGGTTCGAATTGAGAAGGAAATCTATTATAAAATGTGATTAAGGCATTCACAATTGATGCCATTATTCACTGCAAATAAGGCTTATTCTTATACATATTTACAACTGTAAATAATGATATCTATTGCTTTACAAATTCGTTTAAATATACACTTTAGATAAAAATCCTAGGAGTGCTAGGTGCTAAACTATGGCATGGTACTTCTACTGTTTTAGACTATGTTTATTGTATGAAATTACATTTTATTGTCATTAAGACCGCCTCAGAACTTTGAAGATAGAAATTGTATATTGTCTAGACAGTGGAGAATTCTTTAAAAAATAATCTACCGAAGAAACTTTCTAGTTCTGTTCTACAGAAAAATACTTCACAATCTAATTTCATGACAATAAAAGGAGAAACGTCTGGAACTTGTGACCCAAATATAGGTAACTGTTAAAATACTTTTCTATCAGAAGTCTATCAGATTAGAGACATAAGTAGTTAAACGAAGACACCAAGTAATCAGAAGCTATGGAATTTTGTGGCAACATTAGTTACTAATACATCACTCTAACATATAACTTAAATCCATATAAGTTATGTGTTATAATATGTTTGTGCGTATATTTTTCACTTCCCCATATTTACTGAAAGCGTTCCTAAATAGATGAGTCAGCGTTAAAAACGGCGCAATATTAGAATATCAAAGAACACAATAACTATTTACCCTTCGCGTTTACTGAAACATGGGTGTTTATAAGAATATAGAGGGTATTCGCAGAATATTTAGTTATGAAGTATTTAGGGGTCCAAAAAGTTGAAAAAACTCATTTATTATTCTTTAGCCGATGACGAATTTTAAAGAAATCCGATTGTTAATTTGTTTTAGTTTCTACTATAACATAATATACATTATAGTTATATTATGTTCTTTCATACTAAAAGAAACGGTCACAGAGATGTGTTTATTGTGTTACTCTCCCCAGGCTACAGCATGTTTTATTAGAAACTATTGTAACTAATGTCGTTCATGTGACAGTAACAAAAACCGCCACGACGACGATAGGTTTATTGTATTACCCTCTTTTAGGTTACGACAAGTTTTGTGACTAATGTCGGTCATGTGACAATTAAAAACCGGTGTGTTTATGGTGTTAACTCCTCAGAGGTTACGACAATTTTTATTGAAAGCTGTTGTAACAAAGCTAGGTCATGTGATAATAATAGAAATTCCGTTACTCTTCTTAGGTTACACCCTTTTTCGGTCTAGCGAAGTTTAATACGAGGGGCAAGTAAAAAATTTGGTTCCCCACGCTGTACACTCGCCGCGCGAGATGCTAGGCGAAATCCAACAACACCACCTTTATTGTTGGTCCCACCACTCCATCAACACTACCGGGAGCGATCGCTGCGACGCTCAGTGTCAGTGCCGGCCTGACAGCCATCCGTGATGGAGCCCGCCATCGCCGTCACCGTCAGGTGTGAAATCCGTTCAGTGATTCGATTTTTAAACGCGAAGAAGCTTAAACCTATTGATATTTATAGACAGTTAGAAGAAGTTTATGGCAAAGTTGCATTAGCGTCCAACACGTCCGCAAATGGTGCAGAGAATTCTCTGAAGGACGCACAATCCATCGGTATCCGACGAAGTCGTGGCGAAGATTGAGCGCATTATCCTCGAGGATCGGAGAATAACGCTACGGGAGCTGGCTGACAAGGTTCCTGAGGTTTGTGAAAAAACCATCGACAACATTTTGACTGACAAACTTGGTTATCGCTAGGTGAGTGCGCGGTGGGTCCTTCACATGCTTTCAGAAACCTACAAAGAAAATCGCGTCAACTGTGCGGAGGGCTTTCTTCGAGAATGCGCCGAGAACATCAAAAAATTCTTAGACTCCATTGTTAACGGGAGATGAAACGTGGTGTCACTACGTCACTCCGGAAACAAAAGAACAGTCGAGACAATGGCGCCATCCAGGATCGCCTAGGCTGAAGAAGTTTAAGCAGACGCTCTCCGCAGGAAAAGTGATGGCTACTGTGTTTTGGGACCGACAAGGCGTCTTGCTTACCGAGTTTATGCCTAATTCGAACAAGTACTGCGAGACGTTGACGAAACTCAAAAGAGCCAAACAAAATCGCCGGAGAAAAAGACTGACCAAGAGCGTTAGGCTGCACCACGACAACGCGCGCCCGCATGTCTCTCGACAGACCACCGCCCTACTGGACAAATTCGGCTGGAAATTGCTTGATCATGCCCCTACGGCCCTGATCTTGCTCCCAGCGACTTCCAGTTGTTTCCGAAATTGAAGCAACACTTGAGTGGACAATGCTTCAGTACAGATGAAGAGGTGAAGGAAGCGGTCACAATGTTCATCGGCGGCCTAGCGGCGGAGTTCTTCGAAGCGGGTTTTCAGAAGTAGATAACTGGTCAGGAAAAATGCGTAGAAAAATCTGGCGACTATGTAGAAAAATAGTTTGAAGTACAAGCTTTCAGATGGTATCCTTACTTATTGCAATAAAAAATGGCTTACACATGAAAAAAATGTGAAAACCTTATTTTTTACTTGCCCCTCGTAATTCGTTCTCAATCGTTTGATCTTATTTTGTTTATAAGAATAGCGGGTAGTCTCAAGTTTCGTGTTGTTCAAACTTTGTAGTCGAATTCGGCTTTTTGTTACCATTGACATAAGTTTTCGTATCAGACAAGTTTCTTTCATCTTCTTAATAGTTTTGTTTTTATTTTGTATTTTCTTTGTGTTTTCGATATCTTGTTAGTTTATGGATATATTTTGTTATTTTTAAATATTATAACTATATGTATTTTATAACAGAGTACTTTACACAGTAACTCAGAATATTACTCGGGATATAATTATTATAATCTTAGCTGTCATGTCAGTTTATTAATTGCACTTCCCTAATACCTAATCAATACAATACAACAATTGAGGAAGAAATTCAATATAAAGTGTGGTAGTTACTGGTGTTTAAAAATAGAGTTGACTATTTTGACTACGGTTTGTCATGTAGTTGTAATAGATGATTAAATCCAACTAATATTCGATGAAATTTACTTATTATTTTTGTGAAATGACAGAAAACTATTTCAACAAATATGTGTCATGTCACATCGGTAATTATATACAAACAGCCCTGGTTGAGAGATAAATTGAGTCAGTAGGTGATTGAATGTTTGGCTGACTAATCAAGTCAGCGTGAGTGGGTGAGTGATTAATCGACCGAGTGAGTAAATAATTCAAAAATAATTAAATTTGGAGCAGGGCAGGTTGGTAAAAGGAGTAAAACAAAAAAATATCAAAGTAAAAGATCTACTCTTTAAATAACAAGATTTAGACATTTCTATATTATTTTTACTAAAGTATATAAAATTGTTATTTATTCTGTGTTTCAAGTACTTATATTATGGTAATATTCAAATTGTAGTCAGAATAAATAAATATGAAATAATATTTGGTCAGATTTTTGTGCTTGAATTCCTTTGTTTATTAAACTCGCTGTAATAATAAATGTTTGTTGTAGGATTTTGTCTCTGTGTAGTTATTCATATTAATATTTAATTTCGAAAGGCTGTGTGTTGGTTTATTCTATTTTAAGAGATAGTTTTAGGGCTTGCAAATAATATTAAGCTATAAGCAGTGGCGTAAGTACACCGTTCGGGGCCCCTGGCAAATTCATCTTCTGCGCCTGTGTGCGAAATATTTATGAGCGGCTATACTTGAAGAGCAAAAAAAAAGGTCGTTCGCCAACAAGTATCCTGCGTGGCAAATACCTGCACCTTAGTTATAAATTTTACTAAATATTGTAATAGTAAATATTAAGATCCACCTGTGCTCACCTTCTCTGACCGGGGGCCCCCTTCGGCTTGGGGCCGAAGGGGGCCATTTTGCCGAGATGCCACCCGATAGTTCCACCACTGGCTATAAGTAAAATTTGGAAGAACAAACCGATGATTTATCTGAAGGTACCGAAGTGGTCACAGTTGTCTACTCACATTAGTATAGTGCCCGGCAGCAGTTAGGGGATAGTTGCTAATTGTGAGCGTGGTACTTATTGCCTGACTTCAGTGACGTCTCCGCATTCAAGGTAAAACCTATACTCACGTGCCGGCAGCTATATGTGAAAATGGACGATGTTCATTCATGGTATACAATAATATTCGTTGTAACTATAATATAAATAACTGTTAAACTAAATTTGTAATAATAAACAAATTTAAGGTGCTGTGTTATAATATCTAGAAATATTATAACACCGCAGTTTATACTCAAAAGTCGAAAGTGTATAAAGTTAGACCTTACCCTTTGTCCTAAAGTTCAATTTTTAAGGACCCTTATATACTTAAGTCGAGGTTTAAGTTTATATTGTACTTTTACAAACTTATAACTTCACAGATCTATAAAGCAAGGAACCTTAGGATACAGACTAGGGCTGCGTTTCCACCAGAGATGAAGATGTTTTTAATAAGAACCAATAGAATCGCTTTACTTTGCTCGCAACCTCGCTTAAACTTTGTCAAACGAAGTAATTCTATATCTCTCTGGTAAGCTTTAGGGTTAGTTTAACCGTTTTAAGCAACAATGTTGATAACAATATAAATAACCTAGATCCGAGGTAGTCTGTCAAGTAATTTCACACAGTAAACATTGTTTAAAGTAGTGCAAGTAGTGTAGTTTATTAGAGAGTTTGTTAGAAAGATCAAGTAATGGACTTCAATCTTATTCGGTCTTACTTATTGTTACAAAAAACATAACCTTATATCTTGTCCTACACAGTTATAGTTAAAACTTAGGCCGAAATACAGATCTAAATCTTTACTCTCTCTCAAGTTCAGACTTCATCCCATAACAATTTAAACTTTTCTAGACCGAGCACTGAAGTTTGTTAACGAATGGCTTACCTTCTTTGATGTAATTCCATTTCACTCTACTATAGACTAATATTTTCTGTCTAAATCTTATTTAGTAGTTTAGTAATGCTACTAATTACAGTTGTGAAGAGAATAATACAATATTTTTTCATTCTATTCTTTACTACTCCATACGATTCTTTTTAATCCCATACCTCCCTATACCACTCCTTTCCATGCTACACCACTCCGTCCAATTCTACTTATTCCATACTTCTCTTTTCAACTCCAATTTATTCCATACACTCCAGCCAATTCTCCACCTCTCTATATCACTCCATTTCTATCCATATCTCCAAGGCAGAGTCGTACTGAGTAGCTATATGACTCTACCATGCTATTATACTGAATATATATTTAAAATTTCTATATCTTTATTCGTTACTAGGGGCCCGTCCCGGCTTCGCACGGGTGGATAATTTTTTTTTAACACTGGCTCCCGCATTCTGTCGCTCCCTCTATCGCCGCGTTACTCGCTGCGCTGCGAGGCACTGCACACCGCGACGGCGGCCCGTCTGGGATTATTTTTTATTTATCTTGATATTTTTATTTCGTAATATCTTTTGACTGGAATGTCCGATTTCAATAATTCAAAAAGTAATTAACAGGTATCGAAACAGTCTTCATTACGAAATAATTTATTTGGATAAGAATTAATACTAAGTTATGGAAAACATGGTCTGATTTTGATAGGCATTTTTATCAACTTTTAAAATGTAAAAAAGTAGTTATAGTGACTTAACTACAATAGTTGGACATATGGTCTCGCGGAGTTTTTTGTAGATATTGATACGTTCTATAATATTGTATAACATTTTTTTGTTCTATCATCAATACTTTTCGCAGCGCATGCGATGAAAGATATTTTATGGCTAATTTTTTTGCACCTTGTGTTGGTTTTAGTGAGAATTTCTGGGGATCTCTAATTTTTTCTTGTAAAAAATATAGCCTATGTTACTCAGGGATAATGTAGCTTTCTAATGGTGAAAGAGTTTTTGAAATCGGTCCAGTAGTTTTTATGTTTATTCGTTACATACAAAAATACAAATCTTTCCTCTTTATAATATTTATTCGTTATTATACACAACATAAAACTTAAATATACAAAGGATACAATATAAATAATGTTACGAGCTTGAATTCTAGATTAGAACAAATTGATAGTTACTATATCTTTATTCTTCTGCATAGCTGTTTATTCTAGTAGTATACACTCTATTCGACTCTGCACCAAAAAAGCCGGGGCGTGTCGTTAGTCATAAATAAATAAGACCAAAATCCAGTCTCGTTTCACACTGAATAACATTTGCTAGGATTTAAATCCAATTTACTTTTTTTGATGGGTAGATGTTAATACTTTTAATTGACTCCAGTTTTATTTGCATCTGATACTGGAATTGCTGTTTTATGGACTCAATTGAGGCAAGAGATGGTTTTTTTACGAGGCTCGTCTTTGTACTTGTGTCTAATGGTTAATGGATTTTATTTAAAAAATATTATTATTTTCATCTTTTTAAAAATAAGCCTTTTTTGTGTTTTGTCTTAACTAGCCCTTTTGATTGACACCCAAGTCAAGAATGTGGTGCTACGCCGTCTTTGTGAGTCCGCCATATTGTTGTTATCCAAACAAGATGTTTACGTCAGTACAGTCTAAACTTTTGGAATTGGTGGTCCGGCACATCTTTGTCTATCTTCCACGATGTTTTAATTTGTATAATTTTAAATTTCTTGGGATTACTGTCCACTCTATTTTTAAGTGCGCCATATTGGTTTCAGCATAATGTCTGTCTCCGTGGCGTCTTTGTAACAGAAAATTATAAATCTGTACCACAGGCTAAACAAAATAACGTACAAGTATCACCTATCCTAGGTGATTTATCTAGTCCATGTGTAATAATACTCAGTACTTCAATCGCCTACTTCACCAGCTCTTACTTATTTGGATCCTTTGCGTGATCCTGTTTTTCGATGATTTGATTTGATGATTTAATTAAACTAACATCCAGAAAATTTTATATCAATTTTGTGCTCATTCCGACAAACATGTTCAACAGTCCCCTTGTTTGGGCTAGAATAGGCATTAATTTTGAAAAATATATTGAATGATCATCATAAGAAGCATGTCATCATCATTATAATTCGTGCATGGTTCACTGCCGTGGGAGGGAGTTAGGCCATAGTTGTCCACCACACTGAACCAGTGCGGGTTTGCAATCTTCACACACCATTGAGGAGAACTTTAGGAAACTCTCAGGAGTGCAGGTTTCCTCACGATGTTTTCCTTCACCGTTAAAGCAAATTGTATTTGATTGCTTATAACACACATAACTTCTGCAAGTTGTCGGTGCGTTTTTCAGCATATAAAACGCCTAAACACTCATCGGTAAAATTATGTCGTTTTTAGAGTCGTGACGTCATTCACTTAGTCCATCCATCATTGTGGCGTATTGCTATATTATATAGATTTATTACGTAAATATCCAGTATTAGTAATTCTTCTGTACTATCATAAGTGAATGTTTTAAACTCAAAAATATATTTTTAATTATTTTAAAGCTCTATTTAAGCTGAAAGTCGCGACAAAAACTTGTAAATAAATAATAGACCTTCTCTGGTTCAAGTTCCGTACAGTATTATATAGATGTCAAATGGCTGTTGCTGCTGTTAGTCTGTTCAAATTGTAATGAGTTTGTGACTTGCGCTGGAGAAATAATGCTCTGAGATAGCATACTCCTTGTTCACACAGTTCTCTGTCTTAATGACTTAGAAGCTTAAATGGAATAATTATACATATAAGTCAAATTAAAGTACTATCTATATATACCTGAATAATGGAGTTTATATTGTCAGCACGTGATATAAAATAAAAAGAACTAATAAACAGTGTTTGACCTTGCAATTATTTTTTTTTGTCAGTCAGTCTTACGAAAAGATCTTTAAGAAAGTCTCTATAAGAAACTGTATGTTATTAAATCTTTTTGAATCCAAATTAGATTTACAAATATATAGATTACGGATATATTAATGAAAGTTCTGGATTGGCTCTCGTGTTTATGATTTTATGATGTCAATATAATAGAAGAAAGCTCCTCTTTTTGTAGAGTAGTGATGTGGAAATCACTACATAGTATAAAACAAAGTCGCTTCCCGTTATCTGTTTGTTCCTATGTATTCTTTAGATCTTTAAAACTACGCCACGGATTTTGATGCGGTTTTTTCTTAATAGATAGAGTGATTCAAGAGAAAGGTTTATTACACGGATATTATAGTAGAGAAAGTAACCGTACGAAGCCAGAGCGGGTCGCTAGAAAATATAAAAAATAAAAACTTGGCAATTTTTTTTAATTCAAAAAATTATCATTGTGTTATAAAGTAAAAGAAAGTATAGTTAATAAAAATTCATTACAATTCGTTATTTTTGGACTCAATTATAATTTTTTTTTACTTTTTCTTTAAATTAATAAATCAAGTAATATAAAGTGTATCTCTCGTGCGAATAAGCTCTTCAGTATCTTTAAATTATAATGTGCGTAGCGCCGAGAAAATCACTCTCAGCTTTATATAACAAATGTACACAAAATAATAAGTTTTGCCTCTTTTCACTTTTACTGATTTTAAGTTGATGCAGCACGGAGGCTTTGAAAGTTAGCGGCCATCTAAAAAACACATTTTATCATATATCTCTTAAACGACTTGATAGTTCTTTTATTGTTTTTCTCGTTTTATATTTTGGAGATTAAAGTTGGATGTTCTTTTAGTCTCACTTAACAAATGATTTCTGGTAGGTTAACTGTAGACTTCTTCACCCATACTTTTAATACTGCGGATCTAGTAGACTCCGAGCTCTTCTTACTTACAGTACCTTCTATCTTCCAGATTGCAATGTATGTCTTGTATTGCCGACATCATTAGTGACGGTAGCCACTTACCATCAGTGGGTCGTCTGCTTGTTTGCGCCTTATCTATTAATCTTAAACCAAAATTAGGAGAAAAGTGAAGGGGTAGGTATAATAATACTAAATGGGAGATTCGAATGTACAAACGGTTATATGCATCTTATATGTATATCTGATGGCCTATCTTCAAAGCTACGGGTGAAATACGGACAGAAGATAACTAAACATCTCTTACTACTCAGACAGGAACCCAAGCAGTAACTTTAACTTATGACCAAGTGTTCGTTTAGGGGTGTCCTGCCACATGTGAACATTCTCTGTCTATTGTAATGCTAACCTACCCAGACTTACATTTCCGACATATAGATGTACGAAGTTCATCGGGTCACCCCATCATCATCATCATCACGACCCGTCAATGGCCCACTGCTGAGCTCCTCCTCAGAATGAGGAGGGTATTAGGCCATTAGGGATCTCTTAGGAGTGCGGGTTTCCTCACGATGTTTGATATTTAATTTCTTAAAACACACATAACTCAGAAAAATAGGAGGTGTGCGTCTAGGATCGAACTCGTACCTCCCAATTTAGACATTGAAGTCTCAACCACTGGGCCATTACTACTTACACAGGTCACCTAGATCTAGTAGAATATAATAGCAAAATATAAGTGTACAGAAAGTATTTGTCTGCGGCTAGGCCAGATATTCCAACACTATTCCAGTAATATTACTCTCGGGATTATCATATCTAGACGTATCGGATTACTGAAGTTATCTCCCCTTTGACTGTAGGAACTGTGTCACGTATCATCAATCTCTATATTGTCATTGTGTTGTAAATTTAATGTGTGCATCTATATGTCTGTCTGTGGCATCTTACGCCCAAGATAAAGGAGCCATTTTGATGTGGTTTTATTTGTTTCAAACATAATTCTTCGTCAGCTGTAATTAGAGTTTCAGTTGGGGGTCATTTAAATTTTTAATTTAATAGGTATTACCTCTATTAAAGTCTGGAATGATCAAACATCCCCTAACATCTATATACTAATAGTGTAGTGTTTTTTGGTAGCGTGGTGCCTCCGTTATCGCAGAGCGCATTAGTAATGTACTTTTATTATAATACTAGCTGACCCAGCAAACGTTGTTTGGCCATATAAATTTGGGGTGGGCTACTCTTATCACTTAGAAATAGATAAGAGCCGATTCTCAGACATACTGAATATGCATATAAAATTTTATAAAAATCGGTCGAGCCGTTTCAGAGGAGTATGGTAACTAACATAGCAAGGTCGAAAGGTGAAGATGAGAGTTTACGGTTATAAAAAACGCCTTTAAACAAGCTCCTGGGTCTCAAGCCCACGCTCTGCTTGGTTTCCATCTAGATATATAGCGCCCATACTCTTAATAGTTGCCAACAATTTTTATTTATATTATTTAGTTTTCCCCATTTCCTATATATCCCATAACGATAAAAATCTAAGCCACTAGGCTATTTGGATCAGCGGTTCCCAATTACTGGGAATGAATCGAACCCCTAGGGTACGTCAATTGTTTTAAACGTACATATATGTTCCAAAAATGTTTTGGCTGCTAATTAAATATTGTTTTCTTTTTTATTCAGGAAAAAAATATGATAGAAAGACAAAGAATAAGATCATATAGGAATTTGTCTTTATCTTGAAAGTAAAAGTGAGAAGATTTTTTTTTAAATCACCAGGGAGGGGAAGAGAATATTAAATAATTTTTACTTAAATATCTTCAGCAGATATTGACTCAACAAAGTCGGCAGAAGTTAGCAACACCGTGGATAGCTTTATACTCGCCGCTAGTATTCGCGGACTGTATATAACCTCTGTTCCGATACACTTGAGTCAGTTGTCAAACAGACCTCGCCTATTGACCATTATGCATATTTCTGTGCAGTATAAGGGGTACGCGATATTAATTTGAGAACCACAGTCTTACACGATGACATTATTTTCGCAAAACTTTATTTATATTACCCACAATCCAACACTAATGTAGGGAGATAATATCATATCTATCCCTTTCACTTACATACAAATATAAGAGAGAAAGGGAAAGATTAACCGAGACACGAAACACGATCTTCACGTCTCGAACAAACATGATATCATTAATAAATCTGCAGTAGCGTATTTATAAAGACGCCATTTTGTACTCTATACCTCTTGATATAGATGTCAAATCGAGTTATGGACTAATGGGTAATGAATATCACGTAGTTTTTGCGGTTCTGTAAGGCTGCGTTTCTACTAGAGATGAACGAGGATGTGTAGCGAGGGTTGTTTTTTTATGGCAGTTAAGGGGTAAACAAGCAGATGGTCCACCTAATGGTAAGTAGCCACCATCGCCCATGGACATCGGCTAAACATGAGAGTGACTCTTGTTTAGCCGATGCGCTCCCACCTCGAAGATAGAGTGAGAAAGGGGGATAAAGTGGTTGAGTGAGAGAGTGGAGTTATCGTTCGGATAACCCAGAGGTCCCAGAGTTCACTAGAACCGCAGCATTAACAGGATAGGAGGGGGGGAGTAAGTCTGGAACGCGTCTATGACACTTGGCGGTCTGATTTGCACGCCGGTGGTCGCAAGACAGTCGGGGAATAGATCCCCTACCACCAATGGGTGTGCTGGGTTACTCGGCTCTTACGAGATGCTTTCCCTGTTGCTGAGTGAACACCTTTTTCTTGACCTCTAGCTTAATTAAGTACTAAAATTAACTATAGGTCTATAAGAGTGACCTCGCGCACTATACTTTACATACTCCATAAAATTACTTGTCAAACTGCCTTTGATCAAAACAGAGGTTATAAGTAGCGCTAGTAATGATTTTTTTTTATATTATCAAAAATCAATTTGTATAAATGAATCTTAAAAAGATTCTGAGTGACAAATTAAACTTTATAAAAATATTTCGCTTTCACACAATTTTGCTTATTTCCTTTACATTTTTATACCGTAAGGCTGCATCTCCACCAGAGATGTGCGAAGTGTCATTCTCGCTCACTGGTGGAAGCGCAGCCTAATTGTAACGCATAAGTTTTTAGCTCCAATAACAGTCGGTTTGAGGAAAACGTATAAAATATTTTAAAGCTCCTTAACGAGACCGGCTTCTATGTTATATTACGTTTCACTGAAAAGTATTCGCAGACAGACTAAATTGTTATTACGTAGCGTACATAGCTTGATAATAAAATAATGCTTGGTAGGTATATAAAAACAATCTGTATTAAATATATGTGTATATTACAACCAGTGGCGTAGCGTGCCTTGGAGGGGCCCGGTATCATAATTAGTTGGGGGCCCAAATGAAGGATGAAGAAGAGAGAAAAAAGAAACAAAAATGCTTGCTTTACATTAAAATAAATATTTATTGATTATAAGTTATCCTCCTAGAAATTGAGCATACACTTCTCTTCCCTTTTTCGGCAATTTCGTACTTAAAAATATGAGAATTTGAAATAACTTTAGAACTGCTTTTTGAGGCATAAGTAGGTTCAAACATTCAGAATATTTTTAGGAGATGGGAATCAATAAAACTATAAATCATAAACCTATTGACTATTTCTGAACGTAACAGATTGCTATAAACGCCACTTGTCATAATATGTGTTTTACTAAACTAATATAACGATAATAAATGGATTAATACGATACTTTATTTTATTTTTTTTTTTTAATATTAATATTTATCAGTTTTTATAGCCTAAAAACAAATAACTAAAATTCTGCATAAAAATACTGAGCTTATCCAATATGTACGATATTTTTAAACACTATAAAGATTTTTTAATCTGTGCAAACTCTAAAGCCAAATTAATATGTGATCTGTGATGTGATCAAGTTTAAAAAAACAAAGCATGGACGGTGGTTAAATATATTTTTTTACAAAAAAAACATTAAGAAATCATGGTTTTATATCAAACTTGTCAAATGACAGTTGAGTATTGACGGATGCAAGTGTCACTTTGACAGTTGACATTTTTATTTTTTAAATACCAAATATGGCAATAGAAAATGTCAGAAATCCATTATTTTTAGTTTAGAATATTTTATGTTTGCCATCTGATAAAAATATTTTATACATATTAACCCTTAGGGACCCTCCCTATAGTATAATCTAAGTAACGGAAAAGATTAATCGCTCTCAAATTTTCCCGTACAAATCAATGTATTTAACTTGCCATGATTCGTTCCGTTCCTGTTCCCTCGAAGCCTTGAGGTATCGGGGGAATCCCGCAATAACTAAATTAGGATATTGCCTTTGGGCGGCACGCTTAACGCGGGAAAAAAGAGATTGGTTTTTTTTTTACTTTTGTCATATCTGAAATGAAAAATATAGGCACGTAAGACGTACGGGGCCCCTGTAGCCCGGGGGGGGCCGTATCATTGATACGGCGGTAGCTACGTCCCTGATTACAACTGTAGCTATTATTTTTGGTATATAAGCTGTACTGCGCAGTAACACTCAAGGTATGATAATAATGTACTATTTATATGGAGCCGAGTAGTGCCTGGGGCTTGAGACCCAGGAGCAGGTTTAAAGAGCTCTTTCATAATATATTAACTCTCACCTCCACCACTCGACCTCGCTAACGACAATAGATAATAAAGTAAACTTACGTGGACTTCAAGAAGGGTGACCTTAACCACGACACTATAACTAATACTACTTTATAAACAGTGTTGCTAGCACTATAATTTTTTTTGTAAACGAACTTTCTAGAAAAGCAAACCTTAACCGAAAAAACTATTTTACTATTTATTAGTAAGGAAAAAAAAAAATTACATTTATCGATCAAACTCAAAATGCTTGTTGACCGGTGTAATATCACTAAGTGTATTTTAAACTAGCGACACGTCCCGGCTTCGCACGGGTGGACATTTAACACACCGGCGCGTCGGTGAGTACTTTTTAGTCGGAAGTTCTGAAGTAATTTTTTTTTTAATAAATATAGCCTGAATAACTCAGGGAGAATTTTTGAAATCGGTCCAGGACTTTTTAAGTTTATTCGTTACATACAAAAATACAAATCTTTCCTTTTTATAATATTAGTGTAGATATGTAAGTAATTGTCTGTCGGTCTGATACGCTTTCACACTTAAACCACTGAATCGATTTTGATTATATTTGGTACTAAGATAGAATAGAGCTTGGGGAATGACATGCATATGTGAGTGCTAGATGTGTGATCCATCCGAAACTACTGTAACCAATCAAGATGGAATGCAGCACACTGTGTGTCATTTATCCGGGATAAAAAGTAGCCTATATGTTAATCCAGTTTGTAAAGCATCTGTGTGCCAAATTTCATTAAAATCTGTTCAGCCGTTTTTGCGTGATTGAGTAACAAACATACTACTTTCACATTTATTATATCAGTAAGACGAGTGTTCCCAACTAAAACGAATTATAATTCTTTTAGATATTTAGAAAAAATTTCCGAAAAAAATTTTGGGGGTCGTAATATAAGGACCTCTGTTTCGGAATTTCTGAGTTTCTTAAGTTAGATGTTTTGAGTGTTTTTTGATGATACAATAGAGGATAGATCGCTATACTTGGTGATCACCGGCATCCAATTGAAACCATTAATACAATACAATCGTGACAATTTGACATATTTCTGCAACATTGTCCATGATATCGGCTTGTTCAACACGCTATTGTAGTTTAGGAGACGATCACTTAATTTTGTATCCAATTAAAACTCACTGTAATTAGTTTTACTGAAAAAATTAATTAAAAATCACAACAACAAATACGCTTTATTTTACACCATAAAACACATACATGCAAGAAAAAAAAGATAAGTTTATAAGTTCACAAAAAATGTTTACAATTTATAAAACTATAGTTTTAGACTAGATTTTCGTTTTGTGTGCACGTCTATATGTGTGTATGTGTTTGTGTCATTTGTGTGTATGACAGCAGAATGCGTATATGTGTATTTGCACTTACGTATTTGCAATTGTTCGAACTATGGAAACTAAGTTATTTTCTCATTTTTAATATAGAGCCTAAGCTACTCGAGGGATATGGGCCGCTTCTAACTCCTCCGGGGGCTGGGTGTTTCAGTAAACATGTCCTGGCATCCCCCCTCGGTTAGGTGCTTGGTAAAGCGAGCCCATAGGTGGGTTTGAACTGCGGGTACTTGTACCTGCAGACGGGTGGTTGTGCCGAGGCGTCAGCAGTAGTATGCTAACGCGTTCCTGCGGCGCTTATCATACGGCATGGACGGTGGTGGGTTTTAGTGCGGTAGTCCAGTGCTTATCGCTGGGAGTCCCACATAACCCCTTTTAAGGGGTAGGCGTAAATGCATTTCCCACATAAAAAAAAGGGTGGATAGTTTAATAAAAAGCGATCGTCTCCTAGTCTACAGGGATCGCCACCATAATTACACGGGGGCACGCATGTCGTCGCATTAATGATTAACTTGGCGTGTCTGCACACTATGCCATGGTAGTGGGGGTGGTGACTGCCGACACGTTCCCGTTCTCACGGTTCAATATTTACTTTATTGTTATTTTATGTAAACCATTTTTGCTACCAAACATAAATAAACGTTTGTGGATAAACCTGTGACACATGTTTTATAAAAGCCGGGCAGTGCCTAGAGGTTGAAATCCAGATACAAGTTCACATGGCCTTTCGGATAACAAAACTCTTGCCTACACTCCTCGATTGCCGCTGCCAATATCAATAACCAATTGGAACATAGTTTACAAATTGTTTAGGTAAGAGCGAATTTTGAAATATACCAATAGAAAGTTCATCAGCATCATCACAACCCATTAATGGCCCGCTGCTGAGTCCCTCACACTGGCTCAATGCGGAGTGCAGGTTTCCTCCCGATGTTTTCCTTCACCGTTAAAACAAGTGATATTTAATTGCTTAAAACACACATAACTCCTGCAAGTCGTTGGTGTGTGTGTGGGGATCGAACTCGGACCTCCTGAGTAAGACAATCAAGTCTTAACCTATGCTTAATAGAAAGTCCTATTCAATCAAAGTTTATCAACAGTGTTGCTAGCAGATGATAGAAATTTATTTTTATACAGGTATGATTATGATAACACATTGTTACTGACATCAACCAGTAAAAGATTCGTTCAGACACAATTTAAATCACTCGTTTTTTTGTTCCCAAAGGGTAAAAACAAGAACCAATTATTAAGACTCCGCTGTCCGTCTGTCGACCCTTCAATCACCCACTGCTGAGCCAGGTCTCCACCACAGAATGAGGAGGGTATTAGGCCATAGTCCACCACGCTGACCCAGTGTGGGTTGGCAGACTTCACACACCTTTGAGAACTTTTAGGTAACTCTCACTCGTGCAGGTTTCCTCACGATGTTCTCCTTCACCGTTAAAGCAAGTGATATTTAATTGCTGAAAACACACATAACTCAGAGTCAGAGGTGTGTGCCCAGGATCGAACTCGGGACCTCCCGAGGAAGACTTGAAGTCTCAACCACTGGGCCATCACTGCTTAGAAATCTCTCTCATGAACCCTGATAGCTAGACAGTTGAAATTTCCACAAATGATGTACTTCTGTCCTGTATAACGAAATACTAAAAACAGAATATAATAAATACTTAAGGGGGCACCCATACAAGACACAGAACGGTACGGTAACGGTTTGGTACAGAACCCTTAGTGCGCGATTCCGACTCGTACTTGGCCAAATATTTTATTTTGATAATGTAAAATCTCATAAGGATAAAACAACATAAATAACAAGTATTTATTCTTTTTCCAGATGACAAGCGTTTGCAGTGTTTCCAATTTGGTATACATTTAAGGTAAGAACGATTATAGATTAAGTAATGTTTAAGTTGTCTACGTTAGTAATTAATATTTTATTATATTTAAATTCATATAAAAAAAAAACCTAAACAATACAACTATGAACAAACGTATCCAATTTTGAGTAGTTTTTCCGTGATGCGCGTACAAACATACAGTCAAACAAATATTTAAAAAAATTGATTGTCTAAATAAGAAAGTGAGACTCGTATTGTTTTGGTCACATGGACTATAGTTTCAGCTGCTTCGGCGGTGTTCTTCAGCCAGTGGACGCGCGCGGTGACGGCTCGGCGAACACTGTATACACTGCGGCTGCAAGTCTCATCGTCTTATAAAACTTTTTAAAGACTAATTGTACAGGAGCCAGATTCAAATTCAGTCAATGATTTCCTCTCGAGTGAAAATTCGTATACTGCATAAGGAATATATATTATGATTACTCGTGGCCGTCAGCTGCGATTCCGTGGGTGGGGCGAGCAGTGGCAGCCTCCCAAACATGTAAAAAAAATTTTTTTTAGTCATTTCCTCCCGTTTGAAAATTTGTCGAATTATAGTTAACATAGTATCTTGAAGGAAAAATAAAGTCAGCTGACCATAACGTGGTGGATTATACGTCAGCTGGCTGCTTGACCATGTAACATTTAGATTTTTTATAGCAAAATCACAGTTACCATTTAAGTAGCTTTAGAACAGGAGTTTCGTGAGTAAATGAACGGAGTCGAAGTCGAACTTACACATTAGTTTCTATAGTAAAAATGATTCCTGTACCTTTTATCAGTTGATATAAAGACCCCTCACATTAAGTTTTCTTAAATTTCTTCAATATACAGACTTTAAGTTGGATAGTTCCTCGAAGTATCTATAAAACGGGACAGATATATATTGGTATAAATATTTTAAAGCATAGCATCATAACTGAATTCTACCACACTTAATCATGGTATACATCCATTATGATGAATACGTACGGCTATTGATCTCAGTTCTGCGTATTACTCAGCTATTCACTAAGACGCTCTGAGATGTCTGTCTGTACACTGTAGGCTCTGTGGTTTGAGTTGTGAGCGATATACAATATAATATTATATTTCAAACACTTTGATCTTTTAGTTGAACTGAGCTTAAATACGATGTAATCTGTATCAAACTAATCGACCCTTCCTGGCTTTGCATGATTGATTTTTCCACATATACTGAAGTTTATCGAAAACATTCAATTATTTTGCAGAAGCTCTGAAATTTTCCGGGATAAAATGTAGCCTAAGCGATCGGGAAAACAATACTTATTGTAGTAATTTTCGAACTAGCATATTATCATCCATATAAGTCACAATTGGATAGATAAAGCATCACTGACAACTTTAACTGAGGTAGGGCACAGCAGGAAATTTCCTGCTCAAATAAGGAGCAGCCCGACTGGGGTAGTACCTCGACCTTACAGAAGATCACAGCTAAATAACACTACTCTAAAGCAGTGTTGTGTTCCTGTTGTGAGTAAGGTGACCAGAGCTCCTGGGGGGAATTGGGGATAGGGTCGGCAACGCGCTCGCGATGCTTCTGGTGTTGCAGACGTCTATAAGCTACGGTAATCGCTTACCATCAGGTTAGCCGTACGCTTGTTTGCCGACCGAGATACATAAAAAAAAAAATCACTACATAGTATAAAACAAAGTAAAACGCCTGAACCCTACGAGATCGATCAAAATAATATACAGTATTGTACACCTTAAAAAGGTCTACAAAAAAGTCCGCGATAACACACAATAACCTATTTTTTTATTATTTACTTTTGACGAGAAATTATGACTTATTTACGAAACGATTTTAAACAATACAGCATTAATCCTTATCCAATTAGGTACCTTAAATACATTGTGCATTTAATATAGATCAATACGGCCCTTTACAGCATGAAACTATAATGAATATTTTCGAAGATATTACAGATTTAAAATGCAGGGACATAGCGGTTGCGCGGCGCGTGCCTATGAAAACATGTTTATATTGTCTAATGACAAAAAATCTGTGAAAGTTGTATATAAAGACTTTTGTAATATATTTAGTATCAGCATTGCACCCGTGCGGAGCCGGGGCGGGTCGTTAGTAAAAGATAAACATGTAAAGAAAATTTATATATATAAATCATCTATTAATATAATGTAAGAATGATGTATGTTGTTTACATTTTAGGCTGGAAGCGACACACCGCCTGGTGCTTGCGACTCAAATGCAGCCATCAGTCTAATCTGTAAATCTAACTAAACTAAGTAATAAAACAGTAAACTGATCTTCTAGCCGACTAACAGGTGTTGTGGATAACGGACGTCTCCGGGTCGTAATTCTGTGAATTTCTTATTTTAATGTACGCTGCTTGCATGTATGTAACGTCAGCTGCTTGTTCTAAAAAATTAACGCCAGTCTCGCTTAAAATTTACAAAAAAAATGAGTAAAACACGTATTAAGGATACGTGCACCTTGCCATTTATTAGGTATTGACAGCGCACATTTTTTATGATTACATTAAAATTGCCATCTTTACCTTTCGAAATTCTACCTCAATCGGATATATATGTCGGGGATTTTAAAAAGATGTGAAAGGAGATGAAAGGAGGAAGATGGGGGATATTGGGGAACACTAAAAGGGGGTGATGGTATTGAATGGAATATTGGGTAAACGCAACGCAGATACCGATAAATTATCAAATATGATCTCTAACAATTACGAGAGAAACCTAAGCAGTGCCTTGGACTTGTGACCAAGGTGTAGGCTTAAGGATATCCTTTAAATGATCATAACACTCACCTCCACTGCTAGGCTCTCTGTTTAAACCCAAGGTTAAACGCACATAAACCTAACCTAACACAAGACGAGGTAATTACATTGTAAGGTACTCACGTGACCTTGATCGGACAGCACTCCTAGCAATAACACAACACTGCACAACAGTATCACTATTTAGACACTACTTCACTTCTTGAGAGACCGCGCACGACTAATACTTCAGTTAGACTGTCGATGGCATATAAAGGGTCGAGGGTAGAGACTGTCAAACGGAAGTGACTACTACCCTACTCCAACGCCATAGACAGCGATGATGATTCGATAATTCGTATTCGATAACCTTTTACTATTCTCCGACATATATATCTTAATAATTATACTTGTCGATTAATAACTATACCATCTGTCGATCCGTTTGTATTGTTGAAAACAAAATATAAAAACAGCAGTCAATACAGACTTAACATATATTCATAGTATGCAAAACAAGGATAGATAAAATATTATATACTTTTAAAAAGCTTGATACTAGATTCTATTCGATACTTGATATCGAAAGAAATGTAGCGTTTCATCTGTATTCAGTGTAAGCGATGTGAGTGTGTTACCATGGTTACAAGATTGTGATAATTGTCAATATATTAATATTGTTAGGCAGCTCTCAAGTGAGCAATGACCTGATAGTATTCAAATCTTCCAGATCTTCACAATACATAGCTAAAAACTATCTTGATTATCTGTTAGCTTTTTACAAGTCTGTCTATATTTAAATAAATAATTATATAGTTCACTTACACCATAACAGATCTTCAACACGTTAACAGCCATGCAGAGACTAATTAGAGGCGAATGATTAACTTGCTCACTCTAAAATAGCCCCTCTCCCTCTCCATCTAGCTAACTCATATATTATTTATATCTACCCCTCTTAAAACATCAATTAATTTTGAAAAATTACACATTACAGTTATTTTTGTATGGGACATTAATAAACGAGGGTGTTTTTTGTTAACATTTATCTCACGAAAAACATAATTTATGTGAAAAAGTCAGCCAAGTTCGTTTTGTCAGAAGAAATAAAATATAATTGAATGATTAATAGTTATGTAAAAGTTTATTTGATTTTTAAATTTCGGATTTTTAAATGCTTATTCGTCCACTAACCTGATGATTTTAAATTTGAAGATTTTTCATAAAATAGTATACAAGCCGGGCAGCGCCTTGGACTTGCAACCGAGGTATACATTTAATGATATACTAAAATTATAATATCTTAGTAAGTGAGAATTCTTCGTGTCTATAATGGTATTTCCATAATTTTAATCGTGTTAGAAAGTAGTCTATTTATCGAGGATTTTCGAGCATACAGCACAATTAAAAACAGCGTTTTTCTCCTTCGAACTTGGATGATAGAGCACCGCGTGTCTTGATTACTTATTATTAATAAAATTTTTAGATTTTTTGATATCAGTATATTAAACAATTTGAAGAATCATTTTCCACTTAATTTGAATAAGGATATCACTACATAGTATAAAACAAAGTCGCTTCTCTGTCCTTCTGTCTCTATGTATGCTTAGATCTTTAAAACAACGCTACGGATTTTGATGCGGTTTTTTTAATAGATAGAGTGATTCAAGAGGAAGGTTTATATGTATAGAACATGCATATTAAAGTAATCGTGCGAAGCCGGAGAGGGTCGCTAGTTTAAATATATGTTGAAATGACTTTTTATGTAAAATTTCTATTTACTAAACTTATAAGCTCATCACAAACAAATATATAATGTCTTCACTAAGTATTTTGATGTGTTTTAGCATCACTGTTTATAAATTAGTACTAACGGGTAGTTTATTTTATCGTATTATGGTACACAATTTATAACTATTGTACCGATAGGATTAAGTTAGTTTGTCAAGTGATATCGCGCAATATATATTAAAGTGAGACTAATAGTGTAATGTTGTTAGGTGACGTGATTAATCTACTTTATTATTTTAATATTTGGCAGCGACGTAGATCGGTGAAGGTGAGAGTTAACTGTTATAAAAGCCTTACCCTGATCCTGGGCCTCAAACCACCAGACAATTCTCAGCTTCCATCTAGATTACATTTTATATTGTTTGAGTGTTACTGCGCCGTAATATTCCTTGTATAACATTTTGTAAAAGTCCTTGAGCGTATCTTCTTCTTTTTATATGTTTTGCACTAGATGCAATTTGAAATTTTTTAAGATTCAAGATATCGTATTTTCTATTTTTTAAATCGCATTACACAATGTTTAAGATAAGTCTAACTTAAAGTACTTTATCAACCTTATGTCATCTTTCCATTTGTATGTGTTTGATTTTTCGAAATACCGATTAACTTTTAAACCAATAGATTTAGCAAAAAATCATAACAGACCTTTTTTTAAACTCTGAGTGAATGAGTGAGTTACAAAAATTATAACCATAACAAAATGTCTTCAATTTAATCTTTATACCAAAACGGGAGTTTTAAGTCTGTATCCGGGAAAAAATAAAATTTTATCATATACGAACACACACGTATATATTAAAAAAATCAGTGATGCCCCAGTGTCGATCCTTTCGAATTCGACTTTTCTGGGCTAAATGACTTGCTATAACGGTAAAGGAAAAAGTGAGGACACCTGCAATGCTGAGAGTTTCCTAAAGTTCTCTGTCGGTGTGTGAAGTCTGCCAACGCGCACTTGGCCAGCGTGGTAGACTATGGTCTGTCTTCCTCCTCATTCTGAGGAAGAGACCCGGCTCAATAGTGCTATTAACGGGTTGTGATGATGACGAACACACATAGGCTGATAAACACAATTTACCCAAAACGAAAGTCATATTTCTTTAATTTTCTACAGAACAATTGTCAGACTGACTGATCCACAATTTGTCTCCAAAGGTCGTGAAAAAATATTAAATTGTGTTTAGTTAAGTTGACAAGTCCTTTCACGTTGAGTGTTTCGAGTATGTTTTTATTTTTTCTATTTATTAACGCCCGTTTCGAGGATCAGACTTATGAAATGACAGATATTTCAAGGAGTTTATGGTGGAGTTTTATCTTCTGTAAACTTCTTCGAAATTTTTATTTATACTTGTATAAAAAGTCTGAAGATTTTAGGGCAAATCAGATAAAGTCCTTTTAATCTCTACTCTTTGACTATCATTCTATTTCTTTAGGATTTTTACCAATTTCAATATGGAAACTACACGTTAGTTTACTCATTTTCAAGGTTTATAACGGTACAAACTCACGAATTATTTTTGTTATGGTACATACGGTACAAGCAGATGGTCCACCTGATGGTAAGTGGCCACATCGCCCATGGACATCGCCAAAATAAGAGATACCCTCAAGCTTTGTCGCATTGCATCCTCGAACAAAGAGTGGGGATGGGCAGTGACGAAAAAAACGCTGCGGTTTCAGCACACCGTGAGCAAGAGCCCAGAGTCCATTAGATCTGCAGCATTAAAGGGACGAGAGGGGGGAGGGGCTAAGTCTAGTCCACATGCGGCTCGATCGAAACGCGTCTACGACACTTGGCGGACCCCTCCAACCAAAGAGGTGCTGGGTTATTCGGCTCTTATGAAATGCTCACCCAGCGGCAGAGGGGAATAGTATAATTTTTAATACGTGCCCTCACGGGTACTCATTTATGATATATTGACTATAGTTTCAACCGTATTTGAAAAAAATATGCCAAACATTGAACATCTGCAACCCGCACTGGCCTGAGTTGCCTATCTAGGACAAGATTTCATTATGTTCGTTCCTCGGTGTTTACCTAATTTTCAGAATGCATCAATACGACTATTAATAATCGTCTTCTCCCAAAAGTTTCTCTATATATAGAGAAAATTCTTTAGTGACATACTGGCCTGTCAAATTTAGTATATTAGTATAGAACAATAAGCCGTGTAAAGCATAGAATTTGCTTAAATATTCTTGTTATCGTATGATTAATTTAGCTATACTATTATTTCTTCACAACTACCTAATTCCCAAGGGCTATACATACAATAGATTGAGAAACATTGGACGAGTCTGTCATAGTTTCCAATCTACGATAAGGAATCATTAGTCCCCTGTGGGTTACATTTCACAATGATTTATGTTATATAGAGATCCTTTGATTTGTTATTCGCAATTAACTAACATTATTATGAAACAAGAGGAAAATCTGATTTAATCCTTCTTCTGTCAACTTTTCTACTTCTTAGAACTCATTGGTTTAAGCGTTGGATTCAAAATGGATAGGCTGTGGGTTTACCCAGTCATAGGCCTACTGATGTGGCCATGGAACTGAAATTAGCGGCGAGAGCTAGCGGCCGAACGCATAGGGTTGTCACAATCCAGTATAACTACATTTGATCACAAAATTCTAAGTTTTTCAAGTTATTATATACTGTTTCATATTTTTATTACAGGTCAAACAATATTTTTTATATTCTGTATGTTAAAAACATTAAAATATAATATTATCATAATTATTATGTAAGTACATGCGTATTCCATGTGTTAGAGACTACTTTATTTAACCTTCTAATAAACAAAGAAAGCAAACTGCTGCTATATTCAGCTTTTGGTATCTGATTGATATACTATATATCTAACATATAAAAAAACAATTGGAGAGAATCAAGACTTAGTTTATTTTTTTTATAAATTTTAATGCCGCGCAATCTTATACTCGATAGTGGGTACTTTAGCCTTCTAATAAACATAGAAAGCAAACTGCTGCTATATTCAGCTTTTGGTATCTGATTGATATACTATATATCTAACATATAAAAAAACAATTGGAGAGAATCAAGACTTAGTTTATTTTTTTTATAAATTTTAATGCCGCGCAATCTTATACTCGTCAGTGGGTACTTTAGCCTTCTAATAAACATAGAAAGCAAACTGCTGCTATATTCAGCTTCTGGTATTTGATTGACATACTATATATCTAACATATAATAAAACAATTGGGGAGAATCAAGACTTAGTTTATTTTTTTTTAACTATTTCTTCAGCGGTGTCTTATGGTAGAACGCGGCTACTTTAACCTTCTAATAAACATAGAAAGCAAACTGCTGCTATATTCAGCTTTTGGTATCTGATTGATATACTATATATCTAACATATAAAAAAACAATTGGAGAGAATCAAGACTTAGTTTATTTTTTTTATAAATTTTAATGCCGCGCAATCTTATACTCGATAGTGGGTACTTTAGCCTTCTAATAAACATAGAAAGCAAACTGCTGCTATATTCAGCTTTTGGTATCTGATTGACATACTATATATCTAACAAATAATAAAACAATTGGAGAGAATCAAGACTTAGTTTATTTTTTTATAAATTTTAATGCCGTGCAATCTTATACTCGACAGTGGGTACTTTAGCCTTCTAATAAACATAGAAAGCAAACTGCTGCTATATTCAGCTTCTGGTATTTGATTGACATACTATATATCTAACATATAATAAAACAATTGGGGAGAATCAAGACTTAAATTATTTTTTTTTAACTATTTCTTCAGCGGTGTCTTATGGTAGAACGTGGCTACTTTAACCTTCTAATAAACATAGAAAGCAAACTGCTGCTATATTCAGCTTTTGGTATCTGATTGATATACTATATATCTAACATATAAAAAAACAATTGGAGAGAATCAAGACTTAGTTTATTTTTTTTTATAAATTTTAATGCCGCGCAATCTTATACTCGATAGTGGGTACTTTAGCCTTCTAATAAACATAGAAAGCAAACTGCTGCTATATTCAGCTTTTGGTATCTGATTGATATACTATATATCTAACAAATAATAAAACAATTGGAGAGAATCAAGACTTAGTTTATTTTTTTTTAACTATTTCTTCAGCGGTGTCTTATGGTAGAACGCGGCTACTTTAACCTTCTAATAAACATAGAAAGCAAACTGCTGCTATATTCAGCTTTTGGTATCTGATTGATATACTATATATCTAACATATAAAAAAACAATTGGAGAGAATCAAGACTTAGTTTATTTTTTTTATAAATTTTAATGCCGCGCAATCTTATACTCGATAGTGGGTACTTTAGCCTTCTAATAAACATAGAAAGCAAACTGCTGCTATATTCAGCTTTTGGTATCTGATTGACATACTATATATCTAACAAATAATAAAACAATTGGAGAGAATCAAGACTTAGTTTATTTTTTTATAAATTTTAATGCCGTGCAATCTTATACTCGACAGTGGGTACTTTAGCCTTCTAATAAACATAGAAAGCAAACTGCTGCTATATTCAGCTTCTGGTATTTGATTGACATACTATATATCTAACATATAATAAAACAATTGGGGAGAATCAAGACTTAGTTTATTTTTTTTAACTATTTCTTCAGCGGTGTCTTATGGTAGAACGCGGCTACTTTAACCTTCTAATAAACATAGAAAGCAAACTGCTGCTATATTCAGCTTTTGGTATCTGATTGATATACTATATATCTAACATATAAAAAAACAATTGGAGAGAATCAAGACTTAGTTTATTTTTTTTATAAATTTTAATGCCGCGCAATCTTATACTCGATAGTGGGTACTTTAGCCTTCTAATAAACATAGAAAGCAAACTGCTGCTATATTCAGCTTTTGGTATCTGATTGACATACTATATATCTAACAAATAATAAAACAATTGGAGAGAATCAAGACTTAGTTTATTTTTTTATAAATTTTAATGCCGTGCAATCTTATACTCGACAGTGGGTACTTTAGCCTTCTAATAAACATAGAAAGCAAACTGCTGCTATATTCAGCTTCTGGTATTTGATTGACATACTATATATCTAACATGTAATAAAACAATTGGGGAGAATCAAGACTTAGTTTATTTTTTTTTAACTATTTCTTCAGCGGTGTCTTATGGTAGAACGCGGCTACTTTAACCTTCTAATAAACATAGAAAGCAAACTGCTGCTATATTCAGCTTTTGGTATCTGATTGATATACTATATATCTAACATATAAAAAAACAATTGGAGAGAATCAAGACTTAGTTTATTTTTTTTATAAATTTTAATGCCGCGCAATCTTATACTCGTCAGTGGGTACTTTAGCCTTCTAATAAACATAGAAAGCAAACTGCTGCTATATTCAGCTTCTGGTATTTGATTGACATACTATATATCTAACATATAATAAAACAATTGGGGAGAATCAAGACTTAGTTTATTTTTTTTTAACTATTTCTTCAGCGGTGTCTTATGGTAGAACGCGGCTACTTTAACCTTCTAATAAACATAGAAAGCAAACTGCTGCTATATTCAGCTTTTGGTATCTGATTGATATACTATATATCTAACATATAAAAAAACAATTGGAGAGAATCAAGACTTAGTTTATTTTTTTTATAAATTTTAATGCCGCGCAATCTTATACTCGATAGTGGGTACTTTAGCCTTCTAATAAACATAGAAAGCAAACTGCTGCTATATTCAGCTTTTGGTATCTGATTGACATACTATATATCTAACAAATAATAAAACAATTGGAGAGAATCAAGACTTAGTTTATTTTTTTATAAATTTTAATGCCGTGCAATCTTATACTCGACAGTGGGTACTTTAGCCTTCTAATAAACATAGAAAGCAAACTGCTGCTATATTCAGCTTCTGGTATTTGATTGACATACTATATATCTAACATATAATAAAACAATTGGGGAGAATCAAGACTTAAATTATTTTTTTTTAACTATTTCTTCAGCGGTGTCTTATGGTAGAACGTGGCTACTTTAACCTTCTAATAAACATAGAAAGCAAACTGCTGCTATATTCAGCTTTTGGTATCTGATTGATATACTATATATCTAACATATAAAAAAACAATTGGAGAGAATCAAGACTTAGTTTATTTTTTTTTATAAATTTTAATGCCGCGCAATCTTATACTCGATAGTGGGTACTTTAGCCTTCTAATAAACATAGAAAGCAAACTGCTGCTATATTCAGCTTTTGGTATCTGATTGATATACTATATATCTAACAAATAATAAAACAATTGGAGAGAATCAAGACTTAGTTTATTTTTTTATAAATTTTAATGCCGTGCAATCTTATACTCGACAGTGGGTACTTTAGCCTTCTAATAAACATAGAAAGCAAACTGCTGCTATATTCAGCTTTTGGTATCTGATTGATATACTATATATCTAACATATAAAAAAACAATTGGAGAGAATCAAGACTTAGTTTATTTTTTTTATAAATTTTAATGCCGCGCAATCTTATACTCGATAGTGGGTACTTTAGCCTTCTAATAAACATAGAAAGCAAACTGCTGCTATATTCAGCTTTTGGTATCTGATTGACATACTATATATCTAACAAATAATAAAACAATTGGAGAGAATCAAGACTTAGTTTATTTTTTTATAAATTTTAATGCCGTGCAATCTTATACTCGACAGTGGGTACTTTAGCCTTCTAATAAACATAGAAAGCAAACTGCTGCTATATTCAGCTTCTGGTATTTGATTGACATACTATATATCTAACATGTAATAAAACAATTGGGGAGAATCAAGACTTAGTTTATTTTTTTTTAACTATTTCTTCAGCGGTGTCTTATGGTAGAACGCGGCTACTTTAACCTTCTAATAAACATAGAAAGCAAACTGCTGCTATATTCAGCTTTTGGTATCTGATTGATATACTATATATCTAACATATAAAAAAACAATTGGAGAGAATCAAGACTTAGTTTATTTTTTTTATAAATTTTAATGCCGCGCAATCTTATACTCGTCAGTGGGTACTTTAGCCTTCTAATAAACATAGAAAGCAAACTGCTGCTATATTCAGCTTCTGGTATTTGATTGACATACTATATATCTAACATATAATAAAACAATTGGGGAGAATCAAGACTTAGTTTATTTTTTTTTAACTATTTCTTCAGCGGTGTCTTATGGTAGAACGCGGCTACTTTAACCTTCTAATAAACATAGAAAGCAAACTGCTGCTATATTCAGCTTTTGGTATCTGATTGATATACTATATATCTAACATATAAAAAAACAATTGGAGAGAATCAAGACTTAGTTTATTTTTTTTATAAATTTTAATGCCGCGCAATCTTATACTCGATAGTGGGTACTTTAGCCTTCTAATAAACATAGAAAGCAAACTGCTGCTATATTCAGCTTTTGGTATCTGATTGACATACTATATATCTAACAAATAATAAAACAATTGGAGAGAATCAAGACTTAGTTTATTTTTTTATAAATTTTAATGCCGTGCAATCTTATACTCGACAGTGGGTACTTTAGCCTTCTAATAAACATAGAAAGCAAACTGCTGCTATATTCAGCTTCTGGTATTTGATTGACATACTATATATCTAACATATAATAAAACAATTGGGGAGAATCAAGACTTAAATTATTTTTTTTTAACTATTTCTTCAGCGGTGTCTTATGGTAGAACGTGGCTACTTTAACCTTCTAATAAACATAGAAAGCAAACTGCTGCTATATTCAGCTTTTGGTATCTGATTGATATACTATATATCTAACATATAAAAAAACAATTGGAGAGAATCAAGACTTAGTTTATTTTTTTTTATAAATTTTAATGCCGCGCAATCTTATACTCGATAGTGGGTACTTTAGCCTTCTAATAAACATAGAAAGCAAACTGCTGCTATATTCAGCTTTTGGTATCTGATTGATATACTATATATCTAACAAATAATAAAACAATTGGAGAGAATCAAGACTTAGTTTATTTTTTTATAAATTTTAATGCCGTGCAATCTTATACTCGACAGTGGGTACTTTAGCCTTCTAATAAACATAGAAAGCAAACTGCTGCTATATTCAGCTTTTGGTATCTGATTGATATACTATATATCTAACATATAAAAAAACAATTGGAGAGAATCAAGACTTAGTTTATTTTTTTTATAAATTTTAATGCCGCGCAATCTTATACTCGATAGTGGGTACTTTAGCCTTCTAATAAACATAGAAAGCAAACTGCTGCTATATTCAGCTTTTGGTATCTGATTGATATACTATATATCTAACAAATAATAAAACAATTGGAGAGAATCAAGACTTAGTTTATTTTTTTATAAATTTTAATGCCGTGCAATCTTATACTCGACAGTGGGTACTTTAGCCTTCTAATAAACATAGAAAGCAAACTGCTGCTATATTCAGCTTCTGGTATTTGATTGACATACTATATATCTAACATATAATAAAACAATTGGGGAGAATCAAGACTTAGTTTATTTTTTTTAACTATTTCTTCAGCGGTGTCTTATGGTAGAACGCGGCTACTTTAACCTTCTAATAAACATAGAAAGCAAACTGCTGCTATATTCAGCTTTTGGTATCTGATTGATATACTATATATCTAACATATAAAAAAACAATTGGAGAGAATCAAGACTTAGTTTATTTTTTTATAAATTTTAATGCCGTGCAATCTTATACTCGACAGTGGGTACTTTAGCCTTCTAATAAACATAGAAAGCAAACTGCTGCTATATTCAGCTTCTGGTATTTGATTGACATACTATATATCTAACATGTAATAAAACAATTGGGGAGAATCAAGACTTAGTTTATTTTTTTTTAACTATTTCTTCAGCGGTGTCTTATGGTAGAACGCGGCTACTTTAACCTTCTAATAAACATAGAAAGCAAACTGCTGCTATATTCAGCTTTTGGTATCTGATTGATATACTATATATCTAACATATAAAAAAACAATTGGAGAGAATCAAGACTTAGTTTATTTTTTTATAAATTTTAATGCCGTGCAATCTTATACTCGACAGTGGGTACTTTAGCCTTCTAATAAACATAGAAAGCAAACTGCTGCTATATTCAGCTTCTGGTATTTGATTGACATACTATATATCTAACATGTAATAAAACAATTGGGGAGAATCAAGACTTAGTTTATTTTTTTTTAACTATTTCTTCAGCGGTGTCTTATGGTAGAACGCGGCTACTTTAACCTTCTAATAAACATAGAAAGCAAACTGCTGCTATATTCAGCTTTTGGTATCTGATTGATATACTATATATCTAACAAATAATAAAACAATTGGAGAGAATCAAGACTTAGTTTATTTTTTTATAAATTTTAATGCCGTGCAATCTTATACTCGTCAGTTGGTACTTTAGCCTTCTAATAAACATAGAAATCAAACTGCTGCTATATTCAGCTTCTGGTATTTGATTGACATACTATATATCTAACATATAATAAAACAATTGGGGAGAATCAAGACTTAGTTTATTTTTTTTTAACTATTTCTTCAGCGGTGTCTTATGGTAGAACGTGGCTACTTTAACCTTCTAATAAACATAGAAAGCAAACTGCTGCTATATTCAGCTTTTGGTATCTGATTGATATACTATATATCTAACATATAAAAAAACAATTGGAGAGAATCAAGACTTAGTTTATTTTTTTTTATAAATTTTAATGCCGCGCAATCTTATACTCGATAGTGGGTACTTTAGCCTTCTAATAAACATAGAAAGCAAACTGCTGCTATATTCAGCTTTTGGTATCTGATTGATATACTATATATCTAACAAATAATAAAACAATTGGAGAGAATCAAGACTTAGTTTATTTTTTTTTATAAATTTTAATGCCGCGCAATCTTATACTCGATAGTGGGTACTTTAGCCTTCTAATAAACATAGAAAGCAAACTGCTGCTATATTCAGCTTTTGGTATCTGATTGATATACTATATATCTAACAAATAATAAAACAATTGGAGAGAATCAAGACTTAGTTTATTTTTTTATAAATTTTAATGCCGTGCAATCTTATACTCGACAATGGGTACTTTAGCCTTCTAATAAACATAGAAAGCAAACTGCTGCTATATTCAGCTTCTGGTATTTGATTGACATACTATATATCTAACATATAATAAAACAATTGGGGAGAATCAAGACTTAGTTTATTTTTTTTTAACTATTTCTTCAGCGGTGTCTTATGGTAGAACGCGGCTACTTTAACCTTCTAATAAACATAGAAAGCAAACTGCTGCTATATTCAGCTTTTGGTATCTGATTGATATACTATATATCTAACATATAAAAAAACAATTGGAGAGAATCAAGACTTAGTTTATTTTTTTATAAATTTTAATGCCGCGCAATCTTATACTCGACAGTGGGTACTTTAGCCTTCTAATAAACATAAAAAGCAAACTGCTGCTATATTCAGCTTCTGGTATCTGATTGATATACTATATATGTAACAAATAATAAAACAATTGGAGAGAATCAAGACTTAGTTTATTTTTTTATAAATTTTAATGCCGCGCAATATTATACTCGACAGTGGGTACTTTAGCCTTCTAATAAACATAGAAAGCAAACTGCTGCTATATTCAGCTTTTGGTATCTGATTGATATTCTATATATGTAACAAATAATAAAACAATTGGAGAGGATGAAGACATAGTTTATTTTTTTTTTTGGAATTTCTTCTGCCGCGTTCTCTCATACTCAACCGCATCCACATCTAACTAAAATACTAAATTAAATAAATGATACTTATAAATTTTATTTTAACTTATAATAAATTTGCTATAAATATATTGACGAGAAATAAAATATTAAATAGAAAATATTAATTGAAACGCGTTCATTTTATGACTCGAAAAAATAAATTTCTATATTATATTAATAATTTTATTTCCTTAATTAAATGTAATGATTACCTTTCATTAATTTAATGTAGGATAATGTAAAATATTACATAAAGTAAGCATTGGGCGCGAGCGGAAAACGACGCGGCGTGGCAACCCTGATTTTACAATCTGACCGCCGCTAGGTCGCCGCCAGTTTCAGCTCTATGATGTGGCCCCAAGCATTTTAGCTTTAAGAGGGGTTAAGGATGCTAGTAGTTTGCAATCCAAAATATATGTACTTCTTCTGTACCTCTATTCCAACCTCTCATGACTTCTATCTAATCTTTATCTTTTTCCCTATCTGTACTACTCTCACCTTTATCTCAACTTCTATCTGTATCTCTATATCTACCGATCTCTGTACTTACTTGTCTGATATAATCTTTTCTTTAGATTTCTTATTGTATTACATTGTACTTCTATTATCTCTGCTGAGCATTAATATATATCTACAGATGTAATTGCTTTATCAATATCGCAGTGTTGACATCTGTCAAAAATTTAACCTTACGTTACCCCATACATTAATTTTTCAAAAAGCGTTATTGAATACTGATTTAATATTTTGTTAAAGCCCGTGATCACATATCATTGATACCAATCATTTACTATCATTTGTCTGTCACCTGAAACATGTCAGTTAACTTAGTCGGACATATCAAGAGGTGGTATAGTTAGTTCAACATTATCTACATCTGCACTAATATTATAAAGAGGAAAGATTTGATTGTTTGATAGCTGCAAATCGATAGATTTCTTAAATTGTTATCTATTCCTGAGTGACAATTTAAGGGTATAGCTTGATGTTACTGTTCTTTTTACTAATAAGGCAAAGCGGGGGTTGGTAACTTAATACAAATATAGAAATATATTACGTCTGTTAGCACGTCTGAGCAAAATTTATATATTTTATACAGATAACTGATATAATATCTGCAGCTTCTCGACGTTTATCGACGGGTATTACGCAGACAATTGCTCACTCTAGTGGAAAAATAAATTAAGCTTCGTATTGCGAAGGGGAAACATACAAATCGGATTTCTACTTGTTCACCCAATATAATATAATGCTTGTTACTTTGAAAATACCCTCACTGGCTCTTCAACTTATGTTGCAGTGAAGTGCAGCTTAAGGAACTTTTGCTAGTTCCATTTTTACCACATACGTTTTAGATGAGTAGATCGAGTTAGAACTCCGTAAACTTGCACCAGGGTCGCAAGCTATAGGCTTTCCTCGGCGTCCTCTCTAATGCGTTTATATGATTTTCTGTACAGTATTACATATCATTTTTCCTATCATCATCACTATATTATTAAATAAAGTCACACGTCGCTTTGTCTGTCTGCGATAAACACAAAAACTTCTGAACGGATTTTCGTGTGGTTTTCACCAACAGACATAGTGATTTATGAGGAAGTTTTAGGTGTATTATTTGCTAGGGTTTTGTGTAAATTGATTGCAAGTCGCTAGTGTTTTATATAAATTGTGAAAAGCAATTGCGATTTTGGTAGGAGAATAAAGTACAATATAAACATTAAAGCTTTCAAGTATAAGAATTGAAGACGATTACTGAATACAGGAATAAACAGAGGACGTATTTCAAAGGACTTTAAAGTAAAACTCTTTTTCTGTCGACGATTGGACGGATATTGAAAATATACTATAAAAGTGACTGAGTTTTCGTTATTTTGTGTACTGTAGCTTACTTGGTAAAGGCTAAAAGATTCTTAATTTTTGAAAAAATATGCAATAAGACAATTTAAAAAAATCCAATTTTGTGCTAGTCAATTATTTCTTTTACACTATGAGTGCTGTTAACCTTTTCTAAAAGTTACCTTTAATTTTGTTACAACATAATATTTTTGTCCCAAAAATTATATACATCAGAAAGAGGCAGATAAGAAAACCAATTATTTCAGGTTTACGATCAAATACTCAGTAATATCTAGAAGATATATTGGTCTATAAACTAGCAGTACACGTCGGAACCAATCATCGTAAGAAAAACTATCATATTTCAACTGTCGCACGAAGATATCAAGAGCATAAATATCTTGAGATGTTTTGAGAGTTATTTACCTTTTTATGACATTGCTATGCTGGTGGCGGTATTTAAGCGGAATGCTTCAGTAAAGCAGGTTAAGATTTGGGCTATGTACTTCTTTACATTGCTTTAAACTTTTTGATAAAAGTTTTCTTAGGGCTCACAATATGAAAATCTTTAAATGGAGGGTGTACAGGTTCCTCCCAGATTGGCAACGCATTAGCAGCTGTTCCTGCACTGTTGCAGAAGTCCATGGCGTTTTACTAATAAAAAATTTTTTTTTCGATTTTATACTGATCTCATCCAAAATGTATTTCTTACTATATCTTAAAAAAAAAGGTTATAGCAATTATTTTGGGGTTTTACGATAATAGATTAAGGTGTCCAATCATCATCAATACACCTTGACCATAAATTTTAGTTAATATCAGCAACGTTTTTCTTACCATTCCTTAAAAGTGGAAAAGTTAATAGCAATTCTGTTTCTGGTGTTTTTGATTACCTATCGTGGTAATCAAAAACACCAAATGAGTGGTGGTGGAACAGGTGGTGACCAAATAAATGCATTTTCTTTTATCCATGCTTACTTAGATTTGTTCAGGTTGAATGATAATCATAAGCAACGGTGACCACCCCACCACCACCACAAAAAAAAGAGTTAGATAATGGCACATCAAGTCTTACTTGCTAAAATTTCCAGATTAACAATTTCAGCCACATGTTCTTTCTATTCCTTGAAAGACGAAAAATCATTTTTTTATAAAGATTACTAGCAGTATGGATCACATACTACTAGTATTCCCTTTACCCCTCCAACTAAGCTAAATGCTTGTGCTAGGAGTGGGCCACGCCAGTAGTCCAATGTCCGGGATTTGAACCCACGACTTGTCGATCATGATTCCAACGCCTGAACCACTGAGCTACTGACGCTCAGATACATTGACAGTTTATGTGGTGTTTATGATGGTGGTGGTGACTACTCACCATCTTTTGAACCGAAAAAAAATTAAATAATGGCATGTCAAGTCTGCCCTGAAGATATACCTTAAGGCGACACCCGAAGCAAAATTGGAAGTTCATTGTCAAAAGGTTGTTAGAGCTTGTTAAAAATAATGATGTATTGTTCCTTTTTCCGGTCAGATTCAGGTCAGAAAACCCACGTTTAATGTAAGGATGAAAGCTAAGAAGCATCCCAGAGCAACATCTCATTCTTCAAGGCGCTATGCAAATGACTTGGACTCGATTCTAAAAGCTTTGTTACTGAGCTGGTACTGTTCACATAAAAATGTTGTATTTCATGAAATATTCTTTATTATCTTAGCTAATGTCAGTCCAGTTTATTCGTTTTGCTGTCCTTTTTTAGATTAGTACAAGTTTATGACTAATATTGGTCATGTTACAGTAAATGATACACATACGTGTTTATTGTGTTAACCTCTTTTAGATTAGTACACGTTTTATTGGAAGGTGTTATGACTAATGTGGGTTATGTTACAGTAACAGAAACTGTCACACCGGTGTGTTTATTGTGTCAGCTCTATTGACACAATAAACACACCGAAACTATTGACTAATGTCGGTCATGTCTTATTAAAGTGTCTATCAAATTTGTTATGGATCCGACCAATCATTATCAAAGAAATTAAAATTTTATAATAATATCGTTGTCGTACAAACTAATTAATAATTAAATTAGTTTTTGCTACAGAAAATTGAACGAATTTCTTATTATTACTTTCGTGATAACTTAAAAATAATTACGAAAAATGTCTTTAAATTTAAAAATGAGTCTTTTTTCGTTTGCAAGACTAATAAATATTTTAAATTAATATCAGATATACTGAGCCATACTCTCTTAAAGAAGGCAGTTCCTTTTTCCGCATATTTCTCTCTTTCTTTTTTATTCTTTCTCAATTTCACATGGATTTCGAGTGTGGACGTGTTTTTTTTTTCATTTTTGGTACATTTGTAAACTAGACTGGTAACGCTACCGTAACAAGATATAGTTTTCAATTCAATGCCATCAGCGATACTCCATCTTTTGCAATTTGGTAAAGTGGCACATTTATACTTGTTTGTATATCTTATTTACATATAACTTTGAAATAATATTTTGCATTCTGCTTTGAATGCCCAAGTATTATTCTTTGTTTAGTTGACATTTTTGACTGGTTTATAGTATTATTTTTCTTAGAAGAAAGATTGGTAGGTTTACTCATTCAAACGCACCTGGTACTGTTAATATCTTGTTATCTAAATATTAATAGCAGCCATCAATGGAGCAAGGAGTTCAATTCTGTATCCCTTAACCAATAGCAATAATTCAATAATTGTAACTAAAACTAAAGTCTCCTCAGACAAAGATTTTAAATAGTACTTCTTTAGCTCCATTTTTTCTTTCGTCAACCTACCCCTTTTTAGGTTATTTACTGTAGTACTGTAGATACTGTAGTAGTAGTACTGTAGATTTAGGTTTTTCCAAAATAATTCTGATAATTGAACGCTTACTTCTTTATCTACTATTACAGAGTAAATTTCAGTAATTTTTTGACGTTATTAACTTAAATTATTTTGATATGCTCGATCATAATAACTCCAGTTATGGCTTTGATCTGAAACTCATTTCAAACATCCCTAATTCATCATAAAATCTTGTTTATTACAAATATGCCGTAAATTGTGTCCCTTATAAAATAAATTTTACCTGCCATATATAACCTCCCAAACCCCCAAGCCACCCAACACCAGATTTAACTGCATCCTGAGATTAATAATATTTTCATCGCACTTGGGAGTCACAAAGACGTTTAGAGCCTTTTAACAACTTTTTTCTGCGGTATTAATTACGCTGAAGAAGCAATTTTCTTTGTTTAACGGAAAGTAAAAGCGGAGCAAAATATTAATTATTCTTACTGGCTTCCTGTTTGTATTGTGCAGTTTGAGTTTTTGGGTAACCTACTGAGCTAGTTAGTTAATATTTAAGTGCTTTTGTGTACTCGACCGATTTTAGTTCCGCCCAAGCTTTAATTAGATTGGGAAATTTTGTAGAGGGAGTGAGTAATATTATTGGAGAACTTGGGTTTGACAAATTTCTGGGATTGTCCTAGTAATTTGGACAGACTGGAACTAACTACTACCTGCTACTACTACTTTGCAGATACTTACTGACTAAGAGTTACTAGCTATCATTCAGGAGCGGAACAAAACATTTCTTTTGTATGTATTTTTATAGTTATAAATAATTGCTTAAAATTACTCCTTAAAACTGAGGGGGTTGAGTCTACCTCGAGTTTGGAGCTGAGACTGGTGATGATGTTCCGCAATCCAATATCAGCGTTGTGCATTTCTGACAACGCTGATATTGGAACTGATATTCTTTGACCTATAATAAAAGATTAGCGTAAAAGAGGGATACTTGTACCTTATGGAGGGAGTAGTAACTTTTAAAGGCTATTTTGAGCCTAGCATTATTTAAAACTAGGAACATTGATAGTCTGTGGTACCTACTAGTATGACATGTACCATACAAGTAAAATAGTAAAAAAAATGGTGTAAAGTGTTTTGAAGTACTGAAGGAGTATCAATAATTTAAAATCTTCACAGATGTTGCCAGACCTCAACGTCAAAATCAGTAGTCTGAACAATATTTTTATCGGGCTACTAAAGCCATAATTTAAGGGATATATTTTACGATGTATTTAAGTCCCCATAAACATAAAACAGTAAGATGGTCGTATAAAATATAATCTTAACGTGTAATCGCAACATTTTCGCGCGTCTAATGTAAACACTGGGAAATGGTCTTGAGAGTTATGTGAGGAAACTTCCATGTGGTCTCGTATTTAGTATCATATGGGGAATACAGAAAATATATCATCATCATCACCCGTTTATGGCCCACTGCTGAGCCCTATCTCCTCCTCAGAATGACGAAGGTTTTAGGCCATAGTCCATCACGCTAGTTCAATGCGGGTTGGCAGACTTCACACACCTTTGAAAACATGGATAACTCTCAGGAGTGCAGGTTTCCTCACGATGGTTTCCTTCACCGTTAAAGCAAGTGATATTTAAAAGCAGCATCAGCCTAGTAGTTAGTTAAGACATTGATGTCAACTCAGGAGGTCAAGTTCGATCCCCCACAAAGGCACATATGTGTTTTATGCAATTAGAGAAAATATATACAATTGACATATTAAGTACTTTCTAATATTTCTCCTCACAATTTGTTATCCCGTATTTTATTTCATACGATAGATAGATGTCGAAGTAACGTGTTGAGCAAATATAAACATAAGGACAAATCGAGAGGCGCGATGTTAGCAAACTCTACACTATACTCAGTGTTTGAGAACTTTCTTTTATTTATCTGTTGCTTTTCTGTAATTGATTTATTGTTGTATATCTGTTGTTGGTATACCATTAGGCCGTTGTGTTGTATAGCAATATCGACCTATAATAATATGGACGCTTATGGAAGCCAACTTACATTTTTGATTCGTCTTCTGATCTTTTGTGAATCTTTTCACTGATAGTTATGTAGGATGACCATAAATTTTTAATATATGTCGGGGATTTTAAAACGATGTGAAAAAAAATGGAAGGAGGGAGATGGGGAATATTGGGGAACACTACAAGGGTAAACGCGACGCAGATACTTCTACTGAACCGATAAATTATCAAATATGATCTCTAACAATCACGAGAGAAACCTAAGCAGTGCCTTGGACTTGTGACCAAGGTGTAGGCTTAAGGAGCTCCTTTAAGTGATCACGACACTCGCCTCCACTGCTAGGCTCTCTGTTTAAACCCAAGGTTAAACGCACACAAACCTAACCTAACACAAGACGAGGTAATTACATTGTAAGGTACTCACGCGACCCCGATCGGACAGCACTCCCAGCACTAACACAACACTGCACTGCACTGCACTGCACAACACTATCACTATTTAGACACTACTTCACTTCTTGAGAGACCGCGCACGACTAAGACTTCAGTCAGACTGTCGATTGCATATAAAGGGTCGAGACTGTCAAAACAACGGAAGTGACCACTACCCTACTCCAACGTCACAGACAGCGATAGCGATTCGATTAATCGATAATCTTTTACTTATTCTTCGACATATATAAAAATATTAACGCAACAAAATGAATATCTTGATGTCTTGGTTGATCTTCACAGTAACAAGTGAACGACAATAATAAATAAACTTAGATAGAAATCGTATATTCACAGTAGAGCCCCATCATGACATTACGTGTGGCAAATGGCCACACCATTATAAAAGTGGCTCAAATCTATTACAACAGAGGTTACACCCATACAAAGTAATTAACGGTGTTGCTAACTTCAACCGACTTGAAAAATAAAAAAGGAGGTTATCAGTCTGGTTGTATTTCTTTAATATTTTTCTACGTTCAATAATATAGGAGCTCTTATTTTAACAGAAACTAGATTCGACTTTATGCATTTGGCGATTGTGATTCTATATAGATCTTAGGGGCTTTAGATCAAGGATTATTCTGTACGATTTTCAGTCATTATTTAGGTGTGTATTAATCAAAAATTATAATATAGTATTGGCCTACGTATGCGGAGTCATGGTGAGCACGCAAGGCGGCCATTACAGCCTATAATCCCGCAGGGCAACTTTATGGCGAATTCCAGGGGTTATGACCGCGAACTCTGGAATTTCAAACTTAAGCGTTTATAATTATAAAACTAATAGAAATAATGGAAAGACTCTTGTACAGATTCTACTAATTAATATATTTTTTCTGCTGTGTTAACTGCAGACTCAGGCTGCAAAAGAGACTAAGACTGTTACACATGCTCTAGAATAGAATGCTAAAAAGCGTGCTATAAGTATGTCTATTATGAGCATGTTTATGATTTGTTTACATCTGCTAGAAATAGCATGCTAGCTTTAAGTATGCTCCTGAATAAGCATACTCAAAGCAAACATTCCAATACACATGCCATTTGAAAGGATGCTCTCTGCCAGTTCAAACAAAACTCTGAAAAACCAAACAGCCATCCGCATGTAGCTGAATAAAATTATACTTTTGCTGACCATGCAATGCATCCAAAAACTTCTCTCAGCTAGGAAGAGAAAAAAAAGGAATAGAAAGCGCGTGCGTCTTGCAAACAAGATGGGATACTAGCATGCTCACCCCCGCATCAACAAACATGCTTCTTCAAGATCTTCAAGATAGCAGGGCATACTATTATCCAGTATGCCACCAAAGAGCATGCTTAATAGTAGTATGTCCTGTACACACACGCTAGTAAGAAGCATTTGCTCAATAAAAGCATGCTTTTGTGCTAGTAATTAGCATGTGTAACAGTAGCCTATATCTTTATTATGTTGTGTGATAAAAAAATTATTAATTTTGATTTTTGACTAACTTCTCCTGATAAGTAACCGAATCGATCCGCATTAAAAAAAATTTTGACCACTTTCACTCATTTCTATGGACTACTAAAGCTTGACCAAAAAAATTACTATGAAAATGTGATTTCAGAAAAAAGCGTATTATAACAGTTTCCCTTTATCTCCAACAGTTATTATAATTATTCATTTCAGACCGAAACCGACCATTTACTGGTATATATGTATGATAGATATGTATGTACGTGAGTAACTTCAGATTGACTGCTGTTTTGTTAGGTTTAAAGGCCTTTCAAGTTTACGGTAGCAGATTTTTTTGTATTCCCCTCCTCTCCATGCTTACGTAACTATTGATGCATACTTTTTTTCTCCTCGTTCTGAGCAGGGATAGTCAGGTTTTGATGTGCATGTTTACTTTTTATCGTCTCCGTTCCCTCCTCCCTTTAATGCTTATATAATACTTGAACGGCCCATTAGTTATTTTTAGGACAAGGTTTTTGTGAAAGAAAAAGTGATTTTTTTTTTCATGGTAGATAAGGTGCAAACGAGCAGATGGTCCACCTGATGGTAAGTGGCCACCATCACCCATAGTCATCGGCAAAACAAAAGATACCCTCTTGTTTTACCGATGCGCATCCTCGAAGATAGAGTGGGGAGGGAGAATGAAGAAAACAATGCTGCGGTTTCAGCGGACTCTGAGCAAGAGCCCAGAGTTCACTAGATCCGCAGCGTTAATGGGATGGTAGAGGGAAGGGGTAAGTCTGGCCCACAAGCCAGTCGGGGAACAGATCCCCTACCACCAAGGGGGTGCTGGGTTACTCGGCTCTTACGAGATGCTCTCCCAGCGGCAGAGGGGAATAGTAAGTCGTGGACCATGGGACGGATTGAGACAGAAGAGCGTAGAATAAAATTTGTGAGTTGTGAGTGAGTAAGTGAACGTTTTGAATACTGCTAAGCGAAGCGAGGGCGGGTTACATAAATGGAATAAAGAAATTACCCAATGGTCATTGACGCATATTACCGTAAGAATATTTTGTTTATAAAAAACTTATCTCACTAATGTGTTATAGTCGTGTGAAAAATTATATCAATAACTTACAAATACATACGTTTGATAATATACTCCATTTCTATGGATATAAGGTCTAGAATCGTTTGTGTTGATAATGATTAACGGTGCGAAGGAAGTTATATGAACGACCGACAAATGAGTAATAAATTAACATGAAAAACTGAATGAGTGTGACGTCATCGGATGTGTTTTTTTAGGTGTTTTATATCACGTGTAGACAATATATGGTCAAAAGCTCCAAACACTGCTCTGTTACCGTTTTATGGAAGCTGAGTAGAGCCTGGGGATTGCGACATAGGTCCATGTTCCCACTGCTTAAAATTATTACCTAACATCTAACTGTTATAGAAAATTCTTTTACTCAATTAATTAAATAAATCAATAACTCATAAATGAGATTACTCGTCAAACTGCCACTGACTGAAGTTATCGAGCTATTATGATCTTTATCTAATCTCACATAAACTTTATAGGGTTTTTTTTTATTTCTACCCACCATGGGTTAGTAATATTAAATTAATTAGGAAAATATTTTAATTCAAAACTTTCATAATAACCACAGAATTTTCATAATCTTATATTAATATTAAAATAGTTTAGACAAACTTTAATGTTAACGAATTTTACTCACAACGTTATAAACGCTCCCCTTCGCTGCCCGAACTCTAACTACAGTAGATAATATAGAAAACTTACGAGGACCTCAAGGATGGTGACCTTAACCACGACACTATAACACTATCTACCATGTACACTGCGCGACAACACCAGAGAGACTGACTATAATCCATCGCACTAAGGGTAAGCTTGCAATAAAATAAAAGAAACTACCCGCGAATACTAATTTATAAAGGAAACACAATTAACGCTTAAACGCCAAAAGATTTCCAACGCATTTTTAATTACTTATATTGTTTAATAATAAATAGCAAGAAAATTAGTTTAAACAAACGATACTATATATACATTTATCCTTGTATTTATCTTTAACATTAAAACTTAGTGTTAGCAACACAGTTTATAAAGTAGAATTCGCGGGTAGATTATTTTATGTAATGTCAAGTATACCGACGTGTGGACAATATATAAACGTTAGTGCGTTAGATTGGTGTAGTGGTGTGGCGTTAGTTCTCAGATTATCGAGGAGGAACACGTGAGTAATTTACTTTATTATTTTAATATTTGATTGCGGGGTCGAGCGGTGAAGGTGAGAGTTAACGGTTATAAAAGACGTCTTTGAACCTGGTCCTGGGTCTCAAGCCCCAGGCACTAATCGGCTTCTATCTAGATTACATGTTGATATTGTCGTTTGAGTGTTACTGCGCAGTTTGCTCCCATATAACTTAGCATTAGACTATTTAAATATTATGTGTTAGTAACACCGTTTATAAATTAGTATATGCGGGTAGTTCATATATATTATTTGGTGTAGTCAAAATATAACATTTGTTCCGATAGGATTGAGTTAGTCTGTCTATAATACATACGTCGGAGAATAGTAAAAGACTATCGAATAATCGAATCGTCATCGATATCTATGGCTTTGGAGTAGGGTAGCAGTCACTTCAGTTGTTTTGATAGTCTCGACCCTCGACGCTTTATATGCCATCAACAGTCTGACTGAAGTCTTAGTCGTGCGCGGTCTCTCAAGAAGTGAAGTAGTCTCTGAATAGTGTCAGTGTTGTGCAGTGCAGTGTTAGTGCTAGGATATGCTGTTCAATCAAGGTCACGTGAGTACCTTACAATTTAGTTGCCACGTCTTGTGTTAGGTTAGGTTTATGTGAGTGGAGGCGATCACTTAAAGGACGTCATTAAGCCTACACCTTGGTCACAAGTCCAAGGCACTGCTTAGGTTTCTCTCGTAATTGTTAGAGATCGTATTTGATCATTTATCGGTTCAGTAGAAGTATCTACGTTGCGTTTAACCACGTGGCAATTACATTGTAAGGACTTACGTGACCTTAGTTGGACAGCACTTCCACACTACACTGCACTTGACACTATCACTATCACTAGCACTACTTAGATGATGTTCACTTCTTGAGAGACCGCGCACGACTAAGACTTCAGTTAGACTGTCGATCGCATATAAAGGGTCGAGGGTAGAGACTGTCAAAACAACGGAAGTGACTACTACCCCACTCCAACGCCATAGACAACGATAACGATTCGATTAATCGATAATCTTTTACTATGCTCCGACATATATTATAGTAAAGAAACCGTGCGAAGTCGTGGTGAGTCGCTAGTATTAATAACAAACCACATCTAGATTTGATTTATGTTTATTCCCGTACAGTTCATTGGCCAGTTAGTTGATGCAAAGTGTTTTATTGGTTGCTATTTTAGACCGTCCCGACTCAATATGGTCTGCGCTAATGCTTTTTAGTAATAGTTTATTTTGGGATCTTTTAGTAACATGCTTATTAAGTGCATTTCTATTAACTACTTTCGCTTTTATTTGATGAAATTATACTTATTGATCACTTCATCACTAAAAATATATAGATAGGAAGACGATAATAAATATATTTAAGAGTCGCAAAATCGAAGAATAAGAAATAAAAAAAAACAAATAGTTTACCTCAATAGTAGTAGGTACAAACATCAGTATGATTTTTTTTAACTTATTCAGCAGTTCAAAGCAAATAGCTTAGATCGGCAGCAGTATGCTCTATGGTTTTTAACTTATTCAGTTACACTAGTATTCAAAATTTATCTAATACTAAAAGTAATACAAAAATAATTATATCTAAGCATATCAACATCGCAATTCTAAGAAAGAAAGAAAAAAACAAAGAAGTAAGGAAATACAGAAAGTAGCTTAGCTAAGCAGTATTAGACTCAGCTTTGGTTATTATCTTTTACAGTTAGTCTAGTATTCATACATAATACTTAAAATAAGACAAAAAGAAAGTAATGAAGTACATAAAGTAGCTTAGCTCCATAGCACTAGACTCAGCTATGGTTTTAAACTTATTCAGATAGACTAGTATTCAAATTATGGCTATTATTTAAAGTATGACAAAATACATCCAAGCACAGCAACATCGAAATTCTACGAAGGAAAGAAACAGAAGTAGCTTAGCTCAGCAGTACTCGTCACAGACTAATTTTAGTTTTTAACTTATCCAGTTAAACTAGCATTCAAAATTTCATTCACAGCTTTTATAATTTCCGAGAGAACTTACTTTTTTTCCCTATACCATCGAAGTTGGCAACACAGAAGCATCTTGAGTATCCCACTCTTGTTTCTGATGCTCGTTGCCCATGGGTGAAATAGTAGCCATTTTCTTCAGAATATAGAATTCTTTTGAAAATATTCCAAAAATAAATCGTAATAGTGAATTTTTTAACTGCAGTTTAATTACTTTCCACATCGCTAGTAACTCGTTACAGTATTTTTGCAATCGTTCAGTAAAACACTTATTTTCTGTAACGCTCTAGCGCGTACTTTTAACCTGAATTATGTTTTAAATAATTTTATTTCATTTCAGAATTTATTTTATTGTAAAATATTTCTATACTTTTCTACCGACGGATTGGACATTACAATAGTTTCAGATGTTTTTAGCACAATTCTATACATATAGTAAAAAGTAACTTATCGAATGTCTGTAGGTACAAGTATAAGATACATATAAAGGATATTTAAGAAAACAATTTATATCACTAGTAGAAGCCATAACTTTTTTATTTATTTTTATATTCGTATATTTGTACTCGCATCACGGTTTGTACTTTTTTATACAAATACAGATAAGGGACAAACGAGCAGACGATTCACCTTATAAGTGGCCACCGTCGCCCATGGTCATCTATATCTAATATTATAAAGAAGTAAGATTTGTATTTTTGTATGTAACGAATAAACATAAAAACTACTGGACCGATTTCAAAAATTCTTTCACCATTAGAAAGCTACATTATCCCTGAGTAACATAGGCTATATTTATTTCAAGAAAAAATTAGAGATCCTTAGGAAATCTTACGAAAACCAACCCAAGGTGCCAAAAAATTTGCCATAAAATATCTTTCATCGCATGCGCTGCAAAAAGTATTGATGATAGAACAAAAAAATGTTGTACAATATTATAGAACGTATCAATATCTACAAAAAAGTCCGCGAGACCATATGTCCAACTATTATAGTTACGTCACTATACTTTTTTACATTTTAAAAGTTGATAAAAATGCCTATCAAAATCAGACCATGTTTTCTATAACTTTGTATTAATCCTTATCCAAATAAATTATTTCGTATTCAAGACTATTTCAATACCTGTAAATTACTTTTTGAATTATTAAAATCGGACTTTCCATTCAAAAGATATTACGAAATTAAAAATATCAATATAAACAAAAAATACACGCCGACGCGACGGGCCAGTATAGCGACGCAGCGCAGCGAGTAAAGCGGCAAGAGAGGGGGCACCGAAATGCGGGAGGGCCAATATATTTTTAAAAATAATATTCCACCCGCGCGAAGCCGGGATGGGCCGCTAGTCAATAATAAAGAAAGTATTTCTTGTATTGCCGATGTGTTGCGCAAACGCAGAACGCGTCAAACCTCACCTCTGCCACTGAAATACTGCACAAATAAAAAATATATTTGATGATGCTTAAAATACTGATACTTAAAATATAGGCGTTGTTTTATTTAGATCTGATATCAGAAAAAAAGCAAAGCTAGGACAATCGACTAGTTAGCAAATACATTTTTATTTAAGAAATATCCAGATATTTTCTCTGTCTGAACATATTAATAAAGATAGGATATGAATGATCATTGCAACGTAGCGGTAATTAGTGGCGATGTCGGCCCGTCTGTGAATTAACATTTCCGCATACCATCCAGTTAGCTTTGTGCCGCACTTCACTTTACAAACTTGATGGAATTGTATTTTAGATTTTACGATTTTTAGTAGACTAGTCATTTCTAGCACTACCCGTGGTTTAGGTTTGTCTAGATTTCTTTGGTCTTTAGAGTCACATCCGTTATTTTGTGGTGCGACCATCCTGATAGTTTGGTTTACAGTCATCATCTTAACTCATTAATGGCTCATAATTAAGCCGGGTATCCTTCTCAAAATGATATAAAGAGAGCCCGTAGTCTCTAGACAGAACTGGCAAAGTGCGGTTTGGAAGACGAGAAGTGCAGATTTTCTCAACGTGATCAAGAATTGCTTATGTCCAGTAGTGGATATTTTAAAATTAGCAAAACTTTCTACATTATACATGATGTCATTCAAAATTTACGACCATTATTGCTTGTCTTCCTTGTATATATTTTTATCTAGTCTTTTTTCTATTAAGTCAAGCTTGAAAATGCAATTTTCGTAAATTCATGCTCAAGCCAAAACCTATACCTGATCCGTACGATACAAATCGAATATTCCTTACGCTTCAGTAAAGACAGGATATTTGGATAATTTTACCTCGTAACCATTGCCAAAATACTAAAATCACTGCACGAGTAGGCGCAACTACGCGACTTGTTTCCGAAATACAAATGGCAAACAGTCACTTAATGACTGGATACAGGATGCGAAGTATAATTGGTAGACAACCACGGATGTGGAACCGTTTTTATCGCCTCTACCGGTACCGTTGGTTACATCGGAATTATGATTATTTTATCAAAACGTAAGAAAGGATTTAACCAAACTATACTAAACCAAATTAATGACGCTAAAATAACATGTCGCCTATTGTGATTCTATGAGAAAAAAACTCGAATCTGTAAAATCACTTTATACTGTATCTATGGGATGGAAGTAAGATAAGCAATTAGCGGAATCTTCTGTAGATATTTCAAATTTACTAGTTTTAAATTTTACTTAAATTGGTCCAAACCTCCTATAATATCTAAATCACTATTGCTGTAGATGTATAGTGTCTCATGGGTTTAACAACCGCCATATTTTGGAGGATCATATTTATGGTTAATACAATCCAATAGGCATTTTGATGCATTTTTAAAAAACTGCGTTGTTTGGCAAATATAATGGACCTTTGGCCTCACGGTCTAATCTAATATGAGAGCAGTCCAAACAGCCACAGTCAACAGGCTTCTAATTACTGGACGGCTCGATCAGACATCACTATGGCTTTCGAGTTCTCGACAACTGTTTGTTTGTTTGTTTACTTAACATACAGGATAGTTAAGGAGGTATATAGTTAAGTGTTATCATTATATTTAGAAGATATAATTGATATAATTTAATGTTTAATATAGTTTTCTTCTGTTACAGGTACGTTAACGATACTTTTTACGACAAATGGATTATCTCTGATCTATTCGGTAAGGATTTTTTGCACATGGATCTTTTGCATCTATATTTTTTGCTTCTCTTTCACTCACTATATCTCCAAGACATGTAACTTTCTATCATAAAAAATCATATAATAATTTGGATAATTATAAAACAGGAACAAGAAATGGAAGTCAAGTGTGAATCAGATCAGCAATCACAGATTGTCTTGTATCTAGTAATAAAAGTAAATTTGTTATGCCTCAAACTAACTACTACAGTTAATATTTATTACGCTCGCAAAGATTTTATGTTCCAAATAGTAATGCTTCGGTAACTTCCTAAAAACCGTGAAACACGTGAAATTATAACAGAATAAATTACTTTCTAGTAAAAAACGTTCCGAGAGAACTTTCTCTAAGTTTACATGATGTTTTATTTTTTCTAATTTCTTGACTAATTTGCAATCGGCGGGAGTTGTTGAATCATTATTTTCTTTCATTCTTTTACTATGCTGAATTTACTTCAACTTAAACTTTTAACATCATCTTTATTATTTTTCATTAATGTTTTTGGTTTGAATCGGTTGTCTTTTTAAAATATTCTCATTGTTTACAGGAGCATGGTTTTGCATAACATGCCAAAACAATATGTAAAATTTAGTAGCAACCCATACTGGGTTTTCAATCACATTTTTTATCAATTAGAAGATCATTTTGCATCCGATAACAGAGCTGCCGAAGATAATATTGCAATACAAAATCATTAGCTTTTAAAAGGAAGTAAAACCACAATACAGTTCATATTAGTTCGGTTACAGATGGTCATTGCTTTTTTTTTTGTAATCTCAATATATATAGATGAAATAAAAACCTGACTGACTTACATATCATCGCACAGCTGAAACTATATAAGCTAGGACCCTGAAAGTTTGCATGCTGATTTCTCCAACACTCTAAATAAAGAGCAAGAAGAAAGGATTTTTGGGAATTCATCCCTTAAGGCGGAAGGGGTGGTTTAAATGCATGAAAGTCGTTTTTGCAACTCAGTTTAAAATTATAAAATACCTGCTGTATAGTTTTTACTCTGAATGGCGGATATAGTCTCCATGAAATATCTTATTGTTGAGACTTAAAGACCTTCTTTCGGATCACCCTTGGGAGAGCCTCGAGAAAAACATAGACCCAACATGGCCATGTGCCAAAACGGATATACTGAAGTTTGGCACTAACTTATTTGAAGTTCCACTAACCTTTCACCTTGATCACGACCTTACATTGGTGTATTTATAGTACCTCCTCTTAGATTTCGAATGGTTTCTTTGGAAGCTAATGTATGCTTTTTTTAATAACTTTATTTACACAACCTACCAATTTAAAGTCACCAATTCACTCTCCCCACTAATTAAAGAATACATTCTACCATATTAGCAATGATTAAATAACCAAATTTAATCTAAGTTATTCTACAATCTACCAATTTTGTGACAGCAATCTACATAACCTAACCTAACCTACCAATTTAATAAAAGTTTTTTGACTAGAGTCTGTCAGTCACATTTCTTACAAAAGTTATACCGAAATAATATAACTCAGAACCATAGATTTTTATGTCAAAAACATTTTTGCTTTATAGAACAAACCATAACACCCCTTAGGCTAGCGTAGCATACCAACACACAAATAAGAGTAAAGCAAACAATTTCAACACAAACATTAATTTCACCTGTGTTATTTGAAAGTTTTTGCTGAGAGGAAAATTGTAATATGATAGACAATGTTGTTGTTTGTTTTGCGTCTATATTCTATTCATTTGGAAATAATATTTTATTAAACAATACATAAATATATTTATGTTGTATTTAAAAATCTCGTGTCCGATTTTTATGAAATTTTTTGGGTGAGAGTTTGTTTTTTTGCTTGAACACGCTAATCTCAGGAACTACTGGTCTAATTTGAAAAATTCTTTCAGTGTTAGATAGCCCATTTATTGAGGAAGGCTATAGACTATATAACATCACGCTAAGACCAATAGGAGCGCAACTACACGCGGACAAAGTCGCGCGGGTTGACTAGTGTCTAATGACATTGTAGTACTATAGACAATAAGGTTATTTTTTTAACACTTGCCTTCACTACTCTACTTCAATATCAAACGGCTAACTAAACTGAAACCTATACTTAATCTTCATAGCGGAGACAATATTCACTTCATGAAATTAGTTCTCAATCTGACAATTCAGGAATAAGGCAGGCAGTTAGGAGCAGAATTTTTACAATAGAGATTTCAACAGAACAAAATCAAATAAAAATTTTCCTTAAAATATAAATATTTTTGAGCATTTTTCACGCAGCATCGGAATAACTAATAATAATTGGCAATTTAATTAAATATAGTTTAAAATCTAAATAATTAGTTAGAATACTTTTTATCTCAGGAATAAGTAAGGTTGTAAGGTTGTTGTTGTTGTTGACTGATGTATTATTTAATTGAAGTTCTGAGGTAATTATCAAGAATTAGACAAAATCATGATTTGTATGTGATACTTATCATATGTTTATGTATGTATATCCCTGAGTAATGGATTGTAAGATAAGCGGATGAGTTGATGCGTCAGTCAGTCGCGTCCGGTCAGCTGCCATCATTTGTATAATAAAAGTTACTCTTTATATACAAAGGTGTATCTTAACTGTTGCTATTATAAGGTATAGTATCTCTTTGTTCATTAAGAAATTTGATCTTTTAACCCATAAACTAACGCTTCGTTATATGTATATTGCCAGAATTTATTTTTACTGTTTATGATTCATTATAAAAACTGCTCCAGATTTTCACTCATCTTAACTAACATTATAATTTTGAAAGGAACATTTAAAAGAGGTAGGAAATACTTAATATTGCAAGCTAAACAAATGAAAATGCGATTTAATATACTACTTACGCCATCTATTGACGGATAGATGGGCTGTTACACAATGTGGCTTAAATCACTGAACCGATTCGATAAAATATGATACCGAGATAACGTAGAGCATGGGAAAGGACATAGACTATGTTTTATCGCGAAAAAAATACTTTAGAAATCAAAGTAAACAAATGAGTGTGCTCGTACGCCATCTATCGGCGTGGGGGTGAAGTACATGTCGAGCTGTAATACATTAAACCTTAATATACGTGGTAAATTGCATCCCGGACCAAGCCGGGACAGCATGAGTGGAGTGTGGAGTGACTCAATGCTTTGAGTTCAGATAACCATTCATTAGACTGCGTTTCCACCAGAGATATGATACGAGGATGCGTGGCGAGGGATGTGCTTCTTAAGACCAAATAGGATTGTTTAATCTGACACACTCCTCTGAACAAGGTTAGATATCACATCTCTGGTGCAAACGAAGCCTAAGGAATGGCTATCTGAGCTCAAAGAATTGAGGTTACGATGAAAGTTTCTAAGCTTTCAGTTCGTTGTCTTAATGTACGATATGAATGGAAGACTTGGTATTCATAATAAAAGTGCCACAAACTCGTACGTGAACAATAAGAAGGGATATAAACAGTTTGAAGTAGGGATGTAGACGAAAGTGAAGTAATCGCGACCGTCACCCGATAAAGAACAAAGAGCTGTCTCCGCAGAGAGGTACTTTGTACCGTATCTTTTATTTATAACCTCTCATAAATTCCTCTATCTCCCTCTCCCAGTCAATAAGCATAATCTTTATGTACCTGTGTATCATTTTGCACTTGTAAGCAGAAACAAAACAACATCGCCTTTACTGCTCGACCTAACATATATCTACACGATCCTTATTAAGGCTTACATAGAATTTTATACATAAAAGATAATATCTTGACTTTAAACTGGAAGCACAGCAACACTTGGGGCTTGTGACCCTCGCCTCCACAGCGCAAACTTCCTTTACATCGATCGCTTGATCTTCAATAATCCCAATAACCACTATTCATTTTCACTACTATAGACAATCTGTCTACGAAATCATGTTAAACTATAAACTGTAACTGTGTTAAATTGTAGTAGTAAAATAAACCAATAGAAACCACTAGCCAAGCAAAGGTAATCGAAAGTGTTGCTAACGTAAGGATAGAACATAGAAAAATATTAATGAAATATTTTTATATATACGAGTCATAGCACCATTTTTGAGGAATCGATATATTTGTGAATCGATTCACATTAAGTTGAATCGATTTAAAAGTGGACCATATTCGAAAGAATTTTACAGTGTTTCCACACAAAACATAATTTTTTCCTCAATCTCTACAATATAATACTCGGAAAAATAGAAGGAGAACAAGAGAAGGAAGAAGAGGAGATCAAACATACCTCACTTGAAAACACTACAAGGGGGGTGTAATAGTAATAGTTTAAAAAAACTAAAAAAATACGCTTTTATAGAAAATCCAACTAAAAAAATAGAAAATAAATTTTAATAAATTTGTATGAAAAATAGTGTAAGAAAGAATGATTTTGTTGTAAAAAAGCGTGGGGTGCTTTTCAGGATATTATGAAAATAACCCTTCTACTCATATCTGTTTATAAAATATTTATAACTATAGATAACATGCACTAAACTAAATTGCTACACTCGCCTTCACTGCCCACGTTCTCTGTTTAAACCTGAAGTTAGGTTAACCTAAGCCTAACCTACGCGCTGACATAATAATTAAAATAGTCACCGGATCATTTGTTTTGATTTTGATAATACTTTCATTAAAAGGTAGCAACACTACCTCTAAGATTCAAGGGCTACTCGTGTGTCATCATTGAGTTAAAAGATGTTATTTAGAAAAAGATATTTGCTTTAAGCAGTATTTTTATGTTAAAATCACATAACATTCGCTTTTCTAACCAAGAACAAATAAACTAACAATCTCTTTCCGAGATTCTTATTCGTACAAAACAAATAAGGAAACGAATATCCTAAATAGTTCTGGAAAACATAAAAACGGTAACAAATGAAATGTCGTATCTCTAACTCAGATACGTAATGTACAGTGATGCTTGGATTTAGATGATCCAGTGCGAATTGAAGGGAGATAGGATTTCTTGAGGCACATTAACTTTAGAAATTCAAAATCGTAAATTTAACTTTTGGGAGGTTTCGTTTCAAAAATATATTGATCCTAATAACATCATAGCAATCTATACTAATATTATAAAGAAGTAAAGTTTTTGAGGTTTTAGAGGGTAATCTCTGGATCTACTGAACCGATTTTGAAAATTCTTTTACCAATAGAAAGCCAGATTATTTTTAAGTGTATTAGGCTATATATTAACCCGATAAATGAAAATACTTTTTTTTCGTCCGTCGACGATTTGCAAAGTGAGCCGAAAAATAAACTGTCGAAAGAAAACGTTTCTTACACACGCTGCCTTAACGATTAGAGATATATGATTCATAGTTGCGGGTAGAGTCATCATCATTACAACCCATTAATGGCCCACTGAGCCGGGTCTCTTTAGAAAGAGTAGGGGGATAGGTTATAGTTCACCACGCTGGCCAAGTGCGGGTTGGCAGACTTAACACATCTTTGAGAACTTTTAGGGGACTCTCAAGAGTGCAGGTTTTCTCGCGATATTTTCCTTCACCGTTAAAGCAAGTGATATTTTATTGCTTAAAACACACATAGCTCAGAAAAGTTAGGGGTGTGTGTGTGGGAGATCGGACCCGGATTTCCTGAGTAAGACACCGATGTCTTTCGATAAATGAATAAATGAGTTAGTGAGTGGGAGAATAGAAACTCAGCGAAGCGAGAATAGGTCGACTGGTTGATAATAAATATGAGAAGAAAGAATAGATATCTTTGGAAAGATTTGATCAAAAAATTTTAACCATTATTACTGGGTTCATCCATAGATAAAAATCACCCGGTGATTCAACAAATACTCAAAACCACTTCACCAAAATCAGACCAAAATTATTTATACAATATAGACCGTATTAAATTAGTCAACTTTTTTATATCTTTTCTTTCTCATGTTTGCTTAGATCAAAAATGTTATCCTAAAACCTTATTCTGAGATATAAAAAATATTGCAAAACTTTCCAGTGATTTTAAATCTGAAAAAGCAATAAAAATGACTACAACTGTTATCTCATCACGACAACATGTCTGAGAGAGTGATTTATATGACATAAATAAAACATTCGTAATGTTTCCGCGGATGTCAACAAAGCCGCGTAACAAGCGCATATGCTTGGTTATTGCTTTTGCCGTGTCTTTGGAACTTTCTACAACTACTTTATAATGTGGATTTACTTCCATTTCCTCTTCACAATTTAGGATTTCATCATTGCATTTACAGTCATGTATTGTATCTGTCTATTTGTTATGGAAGTTTAAATTAATTTTTCAATTCCTAGTAGGAGACAGAATCTTAATATATTTTTTTCAACTGTCAAATTTATTATTTATTCGAATATTTTATGGAATATAGCCCACCCCTAAAAGCTTGTTTATAAAGAGAAAAGATAATTATTGCTAACTTGAACATAATAATTGATTTTATGGGTTGTATCATTCAAATTTTGATGTTAATAATACCAGTTTTATTATGTTAGCCACCCTTCTTAGGCTATCTGGGGGCAGGACAGTGTCCCGGCCAAGAAGAGTGAAGCGCAATGGCACTACTACCTTTTCTCAAAGCGCTTTGTCGCTTTTTAGACCCTCATAACTTACATATCTACAAAATTCTCGGAATACGATGCCAGAAGTGAACTCATTGAATATATAGTTTCTTCTTGTACTTTATTTTTTGTTGATATCTAAAAAATAACCCTATTTCAACACTGACTCACTGATCATCACAATTCTTAGGGTAGGTACTTCCTGAAGTCCTAGACTCAAACTCCAAATTATTTATTTCAACTAGAATTTTTTTTAAAAGTACTTTTAAAACGTCAAAAATTGGTCGGTCAGTTAGTTTGTCTGAAGCTACCACCAGCTCGGAAAGCAGTTTTCTGTTGAAAAGAGCCGGCCAGAAACTCAACAGTCGCTCTTTTCAAAAAGCCATGTTTACATAGTCTGTTATACAAATCATTTAGCTTGAGAGTCAACGTCACTTAGATTCCAAGCATTCTCATCATTTAAGTAATCCTGTACATTATAGTATGCTTTATATATTAATGACTTCTTGATCCGAGTTTTAAATTGCTGAAGTGGCAAGTCTAATATAGGCTGTGGAATCTTATTATAGATGCGTGCGTCTAATTGTGAAGACGATAGTAAGGCGTTACAAGATTATTTCTGTTTCTAGTATTAACATAGATAGAAAGTTGAAATTTGGCATGTAATCTGGTATTCATGCACAAACAATAAAACAATTTTGAAACTTACAATTTTGACCTACCAAATTCCTTTAATTAGAGGATAGAAGTTTATATCAATATTTTACTAGAAGCTAATATTCTCAATGTTATATTTAAATGTCAAACAAGTGTCCAGCGGAAGTTTAAGGATAATGCAACTTTTGAAGCTAAACAGCACAAATAAATATTTTGAAAGTTATAAAAGACAGAAAAACCACTTTATGTGAACAGTCAACACCTAGTTTACAAAATAAACTCATTTTGCAATTTTTACCAGAGTTAATTGCAAAGGAGATAAGATCAGACATACGCAGGCTTCGTCTGATGTTATTATAGATAAAAATTGTATAACGCTTAAAACATAGTCTGAAAATATTACAGGTGTGGTATAAGTGTGTTTGCATTAATGTTGTCTCTTTTCTGAGGACACTTGTGCTAACGACTTAATAAATCGTAAGAAGAAATATTTGAAAATACCGCATAAATGAATTGAAAGAAAAAGAAAGATACAAATGGCTCTTGTAACTGTTTTGATGCCATCAGACTAGTGTTTTCTAACGCTTTTTTAACTTAAGAACCCTTCCACTTTGTTACTCAATGTGACCATTTATAAGCTTGAACTTGGTCTTTTTGTTTGTGTGCGTATTTTGTCATTTTTCTGTTTATATTTTTAAGCCAAGAGTGCTCTCCTTTTTGATCCAAAAATATATCGTAATTAAAAAATCAGGTGCCATATAAGAGAACATAGGTAAAATAGAAGGTAAGACCTATTATATCAGTAAGAAAAAAAAACATTTGCAATATAAATAATAACTAAAACGTATCCCGCGACTTTCAGAAGATATAAACGGTCATGCAACTCAGGGTTAGAAACGAGCTGATAGTCTTCTAACGGTTGACTAAATAATTATAATACATAGCTAAGAACCATCTTGATTAAATTACGTTTTAAACAAATAAAACTTCATTACAATCGGTCCATTAACTTCAGCGCCACGTTGCTACAGACAGACATACACATACACACGTTAAACTTCTAACACAGCGTCGTTGTAGCGTCACAAGTTTAAGATGGTCGTAGAAAGAAAGACAAAGATCTATATTCCAACAACAGACCTGTAAAAAATAAGTGAATCACAAAGGGTTTTGGTTGATGTTTCTATTCGGAACTCGTCCTAAACCCATATCCGGGATTGAAAGCATCAATTTAAAGGAGTTAAGGGTAACGGTGTATCGATGTTTATCTCAGATTTTCTTTCAAAGTCATTGATATCTAATACTTTTTGCTTTGTTATTTTGAAATAAAAGCTACTCGACCTGCCCCGGTTTTACCTGGGTGTAATTTACTACGTGTATTTAGATTTAATTTTATATTTTAATTTTAAACATCAACATATTTTATATAACGGTCAAACTGCACGGCATGCCATGCCATTTTACTTAATTTCAATCCGTTAAAGTCATTTTTTCACGATAAAACGTAGTCTATGTCCTTTCATGAGTTACTCTATATCTATACCAAATTTCATCAAAATCGGTTCAGTGGTTTAAACGTGAAAGCGTAACAGACAGATAGACTTCAAAAAATGGGAAAGTTAGGGCAGTAAGTTAATTTCATCATCACGACCCTTCAATGGCCCACTGCTGAGCCGGGTCTCCTCCTCAGAATGAGGAGGGTATTAGGCCATAGTCCACCACGCTGGCCAAGTGCGGGTTGGCAGACTTCACACACTTTTGAGAACTTTTTTGGGAACTCTCACTCGTGCACTCCCTCACGATGTTTTCCTTCACCGTTAAAGCAAGTGATATTTAATTGCTTAAAACACACATAACTCAGGATCAGAGGTGTGTGCCTGTGTGGGGGATCGAACCTCGGACCTCCCGAGTAAGACTTGAAGTCTCAACCACTGGGCCATCACTGCTTAGGTTAATTTATTTTCGCCTTTTACAAGAAGATTTGCCTTAGTTTAAGTACACCCATTGATTTGTCTTATATAGTAAATGGTGTTCCTACATGTCTGAGACAATCTATCAAATGATTTCACACAATAAACACTGTCTGTAAAGCTCAATTTCAATATAGCTCATTATTCTGTTATTTATTATGTTGGTAGCATTAATATGAGTATCAACAAACATTGTTACTTTTTTGACTGTTGGACAACTGATAAACATCAATCGGAGAAGTATAGAAATCACTACCATCGCGAATATTCTAGCCGTAACTCTAAAGGTCTGTATCTAAAAAGTGTTGTAATTTTTGCTTAAAAACAGAAATAAAATATTTTGTTCAATCCTACCTCCAACCGTGTCAATCATTAATAATCCAGCGTTCATACCTTCTTCCAATTAAGCTGGATCATATTGTTATTCTGACGAATTTTTTGCGAAATCATTATTTACATATTCGTGGGATGTAGCAATAATATCAACTTTTTAACATTTTATATAATAAAACCTGTTGATGTTTAGATATTATTTAAGGGGGAGAAACTAGTCTGACATACAAAAATAAGATCATATTTTTTTATTTATTTTTAAAATTAAATATTGAAAATTAATACACTGGTAGCGGTCAGAGTAGTCATCTCAAAAAAAGTTTGTTTGTGCTACCAGACGAAAGATATATGATACCCATTACTGTACAGCAATGCGTATACACATGCAATTTAGACTGAGGCGAGCAGTACCTGGGGCTTGAGACCCAGGAGCAGGTTTAAAGAGCTCCTTCATAATATATTAACTCTCACCTCCACCACTCCACCTCACCTACTTCCATGTACACTGCGCGAAAACACCAGAGAGACTGAGACTAATCTATCGCACTAAAGGTTATATATTGTCTTCACGTCGGTATACTTGAAATAATATAAAATGTTCTACCCGCTACTACTACTTTATACACAGTGTTGCTAACATTTACCTTTACTTTTGTTTAATTAAAATAAAAAATGTAATTAAAAAACAATATATATTCTTATTAAAAAATATAACAAATATTTTAAGTTTTGACTTTATAAAAGTTTATATCAGTTTGTATATTGAATTTAAGCTTAAGCGCCACAATAAATTCCCTTGATAAGAAATAACTTCAAAATAACGAGGTGATTTGTTACTCAGCTGAAATAAGACGCCCTTTGTGAATGTCATCTAAAATTTTATGATTTCACTTTTTCATCATATTGGTTATCTGGTAAAGAATTTCTTTATTTTCTGGCTCATTTTTTAGCATTCGGACTTTTAGCTATTACGCCTTTTACCTTCTTTAATTAGTATCTATCAAACCGTAACAAGATTGATTGTTATTGTGACAGTTAAAAATGAAGACCATCAGAGCTACTGCTTGTAATCAGAACTTCCTTATTTTGAAGGATGACTTGATAAAATGCGAGTACCGAGCTCATCAAATCTATGATAATCAAATATTATTTAATTTATTTGTTCTTAAAAAAGTTAGCCAAATTGGCTTCTAAAGAACTAGTTCGTCCGTCTACACATGAAGTACTGTTCTCATTTCTGGGCTGGCGCTCCTCAATATCAATTGCTCCTACCTGACTCCATCCGACACAATTCGTATCATCGACGATCCAATGTATACAGATAGTCCAGATAAATGTCAGTACAATAGGGAACGTTCCGAAGAATTATTCGATTTAGTGCCCCCAACCCATTTCCGCTATCGCAAACTTCGCCGCTGGAACAGATTTCATCCACACCGTTTGGATGCTTGGCATTCTAGTAATGTACTTGCGTCAAGATCCTTCCTCACGCACGTGAAGTTGTGGAATGAGCTGCCTTCAGTGGTTTTCCCAGAGGGCAATAATATGAGGGTCATCAAATGGCGTGTGTACAGGCGCATCGATAGCTCTTCGCATATTGCAGATGACCATGGGCGACGGTGACCACTTACCATTACGTGGACCTTCTGCTTTAATTATAAAATAAAACTTCAGTCACCATCTGTTTCTTTGGTCCTCTTAACTTCTGATGCAATGTCTATGATTAACTGTTCATAGATTCTCTTATCCTTAGTGTTTTCCCTTGTCTCTGATTTTTTCAAGTCCTCTATCATGCGAATTTGATCCTGAAATTTTTCTAAAAGGAGTCATATATTCATAATGCATCATCCACTCATAATATATGATAAATACTAACAATATTTTAGAAGTATTTTAATGTATTTCTCATTAGTAGTATTAAAACAATCATATGTGATATTTGATCTATCGATGTAGCTTTGCGGATTCTTTGTTTCGTGAATATCCGTCAAAGCTTACGATCTATGCTATATGTGATCGAAATTCTTCAAATCTAATAATATATATTTATTATAATGTATTTACACAAAATTTTGAGTGACAGATAGTGTACATTAGCTGCGTTTTGCTGTCTGTCTGTCCGCGTCAGTCAGTTTATCTTCAAGCGTTGCGTTGCCAGAAATAGATGCCAGAAGTAATGTGTATGGAATGGGTGTATTGACTTGAACGTTTTTGGTGCTGTTTTTCTTATTACTTTACTTTCTATACATATGTTGATTTAAATAGTGTTTTGTTTTTTAGCTCGCACAGGTACGGTCTTTTGCTTTTTTAGTTTGTTGTCATATTAAATGTTATCAACACTTGTAAGCTATTGATGGACAGGAAATTCATATTGAGTAATATTATTACCTGTTCTACAAAATTTCACACAGTTAACAGTGTCTCAAGTGGTCTGGTTAGATTACTTATTGCTAGGTTGTACTTCTTGAGGACATAATGTAAGTTTACTTTACTGTCTATAGTATTTACAAATCGAGCAGCGACGGAGAGTGTTGCTTTATTTACGAGATAATATTTGAAACACAATATAAAGGTTTAAATAAAAGGAATACAAACAAACATGTTGTAAAAAATTAAGTTGTCTGAACTCGTCTGGACCTAGATAGACCTTAGCAAGTTGATTTATCGCGGTCAGACCCAAACCGGTATTAGATACTACATCATAAAAACTAGTGTTATATAAAAACTGGTTAGACGTGCTCGGTTTATGTAATACTTTCATAGTTGGCAGCACTGTTAATAACTTTGTATTTGCGAATAGTTCCTTTTGTTTTTAACCCCTGACGCTAAAACGACGGTGTGTGTTATAAGTTTGATGACTGTTTGTGCCTTTTGTGGTTTGTGCCTCTCTTAGCGCCTATGATTATGGACCGATTTTGGTGCGGTTTTATTTGTTAGAAAGGTAATTTATTCGAGATGGTTTTTAGCTATAATTTGTAAACTGGATAGTGAGTGTCTTGATCATGTCAAGGATGTCTTTACACGTCCTCTTGTGTCACTAGGGTCATGCACACTGAGTTCTTTGTTTAAAGGCTAATATTGCTATTACTGTCGTATATCACTTACGGGATGGTTTTACTTACATATTCTCCTCAGTAAACCTTTTTTTGACACCAACATCTCGGGCGAACTGAATCGAAAAAATAACCAGACCGCCATTTTAGGCCGTCCGCCATTTTGGAATAAGAATAGCGTCACTAAACAATAATATATTGTTTTCGTGTATAATAGATAATAAATCAACCCTGCTCAAAGTATAATATAATATTTTTATACATTTCTTTAATTTCCTAAAAGTAATATTTTACAAAAAAATTCTACATCAACCATCCTTAAAAATGGCGACATCATTCCCTGTTAGCGAAATATTTCATCAATCAACGATGTTCCGATAATTCCGCAATTTGTAAGGGCTCGTTCCCATGGGATATCTTCATCTTTCTGAACTATTATATTACCTTTACAAAAAACTAGCACATGCCTGCGTCTTTATCTGCAAAAACTTGTGAATTGGGTCCAGAGTGATTAGGAAGACTTTCACTAATAAACTCTCATTCTCTCACGTATTCTATAAAACGAATACTTATACCACAGAAACCATTTATTTTTGGAATAAAAAGTATCCTGTATATTATACCAGTTCATAAAGTCTCTGTGTGCTCAATTTCATTGAAAACTGTCGAGCTCTTTTTGAGTGTTTGAGTAACAAACATCTAAAGAATAGACCACTTTTATACAATTAAACGTTAAATTGTTTTACATATAAATGACGTTGATGCTCAGCTGAATGATTATAGCTTTGTAAAACAGACTGATGTAAACAATGGCATTTTGAAAAGAGCAACTGTTGAGTTTCTTACGAGTTCTTCTCACCAGGAAACTGCTTTCCGAACTGGCGGTAGCTTCAGACAAACTGACTGACTGACCAATTTTGACGTGTCAAAAGTACTTTTTAAAAAAAGTTTATTTGAATAAAATATTTTGAGTTTGAGTTTCAAATCGTTTTAACTCCAGTAGCATTCTGTAAACTGTCTCCACTAAACTACTAAATTCCACTTGGTCACGCTTGGATCTTAATTTAACATAAATAGGACAAGAAGTTACTAAGCTTACGTGTATTTCGGTTTAGTTAGGCAAAAATATTGATTCCCAAAGACAATGAAATTACAACTCGACATGCACTTCACCCCCACGTGGATAGATGGCGTTCTCGCACACTCATTTTTTTACTTTGTATTCTTAAGTAATGTTTAGTGATTAAACGTAGACTATGTTCTTCTCTAAGCTCTAATCTATCTTTGTACCAAATTTCATCAAAATCAATTCACTCGTTTAAGCGTGATTGCGTACCAGGAAAGACAGACCTTCTATCCGTCAATAGATGGCGTAAGTAGTATATTGAATCGCAGTATCTTTTGTTTAGTTTATGTTCTAAAGTATAACCTACGCACGTAGGTTATATACAGTCTTGGAATAAAATAATAGGAACTACCCGCTAATATAAAGTTACTTGAGTTTAACTTCTACTTTCTACAATATAAACTGTTGTTTCATATAGCATCTTAGTGGTTAAATTTCTACTACTTGAGCTGAGATTTACCCAGAACCCGCAAGCAGACTTGAATTACCGGCTATATTAGTAACCAAAACGAGTAAAGCGACGTGCAAAAATAACCACACCATTATAGTGTAGGAGATGACTGTTAGTACTCGTATTAATGCTCTGAGCAATATGGCGTCATGTTATATAAAGCTAAAAGTACTTGAGATTTATATACTATATGGAGATGCTAGTATTTCAAATCTTGCCAATGATAAGTGATTTGTACAAAAATCGTCCAGCGACACTCACATGATTAATAACACCTCTAGGCAATCTGATTTTCTCAGTAAATACTGTTTATTATCTATACAATGCTATACTACAGAGAGAAACATAAACGACAATAATTGTATGGTCTTTAGACGGAAACCGAGTTTCTAACACTCACAAAATCCTTCACATAGATACGGACGGAGTACAGCCGTTATGGTCAATAGGCGAGATGTATTTGAAAGCTGGCATAAACCTATCGGAACAAAGGTTGTATATTATCTAGCTATAAATTGTTATGTGAGAAATAAGATATATAATATCCATTACTGTACAGCAATACGTATACACACACAGCAGTGCCTGGGGCTTGAGACCCAGGAGCAGGTTTAAAGAGCTCTTTCATAATATATTAACTCTCACCTCCACTACTCGACCTTACTAACAACAATAGGAGAAGGGTGACCTTATCACGACACTATAACACTAACTTCCAAGTACATTGCGCGACAACACCAGAGAGACTGAGACTAATCTATCGCACTAAAGGTTATATATTGTCTTCACGTCGGTATACTTGAAATAATATAAAATGATCTACTCGCTAATACTACTTTATAAACAGTGTTGCTAACAACTTATTTTTATATTTTAACTACAAACGTATAAACAACCAAAGTTATATACATCTTTCATACGATATAAGAAGTCCTTTAAGCCGTCTCTTAAAGTAAATCTTGTCTTCAAGAACAGCGGATGTGTGGGTAATTCATAAAACACTTGTTTTCTTATGTTCACGTTTTGTCGGTTGCGCTCAGGATTTGCGGACTATGTTGTTTTAATTAATGCTCTCGTACTTTGAGAATAATATATAAAATCTTATATAACAAAGTTCCACGCCATTTTTGTCTGTCTTGGCGATAACTCAAAAACTACTGAATGGATTTTCATGAAAATCACATAGGCATAATCTGCTCTAGTACCCGTACGAAGCCGGGGCGACTCACCAGTTAAATCACACACGTAGTCGTAACTGAGGAAGTTATTTGTAATTTCGTTTCATTAAAGTTTTAATCCGTCCGGAGTCTGACAGACGTTTAATTAAATTTAAAAACTGACTCGCAAGTATTTTCATTAATATCATATATAATGTTGGGCTAAAACGTCTTTAAATGACATTTACTTTTAGCCTGAAATCCGACACAATGAAACAAAGTCTGTATTTTAGTTAGGTCTGTCACAAGCGCCAGTTGCTATTTTATTTCTATCTAAAATGCATATTAATACAAAGCTGGTAGGAATATTTTTCCCTTGATGGTAGGAAATCTATACCACGTGTCCAGTTTGACGCGTTCCAGTCGTGCCGCATGTGGGTCAGACTTAACCCGTCCCTCCCATCCCATGGAAACAGCATTCTTCTCTTCTCTCCCACGCCTCACTACCATTAAGACAGTATCTTGTATGTAGCATGTCCCTAATGTCAGGACCGTCTGCTCCTTTGTCATATTTCATAAAATAGTTATAAATAAGTCTAGACTCTAGACGTACCTAAATATTAAGGTTTGCGATCCGAGATCGATTAATCAAAGGATCGATTTTCGGTCCAAAAAAAACTTTTCACTGCACTGCACTGATTCGATTCAGTACATCGATATTTCTTGAAAATATTCGATTTTTCTCTTATTTTCCTAAAATCTTTTTATTTGCGCTTCACCTTCATCTCATCTTTCTTCGCTTTTCGCCTTAGAAGAAGGAATAGGAGATCGATTTTTGTGGATCCAATCTTTTTAGTCTGAATTTTTTTTGAGTTGATTCTTAAGTTTGCGATTCGAATCAAAATCGAGATTTTTCCAGAAGAATGGCCATCCCTGGAAAATATGTATCGATCTAAGTCTAGTCCTAACAATTAATTACATTCGAAGTTGAACGGGTTAGTGACGTAATTGATGCTCTCTAGCGGTTTGGTGTCTAAGATTGAAAACAAATTGCAATGAGTCCAGGGATCTGACTTGAAGATAATAGTGAAAGTGAAACAAATATTTATTGCCTAATTAACGTGAGTAGTTATTTCTTTCAAATTTTTTTTTTTTTTTAAAAAGATTACTAGCAGTATGGATCACATACTACTAGTATTCCCTTTACCCCTCCTAGTAAGCTAATAAATAGCTTGTGTCAGGAGTGGGCCACGCCAGTAGTCCAATGTCCGGGATTTGAACCCACGACTTGTTGATCGTGAATCCAACGCCCGAACCACTGAGCTACTGACGCTTCAAATTATTTTTAACTCTAGCAGTATCAGATTGTAATGACAAGTTTTTAGGGTTCTATATTTCATAACGAGCAAGGGCTCTCTTTGTTGCTTGCTTATCTTAATAGATATTTTAGGAAGACGTGGAGGAATTAACGATAAAATTATTCAAAGATTCAAGTATTAAGTGGTTTGGGGCAGTAAAACAATTAAAATTTTAAGTCAACAATAAGTTTAAAAGGCGTTTTAAATAGTTACGAGAAAAGCAAAATCTGTATACAAAAAATATTTTGCTGCAGTTTGTACAAACAGAACATTATCTACGTCGATGTATGGGGAACAGTTTTACAACGGTAAAGTTAAGTTTGTTTCTTAATCCTGTAAAACCCCTAGTGCGTAATCCTGGCTCACAGTTAACTGATTTTCACACTTCAGATTCCTGAACCACATTTGTTTTCATAATTGTTTTCTGATTTCAACATGTGATCAGATGCGAAATCAAAACTATATCTATACAAATATTGTAAAGAGGTAAATTTTGTGAGGCTGTAGGGGGTAATCTAAATTTTGAAAATGCTTTTACCAATAGAAAGCCACATTATTTGTGAGTTTCATAGGCTATATATTAATTCGAAAAATGAAAAGATTTTTTCGTGGTAGTAGGATTTGCTGCAGGAAGTCGGAGACAAAACAGTCGAACATAAACTTTTCATACGAACGCTGCCCTAACGATGAGCGATATATGATTCATAGTTGCGGGTAGAGTATGAGTGAATAAATGAGTGTCGGAGTGACTGAGTTAACAGTTTGAATACAACTCAGCGAAGCAAGAGAGGGTCAACTAATAGCTAATGATTTAATTTATGATCGAGACGGTCAACGTTACGATTAACATTCGAGAGACGTTAAATCTAAAACAAACTTAATAATACATTTTACAATTCACTGTTTCTAATCAAAATCCTTGCTTTGGATTTATGGTCAATAGCTTTAACGTGATCAGTAAATTTAATATTACTATCAATATGAATCGAATCATTCGTTCAGTCACTGACCCAACAGCATTAATCCTTTGCATCACACTCGATGAATCTTTCGGCGTTCTGTAACCTATAAATTGAAATTATGATCTAGAAACAAAATTGTGTTTTGTTACGAGAAATTCCATTAAAGAAGGAGTGTAAAAACCTATTTAAACAACATTTTTTTTGTTAAGTTTTAGGTAGTTATACTTTTGTGTTTATAACCATCATTGTTCCTCAATCTCAATTTGAAGAATTATTTACTGCGGCCAACGAAATTGTTAAAAACTATGTAAAACATCCAATCTAAGTAATTAAATATCACCTTAACGGTGAAGGAAAAAATTGTAAATACACCTGCACTCCTCACTCTGAGGAAGAAATTCGGCACAGCAGTATGCCATCCATGGGTTATGATAATGAAGATAAGTCCGAAGGAACGAATAATGCCACAAGACAAGGTAGGATAATCGAAACCCATACACCATATCTTCATGGTATAATAAACTAGCTCCCGCTGTCTGTACCCTTAAATCCTTAAACTACGCGATGGGTTTTAATGCGGTTTTTGACCTATAGATAGAGTGATTCAAGAGGAAGGTTTATATGTATAATACATACATATGTAGTAGAGAAACGACGCGAAGCCGGAACGCTACTATTTTGCATTGTGTTTATAATCATCATGAGACCTAAAAGTTTTAAGTGGCATTTATTTCGGAATATTATCTTAATGTATTTTTAGACCCTAAAATCTAATAACCTGTGGAGTAAGGGCATAGGGTATAATGGCCTATTTTTTTCAACAAGATCTGCGTTATTAGGTAATGATCACTTCTCCGATATCCGTTATGGGTGCTGCTGTATTTTGGCTTTATTCGGCTAAGGTTTGACCCTGCGTAATTTTAATGTAATTTTAGATTATTAGAACATTTCTGCTTATAAAAATTTAAGGCATTTTGTTTAGACTGCTAAGCATAAACATTTGCTAAAAATTCTATAGGGGATACTAACTACTTGAGTAGCTAGATTATCTAACAGGATTTGTTGATTCTTAAAAATATAAAATTACTAAAAACTGAGACTCATCCTATTTAAAAAATGATTTTACTTATAAAGTTGTAGTTTTTGATTAGCATGGACTTTTTAAAATGACTTTTGGAGCTAATTTTGTAGATACTGAAGCAAAACCCAAAGCTGATGTAGTAAATAATATTAAATTTCATTATGATCCCGATGCAAATCATCGATTTCTTAATTCTGTTAGGCAATATGGGGTATCTAATAATGTTATTGATAGACTTTCTCTTAACAAAATCAAAGTTAAAGTCGATGTATGATGTAAAAGCCTACAATGATATAACACCAAAAATACTGAAAAGAAACGAGTCGTTCAATAACAATCGGAAATCGTCTGTGATATCGCGGACTATATTTCTTGTAATAAAGACTTTCAAAGAGAATCCGAACAAGAACATTTAGGCGAATAGATCCATATCCGATGAGATTTGTAAGCAAAATAAGAAATGTACTGGAAAAATAACAGATAAAGATGATAAATCAGTTAAAACACGAGGAAATCTTTCTTATTGAGAAAAAAATGTGCTTTTTTAAAGATTTACACAAGTTATTCCCAATCGATTGACGGTCGATATTAATAATCAGTCTTGATCCAAAATCTGAACTATGGTTTGAACATAAATTCGAAATTCAAATTTGTATGTAAAAATTCAAATCTTTTTTTCAAGATGTAATCCAAAGGGTTTGGATTGAGATTGATTATTAATTTCAGCCGTAAGCTACTATATTCACACCCGAAATTAATTATCGATTTCAATCTAAAATCTTTGGAAGACAGATTAAAACTGGATTCTAATTTTGAATTATCTATACAAAAATTTGAATTTATCTCGATTGACGTTGATCTAATAGTAATCATTATTAACGCAATATGGCGGCTTTCTAAACATGGCGTACTAGCATCCTGATGAACTGATATTACAGGAAAGGCTTTCCAAGATAACAGAGCTTAATTCTTAATTTATAGAAAAGTCCCAAAAGTAGTAAAAAAATTTATAGGAAAGTCCCAAAAGGATAGTTTATATCAGATGGTAGGCTTAACGTTGATAATGATTTTGAATCGATCAAAGAATCTCTATTGATTGTGGGAACTATTCATTCCCATGTGTAAATAAATTATGATACAGATATTAGAAAAATTCATTGTAAAACGCTATGCAGTGCACATAAAAGTAACTAAGTTCGTCCACAGCACATGTAACAATAACTTTGAAACTGGAGCAAAGCTTTCATGCGTCATAGATTGTCCAAGCGATGCGTATTTTGTGGAAATACGAGGTTTTCAGCGTGTTCGGCAACATCGACTTTTTGGAAAGTTTTTTATCCACGACTAAAAAGTTTGATGAAAGCAAATGCAAATCTTTGATACGTTCCAATTTAAGCGCACTCGTTACCCCCTTTAGGATTTTATAGTTTATTGCGGTTGTATTTAGAATTACTTTTCAGGCTAGGAAAGCTATTCGTCATAGATGCTTCATCCTCATTGTGACCAGATGTAAATCTAAATTCTGCTGAAGACAATCCAGATACTTTTTTTTGTATCTCACTGCATCTAAATAATTATTCAGAACAGAACTACAAGCTACATGGTTTAAAAAAATTCGACATTATTGGATCGTGATATACAAGAGGGAATCATTTCACTCTTTTTCTACTCGGAACGTTAGTTCTGGTCATATTTTTTTCGATGTGACATAAGTTACGACTACGCAAGAAAAATATATTGTTTAATATAGATATACACCCCGAAATAAAATATATATGTGTTTTACAATATAAAATAGTTACAAATACATTAAGTGTGCCAGCAGTTTGTCGCTGTCGTGCTGCACTGCATCCATGCCTTCTTCGCTACTTACGCATGCTTTCAGTTATTGCCCTTCATCATATGACTAAGTGTAATGTCATTCAAATTTATCGCTAACTCTAATAGTAGTTTAATTTACCATCAAAACATTTGCTGCTCCGCTGCTGTGTACTATACTTTAGAACTAACAAGTAAAAACGTTTAATCTATTAATACGAAATTAGATTTAAGAGTATCTTAACCTGTACTTAAACTTGCCAGCAATTCTTTTACGTATCAATTGCAATAAAATAGCAAAGAATTACTAAACAGTAATACAATTAAACCTTTGTCTAAGCCGGACATGAATTGATTATTAGACCATTATACTGATTAATTCTAATAGGATAGATTTATCTAAACGGTAGTAACTTGGTACCGAATAAAGTAACTTGGTACTGAGTCTATTTCTTTATTAAAATGTTTAACATTGTCTATAACTAGATAAAGTTCTTGAAGTAGTATCTTGTTATTTTGAAAATCCTGATTTTCTAAATGTACAGTAAAAATTGTAGTTTTTTCAGTAATTTAACGTATTCTTCTTTTTGATTTCAGGTATGTATTTTCCAGTTCAGCAGATCTTCATTAAATTAATTCATTAAATTAATGGTAAGTATTTGGTTCAGCGATTTTGTTGCCTTTTTTATTAAAATTCTCACAATTTAATCAAATCTAGCCTGGAGGGCGTTATACGAATTTTGAAGAGAGACCACTGAAACTCAAACTGTTTTAACGCCATTCAATTCCAGAAGAAAAAAATATGTCCTGTATAATTCGCCACTAGGCTCCTGTCTATTTGTTTATCTGGAAGCTTTAAACTGACTCATTGTAGTATACTCTCTTAAGTCACCACTTTAGTCATAATTCCCAAATTTCTGGATGTCCATTGTCCGTGATAATTTTGTAATACAAATTCTTTAATTTTTAAATTATTTGAGATTTAACCTTTTAGGTCCTTTTCGAAGCGCGAGCGGGTAGTTAGTTCAATAATTTTAGTTATAATTAATACATCCCAAATATTACATGAATGCTGAATATTAATATTCTATTTGTTTTATCTGTTAATTAGAGAGAATTGATATATGTTGCCATATTAATATACATTAGTATCGCAAATTCGTGTACTTAATTACTTGAATTTAGAAGTAAATACTTGTTGGCAACACTGTTAAGCTTAACAAATTTCGTAATTGATTGACAAGTGTGAGTGGTTGAGGGTGTCAGGAGCACAAGACTTTACAAAAAGGGACCTTTTGTTTAATTTGGCTGTCATGGTGTCTTGAATTGACGTCACTTCGTGTGATTGTCTTTAGGTGACACTAGTACATTAGTGCTTTATAAAAATTTCGACAATAATGGAGTTGACATTAAAAATATGAATGCTCTTGACATACATGTCGGAAAAATGGCGAAGGAAAGGGGAGGTATATTTAAAACACTATGAGAGGTGATACTGGATGGACTATTGGGTAAATGCAACGAAGAGACTGCAACTGAACCCATAAATAACTAAACAGTATGATTCCTTGCAGTTACGACAGGAACCTAAGCAGCGCCTTAAACTTGTGACCAAGGTGTAGGTTTTGTATTTACTTACACATATCTATTTACCTCAGCCTAGCGAGTGTTTTAAAATGCAACTGTTACAGAAATTATAACAATAAACAAATCTATGCAGTAATTAATAACGCACCAATACAATTTATTTACTGAATTATTAATCTGTGCAATTTGTATTCAAATCTGTTAAATGTATTAATTGTGTAATTATAGAAGTTTATATAATACAATACATTAATAAGTGCATTATGCTCCGGGGCTAGCGACCCAGAAACAGGGCTCCTATTCTTTAGTAACGCTCCCTGTTAGATGACGTTGGCATTAATTGCATCGCGTTATAACAATATTCCTGCCTGATGATATGTTTCACGTTAATTGTCGTTGGTTGTTGTTGGTTGTCGTTATTTGTAGTCTTGAGCCTAGTCATTCACCAAAAATAATAAATAAAAGAAAAAAATATCGATATTCTCAAAAGTGAAACATCGATGTTTATGAACTATTTCTATCACCATTCAAATATATGTCGGAGCATAGTAAAAGATTATCGATCGAATCGTTATCGTTGTCTATGGCGTTGGAGTGGGGTAGTAGTCACTTCCGTTGTTTTGACAGTATCTACCCTCGACCCTTTATATGCGATCGACAGTCTAACTGAAGTCTTAGTCGTGCGCGGTTTCTCAAGAAGTGAACATCATCTAAGTAGTGCTAGTGATAGTGGTAGTGTCAAGTGTAGTGTGGAAGTGCTGTCCAACTAAGTTCACGTAAGTCCTTACAATGTAATTGCCACGTGGTTAAGTAAACACAATGTTAGGTTAGGTTAGCCTTAGATTAGGTAAGCCTTGTATTAGATTCGGTTTATGTGCGTTTAACCTTGGGTTTAAACAGAGAGCCTGAGCAGTGAAGGCGAGTGTCGTGATCACTTAAAGGATATCCTTAAGCCTACACCTTGGTCACAAGTCCAAGGCACTGCTTAGGTTTCTCTCGTAATTGTTAGAGATCATTTGATAATTTATCGGTTCAATAGGAGTATCTACGTTGCGTTTACCCAATATTCCATTCAATACCATCACCCCCTTTTAGTGTTCCCCAATATTGCCATCTTCCTCCTTCCGTTTCCTTCCACATCGTTTTAAAATCCCCGACATATATAAGTCTATATCGATTTTTTATTAGAAATAAACCACTATGTTTATTTATTACACATTTATTTTTATAGAAAACAAGTAGTCAAGTATGGATGAAACATAAGCATCCCTAAAAGTATTTAATTCAATTTAAGAAATATTAGAACTAAGAGCGAGATGATCGACGAACTAATTCGTATATATATCACCTAAAGGAGCGCTCTTGTGAACTAGGTCGTTCGCAAACTATCCAAGACTAGTCGTTTGGCTTTTTTGGTTATTGGGTGTACAAAGTTGTACACTCCCTTCAGCTGCTTAGGAAGCTAGGAAAGGTGACCTAGCACTACTGAAGATGTTAGCTCTATGAAATCACTTGAACGATTGTTTCACATTGACTTCAATTTGACCGATTTTAATGAAGTATTTAGAGTGAGCTGAATGTTACTTAACTGTTTTAAATATGGTATTTTTTTTTTATTTTCTCCTAAAGAGTCTTTACTTACTTAAACAAAGCAAAAAGATAATTCAATTGGTTTTGAATTTTTACATTATTATAGTTTTTGTTCTTATCTAGGAGTATATGAGTGAAATTAATAAGAAAAATGTATATCTCCAAAAACTATCCTATTGTCAATCTATCTCTTTCATATTTAATTTATAAGATGAAATCAAAACCTTCAGCAAAAGATCCTGATGAAATTCCCGTACCTCCGCTTTGATACGTTCGCCTACAAATTTCCGTACCTCCATATAATGTTAGTTACAGACATCAGACTTGACTTGACATGACTTCATCCGCGTAGAAGTAAGTTTCCAATCTATCCCACAGGAACGGTATTTTTTGTGGAATAAAAACTCTAAATCGGTTCAGCCGTTTTAACGTGATGTAGAACTACTTTGACAATATGTAACCTCTCTTGATGAGGCCATTTGTTGAAACAAGTGATTTCATACAGTAAACAATAGTGCTAGGTGTTCCATCCCAGTGATTCATTAGCAACAACCTCAAGCAGGGTAGGCAAGCGTTGTCACCTTAAACTCTCTAACCCTGCATTTGGGATACAGTACCCAGTCACTGCATGACTTTTTTTTAATGATAGTTAAGGGACAAACGAGCGGAGGGTCCACCTGATGGAAAATGGCCACCGTCGCCCATACACATCGACGAAACTAGAGGGTATCTTGTTTTGTCGGTGCGTTGCCGTCTCGAAGATAGAGTGAGAATGGATGGACCCCGGGCAAGAACCCGGTGTTCATTGGAATCGCAGCAGTAATGGGATGGGAGAGGGAGGGATTGATCTGGCCCACATGCGGCTCGGCCGGAACGCGTCAGAGACACTTGGCGGTCGGTTTCACATGCTGGTGGTCGCAAGCCAGTCGGGGAACAGATCCCCTACGACCAAGGGGGTGCTGGGTTACTCGGCTTTTACGAGATGCTCTCCCAGCGGCAGAGAGGAATTGAATTCTAACCCGTCCCCCCACGGGCTTTCTATATATAGTGTATATTTTTATTTAATTTTATGCAGAAGTGTATCTACTGTATAACAGTTATTTTATTAGAACTTTAATTGTTATATTTCTTATAAAACCGGTAAAATCCAGATCATTACATTTTTGGGAAATTCTTAGCGTTTTCCTAAATTCCTGTTTTGCATAGATTGTTTTCTTTGATTAAAATCAATAGATGAAGTTCTTTATCTTCAGATTTAGGTTCTGAGGTTTTTTTTATTTAAAAAGTTCATTAAGTCGTAAGTCTGCGCCTTCCTCAAAGATTTCGATATCCCCATTCGTATGTATACGGCTGCTGTGAAATTTTACGTTTATGTTTAAGGTTATACTCCAATGTTGGATTTTAGTATGCAAACGGATTTCTTATATTCTTGCCTATATTACATTAAATAGAATATATTACTTAAGACAGCAAGTCCATTTTCTCTCGCCTTGACTACTCGATCTCGTTAATCATAATTTAAACTACCAATAGTAACCATGTTTATACAATAAAACTTCACTATGATAGTTAATATTAACTCGTCAAACTGCTGCTACATTACTAGCGTATCAAACGTTTAATTAAATATTTTTCCAAAATTCCCATTCCAATTATATTAATTCTAACTAAGTAGTATTATTTAAAGAGCTTTTGATTCCCCGAGGATCCCCCTAAAGGACTTAAATGATTTATTGGAGCGATGAAACTAATAGTCAAACTGTCGCTGATTTATCAGGACTTTATTTAAAATAACATCTTTATCTTTAGCGCCTACTTTTATTAATCTGCCTTACATATGTATCTATATCTCGTAATATACAGTGAGTCAGCAGGATGAAACCACTTACCACCTGGGTCGCTGCTCTCCAGAACATTACTCATAAACTACCAAAATAACTTTTATTAAATCTCATAAAGCAATAAGCCTCTAGATACCATCTTCGTCCGCCGCTTGATGTGACCCAGACATTTGTATATTATTCACGATATTTCTACATCTTGTTCTTCTGGAGAAACTTTAAGACATTAAAAAAATTCCAGTTATTTTTGATATCTGAAAAGAAGCTTCCAACCTTATACCAAGCCCAGGTTCGTTCGGGTATGGAGCATCGCTGTCGTCGGGTTAGGTGATGACATGGAAGATGTAGGGATTTGCATGGTCATTACGTCAATAAAAAAGTAAAAGAACACGGAAACGAGAGTAAAACCTTTAGAGTAGCTTAATAAGAGATTATTAAGACGGGTTTGATTACTTTTGCTGACATGGGGCTTGATAATTGTAAAATATCTGTTTACGTAATTGAACGGTCTCTCACCTCCAGGTTGGCTCTGCCAAGTACCAGCTCAAAAGCTTTGGACTCGGTTCATCGCCGTGCTTAGAAACCTCAAACCAGAGTCTGGATCATCGAGTCGTCGATATTTTACATGATATATTCTGAAGAGTATCCGCAGGAACTACATTATCTTATCTAAGCTTAAAATTCACTAGATGCTGTCAGGGTCTCCACTTCTTTGTAGTTGACACAACGCCTATTCATACTTGGGAGTGGAACTCTTTCGCCAATCTTCCCGGATATGTAAAACTTGGGCATGTTTTAAAGAAACGTGACTAAGTATCTTCTAGAGGAGACGCTACATCTTAGGATGAATTATCAGTTTTTCTTTTCATACTCCTACTATTTTTGAAATAGCCAAATTGAGTACCTGATAGACACGATGAAGCTGTTAGAAGGAGATTTTCGTCAAATAATAAACATGTCAGTCAGTCATAAAAACCTGACAAGTATATAGAAAAATCTAAAGATATTTACGTACGTTAAATCCATAGAATCTGAAGCGATGGAGCAGATACAACGTAATCTTTCGCATGAATGCACTAACAGCTCATTATGTACGATTTGTGCTTTACCGTATATCCTATACCGTATACAGTATACTTATTTTGTTTACCTTATCTATCTAAACTTTAAAGTTTTATCTATTTAAAATTATAAAAAGAAGTATTTCTTTTCATTTTTAATTGTAATTTGATTCTGATCTTTTCTATTCTGTTCAGAAAATAATTAAGTTACTCGTGTCACGAGAGGAAGCTTAGCAGTACCTGGGGTTTGGGACTTATGTTCAGCTTTACAAGGCCTCTTACTATTAGCAATACCGTTTGTAACTTTATATTCGCGGGTAGTACTTTTATTTTATTACAAGACTGTATATACTTCTGTTCCGATATACTTGAGCCAGTTGATAAACGGAGCTCGCCTCGGACCACGACGGGAGTGCTGTGGTGTGGTATCGTGATGCTGGGCGTCCCATTGTAAAACAAAGATGAAAAACTAATACTTTAAGTAGAGAATCCTAATAATGATAAGCGTGTTATGAAATGATTACGTCGGGGGTGTGACCTCGGATTTTTCAACCCCAGATGAACCGATTAAGCGTTTCAGCTTTTGATTGATTATAGCGAATTATTTACCACGTCATTACGTTTTGATTTTTCACATATAACTGATTAAAAAAATGGTAATATCAACTGGTCGCTACATTTTAAAATTTATCCCAAAGACATAAACAGTCACACAGCTCTACATGAACTCAATCCACTATTTCAATCCCTTCAAACCTTTTTTTCGCAACAAAATCGAACCTATGTTTTTACCCAAGCTTTAGTCTATCTCTATACCAAATTTCATCACAATAGGTTCAGTAGATAGAGTTACTATCGCATATATAATATTTATAAATGTATAGTTAAGATTAGTAATTGCTATTTCATTTCTTGGTTTTAGTATCAATGTCAATCTAATACTGTGTAAAAAAAACAATAGATCTTAGCATCTTAGAAAAAACTAGGTACTATATCTTCAATCTTGGTTTTCTGAAAGACCCACCTTTTCTAGAAACAGCCATTAAAAAATACATTGCAGAGCTAGGGCATTTGAGCCAGGTGCCTTTTATCTTATCTCAGGAACTTCTCAATATTGAGCAATTAATCCAATAATCCACCAAAAACGTCAGCAGGTGAATGGTTTAGGCGTTGGATTCACGATTGATAGGTCTTGAGTTCCACTGGAATCCAGTTATTGGACTACTGACGTGGCTCACTCCTAGCAAGCATTTAGCTTAATTGGAGGGTTTAAGGAATACTAGTAGCAGCATATTATCCATATTGCTAGAAGTCTTTATAAAAAATCAAAATCAAAACCCACAAATGTTTTGTGTGAACTAAGTTACGTGTATATCAATAAAGGTGTCAAAAAGTTCTTTTTATATAGTTTCATTAAAATAAATCCTGGTCACGGCACCAATGTAAAAAAATTTTTATTGATTAGAAATTATACATGAGGTTTCGTCTTATACTTTTATTACGTCAACCAACTAACGCCTGTTTTAATAAGGGTGGTTATAATGTATAATTTCCCTCAAGTTAAGTTCCGGTCACGGTTTTTAGTATGTATGTTTTCAGTATTCATAAACAGGTTTTACTCCTTGACTTCATTACCTAACATTTGAAAAAATCAATAATGATTACACTTCATCACGATAATCAATATTCACTCTAAGAAATCACTCATTAAAGCGTCGCTAAACTGACAAGACAGAGTTAATAAGTTGTCGACCTAGTTTTCAATCAAGTCATCAACAGTATTGCCAGAATAAAAGTAAATAATATTTAAAAAGTCAACTGCCAATCGTAATCAAAAATATTACGTTATCGAATGAAAATTTAATAAAAATATGAATATCTTATTGAAAAATTAAAATATTTATTACATCAAGAACCGGGTCACACTCACAGCGCCAGGCTCGTTCAGCGACACGTAATCGATCGTCACATAGTAATTGGATTGAAATAAATTCATTTATTATTATATTCGCCTACCCGCGTTACTGGATTAAAAAGTTTACATTTTTTAATTCAAGGTCCAACGTTTTTATAGTTTTGCTTTAATATTAATTACTTGGAGAAACAATACTTGTAGCAGTATTAGCTATAGAGTTGGCAACACCGTTGATAACTTTATATTCGCTCTTCACTATCATAGGTTTATTTTTTTTTATAATAGATAAGGTGCAAACGAGCAGATGGTCCACCTGATGGTAAGTGGCCACCATTGCCCATGGACATCGGAAAAACAAGAGATACTCTCCTCGTTTTATCGATGCGTTGCATCCCCGAAGATAGAGTGGGAAGAGGGAATGAAGAAGAAAAATGATGCGGATTCAGCGGACCCTAGGCAAGAGCCCAGAGTCCACTAGACCCACAGCATTAATGGAATGGGAGAGGGAGGGGGTAAGTCTGGCCCCCATGCGGCTCAACCGGAACGTGTCTATGACACTTGGCGATCGGATTCGCATGCTGGTGGTCGCAAGCCAGTCGGGGAACAGATCCCCTACCACCAAAACCGCAAGGAAATAGCCAATCAAACGCTATAAGTGTTGCTAGCATTTTTTTTGCATTTAAATGAGCAATTAAATATAATAATAATACAAATAGATAATGATCATACGTCAGCTCTCGTCAACGACTGTCGCTGTAATGACATTCGTGTCGCCACACCGCGGGGAGATTTAGATTAACAGTGTTACTAGTTATTTTTCTATTAGCAGATGTACATTTAATAATAAAAACGACACCAAGCCACTGGCATGGCACAGCCACAATGGTCACCAGGTGAGCTCGGTTTGACAACTGGACAAAGGCACTACCCGCGAATATAAAGTTCTCAATGGTGTTGCTAACTGTTGTGCCAAAATCTACAGTGTTGCCACTTTAAAAAAGTAGCTTACGAGGGTAATAATCCTACTAATATTACAAACGCGAAAGTTTGTAACAATGTATGGATGTATGTTTGTTATTCTTTCACGTAAAAACTACTAAATGGATTTTTATGCAACTTTACAATAATATAGCTTACACATCAGAATAACACATAGCCTATCTATACTAATATTATAAAGAGGAAAGATTTGTATTTTTGTATGTAACGAATAAACATAAAAACTACTGGACCGATTTCAAAAATTCTTTCACCATTAGAAAGCTACATTATCCCTGAGTAACATAGGCTATATTTATTACATGAAAAAAATTAGAGATCCCCAGAAATTCTCACTAAAACCAACACAAGGTGCAAAAAAATTAGCCATAAAATATCTTTCATCGCATGCGCTGCGAAAAGTATTGATGATAGAACAAAAAAATGTTTTACAATATTATAGAACGTATCAATATCTACAAAAAACTCCGCGAGACCATATGTCCAACTATTGTAGTTAAGTCACTATAACTACTTTTTTACATTTTAAAAGTTGATAAAAATGCCTATCAAAATCAGACCATGTTTTCCATAACTTTGTATTAATTCTTATCCAAATAAATTATTTTGTAATGAAGACTGTTTCAATACCTGTTAATTACTTTTTGAATTATTGAAATCGGACATTCCAGTCAAAAGATATTACGAAATAAAAATATCAAGATAAATAAAAAATAATCCCAGACGGGCCGCCGGCGCGGTGTGGGTGCCTCGCAGCGCAGCGAGTAACGCGGCGATAGAGGGAGCGACAGAATGCGGGAGCCAAAATGTTAAAAAAAAATTATCCACCCGTGCGAAGCCGGGACGGGCCCCTAGTAATTTATAATGATATAGTGTGAATTATCCAAAATATAGCGGGTGAAACCGCGGGACGCAGCTAGTATAACATAATGTTATAGGTTGGAATATTTACACCAATTGTCCTTGTTTTTGTTAATTACCCTCATTTAAACAATATTGTTTACACAGCTCTGTGGGTTAATAGATCGGATACATTAAATTAGGAGTACTCAGTCGACAATAATCCTACTATACATGCCACAGTTTCTGTGATTATGTGTTAGCAACACTGTTTATAAAGTAGTAGTAGCGGGTAGACCATTTTATATTATTTCGATTATACCCACGTGAAGCTAATATATATAACCTTTAGTACAATAGATTAGTCTCAGTCTCTCTGGTGTTTTCGTGCAGTGCACATGGAAGTTAGTGTTATAGTGTCGTGATTAAGGTTACCCTTCTCGAGGTCCACGTGAGTTTACTTTATTATCTATTGTCGTTAGCGAGGTCGAGTGGTGGAGGTGAGAGTTAATATATTATGAAAGAGCTCTTTAAACCTGCTCCTGGGTCTCAAGCCCCAGGCACCGCTCGCCTCAGTCTAAATTGCATGTGTTTACGTATTTCTGTACAGTAATGAGTATCATATTTCTCTCCATGTTTATAGCATATGTAACCATTGTTACCACGCTCACACTATACCAACAACACTCCACTTACACTCGAACACACCTTACTCTGATTCACTTTATTATTTAAACAAGTTGTGGCTACCCGGCGACGTCCACCTGTGGACTATGAAAGTGAAGGACGTCTTTTGTATTTATTACCAATCATCCAATTAATTTAGGACCAGTTTTACAATTTTCTGATAAACTTCCTGATAGATGATTCGCGTCAGATACCTAACTATCAGCATTTGAAACTGACCCTAATATGACAAGCAATACCTGGGGCTTATGACCTACCTACCTTAGAGTACCTAAACATCAAACTGAAGTAGATAATTAACGAGTCACTTGATCCTCAAAAAAGGAGACCTAGCACCAATTACACTTATTAGTTTAATTACTAGACAATATTAATTATGGTAATTATTCGTCAAACTGCCTATAATTTGGTCATGAATATATTAATGGTATTATTACTCCGAAAAGTTGGTAAATTACTAGTTATATAATCCCGAGAGAAAATTACCCAATTTATTATGTAACAAGCGTAGATTAGTTGTAGTTTTGTATTAAAACTTTCAGTCGGTTACAAGTTTTTGGAGTTAAATTATTTCATCATTTAATTATTAAATTTGGCTGCGGGCTACGTTATAATTACATGCTGGTTATTGACTTATAATTGTATGGACTCACAGTCAGCGCTTCAACGAGGCACAAAAGTTCTAACAAGCAAGAGATCCAAATTCATTTAAAAACTTGGCGAGTAATTAAAAAAAAAATCTGTAAGACACTCAATCGCCTGAGTAAGTTGAATCGCCAGGATAAAAAAATACATTTCCAGCTTATAAAGCATCTGTATGCAATATTCTATCAGGATCTCTGCTTTAGAATCCATGTACTTCGGGATAAAAAATAAAACTGTGGTCATCACACACTATCTTACTGTTACTTTCTCACTCAACACTCAGCAGTGATGGCCTAGTGCTTGAGACTTCAAGTCTTACTCGGAAGGTCCGAGGTTCGATCCTGGGCACACACCTCTGACTCTGAGTTATGTGTGTTTTAAGAAATTAAATATCACTAGCTTAACGGTGAAGGAAAACATCGTGAGGAAACCTGCACTCTTGAGGGTTTCCAAAAAGTTCTCAAAGGGGTGTGAAGTCTGCCAACCCACACTGGGTCAGCGTGGTGGACTATGGCCTGATACCCTCCTCATTCTGAGGAGGAGACCCGGCTCAGCAGTGGGCCATTGAAGGGTCGTAATGATGATGATTATAAACAGGTTAAGTTTGTGAGGTTGTAGGGGGTAATCTCTGAATCTACTGAACCGCTTTTGAAAATAATTTTACCAATAGAAAGCCACATTATTTGTGAGTGTCATAGACTATATATTACCCGAACTATTTCGACTATTTCGTGGTGGTCCGATTTGCTGCAGTAAGTCGGAGCAAAAACGGTCGAACGAAAACCTTTGTTACGAACACTGCCTTAACGCCTTAGCGGGTAGAGTACGAATGAATGAATAAATGAGTGAGTAAACAGTTTGAATACACCTCAGCGAAGCGAGGACAGGTTGGCTAGTATTATAAATATTATAATTAAATGAAATAGCACGAAAAACTATAACACATATCAAAATAGATATTTGTATAAAGATATATCTATAAGCGAATAAACACAGATATTGCAATGATTCATTATTTAACACTTTGCTAACTTTGCGTGTTATTTGGTTCAATGCACCTATTAGTATATCGTAATACTGTGATAATTGTAACTCTAGGTACGTTGTTGGGAAATTGGACCAGCATTGTAGCCTTATAGACTACTGCATCCTTTTATATCAATCTCTGTTTTATATCTCTTGTTTTAACTTGAAACCACAGCATCATGACTGAAAGAAACGGTGAAATGTAAGATACTGCTTACGTCATCAACAAACAAAAAAAGCAAAGAATTTCCTTGATGCGCACAACACACACAGTTAATTTTTGCTGGTGCATGGCATGGCATATACAGTCTTGGGAACCTTGATGATATCTTAGATTTAAATATAGTCTGGTTTAGAGGAAATTCCATTTAGTACTACTTAAAATATCTGTGAAATCCTGGAGTGTCTGTCAGTTACTGAAAATTGATTCTTAAGTTTAAAAATAAATGAATAATTTTCGTTATGATCACATGTTATTGCGTTTGAAGGCCAATTTGAATTGTCTTAGATATTATTGGAAGAAGTATGCCAAAACTTACAAATACTGTTTAGTATTGCGTCTTAGATAGATTCGAAGACATAGCAATTATTAATGTGTATAGATATTCCAATATCTTCTCTTATATTCGCCCATGGACATCGGCAAAACAAGAGATACTCTATTATATATTTCGCCGATGCGACGCATCCTCAAATGGGAGGGGGGAGTGAAGAAAAAAATGAGCAACATGGGAGAGGGAGGGGATAAGTCTGGCCAATATGCGGCTAGACCGGAACGCGTCTATGACACTTGTTCGTCGAATTCATAAGTCATAAAACCAGTTAGGGAACAGATCCCCTACCACCAAGGTTGATGGAATACTATGAAATGAAAAATTCACTTAAAACATTTGTTTTTTGAGGTCCCACTAAGTTAATTAATACCTAACACAGATTGATAGACCAACTGGCTTAAATTAAGTTCCCTTTTGATTATCAGGTAAAAATGGCAGCTCCTGCAGTAGTTTATCATCATAAATTATCATAATAATTTTCCGATAATTTTTCCGCACAGCTGTCGATAGCTGTTCTTCTCTACAACAAGTAACAACTTTTTTATTTACTTATACTTTTTCTTGCAGAAACTAATTTTTCTTTTCTTTGACTATTTTTAATATTCCATTCATATTTCTGTATACACTTATGTCATTTGTAACATTCACTTTTTTAGTAATTCTACTTAGTTCATTTGTAACATTTATTATTTAGTAATTCCACTTAGTTCATTTGTAACATTTATTATTTAGTAATTCCACTTAGTTCAATTGTAACATTTATTTTTCTAGTAATTCCACTTAGTTCATTTGTAACATTTATTATTTAGTAATTCCACTTAGTTCAATTGTAACATTTATTTTTCTAGTAATTCCACTTATTTCATTTGTAACATTCACTTTTTTAGTAATTCCACTTAGTTCAATTGTAACATTTATTTTTCTAGTAATTCCACTTAGTTCATTTGTAACATTCACTTTTTTAGTAATTCCACTTAGTTCAATTGTAACATTTATTTTTCTAGTAATTCCACTTAGTTCATTTGTAACATTCACTTTTTTAGTAATTCCACTTAGTTCAATTGTAACATTTATTTTTTTAGTAATTCCATTTAATTACTTTATAACATTAAGTAATTTCACTAAATCATTGATAATATTTAATTTGTAAAATTTTGGCACAATTTGAAGAGAGTTTATGAGGACTTTATTAACGAAGCGAGGGCATGCAACCTATAAATTTAATTCAGATAAATGGAGTCGTACAGCAAGGAAAAATACATAAATTCTAATTGTATTTTATTTTTGCATATTACGTTAACTGTAAATTTACATAACGCTGGAGCGTTAGCTAATGTGCCCTTGTTCTGCGATTTTTAGCTTATTATTTGTTTTATGTACTGTTACTCATTAATCATTAGAAACATTTACTCACTTGTTCTGTCTTTTCCTCATAAACTCTAAATGCTTCTGCAATACGTTAATCTTTCAGTTTCTTATAGCTAAACAGTTTTGGGATTAGTACTTCTTGGTATCCTTTGTCAGAATTATTCATGTTAGTCGTTGGACTATTTTTTAATAATTCATGTTGTATCTCTTTTTAAAAGTTTGTTTTAAGTCTTAGATTCCTTGTATTCTTACATGTTACTTGAAGTTTGTTAGTTTACGTTATATACAAAATACCTTTTATATTTTCTATCTACTATATTGTAATTTTTATTGTAAGTTAATGTATACATTATACCTTTTATAAAAATTAAACAAAAACATTAAAACCGACCTTTTTAATTCTCTACGTTCTAATGACGGTCTTGTGAAAATCGAGTCAGGCAATACTGTCATTATTCCTGACAAAACGAAAAAGGATCAAAGTATTGTTGCAAGAAAAGCCATGTAATATCTAGCATATAATTCACAAAGTGAAGGCAAACATTTGAAGAGCATTCATTCGATCAATTTACAAGTGTTGCAGCAGAACGCACTAACTATAATAATTGTGGAGAGCGAGAGTTCATTCATTAAAACACTCAAATACTGTTCTCCTAATATGGATCCATTTTCCTTATTTAATCTATACTATTCTATACATACTATAATATTATAAAGAGGAAAGATTTGTATTTTTGTATGTAACGAATAAACATAAAAACTACTGGACCGATTTCAAAAATTCTTTCACCATTAGAAAGCTACATCATCCCTGAGTAACATAGGCTATATTTATTACAAGAAAAAATTAGAGATCCCCAGAAATTCTCACTAAAACCAACACAAGGTGCAAAAAAATTAGCCATAAAATATCTTTCGTCGCATGCGCTGCGAAAAGTATTGATGATAGAACAAAAAAATGCTTTACAATATTATAGAACGTATCAATATCTACAAAAAACTCCGCGAGACCATATGTCCAACTATTGTAGTTAAGTCACTATAACTACTTTTTTACATTTTAAAAGTTGATAAAAATGCCTATCAAAATCAGACCATGTTTTCCATAACTTTGTATTAATTCTTATCCAAATAAATCATTTCGTAATGAAGACTGTTTCAATACCTGTTAATTACTTTTTGAATTATTGAAATCGGACATTCCAGTCAAAAGATATTACGAAATAAAAATATCAAGATAAATAAAAAATAATCCCAGATGGGCCGCCGGCGCGGTGTGCGGTGTGGAGTGCCTCGCAGCGCAGCGAGTAACGCGGCGATAGAGGGAGCGACAGAATGCGGGAGCCAAAATGTTAAAAAAAAATTATCCACCCGTGCGAAGCCGGGACGGGCCCCTAGTTATTAATATATCCCGGAGATTTTATGACAAGAAGGAAAAGGAACCGATAAATAATCAAATCAAATCAACTTTACAATGACGAGAGAAACCTAAGCAGTACCTTGGACTTGACAAACTCACACCCAAGAAGTACCCCCAGTAAAACCCGCCTATGGGCTCGCTTTACCAAGCACCTAACATTGAGGGGATGCCAGGGCAAGTCAACTGACATCCAGCTCCCGGAAGGAGTCAGAAACGGCCCATATCCCTCGAGATCGGGTACATTTCATAAAAAATCCCGGCGTTGATATATATAAAGATACATCAAATGATATACTTCTTTACAGATATCGTAAAGTTAGCTTTGATAAAGCGAGATAGAAGCAGTATACAAAACAATCCAATGAAAATCCGCTCCCTTAAGAGGCTCAAGTTTACTACCACGTCTTATTTGAACTTACAACTTTCCTTGATTAAGCAACGTCGCGTTCTTTGGAAACTGCTACTCGTTCGCTAACCTAAACCGAGATACATACATTATAACAATCTCACGATAATTTGTGAACAGATAGACAAAATTATATACAAATCCTGATTTGCTTATATTGTTTGCTTTTGACTGAGGAATACTCTACCAGGCTCTAATTGAGTATTTTACTTAGCAAGTGACGCTTGTAGAGTCAACACGTCCTGAAGATGCTTCGGTTACGGAGCGAAACGTACGTCGATTGTCGATTTTGTTCGCGCGTTACACTTTTCTGTCAACGGTGTGCTCTTCCGGATTGTGCCGTACGAGTCTGGTTGTTAGATCGTCGAGCTACCTACTTGTGTGGTGTGTCTTGGTTCGGGTTCGCGCGTCTCACTTTTGTGTGGACAGGGTGCTCTTCTAGGTTGTACCATACGAGTCTGGTAGTTCAGATTGCCGCGGTTTATAGCATGGTAATATTTTGATTCCTTTTATTTTTCAGTACCTAGATCACAATCTATCGAAGTGAATCTGTCAAATTGTGAATCAGGATGAGTTTACCATAGAGTTTCAAAACTATAACAGTGGACTGACAACTCTGTTTCATTCCTAAATCTGTGGACACAGAACCGCTTACTGTAAGACCGATCATTCAGGGACCGCCGGACAGAAGTATTTTACGTTTCACAGTCTTAATAATTTAAAATCTCGCGACATAAATTATATATTAACGGTATTTACCATTTTGTGGTGACGTGTACAACAAAATAGCAGATACGTTGTTGGTGAGGCTCATATCCTGATCTATAGATCAGGAAAGGATAAAATCTAATAATAAAAATTTGAAAATCAGAACCATCTTTAGTGTATGAAGATAATTTACAAGCTATCTATAGCGTTCTCGGTCCTACAATACATCAGCTAAGTTCTACTCGCAGGTAAGAACACGGAGAGTGGTTTAGTAACAAATCAATCACGCTTTAATGGCCCACTGCTGAGTCGGGTCTCCTCTTCAAAATAATTAGGATATAGTCTACCACACTGACTCAGTGATGGTTGGCAGACTTCACACACCGACAGAGAACTTTAGGGAACTCTCAGGAGTGCTGGTTTCCTCAAGATATTTTCTTTCACCGTTATAGCAAGTGATATATAACTGTGACGTCAACGTCTTAACCGATGTTCTATCAATTTGGGGTTCTCTTGGGTATCATTCCTCTTTTATTTTCTGATGGGATCTCTGTTTTTCTTCATTCCTCTCAAATTTTCCATAAACGAAGATTTTACATTAGACCAACAAAATATATCTTCATCACCAAAGCTTAAATAGTTTTAGCTATTTATCTTAATAATGGCGCTATTTTATAAAATCATTTTAATTTCTTTTGAACTAACAATATCTTTATTAAAATATAATTGTTATGTCCACACAAAGCGGTCTCTAACCCTCACCAGGTCAATCAGGGCATAACCTTTAAAAAGGCACTATAGAGGACGAGTGTATCGTTATGTCAAACCTAACGATTATAGTAATTAGGGAATAGTTTCATAATACGTATTATAATTAAGCAGTGATAGCCCAGTGGTTAAGACATTGATGTCTTACTCGAGGTCCGGATTCGATCCCTCCCACAAACACCTCTGACTTTTCAGTTATGTGTGTTTTAAGAAATTAAATATCACTTGCTTTAACGGTGAAGGAAAACATCGTGAGGAAACCTGCACTCCTGAGAGTTCACTAATGTTCTATGTCGGTGTGTGAAGTTTGCAAAGGGCGGGCTTGGCCAACGTGGTGGACTATGGCGTATCCCCCTCCTCACTCTGAGGAGGAGACCCGGCTCAGCAGTGGGCCATTAAAGGGTTGTGATGATGACGTATTATAATTTATAGTCTATTATAAAAACAAAATTAAAATGAAATTCTACTGTTAGCAATACCATTGATAACTATCTTCGCGGGTAGTGCCTTTTATTTTATGCCAATATTGTATATAACCTCTGTTCCGATAAACTTGAGTCAGTTGTTGAACGGAGCTCGTCTGGCCAATTTTGCTAATTCTTTTTGTGTTGTGTTTGTTATTATCTGGAAAAGGTTCCTTTGTAAGAAGAAAACTTTCAATAACTTTCAATCATCTATGGTGATCATGATAAAACTGTTTATTGATTTATTAAATATTAGTATATCCATGTAGTGCAAGCGCTATCTAATTCTTATCAATCAAGGCACCCGAGTCCATTGAATGCGGGCATTATGCAGGATGCTACATCGCCTATAGATTCTTTAAACCATGTTAACTTCGTTCGTAGGACCGAAACATGGTTAAATGGCAATAACTTTGTTCCTGATATCTTATTTAAATAAAACAAAGCCTATATTGTCAGTTCAATTGCAGCAATTATACAGGTGAACAACCGATTTAATACAACAACAACTTACGCCATCTATTGACAAATAGATGGTGTCTGTCTGTCTGCTAGACAATCAACTTTAACCACTGAACAAAAATTTGATGAAATATAGTACAGAGCTAAAATAGAGTTGGAGAAAGGACATAGGATATGTTTTATCGTGAAAAAAGTACTTAAAAATGCAAAGTAGACTCTTACGCCATCTAGCGATGAAGTGGGTGGGGATGAATTGCATGTCGAGCTGTCTTTGGGAATTAGTCATATATAAATTAAAATGTAAAATATAGTGATATAATCTAAATGCACGTGGAAATTGCATCCGAGCGCAGCAGGGACGAATCGTCTAGTTTTATTGTATTCATAGATGATATCGTCAATTTATAGGTTGAAATTTCATTTATAAGTTACTAACTAAAATTAACCAACTTCAATAATAGTGATATCCCTCTATAAGATCATATGATGAGTTAAATCGTTATACATTTTATTAACATTCGCACTTTAATTCATTCACTCGTTCAACCGTACAGACAAACACAATCTTTTGAACACAACGTGCGCAACTTTCCCCACTATTTTTTCTTAGACATAAAGTTAGCTGCTGGCTACTATAGTATACGCAATAGATTACAACACACCTCTCTCTCTCTCCAAACATAAGCTTTGATGCCTCAGCGAAGCGTACCTATCTCCCGTATAAAATCGTCCAACAATGCCGGAATGACTACATTATGTTACATACGTAGAAAGAGAGCGTAGTTATGCCCTCACTACATATATTAGAAACCGGTAAGTCATAAGCTGTAGCGTTATTTATTTGTCAGTTTTTGGACCCATTTATAAAAAAAATGTATTTTGATTTTTTTACCACTTTACATACTTAAGAATAAAAACCTAAACTAACTATTATTCAGCGCAAATTCTTTTAGTCCCGGGTAGTAAAAAGACGGGTAAAATACATGCTAGTTATACTGTTGATAGCGTTTGATTGGTTTATAGTTTATATTTCGTTTTCTTTTTAATACCCCAAATCGAATCAACAGTTTATAAGGTCTATTTCAATAGATTTTCGGTAGTTTGTTGAGTCATGTAATGGAGTTAATATTGTCTATCAAAGCCATTATTTTTGCACTTTAAAACATCCGTATCCTTATCCTCGCTTTGGTGTTATTTTCCAGCAGAGCTCGTATACACGGTTCACTAAAATTTAATTAAAAGTCACAAGTTTCTGTTCTATACTAAACCCTATACAATAATATATAAGATCACCGAGTGGAACGCACTCAGCGACTCAGGTCAAATTGCTCTGTTCACGCGTCGCGTCGCCTTCATCGCGTTTAGGATAATTATCGTAAACTACCCGACAACGAGCTTTTTACTCTTACAGTCAAATCAGACTCGTATTAGATGCGCCTCGTTTCTTATATACATACACTGTATACTTAGTTTGCGATACCACTTCTGATGTTTTCAACTCGATACAGTATAGCTTATTTTAAACAGTTAATAACATCAGAAGTGAGATGAGGCGTCAATCAGAACTGATGTGTATTAACAGCAAAGAAAAAAAATTAATAATTAAATTTTGCTAGACAATACTTTGTTTATTCTATTTATCAAATAACCTTTATGAGAGATGGGATGGATAGATGGAAGGTATGTTAAAAAAGCCTCTGTCGTTATCGTCCCGGACAACAGATTAATATTTTAATGTAAAAAAATTATACAATATTCCGTTATTTCCCTTGGAAGTTGTATTTAATTAAAACTGGGATTGTCCTCTCAAACGCCATGGCCGTACATCTCCATGTAATGAGGTCAGTGCAGTATCTTTTATGGAGGGGTATAATTAAAATATCCAGTAAAATTACTTTGTAAGTTACTTTAATAACCGAAATAAGATTATTTGAGTTGGCAACATCGTTGATCACTTTATATTTGCGAGTATTTTATAATTACAAGTATACCTGTTTGTAAGTATGCCTGATGATCATTAAAGTTGCCTGTTGGTATGCTAGTTATACAGTGATGGCCCAGTGGTTAAGACTTGAATATGACTCGGGAGGTCCGTGTTCGATCCCCCACACAGGCACACACCGACGACTTGCAGGAGTTATGTGTGTTTTAAGCAATTAAATATCACTTGCTTTATCGGTGAAGGAAAACATTGTGAGGAAACCTGCACTCCTGAGAGTTACCTGAAGTTCTCAAAGGTGTGTGAAGTCTGCCAACCCACCCGCACTAGAACATCGTTGTGGACTGTGGTCTAACACCCTTCTCATTTTGAAGATGAAGAGATCCGGCTCAGCAGTAGGCCATTAACGGGTTGTTATTATGGGCTCCCATGTAGACAATATTGAAGCGTCAGTAGCTCAGTGGTTCAGGCGTTGGATTCGCGATCGATAAATCGTGGGTTCAAATCCCGGATATTGGACTACTGGTGTGGCCCACTCTTGACACAAGCATTTTAGCTTACTAGGAGGGGTAAAGGGAATACTAGTAGTATGTGATCCATACTGCTAGTAATCTTTTTTTTTTTTTTTAAAAAAGAAAAAAATATTTGTGTCAGTTTCGAGATTACTTTCATTATGAACTTTATGAATAATATAACCACTTTATTGAATTTTATTTATTATGTCGCCCTCTTTATTGAACTTTATAAATAATATGGCCACTTTATTGAATTTTATTAATTATGTCGCCTTCTTTATTGAACTTTATGAATATTATAGCCACTTTATTGAATTTTATTAATTATGTCGCCTTCTTTATTGAACTTTATGAATATTATAGCCACTTTATTGAATTTTATTAATTATGTCGCCTTCTTTATTGAACTTTATGAATATTATAGCCACTTTATTGAATTTTATTAATTATGTCGCCTTCTTTATTGAACTTTATGAATAATATCGCCACTTTATTGAACTTTATTAGTGATGTCGAAACTTGCCACTGATCGCGCCACTTTATAACAAAGTTTTTCGCGTATCTACTAACTGTATCATCGTAAAATAATATCGAGTGTCTAAATAAACTGACGTTAAAAATATCCTTATCAAGAACGAAATGAATTTTCATACAAAATTACATTCATTAAAATATTTGTTACTGGTATATGTATCAGTTAATAATTTATCTCACTATAAACAAAGTCAGCTTTGCCATTTCATTAGTATTATAATTTATAGCAGGAATTATTCATGGAAATAATACATTTATTAGTTATATTAGATTTGCGCAGGCTTAAAATGTTTAGTGTTACCAGATGGCTGACTTGGATATTACGAAAATTGCTATTATGGACATCCAGTTATTTGACAAATCATGAATATGTTGACATGTAATTTAAATAGTGGATATTGTTACCACGTGAACTCCTAACATATTTTATATCGCTTTTAGTCAAAAAGTCGCCTTTCTCTGAGTACGCATCTCTATATCTACAAAATCAGGTCATCAAATTAAACCGTGTTCAAAGAAAACCAGATGTTCTCTCGCCTTATAAATATGAAGACACGTCTACAATTGATTGAAATATCGTCCGCTATAAACAATACTTGTGATTTATCGCAAACAACTTTTACCATACTAAGAAAAAACTCCATCAGTCATCACTGCCTTCCTAACATCTCAATATTCTTTACGATCCTCTCGACATGTTTATCTAAGTGCAGCGTTTCATCTGTTCATACTTTACATTTGTTAAGTTTACAACTCTCAAAGTAAACTGTACGATTCCCTCGGCTCTTAATGTGGCTGTTAAAACTACTGTGTTATTACATCTATTTTAGGTTTTATTGCTTTTATAACGCTCCCAAAACACGTATACTTAAGTGTCTTAACGTTTTTAATGATCGTCCTTAAGTTATAATAACATTTGCTTTTGTGACTTTAAACCTTTTGGAGGCGAATTAAATTCTTAGATCTCAAATTAAAATCAATCACTTAGCAGGAAGTTATTAATGGGCGAAAGACTGAAGTTAATTTACTGACATATTGAAATTTTAGTCAGTAAACATTAAATCTGTATTCTCTATTGTTGCAGGACTCCAAAGGACACAAAATGGAAATACGAACGCTACATTACATACTGGTGTTAAGCCTGGGGCTATCGTTTGTCACAGCAGATTTCACAGCCAATTGCCCTCAAGAATGCAAATGTGTCTGGGCCAGCGGAAACAAACAAGCCGACTGCTCACACTCAAATTTCCATGACATACCTAAAACTCTTAGCACTGAAATACAAATACTAGACCTAACTGGTAACGAACTTTACGAAATCACGAGGCACGCTTTTGAAGATGTCCGGTTGATTAACTTAAAAAAGCTTATATTGAGAGAATGCAAGTTAATAACAATACATAAGAATGGATTGAGCGGCCTCGCGATTATGATCGAACTAGACTTATCGAAAAACGACCTTAAAACGTTGCATGCCGAAACGTTTAGGGAAACAGCGAAAATAAGATGGATATTACTCAATGATAACCAAATAGAGAAATTGGAGGATGGTTTATTTAATAATTTACCCTTCTTACAGAAGGTGGATCTGAGCAATAACCGCATAGTACAATTAGGCGTAAAGACGTTTATGAATGTGCCAAAGCTTAATATACTACGACTAGATGGAAATAAATTAGAGCATTTAAAGACAGATTCACTTAACGCTTTAACGTCATTGTCTAATTTAGATGTACATGATAATCCCTGGAGATGTGATTGCTATTTACAACCCTTCAGAAATTGGGTCATCAGTAAAAACCTTTACACATCACCTATTGCGTGTGCTGAACCAGCCAAAGTTCAGGGAAAACTATGGAAAGAGCTAGATTCCAGTGATTTTGCTTGCAGGCCAAGCATAGTCTATCCTTCCACCAAAACCACCCTTCGGTCATCAGACTCAAATATAACACTTGCGTGTCAAGTAAATGGTAATCCTCTACCAGATGTAAACTGGGTCTTAAATGCCCAAATAATCGATGGCACTTATAAGTATCAGGGTGAAATTAAATATTTTGTCACCCAAAGTAATTCGGAGAACAGTAAATGGGTCAATTTGACAATTTTTGATGCTGGTAGCTCAGATAATGGTGAGTATCTGTGCGTTGCTAAAAATGCAGGTGGAGTTGAAGAAAGGAGTCTGACTTTGGCTATAGCTCACACACCCCCCGGTAAAGTTGTACCGCCAGGAATGGATAACAACATGCTTCCTGTTTTAATTGGAGTGTCGTGCACAGCAACTATACTACTCATAATTTTAATCATCCTCTGTTATTATTGCTGTCGACGACGTGGTTCAGAGAAAAAGAAAGACAATTCGAATGGAGAAGCTTTGATTGAAGGGTCGGTGATACCAGAAATGGAGAAGAGTCTAATAACTGCTGTAAATCCGGTAACGAAACCACCAAGGCGGTATGATGCACCTCTGTCGATAACTAGTGCGACGGAAATGTCGGAACTAAATAAAACATTGCTCGACAATGATTCTGTTTTCGGTAAGTTTTAAATGTTTTTTTTTCTTTTTATAAAAATAAATATTTATAAATAAATCAAATCTAAAATTAATAACAAATTTCAAATTCTCGTATAAAAATTTACTGTCTTTATACGACATGAGTATTATTTCTAATGTTACTAAATAATTTTAATTTGTAATAGATTTTAATAAGTTTAAAAATTTATTTAATGAAATTTTATTTTTATTTCAGCCCACAACGATGACGAGAAGAGATCACTTGATTTTGACCAGCACACCAAACGATCCCACGACGCTCTCAACGTTGAGTACGGTCGCACTGATGGACGAGCATATCCACCGGACCTTTTATCGTTTCCACCAAGAGCTGCACAAATATCTCCTGCTGCAAGCAATGCATCAACAGTACCCGACACAAGCAGGCTTCAAATAAACCCAGTTAGCCCTATCCATTCTCCCATTTATGGTATGACCTCCAATCAAAACATATTCCGTACATTACCATACTCCCGATCTCAGTCTCCATTTACTGCTCCAATTACTCCTCCTGTGGTAACACCACGACAAGGTTATGTTACTATTCCAAGGAGACCAAGGATACCATCCTGGTCAAGTACAGCGTCTACGGCAATACTTCCAAGCGCAGAAGCCCAAGAACCGCTTTATGATAATTTGGGTTTACGAACAACTGCTGATGGCAGTTCAGTTTTGTCGCTAAATAAAGCTGGATTAGAACAACAATTTTCTCCAATGAGGAACAGACCATTACCAGCTACACCAACGGTATATCAAAATCCACATCCAGTCTATTATGCTCCCATTGAAGAACAAGAACCAGCACCATCCCCAGTTCCACCACCATTTACACCAACTAGAAATAGTATCAGTTCTCAAATATCTAACCAGATATCTACTCCAGGGCCCCAAGAACCAGTCAACAGAATGAGTTGGACAGCTAAAAACACTTCTACTCCTCAACCTGAACCCAGGAAACAAATGGTTAATATCATGGATAATAGAAATTCAGATATTCAGTCGCAAATTTCTGATAACAGCACTTTAAGTCGAAAGGGAAAACCAGAAACTGGATCATTAAGAAGAAATCCTAGAACAGACAACAACGAAGTTAGTTCTCCATCTAAGGATGATCCAAGAAAGAATGAAAGTAATGTATCGTTGAATCAATCTGGAACTATTGGACGAAGTGGAAAAATACCTCCAAGGCCACCCCCTAAACCTAAGAAAAAGCCGAGTACTGAGGTAAACCCTAATGAGCCTCTGTTTGAAGATGAAGGCGAGGATGGAACGGAAGTGTAGTAGTTCCAGGATTGATCGAACAAAGTGCCAATGAGCTTTTAGTGATACAGTGAAGTGATATCAGTGAACGAAACGTGAAGTGGATTATTTTGCGGTGCTCGTGTAAATAACTTGTGCTAGATTTTTTACTATTGCATATAGTTGGACCATTCGCATTAAGAATAGGATAACAGGCCATTTTTAATGTTAAACGTATCTGTACGAAATACGTTACATATTTTAAGTATTTATTCTTTGATTAAGACAGTTGTAGTTTCGGATTTGCTTGCCGGGTTCGGCGTTTTCATCGATTATTCAAGACTGATTATTCTAAATTTGCTCTCAACATTCCTATTAATTCCATGTTCTGCTTCAATGTATTGGTTTTATTCAATAGTGACTGGGTTCGACGCTTTTCAACTATTGATCGTGTCAATAGTTTCTATAAAGCGCTTATTGAATACCGCTCTTTCATACACATATTGCATCGAAATTAAACGTTATTTAGATTTAGAGTATACCTGGAAATTCAGCATTCAATTTAATATCAAATTAAAAGCAATAAGCAATGATGATCGCAATGTGTGGGATTGTAACTACACACTAAAATAGTTAACTTCTACTCTAAGTTAATATCATTTTAGTTCGCTCTAAGACTGTTTATGATATGACAAACATTTTTAATTTTTGAAAACAAGACAACAATTAATGGCCGAAAGTTGTATATACAGAGTATTCATTAGTTTTCCGGTAAAACAATACTTACCGTTAAATTATTTATACCAGTTTTAAAATAATTTGTGATTCAATAAATATAATCTGTTCAGCCATGTTTGGAATAACAATTCCTGTGACACGAGTTAACTTAAAATCTTGTAGATAAGATAAGTCAAAGCAACTGTTATATGATTCGGTATTCCAAAACATATTAATTGTGACCAATGTTACTAAAATATTTTACATGTATGAGATTCCAAAAACAGTGTAAATGAACTTTTTTTATTATGGATAGAGTTCCTAGAGTTATTGTCAAATTACTGTCGATTTGCACCAAAATTGTATTTTAAAAACCAGTTTAATGTACATAGCCATATGAAATAAGTGTACAAATATCGAAGTAATAGTGTAAGGCTGCGTTTTGATACCAAAGATTTGAAAGGATATGTTGCGATGGATGTGTTCATTTGACACATTCTTAACAAGTACATCCCTCGCACCGCATCCTCGAACATCTTTTATAGAAACGCAGCCTAAAGCAGTTTCACACACGGGATTATGACACTAAAAAAACATTAGAAGTTTTTAACCAATTGAAATAATATCTACTTTATAATAAATATGTTTAAAGAAATCACATCTGTCTAAACTTCCAAAACTATTATCACGAAAACTTATATTTACAAATAATACATCTAGATTTATGATACCGAAAAAATATTATTTCATACCGATTACCGGTATTAGTCAAAGTAGATCTATTGTTCGAAGTTTCTGCTGATACGATTGTTATAAAACTTCAACTAAAAGTGTCATAGTCTTTAATGTGCTTTTTTATATACATGTGTGTATAATTACATTGTGTTGTATTATATTTTATTATTATATCAATGACGCTTATTCAGTCGTCGATATCGCTAATTGTTTAATGTCATAATGTACCACTTTCAGTGGTGTTGTAGCCTCCCGTAATTACTGTCAATAATATGACATTCAGTCGTCGATATCGCTAATTGTTAAACGTCATAATTTACCACTTTCAGTGGTGTTGTAGCCTCTCGTAATTACTGTCAATAATATGACATTCAGTCGTCGATATCGCTAATTGTTAAATGTCATAATTTACCACTTTCAGTGGTGTTGTAGCCTCTCGTAATTACTGTCAATAATATGACATTCAGTCGTCGATATCGCTAATTGTTTAATATCATAATTTACCACTTTCAGTGGTGTTGTAGCCTCTCGTAATTACTGTCAATAATATGACATTCAGTCGTCGATATCGCTAATTGTTAAATGTCATAATTTACCACTTTCAGTGATGTTGTAGCCTCTCGTAATTACTGTCAATAATATGACATTCAGTCGTCGATATCGCTAATTGTTTAATGTCATAATTTACCACTTTCAGTGGTGTTGTAGCCTCTCGTAATTACTGTCAATAATATGACATTCAGTCGTCGATATCGCTAATTGTTAAATGTCATAATTTACCACTTTCAGTGGTGTTGTAGCCTCTCGTAATTACTGTCAATAATATGACATTCAGTCGTCGATATCGCTAATTGTTTAATATCATAATTTACCACTTTCAGTGGTGTTGTAGCCTCTCGTAATTACTGTCAATAATATGACATTCAGTCGTCGATATCGCTAATTGTTAAATGTCATAATTTACCACTTTCAGTGATGTTGTAGCCTCTCGTAATTACTGTCAATAATATGACATTCAGTCGTCGATATCGCTAATTGTTTAATGTCATAATTTACCACTTTCAGTGGTGTTGTAGCCTCTCGTAATTACTGTCAATAATATGACATTCAGTCGTCGATATCGCTAATTGTTTAATGTCATAATTTACCACTTTCAGTGGTGTTGTAGCCTCTCGTAATTTTACTGTCAATAATATGACATTCAGTCGTCGATATCGCTAATTGTTTAATGTCATAATGTACCACTTTCAGTGGTGTGTAGCCTCCCGTAATTACTGTCAATAATATGACATTCAGTCGTCGATATCGCTAATTGTTTAATGTCATAATTTACCACTTTCAGTGGTGTTGCAGCCTATCGTAATTTTACTGTCAATAATATGACATTCAGTCGTCGATATCGCTAATTGTTTAATGTCATAATGTACCACTTTCAGTGGTGTTGTAGCCTCCCGTAATTACTGTCAATAATATGACATTCAGTCGTCGATATCGCTAATTGTTTAATGTCATAATGTACCACTTTCAGTGGTGTGTAGCCTCCCGTAATTACTGTCAATAATATGACATTCAGTCGTCGATATCGCTAATTGTTTAATGTCATAATTTACCACTTTCAGTGGTGTTGCAGCCTATCGTAATTTTACTGTCAATAATATGACATTCAGTCGTCGATATCGCTAATTGTTTAATGTCATAATGTACCACTTTCAGTGGTGTTGTAGCCTCCCGTAATTACTGTCAATAATATGACATTCAGTCGTCGATATCGCTAATTGTTAAATGTCATAATTTACCACTTTCAGTGATGTTGTAGCCTCTCGTAATTACTGTCAATAATATGACATTCAGTCGTCGATATCGCTAATTGTTTAATGTCATAATTTACCACTTTCAGTGGTGTTGTAGCCTCTCGTAATTACTGTCAATAATATGACATTCAGTCGTCGATATCGCTAATTGTTTAATGTCATAATTTACCACTTTCAGTGGTGTTGTAGCCTCTCGTAATTACTGTCAATAATATGACATTCAGTCGTCGATATCGCTATATATAATTGTTTAATCTCATAACTTACCACTTTCAAATTATTAAAAATCAATATAAATTTCGTCTACCCACAACATTTCTACAACTTGTTTAACCATCTCTACAGATGTCACTAGTGTAGTTGAACCCAACCGGTGCATATCGACTAATTATTTACTGGTGCTTTGTATTTTATTATATCCAGTGGCGTAGCTAGCGCGGGTGGCAACCGGGTAGGGTATTGTAGGTGTCACCCCAAAACTTAATCGGGGATTTCCCTACAATTTTGATGATTTTATTTTCGAATTTCGCTGAAAAACTATAGTCAGAGGATTGCTTATGGCTATTTTCCGGGATTCCCTTGACTAGCCGACACATACATATTATTGTTATATATATATATATTATTTTATTAGTGTCGGGTATGCAATCTGCTACAGTTTTATGAATTTTTACATATGGTCGAATGTCAACCCTAAGACACGATGCGGGCCACCCCCGCCGCCCCACCCTAGCTACGCCACTAATTATATCCCAATGTACTTTAATTTGTTTGTCGTTTTAGTCTTAGTTTAGTTTATTACAGATCTAAAACAAAAACTTTAACTAGGACATTTCCAAACTTGTAAATTAAATGAAATCATGTTTTTTTTTTAATTTTTGATGTTATAAGCTATACCTGATTTTACCCAATCAATGGTTTTATGTACGTAAGTACAGGTTTTACAATATTTACTATAGACATTCGTTCTTATTATAAGTGCTATGTAAATATATAAACATTATTAAAAGTGATTAAAGCTATATTTCAGTAAATATGTTTTTTTTATTTAATTACATCAATATTTACGATATTTAATATATATTTAGTATTGGATTTTTGGTCGGTTCAGAATAAAATGTGGCATACTTGTCGAAAGTAATTGCATAGTGTATTTTTTTAAATTATTTTGTGAGGGTAGGATTTGCTGTTTATCCAACCAACAAATAAAGCTACTGATATTTCAATTAATAATATGAGCTTTCGTCGCTACTAGACCGCTATCTTGGGCCGTCCACCATATTGGATTAGGACTTCTCTTAGCTAACCATGCCTTGCCATCCTATACAATCCAAAATTTCATCTGAGTCGGTTGAGGGTAGCAGATAGAAAATTCAGGTACAAGATTTTTTTTTACACCAACCATACATAATAATAATACAATCTTAAATGGGCGCCCTTATCCAGAAAATGTCTTATCTTCTCTTGAAGGATCCCATATAGATTGTTTTAGGGAATACAGACGCCGGCAAGGCGTTCCACTCCTCTGCGGTTCGGTCCAGAAAAGAACTACTTTGTATTAAGTGACTACATATTGACAAGAAAGGGATCAATGCCTTGATTTGATGGCATCTGGTGGTTTGATAGTAAAAAGGAAAAACGGTAATGATATCAAGTAGCTCCTGCGCACCGAAGTATATCCGGTAGAAGGTCGATAGGGAAGCAACTAGAAGTCTTCTAGCTCGGCGATCAAATCTAAATCCAGAACTTTTACCACTGTCCTTCCAAAGCAATTGGCGGTAACTCATAAAAACTTTATTGAGTTATTTATACCATCGTCTAGATTAAGACATTCTGCATCAGATGAAATGTTTAAATCAACCATTATATCTTATTCATAACATGACTAAAACCCCTATAGAAAACTTAATTCTCCATAAGGTGCCATGAGGTCTTCTGAGGGCAGACCAGTCCGCTCTAATATGAATAGGACGTCCCACCAATATCTAAATTGCCCGTCAATGTGTATTGAACTTGAGTAGGAAATTTTAAACTCAATGATATAATACAGATGTAACATCTAAACAAACTATTAGTGTAATATTTATATAGTAAGACTATATAAATAAATTAAATAGTCTTACTATATAAATAAATTAAACCCTTCTGTTTTTGTGTATATCTACAGAGCACATTATATCTGTCTACATTTTTAAGATCAGTTGCTAATCACTTGGGGATCTGTTCCCCGGCTGGCTTGCGACCACCAGCATGCGAATCCGACCGCCAAGTGTCATAGACGCGTTCCGGTTGAGCCGCATAATGACCAGAATTACCCCCTCCCTCTCCCATCCTATTAATGCTGCGGATTTACTACTCTGGACTCTTGCTCAAGGTCCGCTGAAACCGCAGCATTTTTTTTCTTCACTCCCCCTCCCCACTCTATCTTCGAGGTTGCAACGCAAACAAAACAGGGGAGTATCTCTTGTTTTGCCGATTTTTACGGGCGATGGTGGCCACTTATCATCAGGTGGACCATCTGCTCGTTTGCACCTTATGCACCATAAAAAAAAAAATAATACAACTAGACAGGTAGTTCAACATTGCGTGGGGCTTATGGTCAAGGTGCAAGTTGCACTATTAAGCCAATCTGTTCGCGATAAACTAAAAAATAACTGAACAGATTTTCATACCTACCATTTTTACTAATACTGTTAACAACACAATTTATTAAATAGTATTAGAGGGTAGGTTATTTTATTACTTTAAGTGCGATAGATTAGTGTCAGTCTCTCTGGTGTTGCCGCGCAGTGTACATGGAAGTCAATAGTATAGTGTCGTGTTAGGCTTCCGTTAGCGATGAGCAAGTGAGTAATGTACTTTATTATTTTTATATTCTGTTACGAGGTCGAGCGGTGGAGGTGAGAGTTTGTGCATAAAAGAAGACATCTTCAAATCTGCTCCTGGGTTGATACACAGGCACTGCTCAGCTTCCATCTAGGTTATACAGTATAGCTCCCATACTCATAGCAATACCTAGACTGATTCATGAGGAAGGTTTAAGTGTAATAGTAAGGTTTTGTAGATATTTTTTTTTAAATATGACAACAATAATTGTAGAGTCATGTAAGCTATAGTCGAGCCATCTGAGTGCTTCAAAAAACCATGTCTTATTATTTGTATGTCCAATTAAAAGGTGCCGAGTGAGTGAGAGAACCTTAACATTATGCCATAACGAAGTGAGTTCGGTTCGGGTAGTAGGAGATATTTGTATGGAAAGTAAGCCTAATACATAACTCTTAATATCGGCAGAAATGAAACGATGACCTCAATACAAGAGCCATAAACGCTCTGCTATTGTGATTTTTATGCCCAATACTTAGCTCGTAAAAGAGGAACGCTCAGTGCTAGGGTTGTTACTTGGTATTTATTTCATTCGGAATATTTAATTATACAGACTTGGTACCTAAACGTAAAGACTCGATATTCGAGACTCGGTGAGCTAAAACGCTTGGAGTTTAAAACTAAGTGGAGCCAGAGTCCTTTGGTAAGGATTCCAGTCTTAAAGGAACTCGGAGGAACGCGAAAATAAGACTTGTACTTACTTATCAATAAAAAATCATAAGTTCTGAGAGTAGCAAATACTTGCAACGAAATAACGTAACGCGGCATTCGGTAATAGTTTCTGGTTTCACTATTTTATATCAGGCAGGATATCATAATAATATAAGAGATAGAATAACACTTGTCTCTACTAATGATGTTTATCTTTTATAACATTATGTTATCCTGGTACCTGTACATTTTGGTTAAACGTAAAATTTTGTAGTATTTGGATTAGATATTACAAAAAAAAAATACTTAAGATTTATTATGCAAACAGAATACCTAATAACCGCAAGGCAATGGTACGGAAGAGCAAGAACGGGCTGAGTGAGTGTTGTACTGTGACGTCACGCACACTGAAATATTCTGGAAACTCATTGGAGTATCGAAATAGTTCTTTGACAGGTATGTTTTATTTACAGTTAAAGGAATAAGTGACTTACCAACTGTAAAAATGCCTACCTAACATATGTACAGCAATACACTTAATATTATTATAACATGCACTTTAGGTATGAAGCCGGGCAACGCCTGGGGCTTGTGACCCAGGAGCACATAAACACTGTAGATAAAAACCACTTACCTACCTGATCATCGTGAACACTGAACTAAACGCTATTGACACTAATGTCCAAATCTGTTGTACTTACTCTTATGCATCTTCTACAGAACAGTCCCGATAACATAAAATGAACTACCCACGAACAAGTTATAAACAATGTTGCCAATTTCATGTTAGTTCGACCAATGTTACAACACAACGTCGCACGTAATTTTGTCATTTTGAACACTAAACAGCTGAAAATATATCTAAATCCATTGCTCGAGCGGATAATCAGACTATAACACATTATTTATATTTATTTTGTTAATATTAAGATCGTAATAACTAATAACACATTTTGAAATATTTATGTTGGCAACCCTATACCTTTAGTTTGTCAGAACAATTTCTTGTAACGAAATATCGATGCTGACTGCCTGACTGTGGTCACACTCTCAAAACAATGGATATATTTTTTGCTTTTTTGACTGCTTTTAAAAATAATCATTAATGGTTTCCTACATAATTAATGTCAGTCGGGATTAGTGTAGTTTTCTATCGGTCAAATAATTAACATAATCGGATCAGTAGTTACATATTACCTCATACATACACACTTAGCCCTTTCCCCCACCCTTTGAGGGAAAGAAAAATTCTAGTGTCCCTGTAAAAACGCACTAACATATATATATTGCACTCTAGCACGCAGGATTATCATACTATCTACTGTTACAGACACCAGCATATTGCTCTCGACCCACAGCTCTCACTCACGTGATATGGCGTGCACGTGATTATATATGTCTGTATATATAACTACCCTCATGTATATGTATATGTATATGTAATATAGAAAAGAAAAGACAGGTGTACACGTATCTCCATCACTATATAATATCTAGGTAGGTACATTAGGAGGGATTCGTTAAATAAAAGTCAATTTGTTTGAAAAATCACATGTTTATTCCAATGATTTATCATTTTTCAACATCTTCAAAATCACATTATTAATTTTTACAATATTTATTATAAAAACTAAACTATATAGACAGGAAGAAGATAAATACCAAAAGAAGTAAATCTCTGAACATAATTTTTACTTAAAATATGTATTATTTAAAATCTGTCAATAAAAAGTTACTATTTGTTTTAAATTAAGTAAATCAATTCGTCTTGTTACCGGTAAGACTCAACATCCTGATATTGAGACTCAAAACTAAGAAGTGATGTCATCCAAATCATTCGTATTATTTCATTATTTAATTACAAATCTGTACAATCCAGAGGATAAATATGATGGAGGTATAATAATATAGACAATTGTAATAATGCATTAGCTCTGTTTTATTTAACATACAAAATTGCATTTCTAGTAGAAGTTCATAGAAAAGTGAAGGAGGATAGATCATCATGGAAACATCAGTCACACCAATAGAAATTATGTTAACAACTTAGAATGGAAATATAAAAGTAAAAACAATATGTGAAAAAAAATTGTAAAAATCATCCACAAGAAAAATAATAAATTGCGAAGATCATTCACAAGAAAAAATAATAAATTGCGAAGATCATCTACAAAAAAAAATAATAAATTGCGAAGATCATTCACAAGAAAAAATAATAAATTGCGAAGATCATCTACAAGAAAAAATAATAAATTGCGAAAATCATCCACAAGAAAAAATAATAAATTGCGAAGATCATCCACAAGAAAAAATAATAAATTGCGAAGATCATTCACAAGAAAAAAATAATAAATTGCGAAGATCATCCACAAGAAAAAATAATAAATTGCGAAGATCATTCACAAGAAAAAATAATAAATTGCGAAGATCATCTACAAGAAAAAATAATAAATTGCGAAGATCATCTACAAGAAAAAATAATAAATTGCGAAGAACATTCACAAGAAAAAATAATAAATTGCGAAGATCATCCACAAGAAAAATAATAAATTTCGAAGATCATCCACAAGAAAAAATAATAAATTGCGAAGATCATTCACAAGAAAAAATAATAAATTGCGAAGATCATTCACAAGAAAAAAATAATAAATTGCGAAGATCATTCACAAGAAAAAATAATAAATTGCGAAGATCATCTACAAGAAAAAATAATAAATTGCGAAGAACATTCACAAGAAAAAATAATAAATTGCGAAGATCATCCACAAGAAAAATAATAAATTTCGAAGATCATCCACAAGAAAAAATAATAAATTGCGAAGATCATTCACAAGAAAAAATAATAAATTGCGAAGATCATTCACAAGAAAAAAATAATAAATTGCGAAGATCATTCACAAGAAAAAATAATAAATTGCGAAGATCATCTACAAGAAAAAATAATAAATTGCGAAGAACATTCACAAGAAAAAATAATAAATTGCGAAGATCATCCACAAGAAAAATAATAAATTGCGAAGATCATCCACAAGAAAAAATAATAAATTGCGAAGATCATCCACAAGAAAAAATAATAAATTGCGAAGATCATTCACAAGAAAAAATAATTAGTTAATAAGTTATCTCTATCATTTTATTATATAAGCTCCTCCATCCTAAATAATAGTTAGTTCCGTTCACGTTCCGTTCAAGTTCTGTTCTAAGTTCCAGTCAATTACACGTAATTGTGAGTTAGTTATAGTTCCTGCGAGTTATATGTTAATAAACATCAGTTTATACACTGTTGGTGGTCATTTCAAATACCCCTTCTGACCCTGAACATTACATTTTTGGTGTCAGAAGTGGGATATTGACAAAAAGGCTGTTGAAATTCCATAGCCTTGTCATTTCCTGACGAAGTAAAGTTTGGAGTCAAGACCTTCAGTTCATCGACGTGGTCATCACGTACTGAAGCAGTCAAGAAGAAGGTGGCTGAAATCAACCCAGAAGTTCGAGGTTACGTTACCCTCGATAGCAGTAAGCAAAAACGAAAACGAAGCATAAAGGATCTTATCAACTGCAACGAAGCTCATACATCAAGGCGCCCTACGTCCGTGGTTCTTCACTGGTGGTTGCGCACTCGCCAGTACCATAGCAGCAGGCAGCCCAGTCCGAGTGTCCAACTTCGGTAGCACACTCGCTCATCAACGAAAGCAGCTGTGAGAGCGGAACTCCGCAATATAGTAACTACGTCATCCAACTAAGTCGTATTATCGTTACTTATATATTGTGTATTATTTTTTTTATTTATGTGTAGTAATTAAAATTCAATATGACTAGCCCAGATAAAAAAGCTTGTGATGGATTTATCGATATTGGTTTAGCTGAAAGAATGATAAATAAATATGATGGCGACAAATCAAATTTACATCTTTTTTAAAAGAAATGGAAAGAAAACCGATTTTATATAATAAGTTAGAAGAATACAATGATAAGCTTCCGAACAACGTCAATAAAGTAATATTTACATCTATTGGTTTAGACATAGTTAATGAAAGAATTCTTAAAGAATATGAACCTTATTTTAACTATTTAAGTACTAAGAAACCAAATCAACATGAAGTTTTAGAAATATTAAAAAATGACAAGAAAATATATTTAACTTTTCCGAAAATTAATTATTGGGATACTGTAACGTATGAAGATATTTTTGAATGTTTTAAAAACTTAAAATATAAATTATTAGAAGAAAATATTTAAGAGATCAATTTAACTAGTTTTTGCAACTTACATTTAATATGGCATAAAATAAGAACAATAATTAGGTATATATTTAAGGATACAGAGATGATTATCAAAGTATTTCATGGGAAAGTTCTAACGCCAAAGAGGGAGGATATACTCCGTATTTTAGAAGAATATCATTCCAATGCAATTTCAGGTCACATAGGATTTCATAAAACTTATAAGAAAATTAAAACTAATTATAAATGGGAAACTATGAAAAAAGATATAAAAGATTTTATTAAGAAATGTGAATCATGCCAGAAAAATAAAATGAACGGAAAGAAAAATAAGAAACCAATGGAAATTACTTCAACCTCTACAGAAGCATTTCAGAAAATTGCACTTGATATTGTAGGTCCATTACCCATGTCAGAAAATGGAAACAAATACATATTAACGTTACAAGATGATTAAACAAAATATACTCAAGCTTATCCTTTACCAAAACACGATGCAGAAACGATTGCAGACTGTTTTGTACGTAATTTTATATGCAAATTTGGTATACCACAGATATTATTAACAGATCAAGGAGCTGATTTCACTTCAAATTTAATAAAAGAAGTTTCTAAATTATTTAAAATAAAAAAGATAAATACAAGCGCTTATCATCCACAATCTAATGGAGCTTCAGAAAGAAGCCACTCAACATTAGCTGACTACCTTAAACATTATGTAAACGAAGACCAAACAAATTGGGATGAATGGATTGATTTCGCCATGTTTTCTTATAATACTAGTGTTCATACTTCAACACAGTTTACGCCATTTGAATTGATATTTGGTTTTAAAGTGAAATCACGAGATATGGCTAAAAATAAATTAAGTAATTCGAAAGAATAAAATAAACAAATATATGATAAGAAAAGTAAGGATATAGAATTCAAAATAGGAGATGTTTAAGTAATGAAAGTATTAAAGTAGGTAGATCACGTAAACTTCTCAATCCTAAATAATAGTTCAGTTCCGTTCTAAGTTCCGTCTGCGTTCCGTATCAGTACTGTCAGTAACACTTAATTGTCAGTAGTTATAGTTCTTGCGAGATATATGTTAATAAACATCAGTTTATACGCTATTGGTTGTCATTTCAAAAACCCCTTCTAACCTTGAACATTACACTCCTAAATCAAGCACTGAATCATTCGAATCCCGAACTATTTCTTCCTTAAACGACGTGCCTCCCGAAAACTTATTACACTGGGTATTTCGCGTAGACAGAAAATCTGTAACCCTCCTAATAGGGGAATACGGGAGCAGGCATCTCAATTATTAAACGTGATAAAATTGGCTCATCCTTATTAAACGAATCAGACATCGTGTCAATAGTTGGAATTTCCAACAATCATTGTTCTTTTATTCGCAGCTTCGGTTCCTCTGAAATATCCCTAGACGAACTCCCTAAATTCAAATCGCATGTTGCTAATTTAAATATTCAAGCTGACGGAATCCTAGGTAACATTTTTATGTCCAAATTCAATATTAAAATTTATGTTCAATCGAAAACTATGCACATTAGAGATAAATTTTATAAACTACACTATTTAAATGAGAGAGTCCAAATTCATAAACCAATTATCAGAAGTAGATCCAAAACAGCCATTAAATGTCAAACAAACTCGCTAAATTCCGGAAACGCTATCATACAAAAGCAAACATTAGATAACGGCGTGACATACCGATTCATACAAAGACTTATCGCTTTCCACAAATCCACCAACAAGAAGTTAAGTCTCAAATAGAAAAAATGTTAAACGAAGCTATAGTTCTCAAGTAGATCGTTATTTAGAAAAGCCAAGAGCACTCTATGACGCCGATTGTTTAGTTAGCTATAAGAATCAAAACATTATATTTAGGTGCTCAAGATCCACTCACTTTGATCCTTGGGACAAAGAAATTATTTTAAAACACTTATGAGCTGTCTCCAAAACAACGATTTAAAATCACTTTACGTGCCAAAACTAAGCAACGATAACACATGCAAACTCATAGTAATGAACAACTTCATATTACAGCCTATCTTGCCAATCTGTACGATTGTAAAATAACCATATGCGAAAATAAAGTTAAATGCCCCAAATCCGAAGAAATTCCCGAAATCTTAAAAACTTTTCATGATGATCCCTTGGCAGGTCATCGAGGAATTATAGAAACAACCCGTAAAATCCGTTCAGAATACTTTTGGAAAGGAATGACGGAACAAATAAAAACTTATATAGAAAATTGTCAAACATGTCAACGTAGTAAGATTCAAAGAAAAACTTTCAAAGCCCCTATGGTGAAAACATCATCCCCACCTGAACTATTCGAACGCTATTTACTATAGACCTTGTCTTATATTCAGAAGTTACTAATGAGTCCAACAAATATATTCTTACTCTTCAAGACGACCTAACTCGACTTGCACAGGCCTATCCTATACAAGACTAACAAGCAACAACTGTTGCGAATTTGTAAACAACATAATCAAACAACTCATGAAATTATTAGGAACAACTCACATTATAAGCACAGCATATCATCTTCAAACAAATGGAGCATTTGAAAGATTCCATGCAACACTTCGAGACCATATTCGTATGTATCATAAACGCAACGGGATCAAATTATCCCATTTGCCATAATGTGTCACAACACCTCATTAAACCAGTCCACTGTTCTGGACACACAGGTGTATATCCAGTATATGTTAAAGAATATACTACACACGATTATTTACAAGGTTTAAATGAAAGATTACAAGTCTCACGTGATATCGCCCGCCGTAACGAAGCCGGAACAAAAGAAAAATCCAAAGAACGTTACGATAGTAACATCAAAAACGTTGCTGATTTTAAATTAAACGACAAAGTCATGTTGAAAGTTCCAAATCCCAATAATTTAGATTGTAAATGGGAAGGTCCCTTTACAATAATTAGAGTAGGTTTTAACTAAAATTATTTCATAAGAAAATCTGGTAGGAACCAAATAGTGCATGCTAACCGGCTCTAGGCCATTTCATGACTCATCATCACCTGGTTTAGATAAATAATAAAAAATATAAGTATATAATTGTAATTATAAATAATATAGACTAATAATTTCAATATACATTTAGAAATATACGACATTATCATAATTTATTTAAGTAACGTTTTAATTCAAGCTCATATTCTGATAAAATAATTCTATAATAGATGAATCAAAAACTTGGAAAATTATAAAATCGCAAATTTACTTCCAGGTTACCACAAATCATGGCTAACCAATTTCTTCCCGATGACAATCCTAATTTAAGCGATACATTTTATTCTTATATCAAAAATCCATACATATTATTTATAATTTGCTCATTAATAAAATTGATTGTACTTGTTTTGCTCTACAAATCATACATCTTTATTAAAAACAAATTCCAAATACTTAATTCGGAGGAGTTGTTGCCAATATAAACATCACGAATCCACTAAGATCGAACTCCGGGTTGTACTTTTAGAGGAAGGTCTAATATACCCATCAGACGAATCATGGAAACTTGTGATATATCGCGACCTGAAACCTCTTTTTAAATTCTACGTATCCCTTTTACCCAAACAAACTTGAATTAATAACAACTAAATATCTCAACTTTCCCAATAATAATGCTACCAAAACCTTCTTAAAAATTAATTTAGACAAAATCGAAGACAACCTCTCCGAACTCAAATTATATCTAGGTAATTTCCCACGTCAGAAACGAGAATTAGTTAATGGTCTAAGCTCAGTCCTTAAATGGCCTATTGGCACTCCAGATGCTCTAGACGCCCAAAGATATAACGAATGTATAGATTCCCTCGAAAAACGCGAAATTGAATTATCCTCATTAATGCAAAAACAACTTCAGATTACATCTATTATAAACTTTAACGAAACGATTTTTAAAATAACATTGGATGAATAGATAATTAACGATAATATCGATAAATTGAATAGATTTAAATTCGACAGAAAAAGTAATTTTTAACCCTAAAGCTAGCGAAGATATTAATTCTATTTCTTTAGAAATTCTAGAGTTAGTTGTAAGGCTAAATAATGAAATTAATGATTGCGTTACAAGCATTTTGTTCGCAAAATCTAATACAATATATCACTCTATTATATCATATAAAAATGTATATCAAGAACTCTTGTTGTCTAACAATTTACGAACTAACAAACGTTTAGTCGCTCCAATTACACTTCATAATATTCACACTATACTAGATTCCGCAAAACTATCGCACATGTTTATTCTAATCGCTTAGTATATGTATTAGAATTTCCTCTTATAAAAAATACTACTTTAGTCCCATACCGCATCTATTCTATTCCTATCCAACATACTAACTTTTCCTATCAGACTACCATCCTCCCTGAGCATACATATTTAACTACAAAACCGAACGGTCAAGAATACATCTCAACGAGCACACTGGACAACTGCAAAACTTTCGCTACCAAGAGCAAAATCTGCACTAACCTCATCATCTACGACTCCATAACAAGACCTATATGCGAAGTTAAAGTCTTATTCAGCATCTCCAGAAATATATCGAAAACCTGTGAAGCACGAATATTCATCACCCACATTAACAAATGAAACTCAATGCGTTCTACAACCTGACAGAGACATTTCTAACTACAAACTACAAGGATCTGGTATAATATCCTTGCCAAAAAACTGCAAACTCCACACTGGACACAGCATCCTGTAGGCACGTCAAACATCTGAAGAAATTATTACCTCACCGATAATAATTTCCGATATCAGAAACGAAGATTGCTTCGTAGAATATTTACTCCTACCAGCACAGTCCCACTAGACTCACTACGTAATATTAAGCATCGCTTAAATAAATACTCTGATGAACTAGAGAAAATAACATCCCAAAAATCCACCCATATATACGAACATGGATTCTTATGCGTATCTATATGTCATTTGCGTTGGCTATACTTACCTTTCTAACGTACAAATGCTTCAGAAAATCGCCAAATGGCTTCATCAACAGGAGAAACCAGAACCAAATTGACCACGGAAATTGCATCAAAATATTTAATAAATACCAGACGACGAACAACCAACATCGAAACGAATTATCCTTTACCAGAATTCACGCACCCAACTTCGTGCAACTCAGAAGATGAAGATGAACCTCAAAGATCCGGCGTCAACGCCCAATCTTTGTTCTAAAAGCGGGAGATGTTATATGGTAGCCATACTTTAATTATTACTTTAGTATAGTTATTGTATTGTCATATTCTTGATTGGGTTTATTTAGTTTGTTTATTTTAAATACTATTTTCTAATAACTTCTTATTCTGTATAAACATCCTTTTTTTTAATCACTGTACCCTTTAGAACCATTAGCTTATTAGTTTATTTGAATTTGTTTTTATATAAATACCCTATATATGTAATTAAAGTTAATTCTTCAACAAATGTTACAATAAAAATATAAAATAAAGTATGAATAACATATTTGTTGATAACATATTTAAATACAGCTGACATTCATAAAAAGATTAGTCTAATTCATAATACGCACATTAAAACTAAAGACTTGTGTAATCACCAAACTTTTGATAAATTTTGTCAAACTTCATTAATAATTTTAGAACAAATAATTCGTCAAATAACTATTTAAGAAAATGTTCTTAAAGAATTGACCGGATTTCAAAATCATAGAGTAAAAAGGTCATATGTAGATGGAGCAGGTAATATATTTAAAGTACTTTTTGGTACTTTAGATGCAGATGATGCCAAAACATATAATGGCGCTGTAGAACACAAAGCTCAATCAAGCTAATGTACTGATTTCAATATAAATAAGAAAATTTTTAATGACAACTTAAATTTATTAACAAATTAAATTAAATTTAATAACAAAAACATCTTAGTGATAATAATATTCCTCAATTGCTGTTACTAAAAAACTTAGCAACTTATGTTATGAATGAAAAAAATGTTTTTGTTATTAAAACTCCCTTAGTTATTCAAGATAGTTACGATTTACACAATGTTTTACCAATTCCTATTAAGAGTAGTAATACGTTTATATTTGTTTTACCTAATTTTAAATATTTTTTAATGTCGAATAATAAAATTCATTATACTCATTTAAATAATTCAGAGCAATGTAAGAAAATTTAAAATTATATATACATATGTAAATTAGAAACTCCATTATATTCTGTTAATGCAAACAAAACTTGTAAAACTGAATTAATGTACAGTAAAACAAAATTAGCAATTGAATGTGATACAAGAGTAGGTTATGTACCTACTGAGCATTGGTATAAATTGCATAGTGATAATCATTGAGTATTTATAACCCCAAAGAAAGTTATTGCTACATTAAATTGTAAAAATAAAGAACCTATAGATATTGAATTAACAAATTGGAAGTATTAACAATATCAGATAGTTGCAAATTGTATACTGCAAAAATTGTGGTACAAACAAGTACTTTACATTTAGAAAGTAATTTTAATTCTGTATTACCGGCTATAGATATAATATCAGACGATTGTTGTAAAAAGTTAATAAATAAAAATATTAGTGCAATTGATTTCATATCTATAAAAATACTTGAAACATTAGATTTAAAAAGTTTAGAATTAGCAAGTCATAAAATAGAAAAAAATAGTGATATAATTGATCAAATTGAAAACAAAAAAGACGATTCTTTTGCAAAAGAAATGATAGATTGTTAGCATTAGAAGACATTAGATTTTGTTGCGCTACAATTAACAATTGTATTACCCTAAAAGTTATGAATGAATTTATAAACGAATATATGAACACCTAATGAAAGAGATGTAAAATTAGAGGATGCTGATGAGGATGTATGCCTTCCATATCAGACTCTTCCGAGACGCCACTAAGGCGAGTTATCAGAATTTATATGTGTATATGAACTAATAAGAAGATTATATGAATGTCAAGCATATTATTGATTTGATTCATTGAAATATTTTTCGTTATTTTAAAATAAACTGTGTTTATTTTTTCAAAATCCTCCCTTATTCCAATATTAACAAATTCTTATTATATAGTTTTTGTGAAATACTACTAAACAAATTGTTAGGAATTAATCAAGGATCCAAGAATCCCAAGATGTTTATTTTAACTTACGATTTCCAATGTTCGTTTTGATAAATACTAACAACAAAATGCGATCTTTATTATTTTATTATATAAGCTCCTCCATCCTAGATAATAGTTTAGTTCCATCTTAGTTCCAGTCAGTTACGGTTAAATGTGAGTTAGTTATAGATATATTTATACTCTGCTGGTTGTCATTTCAAAAACCCCTTCTGATCTTGAACATTACAAATTGTGAAAATGATCGACAAGAAAAAATAATAAATTGTCTGATCATCCACAAGAATAAATATTAAATTACGAAGATTATCCGCAATAAAAATAAATAAATTTCGAAGATCATACACAAGAATAAATTTTGAATGTGTTAGGAGTGGGTCAAAGAACATTTAAATAAAGATAAAAAATTAAAATGAAACAAGACGTTGATGAACATATGACATTAATAACTTTAAAAACTACTGAAGTAGATTATGAAATTTCAACGATCATAAATGCAATTTTATTCGCGAAGAATAATAATCTTATCTTAACACGTAATATGTTATACTTGTTAAGATAAGATGAGAAGAAATATCACCTAGGACATCTAATGTAGAGCTACAAACAAATGCTCTCTTACATCATGTTCAACTATTGCAAACAATGGGCAAATAGATTTATTGGAAGAAGAAACCTTCCTAGAAGCGCCTGTATTGAGATTTTCAATAGTTGTTTCAACCCTATCTAGACGACGCACTATTAACAATTCTTTTTTTGCTTCTGCAGGCGTCCTATTCCGAACCTTTAACGAACTCATGTACATATTACAATAAATAAAGACGAGAACCAGACAGAAAATTTAAATATTAAAGGCACGATGACGCCAAATTACAAATTTCACCAGAATTACAACCAATAAAAATAAGAATCATTCCATTAGATTCACTACACATAAACAAAGACCAGGTAAAGGTTCTAAACCATCTCTTGAAGGAGGAACAATTTATTTGTACAGTTTTTTGATGATTTTTATTTTATTTGCTCGCCTCATTACACTATTACAGAACAATCCGAGGAGTTTGTAAATAAAGTTGAAGACACTCGCTCTGAACTTATATTTAGGTAAAAATATTTAGACAACTACTGTAATAAACTGATACTAAATTTATCTAGTGTATTGGATTTATAATAGCAAATGTATTTTTACTATTATCTATACGTGTAAATTTGTTTTATCTTAGCCATAATTATTTATTCGGCTGAATATCTACAACTGCACCCAAGACTTTATCCTTTGGATTGTACATAGCACTAAAATAAAAATAATACCTTTTGAATTGGATATTAACACTTACTTGGATGATACCACCTATCTTTTACGGAATTCTGTGTTCACCACCACCACATTCTGAGAGCACCTTCATGTATCTGACCATGGCTGCAGTCATCGAGTAATTCCTTGGTTACTACTCGAAGACCATATACTTCGAAACATGGATCTTTTCTTTCTTCTTCTTGTCTACTTCAGTGTATAAGATTATGTCGCTTAACCATTGACTTATGACGGCTTCATTCAATATCTTTACTATCCTTTAATATGATCCTGCTTCTGATAATAACAGCTTGAATACTATAGAAGAACATGCTTTTTTGTGGTTGCAGTACTGACTTATGCAACCTCCATCAGTTGTCACTTTAAGTGTTAAGGGTTACTGCTATTAAGGACTCTGTACTTCTTGAATCTTGGATTTATCTTCTGGTACTATCCTTGTCTTCTTTAAGTCGAAGATTTGTAAAGTCTTCAAAAACAAAGGTAGAAGATCCACGCCACACATGTCAAACATAGTCTTGATTTCTGCTATAAAGGACTGTATCTTGGATGTTCCTTCTGGTATCTTTCATCTATCAGCTTTAATCTAACTCTCGTCTCAGAAACAAAGATTGTAATATTTCAGCAGTCTTCAATGTCACCTTTCTTCTGACACCAAAATGTAATGTTTGAACCTCAAAAAGTAGTTCCAGCAGCGTCATGTTCTTAATAATGTTTATTACGTCTACGTTGTAGGAGAACGAAACAGCGACTGAATTTTAAAACTTTTACTGGTTTTATATATAATAGACATTGTTAAGTAATTATTTAATGACAGGATCTAGGTCATAACAATATCGTTAAGTAATCAACAGATTAACAAATGTATTTATACATATAATTAAAATATCTTATCGAATTTCTGTAAATATAATTTAAGAATAACTAATATCACAAATAGAAGCCAAAACAGTCATTTTTAAATTTTTGGTTAATATTATAAATGTAAAAGTTTCGATTTTTGTTAGTCGGTCACACAAAAACGGCAGAACGGATTTCAATGAAATTTTGCACACAGATACTTTATAACCTGGATTAATACATAGGTTAATTTTTATACCGAAAAACTACTACTACTACTACTTTTTATCCTGTGGAATAATAATAAAATATGTATACTAAGCGCCTAAATAGGGCTGGTCGATAAGTGTAAGTAATATTAATGAAATAAATAGAAAAAATTGGTACTTTCTATTAACATTTAGATTTATTCTAGGTTTAGTAATTTGGGTACTCAATGAGTTTTTAGTATATCTATGATTTATTTCTAGCTTGTATATAAAAAGGGTCTAAACCAATTAAATCATATTGTTAATGTAATTACTAAAATTATAAACGCGAAAGTTTGTGAGTATGGATGTTTATTACTCTTTCACGCAAAAAACAACAGAATGGATTATAATAAAACTTTACAATTATATAGCTTGTATAGAGTTTACACTGTTGTATACATTTTTATTCTTTCCATTTAAAGACGACTACATGTAATGTCACAAAACGTGCAGTCTCTTCAGTCAGCTTGTTACTCTTTCACGCAAAAACTACAAAATGGATTTTGATGAAACTTTACAATAATATAGGTTACACATCAGAATAACATATAGGCTATAATTTATAATGATATAGTGTGAATTATCCAAAATATAGCGGGTGAAACCGCGAGACGCAGCTAGTATTACATAAAACTCAACACCACATTTTCTCACACAGACATACACGTTTGTTAAAATATTAATTCTATATATTATTACGTAAAGCAAAAACTTTGTACTACTTCTTACGAAAATTGCGCTGACCGAGGAGTATGAAATTCCCCCCACTTATAGTTTATATAGAGAAGAAGTGCGGATTGCTAATCTATATCTATATACTAATATTATAAAGAAGTAAGATTTGTATTTTTGTATGTAACGAATAAACATAAAAACTACTGGACCGATTTCAAAAATTCTTTCACCATTAGGAAGCTACATTATCCCTGAGTAACATAGGCTATATTTATTACTAGAAATAATTAGAGATCATTAGGAAATCTCACGAAAACCAACCCAAGGTGCCAAAAAATTTGCCATAAAATATCTTTCATCGCATGCGCTGCAAAAAGTATTGATGATAGATCAAAAAAATGTTCTACAATATTATAGAACGTATCAATATCTACAAAAAAGTCCGCGAGACCATATGTCCAACTATTATAGTTACGTCACCATAACTACTTTTTTACATTTTAAAAGTTGATAAAAATGCCTATCTAAATCAGACCATGTTTTCTATAACTTTGTATTAATTCTTATCCAAATAAATTATTTCGTATTCAAGACTATTACAATACCTGTAAATTACTTTTTGAATTATTAAAATCGGACTTTCCATTCAAAAGATATTATGAAATTAAAAATATCAATATAAACAAAAAATACACGAGGACGCGACGGGCCAGTATAGCGACGCAGCGCAGCGAGTAACGCGGCAAGAGAGGGGGCACCGAAATGCGGGAGGGCCAATATATTTTTAAAAATAATATTCCACCCGCGCGAAGCCGGGATGGGCCGCTAGTAATATAATAAAGCAAGATACAGATCTTACTTATTTTTCTTATTTAGTCAATCAACTTAGATGGCGCTGCACGTAGTTAGATCGCGGTTACGTAGTTATATAAAACAATTTTAACGAAAAATTGAACCGACTTCAAAGTCTAAAAAATGCACTAAAAAGTAAGAAATAATTTGCTTATTTATTAACCTCCCTTTATTAGGACAATAATATACAATAATTGTTATTTTTGAAGTCGGTGCCAGCCAGCCCAGCCAGGGGAACAGGCATGTAGTGAGAGAGAATAGTAATAGGTATATCTATTGAACGAACCTGTAACGAAATAGTGTGTACGATTGTACTATTATACTACTACTCTCTGTACTATTGCTGGCACCGACTACAAAAATATCAATTATTGTATATTATTGTCCTAATAAAGGGAGGTTAATAAATAAGCTAATTATTTCTTACTTTTTAGTGCATTTTTTAGAGTTTGAAGTCGGTTCAATTTTTTGTTAAAAATGTTTTATTTCTTGGTTTTTAGTGAAAATGTTCTGAAACTCATTTATCGTTCATCCACTAATTCACTCTCTCATCTGTTTACTTATTTAATCACACACTAAATCATCAATTCAACATTTACAAAGTACCTACTAACTCAACCATCATCTTAACTACTAAACTGTACCACTCTACTCACCCTTCCATCTCCAATGTACTGCACCCACCCAACAGATAGCCTTCAGCTCTTCAAAAATTATAGGTAAGAACCATCTAGATCATCTGAAAATCGAGTATAAACAATCGCACCAAAATGGGTTCATCTATAACGTTATTACGATGTCATAGAAAGATGCACATATACACTGTTAAACTTATAAAACGATGGAATCTTTATCTTATTTGCTTCCACATCAAAATCAACCCGGTTTTTCGGGAACTGCGATGTCACAGGCAGATTCACATATACATCTCAAACTTGTAAAACCCATCTGCTTCCACACAGAAAAATTCGCATTAAAATCGGTATAGTTATTCGGGAGCTACGGATATAGACAGACACACATTGCCATTAAAAAATTACTTACAGCCAAAGTACTCTTTAAGACAATTCCATTAAACCCAAACACGACTAGTTTACGTTGTCCCATGCCTGTGTTCCAGTACATACCTTCCGGCGTCATCATCAACTGATGGTAGATGAAGCCGGAAGGTCTAAGAATCTACTGGTAACATCAACATGATAAGTATTTTTTAAGTTTCCTCATAATAATGGTTGCTTTACATTCTTAACCATATAATGGCTATCTGTGGTCTTCCTCATCAGTTCCACTTCATCAAATGATAAATTCTTAATGCAAATGCTTATAACCTTTCTCAAAATATTAAAATTACTGTATGTGTGCCTATAACTTTTGAGGAGTTCTCTCAATTCCTCAATGATGCCATCATCAGAACTAGAATTTGAAAAAAATGGGACCAATCTGTAAGCATATATTATCGAATCCAAAAAAAATTTTCAATTCGGTTCATAAATGACGGAGTTCTGAGGTAACAAACATAAAAAAAAATACAACCGAATTGATAACCTCTTTTTTTTTTGAAGTCGGTTGAAAACTGTAATAGAAAATAAAACTATGTCCTATCTATCATCAATTGATGATTGACGACATGTAGGTACTTGTGGTATGTAATTTTTGAACCGCGCTTTCTTTCTAATGCGCGGAATATCTGATTAAAACATATATGTCAGAACAGAGAGACGATTTGAATGAACGAATAATCAACTATCACGATTCTGTACTTTTTGGACAGGAACCCAGGCAGTTCCTTGGACCTGTGACCAAGGTGTAGGTTTAAGGATATCTTTTAAATGATCATAACATTCGCCTCCACTGCCTGGTCTCACTGTTGGTCTTAGGTTAGGTTAACATAAGGCTAACCTAACCTAGCATAAATCTAATCTAAGGCTGACCAACCTAAGGTTGTGTTAACATATCAAAATACAATGTAAGGACTAACAACATGTCCCCTTATTACTATCCTATCCCAACTATACCCCGACATATACATTATACACGTGGAATTCCTACATTATCGTTCTGGGGCTTAAAATTATATTAATTTTAAATACTTGTAGTCTCGTGAAGGTAATTTAAAATTAAAATCCATATTATTGTTAAAATTCATAGCTGTTTTTCGTAAAAAATTCTCCCTTCTTCTATTAAGAAATATGTAACGTTACAGTTACATATATTAACACTAACTACAACTAATTTATTTTATATAATGTTCAGCTAACTAACCCTACTAACTACAAATTAATAAAATAATATAATTAGTAATAAAATATGATTGTGCGCATAGGCGTTAAAATGCGTTTGCGCATTATTGTGGACACCGTCTGTGCCTCGCTTCATGTCGTGGGTTGAACAATCAACTCGACTTCACTTCGTTGGCGGCCGCCGCACGTCCGCGGTCACTTATTGGCTGTTACGTGTTATTTCGGCATATTCGATTCGATCGAATTACTATATATTATTCTTTTATCATTCACCCGTGAGGGGACGGGTTAGAATACTATTCCTCTCTGCCGCTGGGAGAGCATCTCGTATGAGACGAGTAACCCAGCACTCCCTTGGTGGTAGGGGATCTGTTCCCCGACTGGCTTGCGACCACCAGCATGCGAATCCGATCGCCAAGTGTCATAGACGCGTTCCGGTTGAGCCGCATGTGGGCCAGACTTACCGCCTCCCTCTCCTATCCCATTATTGCTGTGGGTTCAGTGGACTCTGGGCTCTTGCCTAGGGTCCGCTGAATCCGCATCATTTTTGTTCTTCATTCCCCCTTCCCACTCTGTCTTCGGGGATACAACGCATCGACAAAACGAGAGAGTGTTTTTTGTTGTTCCGATGTCCATGGGCGATGGTTGCCACCTTTTGGTTATATGATTAAATAATAAACCATGAGCAGAATTCTAATTCCTTTACTACATATCGTAAAAAACGTGAACAACTGAACAACTGCCATTTTTAATTCATTTTTTTTTATAAACTTAATATGCAACCTCTAAGCACAAAACAATACCAATATACTACCTTTTAAAATGAAAATTATATTATACAATACTCCCACTTAAATTTCATAAATCAAAACTACCATAACATTTATCATTTTATGACCTGATCTCTTATAAAACAAAATTTATTAAGAGATAATGCTTTTGTAAGAAAGTCAGCCAATTGATTTAAACTTTCAACATATTTTAATTGAAATATATTTTGTTCGACCTTCGCTCTTTAAAGTTATATCGCATGTCAATATGTTTACTTCTTTTATGAAATACAGGGTTATGAATTAACTTAATCGCACTTTGGTTATCGATATTTAATGTTACATTATTTTGTGGTTCTCCTATATCAGTCAAAAATTGTCGCATCCAAAAGAATTTCTTTAGCTGCATCACATGCAGCCATATATTTAGACTCTGTCGTTGACAATGCGACAGTATTTTGTTTACGACTTGCCCAAGTAACTGGACCACCATTAAGAAAAAATATATATCCCGTATTTGACTTTCTAGTATCTAAATCAAAGCAAAGCAAAGCAGCAAAGTCTGAATCTGAATATCCAATTAAATTACTTTTACAATTATATACTATTGACATACTACTTGTACCTATTAAATAACGTATTATTCTTTTAAAAGCATTTACATGGATATGTCCTGGCTCATTTACATATCTACTCACAATATTGACAGCATAGGATATATCAGGCCTAGACACTATAGACAAGAATAATAATGCTCCCACTGCCTCCCTATACGGAAAATGTATACGCTCTTCATCTTTATTTTTACTAATATGTACATTTGTTTCAGCCGGTGTTATATATGCTTTAGCTTCTGACATATTAAATTTATCTATCAATTTTTTAATATACTGTTTCTGATTTATTATTATTGAATCTTTTGATTTATATATTTCCATTCCGATAAACGAATTTAATTTTAAACATTTCATATCAAAATTTTTCTTTAAATCATTAAGTATTACAGTCAAAATATCATTACTCTTCGATAATAATAAACCATCGTATACATATAGAATTAAAATTACCTTAAAACCATTAAAGTATCCTACAAACACGCAACTGTCAGATGGACATGCTGTAAAGCCGTATGAAGTTAAGAATGACGTAAATTTTTTATTCCAACACCTAGAAGACTGCTTAAGACCATACAGAGATTTATTTAATTTACATACCATATTAGACTCAGCCTTAACACCCTTTGGAACCTCCATATAAATTTGTTCTGAAAGTTCACCATATAAAAAGGCTGTTTTTACGTCGAATTGTTCTATTTCAAGATTTTCAGATGCCGCAAAACTTAATATTATTCTAATTGAGTCATATCTAGTGGTAGGTGAAAAAGTTTCCTTGTAATCAACATCTTTAATTTGTGTAAACCCTACCCATTTACTAGTTATAGTTTTCTTTTCAGTTCTTTCAATTATGGTCCAAGTATTATTTCTCTCATGTGCTTCAAGTTCTTATTTTATGGCCTGCTTCCATTTTTCAGAATCTACACCATTTACTGCTTCTTCAAATGTACTAGGAATCTCAATCTCTGTAAAATTGACTTCATTTTCTTCATTTTCCTTCGACCTTAATTTCATATACATAATATGTTCATTCTCTCTGTTTATTGTTTGAGGTGGATAATATGTGGTATCACTATCCTCTATACTTTGCATACTTTCATCTGATAAATCTCCTATGTTAGTATCTAGACTTTGATTATCACAATTCTGTTAACAGTCGTAAATAATGGGTTGATGTTCTTTTTCATTTATTTCAATTTGTACAATTTTTTTATTATATTCTGGAATACTTTGTTCATCGAATTTTACATCTCTAGATATTATAATCTTTTTAGTATTCATATTAAACATTCTATAATTTTCATTATCAAATCCGTCTAAAACCATCCTAATACTTTTCTGGTCAAGCTTATTTCTCCTTTCTTTCGGAATATGAACATATCCTACACTACCAAATACTTTTATATGACGTAAATTTGGTTTCTGTCCGCACCTTAATTCATATGGAGAAATATTTATGGTTTGAGTAGAACTGGTTCTATTTGGCAAATATACTGCACAGTTCACAGCCTCCGCCCATAAATACATTGGGATATTTTTGGCATACAACATTGATCTTGCTTTTTCCATTATTGTACGTAACTCTCTTTCGGCTCTGCCATTCTGTTGTGGTGTATATGGTGCAGTACATTCATGTATTATCCCATTACTTTCTAGAAAATCCTTAAATTCACGTTTAACAAATTCTCCTCCATTATCTGTGTGTAATATTTGAACATTATGGTGAAATTTATTATGAACTATAGACATATCTATAACTTGTTGCTCCATCTTTAAATAATACAAAATATCTCATACCTGATACAGAATGATCCTCTAAAGGTCAACATACATCACTATATACAATATTTCCCGGATCTGTTGTAATTCTATTTGATTTAGTAAATATTACTCTTGATTGCTTACCATATTGACATGCTTCACAAATAAAGTTTTCATCGCCTGTCAATTTTACATCAATTGCACCAATTTTACTCATATCTTGTAGTTCTTTAATGTTCAAATGACCTAACCTCTCATGCCATAGCTTTATATCAGTTTGAACTAAGTTACATTTCTGTTCTATTAATTATTACATAGCCTTTTCTTGTAACAGCACCTTCAGAAAATAATTTTCTGCACAATTCAGGTACATACAGTACATCATTTAGTATACCATTTTCCCATTGTCCATTTATATATCTTTTTTTTAATACAGAACCAAATCCACTTACTTTAAGGTTAAGTTTTATCTCCTAATCTTACAACTCTACTATTATCACGCCCTTGGTATTCCTGTAGTTCATGGAAAAACTCTCGTCTATACGTCATGTGTACCGATGCAAAAATCCATACATCTTCCCCTATAGTATTTATATTTTCTTCAGTGTTAAATGCCAACTTATCATTTTCATCTTGATTCTTTCGCACATACTGTTTCGGAGCTCTACATTCTCTAGCAAAGTGGCCTCGCTTATTGCAATTATAACACTGATATCGACGATTTTCATAATTACGACTTTTGTTGTCATATTTTCCTTTCTCTTTATTCCCTTTATCTATCACAAATGCTGTCTCACTAGTCATTTCACTTCCTAAGCTTGTTTCTTCATCTATCAATCGAGCTGTAAAATTTTGAATAGTTTGATTTTCAGAACTAAGTGACAACCAGGCTTGCCTAAGAGATCTGTATGAAGCTGGCAACGTACTTAGGATTTTTGTCATTATAGCTGTGTCACTTATCTCTTCTCCACACTCTTTTAACTATTTAGCTAAATTTTCAACTTTTGACACATGATGAGCCATAATATCACCAGCACTATATAAATACTGATAGAACTTTTCATGCACCATCATCTTATTAAATTCAGATCTACGTTCATATATGGCTTCTAATCTTTGTATCACATCTTTAGCTGTCTCAGAATTTTCTATTAATGCTATTTGGTTCAAGTCCATAGACGACGTCAAAATAAACATTGCCATTCCATCATTTTTATGCCATTCAACTATTTCATCTTTTTCGTCTGGTTTTAGATTATCTATATTAAGCCCCTTTGCTCGCAAAGCACATTTTATCTGAAACTTCCATAGACGGAAATTCTTACCATCAAATTTCTCAACCTTCATCGAATTTGCAATTTCTATTTTTTGCAAATTTCGTGAATCTCTCTTTAAGATTTTTTTATTGCTCTTGCTCAATGTGCAGGTCCATAACCTATTGGTTATATGATTAAATAATACACCATGAGCAGAATTCTAATTCCTTTACTTCATATCGTAAAAAACGTGAACTATAAAATTAATATGCAACCTCTAAGCACAAAACAATACCAATATACTAACTCTTTAAATGAAATTTATATTATACCATCAGGTGGACCATCTGCTCGTTTGCACCTTATTTATTATATAAAAAAAAAGAAAAAAAAAATCATTAAGTTTTAATAATTGGTGATATAATTAGACTCCGTATTGGGTAAGTGTTGAATATTACATTTCATTTTCTATTAGTTAAGCTTGCGCCTACCTTCGCAATTTTATATTTTTTTGTGGAATGCTTTGAAGCAGTAATTTAGTAGATATTCATTCATGTTTCAAATATTAATCATTAAATATACATCAAACATTATTTAGATCATTGTATAAAATTAGATATTTTTTTGTTTTTTAACGAATTCATTATAAAATTACAGTGGATAATTTCGATATGAATTATCATACTATTTTATTTATTCATTTTTGTTTGTTATTAAATTATTTTATGTTTGTAACTCCAACTGACTTCCACGATCACCCACCTCCTACTATTCCGCTCTTTCATTTTGCTTCGCTGAGGGTGATGGTGTTAGTAGACGGTATAGGACTTTTTTTAAATGCGCTGGAAATTCATTCCAGGGTTCCACCTGTGGGGTGAAGTCACCATGTGCGGAGGCACCACAATCTCGACTCATAGTGCTACATCTACCCGTCTGGTGACTTACTGCCCGCCGTACCCGTGACGTAGTCACGGCAGACCTTTCCTGCGACAATACCAACAGCGCCCTACCAATTACCTCAGGGAAGTACCGGACTGCGGCTGCAAGTATTAGGCGGGCCATTCCACCCACGACCCAGTTTATAAATTTTTTTAATATATTTTTTTTCTGTTGACTGGGGTCTGACTTTAATTACATACAAAACCCCCAACGCCAGAAATATGTGCCTGGGGCTTGAGACCCAGGAGCAGGCTTAAAGAGCTCTTTCATAATATATTAACTCTCACCTCCACCACTCGACCTCGCTAACGACAATAGATAATAAAGTAAACTTACGTGGACCTCGAGAAGGGTGACCTTAACCACGACACTATAACACTAACTTCCATGTTCACTGCACGAAAACACCAGAGAGACTGAGACTAATCAATCGCACTAAAGGTTATATATTGTCTTAACGTCGGTATACTTGAAATAATATAAAATGATCTACCCGCTACTACTACTTTATAAACAGTCTTGCTAATACAACAACAACAGGACACAAAGGATTTAATTGCTTTATATATGTTTGAATTACTTTTATTGATTTGATTATTAAAAATCCAGGTTATATTTTATAACATAGAAACGAATGACAGGAAACAGGTTATTCACGTTTAATTCTTTTTCTTCTTTTATGGTGAAAACATACTTTCACTGATAGAAAACTACACTATTCGCGAGTGACAAAAGTGATTTAGTGTTGCCATATACATTTTTTAATTAAAAGAACATGGTCATTTTACTGCTACTGATCCGATTTTAAAAATTCTTTCACTGAGAGAAGTCTATGGTATTTCCGTCTCTCTTTTTTCTCACTTTAATTTTTATTTTTATCTATTTAGAATGATTAGCCTCTTTTCACTTTCTTTCTTTCGATAATTTCTCTGTTTCTCTCTCTCTCTCTCTCCTTTACTCATTCAATTTTAGTTCTGCTCTGTCCTCCCTCTTTTATCATCTGTCGCTTTTCTTTAATTTTGTTTCTATTATTTTTCTTTTTATAACTTTTTCTTACTCTCGCTAATTTTTCAAATAATTAAAAACTACACAATAACAGAGTAATAATTTAAGGACATCAATTATAATATTCCTTTAAATACCCGGAGCGAAGCGAGGGCAGCCCTCTAGACTTATATATAAAATTCTCGTGTCACAATGTTAGTTTCCATACTCCTCCGAAACCACTCGACCGATTTTTATGAAATTTTATATGCATATTCAGTAGGCCTGAGAATCGGCTACTATCTATTTTTCATCCCCCTAAATGACAAGGGTGGCCCACCCCGATTTTTAACAAATGAGTGTGCTCGTACGCCATCTATCGACGTGGGGGTGAAGTGCATGTCGAGCTGTATGGCCGTTGTGTCTTTGGGAATTAGTCATATATAAATTAAAGTGTAAAATATAGTGATATAGCGATTAAAATGTGAAGTTAAATAAATACATGTGCACCAGGGTTAATCTAGGGCATGTCGACTAGTATCTATATAAATTATATAATGGAACGGAATTTAATGGAATGGAACACAAAGCAATGCAATGCAATAAAAAGCAATTCTAACCTAACAAAATTAATTTTACAATGTCGACTTTAATAAAAGCCTTTGTATCTTAAACGTATTTATTTTTTTAATTATTAGAAATCATCCTAAAACATTTAAATAAACTGCGGGTAGCTGCTAAAACTTTACGATAAAAGGTCTCCACCCCAAATCATAAAGCGTACACCATCACAATCTAAATTAATTATACATTAAACAGTTACGAACCTACCCTCTTAAAATAACTATAATTGTATTTATTGATCGAGAGAGGTCGTTACTATCGTCCTTACGTTACAATACTGTAGTCGCTAACGTACATTACTATAGTCAACTAGTTTATATTGTTAAAAAAATTGGCATAGGCGCTTCATATCTTAAAATAGTAATTTAAAAACCTGACAAATAAATAAATATACTGGAATCGACCATTCTGAGATGAAAATCGTAGTGTCTGTTTGTAATATTAAAATAACTGCTTTTTACTAAGTGCATGTGGATGTATACACGCAGACACCACATATACCAACAATAACTTTTTTTACAATTTTTGTCTGTCTGTTTGTTCCGGCTAATCTCTGAAATGGCTGGATCGATGTTAACGGGACTTTTACAGGCAGATAGCTGATGTAACAAAAAGTAACTAAGACTGTTTAACATCTCGCTACGACCCATAGGAGCGGAGCAACGTGCGAACGAAGTCAATAAAATTAGAAGAACTAAATTTTAACGCATTCGCTTACGTTTAACGTAATATACCATAGTATTCATGGGTCTGGTCTATATCGACGTACCATAATGTTCCTATGTAATTAATCTAAATTCTCTTACGGACAGACATATGTTATTGTAAAAGTACCCCTATGTAATAAGAAATACAGTGCAATTTACAAAAATGCTTTGTTTATGTACATAAAGATGTCCGTTTCGTTATGGTATACTAAAGGAAGATTTTGCCATAAAGACATGGGCTTAGAATTTAGATACATCTGCTTTCTTCTGATGGTAAAGTTATATTATTCTACAATTCTTTGTAGCTGTTTGGTGGTAGGGGATCACTTTTCTATTAGTTCTACTATTATCTGACTATCGATTGAGTGATTGAATGGAAGTTAAAGTGTTGGTGAAAAAAATAAAGAAAGTTTGGAGAAGAAGAAAGAAATTGATAAATGGAGAGATCATAGGTTTGAGATAGGGTACGTGTAGGATCGGTGGAGAGTAAGTTGGGAAATGATTGTAGATGAAAATGGAGTTTTGAAAGTAGATAAAAATACAGACAGTTAAGTACTGAAATTATGAACAAGAGGTAGCAACATATCATCCAGCTGGAGATTAAGTATTAGAAGTTAGGGTTTAGACCTTCTGAGACAGGAATGATAGGAATTAAAATAAATTTACCAGTGGAGTAAAATGCAAGAGCTAACTTTGTGTTTATTATGTAAAATTCCTCTTAAGTGATAAATCAAGTATTTTGCAAGTACTAGCAAATATTGGATAGTTTAATTCAATTCAATGCATTAGCTGAATGGATTTACAATGGAATTGTTTCTGGTTACCCACAGCGTGTGGTAACTATATCGTTGATGCGTCGCTCTTTGAGGTTGAAATACTGTTATATAAACCAAATGTTTATCTGTTTACCACAATAATTGATTCTGAATTTCTACTTATTTTAAGTATGTGTTATCGAGGATAAAAAATAGATTAGAAAGATAGTGAATAGTACGTAATGCAATACAATGTAATAAAATAGAATACAATTATGTGAAATACAAAAGAAATGTAATATAATAAAATGAAAGAGCGAAGAGAAGGAAAACACAATCAAAATGAAACGTGGACAAAACTATCGAAAGAAAAAAATTAAAGAAATGCAATGCAATATAACGAAATGGTAGGGAACAAGAAACGACGACGATGCCATTCAATGTAATGCAATACAATGGAATGAAATGCAATGCTATGTATTAAGATGTAATATAATTAGACGCACATAATAAAATGGACAGCAGTGCGATGAAATGCTATGTTATAGAAAATATTCAATGCAATGCAATGGTATATAATGCAATGGAACATTACGCAAAAATGGGACCAAATATTATATATAAGCATCTACATCAATTCCGTTTACTAGAATATAATATAGTGGAATGTAATACAACTCTAATCTTTTTTATGGCAGTTAAGGGTTTGTCCCTTAACTGAGCAGACGGTCTACCTAATGGTAAGTAACCACTGTCGCCCATGGACATCGGCAATACAATAAATTAACTTTTATTTTCCCGATGCGTTGCCACCTCAAAGATACAGTGAGGAAGGCGAATAAAGAGAGAAATGGTTTCATCGGCCCTTGAACGAGAATCTAGAGTTTACTAGAACCGCAGTATCAACGGGATGGGAGAAGGAGGGGTAAGTCTGGTCCATATGCGGCTTGACCGGAATTCGTTAATGACACTTGGTGGTCGCATGCTGATGGTCGCAAGCTAGTCGGCTACCTTATTCGGCTCTTACGAAATACTCTCCCAACGGCAGAGGGGAATTGTATTCTAACCCGTCCCTTAATGTGGAAGTATAGCTCAAATAAGTCAGGTAATAATATCATAAATATTAATATTACTATGGTAATGTATAAATTAATTCTGTAGATCAACAAAAAAATTTGAGTTTTTGCATCTATCGAAGGCTAAAGTGGAAGACTGCATTTACTATCAGAGATTTAACGGAGGATTGGCGCGTTCTACTAATGGATTCTCTTTATCCAGGAAAAGGCATTCGCACAATATGTTACTTACTGCGAAGTAATGAAAATATAAGTACCCGCAACTATTTAAACACAAAAAATATTTTTTAATTGTTTTAAGGTTGTTGAGGTGCTAGGTACACTGAAAGGGCTTAGTACTGCATTATTTTAAAATTTATTTAATACCATGTAATTGTGCCAGTCAATGTTTATAATCAAATAATTTTTTTCACTTTCGAAATGTTTTAAAATAAATCAATTATACCATAAAGTGTCAAAAAAAATTATCTACATGGGACTGACACCGCACAGTAACACGCACAAGACAACAATAATATGCACTTACAACGGAACACCGAGTAACCAATATTAAACGCTTAATCCAAACCTTAGGATCACGGCACCACACCACTGCACAGCCATAATGGTCACCAGGCAAACTCCGTTTAACAACTGGCTCAAGTCCATCGGAACATAGGTTATATACAGTTTTGAAATAAAATAAAAATAAATTTTGGATTTTAAAGGTCATGGGTAGCGAGTCAGTCATATTGATTCAAATTGGAATGTATGAGAGCTTGAAATTATTTTTGGGATAGTGTCAGTCTGTATTATAGATATAATAATAATGATAATCTGTTATAATTTATCTTTGTTTTTGTCTTGTAAACCAGACGAGGACGCGCTCTGCCTGCCTGACATATCGAATTCAGTAGCACCGGAATCTGCTGAGTTCGCAGAACACCGAACGATGTAAGGCGAGGAACGTGGATGCTCCACGCTTGCTTCCATTGCTTCTGTGTCTACCCCCAAATTGGCGCAGTGCACTCACTTTTCTTAGGTTTAGTTTAGTATTGAGTGAAAGTGAAAGAATAATCCTACATATAAAAATGAATTCCTTGGTCACGGCATCACGGGTGAACGGCTGGGCCGATTTTGCTAATTCTTTTTTTATTGTATTTGTTATTGTCAGGAGAGTTTTTGTGTAAGAAAAAATTAAGAAAGGTGCGTGGAAAAATATAAAATTTAAGAAAGTATAAACTTTTCTAATGTAATGGCGTTTGACATAACTGTCAATCATTTGACCAATATTTATAGTTAAAACGTCTGTCGGGTTAGCTAGTATAATATATATATATATATATATGACGCGGAGACAAAAAAAGGAGGGAGGAGGAGATGGGGTTTATTGAAAACAATAAGCGGTGACAGTGAATAAACTATTCGGCAAACGCAACGTAGACTGCTACTGAACCGATAAAAGCAGTTCCTTAGACTTGTGACCAAGGTATAGGCCTAAGAATCATTTATTCAATTGAAACACTCGCTTAAACTGCCCAGGTTCTCTGTTTAAACCTAATTAATTTACGCGCCGACATATATATGACGACAAACACGCACACAAATTAAACTATCTCGTAAACAACATCATTGTGAATACAACAAAAGGTAAGAAAAGCTAAAAAATTACAATCCAGTCAATGTGCTTAGCAGTGTCTTGCTTTTTCACTCCAAGCGTGTCAATTAGTTTATCCGCGAAACTCTTCCTCTTCCCGAATATATTTTATTATTTTTTCGTTTTAAAAATCACTTTAATACGTTACCATGGAAACCAGCAAAACTGTCGTTATTTAAAAAAGAATTTGGGCTCTCAATAGTCCTAAAATAAAACCTAAATTAAATTTCACATTCACCAGAACATTTGGTCTAGAATTTTTAGAAGTAAAACTAATTTATTCCGTTGTCGTCGAAACTCTGGCTTAATTGCAAACTTTGACCGAGAAAAATTAAAAAAACTTTCCATTGTGTAAAGTATAAAGAAACTTGTTTAACAGTTGCCTTTGATACGCGAGTTTATGAACTTGAAAACAAGATGGATTGTTATTTAAATAATTATTTACTAGAAAGTGTTCAAAATATTAATAAAAACAGAAAATATTAGCCCTTCTTTGATTATGACAAATTTTATTAGAAGCTTTTATAACTAACGTCGGTCATGTAATAAATAAGAGAACTGTCGCACCCTTGTGTTTATTGTGTTACTCCCTCTTTGATTATGACAAATTTTATTAGAAGCTTTTATAACTAACGTCGGTCATGTAATAAATAAGAGAACTGTCGCACCGTTGCGTTTATTGTGTTACTCCCTCTTGGATTACGACAAATTTTATTAGAAGCTTTTATAACTAACGTCGGTCATGTAATAAATAAGAGAACTGTCGCACCGTTGCGTTTATTGTGTTACTCCCTCTTGGATTACGACAAGTTTTATTGGAAGCTTTTGTGACTTACGTCGGTCATGTAATAATAAGAGAACTGTCGCACCGTTGCGTTTATTGTGTTACTCCCTCTTGGATTACGACAAGTTTTATTAGAAGCTTTTATAACTAACGTCGGTCATGTAATAAATAAGAGAACTGTCGCACCGTTGCGTTTATTGTGTTACTCCCTCTTGGATTACGACAAGTTTTATTGGAAGCTTTTGTGACTTACGTCGGTCATGTAATAATAAGAGAACTGTCGCACCGTTGCGTTTATTGTGTTACTCCCTCTTGGATTACGACAAGTTTTATTAGAAGCTTTTATAACTAACGTCGGTCATGTAATAAATAAGAGAACTGTCGCACCGTTGCGTTTATTGTGTTACTCCCTCTTGGATTACGACAAGTTTTATTGGAAGCTTTTGTGACTTACGTCGGTCATGTAATAATAAGAGAACTGTCGCACCGTTGCGTTTATTGTGTTACTCCCTCTTGGATTACGACAAGTTTTATTAGAAGCTTTTGTGACTTACGTCGTTCATGTAATAATAAGAGAACTGTCGCACCGTTGTGTTTATTGTGTTACTCCCTCTTGGATTACGACAAGTTTTATTAGAAGCTTTTGTGACTTACGTCGGTCATGTAATAATAAGAGAACTATCGCACCGTTGTGTTTATTGTGTTACGACAAGTTTTATTAGAAGCTTTTGTGACTTACGTCGTTCATGTAATAATAAGAGAACTGTCGCACCTTTGTGTTTATTGTGTTACTCCCTCTTGGATTACGACAAGTTTTATTAGAAGCTTTTGTGACTTACGTCGGTCATGTAATAATAAGAGAACTATCGCACCGTTGTGTTTATTGTGTTACGACAAGTTTTATTAGAAGCTTTTGTGACTTACGTCGGTCATGTAATAATAAGAGAACTGTCGCACCCTTGTGTTTATTGTGTTACTCCCTCTTGGATTACGACAAGTTTTATTAGAAGCTTTTGTGACTTACGTCGGTCATGTAGTAATAAGAGAACTGTCGCACCCTTGTGTTTATTGTGTTACTCCCTCTTGGATTACGACAAGTTTTATTAGAAACTTTTGTGACTTACGTCGGTCATGTAATAATAAGAGAACTGTCGCACCCTTGTGTTTATTGTGTTACTCCCTCTTGGATTACGACAAGTTTTATTAGAAACTTTTGTGACTTACGTCGGTCATGTAATAATAAGAGAACTATCGCACCGTTGTGTTTATTGTGTTACGACAAGTTTTATTAGAAGCTTTTGTGACTTACGTCGGTCATGTAGTAATAAGAGAACTGTCGCACCCTTGTGTTTATTGTGTTACTCCCTCTTGGATTACGACAAGTTTTATTAGAAACTTTTGTGACTTACGTCGGTCATGTAATAATAAGAGAACTATCGCACCGTTGTGTTTATTGTGTTACGACAAGTTTTATTAGAAGCTTTTGTGACTTACGTCGGTCATGTAGTAATAAGAGAACTGTCGCACCCTTGTGTTTATTGTGTTACTCCCTCTTGGATTACGACAAGTTTTATTAGAAGCTTTTGTGACTTACGTCGGTCATGTAGTAATAAGAGAACTGTCGCACCCTTGTGTTTATTGTGTTACTCCCTCTTGGATTACGACAAGTTTTATTAGAAGCTTTTGTGACTTACGTCGGTCATGTAGTAATAAGAGAACTGTCGCACCCTTGTGTTTATTGTGTTACTCCCTCTTGGATTACGACAAGTTTTATTGGAAGCTTTTGTGACTTACGTCGGTCATATAATAAGAGAACTGTCGCACCCTTGTGTTTATTGTGTTACTCCCTCTTGGATTACGACAAGTTTTATTGGAAGCTTTTGTGACTTACGTCGGTCATATAATAAGAGAACTGTCGCACCCTTGTGTTTATTGTGTTACTCCCTCTTGGATTACGACAAGTTTTATTGGAAGCTTTTGTGACTTACGTCGGTCATATAATAAGAGAACTGTCGCACCCTTGTGTTTATTGTGTTACTCCCTCTTGGATTACGACAAGTTTTATTGGAAGCTTTTGTGACTTACGTCGGTCATATAATAAGAGAACTGTCGCACCGTTGTGTTTATTGTGTTACTCCCTCTTGGGTAACCACAAGTTTTATTGGAAGCTTTTGTGACTTACGTCGGTCATGTAATAATAAGAGAATTATCGCACCGTTGTGTATATTGTGTTTCACCCTCTTGGATTACGACAAGTTTTATTGGAAGCTTTTGTGACTTACGTCGGTCATGTAATAATAAGAGAAACTATAACACCGGCGTGTTTATTGTGTTACTGCCTCTTAGGTTACGATAAGTTTTATTGGAACTATCGCGACTAAGGTCGGTCATGTAACAGTAACTGTCACAACAATGTATTCATTACCTCTTCTTAGGTTACGACAAGGTTTTACTATCAAATAACTTAAAGTAGTTTCTTATTACCTTGACATTAAGGTTTAAATTATTGTCTTTATAAATGACCTATTTAGTCTTAACTAACCCATATATACAGCTTTTTGACGTTTCCAATGTAACTTAGGGGTTACTAAAGAGATTCAGGGCGTTCCGTTTCTATGCTATATTTCTTGTTTCTACTATTTTATGTCCGTATTCAAAGTTGTGTCTTGCTGTATTACTAAACAAAACATAAAATTTAGCAGCAACAATTGGAAACCTGGAATTTTATGAATATTTAGTGATTTATACAAACATACAGATAAATTAATTATGCGTCTCAGTGAACTCATTGATGAAAACTTATTAAAAATTACTTCCAATACTTCTAAGAGTACGGGAGCTTTAGACGCCGAGTAGTACTTGGCTCTTGAAATTGGCGAACTATGTACTATTTTACTAACGGTGTCGCTAACACTCCAAGCGGCATTTTCTTAGGTAATCTTTGTCCACTAATAGTGATTCAAAAAACCGTTTAACAATAATGATTACAATGTTACTATAGAATATGAAAACCTTTCATTTTATAGCGTAACACGCCATCACATAAATTGCTCTTATCGTAGTGTCTGGTAGCTGTCACGACTTGCGCCAACTTTGCCTCTTGCACTTTATGTTACTTTTGATGCTAGATTATGAAAAATATTTTACCCTAAACCAAAAAGAGATGCGTAATATATAAAAAAAAATCTTAAAAATTTCTTGGATAAAAATTTCACTATTATTACCATGCTGTTATAGGAGCATAATTTGTGAAAATTTCAACTGTCTAGCTATCACGGTTCATGAGATATATCCTGGTCAAACTCAAACTCAAAATGTTTAATTCAAATAGACTTTTTACAAAGTACTTTTGACACGTCAAAATTGGTCAGTCAGTCAGTTTGTCTGAAGCTACCGCCAGTTCGGGAAGCAGTTTCCTGATGAGAAGAACTGGCAAGAAACTCAACAGTTGCTCTTTTCAAAATGCCATTGTTTACATCATTCTGTTTTACAAAGGTATAGTCATTCAGCTGAGCATCAATGACATTTTGAATCCAAGCTTTGTCATCATTCAAATAATCTTGTACAGAGTAGTAAGCTTTATTAACTAAACATTTTTCATTCGAGTTTTAAATTGCTGAAGTGGCAAGACTAATATAGTCTGTGGGATCTTATTATAGATGCGAACACCAAGCCCCATGAAACTATTACTAACTTTGTGGAGACGATAGTATGGCGTTACAAGTTTATTTTTATTTCTAGTATTTATTCCTGTGTGTGTCACTATGTTTGGAAAATATAATAACGTAATGTTCTGCCTAATGTATACAATGTTACAATAAATGTATTGTGACGGCACCGTAGTCCGTAAGAATACCTATTTTATTAAAAACATCTCGAAGGAAATCTCTAGCTCTTAGATTGTAAATGGCCCGAACTGCTCTTTTTTGAAGAATAAAAATGGATTCTATGTCCGCGGCCCTGCCCCACAACAAAATGCCATAGGACATTATACTGTGAAAGTAAATAAAATAAACGAGTCTGGCTGTATCAATATCAGTTAATTGCTTTACTTTTCTTACTGCGTATGCTGCGGAGCTGAGTCTTCCCGCCAAAGATGATAAATGGGAGTTCCACTGAAGTTTTGAGTCTAAATTTATTCCTTAAAAAAATCGTTGAGTCGGTTAAATTCAAAATTTCATTATTTAATAAAAGGGTGAATTGCTGTTTTTTAACATTCGGTAAAGCAAATTCCACACATTTAGTCTTTTTTGCGTTTAGTACTAAATTATTAATCGTAAACTATTGAAGAACCTGCGACAATGCACTGTTTACATCGTCGTAACTGTGTTGGTTTCTCTTAACTTTGAATATAAGTGAAGTGTCATCAGATAAATTCCTCACGTAGTATGGCAGATCATTAATGTAAATCAGGAATAAAAATTGGCCCAATATAGAACCTTGTGGAACGCCCATTCTAAAGAAGGATCCAGAAGATTTTTCACCATTAATAGCAATATTCTGGATCCTTTGGGTAAGGTAAGAAGCAATTAGATCAAGTCCTTTATCACAAATACCATAATAATTGAGTTTTTTTAAAAGCGTTTCATGTTGAACACAATCAAAGGCTTTTGAAAAATCACAAAATACACCAATTGCATTTTGTGATTTCTCCCATGCGTCGTAAATATGCTTGAGGAGCGCGACTCCTGCATCCGTTGTTGACCTATCCCTAGTAAAACCATGTGATAGATAGACCGATGGACAGCGTAGTCTTAGTAATAGGGTCTCGTTTTTACCCTTTGGGTACGGAACCATGAAACCTATCGAATACTCGTTACTACATGGAATAATAACGTTTAAATGTTAATTATTACAGAAAACTACTTTATTAATATTTAGTTGTATATTTAAATAATTAATTGATGGTCTAAATAAACAAACTCACTTATTATAATATTATACATTACGTAAACATTAAGCTTTAACACTAGAGTTGAATTTCAAATAACATTTATGAATCCCATTTAGAAGTAAAAACAAGCAAACGTAAGTGCAACTTTAGAACATTTGTGAGGTCATCAAGGCACAAATGTATATGACCTACGTAATACACTCACAGAACAGCGACAACATGACCAGAAGACTTTTATTATAAAAAGTTTTATAGGAAACTGTATTGACTAATATCGGTCATGTTAAAACAGAAATTGTCCCACCGGTGTATTTTTTGTGTAACTTTCACTTGGATGGCGACAAATTTTATTGGAAGTCATTGTGACTACTGTTGGTCATGTCATAATAAACGAAACTGTCACACCAGTTTATATATTATGTTCCTCTCTTCATTACAAGTTTTATTGTAAGCTATTGTGACTAATATTGGTCATGTCATAATAACACAGACTATCACACCGGTGTATGAATTCTTTTCCTCTCTTTTTGATTAAAAGTTTTATTGTAAGCTATTGTGACTAGGTGTATAAAACAAAATGTCAAAATTGTTTCAACTCTCCTCATACCGAGGTGAGATGAAACAGGGGACGAGGAGAGTTGAAACATATGATTTTTGAGAAGTATTATGGGTTTTAAATTAAAGACGATGATTTAATTTAAGGTATTTATTAAAGTAAAACTTTTCAAGCACGAAACAAACTTATTTATTAATATTTTGTACTGATATATTAGTTAAGTAGGTAACTACCGGTCTAAAACAAATAATCAACTTCTAGAGTAGTTAAAAATACCATAACGTTCGTAATAGTAATTAAAATAACAGTCAAATAAACAATAGAAACAATAAAATATTATTCTAAATATTTAACATAAAATAATTATTAACTTTCAGTCGTTTCTTACGTATTATCAGTCTTGATTAATATTTCTTGAAATATTTAAAATACAATAATCTCACAAATGTCTAAAAATAAAAAAATTATGTAAATAAAAACTGTCAATCTGACAAGCAGTTGTTGCAAACATATGAAAGTTCCCCACCAGTGCAAACTTCATGAGCCCAGTTTTTACATTCCAGACATTGCACCCATTTTTCATTGGCTCTGCTATTTGAACATGGCTCAAAACAACAAAGGCAAAAGGATTCTTCTTCATTCTCTTCGTTTCCTTTTAGTTTTTGACTTTCTTTTTAGTTTTAGTGTCTGGTTAGGTAGATCTTTTTCTGGTTTATGTTTCGTCAAAGTTAGGTTTTTTCACCTTTTTCTTAGCAGTTCTAGCTGCTTCGATTGCAGCTAGTTCATCCTTTACGGGAGTGTCGGTTAAGATAGCGGATTTTACTTTGCGTCTATTTGTTTGATTTCCTCTCCTTGGTGGAGCCTTTGGCAAGAGTTTTAGGTGAGAATGGAATTGTTGTCACAGTAACTGAAGTATCTCGTGACGTAGATGCTACTGGTATTATATCAGACGTAAAGACTGTGGAGGGAACAACGGATTCAGCGGTTAAAGTACGTTCTTCACTTTTTGAAATTCCCACCAAGTTAGAGTTGGATGGATCAGAATTAACAGAAGTTGCCAAAGATCGATCAGTAATTTGACTCGGAAGAAAATCAGCATCCTGGAATATTTCAGTGTTAATTGGCCAAAGTCCGGTATGAATAAATCCGGAAGATATATTGCGCGGTGTAACGGCTATATCAAATGATGTTTTTACTATCCCAGGAATATCATAGAGGGACATTACTTTTCCTGGATTAGACCGTATCCAATTGTCACAAGCAGTGTTAACTGCTTTTTTCACTGGCCCAAAAACGGATCTGTCCATTGGCTGCAACTTATGTGTGCAGTGAGGTGGAAAAGTTAATAGAATTATGCCATTTTCCCTGCAGAACTCGATATTTTTAACTGCTGTGTGTGAAGCGTAGTTATCTAATAACAATAGTGCTTTATTTTCTTTTGATGGTCTTTGAAAAATTTAAGAAATATATAGAAGTCATCTTCTTCCATCCACCCTGACCCATTCGCAGTGCCAATGGATCCAGTAGGTCCATCGCGTATAAAGTGATCTTTAAATCTTTTCCGCGGAAAGATGAACATTGGGGGTATGTGATTCCCAAGGGCATTTCCTGCTAGTGCTATAGTTACCAATGTTCCCCTCTCTGCGGAAGTCATGGCACTCACTTGTTTCTGTCCTCGTCGGGCAATGATGCGGTCTGGTTTCTAAACAGTTGTAATGCCAGATTCGTCAACGTTCCATATATCCTTTCCTTGCAACTTGTGTTTGTCAACTACTGCGGTATAATTTTGAAAAAAAGAAGTTGTACGTTTGTTCTATTAAAACTTGTAGCTCGTGCGATACTTGTGGGTTGAGGTAGTCTTAGAGAAAGAACAGTATAACGTTTCATAAAAGATCGAATCCAAACCTCTCCAGCCATTTCATGCTCAGTCCAAGAAGAAGGAATTTTTTTATTATATTCTACAGCCAACCTACAGGCAAAAATTCTGGTTTCCTTAGTTCTTAGACCAAAGTTAGCAACAGCGCAGTTTAAAAGATAGTCACAGAGTGTCTTCTCCTCTGAAGCTGTAAAAACAGTTTTTTCTGGATATCCAACTGTTGGAGCAGTTGCTGTTTTTTTAGCTTCATAAGCAGTTTTTTTTTAATATACCTGTAGAGGGAGGTATGGTTCAAGTTGTAACTAGAAGCCGCGTCACGGAGACTTTTCTGTCGCAAAGTTACATCTTCTGCTGCGAGATCGTATATTTCGCGACTCGCCATACCTCGTTCAGTCTTTTTTTGTAATCAGTAGGCATTCTGAAACAAAATAAAGAAATTATATTACTTAAACTAAAATACAAAACCGTTATCAAAATATAGGCATCGTAAAAAAAGGTTAAAAACTTACTTTTCACAATTTTTGCCACATGACACGCAGAACTCCACAACCGCGCGACTTACGGCACCGACGCGAACTGACATGTCAGCGGGCGGAGGGAAGTGGTTGAAAGGCGATGTTGCCAACTCGCTAACGGTTTTAAGTTCTAAGAAATCGGTACTGTTTCAAATCACCTTTGTTTCAAATCCCCTCGGTCTCCTACTGTTGGTCATGTCATAATAAACGAAATTGTCAGACCAGTATATGTATTCTGTTCTTTCTTCCTTGATTACAAGTTTTATTGTACCTAAGCTATTTTGACTATTGTTAGACATATCATAATAACAGATACTGTCACAGCGGTTTACGAATTTTATTCCTCTTTCTTTGATTACAAGTTATTGTAAGCTATTAGGGCTAATGTTGGTCATGTTATAAAACCAGAATTGATGACAGCGGGATGACTCTTAGGTTACGCTAAGTCTTATTTGAAGCTATTGTGTCTAATATCAGCCATATAACTTTAACATTTGTGCAACTTTTAGTGTAACTATGTTCTTAGGTAGAAATTAGATGCAGTTTACTTCGCGTTGCTTGGAACCACACGTTTAATAACTTGTTCCTGAATATAAATAGTTTTCGCTGGACTGTGATTATTCTTAGCTTATTATATGAGCAGACATTACAGCAAAAAATAATGGATGAGCAGCGCATACACTATAGTTTAAAAAATATAATGGCTTATTGCCTGTGTTTGTTCTAACTTTACCTAATATTAAACAATCTGGCAAAAATTTATCTTGATTTACTGTGTGATGATGATTGTACAAATGTAGTAACATAACAATCTCACTATACTAACCTTAGACGTATGCCTGAGACACCAAGGTATCCCTGTTCTATGGTGCAAGCTCAGGTTCCAAAAATTGGCGCGTAGAGAGGTGCACGTGGTGACCTCCGCAAGCATAAGAATGAAAGTGAGTGCAGTTTTATGACAGCTATTATTGTGATTGTCATCGATGACAGCAGAGATGAAACATTAATAATCATGCGTGGTGTAATATTTCCTGTCATTTTGATAAGCATAATTTATTTTTCTTAAATACTCATATTAAAATTATCCACGTAAAGTGGAAGGAGTTCCGTTCTAGTGAAAAAAAAGATATATTTATCTTAAACAAACTCTGTCTGTCTGTGCTAACTCCCAAGACAGACTAGCAAGTAGATTAGATATGCCCTAGGCGTTTCATTTCACGCCGCATCACACAACAACTGAGAAACGGAATCTTATATAAGTTACGAAGAAAAAACTCTTTTGGCAAGATTTTTTTCAGATTTGTGTTTATTGTATATAAGTACTGCATAAACAGGTATTGGTCTTGGTGCGAATTAAATAAAAAAACTGCTGCTTATCTATTAGAATATAGTGGTCGAAGCAATTCTACTCAATAAACGACATTATATTTTTTTAATTTAGATAATAAAAATTATTCTTGAAGAAATTTTATGTTTTTCATTTAATAAATAAACTGTAAATTATGGTTGAATTTTACACCAGTATATCTAATTTCTTAACTATAAAGTATTGAACTTTGTAGTGAGTATAAAGCTCGACGTGTCCGAATTTTCCGCCCGACTGTCCCTCGAGGCCCGGGGCGAGGTGCATCTGAATTGAACACGATCGGGAAGGAATTGTGTTAGTGATGGAAATTAACTATTCTATCGACATTAGTCACGGCATCCAATAAAACTTGCGAAAATAATAAATAAACTTAAGTAACAATTTCTGTCGGCCGACGTTGTCGTAACCTAAGAGGGGTAACGCGATGAACGCACCAGTTTGGCAGTTTATGTTATTGAGAAATATCCGACGACCTTAGTCACAAAACTAAAAAGTCATAACACAATAATCACCGATGTGACAGTTTCTGATATTGTCACATAACCAACATTAGTCACAATAGCTTCTAATAAAATTGTCGCAACCTAAGAGCGACCAACACGATAAATACAGCAATATTTCTGTTATTTTAATATGACTGACATTAGGCACAATAATTTCCACTACAATTTGTCGCAACCTAAGAGCGGGTAACACTATAAACACACCAGTGCGACAATTTCTGTTATTGTAACATGACCGACATTAGTCACAATAACCTTCACTACAATTTATTTTAATATGACCGACATTAGTCACAATAGCTCCCACTACAATTTGACGCAACCTAATAGGGGGTAACACAATAAACATACCGGCATTAAAGTTTCTGTTATTGTAACATGGCAGACTGATGTCGATAAGTCAGTCCACCACTACGTAACCGCAGTGCGCCGCCCAGAGCTAATGTTAACGAAACGCAAAGTTAATATGTTTTCGTGGTTATTCACAAGAAAAACGCAATTCAACTTATATTTAATTCCGTTCGAGTTCAAGTTGTTACGACTTGGAAACATTGTTGAAGTTTCTTGGTATTGACATTATAAGGAACTTCTGCTTATTTGATTGCTTTATTCTTTTCATTAATGTTTATTCTGTATTAAATAATATTATATAATTATAATAGTATTTACAATACTAGTTACATCATTATTTATTTATTCTTAATTCCGAAGTCTATATTACATAGCCCATATTTGTTTTTGTATAAAGTTTTTAAATAACAAAGTGTAATTTCTTATGACGTCTACTGTTTTTGTGTTTAGCACAATTTACCTCTACAATCAACAGTTGTTTAATATTTCTGCAATGCTTTATCATATCGAGACATGCGGCTGCGTGTTTAGCTAAGTTCAACGGCGCAACAGTCGTGTCTAAACAAGTAACTTAGGTACATACATACATGAAATTTGGCACAAGCATCAGTTTAGAATCCTAAATTTCAGAATATTCGAATCTTGAGCTTTATATGTTAAGTACAATAATTTAATTTTGTGAATAATTGTCTTTTAAAAAAAATTAGGAATTTATATTAACGCTAAAGTAGCAAACATTGTGGTAGAAACAACAATATATATGTCGGAGCATAGTAAAAGATTATCGATTAATCGAATCGTTATCGTTGTCTATGGCGTTGGAGTGGGGTAGTAGTCACTTCCGTTGTTTTGACAGTCTCTACCCTCGACCCTTTATATGCGATCGACAGTCTAACTGAAGTCTTAGTCGTGCGCGGTCTCTCAAGAAGTGAACATCATCTAAGTAGTGCTAGTGCTAGTGATAGTGTCAAGTGCAGTGTAGTGTGGAAGTGCTGTCCAACTAAGGTCACGTAAGTCCTTACAATGTAATTGCCACGTGGTTAAGTAAACACAATGTTAGGTTAGGTTAGCCTTAGGTTAGGTTAGCCTTGTGTTAGATTCGGTTTATGTGCGTTTAACCTTGGGTTTAAACAGAGAGCCTGAGCAGTGGAGGCGAGTGTTGTAATTACTTAAAGGACGTCCTTAAGCCTACACCTTGGTCACAAGTCCAAGGCACTGCTTAGGTTTCTCTCGTAATTGTTAGAGATCATATTTGATCATTTATCGGTTCAATAGGAGCAAGTTTAAATGCAACGTAGATACTACTACTGAACCGATAAATAACTAAATATTATTATCTCTTACAATTACGACAGCGACCAAAGCAATGTCTTGTACTTGTGACCAAGGTGTAGGATTCAAGTTATCCTTTATTCAATTGAAACACTCGCCTCCACTACCCATGTTCTTTGTTTAAACCTAAGTTAGGTTAACCTAAGCCTAACTTACACGCCAACATACATATTCATTTAAAAATGTTGGATATTCTTAAAATTTAAATTTTAAGACTCCGCAAGCTGAAGCAATGTATTTTAGAAATAGTGTCTTTTCTATTTTACCCACGTTATATAATAAATAGTTTATCAAATGTAATAATAAATATTAAAATTTTCAACCAATTGAAATCAAAGTTAAGGGAACACTTTATTCCCAAAATTTATTAGAATATAAATAGTTATTTAAATGATGATAAAAACTGAATTTGATATCAATAATTTCATTTATTATATTTTTATTTTACTATTATTTATTATTATATTTGACATAGTATCTATGTAGTATATATATATATCTATTAACTATGCTACATACTAATTTAATCAGTTAATTCAATTGATTCTGAACATTTCTAAGGATAAGTTTTAATGTAATATTTGCATGCCTGTAAAGTCGAAAATGTTACTATTTATTATTTTGTACAATCTACTAAACATGTTTTATGCAAATAAATGAATTTGAATTTGAAAAAAAAGGTTCAATATTTGTTGCCGAAATTGAGAACGATGCATATTTTTTATACTGAAGTTGGCTGTCATTTTCTGTCTGCTGTCACATTAGATTTTAATTTTAACTTTATCAATTCTCTCATTTCTTATGCGTAAACTTAAAAAGGGATAGAAAGTATCCCCTTTTTATAGTAGTATATAAATAAATAATCTATTAAAAATAGATATATTTCATAACACATTGAACTTGTCCATAAATCTTTGACACAACGACTTTAATGATAAACTGTATGTCATTTATAACTTATGTCGTCATGCTTCACTTTGAGATGATTTTATAGCTACATACAATATGATAGATGCGTTATATATATATGTCGGTGCATAGCAAAAGATTATCGATTAAACGAATCGTTATCGTTGTCTATGGCGTTGGAGTGGGGTAGTAGTCACTTCCGTTGTTTTGACAGTCTCTACCCTCGACCCTTTATATGCGATCGACAGTCTAACTGAAGTCTTAGTCGTGCGCGGTCTCTCAAGAAGTGAACATCATCTAAGTAGTGCTAGTGAAAGTGATAGTGTCAAGTGCAGTGTAGTGTGGAAGTGCTGTCCAACTAAGGTCACGTAAGTCCTTACAATGTAATTGCCACGTGGTTAAGTAAACACAATGTTAGGTTAGGTTGGCCTTGTGTTAGTTTCGGTTTATGTGCGTTTAACCTTGGGTTTAAACAGAGAGCCTGAGCAGTGGAGGCAAGTGTTATGATCATTTAAAGGACGTTCTTACGCCTACACCTTGGTCAAAAGTCCAAGGCACTGCTTAGGTTTCTCTCGTAATTGTTAGAGATCATATTTGATCATTTATCGGTTCAATAGGAGTATCTGCGTTGCGTTTACCCAATATTCCATTCGATACCATCGCCCCCTTTTAGTGTTCCCCAATATTCCCCATCTTCCTCCTTCCATTTCCTTTCACATCGTTTTAAAATCCCCGACATATATATGTCGGAAACTAAAATAAGGATATAGATGGATGGCCTATCTCAAAAGCTATATGAGCGCAACACGGTCAGGATATAACTAAACGTTACGATCTCTTACTATTATGACTGGAACCCAAGCAGTGCCTTGGACTTGTGACCAAGGTGTAGGCTTAAGGATATCCTTTATGTAATTACGACACTCACCTCTACTACTTAGTTTCACTGTTTAAACCTAACAACTACATTGTAAGGACCCACGTGACCTTAATCGGACAGCACTTCTAGCACCAACACTGCACTTCACAACATTATCCAGGGACTATTTCACTTCTTGAAAGATTGTCGATGGCATATAAAGGGTCGAGACTAGCTAGTATTCCCCTCCACTAGTGGGGCAGACGGAAGTGATTATTATTCTACTCTAGCGCCATAGACACCGAAGACGAATCGATTATTCGATTAATCTTTTAGTCGTTCCCGACATATATATAACTTGCTTGATTCGTCCTCGCTTTGCTGGTGTAGGTTACATGTAAAAGTTTTATCAAAATCCTTTTAGCATGTTTCAGGTTTTATACCATCCTTGAACTAATTAACCAAAATGGTTAACCAAGCCGTTCTCGGGTCTAAGCGAGGCTAACAAATATAAGACTAGCTGCGAGCGCCCCGCGGTTTCTCCCGCTATACTTTGGATAGTTCACACTATATCATTATTAATTATAGCCTATGTGTTAATCTGATGTGTAAGCTATATTATTGTAAAGTTTCATCAAAATCCATTCAGTAGTTTTTGCGTGAAAGAGTAACAAACATACATCCATATATTCTTACAAACTTTCGCGTTTATAATTAGTTGGATGCTTCACTTGGCTTCAAAACAAACCTTAGTAATGGAGACCCACAGCACAGCCATAATGGTCACCAGGCGAGCTCCGTTTGACAACTGGTTCAAGTGTATCGGAACAGTAAACAATGCTTCTAGTATTTAATCAGACTTTAATCATAACAATCATTAACGACATAAGCCGAAATTCAATAAACCTCAATCCAAAATCTTTGGATTATGGGTTAAAACTAGATTCCAAATTTGAATTTTAAATATACAAATTTGAATTTGGAATGTACTTTGATCGTCTTTTCGATTTTAATAATTTTCATAAAAATATGCAGATGTTCTATAAATATATTTAATTATTATCCCGCAGGAACTAATTTTTTCAGGATAAAAAGTAGTCTATGTATTAATCTAGGTTATAAACTATTTGTGTGCTTAATTTCATTGAAATCCGTTCAGCCGTTTTTGCGTGATTGAGTAACAAACATCAAAACATACAAAACTCTCGCATTTATAATATTAGTAAGAGCAATCAGTATTTGTGTTCGAGTCTGTGAGCGTGGTAACAAACACTAGTCCATTAGTTTAAACAAAGTCCGTCTGTCTGTATTTTTTGAGTAAAGACTATGTAAGAAAGTGACTGAATAATTAAAAAAAGCCGACTTAAAACTAAAAATGCGCTAAAAAGTAAGAAATAAGTCCGTTATTTATTATTCTCTCTTTATTAGGACAATAGTATATAATAATTGTTATTTTTGAGGTCGATGCCAGCCAGGTGAACAGACGTGTAGTGAGATAGAATAATAATAGGTATATCTATTTAACTACTACTATTACTATACTATACTATTGCTGGCATCGACTACAAAAACAACAATTATTATATATTATTGTCTTAATAAAGAGAGAATAATATTTCTTACTTTTTGGGGTTTTTTTAAACGTAGTTTTTTTTTACTTTTTAGTGTCTGTAATAGGTTGTTCTGTAAATCAGGTAGACTATATCATTTCGTTACTTTTTATTGTAATGTATTGAATAGTAATTTTATTTTAAGTAGCTATGGGTAGGCCTACGAAAGGTACCGCGCGCCTTAAACTATATAGATCCCGAGAAACAGAACGGAAAGAATGTTCATAAAATGAAAACTACTGGGCCAAACTATGTTAAATTTTTATGGGATCAAATGGAAACTATTCCACATCTAACTAAAGAAGAATCACGTAAATAGGTTCAAAAATTTCGGCGTAATCGTAATGTACATAAATTTGAAAAACATACCAATCGAATTGAGAACCTCGTCCTTTTTGAAGGTTCATCAAATTAAAACCACTCGGTCAAACTATATGAAATTTTTGTGGGACCAAATAGTAAGTATTCCGCATAAAATTAAAGAAGAATCACGTAAATCGGATCATAAATCGAGCGTAATTAATATACATACATAAAAAAAATATACCAATCGAATTGAGAACCTCGTCCTTTTTGAAGTCGGTTAAATATAACTCAGGGAAGCGAGGACGGATCAGCTTGTGGAATAACGGCTGAAATTAATAATCAGTCTCAGTCCAAAATATTTGGATATGTAATTCAAAAATTTCGGTTTGAGATCGATTATTGATTTCGGTCATAAATGTATTGAGTTTATTCTGAGATTGAATTAAAACTGATAATGCGAGATAGTGAATGTAGTATTGTTTATTAATTATATGCGGATAAACAAACAAACAAACACCCACCATATTGACTGTTTACTCGAATAATGCGTTGCTGATTGTATCTAGCGTGATACACACAGACTGGTACAATAGACAACTTTATATTTACTATCACACCTGATAATAATAATAATACCACCATCCCGCATGACGGGCATCTTGTGAAAGCTGAGAAAGATAAACAAATAAAATATCTTGACTTAGCTCATGAGATTGTCGAGATATGGGATGTGGACTCAACAGTTATTGTGCCGATTGTCGTAACGGCCAATGGCCTAATGGCCAAGAACCGCGATTAACACCTTAAGAGGCTCGCGTTAGATGGCTGGGTCGAGGGCCTGATGCAGAAAGCGGTACTACTGTACTGGACACGGCACGTATCGTGCGGAGGTTCCTCTCTCTGGAGCCCTAACCGTCGGTAGCTTGGCCTTGGCCTCTATTTTTTTATATTTTTAAATGTATTTTTTTAGACATATTTAATAATGTAAATTATAGGAATTGTGGATAAATAAAACATAATAATAATAATAAAATTATTATCATAAAATATGACATGCGTCAAAAATGACTGCAAAATGAATGATGATAGAAATACCAACCTTGGCCTTGAGTCAAGCAAATCCCTCCACTTTAATCTATCGGTGGTCTTCGTACACTTCATGTAACCAACGATGCTTTGGCCTTTCTCTATTCTTACGCAGTGTGCTACGCTAGTGTCACTGTCACTTGAAAGGTTCGGCTGTTAACCATTTTCAAACTACTCAACATAGTCTCCTTGACTAAATGAAGAGTATTTTTTGGTTGGTTGATCTGTTCCTTCCCCGATTGGTTTGCGACCACCAGCATGCAAATCCGACCGCCAAGTTCCGCATTCCGGCTGAGCTGCATGTAGTCCAGATGTACCCCTCCCTCTCCCAACCCATTACTGTCGCATTTCTAATGATCACCAAGTTCTTTGTCGCAGTCCTCTTCGCTCCCCCTCCTCACTCTATCTTCGAGGCGACAACGCATCGACAAAACAAGAGATATCCTCTAGTTTTGTGGTGTGGGCGACGGTGGCTACTTTCCATCAGATGGACTGTCTGCTCATTTGTCCCTTATCATGATAAATGTTGTGTTGCACCCTACAACACTGATTGTTAGTCATTTTTACAAGCCGTGAGTCAGTAGAGGAGGGTAATTAATAAGGCGGGGCTGTAAATCACGCGCGGCATAATTAAATGTTAAATCATTTTTACTCGCACGCCACCACGCCACAGTTTGTCCCTTACTTTGTGATATATGGGGCATGATGCGGCGGAACGGGACAGGTTCCCAAACTTATTTAACCCGCGGACCTTAACAGCGAAGACAAACAGAATATTTGATATATTTATTTAATTTATGGAATTCAGGATCAGTGCAAATTAATAATTATATAACTTTTGTTATCACGCTCTCATGATACCAATTTATGAGACTTTGTATATGCGAACCAGCGACGTCCGTCGTCCATGAGAGCTTGAGGCGGACTAAGCCCAAAAATTTATAACCTATCCCAATACGAAAACTTTGGATTATGTATAGAAATTGTAATCCAAAATCTTTTAATAATAAATCGAAAATAGATTTCAATTTCCTAGACAATTTTAAGTTAGGAATCATTTTCAATCGACAATACAAAGATTGATTATTAATATCACACGACTTAGATGAATTATATCTTTTGTTTTAATCTACAAACAGTTATTAAAGTACCATAAAGTATTTGTCTGTATATGTGAAATGCTGTTAGTGTAATGTGAGAGTGGTAACAAAAGTTAAAAAGCTCAGAATTCAATAGTTTAATGGCTGATTGATTATTTCTTTAAATAATTGCTTTTGTAATTTTCCTTGAGCAAACGACTGAATGACTTTGTCCGCGTGTCGCTCCGCTTTTATTGGTCTTAGCGTGATTACATATAGTCTATAGCCTTCCTCGATAAATGGGCTATCTAACACTGAAAGAATTTTTCAAATCGGACCAGTAGCTCCTGAGATTAGCGCGTTCAAACAAACAAACCCTAAACCTATACTTACGTGCCGGTAGATCTAGTATGTGATCCATTCTGCTAGTAATCTTTTAAAAATTGGAATATTTGTCTGCGTGTGTCTGTGATGAATAAATTAAATTAAATTCATATAAATGAATTCAGTTCAGTTTTATAGTTCATGAAGTATCAATAAAATAGATATAAAGTTGGATCTCCTCGAACTTTATTATGTATTTTAAATCAGGTTTAAAATTCAGACACATTTAAAATTTAATCAAGAATTTGTGAAGGATGGTAGGAGCTTTGTTTGGGGTTATGATTAAAGGGACAATACGTCTTGTTTTAACGGGACAGCCCCGTTATTCGGTTGGCTGTCCCGTTGTCCCGAACGAAAGCTTTGGGACGACAACTTTAGTTATACAGCAACATTGATTTTCATCACATATAAATCCATCGATGGATGTCGTGGATGACGGACGTCTCCAGGTAACAATTTTTGAGTGAATTACTGTAAAGTATCTATGTCGTATGTTGTTTGTATCGTGTGAGCGTCTTAACAAAAATTATATAATTATTATTTATGATTAATGCGCGTCCTAATAGTAATATTCCTAAGATTCCCTGTCCCTATTTTGATATGATTTCCAAAGGAAATCAGTAATGTTTGAATGCTGTTAATCAAAGTAGGTCAACTGAGTCAACACGTCCGTATTGGAACGTTAGCTTAATGGTGGGCTTACATGGAGTTTGTTACGAGAATTAGAATTAGTTAATTAATTTATAGCTTTGACATGGTATAACTAAACTGACCATTTTCATTCAAAACGGGACACGAACAACGAAGCGGAAGTCTGTCAGACATCCACGGGTAGATTTGGTAGGTGACGTTATGAGGTAAGTATCTCTTTTTTTTAATGATAGTTAAGGGACAAACAAGCAGAGGGTCCACCTGATGGAAAATGGCGACCGTCGCCGTATACATCGACGAAACTAGAGGGTATCTTGTTTTGTCGATGCGTTGCCGCCTCGAAGATAGAGTGAGGAGGGGGAGCGAAGAGAAGACTGCTGCGGTGTCAATGGAATCGCAGCTGTAATGGGATGGGAAAGGGAGGGATAGATCTGGCCTACATGCGGCTCGGCCGGTACGCGTCAGAGACACTTGGCGGTCGGTTTCGCATGCTGGTGGTCGCAAGCCAGTCGGGGAATTGTATTCTAACCCGTCCCCTCACGGGTAGTATCTGTGTTATTGCCGACAAGGCGGTAATTTTTGCGGGATTTCGAAAAATAGGATAATTTGACGTCCCGAAACTTACATCGGGACAACCGAATAACGGGACTGTCCCATTAAAAAAAGGGACGTATGGTTACTTTAGATATAACCAGTTGTGTCCTTCATAACCAGGCTATAATAATTCCATTAATAATTTTTTTAGAGTCTATAAATAGCAAAACTGATCTAATATATTACTTCTCAAAATCTGATGATGGTATCTTGTTTTCTCCTCTTCATTTAAGAACAGCTCACAAAAATCTATTTTATAATGGGAACGAGTAAACGATACTGTAATAATCGAAAAGCCAGCGCCATTTACGGCGCTAGCTATAATAATCACGTTTGTTATTGGTCGCTTACCTCACCAATGGAGAGGAATTCTTATCACTGTTTTGTTCCTTTATATTTTCTTGTCAATGCACTAGAGCTTACGCATTGTCTCATGGAGTCGAGTTTATCTGGAGTAGTGTTAGTGAAAGTGCAATGTAGTGTAAAGCTGTGTTGCTGCTCCTAAGGGGCTCTGATTAAGGTAATTGTAGTTGCTGTGTTATATTAACACAACGTTAGGTTAGCCTTATCTTAACCTAACCTTAAGCTTACACTTTTCATTTTTTTTACTAGACAACCCGCGAGACTTCGTCCGCGAGTAGCTCCGCTCCTATTGGTTGTAGCGTGATGATATATAGACTATAACTTTCCTCGATAAATAGGCTATTTGAAACTGAAATATTTTTTTAAATCGGACCAATAGTTCCTGAGATTAGCGCGTTCAAGAAAACAAACTCTTCAGTTATATATGTCCTAGTCAACCCGCGCGACTTCGTCCGCGTGATGTTCCACTCCTATTGATATTTTCGTGATAATATATAGCTTATAGCCTTCCTCGATAAATGGGCTATCTAACACTGAAAGAATTTTTAAAATCGAACCAGTAGTTCTTGAGATTAACGCGTTCAAAAAACAAACTCTTCAGCTTAATATATTAGTATAGATAAGTATATTAATATTTATTTAAATTAATTTTACACGCAAAATTTTTCATTAGATATTACACAGGACAAAGTGAGTGATGAAAAGAGATATAGTACATTTTAATTGTGGAAATTTATAAGTTTGTGAATGTCACTCAATTTTCTCTGGATCCAATACTAAAATTCCGCGGCAGACGTCGCAAGCAAGTATTAGTAAAGTAGTGAGTATGTGTAACTACGTGTATATAGAGAGCAGCATGTAAGCGCAACTTCATCAAGCTATCAACAGTGAAGTTTAACGGATTCCTCGATAAGTTATCATAACCCGCATTATTATTCCCTTTGACTAATCTACTATTATTTTTTAATTCTTTAAAACCCACACTAATATTACAAACACGATAGTGTGTATATATCTATATATAGGTTTACCCTTCCTAGGACTTGTGACCAAAGTGTAGGGTTAAAGACCTTTTTAATAATTACAAAGATCTCCTTACTGCATGAACACTGACTACAATCATCACGACCCTTCAATGGCCCACTGCTGAGCCGGGTCTCCTCCTCAGAATGAGAAGGGTATTAGGCCATAGTCCACCACGCTGGCCCAGTGCGGGTTGACTTCACACACCTTTGAGAACTTTTAGGGAACTCTCAGTAGTTCAGGTTTCCTCACGATGTTTTCCTTCACCGTTAAAGCAACTCAGAGTCAGAGGTGTGTGCCTGTGTGGGGGATCGAACCTCGGACCTCCCGAGTAATACTTGAAGTCTCAACCACTGGGCCATCACTGCACTACAATAGTAGTTAATAAAGTTAGCTTACGTGAACCTCAAGAAAGGTGACCTTAACCATGACACTGTAACACTAACTTCCATGTACACTGCGCGACAACACCAAAATGCATGATTAAAAGGCCCTTCTACTAACAGTAAACGCTCTCCTTCACCGCTCGACCCACTGACTCTAATTTATTACACTGCTTCAGTAAAATAGCGATTTTAATAATTATTTAAATAGCCAACAAACTATCTTTAAATACAAAACACTGAAGTCACACGAGATCCAAGAACAACTAAACCTTATTGCGTAAAAATCCCTACGTGAGGGGAATAGAATACTATTCCCCTCTGCCGCTGGGAGAGCATCTCGTAAGAGCCGAGTAACCCAGCACCCCTTGGTAGTAGGGAATCTGTTCCCCGACTGGCTTGCGACCACCAGCATGCGAATCCGACCGCATGTGGGTCAGACTTACCCCCTCCCACTCCCATCCCATTAATGCTGTGGATCTAGTGGACTCTATCTTGAGGATGCAACGCATAGACAAAATCGGGCATTGGATTCACGATCAACAAGTCGTTTTCGCGACTTCACGATTCACGACACAAGCTATTTATTACCTTACTAGGAGGGGTAAAGGGAATACTAGTAGTATGTGATCCATACTGCTAGTAATCTTATAAAAAAAAAAAATTTCTACCATAAAAAAAAACATCCTTTTTATAATACAAAATACCACTATAATGACAGGTGGGGTCGTAGACCTGTATTATAAATGTAATTATCTATATCATTATACTACTCGTAGACAAAATATAACCTTGTTAGGTTATATTGCCTTTTTTAAATATGTTTAGTTCATTTTATTTATAATTTACATTGTCCAAGGTTGGCGTCTGTGTAACAAAAAAAATTAGAAACTTGGTCCAACATCTTTTTTATCTCATTCTATATTTAGAGCATAGACAATTTATTCTACAAATTGTAAAAGAATTCAATACATAGAGCAACAGAAAGAAAAAATATTTTTCATTTTTCGCGTGTAACAAAGGTATAGAGTATAAATAAAAATTGATTGGGGATTGTGACTCAACTCTATTTGCGTTTCAGTTGTAGTGAGTTTTTTGAGACTTAATTTATCTTTAGGGTTGTTAGTCTGAAGATTCTAAATCGTAACCAATATTAAAAACTTACTCCAACCTTAGTAATGGAGATACACCACACTAATGCACAGCCCTAATGGTCACTAAGCGAGCTCCGTTTACTCAAGTCTATCGCAACAGAGGTTATATACAGCTAATATATTGAAATACAATAAAAGGAAACCAACGAATATAAAGTTATAAGCGGTGTTGCTAACTTTTGTCATGACATTGTTCGAACTAACATAAAATATACCCAAAATATTTAAATACAAGCGGCCTGCCCTCTCTTCGCTCCGGGTATTAAGAACAAGAATATAATTGATGTGTTTGAATTGTGAAGACAGATAATATAAGAGGGAGGACAGAGCAAAATTAAATTGATAAAGGAGAGAGAGAGATAATTGAAAGAAAGAAAGTGAAAAGAGACTGATCATTCTGAAGTGAGAGAGATAAAGATAAAAATTAAAGAGAGAAAAAGAGAGGATGGGAGAGAATGATACTATATAAGAGGAAGAGAGACGGAAATACTATAGACTTCTCTAAGTAAAAGAATTTTTAAAATCGGATTAATAGCAATAAAACAGCCAAGTTCTATTCGTTAAAAAATGTATATGGCAACACTAAATCACCTTAGTCCCACACGAATAGTGTAGTTTTCTCTCAGTGAAAGAACTTTTTAAATCGGATTTGTAGTTCCTGAGAAACTCTTCAATTTACAAAATGGCCACCTTATTGCACTTAAATGACCATATCTTTTTAATTATCATATTTATAGCAACACCACATAGCCTTTGTTACCCGGAAAGGATGTAGCTTTCTATCGGTGAAAGAATTTTCAAAATCTGTTTAGTAGTTTTCGAGCCTATTCGCAACAAACAAACATACAAACAATCAAATCTTTCCTATTAATATAATAGTGTAGATTTACTTAGTGTAGTATAATTATGAGAAATTGGCAACATTGTTTATAACTTTGTAGTCGTGGGTAGTTCATTTTAGGAGAGCGGTTACTGGTAGGAGAAGGGTCCTTTAATCCTGCTCCTCGGTCGCAAGCCCCAGGCGTTGACTGGCCTTATACCTAAAGTGCATTTTATAATAATATTATTGCCATAGATATGGAGAGAAATATGATGCCCATTACTGTACCGCAATACGTATACACATGCATTTTAGACTGAGGCGAGCGGTGCCTGGGGCTTGAGACCCAGGAGCAGGTTTAAAGAGCTCTTTCATAATATATTAACTCTCACCTCCACCACTCGACCTCGCTAACGACAATAGATAATAAAGTAAACTTACATGGACATCGAGAAGGGTGACCTTAATCACGACACTGTAACACTACCATGTTCACTGCACGAAAACACCAGAGAGACTGAGACCAATCTATCGTACTAAAGGTTATATATTGTCTTCACGTCGGTATACTTGAAATAATATAAAATGATCTACCCGCTACTACTACTTTATAAACAGTGTTGCTAACATTATGTGTATTGCTGTGCATGTATTAGGTAGGCATTGTTACTATTTTATCTAATGTAGTCTCAAATCACTCCGATATTTTGAAAGTTATAATTATAAAATAAACCAACATAAGCAGAGTAAGGTTGTATAGCTAGTATAATATTTAGTTAGAATACAAAATGGTCCATAATCAGCTAGTAGACAATAAAGTGTTTGCTAAAATGTTTTACTTGTATTTTCTGCGGGTAAATTGACAAAGTGACATCTGTCAAGAAAGAAGCCAAGCGTTTTCACTTACGAAAATAAATGTCAAAATTATGTTAAATCACGAGAAAAATGAATTATGTTAAACTAGAATATGTTTGACTTTGTCTGTGTGTACAAAACACTCCTTCGTTTTGATAGAAATACTTCAATATCATCATCATCGTAACCCATCAATCGCCCTCTGTTGAGCCGGTTCTCGCCCTCAGAGTGAGGAGAGGGGTTGACGTTTTAGAAATTTAGGGAACTCTCAGGAGTGCAGGTTTCCTCACGATGTTTTCCTTCACCGTTAAAGCAAGTGATATTTAATTGCTTAAAACACACATAACTCAGAAAAGTCAGAGGTGAAAGAAAACATTCAAGTCTTAACGTCTAGTTTACAATCCTCAATGTATTGCAGATCTCCATGTGCGACGGTGACCACTTAACATCAGGTGGACCTTCTGCTCGTTTACCCCCATATACTATAAAAAAAACAATAGACTATCACTGCTATCAAGACGTGCCGTGACGCAATTCATTCATGAGAGTTATCTCATTAGCAAACGTCATAAGAAACTACCATCTAGAACACCATAAAGAATCAATTACTGTCAACGGTAAACTACTGATTAAGTAATCGAGGATGGAGCCTCTGTTTAAGTCGGTTAAATAGCTATTAACCTATTTACGCAAGCGCAGTTGATTTGTACAATAATTTCATTGGTTAATCTCATTAATATAATTAACCTAAAAGCAAACTTTTGAGATTTTTTTCCAAAGAACTCATTTGATTTTGATTATTCTTTCATTTATATATAGCTACACTATTAAATATAAAATAACCATTACATGACGTGGAATAGAACGGAATGCAATTGGAATATAATTCCACTAACTTCATTCCTCTAACAATGAAACGGAGCGGACTGGAATGGAACGCATTGTAAAATAAAATAAAAAAGCCTTTGTTTTCCATAAATCTTATTATATATTTACAAATTTTAGTACTTAACCTAATGTTAGTAATGTAAATGACTCTAGTGTTAGCTACAAATTGTATTTAATCATTTTTAGTATTATTATTTAATTATTTGTACAGGAATCCCTAGAAAGGGATTCTCCATTCTTCCCTCTTGTGGGCTACTTCTATCCAATTTTTTCCTCCTACTGATATTATGTCATCTGTTTTTACGGTCTGCCTATGCTTCTCTTGCCTTTTGGACCGGTCCATTTAGTGCATTCAAGAGTCCATCGCTGGTCGATGAGTCTCGCTACATGACCGGCCCATTTCCATTTAAGTTTGAGTGCTTCTTGTAAGGCATCTGCCATTTTCGTTCTTTTTCTTAACTCTTCACTTCTTACGTGTATTTTTCTTAGACGCATACTTCTTTCCATTGACTGCTGGCACGCATTGTATCGTTATGGAATCTTACTACCTATCTTACTTTATTATTTATACAGATTAGGTCGGGGAAAAAGTTTCTTCGCATTTTTTAAGAAAACTCAAAACATTTTTTAATATAGTTTATTTACATTTAACTAAAGTATGTAGGTACCATTTTGTTCGATAACTTTTTGGCATCTTGTAGGTAGGGATATGATCCCATTGATATAGAAATTTTGGGGCTCGTGATCAAAAAACCGCGACAAGTAGTTTTGGCAGTCCTCTCGTGATGTTAACCTGACACTGCCTAAAGAATTCTACACAGACCGAAACAGGTGGAAATCTGAAGGTTCAAGTTCAGGACTGTACGGCGGATGCATTAACACCTTCCAGCCAAATTCTCTTAATTTTTGCTGAGTGGCTAAAGATGTGTGAGGTCTAGCGTTGTTATGATGAAAAACCACACTCCTTCTGTTGATTAATTCCGGCCGCTTTCTCTCAACTTCTTGCTTTAATCTCATTAGTTGTTCGCAGTAGACTTCAGAATCGATGGTCCTGCCTGGTGGTAACAGCTCATAATGAATAATGCCCTTCCAATCCCACCACACACACAGCATCACTTTGTTGCGAGTTAACTTGGGTTTCGCCACAGTCTGTGAAGCTGTTGTTGTGGCCTTTGACCACGACCTTTTTCGCAAGTTCTTATCGTACGTGATCCACTTGTCATCAACAGTTATCAGCTTCTTCAAATATGGTTCGGTTTCATTACGTCGTAATAAAGAATCACAAATGAGTACAGGTTCATTAGGTTTCTTTCAGTCAGCTCGTGAAGTACCCAAATATCAAGCTTTTTTGTGTACCCAGTTTTTTTCAAATGCGCCAAAACTGTTTTGTGGTCAATTCCCAGTTCTTATGCTACGTCGTAACTACTGATATGCCGATCTTGCTCCACTTTTTCAAAAATGGCATCAATTTTATCCGTAATAGGGCGACCAGTGCGAGGTTCATCTTTGACAACAAAATTTCCGGATTGAAAACGCTTAAACCTAATTTGTGCTACTCTCACAGACACTGCACAAGGTCCATAAACATCGTAATTTTTTTTCGCGGCTTGCGTTGCATTTTTACCTTTTTTGTAGTAAAATTTTAAAATGTATCGAATTTCTTCATTAGACTCACTCATCTTCACAGTACGAAAAACAAATAAAAATCACACATTTTCCTGATTTGAATTTGGAATTATCTTCTTTAAAATGTAAACTTGTAATGATACCAAAACCAGCCAGATACAAATAGTATAGCCAAAGAGATTTTATTACAAGTTCGTACATACTATAATGCGAAAAGACTTTTTCCCCAACCTATTATATAGGATAATTTGTGTGTTGATATTTGTTACAAAAATAGCTGAACGGATTTCATTGAAATTTTGCATTTATATATTTTATAACCTAAATAAGTATTCTAAGTATACATGGTAAACGGACCTGTGCGAATTCGGGGCGAGTCGGCCAGTATTTAAGAATATTATGTAGTAAAAAATCATTCAGTACATAGACTATATGTTATAAGATTCATTGGGTACGGAAGTGTAATTCCTATTGTAAATTAAATATGGCGTCCTACGTGCTCACCCCGGGGATTGTGTAATACGTTTCACATCGTTAATATACTATTGTCAGTATAACAATTACGTTTATATAATTACTCAATTCCTTTCATAACAAAGAATGTCTAAATTGCTGAAGTCCACTATCCTTTACCACCATGTTCCATCATCAGATAATAGTATTGTCATCTGTCTGTATACATAGAATAATAATGTACAAAATGTAACAATGTAATCCAAATATTCGTCAAAGAACTGCTGGAATCCGTCGGTGTTGGGTGATGTAATTTCGGACGTATTCAGTTTACTGGACCCCAGAGAATTAAGAGTCGAGGTTCAATCTTGTGGCCATGAAAAAAGCGTTAGTATGCTTCAATTGGCAACACTGCTTGGCTTTCTATTTTAATTTTATTTTACAGCATCAATCTTTAGACAAATTCGAAAGATCTTTTATTCATTTTCCATTTGACTCAACTCTTAAGAAAGTATATCAAGTTTACTATAATGACTAGAAATTCATCATTATCACCCGTTAATGGCCCACTGCTGAGCCGGGTCTCCTCCTTAGAATGAGGAGGGATTAATAATAAAGACAAATGGGGGTTGGCAGACTTCACAAACCCTTGAGAGCATGAAGAACTCTCAGGAGTGCAGGTTACGTCACGAAGTTTTCCTTCACCGTTTGCTTAAAATATACATAACTCAGAAAAGTCAGAGGTGTGTGCCCAGGATCGAACACGGACTTCCCGACTAGACATAAACGTCTTAACCACTGAGCCATTACTGGTAGACTAGAAATTACTTTGAAGAATTTATTCAATTGAATATATTCAATATATTTCCTAAATATTTATGGTTGACATGGACTGTTAGTAGTAGTACATGAGCTTGGTATGTTTACTTTAAAGTTTTTATTGCATCGGTAAACGTTCTTCATAATATGAATAATTAATTAATTCATATTGTGTGGTAGCAGATGGGATTAAGATGCCATTGTTTTACAAGTTTGAGATGTATATTTGAATCTGTCTGTGACATCGCAGCTCCCGAAAGCCCGGGTTGATTTTGATGCGGATTTTTCTGTGTGGAAGCAAATAAGATAAAGATTCCATCATCTTATAAGTTTAACGGTGTATATGTGTATCTTTCTGTGACATCGTAGCTACCGAAACACTAACCCGATTTGGATACAGAGTTTTCTGTGTGAAACAAATATACAACCGAATTGATAACCTCCTTTTTTTTGAAGTCGTAAACGTTCTTCATAATATGAATAATTAATTAATTCATATTATGAAGAATGTTTATGTGTTTATTATATCATGTCTTTCAATGGTTCAACTTCTTTTTTATTTGACTGTCTGATAGAAAACAAGAAAGAAAGTAAACGCAAAGATGAATGAGCAAATGTTTAACCAAGGAATGCGCAACAATATCTATGTTTTTCTATTTTTTTTACTACGGTTAAGGGTCAAACGAGCACACAGTCTACCTGATGGTCCTTGATTATTTTTGATGACATCCGGGATGGGGGGATGTGCAAGGTGATTACGTTTACGACAAAAAAGTAAACACGCTCATCGAAATGTGAATATCCTTGGTCACGATGAGGTGGGAGAAAATATATGCATCAATATTTACGTAATTATGTGGCGGGGGTTGTAAATTGCAAATATCTGCTTACCTAATACTTGAACGGCGGCATGGTAAGTTAATTTTGGATTCCGTCGACTATGGATATCAGCTATACCAGAGAGAGCTATCCTATTTTTCCAACAATTGTCTCTACAAGAACTTTTAACACAATACTCTACTTTAATGGCCTCAAAGGGCGCGATCCGTTAATTACTGCGAAGCTAATGACGAAACCTAGACTCAGCCACCGCGTTTTAAATCTTCATACCAGTCAGAAATTATCTGTTAGGCTAAGTGTACAATATTAACAACATTATTACGCTAAAAGCTTTGTACCCAAGATTTCAAAATAGGGATAGACTTATTTGAACATTTTTTTATTAAAAAAAAAATTAGCGCCATCTATCAAAATTCATACGAACTACGCGAGTAAAGCATTGAATTGTTAATATCTCCTCTATAAAAATAATTATTTAATTATTTAATGCTTCTATGGAAACTTAACACCGTAATTTTTGCCAATGGGCCCATTTACAGAAGACACTTTCTGCATACGTTAGGCGTTATTCTTATGCTTAATTATGTAATATATAAACTTAACTCAAAATCAATTTTATCTACAAACACGATATACTAATATTTCCCCAACATGAACATGCTTCACATAATTGCGTCACGTCAGCAGTAACCATTTTCCCCATACATTACCGACACCTTAATCAAGGGGCGCACTCCCCTAACTTACCCTTATGAGATGAATATAGAACAATTGCTAAACTTAGATATAAGGGATGCTAATTGTAATAGTTAAAGTTGAACTATGAAAGTAATATATCTCAAAGTAAGAGTTAATTCCAATATACTACTCTATATCAATTGACAATATTCTAATCCGGATAATTCCATTCCACTACAAACAATCCAATATATTGAATTGTTTCCATTATAGAATTATATTCACACAATCCCATTCCTCAATCCATTCTTCTTATATTATTATACACAACATTTTACTACACAAACTACTCTATTCCACACTCGATTTAACTCGTCTGTCCACCATATCATTCCACACATTAGATTTTATTTCATTTATACCATTCAACATCTCCCTTATATATTATCTTCATCTATACCTTTCATACCTCATTCCATTCCATCAACTTCATTCCACCCCATTCCTTTCTTCGTATTTTATTCTACACAACATTTTACTACACAAACTACTCTATCCTACTAAACTCTAAAGGGCTCCATAGATTTTTTGTGTATAATTTAGCCATAAACTGCAGGTATAAAAAGTACTACAAAAAGCCCTAAACAAAGTAATTTTTACTTCGTCCGTACATTTACTAAACCTGCGGGCTATCATATTTGCTCTTACCGAAAGAGCCCTTCGTTCTCGTTCAATATCAGCATTGTCCTTGAGATTGCTGGTGACTATGTGGCCAAGATATTTAAATTGATCTACCCTTACTAAGGGGACTGAATTAAGATGTACTGCGGGCACATCTTCAATAGGTCTCCCAGATTTGACCTCAAAGACCATGTATTGACTTTTCTTCGCATTATATATCAATCCATGTTTGTCTGCATATTCTTCACATGTTTTCAACAGCTGCCTAAGACCGCAGATCGAGGCACTCAGCAGCACCATGTCATCAGCGTAGCTCAAATTATTTAGGCACACTCCGTCAATGTGACAACCAACATGCATACTGCTGAGCGACACGATAAGCTGGTTGATATATAGATTGAAGAGATTAGTTGAGCTTAAGCCTCCCTGCCTTACTCCACACTCAAGCACATAGGGCTCTGAAAAGGTACCTGCCCATTTAACATTGTTGACTTGATTCCTATACCAGTATTTAAAAATGACAGTAAGCTCTTTTTTTTTTTTTTTTTTTATGTTTGTTACCACAGAACTCCGTCATATATGAACCGAAATGAAAAATTTCTTTTTGTATATGGTAGGATATGCTTACAGATTGGTCCCATTTTTTTCAAAATCCAGTTCTGATGATGGCATCTTTGAGGAATTTAGAGAACTCCTCAAAAGTTATAGGCACACATATAGTAATTTTGATATTTTGAGAAAGGTTACAAGCATTTGTATTCAGAATTTATCATTTGATGAAGTGGAACTGATGAGGAAGACCACAGATAGCCATTATATGGTTGAGAATGTAAAGCAACTATTATTATGAGGAAATTTAAAAAATACTTATCATGTTGATGTTACCAGTAGATTCTTAGACCTTCCGGCTTCATCTACCATCAGTTGATGATGACGCCGGAAGGTATGTACTGGAACACAGGCATGGGACAACGTAAACTAGTCGTGTTTGGGTTTAATGGAATTGTCTTAAAGAGTACTTTGGCTGTAAGTAATTTTTTAAATGGTAATGTTTGTCTGTCTATATCGTAGCTCCCGAATAACTATACCGATTTTAATGCAAATTTTTTTGTGTGGTAGCAGATGGGATTAAGATGCCATTGTTTTACAAGTTTGAGATGTATATTTGAATCTGTCTGTGACATCGCAGCTCCCGAAAGCCCGGGTTGATTTTGATGCGGATTTTTCTGTGTGGAAGCAAATAAGATAAAGATTCCATCATCTTATAAGTTTAACGGTGTATATGTGTATCTTTCTGTGACATCGTAGCTACCGAAACACTAACCCGATTTGGATACAGAGTTTTCTGTGTGAAACAAATATACAACCGAATTGATAACCTCCTTTTTTTTGAAGTCGGTTGAAAATAGCACTATCCGTTGAGAGACCCGATTTAAACCCAAACTGGTTATCGTGCAGTTTTAAACATTTACTTAGTTGTGCATTAAGCATGCTATCAAGCACTTTCGATAGAATCGTTGCTAATGATATCGGTCTATAGTTATGTTTGTCTGATAAATCACCAGTTTTGTTTTTTACAATAGGTACAACAACAGTCCTCAACATTTCCGATGGCAAATATGCATTATTAACACATAGCGAGTAAAATGTTGCCAGTACTTTACAAATATGGTGACCAGCATGTCTCAGGTGCTCAACACTGAGACCATCATGACCGGGTGACTTCCCCCCCGAAATCAATTTTATAGCGTTTTTGACATCTTCTTCGGAAAAACTAGTAATTGCGCCATTTTTTAGGTATTCAATGTTGAGCTCTGACTTAGATGGACTCAAAGGAGACTTCACAATAAAATGGTCCCTAAAAATATTTGCAATTTGTTTCGAGTCACTTTCCCCGTCAACACGTACTGGTGGGGTCGGCCGAGGGTTCATTCTACTTGTGGTTTTCCAAAAAGATTTAAAGTCTTTGTCGTAGTGCTGTGAAGCCAAAATGTTCATTTTTATTTGGTGTTGGTGGTTTTGACACCATTTTAATCTAGATTTAAAAATTCTACGACTATCACGCATTTCCGTAAATTCAATACCATATGATGGTTTCCCAAACCACAACCAGCAATGAAACTTCTGCTTCGCCCTATCATGAGCTTCTCTAACATATTTATTCCAACCGATAATACGCTTTCGTTTGTTACTTTTTACACGATTACTGCTTATAGATGCCGATTCACAAAGCTTACTAACAATGTCACTATACATAATCTCTATAACTCTTATATATATTCAACATCTCCCTTATATATTATCTTCGTCTATACCTTACATACCTCATTCCATTCCATCAACTTCATTCCACCCCATTCCTTTCTTCTTATTTTATTCTACACAACATTTTACTACATAAACTTCTCTATCCTACTAAAATCTATTCTACACTCGATTTAACTCGTCTGTCCACCATATCATTTTAGATTTTATTTCATTTATACCATTCAACATCTCCCTTATATATTATCTTCATCTATACCTTTTATACCTCATTCCACCCCATTACTTTCTTCGGACATGTTCTCATGAAAAATTTTGGTACAATGTGCTAGTGAGGCGTATATCGGGTCTGTACTGAAAACAATAACAGAAACGCTCCACTAACCTTATTCGTCCGCCTGGGACGCCCAGGGATCCCTGGTGGATGATACGGATGGAGCAGTCTGTCCGCGCTCTGTCCACTTCAAGCTCCCGAAGACAAGTGAGCGGAGCACAATGACAGCTGTCATTGTGACTGTCACTGTTGACAGCACAGATCAAACACCTTCTATGCCAAGTCCTTTACATCCCAAAATACTATTATACTTGTTAGCAACACCGTTTATAAATTAGTAGTCGCGGGTAGTTCATTTTATATTATATTACGTATACCGACGTGTAGACAATATATAACCTTTAGTGCGATAGATTAGACTCAGTCTCTCTGGTATTTTCGTGAACACGTAATGTACTGTATTATTTTAATATTTGGTAGTGAGGTCAAGCGGAGAAGGTGAGAGTTTACGGTTATAAAAGACGTCTTTAAAGCTGCTCCTGGGTCTCAAATCCCAGGCACTGATCGTCTAGATTACATGATAACATTAGTGTTTGAGTGTTACTGCGCAATGTAGCTCCCATATACTTAGCAGTAAATATAATATTTAATAACGAGATCGAGCGGTGGAGGTGAGAGTTTACGGTTATAAAAGACGTCTTTAAAGCTGCTCCTGGGTCTCAAGTCCCAGGCACTGCTCGTCTAGATTACATGATAACATTAGTGTTTGAGTGTTACTGCGCAGTGTAGCTCCCATATACTTAGAAGTACATATAATATTTGGTAGCGAGATCGAGCGGTGGAGGTGAGAGTTTACAGTTATAAAATATAACATAAAAGTTTCTAAACCTGGTCCTGGGTCTCAAGTCCCAGGCACTGCTCGGCCTCCATCTAGATTACATGTTAATATTGTAATCCTTAAATATATAAAAGTAGTTAAACTATAATTCAATATCCCTTTATATCGAAGCTTTTTATTTTTTACACCTTTTCTATAAGATTGAATTTAGGAGGGTAGAATAAAATGAAGGCAACAATTTATAGGCAATTATTTAACATACATGTATTGTCACGCGTTTACGGGTTTCTGATAACGTTATGGTTATTGCTAAGGGTGGTTATAAATTTTACCTATTTTTATTTCCATTATTTTAAATTATTTTATTTGATTTTTTTAAATTTTTCTTTATTTTATTTTAGATTCAATTCAATAAACTACTCTTCCACTTTCCGTCCTTGTAAATTAATAGGCTTTGATTTTATGGTTCCGTACACAACGGGTAAAAACGGGAGCCTATTACTAATTATTACTAATATGTCCTTCCGTCTGTCTATCACCAGGCTGTATCTCATGAACCGTGATAGCTAGACAGTTGAAATGTTCACAAATACTAAAAACAGAATAAAATAAATATTTAAGGAGCTCTCATACAACTAACTTGATTTTTTGGCAAAACATGGACGGTTTTTTAAACATGACAGAATATAATCTCAGAATATAACAGAATTTTGAATATATAATTGATTATATTTTCTAGATATCTAGATTTCTTAAACCCTCAGACTTCCAAGAAATTATTACAAAAAATCTTGTCTGATACTTAAACTAGTATTTATTTATATTATTTCTAAGGAAAGGTATCGAGAAATACCGTTTCATCTGTACTCATTGTAAGCTTGTCAATATATTAATATTGTGAGGCAGCTCTCATGTGAGCAATGAGCTGATAGTCTTCAAACGGGTGACCAGATCTTCACAATACATAGCTGAGAACCATCTCGATTAAATTACCTTTCAAACAAATATAAGTTCATTAGAATCAGTCCATAACCTTGAGCGCTACGATGCCACAGAAAGACACACAGATACACAGGTTAAACTTACTACATCCATCGTAGTAGCACGTGGGTTAATATATGCATATTATAGTAGAGAGAACTGCGGAAAATTCACTAATATAAGCTATGTAGAGCTAGTTAAGCGGTTTGTTTAAGCTGAAGCAGAGTAAATGATCCTTTGAAGCGGTCATCTGCCGGTTGGAGTTTGCTCTCGTTTCAAACAAACTGTCTCCTGTTTGGGTTAATATTTGATACTCAATATATGCACTAAAGTAAATATTATACTAAATCTTGTATATGTATATGTCGGAAACTAAAATAAGGATATAGATGGATGGCCTATCTCAAAAGCTGTCAAGAACTATTATGACAGGAACCTAAGCAGTGCCTTGGACTTGTGACTAAGGTGTAGGCTTAAGGATATCCTTTAAATGATCATAACACTCACCTCCACTGCTTAGTTTCGCTGTTTAATCTTAAGATTAGACTTACATTAACCTAACCTAACTCAAGGCTAACCTAACCTAAACCTAACTCACACCTCCGACATATATATGTCGGGGATTTTAAAACGATGTGAAAGGAGATGGAAGGAGGAAGATGGGGAATATTGGGGAACACTAAAAGGGGGTGATGGTATTGAATGGAATATTGGGTAAACGCAACGCAGATACTTCTACTGAACCGATATATGATCAAATATGATCTCTAACAATTACGAGAGAAACCTAAGCAGTGCCTTGGACTTGTGACCAAGGTGTAGGCTTAAGGAGCTCCTTTGAGTTATTACAACACTCGCCTCCACTGCTAGGCTCTCTATTTAAACCCAAGGTTAAACGCACATAAACCGAATCTAACACAAGGCTAACCTAACCTAAGGCTAACCAAACCTAACATTGTGTTTCCTTAACCACGTGGCAATTACATTGTAAGGACTTACGTGACCTTAGTTGGACAGCACTTCCACACTACACTGCACTTGACACGATCACTAGCACTACTTAGATGATGTTCACTTCTTGAGAGACCGCGCACGACTAAGACTTCAGTTAGACTGTCGATCGCATATAAAGGGTCGAGGGTAGAGACTGCCAAAACAACGGAAGTGACTACTACCCCACTCCAACGCCATAGACAACGATAACAATTCGATTAATCGATAATCTTTTACTATGCTCCGACATATATGTAGGGGATTTTAATAATGAAAAAGAGGAGGAAGAAGGAAATATTAAATGGACTATTGGGTAAACGCAACGTAAATACTTCTACTGAACTGATAAAAAATCAAATATGATCTCTAACAATTACGAGAGAAACCCAAGCAGTGCCTTGGACTTGTGACCAAGGTGTAGGCTTAAGGATGTCCTTTAAGTGATCACGACACTCGCCTCCAATGCTCAGGCTCTCTGTTTAAACCCAAGGTTAAGCTCACATAAACCTAACCTAACACACGATGGCAATGGCAATAACATTGTAAGATACTCACGTGCCCTTAATTGGAGCGTTTCCAGCACTAACACTGCACTGCACAACACTAACACTATCCAGGGACTATTTCACTCCTTAAGAGACCGCGCACGACTAAGACTTCAGTCAGATTGTCGATGGCGTATAAAAGGTTGAGCCTGTCAGAACTATTCTTCGACATATATATCGAAGAACGAGTAAACGATTATCGAATAATCGAATCGTCATCGCCATCTTTGACGCTAGTGTTTAACAATGATCACTTCCGTCATTATGACAGTCTCGACTCTTTATATTCTCTAGCCAATCGGAATGCAGTCTTTACTAATATTATAAATGTAGTGTTTTGCATATTTAGATGTAAAGAAGTTTGGATGTTTGATAATCAATCACAAAAAATCGGCTTAACGGATTTCGATAAAACTTATCACACAATTATTTTACAACCTGAATTAACATATAGGATGCTTTTTATCCCTGAAAAATTCACAACTCCAGCGAGATTCCATAAAAATTGATATCGTGGATTCCTACCTCCAAGTATATTTCCTTTTCCTATTTAATTCCTTAAGTCATAAACAACTTAACTTAATATTCCTTGAGCGTTACAAGAATGGCTATTTCCACTTAATTACTCTGTCACTAAAAGGATGAAACAAATGGTACGATCTTTTGCTGAATGCTTAACAGTTAAATACAGAGAAGAAATGAAAATTAATTAATATACTCATTTGGCTTTTATCTGTTAGACGAAATGTAAAAAAATATTTCAAATGAGCTTTTTTCTGTAAGAAGCTATGTTAGGATAGGGTCTTTCTTCTATGAAATGGTTACGTTAGAATATTCTGATTCGTCTTCTTTCTGTTAGAAACTACGTTAAGATACTCATTACACTTTCTTCTGTGAGATGCTACGAGAGAATAAACTCATTGTATTTGTGCCTGCGTTAAAATAGAATTATTGTTTTTTATATCTTTTAGAATCTATGTTAAAATATGCTCATTAGGTCTTTTTTTTGTGAGAAACTGCATTTAAATAGACTCCTTGAATTTTCGTCTATGAGACTATGTTAACGACTGAACGGTTAAGATTTTGCGGACACGATATCTTTTTTCTCCATTCAAATGGTCTTTCATTATGTTCAAAGAAAATTTTCTTTTATAAATATGAATTTGTGACTGTATGACATTCAAAGTTAGATAATTTTATATTTTTATTACGACCATTTTTATTCTGAAGTTCGAAGACATACAATTTATGTCATATTTTCTACAAATTTTAACCTTTCTTTTGTCTTTACAAAATTATGTTTATTAGCTTTTTTACCGTAATAGCACCCTTTTGGTATAGGTTTGTCGCTACATATTATAAAACAAAACCACACACGGCTCTATCTGTCTGTTCAGGATAAACTTCAAAATTACTAAATGGATTTCCTCGAAAACACTGCCTAAATCCTTTCGATCTTTATGAAACCGAAGCAGATAACTAGTCAGTGTATAAGTAAAATAAAGCAACATACACACCATGCATTCAATCACAAAAGTGTGTAAAAGTGTGGGTGCTTGGTGGTAGGGGATCCGTTTCCCGATTGACTTGCGACCATCAGCATGCGAATCCGACCGCCAAGTTTCATAGACGCGGTCCGGTCTAGCCGCATGTGGATCAGATTTATCCCCTCCCTCTGCCATCCTATTAATGCTCTTGCTTTGCGTCTGCTGAAACCGCAGCATTTTTCTTCACTCCCCCTCCCCACTCATATCGTCGAGGAAAACAAAAAAGTATCTCTTGTTTTGCCGATATCCATGGATGATAGTAGCCACTACCATAAAAATACCGTGCATTTAATCGAAAAAGTGTGTAAAACTGTGGGTGTCTCAGCGAAGAGATAAACGAACAATAAACTTGCGATGAGAATTGAGAACAGTATTGCTTTCAGTTACAAATAGTAGTTACGGGTCAGGAAATACATTTAATAGTGCCACCGATTCGTTTTCGCTTCAGTTTCCGTATCGGGTTTCTGTTGTATTTTAATTGTTATCTGCAAGATACATTTATGTATGCTATTATTTTGATTAAAAGAAATATAGGATAAATACCCGGATACTCATGAGGGGACGGGTTAGAATACAATTCCCCTCTGCCGCTAGAAAAGCATCTCGTAAGAGGCAAGTAACCCAGCACCCCCTTGGTGGTAAGGGATCTGTTCCCGCGAATCCGACCACCAAGTGTCTCTGACGCTTTGGGCCAGATCTACCCCTCCCTCTCCCATCTCATTACTGCTGCGGTTCTAACGAACACTTGGTTCTTGCTAGGAGTCTATTGCAACCGCAGCATTCTTCTCTTCGCTCCCCCTCCTCACTCTATCATCGAGACGGCAACGCATCGACAAAACAAGAGATACCCCTCCAGTTTTGTCGATGTCCATGGGCGACGGTGGCCACTTTCCAGGTGGTCCGTCTGTTCATTTGTCCCTTATCTGTCATAAAAAATACTCCTCCGTTGTTTGTAAGCTTGTAAATAAGTATCCTAGGGCAGACCAAAACTTATCAGTTAGGTTGCGACTGTGATGGTTACGTAAGACAGACTAACTTCCCTTCCTTGTTATAATAGCTACAGTAATAGTTATTTTAATAGTTTGCCTTTTATTTGACGCCACACTTAAAATGGCGCAGTAACTGATCCTAATTAACATTATAATTTCGAAAGTAACTCTTAAGAAACGTACGGAATACTTAAAAATACAAACTAAGTAAATTAAACTGCGATTTAATATACTACTTACGCCATCTATTGACATGACAGATTGACGTGATTAAATCACTGTACCGATTTTTATGAAATATTTTACAAAGATAAAGTAGAGCTTGAGGAAAGTAGTAGGCTATGTTTTATCGCGAAAACAAACTTAAGAATCTATCTACGTGGGGGTGAAGTGCATGTAGAGCTGTGTGGCCGTTATGTCTTTGGGAATTAGTAATTTATAAATTTAAATGTAAAATATATTAATATAGTAATATAGCGATTGAAATGTGAAATGAACCTTAAAAATATACATGGAAAATTGCACCCGGACGAAGCCGAGAAAGGTGGACTAGTACATAATAAACAAAATTGTGACTCTTATCACAAGAGTGCCTTTACCTACAGTGCAGAGTGTGCGCTACGAGTGTGTATAGGTAAAGGATCGATTTATGAAATAACTGTATTTAAGTAAATAATGAACAGCAAAAAAAATCGTCTGTAAAGCCTGGACCTGGGTAGAAGAACTTTTTTTTCGTTACCAAAGGCACTATGGGTTTAAAATGCCCCTGACTTTATTTGCATTTTTATAAATAAATAACTCTTTTGAGGATCATACTCAATATGTGACCTTTACTATTTGGTGGGGTAATATTCACAAACCTAAAACGCTTAAGTGTCAAAGCAAGTGTGATAAATGCATTTCCACAATCTTTGACGCGGAACGTTTAATCCCGGTATTACAGGCAGGAATTATGCAATTTCAGTTCCATTAGCTTGTAAATAGATCTTTTGAAATTGATACATTTTGATCTGACGTATAAAAGGCAAAGCACTGCTCAGATATAAGCTTCATAACCTTATAGCCAAAAAGGAAAAGGAAAGGGAAAATTATTCGGTAATCAATTGAACTTTCCATAATAGTTTCCATAATGTCTGTCATATCTCAACCTATTTACATAAAATCTTAAAACATTATATATCTAAACCTTCATTATGAATTACTCTATCTATTAGTGAAAATCACATCAAAATCTTTTCACTAATTTTTGAGTTGAGACAGTCGAAGTCGGCGTGGTTTTTTGTTTAATAATTAGTAGTGGTAAAAAATACAGATAGCGCCATCTATTGCGATAATATGATACTAAAAATCCAAATTTTACAATAGATCTACCACTTCAGCGTTTTAAAACTCACGTTAAAAATAAGAGAAAAAAAATATTTAATAAATAAAATTTACTGCTCTGTACAGGATTACTTGAACGATGACAAAGCTTGGATTCAAAATGACGTTGATGCTCAGCTGAATGATTATACCTTTGTAACAGAACACACACAGACTGATGTACACAATGGCATTTTGATGCGAGCAACTGTTGAGTTGGTTGCCAGTTCTTCTCACCAGGAAACTGCTTTCCGAACTGGTGGTAGCTTCAGACAGAACTGACTGAATGACCAATATTGACGTGTCAAAAGTAGTTTGAGTTTAAAACAAAATTTATTAGCTTTTCTAACGTTCACGAATATTTTTCTCAACCTTATATTTTCCCAAGTCTAGTCTATACCATAATAGATTTAAGTGAGTTTCTGTGTATTCATTAACTAGGCAGACAAGTTAACTATCTGAAGTTATTGCTCTACGCTATACATCATCGTTAAGATGGCTCTACCATCTCTAATAAATAATACAGTTCTTTATAAATACCTAATGATTTGTCTGTTCGTTATATACAGCACTTAAAATGTTACATAACTAAGCTCTATATTTTAAATAGTACTAGAATGAATCAAATAACTTATAATTTTAGTGAAATCGTCGTTAAAAGATCAGTAACAAAACTAAGCACTCTAACCCTACTGGTGCTCAAAAGTTAAGTTACATAACTAAACACTTTTCCTAATATGGTTCAGGAAAGTCCACTTAGATAACTAAGCTCTTTACTGAAAATGCTAATTATGCATATATATCCTATATCTTATCTGTTTCTGATACAGGAAATGATAAAACTAAGTATTCTTCATTATTAATTTTGGTGGTGGATTGACAACTTGAACAACTAAGCTTTTTATCTAACTAAGCACTGTAACTTGTTCGGTGCTAAGTCTAACTTTACGTTTACTTTCTTTATCACTAAATCATAAAATACTAATTATAAAACTATATATATGGTGCTGAAAAGGGCTCTTGAACAACTTTATATGAGTGTATTATTTACGCAACTAAGCCCTTTATTTTATTTCATCAATTGCTGAAACAGAAATTCATTATTATAAAAATCCCTAAATCTTATCTTTTGTAAAATTTACACAAGTAAGCACCTTTCCTAATATAGTGCTGAACGAACAACTTAACTCTTTATCTAATTAAGCTTATTGAACAACTAAGCCCTTTATCTTATTCGATGCTGAAATGAACAATTACACAACCTTATTTTATTCGTTATTGATACTAAAAAAGACCTTTATCTTATTTAAGTACAATATGTGCTGGAAATTATAAAACTAAGTTTATTCGATGTAGAAAAGGCTAGTCACACTACTAAACCCACTTCTTTAACTGTTGCTTAAATAGACAAAAATCGTGGAACATACATGGGAATGATTCGAATAGCCCAGGTACTGCACCACCTCTGGACCCGATTGACACTATTTATTGCAATAACTCTGCTTAACCAACCGGTCCTACTTATTGTTTGAAACAGCTTGCCTTTTATGAGGCACCAAAATATAGAGTATCATTATTCAACACAAGCTGGGGGCATGCGCACATCACCCCCAGCTGATCTAGCTATAACGTCTCATTTCCAGGCTAATTAGATCGCACAGATTAATAACAACCTGGCATCTCGCCAACGTGAACGTGAACGTGAACGTATGTGATAATTTACTGAGGAATAAGAACCCGTTATATTGCTACAAAGATTTCATTTTAATTTATCAATTTAATATTTAAATACGTTTTAGTAAGGTTGAAATTTTTTTTAAACGCTTTTTCTTATAATAGCAGGCAGTTATCTGTACGTTGACAAAGTAGTGGGGATAGTTGATCATCGTGAGCGTGCTGTGTACTTGTATAAGTAGTTCAATCCACGGCGCGCAAGAGCAGATCAGTCGCGCTCCTCTTGCCTCGTACTCCCCTCTAAAGAGTTTCTAGTAGATGCCTTCCCTTAAATTATACGTTGGGTGGTAATTTGCACCAGTGTAAAGCTTATAGCTGGCGTAGTATGAATATATTTAAAAAAAAAATTAAGGACTAAAAAATAAATACCAATGTAAAGAAAAAGAAAATCTTTTTTATATGCTTGGCGCTAATTGTCTCAATTAAACAAATCTTTGGCTTTTACAGTATCTGATTTTAAAGCTTTAAGGTAGATTTTCAGCACCAGATGAGACAAGGTGCTTAGTTTTGTAACTGGCATTTCTTGATGACTCAGATGAATTAATATGATTTTTTTAAATTACTGTATCAGGTGAAGATAATGGATTTCTGTTGGACTAGATGAAGTAGAGTGCTTAATTTTGCAACCGACCTTTTTTATTACTAGATAATGACGATTATATGAGTAAGATCAATTATAAAATACTTTTTGTGTAAGTGGTGAGATAGTGTAAATAAAAAAGTACTTAAAAATCATCTCACCTATTCCCTGTAGATATTCCCGTCTATTATTATAATAATATTCATTGAATTTGTTCCGCAGTTCCAGAAATGTTGCATTTTTATATTACAATTGTTCAGAGGAAGAGAAACTAAGTTTTATATTGGAGCTAGTCACAATTTGAATATACTAATAAATAAATATTGCTGCTTAAATAATGACTACATATTTTAAATTCGTGTCAGAAAATACAAGTATATAATAATATATGATTTTACATTTTGTACTTTTATAAGTTCAAACAATAGATATTATTTTCATTAACACATTTGGCTGACTGATTTTGGATTTTTTCAAAAGACATCATTTGTTTAAAAAATTATTTGTCGGCGCAGAATAAGGGAACATAACCTTACACAAGGCATAGTAACTAGATTCTAAGTTACTCACGTAACCTTAATCGGACAGCACACCTAGAACTAACACTATGCAGGGACTACATCACTCTTTGAGAGACCGCGCAAGACTTAGAATACAATCAGACTGTCGAGGGCATATAAAGAGTCGAGACGATTCGATTATTCGATAATCGTTTACTATTCTCCGACATATATTGTACGTATCGAATACAGAAAGGCCATCCTTTTTTTTCAGAATGAAATCTATCAAAATTTGATAAATAAGCTTTATAATTTTTGTTTTAATATAAGTGGCAAAAATCCTAATTAGCTACATTGATTGAATAATTTAAATAAAATGAGTGAAATAAAGGAAATTTATGATAATAATGCTGAAATCAATGAAATAAAAATTAAATTATTTATGACTTCATCTTCTTCTTCCTAAAATATTGAGTTTCTAGAATTTTTTTTAAGAAACGGATTTTATTAAGAAAATTGATTTATTTTATATACACTTATTTCAACCAACATATGATTTAAGTATATGTTCATCGTTGCAGTGAACATTGCCGTCTACAGTGTCGTCTCAAGAGCGACTTAAGCTTTAAAAGTTCAGAAAATAGTTTCCAAAAAATGTGCTCGACTTGAGTGAAAAATGTGCACTAAAACCCTCCACTTGTATTGTTTTGATTGTTATCTTTTTGTTTTATTAACCCCCTACGCTACAACGACGTGATGATATAAGTTTAACGCGTGTATCTGTGGCATCGTTGCTCCTAAGACAATGAACCGATTCTGATGAAGTTTCATTTGTTTGAAAGGTCATTTAATCGAGATGGTTCTTAACTATGTATTGTGAAGATCTGTTCACCCGTTTGGAAACTATCAGCTCATTGCTGACTTGAGAGCTGCTTCACAATATATATTGACAATTATAACAACCTTGTAACCATGGCAACGCACTCACATTGCTTCACTGAGTACACATGAAACGGTATTTCTCGATATCTTTCTTTCGATATCAAGTATCGAATACAATCGAGTACGTAAGTATATATTTTACCTATAGAATATCGATTCTACTTAACCGATGACGTGTGGGGGTCATTTAAATTTACAACCACGAAAGGTAAGAGATTTTTTATTTCATTATAGAGTATTTTATTCTCGTTATTTGAAAATAAACAAGAAAAATATAAAAAGCAGTGTTGACTACACTGATCCAAGGCGCTGCTCGACTGCATCTTTAAAATGTCTATTTTTAAGTATTTCTATACACTAATATGTATTAATCCATTCAAGAAATATCCAATACATTTAGAATATAATATTTTCGATATATTTCCTCGTTCCAGTGAGTAGTGGTCGTGTAGTGGCGTCTCGAGAGCGACTTAAGCTGCCATACTTGATATAATCCCTGTCTGTTCTAGCTCTAAACTTACTAGCTATATTACTATATATCACCATCATGTATTTACTGTTAATTGTGTAAACTGTCGAAATATTGTGAACCCGAAGATACTGCTTACAATTTCGGTTATATCGAAGTGAATCCAAATTGTGAATCAGAATGAATTTAACATAGAGTTGCGAAACTATTTCAGTCATATACAAAGCTGAAGAGTTTGTTTGTTTGAACTTGAACGCGCTAATCTCTGTATCTACTGGTGCGATTTTAAAAAATCTTCCAGTATTAGATAGCCCATTTATCGAGGAAGGCTATAGACTATATGTCATCACGCTACGACCAATAGAAGCGGAGTATCACGCGGAAGAAGTGGTACGGGTCGATTCGTCTTTCTATATAATAAACGTTTAAGTTTGGATGTCACTCAATCACGTAAAAACGACTGAACGGATTTCAGTGAAATTCGGCACACAGATACTTTATAACATAAAGTAAAACATAAGCTACTTTTTATCCTGAATTTGAAATTCAGAGTTCCGGCAGGATAATTATACAATGTTTATTTATTAAGTAAAATTTTATAGAAAATTAAATTGATAGTGATAAACTGCACCCGTGCGAAGAGGCAAGTCTATACTATTATATAAACAGGAAAGATTTGATTGTTTGTTTGTTGCGAATAGGTTCGAAAAGAACTGAATTGATTTTGAAATTCTTTTACCGATAGACAGCTACATCCTTTCCGGGTAACATAGGCTATGTGGTGTTGCCATAAATATTCTAATTAAAAAGATATGGCCATTTAAGTGCAATAACCTGGTAATTTTGTATATTGAAGGGTTTCTCAGGAACTACTAATCCAATTTTAATTTTTTTTTTCACTGTTAGAAAACTATACTATTCGTGAGGGACAAAGGTGATTTAGTAGAATATGGCCATTTTGTTGCTACTAATCCGATTTAAAAAATTATAGTATTTCCGTCTCTCATCCTCTATCTTTTTTCTCTCTTTAATATTTATCTTCATCTCTGTTCAGAATAGTCAGTCTCTGTTCGGTTTCTTTCTTTCGATAATATCTCTCTCTCTCTCTCCTTTATTTATCTAATTTTATTTTTGCTCTTCTCTCTCTTATATTATCTGTCGCTTTTCTTTTCTTTTTATAACTTTTTCTCACTCTCTCTCTTTTTTGCAAATAATGAAAAACTACAAAATTACAGAAAGACAAATTGAGGACATCAATTATAATATATAAATACCCATAGCGAAGCGAGGGCAGGCCGCACGTAATAAAATTATAATTTATGACGCAATATACTCTTAGATTTATCAAAAAAAAAACATTTACTGTAGAATATATTGTTGCCAAAAATAAAAAATATTCAAACGCTTAAATTATCTATTCTCTTCTATTATATAAAGAGGAAAGATTTGATTGTTTGTATGTTTGTTTGTTGCGAATAGGCTCGAAAAGTACTAAACCGATTTTGAAAATTTTTTCACCGATAGGAAGCTACATCCTTTCCGGGTAACATAGGCTATGTGGTGTTGCCATAAATACTCTAATTAAACAGATATGGCCATTTAAGTGCCACAAGGTGGTCATTTTGTAAATTGAAGAGTTTTTCAGAAACAAAAAATCCGATTTCAAAATTCTTTCACTGAGAGAAAACTACACTATTCGTGAGGGACAAAAGTGATTTAGTGTTGCCATATACATTTTTTAATTAATAAAATATGGCCATTTAGTTGTTACTAATCCGATTTTAAAAATTCTTTCACTGTTAGAAGTCTATAGTATTTCCGTCTCTCATCCTCTTATAATACTATCACTCTCTTTTTCCTCTCATTAATTTTTATCTTTATCTGTTCAGAATGATCAGTCTCCTTTCACTTTCTTTCTTTCGATTATCTCTCTCTCAGAGGAGGGATCCTCTCTTTTTCTCTTTTTCGCTCTCTCTCCTTTACCTATTCAATATTATTTTTGCTCTGTCCTCCCTCTTTTATTATCTATTGCTTTTCTTTTTCTTCCTATTATTTTTTTATAACTTTTTCTCACTCTCTCTTTTTTCAAATAATGAAAAGCTACACAATTGCAGAGTGACAATTTAAGCACATCAATTATAATATAGCTTTAAATACCCGGAGCGAAGCGAGGGCAGGCAGCCAGTATTACTATACAAACAGTATTACTATGATCCCGTAGCACTTCTGAATTTTTCCGGGATTAAAAGTAACCTGTATGTTAATCCTTTTTATAATCTATCAATGTGCCCAATTTCATTCAAGTCCATTAAGCCGTTTTTGCGTTATTGAGTAACAAACATCCAAACTTTCACACTTATGATATTAGTAAATAGTAATCGATTATCGAATCGTCATCGCTGTCTATGGCGCTGGAGTAGGGTAGTAGTCACTTCCGTCATTTTGACACTCTCGACCCTTTATATGCCTTCGACAGTCTGACTGTAATCTTAGTCTTAGTATGTTAGTTTAACCTTGGGTATTAACAGAGAGCCTGAGCAGTGGAGGTGAGTGTTGGAATTCTGTTAAACTTAGGTTTCTCTCGTAATCAGTAGCAGTATCTACGCTGCGTTTGCCCAATAGTCCATTAAATATTATCACCCCTAGTAGTGTTCTTCAATATTCCCCTCTCCACCTCCCTTCCTTATCCTTCGTTATGACAGTGACCTTAATAAATAAATATATTTCAATGTCCACCGTGGTACAAGGAATGAGATTCTCAGACGAAAAATGTAATTTTCTGGTCAATTTAGCGCAAAGCACACAGATTTCATTTCACCTGCATTGTTGGAATCCCCGAGCTGGAATTTCATAAGATCGTTAATGTTATGTTCACTTTATTGTTTTTGTACACGGTTTTTATAAAACTACGATATACACTGACTGTGCATGGATATGTAGGAAACAGGTAGGATGTTGAAAACGTTTGAAATCATAACATAGCAACCTACACAACAAAACATGTTGAAGTGTAATCAATAAACTAACATACAACGCCATCTGTAGAAAGTTATTGAACTTTATAATAACAATTTAATTTTATTTAAAAAAACCGCTCTTTTTGACTTTTTATTCATAACTTTTCAATCCAAATTGAATTTGAGTTTTTATTTAAATGATACAGAAAACAATCTTTATGATAAATGAAAATATGTAACGTGAAAGACCAATCTTGATCGTGTGATGCTCGCAGTTGTTTCGTTACACTGTACTAATCCATCTTGATCGTTGCACGATTGATCATCAAACCTATGCGGCGACTGAGGATTGTGACCCAGAAGCAGGTTTAAGCACAAAGTGTGCTATATGTCTTGATGTCTTGGCAATCCGTCTAATCTAACTCAGATATTCATACTGCTCGGCTCGTACTGTCGTACAGTAATGGAAATCATTCTTCTCTCATCTATGACTGCATATTAACACGTCAAGGACAATAAAAATATACGCTTTAGATGGAAACCGGGGAAGTAATCCTTCATAATAGAAACCCAGCATGATAATTAAATCAAATGACATAATTAAGTACCAAAAAGACATAAATGACACATTATATAAATTAAATGATTGGTTGACATACAATAATCTTAAAATGAACATTAGACCGAAATCCATAGCACCTTGTGTCGATACTTCCTGCAGGAAACTTCCTGCTCAAATATGGAGCAGCCCGACTGGGGTAGTACCTCGACCTTACAGAAGATCACAGCTAAATAACACTACTCTAAGGCAGTGTTGTGTTCCTGTTGGTGAGTAAGGTGACCAGAGCTCCTGGGGGGAATTGGGGATAGGGTCGGCAACGCGCTTGCGATGCTTCTGGTGTTGCAGACGTCTATAAGCTCCGGTAATCGCTTACCATCAGGTGAGCCGTACGCTTGTTTGCCGACCTAGTTACATACAAAAAAAAAAATACAAAATTGGACAGAAATGACATGAAAATTGTTAATCAGGTAAAATTTTTAGGTATAACTCTAGATGACAAGTGTGACTGGAAACTGCTAATTGATGGCTTGTGTACTAAAATAAATAAATTTATATTTCCTTTAAGAAAGCTCTCCAGGTTTGTCTCAAAAGACACTGCCATAACAGCCTACTTTGGCTTTGTATATTCGGTCATAAAATATGCAATCATTTTTTGGGGATATTCCACAAACTGGATAAAAGTATTCCGCATGCAAACGACGCATACGTGCTATAGAAGAAATTACCCGTGTGGGGACGGGTTAGAATACAATTCCCCTCTGCCGCTGGGAGAGCATCTCGTAAGAACCGAGTAACCCAGAACCCCTTTGGTGGTAGAGGATCTGTTCGCTGACTGGCCCATGCCCATCCCATTACTGCTGTGATTCCAATGAACACCGGCTTCTTCCTCGGGGTCCATTGAAACCGCAGCAGTTTTCTCTTCGCACCTCCTCCTCACTCTATCTTCGAATCGACAACGCATAGACAAAACTAGAGATACCCTATCTAGTTTTGTCGATGTCCATGGGTGACAGTGGCCACTTTCAATCATGGATCGTATGTTCGTTTGTCCCTTATCTATCATTAAAAAAAAGAACAACATCCAGATAGATTTCCGAGTCGTCCTTTAAGAAATAATATACCAATTTCAACTTATATGCAGTATAAAAGAAACGTGTACTATATGGCCATCTTATTTTTTTTTTTATTTATTTATTATCAATTACAAAAAGTTGGGTACAATTTTGATTTACAAGCATTACAAAAAACCACTGAGGTTTGCCTTAATGCTAACAAACTGCAATTCACTGTTAAAAATAAAAATACAAAATACAGTGAAACAAGAAGAATAAAAGTTAACAAGTAATAAATCCAACAAACAAAAAATATTTAATTTTTAGTAAAAAAGCAAATAATTTGTTAGTAAATTCTATTTAAACTGTTTGTTTTATAAAACTAATTGTATAACACGAAGAAACCATGTAGGTAAGAAAAGGGAAGTTATTATTTAATATTATTTTAAATCTCTAAATCAAAATTATTTTAATTGCCGCTTTAGTTTGTACTTAATGTTTTTGTCTGTAATATTATTTCTTAAATCAGAGGGTAGTTCGTTAATGAGACAAGAAGTTAACATAAAAAGGTTTAAATCTGGACAATTAAATATACTAAGGAATACTATTACGATGTTCAAGAATTTGTGGATGACAAAACATTATAGGTAGAATATTGATTGTAATAACGTAGCAGATATAACTTTAACTGATAGAAGAGACTGTCGTCTAGTCGACCCGTCCCGGCTTCGCCCGGGTGCAATTTAACACGTGTACTTAGCCGTAACCGCTATGTCCCTGAATTTTAAATCTGTAATATCTTTAAAAATCTTCATTTTTATTTCATGCTGTAAAGGGCCATATTGATCTATATTAAATGCACAATGTATTTAAGGTACCTAATTGGATAAGGGTTAATGCTGTATTGTTTAAATCACTTCGTAAATATGCCATTATTTCTCGAAAAAGTAAAGGATAAAAAATGGTTATTGTGAGTTATCCTTAAGAGATAGACATATAGCATCGCGGACTTTTTTGTAGTCCTTTTTAAGGTGGACAATACTGTAGTAAATTATTTTGTTCTATCTCGTAGGGTTCAGCCAGCATTTGCAATGTAAGCTGAAAAAAATGTGTTTATTGACGACATCACATTAGAAACCACAGATCTAAAAAAACTATATGTATAACTGTAGCATCTATATGATCTTGCGAATAAATGATTTTCATTTGATCTGATTTGACAACATCACATTATTTCTACACCATTATGGACACCAGACGAGCTCCATTTGACAACTGACACAAATTTATCAGAACAGAGGTTTTATATTGTCTTGTTATAAATTGTTACATAAGTATAATTAATATAATATATATAGCAGTGATGGCCCAGTGGTTGAGACTTCAAGTCTTATTTGGGAGGTCCGGGTTCGATCCCCCACACAGGCACACACCTCTGACTCTGAGTTATGTGTGTTTTAAGCAATTAAATATCACTTGCTATAACGGTGAACGAGAACATCGTGAGGAAACCTGCACTCCTGAGAGTCGCCTAAAAATTCTCAAAGGTGTGTGAAGTCTGCCAACACGCACTGGGCCAGCGTGGTGGACTATGGCCTAATACCCTCCTCATTCTGAGGAGGAGACCCGGCTCAGCAGTGGGCCATTGAAGCCGGAATTTTAGACGGTGTTGCTAACTGTACCGAATGGAAGGGCTGACTAATGCTAAACGAGAGAGGGGGGCGAGTAATTTATATGTAATCTTTAAAAAATCCTGCAAGGCTTTACACCTTTATTTGGGAACAATTTACAAGTGTCATAATATTGAGAGAGATATAATACCCTACTTACTGTACAGCAATACGTATACACATGCATTTTAGACTGAGGCGAGCGGTGCCTGGGGCTTGAGACCCAGGAGCAGGTTTAAAGAGCTCTTTCATAATATATTAACTCTCACATCCACCACTCGACCTCGCTAACGACAATAGGTTATAAAGTAAACTTACGTGGACCTCGAGAAGGGTAACCTTAACCACGACACTATAACACTAACTTCCATGTTCACTACACGAAAACACTTTTGACTTTGACTTTGAATATAAAATGATCTACCCGCTACTACTACTTTATAAACAGTGTTGCTAACACAATATAGAATATGTCTTTCAAAGAGTTCGAGGGGTAGCACACAATACCTTAATTTTACGGTCAATTTATCGCATACCACACTCGGATACCGATTTCACATTACCTTGGATAGAGTTCCGAAGGTATTTTATAAGTTCTATCAACTACCCTCCGTATAAAATAAGGAAAGTTATATTGAATAATGATTAATCCAATGTTCATTCAATTTAAAAGTAGTCACTGTCAATTTTCTGTGTAATTTTTCATTACTGTGGACACTATCGCCATCTAGTATCCAGTATGAAAACAACAAAGTGAAATGTTTTCAATGTTGCTACTATTAATTATACTATTCAAGATTATTTAATAATTATTATGAAAAATACATTAACATTTAAACAAAAACAGAATATTAATTTTTACTACATACTAATTTAATAAACATATTTTTTAAAATTAAAATTTGTGAGTTATGGTAACAAAATAGCAAATGTCAAAACTTTTAAATTCAAAACTGCAAATAGCTATCAAACATTATTTTTTCTGTTGGTGTAATACCCTCATAACCTAGAAGATTCATCACAGTTCGTTTTAAGTTTTTGTGTGAAGAGCCAATCAATACGAAATTTCGCATTTATAATCCACTCATAGGATAAATGTGTAAATGTTAATTAGTGTTATTTTTGTAAGCCAATTTATTATTGTATATAAATCTATTTTCATGTTCATTATGAAAACATTTTTTGTACCATAATGTACCATACACATAATAAAGTCATTGCCAAATTTTTATTATTTATTTTCCTCAAAATTTCACATAATATTTACAATTTTCATTTTTCTTACTGCAATATTAAGTTATATGAGTATAGATAGTATCTATATAAATGCAAATCGACCTCAAAATTATTAGCAAAGAAGAACATCTATTACAGTATATACATATTAATCTATGGTGTAGGGTTAAAGACTTTATATATAATCACTACGCTTCACTTCGCTGCCCGAACACTAACTACAGTCTACAGGACAATAAAGTAAACGTGCGTGGACCTCAAGGAAGGTGACGTTAACCTCGACACTGTAATACTACTACAGCGCCATCTGTTAGAAAGTTATTGAACTTTCAAGTAACAATTTAAAAATATCTTTCTTCTATCAAATTAAAAAGAGTTTATTAATCTTTATAATATTTTATCTTAATATTCCTCAATGATTTCAATTAAAAAAAATCCCTTTTTGAGTTTTTATTCATAATTTATTATTTTATATTTACAGAAAAATTTAAAAAAATAACAAATTTAAGGTATTTTTGTTTTAAATTTCTTCATACAGATATTTTTTTAGGATATGAAACGTGAAAGACCTGTATAGCGAGGATCAATCAATCTTGATCGTGTGATGCTCGCAGTTGTTTCGTTACACTGTACTAATCCATCTTGATCGTTGCACGATTGATCATCAAAACAAACATATTTATTCGTTTAGCATCTTTTATGTATTTATGACACCTATGCGGCGACTGGCAGGTTATAAAATATCAAGATATTGTTATTATCAACAGTGTTGCTAACTCATAGATTCATATTAAAGAACTTACCCTATATGTTTGTTTGACATTTTTTTCTGTAAGCATCATTTAAATTTAAATATTTTTTTAATAAAATAAAATTTTTATTTTAAAGTTCAATAACTTTCTTACAGATGGCGTTGTATGTTAGTTTATTGATTACACTTCAACATGTTTTGTTGTGTAGGTTGCTATGTTATGATTTCAAACGTTTTCAACATCCTACCTGTTTCCTACATATCCATGCACAGTCAGTGTATATCGTAGTATATAAAAACCGTGTACAAAAACAATAAAGTGAACATAACATTAGCGATCTTATGAAATTCCAGCTCGGGGATTCTAACAATGCAGGTGAAATGAAATCTGTGTGCTTTGCGCTAAATTGACCAGAAAATTACATTTTTCGTCTGAGAATCTCATTCCTTGTACCACGGTGGACATTGAAATATATTTATTTATTAAGGTCACTGACATAACGAAGGATAAGGAAGGGAGGTGGAGAGGGGAATATTGAAGAACACTACTAAATATTGCTACTGAACAGATATATGTTTTAATAACTATCATATTTCGCGCATCAGAAAGAATGCGCAATTCAAAAATTACACCAAATTCATATACCACAAGTACCTACACTTCATCCATATGGCGCTATGTAGTATTGTCTTGTATCACAGTTTTATAACAACGTAACCGCGATGTAACTACGCGCAGCGCCATCTAGGTTGCTTTTATTAAATAGAAAAATAAGTTAAAGTTGACTCCTTCGAACACTGTGTCCAATTTTTTTATAGTAGTTAAGGTGCAAACGAGTAGGTATTCCACCTGATGGTAAGTGGCCACCATCCCCCATGGACCAGAGTCCACTTTATCCGCATCATTAACAGGATGGGAGAGGGAGTGGGTAAATCTGACCCACGTACGACTCGACCGGAACGCGTCTATGACACTTGGCGGTCGGATGCGCACGCTGGTGGTCGCAAGCCAGTCGGGGAACAGCGTATGAAAAACAAGCTTCACACTAAACAAATGGTAGATTTTAAACAACATCAATGGCAACACTTTTATTATTTAATCGAAAAGGCAAAGGTATTACACCGTACAGCCTTGTCATAGAGATAAGAAAATGTGTGTGTAATGGTAACGTACATTGGACATATTTTAATTCTCTTATTTTATTTAATCGAAAAGGCAAAGGTATTACACCGTACAGCCTTGTCATAGAGATAAGAAAATGTGTGTGTAATGGTAACGTACATTGGACATATTTTAATTCTCTTATTTTATTTAATCGAAAAGGCAAAGGTATTATACCGTACTGCCTTGTCATAGAGATAAGAAAATGTGTGTGTAATGGTAACGTAAATTGGACATATTTTAATTCTCTTATTTTATTTAATCGAAAAGGCAAAGGTATTACACCGTACAGCCTTGTCATAGAGATAAGAAAATGTGTGTGTAATGGTAACGTAAATTGGACATATTTTAATTCTCTTATTTTATTTAATCGAAAAGGCAAAGGTATTACACCGTACAGCCTTGTCATAGAGATAAGAAAATGTGTGTGTAATGGTAACGTACATTGGACATATTTTAATTCTCTTATTTTATTTAATCGAAAAGGCAAAGGTATTATACCGTACTGCCTTGTCATAGAGATAAGAAAATGTGTGTGTAATGGTAACGTAAATTGGACATATTTTAATTCTCTTATTTTATTTAATCGAAAAGGCAAAGGTATTACACCGTACAGCCTTGTCATAGAGATAAGAAAATGTGTGTGTAATGGTAACGTAAATTGGACATATTTTAATTCTCTTATTTTATTTAATCGAAAAGGCAAAGGTATTACACCGTACAGCCTTGTCATAGAGATAAGAAAATGTGTGTGTAATGGTAACGTACATTGGACATATTTTAATTCTCTTATTTTATTTAATCGAAAAGGCAAAGGTATTACACCGTACTGCCTTGTCATAGAGATAAGAAAATGTGTGTGTAATGGTAACGTACATTGGACATATTTTAATTCTCTTATTTTATTTAATCGAAAAGGCAAAGGTATTACACCGTACAGCCTTGTCATAGAGATAAGAAAATGTGTGTGTAATGGTAACGTACATTGGACATATTTTAATTCTCTTATTTTATTTAATCGAAAAGGCAAAGGTATTACACCGTACAGCCTTGTCATAGAGATAAGAAAATGTGTGTGTAATGGTAACGTACATTGGACATATTTTAATACTCTGTTTTTATTTAATCGAAAAGGCAAAGGTATTACACCGTACAGCCTTGTCATAGAGATAAGAAAATGTGTGTGTAATGGTAACGTACATTGGACATATTTTAATTCTCGGTTTTTATTTAATCGAAAAGGCAAAGGTATTACACCGTACAGCCTTGTCATAGAGATAAGAAAATGTGTGTGTAATGGTAACGTACATTGGACATATTTTAATTCTCTTATTTTATTTAACCGAAAAGGAAAAGGTATTACAACGTACAGCCTTGTCATAGAGATAAGAAAATGTGTGTGTAATGGTAACGTACATTGGACATATTTTAATTCTCGGTTTTTATTTAATCGAAAAGGCAAAGGTATTACACCGTACAGCCTTGTCATAGAGATAAGAAAATGTGTGTGTAATGGTAACGTACATTGGACATATTTTAATTCTCTGTTTTTATTTAATCGAAAAGGCAAAGGTATTACACCGTACTGCCTTGTCATAGAGATAAGAAAATGTGTGTGTAATGGTAACGTACATTGGACATATTTTAATACTCTGTTTTTATTTAATCGAAAAGGCAAAGGTATTACACCGTACAGCCTTGTCATAGAGATAAGAAAATGTGTGTGTAATGGTAACGTACATTGGACATATTTTAATTCTCGGTTTTTATTTAATCGAAAAGGCAAAGGTATTACACCGTACAGCCTTGTCATAGAGATAAGAAAATGTGTGTGTAATGGTAACGTACATTGGACATATTTTAATTCTCTTATTTTATTTAACCGAAAAGGAAAAGGTATTACAACGTACAGCCTTGTCATAGAGATAAGAAAATGTGTGTGTAATGGTAACGTACATTGGACATATTTTAATTCTCGGTTTTTATTTAATCGAAAAGGCAAAGGTATTACACCGTACAGCCTTGTCATAGAGATAAGAAAATGTGTGTGTAATGGTAACGTACATTGGACATATTTTAATTCTCTGTTTTTATTTAATCGAAAAGGCAAAGGTATTACACCGTACTGCCTTGTCATAGAGATAAGAAAATGTGTGTGTAATGGTAACGTACATTGGACATATTTTAATTCTCTGTTTTTATTTAATCGAAAAGGCAAAGGTATTACACCGTACTGCCTTGTCATAGAGATAAGAAAATGTGTGTGTAATGGTAACGTACATTGGACATATTTTAATACTCTGTTTTTATTTAATCGAAAAGGCAAAGGTATTACACCGTACAGCCTTGTCATAGAGATAAGAAAATGTGTGTGTAATGGTAACGTACATTGGACATATTTTAATTCTCGGTTTTTATTTAATCGAAAAGGCAAAGGTATTACACCGTACAGCCTTGTCATAGAGATAAGAAAATGTGTGTGTAATGGTAACGTACATTGGACATATTTTAATTCTCGGTTTTTATTTAATCGAAAAGGCAAAGGTATTACACCGTACAGCCTTGTCATAGAGATAAGAAAATGTGTGTGTAATGGTAACGTACATTGGACATATTTTAATTCTCTTATTTTATTTAACCGAAAAGGAAAAGGTATTACAACGTACAGCCTTGTCATAGAGATAAGAAAATGTGTGTGTAATGGTAACGTACATTGGACATATTTTAATTCTCGGTTTTTATTTAATCGAAAAGGCAAAGGTATTACACCGTACAGCCTTGTCATAGAGATAAGAAAATGTGTGTGTAATGGTAACGTACATTAGACATATTTTAATTCTCTTATTTTATTTAATCGAAAAGGCAAAGGTATTACACCGTACTGCCTTGTCATAGAGATAAGAAAATGTGTGTGTAATGGTAACGTACATTGGACATATTTTAATTCTCTTATTTTATTTAATCGAAAAGGCAAAGGTATTACACCGTACTGCCTTGTCATAGAGATAAGAAAATGTGTGTGTAATGGTAACGTACATTGGACATATTTTAATTCTCTTATTTTATTTAATCGAAAAGGCAAAGGTATTACACCGTACTGCCTTGTCATAGAGATAAGAAAATGTGTGTGTAATGGTAACGTACATTGGACATATTTTAATTCTCTTATTTTATTTAATCGAAAAGGCAAAGGTATTACACCGTACAGCCTTGTCATAGAGATAAGAAAATGTGTGTGTAATGGTAACGTACATTGGACATATTTTAATTCTCTTATTTTATTTAATCGAAAAGGCAAAGGTATTACACCGTACAGCCTTGTCATAGAGATAAGAAAATGTGTGTGTAATGGTAACGTACATTGGACATATTTTAATTCTCTTATTTTATTTAATCGAAAAGGCAAAGGTATTACACCGTACTGCCTTGTCATAGAGATAAGAAAATGTGTGTGTAATGGTAACGTACATTGGACATATTTTAATTCTCTTATTTTATTTAATCGAAAAGGCAAAGGTATTACACCGTACTGCCTTGTCATAGAGATAAGAAAATGTGTGTGTAATGGTAACGTACATTGGACATATTTTAATTCTCTTATTTTATTTAATCGAAAAGGCAAAGGTATTACACCGTACAGCCTTGTCATAGAGATAAGAAAATGTGTGTGTAATGGTAACGTACATTGGACATATTTTAATTCTCTTATTTTATTTAATCGAAAAGGCAAAGGTATTACACCGTACAGCCTTGTCATAGAGATAAGAAAATGTGTGTGTAATGGTAACGTACATTGGACATATTTTAATACTCTGTTTTTATTTAATCGAAAAGGCAAAGGTATTACACCGTACAGCCTTGTCATAGAGATAAGAAAATGTGTGTGTAATGGTAACGTACATTGGACATATTTTAATTCTCGGTTTTTATTTAATCGAAAAGGCAAAGGTATTACACCGTACAGCCTTGTCATAGAGATAAGAAAATGTGTGTGTAATGGTAACGTACATTGGACATATTTTAATTCTCTGTTTTTATTTAATCGAAAAGGCAAAGGTATTACACCGTACAGCCTTGTCATAGAGATAAGAAAATGTGTGTGTAATGGTAACGTACATTGGACATATTTTAATTCTCTTATTTTATTTAATCGAAAAGGCAAAGGTATTACACCGTACTGCCTTGTCATAGAGATAAGAAAATGTGTGTGTAATGGTAACGTACATTGGACATATTTTAATTCTCTTATTTTATTTAATCGAAAAGGCAAAGGTATTACACCGTACTGCCTTGTCATAGAGATAAGAAAATGTGTGTGTAATGGTAACGTACATTGGACATATTTTAATTCTCTTATTTTATTTAATCGAAAAGGCAAAGGTATTACACCGTACTGCCTTGTCATAGAGATAAGAAAATGTGTGTGTAATGGTAACGTACATTGGACATATTTTAATTCTCTTATTTTATTTAATCGAAAAGGCAAAGGTATTATACCGTACTGCCTTGTCATAGAGATAAGAAAATGTGTGTGTAATGGTAACGTAAATTGGACATATTTTAATTCTCTTATTTTATTTAATCGAAAAGGCAAAGGTATTACACCGTACAGCCTTGTCATAGAGATAAGAAAATGTGTGTGTAATGGTAACGTACATTGGACATATTTTAATTCTCTTATTTTATTTAATCGAAAAGGCAAAGGTATTACACCGTACTGCCTTGTCATAGAGATAAGAAAATGTGTGTGTAATGGTAACGTACATTGGACATATTTTAATTCTCTTATTTTATTTAATCGAAAAGGCAAAGGTATTACACCGTACAGCCTTGTCATAGAGATAAGAAAATGTGTGTGTAATGGTAACGTACATTGGACATATTTTAATTCTCGGTTTTTATTTAATCGAAAAGGCAAAGGTATTACACCGTACTGCCTTGTCATAGAGATAAGAAAATGTGTGTGTAATGGTAACGTACATTGGACATATTTTAATTCTCTTATTTTATTTAATCGAAAAGGCAAAGGTATTACACCGTACAGCCTTGTCATAGAGATAAGAAAATGTGTGTGTAATGGTAACGTACATTGGACATATTTTAATTCTCTGTTTTTATTTAATCGAAAAGGCAAAGGTATTACACCGTACTGCCTTGTCATAGAGATAAGAAAATGTGTGTGTAATGGTAACGTACATTGGACATATTTTAATTCTCTTATTTTATTTAATCGAAAAGGCAAAGGTATTACACCGTACAGCCTTGTCATAGAGATAAGAAAATGTGTGTGTAATGGTAACGTACATTGGACATATTTTAATTCTCTTATTTTATTTAATCGAAAAGGCAAAGGTATTACACCGTACAGCCTTGTCATAGAGATAAGAAAATGTGTGTGTAATGGTAACGTACATTGGACATATTTTAATTCTCTTATTTTATTTAATCGAAAAGGCAAAGGTATTACACCGTACTGCCTTGTCATAGAGATAAGAAAATGTGTGTGTAATGGTAACGTACATTGGACATATTTTAATACTCTTATTTTATTTAATCGAAAAGGCAAAGGTATTACACCGTACAGCCTTGTCATAGAGATAAGAAAATGTGTGTGTAATGGTAACGTACATTGGACATATTTTAATTCTCTTATTTTATTTAATCGAAAAGGCAAAGGTATTACACCGTACTGCCTTGTCATAGAGATAAGAAAATTTGTGTGTAATGGTAACGTACATTGGACATATTTTAATTCTCTTATTTTATTTAATCGAAAAGGCAAAGGTATTACACCGTACAGCCTTGTCATAGAGATAAGAAAATGTGTGTGTAATGGTAACGTACATTGGACATATTTTAATTCTCTTATTTTATTTAATCGAAAAGGCAAAGGTATTACACCGTACTGCCTTGTCATAGAGATAAGAAAATGTGTGTGTAATGGTAACGTACATTGGACATATTTTAATTCTCTTATTTTATTTAATCGAAAAGGCAAAGGTATTACACCGTACAGCCTTGTCATAGAGATAAGAAAATGTGTGTGTAATGGTAACGTACATTGGACATATTTTAATTCTCGGTTTTTATTTAATCGAAAAGGCAAAGGTATTACACCGTACTGCCTTGTCATAGAGATAAGAAAATGTGTGTGTAATGGTAACGTACATTGGACATATTTTAATTCTCTTATTTTATTTAATCGAAAAGGCAAAGGTATTACACCGTACTGCCTTGTCATAGAGATAAGAAAATGTGTGTGTAATGGTAACGTACATTGGACATATTTTAATTCTCTTATTTTATTTAATCGAAAAGGCAAAGGTATTACACCGTACTGCCTTGTCATAGAGATAAGAAAATGTGTGTGTAATGGTAACGTACATTGGACATATTTTAATTCTCTTATTTTATTTAATCGAAAAGGCAAAGGTATTACACCGTACTGCCTTGTCATAGAGATAAGAAAATGTGTGTGTAATGGTAACGTACATTGGACATATTTTAATTCTCTTATTTTATTTAATCGAAAAGGCAAAGGTATTACACCGTACTGCCTTGTCATAGAGATAAGAAAATGTGTGTGTAATGGTAACGTAAATTGGACATATTTTAATTCTCTTATTTTATTTAATCGAAAAGGCAAAGGTATTACACCGTACAGCCTTGTCATAGAGATAAGAAAATGTGTGTGTAATGGTAACGTACATTGGACATATTTTAATTCTCTTATTTTATTTAATCGAAAAGGCAAAGGTATTACACCGTACTGCCTTGTCATAGAGATAAGAAAATGTGTGTGTAATGGTAACGTTCATTGGACATATTTTAATTCTCTGTTTTATTTAATCGGAAAGGCAATGGTATTACGCAGTACAGCCTTGTCATAGAGATAAGAAAATGTGTGTGTAATGGTAACGTTCATTGGACATATTTGAATTCTCTTATTTTATTTAATCGAAAAGGCAAAGGTATTACACCGTACTGCCTTGTCATAGAGATAAGAAAATGTGTGTGTAATGGTAACGTAAATTAGACATATTTTAATTCTCTGTTTTTATTTAATCGAAAAGGCAAAGGTATTACTCCGTACGGCCTTGTCATAGAGATAAGAAAATGTGTGTGTAATGGTAACGTAAATTGGACATATTTTAATTCTCTGTTTTTATTTAATCGAAAAGGCAAAGGTATTACACCGTACAGCCTTGTCATAGAGATAAGAAAATGTGTGTGTAATGGTAACGTACATTGGACATATTTTAATTCTCGGTTTTTATTTAATCGAAAAGGCAAAGGTATTACACCGTACAGCCTTGTCATAGAGATAAGAAAATGTGTGTGTAATGGTAACGTACATTGGACATATTTTAATTCTCGGTTTTTATTTAATCGAAAAGGCAAAGGTATTACACCGTACTGCCTTGTCATAGAGATAAGAAAATGTGTGTGTAATGGTAACGTACATTGGACATATTTTAATTCTCTTATTTTATTTAATCGAAAAGGCAAAGGTATTACACCGTACAGCCTTGTCATAGAGATAAGAAAATGTGTGTAATGGTAACGTTCATTGGACATATTTTAATTCTCTGTTTTATTTAATCGAAAAGGCAAAGGTATTACACCGTACAGCCTTGTCATAGAGATAAGAAAATGTGTGTGTAATGGTAACGTTCATTGGACATATTTTAATTCTCTGTTTTATTTAATCAAAAAGGCAAAGGTATTACTCCGTACGGCCTTGTCATAGAGATAAGAAAATGTGTGTGTAATGGTAACGTACATTGGACATATTTGAATTCTCTTATTTTATTTCATCGAAAAGGCAAAGGTATTACACCGTACAGCCTTGTCATAGAGATAAGAAAATGTGTGTGATGGTAACGTACATTGGACATATTTTAATACTCTTATTTTATTTAATCGAAAAGGCAAAGGTATTACACCGTACAGCCTTGTCATAGAGATAAGAAAATGTGTGTGTAATGGTAACGTACATTGGACATATTTTAATACTCTTATTTTATTTAATCGAAAAGGCAAAGGTATTACACCGTACAGCCTTGTCATAGAGATAAGAAAATGTGTGTGTAATGGTAACGTAAATTGGACATATTTTAATTCTCTTATTTTATTTAATCGAAAAGGCAAAGGTATTACACCGTACAGCCTTGTCATAGAGATAAGAAAATGTGTGTGTAATGGTAACGTTCATTGGACATATTTTAATTCTCTGTTTTATTTAATCAAAAAGGCAAAGGTATTACTCCGTACGGCCTTGTCATAGAGATAAGAAAATGTGTGTGATGGTAACGTACATTGGACATATTTTAATACTCTTATTTTATTTAATCGAAAAGGCAAAGGTATTACACCGTACAGCCTTGTCATAGAGATAAGAAAATGTGTGTGATGGTAACGTACATTGGACATATTTTAATACTCTTATTTTATTTAATCGAAAAGGCAAAGGTATTACACCGTACAGCCTTGTCATAGAGATAAGAAAATGTGTGTGTAATGGTAACGTACATTGGACATATTTTAATTCTCTTATTTTATTTAATCGAAAAGGCAAAGGTATTACACCGTACTGCCTTGTCATAGAGATAAGAAAATGTGTGTGTAATGGTAACGTAAATTGGACATATTTTAATTCTCTTATTTTATTTAATCGAAAAGGCAAAGGTATTACACCGTACTGCCTTGTCATAGAGATAAGAAAATGTGTGTGTAATGGTAACGTACATTGGACATATTTTAATTCTCTTATTTTATTTAATCGAAAAGGCAAAGGTATTACACCGTACTGCCTTGTCATAGAGATAAGAAAATGTGTGTGTAATGGTAACGTACATTGGACATATTTTAATTCTCTTATTTTATTTAATCGAAAAGGCAAAGGTATTACACCGTACAGCCTTGTCATAGAGATAAGAAAATGTGTGTGTAATGGTAACGTACATTGGACATATTTTAATTCTCTTATTTTATTTAATCGAAAAGGCAAAGGTATTACACCGTACAGCCTTGTCATAGAGATAAGAAAATGTGTGTGTAATGGTAACGTACATTGGACATATTTTAATTCTCTTATTTTATTTAATCGAAAAGGCAAAGGTATTACACCGTACTGCCTTGTCATAGAGATAAGAAAATGTGTGTGTAATGGTAACGTACATTGGACATATTTTAATTCTCTTATTTTATTTAATCGAAAAGGCAAAGGTATTACACCGTACTGCCTTGTCATAGAGATAAGAAAATGTGTGTGTAATGGTAACGTACATTGGACATATTTTAATTCTCTTATTTTATTTAATCGAAAAGGCAAAGGTATTACACCGTACAGCCTTGTCATAGAGATAAGAAAATGTGTGTGTAATGGTAACGTACATTGGACATATTTTAATTCTCTTATTTTATTTAATCGAAAAGGCAAAGGTATTACACCGTACAGCCTTGTCATAGAGATAAGAAAATGTGTGTGTAATGGTAACGTACATTGGACATTTTTTAATACTCTGTTTTTATTTAATCGAAAAGGCAAAGGTATTACACCGTACAGCCTTGTCATAGAGATAAGAAAATGTGTGTGTAATGGTAACGTACATTGGACATATTTTAATTCTCGGTTTTTATTTAATCGAAAAGGCAAAGGTATTACACCGTACAGCCTTGTCATAGAGATAAGAAAATGTGTGTGTAATGGTAACGTACATTGGACATATTTTAATTCTCTGTTTTTATTTAATCGAAAAGGCAAAGGTATTACACCGTACAGCCTTGTCATAGAGATAAGAAAATGTGTGTGTAATGGTAACGTACATTGGACATATTTTAATTCTCTTATTTTATTTAATCGAAAAGGCAAAGGTATTACACCGTACTGCCTTGTCATAGAGATAAGAAAATGTGTGTGTAATGGTAACGTACATTGGACATATTTTAATTCTCTTATTTTATTTAATCGAAAAGGCAAAGGTATTACACCGTACTGCCTTGTCATAGAGATAAGAAAATGTGTGTGTAATGGTAACGTACATTGGACATATTTTAATTCTCTTATTTTATTTAATCGAAAAGGCAAAGGTATTACACCGTACTGCCTTGTCATAGAGATAAGAAAATGTGTGTGTAATGGTAACGTACATTGGACATATTTTAATTCTCTTATTTTATTTAATCGAAAAGGCAAAGGTATTATACCGTACTGCCTTGTCATAGAGATAAGAAAATGTGTGTGTAATGGTAACGTAAATTGGACATATTTTAATTCTCTTATTTTATTTAATCGAAAAGGCAAAGGTATTACACCGTACAGCCTTGTCATAGAGATAAGAAAATGTGTGTGTAATGGTAACGTACATTGGACATATTTTAATTCTCTTATTTTATTTAATCGAAAAGGCAAAGGTATTACACCGTACTGCCTTGTCATAGAGATAAGAAAATGTGTGTGTAATGGTAACGTACATTGGACATATTTTAATTCTCTTATTTTATTTAATCGAAAAGGCAAAGGTATTACACCGTACAGCCTTGTCATAGAGATAAGAAAATGTGTGTGTAATGGTAACGTACATTGGACATATTTTAATTCTCGGTTTTTATTTAATCGAAAAGGCAAAGGTATTACACCGTACTGCCTTGTCATAGAGATAAGAAAATGTGTGTGTAATGGTAACGTACATTGGACATATTTTAATTCTCTTATTTTATTTAATCGAAAAGGCAAAGGTATTACACCGTACAGCCTTGTCATAGAGATAAGAAAATGTGTGTGTAATGGTAACGTACATTGGACATATTTTAATTCTCTGTTTTTATTTAATCGAAAAGGCAAAGGTATTACACCGTACTGCCTTGTCATAGAGATAAGAAAATGTGTGTGTAATGGTAACGTACATTGGACATATTTTAATTCTCTTATTTTATTTAATCGAAAAGGCAAAGGTATTACACCGTACAGCCTTGTCATAGAGATAAGAAAATGTGTGTGTAATGGTAACGTACATTGGACATATTTTAATTCTCTTATTTTATTTAATCGAAAAGGCAAAGGTATTACACCGTACAGCCTTGTCATAGAGATAAGAAAATGTGTGTGTAATGGTAACGTACATTGGACATATTTTAATTCTCTTATTTTATTTAATCGAAAAGGCAAAGGTATTACACCGTACTGCCTTGTCATAGAGATAAGAAAATGTGTGTGTAATGGTAACGTACATTGGACATATTTTAATACTCTTATTTTATTTAATCGAAAAGGCAAAGGTATTACACCGTACAGCCTTGTCATAGAGATAAGAAAATGTGTGTGTAATGGTAACGTACATTGGACATATTTTAATTCTCTTATTTTATTTAATCGAAAAGGCAAAGGTATTACACCGTACTGCCTTGTCATAGAGATAAGAAAATTTGTGTGTAATGGTAACGTACATTGGACATATTTTAATTCTCTTATTTTATTTAATCGAAAAGGCAAAGGTATTACACCGTACAGCCTTGTCATAGAGATAAGAAAATGTGTGTGTAATGGTAACGTACATTGGACATATTTTAATTCTCTTATTTTATTTAATCGAAAAGGCAAAGGTATTACACCGTACTGCCTTGTCATAGAGATAAGAAAATGTGTGTGTAATGGTAACGTACATTGGACATATTTTAATTCTCTTATTTTATTTAATCGAAAAGGCAAAGGTATTACACCGTACAGCCTTGTCATAGAGATAAGAAAATGTGTGTGTAATGGTAACGTACATTGGACATATTTTAATTCTCGGTTTTTATTTAATCGAAAAGGCAAAGGTATTACACCGTACTGCCTTGTCATAGAGATAAGAAAATGTGTGTGTAATGGTAACGTACATTGGACATATTTTAATTCTCTTATTTTATTTAATCGAAAAGGCAAAGGTATTACACCGTACTGCCTTGTCATAGAGATAAGAAAATGTGTGTGTAATGGTAACGTAAATTGGACATATTTTAATTCTCTTATTTTATTTAATCGAAAAGGCAAAGGTATTACACCGTACTGCCTTGTCATAGAGATAAGAAAATGTGTGTGTAATGGTAACGTACATTGGACATATTTTAATTCTCTTATTTTATTTAATCGAAAAGGCAAAGGTATTACACCGTACTGCCTTGTCATAGAGATAAGAAAATGTGTGTGTAATGGTAACGTACATTGGACATATTTTAATTCTCTTATTTTATTTAATCGAAAAGGCAAAGGTATTACACCGTACTGCCTTGTCATAGAGATAAGAAAATGTGTGTGTAATGGTAACGTAAATTGGACATATTTTAATTCTCTTATTTTATTTAATCGAAAAGGCAAAGGTATTACACCGTACAGCCTTGTCATAGAGATAAGAAAATGTGTGTGTAATGGTAACGTACATTGGACATATTTTAATTCTCTTATTTTATTTAATCGAAAAGGCAAAGGTATTACACCGTACTGCCTTGTCATAGAGATAAGAAAATGTGTGTGTAATGGTAACGTTCATTGGACATATTTTAATTCTCTGTTTTATTTAATCGGAAAGGCAATGGTATTACGCAGTACAGCCTTGTCATAGAGATAAGAAAATGTGTGTGTAATGGTAACGTTCATTGGACATATTTGAATTCTCTTATTTTATTTAATCGAAAAGGCAAAGGTATTACACCGTACTGCCTTGTCATAGAGATAAGAAAATGTGTGTGTAATGGTAACGTAAATTAGACATATTTTAATTCTCTGTTTTTATTTAATCGAAAAGGCAAAGGTATTACTCCGTACGGCCTTGTCATAGAGATAAGAAAATGTGTGTGTAATGGTAACGTAAATTGGACATATTTTAATTCTCTGTTTTTATTTAATCGAAAAGGCAAAGGTATTACACCGTACAGCCTTGTCATAGAGATAAGAAAATGTGTGTGTAATGGTAACGTACATTGGACATATTTTAATTCTCGGTTTTTATTTAATCGAAAAGGCAAAGGTATTACACCGTACAGCCTTGTCATAGAGATAAGAAAATGTGTGTGTAATGGTAACGTACATTGGACATATTTTAATTCTCGGTTTTTATTTAATCGAAAAGGCAAAGGTATTACACCGTACTGCCTTGTCATAGAGATAAGAAAATGTGTGTGTAATGGTAACGTACATTGGACATATTTTAATTCTCTTATTTTATTTAATCGAAAAGGCAAAGGTATTACACCGTACAGCCTTGTCATAGAGATAAGAAAATGTGTGTAATGGTAACGTTCATTGGACATATTTTAATTCTCTGTTTTATTTAATCGAAAAGGCAAAGGTATTACACCGTACAGCCTTGTCATAGAGATAAGAAAATGTGTGTGTAATGGTAACGTTCATTGGACATATTTTAATTCTCTGTTTTATTTAATCAAAAAGGCAAAGGTATTACTCCGTACGGCCTTGTCATAGAGATAAGAAAATGTGTGTGTAATGGTAACGTACATTGGACATATTTGAATTCTCTTATTTTATTTCATCGAAAAGGCAAAGGTATTACACCGTACAGCCTTGTCATAGAGATAAGAAAATGTGTGTGATGGTAACGTACATTGGACATATTTTAATACTCTTATTTTATTTAATCGAAAAGGCAAAGGTATTACACCGTACAGCCTTGTCATAGAGATAAGAAAATGTGTGTGTAATGGTAACGTACATTGGACATATTTTAATACTCTTATTTTATTTAATCGAAAAGGCAAAGGTATTACACCGTACAGCCTTGTCATAGAGATAAGAAAATGTGTGTGTAATGGTAACGTAAATTGGACATATTTTAATTCTCTTATTTTATTTAATCGAAAAGGCAAAGGTATTACACCGTACAGCCTTGTCATAGAGATAAGAAAATGTGTGTGTAATGGTAACGTTCATTGGACATATTTTAATTCTCTGTTTTATTTAATCAAAAAGGCAAAGGTATTACTCCGTACGGCCTTGTCATAGAGATAAGAAAATGTGTGTGATGGTAACGTACATTGGACATATTTTAATACTCTTATTTTATTTAATCGAAAAGGCAAAGGTATTACACCGTACAGCCTTGTCATAGAGATAAGAAAATGTGTGTGATGGTAACGTACATTGGACATATTTTAATACTCTTATTTTATTTAATCGAAAAGGCAAAGGTATTACACCGTACAGCCTTGTCATAGAGATAAGAAAATGTGTGTGTAATGGTAACGTAAATTGGACATATTTTAATTCTCTTATTTTATTTAATCGAAAAGGCAAAGGTATTACACCGTACAGCCTTGTCATAGAGATAAGAAAATGTGTGTGTAATGGTAACGTACATTGGACATATTTGAATTCTCTTATTTTATTTAATCGAAAAGGCAAAGGTATTACACCGTACAGCCTTGTCATAGAGATAAGAAAATGTGTGTGTAATGGTAACGTAAATTGGACATATTTTAATTCTCTTATTTTATTTAATCGAAAAGGCAAAGGTATTACACCGTACAGCCTTGTCATAGAGATAAGAAAATGTGTGTGTAATGGTAACGTTCATTGGACATATTTTAATTCTCTGTTTTATTTAATCAAAAAGGCAAAGGTATTACTCCGTACGGCCTTGTCATAGAGATAAGAAAATGTGTGTGATGGTAACGTACATTGGACATATTTTAATACTCTTATTTTATTTAATCGAAAAGGCAAAGGTATTACACCGTACAGCCTTGTCATAGAGATAAGAAAATGTGTGTGATGGTAACGTACATTGGACATATTTTAATACTCTTATTTTATTTAATCGAAAAGGCAAAGGTATTACACCGTACAGCCTTGTCATAGAGATAAGAAAATGTGTGTGTAATGGTAACGTACATTGGACATATTTGAATTCTCTTATTTTATTTAATCGAAAAGGCAAAGGTATTACACCGTACAGCCTTGTCATAGAGATAAGAAAATGTGTGTGATGGTAACGTACATTGGACATATTTTAATACTCTTATTTTATTTAATCGAAAAGGCAAAGGTATTACACCGTACAGCCTTGTCATAGAGATAAGAAAATGTGTGTGTAATGGTAACGTACATTGGACATATTTGAATTCTCTTATTTTATTTAATCGAAAAGGCAAAGGTATTACACCGTACAGCCTTGTCATAGAGATAAGAAAATGTGTGTGATGGTAACGTACATTGGACATATTTTAATACTCTTATTTTATTTAATCGAAAAGGCAAAGGTATTACACCGTACAGCCTTGTCATAGAGATAAGAAAATGTGTGTGTAATGGTAACGTACATTGGACATATTTGAATTCTCTTATTTTATTTAATCGAAAAGGCAAAGGTATTACACCGTACAGCCTTGTCATAGAGATAAGAAAATGTGTGTGTAATGGTAACGTACATTGGACATATTTTAATACTCTTATTTTATTTAATCGAAAAGGCAAAGGTATTACACCGTACAGCCTTGTCATAGAGATAAGAAAATGTGTGTGTAATGGTAACGTAAATTGGACATATTTTAATTCTCTTATTTTATTTAATCGAAAAGGCAAAGGTATTACACCGTACAGCCTTGTCATAGAGATAAGAAAATGTGTGTGTAATGGTAACGTACATTGGACATATTTGAATTCTCTTATTTTATTTAATCGAAAAGGCAAAGGTATTACACCGTACAGCCTTGTCATAGAGATAAGAAAATGTGTGTGTAATGGTAACGTAAATTGGACATATTTTAATTCTCTTATTTTATTTAATCGAAAAGGCAAAGGTATTACACCGTACAGCCTTGTCATAGAGATAAGAAAATGTGTGTGTAATGGTAACGTTCATTGGACATATTTTAATTCTCTGTTTTATTTAATCAAAAAGGCAAAGGTATTACTCCGTACGGCCTTGTCATAGAGATAAGAAAATGTGTGTGATGGTAACGTACATTGGACATATTTTAATACTCTTATTTTATTTAATCGAAAAGGCAAAGGTATTACACCGTACAGCCTTGTCATAGAGATAAGAAAATGTGTGTGATGGTAACGTACATTGGACATATTTTAATACTCTTATTTTATTTAATCGAAAAGGCAAAGGTATTACACCGTACAGCCTTGTCATAGAGATAAGAAAATGTGTGTGTAATGGTAACGTACATTGGACATATTTGAATTCTCTTATTTTATTTAATCGAAAAGGCAAAGGTATTACACCGTACAGCCTTGTCATAGAGATAAGAAAATGTGTGTGATGGTAACGTACATTGGACATATTTTAATACTCTTATTTTATTTAATCGAAAAGGCAAAGGTATTACACCGTACAGCCTTGTCATAGAGATAAGAAAATGTGTGTGTAATGGTAACGTACATTGGACATATTTGAATTCTCTTATTTTATTTAATCGAAAAGGCAAAGGTATTACACCGTACAGCCTTGTCATAGAGATAAGAAAATGTGTGTGATGGTAACGTACATTGGACATATTTTAATACTCTTATTTTATTTAATCGAAAAGGCAAAGGTATTACACCGTACAGCCTTGTCATAGAGATAAGAAAATGTGTGTGTAATGGTAACGTAAATTGGACATATTTTAATTCTCTTATTTTATTTAATCGAAAAGGCAAAGGTATTACACCGTACAGCCTTGTCATAGAGATAAGAAAATGTGTGTGTAATGGTAACGTACATTGGACATATTTGAATTCTCTTATTTTATTTAATCGAAAAGGCAAAGGTATTACACCGTACAGCCTTGTCATAGAGATAAGAAAATGTGTGTGATGGTAACGTACATTGGACATATTTTAATACTCTTATTTTATTTAATCGAAAAGGCAAAGGTATTACACCGTACAGCCTTGTCATAGAGATAAGAAAATGTGTGTGATGGTAACGTACATTGGACATATTTTAATACTCTTATTTTATTTAATCGAAAAGGCAAAGGTATTACACCGTACAGCCTTGTCATAGAGATAAGAAAATGTGTGTGTAATGGTAACGTACATTGGACATATTTGAATTCTCTTATTTTATTTAATCGAAAAGGCAAAGGTATTACACCGTACAGCCTTGTCATATAGATAAGAAAATGTGTGTGATGGTAACGTACATTGGACATATTTTAATACTCTTATTTTATTTAATCGAAAAGGCAAAGGTATTACACCGTACAGCCTTGTCATAGAGATAAGAAAATGTGTGTGTAATGGTAACGTACATTGGACATATTTTAATTCTCTTATTTTATTTAATCGAAAAGGCAAAGGTATTACACCGTACAGCCTTGTCATAGAGATAAGAAAATGTGTGTGATGGTAACGTACATTGGACATATTTTAATACTCTTATTTTATTTAATCGAAAAGGCAAAGGTATTACACCGTACAGCCTTGTCATAGAGATAAGAAAATGTGTGTGTAATGGTAACGTACATTGGACATATTTGAATTCTCTTATTTTATTTAATCGAAAAGGCAAAGGTATTACACCGTACAGCCTTGTCATAGAGATAAGAAAATGTGTGTGATGGTAACGTACATTGGACATATTTTAATACTCTTATTTTATTTAATCGAAAAGGCAAAGGTATTACACCGTACAGCCTTGTCATAGAGATAAGAAAATGTGTGTGTAATGGTAACGTACATTGGACATATTTTAATACTCTTATTTTATTTAATCGAAAAGGCAAAGGTATTACACCGTACAGCCTTGTCATAGAGATAAGAAAATGTGTGTGTAATGGTAACGTACATTGGACATATTTTAATACTCTTATTTTATTTAATCGAAAAGGCAAAGGTATTACACCGTACAGCCTTGTCATAGAGATAAGAAAATGTGTGTGTAATGGTAACGTACATTGGACATATTTTAATACTCTTATTTTATTTAATCGAAAAGGCAAAGGTATTACACCGTACAGCCTTGTCATAGAGATAAGAAAATGTGTGTGTAATGGTAACGTACATTGGACATATTTTAATTCTCGGTTTTTATTTAATCGAAAAGGCAAAGGTATTACACCGTACTGCCTTGTCATAGAGATAAGAAAATGTGTGTGTAATGGTAACGTACATTGGACATATTTTAATACTCTTATTTTATTTAATCGAAAAGGCAAAGGTATTACACCGTACAGCCTTGTCATAGAGATAAGAAAATGTGTGTGTAATGGTAACGTACATTGGACATATTTTAATACTCTTATTTTATTTAATCGAAAAGGCAAAGGTATTACACCGTACAGCCTTGTCATAGAGATAAGAAAATGTGTGTGTAATGGTAACGTACATTGGACATATTTTAATACTCTTATTTTATTTAATCGAAAAGGCAAAGGTATTACACCGTACAGCCTTGTCATAGAGATAAGAAAATGTGTGTGTAATGGTAACGTACATTGGACATATTTTAATTCTCGGTTTTTATTTAATCGAAAAGGCAAAGGTATTACACCGTACTGCCTTGTCATAGAGATAAGAAAATGTGTGTGTAATGGTAACGTACATTGGACATATTTTAATACTCTTATTTTATTTAATCGAAAAGGCAAAGGTATTACACCGTACAGCCTTGTCATAGAGATAAGAAAATGTGTGTGTAATGGTAACGTACATTGGACACATTTTATTATTTTAATCAATAAAAAAATCATAAAATGAATATTTATATATTAAGGAACTCCGTTCCTCTCCGGTGTTTTTATTTTTTATTTGTAATTTTATATTTCCTATCTCACCTGTCGAAATAGAAAACGACTATACAGTATTTCAAAAAACTCAAGTCCAAAAGTCCTAACAGAAAGACAATCTTGTTTTAGTTTTTTTTTTTTTTTAATTATTTGATTAAAATATTGTACAGTTTAACCAGTTTAATAATATGTAACAGCAGAAGCCGATCTTCGGCTTATTCGTAGCTATTAGAGTTCGATATATATCTAATATATATACGTACATGTAGATGTCGTTATAGACATCAAACAATAAAATTAAGCAAAAACAAAAAATAAGAGAAAAAAAAAAAAATTTATAAATACAGTGCGTATGATAATCTTTTACCATACAAGTGACAAGCAAGTAATTAATTACTGATATTGTTTTATTAACTAAGCATCTTATTATTAATTGACTTATTATTTTTATATTATACTTATATATAAAAATAAAGAAGCGTCAGTAGCTCAGTGGTTCGTGCGTTGGATTCACGATCAACAAGTCGTAGGTTCAAATCCCGGATATTGAACTACTGGCGTGGCCCACTCCTGACACAAGCTATTTATTAGCTTAGAAAAAAAAAAAAAAAAAAAAAAAAAAAAAAATTAAAAAATTTTTGACTTATAGTATGTATGATAAATGTTTATCATTTACAAAAAAGGTTTTTTAATTTATTTTTACCCTTAGGATCGGTTAGGTATAAGTTCTGTATGTCTTTAGGGAGACTATTTATTATTTTAGGTAGTATATAAATATTTACTCTCATACCATAAGTGTTTTGTTAATTGATGGAATACCATAGTGAGTTGCCATAACCCTGAAAACCTTAATAGAAGAAGAAAATGTATGGATACAATTAAAAAGCTAGTAAAGGTGAACTAGATGGCGCTTTTAAACCGTCACCTCACTGGTAAATGTCGAGGGGAGAATATACGCCGCCATGATAGATAGCAATATAATTACATCGCGAATATTCTAGCAGTAACGCCGTACTTCTGTGTCTACAGTGGAACCCTCAAGGAGTCAAGAAGATAATCTAATCAAGCCATCATACTGTTGGTCTGAGTATAGAGATGGCGTATGAGTATGAGTATAGAGATCGGAGAAATGAGAAGGAGAGACGGATATAGAAAAAAAATAAGACGGGTGATATTGAATGGACTTCTGGGTTAACGCAACGTAAATACTGCTACTGAACCGACTGGAATCTAAGCAGTGCATGGGACTTGTGGCCAAGGTGTAGGTTTAAAGGATCCTTTCATTCAATTGAAACACTCGTCTAAGGTTAATTATAATTGGAAAACTAGAAAAACAATAATGATCCTCCCTCGCTTCGCTGAGAAAAACATTTTAAACTATTTTAAACGTTATGAAATATAGACTGGATTCTTAATAATTAAATCTGCAAAAATAACTCTGAAAACCTATAAACAAATAAAACAATTAAAGTTGTTGTTATATAGTGTCATCAACAATAATAATAATTAATATAGATTGAATATTTAATTATATAATTTTGTATTTTCAGTTGATAATTGTAAATATATTTTCTATTAGTTGTTTTATTGACTACATGTAATGGTGAAAAAGGAAGATGGCGGCAGCGCGTCGTTTTCAATTTGTGTGTGCTGCAGCAAAATAATATAAATAAGCTATTACTTGTCTTGAGTGCGGTTTTGTTCATTTCGAATCTGATATTATAACTAATTATGACTTAATAATAAAATAAACCAAGAAAAGGTTATATAAAATAAAGTACAATTGTTATGAGTGAGTATACCCGTGTTTTTATTTTATTTCTTCTATAATCGAGTAAAGCATATGTAAGCCGATGATTTCGGCCAGAATCCTATAATAGTCACCCTCATATTATCTATACTAATATTATAAAGAAGTAAGATTTGTATTTTTGTATGTAACGAATAAACATAAAAACTACTGGACCGATTTCAAAAATTCTTTCACCATTAGAAAGCTACATTATCCCTGAGTAACATAGGCTATATTTATTACAAGAAAAAATTAGAGATCCCCCGAAAATCTCACTAAAACCAACACAAGGTGCAAAAAAATAGCCATAAAATATCTTTCATCGCATGCGCTGCGAAAAGTATTGATGATAGAACAAAAAAATGTTCTAGAATATTATAGAACGTATCAATATCTACAAAAAACTCCGCGAGACCATATGTCCAACTATTATAGTTACGTCACCATAACTACTTTTTTATATTTTAAAAGTTGATAAAAATGCCTATCAAAATCAGACCATGTTTTCCATACCTTTGTATTAATCCTTATCCAAATAAATTATTTCATATTCAAGACTGTTTCAATACCTGTAAATTACTTTTTGAATTATTAAAATCAGACCTTCGATTCAAAAGATATTATGAAATTAAAAATATCAGTATAAACAAAAAATACACGCCGACGCGACGCGACGGGCCGGTGTAGTTCTATCTCGGTGATACTCGAAGTGCAGCGAGTGGCAGCGAGTAACGCCGAGGTAGAGGGGCACCGACATGCGGGAGAGCCAAAATGTTTTAAACTAAATATTCCACCCGTGCGAAGCCGGGATGGGCCGCTAGTTATAGATAATTAAGTGAAGGTGAACCAGATGGCGCTGATCGGACTTACATCGCGCTTACGTTTTGTCACGCTACAATGTATAAACGAGAAACTATATTGTTTCTGATAAATCGAGAAGAATTTGAAAAATCGTTCCACTTGGGGATAAATTTCGCTGTCTAACCCATAATTTTTGAAATGCACATTCTATGTGCATGTAAGTGTATACGTGACTCGTGACTGACGACCGCAATGAATTATCTACATAGAAAGTTATACAAAATGGCGCTTTGAATAGTTTTTGCTTCAATTCATAAATACTCTGTTAAGTACACACCTTCTGTAATCATTAACATGGCGGTATAGTTTCATCTGGTATCACAGCTCTATAACAATACTAGCGGCCTGCCCTCGCGTCGCTTCGGGTATGTAAAGCAATATTATTATTAATGTTCTTAAGTTGTCACTGTGCAATTGTGTAGTTCTTCATTATTTGAAAAAGGAGAGAGAGTGAAAAAAGTTTTCTAACAGTGATTAGTAGTTCCTGAGAAACTCTTCAATTTACAAAATGGCCACGTTATGGCACTTAAATGGTCATATCTTTTAAATATAATATTTATGGCAACACCACATAGCCAGTGTTACCCGGATAGGATGTAGCTTTCTATCGGTGAAAGAATTTTCAAAATCGGTTCAATAGTTTTCGAACCTATTCGCAACATCATCACGACCCTTCAATGGCCCACTGCTGAGCGGGGTCTCCTCCTCAGAATAAGGAGGGTATTAGGCCATAGTCCACCACGCTGGCCCAGTGCAGGTTGGCAGACTTCACACACCTTTGAGAACTTTAAGGACCTCTCACTCGTGCAGGTTTCCTCACGATGTTTTCCTTCACCGTTAAAGCAAGTGATATTTAATTGATTAAAACACACATAACTCAGAGTCAGAGTTGTGTGGGGGATCGAACCTCGGACCTCCCGAGTAAGACTTGAAGTCTCAACCACTGGGCCATCACTGCTTCATGCTGCTGTTGCTTGACAAACAAATGTACAAACAATCAAATCTTTCCTTTTTATATAATAGTGTAGATAACCGCAATCTCACAACGCGCAGCGCCATCTTCTAGTATCTTGCTATACTTTAATATTGCCTACGTCATTAATAATCTATATCTATACTATAATATTATAAAGAAGTAAGATTGGTATTTTTGTATTTTTGTATGTAACGAATAAACATAAAAACTACTGGACCGATTTCAAAAATTCTTTCACCATTAGAAAGCTACATTATCCCTGAGTAACATAGGCTATATTTATTACAAGAAAAAATTAGAGATCCTTAGGAAATCTTACGAAAACCAACCCAAGGTGCCAAAAAATTTGCCATAAAATATCTTTCATCGCATGCGCTGCAAAAAGTATTGATGATAGAACAAAAAAATATCGTACAATATTATAGAACATATCAATATCTACAAAAAAGTCCGCGAGACCATATGTTCAACTATTGTAGTTACGTCACCATAACTACTTTTTTACATTTTAAAAGACGATAAAAATGCCTATCAAAATCAGACCATGTTTTCTATAACTTTGTATTAATTCTTATCCAAATAAATTATTTCGTAATCAAGTCTGTTTCAATACCTGTTGATTACTTTTTGAATTATTGAAATCGGACATTCCAGTCAAAAGATATTACGGAATAAAAATATCAAGATAAATAAAAAATAATCCCAGACGGGCCGCCGGCGCGGTGTGGCGTGCCTCGCAGCGCAGCGAGTAACGCGGCGATAGAGGGAGCGACAGAATGCGGGAGCCAAAATGTTAAAAAAAAATTATCCACCCGTGCGAAGCCGGGACGGGCCCCTAGTACTGAATAACTTTACAAGTATTATAATGAGTGTAAATATGAGATGTGTTTGAGTGCCTCCTCCTCCAATCCACACAGTTGTTGTTCTTTCTAATGTTACACTTCTCGTTACACTTTGACAAACGTATCTAAGTAGATAATATAAAATACTAGCTGTGTCTCGCGGTTATATCATTATAAATTATAGTCTATATGTTATTCTGATGTGTAAGCTATATTATTGTAAAGTATCATCAAAATCCATTCAGTAGTTTTTGCGAGAAAGAGTAACAAACATCCATACATTCTTACAAACTTTCGCGTTTATAATTTTAGTAGGATGAAAATGACGAGAAATGATATTTTATACTTACTCGCTTCGCTAAGTTGCACTGTCTGACTTCTGTCTCTCTTTCTTTTATACAACATTGTCCTGACAACAGACAGAAACAACAACCAACACTAATGGTGAGTCTATGATTTATATTATAGAAATATTAACTTTAAGTGCGATAGGTTAGTGTCAGTCTCTCTGGTGTTGTCTGGTTGTAGTTAGCGAGGTCGAGCGTCGAAGGTGAGAGTTTACGGTTATTAAATACGTCTGTAAACCCGTTAATTAAGCAATATCAGTTTTCATATTACCTTTTGTATATAAAAATGGCGCTCAACGTGGGACAGCGATTAGACACAACTGTTACACAGATTTGTTTACTGTCATGCAACAAAATGTTATTTATTTTTAATAACGATGTCGATGTATCTGTTACGGAAACCCTGGAGTTTTAAACACTAAATAAATATAATTTACCATCAATGAATACTAATATTTAAGCGTCAGTAGCTCAGTGGTTCGGGCATTGGATTCACGATCAACAAGTCGTGGGTTCAAATCCCGGACATTGGACTACTGGCGTGGCCCACTCCTGACACAAGCTATTTATTAGCTTACTAGGAGGGGTAAAGGGAATACTAGTAGTATGTGATCCATACTGTTAGTAATCTTTTTAAAAAAAAAAAAAAAAATTTATAACTTTCAAAAAAAAAGATTACTCTTCTTCAACTCAAAATTTATCTATAAAACAACCTGTTTAAACTAAATTTTTAAATAAAAGTCTTCTGAAATGATAGAGGCTGTACCTTTAATACCTTTGCATTTTCCATTTTGGAATAAAAACAGTAAAATGATCTGAACTGACAGTGACCACGAACAATCCACAAAAAAAAAAAAAAAGTAAAGGATAAAAATGGTTATTGTGAGTTATCCCTAAGAGATAGACATATACCATCGCGGACTATTTTGTAGACCTTTTTAAGGTGTACAATACTGTAGTACATTATTTTGATCTATCTCGTAGGGTTCAGCCAGCGTTTGCAATGTAAGCGCAAAAAAATGGTATTGAATGGAATATTGGGTAAACGCAACGCAGATACTCCTATTGAACCGATAAATGATCAAATATGATCTCTAACAATTACGAGAGAAACCTAAGCAGTGCCTTGGACTTGTGACCAAGGTGTAAGCTTAAGGAATTCCTTTAAATGATCATAACACTCACCTCCACTGCTCAGGCTCTCTGTTTAAACCCAAGGTTAAACGCACATAAACCGAATCTAACACAAGGCTAACCTAACCTAAGGCTAACCTAACCTAAATTACAATGTAAGGACTTACGTGACCTTAGTTGGACAGCACTTCCACACTACACTGCACTTGACACTATCACTATCACTAGCACTACTTAGATGATGTTCACTTCTTGAGAGACCGCGCACGACTAAGACTTCAGTTAGACTGTCGATCGCATATAAAGGGTCGAGGGTCGAGACTGTCAAAACAACGGAAGTGACTACTACCCCACTCCAACGCCATAGACAACGATAACGATTCGATTAATCGATAATCTTTTACTATGCTCCGACATATACATATTAAGCTTCCTCTTGAATTACTCTGTCTATTAAAAAAAAACCGCATCAAAATCCGCGTCTTAGTTTTAAACATCTAAGCATACTTAGGGACAGACAGACAGCGGAAAACGACTGTTTTATACTATGTAGTGAAGACAGAATCCAGTCTAATTCAGTACAGAAAAGGAACAGGCTCGTGTGTCTGTCGACGTTAAGTGGTGTTGTCGTCTGTAATATTGTTATCCTGATGTATTAGCGGATGAGGCAAAAACATAATGTTGTAATTCATTATCTTGTTTTTATTTTGTGTTGATAAAAAATGTAACTTATTAATCTAATTTTAACTTATACAAAGAAATACAGTTATCTATACTATTATATAAAGAGGAAAGATTTGATTGTTTGTATGTTTGTATGTTTGTTGCGAATAGGCTCGAAAAGTACTGAACTGATTTTGAAAATTCTTTCACCGATAGGAAGCTACACCCTTTCCGGGTAACATAGGCTATGTGGTGTTGCCATAAATACTCTAATTAAAAAGATATGGCCATTTAAGTGCCATAAGGTGCCATTTTGTAAATTGAAGGGTTTCTCAGGAACTACTAATCCGATTTTAATTTTTTTTTCACAGATAGAACTATACTTTTCGTGAGTGACAAAGGTGATTCAGTGTTGCCATACGCATTTTTAAATTTACGAATTTGGCCATTTTGACGTAACTAACCAGATTTTAAAAATTCTTTCGCTGATAGAAAACTATACTTTTCGTGAGTGACAAAGGTGATTCAGTGTTGCCATATACATTTTTTAGTTAAACGAATTTGGCCATTTTGTCGTAACTAACCCGATTTTAAAAATTCTTTCGCTAATAGAAAACTATACTTTTCGTGAGTGACAAAGGTGATTCAGTGTTGCCATATACATTTTTTAGTTAAACGAATTTGGCCATTTTGTCGTAACTAACCCGATTTTAAAAATTCTTTCGCTAATAGAAAACTATACTTTTCGTGAGTGACAAAGGTGATTCAGTGTTGCCATATACATTTTTTAGTTAAACGAATTTGGCCATTTTGTCGTAACTAACCCGATTTTAAAAATTCTTTCGCTAATAGAAAACTATACTTTTCGTGAGTGACAAAGGTGATTCAGTGTTGCCATATACATTTTTTAGTTAAACGAATTTGGCCATTTTGTCGTAACTAACCCGATTTTAAAAATTCTTTCGCTAATAGAAAACTATACTTTTCGTGAGTGACAAAGGTGATTCAGTGTTGCCATATACATTTTTTAGTTAAACGAATTTGGCCATTTTGTCGTAACTAACCCGATTTTAAAAATTCTTTCGCTAATAGAAAACTATACTTTTCGTGAGTGACAAAGGTGATTCAGTGTTGCCATATACATTTTTTAGTTAAACGAATTTGGCCATTTTGTCGTAACTAACCCGATTTTAAAAATTCTTTCGCTAATAGAAAACTATACTTTTCGTGAGTGACAAAGGTGATTCAGTGTTGCCATATACATTTTTTAGTTAAACGAATTTGGCCATTTTGTCGTAACTAACCCGATTTTAAAAATTCTTTCGCTGATAGAAAACTATACTTTTCGTGAGTGACAAAGGTGATTCAGTGTTGCCATATACATTTTTTAGTTAAACGAATTTGGCCATTTTGTCGTAACTAACCCGATTTTAAAAATTCTTTCGCTAATAGAAAACTATACTTTTCGTGAGTGACAAAGGTGATTCAGTGTTGCCATATACATTTTTTAGTTAAACGAATTTGGCCATTTTGTCGTAACTAACCCGATTTTAAAAATTCTTTCGCTAATAGAAAACTATACTTTTCGTGAGTGACAAAGGTTAGAAGATTCAGTGTTGCCATATACATTTTTTTAATTAATAGAACACGGCCGTTTTGTTACTACTGATCCGATTTTAAAAATTCTTTCACTGAGGAAGTCTACAGTATTTCTGTCTCTCTTTCTCTTATATACTATCATTTTCTCTCATCCTGTCTCTTTTTTCTCTCTTTAATATTTATCTTTATCTCTGTTCAGAATGGTCAGTCTCTGTTCGGTTTTTTTTCGAGAGTCTCTCTCTCCTTTATTTTTATTTTCGTACATAATATATTCTTAATTTAACATATACTTTAACGTGGACGAAGTCACGGTAGTCGACTAGTATTGAATAATAATAAATTAAATGATACCCATTACTGTACAGCAATACGTATACACATGCAAACCGGGCAGCGCCTTGGACTTGCGACCGACGTGTGGGGTTCAAGACCTTTTATGTAATTAGAACGCTCGCCATCGCTGCCCGACCACTAACTACAGTAGACAATAAAGTTTATAAACGTGGACCTCAAGGAAGGTAACCTTAACCTCGACACTGTAATACTACAACAACGCCATCTGTTAGAAAATTACTGAACTTTCAAGTAACAATTTAAAAATTTCTTTCTTTATTAAAAAAAAAGAGTAAATCTTTATAATATTTTATTTTTCTCAATTATTTGATTTTTAAAAATCGCGTTTTTTGAATTTTTATTCATAACTTTTTTAATAATTATCTAAACTTCAGTTTCACTAAACTCGCACAATCAATTATTAAAACTTAAATTTTTAAAAGGTCATTTCGTAAGAAATCGTCGTGAAAATCAAAGAAATTGTCGTTGAACAATTTTGAGACATTATTCTTTACAAATTACAAAATTTACAAAGCAAATTTAATGTACTTTACAATAAGTGCGTAAAAGTAACGTAAAACTCACAAATGACGTATACACTATAGGAATAGGTGAATAAAACGGAATCAAACAAGAAAATACCGCGATTCAAAATGACACTTGATATTCAGTGCTGCCATCTTTTTTTGGCTGTAGCGATTACAGCGACGCTTCATTTTTTAAGATCCCTTAACACACTTGTCAACCCTTGCGACTTCCTCCGCGTGTAGCCCCGCTCCTATTGGTCGTAGCGTAATGACATATAGTCTATAGCCTTCGTCGATAAATGGGCTATCTAACACTGAAAGAATTTTTCAAATCGAACCAGTAGTTCCTGAGATTAGCGCGTTCAAACAAACAAACTCTTCAACTTTATATATTACTAGCTTTTACCCGCAACTTCGTTGGCGATATTAGGGTAGTTATATTAGCCTACAGGAGATCGTCTGTAGACATATTTAATAATTTCATGATGTAGTCATACTAATATTGCACCCCCTTTTAGCCCCTTAAGGGATTATTTTCGAAACAATTTTTGACCTCTGTTTCATTACTCCCAATTAAGAACCTTCATACTGAATTTCGTTTGATTAACTTCAAAAACAGCAAAGTTTCATACTAAATTTGCACCGCCGTTTTACCCCCGTAGGGGGTGAACTTTCAAAAATCCTTTCTTAGTGCTCCCCTACGTTATAAAAATACCCCCTGTGCAAAATTTCAAGTTTCTAACTCTTATAGATTAGGCCCTGCGTTGATATGTCAGTCAGTCAGTCAGCTTCTCGTTTTATATATATAGATATATAGTACTAGTCGACTACCGTGACTTCGTCTACGTTAAAGTATATGTTAAATTAAGAATATATGTACAAAAATAAAAATAAAGGAGAGAGAGAGAGACTCTCGAAAAAAAAACCGAACAGAGACTGACCATTCTGAACAGAGATAAAGATAAATATTAAAGAGAGAAAAAAGAGACAGGATGAGAGAGAATGATAGTATATAAGAGGAAGAGGGACAGAAATACTGTAGACTTCCTCAGTGAAAGTATTTTTAAAATCGGATTAGTAGTAACAAAACGGCCGTGTTCTATTAATTAAAAAAGTGTTTATGGCAACACTGAATCACCTTTGTCACTCACGAAAAGTATAGTTTTCTATTAGCGAAAGAATTTTTAAAATCGGGTTAGTTACGACAAAATGGACATATTCTATTTATTAAAAAATGCATATGGCAACACTAAATCACCTTTGTCACTCACGAAAAGTGCATTTTTCTATCAGTGAAAAAAAAATTAAAATCGGATTAGTAGTTCCTGAGAAACCCTTCAATTTACAAAATGGCCACCTTATGGCACTTAAATGGCCATATCTTTTTAATTAGAGTATTTATGGCAACACCACATAGCCTATGTTACCCGGAAAGGATGTAGCTTCCTATCGGTGAAAGAAATTTCAAAATCGGTTCAGTACTTTTCGAGTCTATTCGCAACAAACAAACATACAAACATACAAACAATCAAATCTTTCCTCTTTATATATAGTATAGATATAGATAAGATTATATTTTAGTGTAAGATATAAGATTTTATTTCAAACGAGCGGCCTGCCCTCGCTTCGCTCCGGGTATTTAAAGCAATATTATAATTGATGTCCTCAATTTGTAATTCTGTAATTGTTTTTTTTATCATTTTTCATTATCAGTTTTTCTATTATTTATAAAAAGAAAAAGAAATAAAGCGACAGATAATATAAGAGGGAGGACAGAGCAAAAATAAAATTGAGTAAATAAAGGGGGGATTAGTAACAACAAAATGACCATATTCTCTTAATTAAAAAATGTACATGGCAACACTAAATCACCTTTGTCACTCACGAATAGTGAAGTTTTCTATCAGTGAAAGAATTTTAAAAATCGGATTAGTAACAACAAAATGACCATATTCTCTTTATTAAAAAATGTACATGGCAACACTAAATCACCTTTGTCACTCACGAATAGTGAAGTTTTCTAACAGTGAAAGAATTTTTAAAATCGGATTAGTAACAAATAAATGACCATTTTCTCTTAATCAAAAAATGTACATGGCAACACTAAATCACCTTTGTCACTCACGAATAGTGTAGCTTTCTATCAGTGAAAGAATTTTTAAAATCGGATTAGTAACAAATAAATGACCATTTTCTCTTAATCAAAAAATGTACATGGCAACACTAAATCACCTTTGTCACTCACGAATAGCGTAGTTTTCTATCGGTGAAAGAATTTTTAAAATCGGATTAGTAACAACAAAATGACCATTTTCTCTTAATCAAAAAATGTACATGGCAATACTAAATCATCTTTGTCACTCACGAATAGTGAAGTTTTCTAACAGTGAAAGAATTTTTAAAATCGGATTAGAAACAACAAAATGGCCATATTCTATTAATTAAAAAATGTATATGGCAACACTAAATCACTTTTGTCCCTCACGAATAGTGTAGTTTTCTATCAGTGAAAGAATTTTAAAAATCGGATTAGTAACAACAAAATGACCATATTCTCTTTATTAAAAAATGTACATGGCAACACTAAATCACCTTTGTCACTCACGAATAGTGAAGTTTTCTAACAGTGAAAGAATTTTTAAAATCGGATTAGTAACAAATAAATGACCATTTTCTCTTAATCAAAAAATGTACATGGCAACACTAAATCACCTTTGTCACTCACGAATAGCGTAGTTTTCTATCGGTGAAAGAATTTTTAAAATCGGATTAGTAACAAATAAATGACCATTTTCTCTTAATCAAAAAATGTACATGGCAACACTAAATCACCTTTGTCACTCAGGAATAGCGTAGTTTTCTATCGGTGAAAGAATTTTTAAAATCGGATTAGTAACAACAAAATGACCATTTTCTCTTAATCAAAAAATGTACATGGCAATACTAAATCAACTTTGTCACTCACGAATAGCGTAGTTTTCTATCGGTGAAAGAATTTTTAAAATCGGATTAGTAACAACAAAATGGCCATATTATATTAATTAAAAAATGTACATGGCAACACTAAATCACCTTTGTCACTCACGAATAGCGTAGTTTTCTATCGGTGAAAGAATTTTTAAAATCGGATTAGTAACAACAAAATGGCCATATTATATTAATTAAAAAATGTACATGGCAACACTAAATCACCTTTGTCACTCACGAATAATGTAGTTTTCTGACAGTGAAAATTTTTTGTTTAAATCGGATTTTTTGTTCCTGAGAAGTTCTTCAATTTTCAAAATGACCACCTTATGGCACTTAAATGGCCATATCTTTTTAATTAGAGTATTTATGGCAACACCACATAGCCTATGTTACCCGAAAAGGATGTAGCTTCCTATCGGAGAAAGAATTTTCAAAATCGGTTCAGTACTTTTCGAGTCTATTCGCAACAAACAAACAACATACAAACAATCAAATCTTTCCTCTTTATATTTATATAGAGGGCTGCCCTCGCTTCGCTCCGGGTATTTAAAACAATATTATAATTGATGTCCTTAATTTTTTATTCTGTAATTGTGTAGTTTTTCATTATTTGAAAAATGAGAGAGAGTAAGAAAAAGTTATAAAAAGAAAAATAATAGAAACAAAAAGAAAAGTAAAGCGACAGATGCTAAGAGAGGGAGGACAGAGCAAAAATAAAATTGAATAGGTAAAGGAGAGAGAAAAAGAGACAGAGAGAGAGAGAGAGAGAGCGCGAGAGAGATAATCGAACGAAAAGTGTAAATGGCAACACTAAATCACTTTTGTCCCTCACGAATAGTATAGTTTTCTCTCGGTGAAAGAATTTTAAAAATCGGATTAGTAACAACAAAATGACCATATTCTATTAATTAAAAATGTATATGGCAACACTAAATCACCTTTGTCACACACAAATAGTGTAGTTTTCTCTCAGTGAAAGAATTTTAAAAATCGGATTAGTAACAACAAAATGACCATATTCTCTTTATTAAAAAATGTACATGGCAACACTAAATCACCTTTGTCACTCACGAATAGTGAAGTTTTCTAACAGTGAAAGAATTTTTAAAATCGGATTAGTAACAAATAAATGACCATTTTCTCTTAATCAAAAAATGTACATGGCAACACTAAATCACCTTTGTCACTCACGAATAGTGTAGCTTTCTATCAGTGAAAGAATTTTTAAAATCGGATTAGTAACAAATAAATGACCATTTTCTCTTAATCAAAAAATGTACATGGCAACACTAAATCACCTTTGTCACTCACGAATAGCGTAGTTTTCTATCGGTGAAAGAATTTTTAAAATCGGATTAGTAACAACAAAATGACCATTTTCTCTTAATCAAAAAATGTACATGGCAATACTAAATCATCTTTGTCACTCACGAATAGTGAAGTTTTCTAACAGTGAAAGAATTTTTAAAATCGGATTAGAAACAACAAAATGGCCATATTCTATTAATTAAAAAATGTATATGGCAACACTAAATCACTTTTGTCCCTCACGAATAGTGTAGTTTTCTATCAGTGAAAGAATTTTAAAAATCGGATTAGTAACAACAAAATGACCATATTCTCTTTATTAAAAAATGTACATGGCAACACTAAATCACCTTTGTCACTCACGAATAGTGAAGTTTTCTAACAGTGAAAGAATTTTTAAAATCGGATTAGTAACAAATAAATGACCATTTTCTCTTAATCAAAAAATGTACATGGCAACACTAAATCACCTTTGTCACTCACGAATAGCGTAGTTTTCTATCGGTGAAAGAATTTTTAAAATCGGATTAGTAACAAATAAATGACCATTTTCTCTTAATCAAAAAATGTACATGGCAACACTAAATCACCTTTGTCACTCAGGAATAGCGTAGTTTTCTATCGGTGAAAGAATTTTTAAAATCGGATTAGTAACAACAAAATGACCATTTTCTCTTAATCAAAAAATGTACATGGCAATACTAAATCAACTTTGTCACTCACGAATAGCGTAGTTTTCTATCGGTGAAAGAATTTTTAAAATCGGATTAGTAACAACAAAATGGCCATATTATATTAATTAAAAAATGTACATGGCAACACTAAATCACCTTTGTCACTCACGAATAGCGTAGTTTTCTATCGGTGAAAGAATTTTTAAAATCGGATTAGTAACAACAAAATGGCCATATTATATTAATTAAAAAATGTACATGGCAACACTAAATCACCTTTGTCACTCACGAATAATGTAGTTTTCTGACAGTGAAAATTTTTTGTTTAAATCGGATTTTTTGTTCCTGAGAAGTTCTTCAATTTTCAAAATGACCACCTTATGGCACTTAAATGGCCATATCTTTTTAATTAGAGTATTTATGGCAACACCACATAGCCTATGTTACCCGAAAAGGATGTAGCTTCCTATCGGAGAAAGAATTTTCAAAATCGGTTCAGTACTTTTCGAGTCTATTCGCAACAAACAAACAACATACAAACAATCAAATCTTTCCTCTTTATATTTATATAGAGGGCTGCCCTCGCTTCGCTCCGGGTATTTAAAACAATATTATAATTGATGTCCTTAATTTTTTATTCTGTAATTGTGTAGTTTTTCATTATTTGAAAAATGAGAGAGAGTAAGAAAAAGTTATAAAAAGAAAAATAATAGAAACAAAAAGAAAAGTAAAGCGACAGATGCTAAGAGAGGGAGGACAGAGCAAAAATAAAATTGAATAGGTAAAGGAGAGAGAAAAAGAGACAGAGAGAGAGAGAGAGAGAGCGCGAGAGAGATAATCGAACGAAAAGTGTAAATGGCAACACTAAATCACTTTTGTCCCTCACGAATAGTATAGTTTTCTCTCGGTGAAAGAATTTTAAAAATCGGATTAGTAACAACAAAATGACCATATTCTATTAATTAAAAAATGTATATGGCAACACTAAATCACTTTTGTCCCTCACGAATAGTGTAGTTTTCTATCAGTGAAAGAATTTAAAAAATCGGATTAGTAACAACAAAATGACCATATTCTATTAATTAAAAAATGTATATGGCAACACTAAATCACTTTTGTCCCTCACGAATAGTGTAGTTTTCTATCAGTGAAAGAATTTAAAAAATCGGATTAGTAACAACAAAATGACCATATTCTATTAATTAAAAAATGTATATGGCAACACTAAATCACTTTTGTCCCTCACGAATAGTGTAGTTTTCTATCAGTGAAAGAATTTAAAAAATCGGATTAGTAACAACAAAATGACCATATTCTATTAATTAAAAAATGTATATGGCAACACTAAATCACTTTTGTCCCTCACGAATAGTGTAGTTTTCTATCAGTGAAAGAATTTAAAAAATCGGATTAGTAACAACAAAATGACCATATTCTATTAATTAAAAAATGTATATGGCAACACTAAATCACTTTTGTCCCTCACGAATAGTGTAGTTTTCTATCAGTGAAAGAATTTTAAAAATCGGATTAGTAACAACAAAATGACCATATTCTATTAATTAAAAAATGTATATGGCAACACTAAATCACTTTTGTCCCTCACGAATAGTGTAGTTTTCTATCAGTGAAAGAATTTAAAAAATCGGATTAGTAACAACAAAATGACCATATTCTATTAATTAAAAAATGTATATGGCAACACTAAATCACTTTTGTCCCTCACGAATAGTGTAGTTTTCTATCAGTGAAAGAATTTTAAAAATCGGATTAGTAACAACAAAATGACCATATTCTATTAATTAAAAAATTTATATGGCAACACTAAATCACTTTTGTCCCTCACGAATAGTGTAGTTTTCTATCAGTGAAAGAATTTAAAAAATCGGATTAGTAACAACAAAATGACCATATTCTATTAATTAAAAAATGTATATGGCAACACTAAATCACTTTTGTCCCTCACGAATAGTGTAGTTTTCTATCAGTGAAAGAATTTAAAAAATCGGATTAGTAACAACAAAATGACCATATTCTATTAATTAAAAAATGTATATGGCAACACTAAATCACTTTTGTCCCTCACGAATAGTGTAGTTTTCTATCAGTGAAAGAATTTTAAAAATCGGATTAGTAACAACAAAATGACCATATTCTATTAATTAAAAAATGTATATGGCAACACTAAATCACTTTTGTCCCTCACGAATAGTGTAGTTTTCTATCAGTGAAAGAATTTTAAAAATCGGATTAGTAACAACAAAATGACCATATTCTATTAATTAAAAAATGTATATGGCAACACTAAATCACTTTTGTCCCTCACGAATAGTGTAGTTTTCTATCAGTGAAAGAATTTTAAAAATCGGATTAGTAACAACAAAATGACCATATTCTATTAATTAAAAAATGTATATGGCAACACTAAATCACTTTTGTCATTTAAGAATAGTGTAGTTTTCTAACAGTGAAAAATTTTTTTAAATCGGATTTGTAGTTACTGAGAAACTCTTCAATTTACAAAATGGCCACCTTATGGCACTTAAATGGCCATATCTTTTTAATATGAATATTTATGGCAACACCACATAGCCTATGTTACCCGGAAAGGATGTAGCTTCCTATCGGTGAAAGAATTTTCAAAATCGGTTCAGTACTTTTAGAGCCTATTCGCAACAAACAAACAAACATACAAACATACAAACATACAAACATACAAACATACAAACACAAACATACAAACATACAAACATACAAACATACAAACATACAAACATACAAACATACAAACAATCAAATCTTTCCTCTTTATATAATAGTATAGATAATAGTGTAGATTACAAAGTACATTTTTAGAAAGTAATTCAAATACTGCCCAGCCCTGTCTATGTTACATAAATAAGTTAGACTATCTATTAACACGAAGAATATAATAAGGTTCAGATGTTGTACTCTCATTATTGTCGTAAAGGCAAACTAGATGGCGCTGCTTGACATTACAACGCGCTCACCTTTTATTACAAAGCAAATATATCATGCTAAACTATTCTTACTTGTTCGCTTACCGTACCTTAATTCTGATTAATTTTTGAAATGCGCATGTTATGCGTATAATATAAATTAAACATTCTATCGTTACTGGTGTTTATGTATATATATACAGCGAATATTGAGCTTTTAAGCCTTTCTTCTACATCATTACTGCATCAAGAAATTCAAGTCCTAACAGATAGATAATAGTTCACTTTTAGTATATTTATGAAATAACACTGAGTTGCCATTTGACCCTTAAAACCTTTAATAGAAGAAGAAAACGTATGGACGGCTGGTTATATACAAAAATGTTTATGTTTCAGTAGACCCTGAGAATTAATGGGATAGGAGAGGGAGAGGGTAGATCTGACCCTCATGCGGCACTTGGCGGTCGCAAGCCAGCCACCAAGGGGTTCCTCGGTTCTTACGGGATGCTCTCCCAGCGACATAGGGGAATTGTATTCTAACCCTTCACCTCACGGGTAAATTATATATGTCGGGGTACAGCTGGGGTAGGATAATAGTGAAGGTAGTGTTGGGCTATAGTTAGGGTAGAATAATAATAAAGAGAACTTGTTGTCACTTCCATCGCGTCATTTTAATATTCAACGATTTTTAACAGTGTCAAACGAGTAAAAGATTATTCATTAATTGGGACGCCAGCGCCATATTTCCGTTTTGTTGATTTACTTCTGCCCACTAGTGGAGGGGCGTTGCTACCATTGTCTAGTCCCTTTATATTCCCCGACTGACACAGTACACTTTAGTCTCTAGACAAGTATCTTTGAGTAAACATCACCTGGAGTTGAAGTTTAACAAATAGTGTGTCGCATCACGGATATTGGACATACCGGACTAAGGATCATGTGAGTTCTTACGTCTTATTTATTATGGGTTAGGTTAGCCTTAGGTAAGGTTTATGTTAGGTTAGGTTAGCCTTATGTTAACCTAACCTAAGACAGACTGTGAGACCGGGCAGTGGAGGCGAGTGTCGTAATTACATAAAGGAGCTCCTTAAGCCTACACCTTGGTCACAAGTCCAAGGCACTGCCTGGGTTCCTGTTCAAAAAGTACGGAATCGTGATATTCGATCACTTAATTAATTAAAATCGGCTCTCTCTCTCTTATTCGATTAATTCATTCATTCAAATCGGCTTTCTCCTCTGACATATATAACTAGCTGCGCCCCGCGGTTTCACCCGCTATATTATGGATAATTCACACTATATCATTATAAATTATAGTATATGTGTCATTCTGACCTATAAGCTATATTATTGTAAAGTTTGATGAAAATCCATTCAGTAGTTTTGGCATGAAAGAGGAACAAACATCCATACATTCTTACAAACTTTCCTGTTTATAATATTAGTAGGAGTAGGATTATTCAAATATAAATGCATATTTGGTTGTTATTCAACAAAATTGTACATTTACTACTGTCTTCCTGTCCGTCATGATTATTTTTTATTTGTAGATGATAAATCAATTGAATTTTACAGTTTATTTTAAAATTTATTTAGTTACTACTATAATCAATCGAAACGTTGAAATAATAAGCAGATTTTATTTTAAATTATAAATTCAGTGCCATGGTCGATGTGACTTCATACACGTACACCACCTCCACTGTCCGTTCAAATACCATAAAAAACAATTTATTTACTTCGGATTATATTTATTTATTTATTTATTATTCTTGTACCTTAAACTATATACAAAATTGATAGATATGAGAACAAGTGTACAAAGAATTGCTTATCTCTTAGAAGAGATCTCTTCCAGTAAACCCACGGATATAGGAGAGGGTTATTAGAAAGAGCGGTGCAGGCACAAAAAATAATATAAATAACAGCTTTATACGTAATAATAACTAAAATATACTACATACATTATACAAAAATATATACCTACATAAAGCTTTACATATATAACAGTATAACAATATATATATATATAATTACTATAATAATAGAGAGAAAGAAAGTAATAATATTTTAAGCACAGTATTTCACAAAACAAGCTTATTATATTGAAATGAATATTCATATCCGTAACATAATTTTTTTTTGAATAACGTCTACCATTTAGCAATTTACATATCTAGCATCTATATATATATGTAGTATATAATGAGTCATTTTATAATGAGTTAGCCTGTAAATAAAAAATTTGGCTATTGTATATAGATAAATAGTCGACCCTTGCGAAATTATCTGCGTGCAGCTCCGCTCCTATTGGTCTTAGCGTGATGTAATATAGTCTATAGCTTTCCTCGATAAATGGGCTATCTAACACTGAAAGAATTTTTCAAATCGCACCAATAGTTTTTAAGATTAGCACGTTCAAGCAAACAAACAAACTTTTTAGCTTGTGATACTCTTGTGCAAATAGTTCGATAGATGACGCTGAATCATTTTTTTATTTAATTCCATACAAAAATTAAATTAATTAGTTAATATTAAAATTAGTTGTAACTTGATTCGTTACGATTTGTTTTAAAAATTTTACATGAAACTCTTTAATATATTATGGGTTTAAAATTATTTTTTTAGTTGTTTAAACATTTTCATAGATGGCGCTGAATTGTATTTCTTCAATTATAAATTAATTGATAATGATTGCTATAGCTCACAATAAAATTATTAGTAATTTTTTATTAATAATGAATCAACAAATTTATATATATCATAAGAACAATTATTATAACAAGTCAACAACAAATGTTATTTCTTTAAAGTTTTACAACGATTTGGATAGATGGCGTTAATTATTACTATTTTGACAAGCATTTATTTAGTTTCATCTGTCGCGATGTTTGTCATCAAATCTTGCAAATTTTTGATCCACTTCCCGGTTACCGATTGAGCTTAAATTTTGGATACATACTAAAACTTTACACCTTGTATTAAATCTTTGCTTTTTTATTACATACCCCATATTATATAAATAAAAGCGTTACATACAAAAATAAACATTTTACAAAAATAAACAGATATTTACATCGGACTTTCGATAAATCTGTAAATTAATGTTGAAGTGACAAACACAGAATACTTATAAAATAAACCTTATAAGATGCAAAATGCAAATATTTTTTTCACTGCTTTTATTCCATAATAGAAAAGGCAAAGGTATGACACCGTACAGCCATGTAGACAAATAAGAACTATTTTAAGAAAAATTAAACAGTGTAAATAATGTAGATAACTTTCGATCATTTTGTACATTTTGAGAAGAGAAAAAATAAAAATTCTTTTAAAAAACCCATCGATATCTTCATTTCAATGTGACTACCGATATATCGCCAAAAAATAATAATAAATATCGATATTTTATCAACAATGTGGCAACATTCACTAAAAAAGTTATACACAAACAACATGGTGGATCAGCTGTTTTCATTTATGCTAAACCCCAAATAGTTTGTATAAAACGAGTGATGTTATGGTGACATAGCCATGTGTGAATTAAAATGGGCTCAATCGCATCTGTGCTGCAATGGCATTGCCAGGCGTGCGGCCAGATCAACCCCACGGAGAGTGTGAAGTGTTTAAAATGTGGTATAAAGAGAGTATCTGGTCATGACAGTACACACAAGCGATACTACACCGGTGATTCTTCCTCGGAGTACGCTCATACTGAGAAAAGCGACGGAACAACTCCTGGGTCGGAACCAATTATCATACCGACAAACAATTTCAATAGGTAAGTTATTGACGTCCGATTTCATTGTTGCTTGTGTCAAAGATTATTGATTTTCCTCAGTCCATATTTAGGTTATATTTCCATTGTAGTTCATTATCGGAATTGTCGGTTTAGTTGCTTTTTGTGGTGGGGTTTAGTCATTATTTTAATTAACGATGGATTCTGTCGCACAATGACTTTGGGTATGTATAGTGACCATTTTATTTTTTAATCAAAACGGGATATCGAGTCTTTTGTAGTTCAGACGTTCTGGAATGAAATGGAAAATAAAAATATGATCCAGATGAGACAGAGTATTTTCTGATAATTATTAAGGCTCAAATGAAGAAAAACACATAAAGACATACACACACACAACATCACAAACATGCACAAACAAACAGATACAAGCAATTAAATAAAACTGTTTAGAAGGTGGGTTAATATTATAGCAGGTTAGTCACGGTGAAGATGAAAAATAAGGTAGGCAATAGACAGACAGAATAATGGGACTGTCCTGTTCAAAATGAAAAGTAAGGTCATATTAGAAATGAAGTGTATGTTGTATCTATTACTTAGTGGCAAAAGAATAGTTTTTGCTAAATTATAAATTATGTAGTGAATGTGTTATCAAAGGTTGGGATACTCTGTAAGTTTATATGAAAAATTTTCCTATCATTTGTTGCCATTATTAATTATATAAAATTGATATTTATTAAAATTATTTCCTACATACAAAGTTGGGTCTAAGACAAAATGTCTATAAACAAATCATAGAAAGGTTCTTTGTGTCGTAATGAGTAAAATATTACTACTGAATATACCTAATATACCTACCTATTGAGTTCATCATCGTCATCCTTTAATGGCCCACTGCTGAGCAGGGTCTCCTCCTCATAATGAGGAGTGGTTATGTCATAGTCCACCACTCTGGCCAAGTGCGGGATGGTAGACACCACACATTTTTGTGAACATGGAGAATTCTCAGGAGTGCTGGTTTCCTCACGATGTTTTCCTTCACCGTTAAAGCAAGTGATATTTAGTTACTTAAATCACACATAACTCAGAAAAGTCACAGTGTGTGCCTGTGTATACATCAACATCTAAACTGTCTAAACTGGGCTATCGTGAAATATCCATTGCAATTAAAAATTGGGGGGTAGGAATAGGAGGATGAAAAATAATTTACAATATTTATTATTTGAAATTCTGAAATTATATTCTTACTAAATCACAAACCTAAAATATACTTTTTTCATCCACTATTACTACCCTGGGTGAACAACCTGTAATCATCAAGCATTGGGGATTCAATGTTGTCAAAGTTTGGGATTTTATTCCAGGATGTTTTCTTCTATCAAAGGTTGGTAATCATTAGGAGTTGTGCTTTAAAGGCTGCTGCTAAGACCATGAATTGAGTACTCTTCCCAAACCATTGACATTGTTTTTTGAGCCAGGATGTTATTCGCATTCACACCTTATATTATTATTTTTTTTTTATGATAATTAAGGGACAAACAAGCAGAGGGTCCACTTGATGGAAAATGGCCACCGTCGCCCATACACATCGATGAAACTAGAGGGTATCTTGTTTTGTTGATGCGTTGCTGCCGAAGATAGAGTGAGGAGGAGGAGCGAAGAGAAGACTGATGCGGTTTCAATGGACTCCGGGCAAGAACCCGGTGTTCATTAGAATCGCAGCAGTGATGGGATGGGAGAGGGAGGGATAGATCTGGCCCACATGCGGCTCGGCCAGAAAGCGTCAGAGACACTTGGCGGTCGGTTTCGCATGCTATGCAATGAAAGGGGTGCTGGGTTACTCGGCTCTTACGAGATGCTCTCCCAGCGGCAGAGAGGAATTTTATTCTAACACGTCCCCTCATGGGTAAATAATTATATGCTGTAGGAGATCATATTTCTTATTTTTCATAATATGGCCAGATATTACATTAAAGTATTGGCATTTATGCTGTCTCATATCTTTGTTTAGATTATGTGTCTCGCCAAACTGTAGAATACAGAAACCATGTTTTATTCAGAACATGGCATTGCTTTGTCCCAATTTTACTTAAAAGTAACTATTTTAATCAAATGTTTATTGCTCCTATATCAATTAGTAATATTGTAGGCTAAATACACCTTATGCCTTTGCCATAGCCACTTTTACCTACCAATTACGATGTTACTATGTTAAGGGGGAAAGGACAAACAACAATTTTTATAATTTTTCTGAGTACTATATTGAAAATTTTCTTAATTTTATACATCATTAAGCTTTATGATAAGAATATTCTGCGAAATTTTCACACTATTGAAAATTAAGCAGCAGCAGTAGCAGTGAAGAGAACTCAACGAAAAAAAAGTTTCCGTGCGGTAGTCATGATAACTCATGACTGATTTGTCTAAAACTAAAAAACCAAAAATATTACTTTAGTAAATAAGTTTATTTTTATTTTGAATAAACAAAACAAAATTTCTATTTTGAATTTTCGATAAAGGTGCAATCAAACAACTCTCTTTATTTAATTTTTAAAAAAATGAGTTAATGAAAGAAAAGTAATTCGTTCAAAACTTTATGTAAAATAAGTGTGCAATGTTTGAATGAAATCAGTCCAAAGGTTTCAAGAAATTTTGACTACCTTCATAAAAACAATGAGAGCATCTGCTACAAACTGTATTGATCACTTTTTTGTTTATAACTCAAAAGGTTTTGTCATAATGATTCTAAATTTTCTGATAATATGTCTTAATTGTTGTAGAATCATAGAATAAATTTTAAAAATGTATTATATCAGTATTGTTGTTCTTGTATAAATGTTTGTATGTAATCATGCAATGTTTGAAACCAATAGTGTAATAAAGAAGTTTTTACACTATTGATACAGGAAATTTATATTTTACTGCAGCAAACCGTGAATGACTGTATAAATGTTCCCTTGGAGGAAAAACTGATTTGTTAATTTGCTTCAAAGCGGATGGTCGTGCGTGGGGTCAGCGCCGCTGGCGAGCCGTGCCTGGCGCTGCGGCTGCGGCCTTCGGAACGTGTCTGCTTCCTGGCGCTGCGCCGCTTGCGACAAGATTGCCCCTCATGCACCAGTTTACAGGTATTCATGTCTACATTCTCCTTCTTCTTCTCTTCTATGGCTTTGTACTGTTTATAGCAGCAGTATTTTTCCCTTATCTCCCGCTAGTTTTTTCAGAAAACATCACCAGATCATCCTCTCATCTCTTCCATGGTTTTCCTTTCCTTCTCTTTCCATCTCTAGGGTACTACAGGGTCACGCACTTGCTCCATTTTTCTGTCCCCCTCATTGTATGACCATCATCTCCACTTAAGGCTCCTTAGTTTTGTGATTAATGTGTGCCTGACCTTTTCTATCCTTTTTTTCCCCAACATGCAATTTAGTAGTAGTAGTGAATATATAAAAACTAACTACTAATAACAGTTAAAGCAGAAGACAACAAACAAATGCAGTCTTCCAAGATCTTAGTTGAATTTCAATATTTTAAAGATTAGTTCTGTCGATAATATCGTTCTATTGCAGATTGTCCGATGACGAGGAGCAATCTTCAGGGATGACTGACAAGGATAAGTCTGATCAAGGTTAGAAGTGTGTTATTTTACAGAGAATTTTCTTTTACTTGTATTAACGAATTTTTATTAACTTGGGTTTATGTTTTGTAGATGGAACTGGTACTTTATAGTGACTTCTAAAAGAATAATTCTTATAGAGAAATTAAAGAATATATGATTTATTTTTTTACAGATCACAGCATGATAAGATCTAACACACTAGCTGTACCCTCGTATAAGCCTTCGTCAAGTTACTCCGGTGGTCGCCCTTTGAATCTCGATGTGCAGTCCCTTAGGTTATCTCCTACACAAATTACTGATCATGCTCATGGAGTCACTCGGTCTCTGTCACATGGTTCAGTGATCAACTCCCAGCATAAATGGTGGAATGTTGAGGAAACCAGGAGCACTATTAATAGACCAACAAGTTTATTGGTCTCTGAAAGATATGGCACTTCTTCGTGTAATCCAAGAGAGTCTTTCCTGAGAAGTCTCCACACGGTGACGCGTCGACCCAAGAAGGGCAATGAAAGCAAATCTAATTGGGAATTGAACTATGTGAAGGAGTATCAAAGAGAACAGAGTAGAGGTCTTCATTTAAAGAAATGGGCCTGCAGTAAATGTACGTTAGAAAATTCTGGCATCAGAACTCATTGTGAAGCTTGTTTGTCGCCCAGAATATCGCCTTTATCACGAATTTCTAATACCCGTGGACTTAGTGTCACGACTTTGGGTAGGCATGAAACTTTAAGTGGTCGTGATGGAGCTACGTCATTGCCATCATCTGGTGGTATAATGATAACAGTGCCGGATTGGCCACAAACTGCCACAAATTTAGGAGATCCCTTCCAAAGGTCAATTAGTGCTCAAAATTCTCCCGAAACTCGTCCGACATATCGTCGATCATTTTCCGAACAGAATAGCGAAAATCGACCCGTTGGTAAGGTCATATCAAGCAGAAGAAGCTTGAACGATTACCAGAAGTCCCTTGCAAGTTACTGTGATACTTTAACTAAACCAGAAGTGCGAGAAGCAGATAAGAAGGAAGAAAGCGTGGAACTAATAGACAAGGAATGTAGTTGGGATACAAACGCAGAAGGTGTGATTTACGCATTACCCAATAAAGGGAAGTACAAGGATTTGAATTTACAGTTGCAGGTAAATAATAACGGAACTAGATATTCGTATGTATCGGTCCAGGATACGAAAACAGTGATGAGTAATTCCCAGAATGAGGTTTTGTATTCGAATGACATAGGAGATGGTGATTATGCAAGGATAGATGAGTTGTTGGGTGCAGAGAACTGCATATCTCCTGTGGAGAGTAATTTACGAACGTCACACATTGGGAAGGAGTCTGGGAAAGTGTACCACATGTTGCCATCTATTGGCAAAGTGTCCCATAATCCACGGGACCCTCCTAAAGTGCCTTCAATACAATTGTCATCGTAAGTACAATTTAATTAAATTATTTTAAAGAAATATTTTGTACAAATTCTGAATATTTTTAACCCGTTGATCCCCTAAAATTTTCCACTTGTTGCGCTTTCCGCGAGAATAATGTTTATAATTAACTTGTAGCGTTGAACAACACAATTTGTTTCATCTCTCTCTCAACTCGTCGTTCATTTTATCAATGCTTTAGTAGGATTCTTCAAGTCAAGTATACTTATGTCTAAAATTTACTTTTTTCTAGGCGTGAATCCAGCGGTTCTACTCGTATGTGGCAATGTAGTGAGTGCTGGTTTGCGTATAATGCGTGGGGGCCTCGATGTGATGTGTGCAGGTCTGCTAGGCCTCCTCATGCTGTCACTCTTGCTCCACCTCCTGAGAGAGAACAGCCTCGAAGCAGGTAGAGAGAAGTCATCTTTAACTATCCTAGTTTACATGTCATAGGTTAATGATTTTTTTTATCGTAGATAAGGTGCAAACTAGCAGATGGTCCACCTGATGGTAAGTGGCCACCATCGCCCATGGACATCGGCAAAACAAGAGATATCCTCTCGTTTTGTCGATGCGTTGCATCCTCAAAAATAGAGCGGGGAGAGGGAGTGAAGAAAAAAATGCTGCGGTTTCACCTTGAGTTCTTGCTCAGAGTCCACCAGATATGCAGTATTAATGGGAAGGGAGAGGGAAGGGGGTAAGCTGGCCTACAATGTTAATGATTTAGGTTAATGATTAAAATATATATTGTTTGTAGGAATAATTCATCATCAGAAGCGAGTGGTCCAAAACCAGAATCGAACCGCATTGAACCGCCGAAAAAGCTGACTGTACCCATAGCTTCTCTGGACCATGATCTCAACAGTGACGAATTGTTGTTTGCTGTTGGTAAGTTTCAACCAACTGATTCTTATTTGACTTATAGACCACTTTGCATGATGCATATAGATTTCTCATATTACCAAATCATGAACACAAACTTTAAGCCCAAGAAAAGGGAAACAAGGATCAAGAAACTGCGTAGTGAAATCATAAATATTAAATGCGCTACCTAGACCGTAAAACCCTTTTTATATTTTCCCGACCCCAAATACTTTCCTTTACGTGGACCCTTTGGAACTCGGTGACGTCAATCTCTTTGAGTTTTTTTTGTCAATACAGGTTTTTGCTATTTTTCCCCTGTTGTACATTAAATATACATTATATAAATAGTATATTATATAAGTAGTATACATTAATGAGGATTAATCCGTTCTAAGTTCGTTCTTTCCAAAGACTCAATGTCCGATTTCTGTTTAGACTCAACACCGCCTCAACCTGAAGTTACGACGTGGACGTGTTCGCGATGTACACTGGTTAATGAAGCTGGAGCTGCTGCATGTGCTGCCTGTGCTGGATCTAGACCTTCACCTCATTCATACTGGTAAAACAAAAAAGCAGAACACTGAAAAACATCGACCTTCAAGTTGAATGATTTGGACTGTGGAGTTCTTGCCAGTTCTTCTTAACCGAAACTTTCAGAGCTGGTGGTAGCTTGAGACAAACGTCCCTACTGATCAATTTCTTACGTACAAAACGACATTAGTAAATGTTTTTGATAATTCTTTTTCTATAGGTCCTGCAGTTCATGCACTTTACGGAACCCTTTATCAGCCAACTTGTGTCTTGCGTGTAAAACACCTCCAGTTCCCAAACATGGGGTTCCTGGTTCTTCTAATGAGGCTAATCATGGTGCCGGTAAGTTTATTTATTTATCCAAATCCATAATAACAAATCTTTTTCTTTATATTTCGTTTCTGTTTGTTTTGAAAATTCAGCTTTTTTCCGTATTTCGTCTATTTTTTATACTCATAAGACTGTATGTTCATTTCTGATGTACTTTGACCTTAGATCTTCTGTGTAATTATATAATTTATTTTACACAGCTGGTCGCAGCCCATCCAGACATACACCAGCACCAAGAAGAGCATCTCGTCACAAAACACCGCCTCCTGAACCTAAGTAAGTTTTATTTATATTAATCAATTCAAAGAATAACACTGACTAACATGTCAATAAATAATCCAATCCCTAGCAGTAAGTCCCAGAGCCTGGAGGATTTTGGAATGCAAGCGAAGCGAGAGGTATTGTCCTAGTTTTTTGACTGCCAACAGTTACTACTTACGTACTATTTATCAGTAAAGTAACCCATGGTCCTGTGGACTCAAAATTAGTTCTTAAAAGTGTCTGAGACATTTTGAGTTCTAAAACTCAAAAGGAAATGCTAATTGATTGTGACCCTCGGACACCTTTATCGAGATATTTGTATGACGATTCGACGTCCATATATTCCAGGCCTGAGTCAACAGAGTGGCCTTGTTCGGAGTGCACGTTCGTGAACGCTGGTGGCGCCCTCGCGTGTGACATGTGTCAGTCACCACGAGCTCGATTGTTGCCCGCCGCCCCCGACCAGCCTAGCTTGGATGATGATGACTCACGTGAGTACATGATTATAACTACTCTTTGCTACTGTTTGTATCGATTAAACAAAATTTTAATGACTAAATATCGATACTCTTTCCTTGTAATACTAATTATTTGTATGAGAGCTGTTGTTGAGAGTAGATGTGTTTGTAGTCCTCTTGCCGTTAAAACAAGAGGTGTTATATAAATCATTTAGTACAATTACATGACGCATCTCTAGTATCTCTCTTTGTTATGCCTTCCAATTAAAAGAGTGATTAATTAACAAAATCTTGATGGTATTTAGGTTTTGTTTCAGGTTTTAGTCTTAATTTAATTTCTTCTTTTTTAAAGTTTCCCCAGCCCGGACTGAATACTTCTGGAAACTTTTCCTTTACAAATTGTTCTGCTTCTGAAACATTTTTTTCAATAATGTGATTATTTAATCTATAAATATTTGACCCTATCCATTGTAGAGGCCATAGATTAAATGCATTTAACCAACCTTCACCCAAAATACGTGGAATGTTATTATTTCCAATAAATATATTTAAAGTTTTGGTTTGGTTTGGTTATTTTTTATAATTCCTACAGGTTTAGATATTGTTTTATCAAAATTTCTGAACCTAATTTGACCATCTATAACTCTTTTATCACAAAAAAAAAAACTTTTATCTTTAAGTGGGATTACAGTAACATCAGATTCCGTATAAAGTTAGAAATCGAGTGTCCTCAATAATTAACTTGTCCTCAATAATTAAGGTTACATAATGTGGGGGTATTTTACTCACATTTATTGTATACATTTCATACTCATTAAATAATTGAGAAAGATAGGATTAGACGTCGGCCTCGGAATTTCCCTCAGATTCTGTGGATTCTTTCTGTACATACACCTTTTCATATGGTTTCCTCTTCGAGCACATTTTAAATATAATTCTGATCAATACAATCACAACAATATAAGTCTACAATTCTCCTTCAAATGGTTTGTTGTTATTTGAATTTTGTTTTGTTGTTTTTTCTATTTTACCTTGTTTATAATAGAACATCTCGGACACCTCACTTGACTTGTACTAAAACTTTTACTAAAATAATTGTTTGTTTCAAACTCATATCAATGCTACATTTTAATAATTCAAAGTATATAAAACGGGAATGTACACCGTCAATTAACTTTTCTTTTATTTGATCTTCCAAGTCTTTAAACTTGCACATTCCACCTAATTTTCTTAACTGTGTACTCGTCAATACTCTCTGTTGGAAGTTGATTTATGTTTCTAAATGTCACCCTGTCTAACGCAGTTGCTTGTTTTGGTGTATATTTTTCTTTTAGTTTAGAACAATATAATACTTCAAACACGTTTGATGTAATATTTGTAAGTAATAATGGTACCTTCTTTTCCTCGGATAGGTACATCATTCAAGGATATTAAATATTCCAATTGCTGTTCAAAAGAATTCCAATTGTTTCCATCAAATGGTTGTATAGTCGTAAATGACGCCATCTTGACGACACGTTCACGTTGGCATTGGCGATCACAATACTTCGATAAAATTTTACGTAGTTCCTCAACTGACAGTGTTTCCTTAAATGGAATCTTCAATTCTTCCAAGATTTGATTTTTAGACATTAGAACTCCACACAATGTCAATTTCACAAATGGATGTTATTTATACTACAAGTATTTATTTGCGTGAGCATACGTCGTCGCCAATTATTGTCTTCCAATTAAAAAAGTGATTAATTAACACAATCTTTTATTTCTTAATCTCACTAGGGCACAATAAACATATCATGGATCAGGCAAAGAGAACTAGGAAAGATAACCATAGAGTAAATATAATACTAAGAGAATGCCATCTCATATAGATAATAACAAAATTCTTACAGATAATGCATCACTTTTAGTATATGACACTCTTGTCGATCATTAAAGATTATATATAAATCAAGTTTGCATTATTTTATACACTAAATATTTAAGAATGATGTATTTCTAAGCTAATAATTTGAAAGATTTTCAGCAAAAACAGTAATACAGCGATACACATAACGGTGTATTGTAATCCTTTATAATGATTACAGCTGAAGGATCGGACGGTGAAAGACAAGAGAGTACTCCAATGGAAATCCTCCGCCTTAGAGAAGAAAGTCATGCGTGGACGCAGTGGCAAGAAGTACTAGCGCAGTGTGCGGCGGTAAGAAATTCATGTATAATTTCGTAGTTCAACTAAAATAGTATTAGATTAATATTTAATCAAAGCAAAGAAAAGCAAGAATGAAAGCAGTCATAGCCCAGTGGTTAAAACATTGATGTCTACTCGGGAGCAAGTAAGATACCAACACACACCTCTGACTTTACTGAGTTATGAGTGTATTAAGCAATTAAAAATCACTTCTTTAACGGTGAAGGAAAACATCGTGAGGAAACCTGCACTCCTGAGAGTTCTCTAAAGTTCTCAATGGTGTGTGAAGTCTGCCTACCCCACTGGGTCAGCGTGGTAGGCTATGGCCCATCCCCGCTCCTCACTCTGAGGAAGAGATTTTGCCATTAATTATGTTGTGATGATGATGATTACTAATTATATAATATTGTTTGTATTTTCTATATCCGTTTAAGATTTTCACAATCCTTAGTCACTTGAAAAACGCAAAGACTATCTAATTCGTGAAAAAAATGAAAAATTGTGTCATAATGGTATGTGGATATTTGTCTTAAGTCCAATGAAAAAATGCTTGCGTACTGTCTTCGGTACTCTTTAGGGGGGTATTTATTAGGTGGTATTTGTATTAATTCTTAATTAGCAATGAAATAAATTAATTTAATTTTATTAAATTAGTTTATTTCACACCTAATAAATACCCACCTAAAGCGTACCAATTACGAGTATATGCATTATTATTATAATGACCCTAACATTAGAAAGTTTTGAATCATTGGGTTATACCAGCGATTGTAGACAGTTCAATCCACGTCGCCACGTCACGCGCCTTCATTTTGAAAAACAGTAAACGCACGATGTGCCGTCGTGAAATGAACTTTCTATACTATTATAAAAAATCTGTTTTCATTTGTTAGACGGGAGACATGTACGTCGACGAGACGTTCCCCGCTTCCCCCCGCTCGTTGTACTACACGGGCGCGGGGGACACCGGCGCCGCCGCACGCTGGTTGCGTCCCCACCACATACACGTCGACGCAGACCCCAGGCTGCCCTGGCTCGTATTCCGGGACCCGAGACCATCAGACATATCACAGGGTGAGTGACCGACATATTGCAAGCTATGTACTAATACCAACATTGTACTCGAGAGAGCATCTCATAAAAGCAAAGTAACCATAGGACCAACCACCATTATGCAAATCGGCATATACGATACTCTTGTCCACATTCTCTTGTTTTACCGATGTTAATGGACGATAGTGGCCATCTTTCTTCAGGTGAACTGTCTTGTCGTTCATCCCTTATCCAAAAATAAACTGACAGGCATTGTAGGGAATATAAATGAAGACCAATATATAAATGTCTCATCTCATATGTCCTTTCACATTGGACAAAACAGGATGTCCAACATTCATTTCTTAAGGTTTTTTCATTGTCATCGCTTTGACTATTTGCTTCTAGTGTACGTTATCTTTTAAATTACTTCATAATTCAATTTTCAGCATGGTTTTTAGCAGTCTAAAAACGATATTCAAAATCTTTTATAAGAACTTCCATATGATGGAAAGGGGGAAGGAAAGTCTGACCTAAAAATCTGAGTAGGCAAAAAAGTCCATGATTGGGTTGCAGTTGGGAAAGAGGACTTATGGACCCTGCTCTGATTCTGGAAAATGTTACAGGTGTCCTCGGCAACTGCTGGCTACTATCCGCCTTGGCAGTACTAGCTGAACGTTCTGCATTAGTACGCAGTGTTGTAGTACGTGCGGAACCAGCCCGGGGTGCCTACCAGTTGCGTCTCTGCAAGGATGGGAGATGGCTCACGGTAACGCTGGATGATCTGCTACCTTGCAATAGGAAAGGACACTTGGTGTATTCACAGGTAAGTGGTTGTTTTGAATCCACCATATTTGAGTACATTTGAAAATACTGTCTTTCAGGTTTTTACATATTTGAGATACAGATAGCAATAAGGGTAAGATTAATATTACTTTCACGTCAGTGAGTCACGTTAAATTCAACGGGAAATGTCTCATGTCTGTTTTCGTCGATGCAAGTTTATTTTTCTAGTTCATGACTATGATCAAAACACACGAAGTGTGAAATGAACACTCAACACCGACACACATGTTTTGCGCATTTAATGTCAATTCTATTTATTTATTTCCTTAACCAAGGGACATGAAAAATGTATAACACTATAAAGGACATGAAGTCTCACAGGCTAGTACTTTCAGTGTTATAATTTGTCATAAAATTGCATTTTGATATTTAAAAATTGTGTTGATATTTAATTAATGAAATGTAATAAAACAAATATAAATAAATTCAATCAGTTTTTATGATTATTTTTCAAAAAAATACGACAGTTAAAAATATATGGTACTTTACAGCCTTAAATGACAAGAAATCTTTATTAACATTTTAATAGACCTTAAAATCTAATCAAGAAAAAAACAAAAAACATTGAAGATACTTCTGAAAATCAAAATTAAACATTCTGACAACTATTCAATTTGGGATATAAGGCAATTTTTGCAGATTGCAAACATACGGGACATAACACCCGACATACGTATACACTGACATTCTGTATATTTTAGGCGGACAAATACTGTATGCCCTTTGCTTGCCCTGACTAGTTTCAGGACTTTGGACACCTTCTTCAACCATATCATCACCCAGTACTCGCTTTATTACTAGCCGTAACTCCCTTGGTGATTGACTGCACACCCACGAGTAATTAAGTTATGTTGAGGAGTACAAACCGTCTCTAACGTTTTCGACCACTTTTAACGGTTTTTCCCATAATAAGAGTTTGATGTTCGTAATTCCGAAAAGGGCACGTCATCATCAGAACTATAGTTCTGATGATGTCATTGCTGCTATATTCTTCTGAAATGGTCTCCTCCTCTCGTTCTCGTAGATCTTCATTTTGATCACTTTCATTAAGCTGTAAAAGTTCACGTTCGGAAACCAAGAACTCTTCAATATCACCGTCACTATCAGATTGGTCTGAAGCTAGCATAAGAGTATTGAATTCCTTCTTTAAACGATGGACTCTCTGTCCGCAATATTTTTTCTTTGAATACGTGGGCTACCACGTTGCCGTTTCTTACGGTTTCTGCCTTATTGCACTAAAAATAAAAAAATATTAGTAACAACTAGGGATATGTAGCCTCACAGGCTACAACCGATTTTCTTTTTAGTTTTACTCATTTGTTAAACAACCGATCTTTCGTCTGCCTCCTTCTATAGTCGTTTTGGCACTAAAACAAAAGCTACTGAGACACAGGGTGACAACAAGCGGGTTGAAGTGGTCAATTCTAAGAATTTGCATATCCCGCGACGCCTGTGGGGCTACGTGTCACTAGTTAAACGTTAAGCATGGTATTACAGTTATCATGTCGATGGCTTGTCCCCATGCTTTGCCTTTACAATGGTAAGTTTTTTTTAAAAAACAAAAAAAATAATAATACCACAAAAATTAAGCTAAAGTCAAGAAAAAAAATATCATTAAAAAATAATTTAGATTATAATAACAATGAAATAGTGACCAGTTTTTGAGTTCTCTTTTAAACTTGATGGGTGGGAGTTACCGTATTGCTTTTGCGTAAACATAGCGTAGATGGTAACTTATTTATTTTTTCCAGGCAAAGAGAAAGCAATTGTGGGTTCCGTTAATAGAGAAAGCTGTAGCAAAGTTGCACGGTTGTTATGAAGCGTTGGTTTCCGGGCGAGCTATTGAAGGTACTTTTTTAACTTTTTCTTAAATTTATTTTTTATGACAAATAAGAGACAAACGAGCAGACGGTCCACTTGGTGGAAAGTGGCCACCGTCGCCCATGGACATATGCAAAACTAGAGAGATTTGATGCCTTGCCTTCTTGAAGATAAAGTGAGCAGGGGGAGTGAAGAGAAGAATGCTGCGGTTTCAATGTACCCTGAGCAAGAATCCAGAAGGGGGTGGATCCCACATGCGGCGCGACCGGTAAGCGTCAGAAACACTTGGCGGTTGGATTCGCATGCTGGCGGTCGCAAGTCACTCAGTGAACAGATCCCCTACCACCAATTGGGGTGCTGGGTTACTCGGCTCTTACGAAATACTCTCCCACCGGAAGAGGGGAATTGTATTATATTATATAAAATCCCATTAACTGCGAAATTATAAAAGACTTAACTAATGAAAATTGGTGGTTTTCTTTCTTTATAGGTTTATGCACATTGACTGGAGCCCCCTGTGAATCGGTATCATTACAAGCAGGAGGCGCAGGGGGTGGCGGAGGAGGGGGCGCACCCCTCGAGCAACTAGATCGAGATTTAGTCTGGGCTCAGTTACTTTCATCGCGACAAGCTTGCTTTTTAATGGGAGCTAGCTGTGGTGGTGGAAATATGAAGGTATGTTCTGTTAATTAACTTAAATTTAATGATTCTACAATCAGGCAGTTCTAATCACTATATCAGTATGACAAGTTTCAGCTAATCGAATTCAGTTTGGATTGCAAACTACTAGGAGTGGGCGACTTCAGTAGTCCAATGACTGGGATTTGAACCCACGATCTATAGATCGTGAATCCAACTGACGCTTAAATTATATTGTGCGGTCTGTTATAATGAAAGTATTATTCGCAGCAAACCCCCTCAATTGTGATACCTATATCATGGCCTTAGCCTGCCATCTTGAGTTGTTCGCCATATTGGATTGAGGGTGTAGTTATTTTATTTTTCGTATTCTTATCGGCATCTTGGGATGTTGGGTTAATAATAATTTGTAAAAAGCGATTTCTTTAAGTCATAAATTGGTAAAAAATTGATTACCGTAATATATTTCCCCCAGGTTGACGAAGAAGAATACCAACGTCTAGGTCTCCGTCCCCGTCACGCGTACTCCGTCCTCGATGTAGTAGAGGTCGCCGGCTACAGTCCCCCGCTGCGTCTCCTGCGCCTCCGCAACCCCTGGGGCCACTACACATGGCGCGGGGCCTGGGCCGCCAACTGTCCTAGATGGACTGAGGCGCTCCGACGAGCACTACCGGCGACTAGTGCGGATAGAGACCAAGGAGTTTTTTGGATTAGCTTTGAAGATGTACTTAAGTAAGTTTGTTAAAAATGATCAACATTATCCATACAAATAAATAAATAAAATTGTAGTGTCTGTTTGTAATGTTAAAATAACCGCTTTATACTAAGTGCATATGGACGTCTGTCTGTTTATTCCGGCTAATCTCTGAAATAGCTGGAACTATTTTGACGGGACTTTCATTGGCAGATAGCTGATGTAACAAGGAGTACCTTAGGCTATTTAACATCTCGCTACGACCCATAGGAGCGGCGCAACACGCGAACGAAGTCGCGTGGGTCGGTTAGTAGTTACTAAAATAACCTAAATGCGTCAGATGTGTTGGGAATTAACAAATTTAAAAACTAATTTTGCACAGGGGTTCCTTTTATAACGCAGGGGAGCACTTGAAAGGAATTTTGAAAATTCACTCCTAAGAGGGTAAAACCCCGTTTGCAAAGTTAGTATGAAACTTTGCCGTTTTTGAAGTTATGTAAATGAAATTCAGTATGAAGGTTCTTCATTGTAAGTCACGAAACGTGTAAAATATTTTTTCGAAAATCATCCCTTATGGAGGAAAGGGGGGGTGCAAAGTTATTATGACTACCTCATAAAATTTTATAATATGTCTAAACTACACGTTAAATTAAATAGATTTCGCTATTGTAATTAAAGAGACCTATGTCACAAATTCATGAGTAAAGCACACAACATAGTCTATCTCTAATAAAAATACCAAAGGTTTGATAATTCTACTAAAACGGGAAGTAATATTGAGCTTGAGTTCTGGAGAACAAATTAGTAGACATTAGACGCTTCGTTGGTAAAGGATTATTTAAAATGTTTGCCAGCCTCCAATTAAAACTTCACGAAAATAACCTTACACTACCATCTCGCACTATTAAAAATGTCTCCTATATTTACAGTCCTAATTTTCGATCTGCACAGTTCCCACACTTATTACGCACACTACTCCCTAATCACTATTTCCATCGTTGTTCGTCGCTGTACACTTCCCAATGATCTAGTACTTCAACTAGGTTTCACTCTCAAGTAATAGACTGACTTGCAATCGTCCGTACAACCCTTTATATAGGTTTTCATATAGAAACTTCTCGCAACTTGATACTCGCAATTTAAAAAAAAAAGATTATTCTGACAACCCCAAGAAGATCCAGAGTTATGTCAATCTCACTCGAACATATAAATTTGCCTAATGCCGTCCTTTTCTCACATGTCAATCATCGAAGGCTCGTGAAATTTCCGGCAAACGACATCTTGCCGTCCCTCTCTGTTCATCTTGCCGTCTTATTCTATTTTGATATCTTCCAGCAAGTTCGAACTAAAGCTTGGTCTTGGCATCCGAATTGTTTTGATATTGAACGCACGAATAACGCACAATCCAGACTGAAGCCGAGCTGTGCCTAGGGCTTGCGATCCAGGTGCAGGAGTAAAAGGCCTTTCTACTACCAGTAAACGCTCCCCTTTCACCGCTCGACCTCCTGACTAATATTTAACAGTTCTTCAGCAAAATAGTAATTACACTAATTATTTAAATACTCAGCAAACTATCTTTAAATACATGGTACACAGTGATAAGAGATCCGAGATCAGCTAAACCTTATTGCGTAAAAGTCATCTTTTTATAATACAAAATACCCCTTTCATCTATTCCCACTATTATGATAGGTGGGGTCGTAGGCCTGTGTTACCAAGTTAATAAATAAAACCTCCCTTTAAATGATTTAATAATGTTTCCTCCTCCTTAAGTCGATAGCTCATGACTGAGCATCGTGATTTTCATGACCAATTCGGTTGCGATGTCGCCATTCGCATCGACCTTTATGTCGGACACTTGATCGGACTAGCGCTTAGGACTTCGGCCTCTGTGTCGTCTGCCCTCCACTTTACCCATAATCATGAGTTTCTCTAAGTTGTCAGGGTTTTTCCGAGCAACGTGGCGGAAGTATTTTAACACCTTTGCATGCACTTTGTCAGGAGACGTGTATTGATGTTGAGTTGTTGCAAGACTAATGTATCGAACATTAGTTCGGTATTCTGTCCAGGGTATACTTAGCTCTCCAAACCCACATCTCAAACGCGTCTATTCTCCGTCTGTCTGTCGCTTTGAGCGTTTTGGTTTCTGCACCATATAAAAAGATAGGAATAACTAGGGTATTGACATTAATAAATAACTTGATCAAATTATTGTAATTATATTTAATATCGATATTTTATAGTATCGATATTTTAATAAAACTTAATATTATGTGTATCGTGCTCATAAAAGGTTTCTACCATTTCTTCCAGGTACTTTGACTGTATAGACATCTGTAAGGTCCGTGTAGGATGGCACGAGGTGAGGTTAGCGGGTATCCTGCCTCCCATGTCCTCCACACGACACCTCACATGTCTGCTGCTCACTGCCACACAACCCACTGAGGTTGATTTTACGCTTTTTCAGGAAGGTCAAAGGTAAGTCTATTGGTCAAGTCTTGAAAGCATAGTTTCTCAAACTTATTTTCACTTCCACTATTAAAATAGGTTTTTATCTTTTCATCATCATTATAATTCGTTAACGAACCCACTGCTGAGTCGGGTCTCCTCATCAGAATTAGAGGGGTGTTAGGACATAGCCATCTCGCTGGTCCAGTGCAGTTTGGTAGACTACAAAGCGATAAAGAACTTTAGTGACCTCTCAGGAGTGCAGGTTTCCTCACGATGTTTTCCTTCACCGTTAGAGCAAGTAATATTTATTTGCTTAAAATACACATAACTACTGCATGTCGTCGGTGATGGCCTGTGTGGGGGATCAGATTACGACCTCCCGATTCAAGTGTACTTTATACTTACTATATTAATTTCAGACTGAATGTTAAAGTTTAGTTAGTAAGTTATTAGTGTGTTTCGTATTGCCCAGCCCACGCCACCTTTGATCCTTCTAAATAGCTCCTAATTTTCTCTGGGTCTTCTACTTGTTACTTTTTAATTCGATGTATATATCTTGTTAGGTAAATATTACTATTATTGAGAGAGTCGCTTCGCCATTAACAATGTTATATTTCTAAGCAATATGACCGACTTATCTAATTGTAACACATAATTTATTGTAACGATATACACATTAAGTAATTTGTTTTTTGGATTGCAAACTATTAGTATTCTTAACCCCTCCACTAAGCTAAAATGTTTGTGTTAATAGAGGGGCAACTTCAGTATTCCACTGATTGAGATATGAATCCACGACCTATAATCGGGGGGAATCCAACGCCTGAACCACTGACCTAGTGGCGTTTAAATTATTAGTGCCTGCTCTATATTTTTTTCTAAAAAGACATATTTTGGAAGACTCAAATGACCACAAAGGATTTGTCGTTCACTTTGGGAATCAACGGTTTAGAGTTTTTAATATCATCTCATAGATTTTAGCGTTAGGCTCATTGAAACCGTAGAATTTTTCTTTTCTGCCTATTATTACCAAATGATAGAGGACACGTCTTTTTTTTAGGAATTCAGCAAAGAGTCAAAGATCCCAACTGGATCTATGCGTAGTTGTATTCAGGACGAAGTCAGGTCCAAGTGCTCAAGTGGGCAAGTTAGTTGCGCATAGTAAAAGACAGGTGAGTTGGAAATATTTACTTAAATTTTATTATATTACATTGATGCGCAAACTCCCTGAGTTATGAGTCAGTTGACTGTTGACCAAACTCCGCTATGACAGCTTTAAGAATGTAATCGATTAACTTCTGATTCATCTTGACTAATAGTTAGTTTTGGTCTTCGATCTTACCGTTGGTTTTACTCCAGGTCAGAGGATTCGTGGGCTGCCACAAAATGCTGGAGAAAGGCTTCTACCTAGTAGTGTGCCTGGCATTTAACCATTGGCATACTGGGTTAGAACTAGCAGATAGTACAGGATGGCCTCGACATGTTCTAGCTGCTCATTCGTCCAAACCCTTAGCTGTGGAGCGACCGTCTCTACATCCTCACATACTAGCGGATGCTATCATTGGCCTGACCTTGGCTAGAGGTCAGCGGCATGAGGGAAGACAAGGGATGACTGCGTATTACTTAACTAAGGTACCTCTATAATCCCTTTTATGACTAAACAATGAGTGTTCTAACAATTTATTGATTTTTTTACATCAGGGCTGGGCAGGCCTAGTTGTGATGGTGGAGAACAGACACACGGACAAGTGGATTCATGTGAAATGTGACTGCCAGGAAAGCTATAACGTTGTGTCTACGAGAGGAGAGCTTAAAACTATTGACTCGGTTCCGCCATTACATAGGTACGTGAACTAGAAAAATAAAAAAAAATTAAGCTTTAATATCCTACTTTAATTTACTGACTCAAAACGCTAAATAATACTTAAATAAGCTACTTATTAATTCAAAGACCTAGTAGTTTTTAAATACAGTACTGACATACTGACTCAGAGAGTTACTAGTGTTCAAATACCTTACTAACTTATCCGTCTCCATCAGAGGTGATGATGATGTTGTTAAGAATCAATAGAATCTCTTTATTTGACACACTATGAGCGAGGCTAGGTAATCTGCCATAAAAATGATGTTTGTTTTCCAGACAAGTAATAATAGTCCTCACCCAACTGGAAGGTAGTGGAGGCTTCTCCATAGCCCACCGCCTCACCCATCGCCTGGCAGCCGGGGCGCGGCTCCAGGACTGGGCTCCCAGGCCTGACGACGCACCAAGGCACAGACCACCCCTAGCCAAGCGGCTGAGTGGTCTCCACGCACCCAGGCTCATCACATAGGAGTAGGACTGTTTTTATGATATGCGCAAAACATACAGAGTGTATAAACCTAACAGTGGCCGTCAAATTTTCCTTTTGCTGTAAAAATGTTTTTTAAACTGACTTCAAAAACAAAAGAGGTTTTATATTTTGCCGTATGTATATTTTTCGACAATATTTTTTTTAATTTTTTTCCCCCTCATTTGTGGACTTAATATTAAAATTGATTGATTTTTTTAAGAGTTTAATAGGGTCTCATGTAAATGGGGAGAAAACCGTAAATTTTATATAACACAACAAGGTACACCTTGTCTTATTGATTTCTCAGTCAATTGGAGATCGATTTTTCAATTTAAAGTCATTTTTTTAATTTCCAGATTAAAACGAGAATAGCAATAATGTAAAAAAACATTGCAAACCTAAACAGAAACTTTCAAAAAAAAATTTTTTTCATTGATAGGTAACTTTGTAGGGGGCGTTACAAAATAATAAACGCACTCCGTATATTTTGCGCATTACTATGTATTTATAGGCTGTATGTATTTAGTGTAACACAGTCTAGACTAAAAGCTGCACTGACTTTGTATTTTTATGGAAACATACAGATGCGTATCACAACCCTGTCTTAGTCGGTGTGTTTTACGCATGGTAGAAAGTTGGTAAATTTTTGTACTCAAGTTACCAGCCCTCGCTTCACTGATGTAATTTTTTTTAATCAGACATGTAAGAAAAGTACTACAAAATAATATTAAACTTATTATAACAGTCTTGAATGTATAATTTTAAAAAAAATAATCGATTTTTTAGTAATGTTGTTTTGATGACATTTCAATATTTTTTTGGTTTATTTAAAAATTAAAAAAAATACATATTCAAAGTATTTATGTTTTTTTTATTATTGAATTTAATGGCTGTTATTATAGGTTTATTATTAACCAAAGCCTAGAGATCTGACAATGGCAACATTACGTCAATTCCATTTTCGAATTTGACATTTGTAGGTAACGTTATAAATATTCGATTATTTTTCGACAGAATAAACTAAGCACTGTAGTGTATAAAGTAAGGCGTTTACTCATAGGTATGTGTAGTATTTTTTTTTATAAAAAAAAACTTCAGTATTGTACTAGTCTTTCGGTTGTTATCGCTGTCTCTTATATTGATATAAATCCAGTGACTATCATGACAAGTGTGAGCGGGATAGCATGAATGTGACGTCATGTTTGAGTTGTTTTATAATGTAATATATATTATATATTTTAATGACGTAATTTATTAGATTTAGTTTTTTAAAATATTTTGGTTGTTAAAGATAGTTTAATTTACAGATAAAAATTAAGTCAGTTTTTTTTCATAAAAAAAAATAAAATCTGTCTAACTTTAGAAGATTTTTTTATATATATATATACGAAAATTGTGAGACTTGGCAAAATTAAAAAAAAAAAAGAAATTCATTATTGAAACCAATAAATCCATTATAATTTAAAAAAAATCTGACTGACTGATAGATTTATTTATATATACGAAAATCATGACTTGGGAAAATTAAAAAAAAAGTAATATATTATTGAAAATTAAATATAAAAAAATGTCTGGTAATTTGTTTTTATATATACAAAAATATTAACTTGGCAAAATTAAAAAAAAAATAAGTATTTCATTATTAAAAGTTAAATCCACACTAATATAAAATATTCTGACTGGTATTTTTTTTTATAATATACGAAAATTGTGACGGCAAAATAAAAAAAACTAAAAAAAAATGATTCACTATTGAAAGTTAATCTTTTATTTGTAAATTAATTATACTATTTGTATAACAAGAAAAAAAAAGAAATGTAACTGAAAAAAAAAGATTTTGAACAATACATTTTTATGATGAACTTATTTATGACTTAATTTTTTATCTGTGAATTGGATCTCAACAAAAAGACATTTCTTTAACTGGGTTGTCCAATCCATTCCAATACTCTTTTTATTTGAATAAGTTATGAACTTGCCATTATATGTTACTAGGCCTAGTATGTGCAATATTTAAGTTAGCACAAAACGGGAATTAGTAATAGTTTTAGTAGTTTTTTTTACGCTTACTCACAATACTTAGTTCATTTGCAAAAAAAAAAATTTGGGATACAGTGCCATCTATGATGACCTTTAATAATTAGATAGGAGCCCAAATAGTGTTTGAGGCTCGTAACCCAGGTATACGTAGGTTTAGTTCATGCCTGTGATCCGCTTGATTTGATTGTAACTTTTTTTTTGCGAATGAACTATCTATACTTTAGTTAACATAGTTGATAGTTGTAATATAACACGTGTATAAATATACATTACTAGCACGAGTGTGTAGTACTGAGCCTCCCCCCCTTCCTAGTTTAAGGTAATCTAATGTACTTGTAAGCTTTTATAACACGTTGATCTTTGGGGGGTTTTTTGTCACGGTTGTTTGGTGTCTGGTGGGTAGTTTTATGTATCGTTTATTACTTGGATTTTTTTTCAACCACATGGCAACATTCGTACATGGATCAATCAACTTTTAAGTGTCCACAATTTGAAAATTTGCTATTTTAAACAAGCATGCCTTATTTTTTTTAAAAAGACCGATATAATTTAAAGTAAAAAAATTTCACTTTTTAGGTACCCCCAGTAAACAGTGCCCTTTTTTGAAAAATATGTGAATTATAATGGAAAAACTGCATTTAATTGGTCTCCTGGACAACGTACATAAAATTTTTTCTATAAATTTAACTTTCAATAAAAAACAAATATAAAAAATACTAAAAGCCAATTGATTATTTTATGTACTATTTAGAATTAGAAGTTATTTATTTTCAATAGAAAATATGCTTTTTAGATACGAGGACAACTTGGTTGTCCAGTAGACGTTATTTGGTTGTCCAAAGGAAATGGCCATGTTTTTGTAATTAGTATCATGTAAATTTTCATGTTTTAATGAAATATTAATAAAACAAATGTATGAAATAAGGAAAAAAAGTATTTATTAAATTTCTCAATATTGAACAAAATACAACAACTCAACCACTATTTAGTTGTCCCAGTGACTAGATTGTCCAAGTGACATATTTTGAAATTTGAGATGTTTGATCAAAAGTAGTAAACTTTTTTTAATTATGTAAACCTCACGTTCGAACTAAGGTTTCAAAAATATACGGTATACTATAATTAGGCAAAAAATAGCAATTACTTATGTTTTTCTGCTTTTTGTCCTACGGACACACAATGAACCCACCCGCTCTCTTCAAACCAAGTCGACTGACTGACGCCGTGGTTATTGCGAAAATCAATATGGCGGCTAGATGCGCCGCCTATATTTTATTTCTACACATTGTTTGTGGTTGTCCAACGGACAACATGAGTGAAAGGTTTTTTGGGGACATAGATAAATGAGAAATAATATAAAGTTGCTTTGATAAAGAGATAGTCTTCTTATTGTTAGAACACTAATTTCTTTTTATATCACTTCTTTTCTAGGAAACATTGAGTTTAGTAAGTTCCTCTATATTACAGGGACAAGTTAGTAAGTTAAGACAGTACAGGACAAGTCCGTTGGACAACCAGAAAAAAAAAAATTTAATTTGCAATTTTTCAAATAATTTCTTAAAGGATTAATTATCTTCTTTATTTCATCAACCTTTTTCTATATCGATAAGGGACAGAGTAGTGTTACCCGCGGACAAATAATAGTTGATTGACCCATATTTGTAATAAATACAATATACTACGATTTGCCGCCATTTTGTCTAATACTCGCATCAAGATACAGCGCCATCTAGTTTCCCATACTGTAAACTGTAAAATAATATTGATCATTTACAGAATGTCAGTTTTAGTGAAGTTTACACTTCATCTCCACGTCGATTGATGGCGTTATCGTATTCTTAACTATATCGCGATAAAACATAACCTATATCCTTTCTCAAGCTCTACTTTATCTCTGTATTATATTTCATTAAAATCTGTTCATTAATCTAAGCCTGATTGTGTAACAGACAGATATACCATCTATCCGTCAATAGATGGCGTAATTAGTATATTAAATCGCAGTATCGTTTGTTTAATAACCGATATATGAAATTATTAAGATTTTATAGAAATTAATGTCTTTTCATCCCCCCTTAAAACCCTTTTTTCGCTTAAAAAGTAGCCTTTCTTAGGATCTAGACTATCTGTATACTAGATATCATTTTAATCGGTTCAGTAGTTTTGCCGTGAAAGAGCGACAGACAGAGTTACTTTCGCATTATAGACTAGAATTATTTCTTTTAACGACACCTCCCTATGACGTCATTCTATTAAGAGTCGGTGTATTGAGTTTACAGTGACAAGAATACTAGTAGTTTTTTTAAAATATTTAATACATAAGCGAGAAACAAGTGTTGTAAGAGTTAGAGTACATTGAAGGCGAATTGATATGCGTTCGAATATTACAACATTTAATGATGGCATTATTTGTTTAATAAAGACAAAGGGGCAAAACAAAATGGAGGAGGCCTATACCCGTAATGGGCCATGCATATATTTTTATTTAAAAAAAAAAATATCTAACTAAGTATATTTTTTTTTGGAATTAGTGCAAGAAGTTCTTAATTAATTGTTGTGGGAAAAGATAAATTTGTTTACTACATCCCCTAATAGATGGCGTTGCATACACAAAGTTACAAAGACTTGCATATAAGATTATTTAATTAGAGATTGATTTAATTTGAACTGATTAAGTGATATGTTATAGCTGTGTTTTCATTAGAGATGAGTGAGCGATGTGTTTGTTAGGAAGCGATTCTATTGGTTCTTAATAAACACATTCCTCGTTCATTTGTGTTGTAAATGCAGCCTAAGATTAGTAAAAAGTAGTCGTTTTATATTTAATTTGTTTACAACATTTGCTACTAGATGGCGTTGTATATACAAACAGACAGTGTTTGGTCTGATGATGTTCTGTCTGATTTTTTTCTACCACATGGCAACATTATTGTGTATTCTACTGTTACTTTTGCCATCGAGAACAGTAACACAATTTTTTCTGGCAACACAATTTTTTTTTAAATAATATTTTTTTCTACCACATGGCAACATTATTGTGTATTCTACTGTTACTTTTGCCATCGAGAACAGTAACACAATTTTTTCTGGCAACACAATTTTTTTTTAAATAATATTTTTTTCTACCACATGGCAACATTATTGTGTATTCTACTGTTACTTTTGCCATCGAAAACAGTAATACAATTTTTTCTGGCAACACTATTTTTTTTTAAATAATATTTTTTTCTACCATATGGCAACATTATTGTGTATTCTACTGTTACTTTTGCCATCGAAAACAGTAATACAATTTTTTCTGGCAACACAATTTTTTTTTAAATAATATTTTTTTCTACCACATGGCAACATTATTGTGTATTCTACTGTTACTTTTGCCATCGAGAACAGTAACACAATTTTTTCTGGCAACACAATTTTTTTTTAAATAATATTTTTTTCTACCACATGGCAACATTATTGTGTATTCTACTGTTACTTTTGCCATCGAAAACAGTAATACAATTTTTTCTGGCAACACTATTTTTTTTTAAATAATATTTTTTTCTACCATATGGCAACATTATTGTGTATTCTACTGTTACTTTTGCAATCGAAAACAGTAATACAATTTTTTCTGGCAACACTAATTTTTTTAAATAATATTTTTTCTACCACATGGCAACATTATTGTGTATTCTACTGTTACGTTTGCAATCGAAAACAGTAACACAATTTTTCTGGCAACACTAAATTTTTTAAATATTTTTTTCTACCACATGGCAACATTATTGTGTATTCTACTGTTACTTTTGCAATCGAAAACAGTAACACAATTTTTTCTGGCAACACTAATTTTTTTAAATAATTTTTTTTTACCACATGGCAACGAAAACGTAGCTGTTTAAAAGTAAAGCGTTAAGATTTGTTTACAACATTTGTTACTAGGTGGCGTTGTACACACAAACTTACAAACATTCTTCTATAGTACTATTATTTGAAGTGTTTTTTTAATTCAAATTAATTAATCCTGCATTTAAATTAATAATTTTATATTTAATTTATTTACAACATTTGCAACTAGATGGCGCTGTATGAACAAATATTAAATAAACGAAATATTGGACGCGTCACACCGAGCTCACAGTGTGCTCTACTGTATATTTGTTTGGAGTGAGTGGGTGGGTGGGTGAGTGAGTGAGTGAGTGCGACTGGTAGCTGGTTGTTTTAGCATAAACGCTTACTTTACGTGTTAGCGATATGGATGCATGTTATATTACGTAATCATAAGTGAATTAAATTATTTAAATTTGATATATATCGTTTTCTTTTTCCCTTCATCTTTTTGATAAGGTGCAAACGAGCAGATTTTTTTTAAGCAGTTTCAGCGGACTCTCAGCAAGAGCCCAGAGTCCACTAGATCCGCAGCATTAAGATGCTCTTCCAGCGGGTCCTTACGGGTACGGGTACTAGAAACCAGGTTAATTGGTATCTTAAGGGACCAAAAGTTTTGTTCCATTTATAGAGGTCCATTTATTCTGTTTTCCAATTAGACAGGTTTAAAATTAGTTGTCTCATTTACAGAGGTCTCCGTTTATAAGGTCCAAATGTACCGTTATTCCATCAATAGAAGTGGAAATATTAATAAAAATGTGTATTTCTGATGAATCGATGATTTTTTAATATCTATGGCGGTGGTAGGGTATTCATTCCTACCTTTTATAAACGCGAATTAGATTTAGTCTATTCTGATTTTTTTCCAAATTTCTTCATAGTCTAGTCAAAAACGTGAAAAATAGAGATAAAGGTCCTAAAAATATGAGCGATGGCTCACTCGACTCTGAATCACCTCTAGAAAAATGTTTTTTAAGGATTTTGGTGCAGGTTAAAATATTGCAATTGTTATTAACAAAATAAGGTAAAAAAAAATGATATTTCGTTTTTTGTAATTTTGAAAAAAGCTCGTTAATGAGGAGGAAATTTCCAATAAAAAAGTCCTAGCTCCCGAAACGAAGGAATTCAAATGTTTGTAAACAAACGCGCCGAAACTTATCCCCTTTCAATGTCTCACTTATACAGGAGATTAAGCTAGAGGTAAATATGGGAAACAATCCTAGAAATCAAATCTCATTAAACTAGGTTTTAGGTATGAATTCTCAATAATAGGTTTTCTCTTATATAGCTGTAAATTTCGACCGTGCAAAGAAAAGTACTGTAAAAACTCTTTTTTTTTGAAATACGTGGAAATATTAAGTTGAAATTTTTATCAAAATATATCTATGAAATTTTATATCGAATAGCGATACTTTCAACCTCCCCTTTAAACGCCTTACAACCCTTTTCTCGCATTAAAAAGTAGGGGGAGTCCGGGAGAGAATACCCGCCGTTCACTAAAATGCTCATAAATATTTCTATAACTACATATTGATATTTTCCACGAATTAAATTTAAGGTGTATTACTTAGCTATATTTAATCTTAATAACGTTTGATGTAACTTTAATAATTTCTCAGTTATTAACGAATTCTTCCAAAATAATATTTGGCTAATTTCTTCCGCCTAAGTGGGAGACTTGACCCCTCAAGTAGGGAGCATTTACCCGAGTTTAAAAATAGGTAAAATAATTATTAAACAATTGTAATTTAATAAGGCACCTAGAATAATATAATAAAATGAGAACCAGAGGTAGTTTGAGTATCTTTGAGTTACTACTAATATATAAATATTTCGAGTTAGAACATATTATGCATTTACTTTATATACTTTCGACTGTCATTCACTTGGGTAGAAGTCGCGTTTTTGGAATTGTTGGAATTGATTATTGCATACTCATATGCCAGTTTTATAGTCTTCTTTCTTGTCAAGTCATAATGTATTTTGCTACAATTTAAAAATTACTTTTTCTCCCATAATTGTGTCATCAATAATAATTATTATTATACATTAATTATTTAATTATATGACTTTGTATTTTTCGTTGATTATTGTAAGCATATTTCTTATTTAGTTGTTCTATTGACTACAAGTAATGGCGGGAAAAACAAGATGGCGGGAGAGCGTTGTTGCATTTGATTGTGCTGCAGAAAAAGAATATAAAAAGGGCCATTACTTGTCGAATGGTGGGGTTTTGTTATTTCTAATCTGACATTATAGATAATTATAACCTAATATTAAAGTGAAGTGAGAAAAGGTGTTGTAGTTTGTAAAGATAAAGTACAATTGTTATGAGTGAGTATACCCGTGTTCTTATTTATTTTTTCGATAACCTAGTAACGCATATGCAAGCCGATGATTTCGGCCAGAATCTTACAATTGTAAATATTTAAGATGTTTTAAATTGGTTTCCTTGTTCTCTTATTTTAGTTAACTTAGACAATTACGTAATGTGTTACAATCTATTTTATTTTCCAAAGCAGCACCTCTGATAGATTTTGCTTTATCAATATCATCTAAAGCATTTTTTATTAATGATATATCTAAATTACAGCTGTTTCTGGTTGTATTTTTCTTTATTATATTTAAAGGATATGTTTATTGAATATCTGATATATAAAAAATATATGTTATTTATTATAAAAACAAATTTCAGGGGAGTTTACCCTGGGTAAAGTCTCCCACCCAATGCCAATCTAGCTCTTATTTAATTTTTATCTAAAACTATGACATGTAGATAAAATCTATTTGCCGTGGGTGTTACTAGGATAAATACACTTGCGATTTATATGAATGACTTACTAAAATCCATTTATACAATATAACAGTAATCACTTGTTACTTTCCAAAGAAAGTGAGCGAATCAGGATTTAAGAAATGCTGCAACGGCGCAATAGCAATATTGACAAAGATTCTATAAGCAATGGTTATTATCTCCCCCCTCCCCCTAGCCTTTGTCCTTTCTCGGACTCGTAGACTATCTGTATACCAAATTTCATTTAATTCGGCTCAGTAGTTTTGGCGTGAAATCGCGACATACAGACAGAGTTGCTTCCGCATTTATAATATTAGTAAGGATATCGATATCCACTCACTCTTCACTCTTGATTTGAACGCATCAGCATTGTATCTATCAGGGCAGACTCCGGCAAATCATGCACACCTTCAATGTGTTAGCAACACCATTTATAAATTAGTATTAGCGGGTACGTCAATTTATATTTAGCAAGTATACCGACATTAACCTTTAGTGCGGAGAGAAAGAGCTCTTTAAATCTCCTACTGGGTTTCAAGCCCCAGGCACTGCTCGGCTCCGTCTAAGTTGATATGTATACGTATTGCTGTACAGTAATGGGTATCATTCCTCTCTCATTATATGACAAATGTTATAAGAGATACCAGGATAATAATAGGTTGGGGAAAAAGTCTTTTCGCATTTTTTAAGAAAATTCAAAACATTTTTAATATAGTTAATTACATTTGACTACAGTATGTAGGTACCATTATGTTCGAAAAAATGCAAAGAAACTTTTTCCTTTTAAGACTCCGAGTTCTTTTAAGAGTCCGAGTTCTTTTAAGACTCCGAGTTCTTCTAAGACTCCGAGTTCTTTTAAGACTCCGAGTTCTTTTAAGACTCCGAGTTCTTCTAAGACTCCGAGTTCTTTTAAGACTCCGAGTTCTTCTAAGACTCCGAGTTCTTTTAAGAGTCCGAGTTCTTTTAAGACTCCGAGTTCTTCTAAGACTCCGAGTTCTTTTAAGACTCCGAGTTCTTTTAAGACTCCGAGTTCTTTTAAGACTCCGAGTTCTTCTAAGACTCCGAGTTCTTTTAAGAGTCCGAGTTCTTTTAGGACTCCGAGTTCTTCTAAGACTCCGAGTTCTTTTAAGAGTCCGAGTTCTTTTAAGACTCCGAGTTCTTTTAAGACTCCGAGTTCTTTTAAGAGTCCGAGTTCTTTTAAGACTCCGAGTTCTTCTAAGACTCCGAGTTCTTTTAAGAGTCCGAGTTCTTTTAAGACTCCAAGTTCTTCTAAGACTCCGAGTTCTTTTAAGAGTCCGAGTTCTTTTAAGACTCCGAGTTCTTCTAAGACTCCGAGTTCTTTTAAGACTCCGAGTTCTTTTAAGACTCCGAGTTCTTCTAAGACTCCGAGTTCTTTTAAGAGTCCGAGTTCTTTTAAGACTCCGAGTTCTTCTAAGACTCCGAGTTCTTTTAAGAGTCTGAGTTCTTTTAAGACTCCGAGTTCTTCTAAGACTCCGAGTTCTTCTAAGACTCCGAGTTCTTCTAAGACTCCGAGTTCTTTTAAGACTCCGAGTTCTTTTAAGACTTAGAGTTCTTCTAATACTGATGACACTTCACTAATATTTAAAGTGAAACGCTATCAAACTGAATATGACGATGTAAACAATGCTCTCTCTGATATTGTACATTGGTTCAGTGTTAATAATCTAATGTTAAATAGTAAGAAAACTAAACATATAAAATTTACGACACCTAATGTTAAAAAAATAGAGACTGGTATATTTATAAATGGAGAGGAGTTGGAACCGGTAGAATCTACCGTATTTTTGGGCATTACTGGCGATTCTACATTGCAATGGGGCCCCCATATTGAGAGATTGGCCAATAGACTCAGGTCTGCAGCATACGCGGTTAAGAAAATACGCCAATTAACTGATATAGACACGGCTCGTTTAGTTTACTTTAGCTACTTCCATAGTATAATGACTTACGGCATTCTACTATGGGGTAACGCAGCCGACATAAACACGATTTTTGTACTGCAGAAGAGAGCTATTCGCGCAATCTATGGTCTCGGCCCTAAAATATCTTAAAGAGATAAATTCAAAGAAATTAGTATATTGACTGTTGCTTCACAATATATTTTTGAAAATGTTATGTATGTACGTAAAAATATTAATGATTTTATTAGAAATAGTGACTTGCATGACATCAATACTAGGAACAAACACAAACTTGTTACTCCTACTACTCGATTAAGTAGAATTAGTAATTATTTTGTTGGGCGATGTGTATGCTTTTACAACAGGATCCCAGAAAACGTTCAAAATTGTTCTATAGGAAAATTTAAAAAGTTAGTTAAAAAACGTTTGTGTGACAAAGGCTATTATAACATTAAAGATTTTTTGGAAGATGTCACGCCTTGGGAATGATGCGTTCGCTCCAGGCTTTCTCAATATATAATATATTTGTTATAAAAATTGGCGTTTAAAAAAAAATCAAAGTTAAAAAGTAAAATATCCAAAAGAAATAGCCCCGCTGAGTTTCTTGCGCCCATTCTTCTCAGGTCTGGGTTAGGTCGTTTCCGAAAGGGTGGTAGATTCCGACGTTCAATAAGAGAATGTAAATTCCAATATTGAATAAAAAATTTTGACTTTGACTTTGACTCCGAGTTCTTTTAAGACTTCGAGTTCTTCTAAGACTCCGAGTTCTATTAAGACTTAGAGTTCTTCTAAGACTTCGAGTTCTTTATTAGGCCTGAGTCACTATCGAAGATCTCTAGCTCGTCTTAATTTTTAAACTTCGAGGGTTTTAGCTTACCGAGTCTCAAACTCAAGGACTCGAGTACTTTGCAACAGTATTTAACACACTGAGCAGCTCCTCGCACATCTCCTTGTTATATAATTATACGTAAAAGGAAAAATTCGAAAATTACATATTTGTAACATAATTATAAAGAATATTTTTTGTAACATTGATGTATGGTGATTGTGACAAATAATGTCAAATTAAGTTCCCCAATCCGAGTCGCACTTGGCCGTATTTTTCCTTAGCACAAGTTTCGTTCATTAATCTGACCAATCGATGTAAATCAGAGCAAGTTATTAAGCAATAGAGTCTTCACTCACCGGAAACGTGTCGCGCCATCTACTACTCATTTCCCATCACGTCTTTATAGTTGACACGTATCTAGAGTTTATGGAAAAGACTACAATATGACTGCTGAACAGATTTGAATGTAAATATTAGGTATTTACATATGAAATTGCCGTTTTTCATAAAATAAGTTAACGCCCCATTTGCTCAAAATTTTTATTTTTATTAATCAAAGTTCAATGCATGTTTGCCAACGTAGTAGTAGGTTGTTGATGCCCTTTTTGAAAAAGTCTGTTGGATGGGAGACAACCCGTGAGGGGACGGGTTAGAATACAATTCCCCTCTGCCGCTGGGAGAGCATCTCGTAAGAGCCGAGTAACCCAGCACCTCCTTGGTGGCAGGGAATCTGTTCCCCAGCTTGCGACCAACCGCCATGTTAATCATCGCATGTGTGGCAACGCATCGACAAAACAAGAGACTCCACTCCACTTTCCATCAGGTGGACCGTCTGCTCGTTTGTCCCTATCATAGAAAAAAAAACAAATTCTTCAAAGGCATTTTGAATTTTTTTTTTTTTTTTTTTTTTTTTTTTTTTATGTGATTAGGTCGGCAAACAAGCGTACGGCTCACCTGATGGTAAGCGATTACCGTAGCTTATAGACGTCTGCAACACCAGAAGCATCGCAAGCGCGTTGCCGACCCTATCCCCAATTCCCCCCAGGAGCTCTGGTCACCTTACTCACCAACAGGAACACAACACTTCTTTAGAGTAGTGTTATTTAGCTGTGACCTTCTGTAAGGTCGAGGTACTACCCCAGTCGGGCTGCTCCATATTTGAGCAGGAAATTTCCTGCTGTGCCCTACCTCAGTTGAACTGCCTCTCGGTTATTGAATATTTTCCCTGCCAAGAAGTTATCCAAATTCTGGAAAAAGTAGAGGTCTGTAGGGGCAAGGTCTGGTGAGTACGGAGGATGACGGAGAACTTCCAACCCCAGCTCTGGTAAGTTGGAGACCGTCAGCTGTGCAGTTTACGCGCGTTGTCGTGCAGGAGCAGCGGAGCCTAACAATTGACCAAAGCTGCTTGGATATGTGCGAGCTTCTCCATCATCGTGTTCAGTTCTTCACAGTACACATCTGCAGTTATGCTCATCCCGTTTGGTTAGCTAGTTTTCGTTTGGGGCATTGTTTAGGTGCAGAACCAGGATCTAATCAACTTGCTGAGGTTTGAGTCTAAAGTATAACTTCAGAAAGATATTCTAGTTTTCCTTGGTGGTAGGGGATCTGTTCTCCGACTGGCTTGCGACCACCAGCATGCGAATCCGACCGCCAAGTGTCATAGACGCTTTGTTTTCTTCAGTCTCCCTCCCCACTCTACCTTCGAGAATGTAACGCATCGGCAAAACAAGAGGGTATCTCCTGTTTTGTCGATGTCCAGGGGCGATGGAGGCCACTTACCATAAGGTGGTCCATCTGCTCGTTTGCACCTTAAAAAAAATACCGATATGACCGGTCTGTCAGACCCACCAGGCATGTCAAGGGCATTATACTATCTCCAATATATAACTCTTCGGGTAATAAACGAATCTCTTCCAGTAAATGTAAGTGATGTAAAACAATGGGTAAAGTGTCATTACGAGAATTTCATTCCAGGAGGGAAATTGCCCTTCCAGAGGCAGACGCGTTGACCTTGCCCTTACAACTCAGATGAACTTGTAATATTACAATAGAGAATATGCGTCGTATAGTTAGTGACCATTTTATTTTTCACGATTCGAGTAGACAATATTTAACTTTCGTTTTTTCATTGAGTTAGTCTATTAAGTGATATCGCGCAGTACATATTAAAGTAGTTAGACTAATAGTGTAGTGTTGTTTGGTGGTGTGGTGCAAAGCCTTCGATTGAGAAGCACGTGAGTAATATATACTTTATTAAGTAACGGGACGTATGGTCATATTAGATATACTGACGTGGCATGGGGCTTGAGATCCAGGAGAAGGTTACGGGACCTAACAAAGCAGTTTCATTTTTTTTTAAGAAAATGAACCTTGAAAATATTTTTTTGTAATTTAATTCCTGAAACTAATTTTTTAAAGCTTTCGTAAAATGACAAAAATTTAAAATTATTTTAATTCTTCTTTTTATATTTTTTAATTCATTTAATACATTTTTTTTTAGTTATTTTCATTTAAATGTATTTAAAAAAATTAATTATTGCTAAATAAAAATATTCAGGCATTTATGATAGTTAGATATTAATTATTATCCCGGAGGAACTAAAGTAAAGTAGTGTAGAGTGGGGTGATGGGGGGTTGGGGGAAGGGGTTGTATCGTCCTATATCTTTATAAGCTTCGGTTTCTAAATAAAACTCTTGTTTCACACCGCCATTATTTCTTATGCGTTGAGCGTTGTCTTTGTGGACGGTGTTCAACATTACTGATCTTACTAATATTATAAATGTGAAAGTTTATATGTTTAGATGTTTATTACTCAATCACACAAAAACGGCTGAGCGGAATTCGGTGAAATTTAGTACATAAATACTTTATAACCTGTATGAACAAATAGGCTACTTGTTATCCCAGAAAAATTAATAGTTTCTGCGGGATAGTAGGTTATGGTTGTATGTATCCTACAATTCATTGTTTCGTTATATCTTAATAGTAGTAGTGTAGAAGCCATTTCCCCACAGATCGGTGTAAGTGTAAGTGTAAGTGAACACCCGTGCGAAGTCGGGGCGAGTCGACTAATTATGATAATACATATTTGTAAGACAGACTCACTCAATAATCCAAACGTTGAATTTTTGAGCTATTTTCCAATACGTTTACATATTTTTTAAATTATTATTTGACACAAATGCGTGTGTTTGTTGCAATAATTTTTGCATTGCATTTTAACAAAGCGTAACTTTCCCTTACTATTTTACTCAGGCCTAAATTTAGCTGTCGCCTACTATAATCATTGTGAATACAATAACTACGCCATCTCCTAGCAATAATTTATAATTTTCTTAGTTGTTGAAAATTTCATTTTTTTAAACATTTTCTTCTTTAAATTCCCGTGAGGGTTAGAATACAATTTTCCTCTGCCGCTGGGAAAGCATCTCGTAACCCAGCACCCCTTGGTGGTAGGGGATCTGTTCTCCGACTGGCTACGACCACCAGTATACCCCTCCCTCTCCCATCCCGTTGATGCTGCAGTTCTAGTGAACTTTGGATTCTCGTTTAGGGTCTACTGAATCATAGGGTCATTCCCCTTCCTCACTTTATCTATTGCCGATTTCCATGGGCGACGGTGGCCACTTACCAGGTGGACCGTCTGCTCGTTTGCCCCTAACCTTCCCCTTATTTTAATAAAAAAAAAAGCAAGATTACTTATTTTATATTCGATATAAATACCCTAACCACTGAGCTACTGCCGCTACAAGTTGTAGACCAACGCCATTTATTAACCAGGAGAGTAACCGAATGGAATATTGTTCCTTAAAGGAATAAATCAGTCTGTCTGTTCCTCAAAGACGTTCACTCCCACTGATACTGATACAGCTCACGCTACACTGAACCTGAATTGATGTGTTCGCACTAGATTGATCTCAGGTATGTGACACCTTTCATAACGGATATAGCGTTCCAAATTTAGAGAGGTTCCTATATTATAAATCTAATTATATCCTACCTTCATGGTTAGTATTATCCATACTACCACCCTCTCTAACTCCCCCCCTCTATCTCTTAATGTGACGCAGACGAAGTCGCGCTGATCTGCTAATGTATGTACCGAAATGGCTTAAATTCAATTTAATGTCGAAGATGGCAACAATCTCCCCCCTCCTCTCCTACTTAGTGACAAAAAATCAGTCACAAAATTGTTCCTTGCAAAAATTTCAAGGACACGTAAAAATGACGTTAATCCCACAATTCATACTTTCCCTACCAATCCTCCCTCCCCCAAGCCCCCCCCGCTCCCCCTAGGCTCTCGGGTTGCCTCGACCGTCGACGCTATCGGTAGGTGGCGTAATTATTTAGGATCTCTGATGTGTTACATATTTCTTTTCGCATTACAGATAAAACAATAACACCTTCCCCCCCCCCCATCACTCCCCCTAGGCTCTCGGCTTGCCTTGGCTGCCGACTCTCTCGGTAGGTGCCGTAATTATTTAGGATTTTTGATATTTTAGATGTTTCTTAACAGATAAAACAATAATAACTCTCTATAAAACGCTGCAGTGAATACCACTCAGCGGAGCGAATTAAATTTGAAATTTGTCTAATTATATAATAAAATATTTATATATGTTCTCCGATATTACTTTTTTTTACAATTTTAGAGATTTTTAAAATAAATTTATTATCTGATTATGCAAATTTTTTATACGCTTGGTTCTTTACGATGTAACACCATCCCGTAAAATGTTATCTCTTTTATCGGTCCAGCATAGGATACTCTTATATCCCTGTAATACAATACACTGTCTAGTGTCTTTGCTTTCAGATACTTTGTTAAAATAAAAAAATGATTGCTTTTCTGAGCTTGTAGATAACATCTAAATATAAAATGGCGACCACCATCTTTAAATTCAAATAATTAAATAAATAATGATTAAAATGCAATCTAATATTTTTTAATTTAATTTGTATTTCTAAAATACCTAAATATTCGAATATAAATTTCAGGACAAAAAGACAGGAAAAAAAGAACAAAATGGCGGCCATTTTTTAATTTAAAATAATTTAATTTTTACAACTTTTAAAATAACTTTAATATTTTTAATTTAAAATTCCTTAAATATCGATTTCTGGACAAAAAGTCAAGGAGAAATAAATTCAAAATGGTGGCCATTTTTTTTAATTTAAAATTTTTATTTTTTGCTACTATTTAAAATAATTTTAATATTTTAAATTTTAAATGCCCAAAATATCTATTTCAGGACCAAAGGTTAACCCTTAAGGTTCGTTAACGAAATAAATTACAAAATGGCGGCCATTTTAAACTTAAAATTATTCAATTTTTGCAACTTTTAAAAATGCTTTTAATATTTTTAGTTAAAAACTCCCTAAATATCGATTTCAGGATAAAAGAAGTGAAAAAAATAAATATAAAAATGGCGGCCAGTATTTCTCCACTAGTAATAAAAAAAACAAATATTGAACACTTCATTTATTGTTATTTACAAAACACTTACATATAACATTTGGTAACAAAAAACATAAAAAACTTCTCAAAATATTTATACATACTAAATATAATTGATATTCAGTCGCGCAGTATATAAAACAGACTTGATCCATTATGTATGTATAACATCAGTAATACTGATATACTACGCATTATAGAATAGACATCCAACAGAAATAATATATTCATAGTAGAGGCAAAGTATGAATGATTAAATGAGTAAGTGAGTGAGTGAGCGAGTGAGGGAGTGAACGGATTGAATACACAGGTAAGCAAGAGGGTCTGTTTTCCATGAAAAGAAATATGGCTTCTGTTTTGGTTTAATCCTCCTCCCTATTAATATTATAAACGCGAAAGTTTGTAAGAATCTATAGATGTTTGTTGCTCTTTCACGCAAAAACTGCTTAATGGATTTTGATGAAACTTTACAATAACATAGCTTACACATCAGAATAACATATAGGCTATAATTTATAATAATATTGTGTGAATTATCCAAAATATAGCGGGTAGTAAATCATAATATTTTATCAAGAAATCAGTGCCTAATTTAATTAAAAAAAAAAAAACAATAAATACAACCCGTGTTGTTCTTACCAACAGAATATAATCTACATAAATTTATGTTGGTAAAATTGTAAAATTAAATGTTGGCAGACTTATAATTTGGGTTCTGAGCTAGTTTTACAATAATCGGCAAAATTGTAAAATTAGCAAAATTGTAAATATTTTTTTTTAACTAAACACTCTTAAAAGCATATTATTTTAATAATTAGTTAACACAACTTCGGTTACTTAACAAAATTGTTATATTGTAAAAGTTGGCAATATGTAAATTCGGTTCTCAGCTGTTTGTAATGCAAAATTTGTAAAGTTAGCAAAAATGTGAATAATTTTTTTATTAATATATTAAGTAATTTAGGTTTTTCTCTTCACTAACTAAACACTCTTAAAAGCATATTATTATAATGTCTTCGATTAGATAACACAATTGTAATATTGTAAAAGTTGGCCACATTGTAAAATTATTTGTTGGTAAAATTGTGGATTCGGTTCTGAGCTGTTTCGTCGTTCTCGTTGGTTATAATATAAAAAGTAGCTTAGGAGTAATTGCCAAATTGTAAAATTTGTAAACCTAGCAAAATTGTAAACTGCTTTTTTATTAATATAACTTTCGCATTGTTATACTTTAATTACAATATTATTAGGTTTTCGATCAGTTAACAACTTTGTAAACTTTATAAAGTTGGCAGTATTGTGGATTGGAATGCTGTTTGTTTTTGGCAATATTGTAAACTCTAGATTGTAAAATCTTATATAAAAATAAATTGATAATTATTAGTCTCGCTAAAAACTCGAGCACGATTTTGATAAAACTTTTACCTGTAGTTTAATACAGCTTCGTGAATATAAGTATAATGCAATATTGTAAATTAGATTTTGGACTTTTTGTTTGCTTATATAAAGATTGTAAACGTTTTTTCAATTCTATCTATAACTTAATACAAATACAGTCAAATATAAATAATCTAAACTAAATACAAACAAGATCCTATCCGTAATACAGAGGTCCATGTTGGTAGACCTGTGGTCTTCTGTCGACGTAGACGAAGTTGGCCTTCTTGGCTGGTGTACCATGGCGACTGGTCCACTTCCTGCCGGCGCTGTGATCTTCAGATTTGTGGTGACCGTCTGCATGTTTGCCGTGGGAGTCGTGGCCACCAGATCCTTTGTAACCCTGGAATATGTTTGGATGTTTGTTACTCAATCAAGCCAAAACGGCTGAACGGATTAGGAAGGACCTTAATTAACATATAGGCCACATGAAGGGGGGACTGTTTACACAAAACCGATTAAGGGGTTTGAATAAATATACTGATAATTGACAAGTATTGCAGTCAGTAAAAGGGGGGAGGTACTGAAGAGATGGAGACTGTGGATGGTAAGTTGTTGAACATCTCGAGTTTTATCGCAAACTTAGGAATGTTAGTCACATATTTGATTACGTCGATGGAAGTTGAAGGAAATCAGACTGTTCATACACTTCATTAAGTAGAAATGTCGCAAGGACGTCATCAACGGGGAGGGGAAGGTAGGGAACGCTACCACCCTCCACCTTAGGGACAAAATGTAGCCAAAATCGTCAGAATTCAAATAAATTAGCTCATCTTTACGTCTCTCCTCCCTCCTCCCTAGACAGTCGGCTGTCCTCGGCTGACGACTTTCTTGATAATGAGGACTGTAAAGCATTAAACGGAGGAAGAGAAGAAGAAGAAGATTCTTACCTTATGTGCTTCACCGTATCCCCCTTTACTGAAGTGTTCCTTTTCACCTTTCGAGTGTCCATCGTATGAGGAGTCCAACTTCGCTTTCTTGAAGTGACCACCCTAAAAAAAATATTTTGTAAATACTTATTCAAACCAAAATTCAACGATTCACATTAAAATATATATCACCGTGAAATTGTAAATACCATTAGATTATAATCTATCTTGCGATATTGTAAATTGTAGATTGTGAACCGTAATATACTGTTTACAATTTAACGAATTAATTTTCGTCAAATTGTGAAACATGGGAAAACATTTTCAATCTGTAATCCAGCCATTTTGGATTGAGATTGATTATTAAATACAGCCGCTATTGTATTGAGAGTTTCTAATGTTATTTGTCAATAGAATCTCTGTGTTGACAGTTTAGAAAATTACTTAAAACTTTGTTTTAAACTGTAAATAGGGTTATGAAACTTTATAACTTAGTTATAGGGGAAAAGAGTGTTAATGTTTTCGACTTTAGCCATCTTAGTAATCCTACTAATATTATAAAAGGGAAAGTTTGTAAGAATGTAAGAATTTATGTTTGTTACTCTTTCACGCAAAAACTGCTGAATGGATTTTGATGAAATTTTACAATACTATAGCTTATACAACAGAACAACACCTAGGATATAATTTATAATGATATAGTGTGAATTATCCAAAATATAACGGGTGAAACCGCGGCCGGAGCTAGTAATATTAAATGTGAAAGTTCGAATATTTAGATGTTTGTTACTATATCACGCACAAACGGCTGAACGGATTTCAATGAAATTTGACACACAAATACTTTATAATCTAGATTAACACATATACTACTTTTTATCCCGGATTTTCTAGTTTTCTAGGACTATGAGGGATAATGCGATGCGATGGTTATAATGATAGTTGTAATGAGTATAGTTAATCAGTCAACAGCACAGAATATAGATTTCCTCCCACTGTCCTATATTTAGGACACCAAGTATTAAATTATTCTTAAAAGTTCAACTTTTCCATATTTATTCCTACTTAAAGGATGAGCTGATTCAGCAAAAAGGGATGAACTATTTTTTGTAATATTTAGTGAACTATAAATATAGCTATCGGCACGCAAGTATAGGTCACTATTAGGGACGTTTCAATTCCCTCGCGTCTGCTACAGGCATTTTTACTCAGTCCTAAAGTTAGCTGCCGGCTATATAAGGGAAGCGAGGGCAAGTCTCGGTTCACTACAAAATGAATATTCATCAGGATCCTCTAAATAAAATAATATTCAAAGCGTGTAGTGGAAAGAGAGCAAATTAATTAAACTTTGCTTCAACTCAGTATTTATGATGCATTCATGGATGGTAACTTTTATATTTTTTAATTTATATACAAACAGACGTACAGTTTCTACTTCACTTAATACTAACTACGACGGGTTTTCATATAAATATCACGAAAAAAGTGTCTGTTAATTTTTGCACTAAATTTAACAAGTCATAATTTAAACGAATATATTATACTGTCTATAGATGTTTGTTACTAAATCACACAAAAATGGCTGAACAGATTTCGATGAAATGTTGTATACAGATACTTTATAACCTGTATTAATACTTAGGCTACTTTTTTTCGCAGGATAATAATATAATGTTTATTGAATGTCTATATATAGCTACTAGCTGATCCGGCAAACCTTGTTTTTCCAATTAAATAAAAAAAAATTGTGGTGGGCCACCCTTAGCATTTAGGGGTATAAAAAATAGATGTTGACTTATTCTCAGACCTACCCGGTATGCACACAAAATTTCATAAAAATCGGTCAAGCCGTTTTGGAGGAATTTGATAACAAACACCGCAACACGAGAATTTTATATATTAGATATATTCATTTGAGTAATTGCATCCAGGGGAAGCTGGGGAGAGCCGAATACATTTATTTTGTTAATATAAAACTTTGTTTTTTTTTAAACCGATATTGAAATGACCTAATTTAAAAGTAGTTACAAAACTATAAACAAATACAAGAAACCATGAAATTGTGAAAAATGTGAATTTAAAATAAAATAAAATGTCGGATTGCTACGTGATTCCGATATGCATCATTTTATAATTGTGCCCAAACGTGCCTATTTCACAGCGCATTTACTGGTAATATCTTGACTGTTTGTGTTTTTAAATATTGGTTAATATATACTTTAAGTTTGATTTGAATTTTGTAATTAATGAAAAAAAAAACTTTAGAAATTGTAGATTTCAAGTTAACAAATCTGTTATTTGCTTTAGTCGCAATAGGCCGGTAGATGGCGCTAAATTACATTATTACAATTTTATTTAAAAAATTGATTTGAATTGGACGTAATTTACAATAGTTTCCGCTCGCCGGTAGATGGCGCTGTATAACATTGCTGGTTAGCTGAATTGCAATATACAACAGATGGAAATTCTTATAAAAAAATTCTAATCTATCTGAACTAATAATCTCAATTCGTAATCTTTTGATTAAATATTCAAATTTGGAATCTATTTCCGATCTGTAATCCAAAGATTGGATCGATCGAAAAATTCAAAAACTCACCGATTTATGTTCCTTTTCACTATGATACCCTCCATCATCTTCCTCCTCATCCGAATCTCCCTCTTCTTCAAAGAACTCTACTTTCTTCTCGTACTCCTCTTTCTTGTGTATATCGTGGCTACCTTTAGTGCTGTGTCCTTTCGAGTGTTTACCTGATTCTTCGTACTTTATATTAAAAAAAAAAATAGTAAATATTATATAGTAGCGACATCTATATAATGAGATAAATAATTATTTAATTTTCAGAATCAAAGCTTCAAAAGTAACTGTAACCCATTTATAAAAGCCCTAAGCTAGAAAATCTACAGGTAACTTGGTTAAGAACTAGTAGAATAGGTATTATATGGGGGTATTTTAAATAAAAAAATACCAGTATCCCCATCAACAAGGGGCCTTTCAAGTATTACGTAAGCACGGGTGGAGGGGTTCGGGCTTTGCTTAATTTTAAATTAAAACAATTGCAGTGGACTAAATTATGTGAAGCGTGAACTATAATGGGTAACCTGGGCAGAACTAAGGTATACATATTTACCGAATCTAATTCTATATTATATCCTATGCTATTATATATACCTACGTTTAATTGTAGATGTTTATGGAGACAACTCTATCCGAAACAAGAACAACCATGGGTAACCCATGTAGTAGATGGTATTGAATATTCATATTTATTGTGACAGAGATGAGAATTTATAAATTTAAAGAGAATCGTAGTTAATTACGCGAAGCTAGAGAAACGACAGGTAACCTTAAGGTATTCATTATATTAATTGAAATTATGTTTTACTTAAATTCTGCTTAGTTTGGAGAATAGTAAATAAGTACACGAAGCGTGAACAAGGGCAGGTAACCTGGGTAGAAATGCGGCATTCCCCGTTTGTAAGAAATTTAGATGCAAAAATGAACAGTGATGGGTAACCTGGATGAATTGCGAACAACGGGCTGATATCCAGGAATATATATATAGCTAGAGCAAATCTAGCACGTTCTAGATCTAGATTTATGAAGCAAGAACAACATCAGGTAACACAAACGAAAATAAATAAAATTCTTAAATAACACCTTAGCATGTTTCTTGCCGTGCTCCTCGTGGTGATGGGAGCCGTAGTGATCATCCTGCTCGTGGTGCTCCTTGGTCACCCCGCCGTGATCATCGTACTTGTCTAAGTGGTTCTCTTTGTCGTGGTGCCCCTTGTTGCTCTTCGTGTCTTTATGGACTCCCTGGTAAATAAAAAAAATATATCACTATCACTACATATTATAAAATAAATTCCTACGCAGTCTGTTTGTTCAAGTTAAACTAAAAATAACTGAACAGATTTTAATGCGGTTTTCACCAATAGATAGCGTGATTTATGAAGAAGGTTTAAGTAAATAATTTGTTAAGGTTTTGTGTAAATTGGTGAAAATATGTCATGGAAAAGTTCCATATATATATTTCCCATATTCCTTAACGCGGCAGAGATAGATGCTCTTGAGATGTGGTGTTGGAGGAAGATACTTGGAATATCGTGGACAGAGATTCGCACCTACTTGTCCATACCCATACCTACTCCAGGAGCTCGGCATCACGCAGCGTCTTTCTAGCGTAGGCAAACATGAATACTACAATATTTTGGACATGTCTCTAGGCGAGTTAACGATTCCATAGAGCGGCTGGTTGTGCAGGGAAAAGTGGAAGAAACCAGATCGTGCGGAAGCTCACCTATGCGCTGGACAGACTTGGGTAAATCCGCGATAGGAAACCATGTGTCACATTGCCAACACAGAGAGATGGCCAAGAGCTGTGTCCGCATCTACCAGTACGGACGTCTCTACGTGACCACGACCGCTCTGTCAAGCGCGAAACGACTGAGAAGAATGATAATAATTGTTGAAAAAGTTTATTGCTGTCGTCTCCTTGAGGAGTGCGATGAACTCTCTCAGTGATCATGTAGAAAAATCCACGTAGAGTCGCATAGATCTGCTAGTATCATCGTCAAACAGTCTAGGCGTTTCTCTGCCCACTTTTACTAAACTATACACAGATTTTCATACAATAAAAAGCTTTATATAAGTACAACAGGGGGGTATTTTAAAAAATCTATTAGGACCTATTTATTAATCAATTGAAATGACATCAATATTAATAACATAGTATTAGCGGGTGTCGAGAATATATAAACTGTATTCCATAACCATTGGGGCTGCGGAAGTGGTGTGGTGTCGTGATGCTAGAACTCTATTATAGAGGATACAAGTGCTCTACAATTTTACTTATTTAAATGTTCTCAAATATTGTTAAACAGTAAGTTTAAAGGAAGAGGGAGCAAACCCGTCGCGATTGATACAACGCGATGCTGTCTACTAATTAAATCTGAGTATAATTGACTTGAGAACTTGTCTACTATTGGTTACTTCCAGATATAAATAATTATTACATTGTGAGTATTCTAGCAGTAACTCTGAAGCTCTGAGTCTTAAGTATAACCCCAGTAGAATATTCTAGTCAAGCCGTCATACTGCAGGTCTGCGTAAGAATGACATTTTTTTGTTAACAAAATTGCTTCATTTAGGTAACCTCGACCAAAGTGTGTCAAATGAAGCGATTCTATTGGTCTTTCTATCTTCTTTGGTGGCTAATAGATTTGCTTTCATAGTGAAGCAGGTATTTTTAAGACTGTAACGTAAAGTAGTGGAGATAAGTTTACACAAAAAGTTATAATATGTAGTCGTAAGAAGTAAGTACTTATCTAATACTTTCTAGATCCCTAAGAACCCCTTGTGGGGTCCAACCCCTTGGAGTGCCTATATTACACAAGAGTATAGTAAAATTATTTTCCACAACGAAACAGACTCAGATTTAGGCGACTTTCAACATAATATAAAAATTTGCTTCTCTTTGTTTCTACGCTTATATCTCTTAAACTACGCTACTAATTTTAATGCAGTTTTCACCAACAGATAGAGTGATTCAAGAGGAAGCTTTATATATATAATACATGCATTTCAAAATTACAATTAAAGGCGATTATGGATCGAGAACAAATAGTAGCAAACAAACAAGACGCGACCAAGTTTTAAAATTAATTTAAACAAATTAAAATAGATCTCGACTTAAAAGATAGAGTTATCAGTTAACTTTTATTACATTACTGTTAAACTTGCTGGATTCTGCGACTTTGTCTGCATGCGTCGACTCTTGAATGAAATCTCTACTAATTAATTTAATATTTTAGAAGCAAAAACTAAGTATGTCTGTCTCTTATGCTTTCACGCTTAAACCACTTAACCGATTTTGATGAAATTTGGTATAGAGATAGAGTAGGTTCTAAAGGTCTTTCCTATGAAATATTTCATCACGATAAAATGACTTGAAGGGATTGAAATAGGGCACGAAGTGCATGTACGCGCGTAATTTTAGAACGACTGATGTTGTAGATGATGTTGTTCATACTCGTAGCACATCAGTGATATAGTACGTGAAAGTGACTGAGTGAAGGATTTGATTACACCTAAGCGAAGCGAAGGCGAGTCGGTTATCTGGGCGTACTGCTTTAAAATATGGTATTTTATAATTTTTCAATTTATTTCAGAAGTACTAAGAATTGCTCATGAAAATGATGGCGAAGTTATTAAAGAGATCTCTTCTAAGATCACTTTTATCTCTTTACCTTCCTCTAAAAGAACTTTCTCTTCTGAGAACTTTCTATACTATATAATAAGTTATATTGATATATAATATAAATATAACTTATTGAATGTCTATACATAGAAGATATTTAAGACAACTATTTTACAATTTTATTGACTTTTATCTGACTTTTTTACCAATTATCATCATATTTTAATCAATTTATACAATACTTTAACAAATTATACACCTAAACCTTCCTTATGAATCATTCTATCTAATAGTTAAAATCGTATGAAAATCCGTTCAGTAGTTTTAAAGAAAGAAAGAAGGAAAGATCTTCATTAGAACAAGGAGAAAACATACGTTATACGATGATAAAATTAGGAATAAAAAATAGAGAAAAAATGAAAAAATAAAAATGTTTTTTTAACGAACAGACAGACGAGGCGTAGGACTTTATTTTATAATATGTAGTAAAAATATCTCCAATACAAATTATATTTTTAAATAAATATCAATATCATTTGCAATCAAACAGTATTCATTCTGATTGAATACACTTGTTTGAAATACATTGATATTAGATCAATTTTACCTTATCACGATTCTTTTTCACGTTACTATGCTTACGTGTTCATAACGGAATAAGTTTCCACCAGAGATGAGCGAGAATGTGTAGCGAGAAATGTGTTTGTTAAGAATAATTATATAATAATATAACTTGCTATTTAAACAGGAAAACGAAAGCCGACGAGCAGTAGGTGATATATTCAATGATTTTGGAGATTCGTGATCCTTAATAAGGGACAGTAATATAATTAAAGATTTTCGTGATCCTCAATAGGGATAATAAAATAATTAAACATTTTCGATATCCTCAATAGGGATAAAAATATAATTAATGTTTTCCGTGATCCTCTGTAAGGGATAATTATATAACAAAAGGAATAATACTATTATTAAAGATTTTCGTGATCCTCAATAAGGGACAATAATATAAGTAAAGATTTTCATGATCCTCAATAAGGAATAATAATATATTTAATGATTTTTGTGACCCTAAGTAAGAGATAGTAATATAACTAAAGATTTTCGTGATCCTCAATAAGGAATAATAATATATTTAATGACTTTTGTGACCCTAAGAAAGGAATAGTAATATAACTAAAGCTTTTCGTGATCCTCAATAAGGAATAATAATATATTTAATGATTTTTGTGACCCTAAGAACGGAATAGTAATATAACTAAAGATTTTCGTGATCCTCAATAAGGAATAATAATATATTTAATGATTTTTGTGACCCTAAGAACGGAATAGTAATATAACTAAAGATTTTCGTGATCCTCAATAAGGAATAATAATATATTTAATGATTTTTGTGACCCTAAGAAAGGAATAGTAATATAACTAAAGATTTTCGTGATCCTCAATAAGGAATAATAATATATTTAATGATTTTTGTGACCCTAAGAAAGGAATAGTAATATAACTAAAGATTTTCGTGATCCTCAATAAGGAATAATAATATATTTAATGATTTTTGTGACCCTAAGAACGGAATAGTAATATAACTAAAGATTTTCGTGATCCTCAATAAGGAATAATAATATATTTAATGATTTTTGTGACCCTAAGAAAGGAATAGTAATATAACTAAAGATTTTCGTGATCCTCAATAAGGAATAATAATATATTTAATGATTTTTGTGACCCTAAGAAAGGAATAGTAAGATTTTCGTGATCCTCAATAAGGAATAATAATATATTTAATGATTTTTGTGACCCTAAGAACGGAATAGTAATATAACTAAAGATTTTCGTGATCCTCAATAAGGAATAATAATATATTTAATGATTTTTGTGACCCTAAGAAAGGAATAGTAATATAACTAAAGATTTTCGTGATCCTCAATAAGGAATAATAATATATTTAATGATTTTTGTGACCCTAAGAAAGGAATAGTAAGATTTTCGTGATCCTCAATAAGGAAAGCACTTTACTAACTTATACTTCGTCTATGAAAAATCAATATTTACTCCATGAAATTACTCGTCAAACACCTAACAATTAGAGCCAATGACATTAAATAAAATCAACAGTGTTGCTATCACAAAGTTTAATTAAAATCTAAATATTACAAGTGTAGTTATTGTCATTTTTTATTGCATTCAGATTCATCGCACACAACTGAATGTTTGCTCAAGTTTCCAATATGGCGATATTAGATTTCCACGACTCTACATTTTGCAGTTCAAAATGAAGTAGAAAAAACTGTTAAATCTATATGTTTTGTATATCAAAAAATTGTCAAATCTTTATAATTTTTATTAAAAATATTTTTGTTTCGCTTCGCTGAGGTATAATGGATTTATTATCCACTAAAGTTTATTTTGTAAAATTATAAAAGTTTGCCTATCTTACTTGATTTTTATTATATTTTAGTTTATTTACTTAATATCTATAAAATTAATCATTTATATGTTAATATAATATATAATCTTTATTTTTGTTAAATTTCATTAAGATCAATTTAGTAGTTTTTACGTAAAATGTTAACAAAGTCATGACATTAACCTATAATAGTATAGACGACAAGTCGTCATACAAATATCACGAAAAAAGTATATCAGAGCATATCAAGAAAATATTTGTGAAAGTTTAATATTATTTATTCAGAATAATCGAGAGCACCTGGCGATTGCGACTCGAGTGCAGGGTTACGGATCCGTTTAGCTTAACACTTCTCTGGACTCTCCACAAAGTTCCTCAACCTACCACATAATTTGCTTTACTTTTACAATGGACGCTACCTCGAAGTGATTAGGACAGGCGCTACTCATGAGGTCCGAGTTCAACACCCACACAGAAACACCCCAACGACTTGCAGGAGTTAACGGTGAAGAAAAACTTCGTGAGGAAACCTGCACTCCTGAGAGTTCTCTATGTTCTCAAAGGTGTGTGAAGTGTACGAACTCGCACTGTAGACTATGGTCTGAGTTCTCCTCATTCTGCGGTGGAAAACAGGCTCAGCAGTTTTTTCTTTAAAAAAAAAAAAAAAGTATAAATCTACTTAATTATAACCTGTTGTAACCAATTAATTAGAAACCAAGCAGACCAAAACGTTCTGGTTCAAATTAGAAATCAATTTGAACCAAAACCAATTGTTATTGACTCCGTTACGCATATCAATATTGGCAATGACACTACGATAGAAAAAATATTTTTTATTGTAAAAAAAAACCGGCAAAGTGCGAGAGTGGGACTCGCTAGCAGTGTTCCGTACAATTTGAATTAAATGTCAAATTTAACTTTGCTGTAGGAAAACTGTTGTCCTCATACTAATAAATCGCAGTCAATTATATTAAGAGTATGGGATCTATACTGCGCAGTAATCTAGATAGGAGCCGAGCACTGCCTGGATCTAGAGACCCAAGAGCAGGTTTAAAAGACCTTTTTATCATATATTAACTCTCACCTCCACCACCCGATCTCGCCAACTACAATAGATAATAAATAGCTTCTCTATAATGGAGGCCTAGCACCACGCCACTGAACAATACTACATTATTAGTCTCAATACTTTAATATTACTGCGCGATATCTTGACTTTATCAATATATTATTATACAGTCAAACCTGGGTAAGTGAGAGTAATAGCCAGGACCCGTCATTTAAAGCTCCCAAAACCTCTAATAGCGAGAAACAGAAACCTCTGCAAGAAAGAGTCGTTTTTCCCTCATGGACCTCCGTAAGTGAGACTGCTACTTATCTATACCTCTATAAGCGACAGTCGAACTTTATTTATTTATATTATTTAGGTATATAAATAAATAAAGCTCAACTGTCGCTTATAGCTATAGCTACAATAAAAATAGCAATATTCGAAATTGACGGATTTTTTAAAGTGTAAATAAGTTCTAAATAAAATAAAATTACATGACTTTTGTTTTTGTTTTCGTAAGCATCTTGTGATACCTACCCTTATAAAGTATTTATATGTCGAAATCTAATGAACGTAACATATACTATATTAAAAATATATATGTACATAATATACGTTGTGCATTGTATATTGTCTTTTTGGATTATTTCTTTAAAGAGTGTTGAAACACATTGCTTCTTAAGGTCAACGGCAAGGATCCTATAATTAAATTAAAGAACACAGCCTTGAATTTTTTTAATTTTCTCAATACCTACACGCGTTTTTGATACAAAAGGTCCTGACAGACGGAGAAAGAACTGATCCTATAAAGATTCTTTTATTTCATTTTAAGGAACGGAATCCTAAAAATGGTGTTAATTTAATCAAGCTGTAAATTTTATATTAATTTTTAAATGTCTATTCTCAGATGTTGACTTTACGATTAACTTAAATAAATACTTAATTTATTTCACTCTTCCTATAATACCAGTTCTCAATAATTATATATATTGCGTTATAGAGTTATTAGGTAACGTATCGTTAAACGGAGTTTATCTTGTATATGGGTCGTGGGTCATTCATTGCCAATTATAGGCTTCAATTGTTGAGAACCGAATATTCATTTTTGCAATTTAAAAAAAATTCGAAGCAATTGTCGTCACATCTTAATATTGGCAGGGATCATTGCAGGATTAGTTGAAGTTTTTTTAGAGTAAAAAAAAAAAAAAGCAAACGGTCGAACTTTGAGAAAATGACGGTTTTTTCGAAAAAAACAAAATATTTCATACATTTTGGGTTCTAAAATTTTTTTCATATTTTTGTTTAAAACTAAATTTGAAAACGAAAATTTAAAAAAAAATCCTTAACGGTCAATTTTTCAAAAAAGTTCTAACTTTTTTTGAGTCGGTCGAGTCGAGAGAAAAATTCTGAAAAATGTCTTTTGGGGGTAGAAAAAGATAGAAAATTTTTTAGCAAAATCGAAGGGGGTCAGGTAAAAAATGTGTCGATTTGGCATAGAATGACACATATATAAATATGTCATTTTAATTTTATTTCTAATTTTTAGTTGATAAAAGCTCAATAAACAAAAACTTAATTTTGTTGTGATAATATTAAAAATAAATCCCTTAATTTTTAATTTTAAAAATCCAAATAAATATTGAAAGAACAATTCTAACACAAACTCTTACAAAAAGTAACAATTAATCTACATCTATATCTATATCTTTACTATTATATAAAGAGGAAAGATTTGATTGTTTGTATGTTTGTATATTTGTATGTTTGTTTGTTTGTTTCTCCTTTACCTATTCAATTTTATTTTTGGTCTGTCCTCCCTCTTTTAGCATCTGTCACTTTTCTTTTATTTTTGTTTCTATTATTTTTCTTTTTATAACTTTTTCTTACTCTCTCTCATTTTTGAAATAATGAAAAACTACACAATTACAGAATAACAAATTAAGGACATCAATTATAATATTGTTTTAAATACCCGGAGCGAAGCGAGGGCAGGCCCCTAGTTTAATTATAAATCAACAGATTAAAAATATAATAAGAGTTCTTATAGAGCAAATGCTTTAACTTGGCTTTCTTTGTTGATAATAACGTGCTCTGTCACTTATTACTTAACTAATATGTAGCGAGGTGAAGCAGTGTAGGCACAGTACCTGCTTCTAACCCAAAATCCTCCATATCATAAGTGAACCACGTAAAAACAGTTCGTCCATTACGTGTAATCGTAAAACGTCAGAGGTAATCGTCACGCGCGTTGATGTACTCGGAAACGTGTTTATTGACTCCAAAAGCCTCCAAAACGTCTTTATGACTTACTTAACTACAAGATATGTAGCCTTAAAACCAATAGACATAATCTATATGTCGGTTAGGTTTAGTTTAGATTTGTGTTAGGTTAGCCTTGTGTAAACATGACTTAAAGCTCTCCTTTCAAGTCCTTTCAGAATAGTACGAGATCGTAATGTTTAGTTTCCTGACTGTATTGCGCCTGTAGCTTTCGAGATAGGCTATTCGAATCTCCCTTTTAGTAATTTAAGCCCTTAATACTATGAACTGAAAATCAGCCCTTAAAAGTATCCAAAGCAATCTTTTAAAACAAATAATAATTTTACATTCTAATTTATATATGATTCCCAAAGATAAACGGCCACACAGCTCGACATACACTTCACCCCCACGTCGCTAGATGGCGTACGAGCACACTCATTTGTTTTGTTTGTATTCTTATGTATATTAAGTATATTTTTCTTGATAAAACGTAGCCTATATCCTTCCTCAAGCTCTACTGATTATGTAACAGACAGACGCTATCTATTCGTCAATAGATGGCGTAAATAGTATATTAAATAGCACTTTCATTAAAACAAATAAATCTATCTATGTACATACTGTTAATCAATAAGTGAAGAGTGAGGTAGTAGTCTATACGCAGACTAACAATATGACGGCTTGACTATAATATCCTCCCGGGCTAGTCCCCAGTACTCAGACCTTCAGAGTTACTGCTAAGAATACTCGCGATGTAATCCATCATTATTCTGTCGTGACGGCGTATTTAGTTTGCAATCCCCACTTGATTTGTGTTTATCAGTTGGCCAACATTCAATTAACAATACTTATCAAGTAAAAAAATCTACTTAACACAACCAATACACTCCAACTATATATTGTAATCTTTAATTAATTACTATTATTAGATACTAGAGGGCTGCCCTCGCTTCGCTCCGGGTATTTAAAGCAATATTATAATTGATGTCCTTAAATTGTCACTCTGTAATTGTGTAGTTTTTAATTATTTGAAAAATTAGAGAGAGTAAGAAAAATAATAGAAACAAAATTAATGAAAAGCGACAGATGATAAAAGAGGGAGGACGGAGCAGAACTAAAATTGAATTGGTAAAGGAGAGAGAGAAAGAGAGAAATTATCGAAAGAAAGAAAGTGAAAAGAGGCTAATCGTTCTGAACAGATAAAAATAAAAATTAAATTGAGAAAAAAGAGAGACACTGTTAATATTATAAGAGAAAGAGAGACGGAAATACTATAGACTTCTCTCTGTGAAAGAATTTTTAAAATCGGATCAGTAGCAACAAAATGGCCATATTCTATTATTTAAAAAATGTATATGGCAACACTAAATCACTTTTGTCACTCACGAATAGTGTAGTTTTCTAACAGTGAAGAAATTTTTTAAATCGGATTTGTTGTTCCTGAGAAATTCTTCAATTTACAAAATGACCACCTTATGGCACTTAAATGGCCATATCTTTTCAATTAGAGTATTTATGGCAACACCACATGGCCTATGTTACCCGGAAAGGATGTAGCTTCCTATCGGTGAAAGAATTTTCAAAATCGGTTCAGTACTTTTCGAGCCTATTCGCAACAAACAAACAAACATACAAACAATCAAATCTTTCCTCTTTATATAATAGTATAGATAACTTATTGTAAACTAATATAGCACGAACTCACTAGTCGCATATAAACCGAATGGGTTTTCGCGACTTTTATTTAAATTGTTCAATGTTAAAATATGTTTGTTGTAATTAAAACTTTAAATAAATTAAAAAAAATGTTATTTAATAAAATAATTACTAAGCTGAAGACAAAACAAAACTCTGTAAACTATGTTGAAAGAGGTAATTGATTTGACAACTCTGTATAAATGAATGCATGGAATAATTAAACTGCAGTGAACTAATAGAACAAATCCAAATAAATATTCTTCGTATTAGTGCTTACAGCTTTTTATCTGTCCCTCAAGCGAGATCAAATTCAGGACACTATGCTGGTATGTCAAGGATCTGCAGACAATACAATACGATTTCCAAACAACAAATAACCAAATTTAAAAGATGTCTTACTAAGTTAATCACTAAGTAGTTACGCTAGTTATTATTACTTTAATTTTAATTTATATAATTTGTTTTTCTTTTGTTAACATTGTAGTATTTAGAATTGTTTAGTTAGTTGCTTAGTCTTATTATACTGTGCATGCTGTGGTCTCCTATAATTGAAGGAGCACATAAACTACTAAATTGTGTACTTGTAAATGTAAAAATGTTAAGTGTGTATCTTTTGTTGGAGATCCTTAAATCGTCCTAGACGTCATTGATGGGTAAAGTAAAGCTAAAACCATATACTCTACTTTAAGAAACTAACGCGAATGGAGAAGTTTGAAGAAAACAAAAAAAAGATGTTTTTGGAGGCTCCCCTACATTTACGACTAGGAAAAGGGACAGGGTTTAAAATGATGGATATATTTTTTTTAATTAAATGTGAGAAGGACTCACCTCGTATGCCTTTTTCCCATGTTCATCGTGTTCTTCTATATTCTCCACTTTATGTTCTTTTGTGGCACCTGGAAATTACAAAATTATATTAAAAACGAAATTAAGAAAAAAAAAATTAAACCAAGATTCCAAAGAAATTCTTTCTTTATTGCTGAAAGAGTGAAAGAGCAAATAATTTAGCATGTTAATGTAAGTGATAGTCAGTTAGTGAGACTTTTAGTCAATTTGTTGTTGAGTCATTCAGTTATTTAGTGAGTATATGAACGAGTCGTTCAGTAAGTTAGTCTGTGAGTGAATAAATGATTGCAGAAGTGAGTTAGTTAGTCTCTCAATAACTAGTAGTAGTAAGTAAGTAAATAAGTAGTGTCTTACGACTGACTGTCAGTTAGTGAATTCAATAATTTAAGCAAGCAATAAGTTACTTAAAAAGTTATGATTTTAGACTTTTGTGTAAAAGACTGTATGAGTATATGTATATTTTTTAAAAATAGATAAGGTGCAAATGAGCAGATGGTCCACCTGATGGTAAGTGGCCACCATCGCCCATGGACATCGGCAATACAAGAAACACTCTCCTCGTTTTGTCGATGCGTTGCATCCCCGAAGATAGAGTGGAAGGGGGAATGAAGAAGAAAAATGATGCGGATTCAGCGGACCCTAGGCAAGAGTCCACTAGGCCCACAGCATTAATGGGATGGGAGAGGGAGGGGGTAAGTCTGGCCCACATGCAGCTCAACCGGAACGCGTCTATGACACTTGGCGATCGGATTCGCATGCTGGTGGTCGCAAGCCAGTCGGGGAACAGATCCCCTACCACCAAACGGGTGCTGGGTTACTCGTCTCTTACGAGATGCTCTCCCAGCGGCAGAGGGGAATAGTATTCTAACCCGTCCCCCCACGGGTGAATGTATGAGTAAATGATGTTCTGATTTTATGTCTGTATGATTGTGTATGACCACTATCTCATTCATTATTATTTCTCGACCCTATTTATGTTTGTATGATTAACTGCATGTTTATTTGATTTTCTTTATGACTGTCTGTGTTTGTTCTACTTGACCATAGGAGATCTTATTTTTGTTACCCTTTATATAACTGTATGATGGTTTGTATGAATCTGTGTGTGTGGCTGCATGCTTTCTTTATGTCTGTATGTTTGTATGATTATCTAATTAGTTGATTTCTTTGATTATATGTGGACTGTATGAATATCTATCTTGACTAATTGTGTGACTGTATATGTATTTGTATGTAAATGTGATTGTTTGTAAAATTGCGTGTATGGCTGTTTGTATGACTATTTGAATGAGATCGATTAATTATATGTTGGTATGTGTTGTGTCAATCATTTAGTGTTCGTTAGCGTGTTTTAGTCTATTATAAAAGGAAAAATAAATTAAATTGAATCCATCAAGTGTATACATAAATAATATAGTCCTGTCTCCTGTCTGTCCATCGACTGTCTGCTTAATTATTCTATCAAATTAGTTCAGATACGGACAATAATTCGATTTGAATATTTATGAAGGCGAGATGCATCTTAATAACTTACAAAATGATTTAATTATTTTAACTACATTTAATAATGAAACTTTCTGATGTCTGTACATAGGAGATATTTAATTTAATATAATAATACCAGTGGTCTTTATAACCTCATAGGTGCCATTCATTTATTACGTAAGACTATTTTCACTAGTTTTTGACCCCCTCCCTCCTGTTTAATATTTATTACGTAAGAATCTAAAGGAAAAAATGAATGTTGTCCGCGCTTTTTCAAAGTATAATTTTAACTCAACATTTTTGTATTTTTACGTAAAACAAGACATGGTCGACCCCCCTCTCCCCCTAAATCGTCTTACGTAATTAATGAAAAAATGTCTGTAGGGACTTGTATTATGTAAAAACTACTGCACAAAATTGGATTCGGTTTTTAAACGTGTATTGTTTCAGGTTAACTAAAAATACAGGTTTTGTTTCATGTATGAACCCTTCGAGTTAAGTTCTTTTCTTTTTGACGTCTTTGAAATTGCTGCCATAGGGTGGCAATTAAAAAAAATCATGGGATACAGTTGATGTTGTTGCTAGATGTATACCATCTCCACTGGATATCTAAAGTATCAAAAAGTTTAGCACACTAAGCAGAGGAGGAAGCGCCGCCATTTTGAGGTCATTTTGCTGTTTATCGATATTTAGTATAAGTGTTTTTTTATATAGAAAATATTATTCGTATTAAGCATATTCATGTACAACACACACATTAATAATTTTTAATGTAATTTTTTTTAGAAAATATTTTTTTAATAGCACAATTGATAACAACAGTACTTTTATTACGCCTCAACCACTGACCTACTGCTTCTAATTATTTATTGAATATTATTAAAAATCATGACGTCACGGCCATAAGCTATTATACAAAAAATTATATCAAAAAATCGACTTCAAACTAAAAAATTAACTAAAAAGTAAGAAATAATTCCGTTATTTATTATTCTCTCTTTATTAGGACAATAATTGTTATTTTTGAAGTCGGTGCCAGCCAGGTGACCAGACGTGTCGTGAGATAGAATAGTAATATTTACAACTATTTGACTACTAAATTGCTATTATATAAAATGAAAACTACAGAGCCAAACTATTTTAAATTTTCATGGGACCAAATGGCAACTATTTCCCATCAAACAAAAGAAGAATCACGTAAATCGGATCATAAATCTCAGCGTAATCGGTATACATACATAAAAAAATATACCAATCGAATTGAGAACCTCCTCCTTTTTGAAGTCGGTTAAAAACTTTATTTTTCTCTATTGGACAGTTAAATCTTTCCAATAAGGTCGTATAACAAGGTTAAAGCGAATCATCAATTTTGTGTTTACTTTCTATTTTCATACTTTCCTCGTCGATAATTTACAATAGTTACACAACACCGGAACTAAGCGAACTCTTTCATTTCAACTTGCACGACTATGACTACATTTAGTTTATACTAGTCGACCCGTCCCGGCTTCGCCCGGGTGCAATCTAACACGTGTATTTAGCCGTAACCGCTATGTCCCTACATTTTAAATCTGTAATATCTTCGAAAATATTCATTTAAATTTAATGCTGTAAAGGGCCATATTGATCTATATTAAATGCACAATGTATTTAAGGTACCTTATTGGATAAGGATTAATGCTGTATTGTTTAAAATCGCTTCATAAATAAGCCATTGTTTCTTGTAATAAGTAAAGGTTAAAAAATGGTTATTGTGGGTTCTCCTTAAGAGATAGACATATACCATCGCTGACTTTTTGTAGACCTTTATAAGGTGTACAATACTGCAGTACATAATTTTGATCTATCTAGTAGGGTTCAGCCAGCGTTGGAAATGTAAGCGCAAAAAATGTATTTATTTACGACCTTACATTAGAAACCTCTAAAATTATCAGTGTTGCTCTACTATATTATGTATGTTTTATACACATGAACCTTCCTTTTGAATCGCTCTATCTATTAAAAAAAACCGCATCAAAATCCGTTGCGTAGTTTTAGAGATCTAAGCATACATAGGTGAGGTTTTATACCAAAGCGACTTTGGCCGTAAAACATTTTTTACATCATAGGTATGTGAAGACCTCGCTCAGAGTGTGTTAAATGAAGCGATTCTATTGGTTTTTAACAAACACATTATTTCGCGTCGCGTTATCCCACGGGAACACTGCGGTTTTCCAAGGTAAAATTATTTTATATTTTAATTTAGGTTATAAAATAATAAATAAAAATAAAAAGCCTTTTTCTTTCCTGATAAAAATTACAAAGATTGGCAGGAACCCATTAAACAGGAAAAGGCCTCCTCCTAGTGGCTTCCTCCTAGTCCTTCTATTTGTTTCTATTTTGGGCTACTTGTATTCATCAAGGGCCAGCAAGTTTTTATATCGTCCTCCCATCTTGATATTGGTTATAATATCTATCTATAAAGTGTAGCAGAGTTTTACTCCCATTGTAGAAAATATATAGATTTCTTTCATACATTTTCTGTTTTATATAAAATATTTAAATGCAATCAAATAGAGTACATTCCCTTTGTTCTTAGAAAATATCCACAAAGAATTATAAATGTCACGCCAACTAGCAATGCAAAATAAAATATAAAAAAATGCATATAGCTTTTATATATAGGTTTATACTCTTTTCTTCGCATTCACAACCTCTTGTGACCTTTAATACACTATCTTTATTTAACTAATATTCGACCCGCCTCCGCTTCGCCGAGGTATATTCAAATGTTTCACTCACTGGTACCCGCTGTCTGTACCTAAGCGACCTACCTAAGCGAGGTATCATAAACAACAAATTTTAATGTGAGGCACTCTAAATAGGGTTGCCAGATGTCCACAAAATCCGGAATTGCCCCAGAATTTTGGGTATTGTCAGACCAGATAGAGTAATTATTTTATTCGTAGATAAGCTGTTTTTCTCGTTCAATATTACAATGTATAGGGACGACAGTTTATCAATTATTACTAGAAAAAATTAGGTATCCCTACTAAAATTTCAATAAAGCTATAAAATGTGTTTCATCGCATGCGCTGCGAAAATTATTGATGGTAGAACAAAAAAATGTTCTACAATATTATAGAACGTATCAATATTTACAAAAAACTCAGCGAGACCATATGTCCCACTATTGTAGTTATCTCACTATAACTACTTTTTAACATTTTAAAAGTTGATAGAAATGCCTATCAAAATCAGACCATGTTGTCCATACCTTTGTATTAATTCTTATCCAAATAAATTATTTCGTATTCAAGACTGTTTCAATACCTGTAGATTACTTTTTGAATTACTAAAATCGGACATTCTGTTCAAAAGATATTACGAATTTAAAAGTATCAATCTAAACAAAATACTGCAGCTTGCAGCGAGCAAAGCATCGAGGTGAGGGAGGGGGCATAGAAGTGAAGCGGGGGGGTATAACATGGTCTGAATTGTATAAACTACAATTGAATTAGATGTTTCTGAATCTCAGATTGAGAATCACTAGCCTAAAGCAATCAGACCACAATTAATGAGTATCGCAAAGATTGCCAAACGCCTCGACCATGAAGAGTACAACTTTTTTATTAATACACAAATACTAGAGACATTTCGCAACATCGTTCACACCTATAAAGAAAACAATTACATTTAAATGAGCTATTGATTTGGAAATGACCTGTTTTATCTGTAATAGCTCGTCAAGTAATTTCAAGCTTGTTATACTGTAAATATTGATCCTACTAATATTATAAAGGCGAAAGTTTGTTAAGTGTCAAGTAAGTAAGTAAAAATCTGCTATCCGCGAGCTATTCTGGCGTGCGCCGCAAAAACCGTTGGAGTTACACATATATAATGTATATTGGAAATGTTTATCATAAATAGTCCTACCAAAAATCCCGCGAGAACATATATCTATCTTTTTTATGTAAGCCATTATCGCCAAAATATTGTATCATATAAATAACAGTAGTAACAAATTAATCCTTATATCAAAACAAATAATTTCATCGCATCTGGTATTTAAAGTAGATGAAATTTTTCTTATAGACACTAAGTACATCAGTTAAACAAATATTTGAATATAGTTATGACGATAAACAAGCCAGTGCGCGATATTATGATGCGGCGGCGGGCGCACGATTGCGGGGTGGGGGAGGAGGTAGCTCATGGCTGAATGTGACCCCCGAACGCGGGCAGACCCGTGAGGCCAGATGTCGTTGACGGTTGTGTCCGTAATGCGAATTTTCAAGGCACTAACGTAATTTGTTTGTGGATAATAGTAAATAATAAGGAATTGTAAAAGACGTCCTGAAGTATTGCAGGGGGCGCCAAAATGAAAATGTAAGTTTTGATTTTTAAAAAAGGTGGTCCAATTGCATATACTTTAAGGATATCCATCATCATACATACATCTCCGTTTTTTTGTTTTGCTCTCACATAATTAGAAGCGTCAGTAGCTCAGTGGTTCGGGCGTTGGATTCAGGATCGACAAGTCGTGGGTTCAAATCCCGGACATTGGACTACTGACGTGGCCCACTCCTAACACAAGCATGTAGCTTAGTTGGAGGGGTAAAGGAAATACTAGTAGTATGTGATCCATACTGCTAGTAATCTTTAAAAAAAAAACCTATAATTATATTTGTTACTTAACGTAATTATAGACAAGGATGCCAAAAATTGTAGGGGACGCAATCAGATTATGGTAAGCGTGCTAAGACAGCATTGCATTTTTTTGGTCTCATCAATATAGGCGCTCATGAGTAGTTAGCACGACGGCGCAAAAGATGCGTAGTACTGTCACTTCGTTTTCACCAAAGGTTGGACGGATGTGTTTGTTAAGAACCAATATAATCACTTTATCTGACACACTGAGAGAGGCTGGGTAAATGATTCTATTGGTTCTTAATAAAGACATACTTTACCACACATCCTCGCTTATGTCTGGTGGAAATAAATCTTTCTTAAATCAATAGTCATATCTTTCTTCTTATATATAAAATTCTCGTGTCACAATGTTAGTTACCATACTCCTCCGGAACCACTCGACCGATTTTTATAAAATTTTATATGTATATTCAGTAGGTCCGAGAATCGGCTACTATCTATTTTTCATCCCTCTATGATAAGGGTGGCCCACCCCAAATTTAAATGGTAAAACAACGTTTCAGGTTAGCTAGTCACTACATAGTATAAAATAAAGTCGCTTCCCGCTGTCCTCTTGCCCCTATATATGCTTAGATCTTTAAAACTGCGCAACGGATTTTGTTTCGTTTTTTTTAATAGATAGAGTAATTCAAGAGGAAGGTTTATATGTATAATACATACATAATATAGTGGAGAAACACTGATAATTTTACAGGTTTCTAATGTGATGTTGCTTACATTGCAAACGCTGACTAAACCCTACCAGATAGATCAAAATAATGTACTACAGTACTGTACACCATAAAAAGGTCTATAATAAAGTCCGCGATGGTATATGTCTATCTCTTAAGGAGAACCCACAATAACCATTTTTTATCCTTTACTTTTCACGAGAAATGATGTCTTATTTACGAAGCGATTTGAAACAATACAGCATTAATCCTTATCCAATTAGGTACCTTAAATACATTGTGCATTTAATATAGATCAATACGGCCCTTTACAGCATGAAATTCAAATGAATATTTTCGAAGATATTACAGATTTAAAATGCAGGGACATAGCGGTTACGGCGGTACCGGCCGGGGGTCCGGCGGCGAGTGCGAAGGCCGCGCTGTGGACATTGCACCCGTGCGAAGCCGGGGCGGGTCGCTAGTAATTCATAAAATAGTATTCTTCGTAGCGTTAATTAAATTTGAAGTTCCTGAGCTCTAAATAGTTGAACTTATTCGTGTTCGGGAACTATTTGAGATCCACAGCGTCCGCCTCTTCCTTGTTTCAGCTCATTTAATCAAAATCTGTTTTTGGGATCTGGGATGTGAGCTTACAAATTCTACATAGAGATAATAATTTGACTGAAAGCTTCAACTATCTAGAGTATGGGAGCTATACTGCGCAGTAACACTCAAACGATAATAGTCTAGACGGAAGCCGAGCAGTGCCTGAGCCATAAACTCTTACCTTCACCGCTCAACCTCGCTACGGAATAATAAAATAATAAAGTATATTACTCACGTGCTCCTCGGTAACGAAAGCTTAGCACCACGCCACCAACACTACACTATTAGCCTCACACTTTGATCCTATCGGAACGAAAGTTATATATTGTCTACTCAAAATGAGTTGCGAATAGGCTCGAAAACTACTGAACTGATTCGATAGAAAGCTACTTCCTTTCCAGGTAACATAGGCTATGCGGCCATAAATATTCTAATTAACAAGATATGGCCATTTAAGTGCCATAAGGTGGCCATTTTGTAATAAGAGTTTTTCAGAAACTAATAATCCGATTTTGAAAATTCTTTCAGTGATAGAAAACTACACTATTAGCGAGTAACAAAGGTGATTTAGTGTTGCCATATACATTTTTTAATCAATAGAATTTGGTCATTTTGTTGTGACTAATCCGATTTTAAAAATTCTTTCACTGAGAGAGGTCTAAAGTATTTCTGTCTCTCATCCTCTCTCTTTAATTTTTATCTTTATCTGTTCAGAATGATCAGATTATTTCCACTTTCTATCTTTCCATTATCTCTCTCGCTCTATCTCTCTCTCATTTACCTATTCAATTTTATTTTTGCTCTGTCTTCTCTCTTTTATTTTCTTTTTCTTTCTATAACTTTTTCTCACTCTTTCTGTCTTTTCAAATAATGAAAAACTACACAATTACAGTGATAATTTAGGACAACAATTATAATATTATTACTTTAAATATCCGAAGCGAAGCGAGGGCAGCCCCCTAGTAATATATATAAAACACCAGAAACTGTTGTTACTGCTGTTATCAACAACTACATACTGTATATACTGTAACATATATAACAATAAATATACTATATAAATAAGAACGAATGTTGTGTTAATTATTATCAGGACGAGGTGTGAGTGAGACAGAAGAGTGAGCGAGACAGATGATGTTGTTCATAGCACATCAGTGACATACAACGTATTATAGAATAAAAAATTCAACGGGTGTGTGAGTGAATGATTTGAATACACCTCAGCGTGTATTCAAATCATTCACTCAATCGAATTATTTACATCTAGGGATGCTTATGTTTCATCCATACTTGACTGCTTGATTTCTATAAAAATAAATGTGTAACAAATAAAAATAGTGGTTTATGTCTAACAAAAAATCGATGTATACTTATATATTTAAATGGTGATGGAAATATCAATATATTGTCCATAAACATCGATGTTTCACTTTTGAGAATATAGATGTTTTTTCCTTTATTTATTATTTTTACTGGACTGTTGTTCCATAGATAGCCGGTTCAAATCCGGCTCGAAGGACCAGCGCATGTAGAGGGTTTTTTTACAGACAGAGACATGTACACACTTAACGATTAGCTAAGAAGTGGCAGTGACAGCGCGGGGCGGAAACAGATAACAAACAATTTTAACAGATTATAAATAGTCTTAATGAATAACGTAAACACATTGGCAATGTTGCCAATTGAGAATTGAGTATTTGTATACAAAAAATCGGCCAAGTTCGAGTCCGACTCGCACACGTATAAGAAACCCCCTTAAATGAAGTGTTACTTGTTGTATAAGAGTCCCCCCTTAAATATATATTTTATTCTGTTCTTAGTATTTGTTGTTATAGGGGCAACAGAAGAGGGGCAACCCTAGACAGATATTACATTAAGATATTGTTAAAGATATTATTCAAAAGCAATACAGTTAAAGTAAATGATATTTGATCTATTTAAATGATATACATATTCCCTATCGTACTATTCTGATGGTTTTTCGATAACCAATCAAAATGTTCGGGTAGAGGGTTTAGATAAGACTATTTGTTTTATAGGTTTATTGGTAGTGGTCAAATTCACCTCCCAGCAAATATTTATGTATAATCTCTGCGAGTGTTAGTCTACATACAATTGAACATATCATATAGTATTTCAATGATATGAATATAAGATTAAATGTTTGTGCTCTCCTCCCTTTTGTGTAAATTGGTTGAAATAATATTTGGTAATTGTTAGAATCCTAAAAAAATATGTAAGCCCATTTAGCCATGCAATACATATTATATCACCGTATAGATCATCTAATATATGGATAATATTTATTATTTATTCGCAACTACGTTTGCGATACTGAGGTAGTTATATTAGTCTACAGTAGATCGTCTGTAGATATATTTAATAATTGTATAAGGTAGCTTTGACCCCCCTTTTACTCCCTTAAGGGATGATTTTCGAAAAAATATATAAAACGTGTTTCTTGACTTTCAATGAAGAACCTTCATACTGAATTTAATTTGAATAACTTCGAAAACGGCAAAGTTTCATACTTACTTTGCACTCCCGTTTTACCCCCTTAAGGGAGTACTTTCGAAAAAATATTTCACCCCTGTTTCATTGCTTCCAATGAAGAACTTTCATACTGAATTTAATTTGAATAACTTCAAAAATGGCAAAGTTTCATACTAACTTTGCACTCCCGTTTTACCCCCTTAAGAGAGTACTTTCGAAAAAATATTTCACCCCTGTTTCATTGCTTCCAATAAAGAATTTTCATACTAAATTTCATTTAAACAACTTCAAAACGGCAAAGTTTCATAATAACTTTGCACCCCTGTTTTACTCCCTTAGGGGGTGAATTTTCAAAAATCCTTTCTTAGTGCTCCCCTACGCTATAAAAAGACCCCTTGTGCAAAATTTCAAGTTTCTAACTCTTAAAGATTAGGCCCTGCGTTGATATGTCAGTCAGTCAGCTTCTCCTTTTATATATATTACACTTTTTGATTACATAATACAAAGAAACTTTTAGGTTTGAAGAGGGAAAGTCGTATAAGAAAGTGAACTACCTCCCTCACTTCTTAAGTAAGGATTTAAGTAAAAAATACAACAGGCAAAGTCAGGATACCTGCATTCCTGAGAGTTCCCTAAAATTCTCTGTCGGTGTGTGAAGTCTGACAACCCGCACTGACTAACGTGTTGGACTATGACCTAACCCCTCCTCAGAGTGAGACTCGACCCAGCAGTTGGTCATTGACGGGTAAAGATGAAGAACTAAATATAAAGGGTTCATATTTAGGGTTCATCTTTAACATTTCCTACATCGACATTAGCTAGTTACACTTTTGTATTATGTATCAAGATGATAACCTATCCAGTGGATAGGAATTTGTTGATTTTCTTTATACGAAAAAATTTGGAAGGATGGATAGAACCAGGTTTTGTGCAGATGTCCATTTATTGGATTGGTCTGCGGTTATGACTGCTGAAAGTATAGACCAAAAAGTAGATACTTTTAACTCACTACTCACACGGTTATATGACACTTACGCACCTATTAGGCCTATAAAAAGAAAGCATCTCCCAGCACCATGGTTAAATGACTATATTAAAGTTCTAATGGAAAAGAAGAATAAGGCGAAACTTAAATATAAACTTAACGACTCTGACGAAAATCGGGCCAAATATCATAAAGCTCGAAACTGCTGCAATACATCGTGTAGAGATGCATAACGATGTTACATTTTCCAATCAGTCAAAAACGGCGACACTGCAAAATCATGGAAATTTCTGGAATCACTTGGAGTCTTCTTTATATAATAGTCCTATAAATTTTGATATTGAAATTCTTAATAAAAAAATTTCTTCCCCTGACACACTTCATAGTGCTGATAAGCAAAGCACTATTAATATAATTTCTTTATCACCCTCTCCTAACATCCCCGGGGGGATTAAGAATTTTTAGCTTCAACTCTTTCACTGAATATTATGTCTTAACCTCGAATGCTGTTGGTACTGTATCCGTAATATGATCATTCTTATCCTCGATATCGTTGCATCCATATTAACCCATATCCTGAAATTTTATATCTCGTGCAATAAACTTCCTGATTAACCGAAGTATGCTCAAATTACTCCTCTTCCTAAAAAAGGGAAATCCTTTAACTACTTCTGATTTTAGGCCCATTTTCATTCACCCGTTCGTGTCGAAGGCTTGGAAAAATTAGTGTTTCAGCAATTAAATTGTTTCCTTATTAATCATTCTTTATTCAACCCCCTTCAATCAGGCTTTCGCTCTTGTCATAGTACGGTTACTGCACTTATAAATGTCACAGACGACATTCATTGGGCTATGGACAACAAACAGTTCAAAGTTTTAACACTTTTAGACTTCAGCAACGCGTTTAATTGTGTTGATCATGATATTCTGTTGAGCATGTTGTGTTCCCTTAATATATCTCCATCAGTGAAAGATTGGTTACAAAGTTACCTCAAGGGACGCCGCCAGTGTGTACGGATTAATGAGACATTCTCGTCTTGTTGTGGCGTCCGGTCTGGAGTACCTCAAGGTGGCGTGTTGTGTTCCTTACTCTTCTCTATTTTCATCAATTCAATCACTCATATAATTTCTTCTCTCTACCATATGTATGCAGACGATGTACAAATTTACGGTTAGTGGCTGCCGTTAATAGTAATCTTGTTGCGATTTATGAATGGAGCAAACAATACGGCCTCAGTATTAAACCTGCAAAATCGCAGGCCATTATTATTTGTAGTAAAAACCTAATTTCAAAGGTTGATTGTGCGAACCTCCTACCTGTCAATAACATCGGTGTTAATTTACCTTATTGCTTCACCGTTAAAGATAAAGATTAAGTCAAGGTCGGAGCAAATAAAGGATAGCAGGAAACATTTACATCGCTGAGTTAACTGCGTCGTTTAAAAATTCTTTTACCAATTCCCTCCTTTTATCTATTCTTGATTACACGGAAGCAAGATTTATTAATCTGACTGAGGATCAACTTAATAAGCTTGAGCGGGTTTAAAATATTTCAATTCGGTTCATTTTCGAGCTCCGAAAATATGACCATGTTTCGCAGTTTCGATCTAAGCTCAAGTAGCTCCCTATAAGTCGTCGCCGGGATATATTCTTTCTCTTCTGAACTGCTTTTTCTTAAGGATTTAAAAGATTTTTGTCCTCCATCTATTAACCTTTAATCAACAAGCGGCCTCACAGACCGGGTGCCGCCACTGAAACATCATTTGATCCCTTTCCCCATACTTCTATTGTTCAATGCCTTAATAGCATTAACTTTAGTTGCGAGGGATAGTTGCATCATTTAGTGCCAAATCGGTAAGTTATAGTAATTTGTTAAAATAAGTTGATTTTATTATTTGTGAATATTGATCTCACATCTATCTCTTATTTTATTTTATTCTTGTATATGTTATTAAAGACTGCTATAAGCAGATACGGCAGCGGCCTTTCAGACCGTTCGTCATCAGTTACATTACCCAAAAACTATGTCACTAGTGAGAAGTTAAATAGGTTAATCTTCAATTAATTATTTATTTACAAAGTAGTAAAATTCTTGAGATTAGAAACATAGTTATCAAGATGATGAAATCTGTAGCAAAGCGCAACATGTTGATGATCCGTGAACCGTTCTGTTGTAAAAACTCATCGTTTGCAATATTTGTAAATACACAGATTTTTCACGGTAATACAAAAAAATGGAAAATAGATGTTTAATTAATAATAACCTTGGGGAAGCGATTGGCGAAATATTAAGGTTTTGGTCTCGTACTATTTTGTAAGGGCTAAAAAACAATTTAAATACTTTGATATTGATTGATTTTGCAATTTGTACGAGATAAACTTTGGGTATAGTCTCAAATCTATAAATCCATAGACTATTTAATAATATCATTTATCATGTAAACAAATTAAACTAAACTATATTATTAGCTCTTAAAGCTTATGAATATTGATGTTTTTAAATATTTATAAAAAATTACATTTTATTTATGTTTGTTATTGGACTGTATTTTTGAAAACTACAATTAATTATCCAATTTATTTATATATTTAATTATTTATATAATTCATTTTATACCACAAAAATAAACCTAATGAATTATATATAATTAACAGTTAAAATTAATTGTAAAGTACAGCGGGCGGTCTTATGTTAGTAATTAGCCATATCTTCCAGACAACCCCCGTTTCAAAAGGAAAAAAACGAAGATAAAATTGTAGAAGGTGGTGTAGCTATAATATACTAATTACTAATAACCTACATCTCAATTAACATTATACATGTATACAGATAATTTAATATACATGCCATTATAATACATTAATAAATATTGTAAGAAAATAAAAAACTACATTAAAATAAGTAAAATTAATAAATATATATTATTTCATGTTAAATAATTAATTATGTCGTCTTACTTATAAAGATAGTAATCTTTGTCAGAAGTCAGGTAATTGCAACTTAAGTTTTCGTGTTAGAAAGAGACAAATATAATCGTCTTACATTAGAAAAATATTACATAAGGTTTATTCATGTTATTATAATTCAATGCACAACTGTTTTTTATTCCAAGGCAAAAAATCTATTGTTGTCTATTATCTCGTTGAAATAATGATCACACTTGATCGAAAGTGTGACGTCACAGCATACAACACAAAGTTGACAAGTATATAGTTGTTGGCAACAAGAGTACTAGTAATAAAGTTTTTGTGTTGTTCGATGATGATCTTTAATATTGATTGTTATTATTGATCATGACGTCATAAAAGCGTGGCAAAATGACGGACAAAATGCCAGGATCTGTTGATTAGTTTCATATAATTAAATATGACCTAGATACATTGTGTATATCATATGTATTGTGTCCATACACTCAACACTGTCTTCAGTAAATTTTAAGTAGTTGTAGATGAATATTTGGTAAAAGAATATAGTCTAGACCTTGTGTAGTGTTGCTATTCTGTGTTCAATACAAGACTATTGGGTTTATATTCATTATATTCCCTCTCGCTCACTCTGCACTACTACACAACATGCAAATAATAACTATTTAAATACTATCTGTAACAATTACTATCAATATCTATCAAATATATGAAGTTCATTAGTTTTTAAGAGCACTGACGTGTTTACTTTTGAAGCATCCGTAATATAGTACTAAATTAAATTCCCACCCAAATGTTCAATTGGTTGGACGTTTGTTGCTCTAGGGGGGTAACATTAAAGTTACAATGAGTTCGATCACATATTGGAACAAAGGGAAATGAGGATGCTGACTTTTTAGCAAAACGGGCATTAAAAGAACGTCGTACGAACGATCCTTTTGATTTTTACCAAAAATATTGGTGTCGCGCTGAGCCCCCAAGCTTAGCCCTTACCGTGCGATAGAGAGAGCTACAGCTCGCACTGTACCTACGTAACATTAAGGAAATCGTCCTTTCGTAATTCCCCTGTTTCCTCCTCCAAATCTGGACCGATTTTAATATTTATCTCGTTAAAATGCAGTACAGGGTCTAGGCTATGCCCGTACGTTGTGATTTTTTGGTTTATGTTAGTAATAATTAGTTTGCTGGATGTTTGCAAATGTAATTAAAAAAGTCGTTTTTTTTAAATTTTAAATTTTTTTTTTTCTATTATATTAATCAAATAATAAAGCTCCTTGGTGGTAGGAATCCGACCTCCAAGTGTCTCTGACGCGTTCGGGTGGAGCCGATTGTGGGCCAGAGCTCCAGCTTAGGGTCCACTGAGATCGTAGCATTTTTTTCTGCAGTCCCCCTCCCCACTCTATCTTCGAGGATGCAACGCATCGGCAAAACAATAGAGTATCTTGTTTTGCCGATGTCCATTAGCGATGGTCACTTACCATCAAGTGAACCATCTGGTCATTTACATCTTATTTGCATTTAAGAGTATACAAAGTGAGCCTCCTATGGTTTGGAGATGTAAAATTGACACGTTGGAGATCAGGCTACGTTCTCGGCATATTCCACTGGATAAATTTGCGTTCATGATAAAGAAAACAGGTTCTCCTAATTGAGACATTAGTGGTGTAGTAGAAGATGTACAAGATATTTTAGTGGAGTGTGCTCGTAACGCAGGGAAGAGAAGTGAGCTGAATTATAAATTTAATATTAATTTATTAGACATTGGAATTTTCCAAAGCTGCTCCTTCTTCGGAGACAGCCAGAATGCTTTACAATTTTAAACTTAATCCCGTGAGGGGACGGGTTAGAATACAATTCCCCTCTGCGGCTGGGAGAGCATCTCGTAAGAGCCGATTAACCTAGCACCCCCTTGGTGGTAGGGGATTTATTCTCCGACTGTCTTGCGACCGCCAGTATGCGAATCCGACCGCCAAGTGTCTTTGATGCGTTCCGGTCGAGCCTCATATGTGCCAGACTTATCCCTTCTCTTTCCCATCCCATTAATGTAGCGGAGCCAAGAACTCTTGCTCAAGGTCCGCTGAAAGCGCTGCATTTTTTTCTTCACTCCCCCTCCCCACTCTATCTTCGAAGATACAACGCTTCGACAAAACAACAGAGGTATCTATTGTTATGCCGATGTCCATGGGCGATGGTGGCCACTTACCATCAAGTGGACCATCTGCTCGTTAGCACCTTATCTACCATAAAAAAAATTAAAAAGTACCTACATAAAAGGATATTAAGGTAGTCGTTTTTGGGAACGATGGGACTGATATTCTCACTTAATATAAAAGTCCCAAAATAAATAAAGAATAAAAAAGCGAAGCGAGGGCTAGTAGAAGTAAGACTACCGTTACGAGAGGTGATAAAAACTTAGAGTACTTCTGCTTTTTACTTATAATTTCCTAAATGATCCGCTTTCTGCTCGGTTGGTTACCACCTGTCATAGATGACAAACAATTCAGAGGTTTGTTACGAAACTTACATTTACATAAGTGTTACCATATTTGTTTGCAATTAACTCCGAAACTACTGACATGATTTTATTTTGTAGTAGGTTAATGACAAACTTAATCCAAAATCACCAGATTGAAATTCAGTTTGAGTTTGGTACTTTTAATAAGGGCCGTTTTAGCGTAGGGTGAGAGGAGCGCGCTACACGTGATTGGTTCTATTTCTATTTTTCAAATGAGTAGACGTCATGAATTGAACTACCTATATAGGCACGCGGAACTCTCACAATCTTTTTCTCAAACGTATAGATAGATAGCTGCTGGTTAGTATAATGTTATATTTCTTTGACGTTTGCAATAAAATTAATGGACACAAGATTAATTTGACAACATTTTATATTTTTAACATATATATATTATTATATTATATGAAACTAGAAAAAAAATAAATAAACACGTATTTTTTATTTTTTCAAAATATGATCCCGGTTATGGGTAAAATCAATTTTGAAATTTAATCTATTCTAAAAAAGACGTAAACGCCAAATGACGTCATCTATACGGTTGAATAGCGATATATAAAGATAAGGCAAATGTTATTCCGCCGTATTTGTGACGTCATCACATATGTTTTGTTTTTTTATATCAAAGGTATATTTTCAATAACTTCAACATTGTTTTGTTATGTAAGTTGTGTAAGCATCCAATAGATGGCGCCGTGTTAGGATTTCCAAACGTTCGTAACTATGATAAGGTATATTTTATTGAGTTATATAACTTTTATGAAATGTCTAGGAAATTGAAGTTAACCACTAATCTGTATTGATTATTTTATATTAGAAACTTATTTAATCGGCGGTTTTCATTGTGGTTTTAAAAAGACACCTAAAATCATGATATTCTCGAAAAGGAAAAAAGTGTTGCCAGTATTTTGATACTTATTAATACTGGTTCTTTAGTCAAAATTTTAATTGTCTAGAAGACGGTTATCCCTTTGATAAAGCTTGAAAATTTGAAAAAATATTAATATATTTAGTATTTAATTTTTTTCCTGTAAGATAAAATCGCTAATAGAGTATTTACGAAAAAAAAAGAAATCCATGAAAAAAATCCGTTAAGTCTTATAGAACCACTAATACCACGCAATATTTAAAAATACTTTTTTTAATCAAAAAAAAGATCCATTATAACACAGAGAAGCGTGGGCTGGTCGGTGATGATGTATATTATAAACATTAAATACAATCACTATTCATAACAGAACAATGTGTTTATATCTAAATGTTTTTAAAACAATATCAACGAGTTGAGCTCTCGCTTAGCTGAGTAATCAAAGTCTTTATCTCTCATCGTTAAGACAGCGTTCGTAAGAAACGTTTTCGTTGGACCGTTTTTTCTCCGACTTACTGCAGCAAGTCCGACTACCACCAAAAATTGTTTTCATTTTTTGGATTAATATATAGCCTATGATACTCACAAATAATGTGGCTTTCTATTGGTAAAAGAATTTTCAAAATCGGTTCAGTAGATCCAGAGATTACCCCCTACAACCTCACAAACTTTACCTCTTTATAATATTAGTATTGATAGTCTACTTGACTTTTTTAAAGAGCAAAATACCTTCCTGATGGTTTTCTTATTACATTTAAAAATAATACTATTGATCAAAAGGTTTCCTTTCCACAAAAAAGATCAATTGAAGTGTAAGGCTAATATACACTAGAGAGGAAAATATCCTCATAGAAATGAGAGGAATACCCATTGACTTGCGACCAAGGTGTGTGCGACCTTTTATATAATTACAACGCTCCCCTCCGCTGCCCGAGCACTAACTACAGTAGATAATAAAGCTAACTTACGTGGACCTTAAGGAGGGTGACCTTAACCACGACACTATAACACTAACTCCCATGTACACTGCGCGACAACACCAGAGAGACTGACTCTAATCTATCGCACTCAAAGTATATATTGTCAACGTGTGGGTATACTTTAAATAAAATAAAAGGAACCCGCAAACACATATTACAAATGGTATTGCTAACGTAATGTGAGGGTCTTTTATGTATGTCTGTACGCGCGTCATGTAAAAACTACTGTACGAAATTGGATACAGTTTTCACAGTAGTAATACTGAAGGTGTAACTTAAAATAAAAGCTTTTATTTTAGTCGATTAGTTTAATAATAAATCTATATATTTTCATGTATTGAGACTAATAGTGTAGTGTTCTTTGGTGGCGTGGTGCTAGATCTCAGTTATCAAGGAGCTCATGAGTAATAATGTACTTTATGATTTTAATATTAGGTAGACAGGTCGAGTGGTAGACGCGAGAGTTTATGCAGCAGAAGACATCGTTAAACGTGCCCCTGTGTTTAAGCCCCAGGCACTGCTCGGCTTCCGTCTAGATTACATACTAATGTTGTCGTTTGAGTGTTACTGCGCAGTATAGCTCCCATACTCTTACTACAGTTTTTTTTGCCTACTATTCATAAAAGAATATTTCCTTTTTTGTTATAAACTAGTCGACCCATGTGTCTTCGTCCGCGTAATGCTCAGCTCCTATTAGTCTTAGCGTGATGATATATAGCCTATAGCCTTCCTCGATAAATGGGCTATCTAACACTGGAAGAATTTTTCAAATCGGACCAGTAGTTCCTGAGATTAGCTCGTTCAAGCAAGCAAGCAAACAAACACACTCTTCAGCTTTATATATTAGTATGAGATATGTTTGGGCAATTACCAGAGTATTCAAACGAAAGTATCTGGAAGTGATTTCAATACACCATTTTATAAAGGTCTACGACCCTTGTTAGTGAAGTTACAAGCGATGTCACCCCTATCACTGGGTACAAGGGTTTTCTATTGTAAGGTTTTTTTATAAACTATCTCAAAATTATGTTAAATTTCGTTTCGTTTTCGTTATTAAATACATCAGATATAATTTATTTGTGTTTCGGAATTGCGTAGTATTCTAAAAATAATAAAATAAATAGAACTAACCTGTCTGTCGACTGAAGTCTTCACTCTTCTTCTTTTCTTTCTTAACAGTAGAAGCCAGAGCTGAATCTGTCGCTGTTACTGTGACGTCATCAGATGGAGCAGTATTTGACGCTGATGAAAAGGCATCTGATGATAAAGTACCGTTTGTCACACCGAGGTCTGGAGTTGTTATTTTTTGGCTTATATCACTCGTGTCCTCACTAGAATCTGTTATAGGATCAGTTATAAAGGAAGTGGTCTTTATTTTGAATTTACCCTTATTTTTTCGCTTTTTAGGATAAAATAAGGTCGGTTCTCCTTCTTTGGAATCATCTTCTGGAACTAGTGATATCCTGACATTATCTTCTTTAGGTGCTGAGACTTTAGAGGAGAATTTCAAGTGATTTTTTTCTGGTTTCAATGTTGTTGTTGCATCGAATTCCACATCACTTATAGTATACGCGTTTGGATTTCTGAACACAGAAAGTTTGCCTGTAGCCAATGTCTTATTTTTTCTATTTTTTTGTTTGTTATGTTTTCGTGGTGGCAAAGTTGTTGTTGTAGTTGACGTTGCTGCGGATTTATATGGACCTATCTCATATTTATCTCTATAAATAGATTCTTTACTTTCCTCGGAAGAATCATCCTCCGGTAGCTTCTGCCACCGTGAATGTGAACCAGTATGGGCATATTTATCGTCATCATCGTCTGTCTTAAGGCCAGTTCTTTCTAACTCTCTATCTAATTCCTCTTTAAATATTTCTTCTTCTTTTACTTTTTCAGATATACTTTGTTGTTCCTTGGCATGTCTTTCTTTTAATTCATCAACACTGTTCAGTATTTTTGCTTTTTTCTCTTCATTTTCTCGCTGTTTCTCAATTTTTGCAGCCTCATTATCTGCATCATTGTTTTCGGAATTTTTATTTTCTTGCTTTTTATTTATTTTTTCTTCTCCATCGTTTTCTTTACTTTTGCTATCTGCCTCATCATAATTTTCTTCAATACTTTCCTTTTTGTATTGTTTTTTAATATCTTCTTTGCTGTCATTTACATTCTCAATACTTTTAATCTCTTCTTTTTCTGTTTGATGTTTCACTTTTTCAGTAATTGGTTCAGATTTGGGTATGATTCTTGGAAAACTTTGACGTTTAGGTTTATCTTTAACATTATTTCTAGCCCTCAACCTACTATTTATTGCCCTTAGCACAGGATCATTATTTGGTTTTGTAATAATATTCACAATACCATCAATATCAGTAATGTTAGAAGCCTTTAATGCTTTTTTAGGATCAACAGGTTTTCCGGACCTGTGTAAATTAGACCAATCCTTTTTCTCATAATAATCATCACTATCTCCTTGACTCTTGTCATAATAATCATCACTTTCTGGAACTACAGCTTTCATAACAAAATTCGTAGGGAGTGCTAACCTCTTCTTTGGCTTAGGTTTAGAACTATCGATGAACTCCTTATGTTCCGCTGCATCCTTCTTGTTCACCAAATCCGGGAAGAATGTATTGTCTATTTCACGTTTAGTCACATTTGGTTTAACTCCTAAACTTAGCGAGTCGGAGTAGGACACGGTAAATAACAAAATCCAGACGAACAACATTTTGATTTGAGAGAATGTTCATAGTATCATAACTGAGTATAATGTTTTGAAACACGGCGTGGTAACGGTGACGGGCGAGGGCGACGGCGACGCGGCACGGACTGTGACCGTTGCTTCGACCACTATTATTTATATAAACTGTTTGTAAAACGATTCTCTTCGGTCTCGACAGATCATAGAATAGAGGGGCTAATGTAATCAATAATTTAAACAGCGATTGTTCATAAATCGTCAATAAAAATCTCATTAATAATGATTTCGTTTAACTTGCATTACTTTTTTATGAATTTTAACTACCAATCAATTCTTCAGTTTGGTTCTAGTTATTAGCAAGATTAATTATTAATTTATTGGAGTCACAATTGAATATAAGTATCGTTGACAATTACAATGGGAATTATAGAAAAAAGCGTACAAATGAAACGACACAAGTTTTTGCGGATGTAATGTCGAGATGAATAGAGCTTCATTATTTTGTATACAATTACGCAAACTTAAAAACTTTTGTTAGAAAATCTATTTATCTATTTGTAATTGATCATTGATTGATTTATGTAACACAGGAACAATGTTTGACCTAAAAGCTTGAATTTTGACTTTTTTTGACACCTATAACTACATTATAAGACTGTCTTTCCATTATAGATGTTCAAGGATGAGTAGCGGGGAATAAAGGAGCGTTTGTTGAGAACCAATAGAATCTCTTCATTTGACACACTCTTAGCGAGGCTAGGTATTAAAAAAATGATTGCCAGTGTAATCATTAGTTGTATTAATGTCACTAACAAAATTGTTAACAATGTGTCTGGTAAGTTCAATGACTTAAGCTTTTTTCTGCTCTATTAAGTTTTGATCTGAAAGCGAAACGTAAACATAAAAGTTAGCCCTCCCTAAGCTTAGGATTGATTTATCCTAGACGTCTAGTAGTAATTGATTTTGTTGTGATTCACATATGTTATGTTTCAATTTTATAAATAAGCAGCAGATAGCCTAATGGTGACATCTTACTTGGAAGGTCCTAGATCGATCCTGGGCACACCTCTGACTTTTCAGTTATGTGTTATAAGCAATTAAATATCACTTGCTTTAATGGTGTAGGAAAACATCGTGAGGAAACCAGCACTCCTGAGAGTTCCCTAAAGTTCTCAAAGGCGTGTCAAGTGTGACAACTCGACACTGAGCCAGCGTGGTGGACTAAGGCCTAATACCCTTCTCACTCTGACGAGGAGACCCGGCATAGCGGTAGGCCATCCATGGGTTATGAAGATGATATTTCATTTGTAAATGTTAAACTATCATATAATCCTTCTAATATATTATTAGTAATAATATTGCATATAAATACTTTATCTATTTTTAAGTGCAGGAATAATAAATCTTAGAAAACTTTTTATCTCAAAGAAGTACTATATTAAAAAGAGTAATAAAATATAAGTATATTAGAAAAAAAATCAAAGATAAAAAATAAAGTATCCAATAGTAATAGTCCCGCTGAGTTTCTTGCGCCCATTCTTCTCAGGTCTGGGTTAGGTCGTTTCCGAAAGGGTGGTAGATTCCGACGTCCAATAAGAGAATGTAAATTCCAATATTGGATTAAAAATTTAGACTTTGACTTTGAAAAAGGGTGATTAAGTGAATGAGATGTTCACTGGTTCCGGCGTCGCCCGGGTGTAATTTACCACGAATCTTTTCCTTTCGAATATTTCCCAAAGACAACGGCCACACAGCTCGACATGCACTTCACCCCCACGCCGATAGATGGCGTACGAGCACACTCATTTGTTTACTTTTTTGTAGATTTTTTTTTTCTATAAAACATACCATATCTTTCCTCAAGCTCTACATTATCTCTGTATCAGATTTCATCAAAATTAGTTCAGTGATATAAGCATGATTGTGTCATAGTCACAAAAACGCCATCCATTCGTCAATAGATGGCGTAAGCAGTACATTAAATCGCAAATTCATTTGTTTAATTTGTATTGTTAAGTACTTCCTACGTTTCTTAAGTGTTACTTTCAAAATTATAATATTAGTTAAGATTACACATACATTTTTATACAAAGACTACTGTATGAATTTTGATAATATTTCTATTGTAATATAGGTAAATCACAAAAAAATTGGGTACAGCAGAGCAGCTATTGTTTGGCGCATAAACATGTAATTCTCTTTTTATCTCAACGTATTAAAGTGAAGGAAGCTATTATCAAACCTTTTATCATCCCATAATTACAAATTATATAACTCTTACACGTAAAGAGTTAGTTTACGTCACTATAGCTGTGATATTGAATGCTCCAATCAAACTTCTATGAACTTTATGTACTTGTTTGCTCTTTCAATAAAGGTGCCATTTATACAAGTTAATAACTAACTAAATTTTGGTACTAAAGGGAAATGAATACAAACTTCAATCATATATTATAAGTTTATTATAGACTTGAATGTATCTGTTACCTAAAGAAACATTTCCATCCCCTATAGTTATAACGCTATATTCTACATTTTAATTTTCAAAATCAACATAATTTATTTATGACTCACATAGCTCGTCATGCATTTCATTCTCTATTTTAACTCCTTTTTTTTCTTGTATGTAGCGTCAGTAGCTCAGTGGTTCGAGCGTTGCATTCACGATCGATAGGTCGTGGGGTCATTGGATCAAATCCCGGACATTGGACTACTGGCGTGGCCCACTCCTGACACAAGCATTTTAGCTTACTGGGGGGGGTAAAGGGAATACTAGTAGTATGTGATCCATAGTGCAAGTAATCTTTCTCAAGCTCTAGTCTATCTCTGAATCACATTTCACTAAAATAAGTTCAGTGGTTTAAGCGTGAAAACTAAATAAACAAGCAGATAAAATTACTTTAAGTTGGGATTAGAAGAAAGATGGGCATATGGGAGTCATTAACATATTCTCTTAAGCCTAGCGTTCATCGTGACGTTGTCAGATATCCTGGCATATCACACATGTAATGTACTCATCATAACTTATATCATTGGCTTTATCTAATATATAAAATTCTCGTGTCACAATGTTAGTTACCATACTCCTCCGAAACGGCTCGACCAATTTTTATAAAATTTTATATTCATTTTCAGTGGGTCCAAATATCGGCTACTATCTATTTTTCATCCCAGTAAGTGATAAGGGTGGCTCACCCCAATTTTTTTAAATTTATATGGCAAAACAACATTTGCCGGGTCAGCTAGTAGCTTATAATATGACGACAGCTAGCGCTAGCTCTCTTCCGCGAGTTTGTCTATACTAACATAAGCACCGCCACACTAGTAAGCGATAATGTAGGTAGATTATAAAATAATAGTTATGCACACATTACAACACACTCCAAGTTTAGGCGACACTTGAGACTATTCTAGTCCCTTGCAGCGCCATTACACTACAATCCCTGTTCATTGTATTCCAGACAGTCCCGTTATTCGTCAATACCGTTGTCTCAATAGAAAGCTTCGGGATATAGTATTTTTTTTTTGAAAATACTAGGGATACCTCACGACTCCACCTACCAAATGGAAGGTTATGAATTTATCATAACTATTTGTTTATTTTTTGGTGAGACTATCGTCGTCGCTATGACTTGCCTGTTACAAATATTAATATAATAAATAATTTTTTTTGAATTTGATTTATCTTTTCACCCATCCCGTTGTCCGTGTCCTGTTTTGACTGAAACCTGTGCCCTGGAAGCCGGAACACAGATTTCTCTAGTTCTTACAGTTTTGTTAAAAAAATCCTATTCCATCTCTGGACAACTTGTTTCATTTCATTACGTAATTATATTTATAGTTTACCTTTTATTTAGTTTTTATGGTATTACAGAACAACGGCCTTGGACATCAGCTCTTCTCCTACTTCCAATATTTACCAATTCCTATGAAACCGTGAAATATTTACAAAAAAAGATGAAACGTATTAACTTAAAACGTTTTAACATTGCTGAGATATTTATGTGCATAAAACAAATTTGGGTTAGTTACACCATTTATAACTCAACTACGGCTGGACTGGTTTTGATGAAATTTGGTATATTTATACACTAGAACTTGGAAAAGGTCGTAAGCTACCTTTTATCGCAAAATAAAGGTTTAAGCTGTTGAAATGGGGAAACAAAGTGTGTATCGACATAGTCAACGAAGACGTTTTCAGCTTCTCCTTATTTCTCCTAAAATGCACTACAGATTTTAATGCAATTTTCACTGATGTATAGAGGAATAAACAAAGAAAATTTATTGTTCATAATTTTTTAATATTTTAAATAAAAATTAACTTTAAATAAACACACGTATAATGTACATGCATAGAAAAGAAATGGAGCCGCTAAATAACTTCAAACTGCGAGCTACATTTTTATTTAAAAAAAAAAATTTGACAGCCTCAATGGATTAATTAACTACAAGAATAAATCCATTATAGCATTTTAGTATTTTTTTCTTTTTTCAAAGCAGTTATTTATGCTAAAATGAGTGTGACGTATCCGAATAGTCTACGCCTACTAAATTAATCTAATTTGATTTAGACACGCATTTTATTATTTAATTTCTACTACGACGGATATTTTGTACTTTTATAGATTTTTAAGAATAATTATTTATAATATATTCTTTATACAACTATTATTTTAAACTCATTTGAAAATTAAATATAAAATACACAACTAGCAACTTTGGTATTGCCTCAATAAAATGGCCGCATCTATTTAATTATTATTTTTTAAAATAAATTACCTAGCCTATGTAATTTTTAATATTTTTTCTAACTGAAAGGTTATTCTAAGACCAGAAGAAACTATGCAAAAAAAAACTGGCAGCAGATAATAGACAGATTCTAATGAAGATTTATTTGTTTAAAAGGAAATTTAATCGAGATGGTTCTTAGCTATGTATTGTGAAGATCTGTTCACCCGTTTGGAGACTATCAGCTCATTGCTCACTAGAGAGCTGCCTTACAGTATTAATATATTCACAATTATAACAATCTTGTAACCATGGTAACATCTCATATTGTTAAGTCTGTATTGACTGCTGTTTTTATATTTTGTTTTCAACAATACTAAAAGATCGACTTGTACAAGTAAATATCGATTCTTCTAAATTGATGTCATGTGAGTATCGATACTTGGTAATTGTATTAAATTAGAGAGTCAGTCGGGGGTAATTGAAATTTTTAATTTAATAGTTATGATTTTTTTTATATACGATATAAAGGACAACTTGGTATGGTATAGCAAGCCCAGCTCCTACCCGAAGCGCAGAAGTTTCTTGGAAACTTCACAGGCTTCTTGGAGCGACCTCATGTCCTTGAGGATTTATGCCCGTTGTGTGGCGACACCCACGTATTCCAGGACAACGTGGGCAGTCGTCTCTTCTGCCTGTTAGTCCCACCATTAAACGGAGATCAATGCGATTCAGACTGAGCAGTTGACGGGATAGGCTCTTCGACAGAGCAGGAAGAGCTTGTTTAGACTGCCGACAGTTTGCCGTGTTCCTCCATCTCTCATTGTGCGTGTCTAGAGTGAACTGACGCAGCCATGAGAGGAAGGTGTGGTACAGGGCCTGCCACTGTAGTCATTGATCTTCTCCTCGCTAGCTCAACTGCTGCGTCATGCGTATATTAGGCTTGATGTGATAATATCACTTCCGAGCGCCTGAAGTACAGCCTTGCTATCAGAGAGGATTCTGATTCCAGAATCTTTCATTTGCTGCTATAGACTGCATTAGCTGCATGGGTGATAGCCACACATTCACACTGAAAAATGGTGCTGCGATTACCCAAAGCTAGACATGTTTAGTTCTATGGAGAAGTTACCAGCTCCTGTAGCTGACACCATTTTGGAGCCATCAGTTTATATATGGTACTCCAGTGTCTACATATGGGTTTGTGATTCAATTAATTGTATTTGATATTTTCTATCATATATATATGGCATCTAGGGATCCTATCACATGGTGATGATATAAGTGGTTGTTAGGAAAAAGGACAACTTTTGCCCAATAGAGTATACGTATTCTCTGCACTTGTATAACTTCGGAGTGCTGTGTAGTTTGCTGAAAGTGTTTAAACAAATTCATAAACTAAATCCATTATTTCACTGTTCCTCAGCTAAGCAAGGGTCTATCAGATAATCGGTAACAATTTTTCAATACAATGTTAACAAACGTGTTGCGATACGCGTGCAAGAAGCGTTCCTAACGAAATCTTCAGCTACAACAAAAAGAGAGTCGCCATTGTTATTTACCATTTTTCCAAATAAAACTTATTGCGGTATAAAAGCATTATTTATACAACTACAATTTCACGCTTATTATATTACCGTCTTACTGCAATGTAAAAAAGTTAATGGATTACTGTTTAATTAATCATTTATATCAATCAAGATTTAAATACAGCTTATTCTCAGAGAAAAGTAATATCTTAATAGAGCTGTTTCCTTTTCTGTTGTGAGATTGGAAAATTGTAAAATATACCTTTTCTTAGATGTTATTTTACCACAATATGATTGACTTCAGCTCTTAAATAAGTTACTTTGCTATAACATGTTTTACCTTTGACCTTAAATACGTTACTATGCTATAAGATGCTTTACCTTTGATCTTAGATACTTTTATGCCATAACACACTTTACCTCTGACCTTAGATATTTTACTATGTCATATGATGCTTTACGTTAGCCCTTAGATACGTTACTATGCTATACGATGCTTTACCTTTGACCGTAGATACTTTTATGCCATAACACACTTTACCTCTGACCTTAGATATTTTACTATGTCATATGATGCTTTACGTTAGCCCTTAGATACGTTACTATGCTATACGATGCTTTACCTTTGACCGTAGATACTTTTATGCCATAACACACTTTACCTCTGACCTTAGATACTTTACTATGTCATATGATGCTTAACGTTAGTCCTTAGATACGTTACTATGCTATACGATGCTTTACCTTTGAACTTAGATACTTAATATGCCATATGATGCTTTACGTTAGCCCTTAGATACGTTACTATGCTATACGATGCTTTACCTTTGACCGTAGATACTTTTATGCCATAACACACTTTACCTCTGACCTTAGATATTTTACTATGTCATATGATGCTTTACGTTAGCCCTTAGATACGTTACTATGCTATACGATGCTTTACCTTTGACCGTAGATACTTTTATGCCATAACACACTTTACCTCTGACCTTAGATATTTTACTATGTCATATGATGCTTTACGTTAGCCCTTAGATACGTTACTATGCTATACGATGCTTTACCTTTGACCGTAGATACTTTTATGCCATAACACACTTTACCTCTGACCTTACATACTTTACTATGTCATATGATGCTTTACGTTAGCCCTTAGATACGTTGCTATGCTATACGATGCTTTACCTTTGACCGTAGATACTTTTATGCCATAACACACTTTACCTCTGACCTTACATACTTTACTATGTCATATGATGCTTTACGTTAGCCCTTAGATACGTTACTATGCTTTACCTTTGACCTTAGATACGTACGTTACTATACCATAACACGCTTTATCTTTGACCGTAGATACTTTTATGCCATAACACACTTTACCTCTGACCTTAGATACTTTACTATGTCATATGATGCTTTACGTTAGACCTTAGATACGTTGCTATGCTATACGATGCTTTACCTTTGACCTTAGATACGTTACTATGCCATAACACGCTTTACCTTTAACCGTAGATACGTTACTATGCCATAAGATGATTTACCTTTGCCCTTAGTTACGTTACCATAACACGCTTTACCTTTGCCCTTAGTTACGTTACCATAACACGCTTTACCTTTGCCCTTAGTTACGTTACCATAACACGCTTTACCTTTGGACCTACAAATTAATTGTAGAATTATTTCAATTTTAAGACTTTAACCGTGTTGAGTAATAAAATTAAATATCCTTGAATTAATTCGTTACAAAAGTAGTTTTCTACAATAGTCTTCATTGTCCCTGTAACAATATGATGAAATCATCTTACTTCATCTATTATATTATATTTTGGCCTTGTATACTTAGGTTTTACCATTTTTTTAAAAAAGCGTTTAATTTTATATTATTACTATCGTTGGAACTATGAATTTTCCGGGATAAAAAGTAGCCTATATGTTAATCCAGGTTATAATACAAAAGTTGAATGAAATCCATTCAGCCGTGTTTGTGTGATTGATTAACAAACCTCTAAACATACAAACTTTGTCATTTAGAATATTATTAAGATATTATACATAAATAACGTATACTATACAAGTATATAGTTAAATAGTTTTTTTTTTCAAATATAAAGAATCTAAGTTGATACAACTTTGATAGATTTTGTAATAGATATAATTATGTTAACATAAGTTTTGTTTTATGAGGATATTGTTAATACTTTCGAAATAATTACACTCTTTTAAAACTTATAGAAGAAGAATACAGCCAACATTTTCCTTGCTTATCTTTGTCTGGTTTTTGGCAGTGTGACTGTTTTATTATGATTCATCCCTCTTTACAGCGGCTATTATAATAATGATATCGTTTCCTTTATTCCATTTTTTAAAGATGGTATTACTTATCCTCGATTTTAGTTATGTAGTTTTTGACGTGAATGTCTCTAAAGTTGCTTCTATATGGAAGCAATTAAAAAGAAACGAATGATGATAAGAAGGAAGGCTAAAGGATCAAAAAAAATATTTCGCTAAGTAAGGACTGTGACACACAGCTGGCGCGGCGGAGGGGGAAGCGCCACTATTTTGAGGTCATTTTGCTGCCTATCAACATTTCCATTTAGTATAAATTTTGACTTGGACAAATACGACATTCGTTTAAGTTTCAATCGTTAGCTTTCGATAAAATCTAACGATTAATAATATTTGATATAGAAAATATTACCAGTTACAAGAAGTATTCGCTTACAACACACCGCCGGGTTCATGTTATTTCATGTTTAGTTCCACTTCCAGTTAAAAACTTTAGGAGTTCAACGCTTAAATATAAAGTATATTGATATAAGTTATAGTCAAATGAATCTAAGTATACTTCTAAACTAAAATGTGCAGAAGTCACTATAAGGAAAAATTGATGGGAGGAGAGGAGCACGCTTCACATGATTGGTTCTTATGCGACTATTCTGTTCCCGTATGCTTTCTATTTTCAAAATAGTAAACTAAAATTAAACTACCTATACCAGTGACATGTCCTGGCATCCGCCCTCGGTTAGATGCTTGGTAAAGCGAGCTCATGATGGATGGATATACCAAGGCGTCCGAAGTAGCATGCTAACGCGTTCCTATGGCACCTAACATACGGCATGGACGGTGGTGGGTTTTAGTGCGGTAGTCCAGCGGTTATCGCTGGGAGTCCCACATTACCCTTTAAGGGGTATCCGTAAATGCATATCCCACATTAAAAAAAAGGCACGCACTTTTGCTTATCTCATATTATATTCTAGTCCTCACATTACAAAATTTTCACAGACTTGAGATAAACGCTTAAATAAATCTGATAAAAGTTATATTTAATATTTAACTTAACTATATTTTTGTGAGACTGTCCCATTGGTTTTAAATTCTTGGTGTCTCTACACCCACAGTCACGTGCGCTGCAAATGCTTCAATAAGCGTTTTTTGTTTATTTTACGTTTATTCTCTTTGCGTTTGGATCCACAATTGTGAAACTGATTTCGTAATATATCTATTTATAAAATGCTTTAAAAAATATTAAGCTCTGTTTTCGCACAGAGGCATTCCTATAAATGTAAAGTAATTAAGGTGTAATTAAATATCTGTTTGTCTTCGTCAACGCCTAATATCGTCCAAAAAGTTGTAAACGTATTTGAATATATAATGGAATTTTTAAAGGTTACAAAGACAGATTGAAAAATAATTGCTTAGAGATTTTATACGTATTATCTATATGGAAGCTGTACTGCACAGTAAAAGACAATAATAATAATAATAGGCACTTTATATCCATTCAGATTCTCCTAGGAAGTAAATAGATGATGAAGTCCACCTTACTGACCTAAAGAATAGATACTGATAATTCGTATAATGATATCTTCATTGAGATTATCTTTCTTTAGTTACGCCATCTATTGAGCGAACACATAATCGATTTCAATTCTCATATCTCTTGTTTCAGAATTATAAAATCAAAATTCATCAGAAGTAATCAGAAGTGTTCGATCCAGAAGTAGAACCAGACAGTGTTATGGATACAAACGGTTTTCTTTCAGCGAAGCGAGAACGGTTCTAACAATAACATACACTTAGCGCCATCTATTAGACAAAGATTATACTATTTCTTTTACTATTAAAATCATTAGGATTCGTACAATTATTTCTGGGCCTCCCTAGCGACGTCTATTCTCGAAGTCATAAAAGAGCACGTTATCTACGAATAACAAATATTATACACTTACTCCAAACCTTAGTAATGGAGACCCAGCATCAACACCATACCACTGCACAGCCGTAATGGCCACCAGGCGAGCTCCGTTTGACAACTGATCTTGTAAAATAACAAGTAGGTATATATAAAGTTATTGTATTCGCGGGTAGTTCCTTTTATATTATTTCAAGTATACTCACATGTAGACAATATATAACCTTTTTACCGATAGGTTTGAGCCAGTCTGTTAACTAGTGTCGCGTGTGCATATCTTATACTAATATATGAAGCTGAAGAGTTTGTTTGCTTGAACGCGCTAATCTCAGGAACTATTGGTCCGATTTGAAAAATTCTTCCAGTGTTGGATAGCCCATTTATCGAGGAAGGCTGTAGGATATATATCATCACGCTAAGGACACCACAAATAGGAGCGGAGCAACACGCACGACGAAGTCACGCGGGTCGACTAGTAACATAATGAAGTTGTTAGAGAAAATCAATCTTAAGCGATTGATTAAACGATGACAAAGCTTGGAATCAAAATGACGTTGATGCTCAGCTGAATGATTATACCTTTGTAACAGAACACACACAGACTGATGTAAACAATCGCATTTTGATGCGAGCAACTGTTGAGTTTCTTGCCAGTTCTTCTCATCAGGAAACTGCTTTCCGAACTGGCGGTAGCTTCAGACAAACTGACTGACTGACCAATTTTGACGTGTCAAAAGTACTTTGGAAAATGTCCAATTGATATAAACTGTTTTAAGTTTGAGTTTATATGAATGGAAAATATAATCGTATAGCAAACAGTTAGAATAGGCTCGATCTCATGTATATTCAGGTAAATTAATTCCATCGCGAGCTCAGAGGCTGCATAGCGAAGTACGAAACGAATGTGCCGCAAGGGAAATGTCGATATCTTCATATGTAAGGGACCGGGTGAGTGATGTGGAAAATATACGAGACAAAATGCTTAAAGGTTAGGTCATTTAACCCTTACACAAATTCCCATACTTACATTATAAATGGGAAATGCTTTTACCCGCAACTTCGTTTGCGATACTGAGGTAGTTATATTAGCCTACAGTAGATCCTCTGTACACATATCTATTTAATAATTTTATGAGGTAGTCATACTAACTTTGCAAACTCCCCCCCCAACCTTTTACGCCCATAAGGGAAGACTTTCGAAAAAATATTTTACATGTGTTTCATGACTTTCAATGAAGAACCTTCATACTGAATTTCATTTGAATAACTTCAAAAACGGCAAAGTTTTATACTAATTTTGCGCCCCCGTTTATGGGCTGAATTTTCAAAAACACTTTCTTAGTGCTCCCCTACGTTATAAAAGGAACCCCTGTGCAAAATTTTAATTTTTCTGAAAATGCGTTGGTATGTCAGTCATTAAGTCCGCTTCTCCTGTTGTATATAGATTCATAAATTCAATATTGATTTATCATAATGAGGATTACACTACTACTACTTTCTACTATTTTAGTCGACTACAGCGAAGCCAAATGTAAGGGATAAATAATGATTTTGGCAGTATGCAGTATGAATGATTTTAGTAAAGATTTTAATGAATGAGGTGTGAATATGAATGAGATAATCATGACGAGTTTCATATTAAAAGAAAGGTCTTGGCGAGCACATTACAACTATGTCTAATTTTGTATTTAAATGAAAAGTTTTTATGTGTTATGAAAACTTGTTGTCCAAGAGACAATATAAGTGTGTATGATTGATGATTACAATATCGAAAATCATTCAATGAAGCACTAAAACAATAATGTCAAAAACATCTCTTACTTTTCATTAAAATAAACTATTTTTTTAATCTTTATTGAAATTTAAATTTATAAAAAATATTTTATGTATGTTGTCCAGGGGACAACATATTTTTCAAAAAAGTGGACTGTTCGCTGTGGATACCTAAAAAAATAATAATTTTTTACTTTAAATTATATCGTTTTTTTTTTGAAAAATAAGACCTGTTACATAAAAATTGCAATTTAAAAATTGTGGACACTTAAAAGTTGATTTACACACAGCACAGCTGCAGATTGTACAATTTTTTCCTACCTACTTGACACTTATCGTTATATTCTGGACAATTCACACAATATCTTTATAAATTATAGCTTTATAATTTACTAGGGGCCCGTCCCGGCTTCGCGCGGGTGGAATATTATTTTTAAAAATATATTGGCCCTCCCGCATTTCGGTGCCCCCTCTCTTGCCGCTTTACTCGCTGCGCTGCGTCGCTATACTGGCCCGTCGCGTCCTCGTGTATTTTTTGTTTATATTGATATTTTTAATTTCGTAATATCTTTTGAATGGAAAGTCCGATTTTAATAATTCAAAAAGTAATTTACAGGTATTGAAATAGTCTTGAATACGAAATAATTTATTTGGATAAGGATTAATACAAAGTTATAGAAAACATGGTCTGATTTTGATAGGCATTTTTATCAACTTTTAAAATGTAAAAAAGTAGTTATAGTGACGTAACTATAATAGTTGGACATATGGTCTTGCGGACTTTTTTGTAGATATTGATACGTTCTATAATATTGTACAACATTTTTTTGTTCTATCATCAATACTTTTTGCAGCGCATGCGATGAAAGATATTTTATGGCAAATTTTTTGGCACCTTGGGTTGGTTTTCGTGAGATTTCCTAAGGATCTCTAATTTTTTCTTGTAATAAATATAGCCTATGTTACTCAGGGATAATGTAGCTTCCTAATGGTGAAAGAATTTTTGAAATCGGTCCAGTAGTTTTTATGTTTATTCGTTACATACAAAAATACAAATCTTACTTCTTTATAATATTAGTATAGATATAGATAAATATGTGTTATTCTGAAGTATAAGCTATAATATTGTAAGTTTCATTAAAATCCATTCAGTAGTTTTTGCGTTAAAGAAATCCATATGAACCTTTCGCGTTTATAATATTAAGTAAAAATAGTAAAGGTTGTTTAAGTCAAAATATATGTTTAAAAAAAGATGTCTTTATTGCCTTTTTTACGTAGTCGGGTTATAATTTTTTTTAATGAAATATTGCATTTCAGGACAGAACACTAAACGTGTGTTGTGCAGTGGCTTCTAAATCTGCTCGTGCCAATTACTGCTTGACTTACTAAGGTTGTTTATTGTCTTTTATTAATATCTTTTCAGAGAAACCTTCAAAGCGACGGATGCTCTCCAACCTACGCTAAAAAACTAAAATGGAAGTGGGCTGGGCACGTGACAAGGCTAAAGGACAAGAGGTGGACCAGCAGAGTAACAACGTGGAAGGGTCCAAACGGCAAACGTCTCAAAGGCAGACCCCACACAAGATGGGCAGACGAGTTAACAAAAATAGCTGGTACCTGCTGGGTGCAAGTAGCTCAAGATAGAGACAAATGGAGTTCTTTAGAGGAGGCCTTCACCTTCACTTGAGAAGGGGTTCATGCAAAATAACAAATTTTCATTTATTTTTTTTTTATTTTTCTTTAAACCATTATATTCAACTTTGCATGAAATAAAAGGTTTTTATTTTTTTTTTATTTTATTTATTAATATCTTTTATATATTAATGTATATTATAGTTCAAATATATTTAATTAATATTTGTTGTTAACATCTTTTACGTTGTAATGGAGCGAAATCGACTCATTGATTTTTGATGTAATTTTCCTTGAAATGATACAATTCAGAAAACTGAGGATAGCAAAGTTTAGGAGTATAATTACTTATCTAGTTATACACCTTAATAATATAAGAAAGAAGTATACACAGGGGACTTTTGTTTAAAGAGACCACTTCTAGAAACTTTGAGTATAGGACAAAGGAAATACAATAATATAAAAAATACAAATATATCTGTTAAACCAATTAAACCAAACTAAAAAATCAAAGAAATCGTTGCTGCATCTCATCATGTCCATTTATTGTTAATTATGACGTTGGTAGAATTGATTTTAGTAGAATTTTTACTTTATTGAATGTTAGACAATAGATAAACATCAATCAGAGAAGTCAATACGCCGTCACGACAAAAAATAATTATTATTACATAGCGAGTATTCTAGCTGTGTAATGTTGTTGCTCTGACTCCAAAGGAGGAGGATATTCTATGCAACAAGCCGCCATACTGTTAGTCTGCGTATTGGCTGTAGCAATAATTCGAATGTGTTTTCTGAATCTATTCAAGTTTATATATGTATACACCTAAAAAGAGAGTAAAACTATACTAAATCCTTCCCCCTTTTAAGTCTCTCTTTTTTATTAGTACGTAAAACAATTGTCACAATTTATTGTCAAACACTAAAGTCAAGTAAAACGATTAAGTTTTTGTATATCCCAAATCTCGATTACATTAACTAAGTTATTTCTTAATTATACGTTTTTATGTCATTACAAATACTTTATTGACCTGGAAAGAGAGTAGATTTATCAGTTTTAAATTTGAGTGTATCTTTATCTAAACCTGTTCCTTCCGACCGTCCTAGTTTTAGGACACCATATTTATAATTATATTTAGAATTTCACTTTTTCTCTTCTTATTTTATCTTATCAAATCTATATTTATTTCTATTTATAGGACAGGCTAATTCAGCAAGGATTCATCTCTCTTTATACCTTATAACTTTTTTATGTAATATAATTTTTTTTAACTATATTTATTCCTATATAAAGGACAGGCTCACTCATCGAGAACAGATGAACTATAACTTTTTTATGTAATATAATTTTTTTTAACTATATTTATTCCTATTGAAAGGACAGGCTGATTCAGCAAGGAGAGATGAACTATAACTTTTTTTTGTAATATAATTTTTTTTATTTGTATTTATTCCTATTGAAAGGACAGGCTGATTCAGCAAGGAGAGATGAACTATAACTTTTTTTGTGATATAATTATTTTATTTATATTTATTCCTATTGAAAGGACAGGCTGATTCAGCAAGGAGAGATGAACTATAACTTTTTTTGTGATATAATTGTTTTATTTATTTTTATTCCTATTGAAAGGACAGGCTGATTCAGCAAGGAGAGATGAACTATAACTTTTTTTGTGATATAATTGTTTTATTTATTTTTATTCCTATTGAAAGGACAGGCTGATTCAGCAAGGAGAGATGAACTATAACTTTTTTTGTGATATAATTGTTTTATTTATTTTTATTCCTATTGAAAGGACAGGCTGATTCAGCAAGGAGAGATGAACTATAACTTTTGTTGTGATTAGTTTTTTTTATATATATATATTTATATTCGTATTTATATGTCAGGCTAATTCAGCAAGAAGAGACGAACTATAACTTTTTTAGTTCATATAATATTTTTGGAAGATATTAAAGGCTTAAATACAAACTTTTAATAAAAATTTCTAAATTGCTTGGGATGTAATGGTTAATAGTTCTAATTACGCCGTATGAAAGTCAGTTATCATAGATGTGGTGTTTCTCCTTATGCTTTTACTCCTAAAATGCAATAATAGAGATTTTGTTTTAATTGCTTTTTACTCACTTTTTCTCTTCTTTTATGATGTAATCTTACTAACTGTTTTGTTGATGGATCAGGTGAATTGTATGTTTGTTTGTCTTTCTATAGTTTTTGATTTCCAGTTGCTACAATTCCACAAGAAAGATATTTATGTACTTCTTATAAAATTGCCTCTTATAAAATAATAAATAATTCTTATACAAGTATTTTGTTTTTAAAAGTCATTTGTCCTACAAATAGAACATTGTAATTATTGGATAAATAGCCTGTTACTTTAGTGTCAGTGTGTTATAACATTATAATATATTTTCTTTTTTTTTCATACGTGACGTGATAATGATAAGACGTGAAGGAGAAATAAAAATGATAAATATGTGATAGTAATAATATTATTAGTACTCCGTGGAGGATAGGAACATGATGTTAAATTATTAACTCGTATACCCACAACAATAATTTTATTATAAGGATAAGTCCCAACTGACTAAAAAAAGCTCCATCTATCAGGACTCGAACGGACTATGTTAGTAAAGCATTGCGTCACCGGCCGTCGCCTCAATGGCAAATTATCGCTTTAGTAAAAAATAATTAATATAGTTACTAAATTAAAAAAAAACAATACTTATAAAACTTTGTATTGTAGGTAATTTGTCTTTGAATTACTATTTTAGGGTTCATTTACTGAAGACATTTTCGGCGTCCGAAAACTGGGTCCTTACACCAGTCTGTGACCTAGTGTGGACCTTATTGTGGACATTATGACATACCTGCACTAGTAATCAGTATTTGATAACTGCCAGTTTCTATACGCGTAACTATAGCAACGTCACACGGTTATATGACAGAAGTATATTTTTATAAACAATTGTGACAGTTGTATGTAAAGTATGAGTTTAGAACAGGCACTCATAAAAGTTGAATGTAAAGCATCCAGTCCTCTACAATCCCCGTGACTTTCAATGTGCACGAATAAACACAATATTGCGATTTGCCATGTTACACACAGACACACGGACATTCTACACTTATTAATATTATATTTTACTGTACAGAGAATGAATTAAAGAAATTATGGGGCCATTTAAGTATTATCAACTCCCTCGCCAATCATGTCAGCAAAAGTAAGTAAAGCCCTAACACCTCCCACCGTGCATACATTTTTCACGTTTCGATGTGCGTATTTACTTTTTATCGCTGAAATAATCACCATGCAGACCCCCTATTCCCATGTCATTAAAAATCAACAAAGCAAGGACTCCCCGATCCCCTTTAATGCTTACGTAATACTTGAACAGGACTTTGTAGCTAGATATGAATATATTAATTCCATGATTGGTAATACTCACAGAGAAAGTCGTTGATACACAGATACACTCCCTCTGAATTCTACTCTTTCTTCTTTAAATCCAAATTGACCTCTTTACTGTCAAAATACAAACTGGTACCTTGTTCTTGATCGTCGAACTATATACTGTATGTATGTGTAGCTTTATCTGTTGAAGATTCCAGATATCAAACATTTTCATGCATTTCATCTAGCATTAAATATCTCACTATGAACTATACTTAAGTATAGATATTTTAATCTTGGAAATGTTCTATATTAGCGTTGATGGTTTTACTTGATAAATTATGGGATAAATTGAAAAATACTTGAAGAATAGATTTAATTTCCCGCTCATCATTCTCAATATCCCGATCTTTGTGGTCCAGCCGTACTTTTGACATCTATTATGATTTTTGGTGATGATTTTGTTCGAATACACTTTACCATAATAATGTAAAATTTAGTGATAATATAATCCAGCAAAATGTATCTTACATTTCACCAGAAATAAGCAAGACTTTTATAATATTCTTCATAACCATGTGTATCACATACAAAGCCGAGTAGAGTGGTTCATTATTGTTTAATGTCGAACGAATCCACGTGTTGAACAAAAAGCTCTGGAAACTAGTAGTTCTAGTATTATAGATTATACATACCTAACACACAAATGTAACGTGATCTCCATTAGTCACAATAGCTTACAACAAAACTTGTTCGTAACCTAAGAGGAGCTAACACAATAAACACACCAGTATGACAGTTTCTGTTATCGTAAAATGACAGATGTTGTTCCCGAATCCGACTAGGCATGATCCTCCTGCAATGGCTCCTCCTTTCTCTATGAGAGAGGAACAAAATGGGAACAAATGGTTTATTTTGTTCCTCGTTACCTCCAGTCACCGCGGATGAGTTAATTCTTGCCTTAGAACGGATAAGATATAAAAAGACAGCGCCGGGTCCGGATGGCATCCCGGGACGAATATTATGTATTGCCCTGAGATATTTAGGTGAAAGGTTTCGTAAATTACACCGGCACACAAAAAAAAAAAAAGTTGTCTGTGCACCGGGCGCCACCTATCTACGGGCATGTTTTTCGACCCGCTGAACACGAATTTCAAGTCAGTTTAGGCCGTCCGGGCTTCAATTTTGAGTAAATTGCAAAAATCCCCAAAATATAGCGAAAATTCGATGTTTTGGGAAGAAAAAAAATTTTGAGATCTAATGCAAGCATAATTTTCATGTATTTTGATGTGTTAAATACTAATTTCGATCGTACTTTAATCATAAACCGTTTTAAATATAAAAAAATTTTTAAAAAATTATCAAAAATCCGGTATCTAGATGAAGTTGGCCCGGGACTATCGGAGGCAGGACAATTTGGGTTTAGAGCGGGTCGATCGACTATCGACGCCTTACACACTTTAAAAAAATTATCAGAAGAAGCTGTGAACAGAGGACATGTTGTCATGGCAGTCTCTTTAGATGTTGCTTATGCTTTTAATAGTCTTCCCTTTCAGACACTAATAGAGGCACTTCGATACCATAAGGTGCCATTCTACCTGGAGAAACTATTACAAGCATATCTCCACGATAAAGAAGTGCTCTGGGAGAACAAAGACGGCGTTCTTTGTCGGCGTAAGATCGGTTGTAGAGTCCCACAGGGATCAGTGCTGGGCCCAATTTTATGGAACGTTGGTTTTTAAAACTATGCAAAACGGTAACACTCACGTATTATTGTGGTAGATTGGTACTACAGTTTCGATCGCATTGGGCGATCTTCTTCAGCCAGTGGACGCGCTCGCGGTGGCCGCTCGGCGAACACTGTGTTCGCAATGCGATCGAAACTGTAGTACCAATCTACCACAATAATACGTGAGTGTTACCGTTTTGCATAGTTTTAAAAATGACTAATTACCACGTTAGTTTCTATAATAAAACGTTGGTTTTTATTGGCTCTTGCGCTGTCCACTTCTACCTGGAATGAGGCTAATATGTTACGCTGATGACGCTCTGGTGATATTTCGTGGGCAAAATTACGCAGAGACTACTCGTTTAGCAGAGGTCGGTACCTCTCTCATTGTTGATCGCATAAAAATGCTCGGGCTAAAGGTGTCAATGCCGAAGACAGAGGCTCTTCTTTTTCACGGCCCTCGAAGAGCCCCTCCCGCTGGAGCGCATATTACAATCCAGGGCACGGTAATTACGGTTAAGGGACATATGAGATATCTGGGTCTCATATTGGATGGAAGGTGGAGTTTTAAGACACACTTCACTCAACTTACCCAGAAGTTGATAAGTGAAGCCGCCGCCCTTGGTAGACTACTGCCGAATATTGGTGGCCCTCATCCTGCAGAAAGCTTTATGCAGGAATAGTCCGAAGCATGGCGATGTATGGTGCTCCAATCTGGGTTAATGCCCTCACTACTAGTACTAAACCTATTTTGCGGAAGTCTCAGAGGGTGATAGCAATAAGATCAATCTGTGGTTACCGTACTATTTCCTTTATCGCGGCTACACTTCTCTCGAGTGATCCGCCATGGGAACTCCAGGCTGAGGTACTAGCGGAAGTTTATCAGTTCCGGAAATTATCCCGGACTGCAGGAGAGAGACTAATGAGAGAGGAAGTGGATAGAATTAGACACCTGGCTCATGAAGCTCTGATCGATAGATGGGTAGAGGATCTGCAGTCACCTACGGCTGGAGTAATTACAATAGAGGCGATCCGCCCTCACCTAAAACGTTGGCTCTAGAGATCCAATGGTTCACTTACGTATAGACTGACACAGGTACTTACTGGGCATGGCTGCTTTGGTAAGTACCTACATCAGATTGTGGGCTGAGAGGTTGATCCGGGGTGTCGTGAGTGTGACGCGGCTGTGGACACTGCACATCACACCCTTGCGGAATGCATAGGATGGGCGCCGCAGTGGCACGCCCTCAAAGAGATAATACGAGCTGATCTCTCGCTCTCGAATGTGATTAATTCCATGCTTCATAGCGAAAGGAAGTGGAAAGGAATGGTTTCATTCTGTGAAGCGGTAATCACCCTTAAAGAGACAGCTGCGAGAGAACGTGACAACGCAGCATCCGCAGGCTTGCCACGCAGGAGAAGACCAGGTAAGCGTAGACGGCGCTATGCCCTCCTCCTCCCTGAGTAATGTTTGATCACTGGGCTGTATTTACGTCGGGGCGACACGGTGAAGTACTTTAGTGATCCCGTGTCGTCTTTTCATGACGATGATGGCTTCGATGGTTTTTAGCAGGTAAGACAGTGCCACGCCGGAAGTCTTGCATTGCATGCGTAACAGCATTTTCCATCGTAAAAAAAAGAACAAAAAAAAAACTTCCAATATAACTTATTGTAACCTAAGCCGGGCTTACACAATAGCTTACAATAAAACTTGGTTTTAACCTAAGAGGTGCTTACACAATAAACACACCAGTATGACAGTTTCTGTTATCGTAAAATGACAGATGTTAGTCACAATAACTTGCAATAAAACTTATCGTAACCTGAGAGGAGGTAACAAAATAAATATACCGATGTAATAGTTTTGTTTTTTATATCTCACAATATATACAGATAGACAAACAGCCGATATCATTCACTCCAACGGATCTGCATTGTCCCAACTAAGGGAACACAAAGAGGTTAAGCTCCACTAAGCGTAGTGTTACTGCTGACCCGGATATCAGTTAACTGTTAGTTATGTTACGTTTTTGTGTTAACTATTGAGTTTATAGGTTAGGCTTTAACCTATATACATTCTTTTTTTATATGGTTAGCTTTAACAAGCTTTACATTTTATATTGCAAGTGGTTTAGTCTGCCTGTAAATAACGTTGTCTTATTTTGGTTAAATCTTAATACATCTATTCAACTAGACAATTAAATTAATGAAAATAGCAGTTTAAAATATAAGTGCTGTTGGAAATAGAAAGTTAATTTTACAGGATAAGAAAAATAAGTAATGTTTATCACTTGCAAAATTGCGGTGCAATAACACATTTGAAGATTCTTTGCTTTTAAAAAAATATGTCTGAGTCAATAAGAATCAACGGAGATAAGCGAAGACATTTCACTAGTCTGTTATAGAACTTTCTTATGTATTTATCATCATCATCAGAAGACATCAATGTTTTAACCACTGGGCTGTCACTGCTTTTGTGTATTTGCTTTTTCTTAAAATAGTCACAACAAAAATTTAATTTATTTGCTCATCCTAGTATAAATTATAAGGTTTTGTGTATTGTAAACAATAAATATTTAGAGAGTTACCTTTTTATACCTGGATAATTCTATTTTATCATAAACCTGTCCGACAGACGTCTCAAGTAGGTATTATTCATATTGATGCTTATTCAATATTCATATCTATTGGACCCACCTTCTTCGTCTTATCGACTTTTAAAGCCTATTTTTATCGAATTCTTTAAATCAAGTGTAGGTTTAAAAGATCCTTTTAAAAACATCACAATCATTAAAATGCATTTGCTTGCATCATATATTCTCTCTTCCTTTTTCCCTAAATAGTATTATTAAATCAAAGTCTGCAAATATTTCTCTCTGCTTCTCCATTTCTTCTGCAGCGAAGAAGTGAATACATATACACTTTCATTAGTACAAAAATGAGTAAAGTATCAGCGAAATTAAATTTTTATCAGAATGAAACAAGATAAAAGAGTATTATAGTAATGAAGTAAAGACAATAGTTTTACAAACGAAATTTCCGAGAAACGTGGGTGGAAAGCGAAAAAGGTGAAATTAGGTTTATATTAGTTCCCGTTGTTTATTTTAAAATTAATGGACCAAAATGCACTAAAATACTAAATTAATTTATAACGATCTATTTCAGAATACAATAACAACAGAAATTTAACACACCGGTGTGTTTATGACAAGTTTTATTGGAAGCTATTGTGACTACTGTAGGTCATGTTTTAGCAGAAGTTTTAATATAAATATGTCTTATGTAATATTGATTAATAATGTAAATTTTGAAGCCTCATCAAAGTATAATGAGGCTGAGGGTCTGTTCCTAAGTAGTCCTTGATTTACTAAGTAACAAATAAGGGCTAAGTAACCTATCGGTCAGCTCAAATGTCAAGTAACAAGTTTATGTGCTGATATTAATGATAACCAATTTCAATTCAAAATTTTTCCATTATGGATAAAAACTGATTCCAAATTAAAATTTGTGTTAAAGAAAATTTAAACTTGAAATCTATTTTTGATTTGATAGTAAGATTTTGGACTACAGATTAGACTATAGATTAGATTTTTTTTTCAAAGTCAAAGTCAAAATTTTTTATTGAATGTTGGAATTTACATTCTCTTATTGAACGTCGGAATCTACCACCCTTTCGGAAACGACCTAACCCAGACCTGAGAAGAATGGGCGCAAGAAACTCAGCGGGACTGTTTCTTTTGGATATTTTCCTTTTTTATCTTTGATTTTTTAAACGCCAATTTTTATAACAAGTATATTTATACATTGAGAAAGCCTGGAGCGAACGCATCATTCCCAAGGCGTGACATCTTCCAAAAAATCTTTAATGTTATAATAGCCTTTGTCACACAAACGTTTTTTAAATAACTTTTTAAATTTTCTATAGAACAATTTTGAACGTTTTCTGGGATCCTGTTGTAAAAGCATACACATCGCCCAACAAAAGAATTACTAATTCTACTCAATCGAGTAGTAGGAGTAACAAGTTTGTGTTTGTTCCTAGTATTAATGTCATGCAAGTCACTATTTCTAATAAAATCATTAATGTTTTTACTTACATACATAACATTTTCAAAAATATATTGTGAAGCAACAGTCGATATATTAATTTCTTTGAATTTATCTCTTAAAGATATTTTAGGGCCGAGACCATAGATTGCGCGAATAGCCCTCTTCTGCAGTATGAAAATCGTGTTTATGTCGGCTGCGTTACCCCAAAGTAGAATGCCGTAAGACATTATACTATGGAAGTAGCTAAAGTAAACTAAACGAGCCGTGTCTATATCAGTTAATTGGCGTATTTTCTTAACCGCGTATGCTGCAGAGCTGAGTCTATTGGCCAATCTCTCAATATGGGGGCCCCATTGCAATTTAGAATCGACAGTGATGCCCAAAAATACGGTAGATTCCACCGGTTCCAACTCCTCTCCATTTATAAATACACCAGTGTCTATTTTCTTAACATTGGGTGTCGTAAATTTTATATATTTAGTTTTCTTACTATTTAACATTAGATTATTAGCACTGAACCAATGTACAATATCAGAGAGAGCATTGTTTACATCGTCATATTCAGTTTGATGGCGTTTCACTTTAAATATTAGTGAAGTGTCATCAGCAAACAATACTATCTTGTTCTTTTTTTCTACGAGGTTTGGCAGGTCGTTTATATAAATGAGGAAGAGAAATGGTCCAAGAATAGAACCCTGGGGGACCCCCATATCCAGACGAGCCCCAGGAGATCTCTTGCCATTCACGTCAACCCTTTGAACCCTATTTTTTAGATAGGAGTTCATAAGGTCTAGCGCAGTTCCTTTGATGCCATAGTGGCGCAGCTTTCTGACCAGAGTCGCATGTTGTACACAATCGAAGGCCTTAGATAAGTCACAGAATATTCCAAGTGCATTCTGAATTTGATATTTTATGTACAAATTTGAAGCCGCGGCGGCTTAGGTTAACCTAACCTTAGAGGGCATATGCATTGGAGGCGAAAGTTGTAATTACTTAAGCTTACACATTACCTACGCAGTATCTACGTTGCGGTTACCCAATAGTCCATTCAATATCACCCCCCCCCCCTTTATCTATATTTTTTTAAAGGGGTTTGGTCACCTAGTGATCATGTCACCAAATAGGAAATACAATTTTAAAGAACTAAAATGTAACTTAAATCAACTTCACAAAAAAAAAACCAAATTCCTACGTCGTAAACCTATTTCTACAAATTTATATAACATTCTGGCCTGCTCCGAGACAGGAAAGGCCAGAATGCTGTTATAAAGGCCTACATCTGTTGGATTGCAATTATATGTAAGTAAAAAATCAGATCTTTCAGCTTCGTTTCGGACACACTCCGCCATTATGTGAATAACATCTTCATTTTTGATGCAATCTAAACAGACCGGTGTTTGTAATTCCCTATTAGTCAACGATCTCTCGTCAAAGTGTTCCTTCCATATTTTGAAACTTTCTTATTTGACGGTAGACAGTTTATTTGTATAATACGGTAACCAACTACAAAGAATACCCTCATCAGCCTCCTTAGCTAAACGATCTACTGCTTCATTGCCTTCTATGCCAATATGAAACGGATTCTACTGTAAAATCACTTTTCTTTTGCAATCCATAAGGTGACAAATGTCGTTAATAATGTTATATGCAATAGGCATACCACGAAAACTCGCACTAGTGCATCGATTCAAATGTTGGAGAGTACTTTTGGAGTCAGTAAAAATAACAAAACTATTACAGTTAACTTCTGCTATTGCAATCACCTCCGCATACATGATGGAGATATTGTTATCTATTTTTAATTTATTTACTCCCTCCTCCTTCTCCTTTCTCATAATTTTTCTCTGAGATATTGTTCTCCAAAATTATTTTCCGATATATTTGGTATCGTATTTTGAATAACTATCCCATACGTTTAATGGTTACTGAAATTTAATACTCATAACGTAATATGTTGTCATACTGTTATTCATATATTTGATCCTACATCAAGAAAATTAATAATAAATAAACACACTCTCTCTCTCTCACACACACACACAAACAAACACACACATACCTATAAATTAATTCACACATCCACACCTCTATCAACACAAAATATGAAATTATTTTTTGGTATATCTTTTTATTTTTTTTTCTCACCGTAATCAATATAAAAAATTTCTCACTAATTAAAGTGTAATGACATATAATATGTCATTTATTAAAGGGGGAAGACCTGGCGACCTGAAATACAGGCTATCCTAGTTCAGGCGTCAGTCTCCGTTGCTTTTGGTACATGTTTGTCATTATATTAATAAGCTTTAGTACTAAATGTTAAGTGAATATGTATGGTATGAATAGTAATATTGTTAATCTATGGCAATGTATTTTTTTTTTGGAGAAATAAAGATTATTATTATTATTATTATTTTTTGATAATTCACGGCTAGAACCGGCTAGGTTATAAAAACCAATGACACGGGCCTAAGCCAAGTGTACATCAGTATGCTAGGTATATGTTGAAGATGAAGGGTGAGGCATTACTATATTAGTGTTATCTGCTTCGTATTCTAGAAATTTTCTAACTATTCTACATGTGTTGAGTATTGCTGCTTTCTGTAACAAATGGTAACTATTTCGTGCTAAATTTAATGTGCGAAGTAATTGGTGTAACTGTCTGGGTATCACACCTGTTGTCGAAATTACTACAGGAACTACTGTCACTTTTTTCAAATGCCAGAGTCGTGTGATTTCATGTTTAAGATCATTGTATTTAGTTATCTTTTCAGCTATGGTTGTCTGTAAATTATGTGTATTGCAAACTGCTATATCAATTAGGTAGCCAGTTTTTTCTATCTTATTAACTAATGTAATATCAGGTCTGTTGAAGTGTATAGTGCGGTCAGTAAGAAGGGCTCTATCAAAGTACAGTTTTGTAGTGGCATTTTCTAAAACAGTTATTATTATTAAATTTATTTATATTTTCTCCCTGCAAACAGGGGTGTTTATCTACCACACGGGCCTGAGCCAAGCGTGGCAAATTAAATTATATAAGTAGAGGATATAGAAGAAGTAAGAAATTTTCTGGTGATGCGGCATGTATTGAGAATGGTTGCTTTCTGAATGAGACGCAGAGTGTGTATTGGTGTATGGAGAATATCAAGATTTTTTAATAAGCTTTTTGGTACTACGCCAGTTGATGATATGACTAGTGGTACTATGTGAACCATATTGACTCGCCACTGCGTCTTTAATTCTATTGCGAGGTCTTGATATTTCGTAAGTTTGTCAGATACTGTGGACTGTATATTGTGAGTGTTAGGAATTGCTATGTCTATGATATATACTGTATTACTATTTTTAATGTGAAGGGTGATATCTATTGTAGTGAATAGTCTTGTCGGTGATAATTGTGCGGTCCCAATATAATTTATACTCCTTATTTTCCAGTACAGTTTCCGGCTTGTATTTGTAATAGGGGATTTTCTTTTTTAAAAATTTGTAATGATGAGCTAAATGTTGGTGGATTATTGCTGCTACTTGGTCGTGTCGATGTTTATAGTCAGTTTGTGCGAGAGATTTACAAGCACCGGTTATATGCTGTATGGTTTCTGAAGCTGAGTTACAGTGTCTGCAAAGATCATTTGTTAAATTTGTTTCTTTTAATATGTGTTTCTTAAAATTTCTGGTAGCTATTATTTGATCTTGTATTGCAAGCATGAAGCCTTCGGTCTTTGGAAACAGTTCCCCTTTTCTGAGCCAATCGTTCGATTTATCTTTATCGACGTATGGTTGGCTCAAGTCGGTTCGGTGCCTACCGTGAAGAGATTTTGAGACCCATCTTGCAATTTTTTGCTGTTGACTGGTATATTGTTCGTTAGGCTGTGTGTTTATATCATGTAGGTTTAGCGGAGTAATTTTCTTGTCAGTTTCGGAAGTGTATCTGTGCAGGGATGAGTGTTGCGATTTGTCGTGAAAATACTGTCGAAGCGTGGTGATTTGTTTACTGTGTAGGTTTTCTATGTCTATAATACCTCTACCTCCTTCGGAGCGAGGTAGTGTGAGTCTTTCTATGAATGATTTTGGATGGTGTTTGCGGTGCTTTGTCATAGATATATTGACTATTCTTTGTAGTTTTTTAAGATCGGTACGTGACCATTTTATAATTCCAAATGAATAAGTTAGTGTAGGAATGGCGAATGTGTTAATTGCTTTAATAGTATTCTTGGCGTGTAAATGAGTTTTAAGGATTTGATTTAAGCGGTGTTTAAATTTCTTAATTATATCTAGTTTGGTTTCTTTGTGGTGAATCTTTCTGGATTGGTTAAAACCTAAATACTTATATGAGCTAGATTCTTCTAATGGTTCAATTTTTTCTCCGTTTTCTAATAGATAGTAATTATTTGTTTCTATTTTACCTTTATTTATGGATAAAATTTTGCATTTGTCGATTCCAAAATTCATACAAATGTCATTTGAAAATTCTTGTGTAATGTCTGCTAAGTGAAACAAGTCATCTTTACTGTTAGCATTAAGTTTTATGTCGTCCATATAAAAGAGGTGAGTTATTGTAAATTGAGAGTTTAAAGAGTATCCATAATTACTTTTATTGAGAAGCTCAGACAAAGAATTGAGGGCTAGGCAAAACCAGAGTGGACTTAGGGCATCTCCTTGATAAATTCCTCGTTTAATATAAATTGGTTCAGTAGTAATTGAGTTTGTGTGATTTTTTAGTTTGAGTATTGTTTTCCAATTTTTCATGGAAAATTTCAGAAATTCTGTGACTAAAGGATGAATTTTGTATAATTGGAGTACTTCTATCAGCCAACTGTGCGGAACGGAATCAAACGCTTTTTGATAGTCAATAAACATCGTGTGTATATTTTGTTTTCGACGACTAGAGTGATTAATAGCTACAGCATCAATAGTTAGTTGCTCTTTGCAGCCCTGGCTATTTTTTCGGCAACCTTTTTGTTGTTCGGCAAGTATATGATTTTCAGTTAAATGGCTATAGATGACTTCGCTCAAACAGGCTGTGAGTATTTTGTATATTGTTTGAAGACAAGTAATAGGGCGGAACTTAGCTGGGTTTTCTGTATCGTTGTTGTCTTTAGGTAACATAAAAGTAATAATACCCTGTGTTATATATTCTGGCATTGTTTCTGGGGATTGTATAAATGTATTGATATGGTTGAGGAGATATGGGTAAATACAAGTAATTTTTTTATACCAGTAGTTGTGTATGTTGTCAGTTCCAGGTGCTTTCCAGTTGTGTGATCGTTTAATGACTTGTATGAATGTTTCTATTGGGATGTGTTCAAAAGGCATGTCAGGAATATGTGCGTAATTTTCTTTAAGGGATTTCGTCCAACCTGCATCTACATTGTGTTGCTCAGGGCTCTCCCATATACCAGCCCAAAACTGTCGTAATGTTTCTGATGTTGGTAATGTTTGACTTTGCGAATGTGTTACCTCACTTTTATTTTTGAGTTGTCTGTAAAATGTTCGTTCACTGTTTATGAATTGGGAATTTTCTTTCTTTCGGGCGGTGCATACAAGATAACGTTTAAGTCTGCTCGCAGCTGCACTAAGTTTTTGTTTCAGGGTGTCCAAAAAATGTTCCAGCTCCGTGTTATTGTGTTCGTGTTGTGCATGTGATTGATACTTATGTTTTATTGATTGTACTACAGTTATAATTCTATTGCTTCTATTACCATTAATAAACTCTGTAAGGTATGCTATTTCTTTTCTGAATCTATCTATTTTTGATTCGAGTCTTCTTTGCCATGCTGGCTTTTTTCTTGTATTCTGCGTATTTGTAGTATCTATTTTCGCTCCGTTGCATATTACTGCAGTATATGCTGCTGTGTATAACAAGGTTTGAAAAGTGGCAAAGTTTTGTTCTACTGATAAATGTTTTGGGAGTATTTGATTGTTTAAATAATCTACTATGGAAGCGAATTTTTTTGAAGTTTTTTGTTTCGGTAGGTAAGGTCTTGATATTGGTTCAGTATTTTTGAATTTATCTAAGGAAATAATAAACTGTAGATCAATTTTTTCATGGTCATAAGGTAATGAAGTAGACACTGTTATGTTATTCAGGTTGTGAATTTCTTGAGTATTTAAGTCGGGCTGTTGAGTCTGTAATGAATTTGTTTCGTAAAGGCTGTCGTCGTTCATGCTATTCAGTTCTAGTGTTGGAGTATATGTATGAGAAATGTTCTGAGAATAATTAATAGTAGCCAGTGTTTGTTCAACGTCATATTTTATTTCTAGTAGTCTGTTTTCTGATATCATTTTATTATTAATGATCACTCTTCGTTGATCAGAGACTCTTTGTTCGGATATATGTGAAAGATTAGGGTATAACTCTGTAAATTTTTCGTACATCTTTTTCCTATGTCCTGTCAAATCGGTTTCAAGTGAGGTTACCTCATAGTATAATCTGATTATTGCTTCATTGATCTCGTTTGACCATCTCATCCTTCCTGTTGATTCTGTCAAGATAGGTGGTGTTGGTTCGTTACTTTTGAGATAATTAGTTACTTCGGTCCTAATTTCATTAATTGTGATTTCTGGTAGTAATTTATTGTTGATTATTGATCGACGCTGATCCCCTACATTTTGTTTTGAAACACTCATTTCAGGAAATTTTGTTGTGAATTGGTTGTGTAAGGTATCTAAATATCCTCTAGTGTTAGTTTCTGAATGAGTAATGATAAGGTAGTTGCGCAATATGAACTTATTCATATCCTCAGACCATTTTCTTCTCGCGCGTTTAGTGTCGGTAATGGGTCCAAGGTCTAAGGCTCTTGCCTCTTGGACAACATTTACCGAACTTACAGATGATGTCGGTGATGCTAGTCTTAATGTCGATGAAGGTGAAGATGAAAATGAAGGTGAAGATGATGTTTCGGCTGTAGTTTCTACGCCGTGAGCCCGCCTGCTCAACTCTCGACGATCGGCTGTAGCATCTTTTGTGACGGGCGTCCGCCTGCTCAACACCTCATCACCGGTGGTTCGCATGTTGTAGCACCCAGCACCAGCTCCAGGTACGCCCCGGCGACCCCCGGGCAGCGACCGCAAATTGTACCTTTTGTATCCACTCATTTCATAGGAACGGTTTGGGATCGTTAGTTAAGGTATATTGGTGAAAGACTAGATGTTACTGGTTTAATTAGGTACCCATAATATACCCGTAAGCCCCCCCACCACGACAAGGTGATCCCCTGGGGGGGTTATTATTATTATTATTATTATACTTCACCAACTTAGACATTATGAAATACCCTAAATTAATTCATTTATTATACCACATTATTAATATAATATAAGGTATCACATCAAATATCTTAATTAAACGCTTGTAAAAGCTCAGCCCTCAGTTAATAGGTAAGACTAATAGACTAATAGACTAACAGGATTACGTACCCAATTTGAAGATTAACTAAAGAACAAATCAAACCAATAAGGATCGTTTCTTTGTATTTTACTTATAATTACGTTATTGGTACGAGATAAATGAAAATACTGTTTATTGTATTCGGGTTTATTAAAAGCTTTTATTTCAGCAGATTCAGCAGAGAGCTTTAAGAGATATATTAACATATAGTGCTTAGCATATTGCTTATTGTGTTACCCTCTCTTAGGTTACACCAAGTTTTGTTGTGACTAGTGAAATATAATAACAAAAACTGTCGCAACCTATTTATTATAAAATGTTATTTTCAGATAACTTTTAACCTTTGCTTATATTAATTTCCAATAATTAAAAATATTTTCTAATCTAAATAACAGAACAGATGAGATGAGATCAGTCAACGGAGACGATCAAGTGACCTCTTTCTGAGTTCTAAGTGACTCGACTAATGCATATTAATGAGATTTCTTTAAACTTTCACTAGATTTAATTAATTTTCTTAACAACTTTTTTAAAGCAAAGGATGTTAGTCACCGACGAGCGTACTCTGATCAATAACAAGAAATTATAAATTGACAACATTTTAAAAATATAAAGCTCTTAAAACATAAATAGCGTTTCCTTATCTGCCCTGAAAACGAAATACATTTGATTTTTTGTTTCGGAAAAAAAATAAAAACTTAAACAAAGCGATAACATCTATATATATAAAAGGAGAAGCTGACTGACTGACATATCAACGCAGGGCCTAAACTATAAGGGTTAGAAACTTGAAATTTTGCACAGGGGTTCCTTTTATAATGTAGGGGAGCACTAAGAAAGGATATTTGAAAGTTCACCCCCTAAGGGGGTAAAACGGGGGTGCAAAGTTAGTATGAAACTTTGCCGTTTTTGAAGTTAATCAAATGAAATTCAGTACGAAGGTTCTTCATTGGAAGTCATGAAACAGGGGTAAAATTTTTTTTCAAAAGTAATCCCTTAAGGGGGTAAAACAGGAGTGCAAAGTTAGTATGAAACTTTGCCGTTTTTGAAGTTAATCAAATGAAATTCAGTACAAAGGTTCTTCATTGGAAGTCATGAAACAGGGGTAAAATATTTTTTCAAAAGTAATCCCTTAAGGGGGTAAAACGGGAGTGCAAAGTTAGTATGAAGCTTTACCGTTTTTGAAGTTAATCAAATGAAATTCAGTATGAAGGTTCTTTATCGGAAGTCATGAAACAGGGGTAAAATATTTTTTCGAAAGTAATCCCTTAAGGGGGTAAAACGGGAGTGCAAAGTTAGTATGAAACTTTGCCGTTTTTGAAGTTAATCAAATGAAATTCAGTACGAAGGTTCTTCATTGGAAGTCATGAAACAGGGGTAAAATATTTTTTCAAAAGTAATCCCTTAAGGGGGTAAAACGGGAGTGCAAAGTTAGTATGAAGCTTTACCGTTTTTGAAGTTATTCAAATAAATTCAGTATGAAAGTTCTTCATTGGAAGTCATGAAACAGGGGTAAAATATTTGTTCGAAAGTAATCCCTTAAGGGGGTAAAACGGGAGTGCAAAGTTAGTATGACACTTTGCCGTTTTTGAAGTTAATCAAATGAAATTCAGTACGAAGGTTCTTTATTGGAAGTCATGAAACAGAGGTAAAATATTGTTTCGAAAATAATCCCTTAAGGGGCTAAAAGGGGAGTGCAACATTAGTATGACTACATCATGAAATTATTAAATATGTCTACAGACGATCTCCTGTTGGCTAATATAACTACCCTAATATGGCGGAATAAGATATGTTGTCAATTACAATATATTACTCAACTCTACAAAAAAGTATATTTTTTAAAATATTTTGAGTTATTCTTCTTTACATAGTACAAAAATTTAAAGGCGAAAATTAAAATTTTTAAAAACAAGCTTTTAAAAAGTATTTGTCAAGACGAAGCAAACGAGCCGAGACTCGATAGGGCAGCGTCGTTTCTTTACTGAATTCCTATGATGGTGTCCAGCTCCATCATCACACCCTGGTTTAACTCTGAAATGAGATACGATTCTCTTGAATCTCAAACCATACGGTTTTTTGTAAAACTCGACGAATCTTTTGAATTTTGCTATAGAAATGTTTGTTCAAATCAAATCAAATAATTTATTTGCATGAATATCGTTACATGGTGTGTCAAAATATAAATATCAGATCACATATTCTGCTGTTTAAACAGCGTTAGATTATAGATCAATTAGGCAGTTAGAGAATATGACAAAAATAAAATCATGTCATATAAAATTAAATAAATACTTTAATAATAACTAATAATATTATTTAGGGCAATTGAAATATACATTTATAGTATAAAAGCAATTATCCAATACCCACCTATGAATATGATATTTAAATGCTGGCATGCTGTACTCCTTGAGATGGGCCGGTAGCTCATTGAATATTTGAATTGCCATACAATAACAATTATTTCTATAAAGACGTAATCTAATGCTTGGTAAATATAGTCTATTTTTATGTCTCGTTTCCCTAATAACTTGGCCATTCTTTTTCACAAAAATACATGTTTCTTTTATACATAAACAAGGTAAGGGGAGCACATTAAGTGAGCGAAAAAATGGTTTACAAGAATCTAAATAATGTGCCCTACATATAATTCGTATACATTTTTTTTGAGCTTTAAACACTCTGTCTAGGTCAATAGAATTACCCCATATTATCAAACCATAGGTTAGCACTGATGAGACATATCCGTGATAAGCACACAAAACTGCATTTCTAGTAGCTATACCAGACAATCTCTTCTTCTTTTCAAGTTCTAAATCTATATTAAAAAAGTAGTTATAGTGACATAACTATAATAGTTGGACATATGGTCTCGCGGAGTTTTTTGTAGATATTGATACGTTATATAATATTCTAGAACTTTTTTTTGTTCTATCATCAATACTTTTCGCAACGCATGCGATGAAAGATATTTTATGGCTATTTTTTTTGCACCTTGGGTTGGTTTTAGTGAGATTTTCTGGGGATCTCTAATTTTTTCTTGTAATAAATATAGCCTATGTTACTCAGGGATAATGTAGCTTTCTAATGGTGAAAGAATTTTTGAAATCGGTCCAGTAGTTTTTATGTTTATTCGTTACATACAAAAATACAAATCTTACTTCTTTATAATATTAGTATAGATAAAATAGTATGTATATTTCTGTCTCATTCTTTCCTACACATTTTTGTATTTGTGTCTCTTACCTGTCGTTTTGTATATTTCTGTCTCATTCTTTCCTACATATTTTTGTATTTGTGTCTCTTACCTGTCGTTTTTTCCGTTGCATCCGGTTTGAAATCACAACGATTCTAAAGAAGTTTCACTTCAAAAAAATATATATCTCGATCCTAAGTACGACTACCGCCATCTGGTATTGAACATTGAAAACAGTATTAAATATTGGAATTGATTGAATTTTTTGGAATCGAAAGAATTTGCGAAATTTTCTATGAAATTTCATTTCTCAATAAGTTAGGTTTTTTTCAACGTGAATCTGTGGTCCTCTGACTACTTCGTACCGTAAGTAAGATAATAATATTAGATAATTCATTAATGTCTCACCGAAGCGAGGGCAACTTTATCTATAAGTTATAGGTCCAATAACAATGTTATTTAAAAACTTTGTAGTATAGAGCGAGTTATCTCAGAATCCAATAAAACAATAAATTGCATCGAAGTGGGAACAATATTTTATCAACTTTAACAAATACTTCGGAAACCTTTTCATGTTTCTTTCAATATACGAGAGTCTATTCTGCTTTTCTAAAGAAATATGTTTTTTAGAAAAGCTACTGAGTCAATATTCCTAAGGGATATCTATTTTTCAGTAGTTTTTTTGAATATAAAAACTAATTTCACAACTTTCTTCAGTTTTTAAAATTACCTTAAATCCCGGATGTACTTTACTTGAAATTCAGAAAATAGATCTCTCTAAGAAGATAGAATCAATTAGAAGATATAATTAGGTTGATCCTAAGGAGAAATTCCATTAGTCCGTAACATTTATTTAAGAGAAGGAATAAATAACTTATATCGGCGAAAAAAGGAAGGAAAAACAATCTTCTTGAAGTCAAAGTTAATTTTTTAATTCTAAAACATTCGGAAACCAGCTGACTCTACCTGAGAAAGCGCAAGCAAGAAACTCAACAAGATTTTTAATAACTTTTTTCTTTTATTTTAAATATTGAATTGAATCAGGGGTTGCTTTGCGGAAATTCATGATTTAAGGAATCAAAAGGTTACGTTGCTATAATCCGCGGCAATTTGAATAACCAGACCCGTATGGGACAACCCAGAAGAGCACCCTGATGAACCAAGACACACCACACAAGTAGATCGCGATTGACAATCGACGTATGTTTCGCTCCGTAACCGAAGCATCTTCAGGAGTTGTTGACTCTACAAGCGTCACTTGTGAAGTGACAGTTTTGTTAAAAAAACAGGCTTTTATACCTTAACTCAATATTCCTCGAAACTTTTTATTATATACTTTTATTTTAAACGTCAATTTCTTTGAGTCTGATCGCTCATTCCCAAGGCGTGACATCTTCCAGACAATCTGTAATGTTGCAATAGTCTTGGTCACACAAACGCATATATTACTGGAAGTTTTTTATAGATATTGATACGTTCTATAATATTGTAGAACATGTTTTTGTTCTATCATCAATAGGTTCCGCAGCGCATGCGATGAAACACATTTTATTACTCATTTTTTTAAAGATAGAAAGAAAGAAAAAAGCCTTTATTTACAGAACACCACAATATTTGATACTTACTACTAGTGAATTAAGTAGGTTTTTAAAACTAAAAATATACAAAACTATATAAAATAAACGACAAAACATATATAGTATAACCACAAGGTTACCCCCTATACTGATTTTCTGTGACCCCTGTGATTTTTTACACCTTGGGTTACATTATTGAAATTTTAGTAGGGATACCTAATTTTTTCTAGTAATAAATATAGTTTATGTTACTTAGAGATAATGTAGCATTATAATGGTGAAAGAGTTTTCGAAATCTCTCCAGTAGTTTTTGAGTTTTCGCTACATAGAAAAATACAAAACTTTCCTCTTTATAATATTAGTAGAGATAAAATACTATGATAAAGAGCCGTTAGTATTTAACATTGAATGCAACACCTAAGCACGTGAAAGGATCTCTAATACATCAAAACAATTCTACTTTACTCAGTTCTAATATAATGCACTTATATAATGTTTTCTATTGTCGCAGCTAGTGCACATTTATTATGTTATGCTTTATTATTGTGTTATAATGCTAGTTCTTAGTGGACAAATGAAATATACAAACAGTTCTACAACTCCCAGGTGAGATTTTTCATACAAATGGATATATTATGAAAACAACAAACAAGTAATGAGCTCTCGCTCTAATACTAGCAATTTGCGATAGTTTCTCTTTTCGAGCTACTTTTGACCTCGTAACTAGGAGCACAATTAACCTTATAATTTAAGATAACGCAAAGCCAACAGATTGCCAGTAACGTATAATAAATAAGAAGAAAAAGGAAGTATGTAAGATATGAACGAAAACGAATAAAACTTAACTAAGACATAAGATGCCGAAACTGTCGGAGGAAAAAAGGAATTCTAGGTTTGTTATTTCTTATGTTTCTAGTTATGTTCAGTATCGGAACATACCAAAGACAAACCCAACCACTACAAACACTTAGATAATCCAAAAATCCTTGCAAAAGAATATTGTAACATACCAAGGATGCCCCGTGAAGCAATTGAAATAAAAAACATCAAAATTTTAATAGAGAAGATGGTTAGCAAATACCACGCGTTTCTGATCCCGTTATTAATATAATAAAATCTCAAACAAAAACAAAAACTGAAAGACAAAATGACACTGTGAGTAGTTACTGTTGTGCAAAATGAAACGTTACGTAAAAATTAAAAATTGTGCGGTAGTTGAAAATAATACAACAATACATTTTAACCAGACAATCGTCATCCAGTCTGACTAAGAACACTGCAAAGTATTCAAAACCTCCGGAAATCAAATGAAAGAACATAAACACGATAAAAACCGTTTTTATAAAGTATTTTCAAACTTTATCTTAGTTAATAAACTGGGGTTTTAGGTTTATTGACAGACCTCATGGGGATGTAACAATAGCTTTTTGTAGGGGATATAAAGATCCCATTACAAAAATCTTTTACTGATAGATAAATAAGTTATGCAGTAAAAAAAAAACCAGATCCAAGGGATATACTTTTCAATAAACAATAACTATAAAAGTGAAGTCCACTTTGTTTTACACCATAACACTCCACATGACTCCACAACTAATGTGTTAACTTTTTATTTTGATTTAAAACAATCATAAAAGGTTAAGTAAGTTATAATTATAGGTAATAAAGTAGAAATAGTGTGCTTGTAATAGAATGTTCAATGATTGAGAGTTAAAGGTAATGTATTTTTACCGCTGTTTTTTTTTAAATATTTTATTCAAATATACTTTTTATATTGCACGTCATAATTGTTCAGTCAGTCAGTTTGTCTGAAGCTACCACCAGTTCGGAAAGCAGTTTCCTGATGAGAAGAACTATCAACAAACTCAACAGTTGCTCTTTTCATAACGCTATTGTTTACATCAGTCTGTGTGTGTTCTGTTACAAAGGTATAATCATTCAGCTGAGCATCAACGTCATTTTGATTCTATGCTATGTTTATTAATCCTCAATAAACAGTATATTTCGCACCGCATATAAAAAACGTTTTTTCGTACCAAAGGGAGGAAGGTTATGATGAAAAGTTTTCATCACGATGGTTAGACAAGCCGTGTTGCGTCGGTGCGAACGATATTTTTTCTACTACCTCAAAGAGAGATAAAAAATAGAAAGAGAGAAAAAGACTAATGAAAGAGAGAGAGAGAGAGATATAAATAAGGTGAAAACGAAAGACAGAAAAAGAGATAATTAAAAACGAGAAAAAAGATAGAGTAGAAAAGAGAGAGAGAAATAAAAAAGAAAGACGGCAATATTTTAGATATCAGTGAAAGAATTTTAAATTGGATCAGTACAAACATAATGGCGATATCTAAATTAACAAAATATGGCAACTATGAGAATAATTATTTAGTACTAATGTACAAAAAAATCGCTGTCCTGTTAAATAATGACTCTACGATATGAATATACTTATTAGTTTAATTATGTAACGGGACGAGAAAATTACAAAAAATTTTTTTAGTCTGTTTTTAATATTTGTTGGTATGAGGGTAACAGAAATACATCATTTGTGAAAATTTCAACTGTCTAGCTATCACGATTCATGATATAGCCTGGTAACAGACAGACGGACGGACAGCTGATCCTCAGAAATAGGGTCCCGTTTTTACCCTTTGGGCTCGGAATCCTAAAAACGACACAGCGCGTCGAGAAAAGGTAGTAGTGCCCTTGCGCTCCGCTTGGCTCGACTTGTCGAGGGCACTACCATGACGTCAAAACGTACTCGACTCCGGTTTTGAAGGAGGAATTCTTAGATATCCACTTTTTTCATCCCGTTGTGGTAAAAACCGTAATAGTTCCCAGTAACCCTTGACCCTTGAGATAATATAATGTGGGTGGACCTTTGCAGTCATGATGGTTTTCGAAATCTATTTATAGTTTACCAGTGATCCTCCCACGCTTCGTATCATCGTGTACAGCCTTTGTATATAATATTTAAAAAAATATATATCTTACAGACAATGTGATAAATATGCTATTGTTTATGACTTGCCATTATATATAATTGCTAAACTGTATATGATAGGTTAATCACTTCAGCCTGACATTACTTATATGAACTAAACGTAGATAGCCAAAGTTATTCATATTGTCCGATGCTTCTCCTCCTCCCCTCCTATGTACGGTAAGTATAACAGCTATCTACATCTACACCATTATATATTCTGCTTGTTTAGTATTCATTCAATTCCAGCGCCATCACAAAGTTATTTAATAAAAATGATTACCTGCTCAACTAGATGGCGCTGGCGTAGAATTGTATCGCGTTATAAATAGATTAGCTGCGCCCCGCTGTTTCACCCGCTATATTTTGGATAATTGACACTATATCATTATAAATTATAGCCTATGTGTTATTCTGATGTGTAAGCTATATTATTGTAAAGTTTCTTCGAAATCCATTCAGAAGTTTTTGCGTGAAAGAGTAACAAACATACATCCATAGATTCTTACAAACTTTCGCGTTTATAATATTAGTAGGATTCATGCCTGACGATGTTGGGTTAGTTGAATTTTAATTGGTGTCGTGTTGGTCTGAGGTTTTGTCGCTGGTTACTCGCGGGTTGTCGTTATTGTTTCGTTTGGAACAAAATTTGGCTCCATCTCCTTTTCCTTCCCCTTTTCTTTCTCTAATTTAAAAAATAGACAATATAGTCATTACACTTGGACATTATGGACTATTAATTCATTAATTTTCCCAAGTTCAAAATAGAATCTCTAACTATAATTTTAAATTAAAATTCATCTCATCATTCCGCCATATTAATTTAGAATCACTTGTTGCAAGTTGTCTGACTGAGCGACAATTTGTCAACGCTTTACTTGATTTCTATGTTAAACTTATGCAATTGTATTCATGTCTTACATACTTAATAAGCTACTCATCTTCGCTTCGATGAGAATGAGAGAGGTATCTTACCCATTACTTAGAGCATAAGATAATAGACCGATTCTGATGAAGTTTTATTTTTCTGTAAGGTAATTTAATCGAGATGGTTCTTAGCTATGTATTGTGAAGATCTGGTCACCCGTTTGGAGACTATCAGCTCATTGCTCACTTGAGAGCTGCGTCACAATATTAATATTCACATTGCTTACACTGAATACACATGAAACGGTATTTCTCGATACCTTTCTTTAGATATCAAGTATCGAATAGAATCGAGTATCTAGCATTGGTTAAAGTACGTAACAATATATATGTCAGAACAGAGAGACTATTCGAATGAATTAATAATCGACTTGTGACCAAGGTGTAGGCTTAAGGAGCTCCTTTATGTAATTACGACACTCGCCTCCACTGCCCGGTATCACTGTCTTTCATAGGTTAGGTAAACATAAGGCTAACCTAACCTTAACCTAATGTAGGGACTCATAATAAATAAGACGTAAGAACTCACATGATCCTTAGTCCGATATGTCCAATATCCGTGATGCGACACACTATTTGTTACACTTCAACTCCAGGTGATGTTTACTCCAAGAGACTTGTCGAGAGACTAAAGTGTACTGCGTCAGTCGGGGACTATAAAGGGACTAGACAATGGTAGCAATGCCCCTCCACTAGTGGGGAGAAGTAACAAAACGGAACTAGGGCGCTGGCATCCCAATTAATCGATAATCTTTTACTCGTTTGAGACTGTTAAAAATCGTTGAATATTAAAATGACGTGACGAAAGTGATGATTAATTTTCCTTATTATTATCCGAAGTAAATTAAGAAATAGGAAACATAGCGCTGGCGTCGCGATTAATCGATAATCTTTTACTCGTTTGAGACTGTTAAAAATCGTTGAATATAAAAATCGTGACGGAAGTGACAATTAATTTTCTTTATCATTATCCTACTCTAATTATAGCCCTACATATATTTAATCTTACTTTTCTTCTTTTTTTGGATGCTGTTTTTATATTTTTTTTTCAACAATACAAAAAAATCGACTTATACAAGTCAATATCGATTATAGGATATTGATATCGATTTACATTTAATATTCAATCGTAAAAAGTGGACTAGTTATCTTGTGACTAAATTACTATATAATTACTTAAAACAACGATATTTAAAGACTTTAACTTAACTTAACCTTTAATTATACAAAATTCATGTTAAACATCTGAATTGTTTAATCCTTCCTTTTCAAGTACTCTAGGGGTTAATCAGTAAGCAGCTTTGTGAGGATTTCATCGTTATAATATAATTATCAGGATGACCATTATTAACTAACTTACCTTCAGTCTACTAAAATGAATATTTAAGACGCAGTGCCCAAATTAATCTAGTTAAGAACTATAGGGGAAACTACTTTCACTTGCACTAGTTACTTTAAACGTTCTGAGAACGTGTAACATAAAAAAATACAAGTTATAAACTATTTAAAAAGTTAAAATAAAATACACCAACAAGTAATAATTTTATTTTTTTCTTAATTATGATTTTATCGTTTTCTAATTAATAAAAGTGTGATTATTTACTTTTATAGCATGATCTTGTTAAGTGAAATAAGAAAGGAACGAAGCGAAAAATTTTTATGATAATTAGGAAAATTTTGTTAGTTAACAATCGTTTAACTTGTTGAAAAATTTACTGCCTAAAATTTCCAACGGGAATAAATTTTTCGTAGTGTTCAGAATTCACCAAAATTTTTTCAAAATTAAAAAAAAATATTTAATACTTTTAAAAAATTGTACAATGTATTGTACTCGCCTTTGACGCCGCGCACAAAACCTAAAAATGTCTTGAAGTGACCCATTTTCAGCGTTAAATTAATATTATAAATAACAGAGATAGAGTTCCAGGAGTAGGGAGTTTTTTTATAGGAAATTTTGCTCCTCTTTGAGAATCTTTTTTTAAACTTTCTTAGATAATAATAGTCTATGAAATATTAATTCACGCCTTTAGCACATATTTCTAGACGTCATTCCGGATCCAATGAGCTATCACACATAATTTTAAGAGCAGTATCTCTATTTTAGACCATTTTCAACTTGTCGACTAGACTTAAACCACTTAAGTATACTAAGTTCACTTAAATGATAATTTAAAGTAATTTAAATCACTTCTCTGCCCCTTTTAGGGATTCTAGGGCCAGCATAAAATAGGTCCTATCAGTACTTGTAGTTAAGCCATTTTCTTTATATATTCCATTCTGACCTATTTTTTACATACAAACATAAAAAAATGGTGTATGACTGTGTCATGGACTCGGCCGTGTGTTGACGTCTCGTAACAGGTAACATGTTCTATATCAAATAATATTATTATATATAATCGTTGGATTTTAAAGAGAGCTGGCGATTGACTCTTCAACGAAAGTCGTAGCTTCTCGCAACAAAAAAATCCCGCTTCAACGCAGCAAAATAACCTCAAAATGGGGTCGCCTCCCCCTACGCCACGCGCAATGTATCACAGTCCTTACTTAGGGTAATTTTTTTTTGATCCTTTGGCTATCCAATGGTAATTATAGATATGTAGCTGAAACACCAAACTGTACATGTATGCACCGATTATACTCTATGGAAGTAAAAATCATTTTCCTTCAATTTTTTTTTATGGTAGAAAAGGTGCAAACGAGCAGATGGTCCACCTGATGGTAAGTGGTCACCATCGCCCATGGACATCGACAAAACAATAGATACCCTCTTGTGTTGTCGATGCGTTGCATCCTCGAAGATAGAGTGGGGAGGGGAAGTGAAGAAGAAAAAATGCTGTGGTCTCAACGGACCCTGAGCTAGATCCCAGAGTCCACTAGATCCACAGCATTAATGGGATGGGAGTGGGAGGGGGTAAGTCTGGCCCACATGCGGCTCGACCGGAACGCGTCTATGACACTTGGCGGTCGGATTCGCACGCTGGTGGTCGCAAGCCAGTCGGGGAACAGATCCCCTACCACCAAGGGGGTACTAGGTTACTCGGCTCTTACGAGATGCTCTCCCAGCGGCAGAAGGGAATAGTATTCTATCCCGTCCCCTCACGGGGAGCGAAAACGTGTAGCTGGTACTTTTTTAGCTTTTGATTGACAGGATCCCTCTTATTCAACTATATAAATTATAACCTCTGTCAATATGTCCTAACAGAACTGACATAGTCTGTCTAGTGATTTCATACATTTGACGTCATATAAGGTGGTTTAAATGGTGGATTTAATGTTATAGTGCTTTGAGCAACTTATTGTAGCTCGTATTCGGCAGCCCCCTCATCCTGCTCCAAGCTCCAGGTAATGCTCGGGTTCCTTTTTTAACCGACTTCAAAAAGGAGGAGGAGGATGTTCTCTAGTCAATTGGTATATTTTTTTATGTATGTATACCGATTACGCTGAGATTTATGATCCGATTTACGTGATTCTTCATTAGTTTGATGCGGAATAGTTGCTTATTTGGTCCCATGAAAATTTAACATAGTATGGCAAAGTAGTTTTATTTTATTATTGAGTTCATTATTTATTTATTTTTCAATGTTTTTTTAAATGTTTATACGTATTGTTGTACAGTAATAGGTACAATTAAAATATTAGTATAGATATAAAATGTGGGAGTAGTGTAGGAAGTACTGAACGCCTACAAGTTGCAATATGGCATTATCTTGGTCGGATAGCAAATCTTTATGAAGATATTAAGTATTACTATTTTCTGTATTACTGCTACTCACTGACTATTTTTTAACTTATTAAAACTTTTATTATGTATATCGGAGAGGGCGTATTCTCTTCGGCTTCGTTAATAGTTGCAGGTCTCGTGGGCGTCATTAGTGCTATGTGCGAGCACAAAACAAATTATTGAATATTAATTTTTAATTTATTCATTATTTTTTTTTACAATAGTGAGATGTTAGAAATTAATAATGTCAAAGCAGCGAGTTCGAGACACCAATCAAAATTTATCCTAGCTTTACAGAATATCCTCTCGGACAAACCACCTCGATCGAACCCTCTAAAATTAATGCCGTTTTTCCGACAGACCATTATAGTCCTCTAGTTAAGATGGCGCCTCGACCATGCCCGAGGTTTACCTCTGCTCTGATTGGACGTAAATCATGATACAATAACTTTTTATGAAACGCTACAATTTAAATGATATTAAAATGAAATAAATCTAGATTATTTTAAACTAAATTAAATTAGGGTGTATTAACATGGTTTAGTCAGCAACAGAAATCTCTTTTAAATTTTACAATCAATTCAAGACATAATTTGATCCTAAGTACGTCATCCGACAATAATACAATGTAACAAACTTTTAAGTAAAAAAGGTATGAATCTAAACTATTAAAATGTTAGAAATTTAAATTAAAATAAGCCGAAATAAATAAAGCTAAAAAAACTAGTTTTATAATTTACTACTGTACACACTTAATTCACACACGGCGCTTCCGCAGAGCTATAGTAATACGTTAACAATATAGTAATTTTTAAATTATAAGAGTAAGAATCCAAACAATGTAAAAATGTTAAGAATCTAATTTAAATCAGACAAAAATAAATTAAGATTTAATAACAAGCTTTAGTAAATTAACTACGAAATCTACTTATAAAATCAACAATTGTACAAACATAATTTGATACTCAAGACTTCCATAGAGCGATATTACGTAAACAATATAGTAATTTCTAATTAAAAAAGTAAGAATTCAAAGAAAATGAAAATGATGTGAATCTAGATTAAATAAAACTAAATTAAATTAAAATTTACGAGTAAGTATTACTAAATAATTGAAATCTTATATTAAAATCAACAACCAGGTCAAACATAACTATTTACTGAGCACTTTCTCCGACATGTATATATTAAATCGTCCTCAAATTGTTATTATTTTAAATTTTCAAGATTTATTAAGAGTATGGGAGCTGCGATACTGCGCAGTAGCACTCAAACGACGAAAGTAATATATTGTCTAATCGAAAGAAGCTAAAATAAACTACCCGCGAATACTAATTTATAAACGGTGTTGCTAGCGGACTATTCTTCTTCAAGACTTCAAAACTTTTTATGACATAAATAATAGATTTTATCATAATTGTTTTATTAACCAAAATTCTACTTATTGATGTCACAGTAACTTGAAGGACCACAAGACAAGATGCGAAAAAAAATCAAAACTCAAAAACTATTAATAATCGCGGAACATACTTTTGCGATTTATATAGCCCAGGTACTGCTCTACCTCTGAACACCTTGATACTTCTTATTGAGACACTGTATATCCTACATTTTGATTTAATTTAAATCCGATCCGAAGGAAATACGTTTGAGTATAGCTTCCATTGTGATGTGGCAGAGATTTGTTACAATAAGTTTTGATAAAACTTTTAGCAGCTAGCAATGGAAATACGAATATTGTCAACTTATTAATTATGTTTCTATATTAATCTCATACTTACAGGCTCACACACTTAAGGACAGACTACCAACACGTCCGCACTGGCTTGTAACTCACGTGTAACTGACGAAAACACGAGAATGCATGAATTAAATTGTAAAGCAATGTATTCAATACACTATAGTTTTTCATTAAGCTGGATTTCCAACAGAGATGTGAGAAGATGTGTAGCGAGGAATGTGTTTGTTTAGAACCAAGAGAATCGCTTCATTTGACACACTCTGAGCTAGCTATTTCCAATAAGAAGATATCGGAAATATAACTTGTAATACAATTTTCAATTAAACTCATTCTTTGCTTTGTTTTGTATTAATGAAGTTTATATTAGATTGTATCGGTCTCTCGCAGATCTCTGGTCTTAAAAAGCTTTAATAAAGTAAATAAGGTAGCTCAAATAAATAAATCCGTGAAAAGCTCGGAAGTGTTGCTAGATTATAAAAATGATAAAAAGCAATTTTCTACTTGTAACATCTGCTGCCAATGCTATTAGTTATGGAGTACTAAAGTCACAATATCGGTTACATTTACATTGTAATGTTTATTTACATTTTAAGAAAGCTGGTGCCTGGGGCTTGAGACCCAGGAAAACGTGTAAAGAGCTCTTTTACTATACACAAACTTTCACCTCTACTTTTAACTTCAACCAATGATATACAGAGCACTCATATTCATCATCATCATGATTACGACCTGTTAATGACGTTGCAGACTTCACAAACCGATAGAGAATATGGAGAACTCTCAGGAGTGCAGGTTTCCTCACGATATTTTCCTTCATCATTATAGCAAGTGATATTTAATTGCTTAAAATACACATAACTCCTGCAAGTCGTCGGTGTGTGTGTGGGGGATCGAACTCGGACCTTCCTGCTCGGAAACCTGCTCTCCTGAAAGTTCCCTAAAGTTCTCAAAGATGTGTTAAGTCTGCCAACCCGCATTAAGCCATCATGGACTATTTCCTAACACCCTTCTCATTCTGAGGAGGAGATCCAGCTCAACAATGAGTCATTCATCATCATCACGACCCGTCAATGGCCCACTGCTGAGCCGGGTCTCCTCTTCAGAATGAGAAGGGTATTAGCCTATAGTCCACCACGCTGCGCCAGTGCGGGTTGGCAGACCTTTGAGAACGTTAGGGAACTCTCAGGAGTGCAGGTTCCCACACGATGTTCTCCTTCACCGATAAAGCACATAACTCAGAAATGTCAGAGGTGCGTGGCTGTGGGGGGGTTTGAACAATAAGTTATTAATAGATTATGATGATAACAGATATTAGTATAGAGAAATCCACACAGCTTCACACAATTAAAAGCAATCAGATTTACTTGTAGGTCAAGTCAATATTATTTCCAATAAGATATTAGAAACATTCTCCAATACAATTTATAATTGAACTCATTCTTTGCTTTGGTTTTGTATTATTTAAGTTTATATAATCAGAAATACAGTATGTCTATATAATATACTAATATTATAAAGAGGTAACCTAGAAAGGTATCTACTGAACCGATTTTGAAAATTCTTTTTTTTCTTTTTGTGAGTGTCATGTCATATTAACCCGATGAAAAGACTTTCGTGATAGCCGGATTTGCTGCAGTAAGAGACAAAACGGTCGAACGAAAATGTTTCTTACTAACGCTGACTTAACGATGAGATATATGATTCATAGTTGCGGGTTGAGTAGAAATGAATGAGAGAAAAGTCTTCCTATATCTATTGTTAGATATATTTTTACAATACACCAACAATATCACGACTTGTTGACTAGAATGTTACTTACTAGGGAGGGTAAAGGGAAAACTAGTAGTATGTGACCCATACTGTTAGTAATTTGAAAAAAAAAAACAAAAAAAAACTGATGTCTGTCATGGTGGAGCATTTTTTTGGCAATCTCTTTACTTCACTGAGAATTTTTAAAAAATACAGAAATATATAATAAACGAAAACAAGAAAAGTGGTGGGGTGAGTCTGGCCCACATGCAGATTTAAATCTTGGAGGTCGCAAGCTAGTCGGGGAACAGATCCCCTACCACCAAGAGATACTGGTTTACTCACTTCTTATATTCTCTCCCAGCGACAGAGAACTTATATTCTAACCCTTTTAGGTATTGTTGCGATTAGAATGGAGCTTATTGTTACGTCACAAAACATAGAAAATAATCTATATTATATACAAAAACAATAAATGTTATCTTTAATCTAATTTGAATGTTCGTAGTAGGTTTAATTTACGACACCATAAATAAACCATATCTGAATTTATGGTTATGGTTAACGTTATTGATGTTCCATAAAAACTATCCAAAATATAATAAAACTAATATTTAATTAAATTTAAATAAAAACACTAACATGTAAACTATAGGCTGTGCCTGGGGTTTGAGACCCAGGAGCCCTTCCACCTCCACCGTTCGACCTGGCTACCAAACAACACTACACTATTCTCATTACTTTAATATGTACTGCGTGATATCACTTGAAAGGCTAACTCAGTCCTATCGGAACTAAAGTTATATATTGTCTACAAGCATGTTCGAAATAAGACAAAAGTAAACTCACGTATACTAAGTTATCCACTGTGTTGCTATTTTAAATAAATTTGATACCTTTTGATTAAATAATAGTTTCAATTGGTTTTTTAATAGCCGCTATCTTGCCTAACCAAGGAACGTTTGACAAGTAATTTCATTGAATAAATAATGTTGAATAGTGAGCTACATCTGAGTCACAAGACCCAGGCCTTCATCTTCTTCTTGTCTAAAGTTAAAGTAATGATTATATTTTAATTACAACAGTTAATGTAAAAGGTTTGTTCGTTGAAATTCAAACTGAATAATTCTTAAAAATGAATTTTTCGAAAAATTCCAAAAATTCGAATAAATTTTAAGTTCTAGATTAGTTAGAATTTTCAAATTCTTAGTAACTGTCTGTGTTTATGTTTTTTTTTGGATTTGCGACTATATACTGCGTAAACTTTTTTGGTAATTATTTTCGAATTATGGTAATAGTTTTGTGTAATACAAAAAATCTCGATCTCGAATACTCTCCCGACGACTTATAAGCTCTGTTCCAATAGATAAATATTTACTATCATAGTTTAGAATAGTTTTTATCTAAGAATGATGTAAGTCATTATTACTTTTATAGTATCTATTATTGTCTACGTGTTACCGTGCAGTATATTATAAAGAGATAAAGTTTGTGAGGTTGTAGGGGGTTCTCTCTGGATATACTGAACCAATTTTGAAAACTCTTTTACCAATAGAAGGCCACATTATCTGTGAGTGTTATAGGCTAATATTAGCCGGAAAAATAAAAATACTTTTTTGTGGTAGTCGGATTTGTAAAGTAAGTCTGAGAAATCGAACGAAAACGTTTGTTGTTTGATTGAAAGTTGCGGGTAGATTATGAATGAATAAATGAGTGAGTGTGTGAGTTAGTCAAAAGTTTGAGTACACCTAAGCTAAGCGAGAGCAGGTTTCATATATACTTGATCGTTTATATTTTTAAACCCTTTTGTATAGCCGTGGTTTCATTTTACAGAAGTGACAAACTCAGCTGCACTTTGTGAGAACATTTTCCGCCATTTTCTTGTTAAAATACACTTTATTATAAAAGTATTTTTGATCTAAAATTAACAAAGCGTTTATTTTTGTTGTTAGCACTACTTTTAAAAGCCTTTCATCTTTGTTAGTTAATACAGGTTCAAAAATTCCACTGCCTTCTAATTATATATAAACTCTACTCAGTGTAAGCAATATGAGTGTGTTGCCATGGTTACAGGATTTGTAATAATTGTCAATATGTTAATATTGTAAAGCAGCTCTCAAGTCAGCAATGAGCTGATAGTCTCCAAACGGGTGAATAGATCTTCACAATACATAGCTAAGAATCATCTCTATTAAATTACCTTTCAAACAAATAAATCTTCATCAGAATCGGTCCATTATCTTGGGCGCTACGATGCTACAATAATGAACAAATTTGTGAAGTTAATGTACTTCAGATGTACTAGAACTTCGATGGCAGGAAATATTTTAAAATAAAAAAAGTCCAGCACTTTTTCATCACAAAAAAGCAAACTCTACATAGTATAAAACAAAGTCGCTTCCCGTCTGTCTGTCCCTATGTAAGCTTAGATCTTTAAAACTACACAACGGATTTAGATGCGATTTTTTTTAATAGATAGAGTGATTCAAGAGAAAGGTTTCTATGTATAATACATACATAATATAGTAGAGATAGTAACCGTCCATATCTATCACCGATTAGGAAACAAGCTGATCAAGATCTCAGAAGAACACAAAGACGAAACTCAGCAGGACTATTTCTTTTATTAACTTTTTTTCTTCCATCCTCCATACAATCTTTCATGTTATAATTAGTCTTTGTCACACGTCTTTTTACTATTTAAAAAAAATAGTAAATCTTAATAATTGTAACTAAACCCATGTGATAGGCTTATTTGCTAATTAAGTAATAACGTAATTCTCCATTTTGAGGTGACGGCCGTCTTGGATTTGATCTACCAAATAAATGCAAACTACTTACTACTAAAAGGTAATCATTATACTTACGACAAAATGGTCTTAACAACAACATCTCTTCATAGCTTGTAATTATTTCTTTCATATTTGGATTGGACATTTAAAAAAACATATAATTTTCACTCGTGAGGGGATAATAACATTCACTTGTGAGATCCATCAACCATCTTGGATTTGAATCCTCCATTTTGAGGTGACGGCCATCTTGAATTTGAAATTTATTATAGTGTGTATTCTACTAGTCAAGACCTTTCATTTGATACCCATATTGAGGGAGTTGTGAATATGCCTCCATTTTGTGCCGGCGGCCATCTTGGACCGATTTTCATGAAACGGCTAAGAACACTAACGACTAATTCATTGTTTTTTTTTATTAGGGACCCTTGACTGTAAATTTAAAAAAAGAATATTTCTGTACACATACATACAGACAGAGCGACATAAGTTCAACAAGTAAAGCCAAGCAGCGCGGGTCGCGGGCCGCCTACATAGGCGGAGGCGGCGGGCGGCGGGCGGCGCCTATATAAGCCAGGAGCGGCCGCAGTCGGCACCGCGCTCGTGTGCTCGACCCACGACCCTCGCTCGCTCCTGGACTATACCCAACGTACCAACTTACAGCGTCACGTAAGTTTACTTTATTATATTTTTTACTTCATATAAATTTTCTGTATTAGGAGAAATGTTGTAAAAACTTTTGGAGACGTAGAAAAAAATGCTAAACTAAAGGATTTTTTTTTTAAATTTAAACACAAATATATAAAACAGACTTAGTATGATCTCTTTTATGAACACCTAAATATGAAATATTGACTAAAATTAAATAGTAATAAGATCAATACATTTCGACTCTATTTTTTAATCATAATCAAAAAAATATAGTATTGTTGACGACATATTTAACAATTTCTGTTTCACATATAGTTAAACTACTTTTCCTTACATATACAATAACATATACACGATACTTTTAATAGGAATTACGTGATTTTAAATTATTACATTAAATTCATGTCTAAACTAAAAAAAAAATATTTCAGACTTTAAAAAAAAGCTATTTTGTTTTTAAAAAAAAAATTTACTTAATATAAAATATACTAATAATTTTTAAATATATACAATACTATTAATACTTAAACTTAAGTTTTTGTCTATGATCGAAAAAAATTAGATTTTTTTTTTAAAAATACGATGTTAAGTAATTATTTTAAATGCTTACTATATCGTGATAGAAGTAAAAAAATACTGTTCGGTAGAAGAAAAAAAATGACATCTTTTTTTTTATTAAATAGTTTTTAAATATTATTTTGATAATATTAAAAACATATTTTTAAATTAAACATAATCTGATTTAAAAAGAAAATTTTTGGTTTTTATTTATTAAAACTAGTAAAGCTTTTTTTTGCATATATTTTTTTATCCCTTTACGAACCTTTAGTAAAATAAAAAAAAAATAATACGAAATTTTATCTTTGTAGTAAAGGTTAATTGTAATAATTTTTAAATTTATTATGTTTTTTAAATTAAAATAAAAAAATATTTGGCTATGAAAAGAGAGTTTGGTTATGAAAGCAACGAAAACAGATAGTTTTTCAGTATTTTACTACAGTGAAAATAATAAGAAATACTTTAAAAGTTTAGATGAATCTTTTTACTTGGAATTCTTATGTATTAAACTACTGTTTCTTTAAATATCTAAAAATACAGAGGTACAAATAGAAATGAAAAAACTAGGATGCCTGGAAATGATGAGATTACTGAAAATACGAAATTACTTAAAAATATTGTACTTTTGAAGAAGAAACAAACACCAATTAAATACGAGTACGTGTATAATGTAGAATATACATACATAATCTAATAATAAAATAATACGGATTTGCCTTTTATCCAGATATATTGTCAGTATGTCTGACATATATGAATAATTCATCAAAAAAGCACACTTTCATATTTTCCAAAAAATTCTTGGTTATTTTTTTTATAACACGCTGGTATATTTTTTTAGGGGTATGGAATGGAAAAAAAAATTACTGTATATAAATTAGTAATTTTATTTACTAAAAATTTAGGATGAATATACAATTACTTTAATATCAATAAATAATTAAACAAAAATTTATGTTTTACATAAACTTAAAAAAATGTATAATGACTGTTAATTCTTCATGACCTTCTTCATCTTCTTCATCTGAATGAAATCTTATACTAAAAATAAATCCAATGTTTAACCTATTACCTTAAATAAATTAAAAATGTATTTCAATATTGAATCGTTCATCTGTTGTCAATAAAATTAATTTTCCTCAAGAGATAAAACCACTTGAGTTACTTTTATTGACTTTTTTAAATTTATTTGGTGTTGAATATAATAAATGTAATGTTATAATTATTCTACGCAATATTTAGCTTAAAACCGTTCAGCCATTTTTAGGTGAATAACTCATAAAGTATCTGTATGTATAATTCTAATACTATAACCTATTTTTGTTTTAATAGTTTCCTTCTATCAGAAGATGCATTCCTACTTATAGAATGCCCCAGGTTCGTTTCTCTTAGGAACGACATAGAAACAGAACTTCACATTGATATAACGAAAGCGATAATACCGGATATAATGAAAATCAACAAATTCAAGACAAGTTTAAAATGCACTAAACAGTAAGAAATAATTCCGTTTAAAACTCTTTATTAGGACAATAATATATAATAATTATTTTTGAAAAGAAGCATCCTATGTTATAAATTATCTGCGTTTCCAAAACTCATTGAAATCTGTTCAGCCATTTTTGACTTATTGAATAACTAAAATCTTAACAAACAAACTTTCATCTTATATAGTATTCCATTTTAAAATTTAAAATTATTCTCTCTCAGAGAGGAGAAGGGTACTTTTTCCGGATAAAAATGTGTTAAGCTAGAAGATGAACATTTTTTAAGAGTTGTCCTTATTTCATACCTTTGTAGGGTGGCTATACCTGTAGTGTAGAGAGGTTTTATGTGTGCCCGTGTGCACCGCTCATCATCATCAATAAAATAACGAGATAAAGAATCATGGCTTTTTAATGGTGAAGATTTTTTAATTTTTTTTTCCTTCAACAAGGGCGCTACATAAGCTAGAACCGCCTCTGCTCTACATTCATGTATCCATTTTTAATAAAAAATAATAGAATATAAAATCTTGCGTCAATATTACCGTCGGTAGCTTATGCTTTTGCCTTGGAAAAATAAGTCAGTCAGTCAGTTTGACTGAAGATACCACCAGTTCGGCAAGCAGGTTGCTGATGAGAAGAGCCAGAGAACTCAACAGTCGCTTGTATCAAAAAAGCTATTGATTTTATAATCTGTTGTACACTACGACGTTAGTTGATTACTTTGATACTCGATATTCCAAAGCCAGTTACAGTTTGTATTCTTAAGTATTTCTTCGTGATAACTCTACCTAAGTCCTCCTCAAGCTCTTCTTTATCTCTGTATCATTTCACCAAAAAAAATCTCTCTTTCGTTTATTAAGTTTGTATTCTTAAGTATTTCTTCGTGATAACTCTACCTAAGTCCTCCTCAAGCTCTTCTTTATCTCTGTATCATTTCACCAAAAAAAATCTCTCTTTCGTTTATTAAGTTTGTATTCTTAAGTATTTCTTCGTGATAACTCTACCTAAGTCCTCCTCAAGCTCTTCTTTATCTCTGTATCATTTCACCAAAAAAAATCTCTCTTTCGTTTATTAAGTTTGTATTCTTAAGTATTTCCCACTCTACCTAAGTGTTACTTAAATTCGTTGAGTATCACATGAATTTACTTTGATTACGAAGGAACGTAGAGGAGCTCCTCGGATCGTATAAGAGTATCCTGAGCCTGGATTACAAGCCCCAGGCAATATTCGGCTTTCTTTCTATGTTTAAACTATATATCTAATATGTAATAAAATCGTACATTTGCAATGTTTGTGGTTGTATCACGTTAAGGCAGTTAAAGGCTACAGGATACTTTTTATCATGAAATAAAAGCACGATTCTTGTGGGATAGACGAGTAGAATGGTAAAGTAAAAATTAGATTTTTTTAAACATATACTTAGTTTAACGTGGACAAAGTTTCGTTAATTGACTTGTAGATGTTCTCAAAACTTTAAACTTTCTGAGTTAGACCCCTTGCTCTATTTTTAATTTCAAAGGATCAGCATGGACAAAGACTGTGACTATGACTATGGTAGTTAAGTTTTCTTTAATAAATAAAAAATCGAAATCGGTCTAGCCGTTCATGCGTGATGACGTCACCAAGGGAAATAGTGATTCATTTTTTTTAAATACCCGCTCTATCGCCGCGTTGCTCGCTGCGCTGCGTGGCGCTCCATACCATTCATTTCTATTTCGTAATATCTTTTGAATGGAATGTCCGATTTCAATAATTCAAAAAGTAATCAACAGGTATTGAATCAGTCTTGAATAAGAAATAAATTATTTAGAGAAGAATTAATACAAAGGTATGGACAACATGGTCTGATTTTGATAGGCATTTCTATCAACTTTTAAAATATAAAAAAGTAGTTTAATGACATAACTATAATAGTTGGACATATGGTCATGTGAAGTTTTTTGTAGACATTGATACGTTCTATAATATTGTAGAACATTTTTTTCTTTTATCATCAATATTTTCCGCAGCGCATGCTACACATATTTTATGGCTAAATTTTTTTGCATCCTGGATTGGTTTTAGTGAGAATTTCTGAGGATCTCTAATTTTTTCTTGTAATAAATATAACTTATGTTACTCAGGGATAATGTAGCTTTCTAACGGTGAAAGAGTTTTTGAAATTGGTCGAGTTTTTAAGATTATTCGTTACATACAAAAATACAAATCTTTCCTCTTTATAATATTAGTATAGTTATAATGATAATTCCTTGCACAGGGCTCTTGGATTATACTTATTAGTACGTAAACAGGTTATATATTAAGTTTGAAGCGATTAAAACACAAGTAACTCATATGAAAATTTAATATGAAAATGTAACTTGACGCTCATCCTATTGTTTTGTGTTACAATTCCTCTTTGAGACGAACTCGCGTGTAAACTCCAACTTTTACTTGCTTTCCAACGTTATTATCGTTTTGATATAATTTCTACTTAATAATTTAAATGAGTATGTTAAATTATATTTTAATATAATGTGTTATCTACATGGGAGTGATACCGCACAGTAACACGCACAAGACAACAATAATATACACTTAAAACGGAATACCGAGTAATCAATATTAAACACTTACTACAAACCTTAGTAATGGAGATCCAGCATCATGACACCAGCCATAATTGTCACAAGGAGAGCTCCATTTGACAATTGGCTCAGGAACGGAACAGAGGTTATATACAGTCTAGGAATAAAATAAAAGGTTAGATCTGCAACAATACTATGAAAACTGTATCCAATTTCGTGCAGTAGTTTTTCCGTGACGCGCACAAGAACATACAGAAAATAAACAAAAATTAAAAAAAAATTTTTTACCTTATTTTGGTGTATAAACCCATTTACATCCCACACCCCTCTAAGGACACATGGGGAAATACTAAACCATTAGAGATAACATGCATTCAATTTTTGGGTCAAGCTTAAGTAGACCATAGAAATTAGTGAAATTGGTCAATTTTGTTTAATGCGGATCAACCCAGTTTCATGTCAGGATCATTTCATTGTATGAGAAGAAAAAAATCGGAGCAGCCGAAGTTAGTCAAAATTAATAAAATGTTATCAGATCCCTAGGTGTAGCACGTAAGTATTGGCTTAACCTTGAATACGCAGAAGTCACTATTTAAGGGGAGTGCCGAAACACGATTGGTTCTTATGAGTCGGAACGCAGAACACTAAAAATACGCAACTTTCCCCCACTATTTTTTCTCAGGCCTAAAGTTAGCTGCCGGCTACTATAATAATGGTGGGTTTCTCCAAAAATTAAATAATAAGGCAAAACGTTTGCCAGGTCACTTAGTATGTATAGATAAACCTGTTTAACATTTCTTTTATTTTGGCATAAAATAATTTCTTAGTAAAGTTATTATAATAATAAACAAAGAGCACCACCGGAGGGCGAACATTGGAAAAATGGAAAACACTTTTGTTTTACATTTAATATTTCAAAGTACATTAAATCTCTGGATAAAATAAACAATTGTGAATTAAAATGACAAGTGCGAGTCGGAGTCGCGCACGAAGGGTTGCGTACCAATATTTAGCAAATAATCACGTTACGAACGACACTTTTGAAAACTTACCAAAAATATTGGTGTTGCGCTGAGCCCCCAGCTTACCCCTTACCGTGCGATAGAGAGAACTACAGCTCGAACTGATTGCACCTACGTAACATTAAGGAAATCGTCCTTTCGTAATCCCCTGTTTCCTCCTCCAAATCTGGGCCGATTTTAATATTTATTTCGTTAAAATGCAGTACAGGGTCTGAGCTATGCCCGGACGTTTTGCTTTTTTGGTTTTTTTTTAATTTTAAAAGTTTTTTTTTCTATTATATTAATCAAATAATAAAAAAAACAAAAGGTACAGTCATGGCAGAGGCACGTATATATCGCATGGTATTTTTTTTCTTCTGTAACTTCATTATCCTAGGAGGAAACAGGGGACTACGTTTGTATGAAAAAAAGTGTCGACTGATTTCCTCTTAAATATTTATTTTATTCTGTTTTTAGTATTTGTTGCTATGGGGGCAGAAATACATCATTTGTGAATATTTTCAACTGTCTAGCTATCACGGCTCATGAGATACTGCGAAGCCTTAGTTAGTCCCGTTTTTAGGGTTCCATACCCAAAGGGTAATCCTAAACTAAAATTATATAATAACTGTCCCCTTTTAAATACAAGAATTTGCTCTATTTTTAATTTTTTTTAAGTATGTAAATTTTGTATTTCTTCTTATGCTTTCACGCTTGAACCACTGAATCGATTTTAATACAATTTGGTATAGAGACAGACTAGAGCTTGGGAATGGACAGAAGCAACGTTTTATCGCAAAAAAATGTATGAAGTGGTTGAAATAGGGGATGAAGTGCAAGTCGAGCTGTGTAATCGTTTATGTCTTTGGGAATAAGTAATTTTCTTCTCCCTCATTGAAAATAAAATCAATCAGAGCTTGGAAGTTGTGGTCCAGTGGCTGGTTGAAGTAGGTCCGTGTCAGGATCAAGACATTCATGTAAAAGATATATACTGCGTGAAATCAGACAGACTGGCTCGGATCTATCAGGAAAGGTTATATTGTCTACGTGTCTATACTTGAAATAATATTTAAATACTTTTAATATTTTATCAACATAGAGGATATTTCTGTATAAGGATAATAAAATTAACTTAAAAGCTTTGAGATACTCGTGGAATTTAGATATATAGTCTAGGGTCTGACTGTATTATATTTATCAACAGATACATACAAAATGACATTCGGTCCTTTAATATTAAATAATAAATTTATTAAGTAACACTCTACATACAAAGTATAAGATTTTATGTTTTTTAAAATTATAATATCATACCAGATCTGAATTTTATTATATTTAAAAAAAAACTAAAGAAATAGTAGAGTTTATTACAAAATATAAAAAAATAATTGTTCAAGTTGCACTCGCTTCGCTGAGGTCCTTATTAATTCTGTAGAAATTTATTCTTTAAAGTTAAAGTTCAGTCAATCTTGCTCTTAATTATCAATATCAATAATACTTGTCCTCAATCATCAATATCAATAATTCTTGCTTTCAATCATCAGTATCAATAATTTTTGCTGTCGGTCATCAATATCAATAACTCTTGCCTCAATCAGCAATATCAATAATGCTTGTCCTCAATCGTCATAACAATAATTCATGCTGTGAATCATCAATATAAATAATTCTTGCCTCAATCATTAATATCAATAATTCTTGTTGTCAATCATCATCTATAACAATAATTCTTGCCTCAATCATCAATATGAATTATTCTTGCTGTCAATTATCAACGTCAATAATTCTTGCCCTCAATCATCAATATCAATAATTCTTGCTTTCAATCAACAGTATCAATAATTTTTGCTGTCAGTCATCAATATCAATAACTCTTGCCTCAATCAGCAATATCAATAATGCTTGTCCGCAATTGTCATAACAATAATTCATGCTGTGAATCATCAATATAAATAATTCTTGCCTCAATCATTAATATCAATAATTCTTGTTGTCAATTATCATCTATAACAATAATTCTTGCCTCAATGATCAATATGAATTATTCTTGCTTGACTTTAATTCTTCTTCACAATATTATAGAACGTATCAATATCTACAAAAATCTCCGCGAGACCATATGTCCAACTATTGTAGTTAAGTCACTATAACTACTTTTTTACATTTTAAAAATTGATAGAAATGCATAGCAAAATCAGATCTGTATCCACATACATTATTTTGTATTCAAGATTGTTTCAATACCTGTAGATCATTGTTTGAAATATTAAAATCGGACCTTCCATTCAAAAGATATTACGAAATTAAAAATATCAATATAAACAAAAAATACACGCCGACGGGCCGGCGTGGCTTCACGCACCGCAGCGAGCAATGCGGCGAGAGAGGGGGCACCGAAATGCGGGAGCCAAAATGTTTAAAAAAAAATTATCCATCCGTGCGAAGCCGAGACGCTAGTAAATATACATATTGGTTTCTCGAGGATTTTATATTGCAGGCATCAAATGAACTCAAAATAACAATAAACAAAGTAGCGAAAAAGAGCTAGTGAATAAATTCTTTATCCCATTATATTAGAAGCCTCTGTTCATTCAAACAAAGGGGTAAAGAGAGATTTTTAATACGGCTCTAATTAACTGGGTGTGAGGAAGTGGGGATGGGGGATGGGAGATAGGCTGCTTGTGTCGGATCGTTGATAGTTATTCAACGTGAAAAATCTTTTGTAGAAATCTTTTTTTCTTTGCCCTTTTTATATGAAACTTTCATTCTGCTTGATTATTTTTTCTTTGTCACTTTTTCGATTATCATTGACCTAAAATACTATGGAGTCATAATCAGAGCAATAATGTAATGATTATTATTAATTCTAATTTTAATATTAATAATATATTTTACTCATCATTTATAAGTGATAATAATCGAACACTGTTTTTAAGTAACTTATTCAATGACATAACTCGCAGTCGCCTCCTGGACTATTAAGTACTTACTAAAAGATTACCTTTATCATATAAAAGGAAATAAATTGAATATTTGGGATAACTAAGGCGTAAAATTTGAACTGAAATATTTTGAGAGAAAGATAAAAGAGCTTTCCTGAAGGAGAGTCATTCTTGATTGACAACAATTTTCAGGAATTATCATCATATCCCAACCAATTTACACAAAATCTTATCTAATTTTAAATCTAAAACTTCCTCATAAATCACTCTGTCTATTGCAGAAAACTGAATAAAAATCGGTTCAGTAGTTTTGGAGTTACAAACAGCGATGTGAAAACTTTTCTATTTTATCTGATGAATATTAGCATCAGCGTTTGTGTATAAAATAAGCAAAGTTGTCGCATCTGTCAGTTACTCATAAAAATGATCGAAAACCTAAACTTTACTGAGTTTGTTCTTGTAATATATTTTAGCTATATTTTTTTTTAATGGTAGATAAAGTGCAAACGAGCAAATGGTCCACCTGATGGTAAGTGGCTACCATCGCCCATGGACATCGGCAAAACAAGAGATACTCTCGTTGCATCCTCGAAGATAAAGTAGGGAAGGGGAGTGAAGAAAAAAATGCTGCGGTCTCAGCGAACCCTGAGCAAGAGACCACCAGATCCGCAACATCAATTTGATAGGAGAGGGAGGGGTTAAGTCTGTGCCACATGCGGCTGTACTGGAACGCGTCCATGACACTTGGCGGTCGGGTTCGCACGCTGGTGGTCACAAGCCAGTCGGGGAACAGATCCCCTACCACCAATTGGGTGCTGGGTTACTCGGTTCTTACGAGATGCTCTCCCAGCGGCAGAGGGGAATAGTATTCCAACCCGTCCCCTCACGGGTGAGGGTATCGGTTTTAATATTATTATTTATCATTACATAACTTCCAGTAGGTGGTGGTGTAAACATATTTACTACTACACACGACTACGTATTTTTATTTATATATGACTAATTCCCAAAGACATAACGACCACACAGCTCGACATGTACTTCCCTCCCACGCCGATAGATGGCGTACGAGCACACTCATTTGTTTACTTTGTAATCTTAAGTATTTTTTTGCAATAAAACATAGCCTATGTCCTTTCACTAGCTTCACTTTATCTCTGTACCAAAATTCATCAAAATCGGTTTAGTGATTTAAGCGTGACTACGTAATGGACAAGTGACACCGTCAATCCGTCAATAGATGGCGTGAGTAGTATATTAATCGTTTGTTTAGCTCGTATTCTTAAGTATTTCTTTTGCGATAAAATAGCCTATTTCCTTCCTCAAACTCTCCTTTATCTCTAGATCATAATTCATCAAAATCATCTACCCGTCAATAGATGGCGTAAGTAGTATATTAAATCGCAGTATCGTTTGTATTCTTAAGTTTCCTTTGAAATAATAATTATAGTAAGGATTGATTTTTAGATATTTTCTCTCACTTTGCTCAAATAGTTGATTGTGATTCCTTAGCACACATTTATATAATTTTGATCTCCACAGTAAATATACCTATTATTTACAAAGTGGTTAATGACAGTAAGAATAGATAGAATTAGTCAAAAATAACAAAACAACCCTCAACAAGACAAATTCCGAGATCGTTAAGAGACATAAAAAGCAAATTATTCTCGAAACTTCACGCATATATAACCAGATGTCCCCAAACTTATAATAATCCCATAAAGCTGTAGTGTAACTATAGCCTATAGCTTCTTTTATCTCTCATCGCCATACAATTTTTGTTCGTTTGCGCCCGCGTGCAAAACAAAAAAAAACATGATTGCTCCAAACTATATTCGCACAGTAACACGCACAAAACAATAGTAATAAGCAATTAAAACGGAACACCGAATAACCTAACATTAGTGACGGAGACCCAGCATCACGACACCACACCACAACACAGCCATAATGGTCACCAGGCGAGCTCCATTTGACAACTGGCTCATATCCATCGGAACAGAGGTTATATACAGTCTTGGAATCAAATAGAAGGTATAAAGCTATCAACGGTGTTGCTCACTCTAAATTTTTAAATTTAGACATTACCGTCAAGGGGATCTATGGGGGGGATAAAATTAATATAAATGTAAATAATTTTGATTTGATTTGATTTGATTACTCGACCTGGATAGACTAACTGTTATTTATCCTCTCTACTTTATCCTTTCAATCTCCTAAGTTAAAAGTTGGAGAAAATTATAAGAAGGAGAAGGAAGAAGGGCTTTATTGAAAACACTACAAAAGGGGGGGCGATATTGAATGAACTATCGGGAACACGCAACGTAGATACTGCTACAGAACCGTTTAAAGACGTCCTTTATTCCATTGAAACATTCGTCTCCACTGCCCAGGTTTAAACCCATGGTTAGGTTAACCTAAACCTAACTTACGCGGACTTAACCTAACTTATCGGGAACACGCAACGTAGATACTGCTACAGAACCGTTTAAAGACGTCCTTTATTCCATTGAAACATTCGTCTCCACTGCCCAGGTTTAAACCCATGGTTAGGTTAACCTAAACCTAACTTACGCGGACTTAACCTAACTTATCGGGAACACGCAACGTAGATACTGCTACTGAACCGATAAAAGAACGTCCTTTATTCCATTGAAAACTCGCCTTCACTGCCCAGGTTCTCTGTTTAAACCCATGCTTAGGTTAACCTAAAACTAATTTACGCGCTAACAATTATTTAATCTTTATTACGTTTTTTCAGTAATTTAGTTCTAGTACTTTTAGGGGTCATCCATAAATTGCATCACACGAATTTCATGATTTTGCTAACCCCTCCCCCCTCCTTGTCACATATTTTGTGATTTGCTGAAATAATTATTCAAGTCCATTTTAATTATTTTTTAATTAAATAAGTAACAAATCAAACATCTTAAGTTTCTGGTTTTGATATGATTTTTATCCTTACCAACCCTTGTCACACTTCGTCAACCCCTTCCCTCCCCTTTATAGAGTGACCTAATTATATAGTAGACAATAAAGTAAACTTACGTGGACCTCAAGGAAGGAGACCTTAATCACGACACTAAAACACTAACTTCCATGTTCACTGCACGAAAACACCAGAGAGACTGAGACTAATCTATCGCACTAAAGGTTATATATTATCTAGACGTGGGTATACTGAAATAATATAAAAGAAACTAAACTCTAATTAATAAACGGTGTTGCTAACAAATAGCGTCAGCTCAAATGCATTTGTATTCCATACATTATACAATATTCTCCTATTGGTACTATCAATAATCAAAACTTTAACTAAATTCTTCATCACTTTTACTTTCAAAGGACATCTTTCTTTTCCGAGTTCCCAATGTGAATTCCTTTCCAAAATTCTTTTATTTGTCACGCGGGAAACGTCCTGATTGTCCCATAGACAAAATCAAATTCAAATTCATTTATTTGCTTGAAACATGTTTAGTAAGTAAAAAATAGTAAATAGTAACAGTTTCGCCTTTACATGCATGCAAATATTAACTTAAATGTACATGCACTTCACCCCCACGTCGATAGATGGCGTACTGTTACAGCTGCTCCCTGAAAGGGATTATGCATACCTCTTCATTTGTCTCTACCTTCCCTTTGCTGGCTTAGCTATTTCGATCTTTGATAAACCTGTAGATCATCCCCTCAGCCAGTCTATCCCAAGCCTTCACGAGCGACAGATCCTAAACCTAAACGGCTGATACTTATCTTATTTTTTTTTAAAAACGGTGTTTTAAAATCCCCGTAAAAGTACGAGCATTGTACAATTGAATTCCGCCTGCCCCCTCTTCTATCGAACAGCCAGACAAACGCGACCCAAGCGCCATAGGTACATGGTGGATATCCCGCGAATACCAAGCGCTTCGAATACTGCCTGGTTTGCCGGAGTCTGTGTTTCCTGATAAGTACAATATGGTGTCTTTAAAGCAAGAGTAAACAGGTATCATCTAGGAAGACGTGTCCCATCCTAAACCGTGTGATTCAAAGTCAAAGTCAAGGTCAAAATTTTTTATTCAATATTGGAATTTACATTCTCTTATTGGACGTCGGAATTTACCACCCTTTCGGAAACGACCTAACCCAGACCTGAGAAGAGTGGGCGCAAGAAACTCAGCGGGACTATTTTTGACTCAGCGGGGATTGCTGCATCAGGCAAGGTACGGTCTAACGCCAACCTATAGTATGTAAAAAAAAGAGCAGACTCATTTGTTCACTTTGTATTCTTAATTATTTTTTTATCAATAAAACATAGCCTATGCCTTCCTCAAGCTCTACTTTACCTCTTTATCATATTTAATCATAATTGGTTCAGTGATTTAACAGACAGGCAGACCATCTATCCATCAATAGGTGGCGTAAATAGTACATTAAATAGCAGTTTCGTTTGTTTAGTTTTTATTATAAGAATATGGATGAAATAAGTATAAAAAAGATAACTATTATGTCTAAGTGTTCCTTATCAAAGTTTTATTGCACTTTTAATCTCTCATCTTCTAGGAATATATTTTATAAACTTTTATAACTATGTTGTTAAGAAAATTTAATAGAAAAAGATATTTAATGGTAAAAGCCTTTTAGATTCTTTAAATAAATGTTTTTAACCAATTTAAAGCTGTGTTTCCACCACAGATGTGCGAGGATGTGTATGGTTTTTTTTTATGGTACAAAAAGATGCAATCGAGCAGATGATCCACCTGATGGTAAGTGGCCACCATCGCCCATGGACATCGGCAAAACAATAGAAAATAATAGATACCCTCTTGTTTTGTCGATGCGTTGCATCCTCGAAGATAGAGTAGGGAGGGGGAGTGGAGAAGAAAAAATGCTGTGGTCTCAACGGACCCTGAGCTAGGTCCTAGAGTCCACTAGATCCACAGCATTAATGGGATGGGAGTGGAAGGGGGAACGCGTCTATGACACTTGGCAGTCAGATTCGCATGCTGGTGGTCGCAAACCAGTCGGGGAACAAATCCCCTACCACCAAGGGGGTGCTGGGTTACTCGGCTTTAACGAGATGCTCTCCCAGCGGCAGAAGGGAATAGTATTCTATCCCGTCCCCTCACGGGGAGAATCAATAGAACCACTTCATTTACATAGTAACGCTCAGTGTGTCAAATGAAGCGATTCTATTTGTTGTTAACAAACATATCCTTCGCTACATATCCTCGAAATTCTCTGGAAGAATTGCAGCCTAAAGTTATAGACTTATCTTCGAAATAGAAGTAACATTAAAATAAAAGTGCATTCTACACTATAAAAGACTCAACCCTAATGGAGACAGTTTTGGATCTCTTTTACCATAAACTATTGTAGGTATGTGTTTGACATTTAGGTAAGATAAAATTATATAACTAACCATACACACACAATGATATATCTTATCATATAATTATTTTTTAAATTATAAATTGCAAAAAATATAGAAGATGAGCTAAAAGAATTTTCTACTGCCTGACCGTAAACGTAAAAGAAATAAAATGTGGGTAGTGAAAAATAAAATTTGCGACAGTAAATGTTTTTTTCAGTCAAAGTTACAGCTTTTTAAAAACTGCCACACATGCTGCATACTAAGCCTGACTATGAATATTTCGTTTGGTCATTCTGAAAGACGGACGTGACTGAAAATTTGATCTAAGTACGAGTGGGACTCGCGCACTGAGGGTTCCGTACAATTAGAATTAAAGGACAAACTTATCTTTGCCGTCAGAAAACTGTTGTCCTTAAACATCGACTGGATTACAGTTAGTTTTCCAATTGCAATAAAATATTTTAAATAAATATTATATCATCATCACGACCCGTCAATGGCCCACTGCTGAGCCGGGTCTCCTCCTCAGAATGAGGAGGGTATTAGGCCATAGTCCACCACGCTGGTTCAGTGCGGGTTGGCAGACTTCACACTCCTTTGAGAACTTTTTGGGAACTCTCACTCGTGCAGGTTTCCTCACGATGTTTTCCTTCACTGTTATAGCAAGTGTAAGTGTGTGGGGGATCGAACTCGGACCTCCCGAGTAAGACTTGAAGTCTCAACCACTGGGCCATCACTGTTTGCAATATTATATGAAATTATAATATTATTTGTAATGTAACAACACAGTTTTCAAATTTTCTTCTTCACTAGTTTGTCAAATATCATGTTTTTAGGTCAACGCAAATAAGTCTATTGGTTTTGATTCTAATGCGAGGATCAAACGGTTGTATCTTTTGATTTCGTTGACTCAGACATTTAATATTAAACCTAAGTATTTGATATTCATTTTAACTTATTACCTCAAAGACCAGACGGAAGGACAATGAAGTGATCCTATAAGGGTTTATTATATTTGATACGGACCCCTAAACTGGATATTTTAATAATATGGTTTATAATATAATAACAGAAACTGTCAATTTAATTCCCAACTAATTTCTAACTTTGTAATATTGGTGTAAATTCAACTAATTCCTGTATTTGTAAATAATTCAAATATATTATCAACCCAATCTGTAATTTCGGGCTAATTTGGGATTCTGTGGTTTTGACATTTCTGTTACTGTAATGCTTTTTGTTATTGAAATTGCCTAAATTAGTTTTCTATATAAAATAAACTACCATTTTATTACTTTTTGTTATATTATGAGTGCTTAGGGGCTTAATGATCCTTCCCTGAGTAATTAAGTAATACATATAAAGAGATATATCAACATAACTTTTTCCCAAAGACATAAATGAAAAAAACGACATGCACTTCATCATCTATTTTAACCTCTCTTTTTCTTTTTTTTTTGTTATAAACCGTAGCTTATAACCTTTTCCAAGCTCTAGTTTATCCCTGTATCAAAATTTCATTAAATTCGGTTCAATACTTTAAGCGTCACAGACTGATAAAGTTACTTTCGCACATTATTGCTAACTTAGGGCATTCCTCACTAAATTTAAGGGAATTAATATATACAGAAGGTTTTTTGGGGGATAAAATTACAGTAGCGTTTTTTCAATTACAAAATTTTTGATTATTAAATTAGACTAAAGATTCTGTGTTCCCTACTTTGCCCCCAAATTTTACGAAGTAATAATTGAGGTGGATTAAGTACAGGGAATTATTGTGATTTTAGGGGTTTTTCACTTAAGATTTAGGGTGAAATATTTGCAAGAGTTGGTAATACTGCTTTTGCATTAATGTAGTAAGTTTCTTATTATATATTTCTAAACGTAAAAACACTTTAATGACACAAACAACTACTTTCCTTCCTTCGTGATTAATTATGATTATATAGGGATACTTAAAATGACTTAGATGGAATTAGATAGATATTTTTTAAAAACTGATCGTGAATCAATAATATTATAAAAAGATTGACTTAGCAATATTTTTTATTGGTTTTAGTACAAAAACTCTTCAAATATGACAACTCATTTAAATTAGGGAATTTTGGTTTGGTTTCATTCCTGGAAGCAGTGCAAGGGCTTCCAGCTTGACTTGGTAAACAAGGGGGAGATGTAGATAAAATTACAGACATGACCTAACTTAAGTAGCTTTTAAATAATATAACTTTCATTCAATAGTAGTTAATGAATCACCTGGTCCTCAATATTCACTCTATGATATTACTTATCAAACTGTTTCATATATATCCGCGAAAAGTAAGATTAGTAGAGCAAATAGAAAGTCACACACAGTCACAGTTGTACAATATTTTAATGTATTTTATTTAAATAACTTAATAATAATAAAAAAAATCGTATACTTAATATATAAAGCTAAAGAGTTTGTTTGTTTGAACGCGCTAATCTCAGAATCTTCTGGTCGGATGTGAAAAATTATTTCAGTGTTAGATAGCCCATTTATTGAGGAAGGCTATAGGCTATATATTATCACGCTAAGACCAATAGGAGCGGAGCTACACGCAGACGAAGTCGCGCGGGTCGACTAGTTTAGTTTAGAAATCATTTACATAACAGAAACTATACTTTTTTTTACTTATAAATACTTTTTTACTTTTGTTGGCCTGAAAGTAATAAGTTACTCTCAGTTAAAAAAAAGTTCCAGTAAAATAATGGTTAAAAAAATCAGCTAAGATTTTTGATTGATACTCATTTTCATTACCATCCTTGACAGTCTCGATCCTTTATATGACTTCGAGGGTCTGACTGTAGTCTTGCTCTTGCGCGGTCTCTCAAGGATTGAAGTAGTCCCTGGATAGTGTTAGTGTTGTGCAGTGCAGTGATAGTGCTGGAAGTGCAGTCCGATTGAGGTCACGTACCTTACAATGTAGTTGCCACGTCTAGTGTTAGTTTAGGTTTATGTGAGCTTAACCTTTGGTTTAAACAGAGAGCCTGAGCAGTGAAGGCGAGTGTTGGATGGAACCATGGTCACAAATCCAAAATTCAAAATAACGACCATTAAATACGTATTTTTTTATCTTCTATAAAATTTTGCCGAAAAGACGTATATCCTCCTCATCCTGAGAAGACTCAGCTCAGAAGTGGGATATTGACGAGGTGTGATGATGATGGTGATGATGGAGATGTCGCTCACAAAGTCGCTTCCCGCTGTCTGTACGCTTAGATCTTTCAAACTACGCAACAGATTTTAATGCGGTTTTCACCAATAAACAGAGTGATTTAAGAGTAAGTTTTATATGTATAGATCAAGCATATTGTAGTAGGAAACGTACGAAGTCAGGACTGCTCGCTAGTATATAACAAAGTACACTCGTATGTTGAAAGTAAATGTTATCGTCGGATGCAACGAGCGCCACGCGTTCCGTTTTGATTTCCTCTCACTTTGTTTCCTGTACAGCTTCTGTTTTAAACGTAAATTCACATTTATACAATATTAACTAAAAATGGATATCCAACTTATATAAAATGGGCATAAAAAAGGTTAAGCTACTAGAGAAACATTATAATAAAGAGAATCCCGTTCTTTAGATCTTCGGTTTTATACATGAAAGGAAAGAAAAACAAAAGAAAGAATTTGCAAAACCAACAATAATTTAGTGTTACATATACAATAAGTATTTTTTTTACAGTTAACATATTTCTTATTCATAAGAAAAACAAAACCTTGGAAACAAGTAAAAGAAACAATAAAAGGACATATATAACTTTTTGTTATATTTTAAGCTTATATGGTTTTTCGTTAATTTGTTAAAAATACTTTATTTCAATTATTATAAAAAAAAAACACTGATCTGTTTTACCTTATTATACAAATAACACAAGTCAACAAAAAAAAAATTTTTTTTGTGTCTGTTATTTAATGACTATTGTCTGAGTGTTTACATTGAAAAATAACCAAAAACTTAATTTATGAAGAAATAAGTTTGCTATTGTATGTTTTATATTGATAATTAAGTTTTAAAGTTCTTAGTGGAGAGTAAAATAATAGTTGGTAATACTTTAAAACAAAATGGCGACAAGTCGTGCATTCTACTGTATTGAGTGTATGTATGTCTATTACAAACTGTAGCAACTACTTTTGTATATGACTGAGTCGCAGAATAGCATACAGACTTTACTTGTCGAAATAATATGAAATTTTCTATGAAAACAAAATTTCTATAAAAGCAAACTTTATTCAAAAAACCTATTTTACCCATTATAAGTAAGGTAAAAGAAATCAAAATTTGACATTTTGTTGCCAGACTCAAAATCCGTGTTGACCGGTGTAATACAAATAATAAAGTTCTTATAAGATAAAAAGCTCATCCTGCCTTTACACGCTATTCAGCCATTTCGTACAAAATAAATACACATTATATACACAACAACATTCCTTATTTATTGTTATTTAAGCTGATAAAAGCAAAAAATTGGATTAGCAGTTTAGAAGAAGTGAGCAGGAAAAAAGATGGATAGCGACTTATTTCATTATCGAAATATAAAAACCGCGCAGGCTTAAAATCAACCATTTAAATACAAAATATATACACAATTTTTTTTTAATATATCCCTTTTTATTAATAAACACCATATCAAAATCAGCTTTGTAGTTTAGAGGAACTAATCTGAAAAACAGAGGCGAAAAGCAATTTTGTTCATAATATTTAGATGAATTGGTATACAAATTATATACACAAATATTCCTTGTGTATTCTATAAACTAGAAAAAATGATATCAAAATCAAATTCTTAGTTTAGGAGTAGTTATCGAATTGAATCGGAAATTCATGATTTAAAAAAAAAAAAAATTCTTTTATTGACCCTCACAAAGTATTCACCATTTGACAGATATTAAAATAAATTAAATTATGAGCTAGATATACTTTGTGAGAACCTGGTGTCCATTATGGGCTCTGGACCTGTGTTACAGATCACCAAGCTCTCACCCTCCTGGAGATTACAGCATTTAGATTAGTTGTACATAGTTATGTGAGTTGATATGCTTATATTTGTGTAGACAGGTGTGTGTGTGCATGCGTGTGAATGCGTGTGCGTGTATGTATGCATGTGTGTATGTATGTGTATGTGTGCATGTTTGTGCGTACAAGCATGTATACCTACGTAAATATGATATTTAAAAGGAATCAAGGTTACCTTGCAAGTGATGCTTGTAGAGTCAACAACTCCTGAAGATGCTTTGGTTACGGAGCGAAACGTACGTCGATTGTCGATTGCGATCTATTTGTGGTGTGTCCTGGTTCGGGTTCGCGCGTTACACTTTTCTGTGAACGGTGTGCTCTCCCGGATTGTGCCGTACGATTGGTTATTAGATCGTCGAGCTACCTACTTGTGTGGTGTGTCTTGGTTCGGGTTCACGCGTCTCGCTTATATGTGGGCAGGGTGCTCTTCTGGGTTGTGCCATACGAGTCTGGTTGTTCAGATTGCCGCGGATTATAGCAAGGTAACCTTTTGATTCCTTTTAGGAGTAGTAAGCTTAGAATCAGACGAACTCTATTAGATCGTAGGCACGACGCTACCACGACGGTGTATTATGAGAAAACGTATGTATCTGTCTGTGGTATCGTAGCGTCCAAGATAATGGACCAATTCTGATGAAGTTTTATTATTTGAAAGGTAATTTAATCGAGATGGTTCTTGGCTATGTATTGTGAAGATCTGTTCACCCGTTTGGAGACTATCAGCTCATTGCTAACTTGAGAGTTGCCTCACAATATTACTATACTGACAATTATACCAATCTCGTATTCTCTTCTTACAAGGTATTTCTCGATACCTTTCTTTCGATATCAAGTATCGAATAGAATCGAGTAGTAAGCTTTTTAAAAGTACGACCAGTATAATATATTAGGTATTGGTTCTCTATTATAATTTTTTCTGAAGAATCCAAAAATAATTGGTTGCCCATATTAGTATAATGAAATAAGGAGTCGATTTCACTCACTGAATGGTTAACCCTTTACACAATAGCTTATTGATTTAAACTATTATAATACAACAATACGCCTTTGTTAGCAACTCTTTATTATAATAAACCGTCTAGATAGCTAATAGCCAGCGCTGGCTACACCGAGGATTTATATAAGAGATTGTCATATCCTCATCAACATCATCATCATCACGACCCATCAATGGTCCACTGCTGAACCGGGTTTCCTCCTCCTTCTGAGGAGGGTGTTAGGCCATAGTCCACCACGCTGGCCCAGTGCGAGTTGGCAGACTTCACACACCTTTGAGAACTTTTAGGGAACTCTCAGGAGTGCAGGTTTCCTCACGATGTTTTCCTTCACCGCTAATGCAAGTGATATTTAATTGCTTAATACATATATAACTCAGGATCAGAGGTGTGTGCCTGTGTGGGGAATCAAACTCGGACCTCCCGAGTAAGACTTGAAGTCTCAACCACTGGGACATCACTGAAGGATTATGTGTGTTCAACTAGTATTGATCAATCATACATTTATTAAAAAAGTAGATGACCCGCTCTAGTTTCGCTGTAATTTAAGCAATCATTTAATTTCTGGTTGACATTTTTTGAAAATATAAAAGGAGTGGTTATTATCATAAGGGGCCGTTCATTAATTTCGTAAGACAATTTAGGAGGGAAGGGAGGTCGATCATGTCTTACTTTTTCTTACAAGGGGGTGGGAGGGAGTCTCGACAGTTCTTACGTAAGATTACAAAAATGCCCACAAGTTAAAATTACTAATTTTAATCTTTGATCGAGTAAGTTCTTGTGTACTTTATAGTTATACTAGCGACCCGCCCCTACTTCGCACGGGGTACAACGTTCACAGCCTATATATATAGTCATTAGACAATACACACATGTCCCTGCATTTTAAATCTGTAATATCTTCGAAAATATTCATTTAAATTTAATGCTGTAAAGGGCCATATTGATCTATATTATATGCACTATGTACCTAATTGGATAAGGATTAATGTTGTATTGTTTAAAATCGCTTCGTAAATAAGCCATTATTTCTCGTAAAAAGTAAAGGATAAAAAATGGCTATTGTGGGTTATCCCTAACAGATAGACATATACCATCACGCACTTTGTTGCAGAACTTTTTAAGGTGTACAATACTGTAGTACATTATTTTGATCTATCTCGTAGGGCTCAGCCAGCGTTTGCAATTTAAGCGCAAAAAATGTCTTTATTTATGACATCACATTACAAACCTCAAAAATTATCAGTGTTTCTCCACTATATTATGTATGTATTATACATATAAACCTTCCTCTTGAATCACTCTATCTATTAAAAAAATCCGCATCAAAATCCGGTGCGTAGTTTTAAAGATTTAAGCATACTTAGGGATATAGGGATAGAGAAAACGACTTTGTTTTATACTTTCCGAGTGGGTTTTGAGCCCCTGGACTGAAAACCTTATGTAGGTAAAGATAAATGATTAAAACCAGTTTATTGCCACCAAAATATAAAAATTATTAGTACCTTTCTAAACAACATTACTTTGAAAAATAAACATTAAAAAAACCACACGTGTAATAATTTTTTTTTTTTAGATTCTTACGTAATAAATATAAAACAGGGAGGGGGTCGGCCTATTCTTATTTTTTCTTATCATAGGAAGGGAGGGCGTCAAAAACTAGCGAATTTTTTTTGGAATTAAATTACGATCTTTTTAAAAACATATCAATATCGCGATAGCTTATATAATGTTGTAATATTTGTTTATCTATCGTTGTACAGTAATGTTTATAATGTTATAGAACTTTAGACAGGAAGCCATGTAACTCCTGGGGCTTGAGACCCGTGTGCAGGTTTAAGGAATCCCTTTAAAATGCATTTACACTTACCTTCACAGTTTGATCTTGCCTAACATGTAACTAATAGCCTCTGAGAGTATTGCTAAGTGTTTCTATCAATTTTTCATTCTCTATCTTCTCATTTAACTTGAATATCTTACCAAAATGCTGTCAACAGTACAATTAATTACTTTCAAGTTTTTCTTCACAATTCAATTGTAAGTATTCTGTATAGCACCGACCGCCATCTTTAACAACGATAGGCCTGCGAATGATTAATGAAGTTATGTTGATTTTATTTCTTTGGCCATTAAAATTAAATGACAGCTTTAAAACTTTTGTCTCGGAGACAAAAAAAATCATAACGAGAAAACAATTTCTTTTCTTTTCATCGAAATAAAATGTTGTAAATGTACCAGTTATGGACATACAATAATAAATAGAAATAAAGTTGTCGAATTATAACCGGAATCAATTTTTATTTTATTATTATTGCATAGACATAAACATGAGTTGTTGTCCCGATTATCGGGATAATGTCAACGGGAGTATTTGTTCAGCACAGAATATGTACTGCAACCGTGTTTTGGACCCCGCTATTATATTCAGCAGCTGGATAGATGGGTTAAGAGGCGACATGACTTACTGACATATGCTGATGCAGGTACTTACCTACGAGCGCATCAGACAGTTTTTTTATGACAGACAAGGGACAAACGAGCAGACGGTTCACGTGATGGAAAGTGACCACCGTCGCCCATGGACATCGGCAAAACTAGAGGGTATCTCTTGTTTTGCCGATGCGTTACCGCCTCGAAAATAGAATGAGGAGAGGGAGCGGAGAGAAGAATCTTGCGGTTGCGGTGGACCCTGTGTTCACTGAAACCACAGCATTAATGGGATGGATAGATCTGGCCCATATGCTAGACCAGAACGCGTCGAGGACATTCGGAGGTTAGATTCGCATGCTGGTGGTCGCTAGCCAGTCAGCGAACAGATCTCCTACCACCAAGGGGGTGCTGTGTTACAACGTCAGAGGGGAATAGTATTCTAATCCGTCCACCAACGGGTTGATACCGAGGCGTCTTTTTCAACATCCTTAGAAACACAATTGAGGGATTTAGGGTTGTTGGGGTAGGCCTTACTGTCTAAGTATCATGGTAGTATGCGAAAGTGATCCTGGGATAACAGGACCGATAACCAAATAACGGGACTGTCTCCTGTTTTTGGGTTGGATTGAAGTACCTGAAAAATAGTAGAGATTCATTAGTATGTGAAATTTCCCATACATTCAGTTAGTCTCTAATGAATATGAATAATATTGATTGTGTGTTAATTAGTTGATTTGTTGACTTTGATATTGAAGCGTGAACACAACTGTTGGTTTTGGATTGACCTTTGTTGATTAGAATCGATGTTAAATAGAGTTTACATCAGGATTCAGAGATATTGGATTGTTGTATACATTAGGCAGAACATTAAGTTATTTTCCAAACATAGTGACACACACATGATAAATACTAGAAATAAAAATAAACTTGTAACGCCATACTATGGTCTCCACAAAGTTAGTAATAGTTTCATGGGGCTTGGTGTTCGCATCTATAATAAGATCCCACAGACTATATTAGACTTGCCACTTCAGCAATTTAAAACTCGAATAAAAAAGTGTTTAGTAAATAAAGCTTACTACTCTGTACAAGATTATTTGAACGATGACAAAGCTTGGATTCCAAATGACGTTGATGCTCAGCTGAATGATTATACCTTTGTAACAGAACACACACAGACTGATGTAAACAATGGCGTTTTGATGCGAGCGACTGTTGAGTTTCTTACCAGTTCTTCTCATCAGGAAACTGCTTTTCGAACTGGTGGTAGCTTCACACAAACTGACTGACTGACCAATTTTGACGTGTCAAAAGTACTTTTTAAAAAAGTCTATTTGAATAAAATATCTTGAGTTGGAGTTTGAAAAGAATTTTATTGTTATCATGGTCATACACAAAAAGTAATTAACCCGTCATCTTGGGCCGGCCGCCATATTGGATTTATAATAAAGTCACTTTGCTGACCATACTTGTCAACCAATCTGTATGGGTCCATAACAGGCTCCGGGTAAGGGTAGATTTTTTCTGTTTTGGAGTTTCTTACTATCCCTAGTTTTTTGTCTATATTATATAATAATGTGATAAGGAAATTTAAAATTCATATTAGAAACTATACATTTATATATAGATTGGTTTGTAGTTAGAATAGAATAATCTAGAATATTATCGTTGTTTTCAAAATTCCGAAACCATAAAATCGTTATTTTTTTTACTCTACAACTCAGACCTTATCTTATACTGACTTCCTTTGCTTCTTCATATATTCTACTAGCCGAACTGCCCTCGATTCGCTGAGGTGTATACCTATAATGTCTACACTGACTCACTAACACAAAAGCAGACTTTTGGAAGTTATACGCGTACATACATACAGGCAATTCATTTTTAATACATAATATAAAACAAAATCGCTTCCCGTCTGTCTTTATGTTTAGATCTTTAAAACTACGCAACGGATTTTGATTCGGATTTTTTAATAGATAGAGTGATTCAAGAGGAAGGTTTATATGGGTCGCTATCCATTTTACAGATTTGTCTTCTTCTCTATCATGTTTGTCTGTCTTAATGACCAGGTTCCTAATTTTAACTATCTTCGCGACTGTCTTTTCCTTCTTAAACAAACTCTTTTTACTCCTTTATTGTAATCTAAATAGTAATATTATTTTACTCGTAATTCCAAATTAATTGGTATTCTAGATCGCCGCCATTATTGAAAGAAAACAGTTGAAATTGATGAAATAATGAGCGAGTGTAATTTCGTTTATTTTCAGCCCTCACTCGAGTTTCATTGATTACACTGCTACATGAAATATAGAGACACAAAAAGGTTTTAATTGTCTTTTAAACTTTGAACTTTTAGGAAACTTTGAGCGTCAGTAGGTCGTAGGTTCAAACCCCAGTCATCGGACTACTGACGTGGTAAGAATTAAACTTTCATGTTCTTTGAGTTTTGAGTCCCAAGTTCCACGTCGCCTATCTTTGTTCGCGAAAAACTCAAAAACTACTTTACACATTTTCATGCTGCTTTTACAAATAGACTGAGTGTTTTATAAGGAAGGTGTAGGGGTAGGTGTGAAGTAAAAAAAGTTTACAAATACATGGATAAACAATGTTTTCTCCGCCGCAAGCCGCAAGACCCCAACATATCTTAACCTTTCTAACTGTATAAGGAGTTACACTGTCAGATAACGTTATTGATATTTACTGCCGAAACGGTTAACTGACTAAATTATAGCTCTTAAGGGACTGTATTGTTATATTAAGTAGCTCCAGTCCATTTCGAGTTTTATAGGAACATTTTCTGGAAAAAAATTTGGCCTTAGGATTTTATTGGCTAGTAATAACTTAGTAACAACTCTCCACGATTTCGTATGTAATTCAGATATTTTGTATAAAATATAGTATATACATTATACATACAAATAATCTTGATTTATGTCTCTATCGATTAGTGAAAACCGTATCAAAATTTATGGCATGGTTTAGAAGAAGTAAGCAAAGAATCGGAAAGAGAACCAAAGCACAAAGATTGACTGTTTTTAAGTTTAAAAGATTAGAATAATCAATAAATGTTGGCAACACTTGACAATTTATAGTATTTATTAGTTTATTTCTAGATCAATTAAATATTCGGTAACGAAGTCAAGCAGTATAGGCGAATGTTCAAATCCCAGTTACTGCTCGGCTTTCAATCTGAAATGTATCTAAAAACCTTCAGTTCAATATGCTTGAAAAGAAATGTTTTTCAATTCTCAAAATTCATTTTTTGAAACGTTCAGAATAGGAAACGAATTTCAGATTTGTATTTCAAAATAAAAGGACATGCGCCTATACCAGAAAATAAATAGAATGTATTGTCATAAACTAGTGATATTTTAGGTGAGATGGCGTCGTTAGGAGGGGAAGATAATCTGGAACATTCTTAGAATTATATTTTCTTGATTCTTTTACATATTTACTTAATATTATAACTTAAACTAGAGGAGTGAGCTCTGCGCAAGTTGGGGGTAAAGACTGACTCGGTGAGGCGATGGTTCTACAGTCCTCCGTGATTCTTTCCCACGGAGGCAGCAAATTCCGGGACGTGTAACTAGGATTCGGTAACAAACTTACACGATCAATAACAGTATAGACTCTCCATAAGAACACCTCTATAATGTCGCATTAAATTCTAATTAAAAATGTCCTCCAAATCAAGCAAAGGATCCACAGTGACTATCGCTTAATCTCACTCCAGATTTTGTCTATCCTTTCTTCGATTCGTCTATCACAGTACGTCACCAGGCAACGCTTAGGTTCATCTTGGGTATTCCAAACCATTTCCTGTTTAGTTATATGTTCTGAACCTCTCCGGAGTGGGTTACCCATCTCAACTTACAACGTTTGATCTGCTGGTCAATACGAATTTCACGACAACGGTCATGAAGTTCTACGAATGATAGGTTCTCAGGCCTGTATATACCGAGAAAGTGGAGAAGATAACTGCCATGTTGGTCAAAGTTGTGTAAAACTCACTGTGACCTTAGTAATCCTCGAGGTAACGTCCTCTCCTGTGTCCTATACCTCTGAGAAGACGCTATCAAGATATGTAAATTTTTGGACACGTTCCACTACTTCTGTGTCCATATTTTTAAGAGAAGATTGTATTCAACTAGTCACTTAGTGGATCCGCGCGACTTGTCCACGTCGAATTATTTAGTACTACATGCTCCTTACTCACTCTCCTCATCCTCTCGTGACGTTCCTTTCTCGATCTCTTGCTCGCACACTCACTTACTAATCCATTCATTCTTTCACTTACTGTAACACGACTGTTATCATGTCGCAGTGTTTGTTACTAAAGATAAGGGTAGCCTACACAATTTTTTTTAAATTTAAATGGCAAAACAACGTTTGCCAGGTCAGCTAGTATCTTATAATATTGTCGAGTCGATGGGAGTATTTTTTACATAGCAGCCAAGCACATGAAATCAACAATGTTCATACACATTTTTCGTGATATTTGTATGAATACTCGCAGTTCTACAGATAGTAAAATCCAGGGTTTTATCTAGTCTAGACTATAATAATCAAAGCCTTTTAATATATGTTTAAGTATAAAAAAACACTTAACATCTATAACAGTGCGGCGCCGTCCCGATAAACACCTCGTAAAAATAGGAACATAAACTCCGGTACTTAAATATTTTCATCGTTAATAAATTATATATAAAATTAATGTTGTTATAAATCTTCTAGTATCTTCGATCACCAGTAAAAACTAGACACACAATCATCGTCAATTATACATATCCTACCAAATGGCCACATATTTAAACGTTTGGGTGGACATTTAATTTTGTACATGCACGTCAGGCAGTGCTTTTACTGAAGTAAAGAAGAAGAAAATCTTAGGAGCTTTTTAGACGTCTTCTACTATGCACTAAACTCTCACCTCCACCACTAGATCTCGCTAGCAAATATTAAAATAATACAGTACATTACTCACGTTCTCCTCGATAACGAAGGCCACCACGCCACTAAACAACACTACACTATTAGTCTCACGACTTTAAAAACGGTGTTGCTAACATATATAGGTCAGAAGTGTAACTTAGGTTAGGTTAGCCTTGAGTTAGGTTAAGTTTATGTGAATTCAATCTTAAGTTAAAACAGAGAGCCTGGGCAGTGGAAAAAACTGAATAGTATAGTAGCTTATATTATAGGCCATCCTTTTTTTTTTATATATATATTACTAGCAGTATGGATAACATACTACTAGTATTCCCTTTACCCTTCCTAGTAAGCTAATAAATAGCTTGTGTCAGGAGTGGGCCACGTCAGTAGTCCAATGTCCGGGATCTGAACCCATGACTTATCGATCGTGAATCCAACGCCCGAACCACTGAAATACTGACGCTTCAAGCTTGACCATTGTGATCATACGATGCTTATCAATGATTGTATATCCATTAAGTTTCCGACATACATATACAATAATCCAGCCTTAACTAGAATACAAATACCAAACATTTTTTTCAAAAATCCATCCCCAAAAGAAATAAAATAACATACATTAAGCAAAGCGCGTTATTTTTGGAAGTTATTTTCTGTGATGTTGCCGTTGGGAAATTCCATTGAAACTGTTAGTAGATATTACACATACTCTATTCGACCCATTCGGTTATTAATGAAATGACGTCACTACTTAGTAAACGTGATTGTGGTACTAATGCCGTACTAAGATTGCATTATGCATTTATTTGCCAAGATATTTTTAAAAATAATATTACATTATTAGTCTGATATACTAAGGAATGACGTCACAACTCATTATTTCACCAGCAAGTGTTTTAATATGATTTAGTATAGTTTATTACAGGCAATAGATTTATTTGTTAAAATTTAGCAACACCGTTTATAAATTATATTTTATTTCAATCATACCCACCTTTAGACAAGATATAACCTTTGCTGCGATAGAGTCAGTCTCTCTGGTGTTGTCGCGCAGTGTACATGGAAGTTAACATTGTAGTGTCGTGGTTAAGGTCACCCTCCTTAAGGTCCACGTAAGTTAGCTTTATTATCTACTGTAGTTAGTGTTCGAACAGCGAAAGGAAGTGTTGTTATTGCTGAAAAGGCCTTTCTCCTACACCTTGGTCGCAAGACCAAGGCACTGTCTGGCTTTCTGTTTAAATTGCATGTGTATATTGCTGTACAGTAATGTATTCTCTCATTCTCTATATAATTCAACGGATATTAAATTTAAATATCTAGTTAATGGCAACACTAAACTGCCTTAGGTCTCGCTTTGTGTATAGCTTTGTTCTAGTTAATGATATTGCCACGTTTATAATTGTTATTAGTTATTACTGCAACACGGTAATAGAATATATTTCGTATCAAATGAATATATAATATGTTTAGCCCAGAAACTAAAAAAGGGCTTTAAAAGAAATTTAAATCCGAAAATGAAAGCATAATTATTAAATTATTTAAAGGCAGGTTTTAAATATTATTTGGCAACACAGGTCTATGACTCCACCTGTCATTATAGTGGGAATAGATGAGGATTTGACTTAGGTTGTTTACTATTTTGTGTTATATGGGAGGTATACCGCACAGTAACACTCACAAGAAAATAATGATATGCACTTAAAACGGAACACCGAGTAACCAATTTTTTTTTTATATATATATGGTTATCAATATGCGGTTTCAGCGGACTCTGAGGAAATTGCCAGAGTCCACTGGATCCGCTGCATTAATGGGATGGGAGAGTTAGGGGGTAAGTGTGGCCCACATGCGGCTCAACCGGAACGCGTTTCTGACACTTGGCGGTCGAATTCGCATGCTGGTGGTTGCAAGCCAGTCGGGGAACAGATCCCCTGATCCAGATCCATACGAGATGCTCTCCCAGCGGCAGAGGGGAATTGTATTCTAACCCGTCCCCCTCACGGGTGAATTATCAACTGATTTGAGTTTAAGTAAGACAAATGATGAGTGTCAGTTCCGTTTTGTCACTGTCACGCTTCTGTCAGATGCCAGGAAGTTATTTTGTTTTAGATTGATGAATAAATAAACTTTTTCATGTTATAGAAAATGCTAATAATTCCCAAAACGCTGAAAATATAGTTCTTTCTGAAGGATTAAGGGCTAAAAAAAGGATTCGGGTTTTTATAAGAGATTTTTTCGAGATCACAGTACAATGCACGTAACAGCTGAAGTCGAGAGTGTTGCCAAACTTAATTCAAAAAATACCACTCTATTGCGTTTACAAAGGAAGTTTCCAACACTCTTTTTCTCTTTTCATTCTCTATTTTTACACTTATTACTAAATACCAAAAACATTTATGTTTGTGTTGACATAGAAAGAAAAAGAGAGAGAAAATGAAAAAGATACCTATTACTTACGACTACATAAAGTTTTTTACATTTCTTTTTTCCTTTAGATCGTCTTACGGCCGAAATTAATAACCAAATTTGAATTCTCCATATACAATTACTAGCGACCCGCCCCGGCTTCGCACGTGCGCAATGGTAATAATAAATATACTACAGAAGTCTTTATATACAACGTTCACAACTTATTTATCATTAAACAATACAGACATGTTGTCATAGGCACAAGCCGCGTAACCGCTATGTCCCTGCATTTTAAATCTGTAATATCTTCGAAAATATTCATTTAAATTTGATGCTGTAAAGGGCCATATTGATCTATATTAAATGCACAATAAATTTAAGGTACCTAACTGGATAAGGATTAATGCTGTATTATTCAAAATCGCTTCGTATATAAGCCATTATTTCTCGTAAAAAGTAAAGGATAAAAAATATTTTTGTGAGTTATCCCTAAGATATAGACATATACCATCGCGACCTTTTTTTGTAGACCTTTTAAGGTGTACAATATTGTAGTACATTATTTTGATCTATCTCGTAGGGTCCAGCAAGCATTTACAATGTAAGCGCAAAAATGTGTTTATTTACGACATCACATTAAAAACCTGTAAAATTATCAGTGTTGCTCTACTATATTATGTATGTATTATACATATAAACCTTTCTATTGAATTACTCTATCTATTAAAAAAACCGCATCAAAATCCGTTGCTTAGTTTTAAAGATCTAAGCATACATAGGGACATACAGACAGAAAGAAAACGGGAAGCGAGGTTGTTTAAAACTATGTAGTGATAATTATATAGGTATATAATTTCGGTCGTTAATAAATATATAATAAAAATAGTTTTGATAAAGTTTTAAAATTATTAAAACTTCCTGGATCTCCTTTGAATTATCTTGTAAAACAATTGCAATCCAGAAAGCTAAGATCAAACAACCTGACAAACAGTGTCAAGTTGATTTGCATTGTAATATCAAATTAAACAATTCGTTTGACCGAACAAATCAAAAGGTTCACCAGCAACCCTCCGGGGTGGCTTTATGCAGTTGACAAGTTAATATTTTTTATAAAGGAATACGCTTTTTAGAAAAAAATCATTATTAAGATCTCTACATAATTTTTCAGTTCTATCAAAGAAGATTAATAAATTAAAATTTATATTATCTTTAAAAAAAAATCAAAGTTTGATAGATTCCGGATAGGGTGGCAATAACTCTTTTAATAATATTATCCCAAAAAAAGGATGTTTTATTAATTAAAGAAATGAAGTTGGTATTTCTTACATCTATCCTGTTATAGATAGTTCAACCCACATCATCGTCCCTACCTATGTAATGGAGGAGTATATAAAATAATGGAGGCAACGGAATATTGGACTAAGACAAATATCTACATAATACTCAAGAATTTCAAAAAATAAATCAAAATTAACCTTTCATCTTTATGAAATTGTAGACTTTGAATATATGAACAAACTCTTCTTATACATTAGTCTGTTTATTGGCGTAAATAGATATAAAGGGCTGGAATATTTCTAAGATGATTCAGGCCAGATAATCGACGTATTCCTGTCGACAAAAAAGGTTTCGGGAAGGGCCCGTAAGTAATGAAATCCTTTGAGATTTAGTCTGTCTGTAAAATTTTACAGGTTTTAGTTTTTTTGTTTTATTACTCCCACTAGACCTACGTTAAAATATAAAATCTAAAAAAAAACCTATATACGGACATTGTTATGTGTAGTAACAATTGGATAATAAGAATTTCCAGTTTGGAGTATTTGGGTTATATCAGGACTTAAACATAAAGGCGTCTAAAAGAAGGCTAGAACCATAGACGAAGTAGCTTCCCGCTGTCTGTACATTTATGTCTTTTAACGCAACGGATTTTAATGTGGTTTTATAATAAAGAAACCGTGAGAAGCCGCGTAGATAGCTAGTTGTTTAATTCCCTATATTAATATCAAGAAGAGCATCCTAAACCAACCGAAGTAACACAGACCCAAGTAAACACGAACACCACATTAACTTCACTGAATTTTTATGTATCGAGCATTAAAGCAAACAGCTCTGGGATTTGCGGCCTTTATACAAATAAAATTATAATATTATAGACTAGCCGACACGCCCTCGCTTCGCTGAGGTGTTTTCAATCTCTCATCTTTAACGTTTTTTCGCCGACTTACTGCAGCAAATCTGACTACCACGAAAAAGTGTTTTCATTTTTCGGGTTAATATATAGCCTATGATACTCACAATTAATGTGGCTTTCTATTGGTAAAAGAATTTTCAAAATCGGTTCAGTAGATCCAGAGATTACCCCCTACAACCTCATACCGTGACATAAAGCATCCTACCTTTACTATCCATAGATTGGTTTGATATTATATAACCACGCAGTCCGAGGGTCAAAGAGATTTGGGAACATCTCATCAAATTATAAACAAATAGTAATACCATATTTTTGTGTATAAATAATGTGGCTATAAGTTCCGTTACGAACGGGACAGTCGCATTATTCGGTTGTCAGTCTAGTTCTCCCAAAAGAAAACGTGTCCGTTTTGAGCAATCGCGAGGAATCAATAAGACAGGCCGATCAATATTGAATATTTCGTGGTATATTTGAGGTGGGATAATAGTGGAGGCCGAGTCGAATATTAAAATGACGCGACAGAAGTCCTGTCCTGACATCAAGTCCTCCTTATTATTATTCTACCCGAACTATATCCCGACATGGCCTGTTAAGATTTAATTCGATCCCGGCGCCATCACAAAGTTATTTAATAATAATTTGTATCTGCTCAACTAGATGGCGCTGGCGTAGAATTGTATCGCGCTAGAAATAAATTCATGCCCGATGCATATAAGGTTAGTTAAATTTTATCTGGTGTCGGGTTAGTCTGAGGTTTTGTCGTAGGTTGTTCGTTGTTTATCGTCGGTTTTCGTTGTTGTGTCTTTGGGACAGAAATTGGTTTTATTGGTCGTTGGTTGTACAAAGGTCAAAGTTGTACACGGCCTCCACTATTATTCCACTTCAACTATACCCGACACATAGTATTTTTTTTTAGAAAATAAATAGGGATACCTCATATTTCACCTACCAAATGGAAGGTTATTAATATAATATTATTATTTGTTTTTTTTTGGTGAGACTATCGTCGTCACTATAATTTGCCTGATACAAATACCCGAGGACATTGTTTTATTTGATATTGATTTGTCTTTTCACCCGTGGATGACTGATAGACTTCCATTCCGTTGTCCGTGTCCCGTTTCGAGTAAAAAAAAATGGTCAATTTAATTATAAAACAAGAAATTTCATATAATATGAGTAGATGAGATTAACTCATAACTAATTCTATCAACATGACCAGGGGGCCGTTAGGCTGAGGTTAAGACCCCTAAGGACCCCGTGTAACGCAAAAATTAACTAATTAAAAGACCCTCCTTGATTAAATTTGTTGGGAATTTTTGAATAGTTTGGGAATGTTCAAATTGATGAAATTAGTTTTGGTTTTTGATGTATAAAGAAGTGCTCATACTATATGTACAAACAAAACCCCCACACACGTGGAAGCTGGCTGGTTACGTCTTATTGTATATAATTAGGTCTTATTGTATATAATTAGGTCTTAAAAAAGGTCAGTTAGGTGATAAGGAAAGGCACAAAAGTACTCACAAGTTCACAGGTTCTTGATGTATGTCGAATCTTTTTTGGGCATGCCCGTTCACCACCAACAAATAACAAATAGTTCGTGCTTTATCACCACAGTCTGTTCTCGTCAATGAAAGGTCAGTTGAATCACTTTTAGGTAATAGCACACACAGGACACGGGATAATTCTTCTAAAATTTAAAGGGATTAAAACAAGGGATGAACACCGCACGCGCGCCGGCTCGTAACCGTTCTCATTAACGACTGCAAGCAGTGTTACCAATACTACCCACCGCGCGCGGTATATAAAAATATTGTAAACACTATACGAATATTGTAAAATGTATTATAGACAGGAAACCGAGCAGTGGCTGGGGATTGCGATCAACAATAGATAAACTAATACAATTTTAAACAATGTTAACTATATGGAATAACTTAAAGGACTGGCTCAGATTGATTAGGCCGAAAAAATGGTGACAATCGCATGAAAGTCCATTCTGTAGTTTTTAGATCATTACGAACAGAACGAAGGGGAAGGTGGGGCAAGGTGGGCTACATACAGATATCTAAGTTCAAGGCATAATTGTACTTACTCTTAAAATCATATTTGGTACAAACTTATTAATTGCACATAATTTGGAATATCAGACAGATTTAGTCATTAAGTAGTGGGTAATATAGTACCTCTATGAGGTAATATGGAGAATAAATTCCCCATATTATTTTTGCTGGCGAAACTTATAAAAGAAACTTGGCCTCGTCATCGTCATCTTTAACTCTTGCCTGACTATGATGTGCATACTTAGCGTAATACATGGAGGACATCATTTTAATCATTAAAAAAGGGTTTCTTCCATGTTTTTAGAACTTTTCTTGTTTTTAGCTGCTTTCGACTTAACATTCTTTTACAATCGTTTTCTACTTCATTTCTTCCCGGATTTACTTCTTCTTGTAACTTCTCTGCGTCTTTCTTTTGCATCACATCTTCTAACTAACGTTTGTAGGATGGGGAAGTTATTGGAGAGCCGTTTTACTAAACCTTTTAGTGACATTTCCTGTTGTGTTTTGTTGGGATAGGCAATAACTATAACAAATAAATAAAATAAAATATATTTTATTTTATTTATTTTATAAGGAACACATTAAATATTAACAATAAAACAAGTGACTTCTATGACTCTGTAAAAGTATTTACAGTTACTCATCCCATCCCATTAATGGAACTCTGGGCTCTTGTTCAGGGTCCGCTGAAACCGCAGCATTATTTTCTTCATTCCCCCTCCCCACTCTATCTCAATAATTGGTGTGACAAAGTAAGACTAAGCTTATGAGTGTGTATGTGCGCGTTCGTGCGTGTGTAGGTACGTGAGATGTCATTTCATAATTAACAAAAAATTTTCTGTCTCATATAAGATAATGGACATTCAGACTTATTTTGCCGATTCGTTACATCCTCGAAGATAGAGTGGGGAGGGAGAGTGAAAAAAAAAATATTTATTTATTAATTTATGCACCTTAAAATCTAATATATACATTTTATAATAAGAAATGATGGGATGGGAAAGAGAGGGGGTAAGTCTCGTCCACATGCAGCTCAACCGGAACGCGTCCATGACACTTGGCGGTCGGATTCGCATGCTGGTGGTCGCAAGCCAGTCGGGGAACTTATCCCCTACTACCAAGGGGGTGCTGGGTTACTCGGTTCTTACGATATGCTCTCCCAGCGGCAGAGGGGGATACGATTCCAACCCGTAAACCAAAATTAGATTAGCCTATTGCAAGATCAGGCCAATGACACCAAGTAAAAACAATATGTTTACTCTCACATGCCCAACAGCTGTCAAGTAGCCGCTCCATAGCTTCATCTCGCCCCATCTTCCCCTAAGCTGATTACAGTAAAAGTTACTAACAAAATGAGAGGGTTTAATGTTTTAAGTTGTTAATGAATTTGTAATTCTATTTTTCACGTTCAAACGTTTTAGGTCAAGTGATACTAACGGTAATGTTGTCTCTTTCTATTTAATTACTTAATACTTCTACATCATATTTTACCGCATTTTTCTTTAAAAAACACTGACTAAAATAGTAACAAGGTACAAAGTAAATATATTTTGTTAAAGGTGGGATATACTATAATATTACTCCTGAGGGTTACACTGTAGACATGGAGCTTCATCAATTTTACTTCAATTAGATTTAAATTTAATCTTTTAAAGGATGTATGTTTGTATGTTTGTAACTCAAACATGCATAAACGGATTTTCATGAAATTTGACACACAGATACTTTGTAACCTGGATTAATACCTAGGCTACTTTTTATCCCTGAAAAATTTAGAATTCCTACGGTATAATAATAAAATATGTTTACTGTCGCAAACGCCTAAATATTTTTATTTAGCAACAATATAATAAATATTGATATTAAGTTATCAATATTAATATCAAAATTTTGATGAAAAATAATATATCATTTAAATATCGATATTTTAAATACATTTTAATAACGATAATTTAAAATGTTAGAAATTTATTTAATTCGCACACAAACAGGTTTTAAAGTTGGCAACCCTAATTATGTGAAGAGCTAGCCGGCACTCACAAATAATGTAGCTTTCTATTAGTAAAAGAATTTTCAAAATCGGTTCAGTAGATCCAGAGATTACCCCCTACAACCTCACAAACTTTATCTCTTAGAAATAGAACAAAATAATTATTTTGTTTTTAGATACTTAGAGAAGGGAGGGCTATAATAATTATCATATAATATATGTCGGAGTATAGTTGGGGTAGGATAATAGTGACGGCCGTGTCGGACTATAATTAGAGTAAAAGATTATCGGGACGCTAGAGCCATATTTCCGTTTTGTTAATTTACTTCTCCCCACTAGTGGAGGGGCATTACTACCATTCTCTAATCCCTACATATTCCCCGACTGACGCAGTACACTTTCTTCTCTCGACAAGTCTCTTTGAGTGAACATCACCTGGAGTTGAAGTGTAACAAATAGTGTGTCGCTATATCACTATATTGGACTTCTCGGACTAAGGATCATGTGAGTTCTTACGGCTTATTTATTATGAGTCCTTACATTGCATTTAGATGTGTTAACACAACCTTAGGTTAGGTTAGCCTTATGTTAACCTAACCTAAGAACGACAGTGAGACCGGGCAGTGGTGAGTGAGAACACAGGCAGTGCCTTGGTCACAAGTCCCTGTGTTCCTGTCCAAAAACTACAGAATCGTGATCTCCGATTTCTTCATTAATTCAAATTTGCTTTCTCCTCTTCCATAATACAGATTCAGTTATAAATGATAAAGTTATTTAAGATAGAAGAACAAACACACTTATATTTATCCGAGATATAAAATATTTTTTTATTTTATATCTCGGAGATTTTATGATGAGAAGGAGGAGGTAGAGGGGGTATATTGAGAAACGAAAGGGGTAATGATATTGAATGGATTATTGGGTAAACGCAACGTAGATACTGCTACTGAACCGATAAATAATCAAATTCAATCTCGTAAAATTACGAGAGAAACCTCCCCTCCACTTCTCAGGCTCCCATCATTCCAAGGTTAAACTTACATAAACCTAACCTAACTCAAGACGTGGCAACTGGTAACTACGTTGTCTAACACAAGACGTGGCAACTAAATTGTAACGTAATCACCTGACTTTACTCGGACAGCTGACCCAGCACGAACACAACACTCACTTAACACTTTCACTGACACTGCTTAGAGACTACTTCACTCATTGGGAGATAGTGCAAAACTAAAACTACAGTCAGGCCATCGAAGACATCACTAAACGTGATGATCTCTTACTATTCTGACAGGAACCCAAGCAGTGCCTTACGATTGTGACCAAGGGTGTAGGGTTTAAAGGATCCTTTCATTCAATTGAAACACTCACCTTCACTGCCCAGGTTCCCTGTATAATCCTAAAGCTAACCCAACACTTCCTACATACATATATGTGTTGTTTTGTACGTTTGTCCTAAAATTAAAATATACTAATTTACCATTTATGGGTAACTAGCTGCGCCTCGCGGTTTCACCCACTATATTTTGGATAATTCACACTATATCATTATAAATTATAGCCTATATGTTATTCTGATGTATAAGCTACATTATTGTAAAGTTTCATCAAAATCCATTCAGTAGTTTTTGCGTGAAAGGGAAACATACACCCATACATTCTTACAAACTTTCGCGTTTATAATATTATTAGGATTTTTTTTATCGTTAGAACCTCGAGGAAGGGTTTTAATTTAATTTGATATTAGCGACCCGCCCCTACTTCTCACGATTTCTCAACTACATATAAACGCAAAAAGATAAACATATATGTGATAGTAACAAACATACAGACGTAATTGTTTTACAGTATTATACTAACCAGTAACGGTTATGACCTAACCTATAAAGGAAATTAATTTAAATTAAAAAAGGTTGTTTAAAGTTTTATGACGTTAACATATTTTTTTTTTACGCCAGTAGTCCAATGTCCGGGATTTGAACCCACGACTTATCGAAACAAAAGGATTACGTAGGATCTATGATTTATTCCGAGATGAAAAGTAGTCTATGTGTTAATCTAGATTATAAAGTATCTCTGTGCCAAATTTCATTAAAATCTATTCAGCCGTTCTTGCGTTATTGAGTAAGAAACGTAAATACTTACACATATTATACTAAATATTTTTGAAATAATAGTTTATATCCTTCTAGCTTCCTGATAACTATTAATATACGATTTTTGATAACTGTACGGTGTTGCTAATCTCAAGAGTAATTCTTTAAAAAAAAGTACAAATTTTAATTTTTTTTTTTTATTGAAACAGTGCTGCCATCTATGATAATTTGCAAAACTAAAAATAGCTAACAAGGGTAAAAGACCAACGAATAATCACACTGGAATTTTATTCACATCTAGTCGACCTGCCCTCACTTCGCTGAGTGCATTCGTTGCAATATACTATGAATATACTATTTCCGTTGAATTTTTCTATAATGCGTAGTATGTCACTAATGTTCAGTGGATACTATATCTGTCTCGCTCACTCTTCCCTCTCACTCACACCACAACAGCAATCGTTCTGAAGTTTTAAAGATTGATCCAACTATGCGAAAGTACACAGTTTCAGTTGATGACGTCATCAGTCTTAATTAATCCAACAATAGATAATATCAGACATCACAAATGAATGTAAACCAAACCTAATATCCGCTGGACAGGTCGTGAGATACATTTGCATATTAATAGCATTGCCGATAGCCTCAGCCTCAGCAGTACAGCCTGACTGACTGACACGCTTTAGTTTCCTTAGATATTATTTAGTAACGACCCTCCCCCCCCTTTATACCTACATACCTCTTGAATCATTCTGTATATTAGTGAAAACCGCATCAAAAAGTCGCAATCCTTAATCTTGGATTCTTAGATTTATATGCACAAAGAATTTAGATTCTTTTTTTTTATAGTAGATAAAGTGCAAATGAGCAGTCCACCTGATGGTAAGTGGCCACCATCGCCCATGGACATCGGCATAACAAGACATACCCTCCTGTGTTGTCGATGCGTTGCATCCTCGAAGATAGAGTGGGGAGGGGGAGTGATGAAAAGATTGCTGCGGTCTCAGCGGACCCTGAGAAAGAGCCCACATTCCACCAGATCCGCAGCGTCAATGGGATAGGTGAGGGAAGGTAAGTCTGGCCCACAAGCAGCTCGACCGGAACGCGTCAAAGACACTTGGCGGTCGGATTCGCATGCTGGTGGTCTCAAGCCAGTCGGGAAACAGATCCCCTACCACCAAGGGGGTGCTGGGTTACTCGGCTTCTACGAGATGCTCTCCCAGCGGCAGAGGGGAATAGTATTCTAACCCGTCCCCTCACGGGTGATTCTATTTTCAATCCATAATCGAAATATTGTGGATTGAGATTGCTTACTAATTTTGGCCGTAATTATTCTACCTATTTCTATATTAATTCTATAGCAACACCGTTGATAACTTAGTATACCCACGTGTAGACAAATATACACACTCAGTTTCGATAGATTATGGTCAGTCTGTCAAATGACTTCATGCGGTAAACATTGAAGTAGTGTCGCGATGCTTGGTAAAATAAACATAATAGAATAAATAAAACTTCCTCCAATTTTGATAATTTATACCAAAATAATAACCTAAAAATATATCTACAATTTAAAAAAAAATTACTAACCGACCATTACTACTTTGTTCACTTGTAGCTCCGCTTCTATTGGTCTTTGCCTGATGATATATAGCTTATATCCTTCCTCGATAAATGGGCTATCTAACACTGAAAGAATTTTTCAAATCGGACCAGTAGTTCCTGAGATGAGCGCGTTCAAGCAAACAAACTCCAACTAAATATATTAAATATAAATTTATTTATACTAGCCGACCTGACTTCGTTCGCGTGTTGCTCCGCTCCTATGGGTCGTAGCGAGATGTTAAATAGCCTAAGTTACTCCTTGTTACATCAGCTATCTGCCAGTGAAAGTACCGTCAAAATCGGTCCAGCCATTTCAGAGATTAGCCGGAACAAACAGACAGACAAAAATTGTAAAAAAAAAAAAAAAAATTTTTTTTTTAATATTACAAACAGACACTACAATTTTATTTATTTGTATGGATTTTAGAGCACTATCTTAGTTAAAAATATGGCCATAGTTTCATTAGGTTATGGAATGATGTAGTAGATAGAAACGATGAAAAGTAGGAAAATATAAACACGATAGCTTTTCTACAACGAAAATAAATGACTGTCAGTTAATACTTCATCTACTTAATATTCACGTAACCATGGCAACCTGATACGATAGCAAAAACATCATAGAGAAGCTAAAGGGACCGGACTTGCGTCAAAATAATTTAATTCAATGAACCGTAAGAATTTAATGGTTACTGAAAAAAAGATAAAATACAGCCATTACTTGAAATACGAAAAATTTCACATTTAATAAAACGGAAATTTATTCCTATTATGGAGAGATTAATGATGGAGTCTGCGAATGAAGTGATCTCTCTTTTTCTATGTATGTATTACTTAATATCCCTTGAATATCTGGCGCGCTCAAATATATTTTTTCAACCCTTTGAATGGCCACCCCCACTACTCATATCATATCAGTGTCTATAAATGTTCAAGGTCTCTGTTTCGCTCGTGACGTCATTTCACCTAACTGAGATCTTCGCACCAATAAGCATTCGTTTTACTTTTGTTTCTAGTTATTATTATTTTACCCGTGAGGGGTTGGAATACTATTCCCCTATGCTGCTGGGAGGGCATCTCGTAAGAGCCGAGTAACCCAGCATCTCTTGGTGGTAGGGGATCTGTTCCCCGACTGGCTTGTGTTTTTGATACGTTCCGGTTGCGCCGCGTCATTCGTCAAGTCGGTTTTAGTGGACTGTAATCTTGTTCAGGATCCACTGATACTTCAGCATTCTTCCTTTCGCTCCCACTCCTCACTCTAACATCAACGAGAAACTCTCTAGTTTTGCCGATGAACATCGACGGTGCCACTTTCCATCAGGTGGACCGTCTGCTCATTTGTACCTTATGTGTCCTAAAATATAATATATATTGATTGTATTTCATTATAATGAAAGGTTTCGTAAAAGGATAAAGTGATAATTTTCCTTGTCTTCATATCATTTGGTACATGAAAAAAAATAATTGGGTCTTTAAGTGTCGTACTTTGATACATAGAAATAGAAATCTCAATTATCAGCCATCGCAAGTTACAGCAGTCAATTTGTTCCTATTTAGCGTCATAACTTGGATCTGTGTTCAGCGAACACCAGCGTTAAGGTCAAATGACGTCACACGGTAACGATATTTATTATTTTAGCAAACGCAACTTCAGAGTATATTTTAGTTATTTTTCATTTTACTTAAATTTTTATAATTAGTTTAAAAACAGTTTTGGAAACTTCTCCACTGTTTTTTTTTTACTATTTTAAAAAGCTTTAAATGTTTTCCGCACCATTGAAATTGGACACATTAAATAACCTTTTATGGTCATCATCTAATTTATAAAATCTAGCATCATGGCCTTCTGTACTATTAGATACGAAGCTGAATAGTGTGTAGGATTCTGGCCGAATTCATCAGCTTGCATATGCTTTAATAGGTTATGGAAGAAATAAAATAAGAACACGGGTATACTCACTCGTAACAATTGTACTTTATTTTTACAAACTACAACACCTTTTCTCACTTCACTTTATTATTAGGTTATAATTATCTATAATGTCAGATTAGAAATAACAAAACCGCACTCTTCGACAAGTAATGGCTCTTTTTATATTATTTTGCTGCAGCACAAACAAACAAGAACGCGCTCCCGCCATCTTGTTTTCCCGCCATTACTTGTAGTCAATAAAACAACTAAATCAAAAAAATGATATTATAAATAATAATGAATGAAAAATACAAAGTTATATAATTAAATAATTATTATTATTGTTGATGACAAGTGTTTGGAGCTTGTGACCTAAAAGCGGATCTCAGAAACTTCTTTACATCATAATATATCTTTCACTCACATCACGTGACTATCAATAAAATAGAATTTTTTGGAACCGTTAGATGTCGACGTTTAGAGAACAAAGTCCAGCTCAATGAGAATCTCTGGATGGAAATCCTAGCCAGAAAAATATGTCCAAGAAAAAAAATTGGTCCAAAGAATCGTGGATATGTCGCCGTCAACTAGTTGAATCTGCTGTTTGATTGAATGACTAGCGCGTTCATTGAATGACAACATTCAATTGAGTGACTAGACTGAACGTTGATTGAACAAGCGTCACTCAACGTCCAACTAGTTAGCGGATTGTAACATAGCCCTTTGAACAGAGTGGACGTTAAATCAGTCAGGTGATTGAAATTTAGTTCATTTTTTCCCACTGCGTGATTAAATTTATTTTAAAGAGCGTTATTCGTTATAACACAGTGTGACAGCATGGATTTACCTATTATTACGCCGTCGCCGGCTACTTTTAAATTAAAAAAAATCAGTAATGCCTATCTTAAGACTTAAAACACAATATTAAATTATAATAAGGTGTGTCATGTCATGTCCTCATTTTTGTTCATCTACAGTAAGTTACCTTTTAAGTTGCGAACTTATGGTCAACCTAATCAAACATTACAAAGTCGGCTCTATCCCATTCAACGACTATGCTAAATGACGTTCAGTCAAGACGTTGAACGTTACATTAAACAACTTGACGAGTTGTACTGCAGTCATTCAATTGAATGATGTCATTCAATAAACGCGCTAGTCATTCAATCAAATAGCATTTTCAACCAGATGACTGCGACAGAATATACTGTTTAACATCCCCAACTATTTAAGGATGTCTACCGACAGTAAGGTGTATCGAGGGATATGTTCATTTACAACCAATAGAATCGCTGTATTTGACGCACTCTGAGCGAGGTTAGGTAAATAAAACAATTCTATTGGTTCTTAACAAACACGAGACCGATCTGTAGAACTGTTTTGGGCACTAATTCGCCAATTTCCAGTATGAGTAAGCTTTTTAATGAAAACAATAAAATTCTAGATCCGCTCAGTCTCTCAGGTTAAACAACTGATTTTGAATATTTATTTTAATTTTTTAACTTTAATAAACTTTTTTACTATTTTATATAAGATCGATATTTTCAGGCACTCATTCGTTTACATACTGCCACACTCAGAGACACTCATTAATTTAGTACAAATGGTTAGGAACATCCTAAAGACGAAATTTAATCGTTACATAGTTAATGACAAGTTTGACAAGTATCCGTAGGGCGGACATTCATATCGATAATGCCGTAGTGTGGCCAAACCAAAAAAAGTAAGTAGTTTTTAGTAAAACCTGAAGAAAAATTGATATTACCTCTAAAATCTTATATAGATTTTTTTGTTTTTATTCCTATGACAATACTCCCATATTATGTGATCTATAAATAAGTGTAGAATGTCAAATTGTCAATTATATTCGTTTTGAGTTTAAAACAAACCTAAGACATATTGAAATTTAAAAGATTTTCTACTATATATTACACTAACAATAATATAAATTAAATAAAATTAGGGTAAATTGGGAACTGAATATGAACTAAAGTTAATTAACTGAATAGTCATTCAGACTTTCCTTCATATTCCACTTTCAATAAGGGAACCACAACCTTCGACTTTGGTTTGCGTAGGACAGGACTGCACGAATAAAATCCATAAAATCTAAAAAGTCTGACATTTTTTTCAAATTTCTAGATTTTCCTAGACTTAAGTTTAATTGCCATTAAGGAGAGCTAAATGATCATTAACTGACTCTAGGAGTGATTAATTATAAATTAATAATAGGGGGGCAGTCGTAATTTAAGTATTGAGAGCGGCGTACGCGCGCGATATACATCTCTGTGATTATTGATTAATAATATCCAGAGTCCTGTGTGTGCTATATCTCCTAAACGCTAGTTTATTGACCCTTCCCTGACGAAAACCAACTGGTGGTGAAGAGAGAACTATTTAAAACTATTTGTGTTATTGTTTGAAATGTGTAATGGGCATGCTCAAAGAAGGTTAGAAAGAATATAAGAAATCATCAAGAACTTGTGAGTACTGTGTCTTTATCGCCTAACTGACAATAGATAACCCTTAATTTTAAGAAGCTGAAACCGGGCCCAGCCAGCTTCTACGTGTGTGGGATTTGTACACCACCTTCTACTCCTTATCATAATCAGTGCATGATGTATTTCCCTTAATAGGTAATGCATTTAAAAAGTTTATATGTAGCTAAATAACTGTGTACTTAAATAAATAACCCTCGCTACGCATCGCAGGTACACGTTTTATTTGATAGCCAAATTATTACTGGCTGATTAACTAAATTTGGTTTAAATTCATATTTTATTACAAAGAGCAGTTAGAATTAAAGGTGTATAAGATATGTCACGTCCGTATGTCCTGTATGTCTGTAAAGAACGTGTTGCGAAGCAAAGGATGTTAATTAGATATATTCACTAAATAAGCCAGAGGAAACCAGTTTTAAAACCAACTTAACGAGAAGTAAGACTAAATGTGTAGGGTTGTGTTAGTGGCGTGGTGCTAGTGCTTCTGTTATTGAGGAGCACGTGAGTAATGTACTTTATTATTTGGTAAAATAAAATAAAACAAAAATAAATATGGAATACATTTCCATATTTATAACTAACTTCGATATATAAATCGATTATTTTCTGAAAAGAAATCGATATTTTTACCAATCCCTAATGGAAGCCATGCTTAAGACTATTCAATGTAAAGAAAAGTTGTAGAACCAGAGTTTATCCTCCTTTTTATGATAAAAAAATTGACTTGTATGGTTAGAAAGACTAAACTATATAATGATAGGTATCATCGTGACTTGTAAGCGTGTTATCTATAAACAGATTACAGATTTTCATTTACTTTTAATTAGAGCGTCATCCATCATGTGTTCATGTCCTTTGTCGTAAAGTCGTGTTATTAAAATTAAAAATATTTCCAAGTGCGAATAGATGTAACTTCCTTTATTAAAGTTGGATTTTTTTATTTAAGTATGTTCTAATTTTAACTTTCTGTATCCTCCTTTAAAAATAAAACATACCCATGAAAGAATTATTTCGATAAATCAATTAGTTAAGAAGATATAGAATTTTCAATACGCGTGACGTCATAGTACAACACTCGCTCAGCCCGTTTCTGCTATTCCGTACCGCTTTCGTTATTAGGTATTTTGTGGTTATGTTTCACTATAAGTTATAAATATTTTATTAAATTATCAAATCCAAATACTACTGTTAATTAAAAAGGAAAAGCGAGTTATAGTCTATGCGCAGACTAACAGCATCATTGAGTAGAATATCTAAATTACTCCATACTGCTAGTAATCTTTTTTTTTTTTTTAAATATCCTCCTAGGCGTTATACTTTGTATTACCTAACATGCCTTCAGCGTTACTCCTAAATTACTCCATACTGCTAGTAATCTTTTTTTTTTTTTTTTTAAATATCCTCCTAGGCGTTATACTTTGTATTACCTAACGTGCCTTCAGCGTTACTCCTAAATTACTCCATACTGCTAGTAATCTTTTTTTTTTTTTTTTTTTAAATATCCTCCTAGGCGTTATACTTTGTATTACCTAACGTGCCTTCAGCGTTACTCCTAAATTACTCCATACTGCTAGTAATCTTTTTTTTTTTTTTTTTTAAAATATCCTCCTAGGCGTTATACTTTGTATTACCTAACGTGCCTTCAGCGTTACTCCTAAATTACTCCATACTGCTAGTAATCTTTTTTTTTTTTTTTTTTAAAATATCCTCCTAGGCGTTATACTTTGTATTACCTAACGTGCCTTCAGCGTTACTCCTAAATTACTCCATACTGCTAGTAATCTTTTTTTTTTTTTTTTTAAATATCCTCCTAGGCGTTATACTTTGTATTACCTAACGTGCCTTCAGCGTTACTCCTAAATTACTCCATACTGCTAGTAATCTTTTTTTTTTTTTTTTTTAAATATCCTCCTAGGCGTTATACTTTGTATTACCTAACGTGCCTTCAGCGTTACTCCTAAATTACTCCATACTGCTAGTAATCTTTTTTTTTTTTTTTTTTTAAATATCCTCCTAGGCGTTATACTTTGTATTACCTAACGTGCCTTCAGCGTTACTCCTAAATTACTCCATACTGCTAGTAATCTTTTTTTTTTTTTTTTTTTAAATATCCTCCTAGGCGTTATACTTTGTATTACCTAACGTGCCTTCAGCGTTACTCCTAAATTACTCCATACTGCTAGTAATCTTTTTTTTTTTTTTTTTTAAAATATCCTCCTAGGCGTTATACTTTGTATTACCTAACGTGCCTTCAGCGTTACTCCTAAATTACTCCATACTGCTAGTAATCTTTTTTTTTTTTTTTTTTAAAATATCCTCCTAGGCGTTATACTTTGTATTACCTAACGTGCCTTCAGCGTTACTCCTAAATTACTCCATACTGCTAGTAATCTTTTTTTTTTTTTTTTTAAATATCCTCCTAGGCGTTATACTTTGTATTACCTAACGTGCCTTCAGCGTTACTCCTAAATTACTCCATACTGCTAGTAATCTTTTTTTTTTTTTTAAATATCCTCCTAGGCGTTATACTTTGTATTACCTAACATGCCTTCAGCGTTACTCCTAAATTACTCCATACTGCTAGTAATCTTTTTTTTTTTTTTTTTAAATATCCTCCTAGGCGTTATACTTTGTATTACCTAACGTGCCTTCAGCGTTACTCCTAAATTACTCCATACTGCTAGTAATCTTTTTTTTTTTTTTTTTTTAAATATCCTCCTAGGCGTTATACTTTGTATTACCTAACGTGCCTTCAGCGTTACTCCTAAATTACTCCATACTGCTAGTAATCTTTTTTTTTTTTTTTTTTAAAATATCCTCCTAGGCGTTATACTTTGTATTACCTAACGTGCCTTCAGCGTTACTCCTAAATTACTCCATACTGCTAGTAATCTTTTTTTTTTTTTTTTTAAATATCCTCCTAGGCGTTATACTTTGTATTACCTAACGTGCCTTCAGCGTTACTCCTAAATTACTCCATACTGCTAGTAATCTTTTTTTTTTTTTTTTTAAATATCCTCCTAGGCGTTATACTTTGTATTACCTAACGTGCCTTCAGCGTTACTCCTAAATTACTCCATACTGCTAGTAATCTTTTTTTTTTTTTTTTTTAAATATCCTCCTAGGCGTTATACTTTGTATTACCTAACGTGCCTTCAGCGTTACTCCTAAATTACTCCATACTGCTAGTAAAAAAGATTACTAGTGCAGCAGTGCGACGGAAAAGTTATTTTTTGTCGTGGATGTTCTATTTTAGGTAGATGATCTGATCACCTTCATCCTTTATTAATTAAATTCATACAATTGGAAGCGATAATACAAAACAAAACACTACGCGAGTAAACTACTGCTACTACAGCTGGTAACTTTTGAATGTTGGAATATGACGTCACACGCAGTCACGACAATGTTAGCGGGACTCAATATTTATGCGAACTTAAATGCATGTAAAATCGCTACTTCCTGATATTTTGAAATAAAACAAAAACTAGTGTATCTGTATTGATAAAAGCTTTACAGTAACAAAGTTTCAAGTGATTTTACAATGTGACTATCCTCGATAGATGGCACTGCAATTCAATTTACGGATAGCTAGTTTTGTTCTTAGGGTTCCATACCTTAAGAGGTAACTTAAACTAAGGTTTAACCCAGTGACCTAGCGTCGTGAAATTTAGCATAAATTAAGGTCTCACAGCACAAATAAAGGATAAAATTAAAAAACTAAATAAAGTAATTTTTCCTATATCACTAGAAAATTAACTATTTTATTTTTTTTAATTTTTTTTCGAGATAAATCAAAATTAACAGGCTTCATCTTTTGACCTAGGAACATGATTTTTGGCAAGAAGCAAGGTTTTATAGCACTCGTATGGGGAAAAATCCTAAAAATGGCAATTTAGTTACATCACGAAAAACAATAATCTTCTATATATTTAGATTTTGACGTTGAAAAGTTGAATTGTTGCAAATCATGTAAGTCTATAATATCTTGAAGCTCTGAAAAAATCAAACTTCTAAATATAAGCAATCAATAAATATAGTCATTTATACTGAAGTGATAACGAGTAGTTTTTCAATAGTGCATTCCAAATGATAAGCAGACATGAAAAAGTCGATGTTTGCGATTTTAGTAATATTCGAATATGTTATACTATATACTTCCCCTCGATACTTATATAAAATATTTTTACCATTTTAACTCTGGTTAACGAGTTAAATTTTATGAAATTGAACTTTAAATAAATTTATTCCAAGAAAGAAAGAAATAATTTATAATGTAAAATGTATATTCAAAAGATTATTTGGTAAAATATAAATTCGATTAAACAGTTTATTAAATTTTTAATTTTTAGACTTTGGAATAAGGTTTAAAGTACCTCCTCCACCGCACCTCTTCCATTTACTCAATTTTTTCAAAGCCTCTAGCTTAGCGTTCATCAGGGCCTAAATCTGTGCCGAAGACGTGTGTATGTATAACATATTCGAATGTTAGTAAAATCGCAAAAATCGACGTTTTTGTCGTCGCATCGTGTGGATAGAATCTAAAGCTTATATCATGTTGTTAAATGACAACTTGTAAAATATTTTAATTGACTCCAAAAAAAGAAGGAGGTTCTACTATATTTAACAATTATATTTTATTTATATATGTTCAGCGACTTGAAAATTATTTTAGCGAAATTATTTTTTTTTTGCATTTTTTTGTTAAAAATGTCAATTGAAACACGCGTTACTAATGTCAGATATAAGTTCCTCCCAAGTCCCAATACTATATTTGATAATATTTTAACCTGCACACGAAGATCAAAATTTGATAGTGTTTGTCCCTTTATTGAAATTGTAAGGAACTCTCAGAGCGCGAGTGCCACACTCGCACTTGGCCGATTTTTTGGGAATAAAAAGTATTTCATACTCAAGGTCCATTAGTTATTATACAAAAAAATAACATCAATCCGTTACCAACAAAACTACACGCTTTTGTACTTTAACGTTATCCTTACTAATATTATAAACGAGAAACTTTGTATGCGTGATTATGTACGTATGGATCTTTGTTATTCTTTCACGCAAAAACTACTGAATTGATTTTCATGAAACTTTACAATAATATAGCTTATACATCAGAACAAAATATAGGCTATAATTTATAAAGATATTGTGTGAATTGTCCAAAATATAAGGATGTGTGAAGTAAGTAGTAAGTAGGCTCGCTCGTGTGTAGTGTGCGTGTGTGTGTCCGTGTGTGTGTTACAGCTACACGTGTCACAATATAGTGATATAATAAAATGTGAAATAAAACCTAAATACACATAGTAGCACCCGGGCGAAACCCGGACGGGTCGCCTTGTGGATTAAATTTTTTTTGTAATTTGACAAATTTTATTTATATTTATATTAAAATATTTTGTATAAGAACGTGACGATAGTCGTTAAGGGTGGCTCTATTGGACAAATTTGCTTTTACGTGACACTACTACTGAGCGACTCGTTACTCGTTGTTTACTTGTCTTTTACTGCTAAAAAATCAGATAAAATCAATCAAAAACATAAATGAATTATATTAGCGAAAGTTCATTATTTGTTCCTAACAGGTATTTCATGATTGTTAAGATGAGTATGGGGTTTGAGACCCAGGAGCAGGTTTAAAGACGTCTTCTACTATGCACAGTCTTACCTCCAACGCTCGACCTCGCTACAGAATATTAAAAAAATAAAGTACATTACTAATGGAGGTCGCTAACAAAAGTCCTCTTAAATATTTATCTCAAGAATAACCTCTGCCCCGAAAGGATTTAGGCAGTCTGACAAGTATCAATTATAGTGCAACTGGTTAATTTTGTTTTTAAATTATTTTTGGGACTCCAGGAAAAGTTTAAAGGGTGAGAAATACTAAAATATTTTTAATAAATTTTTACTTGTAATTATAATACCTCAGCGAAGCGAGGACGGGTCAGCTAACTACTATATTGTTGTTAAATATAAAGCGGGGCTAGATAAAAGTAGAAGGGGTATATTGAAAACACTACAAGCGGGCATGATATTGAATGGACTATTAGGTAAACGCCACGTAGATACTGCTACTGAACCTTCATTCAATGTAAACACTCACCTCCACTGCCCAGACCCTCTGTTCAAACCTAAGGTTAGGTTAACCTAAGCCTAACTTACGCGCTGACATATAGTTATTGCTGTACAGTATTAGCTTTCATCATTTACAATTGACTTGAGACAATTGTTGAGTGAGAGCTTAAATAGTGAAGGTTAGCCTCAACAAATGAATCCTTAAAAGTAGAACACTAATAGCGATATTTTGACAATCATTAAAATAAGATAAAATCAGTGGAAATGTCATATCATTATTTTGTTACGTTGCTGTCTCATTATTTCTGAAGGACAGACAGCTTGAGATTATAATCATAGTTATACTAAATAAGGACCAGTATATTGTATTTAATAATGTACTTGTCTATGTTTAGTCTGTGGGTTTTTCTATACTATCTATACCGCCATTTTATTTATTCTGATTTAATTTTTAAATAATCTTTAATTGATAGAAATCTACAATATTGCCCTTTCTTTTTTCATTTTTCTTTTTTCTTGCTTTCTTTTGTCTCCTCCTCTCTCCTTAGTTCTGTTTTCACTTTCTGTCTTCATTCATTTTTCTCCTTTTCTCGCTTTCTTTCTCATTTTCTATCTTCATTTTTCTTATTCTCTCTACTTCGTATCTTTATTTTTAATTTCTTTTTGTTTTTATGTCAATTTTCTCCTTTTTTCTCTGCCTCTCTCGTTGCGCTTTCTTTTAACTCTTTCCCTCTCCTTCGTTCTCTCTATTTTCTCTCTCTTTAAATTAGTAGAAAAAATAGTTTTTCTTACCCTTTGCTTCCAACTTCTGGTAAGAAAAAGCGCATATCTACCTACGCTTTGTTATTTGAGTTTACTCGTAAAATGTATTGTGGTTGGTCAAAAACCAAACAAGATCCCAATAAATAATTCAATCCAGTCAAGCGTGAGTCGTGCTCCAATGACACGGAATATTCAATGTTTATCCAAATATCATTCCACATTCACAGGGCAAGGGCTACCCACATGAATTATTAACGAGGGTAGACTAAATGTTAATTAATTTTAACTACACTTAAAACATTTAGAACTATTATACTTATTTCGTTTCTCTAGTCAGACAATCCTTCCAGTGAAGGACTAGCGCTAATAAAAATATTACTTTTGTCACCATGCCCACACTTTACACTGATTCCTTAGCAACGTGCTACTTTGTAGACTGTATTGGGGGGAAAAGGAATGCCTTCGATTTCAATCTTACGCTTCTAAATAGCAAAAGATGTCTACACACCAGATTTGCAGACTGCAACTCCTGGAGTCGGCTCCAGATCCCCTTCCGATCGTGTTTTATTAGCTCGCGTGGCACGAATGAGGGCGCCGGGGGGAGGGGGGGGGGACAGATTATACTTGAATAGAGAAGCGTCGCGCTGGTTTTAGAGCGCGCAACGCCATCTAGCTGCGAGGCGAGCAAACAACTCACCAACCGTCAGCGCAAGATCGAATAGATTCACTTTATAATAAATTCAAGTAGTTGCGATAACCGTAGACAGAAAAGTTGTTAGCAACACCGTTTATAAAGTGGAATAAGCGGGTAGATTATTTGATGACAAGTATACCGACGGGTAGACAATATATAAACGTTAGTGCGATAGATTACATTCGTGTTAGGCCTCGGTTATCGAGAAGCACGTGAGTAATGTACTTTATTATTTTAATATTTGGTAGCGATATTGAGCGGTGAAGGTGAGAGTCAAACCTGCTCCTGGGTCTCAAGCCCAAGGCACTGCTCTGCTTCCATTTAGATTATATGTTAATATTGTCGATTGAGTATTATTGCGTATAGCTCTCCCATATACTTAGCAGAGTGAAGTTCTGAATTCTGTGTAAGTGTCGTAAATCATATGAAAAACAATATGGCGGCTACAGTAGCATACAGCTAAATAGTTATTAATGTTTGTCGATGTGTAAGGTAAGCTTAGGTTAGGCTAACCTTACAGACAATCTAGGCAGTAGAGGCCAGTATTTTAATCGTTTTGAAGACGTCTTTAAATCTATACCTTGGTCACAAGTCCAAGGCACTGTAGCAGTGTCTGCGTTGCGTTTACCCAATAGTCAATTCAATATCACCCCCCTCTTAATGTTTTCAATATACCTCCTCTCTTTCTACTTCTCCGACTATTTCTACTTTTATTTCTTTTTTGAAAAAGTAGTTGTATATTGTCTATGGTGCCAACTTTGCTTTTTTATCTAGAAGTGTCAATACATCCACTGCTGAGCCGGGTCTCCTCCTCAGAATGAGGAGGGTATTAGGCCATAGTCCACCACGCTGGCCCAGTGCGGGTTGGCAGACTTCACACACCTTTGAGAACTTTTTGGGAACTCTCAGGAGTGCAGGTTTCCTCACGATGTTTACCTTCACCGCTAAAGCAAGTGATATTTAATTGCTTAAAACACACATAACTCAGAGTTAGAGGTGTGTGTGGGGGATCGAACCTCGGACCTCCCGAATAAGACTTGAAGTCTCAACCACTGAGCCATCACTGCTTTTCATTCTGCATTTATTTTGAATATATTAAATTATTTTACATTTTAATTTATATATGACTAATTCCCAAAGACATATCGGCCACACAGCTCGACATGCACTTCACCCCCACGTCGCTAGATGGCGTACGAGCACACATTTGATTACTAAGTATTCTTAAGTATTTCTTTCGCGATGAAACATAGCCTATCTCCTTTCACAAGCTCTTCTTTATTTCTGTATCCTATTTCATTAAAATCGGTACAGTGATTTAAAACTGATTGTGTAACAGATAAACAAACCATCTATCCGTCAATAGATGGCGTAAGTTGTATATTAAATCGCACTTTCTTTTTTTGTTTGTATTCTAAAGTATTACCTACGTTTCTTAAGTGTTACTTTCGAAATTATAATATATTATCTACACAATTGATCGTAAGATACAGCCCTTTTAGTCTCAGGTATATTTTGACTATAAAAAAATTAAAAACGCTTATAAATTTGAATACAAAAGGGTTTGAAAGTAGACAAGTATCAGCGATCCTGCCGTATCTTCCATCTCGATCCTTCTAACATTTTGAGAGCATCGTTTAAAAAACTCAATTACCTGACAAAACACTTTTTAAATTAAACTAGTTGATCTACCCTCGTTTCCCTGAGGTAAAGAGATCTTTAAATAAGTCTAGTTTTTTTCTACTAAAGTCTAGATTTTGAGTTAGATCAGTATCAATAAATGAACTCGAATTTTTGTAATTTTTTGTAATTATTAATATTGTCAATTTTACAAGATTTTTTTTGGTTTTGCGATTAGTAGATTATAGTTTTGTGTATTTTAATTATTTTGTATAAAAAAGGTTGCACATTTAATATTAGAAAAATCGATTATTCGAAAAATATCGAAAAAGATTATTATAAGAAACGATCCATTTTTATCACTCAGAGTCACATAGTAAAATATTGATTCTTTATTCGTACTCTAATAATTTCTTCATCATCATCATCATTTTTATAATCATATAGAAATTGTCTAATGTGCTAGACTAGATTATAAAAAAATGATGGATTTTAATACGATTTTCACCAATAGATAGAGTGATTCAAGAGGAAGGTTTAAATGTATAATACATGCATATTGTAGTAGATAAACGTGCGAAGCCGGAGCGTGTTGTTAGTGTAGTTTATATTAATAGCAAACTATATGTATATATATGAAGAATAATATTTTAGTGACCACATCACGTAAGAAGGATAAAAAAGACGTTAAATGTTGCGTGACTTATCCTCAGCTTTATCTTACTACACAATACACGCCCGCGCTTTGCTTTGGCATTATTAATACTATCTCAATGTGTTACCATGGTTACAAGATTGTTATAACTGTCAATATATATATTGTGAGGCAGCTCTCATGTTAGCAATGAGCTGATGACCAAACGGGTGACCAGATCTTCACAATACATAGCTGAGAACCATCTCGATTAAATTACCTTTCAAACAAATAAAATTTTAGAGTAAACACAGACGAAGCTGCGGACATAAGACTGTATATGTAATTAAAGATTTTCCATATAGTCTAGGACATTAAGCTAGGACTTAAAGCTCGTCTCAGATATTCTAAGCGAAATCTAGTTCCACGTAGCTTAGATGTAAGAACATTCAAATCACAGTTGTGTTTGACATTTGAATATAACTTCCGTTACGACATGAATATATATTGGCACTAGCGACCCGCCCCGGCTCTGCACGGGTTCAATGCTGATACAAATATACTACAGAAGTCTTTATATACAACGTTCACAACTTTTTTATCATTAAACAATACAGACATGTTGTCATAGGCACGCGCCGCGCACCCGCAATGTGTCTGCACTTTAAATCTGTAATATCTTCCAAAATATTCATTTAAATGTTATGCTGTAAAGGGCCATATTGATCTATATTAAATGCACAATGTATTTAAGGTACCTAATTGGATAAGGATTAATGCTGTAATTGCTTAAAATCACTTCGTAAATAAACCATCATTTCTTGTAAAAAGTAAAGAATAAAAAAATGGTTATTGTGAGTTATCCCTAAGAGATAGACATATACCATCGCGGATTTTTTGTAGACCTTTTTAAGGTGTACAATACTGTAGTACATTATTTTGATCTATCTCGTAGGGTTCAGCCAGCGTTTGAAATGTAAGCGCAAAAAATGTGTTTATTTACATCACATTAGAAAGCTCTAAAATGATCAGTGTTTCTCTACTATATTATGTATGTATTATACATATAAACCTTCATCTTGAATCTCTCTATCTATTAAAAAAAACGCATCAAAATCCATTGCTTAGTTTTAAAGATCTAAGCATACATAGGGACATAGAGACCGACAGCGGGAAGCGACTTTGTTATATAATCCAGACTTAACAATATATCCACGTCAAATCGACCAATAAAAAAAATTAGAGAAAAATTTAGAATGAAAAAATTTTTTTTTTCCTTTGGCGGAACTTCGTAATAGGATAAAAGAAAACTTCTGACGAAAATTTGTCGACATCGAAGGGGGTCGATTCCAACTATTGTTCGATTTGACGTGGAATGACCATATAGAATATATGGAGTTATTTAAAGAGACAAGAGTTATAAAAAATGTAATTAAGGAACAATAAAATTCAGTATTTTAAAGTTTTAAATTCAACTGCGTTAAAAGACAAAATTACATTTTACGTTTTTCACTGCAGGAATGTGTTTCTGCATAATGTCTACAAATTAAAAACCTTAAATGCAAACATTCTGTGGATTGTAACTAAAAATAATTATAAATTACATTGATACTTCTTATTTAATGAATTACTTATCCAATTTTGATAATTCTTGTAACTTAAAATCCTTCTTATATAATTAATGTGAAAATTCAGACGTAAAGATGTTGGAAAATCAATTACACAAAAACGGCTGAACGGATTTCATCGAAATTTGACACACAGATACTTTATAACATGTAGGCTACTTTTTATCCCGGAAAAAATTATAGTTCAGGAACTATAATTTTTTGACGTGATGACAAAAATCCGTATAATATTCAGAAATAAAAAGTAGCTATATTACTTTCGGATCCATAAACTATCTCTATATAAAAAATCATGTCAATCTGTCGCTCTATTACAGCGTGAAAGAAGGACAAACATACAAACCAATAAAAACACTTACAAAGTATAAGTTTTCATATATGAAACAGTAGAACTATATTAATTTAAAAAAAAGGTTAAATTTCATATCAGTTTCTTTATAACATTCGAAATTAATTGTTTTTTTTATTATTTAAGTTTAATTTTCTTTACTCTAATAACTAAAAGACTTGTATTCTTTCCGTATTCAGTGGTAGGGGGTCTATAATTTAAAACACTGATTCCCAAAGTGGTCTTACATATTCACCTCTAATTGTCAAAAACTAAATTTTTTTACTGTTGAGAAATGACTTGGTAACTTCTGTCTTCGAGAAATGACTTGTAATTTATATCTGCAAGATAATTTTTTTTTCAAGAGATAACTTAGTAATTTCATTCTTCGAGAAATGACTTAGTAATTTCATTCTTCGAGAAATGACATTCTTCAAGAAATGACATGGTAATTACATTCTTCGAGAAATGACTTGGTAATTACATTCTTCGAGAAATGACTTGGTAATTTCATTCTTCGAGAAATGACATTCTTCAAGAAATGACATGGTAATTACATTCTTCGAGAAATGACTTGGTAATTACATTCTTCGAGAAATGACTTGGTAATTCCATTCTTCAAGAAATTACATGGTAATTACATTCTTCGAGAAATGACTTGGTAATTTCATTCTTCAAGATATTACATGGTAATTTCATTATTCAAGAAATGGTATGGTAAGTTCATTCTTAGAGAAATGACTTGGTAATTTCATTCTTCAAGAAATTACATGGTAATTACATTCTTCGAGAAATGACTTGGTAATTTCATTCTTCAAGATATTACATGGTAATTTCATTATTCAAGAAATGGTATGGTAAGTTCATTCTTAGAGAAATGACTTGGTAATTTCATTCTTCAAGAAATTACATGGTAATTACATTCTTCGGGAAATGACTTGGTAATTTCATTCTTCAAGAAATTACATGGTAATTACATTCTTCGGGAAATGACTTGGTAATTTCATTCTTCAAGAAATTACATGGTAATTACATTCTTCGAGAAATGACTTGGTAATTTCATTCTTCAAGAAATTACATGGTAATTACATTCTTCAAGAAATGGTATGGTAAGTTCATTCTTCGAGAAATGAGATGGACATTTCATTCTTCAAGAAATAACTTAATAATTTTCTTTCTTACAAACGAACACAATATCCTAAAAATCTTATAAAATATAACTTATTAATTCATAGTAAGTTCTTACAGTTAAGATATTAATATCAAATAAATAAAATTGAAGTTCTTTTACGAAATATTATGAAATATTTTTTGTTCGCAACTTAGTTCGCGTGTTGACAATACTTAACAATATTAAGTCTCTAGAGTCCTTAGTTCATTAGAGAGTGCTTTCTTTTTTTAATAGCTTAACTAATCTACCCTCGCTTCGATACGATGAAAAAATAGCAATTAATTTATTTTTTTTTCTACATTTTTAAGGGCTTTTATTCTTGCGAAAATGCCAGCCCTATTGTACACTAACCTAATATCTATACTAAACTATTCATTACAAATTGATACACCATCTTGGCTTCCCCAGAATATGGAGAAGACAAAATGGTGTGAAACATTCCTATGTCTAAACGATTTAAATTTAACTTATCAATTAATAATCTTCTCTCTTTTTCGTTACGAACTCATTCCATCAACAAATGTTGTACATCCTGATCCCACATGATGGACAGTTTGGAAATGGCTGAATTTTCATAAGATATGCAAATCCATTTATTGGAATGTGTCCGGAACGCAATCTATTAGCTACCTTAAACATATTCCTATCAAATCTAACTTTTTCAAACCAGGGCATCCGAGGAGGCTGATTTTGTAAAGTTTTATACCAGATGCCTTTTTCTTTACTTCTTTGACCAAAGTATTCGTTCCACATTTCGTATTTTTGCTCTTCGTTCCCACTTACACCTATATGTGATGGAATCCATTGCAATCTCAGATCCATATCTGTACCTCTTGAATTATTTATTTTACCTAAAACAGTATAGGCTATCGGATGCTGTCTGTGTAAATAAATATTTTTTGTGAAAAACATCTCACAGAAACTACAGTTTTTTTTTTAATATTATGGAGATTATTTCATTTAAATCAGTTCCAACAATTATTAATAATTATGTACGTCAAACAAACACAGACATTTTTTCTTCTACTCTTAGTGTTATAAATACTCCATACCTTACACAAAATTAGAGACGTTTTATATATAAGTATTTTATCCCTAATCATGTAAATTCTAAAAATGATGGGTTATTATCGCCATGGTATCTGATAAGTGATAACTATTGTCCACTCCATACAAAGAGTGGACATGTAACACCCATTATTGTTACATTTATTAAGTAAGGATACAGAGATCTTTTTTTATCTCATATCCAAAATTTACATCATCTTTATTGGCATTGTAGCTCCAAAGATAATGAACCGATTCTGATGAAGTTTTATTTATTTGAAAGGTAATTTAATCGAGATGGTTCTTAGCTACGTATTGTGAAGATCTGGTCACCCGTTTGGAGACTATCAGCTCACTGCTCACATGAGAGCTGCCTCACAATATTAATATGTTGACAATTATAACAATCTTGTAACCATGGCAACACACATTGCTAACCGGATATTCCTATAATATATTTAGTATAAAGGTAAACAATATAAGTAATAAAATGTCGATGGCGGCTTCAGATAAGCTTTCAGCGAGTTATCGTGTAATGAGATCTGAGAGTGGAACCTACAGCTTCATATTGAAAACTTTTTAAATTTTAAAATACAATTTTCTTATAATAATAAGAGCTTTACCTCAAACTCAAAATAGTTTATTTCAATTAGTTAGTCAGTTTGTCTGAAGCTACCACCAGTTCGGAAAGCAGTTTCCTGATGAGAAGAACTGGTAAGAAACTCAACAGTAGCTCGCATCAAAACGCCATTGTTTACATCAAAAATCAAGATAATCATTTTATAAATTTTATGTAAATGCGTTTGTTAATGGACAAACTTAACTTTGCCGTTGGAAAACTGTTTTCCCCATACATTATTATAGGACACGGTTACTTTACCAACTGCAAAAAAAATATTTTTATTGTAATTTTACGGTTTTCAAATTCGATGATTTTTTGATGATTTAAAAGTCTACGGTATGTATAAACAGCCTTATCTTTTGATTGCGTTCACTTAGAAACTTAATTTTCTTGTGGTTTGATTGGTAAATGGATCTTTTTTCCTATAAGTTTTAAGATGAAAACTTTTTGATAAAACTAGCAGTTTTACGTCAGTTTTCCAATATATGATAGTTCCGGTGTTGATCACAGTAATCCAGCAAATCTGCTTATCTAGGCAATCTGTTGCTATCACTCATACATTATTTTTACATTATACCCTCCACTTGACTCGCTATAACTCATCCATTCATACACTGATTCATGTAGGTCATATTTTTCAAAATTCTTGACAAATCATTACTTTCGAGAAATATTTTTTTGCTCTTAAAGAATCTCATGTAAGTGTGGAATAATGTATGATATTTTATTTCATACTCGATCCGTCAGTAGACCCAATACACCCAAGTCAATAGACTACTAACTTCACGATTTAATAAATTGCTATATAAAGGTTCAGGCGCTTAAAATTCAATAAACATAATTTATTATTATTCCGCAGAAACTTTAAATGTTTTCAGGATAAAAAGTATCCTTTACTTTAATCTAGATTACAAAGTATCTGTATGCCAAATTTCATCGAAAACGGTTCAGTTGTTTTTACGTGATTAAGTAACAAACATCCAAATATGCCTTCCTCATATTTTATGATTATCCCGCAGAAACTTTAAATCTTTTCAGGATAAAAAGTATCCTTTACTTTAATCTAGATAACAAAGTATCTGTGTGCCAAATTTCATCGAAAACGGTTCAGTCGTTTTTACGTGATTAAGTAACAAACATCCAAATATGCCTTCCTCTTATTTTATGATTATGCCGCAGAAACTTTAAATGTTTTCAGGATAAAAAGTATCCTATACTTTAAACTAGATTACAAAGTATCTGTATGCCAAATTTCATCGAAAACGTTTCAGTCGTTTTTACGTGATTAAGTAACAAACATCCAAATATGCCTTCCTCATATTTTATGATTATCCCGCAGAAACTTTAAATCTTTTCAGGATAAAAAGTATCCTATACTTTAAACTAGATTACAAAGTATCTGTATGCCAAATTTCATCGAAAACGGTTCAGTCGTTTTTACGTGATTAAGTAACAAACGTCCAAATATGCCTTTCTCATATTTTATTATTATCCCGCAGAAACTTTAAATGTTTTCAGGATAAGAAGTATCCTATACTTTAATCTAGATTACAAAGTATCTGTATGCCAAATTTCATCGAAAACGATTCAGTCATTTTTACGTGACTAAGTAACAATCATCTATATACCCCTTCCTTCATTTATAATATGAGTAAGATTATAATTTTTACTTATAAATTTATTAGGAAGCGAAGAAATGCCTGGGATTTGTGAACCAAGTACAGGTCTACTAGGTCCTTTTGCAATGCATTAAATAGCCTCTACTAGCTCCTATGAGTACTTTACTTAACTAAGTACAGGTTTATGCGACTTTTAGTGACTCATTAGTTGCTTTCATTTATTATTAAAAATTGTATAGAAATTTAAATTTATTTTTAACTCAAAGTGAGAAAAGCTTCAACTTTAAACTTTAAAGCGGATATTGTGTAAGAGTAATGGAGTTACGTCCTGAGTCCTGACCCATAACTGCTTCTGACATTACAATTTATATCTACGAAATATTGTTTTATATTTCATTAAATATCTCTTTTACAAATTTCACTTGTCTACCAATGGACGTCGCCGGGTCGCAATTACTTGAATCATTTATAAGGTAAAATGTTTTTGGTATTGTATGAGCATGGTAACCATAATTGTATTATTAATATTAACACACAGCATTTGAATTGAGAAACAAAGTTATCTTTGCCGTTGGAAAACTGTTGTTCCCATACATCGCAATATGTCGAGGTTTATTTACCAACCGCAAAAAAATACAAAGTACGGTTTAATTATTACGTGTGATGAAACACATTGATTCTTACCAAATTTAATGATTCTAGGTCAACCAAGTCGTGTTGTATGATAAAACAATTTATTAATTTTGAGTAACTTCTACTGCCCCGATTTTATACTAGACAACTCACGCTTGACCAAATAAAATACTATACATCACGTTTGCAGCTGTGGAACTGCCTAATGAGTATATTAATTAAACCTACATCTAGGTCACAAGTCCCACAGACAACACAGCTTTTTCTTTAACAGTTTTGCTAAAAGAAACATTGACTTATTAAAGTATGATTCCATACAGTTAGCACTTAAACTACTAGAAATAAATTTAAAAAATACATAATAATAAATATTTATATCGACACATTTTACATGCTATTTATATAAGGCCCCTTCAATATTAAAGGTCAATAAATAAAAAGATATAAGATAGATAGACTTAATGTTTACCTGATAAATTAATGTGAAATGGCTTTTAAAATTTCTAAAAATCCTTCAGAATCAAAATGGGATCGCTTTTAAATTCCTTTTAGAACTGTTGACTTATCTTATTAATTACACGAAAGTATTTGCGTAGGATACGGAAAAAGATTAAGGCATGCAGTAGCGTTTCAAAGGCAAGTGAAGCGGCGCAACTGCCGTAGGTATGTTTACACGACCCATTTCAAGCCTTGACCCTCGTATCTCGGAGTCCGAAGCATGAACTTTGGTATATTTTTTAAAGTCCTTTAACTCACAAAATATCATTAAAGTACTCAAACAGTTATTGATGTTATTTACATAAAACCAATATTCACTTAAAACACAAAATGAATAAACAATATTAAACACTTCCTCCAAACATTAGTAATGGAAACCCAGCATCACAAAACCACACCACAGCAATATTAATCACCAGGCGAGCTCCGTTTGACAACTGTCTCAAGTCTATCGGAACAAAGTTGATATACAGTCTTGGAATAAAATAAAAGGTACCCTCGAATATAAAGATATCAACGGTGTTGCTAACTATACTGGACACATCTTATGCTTAAATTACGTCTCATCATCATCACGACCCATCAATGGCCCACTGCTGAGCCGAGTCTCCTCCTCAGAATGAGGAGGGTATTAGGCCATAGTCCACCACGCTGGTCCAGTGCGGGTTGGCAGACTTCACACACCTTTGAGAACTTTTTTGGGAACTCTCAGGAGTGCAGGTTTCCTCACGATGTTTTCCTTCACCGTTAAAGCAAGTGATATTTAATTACTTAAAACACACATAACTCAGAGTCAGAGGTGTGTGCCCAGGATCAAACCTCGGACCTCCCGAGTAAGACTTGAAGTCTCAACCACTGGGCCATCACTGCTTTTTAAATTACGTCTAAAGAGTGGAAATAATTGTTGGCACACATACTTGCACACATACCTATTTATTCATATCAATTCTTTTTAGGCGAAGACGATGCATATTCTTTATCTGAACTTGGCTCTCATTTCACATTTATGTTGGGATATTATTTGATTTAAACATTTAAAAATTAGGTCATCTGTATCTTCAGGGTCAATGCAATGCTACTGGTCTAGATTCCTCTATTTATACTTTCTATTTGTGCTTCTCTCTTTTTTTCTCCTTGATTATTATCTTTGCTCTCTTCTTCTTGCCCTTTCATTTTTTGTCTTTTTCCTGTTTATCTCATCTTTTCTCACTCGTTTTCTTCCTCTTCTTTATCAAATAATGAAAAACAACACAATTACAGTGACAATTTAAGAACATCAATTATAATATTGCTTCAAATACCCGCAGCGAAGCGAGTGCAGGCAGCTCGTAACCGAATCTATACTAATATATAAAGCTGAAGAGTTTGTTTGTTTTCTTGATCGCGGAATCTCAGAAACTACTGGTCCGATTTGAAAAATTATTTCAATGTTAGATAGCTCATTTATCGAGGAAAGCTATCTATCATCACGCTAAGACCAATAGGAGCTACACGTGAATAAAGTCACGCGGGTCAACTAGTAAAATATAAAACGAAACGATAAGAATAAACAAGACTATAAAAATATTAAAGTGAATATTGCAATTTAATTTTGATTTTTTATTTATTTATGTTTAAATGCTTCGGAGATCTTTCTAGACTCTTCTAGACATTATAAATAGATATTCTATTTTTACTTTCATAGAAAAGATATTAGAATCTCTTAAGGTTTATTTTCACTTGCACTTTACGACTGAAAAGGAAGTTCATTTAAAATTCAATCGCATGGTTTTGTGAAAGACGGACGCTCAGAAAGTCTTTCATGATCTCTCATACAGAAATCACTATAATATTTTACTGTATACAAACTTCACTTTAAAAAATTATATTCGTACTTTTGTTGTCACTCTCACACAATACTAACAACAAATACTTTAATAATTAGTTGTGACCCGGCGACGTCCACTTGTGGATATGACAGTGAAATACATCGCCTCTATATTCAATTAAAAACAATATGGCGGCTACAGTGTTAACAATACAACTATTGAAAAATATTATCTCATCACAAACTTTATAAAATAAGTTTATTTCATTCCTGGATATTAATCTTAAATATGCAATAGTTAAAAAGAGGCAAATATAATTCAGAGTAAGAGCACCCTAGATACTGCTACTGAACCGATAAATAACTAAACATAAAGATCTCTTACAATTAAACAGTGCCTTGGACTTGTGACCAAGGTGTAGGTTTTCAAGGCCTTTTGACAGAATTCTTACTCGCCTCCATTGCTTAGTTTAACCATTTTAAAACTATCTTTAGGTTAGGTTAGACCCCTAGCGCCAGTAAAACAATATTATTACACTTTCACTAGCACCATTTCAGACTATGTTTACTCGAATCTCTCGATAGACTAAACCTTGATACGCCGAGAAATATGAATATAAAGTGACGAAGCAGTGTTAGCACCCCTCCAATAATGGGAATAATAGTGAATGGATTCGTTGACCGATCACAGGCCACCAGAAGTGGTTGAGTTAAAATGTGACAAAGCATGTGGTAACCTGATATATAGCAAACCTAACCTGACCTATGCGCTGACATATATGACTTCTTCAGAGAGAGAACAAAAATATTGCTTTGTGTCCCTCCAATTATATTTTGGTATACATATATGTTGGCGTGTAGGATTGGCTTAGGTTAACCGTAGGTTAGGTTAACCGTAGGTTGGGTTAACCTTAGATTTAAACAGAGAACCTGAGCCGTGGAGGTGAGTACTTTAATTTAATGAAAGCTTCGTCACAAGTCCAAGGCACTGCTTAGGTTTCTGTCGCAATTGTAAGAGAGAATGTTTAGTTATTTATCGACATTGCGTTAACCCAATAGTCCATACCCTTCTTAGTGTTTTTTTGACCCACAATTGCGTCCGAGTTATATTTAAAAAAAGGAAACTTTAATACGTGGAATTGATGAATCTTAAATAAATAAACTATAAACAACTAATAATTGCCCATTACTCACTAAACTTTAATTAAATTTTCGCTGAATATATTTGTTATAAACTAACTTGTTCAGTTTTAGTTTATACAATACTAACTACTAATAACACGATAGTTTCATAATATGGTTGTGCAAACTTAACTTTGCCGTTAGAAAACTATTGTCCCCATATATCAATATAGGTCATTGTCTGTTTACCAACCGCAAAAAAAGTTTAATGTCCGTTTTTGTATTTTTTCCTGCTTGTTGTTACTAACCAAATCCCAATACCTAACGAACGAATTGTTGCGTTTAAAAAGTTAGACTTAGCTTCTCACCAAATGTCATGATTCTTCGTCATTTGTGCTATGATTCTTGGTGAACGAATCATTCCACTTACTTTTGCCTTTTACCTGATTTCATACATCTTTATGAACAGATGTTTCAGTTTATTTGTGTAATCAGATTTTGCTTCTTATCAAACTTCACGATTCTTGGTGAAATTATTATTCTCTTTATTTTTACTATCAATCTTTGCTTCTTACTTGATTCATGATTCTTAGTAAACGCCACCAATCGCGACTCGCACGTGTTTTCCCATTATATTACAGTGGGTGGGGGCTCCCCTCCCTCCTCGCCTCCGCTTTTTACTTCCACTCTAAGGGTGGGACAGAAAAGTATTGCGTGAAGGTTGGGATGAATAAAATTCTTTGATTTATCCATACTAATTTTTAAACTATTATCATTATGTCCACTGTAATAGTTTTATAACTCTATTAATTTTATTCATTACCTACTAAACAAAAAATACGTACTTTATATCACAATTCTTGAAGTGCATTTATTTTATTTGACTGACTCATTCACTGAGTGCTTCATTCCTAACTCTGTGGACACAGAACAGCCTACCAGTCAGGGAGAGCCTTCGGACAGGACTATCATACGGTTCACAATCTATCGAAAGTTCACAATTAGACCAAGGTCGATCATTTTTGAAACTAAAAAAATAACAGTAGGATGAAACCCATTAGAAAAGGAGGGAAATATGATAAAAATGAAAGGAAAAATAAATTACCGGCGATCCGAGCTCGGAGAGTGGGAGGGGGTGAGTTTTTAAGGGTAAAAAATGGTTTATCTCGATTTCCGGCAAAACTACAAGTTCTATGGAAAAAAGTTAAATGGCAAAGTTGTAGGTAATAAAAAGATCTACAACTTTTGTATTAACAATTTTTTCACATAACCTCAAAATTTATGTGAAAAAATGGTTCGTTTTCTATTTTATCTTCCAGTTATGCTATTAATAATATCCCAGGTAGCCTTTACTTTATCGTCTGAGTTAAGTATTTTGTTTCTAATATAAATTGCCTTTGCCTGGATGCAAACACTTTTAAAGATCTTAGAATAACACCTAACGCGTTCTAAAAATACTGGATCCCGATTATATTGCCTCATACCATATAATTCATATAATTTATCTCTACTTCTAAATATATATTTCGACACGAGAATTTTCGATTGAAAATTAGGGTGCTTTTTTGATAAGTCAAATTAAGGTGAAAAATAAATATTTTAAATCAAATAAATTATAGTGTATTTGGGACATAATACGGTAAGTTTTCACCAAATTTCGTAGAAAAAAATTTTTTTTTGATAAAGATAAAAATAAAAAACCAAAAGCGAGGTTTTTTGAATTTTTCACATAAATTTTGAGGTAATGTGAAAAAGTGTAAATACAAAAGTTGTAGATTTTATTATTACCTCCAACTTAGCCATAAAACTTTTTTCCATGGGACTTATAGTTTTGCCGGAAATCGAAATAAACCATTTTTACCTTTAAACCCGGATCGGATCTGGTAAGAAGAGCTTGCAATAATATTGTTATACCGTAACTGTATTTACACACGTAAATCGTCAGAGTTTTCCTTGGATTAAAAATTCTTTAGTGTTTGCTTTAAGTCAGGGCATCCCCCACTTTACGCCGAAAAGGTGAGTTAGTTTCAAAATGCCATCCATTAACTTTTTTCGATAAGCAGATCTCTATTAATTTTTATAAGATAAAAAATAAAAATTCTCCTTTTTCAAAAATGTCGATAAAATCGCGAACGAAATTTATTCGTGAAATATTTGACGATATTGTTGTTTAATAATAAAAGACACATGAGTAAGTGAAGCACAAACGCAAAGACATCTTCACTGGCATAAAATATGCATATCACAAAGAAGGATGTAAAATTTAATAAGAAATGCTCGAGAAATGTTTTATATTACACAAAAGCATGAGTTAGTAGCATTATTTGAACATGTCAGCCCAAAACAATATTTAACAAAGTTCTAGTACAGAATAAGCTACTTGTAGCTTATTCAGGAAGCTATAGAAATTACACACGTTTTTTTTTTCAATAGATCAGGTGCAAACGAGCAGGTGGTCCACCTGATGGTAAGTGGCCACCATCGCTCATGGACATCGGCAAAACAAGAAACACTCTCTCGTTTTGTCGATGCGTTGCATCCCCGAAGATAGCGTGGAAGGGGGAATGAAGAAGAAAAATGATGCGGATTCAGCGGACCCTAGACCAGAGTCCACTAGATCCACAGCATTAATGGGATGGGAGAGGGGGGGGGGTAAGTCTGGCCCACATGCGGCTCAACCGGAACGCGTCTATGACACTTGGCGATCGGATTCGCGTGCTGGTGGTCGCAAGCCAGTCGGGGATCAGACTCCCTACCACCAATGGGGTGCTGGGTTACTCGGCTCTTACGAGTCGCTCTCTCAGCGGCAGAGGGGAATAGTTCTAACCCGTCCCCTCACGGGTAACCACAACGACCACCACGACGTTTCACAATTATTGAAGTTGTTAGAAATCCAAAATCAAAACACGGCACGATTTTTATTATATGTATTTTCCACATTATGTATAAAATTTGGAACAATCTGAAAATTAAATATATTACACTGAGAGCGTGTTCACAGAGAAGAAAGATTTGTAAGACTAAACAATCGCCAAGATGTCTATAAATAGATTTATCGCTAAAAATAAATATATAAATAAAATTTTGAAAAGACTTCGGGAGTTTACAAACTCATAGAGGAGTAACTTACGGAGAAATATTCATTATTAGATAGGGAAGAAGGAATAATTAATAACAAAGCAAGTTCCATCATAGATATTTAAATGTTCCTTTTCACAAACTTCACCAATTACCGTACAAGTTACCTTGGGCTATTGTCCTCACTAACTTAGTTTACGAGTTATAATCGAATGTTCGCGCATCTAACCGTGAATTTTGACGAATCAAATACTTCATCTTTAGTTGGTATTATTAATGTTCTACATTGATTCTTGGTTTGTTAATCAAGTTATATTGCTCCAGTTCCAATCTGTACGGTAAATGAAGCTTATATAGACTTTACTAACTAAAGTAAAATATTAAATTTAAAAATAATTTAAAACAAAATTAAAACTGAATCACGATAACTACTTCTCTCTCTCTCTCTCTCTATCTTATGGAATGCAATCTCGTGCGATAGGAGCTCAAGCGAGATCTCGCAAGTTTACGAATAACAATACCGAGAGGCGAGATTGGCAGATTTTTATAATTAAAATTTGAACTAGTAAACTTTCACGTATCCAATCAAATAAGAAATTAAATAAACATCCAGTCTTTTCTTCTAATATAAAAATCTAAAATGATACTCATTAACTAAGTTGAGTTGACTATTAAACTGAGATATTATTATTAATTAAAGAAAACTATTCCTACCTACTCAGAGATCTATTAGAAATTATAGATTAAATAACAAAATATACTAAATATATAAAGTCTAAAAAAGCACAAAATGTCCAAAGAATCGTCTGCTAAACGGCTTCTTATGTTGCTGTTCTTTGCTTGGAATCACTGATCTCAGCCATTCATCAGTGAACTGTAAAAGTTCGCCCTTTAACCCCCCAGACTCGACTCATAAACTGATTTCCTTTTTGATTAATGACTCCAGTTAATTCGTAGTTAGTTTTCTGTCTCTCATCTCAATTAGACGTTTTATGCTCGAATGCAGTTTCGTTAAACTAGCGAGATCTCGCTCATTTTTTGGCCCAGATCAATCTCGCGAAAACGAGAAACGAGATTGCATTCCCTACTCTCTTTCTCTACTTCAAGTTTCCCATACCACTTTTTTAATAGCATCTTCCCATATCTAAAAGGGACTGTTTCTTCCCCTTTATCTTTCCCTCGGATACCATTCTGTCATTATCTCACTCCATTCATAATTACTTCTAACCAATGACCCACCATCTCCTATTTTTTATTGGACTAAACCTTATTACTCACAAACCTAGTTGTGGTTTCTGACATTAATATTAGAAGATAATCTAACCTATACGTTAAAGGCTTTTCTACCAAAACAACATAATGTTAATATCTCTCATATTCACATATGATATAGAGCTCATGTGGATTTATTAAATATATAGACTCCCCGTGAATCAACTACTTATATTAAGCCTTGCGGGAGCCCAGGAGGCTTCTATCATATAATCCTATTACTTCATGTATTATAGAGCAAAGATATAGTTGGTAAATTAATACCATTAAACTAGAAAATGCCGACACTTTGCGTAGGTGGCTTTAAATGTCAGCTAAATATTGGAGCCTCATCACTAAGTGTAAAGTCTACTGCCTTCTTATATCTTCATTTTTTGCTGATGTACCTTAAGTCTCAGCATGTTTTATGAACTGATGCTCTACATTATTTTGGGTCAAACGTAACCTATATTACCCTCCTAAAGGACAAGAGGTCACGTCAATCCATCACTCCGCTGTTATAAGAGTAGGACAAAAACCAATCAAAATATAAGTTAAAATTATACTAAGGTTACTTTATACTAAATTAATATGGTGATTTTGCATTATAGTAAATAGTCATTTTAAATATCTTAGTAAGGAATAGTGTCTATAAACGAAAAAAAAAGAAAAATAAAATCTGTTGTTTTATTAAGAAACTGTAACCATTTTCAAATTATAAATGTAAATTCTAAATACCAAATAAAAGTTTTTAATTATAACTTCAGTAATATAAGGATTGATTGATTTCCTTGAAAGGATATAAATAAGAGAGGATTCTATTTTTATCGCTGCTTGTTCAAGGAAATAATATAATAGGTCGGGGAAAAAGTTTCTTCGCATTTTTTAAGAAAATTCAAAACTTTTTTTAATATAGTTTATTTACATTTAACTAAATTATGTAGGTACCATTTTGTTCGGTAACTTTTTGCCATCTTGTAGGTAGGGACATGATCCCATTGCTATAAAAATTTTGGGGCTTCTGATCAAAAAACAGCGACAAGTAGTTTTGGCAGTCCTCTCGTGATGTTAGCCTGACACAGCCTAAAGAATTCTGAAGAGACCGAAACACGTGGAAATCTGAAGTTGCAAGCTCAGGACTATACGGCGGATGCATTAACACCTCCCAGCCAAAGTCTCTTAATTTTTGCTGAGTGGCTAAAGATGTGTGAGGTCTAGCGTTATCATGATGAAAAACTTCTGTTGATGAATTCCGGCCGCTTTCTCTCAACTACTAGCTTTAATCTCTTCAGTTGTTCGCAGTAGAGTTCAGAATCGATGTTCCAGTAACAGCTCATAATGAATAATGCCCTTCCAATCCCACCACACACACATAGCATCACCTTGTTGCGAGTTAACCCGGGTTTTGCCACAGTCTGTGAAGCCTGACCGGCCTTTGACCACCACCTTTTTCGCACGTTCTTATCGTACGTGATTCACTTTTCATCACCAATTATCAGCTTCATCAAAAATGGTTCGGTTTCAGTACTTCGTAATAAAGAATCACAAATGAGTACACGGTTCATTAGGTTTCTTTCAGTGAGCTCGTGAGGTACCCAAACATCGAGCTTTTTTGTGTACCCAGTTTTTTTCAAATGCGCCAAAACTGTTTTGTGGTCAATTCCCAGTTCTTCAGCTACGTTGTAACTACTGATATGCCGATCTTGCTCCACTTTTTCAAAAATGGCATCCATTTTATCCGTGAAAGGGCAACCAGAGCGAGGTGCATCTTTGACATCAAAATTTCCGGATTGAAAACGTTTAAACTAAACTTGTGCTACTCTCACAGACACTGCACTAGGTGCATAAACATCGCAAATTTTTTTCGCGGCTTGCGTTGCATTTTTACTATTTGAATTTGGAATTATCTTCTTTAAAATGTAAACTTGTAATGATACCAAAACCAGGCAGATACAAATAGTATAGCCAAAGAGATTTTATTACAAGTTCGTACATACTATAATGCGAAAAGACTTTTTCCCCAACCTATTATGTCGTATAGAAAATATAACCTGATTACATACAGTTTGACTGAAATACCTTATAACAGTTAGCAATCGGTTTCTAGATATATTTATTCTTTCCAGAATGATCTACACGACCCTCATCATCTTTGTCATTGTGGGTGCTGCGGTATGTATACCGGAAGTGGCCCAGAACGATCTAACACATCAAGACCCTGATGCCATACCAGATCAAGTCGCGCTGGAGAAGAGATCCCCTCACTACGACTTCGGTTTGGGGAAACGCGCCTACAGCTACGTGTCTGAGTATAAACGGTTACCGGTTTATAACTTCGGTTTAGGAAAGAGGTTATTATAGTTAATCCCAATCTATCAACAGCAAAAGATTTTAGTTAGCTAATAAGAATTTTAGAGGTATTTAGATTTTTCCAAAGCCTTTAACCGTGTCGACCTTGCTATTTTGTTTTTTAAAGCACCTGGGACTAAGACTAGCATAGATATACTAGTCTTATTTTGAGTTTGCTTCGCATTTATATTTCTATGTCAGCTAGTGGTACCCTTTATGGTTTTCAAACTATACCGCTTTAGTAATTTTTGGGGTTCCACAAGGCTTAGATTTTGGGACCACTACTTTTTATAAACAATAATTTGAAACCTATCATTATTAATATTGTAATAGCATTTACTAAGTCCGTTAGAATATATAAGTACATTAACTTGTCGTCCAAGAAACAGTAAGCTAACATTGTAAGTGCTCTTATAATGCATACCAAATGTTCGTGAGCACTTAGGTGATTATATTTAAACTTTTTTATTAGATTGAGAAAACTATAGAACAAGAATGATGTTTAGAAAATATTAAACAAAATATAAGAAGTTTTCCTTATATTGTATCTAATACCAGTTTAGCCATCCTCGCTTCAATGACATTGGCAATTTTGTAGATAATTATTTTTGCATCTAGATCCCGGCCTTACTCCTTTGGACTTGGCAAACGATCAGTAGATGAAGATACGGATGAAGAGTTCCCCAATGACATCGATCAAGGTTCCTTCGCTGAAGTTTTCGATCAATATGATGATACACCAGGTAATCATGTTAAATTTTAACACGTATATATCTATATATTATAAAGTGTATATTTATATTAAAGTGTATATATATGTCGGAAACTGTTAAAAAGGATATTGATGGATGGCTTATCTCAAAAGCTATACGGGGGCAACACGGTCAGGATACATCCAAACGCTATGATCTCTTACTATTATGACAGGAACCCAAGCAGTGCCTTGCACTTGCGACCAAGGTGTAGGCTTAAGGAGCTCCTTTATGTAATTACAACACTTGCCTCCACTGCTTAGTTTCACTGTTTAATTCTAAGATTAGACTAACATTAACCTAACCTTACACAAGGCTAACTTAACCTTAGGCTAACCTAAACCTAACTCACACCTCCGACATATATATTATATATGTCAGAACAGAGAGACGATTTGAATGAACGAATAATCGAATATCACGATTCTGTAGTTTTTGGACAGGAACCCAGGCAGTGCCTTGGAGTTGTGACCAAGGTGTAGGCTTAAGGAGCTCCTTTAAATGATCATAATACTTACCTCCACTGCCTGGTCTCACTGTTCGCCTGAGGTTAGGTTAACATAAGGATAACCTAACCTAAGCTTGTGTTAACACAACTAAGTACAATGTAGGGAATAAATAAGACGTAAGAACTCTAATGATCCTTAGTCCGATATGTCCAATATCCGTGATGCGACACACTATTTGTTACACTTCAACTCCAGGTGATGTTCACTCAAAGAGACTTGTCGAGAGACTAAAGTGTACTGCGTCAGTCGGGAAATATAAAGGGACTAGACAATGGTAGCAATGCCCCTCCACTAGTGGGGAGAAGTAAATTAACAAAACGGAAATAGGGCGCTGGCATCCTGATTAATCGATAATCTTTTACTCGTTTGAGACTGTTAAAAATCGATGAATATTAAAATGACGTGACTAAAGTGATGATTAATTTTCTTAATCATTATCCTACTCTAATTATAGCCCGACACGGCCTTCACTATTATCCTACCCCAACTATATCCCGACATATACATACACGTAATCGTGGTAACATACTATTTTCTTATGATGCATCCGATCATGAGAGTTACTTATTTTCGATTTTTAATTCTACCTAAAATATATTCCATATGTCGTAAAAAATTGCCAATGTAGGTCGGAAGTAAAAAAAAATGTTGCTGTATTAATAATAACGTTGACTATTTTTAAAAAAACAGTCCACTTGTTGTAACGTCGTCTGTTGTTTTTGCTACTATGGAGGTGGCATATCCTTTTAGAAAAAAACCCTCTAAATAAAATAAATATTTCAAAAAATAATCATCATTATATTCATTATAAATGGAGAATCTATTATAAAATATTAAAACGTCACCATTTCAGAATTCATTATTCGATCACATTGAATGTCATTTTATGCAAGCTCTACTTTTTCTATTGAATAACGAAAGATTTAATTAACTCAATCTTTTATATTTTATAATTCACTTGAATTTTTCTTTAAATTTTTCTGCGACGACTTCATAAAAAAATCAGGTTGGACTGGTTTGGTTGGTCGCACAACTCATATTTTTGATTTAGTAACAACTATAGAAATTCATTTTTCTCCTTAAAAAATTATCCTCAATAACGAGGCAAGTATAATTTTTTATTTCATATTTTTTATTTTTTTTATTTTTTGAAACGTCATCTTGGGAAATCCGCCATATAGAATTTAGTGTTAATACATCAATTTATTTTTCTAAGCAATAAGAATTTGATACCCTTAACATGAGGATTCTAATAAAATACCTTGATACATATTATTACCCTCATCATCACGACCCTTCTGGCCCACTGCTGAGCCGGGTCTCCTCCTCAGAATAAGGAGGGTATTAGGCCATAATCTGCCACGCTGGCCAAGTGCGGGTTGGCAGACTTCACACACCCTTGAGAACTTTTAGGGAACTTTCTGAAGTGCAGGTTTCCTCACGATGTTTTCCTTCTCCGTTAAAGCAAGTGATATTTAATTGCTTAAAACACACATAACTCAGAGTCAGAGGTGTGTGCTTGTGTGGGGGATCGAACTCGGACCTCTCGAGTAAGACTTGAAGTCACAACCACTGAGGCATCACAGCTTTTTATTATTATTATTACCGTGACCTTAACTAATTATACGTCGATATCGTAACCAAATCTATTTGTGTTTTTTTTCTACAGTATACGAGAAACGTGCTCGCCCCTACAGCTTCGGTCTCGGCAAACGAATGACTGACGACGAGACCTCTGAAGAGAAACGCGCAAGATACGACTTCGGCCTCGGCAAACGACCACACCTCTACAACTTCGGACTCGGAAAACGCGCCAGAAGCTACAACTTCGGTCTTGGCAAACGTTTGAGCAGCAAATTCAACTTCGGCCTCGGCAAACGACAACGTGACCTGCATAGATTCAGCTTCGGCCTCGGAAAAAGATCGGAAATCCCGTCTGATAACGATTATTTCGATGTTTAAATAAATGATAATGGAAACTTGTGTGGAATAGCTTTTAATGTATTATATTTATGAATTTAATCCAATCAAGATCTCATGCCATCATACATAATTTTTATTAAATATTTAACTGTGAAAATTACAGCCGATTTTCACAATTAAATTTAATTTAGAAGCTAAGCTGAGAGTTTTGGCTAGGGATGGCGATTCTCTCAAAACGATCTTTATCAGACCCATTACCATTACCTTTTAAACCTGTGAGTATGGTTTCTGGAGTAACCAAACCAGTGACGTAATAGTAAGGAGAGAACTGAATAAAAGGAGATAAAAAGTACAGTTTGACGTATATTTTGACATGATAAATTATACCTATTTTGACATTTTGGTGTCACTTATTGACACTTGAAAACTGTCATTCTTATATACTAAGTTTGACTAATTTTGTGATTACAATAGTGACTACACAATCGAAAGTGGATTCCTAAAAATCGATCGTGTTGGTTTCGAAAATACTCTTTTTTCAGTTAATCTCAGTTCGCCATCCTTAGTCACACTCACCATCCAAAATACATTAAGCATTTGGTGGTAGTGATGATCCCCTACCACTAAATGTGTCGATAAACATAGTAGAAAGTTCATTTAAATTCCAGGTAAGTTTTCATCGTATAATCTCTAAAACATGACTGGACATGTTACCAAAGGTTCTTGTAATCATTCCAAAGATTTTCCTCTTTATTATTTTGTAAATTATTGTTAAAGTAGTTGAATAGAATTGTAAGTTATAATGCTTGAATACATAGAACTACGAAATTTAATATTTTTTATTATTTTACAACCTTTGTGCCAAATTTTGTAATATTTTGAGTTCTAAATCTAAGTCAAATTAACCAAAGTATTTCAAGTATATAGTAAAAATTCAGTATTTTTAGTCACTTCTACGAGTCACTTTGATAAGTTTCTCTTGGACTACAGAATGATATAGCTAACATTAAATAACTTGTAACAGTAACATTTATGTATTACTAAATAAAACAGTGATTTTGTAGCTTAATTGTAAATTTTATTAGTCGCATTAACTTTTACTATTCACTTTTATGAGTTACTATTTAAACGACAGAGAAGCACTTTCACATTCAAATAACTTTAATGACTTATTAATTAGTATTATATTTTGGTTTCAACAACTGGGAGCTTTTGGGCTCAAAATGACTCACTTTCATGAGTTACTAATTAAACAACCGAGTGATATTGAGATTAAAATTCAACCTCATTAGTCACTTGAAACTATCAATAGTCACTTTCATGAGTAACTAATTAAACAACCAAGTGATATTGAGCTCAAAATTCAACTTTATTAGTCACTTGAAACTTTCAATAGTCACTTTCATGAGTAACTAATTAAACAACCAAGTGATATTGAGCTCAAAATTCAACCTTATTAGTCACTTGAAACTTTGAATAGTCACTTTCATGAGTTACTAATTAAACAACCGAGTGATATTGAGCTCAAAATTCAACCATATTAGTCACTTGAAACTTTCAATAGTCACTTTCATGAGTTACTATTTAAACAACCGAGTGATATTGAGCTCAAAATTCAACCTTATTAGTCATTTTAAACTTTCAATACTCACTTTCATGAGTTACTATTTAAACAACAGAGTGATATTGAGCTCAAAATTCAACCATATTAGTCACTTGAAACTTTCAATAGTCACTTTCATGAGTTACTATTTAAACAACCGAGTGATATTGAGCTCAAAATTCAACCTTATTAGTCACTTTAAACTTTCAATAGTCACTTTCATGAGTTACTAATTAAACAACAGAGTTGTTTTGAGCTGAAAATTCAATTTTATTAGTCACTTTTAATAGTCACTTTCATGAGTTACTAATTATACCAAGAAAGAAATGGTATATTTTTAGCTCGAATGTTATTTTTGTGAGATCTTTTAAATAACTTATATGAGTTACTTCCATAATTTAATATTGTAAGTTATTTTATTTATTAATGTTACCTTCAATATCAGTCAATTAAATGTAAATTTCGTATATCTATGTCATAGTATATCTTTAAGTATGTTTCTCGAAGACTTATTGACACGTTGTATTTAATATAACCATTGAATATACATTATTGTACAAGTCGGTAATTGCATCATTTTGTTTTATTTCACCCTCTCCTTATTCCTAAATATAAATTTAAAAACTACATCGTAGATAATTATCGGATAATTTTATTTCATGACAAGTGGCCCGCCCTCGCTTCGCTTCGGTTATTTAAAGCAAAATTCATAATCAACATTCTTAAATTGTCTCGACAATAGTGTAGTTTTTCTGTAATCTAAGCTTTTCTTTAATAATTGAAAAGAGAGAAAAATAAGATAGATAACGAGAGATGGCTAAAGATAAAGAAGAAAAAAGTGATTGAGAATGAGAGACCCAGGTGCAGGTTGAAAGAGCTCTTTCATAATATATTAACTCTCACCTCCACCACTCCACCTCGCCAACTACAATAGGTAATAAAGAAAACTTACGTGGACCTCCAGAAGGGTGACCTTAACCACGACACTATAACACTAACTTCCATGTACACTGCGCGACAACACCAGAGAGACTGAGACTAAAGGTTATATATTGTCTTCACGTCGGCACACTTGACAAAATAAAATAATCTACCCGCTACTACTACTTTATAAACAGTGTTGCTAACATTTGTTACTCAATCAGACAAAAACGGCTGAATGGATTTAAGTGAAATTCGGCACACAGATACTTTATAACCAGAATTAATAAAAAGGCTACTTTTTATCCCGGAAAAAAAAATAATAATAAAATATTTATTAAATGTGATACTTTTCTATATGCACTATAGATATGAAAACTATAAAAATTATATTTGTTTGTTGCTTTCAATTAATTAGCTTCCTACTCTGTACAAGATTACTTGAACGATGACAAAGCTTGGATTCAAAATGGCGTTGATGCTCAGCTGAATGTAAACAATAGCATTTTGATGCGAGCTAGCTATGATGACTGACCAATTTTGACTATTACTACCTCTTACAATAAAGAATATCATAGAGAAACAAGGATACAGTTTAAAAAATATAGATAAAGTGGACTCCTCGGATCACTTCCGGACACACAAAGACCTTTGTCGCTCAAAGATAAAGTCATGACACCACTCAAACAAGTTCCGGTTCTGCAGTGAAGAATATAATTTGAAATACTCCTTACTGTAATAATATCTCAGCATTGTTATGATTCCCATATATACTAAACTCTTCCCCCCATTTCACCCTCCATGACAGAATTTATTATATCAATATCGCATATGTGATACTTACTTTGAAATAATCTATACAATTTATATAAAGAGGAAAGATTTGATTGTTTATATGTTTGTTTGTTGCGAATAGGCTCGAAAAGTACTGAACCGATTTTGAAAATTCTTTCACCGATAGAAAGCTACATCCTTTCCGGTTAACATAGGCTATATGGTGTTGCCATAAATATTCTAATTAAAAAGATATGGCCATTTAAGTGCCATAACCTGGTCATTTTGTAAATTGAAGGGTTTCTCAGGAACTACTAATCCGATTTTAATTTTTATTTCACACATAGAAAACTACACTTTTCATGAGTGACAAAAGTGATTTAGTGTTGCCATATACATTTTTTAATTAAAAATATCTTCATCTCTGTTCAGAAGGTCAGTCTCTTTTCGGTTTCTTTCTTTCGATAATATCTCTCTCTCTCTCCTTTATTTATCCAATTTTATTTTTGCTCTTCTCTCTCTCTTATATTATCTGGCGCTTTGCTTTTTCTTTCTATCATTTTTCTTTTTATAACTTTTTCTGACTTTCTCTCTCTTTTTGCAAATAATGAAAAACTAAAAAAATACAGAAAGATAAATTGAGGACATCAATTATAATATTGCTTTAAATACCCGTAGCGAAGCGAGGGCAGGCCGCTCGTATTTAATATTTATTTATTAGAAACAGCTTGCATGATTTCTGAACAATACAAACGATAGTAACCTGACTCACTTGACTTATGTTCCTGTGCCCCCTCTGCCCCCCCAGAGGGCGTCCACAGTGCATCGCCATCCCACTCGATCTTGAGCTTCGCGCTTTATTCACTCCAAGTTTTCCTTCGCTTCATCAATGACAGTCCGCCGCCACGTTTGCGTCTTCATTGGGGATTCCACTCTAGGGCTTGCCTCGGTATATGGTCTGGATCCCTTCGCAAACTATGACCTATCCAATTCCATTTGCGACGAGTGAATGAATGAATGAATGAGTGAATGAGTGAATGAATGAGTGAGTGAATGAGTGAGTGAGTGAATGAATGAGTGAGTGAACGAATAAGTGAGTGAATGAATGAGTGAATGAATGAGTAAATGAGTGAGTGAACGAGTGAGTGAATGAATTAATGAGTGAATGTATGAATGAATGAATGAGTGAATGAATTAATGAGTGAATGAATGAGTGAGTGAATTAATTAATGAGTGAATGAATGAATGAGTGAATGAATGAGTGAGTGAATGAGTGAGTGAGTGAGTGAGTGAATAAGTGAGTGGATGAATGAGTGAATGAATGAGTGAATGAGTGAGTGAGTGAGTGAATGAGTGAATGAGTGAATGAATGAATGACTGCATGAATGAGTGAGTGAATGAGTGAGTGAGTGAGTGAATGAATGAATGAGTCAGTGAATGAGTGAATGAGTCAGTGAATGAATAAGTGAGTGAATGAATGAGTAAATGAATGAGTGAATGAGTGAGTGAGTGAGTGAGTGAGTGAGTGAGTGAGTGAGTGAATGAGTGAGTGAGAGAGTTAGAGAGTTAGAGAGTGAGAGAGTGAGAGAGTGAGAGAGTGAGAGAGTGAGAGAGTGAGAGAGTGAGAGAGTGAGAGAGTGAGAGAGTGAGAGAGTGAGAGAGTGAGAGAGTGAGAGAGTGAGAGAGTGAGAGTGAGAGAGTGAGAGAGTGAGAGAGTGAGAGAGTGAGAGAGTGAGAGAGTGAGAGAGTGAGAGAGTGAGAGAGTGAGAGAGAGAGAGTGAGAGAGTGAGAGTGAGAGAGTGAGAGTGAGAGAGTGAGAGAGTGAGAGAGTGAGAGAGTGAGAGAGTGAGAGAGTGAGAGAGTGAGAGAGTGAGAGAGTGAGAGAGTGAGAGAGTGAGAGAGTGAGAGAGTGAGAGAGTGAGAGAGTGAGAGAGTGAGAGAGTGAGAGAGTGAGAGAGTGAGAGAGTGAGAGAGTGAGAGAGTGAGAGAGTGAGAGAGTGAGAGAGTGAGAGAGTGAGAGAGTGAGAGTGAGAGAGTGAGTGTGTGTGAGAGTGAGTGTGAGAGTGAGAGTGAGTGAATGAGTGAGAGAATGAATTAATGAGTGAATGTATGAATGAATGAGTGAATGAATGAGTGAATGAATGAGTGAATGAATTAATGAGTGAATGAATGAGTGAGTGAGTAAATGAATGAATGAGTGAATGAAAGAGTGAGTGAGTGAGTGAGTGAGTGAGTGAATAAGTGAGTGGATGAATGAGTGAGTGAGTGAGTGAATGAGTGAGTGAGTGAATGAATGAATGACTGCATGAATGAGTGAGTGAGTGAATGAGTGAGTGAGTGAATGAATGAATTAGTGAATGAGTGAATGAGTCAGTGAATGAATGAATGAATGAATGAACGAATGAATGAACGAATGAATGAATGAGTGAGTGAACGTACGAACGAAGGAACGCATTTATTGCACATCAAATTAACAAGAATAAAAATTTATTTTATAAATTAACAAGAAATTAAGAATAAATTAACAAGAATAAACTTATCACTTACAGTGATCTCTTACAGGCAACCTTTAGGCGTATAAGAGAAGTTATATTAATAGTATAAGGTGGTGCGGTGCATAAATAGCATATACCATACTATACAATAAATGATATATACAATGCAATATACCTATACTTATAATTTCCATTTTGATCTGTGGAACAATAGTAACTGCAGTAGTATAAACTGTGTCGCAGATTACTAACACCAATACACTTTTCCTAAATTTTCATATGGAGTTTAAAATTATTTTAAAACAAAAAATAAACTAGGTAATATTATATAGAAAATAGTTACAACATTCACTTTTTTTTCGTAAGATGTTATGTCGGAAAGGGATAGAATATAGGAAGTTTTATGTCACAAGTTTGGGAGGATTAATAAGAATCTGTACATAACTTAACTTCGATTGCCAAAGTGTTTAGAATAAATCATCATTTTTTCAAATTAAAAAAAAACAAGCGTTAAATTAACATTTAAATAATGGAGATAGAATTCCGGGAGTAAGAGTTTTTTATTGGAAATTTCCTCCTCTTTAAGAATCTTTGTTTTGAATTTCTTAAATATTAACAGTCTATGAAAACACATAGACTGTTAATACACGCCTTTAGCACATATTTCTAGGCGTCATTCCGGATCCAATGAGCTATCACACATAAGTTTAAGAGCAGTATCTCTATTTTAGACCATTTTCAACTTCTTGACTAGTTTACTTGAGTCGATACCGAAACGAAGCTTCGTTTAAACGCTAATAATAAATAAATACTATAACTTATAATATAAGGAAAAATATAAAGTCAAAGCTGAAGTATTTTAAGTAAGTTTTGTAATTTAAATCTTGTATACTAATATATAAAGCTAAAAAGTTTTTTTTTTTGGTCCGATTTGAAAAATGCTTTCAGTATTCATCATCACGACCCTTTAATGGCCCACTGCTGAGACGGGTCTCCTCCTCAGAATGAGGAGGGTATTAGGCCATAGTCCACCACGCTGGCCCAGTGCAGGTTGGCAGACTTCACATACCTTTGAGAACTTTTTGGGAACTCTCAGGAGTGCAGGTTTCCTCACGATGTTCTCCTTCACCGTTAAAGCAAGTGATAGTTATTGCTTAAAACACACATAACTCAGAGTCAGAGGTGAGTGCCTGAGTGGGGGATCGAACCTCGGACCTCCCGAGTAAGACTTGAAGTCTCAACCACTGGGCCATCACTGCTTTCAGTATTAGATAGTCCATTTATTGAGAAAGGCTATAGGCTATATATCATCACATTAAGACCCATAGGAGCGGAGCTACACGTGAACAAAGTTTCGCAGATCGACTAGTTTCTTTTATACGAATTGAAGATTGAACTCATAACTAAATTACGATAAGTTAAACGAAGTATCCTTATTATTATTAGATTAATTAGTGAAAAAATTAATGCCATTCGAAATATACAGCCCAGTTGCGTCAGAAGAAATGAAAATTTAGTAATTTGTCCTTCAACGCAGCAACGGAGCGAAACAACATTACTTAATTATGTAAATAAATAAAGTGATACAATTTAAAAGGTCAATAGCATCATTCGATTTAGCGATGAGTGGAGTCGGGACATTTCCGATCTCTTCACTTCATTATAACGGGAATAGGGACGCGTCACCTGCGACCGGGACCGGGGCAAAGGTCACACTGACCTTATATTTAAATTCACTTAATATGTCACTTTCTTGAAAGTAAAAACAATCGGCCAAATGCGAGTTTGGAACTCGTGACCTGAGGGTTCCGTACAATCTCAATTAGAGACAAACACTATAAAGTTTCGATTTGATAGTGTAGTTTCATCATTAGTAGTATTGGGGGGCGTTTTCTCGACATTAGTGAAAATAATAGAAGAATACATTTACTCAGACTTTAAACTCAAAAATGCAAAAAAAAGTGAAAAATAATTACACTTAAATAATTTTGAAGTCAGTGAATATATATTAAAAAATATATGTCCGAGTCTGTCTTAATCGGTCTTCCAGCACTAAAAACACTGCACTGTACTTAACACTATCGAGAGACTACTTCACTCCTTGAGTGACTGCGCAAGACTTAGACTACAGTCAGACAGTCGAGGGCATATAAAAAGTCGAGACTGTCAAAAAGACTGAAGTGACTCTACTCCAGCGCTTCGATTATTCAATAATCGTTTACTATTGTCCGATATATATAACCGAATATAGAGCCTCCTTCGTTTTTCTAATGTCACTTAAAATAATTTATAAACTGTCATTTTATGACATTTGACGTCTCGTGTCATCAACAGCCTGTTAAACGTCAAATATGTCTTCGGTATAGATTTAAACTCTGTTTACAGTGGTAACATTTGACAATTCATCAAAATTCGACAACGTAACCTTGTAACTGCGGGCATAAAATAATATGTTTTTTCGTTTTGTTAGTTACGATTACATATTTATTGTAATAATGACCGATACGAGTAATGTTACGATTTACTTTCACTAATAAACCATTCTAAACATAATAAACAATTTCTGATCTAAAGAACTGACGTCGTGACAATGTTGCGTCGGTTAATCCTTTTTCTTTTTAAACACTAGGGATTGTTACTCTTAAAATCGAAAGGTGATAAGTACAATCGAATGTAATGATTACTTGTGAAATATCACCACAAATTAATAACAACGTTGTGATTATAATAAAACATAATTATATTTATTATTCTTTTAACTAACTATAAAAATACCAAAAATAACTAAATAGAAAAATCATTGATATTAGGTACAATTTAGGTGGGATGTTGCTGGCAACACCAGTGCCTGTCGATGACTAAAATAATTTTACAATATTTTGAACGAGAAGTGAGAATAGACAATATTATTGAAAATGAATTAATAATATCTCTGACTGCTGACAACAGTGATGAAGATGACAATACTAATAACAGTTCTGATAGTTCAACTGAATAAATACATTTTTTTTGTTAAATTATATACTTGTCTTATTTTGTTGCTTAAATTTTCCAACAGAAAAAATAACAAACAAATGGGACAGGGATTCGCCTGATGATTTTTAAATTCTCATATGTTTCTAAGTTCGTATCGATTTAATCACTTTAATCGATGTTTTTAAGCAAGTCATCTCACTATGAAAATAAAACTGACAGACGACAAATGTTACCTATTAAACTGACTCCACTTTAAGGTCAAACTCAAGAAAGAAGAAAATTTGAGAAACCAAAAGAGGTGCCTTCCTTCAAACCTTTTTAACCAGTTTATAAAAGTAAAAATTTAATAAATAAAATTAATAAGTAACTAAATAATCTTTTTAAATACATTTTTACACATTAAATTATTTCGTTCTTTCTTGGAATAAAATTAATTTTAATGTTTTTAAATTTCAGTTTCATAAACTTAACCTCGTTAACCAGAGTTAAAACTGTACTATGTCCCTAGGTGAAAGGACCAACCCTGGGAATTTTGATTCTTGTGAATAATCAAAATACAGAGATATAAGCGGCTGTATCTTCTCATTACGTGTACTAAGAAATTTTGATTTTTTGACAGCCGCAAGGGACCGCAGGCTTGAGTATTTAATATTAATTATATTATGATCCTGAGAAAAAGGGTCCTATAAGCGTTCCTTTTTTTTCTTTCAGTTCAAAGATCTTTATTCTCAAATAAGACACAAGTCACTTCCATGAGAACAACACAATAAAATTAAATAAATTAAAAGGCAATCGCCAGGTACAGAGTATATAAATACCCTCTCAAAGCATTCATAACATTAAAAACAAGTTATTAGTAAATATATATATAATAATGTTATGGTCTCGGAAAAGCAGGATTAATAAAATAAAGGCGTAATTGCGTTTTTCTGTAAATATAAGAATTTTATTACAAATATACCTATCTATTTACATTGAACAAAATAAATTAATTATTAACACAAACTTCACTCACCTGTAAATATAAGAAAAACAACATTTATAGCCTTTATTTCAGGGCTTTTGTAATATATTAATATATTTTACATTTAATTAATTTAAATAATTTTACTGTTGTCAATAATGGCACGGTGTAAGTTTTCTTAAAACCGCAACAAATTCAAACCTTAAGAAAAGCGTTCGCATATACGAAAAGGTTTTCTTTACATCTCCTCCCCTAAGAAAATAACAATTGGACACAATTGTTTATTCACTAACTAAAACCGGAGATAATTTTATAATATGATAAAGATTTGATTCCGCTTTCTTGTGTCCAGTATCAACCTGTAGATTGAATTGGAAATTTTCTTCAAAATCTTGTATGGCCCTATTCTCAGTTCATCCATTTTCCTCCTGTTCAGACGATTTCCGTTTTCCACGTAAACCTTGTCGCCAACTTCCAATTTATGTTCTTTCCTATTCTTGTCGAATATTCTTTTATTATATTTATGAGATTTTATTGTGTTCTCTAGTGCCAATTTTCTATCTCTTTCTAAATCTTCTTTTGTATATTTTGATTGCAATTCCAGTGGTAAAATATTAACATTCTCACCTCCTAAAAGATATTTTGGAGAAAATTTGGTAACTGTGTGTTCCGTATCGTTATATTTTTCTACACATTTTTGCGCAATAGTAGCCCACGCCATCTTTTTTTTATTTCACACCTTATTTTATTGACCAAAGTTTGATTTAGTCTCTCATTTAATCCATTTGGGATTAAATGAGAGACTTAATCAAACTTTGGTGAATCTACAGCAGTGAAAACTATTCTTATGCTTTCACTCTTCAGGAATTCTTTAAATTCTTTAGAATTAATACCAGCATATTGATCCGTTAATATCATATCGATATTGTAGCATTGTGTAACATTTTTAATTTCACAGGGTATTTTATTATATAAAAGTAATAGTTTTCTGACCGTACGTTTTTGTTCTAGTTTCTGGTAGTACAAGATATCTACCTCTACGAGTACTACGTTTACTTATTGTTTGGTGTTTTATAAAATTTATGTTAGATTGTACATTTTTATTCAGATTTTACCTGATAAAAATACAAGTATTAAATACATAAAGCTGTTTAATTTTCATTATTTTAGTTTCTAAGTATATTTTTAAAATAGGCGTTTAATAAGGATACCGAGAAAGCAGTTTTATAATTTTATTTTGTGTGGTCTGCAAGGCTGCTAGTTTAGTCTTTGTTGCACTATCCCAGATTTCAGATTTCAAGATACGAAACCCTAAAAACTCACTTAAAATAATAAAGCCTTCTACTCCTTATGATAAATACTGCATTTAGCATAAAGTCATTTTATTTCACCTGTGAGGGGACGGGTAAGAATACAATTCCCCTCTGCCGCTGGGAGAGCATCTCGTAAGAGTCGAGTAACCCCTACCAGCTGGTGGTACAGGATCTGTTCTCCGACTGGCTTGCGACCAGCATTCGAATCCGACCGCCAAGTGTCTCTGACGCGTTCAGGTCGAGCTGCATGTGGACCAAACTTACCCCATCCCCTGTCCCATCTCGTTAATGCTGTGGTTCTAGTAAACTCTGGGTTCTCGTTTAGGGTCCACTGAAACCGTAGCATTCTTCTCTTTATTTCCCTTCCTCGCTCTATAGAAAAAAAACTAGTCCACCATTTTAGGCCGTGCGCCATATTGGATTTTGAATAAAACCATTTTTTCATCGTATTCTTCTCAGCAAACCTTTTCATTTGATATTCATATCATTGATGTGCACAAAAAAGAACTAATCCGCCATTTTTGTCCGTCTGCCATATTGGATTTAGAATGATTACATACTCAACTAACTGTAGCATCATATCATCCAATCTGAACTTCTATACAGAATGTTAAAACTTATTTGAGTGACATTTGATTTTGATTATTATTATTACATCGCGAGTATTCTAGCAGTAATACTGTTGATCTCAGTCTCAAGTATTACCCCTAGGAGGATATTCTAGTCAAGCAGTCATACTGTTGGTCTGCGTATAGACTAGAATTTGATTTAATTAACAATACATACAAACATTTCAAGTTAAATAAAATTTACTGTTATTACAAAGGTTTGCGAGCAGTTTTATATGAATATAAAGTCTGTCCGTCACAGACAGTAAATGGTTCAGAAAATTATACATTCATAGATGCGTAACAATTGCACATCAAGTCTGTCTACTGAATCAACTTTATACCGACAGAAAGAGATTGCTATACATTTTATTTAATTAAATAAATAAAGTTATCTATAGGGGAGATATACTGCGCTGTAAAAAATGACAATAATATTAAACTTTTATAATGGAATGTGTGTACATCGGGCGAGGTAACAGAAACTATATATTGTCAGGAGGTATCTTGTGCGATCTTAATGACTGTACAAATGGTGTCGTAATGATTTTCTGTGTTGTAATATTTTTTGTTTTGTATTATTTTCTCGATTTCCGGCTAAAGTGTATGTGTAAAAATAACACACTATCTTTTATGTTGAATCGTATATTGTATGCAGGTTACAATTTGCAGCTTACTCAATCCCTTCTAGTATCGTAATCGTTAACGGAATGAAATTTGCACACTCACTCTAAATTTGCACAGTATAAAAATGTCATTAATTCGCACAGGTAATTTAAGTTCATAGACAAAGTGTTGCCTGGTTGTAATAAATATTGTGAGTCGTAGACAGTGTATATTATTCTTGCTTTCTTACTTCCTTACTCTCTAACTCTTTTCTTACTTGTTTACTCATACTCTAACTCTTCTCCTACTCTCTTACTTGTTTACTCATACTCTCTTACTCCCATACTTCCTTGCTTCCTTAGTCCCTTACACTCTTACTTCCTTACTCTCTTACTTCCTTACTTCCTTACTCTCTTACTTCCTTACTCTTTAACTCTTCTCATACTCTCTTACTCTTATACTTCCTTGCTTCCTTACTTCCTTACACTCTTACTTCCTTACTCTCTTACTTCCTTACTTCCTTACTCTCTAACTCTTCTCTTACTTATTTACTCATACTCTCTTACTCCCTTACTCTCTTACTTCCTTACTCTCTAACTCTTCTCTTACTCTCTTACTTGTTTACTCATACTCTCTTACTCCCTTACTTCCATACTCTCTAACTTTTCTCTTTCTCTCTTACTTGTTTACTCATACTCCCTTACTCCCTTACTCCCTTACACTCTTACTTCCTTGCTTCTTTACTCTCTTATTTCCTTAATTCTTTACTTCTTTCCTTCCTTTTATTTACTTTTAAATCAAAAACTTATTCGCCTTAATTTTATTTTACAATTTTTATGATAAAAAAATTAATTTAATTTTTTTAATCTAATTTACAAGGTTTAACTTTCAGTTTAATTCATAATTCTGGCGTTATTCATAAAGCAATTTATAAATAACACCAGCATTATGATGTAACAACATAAAGTGATTACCAACCACTAATATAATACTAAATAATGATCTGTAGAGTCGAGGAACGTCGGCCGCAACTATTTCGTAAATTTCCTTAGGCTTTATTCAAAACCAAAGTGTTTATAGCACTACCATCGGAGAATATTAATTTGTATTAGATTTTCTCATTTTACTATAAAAGCAAATACAATTTCATAAATTTAGTTGAGCGTCAGTAGTTCAGTGGCTCAGGCGTTGATTACACGATCTTTATAAGTCGTGGGTTCAAATCCATTGAACAATATATAAACAAACTATAAATATTTTTTAAACTTTTTTACGACAATTATTTAAACATTATTTTTCATCTACAATGAAGTCGTTCGAGAAAATTTTGTTAGTTAATCGTTAATTTCTAACGGGAATAAACTTTTTAAAGTGTTCAGAATACACCATATTTTTTTCAAAATTTTAAAAACATATTTAATACCTTTAATAAAGAAATAAAGTTTAAAAAACTACCTATGCATTTCTGGGTTTTTATGCGAATTATTTTATTGTTTCGTCGTATTAGACCACTTTTTTACGTAGTCGGGTTATAGTTTTTTAAACTTTATTTTTTTATTTAATAGTTTTCCGTTTCCCGATCGAGATAACCTTTATATTCTCATGTTGTAACGTAATGTTGGTTTTTATTCGCTTAAAAGAGTGAATAACTGCAACGACAGGACCGCGCGGACCATACAACCGCATTTTAAACATATATGTTGACTAAAACAATAAGATATATATATGTCGGGGATTTTTAAAACGATGTGAAAGGAGATGGAAGGAGGAAGGTGGGGAATATTGGGGAACACTAAAAGGGGGTGATGGTATTGAATGGAATATTGGGTAAACGCAACGCAGATACTCCTATTGAACCGATAAATGATCAAATATGATCTCTAACAATTACGAGAGAAACCTAAGCAGTGCCTTGGACTTGTGACCAAGGTGTAGGCTTAAGGACGTCCTTTAAGTAATTACAACACTCGCCTCCACTGCTAGGCTCTCTATTTAAACCCAAGGTTAAACGCACATAAACCGAATTTAACACAAGGCTAACCTAACCTAAGGCTAACCTAACCTAACATTGTGTTTACTTAACCACGTGGCAATTACATTGTAAGGACTTACGTGACCTTAGTTGGACAGCACTTCCACACTACACTGCACTTGATACTATCACTATCACTAGCACTACTTAGATGATGTTCACTTCTTGAGAGGCCGCGCACGACTAAGACTTCAGTTAGACTGTCGATCGCATATAAAGGGTCGAGGGTAGAAACTGTCAAAACAACGGAAGTGACTACTACCCCACTCCAACGCCATAGACAACGATAACGATTCGATTAATCGATAATCTTTTAATATGCTCCGACATATACATATTTGTAATGTGCTCGCCAAGACCTTTCTTTTGATACCAAACTCGTGATAATTATCTCAGTTTAATTTTTTTTGAGGTTAGAATCTGAGGTTTAAATTCCGTCATAAAAAAAATCATAAAATGTTTATAGCCTATGTAACCCGCGCCATTATTACGAATCCATTGACACCTCATTCATGAAAAATGGTTCAGTAGTGCAGGCGCTAGGGTGAAACATACAAACATACATACATAGACTGTCATAATCATAACCCTTCGTAGTCGGTTAAATAATGTATCAATGTGTCGCGCGCAAACCAAAAAATGTCGCGCAGAGATCCATTTTAAGCGTTAAATTAACATTACAAATAATGGAGATAGAGTTCTTTATTAGTTTTTGAGATATTTGTGAAAAACCAAACTCCCTTTTTTCACTAAATTGTTTATAACTATTGCAATTTTTAGGAGCGGCCCTTGAATTTTCTCAAAAGCTATCTACATGCCATTCCGAATCGAATGACTCTCTCAATCATAATTTTTGGAAAATACGAAAAAGTTTTAACCCAAAAAGCACTTGTTGACTAGACTATTTTGTAATCATCACGACCCTCCAATGGCCCACTGCTGAGCCGGGTCTCCTCCTCATTCTGTCCTGGCCCAGTGCGGGTTGGCAGACTTCCTCCAGCAGGTTCCCTCACGATGTTTTCCTTCACCGTTAAAACAAGTGATATTTAATTGTTTAAAACACACATAACTCAGAGTCAGAGGTGTGTGCTTGTGTGGGGGATCGACTTCGGACCTCCCGAGTAAGACTTGAAGTCTCAACCACTGGGCCATCACTGCTTGACTATTTTGTAATAGTAGATAGTAAATTAAAAATTTTAATTTTCCAAAATAATTCAATTGCTAGAATTGATTACTGAGGTTTATTATAATATGGTCATGGATGAGAGAGAGTTTAATACACATATTACAGCTATTAACTGTAATTTTAGTGTTGCTATAGTAAGAATTTTAATTACCCAAAATGAGCATTTAATTTAATATTTTAATGTTGTAAATTCCAACACACATGTTGTTTGTTCTAAATAATCTGGAATTTAAAATGAAGTCCCTATCTGATGCACTCAAGGTAACAAAGATTAAATTTAAAGATATTTAATATAGGATAGCATAGGATTCATCAGACATCGACAAAACTAGAGGGTATCTCTTGTTTTCGTTTCGTTCGTTCGTTTCGGTACCGCCTCGAAGATAGAGGGAGGACGGGGAGGGAAGAGAAGAATGCTGCAGTTTCAATGGGTGAGACAGGAAGGGGGTAAATCTGGCCCACATACTCAGTCAGAGACACTTGGCGGTCGGATTCGCATACTGGTGGTCACAAGCCAGTCGGGGAACAGATCCCCTACCACCAATGGGTGTGCTGAGTTACTCGGCTCTTACGAGATGCTCTCCCAGCGACAGAGGGGAATAGTATTCTAACCCGTCCCCTCACGAGTAATTATGGTCCTTACGAGTGCTAATTATATTATAGCTAAATAATAATTAGCGTTGGTAATACAAATATGTGTTTATTGCTTATTAATAGCTGAATCGATATTAATGAAATTTGGCCCACAAGTACTATATAACCTAGACTCTCGACGATAACATTACACATACAACGTCTTTTGTGCGTCCTTACTCACATTACTATTAAATAAATAACACAACATATAATTCCCAATCCCACACTTATATGTTAGTAATTAATAAAATAACTGAAGTGTAAAAAATGTGTATTTGATTGAATGAAAGGACAGCTAATTTGAGATATTATCTGCGCGATTTATTTAAAGGGGGTTTAAATATTGTGTAACTAGAGTTAGCTCTAGAACTATTAACACAGATATTTCGTAAGAAAAACACCAGCACTTTCACACATAACCACTTTAATAACACTTATTACATCAAAAATCAAAGAAATACTGCACTCTGTTACCTTGCATCATCTTTTTATATCCTACCATAGCCTAAAAAAAATAACGGAAACAGTATCAATGCTGACAATTCATCACTAATATGATCTACTTCATAGACAATTAATTTCCTATACGGTAAACAATTTATCATATACCATAGATAATATTCAAGCATTGTAGGGACATATAACAACCATTTATATAAAATTAAAACGGATGCTAACACTAGTATAACTATATTGGGATGAGTGGGTATTTCATATTACAAAAAGGATGATTTCTACACAAGAAGGTTTTCTTATTAATGAAATTCTTTTGCCGTTAGAAAGCTACATTATCTCTGAGTAACAAAGGCTATATTTATTACTAAAAAATATTAGAGATCCTCAGAAATTCTTACTAAAGCCAACCCAAGGTGTGAAAAAATTAGCCATAAAATGACTATCATCGCATGCGCTGCAGAAAGCATTGATGATAGAACAAAGAAATGTTCTAGAATATTATAGAACGTATCAATATCTACAAAAAACTCCGCGAGACCATATGTCCAACTATTGTAGTTAAATCACTATATCTACTTTTTTACATTTTAGAAGTTGATAGAAATGCCTATCAAAATCAGACCATGCTATTCATACCATTGTATTAATTCTTATCCAAATAAATTATTATATATTTAAGACTGTTTCAATACCTGTTGAATACTTTTTGAATTATTGAAATCGGACCTTCTATTCGAAAGATATTACAAAATTAAAAATGCACGCCGACGCGCCGGTGTGATAAATGTCCACAACGAAGTCGGGACAGGCCGCTTGTATATATATAATTATAAGAGATGTCCAAGTCAAAGGGAATTATTTATAAATATTATAGAATTGAGATCGTAAAAGGGTTTCCATAAATAGATCTTAACAAGATTTACATAATCCTGATCCCTCTAATCAGACTACTGAAACTTAAAAGTAGTCTTATATTCTTACTGTTCGTTTATTTCTTTTTATCTATTCAATGAGAACATTAAGAGAAAAAATAAATTGGTGTTAGAAAATTGATAGAAATTGATGCACTGTTTGATGATATTTTTATTTTGATAAACCTTAAAAGGGACATCAAAAAGATTCATTAAAAATTCAAGACCATTATAAGTATTAAAAATGTCCAAAAGTCAACAATTTTTTGTGTCTGTTTCCTAAATTAAAGAAATAGGTTTAATATTTTCTATCTTCTCATTTTCCTGAATATATTTCACCAGCGCAAAACTATAATGTTTTCTTCTCAAGACAACTAAAAGTATAAAATATTACAAATCCATTTCAATAATACCAAAAAGCATACCAGATTACTGTTGGAGTTCCCACAGGGTACAATGAACAAACGTAAATGTAACTACATTTTCATTCTTTAGACAATATCTCTAACAATAGAGATAGATTCATACCACCAGTATAGTTCAGAATATCAGAAGTATTATTTTATGCGTCGTCGATCTTATTTTTTTTTTTTTATTTAACACTTCATTGCACACCACATACAAGAATACATACAATAAAAGCTACCAAAAAAAACAGTGGCACAAAAAGGCGGCCTTATGGCTTATTAGCCATCTCTTCCAGACTACCTTTAGGTTGGGAAAACTATAAAGAGATGGGTATAGGGTGGTGTAACCATAAACTACATTTTACTTTTATAAATATTATAATATATAAACTAATAAATATCCGAAAAAACAATAAACTAAGTACTATTAAGAAATATATATGTCGGAGCATAGTAAAAGATTATCGATTAATCGAATCGTTATCGTTGTCTATGGCGTTGGAGTGGGGTAGTAGTCACTTCCGTTGTTTTGACAGTCTCTAACCTCGACCCTTTATATGCGATCGACAGTCTAACTGAAGTCTTAGTCGTGCGCGGTCTCTCAGGAAGTGAACATCATCTAAGTAGTGCTAGTGATAGTGATAGTGTCAAGTGCAGTGTATTGTGGAAGTGCTGCCCAACTAAGGTCACGTAAGTCCTTACAATGTAATTGCCACGTGGTTAAGTAAACACAATGTTAGGTTAGGTTAGCCTTAGGTTAGGTTAGCCTTGTATTACGATTCGGTTTATGTGCGTTTAACCTTGCGTTTAAACAGAGAGCCTGAGCAGTGGAGGTGACTGTTATGATCATTCAAAGGATATCCTTAAGCCTACACCTTGGTCACAAGTCCAAGGCACTGCTTAGGTTTCTCTCGTAATTGTTAGAGATAATTTGATCATTTATCGGTTCAGTAGAAGTGTCTGCGTTGCGTTTGCCCAATATTCCATTCAATACCATCACCCCCTTTTAATGTTCCCCAATATTCCCCATCTTCCTCCTTCCATTTCCTTTTCACACCATTTAAAATCCCCGACATATATAAATACACAAATTAGATAATAAATGTCAATCATTCTTATGATCTGAGTCATCGTTGTTCAGCGAGAAGATAATGTTCTTTTACGGATTTTTTTAAAAATTTGAAGGGTTTTTGACAGTCTTATACTTAAGGGTAGATCATTCCAAAGTTTTACTGCTTGAACTGTAAACGAATCCGTATACATCTTTGTGTTATGGACAGACGTTTTAAGTATAAAACTTCGTGGCGTACGTAATCTACTTGGAGATCCAGTAAACTCAAACTTTTCCTTTAAATAAGAAGGAGTATTTGGATGGAATAACACACACAGTACAGAAGAGAGAGAACATGTAAATCCCGGCGACGGCGAATAGGGAGCCACTTGAGCTTAGAACCTGGTCATACCGCTTTCTCTTATAAGCCTTTCTCTCATGCTTCTTGTGCCAAGTTTCTTTGACGCGTTCCGGTCAAACGCATTTAGGCTAGACTTACCCCTTCCCTCTCATCTTATTATTGCTGCGGTCCCAGTGGACCCAGGATTCCTCCTTGCTCAAGGATCCAATAAAACTGCCGCATTCTTCTCTTCGCTCTCCTTCGTCACCCAACTTTAAACGCACCGATGTCTATGAGCAACGCACTCTAGTAGGACAATAATATACGACATAACCCACTTGTTGGCATCTTATAGGTCGTCAGCAGCACTTTGTCGGCACGCATCGTACTCAGATGCATCAAGGTGAACGGACCGTTATCGTATGTCGTCTACAATAATCAGATTGTACTTTACTGGGAGTGATGGGCCAGTGTTTGAGACATCAATTTATTACTCGGGAGCACACTGGCACACACCTCTGACTTTTCTGAGCTATGTGTGTTTTAAGCAATTAAATATCACTTGCTTTAACGGTGAAAGAAAAAATTGTGAGGAAACCTGCACTCCTGAGAGTTCACTAAAGTTCTCAAAGGTGTGTGAAGTCTGCTAACCCCCACTGGGCCAGCATTGTGGACTATGGCCTAATACCCTCTTCATTCTAAGGAGGAGACCCGGGTCAGCAGTGGGCCATTGAAGGGTCGTGATTATGTTGACGACCCGTCAATCGAAATCGTTTCGCTTCTGATGTCACACAGACTGACGATTACCATTGATATTATAAGTATCTATAGTTCTCATAACATTTGGGATCATCAAGTAATTACAGAATTTTTAGTTCCTAGGCTCCTAAAAAACCATTATTTTCGTCATTACTTCGTTCTTCACGATCTACGTTTCCACAATATGCGCGCGACTATTTTGTAATTCTTGATATTTTTCTTTTCAAACTTTTTTTACATGAAGCCTTTGCCATACACGCCAGTCTACTATAATATATTGTCTAAAGAGATTAGTTTCAGAATAAAAGATATTGGCATATTTTAAATATTTATTATGATTAGGAAAACTTGTTGCTTCAAATGTTTACACAATCACGCAAAAGTAAGAAAAAAAAGAATTTAAACGATCGGCCAACTCCTTAAGTGCATTTACTCTCTATGCGTTATTCGAGATATTTATCGAATTAAGTCTAATTTTATAATAAAGTTTATTTTTCCGATGTGATTCCAGCTTAAGTTAGTAAGATAACTAAAAAGTATTTAACCGACTTCATTCTATAATGAAGTCGTATCGTTCTGTTAACACCATTATTATACTATAACAGACTTTATAAAATTCCAGTCTAGAGGAAAATTAATAGATAGTTCAATAGTTATGGCGTTAGATTTACAATAATGGTTAAATTTTCATTTACTATAAATCAATACCCACAATATTTTTTCAAAAGTGTTACTTCATTTTGGTTGTCTTAGACCTTAGATTTTGACCTACTATCATTAAATTGTGTAAGGAAAAATGTCTTATAGTTCAAGATACAGCATAAAACTAGAGTAGGAGGACACGTTTTCAGATAATAAATAATCAAAGGTATACAAGGTATTACAGCCCTCTCGAATATTAAAATGCAACAGATGCAACTGAGTGTTGTATAAACCACAGATGAATTGATTCACATGCACTGATTGCGTGTTTCAAACCAATATTTTACAATACGCACTGATTTTGGCAATAAAATATTCTGTTTCATACCCCAATGTATACAGATTACGTATCTCTATTACTCACACAGGGGAATGAAAGATTTCATACGCTTGAACTTGAAATATTATAGCCTGATTGTTATCAGAAAAATCATGTTAAAGTCATATCGATCTGTCAGTTTCAAAAATTAAGACGACAGACAAAAAACTAAAAATGTATTTTACACATTCTTCGATTAAATTTCGTTAATGAACCTCTAAAGCCTCATCAGTTCCATAAATTAAATGAGAGATAGAAACACAGAATCTAATTATAGCATAAATCCATCATCATCTTTAGCTAAAATTAATTTATTAATCACTAGAGCGATATCTAAGAATGCGTTTCAATCAAGATATTGTTGACTACAATGATTATCCGTAGAACATAGACATATGTTAAACTCTCACCTGCCAAACATAAAGAGGTTTCCATTAGTCACCGGATGCAGATGCCCAGGAGAGTGACGAGTGACGTCACCAACACACATCACGTCACTTTATCACCGCACATTTCTTTTGCTACTTAAGTGCTTCTAATGTACTCGTAAACTATATTAATACTAGTATTTTCCTACGGCTGCGTTCGTGAAAACTTTTGAGATAAGTGACTTATAGTATGACTCACAAACTCATTCACCCACCATCCCACTAACAGACTCAATAGATAGATACAGAGAATAACCTAGCCCAGGTTAGAATCTGCTCGCAATTTCGTTTACGGAATTTACCAAATTGTGTGACTTATAGTGTGACACTCACTCATTCACCTGCCTTCCCACTAATAAACTCAATCTTTAGTAAAAATGTATATGTCGGGGTATAGTTGGGGGTAGGATAATAGTGAAGGCCGTGTCGGGCTATAATTAGAGTAGGATATAGAAAATTGATTATCGATTAATCGGGTGCCAGCGCCCTATTTCCGTTTTGTTGATTTACTTCTCCCCACAGTGGAGGGGCATTGCTACCATTGTCTAGTCCCTTTATATTCCCCAACTGACGCAGTACACTTTAGTCTTTCGACAAGTCTCTTTGAGTGAACATCACCTGGAGCTGAAGTGTAACAAATAGTGTGTCGCATCACGGATATTGGACATATCGGACTAAGAATCATGTGAGTTCTTACGTCTTATTTTTACGGCTTACGTTAGGTTAGCCTTAGATTAGGTTTATGTTAGGTTAGGTTAGCCTTATGTTAACCTAACCTAAGACAAACAGTGAGACTGGGCAGTGGAGGCGAGTGTCGTGATCACTTAAAGGAGCTCCTTAATCGTGATATTCGATTATTAATTCATTCAAATACGGCCTTCTCCATTAGATTCGGTTCATTAATTCATCCAAATCGGCTCTCTCCTCTGACATATACAAGACTTGTGTTATTTATTACTAGGGGGCCGTCCCGGCTTCGCACGGGTGGATAATTTTTTTTTAACATTTTGGCTCCCGCATTCTGTCGCTCCCTCTATCGCCGCGTTACTCGCTGCGCTGCGAACCACTCACTCCACACCGCGCCGGTGGCCCGTCTGGGATTATTTTTTATGTATCTTGATATTTTTATTTCATAATATCTTTTGACTGGAATGTCCGATTTTAATAATTCAAAAAGTATTTTACAGGTATTGAAACAGTCTTGAATACGAAATAATTAATTTGGATAAGGATTAATACAAAGTTATAGAAAACATGGTCTGATTTTGATTGGCATTTTTATCAACTTTTAAAATGTAAAAAAGTAGTTATAGTGACATAACTATAATAGTTGGACATATGGTCTCGCGAAGTTTCTTGTAGATATTGATACGTTCTATAATATTGTAGAACATTTTTTTGTTCTATCATCAATACTTTTCGCAGCGCATGTGATGAAAGATATTTTGTGGCTAATTTTTTTGCACCTTGGGTTGGTTTTAGTGAGATTTCCTGAGGATCTCTAATTTTTTATTGTAATAAATATAGCCTATGTTACTCAGGGATAATGTAGCTTTCTAATGGTGAAAGAATTTTTGAAATCGGTCCAGTAGTTTTTATGTTTATTCGTACATACAAAAATACAAAAATACAAATCTTTCCTCTTTATAATATTAGTATAGATTTAGTAATAAATAACACAAGTCTTATATATTTCTCAAGTCTTATATTATTATACTATAAATAGTTTTAGAAAATATTCTTATAAAATGCAGTTTAATTTACGCGTTTAATCTTATAATAAGCTAATTAGTCCGCGATTGTATTTTCTTGCAGCTTAGCTACGTAAGCTGTTTACTTTCATAAGCCTTTTTAAATAAATAAAAGAATTTCCTTTAAAGTTCATCTTTATAGTTTATTTACTAAAATATTATTCACGATATTATAATAACAGAAACTGTCACACCGGTGTGTTTATTGTGTTGCTATTGTAACAGAATCTGTCTAATTGTTATAGTCGTTTTTATTATACAATTTTCAATCATAAATATTAAAACCATGACAGCTGTAACCACAACTGAAACAGAATGTAAAAATATTTTTCTCCGCCATATGCAGCGGGCAACTCACAATTTATTACAAACCGTTAATAAATTAATATTGTAACCTCACAAGAGTTAAGATAATTCTACATTACATATATTAGTTATAAATATTGAATTGAATCAGGCGATCATAATTAACACTATTTACTTAAACTCAATCAGAGTAGTAATTAAAATAACTATCTTGTTCAATAACCTAACTTTCGGATACACTCACTCATCTATCCAATCACTCAGGCAATACCTAACATGCTCAATAACCAACTCACTGTTTCATTGATTCACTTACACTTCTACTTACTTACTTAATCATTCAATAACCTACTGAGTTACTTACGATCTAGATAATCAATCTCAATTTAAAATCACCAGATTACAGATTGAACTATTTTAATAGAATATAATCGACACAAGAAGAAGTAGAAGACAGTCGACATAACAAAGACGGCGATAGCTTTGCCACCTACACGTGCCACCTCCACGTGCGCCTCACGCCACCTGCGAGTGCCACCTGTAAAGCAGGTGTGTGTCACCGCGCAGGTGCGTTTCAATAATAAGTTCGAACCGCCGTAGTGATTGGATCTCCTCAAAGTCTTAAGTCTTCGACTAAGGATCATGTGACTTCTACTGGGTTGTGTCGTACGATTGTGATTTTCGTGTGGTGTTTTCTAGTTGCGGTTTGTATTTCTCGTCTTTGTACGGGCTGTGCACTTTTGGGGGTACACTATACGGATCGGATTTCCGCGGATTATAGCAAGGTATCATTTTGAATCCTTTCAAATCATGAATTTTCGCAAAGTAACGCTTGATTCAATTCAATAGAGATGACTGATTCTTAGTTCATTACAGAGTTTTATTACACAGCTTATTTAGATCAAGTTCTGTAATTTCTGTGAACGAAGTCACAGTCAGGTGCTAGTATATAACATCTAAAAATATTGTCTATTCAAATATAATTGAAAATGCTGACCGTCTCTCTGTATGTTCAGGTTTATTTTGATCATAATTAAAACAACATTTGAGCCTTTTATATTCACTGATAATCTAAAATAGAAATTTAATTTAAAAAATCCTTTTGTTTCGCCGACCTTTGCACAAACAAACACTGGCAACATTGTTTATTTAAACAGCATCTTTTTCATTTAAGTGTTAATGAAATGCATATAATCCAATATGAGACTATTTGATCCATCTATTTACTTAGTTAGCAACACTGTTGATTTGTGGGTAATTCCTTTTTTTTGAGTATACCGACGTGTAGACAATATATAATCTTTATTGTGATAGATTGGAGTCAGTCTCTCTGGTGTTGTCTCGCAGTGTACATGGAAGTTAGTATTGTAGTGCCGTGGTTAAGGTCACCCTTCTTGAGATCCACGTAAGTCAACTTTATTATGTACTGTAGTTAATGTTCAAGCAGCGGAGGCGAGTGTTGTAGAAATAAATTAATTAGCAACGCCGTTGATAACTTTATATCCGTAGGTAGTAACTTTTAATTGATTCCAAAACTATCTCTCTATTCCGATAAACTTGAGCCAGTAGTCAAAAGGATGTCGCTCTGTAAAAATTAGGGCTGTGTTGTGGTGTGGTGTCGTGATGCTGGGACTCCATTATGAATGATTTATTAATGTGTTTCTAAAGTATAACATTATTATTGTCTTTTACATTATTCTTTAATGTACATCACTTATAAACACAATAATTAACAAATAAAGTTCACAGACAACAAAATAAAAGGGAACTCATATTAATGAATGTATTGAATTAATTAAGTCCACATTCGCACGAGAGGTTTTTACAAAAGTTTATATACAAATACGTCTTACAAAATAAACGATAATTTGAATACACTGCTAGCGACACTGTTCCGATATATACACGACTAAGGTTGTGTTTCCACCAGAGATGTGCAAGGATGTGTACTGAGGGATATGTTCATCTCAGACATAACCTGAAAAGCTGTTAACTGTTTAATAAGTAAGATTATTTTTATAAATTTACGTCACACTCTTCACTGTATAATTATAAGGATAAGGATTCTGATTTTTCTACTCTATTTAAAAACCATTCGGTATCCCGTTCTTTAATCGACTATTTAGAAATAACCGAAATTATCCGAAATAAAAATAAATGTTTAACCATAAGAGGGTCTGAAATAAAGATATCGAGTTTAAAATAGTCTTTATTATAGATGTTGTACTCGTAGATACTATGTCAAATTTCAATGTTATCATCTCTTTCTGCCAATTCATATATCTTGAATCCTGGTGAAAAAATATTCAATATTTCAATACAATAAAAATATATTCACCACGCATAACCGAATTGAAAATTAAAAAAAATCAAGAAATATTTAATATCCGTAATTGTATCCGAAAATCATCACAACCCATGAATGTCCCACTGCTGTAAGGGGTCCTCCTCAGAAAGAGGTGGGGGTTTGGCTATAGTCTACCACGCTAACCCAGTGAGGGTTGTCAGTCCTCACACCTTTGAGAACTTTTAGGGAACTCTCACTCGTGCAGGTTTCCTCACGATGTTTTCCTTCACCGTTAAAGAAAGTGATATTTAATTGCTTAAAACACACATAACTCAGAAAAGTCAGAGGTGTGTGCTTGAACATGCTGCTATCCAAAATTAATACAATAATATTTAGATATCCGAAAACATATCCGGATCCGATACTTGATACCGGTGAGATCCAATCTCGTGCGAACAAACTCTTAAAAGACAATGGCGGCGAAGACGTACAGCGACAGGCAATTAAGAACAAAACAAACCACAACGACACCTAATTTTATCATTTCCTCTACCTTACATTTTAATTATATTTAACTTTGCTCTATTATATTTCATTAAAATATAAGTTACCAACACCGTTGATTACTTTATATTCGCGGGTAGTAGTTTTTTTATTTAAAGACAGAATATATCCTCTGTTCTGATAGACTTGAGCCAGTTGTCAAACGGAGCTCACCTGGTGACCATTACATACATACTTTATGTCACAATTCTTGAAGAGCATTTATTTTTTTGACTGACTCTTTCACTGTGTGTTTCATTCCTAACTCTGTGGACACAGAACAGCCTACTGTAAGACCGAGCCTGCGGACACACAATATTTTTTAAGTAAATTATAAAACTAAAAATATAAAGCGTATCAACAAAATAATGAGATTATGCACGTTAAACGCTATCGAGCTCAACGAGTTTACATGCTACGTGGCTACGCCTAGTCGTAGCGGCGTAGCACCGGCGTAGCACCAGCGTAGCACCACGTAGCAACTTGCTACATTGGTGTTCTAAATTCAATGACATTATAAATAGACGAGTCATTCACTTACATAACGGAACTAGAAGTCAAATAAAAAACTATAATCAGCCAAAGTTATTAAAAAAGGGATGAATATAATACATTATACCCCCTACGCAGACACCGATGACTCTCAAGCTGAATGATTTATACAACAATTAATGTAAACATGGCTTTTTCATGTGACAGAAAACTGCTTTCCGAGCTGGTGGTAGCTTCAGACAAACTGACTGACCGAACAATTTTTGACGTATCAGAAGTACTTTTATACAAAAGTGTAATAGAAATAAAATATTTTGAGTTTGAGTTTGCAAGAGTTATGTGTGTTTTAAGCAATTAAATATCACTTGCTATAACGGTGAAGGAAAACATCGTGAGGGAACCTGCACTCCTGAGTGCTCCCTTAAGTTCACTGTCGGTGTGTAAAGTCTGCCAACTCGCACTAGACAGCGTGGTGGACTACGGTCTAACACCCTCACTCTGAGAAGGTGATCCGGTTCAGCAGTGGTTATGATGATGATATTTGGCGTCACGTTACCTTTGACCATCAGGTCAATGGCGCGCGATTTCTACCCTACTTTTGCTCCATACTATCTAAGACCATTTTCAATGAGTTTTTCGATGATATGCTTTCGTGTTAGTTGAGAACCGATAGAATCGCTCCACTTAGATACACATCCTCGCACATCTCTAGAAGAAACGCAGCCTTAATCAGGAAAAAGAATATTACTAAATTCATTTAATCATGGTATACGCCTAATAAATATATTTCCAGAATAAATAATGAAGTTTTTTGTACCATTGAAAAGAAATCCCATACAGATCGTAAAGTTAATGAAACTTGGTCTTTAAATACTCACCATTTTTACGGCTTTTCTTTTTCGGTTAAATTTGTTTTACGATTTTCGAAAATTAATTAAATGAAGTCGTAAAAAGTAAGTTTGAATTTCCTTTGATTAGATATCGTGTTTTAAATGAAATACAAACTTTTATTCGCTTCCATGAAAATGATCTGTGTCAATGAAACTGCTCCGAAAACTTCTAAACTCTGTCTTGTTGACTCAGCTGCAGTTTGACTAGTTATTTCACAGAGAGAATATTGGCTCTCGACATCTTTATTAAAATATTAGGTAGGTAGGTAAGGTTTAAAAAGCCCTAAATTCTAATAATTCAAAGCTCCGTTGCTGCGTGAGAATATGTCAAAACATACTTTTTTTTAAATTATATAAATGTATAGTAAACGAACAAAATTATATCAAATAATTTATTTACAAATTACTAAAAAAAGTTCCAAAAAGTTTCTTCAACGTAATCACAGTATATTTTATTTATTTATGGCATATCAGGCGAATCTGCGACTGAAAAACAAAAAATATTACATTTCTAAATTAGAGTATCTAATAAATACTTATTTCTACGATATTGAATAAAAAATACCATAAGTCATTTTATTTGTCTCTCCCTATTTTTATCTGTTTTTTGAGGTAGTAGAAAAATAGAAAAATATCGTTGGCACCGACAAAAACGTCTTTTCTGTTTTTTTTCTTCAAAAATTAACAAAATGGCGGCCTACGGAAAACTTTTATGGACTTTAAGGACAAAACAGTTAATTTTTTATAAAAATCGAAATTCAAAAAAAAATCTATTTATGAAACAATTTTTTTGTCCGAATGATTTAAGATGAATCTCCAAGGACTTATGATGGTCACCGCAACGTTGGAACTGGGTCAACATAAAGCTATAACTTTTGAAATTATATTTTTTTTTTTAAAGTTTCGTGACTTCAAGTCAGAAATAAAATAATTTATGGCAGAAAAAAATACTCAAAATTCTCATTTTTTCATGTCTCTGACAAACCCTAACCCCTTTATGGGGAAAAGGAAAAACGTTTATTTTTAAGGTCTGTATAGAATATAGCAATTTTTTTTATAAGTGTCTGAGTTTTAAATGAAAAAGTCGTTCGTATCGAGTACGAAATGATTTTCTTATTAATAAAAAATCTTACTTTTGTAAACAAGGTCCAGGATCTTTAAGTTCTTCTTCAGAAGGATATTCGCACAAGGTCTCCGGGAAGCCGAGCAGTTCCGCCAGCATGTTGATGTCTTTGTAAGTCGGTTTGGCTCGAAGCATCTATTCACAATTTTATTACAATAAAAACGCTATATTTTATATTTATATATATGACTAATTCTCAAAGACAAACGGCCACACAGCTCGACATGCCCTTCACCCCCACGTCGATAGAAGGCGTACGAGCACACACATTTGTTTACTAAGTATTCTTAATTTTTTCGCGATAAAACATAGCCTATGCTCTTCCTCAAGCTCTACTTTATATCTGTACCAAATTTCATCAAAATCGGTTCTGTGATATAAACCTGATTGTGTAACGGACAAGCAGACGTCATCGATCCGTCAATAGATGGCGTAAGTAGTATATTAAATCGCAGTTTCGTTTGTTTAGTTTGAATTCTTTACTATTTTAATTTTAACACGATAAAACATAGCTTATGCTCTTCCTTAAGCTCTACTTTATATCTGTACCAAATTTTATTAAAATTGGTTTAGTGATCAAAGCGTGATTATGTAATAGACAGACAGACGCCATCTATTCGTCAATAGATGGCGTAAGTACGTGCGCTGCGCAAACCGCGATAAAATAAAGAAAGTTTCAGCTCCTTTAGAATTCTATGTATGGTCAGTATTGCCACCTATTCCAACTAAACCCATAATCTTTGTAGCTAGATCTGCTGCAAAAAGCAGCTAGAAAAGACTAAATTGAAAATAAACGTAGCTAAATTTATTTAGACCACATTTAAACAAAAATAGGTACGAACTAATAAAAATAATTTAATAATAAATTAATAATTAAAATAATGTTGATATAATTGATTGGTTTTAGCATCGAGCCTCCATTGACGTTTTTGATAAGCTCACAAGCCTAAACTACTAATTAAACAAAAAAATATTCAATATAGTTTGTACGTATAATATTTGTAAGCTTGGACATTGGACTACTGGCGTGGCCCACTCCTGACACAAGCTATTTATTAGCTTACTAGGAGGGGAAAAAGGAATACTAGTAATATGTGATCCATACTGCTAGTAATCTTTTAAAAAAAAAAGGAGCTAATATTTGCATCTTCATTTATATCATCATCTATAAAGTCCAGTTTCTTGAACTTTCTATATATTCATTCCATATTTTTAATTAATCTTATAAAGATATATTTTTTAGTAATTATAATTTTTGCAATATTTTACTGTAGATAAGCGTGTCTATTAATTTTTAATCTAAGGTTAAGGCCGTGTTGTAGGGGAGAAATAATAAGCGGGGCCCTATGTCGATCCATTGTTGTCGATATGATTGCCTTCATGATAATCTTTAGACAATATTGCAGACATTTTCTTCTTAAATTCATATTTTATTATTTATACAATATATTCTAATTAACAGATGAAATTACCAATCTAAAAATAGTATATATTTTTAAACTGATATTATAAAAATTATTTTAAAATAATATTAGTTAAAATTATAGTGATGTGGGGAAAAATAGCCAGGTCTAGCTACAAAGTAGCTAAGTTGGCAACACTGTGTATGGTGCCTATGCCATACACCACATGCCACATGTTCTCTAATGTGATGCAGACAAAGTTGCGCATGTTAGCTAGTAGTAGTGTGTAGTTCAAAGTTACCTCAGTAACAGCCAAATATCTGTCATCAACTGGCGGAATGTTCCAGAACACTATGCCCACTACCGTCTCGTCTCGGAGGTAGAAGAGCATACCTCGCTTGTATCTGTTCTGGTATTCTTCTGATCTACAAACATAATATTTATTACACATCTGACGTATGAATATATCCGGTTAATATATAACCTATGTCACTCACAAATAATGTGGCTTTCTATTGGTAAAAGAATTTTCAAAATCGGTTCAGTAGATCCAGAGATTACCCCCTACAATATAATATTAGTACCCCTTACAATATAGTATGTACTTACTTTTTGTAACACGGTCGATCTCCATCCCCAGCATTGGGGGCTTGAGGCTTGGTGTCCTCGCTGCAGGGCTTGAACAACGCCACCGTTGGCATACAAGCACCTACTTCGCCAACACCCTACAAAAGCAAAATCAATTCATTAGCTTGAACCGAAAAAGTTGGATTAAAACACATTCTAGAATCTGTACAACATCATCAGCCACAGCCGGGTTTCCTCCTCATGATTGCATTGCTTTGGATAACATTTTTACTTTCTCAAATGTTGGGCAACTGATAAACATCAATCGAGGGAGTAGGGATTGCAAAATTAATAAGTCACGATAGAATTATTATTGCATCACGAGTATTCAAGCAATAACTCTGAAGGACTGTATCTAAACTATAATCCCATTTAAGAGAGAGGAAAGGAGAGAAAGAAGGATATTAAGAGGAATTTAAGGGAAAGGTTCTCTCCATCAGTCTGTCTGCTCTGCATACTACATGATCTGAACTATCGTCATACTCACCTCCACATCCAAAACATGATCAAGCGCAAATTTGAAATGCGGCTCCATATTACAAGGTGTCCAGTAGCCGGTCATGTTGGCACCAGCTATGTATCCCTGCTCCTCAGCATTACCATAATGTTCCAGACGAAGCCGGGTGTCTTTCCATTGGGAGTAGAAGCTTGCTGCATCTCCTGCCTAAAGGTTATTTTTTACAATCACCTTACATAATTTTTTTGTAACTAACTCTAGATCTTTAAGATAATTAAGGGGTCTTTATTATACCAATAGAAGACGAAGATTTTAATCTGTATATGACAGCATAAGCATTAAAAATTAGCTAAATTTAGCCACAAAGCAGCTATGTTGGCAAAACAGATTAGTTAATTACTTACTATATATAGATGTGTTCTAGCTTCTAACTCCGTGTTGACCAGGAATCCTTTATTGACTGGATCTAACTCTAAGAACGAGGGTTCCGCCAATTCCTCACGAGGTACTGTACCAATTGCCACAATTACCTGAATAAAGATAAACACTATCATTTTTTTAGTGCTAATGTATTCTTATCCCCTTCAAGTAAGCTAAATGCTTGTGTTAGAGTGGGCCACGTCAATAGTCCAATGACCTATGGGTCGTGAATCCAACGGATTAACCAATGAGAGTCAATTACATCCAGCAAAGTCAAAGTAAAATATCTTACATAATCAGTTACAAGTGATGATCCATTTGACAATGTGAGTTCAAGTCGTCCATCTGGAGTTTCAAAGGCATCGTATACTTGAGCTACAAAATAATTAAAAAATCTTATTAATTATCACAAATATACTGCACAGATCTTTTTTAATGACCCACGCTGAGCCGGGTCTCCTCCTCAGAGTGGGAAAAGAGATAGGTCCACCACGCTGGCCCAGTGCGGGTTGGCAGATTTCACACACCTTTGAGAAGTTTTTGGGAACTCTCACTCGTGCAGGTTTTCTCACGATGTTTTCCTTCACTGTTAAAGCAAGTGATATTTAATTTCCTAAAACCCACAACTCAGAAAAGTCAGAGGTGTGTGTGGGGGATCGAACCCGAACCTCCCGAGTAATACACCGATGTCTTAACCACTGGGCTATCATATAAAATATATATTGTTAGGTATTAAGTTTGTTTGTATTGATAATTCTTATAACTGTATCCCATAAAAAGGATGGTGTACAAAATAAGACACTGCAAGGCAAATCTTATCTTAATAATTGATAACACTTCATATTTTAATATATCTATTATTATGTTATATGAAACTAAAAAAAATGTATTTTTTTTAAATATGAGCCCGGAAATTTAATCTATTCTAAAAAGACGTAAACGCCAAATGACGTCATATATACAGTTGAATAGCGATATGCCTTTGCTTTAACAAATTAGGCAAACGCATTATCTTATTTTCTTTCGCCGAAACGAATGAACAAAAAAATCAAAGGTATTTTTTAAAACCAAAGGCAGATAAATAAAGAAACGGTATTTTTGTTTTTAAGTGCTTAATATATCTCGCGGATTCAAATGCATTCGATTTCTTGGGCTTATCTGTGTCCGCCATGGAGACTGACACAAACTGTCAAAGTCATACCATCGACAATCAACCATCTGTCATCTAACACTGTAGGTACTTTCTATTAATCTGTGACATTACAGTGTTGCTATTCAAATAAATCAAATTACCACCATTATAACTATTTCTCCGACATATATTAAAGGTAGAAAAGTGCTTTTCCACTAGATCAAAACTGGTACTAATTACTAGTCTTTAAACTTCATTCTTCACCAACCTAACGATGGCTTGTAGTGTATGCATTTCTTATATTCTTTCATTCAATCATTTACTTATTCAACCATACAGTGAAATACAATCTGATGCATACCACGTTAATAATAATAATAATAATAAAATAGCTTAAGGCCAGTATAGACCATTCCATACCAATATTTGGCAAAAATCACGTTTGTTGTATGGTAGCCCCCCTTAAATATATATTTTATTCTGTTTTTAGTATTTGTTGTTATAGGAGCAACAGATATACATCATTTGTGAAAATTTCAACTGTCTAGCTATCAAGGTTCATGAGATAGACAGATGAACGGACAGCGGAGTCTTCGTAATAGGGTACAGCACCCTAAAATGCAGTAAAGTTATCAAATAGGTTGTTTCCTGAATTAAAAAGTTTCTTACTTTTAGGCAGCACTGTGACACCCTCACACTTGATCTTCTCCACAGCCCATTCCCCAAGATACTCCGGTATTACTCCAGACAAAATCCCCTTATCTTTTATAATTTGGGTGAACTGGATTGGTTCTTCTTCATCATCGTGACGTTCTACCACCTTATCTGTGAGAAAAGAAGAATATTTCTTATTTTTATATGCCAAGATTCATAAAATTCTGCAAAATTTTTACAGTCTTCAGAACTGAAGATTCAAGTTATGAAAGCATTAAAATCTTACTCATCCTTCCCAAATACCAAGCAACTTCAGACCCCAAGAAACCTCCACCAATAATGACTACATGTTTCGACGCCTTGACCTTTCGATATGCGATCTCCAAGTCTCTTATAGTCCTGAGAGTGCACACTTTGTCTCTTACACCTTTAGGTGCTGACTTAAATATTGATAAGTTCTTGGCTTTTGCTCCTGGAAGACAAAAAATAATAATCCAATAAAAATTGTCATAACCAGAGTATTCAAAGTCCAGGTCTCTTTTCTGAGTTGTGTGTTGTAAGCAATTAATTATCACTTACTATAACGGTGAAGGATAACATCGTGAGAAAACCTGCACTCCTGAGAGTTCTCCATGATGCCCTCAAAGGTGGCGGTGGGCCCATGTGGTAGACTATAGCCTAATCCCTTCTTATTCTGAGTAGAGAGTCATTAATAGATGATGATAATGATTAACCGAAGAGTGGAAAACACAATAAACACACTTGATCTCTTACCCGGTGCGATAAGACATCTTTCATAGTAAATAGGTTGTTCTCCACACATTGTCTTCACCCAAGCCACATGGTCATCTGCGTCTACCCTCAAGACACACCATCCTGTAGCTATCGAGACTGCTGGACCAGTTTTTTTACGAAAAAAATTAACAGGATCCATGAATTCTTCGCATTTACTCAAATACATACTGTAACATGGAATTATTTTAGTCCAAAAAAATATACCACATGGTCTTCAGTTTTTAGTTGATCTTGTAAAACGTCAGAATTTTAATAATCCTATTTATGTATGACAAGGAGAGGTCATCTAATCTACTCCATAAGATGACGAAAGCTTAGAAGAGACAGCGATAGTTCTGAACGTAATAATAGATTTTTTGTTCTAGTAAATCAAAATATAGCAGTGATAGCCCAGTGGTTAAGACTTAAATGTCACTCGGGAGGTCCATTTCCATGTCCATGGGCACACATCTCTGACTTTTCTGAGTTATATGTGTTTTAAGCAATTAAATATCACTTGCTTTAACCCGCTTTGCTTTTGCTTAGCTTTGCACTCCCGAGAGTTCCCTAAAGTTCTCAAGGGTTTGTGAAGTTAGACGACCCATTGGGCCAGCGTGGTGGACTGTGGCCTAACACCCTTCTCATTCCAAGGAGGAAACCCGGCTCAGCGGTGGGCCTTTAACGGGTTATGATGATGATGATAACTAGTAACTCGACATATAATTAGTCGTTACAGAAGCGACGCTAAAGTAATAAAAAATAAGTGGTGAATCCTGGAAAAAGTCAAGATAGTTCAAATTACTTGTTATTGCATTATAACAAGTAATTCGTTCGTTTTGAGAAGATAACTATTGTTGAGTGTGTTGCCAGTTCTTCTGATCAGGAAACTGCTTTTCGAGCTGGTGGTAGCTTCAGACAAACTGACTGACCAATTTTGACGTGTCAAATTACTTTGTAAAAAATCTAATTGAAATAAATTATTTTTATTTCATCGCAATTCAATCGACTGGCCGCGCCATCTATTGAATTTTATATTTATTTTGCACAATAAATTAAAGTGATTTTTTTAACTCATCGTAAAACTTACGTATGCCTTTTCCCATCTGCAACGTAGTTCAAGGTTTTGATATCAGGTGGTTCAGGATTCCACCACATGTGCTTGGACATGGGGGGCTGTATGTATGGTATACAGTCCTCCTTTGTAATGAAGAATACCTGTTAAACATACAATTGCTAGCAACACTATTGACTTTGACTCCCAACAGAAGTGGTAGTTTGACAAGTAATTTAATAGAGTAAATTAATTATCATAGTGTAATGTACTACTAAAGATCACGTGACTCAATTTTAATACTTATCCCTTCAACGTGCAGCTGTGTCACAAGCTCCAGACACTTCCTATCTAAAGTGCATCTCAGGATTCAGTTAAGTCAATATGTTAAAACTTAGAGTAGACAAGCGATATTAAGCATGTAAATATTAAGAGTATGGGAGCTATACTGCGCAGTAACACACACAGAACAGAGCCTGGGGCTTGATACCCAGGAGTAGGTTTAAAGACTTTTTCTACTAAACTGTCACCTATACCACTACCTCGCTACCGAATATTAAAATATTAAATTAAAAGGCACCACGCCACCAAACAACACTACAATATTAATAGCTTTAATATGTGCTGCACGACATCACTTGACAGACTAACTTAATCCTACGTTATATATTGCAAACTACCCACGAATACTGAATTATAAACGGTGTTGCTAACATGACTATATGTTAATTGAATACCTTAGCATGCTTATCATTTTCCATGATGGATTGGTATGCAGCCCACCCTGCGCCTCCAGCTCCAATGATCAGGTACTGCACACAGGCTGGCAAGTCGGTGCTATGGTATGGTCGCTTTGTTTTACGTCGAGGACGCCCTACAATAATAAAAAATAAACTAAACAAACGATACTGCGATTTAATATACTACTTACGCCATCTATTAACGAATGGATGGAGTCTGTTACACAATCAGTCTTAAATCACTGAACCTAGAGATAGAATGGAGCATAGGGAAAGACAAAGGATATGTTTTATCCCGAAAAAAATGATTAAGAATACAAAATAAACAAATTAGTGTGCTCGTACGCCATCTAGCGACGTGGGGGTGAAGAGCATGTCGAGCTATGTGGCCGTTTTGTATAAATTAAAATGTAAAATATAGTGATAAGTGATCGCTTAGTACTAATAAAATCTTTTATTTATAATATATCTATATATCTGAGATTAACTTACATTTAGCAATATTTAAGCTGACTTTATCTTTCATTTCTTTCCATAAATATAATTTGTATAACTGAAACATTTAAATTATCATCAATATAACTTCGCGAATATGACGTCATTTTTATATAGAAGCTGTGTCTCCGTCAAATAAAGCGATTCAATTGGTTTTTAACGAACAAAGTCCTCGCTACGCATCTTCGCAAATCTCTGGCGGAATTAGAGCCTTATAGGTTAATTTCATCCCGGAAAAATACACATATCCTGCGGGATATTAATAGAATATGTTATTGAATAAAAAACGCCTACTTATAGCCTTTTTTAAGCCAGAGTTGAGCGATGATGGTGGTGGAAACGCAGCCTAAATATTTTTTTTTTATTTATTACTCTATAGATTAATCTCAATTGTGTCCATCAACTTACCAGCCCCATAAGACCAAAGAAGGAAGCGAAGGACCAGACGTATATCCATGGGAAAGGTGGTGGCGGTGGTGGAGGACATGGTGGTGGGTCTGGCACTGGTTTTGCTGAACACGGACCTTTTGACCGTGTACAATCCAACATAGGCTGTAAGTTACTAGCTACTATCACTATATACGTCGTAAGTTAGACTTAGTTTAACCTAATCTTAGGTTTATACAGAGAGCTTGGGCAGTGGAAGGGAGTGTTTCATTTGAATAAAAGACATCTTTAAGTCTACTCCTTGGTCACAAGTCCAAGGCAATGCTTAGGTTACTGTCGTAATTGTAAGCGATCATATTGTTTAGTTATTTATCGGTTCAGTAGCAGTATCTACGTTGCGTTTACCCAATACTCCATTTAATCATCACACCTTGTAGTGTTTTTAAATATACCCCCTCTCCTCCCTTCTCAACACAAATCCCGAGTTATATAACGAGGGGAGGTCCAAAAGTTCGTGGAATGGAAGGGTTTGAATAAAATGAAACAACAAAACTATTTTTCCTTTTCAAAATAATCACCCTGAAGTTGAATACATTTATTAGATCTATGAATTCATTTTTCTAAACCGTCGTAAAAATATTTTTTATCTTTTGCCGCAAAATGAGCCAAAATTGTCCCCTTTACTTCATTGTCGTCGGAAAATTTCCTTCCCCTTAGGTCTTTTTTTGCAACTATACTAGCCATTGCAACTCTGCTCTTGTGAACCGGTGCGTTGTCTTGCAAAAGCAACACACCTTTGGTCAGTTTTCCTTGATGGATTCCTTTAATTTTTCTAGAATCGTTGCGTAGTATTCTCCTGTTATGGTCCTTCCCTTTTCTTTATAATCAATCAGTAGTATCCCTTCACAATCCCAAAAAACAGTTGCCATCAACTTTCCAGCCGACTCCGACACTTTGAACTTCTTTGGCGGTGGTGTCCCCTTTTTGTGCCATTGCATGAACTCTTGTTTGGCTCAGGCTCAAAGTGATGAACCCATGTTTCATCTCCGGTAACAATTCGCTCCAAAATCTGTGCAGGCTCGTCTCCACACAACTCCAAAAATTGTTTTGAAGCATCGACGCGTTGCTGTTTCTGAAGCGGCGTGAGTATTCTCGGTACCCATCTTGCACTGACTTTTGTCATACCCAGATGGTCATGTAGGACTCCATTCCACGAACTTTTGGACCTCCCCGTGTATGTATAAAGAAAAGTTCTGATAAGCACCAACAACATAAGAGACTGTGTATTGATAGAATTAAAGATGGAGGAAGATATTATGAAAAGACCTTCAGAGTATTTAATCTGTTATTTTATTACAATTTCGAAAGTAACTCTAAAGAAAAGTAAGAAACACTTAAGAAAAAAATAAAAACTAAACAATGCAACGTGTGATTTAATATACATTTTACGCCATCTATTGCAGGATAGATGACGTCTGTCTGTCTGTAACACAATCAAGTTTAAGGCACTAAACCGATTCTGACGAAGTTTGGTACAGAAATAAAGAGAAGGTCTTAAGGAAGGACATAGGCTATACTTTATCGCGAAAAAATACATAAGAAATGAGTGTGCTCGTACGCCCTCTAGCGACGTGGGGGTGAAGTGCATGTCGAGCTGTGTTTTGAGTTGAGTGTTGTTTCGAGTATGTAATAAATAAATAGTATCATTGAGAAATTAAAGATGTCTGTTATTCTAATGCAACTACTTAGTGGATGGTAATGAAATTTTATAAGTAAAAATGGAGCAAGTTGTGAAGTCCAAAAATAAATTATCAACATTTAGTATAATTTTATTAACTTTACAATATCCAAACATTTAACTATAACAAAAGTGCGTTAAAACCAGAGCCCGTTTACGTTACTTGCTTATCTTTATCCAACTCTACCGGTACCAGCTCTTCTTTTTCCGCCTGCGCCATTAATGTGAGCCTATCGAGAGGCTTCCAAGGCTCGTGGAAGGCGTACTTGTATTTCTGCTTTCCGTGATACCCAAGTTTTGGTAGCGAATCCTGTACGTCATGGTCAGGGTTTGGCAGTCTCTTTTTAGGCTCCTTCCAACAATCAGGATGGATGATAGGTGAATTATGGAATAAATCTCGCACACCAGCGTATTTGCTACCAAAAGTTATTTCAGGGTTGGTAAACAGCTCTGGATCTTCTTGCGGTACGGCCTGCCAAAGAACGGTATTTAGACAACATTGATTACGTGGTAATTTAAGTGCGTTTGACGAAAGCTCTCCCTCATATTGACATACGCTTGTTACCTTGGAAACTATTTAAATCCAATTGCTTCCGATCATGGATACTTCTCCTTCAGTCTTGCCAGACTTCTTGCCTCTACCAAACAGGCTCTTTAAATACCCAAATAATCCTTGACTGCCAGGCTCTTCTTTGGCTTCCTGCTCTTCAGATTCCGAGTACTGCTGTTCCTGACCAGGATATTGCTGACCTTGTTGCTGGTAGCCGTGGTCATGACTTCCCGGTGGTTGTTGTTGCATGGTGAACACGACTCCGTTCCACTATTGAAGAAAGCACAAGCTGGATTTCATTAGATATTTGAATACGGGCTCTGATTTCGTCTAACGCACTTTAAAAATATTTTTTTAAATTCAGTTCTTTGGATATTGTAAAATGTAACAACTGCTAAAGTAAGTAAAAAAAAACGGTGTATACCTTGGCGTTGCTTGGGGGAAGTGGTGGTACCACAATATCTGGTACTTTTATCCTGTAGGGGTCGTAATTGGGAGGTTGGGGTTCGTAAGGACATTCTGCTCTCCACGCTGGTGGTGGTGGGTCATTCGTCGGCCATTCCTGTACTTTTTTACCCTCAGATTGTGATACGTCTTTACAGCTACCTTTATCTTTTGCATAGTTTCTTGAGTGTCCTGAAAAATGATAACTATGAGATTCTATAATAATAATACCGAGTCCACTATCAACCCAATTCATAGCCTCTATTAGTTTCCATATATTGGCATAGTCCTAAACAAGCCAGGGATTGGGTGCATTCACATAGTGCATACAGGGATAATCACTGGTTTGTGTCTCAAAGGGCCTCTATGCGTTGGCTACGGCTCCGCGCACCTCTTCCAAAGGTCCAGGTCACTGTTGACCCGGACCTCTGGAAGGACTGAGAAAGATATACTAAAATATCTAGAATTCCTCTTTTTTAATAAAAATTATGGAGTACCATACCCAGAATGCTTGATATGTCTACATTACTGCTGATTGTTATAACAGAATTGATACGTCGGATATGCGCGCAGTATCTGAACGGATTTAACATTTTTACGTTTTTAAATAACAATATAATACAAAAATTTAACTTATTTTGTTCTTGGTTAATTATTTTACATTATTTTGGAAACGGACAGAAAATTTGTTCATTTTGAAATATTTTTGACATCGATTTAAATTTGAAATGAAGAATATCGTGACAGATTTTATGAATTAAAAAGTTTACATATTTAAATATTTAGGACCTCTATGAGACTTTTTGTTTATAATTTAGACTTCTTTGTTTTTTATAAGATATAATTATTAAATTATTAAAAAATATAGTTCATTACTCATCTAAACAAAACTCCTTCTGAGCAAAATCCGAGTTCGATCGAGTGTATGAGGACACACAATTCGCAAGTTATGTGTGTTTTAAGTAATTAAATATCACTTGCTTTAACGGTGAAGGAGAACATCGTGAGGAAACCTGCACTCCTCAGAGTTCCCTAATTTTCTATATCGGTGTGTGAAGTTTGCAAAGTGCGGGCTTGGCCAACGTGGTGGACTATGGCGTATCCCCTTGCTCACTCTGAGGAGGAGACCCGGCTAAGCAGTGGGCTATTAATGGGTTGTAATGATGATGATTATGACTCCTAAAACTATTGAACTAAATATTTGATAACAATTTTTATTAAATATGATTATGGACCTTCGAACCGGATATTAATATAATCAAACACGATACTTGTTAAGAAAATTCTTGCAAGGGCCCTAGAGTAGTATTTTTGGGCCATCGGGTTCTATTAGAAGCTTTATTTTTTTAATAAATAATAACTTATTCTTTCAAAACTATTTAACAAAACAGACATATTATATTTTACTTCAGTGTTGCCAATAGTGAGGTGACATTTTGCATAAATATCGTATTTAGAAATGACGTCATTGCGTCGTAAGACTTCAAAAGGACGATCCAAATTTTCGACAAATCCGTGCGTATTGTATTTATTTCTCCTTTAATATATAAATAAACAATTTTTATTAAAGCGATAATTATGAACCAACGGCCATTGACGCGTTGTCACGGTACGCGAAGTTCAACTAACTTTTCAATGCTTTACTCACGTAGTTCTTGCGTGATATTATAGATGGCGCTTATAACTGCTTGTCAGTATAATATATATGAAGAAAGCCCAGAAAGGCTTATCCTCGCCTCGCTTTATGTGTTTAAAACACAATTATAATCGAAATTCGTAATTCGTACCCGTTAATAGTGTTTAGCAATCATAGAAAAAATAGAGATATACATATAGAGACAGAGGAGTAAGGAGACAGAGAGGGAGAGGGATAGAGGGAGTAGGAGGAGCTAAATAATCATAAAAACTGTGTAACTCGTTTAAAGATATTATGCTGCATGTTTAAAAAAATTGTGTAATTGGTGTATTGCTGAAAAGTATTATATATAAGGGCCTTTAAATCCAGCACCTGGGTCACAAGCTCCAGGTATCGCTCGGCTTTCATCTAGATTGTATATTATCGTAGTCTTTTGAGTGTTATTGTGCAGTGAAGCCCTCGTGTAGCTTACAGCAGGTAATTAATAAAAGACTATAATAAGAATAACGAAAATAATAAATTAATTTTATTTTATACAAAATAAATACAAATTACAATGACATACAGACAATACATAAATCACACTCTTACAAATACCATTAACATTTTTTTTTTAAATGGATACATTTTTTTTTCAACTTCAAACAAATCTTAGGGTAAATATATACAAAGGGTAAGATATATACTAATTCATTATCCGAATTTAGATTTAAAAAAAATATATTTTTACTACCTCTCTTTCTTCTTCTCTCTTCTTTCTAAAAGTTTCTCTCGCTTCTAAAATCGCATTTTAGCTCCAGTACGAAATAACATTTATATCAGAAATGTTTCAAATTTCATTCGTACCTGGGTTGGGTTCTTTTTGAAATTTGTCAATACCCTCAATTTAAGTTGGCAGACAGTAATCATGATATAGCATCAGTATATCAGATATTGGAAACAATATCATACCGAGCACCAATGGCGCAGTCGGTAGGATCTAAATAGTGTCAAATATATGAATCATGATTGCGGGATTTAGAATGATTTGCCTTTTCATCAGAATAAAGTGTTATATTGTACATTTAATATACATTCGTTTGAAAAAAAAAGGGTCCATAAGTCAGATAAGATAACAAATCAAAGCGTCAGTGATTTAAATGTTGCTATACACAAAAGAATCATGGCAAGTTTCATACATTGATTTGTACGGAAAATTTTGAGAGCGATTATTTATTTCCATTGCTTAGATTATACTCTAGGGATCCCGGTAATATGAATAATATATTTTTATCAGGCGGCAAACATAAAATATTCTAAAATAAAAATAATGGACTTCTGACATTTTCTATTGACATATTAAGTATATAAAAAAAATAAAAACGTCAACTGTCAAAGTGATACTTGCATAAAGTCAATACTCAAACTGTTAATTGATAAGTTTTATTTATCATCTTTGAGTTTTATTTTGTAAAAAATAAATAATAGGACATAAAAGCTTTAGTTATTTAAAAAAGTGTGTTCCATGGCAAAGTCGTTACATATTAAACAAAAAATTTATAATGCACAAGACAAAATAAAAATGACATGGAATATTATCAATTGGGAAACTGGAAGAGTCAGAGATCGTAACTTCAAGTATAATCTCATTTATAATAACATTAATATCAAAACTGATCAGGAAGTTGCATCCACGTTTGAAAAATATTTCTCTGACATTCCAATCTCAACAACTTGTTCTCTCATTTCATCTGCCAGCGTTGCTGAATCATTATTGCTAGAAAATGTTAAAAAATGTGATGTACTGTTCGAATTTAGTACTGTCAACAGTAAAGATATAATTAAAACATTTAAAACCCTAGATATGAAGAAAACAGCTGATATTTGGGGTATTTCTGTTAAAATAATTAACTGCATTATTGATGCCATTGCACCGTATCTAGCTACTATTTTCAATACTTGTATTAAACGTGGCGTGTTTCCTGACCTGATGAAGCATAGTAAAGTAACGCCTATATTTAAATCTGGATGTATAACTGATCCAAATAATTTTCGACCCATCTCAGTATTGCCAACGCTTAGTAAAATTTTTGAAAAACTAATTTTAAACCAAATGTTGATTCATTTTAATTCACAGAGACTTCTCCATGTGAAACAATTTGGTTTTACTAAGGGTTGTTCAACAACGGATGCCGGTGTCGAATTAATTAAGAATATCTTCGAGGCCTGGGAGGAATCACAGAATGCACTTGGAATATTCTGTGACTTATCTAAGGCCTTCGATTGTGTACAACATGCGACTCTGGTCAGAAAGCTGCGCCACTATGGCATCAAAGGAACTGCGCTCGACCTTATGAACTCCTATCTAAACAATAGGGTTCAAAGGGTTGACGTGAATGGCAAGAGATCTCCTGGGGCTCGTCTGGATATGGGGGTCCCCCAGGGTTCTATTCTTGGACCATTTCTCTTCCTCATTTATATAAACGACCTGCCAAACCTTGTAGAAAAAAAGAACAAGATAGTATTGTTTGCTGATGACACTTCACTAATATTTAAAGTGAAACGCTATCAAACTGAATATGACGATGTAAACAATGCTCTCTCTGATATTGTACATTGGTTCAGTGCTAATAATCTAATGTTAAACAGTAAGGAAACTAAATATATAAAATTTACGACACCCAATGTTAAGAAAATAGAGAGTGGTGTATTTATAAATGGAGAGGAGTTGGAACCGGTGGAATCTACCGTATTTTTGGGCATCACTGTCGACTCTAAATTGCAATGGGGCCCCCATATTGAGAGGTTGGCCAATAGACTCAGCTCTGCAGCATACGCGGTTAAAAAAATACGCCAATTAACTGATATAGACACGGCTCGTTTAGTTTACTTTAGCTACTTCCATAGTATAATGTCTTACGGCATTCTACTTTGGGGTAACGCAGCCGACATAAACACGATTTTCATACTGCAGAAGAGGGCTATTCGCGCAATCTATGGTCTCGGTCCTAAAATATCTTTAAGAGATAAATTCAAAGAAATTAATATATTGACTGTTGCTTCACAATATATTTTTGAAAATGTTATGTATGTGCGTAAAAATATTAATGATTTTATTAGAAATAGTGACTTTCATGACATCAATACTAGGAACAAACACAAACTTGTTACTCCTACTACTCGATTGAGTAGAATTAGTAATTCTTTTGTTGGGCGATGTGTATGCTTTTACAACAGGATCCCAGAAAACGTTCAAAATTGTTCTATAGGAAAATTTAAAAAGTTAGTTAAAAAACGTTTGTGTGACAAAGGCTATTATAACATTAAAGATTTTTTGGAAGATGTCACGCCTTGGGAATGATGCGTTCGCTCCAGGCTTTCTCAATGTATAAATATACTTGTTATAAAAATTGGCGTTTAAAAAATCAAAGATAAAAAATATCCAAAAGAAACAGTCCCGCTGAGTTTCTTGCGCCCATTCTTCTCAGGTCTGGGTTAGGTCGTTTCCGAAAGGGTGGTAGGTTCCGACGTTCAATAAGAGAATGTAAATTCCAACATTGAATAAAAAATTTTGACTTTGACTTTGACTTTACGAAATAAAGACAAATATTAAAAATAAAATAAACAATCCATTTATTATCGTAAAATTAAGCTCTGATAGTTTAGTAAAACACATATAATGACAAATGACATTTATAGCAATCTGTTTCGTTCAGAAATAGTCAATAGTTTTAAGATTTACACTTTCATTGATTCCCATGTCCTAATAATATTCTGTATGTTTAAACCTATTATTTAGGCCTCAAACTGCAGTTGTAAAGTTATTTCAATTTCTCATATTTTTTAGTACAAATTCTGCCATGATTCTTTGTTAATAACGCTTTGAATTGTTTTATCTTAATAAGATGGAGAATAAACGAACAAACTATGAAACAACTCGAACATCGGTAGTCGGTTACACTGTGTGACACAACTTTGGTACCCGAAAAACTGGTTGTTATTATGGTTTTCTATTAAGGGAGCATTCAAGTATTACGTAACGCAATTTGGGTGGAGGGGAGGGTCTTGTAAAACGTTACGGTGCGTTACAAGGGCGGGAGGGGATTATTGAAACGAGTTACGTAACATTTTTTTTTATGTAAAAAAATATTAGTGAATTAGAACCTTCCAAATTCGGAAATTTTACGGGGAATCCCTCGATTGTATTCTACTTTCATTTCCTAAGTTGGTAACCCTTTCGTTTATGTTTCGGGGAATCCCGATGTGTCAGTATTAATTAAAGTTTACACAGAAACACATTGCTGTTGTCTGTGAATTTGATTTATGGTGAAATAAAAACATAATTTAAAAATCCCTCCTTTTGTTATATTACAGAAAAATGTTACGATGCGTTACATGGGGGGGGGGGGGGGGATCTAAAATCTTCAAAAATTGCGTTACGTAATACTTGAAAGCTCCCTAAATATTGTTAATTATGATGTTGGCAACACTTTTAATTGGAGTAGTGTGCTGTTATTTGATGTTGGTAGCATTGATATGAGTAGCATTTTTACTTTTGAATGTTGTACAACTGATAAACATCAATCAAAGAAGTGGGGATTGCAGAATAAATACGCGGTGGAGGTTTTATGTTCCTATCACATCTAGTTATAGAGGTATACCTCCATAACTTTTTGAGAGAGAGAGACACACATACATATCAGCAAATGTTATATTTATCAATAATTTTAAAGATGGATGAATAACTCGCAAATTAAATTTTTATTTTGTAACTCAGTGTAATTTTCAAATCGAATAAATCGAATTTTATTTTCAATTAACGAAGGTAGTTTAAATAAAATTATAATAAATCGATATTAGACAAAATATATTTCCTGTGTTTACAAACAGATTCAAAACACTTCGCAGACGCTCGAGTGACGTCACGTCGTGTGAAACAATCTGATCTGAATGGCAGTAATTATATCTTTACTCATTGCTTTAAGAGAATGGACTACAATGGCGTCCCACACGACATGACGTCACATTATGCTATATGTAATTCTTTCGTCTATAAACAATATTAGTATTAACTATTCTGTACAAGATATAAATGCATATAAGTGACTATTATTAAAACTAGTCGACCCTCCCCGGCTTCGCACGAGGATACTTTATTATAATAATACTTACAATTATTAAAAAAAAAATTCAATGATGGTTGCTAAATAAAAATTTCAGGCGCTTATGTCAGCAATATATTTTATTATATCCTGCAGGAATTCTAAATTTTTCCGGGATAAAAAGTAGCCTAAATGTTAATCCAGGTTATAAAGTATCAGTGTGCAAAATTTCATTGAAATCCGTTCAGCCGTTCTTGCGTGAATATAAAAATGTCGGCGCATAGGTTAGGCTTAGGTAACATGAGGTTTAAACAGAGAGCCTGGGAAGTGGAGGCGAGTGTTTGGTCACAAGTCCAAGGCACTGCTTAGTTTCCTGTCGTAATTGTAAGTGATCATAATGTTTAGTTATTTATCGGTTCAGTAGCAGTCCATTCAATATCACCCCCCTCGTATCCCCTCTCCTTCTCTTTCTTCGAGTCATATATTATAATATACATATCTTTCAAAATCTTTAATATATAAATACTTTTCTCTTTCATTATTCATATTATATGTTTGTTACTGTATCACGTAAAAACGGCAGAACAGATTTTAATGAAATTTTGCACACACGTACTTAATAATATAGTTAACATTTAGGCTACTTTTTATCCCGGAAAAATTCAGTTTCTTTTTTTTTAATTGTGAATAAGGTGCAAACGAGCAGATGGTCAGTGAGTTCGAGGCATCCTCGAAGTTAAAGTGGGGAGGGGGAGTGAAGAAGAAAAAATGCTGCGGTCTCGGCGGACCCTGATCAAGAGCCCAGACTCCACTAGATCCGCTGCATTAATGGGATGGGAGTGGGAGGGGGTAAGTCTGGCCCACATGCGGCTCAACCGGAACGCCTCTATGACACTTGGCGCTCGGATTCGCATGCTTGTGATCGCAAGCCAGTCGGGGAACAGATCCCCTACCACCAAGGGGGTGCTGGGTTACTCGGCTCTTACGAGATGCCCTCCCAGCGGCAGAGAGGAATAGTATTCTAACCCGTCCCCTCACGGGTAAAATAGTATAGTAGTAATATCTGCGGGATAATGTTAAAATATGTTTACAGTGGTGAGCGCCTAAATATTTTTATATAGCAACAATATATTTAAATTAAATGTTTTTTAAAACAACAAAAATAACTAATAATAATTATTATATTTAATATTTAAACGTCTTTTGTCGGGTTTACAATAAGTTTCATTATTATAAAGTAAAGAATGAAAACATCAATATTATTTGTATGTGCATCATAAGAAGGTAATTAAATTAAAAGAAAAAAAAATTTAAAATAAATTATATTACTTTTTACATTTTGGGTTTTTTTTTTATTCATGTCAAACATTAAAAAAAATTACTTACAATTGTTACTAAAATTATTATATAATATAATATTTAAATATCAGAATGCTAACGCATTAATGTTACCATAATACATTCATCCTATAGTAATGAACACGGAAATATTTTTTAACGTAGTTCCTTATGGGACGAAGCGGAGGTACCCTAACCGGGAAAAACATCCGTAAGGTAGTTATTGCTCCCCCTCCCCCCACCTACCTACACAGTATTGGACATTTCAACTTTGATTATGAAAAACAAGCTTCACCCTAAACAAATGGTAGATTTTAAACAACATCAATGGCAACACTTATTATTTAATCGAATAGGCAAAGGTATTACACCGTACAGCCTTGTCTTAGAGATAAAAGAAAATTGTGTAATGTTACGTATATTAGGCACAATATTATTTCTATTTTTATTCCATAACGGAAAGGCAAAGGTATTACACCGTACAGGCTTGTCATAAAGATTAAAAATGTGTGTAATGGTAACGTACATTAGCCACATGTTATTTCTCTGTTTTTATTTAATCGAAAAGGCAAAGGTATTACACCGTACAGCCTTTTCATAGAGATAAGAAAATGTGTGTAATGGTAACGTACATTAGCCACATGTTATTTCTCTGTTTTTATTTAATCAAAAAGGCAAAGGTATTACACCGTACAGCCTTGTTTTTATTTTATAAAAAATATATACCCGATTAATTATTTTGTTTATACCTCGAATAGAACTTAAAATTAATATTTTTATAATAAGGAAGTTCATTCCTATCCGGTGTCCCACGACACCACACTTTTTATAAAATTTTTACCCTACCCTCCTGTTTTGCCGATGCATTGCAACCTCGAAGATAGAGTGGGGAGAGGAGCGGCAGAGCAAGAGCACAGTGATCACTAAATCCACAGCATTTGTGATGGGAGCGGGAGTAGGTATGTCTAGCCCATATGCGGCGTGACTGGAGCGCGTCATAAACACTTGGCGGTCGGATTCACGTGCTCGTGGTCGCAAGTCAGTCCGGAAACAGATCTCCTACCACCAAAGGGTGTTGGGTTTGACTCAATCATTTTGCCCAAAATAAGGTACAGTACCTTTTAAATTAAATGCTTCCTATTGAGATTGGGTGTATCTTCTTTATATCCTACAGTTTTTTCATGAGTTTTTTGATTAAAAGGGTTTTATGACAATGTTCAAGTTAAATACTAGATCTCCATGACACGATGTCCATTACTGGGAAATACCGATTCTTCGAGAATCAATTAATTGAGAATTGATTTTAGTGCCTTCGAGTTCGATTTATTCATGATCAATCTTCTGTTGATTATCAATAAGCAATGGCGTAGATATGGGGGGGGGGTAAACATCAAGTGCCTTTAAAAATTTGTAAAAATGGTTCGGATTGCATACCCGCCACTAATAAAATAATATAAAAGGTCTTGCAGCATACGGTCTTCAAGTTCTCCGTCATTCTCCGTACTCACCAGACCTTACCCCTACCTACCCCACAGACCTACTTTTTACAGAATAGGCTATTTGACAACATTTTTTTTTTTTTATACCACGATGGTGGCAAACAAGCATACGGTCCACCTGATGGTAAGTGGTTACCGACGCCTATGGACACTTGAAACACCAGGGGTGTTACTTGTGCGTTGCCGACCTTTCAAAAACCTATTCACCTCCCTTTTGAAGGACCCCATATTGTAGCTCCCTGGGAAAACCTTGGCAGGAAGCTCATTCCACATCTGCACTGTTCGCGGGAGGAAATTCCTCTGAAACCGCACTGTACGCGACCATTTTGGCTTCAAAGTGTGAGGATGAACACCCTGCCGATGGCGAGCTGATCGGTGGTAAAAAGACGATGACGGCATCATCTCAAACAATTCCTCGGAACACATTCCATTGTACAAACGGTAGAACAGACATAAAGAGGCAATGTCTCTCCTCAGACTTAGTGGTTCGATACCGCTTTTAAGTATGGGATCGTCAACGATTCTCATAGCTCGTCTTTGTACCGTGTCAAGCAGCCCAAGCTGGTATGCTGGTGCCCCTGCCCAGAGATGAGAGCAGTACTCCTAATGGGGTCGGACTTGCGACTTATACAGCTGCAGTCTTTGCCCCGGGGTGAAGTACCGCTTGGCCCTGTTCAGCACACCGAGTTTTTCGAAAATATACTGTAAATAGTGGCCATCCCATAAGATACTACGGTAAAAAAACATATTTTGCAATATTTTCAACTAAATTTTATATATTTTTTACAAAATAACACAAATAATGTTAGAATATTTTTTTAATTTTATCCACGACGAAAACGCTGTGTGATTGGTATAAGCTCAGGTGACGTCACTTGCAAGGAATATGGCTGCCTCCAAAGAACTAGAACATTGACATTAAGCTAGCGTATGACGTCACACATGTCATATTATCGGCGCCATTAAACAAAGCTTGTTTTTCTTGCGGAATTGAAAATTTGACCTTCAACAGATTTGGATCAATTATTTAGTATATTTTGCTGAAATATTCGTGCGCTGTGCATATAATGAAGTAAAAAATAATTTAAAACGATTTTTCAAAAGTAGTCAAATACCCTATTTGGATAACTTCTTGGCGGAGAAAAAATTCAATAAAAAAATTCAAGCAGTTCAAAATGCTTTTGAAGAATTTGTTGCCTCCCATCCAGCAGACTTTCTCAAAAAGTGCATCAATAAGCTAACACTATGTCGGAAAAAATGCATTGTTTGCATGGGTAATTACTTTGATTAATAAAAATAAAAAATATAGAGAAAAAAGGTGTTAACTTATTTCGTGAAAAATTGGTAATTTTATAGGTAAAGACCTAATATATAACAATAAAATATAGAAGCTTACTTGCCTCAGTCGGTTATTTTTCATTCAGAATTATTATAAGTTATTTGGTTTCACGGTGTGCTCGAACACGTGTTACAAGTATATATATAAATCATTGATAGTTACAAATTTTTAATGTATACACTGTCTATCGATCGGGAATTCCCCCAAAATGTAGTTGATTTATCTTCGAATGCTCATTCCTATTTCTGGGGAATCCACTGACTAGCATCAGTCATGCAGCGTAAACGAAGATATAACAACTACGTTTTGGGGGAATTCCCGATCAACCGATACGCCAATAAGATTGGTAGTATTTTAAAGCAATTATGGTTATATAATAACAATAAAATAATAATAATTAATAAGGCAATAAATGCACATGTTATGTATCTAAAATTAACATGTCCCAATTTAAATCCAAAATCTTTAGATTACAGATTAAAAAAAATGATACCAAATTCAAATATGTACATCGAAAATTCAAATTTGGAATCTACTTTTAATTATTAATTTCTGTCGATAGAATACTCAACTTCATCTCAACAGCATTAAATGTTAATTCTTCTCCGTAGAGGACAATCATTAATAAGAATTTAATGTGATGCTGATTGCTGATTAAGAAGTCAGGCTCAATATATACTACTTAAGTCTGGTTAATTGTCTAGATGTTATTTAAATCTTAATTCCATCGACATTTTATACAATAGTCATTTAACACTATTATGAAGTTGCAAACAAAAGTTTTGTATTGATTTACAAGATGGCGGATGTTAAAAAAATTAATAATGAATATATGACGATATGATATTTGGTTGTCAGTCCAGTTGTCAACTAACTGACCCGTTATCTAAAATCGCGCAAAAATTACCGCGTAGCCGTCAATGAGACTGGCCTTTACTAGGGATAGGTACCTCATACCTTCACCTACCAAATGGAAGGTTATAAATCTGTTACAAACACCCGAGGAAAAATTGTTTTATTTAATTTCGATTTCTCTTTTCACCCGTGGATGTCTGAAAGACTCCCGTCCCGTTGTCCGAGTCCCGTTTTGAGTGACAAATAAAATGGTCACTTCATATATAGTACTTGTTTAAAGATGTTAAACAAATTGCATATCACTACACAGTATAAAACAAAGTCGCTTCCCATCTGTCTGTCTCTATGTATGCTAAAATCTTCAAAACCACGCACCGGATCTTGATGGGGTTTTTTTAATAGATAGAGTGATTCAAGAGGAAGGTTTATATGTATAATACATGCATAATATAGTAGAGTTGGATTAAATGTCTTATTTTGGAGAAACGCTACAATTCAAGTCCTGACAACTGTAAACAACTTTATTGTTATCCTGCAGGAATTCGGAAGTTCGCCAAGTGTCATTGACGGGTTCCGATCGAGCCGCATGCCAGACTTATCCCCTCCCTCTTCCATCCCATTAATGCTGCGGATCTAGTGGACCCTGGGCTCTTGCTCAGGGTCCGCTGAAACCGCAGCATTATTTTCTCCACTCCCCCTCCCTACTCTATCATCGAGGATGCAACGCATCAGCAAAACAAGAGGGTATCTCTTGTATTACCGATGTCCATGGAGCGATGGTGTCAATTTACCATCAGGTGGACCATCGCTTGCGTTATATCTACCATTAAAAAAAATATCTAAGCGACCAGACAGCGGTAGCGATTTCATTTTATAAAGATAAGATTTTGCACTGTTGGATAAAATGTCTTATTTGGGACAAACGCTAGAATTCTTTCTATAAATTACTTACAAAGGGAAAAGTAGTTTTTTTTTTTTAAGTTTGCAGTATTGTGAACTCCATTTTGTAACTCGGCGATACACAAAAATAGTTGCTACAGATGTAAAAGACATATTCTCAATATAGAGCACACGACGTATATACTTTCCACTCTACTCTATTTGTCAATAAACCTTGGATTGACAAATAGAGTAGGTATATTTATCCCAAAAAAGCACAGTTTCTGTAGGATAAATTGGTAGAGTAGTATAAAAATATTGTACACATTATACTTAATTTAACACACTTCTATGAGGACGAAGTCACGTGGGTCGACTAGTTAATGACCTAAATTCAGTAGCGACCACCATCCTGACTTTTCAAACACTCATTTTAAATACTTAAATAAAGTTTATTACGCTATATATACTTTAGACGCGACAACTGGTTTTCCAATACATCTTGATTCCTTTCTATTATACATTTCCGTAGAAAAACAACTTTTTGGCTGACTGCTTTTGTGACCTCATTATAGTTACAATAACCTATGGGTCTTAATGAAGTCCAAACAGCCAATTGATTCCTTGAACGAGGAACAGCAATAGCGGCTGCCAGGCAACCAACCAACGGATCCAATCCAAAAGTTGACCGTAGAGTATATGTGGTCGATCCCATCTGGTGCGATGTTAAGGACAAAATACAGATTAAAAATAATAACTTACTTAATGTTATAATTGCGAAAGGTGTTGGTTTATTCGTTTTTCACGTTCACAAGTCTTTCTGATTTTTATGGGAAAACCAGTTTGTCAGACTGGAAATAACACTTTCTAATGTACCTTTTGACGTATTTTGGTAGTGTTGCCAACTTAGCTGTTTTGTAACTAAATATCGCTATTTTTACACATCCATGAGTTACAAACCATTAAAATGTTAGCTAGATTATTTAGCCACATTTTCTTGCAACTAATATTTGTATCAAAATAATATTTGGTTATAAAAAAAAATAGGATAATTTTAAAATTTGTTTAGTTTGAATGTTTCGAATAAATATTCATATCATAATAAATTTAGCTTTTATTTTCATTTTACTCATCTAGCTATATAGTGTGCGGCGTGTAAGTCTAGGGCTGACCGTTCATGCGCAGAAATCGAAAATAAGGTATTTCGGGGGAGTGAAGGGGACGTGTTGTCAGTGCCGTTGTTGTTTTCTGTTAACTTTGAATTTGTTCTTTATTGACAGTTTTAATTTGTGATTTTAAACAGTGCATTATTTTTTAAAGACAGAAACTAATGAATTAATTGATGTTTTTTTATTAAAAAATTGTCAAGCTATTTTTTAATTTTATTTCTATGCAGTGACTATTGATACGGATATACGGATGTATAATATATTATTATTTATCCATATATCAGGTTTCTAATAGCAAAATTTTGGCCACTAAAACCTACATTGTGTTAGGGACATGTGTCATTTGACACACTCTGAGCTAGGCAAATGAAGCGATTCTATTGTTTTTTGTTTGAAAGGATACGGATTAGTGAACATGCATTTGAGGTCCACCTTCTCCTTGCAGTAGGGACAGCTCTGCTTCTTGCCCACCATGCACCAGCCGCGGATGCAGAATTCGTGGAACACATGACCGCATGTCAGTTTGTATGTATTCTCTGGAAATAATACAATAAAATATTTTAATATCTTCAGTAAAAAAATATTTTATGTTAGATTATATAGCTAATAACTAGTCGACCTGTTCTCGCTTCGCTAAGGTATATTCAAACTGTTAACTCACTCCCACAAATAAGAATCATAACTCTCATCGTTAAGACGTTCGTAAGAAATGTTTTCGTTCGATTGTTTTTTCTCTGACTTACTGCAGCTAATCCGACTAACACTAAAAATTTCTTTTCATTTTTTGGATTAATACATAGTTTATAACACTCACAAATAATGTAATTAGCCACATAACCACTACAACGTCACCAACTTTACCTTTTTATAATATTGGTATAAATAATATTTTGCAATATTTTTTAACCAGTCATTTATTACAAAAGATAAAGCCCTTTAAATTATTACTTCCCAAGCACTGAAAACTTTAGAATTTTTTATTACACAAATATTGTATTTAAGGTCTAATGTTTTGGAATCATTATTTTCTAATAAATTATAAAAAATAGTCAAAGTTATCCTTTACGATTTAAGGTCTTAAACCTCGAATAACTTCTAAACGAGTCAACTAAAAATCTTCTCAGGCCATTTTTATAGATCTTTAAATTTCCTACAAGAATATGTTTTAATTTTTACGAGACTTTCAATAAAAATACAAAAAAAAAAAATCCTATGTTATTTAGATGGGAAATAAAAAAGTACAATGAGTCCTCTAAACATTAATATTAAGGGCTCAAAATTTACCAGAATTTTTATTTTCATGGTAACTAAGGGAAAAAAATTAAAAGTTTTTTTTGGCCCACCCTTGGTTAGATATATTCAAAAAGATTAATGGTGTCCCATGATAGAGCTGAAGAAAGAAGTAGGTTAAATATAGCTCAAAATAAAAGAAAATTCTTATTTTATAGATTATTCTTATTTTATAATCTTTCTAATAATTCTTTAGAAATTTAATTACGGAAATTTTAAGGTACTAGTATTCATATTAATATATAGCAAATATTGAATTCGTGAATAAGCGTTTTCTTACAAAATAAGAGATAAAAAATATGTTTTATTTCTTACCTAAAATTCCCTCTTCATTAATATCAACTAATAACTTATTACCGCATACTGCACACACATTTCTCTCTAAATGTCTCGTAGGGATCCCTTCTTTGGTGTAATACTGAAATTAAAAAAAAAATTAATCCAAGTTATAAAAAATATCATTTATTTCCTTTTTTAAAATATTATTAGCTAACCTATTCTCTAGAGAATAGATAACTCAGGGAATAGGGAACTTCAAGTTGGTCGATTTTAATATTAAAACTAACTCAACTCAAACTCAAAATAGTTTATTTCAATTAGACTTTTTAAAAAGTAAGTACATATGTCAAAACATGTTAAAATTGGTCCGTCAGTCAGTTTGTCTGAAGGTACCAATAGTTGCAACAAACTCAACAGTCACTCGCATCAAACTGCCCTGCTGCTGATCCGGCAAACAATATCTTGTTATATTATTTAATTTCTTCTACCCTTGGTGATCTAGACGGGTTACGTGTTATATTTAATGTGTGACACTAAATCATCCGAAGTTACCCTCTCTGTCTACTGCAAACCTATTCTCAGACATACCAACTACAGTCAAAAACTTTCTTTAAAATGTGTCAAACCATTTCGGAGGACTTCTATAACTAACACTGTGACATGAGATTTTTATATATATAAGAAATACATAGAGAATATTTTCTAACGTTTGTAACATAAGTACTTAAACCCAAACTCAAAAAAATTGAGTTCAAGTTTAAGAAAAGTTAAACTTTTATATATTATTTAAATTTTTTACAATCTGAGATTGAGAGAAAATTAACTACTTAAAAGGTTATTGTTTAGTTCTATTGATATAACTTACCCCAATACAAGCAGCCATTTTATCACTACAATACTCAGCTACATCCCTTCCTAGCACTCCAAAATACAGACCATAAAACAGGAACGTGATCCCCACATCCATCCATACAGGAGGTTTATGGTTAAATATTGCATTTACATTTAAAAACGTCAACATTATTATAATGTAGCCGAAGACTCCAGCAAATAAGCTCACTTTGTATATGAGGTAGAACCATTTGTATACCAATCTGTAATTGTAATTTTTACAAAATTAATATTATATTTTTAAATTAAAATACCTAATTTAAATAATCGTGGTAGAATTTATGAACTGCTGAACAACTTGGCACAAATTGTATAACCAGTATGAGCGTACCTAACAATTATAATTACATCCTTCCCAAAAGACAAATGTGCCTGAGAACTTGAATCAAGAGTTCAATTTCATAAACAATTTATGGCAGGTTCACAGGTAAACTGAGCTGGGTTAGGCACGAGAGGGAAACGGAAAGGCAGAGACATAGTAAAATCCTTTCTGCAACAGGATAAAAAATTAAAACTATAAAGTGCATAAATGGTTGACTATAGATGAGTTCTGGATCCCATTGGCTCTGAAGTGGCGGGCCTTAATATATGATTGGTCTCCCGCCTTATTAAAATTAATGCCTTCCAAATGACCCTCCCAGACCAGAGTAACTTAGTTAGATAGGGGAAAGCCTCAGAAAAATGTTGCTATACTTGCGGAGAGGCAATAGGTACAGCGAGGCACTTATTGGTGAGATGCAAGGTGCTCCTTAATAGGGGTCAATACTAATTCCGCCACGACAGAGTACTTCTAATCATACGTGAAGCAGTAAGCCTAGCTAGAGCACAGAAAGGATTGACCACAAATAAAAGACAAATTAACTTTATAAAAGAAGACTCAATTCTAAAAACAAGTAGGCCCTAATCAATCTAGGCCCTGCACCTGATTGGACTATTTTAATGGACACATATGAAAAATATTATAAAACCCCAGAGGATGTTGATATTTCGTTATCCAGACCGGACTTTTTCCTCTTTTCTAGAGCCACTAAACGCGTAGTACTTGTAGAACTTACCGCAGTGTGAGAAACAAACATACCTAAAGACCACACAATAAATCCGAGAGGTATACCAGCAAAATCTCTCTATAACTTACTGAAAAAACCTAAGCCTGTCGACAACGGCAGTAAATTCTATACTAAAGCGAGTAACTAAAGCTATGTTGACAGGATCATACCAAATTAGGGTGGAAAGAGAGAGTAACCCGAGTGGTGAAGGTACATCGGAAAAGGGCACCTTCTCTCTTCCACACGATGACGGACGGAAAGCGTCAGTAGGTTCAGGCGGTGGATTCACGATCGATAATCGGTTCAAATTCCGGATATTGGAGTACTGGCGTGGCCCACTCCTGACACAAGCATGCAAGCTTACTAGGAGGGGTAAAGGGAATACTAGAAGTATGTGATCCATACTGCTAGTAATCTAATGCATAACTAAGAATAAAGGCTAAAAAATCATAGATTAAAATGTGTAAATATTATAATGAATGATAATATTATAATGACCTAATGGTATTGAAGAGTTGATAAAACAGAAGGAGAAGACCAAAAAGTTGTAAAGAGAATGACTTTTCCAAAGGAAAAGAGATGCTCAGAACCAGGAAAAATCAATGAATTTGAAGAGGCCTTTTTATTTACATATAATAGAATAATAATGACGTATTGGCGATGCGTTGCCGCCTTAAAGGTAGTGAGGATGGGGAGCTTGAGTATAGAGAAGAGATGAAGAAGGAGAGGGAGGAGGCAAGTCTGATTCACATGTGGCGCAACCGGAACACTTCAAAAACACTTAGCAGTCAGATTCACATAGAGGTTGCAAGCTAGTCTGAGAGTGCTGGGTTACTTGCCTCGTACGAGATGCTTTTCCAGCCACAATTGTATTCTAACATGATCCCTCCCAAGTTAGAATATAACTCTATGGTGGTGGTGTTTGTTATATGTTTTAATCAGAGAATAACGCTAACTCACCTAGGTGTAGTAACAGACATGGGTTTGTTGGAAGACTTCCACATAACGAGAGCAGTGAGTAAGGTGAAGATAGTCCACAGTATGATGAACCTCATCCAATGATTTTGGATGGACACTATTAATGGTAGAGACCACATTGCTATCATTGTAAAAAACTGAAAATAAAAGTGTATATTAGAGTAAACTTATTTCTTAATAAAATAATTGTATATAAATACAATTGGATATTTATTATGTTATCCTATGTAATTTTAGAAAGAATGCATATGAAACTATGGTGGGACATCAGGAAGGAATATATAATAATAAATAATTATCAAAAGTTAAAATAAAATTATCTTTACATATATCTGAAAAATATAATTATAATATTATTTTGGCATTCTATGAAAAATGTCTAAATTTTTTAACAAGAACATCTTCAATTCCTGGTTTAGCAAAATTAAAATCTGTTTATTTTACTTTAAAAAGACATCCATAGCAAAGAAACTCACAGAATAAGATCTATAATGTAATTTCTTCCATTCAGCAATAAGAATCTGAGCAATCACCAATGTGACTATTAATATCATCACCATTGTCATATGCATGGAGTCATGGCCTCGGTGCTCCTCATGTAATTTTTGATGATCATATCTGAAATGAAAATTGAGGTAGCAACTTGAATATAAAAGATGTTAAAAGTATCTTTTAAGTAAATATTTTTATAGGGATAATAAGTTGTAATTGATAATAATCCATTTAGAATACAATAATAAATTAATTAATTAATAATAAATAAATTTAGAATTAGTGTACAGGATGTTGCAAAAATGATAACTCTTCCTGCATGTTTCGCTATAAATCATTTTTGTTTGCATACAGGATTCTTATTAAGCCTTATAGAAAACTTTTAAAGTATCTCTTTATAGTATAAATATATTACTATTGAAGTATGGGGTCATGAATTCAATTCTAAAGTCTATATACTGTTTCAATCCAAAACATTATCTACCCTTAAACTACATTTAAATCCATAAGCAATGAAACTAGACAAAATCTTAGGTATTTATTTATATTCATCATAAAGTCAAAAGTACAATATTTTATCTCTCATACAATCTTTGTCACTTTCTTTTAGGCAAAGAAAACACACACTCCATACTTAATGTTTATAGCTTCAGTAATTTTGGCTGAAGAGGCAGAACAGCTACTTCACATAAACATGAAAAGAAACTTAAATCTTTACCTTAATTTTTCTTCTGCTGTCATTTGTTCATATGACTGAAAATAAAAACAAAAATTAAGGATTTTTTTATAAGTCCCTTATAGTTAAATATCCTACTGATAAAATTAATATGACAGTATGTATGTTTGGAAATTTGCTACTCGATTACACACAAATGATTGAGTATTAAATAATGTTACATGATACTTTATAACCTGGATTACTATGAAAACGAGGTTTTTAAAGTAATCCATTCACAAATTTTCAAAAAATACTATGAGTTTCCTGAAAAACTGATTTTAGTAGTTTACAAATATCTAAAAAATATATCAAAAAATAGGGGTGTGCCCTATTGTAAAGAAGTACCAATAAACTTACTGCTATATGATTACATACATTCTGTACGTGATAAATACAACTTATGGTTTTATTTATTCATTGATGACAACTAATACCTTATTGCCGTCGACAGGCCGATGGAGATCCATGGTGTCTCTGTCTCTGTAACTATGATAGACACTAAAGACTATGCACTCATTAAGCACACATACTTTATATTAATATAATTTAATTAAAATTATAATATTCATGGTTATCAGTAGCCGGAGAAAAATATAGATTTTGATGCCGTTACTATATACTGTCAAAGTCAAACGTCAGTTGATGTTCAGGGTTGCCAGAAATGCTGAGGAAAAAGTAGCGAATCCCTTGCAGAAAAACTAATCCGAAAAACCGCCTACTTTTTTTAAGTTTATTTAATTAAAGTTAAAAGTTAAAATAAACTACAAAAAAAAGCGTCTTCACAAGGGGTCAAGAATAAATACGTTTGTTATGCCTATTAATACTTTCATCAAATTACAAAAATTTTTTTTAAATTTGTATTTTTATTTTAGGGGTTAGAGTTAGAGTTCGTGGAAACACTGTTACCAACTTCCAAATATTTCTCTGGAATCAATTTTAAAAGAGTTATTTAAGCATGAATCGGAATATGTAATTAAAATTACTTTTTTATCAGTTTATATTATTTTTTTGTTATAAAAACATACGCGTGAGCGCGCGAAATTAACAATTAAAAAACAGGTATAAAATTACAGGTACAAAGAAATTTTTTAAAATCTCTATTAAGAATGTTATTAACTATTGTATAAAGAATTTAAAAAAAAATATTATTTATATATTTTTTTTTCTAATATATTTTTCATGGGTCAAAAGTACCCAAATTTGAGATTTTTCGAACTTTTAAAAATTCATATCTCTAAAAATATTAACTTTATCGTGAAAAGTCATAGGACCTTTTTTTATTTGTATTTTAATAAAGAATATAAAAAAAAATGTCCGGTTGAAAAATAAAAATTCCTTGCAATTGTTTAAACAATTTCGGTTTAAACAATATGGCACGGGGTTGCCCCATGGCAACATACATTTATATCATTAGTAGTATAATTTGAAGAGGATCGCATAAAAAAATTGAGGTGAAATAGTTTTCGGTACTAATGCGCCGATTCCTCCTGGACTAATAAAGCTATGGGAATGAGATGTAGATGAAAAAGATAAAAAAAATATAAATCACGTATTGTATTATTACATATAGCACGTTTTGAAAAACCCAATCTCGCAACCCTGTTGGTGCTTGCTCTCAATGTTGCCTCTTAAAATATTATACAAATATAAATTAAGTACTAAAATATAAAAGAAAAGCTTACATAAAACAAACGATTTTTTTAAAACTAGTTTTCTCACTATTATTTTCATTAACTTTAAATAAAAATGAGCAAATGGCGTCTTAACCTTGTACGGCGCAGCAGTGCAGTGTATAACAAATTAAACGATTTTCTACTGTGCATCGAAATAAAGTTCTTGGTACAAAGGTTTTATTCCAAAAAAAATAATAAATTAGATGGCACTTTAAAATCCCAAAATTGGGAATCGCGTTCACAGTCGACTAATTTAATGGCTGTGGTGTACCAAAAGAAACATTTAAACGGGTAATTCCCCATCGAAATTATGGATAAAATGAATAGACAGAGGTCAGCAAACAACGATCAGAGAAAAAAAGAAGATACCGCAAGTACGCCCGATTCGTGTTCCACTGAAACTCCGCTCTATTCAAAAACTCGGTTAGTCGGCATACGACCCAAAGATTATATTAGCTTGGGGAAAAAGTTTCCTCGCATTTTTTAAGAATATTCAAAACATTTTTTAATATAGTTTATTTACATTTAATTAAAGTATGTAGGTACCATTTCGTTCGATAACTTTTTGCCATCTTGTAGGTAGGGACATGATCCCATTGCTATAGAAATTTTGGTTCTGATCAAAAAACCGCGACAAGTAATTTTGGCAGTCCTCTCGTGATATTAACCTGACACTGACTAAAGAATTCTGAAGAGAACCAAACAGGTGGAAATCTGAAGGTGCAAGGTCAGACTATACCGCCGATGCATTAACACCTCCCAGCCAAACTCTCTTAATGTTTGCTGAGTGGCTAAAGATGTGTGAGGCCTAGCGTTATCATGATGAAAAACCACACCCCTTCTGTTGATTAATTCAGGCCGCTTTCAATCAACTTCTTGCATTAATCTCATCAGTCGTTCGCAGTAGAGTTCAGAATCGATGGTCCTGCCTGGTGGTAACAGCTTATAATGAATAATGCCCTTCCAATCCCACCACACACACAGCATCACCTTGTTGCGAGTTAACCCGGGTTTCGCCACAGTCTGTGAAGCTATCACCAGTTATCAGCTTCTTCAAAATTGGTTCGGTTTCATTACGTCGTAATAAAGAATCACAAATGAGTACACGGCTCATTAGATTTCTTTCAGTGAGCTCGTGAGGTACCCAAATATTGATCTTTTTTGTGTACCCAGTTTTTTTCAAATGCGCCAAAACTGTTTTGTGGTCAATTCACAGTTCTTCAGCTACGTCGTAACTACTGATATGCCGATCTTGCTCCACTTTTTCAGAAGTGGCATCCATTTTATCCGTAATACGGCGACCAGAGCGAGGTGCATTTTTGACATCAAAATTTCCGGATTGAAAACGCTTAAACCAAATTTGTGCTACTCTCACAGACACTGCTCTAGGTCCATAAACATCGCAAATTCTTTTCGCGGCTCGCGTGGCATTTTTACCTTTTTTGTAGTACAATTTTAAAATGTATCGAATTTCTTCATTAGATTCACACACCTTCACAGTACGAAAACCAAATAAAAATCACACATTTTCCTAATTTGTATTTGGAATTATCTACTTTAAAATGTAAACTTTTAATAATACCAAAACCAGCCAGATACAAATAGTATAGCCAAAGAGATTTTATTAAAGTTCATACATACTATAATGCGAAAAGACTTTTTCCCCAACCTATTATATAGAAATATTCCAATATTGCATATTGCAAAAATGCCGTCGTGCGTCATTAAATCGTGTAAAAATGATACTAGGAAGCATAATAAAGTTACTGGTATTACATTTTATGAGTAAGTAACTCTTCAAATATTTGATACGAAAAATATAAATTTAGAATTTCATACATTTAATCGGATTGGATAAAATGAAGACGGCTTCTAAAAAATGGAGGATCGAGGTTAAATTCCGTCATAAAAATCATAAAATTTATATAGCCTATGTCACCCGGGCCTTTGTTACAAATCTATTGGCATCTCATTCATTAAAATTGGTTTAGTATTTTACCTGTGGAGTAGTGTAGAGTGGAATATTCACACATATATACATAGCCATTTTGGCAGTCTATGTATGTAACATAGACTGCCAAAATCATCATCTTTCTTACAAAAGTCAATATACTAAGTAATAATTACTTGATGTAAATTACAGTCGATGCGCAAATTCACGAGTCATGAAAAACTATTAAATAAACTCGAGCGTTTTGGTACGTAGTTTAATGCTTGATTGGTTAAAAACATATCTTACTAATAGAAAACAAAAAACAGTGGCCTATAAGCAAATTGGTAACACAAATAACACGGAGGAAAGATTTGATTGTTTATTTGTTGAGAATAGGCTCAATAAGTACTGAATCGATTTTGAAAATTCTTTCACCGATATAAAACTACATCCTTTCCGGGTAACAGGCTATGTGGTGTTGCCATAAATATTCTAATTAAAAAGATATGGCCATTTAAGTGCTATAACCTGGTCATTTTGTAAATTAAAGGGTTTCTCTTCTTCTACTTCACAGACAACATGTCTGAACAAAGTACTCCGCCAATGTCACGTATATTGAGTAAAACACAAAGGAGATTGGCCGGTTTTACTAGAATATTGCTTGCTTGAGTTTCCATTAGAGAGACATCACAATAGGAGGAATAAAATGTTAGTATAGATCTACAACAACACAAAAACAGTTAGAGCAACAAAAATATTATATTCCAAAACAATATTTATATATAAAATGTTTAAATGTTATTTTAAAGATTTATTTTATTAAGCCTTATAAATGTACATATAAATTTGACATGACGACTAAAAACCAGTTGGAGGAAGCATTTCACGTTAGTAGGACGGGGAATGTTAGAAGGAAGTAAATCATAAAGTTTATAGCGGAACTTAGGACAAAAAAATAGAATATGGGTCACCGAACCTTCGTCCAATCCACATTCACACAAAGAGTGACCCCTTTTCCTTAATTTTAAAAGGTGTACCGGAGTACTCGAGTGCCCAATACGTAAGCGACTTATTGTGGAAATGACCCAGCGAGATTCATTCCGATGATAAAAGAACCAAGGTCGTTTGGAATTTGTGGTTGAATTGATGCGTAAAATTTACCTTTAATTAATTTTGATGGAACAAACGTTGTACTCCAGGAGCGAGACATATCAATTTGATATGATATTTGGGTATGATTCAGAAAGTTTGTCATAGATCCAGTATTAATTGCAAGCTTAGCATGATTATCGGCCATTTCATTTCCTGTAATACCACAGTGACCAGGTATCCAGACTAACACAATAGACAAACCTCTTTGGTGAGATGCATATAGAATCTGTTTAATTTTATAGATAATGGAAATTCTTGCCTTACTACGAAATGGGTTATCATGAAGGGCTTGAAGACAACTTAGTGAGTCAGTCAGTATAATGGAATGTTTAATGTTGTGGGACTCTACAAACGAAACAGCTTCTAAAATAGCCAAGGACTCTCCAGTAAATACTGATGCTTGGGGGGGACATCTATATTGCAATGCTATTCTAAACTTAGGTATCCAACAGGCACCACCAACATAACCATTCTCCGATAACTTAGATGCATCAGTGAAGACGGTTAAGAAGTGTGACCATTGGGAATTAATAATGTCATTAAACTAGAGATTTGCTTCTATCGTTTTCTTATTGATACCTCAATTAAAAATTACAGTAGGATTATGAATTACTACTTAGCAGGAGATGAGAAGAAAGTTGCAATGCTTTACAGATAAAACGATCACTCAAATTTTGTGCACGTATTAAGGTCGGGGGATCAACACACTATACTTGAAGAGCATTAGTAGGTCAAGATTTCATAGCTCCTAAAATGAATAATTTCTAAAATCAGGCATTTGTACTGAATCCTATAAATTTTTTGCATGGCCAATTTATTTACAGGTTCTAGAACAAATAATCCGTATTCAAAATGACTACGGATTATAGCATTGTAGAGTAATTTTTGGGAGTAGGGATGTGCACCCCACCAAACTCCTGATAAAGCACGAAGGATGTTAAAGCCACTTTTACATTTTTTACATATAATCAATGTGAACTACTCCATTTAATCGAGAGTCCAAAAATACCCCAAGAAATTTAATATGATTAGTGACAGTTATTAAGTGATTTTCAATTAAAATATTTGGAAGTATAATATTAGTCTTCCCAGTAAAAACAACAGCTTTACTTAATTACACTTTTCGTGAGTGACAATGGTGATTTAGTGTTGCCATATACATTTTGTAATTAATAGAATATGGCCATTTTGTTGTTACTAATCCGATTTTATAAATTTTTTAACTTATCCCTGTTCAGAATGGTCAGTTTCTGTCCGGTTTCTTTCTTTCGATTGTCTCTCTATCTTTCTCCTTTATCTACTCAATTTTATTTTTTATTACACTTTTCGTGAGTGACAATGGTGATTTAGTGTTGCCATATACATTTTGTAATTAATAGAATATGGCCATTTTGTTGTTACTAATCCGATTTTATAAATTTTTTAACTTATCCCTGTTCAGAATGGTCAGTTTCTGTCCGGTTTCTTTCTTTCGATTGTCTCTCTATCTTTCTCCTTTATCTACTCAATTTTATTTTTTATTGGATCTCGGACGACTTTAATAATTACAATTAAAACCGATTGTTTTGTGCCTTTGTTATACCTGCAACCACACATAAAAACTATCTAAGTGTTAAACTAACCCACTACTTTTGTTAGTTATAAAAAGCAATTAATAAACTGATGTTAATCTTAAATATACTTAATTGCTTATTTTAGTAACTTAAAATGTTATTATGTTAGTAACTTATAGCTTAATACTGTACATCTTAATATATTTACACAAAATATTAATAATACAAGGGTCAGGGAATGAAAGGAGAAATTGAAAGTTAGGAAGGCGAGGTATTTTAGTAGGTATCATACAGGGAAGAAGGGAGTTTTTTACAGCCGAATAAATGTGATCCGGGGTTCCTTCGTCTAAGCCATACTCACAGAGGGAGTGATCTCGCACCTTTATCTTAGCTAAGTGGACAGGGTTACATGAGTGACCTAATCTTAATCTGCAAATAGTTGAAGTCACCCACTTGCAGGCTTTCTTATGCTTAAAGAACCAGGGCTTTTGGGGAATAACTGGTTGAATTGACCTGTAGTGCCTAACTTTTTGTTGATCTATCACATTCCAACGTTCACTCCAGGAATTTAAGAGATCATGCTTAGCATTTAACACGATATCCCATGAGTAGTTAAAGGAATGAAGTACTGGCCCAGACTCAGCTGCTGACCTAGCCCACCTGTCAGCTAGTTCATTGCCTGATATGCCACTGTGCCCAGGAATCCATATAACGGCGACCTCCAGTCCTTTAATGTGACAGTTAAAGAGCTTTTCTTTAATTTTAAGAATTTAAGCAGAATTTTGAATTTCGTTTTTTTTTTTAAAAGTTTTCTAATATTGCATCCAAAGAGCTCTTTGAGTCCGGGAAAATTAAAACCTTATTTAAGCTATGGGACTCTACATAACATACCGCTTCTAGAATCGCCACTGCTTCTCTTGTAAAGACAGTCGTCTGAGGGGGTCACTTAAATCCTAAAACAATATTATACTTGGGAATCCACACTGCAGCACCTACTTCCCTTTGTCCATGTAATTTAGAGGCGTCTGTGTACACTGCAAGCGAATTGCGCCACCTATCTAATAAATTTAAGAATTTTGCATTGGCTGCAATATCACCCTTATTAATGCCAGAACCTAAGATAGCATTTGGTCTAAAAACAAGAGCGTCATAATTAATTTCAAAAATGTCAAATTTGGAATTTTGATAAATGGGGTGTTTAATAAATTTATATATTTTTTATAACTACTGTTAGTCCTTGGAGGCGTCTCATGAGACCAGTAGCTATCATTAATGACCTTTATAGACAGCATTTGTAGAAGAGCTTGGAGAGGGTGGGAACCGATGTAAATATTCTTCCTATAAATCTGTCTGACAAATACTGTCTACGAAGATTCAAAGGAGGGTCTGCACATTCAACTTGTAAGGCAATGTTAGGGGATGATTTCATAGCTCCCATGATTATGCGCAAGCACTTGGCTTGAATCAAATTGAGCTTCTCAAGACCCACCCTATTGCATGGTTCAAAGATGAACGCAGCATAATCCAGTTGACTCCTTACAATTGCATTGTACAGCAGTTTTTGGCAATACGGGTGAGACCCCCACCAAACACCGGAGAGCGCCCTTAGGATATTAACGCCTTTCTCGCATTTTTGTGCAATATAAGTAAAATGACTCGCCCCCGTCATTCTTGAATCTAATATAGCCCAAAAAAATTTTACATTAGATTCATTTGAGATTTGCTGATTATTGCAAACTAAGTATTAGTTTGCAATAATCAGCAAATGATATCTGAGGGAGGAATCTGAGGGATATTGTACTCGACGACTAAAAATAATTGACTTGCTTTTAGATAAAGAGAGAGATAGACCATGATCGGCTAGAAAGATGAACAGATAGTATAAAGCAGAATTTAGCAGCAATTGATGAGTGGCGTCACATGTCACCGTACTTACCAATTCAACTAACAAACTAAAAAAAGGCTTCGTACAAAAATATTACACCGATCAATCTCCTCAAACTTAATAACACTACGTCATCATTGGCAGAATTACTGAGAACCACAAACCAAGAGCCAAGCGAAAAAAAGGAAGTGGTACTGAGACTGACACTGACAGAAAGAATTAACCTACTAAAGAAATGGCTGTACGGTGTAATATTTTTGCCTCTTCCTTTATGGAAAAAAACAGGAAAAAAATGATACCGAGTACCTCGTATATAATCTTTGCCGAGTACAAACTTTAGATCACATTTTATTGATTGCCCTAAATTTCATCTAGACCGCCTGATTTTGATTGAAAAAATTCTAAACATATATAAATCACCGCAAGCTATCCCGCGCACCACTCAAGATTTGTTGAAGAATTTTAAAACGTATAACGCAATATATGATTTTATCATACATACTATGACTGAATTATAAAAGGACTATACTTATGGATTTAAGGATTTAACTTATCAATACAAGGACATCTACTACCACAAGGAATTTTACAACTACAAGGATTTAGATAATTATAACGGAAGACATGGCTTCGGCCTTATTATGGAATGAACAAAGAATTAACCTATTAAAGACAAGACTGACGTCTACTACCATAACGAATTTTACAACTACAGGAATTTAGATAATTATAACGGAAGAAATGGCTTCAGCCTTACTGTGAAGTGAATAAGGAATTGACCTACTGAAGACAAGGCTGTACGGTGTAATACCTTTGCCTTTTCCATTATGGAATAAAAACAGAGGAAAAAAAAATGACAAGTGACAGTGACATCCATATTTGTCTACTTGCTGTAAATATTTACAATTTAGCGAAAAAGTAATAGGTATTTTCTGTATAATTTTAGGTTTTGTATTTCGTTACTCATTTTTTATAATTATTAAGAATCTATGCCGAATAAGGGTATGTATAATATACTTGATTAAAGTAAGATATTTCGAAGTAGTAAGAAAAAAAAACAATTTTTTTTTCTGTTTTTCTTTTATTAATTTAATGACTTATTTATTATATGTAGTAAAACTACGTTATACCATACATATGACCCTTATATCAAGTCCACCTCTTCAAAGTGCTAGTTTACAATACAAATATAGGTAAATGTAATTGGTTTGGAGACCACTTGGTATCTTTTATTTATAAATAGCATTGCAGAAACTGCATCATATTTCATTTTATCAAACCATGGCAGTGTGAAATAAAATCGAATATAAATACTGTCATTATATATTGTGCAAACAAGCACTAGTAGTCTTCATAAAGCACTTTAGTGTATCAGTCAATCAGTGCTCTAAGTTAGCAAGGTTACATAGGACAATTGAATCAAGAATTAAAGTTTTATTTACCATGTATTAAGAGTTAAGATTGGATATAATAAAAACTTAATGAGCTGTACTATTATAATTCTTTTAACAGATCTTCGCCAATCAGTGTTAGAGCAAAAAGTGGCCGTCAACAATCAGCATGGTTGCAGCTCTAAAATTACTACAGTTAAGCTAGATGTTTACAAGGTAAGATATTAAAGCTTGTACGTAATAATATTTTATACATCTTAATTTTTAAAGAACAGACACTTACAGTTATTATGCATATAGTTTATTAGGATAGAGCTAAAAAATATTTGTCTATAATAATTAAAATAATAAATGCACAAAACACAAGACTGAAGTTGTTACTTATAATTAAGACACTGCACACAATATTTCTCTAAATCCATATATTTTAATTATCTTTAGTTCCATATTTATCATATAAATATTCTATATACTTCACAAGAGGTTTATTGCACAACTTCCCAACATCTTTTGCAAATGCAAAGTCGAAATGGTTGAATTTATGCCAAGATGTGGCTGGACGGATATCTTCTAACACTCCTGTAGAGTTGAGCTTCTCTGCTAGTCTGTATATTTGCTGAAAATTATTGCAAAATTGTATGCTTTAATCTCAACACCATGAAAATTGGATACTCACAAAATATAATCTCAATAAAGGAAATTGTCCATAGGCATATTGGATCAAACTTGGCAGAAATAACTATACTAAAAAAAATTAAACAATTGAGGTCTTCAAACTTTTTTGCCCCATAGACCACTTGCTATGATTCTTACATTGACTAGAATCCCTGATTACCTAACAATCCATTATGCTAAATTCAGTATTAAAATGTAAAAACAAGACAACTTTAAGAATCAGTAGACTATACGCTAATTTATTGTATGTTTTGAAATTTTTTGTTCAAATAAGAGTCTACTTACAGATTTCTCAGTCAGCTTATCATTCTCTCCATAGAATAAAGTTACGGGTACTCTCACATTATCGAGATTATAAACTCTTACAATGCCGTCTTTACCATCTTCCCATGCTGTAAACACATCTGAAATTTTTCTTTATTGTCAAAATTTGTATTTAGTTTTCATTTTATTATTTTATTTGAAATCACTAACTAACCTGTAAAAGCTATTTTAATGAAATGCTCAAATTGTCCGAATGAAGCCGGTTGCATTCTAAAGAGTATAACTGATGTTAAATCCTAAAAATAATCCATATATTATCATATTGCAAACAAGAAAACTTATCATGAAAGAAATTAATCTATAAATTATATATATTATATTTTATGATATGATAGTAAAGGGACAAGCGAACAGACGGTCCACCTGATGGAAAGTGGCCACTGTCGCTCAAAGGCAAAACTAGAAGACCCTGTCCTGAGTGGGCCAGTGGACCCTGAGCAAGAACCCGGAGTTTACTGGAATAGCAGCATTAATGGGATGGGAACAGATCCCCTACCACCAAGGGGTGCTGGGTTACTCGCCTCTTTTATTCTAACCCGTCCCTCTCACGGGTGTAAATTTTAAATCATCGATTAAGAAAAAGTTTTCAAGGCCAAACATAATGTAGGAGTTACCGGATCATACTGTTCCGTATCCTCTCCAATGAAATTGTAGATCAAGTTCATACAAATGTCACCCTGAGCAGTGTTAGCAAAGCATACGGTCTTTAAGAAAACGTCGAGGATATCCTGATTGATATTCAGTGACACCATCCCTGTGGCTCGAGCTTGATCCTGGAATAGAATTCAAATTTGATTTTTTCAGCTCGCATTAACAGTAATATTTTGCTCAATTAACTATATCTTATCCAAAACACACTTACAAAAATATTTACGTCCTTAACCAACCATCCTACAAGAGGTATTAAATTCGACATATATACTGCTGGTGCAAGAGCCACGTATGCTATAAGTTTATCATTATACTCCGGTTTCTCGGCCAGCATCACAAAACAAGTTGTCGTACCCATGGAATATCCTATGTACAGCAGTTTGGGCAACTTTGTGACATTCAATACTTTATCAATTGTCGCTGGAAGATCGTATACTCCATGCTCGTGGAATCTATAAAATTAAAGATGCTCATACTATGAACTTTACTAAAAGACTAGAATTCATGGTGACAATTAGGTATAATTAGGTATAATTACGTGTAATTCCAAAACTTGGGATCGTTTCTCTTATAGCGCTGATGGGAAGTATATACGTTGCCTCGCCAGTTTGCAAGCCATACGTCATAGCCAGCATCCGCTAAAAGATATGCTGGAAAAAAAATTATCACTATTCTGAGACAGTTCCATCTAAATTGGATCATGATGAGACTAATCGTATGGATGCTGAACTGTTGCCTGTCTGAAGTATGGGGAGACCAAGAGTATGAAGATCAAGGCTCATTTGCGACTTTCCTCCTTTTATTTTTGAAACCTTGGCATTCCTGGAGGAAACGTGGTTGTAAGTGGAATAATGTGTTTTGACTAACTCTTTGAATGCTGTCAATTTGGAAAGGTTCCATCTCCAGCCGAAATTAATAATCAATCTAAATCTAAAATCTTTGTATTATGGATTGGAAATTCATCCCAAATTCAAAATCTATTTTCAATCAGTAATCCAAAGATTTTGCACCGAGATTGATTATTAATTCCGACCGTTAGTCGGCAATGACAAATGTTGTGCGTAGTTTTTAAAATCTTTCCATAAAACATAACCAATTTCTTTGGGCTAACAAAGTATTAATAGCGGCTCACTTCTTACCTAAACTTCTCTCCGGACCCATGATAACAAAATCTCCGCTAGAACCCAATAATCCATGACCTATCAGCACTGATTTCTTGCCTTTAACTCGAGACCCAGCTTTTCTGGCTATCCGTCTTCCTGATGGTATCCTGTGCAGTTGCAGGATATAGCCATCTGATGTAACCACACGATGCTTCTCTACAGGATACCCTGCTGATGTTATAAGTTCTGGCTGTAAATAAGAGAATAATTGGACTTAATTCGAAGTTTAGCGCTAAGAGTTTAAGTAGTTCTATAGACCATGACTTAAAACTATCGAGTAGTATTCAGGCACGCGCCAACCATCTGCGCTGGCGTGCCAAATACTTATGAGCGCCTATACTTGAAGAGCAAATAAAAGGAACTCTTGGCCCTCTTCAGTACTTTTTGTATTGCGCCTCTGACTGTTATTGGAGTCTTTTTAACTACCTTTTCATTCATTGAATAATGGCATATTACATTTTCGGTCTGGCGCCACCTGAAGGATTCCTAGAGCCTTTTCTACCACGGCGCCAATCTCGCACATAAAGACGGGGCGTTCGTGGTAATATTGTAATGTTTTAATAGTCTTTCAAAATGTTGAAGATCCAAAATTAATATTCCCTTGTTGCTTCAGATTTTATTTTAATTAGAACTTTAACTACTTTCTATCTCATTAAATTCAAAATATCATAAAATATTTAGCGATAGTGAATTGAACTTTTCAATCTCAATAATTTTATGCTCATTGAACTTACAATTTAGATAAACATCGTTAATAGGTCATTATTGTTTTTTGTAAAACAATTACGGAAAACGTGTATGAGATTGCTAACAATAATAATAAAACCATACATAGTACATGTGTGGTCTTATACCCTTCCATCCAATATGCATAATGTATCATAAAATATAATTCAATTGTAAAATCACTTTGTTTGTCAGTCTATCTGTTGAATATAAATAAGTAAACTTACGTGACATAGTATCATATTATATTTGTAATAAGGAAATTGTTTTTTTCGCCGTTACGTAATTGGTTATTTGATTACACATATATGGGAATTGGTTTAATCTTCTAATCAAAATCGGTTTAATTAATTTATTAGGAACTCCCAACTCGACCTCGCTTCGATTAGTCAATAGTCCTCAATAAATAAACCCTTGCAAGGGTTTTTCAACTCGATACACATGTTTCTAAAAAAAAGTCTTGAGAGACAGACTTTTTCGCATTTAGATGCGAAAGTTTGGATTTGAGTTAATTTAATAAAATATGTTAGGGGGCCATTACAAATTTGAAAAAAAAAAACAAAGTCACACATTAAATTTTTTGTACATTTTTTTTCACATAGGTAATGTTTGTTACACACCTTAAATAAATTTTTTTTTTCTTTTTTTTTATGGTTCTAGATTGTTTCTATATTAACTGTCAAATTTGACACTGATTGGCGACGATCAGACGAGACCATATACCTTACACTGTCAAAAAGTTATCAGATCTAAAAAATTATAAGCTTCTAACTACACGCCCTCTCTACCTACCCCTACAAGCCCTCACTTCACAAACTCTACACCATAGTCAATATAATAAGTGGCTAGGCATTTTCGCTACCGTCTGTGACTAATAACTATTGAGTTTATATCCCGAGAATCCTTTAACTGAGGTAGGGCACAGCAGGAAATTTCCTGCTCAAATATGGAGCAGCCTGATTAGGGTAGTACCTCGATCTTACAGAAGATCACAGCTAAATAACACTACTCTAAAGCAGTGTTGTGTTCCTGTTGGTGAGTATAGAGACCAGAGCTCCTGGGATGAATTGGGGATAGGGTCGGCAACGCGCTTGCGATGCTTCTGGTGTTGCAGACGTCTATAAGCTACGGTAATCGCTTACCATCAGGTGAGCCGTACGCTTGTTTACCGACCTAGTTATATATAAAAAAAAATCGTTTATCTGGTATAATCAAACACAAGTTACGAGAGGTGAAAAAAGCGCTTCGAGCAAATGTAGTAGTGCCCTTACAATTCGCTTAGCTCGGCTTGGGAGTGGCACTACCGTGCCCCCAGAATAATAAATGCCTAAAAATTGGCACTACGTATATTTCAAATATGAAAGCCATCACTAACTGTGTCGTGTTCACACACAGTTAAATCAATACGCATCATCACTATATGAGATAATACATTTAATATTGCATATTGTTGCTACTCGCTCATATGTATGTACTTTTGATTGTAGATACAATTGAAACGTATTTTACATAATTGTACTTCCGCTTGTTGCACGCATACATTAACTTACCTGTATTATTAAATTTAATTAATATTATTATTTGTATAATATATTAAATCTGAGACTCGTCATATCTTCTTATATATAAAATTCTCGTGTCACAATGTTAGTTACCATACTCCTCCGAAACGGCTCGACCGATTTTTATGAAATTTTATATGCATATTCAGTAGGTCTGAGAATCAGCTACTATCTATTTTTCATTCCCTTAAGTGATAAGGATGGCCCACCCCAAATGACGAGTCTCAGATTTAAATTGTACCGACAAATATAAAATGAAGAAAGAAAATCTATAATCCTTTCTTACTTACGCCTAAACACAAATTCTTGGTTGGACAATTACCTTACTTTTCTGTTGCCATTATAGTCTGCTGATAAGGTTTATGGCCATCTTTGGATAACATCTCATCTGGCACTGATTTCAAAATAAAGTTAGAAATAATAGCAAAACGTACCAACTACCTGCAGCTAAAGCTTTTCGTGTAGGGTGACAGTGCATCAATGGCCGTCACTTCTATAAAAATTTTTATTGTCATTATTGCAGAATTTTAAGACGTAATTAGGCATTTTCAAATTCGCGACTTACCGCCTTCCGTAGTTTCCAATCACAACCCGTTAATGGCCCACTGCTGAGCCGGGTCTCCTCCTCAAAATGGGGAGGGTATTAGGCCATTGTGCACCTGGCCACGCTGGCCAGTACGAATTGGCAGACTTTACATACCTTTGTGAACATGGAGCTCCCAGGAGTGCAGGTTTCCTTCACCGTTATAGCAAGTGATATTTAATTGCTTAAAACACACATAACCCAGAAAAGTCAGAGGTGCGTGCCCAGGATCGAACTCGGACTTCTTGAGTAAGACATTTAAGTCGAAATCGACGAATGAGACGTGCTAAATTTCTATTTTAGTTCTCATTTACTGTAGACACTTTCTCTGAACGTCAACTAGGTTCTTTCGTCAGTACTATGTTACTCAATACTTAATTACGGTAAATTCCAATTATACTAATAATGCTATACGTAATATATATTATAAACAATGTAAAGCTAAGCATGAAGATGATTGTAATTATTACCTGATACGCTAGATATATTTGTTCGTAATTGTTTCAATGAGTTGATTAAGCGACGTTCCCACCATGTTATTATACCATACATTTTTTAATGATTATTTTATTGTAATAATAAAACATCTTGTGCACTAGCGTGCTGGGTCCATAACCTTAAATTAAATTCGTCCTATGACAAATATTTATTGGGATACAAGTTTGGCTCTCAAATATTAAAATAATCAAGTAAATTGAGTATTTTGTGCTCCTCGATACTGAAGGCCTAGCACACTATTAGGCTCACAACTTTAATATGTGCTGCGCGATATTACTTGACAGACTAACTCGCCTATCGGAACAAAAGTTATGTATTGTCTACTCGAATAAGATAAACTGAATTACCGGCGAACACTTATTTATAAATAAGAAATATTTTACATTCTTCCTGTGTGACATTATTTAGGTTGACCATAAAAATTACTATTAATTGGATAAGATACATGTTACATTATAATCCTGTTATTATTTTTATGAATTTCTTATTATTTCGTTTTATAAAGCTAAGCGAGAGCGGATTGCTTATTCATTTATGTGCTGGAATCTCCGAAAATTATTTTATTGAAATTTTGTTCTACCAGCCGAACCTTAGCGAAGTGAGGACACTTCGCTAAGGTTTTATATGCAGTAAACGAGAAAAGTATTTTGTTAAAAACACTTGATTAAATTTTAAAAAGTTGGACATGTGTTGTCGCTGGCTCTACAAATTTTCTCTAGACCTCAATTATATATCTCTCATCATTAATGCAGCGTTCGTAAAAATTATCGGGGTTTATTTATAGTCTATGAGACAAATAATTTGGCTTTCTATTGGTAAAAGAATTTTTAAAATCGGTTCAATAGATCCAGAAATTACCCCCTACAACTTCACGTACATCTAATACATAAAATGATCGTGTCGCTGTGTTTGTTACCAAACTCCTCCGAAACGGCTTTACCGATTTTAATAAAATTTTGTGTGCATATCGGATAGGTCTGAGAATCGGTTAGCATCTATTTTTTATACCCCTAAGTGATAAGGGTGACCCACCCCAAATTTTTTAAATTTAAAAATACTCATCTGTTATTTATGGCTCTGCTGGTTTATAAATAAATCCACCTTTTTCAATGCTTCTAAAAAAGTGATAAAAGTATTTCCGCTATATATGTATATATTGTACAAATGTACAAAGGATCCGAATTAAAATTAAAATCACGTCCATCAATTTTTGTACGTAATTTCGCATTCAGAGCACTGATTATTTCCTACATCATCATCATTCAGGGCATAATAAACAACACTAACAATAACAATAATATAATATACTTATAACTTTTATATTTTAGTATAATTTAACCGAACCTTTAAAAAAAGGAAGAGGTGAGTAAAAGAAAATTTAAAAAATAATACTAAATTTTTGAAAACTATTTTTGGCCACCCTAATAAGTGTAATATTAATGATAGTTATGGACTAATTTTTTATTTTTATTTATGTTGCCAGACTTAAAAGCATAGAAGGGAAAAATAAGTGAGGTAAATGTAAAGTTAAAGTTTTGCTTGTTATTTGCGATATTTTACAATTAATATAAAAAATCTTACACTTAATTATTTTTTTTTCTTGCACATTAAACTGCAAAATTAAATTTACTAAAAATATCAACTTACCACAGTTTCATAAGCCTCTTTCCGCAACCATCTTAGTTGTTGACCAGCAACACAAACAAAGCACAGAATAAAAATTAGGCGGGAAATTGAAACATCGAACACCATTGTACTTTTTTCTTTTTTTAAATAAATTATATTTAATTTAATTAAAATAAAGTTTTCTATTTAAAAGACGCTCCAAATAATCTATCTAGATTGAAAAATTATATCGTACGTCTTTAAATGAATAAAAAAAAATGTAGTCTGTCAAACAGTTCCGATCGGAATGTCGCAATTGTTGTGTCGTCCCGGCTTATTTATGATGCGTTTAAGATTCGCTCATAAGGTCAATTTTCCTTATAATTTGAGGCGAACATAAACATGCATACATATGTTAGATTTTATTAAAATATTAATATTATAAAATATCGATATTAAATATAATTAGAATAATTTGATCAATATCTCGATTATGAACTATTAACTCGGCAACACAGGCCTACGATCCCAGTCGTCATTATAGTGAGAATAGATGAGGGACAGTCTTGGGCCTAGTCGGTTGACCAAAAAGAGCGTTTTTTTTAGTTCGCAATCCAATGGCGAACTAATTCGCTCTTTTTAAAATAATTTAGTATAAAAATCCCAACTAATATTATAAATGTGAATGTAAGTTTGTTTGTTACGCTTTCACGCGAAAACTACTTAACCGATCATCATGAAACTTTGTACACATATTCTTGAGGGTATCAGAAGTAACATAGAATACTTTTTATGAAAAAAAAGATAATTCATTTCTATTGAAATGATCTCTGATACTTATTTAATGGCTTCAATGCGAGCGAAGCTAAGGGTTAAAGCTAGTAATAAATAAAGGAAACAAAAAAAATCGATATTCTCGAAAGTGAAACATCGATGTTTCTAAACTATCACCATTTAAATATATTATTATATATCGGTTTTTTATTAGAAATAATCCACTATTTTTATTTATTACACATTTATTTTTATAGAAAACAATTAGTCAACTATGGATGAAACATAAGCATCCCCAGAAATAAATAATTCGATTAAAAAAATAAAAGAACTAAGAGCGAGATCGTCGACGAACTAGTTCGTATAGTTCACCTAAAGGAGGAATGGATGTATGTACGTTAGGATGTTTGTTACTCAATCACACAAAAAACTAACAATAAAGATACTTTATAACCAGGATTAACACATGCTACTTTTTATCCTGAAAAAGTTATTAGCTCCTACGGGATAATAGGTGGCAGCAGTAAAAGAGCTAGTTCCTTGATCAATGTTGTCTAGTCGTATATTCATTGATTATTTAATAATATTTTTTTTATTAATAAATTTTTAATTTTGAATTATAATAAGAAATTAATAGATTGTAAACCGTAACATACTGTTACTGAAACTGGAGGCGCGGAGGGAGGACAGCTCCACCTGCTGTAACACAGTGGGAAAACACGTGAGAGTTATAAGTAGTTATAAGACTTCGTAGGAACGACACTTTTGAAAAATAGATTTTTACCAAAATATTGGTGTCGCGCTGAGCCCTAAGCTTACCCCTTACCGTGCGATAGAGAGACCTACAGCTCGAACTGATTCTACCTACGTAACATTAAGAAAATCGTCCTTTCGTAATCCCCTGTTTCCTCATCCAAATCTGGACCGATTTTAATATTTATTTCGCTAAAATGCAGTACAGGGTCTGAGCTATGCCCGTACGTTTTGATTTTTTGCTTTATGTTAGTAATAATTAGTTTGCTGGATGTTTGCAAATATAAATAAAAATGTCGTTTTTCTTTTAATTTTAAAAGTTTTCTATATTAATCTATATTAATCAAATAATAAAAAAAACAAAACGTACAGTCATGGCAGAGGTACGTATATATCGCATGGTATTTTTTTCTTCTGTAACTTCATTATCCTAGGAGGAAACAGGGGAAAAAAGTGTCGACTGATTTCCTCTTAAATTGTAAGCAGTATATTATAGTTTACAATCTTTCGATAGTTTACAATATCGCAAGATACACGGTATTTTAAATAAAGTTTGCATAATAGGTAAATCGTAACGTATTACTTGCTCACTCACGATTGTGGGTAATTTTTATCCCCCTACATTAGAAATGTCGGAAAAACAATAGTAATCAATTATACATTAGAAACATATAAACGTTTATTAATCAATACAAATGAGACCACTGAAACCGCAGTGGAAATATCAATTTGGTTTATTATAATCGGAAATATACTACAGTAGGGGGAAATATGGGGTAAAACCATCTATATAGTTAGCAACACCGTTGTTACCTTTGGTTTTATTCCAAGACAGTATATAACCTCTGTTCCGATAGACTTGAGCCAGTTATCAAACTGAGCTCTCCTGGTGACCATTGACCATTATGGTTGTGCAGTTATGTGGTGGCGTGATGCGTTGGAGACCCAGCATCTTTTAGTACTTTGAAGTACATTGTTATTGTACTTCATCTGTGTGGTATAGCTCCCATGTAGATAACAATATGTAATTTTTTTAATATCCATTTTTATTACTGAATTTTTTAATATAAGATTTGATTACATTCCTTGAGTATTAAGATTTTCCTGTGGGTATTTTAGAATAAGGGGCCATTCATTAGATGATTTGGGGGTGAGGGGGGAAAGCTAGTCTTGGAATACTTTGAAAAAGCGCGGACAACATTCATTTTTTCCTTTAGATTCTTACGTAATAAATATAAAACAGGGGGGAGGGAGTTGTCCTATTCTTATTTTCTCTTATAATAGGGAGGTGGGGGTCAAAAGCTAGCGAAAATAGTCTTACGTAACTAACTGGTAATCAACTCACGTGATTCAATTACACGGCACTACACTTTCACTACGATAGCTCTTTACGAAGTGTTTTATAAAATTCTTATAATAGGGAAACAGTTCCTTATGAATTTCATCTCTAATAAATAAATTAGAGAATATGTTAAAAATATCTAAATTATCAACACGTGTAGATTATAGATTAAAAAACAGATGTATAACAATTCATATAATTAGGTAACTAGCAACATAGTATGTTAGAATCATAAAAAATCTTTTATTCAGAGCACGATTTGTGTTATTAGATTTAATAGTTTATTATAAGAAATAAGGACATTAATTGCAAAAATGTTTATTATCCACTAGCTTTTACGCGCAACTTCGTTTGCGATACTGAGGTAGTTATATTCGTCTGTACACATAATAATTTTATGAGGTAGTCATACTAACTTTGCACCCCCCTTTACCTCCATTAGGGATGACTTTCTAAAATATTTTACACGTGTTTCATGACTTACAATGAAAAAGAATATCATTTGAATAACTTAAAAAACGGCAGTCTTATACTAATTTTGCACCCCCGTTTTACCCCCTTATGGGGTGAATTTTCAAAAATCCTTTCTTAGTCCTCTCCTACGTTATAAAAGAAACCCCTGTGCAAAATTTCAAATTTCTAACCCTTATAGTTCAGGCCCTGCGTTGATATGTCAGTCATTATGTCAGCTTCTCCTTTTATATATATGTCAGGGATTTTAAAACGATGTGAAAGGAAATGGAAGGAGGAAGATGGGGAATATTGGGGAACACTAAAAGGGGGTGATGGTTATGAGTGGAATATTGGGTAAACGCAACGTAGATACTCCTATTGAACCGATAAATGATCAAATATGATCTCTAACAATTACGAGAGAAACCTAAGCAGTGCCTTGGACTTGTGACCAAGGTGTAGGCTTAAGGATATCCTTTAAGTGATCACGACACTCGCCTCCACTGCTCAGGCTCTCCATTTAAACCCAAGGTTAAACGCACATAAACCGAATCTAATACAAGGCTAACCTAACCCAAGGCTAACCTAACCTAAGGCTAACCTAACCTAACATTGTGTTTACTTAACCACGTGGCAATTACATTGTAAGGACTTACGTGACCTTAGTTGGACAGCACTTCCACACTACACTGCACTTGACACTATCACTATCACTAGCTCTACTTAGATGATGTTCACTTCTTGAGAGACCGCGCACGACTAAGACTTCGTTTAGACTGTCGATCGCATATAAAGGGTCGAGGGTAGATACTGTCAAAACAACGGAAGTGACTACTACCCCACTCCAACGCCATAGACAACGATAACGATTCGATTAATCGATAATCTTTTACTATGCTCCTACATATATATATAGATATGAGCTATAATGCACAGCTATTTTTGACAGAAAGCCAACCAGGGCTTAGGGTCACTCTTCAGAGTGAGAAGGGTGTTAGGCCATAGCCCACTCAGTGCGAGGTAATAGAATTCACACACCTTTAAGAACTTTAGGGAACTTTCAGGAGTGCAGGTTTCCTCACGATGTTTTCCTTCACCGTCATAGCAAGTCCTAGCAGTAATGGAACTCGGACCTCCCGAGTAGGACATCATCTTTCATCATCTTTAACTCTCGCCAACACTTCTAGAACTCATTAATCAGTAAATAAAGTTACAATATCAAATCTTCGTGATGCTCTCCATCTGCTATCTCTACCCCTTTACACACTCATTTCATCAGTCAATGGTGCTAGTAACTAGAACTAGAAAGGGATGAAGATATATAATCACGCAAGTTCGATCGCTGACGTCACAGTTTATTAATATGTGATGAAATGTACCAAAATTTTACATAATAAAACTTCACGCTCATCCACGAGAGTTTTTTTTAGAGCAGACGATCCACCTGATAGTTTGGACCACCGTCACCCATGGACATCACACAAACAAGAGATAAAGTATGCCTCTTTTTGTGCCGATGTTCTGCCACCTCGAAGATAAGAGTGAGGAGGACGAATGAAGAGAAGAATATACGATTACAGTAGATCTAATGTTAGAACATAGGGCATTATTGGGATTACGAGATGCTCGCCCAGCGGCATAGAGGCATTATATTCTATTCTGTCCCCTCACGAGTAAATTTTGTTACTATTCTTGTTTGATTATATCATTATTGATAAGATATAAAACATATGGCCGGACCATATATATCCATAAAACATAATAAAATTGTATACAAATAGTATTTAAACTACAAGTGTTTGCTTGCAGTGCTTGCAACTTACTTGCAACAAAGTATAAGCTTAAATAACTATAACATGTATTTTTCCCTAATTGTTGTTGACCTATACTTCTTTACTAATACTAGGGATCCGCTCCGGCTTCGCATTTTTTGCTTTTTCTACTATAATATGCATATAAACCTTCCTCTTGAATCACTTGTCTATTGGTGACAATCGCATTATAATCCGTTGGGTAGTATAAAAGATGTAAGCAAACAGACAGCGGAAGCGACTTCATTTTATACTATGTACCTAATGATTATAAATAAGTTTGTGAGATTGTTAGAGGTAATCTCTGGATGTACTGAATCGATTTCGTGGTAGTCGGATTTGCTGCAGTCAGTCGGAGAAAAAAACGGAACGATATAAATAGTTGCGGGTATAGTATGAATGAGTAAATGTGTGAGGGAGTAAACAGTTTGAATACACCTCAGCGAAGGGGTAGCGGATCGGTCGGGTCTCTATTCGCTGAGATATCTCAATGATCATGTCCTCTGTCCTAGTATAAGAAGACCCTTTTTCTGAGCCGAATGAGGAAACATCAGATTTACTTTTCGTCATGTTTTTAGAATATGTCTCTTTTCTATATTTTCGGTTACAATATTTACCAATTTTGGTGACTAAGGTGGAATTGGACATAAGCAAGCAGCTCTTATACATACTTAGGGCACAAATGATACTATACCTATATGACTGATGTTAGAAAAGATTAATTTTATTTTTTATCCCTTAGGGATTATGCATATTTCAGGCAGGACGTTAGTATTGATAAAATTTATCAAACAGTTCATATCAATCAAACAGAGCAATTACTACATTTCCTTATTTCATATATTTGCAACGACCTTCTTACATAATGTAGGTAATTTTATATGTCATACATGATGTACTGATTGTATGCTACTTGTTTCAGTCGGGATGATTACAGCCTATTTGTTATATAACTTCCAATTTATAATAATCTCAAAATACATGTTACATAAGAATGTAAATGTTTAGCTCAATCGTATGGGACCAGAAAGTGGCTGAAAAAAGGTTTTGAATCTTTGACGGAAAACTTACATACAAAAACTGAAAGATAGCTCATAAAAATGTATTGATGGTGTAGTTTGCGTGTATATCTACCATCTTAGAATAGAGGGTACACTAACTCGGGGTTATCGTGTGGCAATAATCTTAGCGCACGTCATTACCGCGCGAGACTTCGACGTGAGCGGACGTGGTCCTTTCGAAATTGTATCATCATATATTTTAATTTTCAGGTAAACACAACATCAGCCATGTCACCAGGAGCTCCCGGTGCTGAGGAAGAGCGCACAGAGCTTCTTGGATCATTGACGACGCAACAGCAGCAGCGGACGAGTGCAAGGGTCATAAAGAAGCTCAGGCTTGAACCACAAACGGATAAAAGAGGTGAGGAGACTATCAGTCTGATGTACTTGACTATGCACGAGTTAGCAACACTTTCAAAAAGAAAACAAAATGGTGACTGATTTAAAAAACAAATATTACTAACTTTTTTTCGTACTTGCCAAAGTTAGCCGCTAATATTACAATTTAATGATATTTTTAAACTTTGGAGTTTTGTGTCGAATAAATTTTATGATATATGGAATGGAATGGAATGGAATTAACTTTTAGATGGTTTCTCTTTTTTTTTAGAAACAACAGAGTGTGAAACACCAAACAAAATCGATGACAAGGATCCCCTAAAGTTCCCAACAGTGAAACAACGGATGCCCAAAGCACTCTGGTCTGCTGATGAAAAGAGCCTGTTCTTCGAGGCTCTCAATGAATATGGCAAGGATTTTGATGCGATAACAGCTTATATATGCGCTAAGATGAAGAAGAAGGGGATGTCTGATGGAAATCTGAAGACCAAGACGCAAGTCAGCCATTTTTATTACAGGACTTGGCATAAACTTTCCAAGCATGTTCGTTTTGACGAAAGTAAGTATATCGAAGTAGCCTTATTATTGAAAATAATTAAAAATTCATCTGTTTCATTACCATCCGTGAACCCAATACGTAGATCTAACGTTTTCCTCATACACACTTTTCACTCTGACACAGAAGCATTCTTAAGTGATATTGACTTAAAATATCAGCTGCAGAATAGATTTCATGATTTGTATATAGATTTTTAATAATGTGAATCTCGAATCGAATGAAGTTGGGAGATGCCTTTCTTAGGTGGAAAAGTAAAAATCTAGTTTTTACGCCGGATATAACTAATCAACTCAAAATCTTTGGATTGCAGATTGGAATAGATTCTAAATTTGACTTTTTATACACATATATCAATTTGGAATTTATTTTCAATCCATAAACCTTGGGTTGAGCTAGATTATTATTTACTGATGATATTAATAAAATATGTTGAATAAGTTATAAGAATTTAATCTGTGCCTCGCTGGGATAGAACCTTTATATTAAATATTTTCTATCCCTCAGAAATTATATTTTTTTTTGGGAATCAGTAACCTGTAACTTTTATGTCCATAAGTTACCTCTATGGGAAAAATTAGTCCTCATTTCAGCAAGGAAAAGGACAAAACAATTCGATTTCTATAGAAGAAAACGTTGCATAATTAAATCCTAATTAATCTGTAACAATAATGATTGTAACAATCGCAAATTATCTTCAATCAAGATCAGAATAATAATACATTTTTTATTGTAATATAAACTCGTTTCTGCTTTGTGTTTAATGTAATCAATGACAGGTATTTAGGCTTTTGTGTAAACTTGTAATTATCTTTGTAATATACAATTATTTTGATAGTTGTATATTAAAAAAAATTACGAATCGTTTCCGCATATTATAGTGTAAAATAATATAATAATTATAATAATATCATATTTATTCAATTTATAGTTTAGGATATTATGCTTCTTATGGTGTCCTTTTAAGTTTTTCTAAATATCTTCTATTCTTGAATATTTTGATTATTTTAGTGTTGAATAGTTTAAATGGTAAAATATTTTACCCCGTGTAATTTAGCCAGTGTATGTAGTTTTAATTTTCAACATATTTTGCTGTATATAACGTACTCCCATACAAATTTTCATTCCCTAATTTAGTCCCTTTAACCCGTGGTAAAAGGTAGCCTATATCATTTCCCAAGCTTTACTGATTCCCTGTAAGAAATTTGATCAAAATCTTGATGTGTTGTTGAGTTATAAATTGTGTAACTAACCCATATTTGCTTTATATAGTCTAGCTGACCCGGCAAACGTTGTTTTGCCATATAAATTTAAAAAATTTAGGGGGTGGGCAATCCATATAATTTTTTCTTTATAGTCGTTTCCTCATGTCTGAGGGTAGTGACCACCATGGTCAAATCTCTGCTCTCTCAAGCTGACCTGTCTTAAAGCGGCTGGAATACTTATGTTCAAGCCCTGCTTTACTGTGTCTGTCCATCTAGTCGGAGATCTACCACGACTTCTCTTGCCATCCACGTGGCCTAATACTATAAGTTTTTCCAGGATATCCGGATCGCGAAGGGCCACGTGACCGACGTATTTGAGTAGTCATTGCATACAGATCGTTGACAGGCGGGTTCGGATTTAATAGATGCATTTGTGCGATGCGCCGTCCATAAAATGCCCAACATTTTCGCCAGCACCACATTTCGAAAGCATCTATTCTTTGTCGTATCATCTTACATATCGTAAATCTTATATATAAAATTCTCGTGTCACAATGTTAGTTACCATACTGCTCCGAAACGGCTCGACCGATTTTTGTGAAATTTTGTGTGTATATATATCGGGTAGGTATGAGAATCGGTCAACATCTATTTTTATACCCCTAAGTGATAACGGTAGCCCACGGTGGCAAAACAACGTTTGCTGGATCAACTAGTCTTATATATAAAATTCTCGTATCACAATGTTAGTTACCATACTCCTCCTCCTGAGAATCGGCTACTATATAATTTTTTAACCCCTTAAGTGATAAGGGTGGCCCACCACAAATTTATATGGTAAAACGTTTGCCGGGTAACTATTAGAGTAGCTATACCTATACCTACATTTGAAACTCAAATGCATGTGTTTTAAAAATTGGCAAATATTAAAATACAGAAAAGTTGATATTATTTGTTTCAGATGTTAAAAAAGTAGCGCAAGAGTTATATGCTCTGATAAACTATGGCGAACTGCGTCGTAAGCTAGCTTCTGTGAACGAGAAGACTTGTGCTCGTCTGGGAGAGATGGTGCGAGGGGGGAGCATGGCGGTGCGAGCGAGGGGGAAGACGTTGAGAGTTAGGACTCCTATGTGTAGAGCATTAAGGAGGTTGAACCAAATTGCTGGTAAGAACCGAAATCGTAGGAGAATATTTTCATTTAAGTTTGGATTGGAAAGGGAACTCCTAAATCGCAATAAGGAAATATATATTATAGTGAAGGACATATGGGTTTTGGACAATCTAAAATTGTCATGAGTAGTTTCTGCAACAAAATAACCACATTGTCGTGTTTCTTCGTTCATTTAATCTCTTCCTGTTATAAAAGGTAAATTACTTCAATTATTTTATAATCTTGGATATAGGACATAAAAATAATTATAAAATTGATATTATTTAGTTTAATGGTGCATTTTGTAGATAATGCCTCTAGGAGTTATAGTTATAAATTTTAAATAATGGTTTGTGCGTTGAATCCACGATAATGATTCATCAATGATCATAGGTTCAATCCACTATTATTGCAACCGACATAGTTTTTCTTGTAAGTATTATCCCACCAAAAACATAAATGTAAAAAAGGAGAGCCTAGTTCAATATAAAAATTATGCTTGACTGTAGGTTTCGCCGCAAAAAGAATGGAGATCTAAATGAGTGCCTAGTTCTATGCATTATCCAAATATGTATTTATAGGAATAAAATAACATTATAAACAAGAATTAAACTCTATTTCTTTGCTTTATTGGATACCTATAACAATCGCTGTTATTTAAAAATAATGTGAGATCTCGAAGTAGGTTAGTTTTGACTTTATAGTTATAGAAGGGTCAAAAGTGGCACCAAATGGTTCGTGTAATATTACACTTGGCGCTGTCTAGCCAGTTTTGAACTAGGCTGACACGCTGCCGCGTGTTTAGATTGTTAAAAACAGGTTGTAAATTAAAAAAGGTATCTTATATATTTCAGTCACATATACTTAAAACTCTTTGCCTTGACCTCGCCTTAATGTATTTATTGTGGATCAAGTGATAGTCGGTAATTGACAAAGGACTCCTCTTTTCTGCTGGTTTTCGTTAGGATATTAATGCAGTTTTGACTGAGTAGCTATTCTTGCCTTCGCATATACGGCTTACACGTCCATATGTCCAATCTAGAGCGTGCCTGCGGTGCTCGGGTCTGCTCACGAGCGCAAGTGATACTGCGTGCTCGTGACGCATGCGCATGGGCGCGAGTCCAGGCAGCTGCGCACAACCCACGTACTGCTGCGGCATTACCCTTGCGCACTAGACTCGTTACTTTTCTGAAAGCTTTGGAGAGGAGATGGAAGAACGTATCCTTTTTGTCAAAGTGTCAAAAAATGAAATGTGAAAAAAGTCTATTACTACGATGAACGAACCCGCTGGGTTTTAGTGAGTATGTTGCCCTACCTGTAAGCCCTACATGCTCACTTTACCTGCTTAGTTAGTTTATTTAATCAGCATTTCCTAGCAAGCAAATATTTCATCAAAGTTGATCAAGTTTTCTAGGACTCAAGTAATGTACTCACGAACATAATATTAATAAAGATTACTAATCTATAGCCGTTACCTAGCTGAAAATCCATTGGATATGTTTTTCATAAAGATACATCGAAAAACATTTTTTAATAAAAATGTAACATTTCCTTTAGATTTCTGGCCACTGGATCACTGGATCAAGCTTTTAAGTCTCATTTTTTTTTCGGTCCGACATCAACTTGAGTCACTGACTGACACGGTACAAAATTGTTAATGTAACTTAATTCCTTAAAAAACACAGTCAATTTATAAAGAATCAGTATCATTAAACGGGATAGAACCAAAGTTAACTGATGAAATAAGCAAGGAATGTGAAGAATACCAAGAGATACAAATCGTAGGTGATTTAGAGGAACATCTACAATTAGAAACTGACAATATTATTGTACAAGGTCAGTAGATTATAGCTTGAATAGAAATATTCTGTTTAAATTATTACAAAATTTGATATCTTTGTAATTTTCAGAACACAATCTTACCAAAAAGCTTGCCCTGCATGTAGGTCCAAGACCTGGAGTAGAAGTACATTTACCAGTTCTGAGTCCAGGTGAACAATTATCCAGCCAAAAGATTTGTTTTTCCTCTTACCTGGAAAGGATGGGCTCATTGAGACGCGATAAAGATAGCGGAGGTATGAATCTGATGTTTAAATTTATTTAAATTGTTTTTAAATTTCCGGTTAAATACTTTAGCTTATTTACAGTAAAGATCCGAACGCCAAAACGTCAAAGGAAAGACAGCATAACTGACAAAGACAAGGACGTCGAAAAACGATTAAAAATGGACGATGCGGAAATAAACAAACTTATGCACATAGATGAAACAGCAATAGATGGCATCGAACTTATGGCTCATTTCAAGAATAATCACGATGATGAAGAAAAACCAAGTACTGAAGATGAGAAAGAGTTAAAGTCTGAAGAAACTGCTGAAGAAGAAGGTGATAGAGATATTCCAGAAAGAGACAAAGATATTTTCTCAGAAAGAGAAAAGGATAGTTTCTCTGAAATGGAAGACGATGAAAAGTATAATAAAAGTGATACTGATAATGAAAGTGATGGCAGACAAGATAAACAGAAGGATCGGATGTTTAAAAATTTGAAGGTATTTGTAACAATATTGTTTTTTATCTTTAATATATATATGTAAAGTTACGATAAAGTTAAAAATTGTAAAAAAATTTATTTAGGTGAAATTTAGAATTCGTCCAAAAAAACGTGGCGGCAGTATCTACACTCTCGTTTTAGAAAACAATGCCGAGGAAGCTAAGAGTGATGAAACAAAAATCAATGACTTAAAAATTGAGGAGAACAAAGTCCAGGAATCAAAGGAGGAATTTAAAGTTCAGGAACTAAGAGTTGAAGAAAAGGAGGAGGAAACCAAACCAGATATTGATGTGGAACTAGCGATACGACAGATAAGGAAAGGATGGAGCGTTCATGATGCTGGTGAACTTACTATAGGGGATTTATACTTAATGGTATGTCTTTTACAAATTCTGATTACTAACTATCTCACTTGATTTCAATTCTTCATTCTCACTTATAAACCCAAACACATTCATTTACCCACATACTTACAAGGCCACGTTTGGATGGCCTGGTGAGTGGCCTCAAATGACATGTTTCATTCAAGTTAATTCACTCTCGTATACGTAAATAATGTAAATAATTAAAAAAAACCTTTAATGTCATTACTTTTTCCGGGATAAAGCATCCATCCATTCCAGGAAAAATGGTTGAAGAATTGATTTTTGTTTTACATTAAGCCTTATGTTCATGTATTTCAGTTCGGTTCTCGATCAAAAATTGAATTAGACTATTGGTGGGCAGAACCCACGCCTCCACTACCACAACCAACAAAATCCCATAAACTCGAAACTGTAAGCAAACCCATAGATAGAGAAAAAGGAAACAAAACGCCAGAAAAAGGTGACAGTTCTGTAGAAGACGATAAGGAGAAGAGTGATAATGATATATTTTCTCCTAAGAATACTTTCAGTCAGGACAGTAATGATGGGATGTCGGGAGATGAACGAAAATGTAAGTATCCTTAAAGTCAAGAATTATGTCAGATAATGTTCTTTCCATCACGTATTTATATTTTTTTAATGCTAATTTTTGTATAACTAATGAAACAAATATGAAATAATCGAAAGATACTTGTGTAATTCTAAGAAAAAAATTGACTTGGATTTTTTTTGCACATTTCATTTTTAGGTGAACAGTTGTCATCACCAGATCACAAATCCGGTAGTTTAAAGCTGGTGAGCAAACTTATCAACCGACCAGCTGCTGCTCCTCCGGCCACCGGCTTCTCGTTACTTACTGACAGGTAGCATTGCTAAAAAACAAAGTCCACCAATTGGTTTATTTCAGTCTAATGGCCCACTGCTGAGGCGGGTCTCCTCAAAATGAGAAGGGATGATAAGGGACCATAGTCTCCCACGCTGGCCCTGTGCCGGTTGGCAAACTTCACACACCTTTGAGAACATAGAGAACTCTCAGGAGTGCAGGTTTTCTCAAGATGTTTTCTTTCACCGTTAAAGCAAGTGATATTAAATTTCTTAAAACATATATAACTCAGAAAAGTCGGAGGTGTGTGCCCTGGATCGAACTCGAACCTCTCGAGTAGACATCAAAGTCTTAACCACTGGCCCATCACTGGTTCTAAAGTGTTTTATATTATGCGCAAATCATACTGAATGTGCATGCAGAAAAAATGAGGCTAACGACACTTAACAATTTATAGAAATAATCGTAACATATAAATATTTTTATTATTTCATTTTCTTATTGATAATAATGATATAGCATAGCATACACATTTTAGGCTAAAACGTCTCCTGGCACTAGCTGGCAATACTCACGTGAACAATCAGCCCGGTATAGCTCGATGTAACTGTGGACATGTTTGTTCACAGAAAAAGCAACAGGTAACCACCAGAAATGTACGTCTACCACACTAGTCAATATTATTATTTAAGAAAATATATTTTTAATTATTGTGAATTCTATCTTTGGAAAATAAAATGATATGTTTAAATAAATTGCACCAGATAGATGGATAAAAGGAGGACAATTAGTTAACAGATTTTTCGCCTGATTTAAATCTCTTATCTCCATCTCGCCTATCTCTTCTGTTTGTACCAATGTTTATTATAAAATATTTGCATATTTCATTATGCATTAATTAGTTAAGATAATAACTGATGATTTACAGAAACAACAGCCATGCAGCCCGACTCCTGTCAATTTATCAACAAAAATAGCTGACACTTCAACTATATTTAGACATCCTACTCCCATTGCACCAAGACCTGACGCTGAGGTAAATATATGTCTAGAATAGTCTCTACACTTTATTTATGGCCACCCTACATAAATTATATCATTCGGAAATAGCTTAACTTTCTATCATTGAAATAATGTTTAAAATCAGATCAGTAGTTCCAGAGCTTACCGTCTACTTATAAAATGTCAATTTTATGGCCATATCTTTTATTATGTATGGCCATCCCACATGGCCTATTTAACTCGGAGTGGTTGCTTTTTATTGATGAAAAAAAAATGTTAAAATAAGTTCAGCAGTTTTTGAACCTATTCGCAATAAACAAACAAATAAAATTAAATTGTATAACTTATTTAGGTTATTTTTACATTAAATTTATTCGATAGGGTCAACGTCCAACAAGTCTGGATGGATTGCCAAAATGGCGTCGCGGGAGGCCTAGGATGTCTGATCGGAGGGTTGTTGTTCAGCGGTTATTGCCTTTACTACCAAAACTACCACCACCAAGTAGTGAGTATATAACCAACATTTTTCTTGTAGAAAAGTACAATAAGATAAAGATAAGAGGAAATTAGTTTATTATAATATAATAGAATAATCTACTTTATTTTGAGTTTCAAAATGATGGTATGACAAAACTAAGATTACAATTTGATAATAATCATTCATTCATTGAAACAAGATCATAGGTTTTACTATACCACAAAATTATTAGTGGTTAAAGTATGAAATTGCCGATTTGCACTGAAAAATTGAAATTAGTTTTTTTTATTCAATTTAACATATTTATTTAATCAAAATATTACTATCTATTATTATCTATACGTTGCTTCCATCTATTAGGAAGGTCATTTATGCCTTTGCGATAGAAATTTGGTTATTTAGACTCGACAAACTGTGTGAAAGCACTTTTGTACTGCCTCCTGAGAAGAAAACTTTTTATCACGTGACAAATGACAAAATTGCAGTTCCTGTAAAGTTCAGACGGTTTCTCGTGCTGTATGAGGTCTCGCGTTATCATCGTCATCATCATATATCTCGAGCAATAATGGTGTATCGATTCATGAGTCGGGGCTGTTTCACTGCTAGTTTTGCTATCATTGTTCGGAGTTCGGCACACTAGACATCTGCCGTTATTGTTTGACAAGATCGGAGAAAGCTATAGTGAATAACACCATACTGATTGTTATTCACCTGTGTGGGCGGTCTTCCACGTGGTTCGTTCTTCAAATCAAAGTTTCGGATTTTTTGAGATTTGAACTCTTCATAATTGGAGGTACCTATTACAATAAAACGGCAATTACATACTTTAACCCCTATTATTAAATACTAGCGGCCTGCCCTAGCTTTGCTCCGGGTATTTAAAGCAATATTATAATTGATGTTCTTAGATTGTCACTCTGTAATTGTGTAGTTTTTTATTATTTGAAAAGAAAAGAAAAAAGACAGAGAGAGACTGAAAAAAAGGTATAATAGAAAAATGATAGAAAGAAGAAAAGATAACGACAGATAATATAAGAGGCGAAGCGTCAGTAGCTCAGTGGTTCAGGCGGTGGATTCACGATCGATAAGTCGTGGGTTCAAATCCCGGACATTGGACTACTGGCGTGGCCCACTCCTGACACAAGTATTTTAGCTTACTAGGAGGGGTAAAGGGAATACTAGTAGTATGTGATCCATACTGCTAGTAATGTTATTTTAAAAAAAAAAAGAGAGGTTTCTTCCTCGGAAAGAGCAAAAATAAAATTGAATATAAAGGAGAGGGAGAGAGAAATAATCGAAAGAAAAAAAGTTAAAAGGGACTGATCATTCTGAACAAAGATAAAGATAAAAATTAAAGAGAGAGAATGATAGTATATAAGAGGAAGAGAGGCGTATATGGCAACAGTACATCACCTACATATGTCACTCACAAATAGTGTAGTTTTCTATCAGTGAAAGAATTTTCAAAATAGGTTCATTAGTTTTCGAGCCTAATAACATATAATAAACATACAAACAATCAAAACTTTTCTCTATATAATAGTGTAGATATAAATAATTATTTAAAATATTAATGTTAATTTCAAAAATATTTTCTAGATCTGATCCCAGTGAAAATGGTGTCGAATTCTCCTCCTGCACCTCCTCGGATCATGCCCAAACCTCCACCTATGCCAGCTTCTGAGTATGTATCTTGAATTTAAAATTATTATACGAATTCATTTATTATATTAAATTACCTTAATTTTACAGCAATTTATCATACTATGTGCTGAGTGAATCCAATGGACAGTTCTACTTCCACGACGGTGATAGACGGATTCCCATCACACCTGTACCCGACCTCAGTAATGATCAAGGTGCTTTATTTTCATCGTACTATTTCGTAACGTAGTAGGATATAATTCTGAGAAACCTTGGAACCATTAGGTGTTTTTTTGTAAAATTAACAATTTTTTTTTGGCTGCAGATCGACTGATTTTTATGTCAGGAAGATTAACTTCCATTATTAGTGCTTTAGGAAATTATTATTGAATAATTATTAAAACTTATCATCATCACCCTTTAATGCTCCACTGCTGTGCCGGGTCTCCTCTTCAAAATGTGGAGGGATTAGGCCATAGTACACCACAGTAGCCAAGTGCAAGTTGGCAGACTTCACACACCTTTAAAAACATAGAGAACTCTCAATAGTGCAGGTTTCCTCATGATGTTTTCCTTTCCTTGTTAAAGCAAGTGTTATTTAATAGCTTAAAATACACATCACTCGGAAAAGTTAGAGGTCAACATCAACATCTTAAGCACTGCTTTTATATATATATTATAAAAGAAAAAATCTACTTAATCCCAAATCTTAAAAAAGAGTCCTTAAGCACACTATTAATCACATTCTCCTGTAATAAATATGCTAATAAATCGTTTTTACAGACGAGCCAAAGAGCGAAGATGAAGAAGATCACAAAGATATAAATATTGTGAAGATGGAGAATACGCAGGAGTCCAATGTGGAGCAGAAAGAACAGAAACCGAACACTGACACTACTCCCAAATTTGAACAGAATGATATTGCTGGTAATTATTATGATCATTTTTTAACATTGTAAATTTCGTTCGGACCTCAAGGATTTCTCAGCCATATCATCATCACAACCCATTGATAGCCCACTACTCAGCCGGATCTCCGGAGAAAGATTAGGGGGTTAGACCATAGCCCACCATGCAGGCCTAGTGCGGTTTGACAGATTTTACACACATTTGAGAACTTATAGGGAGCTCTTAAGAGCGCAGGTTTCCTCACGATGTTATCCTTCACCGTTATAGTAAGTGACTTAACTCAGAAATGTCAGAGGTGTGTGCCCAGGATCAAGCCCGGACCTCTCAAGTAAGACACCACTGGGCTACAATTATTATGATTTTAAGTCTGTGTGTTATGTCCTAAATAAAAATTGAACTAATCTATGATATTTCCCAGGTTTCCTCCCCTCAGAGTCAATGTCTCTGTCACCATCCCATCTCCTCCGTGACACTGAGGGCTGGTTAGAAGGCTCGGTGCAGGACTTCTCACTTAGTAGTTTTCTGGGTCACCTTGAAGGAAGACCAGTAAGTATCAAATAAAATCATGGGAAATGCAAATCAATTTCTTTTGAAATCTCGTTGATTATTTTTTAGGTGGATTCCCAATTGCAATCCTTAATGGCGGAATCAAGTGTGGACTATGTTGCCAAGTTTGCTGACTTAGCCGCTGAAGTGACAGATGAACCTGACCTCGCAGATGACCTAACATAGTGTATATTTATTCATAAATCGTAGCATGATGTATAATTTATAATCTATACAAATAAATAATTATGTAGTCTAAACAATTTAGTTTCGATGTCGCTGTCAATAAATTTTACGTATCTCGTCTGTTGAAAAATATACTATGCTTTTGAAGTTGGTAATATTTTTGAAAAATAAAATTTTACACTTTTAAAATAAACTACTTCTATTAAACCATAATTAAATTAAGTAATATCAAAAAAAAATTTGAAAAATGTTTTATAATTTAAATAATATAATATTTGATAATAAGATTATGACAAATAAAGTTAATTGTTGATTACGGTAAGGATCGTTTTAAAAAAAAAGATTTTATGGTCCACGATTACTCATAGTTCAATCGATTTCAATAGCTATACATAATTTGGGATTTCTCCTTTTAAATCATATTACTCAATTATATTTGTGTAACTTGAATCAAAAAATTATTATATTTAAATTTTTTGCGAATTAAAAATATACTTAGGGGTAAAAATCTAAAAAGCTGGCAGCACTGAAATCCCTATGTCACGTTTTGTGCTAAGGATGTCGAAAGTGGAAAAAATATCGATGTATTGATATTGACTAAAATATCGACGTCGATATATCGAAGAAAAAAATTATCGGTACAACGATAAATCGGTCATATTCAAAAGATTTTGCGTTTTAAAATATTTTTATACAAAATGTACAAAAATCTCAATAAAGATGGAGGTATTTTTATCAGTATAAAGGAATACTATTAGTCAATAAATACAAAAATATTGTAGTGAAATAAGAGCCTGAGAGTTTTAAAGGCTCTATTTAACTTAGAAATGACGACATTGTAAGACCACAAATAATCTCCATCTTATATAATCGAACACTAAAGTCAAATAGTAAAAGCTACAATTAATATAACCAGCTAATATTTACAATTCCCACTACAAATATCACAAACTAAAAATCAGACAAAGCAGTATTTGTCCGATAGCGAAAGTAAAATACCACTCTTCACATGGTCCGCTGTTAGCCGGCTCCTATACAGTTTTTTCTTATCGGCACATAGCCCATGGACAGATGACCTGGTCAGGGCGGCAGTGAGCTGCTGGATGCAGGTCGCAGGTGATCGATCATACTGGAAATCTCTGGGGTAGACCTATGTCCAGCAGTGGACGTCCAATGGCTGAAACGAAGAAACGATATATCGGCTAAAAGTATCGATTTATTCAATTAAAAATATCGATACTTTATCAACAAGCCTATTTGTACTTGACAAATGACAGTGACACATCTCGCACTTGTGTTTACATTTTAGGTTATGCATAATTAATAAAACCATGAATTAAAATGTAATAAACAAACAATGTAATACGTAATTATATAACCCAAGTATTCCACGATCCTCAATATTAATTTTACCCTATTATTTATCGAGTGTTACTTATATTAGTGTTTAAAATTATATCACGATGATGTTTGAGATATTGATGTAAGTATTTTAATTATTATTGTTGTTTATTTATGTACGTGGTTGGTGCGGTTTTTAATGATTCATTTATGAATGCCGACTTGCCGAGTAGCTTAAAGTGACATTTACATTGTTCTCTTAAATAACATTTTAGCAATTTGCACAGTTCTTATTTTATTCGATAATCGTTTACTATTTTCCGACAAAAACTAACAACCCGGTTTCACATTTCAATTTTTTATATTACATGTTGTATATATAAAAATCTAAAATTGTCTTCCTCATGTTCGAGTAAAAAAATTATTTGGACTTTATTCTTTTTCTCTCTAAATATATGCCCAAGAGAGAGGGTAGTTGATGGGGTAGATAAAGGAACACCTATTCTATGTCTTCTTATCACCCTCATCTTCTTTTCTCACTTTCTAGGTGTTGAACATTTTTAGGAATAATTATTCTTCCTCCTCCTCCTTATTCCTAAAATATGAGTCGGCGGCAAAGGGAAGTAGGGGGATTGATAGAGGGGACCACCTAATATCTTTTGTTAAATAACCGATTTTTAGGAATTTTAATGTGTATATTTCGGTAGGCTTGAGAATAGGTTGGTAAGATTATTTTTTATACCCCTAGGTGATAAGGGAGGTCCACTACAAATAATTTATATGGCAAAGCAACATTTCAGTCCAAGTGCACTAGTATTTTGATATCATTAGTATGGAGTGTGTGATAAACACATTGAAAAGGTAATTAGCGATGCAGATGGACCAATGTTATATTTTTCATATACATCTGCGGCGTCTGTGGCGTGCAAAAGTTTTAGGCCACTTTCTTCATACAAGAAGAATCATTATTTCTAACATGTTTATTACATAACCTAAGCAGACTGTCGCCGCACACCATAGCCATCCAGCTCCAGTTAAAAATATCTGCTAACCATGAATTACGCAATGCTGACATAAGATGGTTGCTTAGGCTGCATTTCAATAATTTAGGACATTGATTATGCAACTGCTGCATCAGCCGAATTTTCTTTAACTTATATTAAATTATATATATAATTTTCAGTCTCAGCCCCAAACGCGCTAGGCTCACCCCTCTAGTTTTAAGATATAATCAATCTAAAACTAATCTTGGGAACAATTCTCCGATTTATCGTCTGATGAGATCTTATAATGTTCTCTTAAGTTGCCCTGAAATGAATTCCAAAGTTGATATATTTGGAAACAGCTTAATAACGTTTAAAAGAAGCCTTTAATAATGTATTTTTTATCTCATTTACAATTATTATTTTTAATTAGATTATTCATTTGTATTCAAAACACAGTGACAAACATAATGTTAATACTAGAAACAGAAATAGACTTGTAACGCCGTACTATCGTCTCCACAAAGTGAGTAATAGCTTCATGGGGCTTGGTGTTCGCATCTATAATAAGATTCCACGGCCTATATTAGACTTGCCACTTCAACAATTTAAAACTCGTATCAAGTAGTCATTAATATATAAAGCATACTATAATGTACAGGATTACTTAAATGATGAGAATGCTTGGAATCTAAGTGAACGTCACTTAGATTCTCAAGTTAAATGATTTGTATAACAGACTATGTAAACATGGCTTTTTGAAAAGAGCGACTGTTGAGTTTCTGGCCGGCTCTTCTCAACAGAAAACTGCTTTCCGAGCTGGTGGTAGCTTCAGACAAACTAACTGACCGACAAATTTTTAACGTTTCAAAAGTACTTTTCAAAAAAGTCTAATTGAAATAAATAATTTTGATTTGATTTGATTTGAAAAAATTTTCTTTTTTTTTTATTTCATTTCATTTTTACTGTAAAATATCAGCTTAAATTGTATAATATTTTCAACTTTAGTTTTGCTTAGGAGTTGTTTCTTTTAATCTATGTTAATGTCGTTACACCTATAATTTAGATACCACTAAGTATATATATATATATATATTTAAATTAATGTTTCTCTTGGCATGTATTTGGTGTGTATCTTGTTGGTGTTAAATAAATAAATAATTATAAGAGAAATGTAAGAATAAGAAAATATATATTGTTGTGAAAAAACAATAATCTACACTACTTTGCTGCTTTGGGGGGTTTGGACGAATATGACAAATACTATTGTGTCAGAACTTGCCATATTTTATTCTAGGAGTAGTTTTTCACACAATTTTTTCACCGTTTCTGCTACAAATAAAAATTACGTGATAGTTGTTAAGACTCTCCCCACTCCTCTCAAAGTGAGATTTAGAAAGATTTAGCTTGATCCCCTCCCTCCCTAGAACACCTCACGTAATTAATTTACGAGCTACCATCATTGAAATTTCAATAATTTAAATAAAGATTGCAGATAAATCAAATATTTTATTGACTGAATACAATTTTTTTCCAAATTATAAAATCTGCTTTAAAATGAAATTAAAAAATTTCAAGATATCAAGAATTTACTACTATTTTAATTTGGAGTTTTATTTAGAATAAACCAAGAAACAGGTGATCACAATATTTGTCTTTATCTTTTTGTACCTGACTTTGGATAAGATAAATAAATACACAGAATTCATTTTAAAATTAATCTGTTATCTTTTTACACAGTCTGAACGATTCTATGTTAAAAACTCTTAAAAAATTTATAATTTACAAAAATATGTGGTCATAATTCTTCTACAAAATGTTAAGAATAGTAGTAGTTTGCGATCCAAACTACTAATATTCTTTACAATTACACTACTAGTATAAGGACTACCCTCCCCGTGTAGTCAGAAATGTCACAGAAGTTATTATTCAAGATAATCATAGAAAAACATTGAAGATTTTTATTTTAAATTGCTTTAAGTCTTGCCCAGTTTTTTTTTTAAATATTTATAAATTTGGGCTCGCCTTACCCTAAGCTACTCAATTATATAGGCACACCCAAAGGGGCCAGGGCCTATCTGAAGTAGTGCCAAATAAATACTTCGTATAAAGACTTCGTCCGCGTGATGCTCAGCTCCTATTGGTCTTAGCGTGATGATATATAGCCTAAAACCTCCCTCGATAAATGGGCTATCTAACACTGAAAGAATTTTCTAAATTGGACCAGTAGTTCCTGAGATTAGATTAGAAACTCAAGAAACTGTGTTTCATTCAGCATTAAAAAATACTTTTATCTTGCTTATGATATATAAAAAATTTAATTCAAAACTATTTAACTGTTTATATTTGAATTATTTCGTCTACATTGCAAGTCTCTCCAAAATTTTTTTAAGGATAAAAGTACACTTTGTTAATTCAGATTTATAAAGTTTGTATGTCCAAATATTAAATCCACTAGCTGTGTTTGCGACTCCGTCCGCGTGAATAGTGTCTGGGTAACATTTTGAATTATTTAGACTAATTCTTTTAAAAATAAAACACATTCGTATATTTCTCCACCTACGCCTCCAACCATCCCCTGTTCTCTATTGTTATTTTGCCCTTGAGGGTAAAACTTTTACAAACTTTGAATCTCATATTTATTTATATCGAATCAACAGTCAACAAAATAAGTTTCAAGCTTCTAACTTTAAAAATGACAATATTTCTATACAACTTTTCATCCCCCCCTCACAAGCCCTTAAAACCCTTTTTCCGAATTAAAAATTAGCCTAAGTCCTTTCTCAGGCAGTATACTATCTGTAACCCAAATTTCATTTAAATCGGTTCAGTAGTTTTGGCGTTAAAGCGCGACACACAGAATGAGTTACTTTCGCATTTATAATAGTAGTTAGGATTAGGACTTTAACAAATATTGATTTTTATATGTTATTTTTTTTATTTTCAGTTTGGTGGTGATAGTACCAATGATAATTATAGGCGTGTTACTTTTTGGTGCATTTGTGATAGTTCCCTGTGCATTTATATTTGCCTCATGGTACATGAGGATACGAGAGAGGAAGCTGCAGAGGAGGAAAAGAGATGGTGCCAATATTGCTTTCTTTCACCCTTATTGCAATGCCGGAGGTGGGGGTGAGAGGGTCTTATGGGTTGCTATCAGGGCTATTCTGGAACGGTAAATGTTTTTTGTTATACTAACTAGTCCAATGTTAAAGTTCAAATTAAGTTATTAGGCTTTGTTATAACTAATACTTATAACACATCAAAAAGTTTGTATGTTTGTGAGATGCAAGAACTCATAATTTGCAATTTTTTTTTTTTTTTATTTAATCGGACAATTAAGACTTAGATTTTTACAAGTGAAGATTTGTAGACTTTTTACAAGCGAGAATTGAACCCATAATAACTTTTGTCATGAATTCTACTTCTCGAATCCTAATCTACAAATTATAGATATTTTTGTATTATATTTAGATCAATTTTATTAAATTTTATAATAGTACCTGGGTGACCAGGATTTTTTAAATAAATAAATAAATATTTATTTATATTTATAGCTTTAAAGCAATACCTTATCTAAAAAAATATTACAAATCGTTAGAATTTATTATAAAATGATATTAAAAAAATATTGTTTCCTGTATTAGAAGTAGTTTTCTAATGAACAAACACTTGGCACTGTATTGAAAAGCTTAATATATTAATTTTTCAGGTATCCAGATTCCCACATCTACATCTATACAGTAGAAACAGCAGAGCCCACGACAATACTGAACAAGGCACAAAACCAATTCAATGTGCGAGTACCACCGGAAAGGATCATTTTCATCAGACTTTCCATGCAAAAGGCTATTGAGGCTAAAACTTATCCTTACTTCACGTTACTGCTGCAGAGCTTAGGATCCATGTTGTTGGGGATGGAGGCTTTTATGAAGTTTAATCCAGGTATTTTATATTTAAATCCTACAGATATTATAAAAATTATATTTATTTCTTTTTTTCTCAAACACTACTTAACTATTGAATGTTGGGAGTAAAAAACTCCCGTGAGGAGACAGTTACAATACAATTCCCCTCTGCCACTGGGAGAGCATCTACGAGAGCCAAATAACCCAGCACCCCTTGGTGGTAGGGGATCTGTTCCCCGACTGGTTGCGACCACTAGTTCTGACGCGTTCTGGCCAAGCCGCATGTGGGCCAGATCTACCCCTCCCTCTCCCATCCCATTACTGCTGCAATTTCAATGAACACCGGGTTCTTACTCGGGGTTCATTGAAACCGCAGCAGTCTTCTCTACGCTCCATATTCGAGGCGGCAGCGCATCCTTGGGCGACGGTGGCCACTTTCCATCAGGTGGACCGTCTGCTCGTTTGTCCCTTATTTAACCTAAAAAAAAATAGAAGCAAAGTGAGGAGGGGTAAGAGAGTTAAAATTAAATAATAAGGTGTTAAGTTATTCGTCCTTTTGTGATAGTATTGTACTACCTTTTGTGACAGACTAGCTGACCCGGCAAACGTTGTTTTGCCATATAAATTTTAAAAATTTGGGGTGGCTCACCCTTATCACTTAGGGGTGCAAAAAATAGATGTGGACCGATTCTCAGACATACCCGATATGCACACAAAATTTCATAAAAATCGGTTGAACTGTTTCGGAGGAGTTTGAAAAAAACATTGCAATAAGAGAATTTTATATGTTAGTTATTGAAGTTAGGTGATATTTGTTTTTTATTATTTTTAGATCACAATGTAATAATTAATAACTGCAGTCTTAGACTCAATATAGCTAGTTTAAAGGTGTAGTTTTAGAATGCTTGTAATTTAGTCAACTTTGAGTTTTCCCAAGAAATAGAATGGTGATCGACATAATTTTTTCCATAAACATATAAACTCAGTGCCACTCACACATAAGCTTTTATCTTTTAAAAAAAATCCAGTAGCAACGATACATTCTGAAATTGCTGCAAGATTAAAATGGAAATCTTTGGATTATAAATTTTAAATTCAGATTCTAATTTCAATCCAAAATCTGACTATTTCGCATTAAAGTTGGTTATTAATTTCGGTTGTTTGTGATAATAATAATTTTAATATGATTAAGTGATGGTTATATCTTTAATTTCAGATATCTACATAGACACAATGGGTTGCGCATTCACCTATCCAATATTCCGCTACCTGGCGCAGTGCCCCGTGGGTTGCTACACCCACTACCCCATCATCACCACCACTATGATGAAGAGGGTCAAGCACCGATTAACCTCATACAACAACAGCAGTGTTATCGCTCGCAATCCTCTCCTCACTTGGTGTAAGCTGCTGTATTATAAAGTTTTTGGATGGGTGGGTATATTTAATCTATTATATCATAGACTAGAGACCCGCCCTGACTTTGCACGGAATCTTTACTATTATATGCATGTATTATACATACTCTCTTAAAGTTCTTTATAATGTCGTCTATCAGTGTGTGAAGTCTGTCCGCTTACACTTGCTCAGTTTTAGTATGGAATTAAAACACAATCGAACCATTAATAATAGACTAGAAATCCAATATGGCGGCAAATTATTTAAAATCGAAGTATAGGTCTGTTTTCATTGTTAACTGTATAATGTTTTAAAGGTAGATCCTTATAATCCCTGATGTAGGGATTAAATTAGTAACATGTTATATAAAAAAAACAGTGAATTATTAAAAAAAAGAATTTACTAAATGTCATGTTGAATAAAAAATCTTTTACAAAAAAAATAGCAGTTGGAATTTTTGAGAAATATTTTTGCTGATACTTTTTAGATGCGTGACATACTAAAAAGTAAAACAAAGATTTTTTTGGAAAATTTTCCAGACAAAGTTATTTTATGTCTTGGTAGTCATGATGTTTTAATAATGGTTATTTCTTTTAGTTATATGGTGTGATGGGCCGCTGTGCAGACATAGTGATGGTGAACGGCACATGGACGGAGGACCACATCAACGAACTGTGGAAGATGCCGCTCAACACCCATAGAGTTTATCCACCATGTGAAGTAAGTACTGATCTTATTGGACCTATTTCTTAATTATTTGGGGTCGCCCTTCCTTGTGCTATACATCCAAGAAGCACGATCTATAATATAATCATTTTTTTGTCAATGATATCCTCTCTTAGGTCCTTTTGGACCATTGTGGACAAGTGACCCAACAGAGCGAAGGCTTGGTCACACACACAACAAGACAAGATTATTTTGACAATATGATCTTCAGATCGACTTTGTAAATGATTTTGTATAGTTTTATAACGGTGAAAGAATACGTCGTGAGGAAACTTGCACTTCTAAGAGTTCTCAAAGGTTTGTGAAATCAGCCAACCCGTATTAAGTCAGCGTGGACTATGGCCTAACCCCCTCCTCATTCTGAGGAGGAGATCCAGCTCAGCAGTGGGCCATTAATAGGTTGTGGTGATGATAATGACTATTACTTAAGACGTAACCTACGGTAATGGAAATAGCCCAGGGTATTATTAGTTAACAAAGGATTATCGACGTAACCTAACGTAACGTAGGGTAGGGGAGATAACTTAGGGTAGAGGAGGGATAGAGGAGACCAAGGATAATAGTGGAAACATAGAATCATGAAGATATTAGATGTTAGATGTTTTATTCTTCTAGGTAACGGAACTAAAAAAGCTGCGATCGCTAGTAAAGGATTCTGATCCAATCCGCATCATATCGGTGGCGCAGTTCCGTCCAGAGAAGGATCACCCGCTGATGCTGCAAGCTATGTATGAGCTGCGGAACTTACTAATTAAGAATGAAGTATTGTGGCATAAGGTAAGACAAAGGTAGACACTTCATGATTTTTTTATTTAAAAAAATCCTTTAACTCTTCAATGAGGTCGTACGGAGGGTAAGAAATTATTGTTCACTTCAGCCTTGTTACACCAGATGACAGGTAGATCCACATCTTAATTGTGGTAAAAAAACATTTTATAGTTTTTGTTTTTTTTTAAAATGATATTCATAACTAGCTGGCGCTTGCGCATTCGTCTGCATAGAATAATTACATATATAAATATTTTATCAAATTATTTAATATTTATTATCGTCACAGAAAATATTGGTTGAACTGAAATTGAATCCAAAATCGTTGCAGTTTTGAATGTTGATTTAATTTATCTTTCAATCTGTGTCAGATTGCCATCCCTTATACATATTTTCATCCCTTATTTCACCCCAAGATCTCTTCCCTATTTAAATTAAAATTTATTAAGATTGGTTCAGCTGTTAGGACTTCAACTACTCTTAAATAAGAATATTTATCTTAACTTTTAGATAAAACTAGTTCTGGTTGGTTCTTGTCGTAACCAAGAAGATGAGGAAAGAGTCCAGAACCTTCGAGATCTTGCCAAGCACTTGGCCATCGAAGATAGTGTTCAGTTTACTGTGAATGCACCATACACCACCTTGCTCCAACTCTACCAGACCAGCTCACTTGCGATACATGCCATGTGGAACGAACACTTTGGTATCGGTAAGTTGAACAACTTGTTTAAGATGAGGGTAGAATGATTTTATAGATATGAGCGAGTTCACATTCAGTTATTTATGCAAGGAGTCAGTTATTGTCACTAGTCACGTTCCACTAAGCGATCTCAACGCCCAAAACACTCATTTAGCCGTTCTACTTGACGATCGCGGGCATTGTGCTGCGAAAACGTCATTAATGACGTCATAACTTGTGATGTGATAAGGATAGAGATTTATTAGTGGATGGCAATGTTTCTGCAGCTCATATTTATATAAAATTAATTTTAGTTTCAATTAAATTATAAATATAAAAAAGTCAATCAATAAAAATACTAATATAAATTAATTTAACCAATAATTATAAACTTAACCTCTTGAAACTATTGCTTTATAACTCACCATTTGATTTATTTACGTTAACGCTCGAAACACTCAATTACCCGTACCACTTGGGTTAACGATCGTACCGCTCGCGGACAAGTGGAACGGGAAACACCGCGGTCGTGAGCGTGGGCGTTGAGATCGCTTAGTGGGTGGTAAGTGGGTAGGTAATGAAAGGATTCACGTCTCTAGTAATGAGTGATGATGAAAACTTTTACCTTTCTTATTTCCCTCTGCCGCTGGGAGAGCATCTCGTAAGAGCTGAGTAACCCAGCACCCCCTTGGTGGTAGGGAATCTGTTCCCCGACTGGCTTGTGACCACCGGCATGCGAATCCGACCGCCAAGTGTCATAGACGCGTTTAGGTCGAGCCGCATGTGGGCCAGACTTACCCTTTCCCTCTCTCATCCCATTAATGCTGCGGATCTAGTGAACTCTGGGCTCTTGTTCAGGGTCCGCTGGAACCGCAGCATGGTTTTCTTCATTCTCCCTCCCCACTCTATTTTCGAGGATGTAGCGCTGTCCATGGGCGATGGTGGCCACTTACCATCAGGTGGACCATCTGCTCGTTTGCACCTTATCTACCATAAAAAAAACCAAAAAAATGAGTGAGTTTATGTCAGTAATGCAATGAGTATATTGCAGTCAGTATTGGATTGAGTCTGTTCGATATGAAGGCTGACGTCATCCGTGCAATAAATAGTCAGTAATGCGTGAGAAATAAAGAGATAAATGAGCATTTTCTTGTCACACTACTTCAACGAGTAAGAGAGTATCGTTGTGTAATAAATGACTGCTCGTCGCTAGTGCAATGAGTGAGCTTACGCCACAAGACGTACAATGAGTGAGTGTCGTAAATATTGAGCTTCATGGTAATTTCTTCCCATCAGGTGTAGTAGAATGTATGGCAGCTGGTCTCATCACCATCGCCCATCGTTCTGGAGGTCCACTCGCTGACATTATCGAGACCTCCGAAGGTTCGAGAACTGGTTTCCTGGCGGCTGAAGCTGATGAATATGCGAGGGCTATACTGGAGGTGATAGCCTTACCCACAGATGAGAAAAAGAGGATTATTGAAGCTGCTAGGTGACAAACCCAATTGTTTTTCTTAGTACTTTTTTGTTAGTACGGTCAGTTATATCTTGCAACTCCAATCCGATATGGCGGATTCTCAAAGATGGCGGACCTAATATTTTAACCTTTTTTTAAATTTAATTACTTGTCAATTTCCAAAAGTTATCATTTTTTTAAAAGTTGGTGGCACTCTTGCCCCCACTATTTATGTCGACTAATTTGATTTTAAGATATATATTTTTTTTTCAGAGCTTCCGTTGACCGTTTTTCCGAGAAAGAATTCGAGAAATCATTCCTAAGAGCAACAGAGCCGTTAATGAATATAGAATAAGTTGACATTTCCACAGAAGAAACGTCAAATGACAATGCCTGTGGATTCCACTCATTTCACTGCTGACGTGAACCACTTTTAAAATTCCACTAGTTATAAGCTTAATTCAAGTTTAAAATAAATTTTACCAAAGTTATGAGTTTATTTGAATACCAGCGAGAAGATGGGTAAGAATGTTCTGCTAACCAACGCTAGTATAACTAAAATGTAAGTCAGTAGTATTTATATAGTAAGAAAGATACTAAAATTAAAGTAGAGTTTTAAAGCAAAGGAAGAGAATATTTAAATGTAGTCTACATACACCCTCTCCGGATAACATAGGCTTAACAAGTGACGCTTGCAGAGTTAACACCTCCTGAAGATGCTTCGGTTACGGAGCGAAACGTACGTCGATTGTCGATCGCGATCTACTTGTGTGGTGTGTACTGGTTCGGGTTCGCGCGTTACACTTTTCTGTGAGCGGTGTGCTCTTCCGGATTGTGCCGTACGAGTCTAGTTGTTCAGATTGCCGCGGATTATAGCAAGGTAACCTTTTGATTCCTTAAATCATGAATTTCCCCAAAGTAACGCCTGATTCAATTCAATAGACTATGAGATGTTGCCATAAATATTACTTATTTTCTTCTTTCCTTTCTCCTTTCTTTATTTAAAGAGTTTATTCGTTGACACGAATATGCCACTCCGTAAAGTTCACAAAATAAATTAAAATCTAAATGTACAAACTAGTTTTAAATCAGTAATTCTATTATTAAGGCCAACCTTAACTAGCTGCAACTGTTGAGCAGTTGTTTTTGAAAGGGGTTCGACCAAAACACAATTCAAGTAACACACTGATCGATCCAGGGTTGCTTCGGTCGTTGTGGCTAAATCGTCCTATACCAGATCCCTTTCTCTTTAGATCTTTCGTCAAAGTATTCCATCCACAAATCATAACAGTTTTTAATAACATGACTACAATCAAAGTGCGATGGACGTAAAAAAACATCAATACCCTCATCACAGGCGCTTCTCTGGCTAAATTGTCCACTTTTTCATTGCCCATTATACCTGGGATTATACATGATGGAATCCACTGTAATATTATTGTTTTAGATATATTTCATAAATATTCTAATTAAATAGATACAGTTCGTTTGGAAAACTAGATGCTGATGGAGACTGGTGATGAGAGTTGGGGGCGTTCACACACGTTCTTATTAATACTTTTGTTAGAGAGCTACGCACGGTGCAGTTTTTACTAGGCAAACTCTCGAACGTATGCGTTGAAGGGGAGCGGAGGGGGGTAATGGACAGAATAGTGGCGCGCTCATTAACTAAGCATATTGGTTCATTTAAAAAAAACGTTAGCAATTCGTTTTGATATAACATGGCTTATTACAAGAATTCTTTCACTGATATCGTCACGTGATAATTTAGTGTTGCCATATTTTTTGCATTTTATAAGACAATTTGTTTGTACTGATCCTTTTAAAAAATTGTCTCTCAAATAGAAATCTATAACAACTCTCTCTCTCTCCTTTTTGCTTTTCTCTTTTATTTTCTGCCTTTTCATTCTCTTTTAATTATTAATAATACATAAATCTAAAGATTAAAGAAAATCTACGCTATTGTTGAATGACAATTTAAGGATATGGATTATAAATTTGCTTTAAATAACTGAAGCGAAGCGAGGGCGGGCCGCTCGTAAAAGTATCTGATGTAACTTATAATTAAAAATATAATAAGATTTTTTTTTAATAATCATGGGCGATAACTTAAGGAGAATTAAAATAAGCTCGTTTTAAAAAAAAAACATTAATTTATAACGTATAAAATAATATACATATAATTACATCTTAAATTATAATAAGCTACATGGCACTATATACTCTTTTTTATTAAAAAAAATATAAATGTATTTGATTTTTTTTTGTTAGTTTCCATACTGCAATCCGTCTCCCTTTATGGGACATTCGGCAATAATGGTGCTCTTGGCGTGCGACTGTGGTATATGACGTCACATTCAACTATACTATGTCTGCACCAAATTCTGGCACTTGTTCGTTATCAATTAGTTTCCGAGTGGGGGTGTTTGGGTTTTGAAATGTATTGCAGTTGATTTGATAAAAAAAATCAACTAACAGTTTTTATAGATATAGTTATAAGCATATATTTATGATAAGAAATTAGTTTTATTTTTTAAAGTATAGAGTGCCATGTTAAAAATATACAAATGTTTAAGAGGAATGTTGGAGAATTTTAATCTATGTTGAGAAGTCTCCCACTCGGTCCCTAGGGATTAACCTCAGCTCTGAACCGTGTTTTAGAAACACATTTCCTGTAACAAGAAAATATAAATGACTAAAATCTACAATTCAACTTAGAAAAATAACACAAATGCCAAAAATTCTAGAAATGGTTTTTGATAGCATCAACTTATATTAGGATGTGGCTTATTTTGAACATTATAAACATATAATAAATCGAAGAAATAATTACGATGGTGGTAATTAAATTTATTTAAATAGCAACACTGTTATGTCACAAATTAATAGAACATACAGAGTCAGATGGAAGGTTGTCGATGGTACAACTTACACTTAGGCAGTTTGTGTCAGTCTGTTGCATGAGTCAGTCCAGTCGATCACTTCTGTCTCGGCTGGCGGAGGCGCAAGACGTGCGTACTGACACTTAAATACGGGCAACATGGCGGACACAGATAAGCACATGAAATCTAATCCATATGAATATCTGATATATATATTTCCATACAAACAAATAATAGTGCCATCTATCAGAACTCGCACGCACTACGTAAATAGCATTGTAATGTTAATTTATTTTTAAATTAGGGTCGATTTACTGGAGACACTTTCTGCAATCTGCATCCCATCACCAGTTATATAGTGAGTTGTCAGTCAGATTTTTTTTGTTCAAGTAGAATAGGAGTATATGCATTAAAATGGGGATACAATTTTTTGGATGAGTACAATTTCTTCTATACCTGCTGTCTGTTGTGGATTAATGCCAATACCATCATCTGTAATGATGGCGCTGGTAGCAGGTTCTACCCTGAACTCTTCTGCCGCGAACTTCAGCACTGCTGTGAACGGTGTCGCCTCGGGGACGCTCAGCCTGAGAATAAAATATTTAAATTATTATTTTTAGTGGGCCACCCTTATCACCTAGTCCTAGGGGAATAATATAGCCTACAACCTATTCTCAGACCTACCAAATATATACATAAAAATCCGTCAAGCCATTTGGAGTTCGATAACAAACACTGTGATTACAAATGAGGATATTTTGATTATCTTTTGAACCAGAAAATTTATATCTCACATTAGCATTGCATCCTAGATAATTGATATTTGTTTTGCCTGTAAGTCCTGTGGCTATTATAACTATATTAGTTATGTAATTAAAGGGATTGAAAATTTAGGTAAAGTTTTTTAAACAGCATTTAAGTTTTAATTAATTTTTTGAGTAATAAAAATAATTACAAAAATAATAACTAATTGATGAATCGATAGACCAAGAATTGATTCAGATACATTCGATTCAAAGCTTGATATTAGAAAGTATCCTTAGAGGAATTTCTATACACCAATTATTATTTTTGTGTAAAAAAAATAAAACATACAAAATAAAAAAAAATATTAATATATTTACATAACCTAATAAGAATTTTGTATTTACATTATAATAAGTTATTCCAAAATGATACATCTTCTTTATTCACATGAATAAAGTCAAAAAATTCTAACTTAAGATTTTCATCCTTACAAATAACTTTAAATATCGATGACAGTTCCGACATTGTGATGTTAATATAAAAATAATTCATTGACATATCATTTTTTATTAATTTACCACTATCTAGAAAAGCCTTCATAATAAACCTATAAATATCCGCATGATTTAAGCATAACTGTATTAATTTCAATTTGTCTGTCTGGAAGAGTAACTTCCAAAAATTTTGATTAATTGTTCTCCCATGAGTATCGGACATAAAATCCGTAAATGCTGATCTAATAATACTAACTGCATTACTATACTTAAAATCTTTATTCAATAAACTTATTATTAGTAACTCCATCACATCAGCATTACAGTTTCCTAACATCTCACCTATAACCTTACTAGACTTAACTTGATCAGTAATCTCCGACAAAAATAATTTACTTTTAAAATCTAACAATACTTCCTTAGGAAATTCAGTTTTGAGATTTTTTAACAAAATATCTTTCGAAGCAGCTTCTAACATAAAATCAGATAAACAAACTTCAAGTTTCTCTTCAGAAAATAACTCTAAAAATATCACAAAACCCTCATCAACTATAGCAACATTTGCCAATGAGTTAATTATCTTTTTCAAAACATACTTAGGCGGATCAGAAAAACATTGTTTAAAAAATAAACTTGAAGCGTTTTGGTTTTTAGTCAATACAGATAAAAAATCATCAAGTAATGACTTTTGCTGGAATTTATCTAAACATTTTTCGATATGCTGAGCTATTAAAAATGCGTTTCGTATCTCTTCCGGCACAGTTGCTTCATTAGGCCAGTTATTTAATTGGCATAATTTAATGAAGTCCTCAAAAAATTTATAGAATTGTGGAATTAACTCCATTTTTATGTGATGTAACTTCAACGTGGAATCCACCAGTTTTCAGCATCTGGCAAACAAAAATTATTTTTAATAATTTACCAGGGATGTTATGGATCCATAACTGCAACCAAATAAGACTGGAACTTTTGATAGAGCAACATTAGCGTCATTATTATTTATCATATCTTATTTTGTTGGTAGCAAAATAATAATTACATTTATAAAAATCCAATGAGGGTAGATAGCGGATGCCACACCTCTCACTCTGTCGCTCGATACTAGTTGTAGTAGCAACACATATTTTTAAAAATAAATAACAATATCTATCATCTCACTAACTGAATCTTACTATCTGAACGAATTTAATTTTCGTAACTGTTATAATATTATTTGTGTTTCCTGATCTGAGATTTAATATCCATAACATCCATACAATTTACTAATATCAGCGATGAAGTTACATCCATAACTGCTACGATACGTGGACGATTGAATTTAAAGAAACTTACACTTTGAAAGGAAGTTTGGGATCCGAAGTGAGAGTTATCTTGAAGGTAACTTTAGACCTATAACAACAATATAGTATATATAATCTATGAATATAAAAAAAAATATTTTATGATCATAGTTAAAATACTTACATTTTATGCTCTTTATAATGAGTTTAATATAGAAAAGTCTTTAGAATATTTTAAAAATTGTGGTATTGAAAGAACGTGACGTGACGTGCCACACTTTGACAGCTATCAAACTGACAGTGACAGTAGGTAGTCTTGCCCTGCGTTCCAGTTTCACTAAGCAATCTCAACACTCACGACCGCGGTTATTCCCGTTCCACTTGTTCACGATCGTTAACCCAAGTGGAACAGGTAATTGAGCGTTAACGTAAATAATTCAAATAGCGAGTTATAAAGGAATAGTTCCAAGAGGTTAAGTTTATTATTATTGGTCAAATTAATTTATTTTCATATTTTTTTTTTTTTGATTGATTTATTTATATTTATAATGTAATTGATACTAAAAATATATTTTTTTAAATACGCGCAGCAGAAACATTCACGTCCACAAATAAATCCCTATCCGTTTTAAATAAAGTTATTTATATCGTCGCCATTTTTTGTTGTTTCAAAAATGCCACCAATTTTGTTACCACAGATCACCAATTTTGCAACGTTCACAACGCCCCCGATCGTCAAGTGGAACGGTTAAATGAGCGTTGAGTGCGCTTACTGGAACGCGCCTTTGGTAGAGTTCCACTAACCCTGCGTTCCAACGTATTTTGCAACGCTTGCGACGACCCGTCTTAAAGGTGACCCATCCACCATAATTTAAATAGGTCGTCATGAGCTTCGCGTGACCATAATTCATGACATCATTAAAAACGTTTTCGCTGCGAACACAACGACCAACGTCATGTGGAACGGCTAAAAGAGTATTATAATAAACCGCCTTATTGTAATTCCTTATCGGGCCTCTAGCTGTCTTCGTCCGGCACGATACCGCACCAATAATTATTGAAGTTTATTGTTAAGACACAAATTATAACCTTAACCTCTTGAAACTATTTCTTTATAACTCACCATTTGAATTACTTTCTTTAACGAATTACGGTTAACGATTGTATTGCTCGCTAATGACAATGAATGGAACGGGAAAAACGGTCCTCAAGAATGCTTAATCGAACGCACCCCATATGTGATATGTTTAATCTGTAATTAATGTACTTTGTGATATAATCTGTAGTAAATAGCTGTCAACGTCATCATCTTTAGTATTGTCAAAATCAATACAAATTGACTTCGCTTGCGTTGTTGATGGTGAACGCAGTGTAGTGTGATACTTGTGATCTTTTAAGATTAAAATAGGTGTTTAAATAGGTGGTGTTGGTTTATATAAGGGTATACTAACATTATCGGTTGTGGTAAGTTTATTTAAATAGCATTTAGTGGTAAGTATGGGGTCAGAACCGCCTGATCCCGGGGGCACGAATTTCATCGAAGTCGATTCCTCATGTCCCCCTAACACTTCAAGGAAACGTCATGGTGATGATGGTGTGTCTAATGAGTCCAGTTCTACCATCAAAAAAACAATTGTTGACCCTTCCACGGCTACCCCATCAATAAATAATTTATATATTCACCCTTCTATGACTGACGGACCAAAACATTATTACGACGACGACACAGGCCCCTACATTGTTTATGTATCTAGAGAAATTCCCGACACTGCCGCAGGTACAACTATACGCGCTCTTAAATTTGGTCAATTTCTTCATACACATAAATTTGTTGGTATTTTAAAAGATGGAGTGAAAAATGTTGGTCGTAATAAAATCTCCGTTCAATTCTCCTCTGCCATGGCAGCCAATGACTTCTTGGCTAATCCTGTCCTAGGAATGGCTAAGTATAAAGCTATTATCCCTACTTTTAATGTTACTAGGATGGGCTTGGTTAAGGGTGTTCCCGTTGATTGGTCAATGGAGCTACTTGCTAGCTCTGTTGACCTACCTTCCGGGTGTGGTGAAGTGCTCAAGGCAAGGAGACTGAACCGTAAAGTAATAAATGAAGGTGTTGTCACATGGGTACCTACCCAATCTGTGGCAATAACATTTAGAGGCCAAACTTTACCCGACAAAATTTTTGCATTCTATTCATCTCTCTCAGTAGTCCCCTACAAATTACCCACAATACAGTGTCTAAATTGCTGTCGTTTTGGACATGTTAAGGCACAGTGTAGATCTCAGCCAAGATGCTACAGGTGTGCTCAACCCCATACTGGTGATTCTTGCAACATTTCCAAAGATAACTCTACTTGTTTATATTGTTCCAGTAGGCATTTTTCTATTGATAAAGTTTGTCCTGAATTTTCGAGACAGCAAAGCATTAAAATTGTAATGTCCCAGGACAACATTTCTTATATTGAGGCAGCATCTCGCTTCCCCACAGTGCAAAGATCTTATGCTAATGTTGCTAAAGAAATGTTTACCACTCCTTCTGTTTCTGGTTCTCCTCAGTCTATTGCATCACCCTCTCCTACTAAACCGACTAAAACTTACAGACAGACTGTTTTCCGATCTCCCCGTCCCCGAGCTCCTCCAGCACGGGGATTTGATAGACAAGCTCATCAATCTATTGTTTGCTCCCCCGACTCTTCCTTACCCAATGGCTGTGCTATTGACAACTCAGTAATAAATAATTCCTATAACCCTGTTGATAATCAAAGAAACCTATTAGTATCTCTTACGGAGGTACTTGTTAGCATCATTTCAACAGCCAATGAAATGCCATTACCGTCCAACGTTGCCCATAATTTATCCCAAATTTTTGAAATCCTCAAAAATGGACCCACTCATTTTTCTGCAGTGGAATAGTAAAAGTCTAAGATCCAAAAAAATTGAACTAATCTCATTAATTAACTTTCACAAGCCTGCTATTGTTGCCATCTCGGAGACATGGTTGTTGCCTGGGTCCCAGTTTCGGGTTCCGGGTTTCTCCTGTTTGCGGGATGACAGGAGTGATGGGTTTGCAGGGTGTGCCATTCTTATACGGCACCCTACTCCCTATTCTTCTATCCCCCTTCCTGCTCATAGTGAACAGATTAATGCTGTCGCTGTGAGAGCTTTTAATATTTCTTTTCTATCTTTATACATCCCCTATCCCTCATATTCTCTAATTTCGGAACTACATTATATTTTCTCTTCTTTACCAGATCCTGTTTTGATTATGGGTGATCTCAATGTTCATCACACAATGTGGGGATGTCATAGTTCTGATAATTTTGCTTCGCATCTGTTGGACATCATTGATGATGTAGGTCTCTGCATTCTCAATGACGGTACTCCCACCCGTAGAGTTAATCCTTATCAGAATCCTATGACAGCAGTTGATCTATCTATTTCTTCTCCATCTCTAGCTTCTCAACTGTCCTGGCAAGTGCTTACTTCTACTTGTGGAAGTGATCATTTTCCTGTCATTTTAGAATTTAACAGTAGAATCTTCCCATCCGTGAGACATAAACCCATTCTGAAACATAATTTGAGAAAAGCTAATTGGTCAGCTTATGCTACATCTGTAGACAACATTATTAGTAATGGTCATGATGGTCTGTTTTGTTATGAGAGGTTCCTTAAAGCCATTCTACTATCAGCTGACTTACATATTCCCCTTAAAAACTTGGCTAGAGATCATCTGCCTTCCAATCCTTGGTGGGATCAGGAATGCACTGATCTCTATTACCAGCGCCTTTCCGCTGAGAAGAAATATTCCAAATTTATGTCAGAAGAAAATTTTGTACAATATCTGCATATCAATTCAAAATTTAAAAAGCTTTTAGAAAAGAAAAAAAGATGCAGTTGGATAAGTTTCTGTGAGACCCTGGAACCACGTTCATCACCTTCTTTGGTCTGGACGAAAATTAAAAAATTTCGTCGAGTTTTAAATAGTTCCGAGTGTCCTAGTTACAGCAACCCTTCGGAATGGATTAACGGTTTTGCTGAAAGGCTGGCGCCGCCTTTTGTCCCTTCCGAGGACTTTTTTTCAAATTTAACACCCACATCTATCTCGGACGAGATGGATGCCCCTTTTTCATTTTCTGAACTTGTGACCGCTCTCAATGGCTTAAAAGATACTTGTCCAGGGGAAGATGGTGTTCCATATTCATTCATTCAAAATCTTAATAATAATGCAAAACAATACTTCTTAAATTTAATTAACACTCTATTCACATCTAATGTTGTCCCTGAATCTTGGAAATCACAAATTATCCTTCCCATCCTGAAACCAGGTAAATGTCCTTCTGACCCAAACTCCTACAGACCTATTGCTTTATCATCCACCTTAGCCAAGGTTTCCGAACATCTTTTTAAAAATCGATTGGAATGGGTAGTGGAAAGCAGGAATATTCTAGCACCCTCCCAATTTGGCTTTCGGAAGGGTTTAAGCACTCTAGATAGTCTCAGCATTTTTACAACAGACATTCGAGTTGCATTTTCTAGGGGGGAGTATCTAGTTGGTGTTTTTCTAGATGTGTCTTCAGCCTATGATAATGTTCTGCTTCCGTTGCTCAGGCAAAAAATGCACCAGCTGAGTCTACCGCCGAGGCTGACTAATTACATAGCTAAGCTACTTTCTTGTAGGTCCATATCTGTTAAGCATGGGCTACTTACTGTTCCCCCTAGACTTGTCTGGAAGGGCCTTCCCCAAGGGTCAGTCTTGAGCCCCCTGTTATACAGTCTTTATACCCAGGACCTCGAATTGTCTGTTAATAATTTTTGCAATATTCTTCAATATGCTGATGACATCGTCCTCTACTGTAGCTCAAAATCAGTTGAGGACATAACTTTTCGCATCAACTCTGCTTTGCACTACCTAGGCCAGTGGCTATTTGATCACGGATTGTCTTTGTCAGTTACAAAATGTAAGGCAGTATTATTTACTAAAAAACGCCATATTCCTGACATTGATATTGTTTATGAGGATCAACCCATTGAAATTGTTAACAAAGTTAAATTTTTAGGCCTTACCCTCGATAAACAACTGAACGGAATTGCCCATGCTGACTATATCAGTAAAAAATGCGAGGCAGGGGTCAATGCCTTGCGAGCTGTGTCTGGTGTGTGGTGGGGTGCACACCCTTATACTCAAAAACTACTGTACAGTGCAATTATACGGAGCCATATTGATTATGGTTTTTTTGTCCTAGACCCCTTTAATAAAGCCCCCAATGAAAAATTAAACAAAATTCAAAACAAATGTCTTAGGATAATACTAGGTGCAATGAAGTCTTCCCCAATTAATGCTCTACAAGTTGAATGTGTTGATCCTCCGTTAACAATCCGGCGGCAATATCTATGCGACCGTTTTGTTTGTAAGGCGTTACAGCTATCATCTCATCCACTTTGGCCGCGCCTGTCTTTGTTGTCTCAACTCTGTGACCCAAATAAGCCTGTCTCTTCTCTGTTGGACAGTTTTCTTAGATTTACAAGGCTTCCCCATCCACTCACAGCTTTTCCGATTAATCCATTATACACAGTAGCTTATAAGTCCCTTGTCTATAAACCTGACATAACTACTGACCTAGGTTTAGTTAAAGGTGCCCCCGGTAATAATGTAAAATTGCAGGAACTTATTCATCAAAATTGGCCAAATCATCTATTAATTTATACTGATGCATCTAAACTATCTCTTGATGGTTTTGTTGGTGCAGCTTGTTGGGTGCCCAGGTACAAAATTATTCTGCAATTTAAATGTCCCCCTGAGTCATCTGTGTTTACAGGTGAGGCTGTGGCCTTGTTTGAAGCGATTAAGTACACAGAGTCTCATAACATTAATCAAACACTTATACTGACTGACTCGCTGAGTTGTTTAATGGCTATTAAAGAGAATCCGTTTCGGGCCAAGCGTAGGCATTCTATTATTTTAAAGATTCGGGAAGCACTTTATTCTTGCCATCAGAAAGGGTTTATGATCACTTTAGTTTTTATCCCGAGTCACTCAGGCATTACTGGTAACGAGACTGTTGATTCTTGCGCCAAATTAGCAGTTCATTGCGGTTCTCTCGAACATTTTTCTAACTCATCCCAGGACCTTTGCTCACTCGCTAAAATTCATTTGGACCAATCCTGGAACGAATACTGGAATTCATCGAAGTCGGTTAAAGGCAAATACTATGCCTCACTACAATCTGACATTCCGAGACGACCCTGGTTTTTTGCTCAAAGGTTTGCTGATCGATTTGTTACTACAACTATATGTCGTCTTCGTCTCGGACACGCATGTACACCTGTGCACTTGGCTAAGATCAGAGTCAGAGACCACTCGTTGTGCGAGTGCGGCTTAGACGAAGGCTCTGCCTCTCACATTATTTTTAACTGTTCAAAGCTTTTACACCCTCTCTATGACGTTCTCCCTCGTAAAGTCCCCCGTCCTTTGAGTGTTAAATGTTTGTTAATGTTTGTGTTTAGTCCCTTATGTACATTCTTATGTAAATATATTAAAACTAACAATATTAAATTATAAATAACAATCTGTAGTATTTTATTATTTTTACTTATATGTGATGTGTGTGTGTTTTTTTTTGTTGCAGATTTACTAACAATCGCTACCTATTTATCATGTACATATAGTCAAATTAATGTTTAAATTATATTTTTTACCGTACTCTAGCTCAATTTGACTGTTTTCTCCATCTCACGTGACATTGGCGGAGTTAAATGTGCTCAAGTTGCACGCCTAAAAGCCATAAACCTAAAAATTGAATTGAATTGAATCAATACAAATTACAAATATTTAAAAACAACATTCCATCAAGAAATATAAACTTTTTATTTAGAGACTTATTTAAACTACTTATAGTAATTAAAAATGTTACTTAAAAGGAACCTGCTTGAAACAACAACAATAATATCTTGCAGCGGCACGCTTATATGCATTCTATTGAATTATGTGACGAATATTTCCCCCATAACTGGAATTTGGTTCATTATTTATCTCATACTTCTGTTTATTGCTTCAGTATTTTGTAGTTTCAAGTTTATGCAGTGGTTGCTGCACCTAAATAAACCAATAAAATATGATTTAGACAATATTGTTAAGAAATATCCTTTTTTATTATTTTTAAACGATGTTTTACCTCAAGCCCAGAAAAAGGGCGAGAAAGAGCAAATTAAAGAATACGATACCAATGAATTGAGTGTAATAACTACGGTGTTGGAGAAGAAGCTGGTGTCGTCGTGGTATGTGTCCTATATATCTGAGGAAATAGGATTCCCGTTTGCATGCAAGCAAATGTTGGATCAAATGATTGCTAAGACATTCCAGGTACAATTTTTCTATAATGTACAGGAATAGGATTTTTCATATAGTTTCCCTCTATATCCTTGTTTTATTAAAAAGTATTTGAGTGCATTTTTGAACTCCAATTTGTCAATATATTCATAGTTTTAAATCTTCAAAAATTGAAAAATATTCTTAGATTCTAGTTATAACATAAGAATATAAATTTTTGAAATAGTTTTTTACAACAGATCCTTATACTAAGTTTTATTTATATATGTTACAAGCTTGAGTTCAGAATTGGGAGAAATTGATAGATGCTTTGTTGGTAAAGGATTTATCTTCAAAAATTAAATCAAGTCCTACGAATCTTCACAAAAATAACCTAAATCACACACTATTTACATGTTGCAAACCTTTGATCACACACTATTTACAAGTATCCTATATTTACAGTTCTTATTTCCAAAGTATGCAGTTCCACACATATTACACACACTACTTTCGATACACTAACATAATTCCTCACTATACACTTCACAATGAACCACTACTATGACTAGGCACCACTTGCTCTGCGCTTTGATATCTCTTCGTATTCACTTCTTCACTCTTGAGGATTAGACTGACTTGCAATCAACCATACGATCCTTAAATTTTATATTCTTATTAAGAAACTGTTTGATAAACTTGTTATGGAAAAATAAACATTTAATATTTTTAGATATGCAACAAAATAGAGACAAAAGATGTGTATGTGGATATATGTGCCATTCTTGTCAGCCACTTAAAGGAATATAAAAAAGCTTTGAAAAGATATGAAACAACACCAGACAGTTCTATTGAAACCTTATACAAAAAGATTCATCCAATATCTAATAACAGAAATAAAAAAATATCATCTGCCGATCACTGTGTCAACATTTTAAGGATTATACTTAAGGAGTTGGTTCCGTGGGAGTTATGGGACACTCCATACTCAGAACTGCTTGTTAGAATCTTGGCTAAAAAATTAGATACATTCATAGAAAATACAATTTCTGATCCTGTATGGCTTAATGATAGATTACTTATTGTCCTAGATGATAAAGAAGTAAGTACTGTTAAAGAAGAAAAAGTTATAGAAAAGGAAGAATTTGTTGTGGAAAAACCTAAAGATAAAGCTGATGAAGTAAAACCAAAAGAAAGTCCTATTAATAATAAAAATCAGGCTCCAATAGTGCAGAAGAACGTGAATGAAGAGAAAGAGGTGAAGGAGGAAGATCAAGGAACAGGAACTGAACCAGTAGAGATTAAGCCAGCTGCTATATTGAGACAGAAGAGAGGTAGACAAGGCAGAAATGAAGTGAAGATTTATGATAGAATTATTGAAGGTATGTTTAAATCAAAAATTTACAAATTTCATAATGATAGGGTTAATTTACTAACCTATTATCACTAATCTTAAAGATTTTTTTTTTAATAATTAAATGGACCAGAATCATCTTTCTTATTGACTGGAGCGTTTAATAATAAGTAAAAATTTGTGCACTGCACTACCAGGTAGTGTGAAGACCTGGGAGACAGACATGGATCTGCAATGCATCAGTGTGGGGCAGGACTTGCTGGCCAGCTTGGATGAGATGACATTGAGCAGACTGTGGGGCCATGAAGAAGTTGAACACAGCCCCAACATGAGGGCGTCTCCGCAACCATTGTGGTTTGGTAAGGATTTTATATCAATATAGCTTACTTTTGGAGGGGTTAAGAATACTAGTAGTTTGTAATCCAAACTAATTATGTTAAAAAAAAGAAGATAGGTGAAGTCATGAGTTTTTTCTAAAAAAATACTATGCAATAGGGATCGGCCTGCATAATCTCAGGCTACGTGGTAATATTCGCGCGATTTCGTAAAACGGGATAGTTCTCTGTCCCAAAGATTTCTTGCGGGGCAACGGTACTAACTACCGAATATCGGGACCGTAGCATTTAAAATGGAATGTATGGTCATTAATAATAACTGATCAGAATCCAGTAAAAGCAAGTAAATTGTTATCCAGGTGAAGAAGATTCAATAGATCTAGACCTAGAACCGAAGAAGGAATCCAGTCCTAAAGCAACAGATGTACTGCTGAAGGACTTGCAGTCCACGGTGCACCAAGCTAAAACCAGGATTGGTGACCTGCAGGTCTTGCACGTAGATGTGACCCGCCATCCCAGTGTATGTGGTGCACGAACTATCTTTTGGTTCTTTTCTCTTCTTTTTCTTAATTTTGTTTATATGATCTTCTTGAAGTGTTCTTGTTTTATAACAATGCATGTATATTATATTTGAAGCACTACTTTTAAAGCTTTGTTTGTAATTTTTCAATGGTCATATAAACTTAGTACTTCCTAAACAACCATTGGTTGTTAATGGGTTGGGCAATTAATAAAGTGGCAGGTGATGAATGGAAGTTGACAAACGACCTGGTCAAGGCGGCAGGGGGTCGCTGGATGCAGGTCGCAGGTGATCGGTCGTACTGGAAATTTCTGGCGGAGCAAATGTATGTTTGTGTAACAGTGGACTACCCATGGTTGACACGAAAGTAGCAGATGCTGTTTTGAGTCACCTTCATATCAGCTAGGTTCAACAAATGTTCGGATGTTATCGAGCTGGTGGTAACTTCGGACAACCAGACTCAAAAGAAATCTTAATTCCTGAAAACTTTGTTTGAGTTTGTTATTAATCCCCCTATATTTTTATGTTAGCTTGTGGCATGGCCATGCCTCAATGGTCTAGTGATTTCCTTGAGGGATTGTGCTTATTCGTCGTCTTTTACATGGGCATTAAATCCTCGGGGATCATAAAAAACTTCGTTTTGTTATTTTCACTGGTTAGGGTCAATGCCGGCCTTAACCTTAAATCGGGGTAGAGCCAGATTGTTTTTTTGCAATCTAAGTTGAGAGCTAAAAAAGGTCATCTTCGAAAAAAATCATGAATGAAGGCTTAGATGCTGCTTTAGACCTCTAACAATCTCATCTCGCTATTCTACATTACTTTTTGGTGCCCGTATAATGGAGCGACCGCTCCACTCGCTCTACTCTTGAGCCGGTTTGGGCTAGGATAATTCAGGGAAATTACACTTTGTCAACTAAAAATTCAAAATTGTAATCTGTATGATGAATTGACACCAAAGATTAGGCTGAAAATGTATGGTCTTGGTGCAGTATTAAATAAATTAATATGAAATAGCCGCTGTGGCCAAATATTGGTTGAAATCATTATTATTATTGTTCCGAGTAGTGTTATTGTGATGTAACATTGCATGTTTTACTCAACTCTGTCACAACTGCTTCCACGCTTCAATACCCGAATGGCTATTCCTGTTTGAGATTGTAGTTATTACAACATAAATATTTTTAACTATAAGGCTATGAAAAGATTTTGACTTTGTATTTTAAACAGTTGATGTATTAGTAGCATTGTGAGTAAAATTATTACTAATCGATTATTTAAAAGAATACATTTTGTTAATGTAGGACGAAGCAGCGGGCATGATGGAAGGATTGCTTGATAAAGGCATCGCCGGTATTAAAAAGGGCCTAAGATTTACAGGACTTAGTGATGATTCACAAGTGAGTTCGTACTAATACTATATAATTTTATTAATCGTACTCTTGTACGTATTTTTGTACCTCCTACCACCGGGAATTCTACGAGTTTTATTATATGTATATTATGTAATATTAATATCAATGTTAAGGAAAAATCACCCGCTCACAAGGAAAGGAATCCCGAGAAGTTATCACCCTCAGAGATGTATAGAAAACCCAAGGCAGAGGTCGTGATGGAGGCTAAGGAGTCTTATGTCCCTGCAACATTTCCTAAAGGTAGGTATTATAATTAATCATCTTTTAATTTCCCGATGACAGATGCAAAAACTGATTAAATATATAATTAGCTTTTAATAAAAAACCAACGAAACCAAGAACGTTTGGGTATTCTGAAAACTTTTCATAAAATATAATATTAGAATAATTTATTTCAGAGGAAAACGGAACTTCCACTCCTGTGCTGATCAAGCAGCGAAATGTCACATCTCAAGATAGTATGGTACGTCACAATTGTTTTTAAACTACCCCTTCAGCAAAACTTTTAACATTTTCTCGGACTATTCAGTATTGCCATCCGTAAATTGATGAGGCCCCCAAAAATGTCTATCGGAACTACAATAAAGTGCAATAGTCCTTTAATCAGGCCTGGATAGAGTAGAACTGTAAGAAATTCCATTCTCAGGGAGAATTTTTGTAAACTTGATGATTGAGCTTTGTTTGTTTTTAGCAAGCAACAAAACCTCAAGTGGAGTGGGGCGCTCCAGCAGAACTGCTGTCAGATTCACCAGAACCACAGTACGAGGAAGCGGCTGATCTGTCTGCTAGTATTGCTAAGTTGAGGTCATTGTTGCAACATGCTGGGCCTAGGTAATATATAAAAATTACTAGTTGATCCTCTCCGGCTGCGCCTGGATATAATTTTCAACATATTTTATTATATTTATATATGACGAACTCCCAAAAACTTAAACGGTGACCTTGCTCGACATGCATTTTTGACCTAATCGCAAGCGTTCAAGCCCTCCTACACTTTTTTTCCTAATGAAATGTAACCTATGTCTTTTCCCTAACTCTAGATTATCTCTGTACTAAATTTCAACAAAATCGGTTCAGTGTTTTAAACATAATAAACAGAAAGATAGGCAGTTACTTTCGCACTTATAAAATTGTTAATTATTTAAGTTTCTCGGGAATACTATAGCTTATAAGTGAAATATATTACAGGGGAGAGGAGGTTTGGTGGGAGGGAGCAGAGGAGACGCGAGGTAGGACCACTCTGCGACCGTCTTCGCGGCCTGTTGACACTGCTGCACTTGCTGGTAATTTTACAGACGGTTTAGCTTAAGATGTCCAGACTTTATTAATAACATTTCCTATAATTACTTCGTTTGATCGATTAATCTGCGCCAAAAATATTAAACGTTGAAAACTAAACAACACAAAAATTCTTTTAGACGAATACGATATGAACATGGACCGGAACTCATCTCCAGGACAAACATTCAACAACATGCAGAGGCTTGATAAGTGAGTTAATTTTTGTAAAATATATATTTATTTAATGCGCAGAGATTTTATTAGTAAATTAAACTAGAGGCCGACAGCTATCAGTAAGTTTGAGCAAAAATAGTGTTGATAGTTGCACATTGTGAGCGTCCTGCTGCCCTATATAGGTACTTTAATCCACGATACCTTCTATTACGCGCGGGAACAGAACCTCTTGCCCCCACATTCCCTGCTCAAAAGGCCAAAAAAATAGTGACTTCTGCGCATTCAAGGTTAGAAGAATACTTCGATACCTACGACTATATTTTTCGCGTTGATATATAAAGTCATCAATGTCATATTAGTAATATTTTACAGATTATTTCACCGCACAGTAACTGGAGTGTTTAACTCTATAAAAACTGCAGTAGGAGCTGAGGGGGAGGAGGTGGCTCCTCGGCAGTTACACGATTGGACGTATGTCTGTATGTCTCCTGAACTGAGTGTAAGTCACAATTGAACTATAACATTTGTATGTTTTTGTAGAGAAAGTGAGGAGTTGAGATCAACTCCATTAAGGGGAGGAAAGGAGTTGATAGTATGATATTGTGTGGTAAGGGATTCTACAATTCGTGACGTCACGTTTCAAAATCAAAAAAATATTAAAACAAGAAAATTGATGAAAAATTTCTTTAATATAATTTTCACAAATATTTGGTGGTATTTAAAAATAAGTTAAATTAAAAAAAAACTTATTTCGGAACTACTGTTTATGTGACGTCATATAAGGACTTTGGGGGGCTGTGATAAAATCCTTTTAAAATAATTTATGGATGACCCCTAACTCACCTACTGATGGAGAACTAACACAGCTTTGAATGTGACATAGTTAGTTGCAGTTTAAGTTGAATAAAAGCATTATTCAGGTGGGAGTAAGTGTGAGTCGGCTGGTGGGGGCTCGGCGAGCGCTGTGGCACGTCGACGCTGGGATGGACTCCTTGAAGCATATTCCTTCACCTCCACCAAAAGTTTTGCAGCCCTTGGATCTTGGTAATTATATAATATCAAAATCAATACAAGATATTAGAGAAATCCCAAAATCCTTAAACAATTCTACTCTCCCTCGTTCACAAAAAAAAAATATTTTGTGCTATTTGTATATTATGCAATAGAGTGTTATTCAAAGGAAGTGAAACTATATTTTAAAAATATAAACTCTAACCAAAAGCGCAATTTTTCTATAAAACAAGAAATATTAAAAATAATCATTAAATTTCATTAATAATTTAATAATGTTAATTCACAAAAATCTAATTGGACATACACCAATAAGTCCATTTTTATAATACATGAAGTAAAACATTTATATATTGAATATATTTAAAGCTACTGTGGGTAGAAGTCTTTCTCAACCTTTACTACTTAATCGTTTAGATTATTTAAAAAAAAATAATAATAAATGTTTTAGTAATAACAAATATTTTCATTAATCTCCTACTCTTTATATGTGTAACGAGATCGTCCGAAATTAATAACCAATCTGTAATCCAAAATGTTTAAATAGATCAAAAATAGACTGAATTTGGATTTTCATTTTGACATTAATATAAATGTGAATCATTATTTCGGATTGAGATTGATTAATAATTTCGGCCGTTAATGAGAATATCATAGTCTTAAAGAAAGTTAAGTATAGTATTGTTATTTCCAGAGGAGTGGTGCAGCATTACTGGGGCTCGCTGGAGTGGGACCTGCGAGGTGAGCAGCGCCGCGGGGCTCGTCACCTCGCATCTAACTCATCGACTTGCTACCATCATATGTGCTGGTCAGTTACCATTAGATGTAGTCCTCATACTCAAAATATTTTATTTAATTTATCACTTTTTACAAAGTACTTTTGACACGTCAAAATTGGTCAGTCAGTCAGTTTGTCTGAAGATACCACCAGTTCAGAAAGCAGTTTCCTGATGAGAAGAACTGGCAAGAAACTCAACAGTTGCTCGCATCAAAATGCCATTGTTTACATTCAGCTGAGCATCAACGTCATTTTGAATCCAAGCTTTGTCATCATTCAAGTAATCTTGTACAGAGTAGTAAGCTTTATTTACTAAACACTTTTTTATTCGAGTTTTAAATTGCTGAAGTGGCAAGTGTAATATAGTCTGTGGGATCTTATTATAGATGCGACACCAACCACAACACCAAGCCCCATGAAGCTATTACTCACTTTGTGGAGAAGATAGTACGGCGTTACAAGTTTATTTTTATTTCTAGTATTTATCCTGTGTGTGTCACTGTTTGGAAAATAACTTAATGTTTAAAAAACCTACTATTAATTTTTTTTTCTCACATCCTCGATCATTCACGCAGAAGTCAGGGCAATTACGACTAATAATCAATCGCAATACAAAATCTTTGGATTACAGATTGAACATAGACTCCAGATTTTAATTTTATAGGCACCGACTTGAATTTGTATTTTGTATCAATCCATAATACAAAGATTTTGGATTGAAATTGGTTATTAATTTATTCCGTAAATTATAATCAAAAGCTGTCGTCAGAATAAAAAAAAAATAACGTATATTAAAAAATAGGTAATTGTAAATCAACAGCCACACTTTACACGACAATACTCTGGAGTTATTTTCTAAGTGTATCTCGATTTCAGATATAGCAGAATCTCTAATCTGTTCATGGCTGGAAGACTTCAGCGCGTGGCTCAGGGAACAGATATTCGTCTACTTCGACCAGCTGTCCAAGCCGCAGACTACCCACACTGAGAAGTTACGTCACTTTGACATTGACCACACTTGCCAAATTGTTTTAGGAAAAATACCTGGTATGTATTATTTAAAACACCAATATTTTTTTTATGCTGCATTTCCAACAGAGATGTGCGAGGGATGTATTTGTTAAGATCCAATAGAATCGCTTCATTTATCTAGCCTCGCTCAGAGTGTGTCAATCTTTGGTTGTAACGCAGCGGGGTGGATGGAATAGTGGCGATGTTGCCAGTGCCAGTAAAAGCTGTTATTCTTCTTCTCATGTCGATTTTCTAAGGTACTTCATTTTAAATATTACCTCTTAATTTTCTATCACAAAAAAAATAGGGAAATTTTAATAATAAAAGAAAGTTTTCTAATTATTTTCAGATTGCAATAAAACTTAAATACCAAAATAAAACTTAAGCTAAACAAAATTTTCAAAGACGAAGAAGACAAGAGAAAGTTATTTACAAATTGCAAATAAAAACAAAGCTAAACAAAATTTTCTAGTGTACAACGAAAATTATAGTAATAAATTGAAGACAAGCGAAATTACTTTATCTTATTTCTAATCTGTAGATTAGAAATAAGATGACCAAATACTAAAATCAAACTTAAAGCTAAACAAAAATTTTCAATTCACAATTATATATTATAATAATAGTCAAAACAAACTAATTACTACTATTATAGTTAATTTTTTAAGGTTATTAAATATATAATTAACAAGTTCAACGAAAGAGCTGAGGGTTTTCACAAATACATTCGTGATCCAATCGTCGAGAGGGGAATCTGGTGCAGTCACGAAGGATATGTTCCATAGTTTGAACAGTAGTATCGTCACGGGGACAAGTGTCGTCGGTCACGATACGGAACCGGCCCAAGTAGTGTCTGACATAAGAGTGCCCCCTCAGCGCCTGAGTAAGGGTGAATGTAATTCGGGTGCGCTTCCAGAGCTCTCCTATGTCAGCCAGAGTGTGGAAACGGTGCAGCTGTCGTGCAATTTAATTTCCTACGAGCGACCACCGTCCCTTCTCGATAGCAAATAAAAGCCGCCCCAAGCGCCTCGTCCTCCAGCTTGCTGCCGTCAGTTTAAATGTGGGCGGTGTCGTGTGGTAGAAGAGTGAAAAATTTGGACCTCGTTCTGATTCTCCAGAATCTGGGGTGATATTGTGACCCGTTGGGCCGGGTGGAGCAAAGAGCGGGGAGGGGTGGGTGTCTCGAGTAAGACATCCCCCGGAAGATAGTCTGTAGAGTGAGTCAGTCTTGTAGTTTCCAGTAAGTGGACTTCGCTAACCTTAAGGTCAAGGGGAGTGAACTGGGCGAGAGCCAGAGCAGCGGAAGTGGAAACGGTTCGGAAGGCTTTGAGTGCACGGATTGCGAAGCCACGTTGCAAACGAAGGAGGCGACGTTTGACACATTTTTTCTGAGCCGCATGGCCCCAGACACCAGCGGCATAAGTGATCGTGGGTTCGATTACGTGAGTATATATAGTTCTAATGTTTTCGGGGTGGGCTCCCCAAGTATTACGGCAGTAGAGTATAAGTTTGTTGAAGATGCGTGAAGATTTAGCGATGACGTGTTGTGCATGTTTTTTGAATGTGAGGCGTTCGTCTAAAATGACACCTAGGAATTTTATGTCACGCTGAAAGTGTAGTGCATGAGAGTCCATAGTGATGCGGGCCGTTTTTGCCTTTTTAGTGAAAGCAATAGCTTGGGTTCTAGGTGGGCTGAAGGTCAATTTGACCCCTTTGCCCCACATCACAATAGACGTGAGAGTTTGTGTGGTGATGCCCTCCAGGGTGTCTATATCCTTCGCAGAGGCAATCAGTAAAACGTCATCTGCGAAGGCTTGGAGGTGGCATCCGTCCGGCAGTTTAAGGTCAAGAAGTTCGTTAAGTATAATATTCCACAGTATAGGTCCGCAGGTAGATCCCTGAATGCAGCCCTTGGTCATGGGTTTCGACACTCTGGTACCTGCGTAGTCAAGGGTCACAGTACGGTCTTGAGTATAGTTCATGATGAGTCCGTATATGTTCTTGGGACAGTTAATAAGTCTGAGTCTATGGAAGAGAGCAGGCCACCACGCGTTATCGAACGCGACCTTAATGTCAAGGGAGACCGCCACAGTGTGAAGATGGTTAGAGCCGTCCCGTTTAATGGCGCCAATGGCGGCACTTATAGCGGCCGTGGTATTAGTTTGTTGTCTGGATTCGTACTGGTTATGGTTGAGTTTGTTAGCCTTATCCGCCCAATGAGTAACTCGGCGGATAAAAAGCTTCTCCAAGAGTCTTCCGAACACTGGCAACAAACCAATAGCCCGATACGAACCAAGTTCACTGTGGTCGGTCCTGTTAGGTTTGGGAATGATTTTAACATACGCCCTCTTCCACTGTCTGGGAAAGTACTGTAGAGTCAAACAATGATTCATTAGGTCTGTTATAAGTTGAGGACACAAAAGCGCAAATTGTAAGCAGATGTCGGGGGTAAAATTGTCCAGTCCTGGCTCTCGCTTGGGGTTCATAGTGCTGAGGACTTCTAGCACTTCCTCTCGGTCAAATGGAAGGTCATCTTCAGTCGAGGGGAGGTCACTAGCACGAGATCTTAGGTCAGTATGTCTGGGATCGGTGTCAAAAGTATCGTCAGGGTAAAAGTGGTGCAGTAGTGCTGTAGCAGTGTCTGTCGTGTCTCTAGTGAAACTGTCACCGACTTTAAGGGTGGTAAGGGGGCAACGTGGTGCTGAATCTTTCAGGAGCCTGTTTGTTAAGGACCAGACGTTTTCGCCGATCTGTAACTCGCAGAACTCCCGAAAGTTCGCCGTCGATGCAGTTTTTAAGGTCTTCGCGTATTTTTCCTTAAGGGACTTGTGTTCACTGGCCAAGAGGTCAGTGGGTTCGTTTCTCTTCTTAGCGCGGTGTAATTTGTGGTGTTGGTTAATTACCTGTCGTTTCAGTTCAGTCATATTGTCAGTCCACCAAGGTGGGGAGGCCTTGAATCCAGAGCCCATTACGGGCATAGATTCCCTGCAAGCGGTGTGTATCGTGTCTGTGATGGAATCGATCAATTGCTCGAGTTGGAGCGTGTCTAAGGTGTTAATGTTTGTATCGAGTGTTTTATTGTTACTGTTAGCCAATTGTGTGAGAAGTGAAGATTTAAATGTTGTCCACCGGGCTTTATTGTTTTTATATATAAATGTACTTGAGTTAGTGTATAGTTGAGTGTTGTGTCGAGAGTAGTTGTACGTGTAAGTGATAGCATTGTGTTGGGAGGAGGGACAGGCTGATAAGTCAACCTGCCAATCCGTGACGTGTTGGTGTAGGCTGTCCGAAGCAAACGTGAGATCAATTATGGATGAACGTACCCGACCGTGGGTGACAGCCTCAAAAGTGGGGGTGTTGCCTGTGTTACACAAGAAGAGGTCCGTTGCGTGGGCGAGATCGACGACATCGATCCCACGGTTGTTGGCCCTTTCATTCTCCCATAAGGGATGCCAACCGTTGAAGTCGCCGCCCACGATGCGAGCTGTGCCAGGAGTCTCCTTGAGAAAGATCTCAAGGAAATCCATGGTGTTGTGTGTGTCAGTGTCGGGTTCTATGTAAACAGATGCAATGTGTATGGGTTTGTGTGCAGCAGTCATCCGGACCACACAGAGGTTGGGGGAAGAGTACTGAGAAAGACCAATACAAGTTACTGTAGGTTTGGAAACGATGCAAGCTTTAATAACTCTACCTTTACTAGGGAATTGAAAAACATTAAGACCGCGGATTGATTTAACCTCATTGCCTGCCTCGGTGTATGGTTCAGATATCAACGCTATAGTGTGTGTGCTGTTGATGAAGTGTGTAATGACCTCGTGAAATGAGTGTTTGGATCTGTCTGTGTTGCACTGTAGAAATTCGTCTTTATATATCCGATCCATAGTCAATGAGTTTTAGTAGTCTGCTTCGGACGGATTTTAAGAGATAAAATATGTCAGTGGGTTGGCGAGAACGAGACAAATCCGTCAACGTTTTTGCCAACGCTGTAGTAAGTCTGTAGACGAAGTTATGGACGTTTGAAACTCTCCGTTTACGTAATTTCAAACCGAAAATCACTTTTTTGTGTGGGGGTTAAACTGAAAAATTTTAATTTGTCTGGGTTGACCGGGCTAAAAAAATGATATTATGAAAATTTCAGAAGTCTACGAATAGAATTGAGGGAGATATTGACGATAGCATAGTGTAAACAAAGAAAACAAAGTTAACTATAGTGTTCTGCGGTCAGTTTGTCGGGAACTTATTAAGAGGAGGGCTATTACTAAATATTTTGTATTGAGAGTGCAAAAACTAAAACTTGTGAGGGACAGAAGGATAGATAGGGGTAAGATATTAATAAATTTTAGGGTAGGTCACCGCTTTCAAAATTTAGCTAGGGGGGTTCGAATTTGGCTGAAATTTTGTTCGACGGCAAAATCACCAAAAATCGGCCTAGGCTACTTGTAAACAGTCCGTTTGAAATGTCCAGGTCCTAGGAGCATTTGAGCCTACTTGTGGACCATACCCTACATGAGGCCCTGATGCTGGTAGTAAAAGTGGCGTAACCGCCAAAAACAGGATAAACTTAATACAATTGTCAAAAGTTCACTTAAAAATCTAAATGAGGTGTCTATTTATAGGGCTCCTCAAGACTTATCTGAAGCACTATTAAAACTTGTATGTCACCACTTAAACGGAAAAGTTATTTTGAAAAAACACTGTTTTTTGAGGTTATTTAGGTTTTAAAATAACTTTCCTACACATTTTTTACAAAAAATTTTTTACTGTAAGGTGGAGAAAGTTAAGCCTCATATTATGGATGTATTAATGAATCTTAACACATCTAAAAGTAATTTTCAAGTAAAAAAAAAAACACTTTTTTCGATGGTTTTGTGATGAAAAAACACTGTTTAACACAAAAAAAATCCAAATTTTTTGCGCAAATGGGTAGGGGACGTCAGCGCGCAACTTTTAACATATCACTCATTGACATAGTACAACAAATGACCATAATTTCAATTTTTCGAAGACGGAGCGTCGCGAAAACGATCCGTCCGCTACGGCGTCTGGCGCGCGACCAAAGATTATATACAGGATGCGATAGGGATGGGAAAAAATAATCGATTATTTTTTCTTATAATCGATTTTTAATAAATCGATTATTAGTATTGAGGTATTTAAAAGATCGTTGTAGTCAAAAGTTATATTTTTGTGGCGATTTATTGTTTAAAGAAAGTTTTCTTTTGTATTTTAGTTTTGAGACCAAAGGAAAAGGTCACTTTATTTTTTGTGATTATTGTTTAATTTTATTTTTGTTCTACTAAAAATAAAAAAAAATAAAAAAAATTGTTCTAAAAAAATCTAATAAAAAAAAATAGATGACACTAGACGTCTGTGTTAATTTCAAACAACATTTAAACAAAATCTTGTTTTGTATTTCAGTTTTGAGACCAATGAGTAGTCATTTCATTCTTTTGTATTAATCGTTTTGTTTTATATACATTTCAACAATATATATAAATATTTTATTCAGTTTCCTCATTATTTAAGTTGAAAACTTGGTTTTTCAGTTGTAAAACCGACATATTGTTGTTTTAGTTATTATCGAGTTGGTAATTTTATTATTATGTACGAAAAAATGAAATATAAAATAAAATTAGAAAAAAAATCGATTATTTTTAAGATAATAATTTTTTTTGCGAAAATAGATTATTTAGTAATCGATTTTCCCCCCTTGAAGTCACACCTCTACCGAATAGACAGGACACGGCCCTTCAAACAGTCGGTCCATAGTGATTGACCAATTAAATGCGAGAAACAAGCAAAGCCTCCGTGTCAGATAGTAGACCTTGCGGTATCGATAAAACACATGTCGATACATTATTATCGTATTAGTGCTGTCCTTCCCTGTCGATACTTTTTTTTTAATTTATTCTTTTATAAATTTTAATTAAAAGACACTATTAAATAGAAACATTTATTTAAAAATAATGATTATTTATATAGAAAATTTTCTATAATATAAATGTTTACATATAACAGTTATTTATTAGAATTAGTAAATGTTTAACAGAATTATACAATATAGCTGCGCCCCGCGGTTTCATCCGCTATATTTTGGATAATTCACACTATATCATTATAAATTATAGCCTATATGTTATTCTGATGTGTAAGCTATATTATGGTAAAGTTTCATCAAAATCCATTCAGTAGTTTTTGCGTGAAAGAGTAACAAACATATATGCATACATTCTTACAAACTTTCGCGTTTGTAATATTACTAGGATATTTTAATACAATCATAATTTAGTAAAAAGTAAAAAAATTTAAATAAATAATATTATTTAAATGTTTCATTTCTCTACTATAATATGCTTTTATTATAAATATAATTGCCTTACTCTTGAATCACTATTGGTGAAAACTGCATTAAAATCCGTTGAGTAGTTTAAAACTGACCCCTGACCGTATTGCGACTGTAGCTAACGATATAAGCCATTCATTGTTCATCTAGAATGCGTGTAACCGATTGTACATTCGAATCTCCCTTTCTTTGATTCTCCGATATATACATTGTTTTTATCAATTTCTGATTTTTGAACAACTAACTATTAGTAATGTATAGTATATGTAATTTTATATTTTTTGAAAAACTTTGTAACTTGTTTTTTTGGCAAAATAAAAGTTGTTACTATTCTATCTAACTAGATCTTATTCGTTTTTTTCAGAAACATACTTGTTCAGTGAGAAAACACTATCAGAAGCTGTCAAGCTGATCGTATCCAGCTTCAGCCACAAGGAGGTCAATAAAGACGTCATCTTCCGAACCTTGGATATATTTGCGGTACACTTTAAGAAATCCGCCGGATTACGGAACCCTTCCTTTGATAATAATTAGAAAAAGTACCCTCATGTTCACGTACGTAAAAACCAAAAGATTTCCTCTAGAAAATTCGTATTTTTTTAATGGTAAATTTAATTTAGTATAGAAATTGTTATTTCATGTATTTTTGGTCAATAATACAATAAGTTAGAGTATATTACTGTTGTAATGATTGAAATTATTTTTGTTATAATTTTCAACTAGTAATTAATTGTGAAAAGTCGTTCACTTCAAATTATTTAAATAGAATAGATTCAAGAACATGTATTGGCTGATGTCACGTAACTCCAAACTGTCGATCGACAACAAGCCGATGATATATAAGATGATCCTAAAGTCATAATAGATGTATGGCGCTCAGTCACAAGCACAGGGAGTTTAAAAATAATGCAAAGGCTACAAAACCATCTCAAATGCGCCATGGTTCATTACCAACACTGAGATCCATGAAACCCTAAACATAAGAATTGTCAAGGAGGAGCTAAAAATAATAGGAAATAGATATAAAACACGACTTGAACCCACTCAAATGAGGGACCTGTCCACTAGGTTAGCAACTATCAGCTACACCAAGCTACTGAAACGCTATGATGTACAGAAACTTGGTGACAATGGTAAAGCATATGTTTCCTGCTGAGGAGCTTCTTATACTTGATAGATTCTTAAACTTGAAAGATAATTTAGGACTGATTGCAGATAAGCGCAAAAAAAAGAAAATAAATAGAATTAGATATGTAAAAATAAAATATCTTGAACTATTTGAAAAGATTATTTAAAAAAAATATTTTACGAAATTATTACCTAAGCATTAAAAAATTATGAGTTTTTTTAGAAAATATTCTTCAAAAAGTTGTATGATCTCAGATAGCTTTAACTCTTACCAAATGTATACATAATATATAAGAGTATAATAAAACACATAGCACCATTAACCACATTTTATTTTATAAAACGCCTTACTTTAATATCACAGATTCGGCGTCACAAACACACATATACACGCACACTCGCATTATGTTCATTTACTTACAAAAATATATAAAAAGCTAAACTAAGTATGTTTATGATCGTTAATTTTTGGTCCTTGTCATTTTGTTTGTCTTTGTCAAAAAAAGAATTGAACCTGCAACTCTTTTATTTGGACGGCTGAGTTTTTTTTATGTTGGGTACAATAAAAAAAAATTCCTGCCTCCGCCTCTCATCCTCACATTTCGTCATTTAGTTTAAATCAGCTGAGCTATTTCTTATTTCACGATTCACGGTATGTTTAGGCGGGAGCTCTCAAATAATTATGATTAAACTTCACATACAGGTAAGTTCGTTTAATCGTCAGTTATTCTTCGAGTTTCGTTCTCGATGTTAGTATACATGTAGATTTGAATCCATAAAATAGTTATAGCTATGATAGAAATTGGTGTGCACAATATTACAGCCGCCATTTTGTTCACCGTTTATACATTTTAATAATTCGAATCAGTCACGAATATTCTATTTGTCTTCTATGCGTTGAATCGTATCAGATATAGCGGTTGTTTAATATCGTATTTCTTCCTGAAGTAGGAACTTTAGGGAGGTTTATGGCCTAAATTAATCAATCTAAATTCATAATCTCTAGATTACAGATTAAAAATATATATTCCATATTTGAATTTGGAATCGATTTACAAACTATCGAAAGACAATGTTTTAATTGGCTTATTTGTTGTTGATGCGCAAAACATACAGAGTGCGTTTTTCTGGTGCATGCCATTATTACAGTCTTGGCAACATTGAGGATATCTTAGATTTAAATGGAGTCTGGCGTAGAGAAAATTATAATTGGGTGGGTATTGAGGTTAGTCATGTTCTTTAATTTCTACCATTAGGGAGGTTCAAGAGACTCAGTGGTGGTGGTATCTTACACAAACTATTCAAGTCTTTGTCAGAAAACCTTACTAAAATCGTCATAAGGATGATAATTGAAGCATCTTAAGTTGTTCTTAGTAAAGCTAATGTAATCATAAAGAGGTGACGCTGTCCAATTCTTCGCTATATCTTCTTGTGAGGCGAGGAGTTGGGTGTTCATCTGCTGGATCCAGGATGCTGGTCCTCTCCGTAAAGTTTAGGAACATCTACAAATGATATTGTTAATGAGAATTCATTGGTAATTGTTTTCAAGAGATATTAGGTAACAAAGGTGAGGGTCACCTATGGAATAATGATTGATGCACTTTAAGGTAGGTTTGGCTTTCTAGGGCTTTCGATTATGATTATGCACAAAATACTGAACATCGCCATGATCGTTTTATTTACCTGATCGAGCGAGCTTTGGTTGACAGTGTAGTCTTCTATATCGCAGCTCATCTGCATCTCCGCCAGTAGACGGAATATGTCGCTCAAGTTTGTGATTATTTCTTTTCCTTCCACTGTAAAAAATGTCATTTTATAAGTTATCATTGTCACCCTTTAATGGCTGACTGTTGAGCCAGCTCTCGTCCTCAAAATAAGGGTTACGCTGATCCAGTGCAAGTTGACAGACACCATACACCTTTGAGAACATGGGAAACTATCCGGAGTGCAGGTTTCCTCACGATGTTTTCCTTCACCGTTATAGCAAGTGATATTTAATTGCTTATAACACACAACTCAGAGCCTGTGTGGGGGATCGAACTCGGACCTCCCGAGTAGACATCAAATTTTGATATGTAACATTTTATAAATAGAATCATTGAATGCAGATAAGGGTCAAACAAGCAGACGATCCACCTGATGGTCCACCATCGTCCATGACCATCGGCAATACAAAAAGGTGTCACCTGTTGTGCCGCGTCGTGCTAGTGTGAGGAAGGGAATAAAAGAGAAGAATAATGTTTTAGCTGTACTGTTTCAGTTTCTAACTTTAGGTCAAAAGTTAGAACCGGAGCCTATTGGAACCGCAGCGTTATTGGGATGGAAGAGGAGTTAAGTCTGGTCTTCTTGCGGCTCGACCAGAACGCGTTAGTTACACTTGCATTCGTATGCAGGTCGATCGGAAGCCAGTAGGTGAATAGAGCCTCTATCACCAAAGAAAGACGCCGAAGTAAGATGACTCCGCGACGAAGGCTTGTGTGTATAGTGAACCGATTTGTCAGTCAGTCGTGTATGATACAAATGATTTTCGTTGTGGTTGTCTTTGTCTTTTGTATTCCGGTTAATTCTAAGGGTGATGTTAATGCCTGTTTATGTGTTACAACGTAATAAAGAGTCCTGTTTAAATATATGAAGTCGATATTTTACCCAAGCTGCCTACATCCAACAAAAAATAATAATAATAAATGTGGGTTATTCCCTTTCTCGTTGCTATCTTAGTGTGTAGGTTTTACATTTACGCTTTTACAAATATTATAGATTCTTAAGATATAGCTAGAAGTTCTATAGATTATATATTTTAGTGTATTAGATTGTTTCTATTCCTAAGCAGTACCTGTAGCATGAGTAGGTAAGAGGAAGTGTAGCGCAGCGTGGTGCAGCACGCGCAGGGAGGCGTGAGGCGCGCGGGCGTGTATACGCATCCACACTAGGCGCGCACTGCCGCGCCGCACGCGACACGCCACTATGTAGCCTCCGCCGAAACTGCAACAAGTAGTAATTATAATAGAAATAGGAAAACAAGGGCGAAATTGTGAAAGTGATTTAAAGAGAAACTAAGAAGAGAATAATAGAATAATGTCGGTGGAATTTCATAAGCGTTGTACACGTACACAAACCATCATCCCATAAAAGTGATATACAAAAAAGACATGAGATTTTATAATAATTCTTTTTATTTGAATTATTTTTTTATCCTGTGGTTAGTGGATACATTTTAAACACAGAGTATCATTTTAAATTTCAAATTCTTTATAAAACACTTGTTTTTCCTCACAATTTTAATTCATCTTAAAATGCGGACATATCCGTCATATATAATTTGATTTGAAAAAGTTTAGACCTTAAATATATCTTTACCGTCTCAAGCACTCATCCAGTGGTGCCAAAGCGACGAGTCTCCCCTCCTTCAGCAGCGCCACCCGCGCCGCCAGCCGTCGTGCGTCCTCCAGCGCGTGCGTGGCCAGCAGCGCGCCACGGTGCGAGTGCACGGCGCTGCGCACGCACCGCGACACGCATGCGCGGGACAGCGGGTCCATGCCACTGAAGAATTATTAATATTAATTTATGCTGCTATGATAAAATCATGCACTTAAAATTATTATATGTTTAGTAACTTTTAGTATATTTACTAACTTTTATTTAATTTGCAATGTTCATAAGTTTTTTAACAAATATGGAAACGGTTAGTGATTTTAAGTATGTAGGATGATCATAAATGTAATCTGTGGGCAAGATTTCAGTAATATAGAAGTGAATTAAGTCATTGTAAAATATTCTAATCACCTTCACTAACATGAAATTATATTATATAAATGTAAAAACATGTCAATATGTCCTTCTTTGATCTATCGTAAAATCATACCTGGTAGGTTCATCCAGCAAAACTAGGGGCGCTCGTCCCATGAACGCTACCGCTGCACACAACTTGCGCTTGTTCCCTCCGCTGAGGGCGCCGGTGCGCACATCTCTATACTTCATCAGCTCGAAAGCTTCTATAGTGCGTCGGATTACCTACAAAACACAAATACGCTTTTTTAACCAGCACTATATCAATATGTTGTATTTTAGAACTCTCTTGTATTGATTATGTTCTTGGGCAACACTGATCAAGTTACTGTCGACAGATTAAAAATAGATTATTATTTCCGTCTGTCAAAGATTTGCATCGATTAACTAACAAATTAATATTTTCATCAAAACTTACTTCATCTCTGTCATCGATTCCTCTGAGCCTGCAGTAGAGCACCAGCGTCTCTCTCACTGTCATCAAGGGATCTAACGCGTCACTTTGGGGACAGTAGCCTGAAAACAGAAAAACATTATGATTGATAATAATTAAACGAAGTGAGATTCTTCGGAATAACTTCTAGAACAACTCTGTCTTCGCCTTTTCTGCCATTCGACAAATATTCAAACATTTCATTAATAAGCCTCCCATAATGTTACGGCACCGTCGATACGTCATCCTCCTAAACCCCAACATTTGAAAATTACATAATATAGTAGCCGGCAGCTAACTTTAGGTCTGACCATGAATAGTGGGGGTTTGTACTTTGTAGCGCCTTATAAGCGTGCTGTAACGTAGTGGACGTCGCACGTCGACGAAACTGAAACGTCGCAGAGAACTAATCGCAAGTGACACGCTGCACTCGTACTAATAGTACAAGGACAAACCTATACTTGCGTGCCGGTATACCTTCGTTACTATATCAAACTCACTGGTTTTAATTCGAATCACAAGAGGGAGCGACGCTCTCAGATTAGTGACGGGATGTTCAAAAGGCTAAAAATTATTTACGAAATCCGTACATTGATAAAACAATTACTTACTAATAAGCCCTTCACAGAGATTCCTCGCAGTAACCTTCCTCCCGTGTAGGTATATCTGTCCCGAGGTGGGTCGTAACTGTCCCGTCAGCATCGAGAAGGTTGTTGATTTACCTGCGCCATTTTCTCCAAGCAACGCCGTACACTGAAGTATATACAACATTATCAATTATTCGGGTAGTAAGCTTCAGTTAGATAAATCAGATTTATAAAGGTAATTTTTTTTACGTATATTTCTCTCTCGCTCTTTTCAATACGTGTGAAAGAGATAGCGCTACGTTTGTTTAGTTAACAATTTTTTTTTGTTCTCACACCAATACAGAAAATATAAGCATAAAATTAAAATAATAAAATGTAGCATTTGCAAAGCAGTGTGACGTCACAAAAAGAAATGAGAGCATATGTTGGCAACTCAGAGCAATCTCAGGGTTACCAATGCTGGATTTCAATGACTGCCATATTTATAGTTCTAAATTTTGATCTATAGTAAATAATGAATATCTCATAAGTTTGTACCTGTCCAGGTGGAATGCCAAGCGTGAGTCCGTGTAGAGCGCAGCGTGCACCGTACACTTTACGCAGCCGCACGCATGCGCATATGTCTTCTACAACACTTGTTGATCTCTTCAGTGATCCATTCTTTATTATTATATTTTCTGAGTCTACAAACCCTGGAAAATAATAACTTAGCTTTATCTGTTGACATTATATTGCATCTGTGACAAAAAGTTATCAACACTGAGTTGCAAAATTATAATAAACTTATAAAGAGTAGCGAAACATAAATATAAAATTGTCGCCATCTTGATTTTTTTTTGTTGTGGAACAATTACTCCCAAAATACAGATAATCGACGTGAATATTTTTTTAATTTTATGTATTCTACGACATACGTACTATTTGTCTATTTTCTATTAGTTTTAGTTTTCTTATTGGTATTTTTTTTATTTACTTGATAGTGGTAGTCAACAATAGAATTAGGTATTCAATTATTTATTCATTAATTCTTACGGACTTTTGTACATTTATTCTGTAGGTCTAGTCTAGGATTTATATGGGATAAAATTGACAATTTTTTTAGAGCTTACATAATAAAATTAGTAATTATGTCATATAAAATGTTTTTGAGATTGTTGGATAAATTAGAAATACCTGCATTAATATTGCCAATAGTACGCAATCGCAATGGCTGTAGTGAGGCGCGAACTCGAGTCTCCTCTGCTGATACTTCTGATGGCTCTACTTCTAGATCTATCGCTTTAGATTTGGATCTAAACCTGAAAACAAATTTCATCCTATATTCGTTCTCTGTAATATGAGAAAATCTATTGATGGCTCAACAAAACGTAGTCGTAAAAACACTTACCTGGCCAATATAACTTCAAAGCAGTCATATTCAATAGCTAAGTTGATAACAAAGAGCAAAGTGCCCACTAGTACCAGTGCTATGTAGTGGTAACCCACCACGTTCTCGCTCAACGGATCGCGGTAAGTGTCCATGCCGAATTGACTAAGAACCTGAAAATTAAAATAATTTCTGCTATAATTTCTTATAATAACTGAACCTAATTATAAATTTTTAATGATAGACAAGGGACAAATGAAGCATTAATGGGATGGGAGAGAGAGAGAGGTAGGTGGTAGATCTGAAAGCGTCAGACACTTGGGGATCGGATACGCATGCTGGTGGTCGCAAGTCGGCGAACAATTTCCCCTAACCTAACCAATGGGAGTCAGTACTGGGTTACTCGGCTCTTTCGAGATGCTCTCCCTGCGTCATTTATAGAAAGAGAGCCCTTGCTCTCTTCCTATAAATGACGCAGTTCCGGCGAGGTCTACGTTTTGGCACTTTAGGTCCTATAAAGTAGGACCCTTCATTTCTTCTCTCATTAAAAAAATATTGAAAGCAGTGGTTCATAGACAACAGTGACAACTTACCATCAGTTGGATCGTTTGCTAGCTTATTACCCTTCTATTATGTAAAAAAAACAACGCTTCCTATTAGTCAGAGTACTTTAAATTTATTTAAAAAAGATTCCAGCAGTGGACAAAGTTTAATACAGAGGAGGAAGCAAACTGGTAAATCTTATTTCAACTGACCTCTGCTTGTATTGTGTTTTTGGCGATTTCCAGCAAACCGTCTCCAAGTGCGAACTGCGGACTCAGTAACAGGATTTTGTGTAAGACCCATCTGGCGTGGTCGGTTTCCTGCAAACATATAAAAAACTAAAATTCAGTACTATTTAAATGTACATGAGATATTTAAGATCACAGAAATTATGATGATTATAAAATACTAGAAGCAGAGGAAAAATTATCTGCTAAGAAGACGACGACTTTTTTTTACACGCTTTTTATTAGTTTCACTTGTATGTCAGTATGTCAGTCTGTCAGTATGTCAGTATGTAACTCTCCGTGGGTAATTTGCGCGCCTGCGGCCTTCCTTGGTTCTGGTAGCCGTTTCTCAAGCGTGATTTTTTTTAGTTTAAAAAAAAAACTAAAAAAAAATCACGCTTTTATAAATAAATCAAACTAAACAGTAAAAAATAAATAATAGTTTAAAAAAACTAAAAACACGCTTTTTATTATAGAAAACCAAACTAAAAAATAGAAAATAAATTTTAATAAATTTAAAATAACAATAGTGTTAAAAATTTCAATAAATATAAATTAATAATAGTGTAAATAAAAAAAAATGGATTTTATTTAAAAAAAAGCGTGGGGTGCTTTTTAAGATATTATCAAAATGATAATCATTCTACTCATATCTGTCAATAAAATATTTATAACTATTGACACCAAGCACCCCACGCGTTTTTTAAATAAAATACATTTTTTTTATTTACACTATTCTTATTTTAAATTTATTAAAATTTATTTTCTATTTTTTAGTTTGGTTTTCTATAATAAAAAGCGTGTTTTTAGTTTTTTTAAACTATTATCTACATTCTAAAGATTGAAATAGAAGAAGTGACAAATACTCACATCAGAATCTGATATAACATCCAATATAAGCAGTAGAGTGATCCCAGACAGGCCGATGAACGCGTTGCCACAAAACAGCAACATGTTTGCTAAACTTGCTTCAGTGAACGCCTTCTCTGCTACGTGTACTAAATTGGCACAACCGTAACTAGAAAAAAATACATCACATTTTATTCAACTTATTATTTTGTAGCTTCACAAACTTAATGTTTGTATAGCTACCGACACGTAAGTATAGGTTTGATCTTGAATGAGCAGATGTCACTATTAGGGCCTTTTTAGCGGGGAGCGCAGGGCGAGACGCGATCGGTTCTTATGCGATATTTTAGTGGCGCAACAAACCCCCACTATTTTTACTCAAACCTGAAGTTAGCTAGCCGGCTACTACACGAGTTGGTTTAGGTTATTGCTAGAATACATGATTCTTCCTACGAGCTTTCGATTGTTGTTAAAATGTCCTAACTATTGGGTTATTTTTTCTGGGAAATAAATGGCTTTATTATTATTTAACTATTGGGTCACTATGGTATGTATTACTGATTGGGACAATTCGGGCTTGGGTAAGAGCAAAGCCTGAACGACAGACAAGCTTAAGGAAAAATTAAATACACGTACAATGGCACAATTTTGCGCGTTATGCATTTGCACTGGAAATGTTTATACGTTTGCGTTAATAAAATAACCTTACCCGTAGAGTAAAATAAGTATGCAGATAGCAGGCAGATTGTTTCGCGCCACGAACACTGGGAAGTGGAATATTTCTAGCACTATTGCTGTTATCACCAAGTTGATCATTATTATCTGCAAATAAATTTAAGTTAAACAAATCAATCATTTTATAAAGAGATACGGTATTTAATGCCAAATCACCCTCTTCGTCCTCATTTTCATTATCTTAGTACTAACCGCCATGTCCCAAAGCAGCGCAGTGGTGCAGTACAGTAATGGTGTGACTCCACACAGCAGCTGCAGCCGCTTCTCCTGGCTGCGGCGTGACGTCACCAGGTAGACCGCGCCACCAGCGCTTGCGAGTGCGTACGCAATGAGCAGCATGCCTGATATACCTGCGTCTGCTATATGCTGGTAACTATATATATAAAAAAAATAATGAGATTTTCTACGTAATTTTAATACGTTAAACAGGTTAGTCAATATATTAGCATGTATACATGTCCTACCAAGTACAAGCTCGTTTATTGTAAACTCATATTGGTCCTTGTCCCATACAAGAGATTTTTTGGACGAGACTGAGGTACTTCTCACTGACTCACGTCATAAATAAAAAAATATTTTTCGTGTATTCTATATTTCTTTTACAAACAATGTCAAAGAGTCTGTTTTTTTCAAAGTAACTATGACAATTTTTCTCGCTAGCTAAAATTTAAAAATTAAGCTACTACGAAACTGCACTAGGTTTTAATATCCGCGTGCGACATTTCCGTAACGCTATTCGACGTAAATTCAGTAGCAGAAAAAATCAGAAAATAAAATGTATAAAAACGCTCGATAGCAATCATAGTCCTAACTATTGAATTAATAGATAAATACATTTATTTTTACTTACACACTATCTTTATTCAATATCTCCTTAGATATCTTCAATGGATGCGTGTACACTTGAATACTAGCATCACTATTCCCACTTACTACACGGAGTATTGCAGTGTTTAAAGCGTTGAGGAAAGCAGGAAGAGCATGATGTCCTTTATTATTATACCACGCTACGAGGTGTGTTACGTTGTTTTGTAATACTGCAGAAAAGCCGCCATATCTGAAGGAAAAAATAGTTGGAGAAGTGGTAGAAAATTACGTGGTAGCTATACCAATCTAGAGGTGTATGAGGCACAAATCAGATCCTTAAAAAACCCGTACCCGTACAGGAAATTGTCGATCTACTCGCAGGTTAGGACCTTCTAATAACTCTTGAAAAGAAAGGACACGATTTTTATTTTCTGCATTAAAAGAAGTAAAACAGTACCTCTTCTCAATGTAAACATCGTGAGAGTCAATTATCCAGTCATTCAGAGTATTGACATCAGGTAACACCATCATTTGCGGTCTGTTCCACTCGAGCTCGTGATCTATGTCACATTGTTGTATTGCGTCTATGCATCTACAAGTGGGGGAATCCTGTAAAACCAATACACAACATTGAATAAACTCAATAAATATATAAGGCTTATTTAACTCATATTCTTCGGTAACTCACCTCACTAGTCCAATTTCTATAATCCCTGTCATATCTTAGTTTGTCTAAAATGTGTTGTGCAAAACTTGAGTCTATATTTTTAGAGTATTTTGTGGGTTTTGGTCTGAAAATCAAAAAATATATTGTATTACATTATAAATTTCAAACTGGAAACGGACATTTTTATTTATTTATTTATTTATTTAATACTTTTTTGTACACCACATACATAACATTATAACAACTAAGTAAGAAATAATACAACTGTGTAATAAAAAAACGTGGCAGAATAAGAGGCGACCTTACGGCTTATTAGCCATTTCTTCCAGACTACCTTTAGGTTAACAAATATTTCATTGAGTGGGGAATAAGGTGGTGTAACCATAAACTACATATAAATAATTACAACCTAATACATAAACAAGATGGACATATAGAATATACCTATATATATTTATAAATATCTATATTAATATACTAATAAATATCTTATGTCATCAGTGTCTGCCCGAGAGTAGATAAAAGTCTTTTACAGAATTTTTGAAAATCGGGAGAGATTTTGATAGTCTTATGCTTTGTGGTAGAGTTCCATAATTTTACGGCCTGTACAGTAAATGATTGTGTATTTAGAGTTATGTATGGGCTTTTTAAGCATAAGACTTCCAGATGATCGATTTTTTGTAGGTGGCCCTATGTATTAAAATTTTTCCTTGAGATAGCTAGGAGCTTTTGGGTTTGTTAACACACAGTACAGAAGAGAAAGAATATGCATATCCCGGCGACGGCGTATAGGGAGCCACTTGAGCTTAGAGCGGAATTCTGATATGTGGTCATATTTTCGGAGACCGAAAATAAAACGAATGGCGAGATTTTGTATTCGCTCAACCTTATTAAGTTGTTCCTCGGTCAGATTAATATAATTTGCATCCGCGTAATTGAGAATAGATAATAAGAGAGAGTTTGCTAACATAATTTTGGTAGGAATCGGTAGAACATTTTGGCGACGATATTCCGAAAATTCAAAACCCAAATTAGCCTGTACATGATATTGGTGGTTTTGATTATACAATTTCATCGCACATTTTTCATTCTTCTCTGAGCACAGTTTTGAAAACCACTTTTAATAGTTTTCTATGCATACTTACATTATATATTGCGTAGCTTCTTCATACATCTCCGGATATAGTTGCAAGGACACTTCAGCATCCGCTGGAGGACGTATAGTGGAGAATCCCATGGCTACTGTGATGAAAAGTGACGGGAGCACGATGAGGAGGAAGAGTAACCACCTAAAAATCAATATTAAAATATCTAATTTCGACAATTTGCGAATAATCGGGACAAAACATGATCCAACCAATGCTATACTGACCTGTTCCTCAAATAGTGCAAATATCTTGCATACAGCAAAGCAACAAATTGCTGCCACGCTGATCCTTTCAGAACACCTTCTGGAGACACGAGAGGAACGTTGTCGTTCTTGATACTAGATGTTGACGCACTTTTAGACGTTGATTCGGGAATTGATGAAATTTCTGAGATTAAAAAATTAAGGTCAATCTTAAATCACGATATTTATAGGGGATCGCTATACGAAGTATAAGAACTCACCGCCATCAAGTTGCTGGCAAACGGTATAAAACACTTGCTCTAAGCTGCTACAGTCCAAGCTCATGCTGCGGTAAGCTAAGGCATCACGTTGCTGTTCCAGCGCGCTGCACAACTCCATAAAACTGTCATAAAAACGATAGTTGTTAAAATATGAAACAAAATCAAAGAAAAATGTAAATGTCTTCAATTGAACCATTCTTACTTGTTACTAACTCCATCAGTATCAAAGAATGGCAGATTAATCTCAACCTCCAAACCACTAACATCGACCACATTAGCGTTCTTCACCACACTTCTTGCCACCGCTAGCAAGTTCTTTGTCTTCTCTTCTATGGACACTTCTTCGTTATCTGTATATTCTAGATGATGTAATCTTTTGTCTGGATATACGACTGTCAGTTTATATCCAGTACCAAGAGTTCGTTTGATTTCGATCGGAGTTCCCGTTGTGTGAATTTGACCCTAGTTTAACATGAATTTAAAGATATATAGCAAACCGAAGCAAAGAAAAAAGAAACGGACGAGTCTTTCGTTTCGTCTTAATATTTCATATATTGGCAAAGGTTTACCTTATGCATGATAACGATTTGATCGCTCAACAACTCCGCTTCGTCGAGATGATGTGTTGTTAGGAGGATGGTCCGATTCTCCCGGAGCTTCATTATCATGGACCAGATGTCTCTGAAAGGTGGTTTCATTATTCATTCATCATTTCATTCGTTGATCACTTTATCTTATTCATTTTATCTCATATTAATTCAATCGATTTATCCTATTTTAATCTTTTTACCTTCTAGCAGCTGGATCAACTCCAGCAGTAGGTTCGTCAAGTGATACGAGCCGTGGTCGTGCTACAAATGCGAGTGCGACACATAAGCGACGCCGAGTACCGCCTGATAGTCTTGCAACTACTGTGTCACATATTGGACCTAAGCAAAGTACACGAAGCATGCTGGAAACGATCACATGTCTTTAAAACAATTTTTCCTTGATTTAAGGTAAAATATTATATTTGTAATATTAATTCACCCTCACCTATCCACTTCATCCTGCACCTCTTCCAAAGACAGTCCGCTTTTTAGCTGCGCATATAAAGCAATATGTTCTCTAGCTGTCATGTATTCAAATAGCACATCTTTTTGAGGACACACACCTAATCCTGTACCATTGACATCATCTGATCGGACTATCACATGGCCTTTTGTAGGTTTCAACATACCAGTCAGAATTTTTCTGAAGACAATTAGGTTAGAAGTTGATAAAGAGTAAAGAGTTTCAAGTCGTGAAATGAGAGTTTTGGTGAAGTAGAAGTAATTATATGACTTACATAAGAGTAGTTTTTCCCGCGCCATTGTGACCCAACAGCGTAGTTATTTGCCCTTTTTGTAATTCCATAGACACGTTATCCAAAGCCATTTTTGCTCTTCTCGTACCTTCGTCGTAGATTTTGGTTACGTTGATGATGCTGACTCCTGCCTTCTCACCTGTTGTGTGACAATTGGTGATGTTGCTTTCACTTTTGATTCCTAGAAAAATGAAAAGCATATTTTTACTATATTTTTTTATTTTAATTGAATGATTTGAGAGGAAGATCTGCAATAGACATTTTGATTATTTCTTACTTATACTCTTGAAATATCTAAATAGATTAATCTTGACATTTAGAGACTGTCCTTTTTATACTTACTAAAGTTTTGTGTTCCGCCGATTATACTCAAACTTATACTCAAAAAAAAAACTAATTCATATTATTAATACTGATCGTCTTTATCAACCTAAAAAAGGAATAAGTTTTCTTCTTACCATAAAATCTATTGATGATATATCCTATAATAAGATAGACAACCCCATCAACAAACACCATAACAGCAGCAATGGCAATATTCATGTCACTGGTATTGTCAGGCGCTTCCCATATCTGACTCCACCCAGCACCAATTCCCATTGCTTCGAAGCGAGCGATGAAGAGGAATCCGTAGCAGAGGGATGAGGACATTGAGAGACTCTGGAAAGAAACAAAATTACATCACAGAGTTTGGAAGTTTTAGAAGTAACATTAAAAATATATCTTTTACTTACGACAAATATTTTAAGGTGGCTGCTAAGTACTGCTTCCAGAGAGAGAATAAGTACAAAGGGCATGAAGGTGATGAGGTAGGCGATGCCGGTGCACACCGCCGCTGAGCTTGCTGACCGGAACAGTGTTGACATCATGTAGCTGTGGATAAATACTAATGATAACTTGCAATAGAAAATAGAACGGAAAATTAGTACAAAAATGAAATAGGAATTACATTAATCACCTTAAGAAAAAATAGAAAATGGCGACCAATTTTTTTATATACAAAAAAGGAGTCTATTGAATGTATTTGATTTGAAAATATAATCATTGTTAAGATTATTTATTTATTTGGTCATAGATGTTAATTTTTCAAATAAGTAGATAATCATTCAAACCGTTATTTGAATCGAGATTCTTCTTAAATTTCAATTATAAAGTAAAACAGCTTCATAAGAGAATTACTTACCAAAAAGCAAGCACTGAGAATCCAAATATCAACAGCATGACGAATATCAAAGACGGATCGGAACGCGGTAACACTCGCCCACAGCACAGCACCACGGTGATACATGCGACGGTCACCACCAGCTCTACCAGCGACCACACGAACCAGGACAGCGTGTGATAGCTTAGGTTAACTCCCATCACGGACATAAGCTGTAACAGAATATTGCAAATCAATATAGGCCATTTTTGAGATTTATCCGCACTAGAAATGAGGTCAAATCCTTTATCAGATCCTCAACATGATTTATTATTATTGTAAATTTTGAAGAGGCTGGACAAAACGGGATACCTCTTGATTTTTATGGAACTTCAATCAGGTGTAAAATATAAGCAGATATTGACGTAGCTGATAGATTTGATAGTAATTCTGCTGGAATAATTTTGATTGATAAAATCTTAAGAAGAACTTTGTATTTATTCTCCACAATCTGCAATAAAAGCAGTGATATTTAACATTCTTACCATAGTGTTACCAGTCTCTTTGTCCGACACAATGAACCTTACAGCAGATGATACAGTGAAAAGTAGGGAGAAGAAGAACGCTACTATTAATGATTGAGACTCGTAGAGTGACGTTTGAAAGCTGGAACACAAAAAATCACCAACGTTTTTATTATATAGAATTAACATTTCGAATAAGATTTAAAATATTTTACGAGTTACACTTACAAGTCTTTTCTATAACATGGATATGGTTCTTCTTGTGTAAAAACTGCCCAATCTATTTCATTTTCTTCTTTCATCTCTCTCTTCTGTATTCTACTAGAGTTCTCCATAGACAACTCTATGATAGCTTTATCTACGATATCCTGCAGTTGGACAAATCCACGGAAGTATCTCATGTTCTCTAAGAAACTTGATTCAGGACCTGGAGTCCATAAACTGGAATTAAAAAGATTAATCATACCATTATCAAATAAGAGGAAAATACATTCTGCAGGCTGCTTCTTCTTTGCTTCTTTTAAAACTTTACCCATTTTAGTTCATTTTACTTTTAGTCCAAGTGTACATTAGATGGCAAAAGAACAGAACAGAACATCTCACGTACGTGAATGACTTAAAATCTACTTACTAATTTTTTATTCTCTTGGTTGTTGGCGCGTTGTCTATGTCCATACGTATTTTATACTCAATTTTCGATGGAATTTCACTTTCGGAATCACTCATATTTAAGAATACCAAACCTGTAGAGCAAAAACATAATTTAGAAAAGATTTCATGTGCAAAGAGTCTTAATAAAACTTGTCATAATTTAAGAGGGGGTCATTTGTTATTATTATATATTTATTTGCTTACCAGCAGAAAATTCATTAATCATAGCTAATCTGGCTGCTTCTAACGTCAAGTCATGTTCATTGCTGGCCGGCTTGAAACGGTCCAAGTTGATGCAGTGGAGAAGATCTGATGCTTTTTTGACTATACCACCTATTGCCTAAAAAATGAAAAAAATAAGTACTCCGCTCAAAATTAGCTTTTTGTATTGCAATCTAGTCAAATGTAAAGAATTTTTAACCCTATCGCTTCTATTAAGCTCTAAGAGCGCAATTACTATTTAGGGTATTTTACTTTAAGCAGCAGATAGTATTGCTCGACTTTGCGAGGCCAAAACCATGGACACGAAACGCTGCTGGAACTTCACTAATTTCTCTATCAATATAGATTTTATAATAAAATGTTGACTCTGGAAGTGAATTTCGAGGATAAAGATTTTTTTATGATAGATAAGGGACAAACAAGCTGACGGTCCACCTGATGGAAAGTGGCCACCGTCGCACATGGACATCGGTAAAACTAGAGAGAATCTCTTGTTTAGTCGATGCGTTGCCGCTTCGAAGATAGAGTGAGGAGAAAAATGCTGGAAGTTCAGTGAGCCCTGAGCAAGAACCCGGTGTTCTCTGGATGGATGGATGGTGCACTAATGGAATGAAAGAGGAAGGGGGTAGATCTGTCCACATGATGTGCGACCAGATCGCGTCAAAGACACTTGGCGGTCGGATTCGGATGCTGGTGATTGCAAAAAATAAACAAATAGTAAAAAATGAATATATGAATACCTGTGTATCGCCAAAACTATCAAAAACGCCATCAATATCGAAGTTGCCAGCTTGAATTTCACCGATTAAGCTTTTTCTGATTTCACTATATTGTGGTGACGTTATCAAATTTTGTAAAGCAACTAAGCCATCTTTATGTTGTGTCAGCTTATCTACTGAAGAGAAGGAGTTAGCAAAGGAGTGTATGATGTTTACTACTTTTGCCATTGGTACGAACGTCGAATTTGCCTTAAAAATAAAAAAAATATTAGTAAACTGTTTTACTCGGGAGGTCCGAGTTTTGTTCCCTCACTCAGGCACACACCTCTGACTTTACCAAGTAATGTGTGTTTTAAGCAATTAAATATCACTGGCTATAACGGTGAAGGAAAACATCGTGAGGAAACCTGCACGAGTGAGAGTTTCTCAAGGTCCTCGAAGGTGTGCGAAGCCTACCAACTCGTATTGAGCCAGCATGGTGGACTACAGCCTCCTCATGACTGACATGGCGTGCACGAGATTATATTTGTCTGTATAAATTACTACTCTAGTACTCAGTAATGTAAATATTCAAAAAGATTATACCAGAATATGCGTATACAGTTAAAGTATCTTATAATAACTCACTTGCTCAATAATTTTTTGTACAGCAGGATTTGCAGGCGTGTAGAGGATTTTACCAACTATGAGTGGTTTTATGAAACTCCACACTATTTTACCCCCCTCCATAGATATTATATCTTTATATAGGGATCGGCAGAAATCGGCTGAAATAAAAAAAATAGTTTGGAAATTAAATATTTGGATTTCATTCAATTAAAGTATGGACTATTTTAACATGACTTTGGAATTTAAGTTAGAATAATCAAACTCAAAATAGTTCAATTCAATTTTTAAAAAGTATTTTTGTCATGTCCAAACTAGTCTGCCAGTCAGTTTATCTGAAGCTACCACCAGTTCAGATAGCAGTTTTCTGATGAGAAGAACTGGCAACAAACGCAAGAGTTGCTCTTTTCAAAACGCCATTGTTTACTTTCATTTGTTTTACAATTTTATTATGATTCAGCTGAGTATCAACGTCACTTGGATTCTAAGCTTTGTCATCATTAAAGAAATCATTTAGAGAATAGTAAGCTTTATTTTGTTTGTAGACCATAGACTTAGGGAATGGACAGAGAGTTTTTATTCAGACCAGTTTCTGTATTTTTATGTTCAGATATTTACATATTTAAGTTAAGTTATAAAAAAATGTCTCTTTATTTTTTAATCATTTTGTATTTTAAACTTTTTACTTTTCATTAATTATTTCAAAGTAGAATAAAAGTAGCCCGATCAGATAAAGAAAAATAAATGTGCCTGCTCCATAACTTGAGTCTCTCCACTTCCCTTTAAGATCAAAAACTTTTCACTTCAGGGTACGACGCTTTTATTAATACACACCTACGAGACAGAGATAAGTAGTGGCCGCACGATCGCTTTCTCTCTTTCTAGAGACTGGTCAATTTCATACGGGTATTACTCAGTCCATTCTTTAAGTATGTAGACTATCATTTACTCTGAATTTTGCTAAGCATTTGAGGAAACTAATTTATTTCGTGGCAAAAGTTATTTGGTCTTCATCAATAATTAAATTTTATTTGCCAATTAATGCTAGTGATCAGAAGATGGCAGATATGTATTTTTTAAATTCCATTAGCTTCACAAATATTTACCGACAAAGGCTTCGCAATAGCAAAAGCTAGAGAGATTTAGAATCGTCATCTCAAAACGTAACAATTTATTTAGATTAATTTGTCCAAATTGCTATATAAAACTTACTAGGTAGAGCTTCCAATTGCGCGCGGTCAGGTTTGGAAGTAAGATCTGCGTTTTGTGCTATGGCTTTGTAGAAACGGCTTATATCTGTGTAGAATGGTTTGCCACATAACATGTTACCGGCGTCAGTTAGGAAATCTGAAGCTGGAAATAAAACAGAAATATTTAAGGTCTTTGGAAGTCTTAAATTGGTTAAAATTCATTAGTTTCAGTTTTGCCTTTTTGAGTAGGCTTCAAAAAGTCTACCCAAGGGATGGTTATCTGATGATTGTCTTTTAAAATTTAAAGTTTATCTTCCGAAATCTAGATTATTTAAATTACTTCAGTTATAGAAGATTTTTGTAATATCTTCAATATCTTTGATTGTGCAAACATAGTATGGCTTCAGGAGTCAAAAAATATTAAGTTAAAATACGACTAACAGACACCGTTAATTATATTTATTTGTTTCAACACTTACAAGCTAACATATCACCAACAGATAAACTTTTCTTCATCCGCTTCAATAGTGGTTCGTTTGACAATTTCTCGCTGATGTTGTTGAAGCTGCCTTGTAATTCTGGTATAAGAGCAGCCATTGTACTAAATTGCGATAAAACTGTATCACCTTCTGTCTGTGTCAAGTTTGATGCTGCGAAGAGTTTTGTCAATAAGAAGGATTTCAGCTGAAAAAAAATATAATATTAGAATACTATAAATAATGTGGGTGTGCGCATTAACTGCACATTTCTCAGCAGTAAATCCCGCGTTACGTCTTACCTTATCAATGATCGTTTCAAAATTCAAATTTTCCACCAGAATAGGTATTATACTCCTAGCCTGCTCATCGTCCATATCACAGAACTGCTCTGATACAGCTCCGTATATATCTTCCAGTGTCACAACGTCCACATTCCCCGGGATTATAATCTTTGACATGTTATCTGTTTGACAGACGAAGTCACTTATGTGGTAGGTACCTTGCTTTTGGGTTAATAACTGAAAAGGAGAAAAAAGAAGTATTATTCTAATACTCTGCTTTTCACATTTTTAGATAATTCATATATTTTACATACTGGTTTAATAGTTATATATCCAGCTCTAATCCTCGGTGCAGCAATGGACCAAAAGTTAGTGTTATTTATGCCCAAGTTATTAAGGGATAATTCCATTATTTCAGGGTTTGAGAATATTTGTGACACGTTCACTAAAACATAAATAAGATTATTGTTATAAGAAGTAAAACCAAAATAATTTTAAGAGAATGGTTCATAAATATAATAGATATAAACCTTTGAAATCCTCATCTATAATGTAATTCTTAAACTGTCGAATGATCATCAGACCATCAGTAACAGCGGTGATGTCAAACTCTAGTGCAGTGCCGTTTAATATTGGATGTAATTCTTTCACAAGACCTAAAACGCTAAAACATAACACTTAAATAAATAACAATTTTCTAATTAAAGTAAGCAATCCATAACATTCGCCTTTGCCACAAGGGGTAGGTACAAAATATGCTTTGTTTTCCTTTTGCAAAAAATTAGTCGGATTTGCATGATAATAATGGAAAACCATATTGATCCTGGTGTAGGGAAAAATTGTATTCAAAGACCTTCTCTACAATGTTGAAATCTTTACGTACTACTTTACCAAATTCCTCCTAATTTGTCTATTGCATTGAAAATCTCACCTATATAAAATGCTTTCCATAGTATCGTCCATGAGGATCTGTAGTCCTGTATCCAGGACAGCTGCAAGCTTTCCCTCTTTTACTCCCTCCAGATCTACCTTGCTGACTATACCCAACATTCTACCGATATGGTCTACCGTCGCCTCTACGTGTATCAGAATTTTAGAAAGGAAACTAAACTGCCAGTATTCTTTGGCTTGAAGTTTTGGTAGCTGTAACATAAAGATGTCTAAATTATACAGTATTGTGGCTGTGTTGGTCAGAACTAAGGGTGAAGTTAAAATTATTGTAATCCATATGTATACGACAAAAACTCACATTTAAATCAACTAGAGTAACATTAACATGTTTTTTGATCGTCGCGATAATTTCCTTGCAATCATACTTTTTACAAATTTCTTCCCAGGGATAATCTTGTATTAAAATAGCAGCGTCGGTAGGCTTCAGGTCTTTTAACTAAAATAAAAGGATTAAATTAGACTTGGACACTATCTTTCTGACAAAAAAGCTAAAATAATCAAACTTACCTGAACTAAATCAATTTCAGCATTTTTAACGCGATCTATCAATTTCTTATCTTTTATCACCTTAACAAGATGTTTACTCATTTGTTCATAATTTATAAGATATTTATATAATTTATCCTTAACATTGAGATTGTGGGCGATGTTTGCTTTTAATTGATTTAAATAGGGCAAATCAGTGATGCCGGGAACTTCCTGCAGATAAGGTAGATAAGATCGCAAAAGTTTTGTTGTTCGAGCGGCAACCTTGACGAATCTACAAAAAACAATATTTTAAATTAAACCATTAAAACATATTTATCTTTGCTTGTGACATTTAAATTTTGACATTTCATTAAAAATTGGTGGTTGAGAAATTATTTGGTTATTATGTTACTAACGCTTTCTGGCTTCAGTTTTTGTTATTGGAGATCGACATTTTTTTGGACACCAGAACATGTTTTGTGCAAAAAATTACGTCAATAAAGTTTCCAAAAAAAATCACTAGACTTTTTATTAAACTTACAAAGCAGCATGTCCAAAAGCATTCCCAGTAAGATTATTCGCAAGACAGTCAACCAGCTTCGTTGATTTCACGCTCATATCTTCCAAGAGATGTAATTTGATCTGTTCTAGTAATTCATTCAATGACTTGTTGAGTTCATATTTGGTGTAGTTACGAGTAGATATAAGCTGAAGAAAAAAAACAATTTTGATATAAAAGCTGTGGATAAATTAAATTTGTTATTATGCCTCGTTATATAGGTAAATACCTCACTGATGGCCATATCCCAGTGGAAATCATTATTAAGTGTGGAAAAACTATGTTGAGAGGCAGAATCCAAGCTGCAGAGAAGATTGTCATACTCTTGCTTCTTGTATAATTGCAGATTTAATTGCTTGATCCAACTTGTGAATTGGGAGCAGAGAGTACATTGACTAAAAAGATGGTTAAAAATAAAATAAAAGTTTAACAGAGGATTCAGCTGTCCCACTTTGGGTGCCAATTTAAGAGACACATTTGGTTTTGTTATAAAACTAAACAGAAATTTAGAACAAAATATTTGCAAATCAGCGACAAGGGTCTCAAAAATATTACCTATTATTTATAAACAATGTCCCAGCATCGACAACATTACTGACAATTCCGAACGATATCTTTATCAACGATTCCTTAGATAGTAACTGCATGACCATATCTTTGAGCATTTTTAGATTTTCTTCAGTAACCCACAATGGTCTCAGCGGAGATTGTGGGCCGTCTTTAATTACTTGTAATTTAGATTCGGTATTGGATATATCAGAGTATAAAGTCTTGTAATCTATTTCGTCCGACATTTTTAGATTGTTATCATAACCCTAGAAAAGGAAAAAAAATATAAATATTTTTAACTGCAATTTTTTTTAGATTTTATAGATGGTGATTGAGAAATCAGTTTTAGATTTATTAAACCATTTCTTGCACTGAAATCACAATTCTAATTACCTGAGATGCAAATAATAAAGGCGGCAGTTCTTTAAACAATTCTGTAGTATCTATATCGCACATTTGTCTGTGCATAGCTGATAGTAGTCCAGTACTGTCTGGTACATAATCTGCTAGCGTCACATTGGTCTGGCAAAATGCATCTGTACTGTTTATATTTACATCACGGAGAAGACGAATAAGCTGCAAAAATAGATCATGAACATAAACATTAATTTAAAAACAATATGAGTTTTATCGAATGAAGTTCGACAAGTCATATGACGTTCAAATATTTTGTAATATTCAATAATCATACTTACATGTATTTTATCCAAATGTGTAAGAACATCTTCAGCAATATCAAATCCTTTCTCGACAGTATAGAAGAAGTTCTTCGCTTTTGGTCCATTATAAATTCCTCTCAATTCTTCCCACCAGTTATCTCCAGATAGGAAACTTAATATAACATCGTAGTGTTTTAAATTATCTTGCAAGTATTTTAAATATATTGGTATGCCTAGATCGTATGAATATTTTATTGAAGTCCTCAATGCCTCCACTATTTTTTTACTAAAATATAAATTTATTTATGAAAATACTAAATATTTAAAAAAATATAATATGTCAATTTTTAAAATCTTAATACCTTTCCTTTAAAAACGTGAATGTATCAGTGACGTTATCATTTTCCTCTTTATAAATTTTGACAAGACTCTCTAAACTTTTTCTTGCATCAACAGAGTCATCATCTAATACGTGCTGTAGTGCTTTATAAAATATGTCATACTTCTTAGCGCAAATCTGAATTTTAACTCTATCAGATTCAGCTAGAATATCTTTTAAATGATCTTTGGTTTTAGAACGAGCGCATATATCTTCAAGAGCATCCGTCATATTGTAATCTTTATTTTTATTCGTTAGTACATCTGTTATAACATCGAAATGAAATGCGATTGCTTCAGATGGTCTTCTTTTAAATATCTTCTGTAAGATTGATAGTTCCGATTCTAAGTTTTTAACGTTTTCAGGATCACTATCCACCTCAGTTATGTTCAAATTATCTAGCTCTGTAACTAATTTGTTAATGATAGTTACTACTCTTGTCAGATAAACCGAAGTTGCAGAATATTTTTTATTAGCTTCGCTAAATGACTGATAGTGCCTATCAGTATCTTTAATTCTATAAGAAATAACGCTATCTATGGCACTTTCTAGTTTCTCTTTGAGTATGTTTAAGTCAAAATTAAATGGTTTAGTGATATTTTTCTTTGAGATGTCATTCAATATATTTGTTAAATCATTTGCGTTTGCGTAAGCTTTTTCATAGGTACTCGATAGATTTCCTGCTTCTAAAGTAAAAAACTGATATTGCTGAAAAAATTAATTAAAAATCATTAATTCTGTCACATGAGTATTTTTCGTTTTAGAAAATAAAATGTACTTACGGGTTTAGTAAAAAGATCTATCAATCTATTATCTCCTCTCGGCATAGATATCCAGTATAAGAAAGATGGACAAATAATCGGTTGTACAAGTTTAATAGCGGCCATATCAATAGGGCTGTAGGGTCCAGGGTTCAAAGACGACAATACTTCATCACAATCCCAGAAATGGGTAAGAGAGGCGCGACGAATCTAAGAAAAGGTTTAAATTACCAACGAGAATAATACATCAAAAAAGAAGACATTTTTAATTTCAAAATTATTTCAAAATTTAACCTGATTGAGAAATCCAAGATCGAAGTAAGAGTTAATGAGGACAGCAATAAAATCCGGCAACTTGTCGTACAACATGTATAATCCAGTGTTCCTTGTAAATCCTAGTAATTGTATGAACGTGGTATTTGGTTCTAAAAAAGACACACTATTACTGGAATAAATTGAAAAGAAATTATGCTAGATGATGTTAAGGAAAAATAGCCACAGAGTTGTCGCATCATAACGCTCCCCTTCACTGCCTGCATACTAACTACAGTAGATAATAAAGTTAACTTACGTGGACCTCAAGAAGGGTAACTTTAACCACGATACTTATTGTAGTATCGTGGTTGAGGTCACCCTTCTTGACTATTTCCGAATCAAAATATTCAATTTACGCTGGACAGTACAACATTATTTTACAGGGCTTTTTATTACCCTTTTTTGATACAAGACAGTTGTTGTTTTAATTTTTTAGACATTATTAGCGCTGTTAGGAAGGACATTTGTTCAAGTTTTATCTATTAATAGCATACCGTTGCTTTCTTTGAAGTACACGAATAAATCTTCGGTAACATTGCCTCCTACAACTGATAGGAATTCCAAGGTATACTTCCAAGTAGCTCGTCCAATCATCTGACAGTCTTCAGAACAGTTAAGGTACTCTCTCCATAGGAGATGTAGAGAAATGGTATCAAAATTGGTTGTGTTTATTGAGTTTAGTACAGAATCCAGTTTGTTGAAGAAACTCCTAGAAAAAAAAATCTTACGATAAAAGGAAATAAAAATAAATCACAAGGTTAATAAACTGTTCCCGTGGGGTATAATGGCAGGGAGGTATATAAAAACTGAAGCTGATTGAAATTTTGCACACACACGAAATCACCCGGGTCTAGTCCAGGTCTAATACTAGTTCAATACTAGTTTGTACAGAATTCTTGGCTTGCTACTGTAGGGAAACTCTTCTTACTACGATGTTAAACTCTTAATATTCCTCACCTCAGTATAACATCACCATCAGTACCGTTAAAAACGTCCACCATATATCTCAACGATGACATAAACGTTACTTGTCCACCTTCTACATCTTCATCAAATGCGATTTGGATAATTTCATTAATTGAATCGAAATCTTTTAATATAGAATCAAAAGCAGCTGAAAATCTAAGAAATACGTTTTCTGGGTATATGGTGGTATTCCAGGTTTTCGTATTCTGAAATGAAAAAATACTTAAAAACTTATGACTACTTATAGTTTAAAATATGGGAAGATATTTTTGGAAATAATAAGCAACAGTCCTTATGAGATAAAACTTACAAACATAGTAACATTTCTTTCATCTAAATATCTTCTCCATTCTGTTCGCATCTCTCCATTAAAGCACATAAGAGTTTCCAACGATTTGACTGCGGTTTGTGACACTTCACTCAATTGTAGGATTTCAGTTAGACTCGTAGAGGAACAGGGCCAGGGTGTTTCAGAATTGAGAATTGATATTATCGGGTTTATCTGAAATATTAAAATAGTTATTTCAATGATTGTATCACCATATTATTATGAAAATGGATTCCAAGATACTTACATCAGTATTATCCCCTTTAACAAGATCAACCACGTCAATGATTAATGGCGGTAAATTTGGCAAAATATTTTGCAAAGTTAAAGCTGTTTTTAAGGGTACATTTGAGGTGTAACTGTTATTGGTTGCGATACCTAGAATAATATTAGGATATTTATTTAGAATATTACTTTCGCATCCAAACATCTTTAGTATCAGATTGAAACTTACCCGCAATCAGCTGTATAAGATCATCAACAACAACCATAGGCCCCGTAGTAGAATCTAAACTAAATTTAAGTTTAATCCAGGCTTCATCTTGTATATTAAAAATACCACGATCTAGCAAATCTAATACTCGAAGACTAAGTTTTATGCTAAAAGTTATAACAGGATTATTTTCATCAATTATATAGAATGTATCATGACTTTATCGACTATTTTAGATTTTATTAAAATATTATTTCACAATAACCGGTTAATTCAACTAACCTAACATGTAACCCTCTGCTTAAATTTTGAACATTAAACCAAAATTCCTTGACCTCTTTGGTCATCATCATCACCTTCTTCTGCATATCTTCATCCATCCCGAAGGTTTTATACTCAAATAAGTATGTATAATCATTATTTAATTTCTCATACAGATTGTTTAGGTCTGTTATTAACTTTGTCCAATTGATTCCTTCTAAAGGCGAATAAGATGCATTTTTTATCTGTGCTATCTGAAAAAAACTGTCATCAATAATGGCCAAGTCATGTCATAAATATACTAATAGGTTTTCGTTTAAAAGTTAATCAAAGAATGATATTTTTACCGCTTTCCCAATAATTGATTCCTTTTCCAATCCTTCATCAATGGCTTTGGTAATATTACACATAGCTGTCACTAAGTAATCCTGGTTAATGTTTTCAGGAAAATTTAAATATTTCGAAGCTTCTTCTAAACCATGGCATAACATACCCTGACATGATGTTGACAAAGCTTTATAACTCTGAAAATATGAATAAGCGCTTAATTAGACAGTTAGTTTTACATGTCATTCAGGCTTTGTTGTCTAATAAGGTTAAAATTACTTTGCTTACAATTTTAAATCGTATGTGGTCATTATTAGAAACAAATTAAACTCAATTTCATACCTTTTCTTCATCCATAGCAGTATTCAATATAGTTAATACTATTTCTGGATATAATTGTTTGGCTTTAATTTGTAAATCTTTAGGAGCTACATCCAATTGTTCATTCATAGCATTGATCATTACAATTATCTTTTTTAATATCGGCGCAATTTTATATTCGAGGAGAGGATTTTGGGATACAACTTCCTTTGCTAAAGCTCCATGTACTGTTATCCTGTTCAAAAGTATTTTTTTTTAATTTTCTAAGAAATGTTTATTAATACCTACTTCTTAAAATTACCGTTTCAAACACTGGTTACCTAATTTATAATTAATAAAAATTTATAAAAAAAAACTTACAGCATATGTTTACCCAAATAAGCTTTTTTTCTGAATATATTTAATACATCAGAATCTGCTTTATTAAATATTGGCTTCCAATTAATTACTGGCTTTTCTTCCAATTCTATTTCTTTGATGTGTTCAGTAAAATCCTTCACAATCTCAAAATCTTTATCAACACTGTATAATTGATCAGAAATGTCTTGACCTAAAGTACTTAATATGAACAGTGAAGCCATACTGTTTATCTGAAATGAAGAACATGTAATTTTAGATAATTATTTATATACAGTTTCTATATAAAAAAAAATTAAGGCCGACCGACTGAAAAATAGATTAAGACCAAAGCTAAATAGAGTTTTGGCGACTCACATTATTTTTAACGTCGTAAATACCAAAAGAAGAAATCAAATCCTGGATATAATTATCCCAGGCATCAGTACATAACTGCGTTTTTAAGTTCGTCGCTTCTTCTCTCGATATCAGGAAAAAATTCTTAAGTCGATTTGTATCGCAAAATATTTGTCCAGGATCATTTATTTTTGACGTCAAAATCTGTAAATAAAGTTGTTTTAAGCTCAAATATCTTTTATAACAGATAATAATTAAGAATAATCTTTTATGTATGTGTAATTCGCGTTTTAATTGATATTTGCATTAATAATTGATTTTGAAAAAGCCTTTGATAAATTAACGACAGTAATTTATAAGAATTACAATAATTTATAATATTTTAAAAATAATACATACTTGCGTTCTTTCGGCATCAACTAAAGCTTCCAAGCCCTTTTCAATTAAGTCAGGTTTCAAGCCTAAAAGTACTTTAACTCCTTTGGGGTTCCGCAAGGACACGTTATAGGCCAATTGTTCTACATGCATGTTTATATTCACAACTTTATCGGCACCTTCTATGAGTTTACCGAGGAGAGTGGAGTAAAATAATATATCGCTTTTGGTATTATCGGGCAACCATTTAAAAATAAAATTAGTTAAACCCGATAAACTGAAAAAATATTAAGAATGAAATTGTAGATATTCAAAATTATTAGAATATTTGTGTAAATATTCACAATTCTAACTACGTCTACACATACACAGTAAATAAATTAAATTGTATTTGCAATAATTTTTTGTTATACTTACATATCGAATATTTTTATAGATTTGCTGCTATCTCCTAATTCTGTTACCGAATTAGCAATATTACTAAAAATTTGCGAAACTCTTTTAAATCCGGAATTAGTATCCATTTTACCAATATCTTTTAGAGCTAGGTCAGTCACTTCACCGTCTTCAGTTTTTTTTACTAAAATGTTGTGTAGATATCGTAGTCCTAGTACTAGAGTATCAGCGAATTCTTTAATCGATTTATAAGATTCTGTTTCACCAAAAGTTGGTTGAAATGAGTCTATTATCTTAGTTATTCTGAAAAATATAAATAGAATTATCCTTAACTTAAATACGATATTATTAATTATGAAAAATAAAACCTGTTTTACGATTCTATTGATTTAACGCACAACTCATCAATTTTAATATAAATATACAAGCCGGTAAAACAACTTAACAATAACATAAATCATGATTTTTATCAATCAATACTTACATCGTCATATTAAGATAACTAAATTCCGGTTTCTGTCCTTTTATAATTCCAACTAATTCTAAGGGCAAAAAGTTATCTAAGGACGTCATTTTAAGTACAGCTTCTAGCATATTCCCTATCTTAGTTATTCTATTATCTCCATCTAATTTAGAATACATATCGCCTGCCTGAGGAATATTTATTAATATATTTTATTGCGCCTCAATTACCACCATATTAATAACTATATAAGATGGTGGTAATTGGGAAGCTGTTTTTATTAGATTATAAGTTTAGTATTAAATATCGTCATCACTTACCATTGTTATGTACTTTCCAAAATCAATTTGTAAAAGCAATTCCATGACTAGATTTTGAACCATTTGATTGTCGAGCTCGCAAAGTTTGTTTGCGAATAGCGTTAAATGATCAACATTTTCCACTTTTAATACTTTCTTTAGAGAATTTACGTTACATCTATCAAATTTTCCTTGGACTATCTGAAAAAAAATTTCAATAATTATTTTTTCTGACAAAATTTCTTCTTTCACTTCACCTTTTTCAAAATTTTAACTGTGTGTTAGTTTTATGTCATTTGTTATCGAATATTAAATTATTATTAACAAATTCTTTTATTACAAATTAATTATTACTTACTCCATCAAAACCTATATCTGCTGTGATTATACTATTTGCTACCTCCTCAGGAATATCTAACGCCTGCGTTAGATATCGCTTCACTCTTTTTGGGTTTCTAAACAAATCCGCTACTTTTAAACCATTTTCTGAAAATATTCAATGTTTGTATAAGACTATTATCTGTCCGTCTATCGCAGTCTAAAGCTTCGTTCTACTACTAATCATTAAATTGACTATCTAAAGTAAATGTTTCAACTTTGTAATCATTAAGCTTAGCTTTAAAAGCATTTTTAACTAAGCCTACAATAATATTAGTGAAAATAAACTTACTTAGAACATCAACCAACATCTGATTATCAGCCACATCCGCCAGGGTAGCGAGTAGCTTCAGAGCATCTGGTGCAGAGGATACAACATCTACCACAGTTTCATTGTCGATTAACGGTGATAGCTCTCGTTGTAATTGTGTAAACCTTTAAAACAATTATATACTATTAAATAAATAAGAGATGATCTTCTTTTTTCTTCTCTTTATCGTAATCGAGTTAAAAAAAGGAAAGGAGAAAGAAGCATAGTAACAGAAAGAGAAAGAAAAAGAGATAATGGATAAGGAGAGGTGTTAGGAAATGAAGAGCTGGAAGTAAAGCGATAGAGAGAAGAAGATGAAGAAACCCAGTGAGAAGGAAAAAGTCTGGCTTAATTAGATACACTATATACTAAAGCATAAAGATAATTGGCTTACGTAGATTTAGAGTATGCAGGTATCTCCTCAAACTGGTCCATGGGTGAGCACTCATTGTTAACATTACAAACGAATGATTGTAGGAAGTTAAGTACTCCTGCGCTGGGCAGCGCTCGCGCAGCAAATTGACCTGAAAGAATACATTTACATTACCATGTGAACTTAGTAGCAGAAGGAACAAAAAGGAGGTTAGAACTTACATTAAGTAATTAATTATTTTTCTTTAATATTTTTTTTATGGTAGATTGGTATATTTGCACCTTACAAACAAGCAAATGGTCCACCTGATGGTACCTAAATGGCCACCATCTCCCATGGACATTGATGAGTTGAATCCTCCAGATAGGGTGAGGAAAGGGAGAGAAGAAAAAAATGCTGCGATTTCAGCATAACCTGAGCAAGAATCCATAGTCCACTAGATCCGCAGCATTAATGGGGTGGGAGAGGGAGGACGTAAATCTGGCCCACATGCGGCTCGACCGGAACGCGTCTATGACACTTGGTGGTCGGATCCGCATGCTGGTGGTCGCAAGCCAGTCGGGGAACAGATCCCCTATCACCAAGGGGGTGCTGGGTTACTCGGCTCTTACGAGATGCTCTCCCAGCGCCAGAGGGGAATAGTTTCACGGGAATTAATTATGACTTAAAAGACCAATAAATTGAAATTATATTTTTTTATAACCAATTATATAGTTATTAAAATAAAAGAAAATAACCTTGAATTCGAAATGTCAGGCAGACTGGTTTTAAATTTATTGTCATATTTACTCAAGTAAATATTGAACATATATTTAATAAACAACTTACAAGTGGAATAGTCCTTATTATCTATATTAATCCTAACAGCATAGAGACTGAGAACCACCAGGGTAGCCCACGCTACACCAGCTAGTGTTATCTGAAATAATAATAAAAATATCATATTTTTAAAAATATTATGAAATATTTCGATAAGCATATAAAAATAATTTATAAAATGTGCAAAAAGTACATGAACGAAAACTTATGACGTGTGACGTCACAATATACAATACTATGTTGACAAGTAATCGTTCCAATAACAGTAAAAATAGGAGTAGTAAACTACAAATTATTAATATAGTTTTGATCATAATACTTCTAGATTATTATTCAATGGCATTTGTTAGTATAGATCGTGACATCACTAAAAACATATATTCCCTACTCCATGATGATATGGTTAAAGGTCAAAAAATTGGAGACTTGACAATAGTGACCATGTTGCCATGTTGTCTATATTTAACCACTTATTTAGGAGGTAATTTGTTATTCAAATTATATCCTAATGTAACAGTTTCCGGTTTACAGTATAAATGGAATGTAATTGACCGTACAGAACAGTTAATTGTCTAAATTTCACAAAATTATTACACCACATTTTGTACAGATTTTAACTTCAACACTATTTATAGAGCTACAGCTACATTGTCATAGCCTATTATTCATAAAAAACTTGATTATTTTAAACGTTTAAAACTCGTTACAAATAATATTGTAATAAGTGGCAACTGGCAGCACAAAGACAGGATGTACTCGTAGTTTACGCAAACACATAATTGCATTCATTTTATGTTAATTATTTTAAGATTTTTATGCTCTTGATATGCTGTTTTATTTAAGAAAAAAAATGGAGTGTTTTCCAGTTGTATCATATATGTCAGATAATTAAATATTCACAAGATAATTACCGGTTTCCTCTTTCGTATAAGATAGTCTTTCCAGAGCAGCAGGCGAAGTTGCCAGGCCCCCGCCATGCTGCCGATATGTTGCTCGCCAACATCACTGAAACAAAATACGATATATGAAACTTATGTTATTGTGTCATAACTGCCGTTAGCTTCCAGTAAGACTTGTTGTGCGTAATTTAAGAAGAGCTAACACAATAAACACACCGATGCGACAGTTTCGATTATTGTCACATAACCGCCAATACTCACAATAGCTTCTAATAAAACTTGTACACCATAAACACATCAGTGCGACAGTTTCAACTATTGCCACATGACCGCCATTACTCACAATAGCTTCCAATGAAACTTGTATAAAATAAACACACCGGTGCGACGGTTTCAACTATTGCCACATGACCCCCATTAGGCACAATAGCTTCTAAAAAAACTACACACACAATAGCTTCCAATAAGTATACCGGTGCGACAGTTTCAATTATTGACATTTGACCGATATCACTCACAATAGCTTCCAATAAAACTTGTACTCCATAAACACATCGGTGCGACAGTTTCAACTATTGCCACAAGACCGCCATTACTCACAATAGCTTCCAATGAAACTTGTATACAATAAACACACTGGTGTGACAGTTTCAACTATTGCCACATGACCGCCATTAGGCACAATAGCTTCTAAAAAAACTACACACACAATAGCTACCAATAAGTATACCGGTGCGACAGTTTCAATTATTGACATTTGACCGATATCACTCACAATAGCTTCCAATAAAACTTGTACTCCATGAACACATCGGTGCGACAGTTTCAACTATTGCCACAAGACCGTCATTACTCACAATAGCTTCCAATGAAACTTGTATACAATAAACACATCGGTGCGACAGTTTCAACTATTGCCACAAGACCGCCATTACTCACAATAGCTTCCAATGAAACTTGTATACAATAAACACACCGGTGCGACAGTTTCAACTATTGCCACATGACCGTCATTACTCACAATAGCTTCCAATGAAACTTGTATACAATAAACACACTGGTGTGACAGTTTCAACTATTGCCACATGACCGCCATTAGGCACAATAGCTTCTAAAAAAACTACACACACAATAGCTACCAATAAGTATACCGGTGCGACAGTTTCAATTATTGACATTTGACCGATATCACTCACAATAGCTTCCAATAAAACTTGTACTCCATGAACACATCGGTGCGACAGTTTCAACTATTGCCACAAGACCGTCATTACTCACAATAGCTTCCAATGAAACTTGTATACAATAAACACATCGGTGCGACAGTTTCAACTATTGCCACAAGACCGCCATTACTCACAATAGCTTCCAATGAAACTTGTATACAATAAACACACCGGTGCGACAGTTTCAACTATTGCCACAAGACCGCCATTACTCACAATAGCTTCCAATGAAACTTGTATACAATAAACACACCGGTGCGACAGTTTCAACTATTGCCACATGACCGTCATTACTCACAATAGCTTCCAATGAAACTTGTATACAATAAACACACCGGTGCGACAGTTTCACCTATTGCCACATGACCGCCATTACTCACAATAGCTTCCAATGAAACTTGTATACAATAAACACACCGGTGCGACAGTTTCAACTATTGCCACAAGACCGCCATTACTCACAATAGCTTCCAATGAAACTTGTATACAATAAACACACCGGTGCGACAGTTTTAACTATTGCCACATGACCGTCATTACTCACAATAGCTTCCAATGAAACTTGTATACAATAAACACACCGGTGCGACAGTTTCACCTATTGCCACATGACCGCCATTACTCACAATAGCTTCCAATGAAACTTGTATACAATAAACACACCGGTGCGACAGTTTCACCTATTGCCACATGACCGCCATTACTCACAATAGCTTCCAATGAAACTTGTATACAATAAACACACCGGTGCGACAGTTTCAACTATTGCCACAAGACCGCCATTACTCACAATAGCTTCCAATGAAACTTGTATACAATAAACACACCGGTGCGACAGTTTTAACTATTGCCACATGACCGTCATTACTCACAATAGCTTCCAATGAAACTTGTATACAATAAACACACCGGTGCGACAGTTTCACCTATTGCCACATGACCGCCATTACTCACAATAGCTTCCAATGAAACTTGTATACAATAAACACACCGGTGCGACAGTTTCAACTATTGCCACATGACCGTCATTACTCACAATAGCTTCCAATGAAACTTGTATACAATAAACACACCGGTGCGACAGTTTCACCTATTGCCACATGACCGCCATTACTCACAATAGCTTCCAATAAAATTTGAAATAAGCTACGAAGGTAACACAATATTTTAGTGAGTATATATAATTTCCGTACTATAAGAAGTGAGTGCGGCAAAGTAAACAAATATATCAAATTACAAAATGTATTTACACAAGTGGTTTTACGTACCTAACAAAAGAACGTTCGCTTCGAATAATTGTATCTAGGTAATCGTTATGCTTACTAGACAATATACTAGACGAAAACTTGCTAACACTGTATTATGGCAATACTAAACTGGTTACTAACGTAAGCAACACACTGACGCGTTTAATTTACGTCTGCAGAAATAGTTTATAAATATTGACACGATTCTACGTCCCTATCCACACTATAATATAAAGAGGAAAGATTTGATTTTTGTATATTTGTTTGTTTGTTACGAATAGCCTTAAAACTGTTTAACCGATTTTGATAATTCTTTCGATGGAAACCTAAATCCCTTAGGCTATATGTGTCATTTGATGTAGTGTTGCCTTAAATATTATAATTGAAATGATGTGGGCATTAAGTGCAGGCAGCTGAAAATTAAATGGTCATTTTGAACTAACGAAGTAATCTCGGGAATCAGTGATCCAATTTAGAAAATTCTTTCACTGATAGAAAGCTACACTATTACCCTCCCTCTTTCTCTTTTTTTGATAATGAAGAATGCTGCGGTTTCAGTGGACCCCGAACAAAGAACCTGGTGTTCCTGTCCGGAAGGACGGAAACACTTGGCGGTCGGATTCGCATGCTGTTGGTCGCAAGTCAGTCGGGGAACAGATCCCCTACCACCAGGGGGTACTGGGATACTCGGCTCTTAAGACATGCTCGCCCAGCAGTACAGGGGAATTTTATTCTAACCCGTCACCTCACGATTAAGGTTTATTTATAAATACAATCTCATCGTTTCGCTTGAAGAAAGTCCTTCAAGTAAGCTATTAGATAAACAACGACTAACGACAGCATCATCCTTAATTAATACTCTTTTCTTTTGTCATTTCCGGTTATCGAATGCGTGACCATGAGTGGTCATTTATTATGTAGTTTGACATGGGGTTGCTATGTCCTATGTTCGCTCAGACGCACTTAGTACACAGTGTGTAATTTAAAATTCTAAAATATTTTGAGTTTAAGTTTGAGCCGCTTAAATTAATAATCTATCTCAAACCAAAACCTCTGGATTACAGATTAAAAATAGATTCTAAATTTGAATTTGGAAAATTTGAAACATCCAGATGGTGCTATGCTTTCTACGTCTTCTGTTATTATTTATATGTATCGAACCTTGCGCAACTCCACAAGTCATTTCATATTTCATTTTATGAGTAATTGATTTAAAACATCTAATCCTTATGATTAAATAATAACATTTATATTCCAATTGTAATATAAAAGCGAAAAATTAATATGACTAGGACATTGATTAATATCTATTAAAATATACATTTTAGTAAGAGAATCAAAATATTTAAGTTTTCTGTTGACTGAAGGACGATAATGAGAATATTATGTTAATCAACTATTGATAAATTGCGAAATAAATTGTAAATCAATTCTGTTAAGTATAAATCATTTTTTAATGTTAAGCGGTCATCGAACTCATCAAACAGTTTATAATCGTTGGTCAAGAGTTATTTTATTTAAACAGTATATTTCGTACCGCATACAAAAAAATAACCCGACGGTAAGAAAAGCCATTTTGTGTCGGTTCGAACGATATTTTTTTCTACTACCTAAAAAGTGAGATAAAAAGAGAAATGAAAGAGAGAGTCAAAGCCAGCGAAAATAGTAAGAAAAGAAGAGAGAACAAAAAAGATTTTCACTAAGCTTTTGACATTATCGATCACATTACAGAAACTACAAAACTAAAGAACAATTACTATAAAAAGGAAACAATTACAAACAGATATTACCTGTAACCAATGAGATCAAAGGATTGGCCTTTACGGTGTTATAACGTTTATATCCTACTAATATTATAAATGTGAATGTAAGTTTGTTTGTTACGCTTTCACGCGAAAACTACTTAATTGATCATCATGAAACTTTGTACACATATTCTTGAAGGTATTAGAAGTAACATAGGATACTTTTTATAAAAAAAAATATATTTTTTTTACAAGAGCCGCGGGTAAAAGCTAGTACTCTATAAATGTCAGTAGGTCCTCAAAGTTTACAAGTCATTCAATAAATCATTCAGCCATTTTATATTCCTGTTTAGAAGTGTCATCTTTTGTTTTAGAAATTGTGACCTAAACCTTTGAAGGGCGTGCGCGGAGCCGTAACGCGTAATAGTACGAGATCCAGCTGCAGGATTAGTGCGTTCATCTGTTTTTTTTTTTGTAATTTTATTATTTTTATAAAAATTAATTTCCTGCATTTTTCAAAAATTTTACAATTTAACAAATTTAATTTATACATTTTTAAAATAAATATTAATTAAAAAAAATAATTAAATCAAAATACAATTAGTAAACTTTTTTTAAATGAATGATTTAAATATTTAATGTTTAATTTTAATGATTTAATTAATTTTAGTAACTTAAATAATTAACTGATATATGACATATTTTGAAGAAATTAATAATTAGAAAACTCCACTTAAAAAAAAAACGCATTTAAAAAAAAATTATATTTCAAATATTTTTATGGAAAAACATTCATCACGACCCTTCAATGGCCCACAGCTGAGCCGGGTCTCCTCCTCAGTATGAGGAGGGTATTAGGCCATAGTCCACCACGCTGGCCCAGTGCGGGTTGGCAGACTTCACACACCGCCAGAGAACTTGGACAACTCTCACTCGTGCAGGTTTCTTCACGATGTTTTCCTTCACCGTTATAGCAAGTGATATTTAATTGCTTAAAACACACATAACTCTGAGTCAGAGGTGTGTGGGGGATCGAACTCGGACCTCCAGAGTAAGACTTGAAGTCTCAACCACTGGGCCATCACTGTTTTTGGACAAACATGGTAACGTAAAATATATAGAAACTACTAATGTTGGGCTTATGTATTGGGGTGATAGTGGACTTGGCGGCTTATGTGCACCCGGTATTCTACCCGATCATTGGTCCCCCCCGAGGGGAACTAACCACCTACGTGACACATGTACCCTTGGAACGTAAAGTTCTAGCAGCTCCACTCTTATTATTATTATTATCTATACTAATATATAAAGCTGAAGATTTTGTCTGTTTGTTGTAGAACGCGCTTATTCAGGAACTGGCTATATATCATCAGGCTAAGACCAATAGGAACGGAGCAACACGCGAAGTCGCGCGGGTCGACTAGTATTTAATAAAAACTGTATTTATTCTCAATATATAATACATATAATGTAGACACTAGATAAACCTATTTTATTAAAAACAATTACGGTGTTGATGTGTGCCCTTTTCTTTGTTTGTATGTTTAGAAAATCTTGATTTCAAGTGTTTAGTCAAAGTGGGTCAAATTTTTTTTTTTTTTTTTTAAATGATTACTAGCAGTATGGATCACATACTACTAGTATTCCCTTTACCCCTCCTACTAAGCTAAATATATAAATGCTTGTGTCAGGAGTGGGCCACGCCAGTAGTCCAATGTCCGGGATTTGAACCCACGTATTATTTACACTATTTCTAGGTAATTTTGTTTACTTTGCAACGTTTAAATATTACACAAATTGTTCGAGAAGTGTAAATATTGATTTATAATATTAGCTGCACACAACCAGCGGCAAGCATTGTCTGATCTCGCTTCGCCGAGGTGTTCATCGAATGACTTAAATAAGAATTACTGCATTTTTCTATAGTTCCTTGTTACCATAGTGAAATGGACGTAAACAAACATGTCTGTCAGTCTATACCCTTTCTCGCAGTTTTCGACTTTATATCTTTAGTTGTAATTGTTTGTCAATTTTCAATCAATTCAAAATTAAAATTGTCAGCAATTGTATCTTCCGCCTAATGATTAACACATTAACTATTTACGATTTAGTCTATAATTTTCTTGTCTTGTCTTCTTTGATTGGATGTCTTTCAGTTGCGCACTACGTCTGTGCACAAAGTACTCTGCCAATGTCACGTAGAAAGAACGAAACACACTTGTGGAGGATTGACCGGTGAAAACATACAATACTTAATTTATTATCCGTCATCCATTACATGTGAGGATTTTACCTTGTTAGTTTCAATCTACAACAAAAAAAAAAAAACACACTCGTTAGAAATTATTAAACCACCACCATATATCTCATTACAAATTAACAACTAACTACAATTAATATTTACAATTTAATTTTATTATGTTTAACAAATTTGCACACAAATTTTACATAACGAGGATGAGATACTAAATTGAGGAAAAAGTTAACATCGACAGGACGAGGGATAGATAGAGGAAGAGCATCATAGAGATTACAGAGAAGCTTAGGGCAAAGAGAACAAGATATGAGAGATGGATCCGTAAACAAATGTCACATTGATTGTCACCTGTCAATTCCAATTCCTGTCACTGTCACTCGTTATCGTTCAACTGTCAAAAATTTCACTGTTTGTTTGCCTAGTAGAGCAATTCTACATTTGCTGTTAGTTTTCGTTTTTCGATTATATGTCACGTGACCCTTTCTTAACGTTACGTCAATCCCGTATATTTTTAATTTTTTAAAGCGTTATTGAATATTGATTTGACATTTTGCTCAGGCTCAAGTTTCATTATTGTTAATTATAATGTTGGCAACATTAATTATAGTGACATCCTGTTAGTTATGATGTTGGCAATATTAATCTGAGTGACATTTGATTAGAAGTTAACACAAATTGAATATCATTCAGTTGTGCCAACGCAAAGATAAAAACTAATAAAATAAATACGCCGCCATGTTGGAAATTATGAATATTGCATCGCAAGTAATCTAGCAGTAACGCTCACTGAAGTTCTGTGTCTAAAGTATAATCATCGGCAGTAATATTCTAGTCAAGCCATCATACTGTCGGTCTGCGTATAGAGTATATAATCCCATTAAAAAGTCTTTATTGTACCAAATTTATAAAAAACTGCCTGCCCTCGCTTCGCTCCGGGTATTTAAAGCAATATTATAATTGATGTCCTTAAATTGTCACTCTGTAATTGTGTTTATCATTATTTGAAAAAAGAGAGAGAGTGAGAAAAAGTTACTAAAAAAAATAATAGAAAAGGAAACGCAACAGATAATAAAAGAGGGAGGACATAGCAAAAATAATATTGAATAGGTAAAGGAGAGAGAGCGAAAGAGAGAAAAAGAGAGCGGAGAGAGAGAGAGAGAAAGGAAGAGAGAAATTAGCGAAAGAAAGAAAGTGAAAAGAGGCTTATCATTCTGAACAGATAAATATAAAAATTAAAGTGAGAAAAAAGAGAGAGGATGAGAGACAATGATAGTTTTATAAGAGAAAGAGAGACGGAAATACTATAGACTTCTCTCAGTGAAAGAATTTTTTAAATCGTATTAGAAACAACAGAGGGGCCATATTCTATTAATTAAAAAATGTATCTGGCAACACTCACGAATAGTGTAGTTTTCTAACAGTGAAGAAATTTTTTAAATTGGATTTGTTGTTCCTGAGAAACTCTTCAATTTAAAAAATGACCACCTTATGGCACTTAAATGGCCATATCTTTTTAATTAGAGTATTTATGGCAACACCACATAGCCTATGTTACCCGGAAAGGATGTAGCTTCCTATCGGTGAAAGAATTTGCAAAATCAGTTCAGTACTTTTCGAGCCTATTCGCAACAAACAAACAAACATACAAACAATCAAATCTTTCCTCTTTATATAATAGTATAGATAAAGATAAATATTTGTACAAAAGGTAGACTTAGACTGCGTTTCCATCAGAGATATGCGAGAATGTGCAGCGAGGCATGTGTTTGTTGAGAACCAATTGGATCGCCTCATTTGTCACACTGAACGAGGATAGGTAAATGAAGCGATCCAATGATTTCTGTACTATGGAGGTTTGTTGGTGAACAAACTTCATACACAGGCACAAGGCTGGCACTCGATTATAAAATAATAGGATTTTAAATATTTTAAAGGTATCGAATTTTTGATATATAACAAGAACTGCCCTCCAACTTTGGGCTTGGCAGGACGTAGTTTACATATCTGAACATTTTATGATGAAAATGTAATGTTACGCCCTTTATATTAGTTCTTAACAAACACATCCCTCGTTTCGCATATCACTGGTGGAATCGCAGCCTAAACTCTAAAAGCAGTATTCACAGTATAGAGTAATATATGATTTTTATCTTCCATGTATAAACTGCGTGGATTGAAACGTGACAGTATTCTACGTTGCTCTGCTACGTGATGTTTTGTACCATAATGATAAAGACTCAAAATGCGTAATAATATTCAGTTATTAAAACAAACTATCATACCGGTGTTTTATTTAGTTGTTTTATATAGATGTTTTATTTATTGTCTTATCCCCTTTTCGTACAAGTTTTATTGTGATTAATGTCGGTCATGTGACAATAACAAAAACAACGTGTTATAGAAAGCTATTGTGACTAATTTCAGTCGTATTATAGAAGATGTCATCAAATTATAAATACATATTTTTAATTACATTAAACGATTATGTAAGTTCTGTAGCTAATTATATGTCGGAGAATAGATCGCTGTCTATGGCGTTGGAATAGGGTAGTAGTCACTTCCGTTGTTTTGACAGTCTCGACCCTCGACCCTTTACTTCGATGCCATCGACAGTCTGACTGAAGTCTTAGTCGTGCGCGGTCTCTCAAGAAGTGAAGTAGTGTCTAAATAGTGATAGTGTTGTGTTAGTGCTAGGAGTGCTATCCGATCAAGGTCACGTGAGTACCTTACAATGTAATTACCTCGTCTTGTGTTAGGTTAGGTTTATGTGCGTTGGGTTTAAATAGAGAGCCTAGCAGTGGAGGAGAGTGTTGTAATTACTTAAAGGAGCTCCTTAAGCCTACACCTTGGTCACATGTCCAAGGTACTGCTTAGGTTTCTCTCGTAATTGTTAGAGATCATATTTGATAATTTATCGGTTCAGTAGAAGTATCTGCGTCGCGTTTACCCAATATTTCACTCATTACCATCACCCCCTTGTAGCGTTCCCCAATATTCCCCACCTTCCTCCTTCCATCTCCTTTCACATCGTTTTAAAATCCCCGACATATACATCTATATAATATATAAAACAAAGTTTTACACTCTTAAGTTAAGTTATACTTAAAGAAATGCTAGAACAATGCTGCAAAATGCATGGGGTACCTTTTATCCCGAAAAATGGGTTGAAATAGGGGATGAAAATTTAAATAGGATCCTAATAACTCGTAGAAAATGGAAAAGAAGGAGGAGAGAGGGAATACTGAAAATCACTTCAAGGGGCGTGAGACACGAATGGGCTATTGGGTAAACGCAACCTAACGTAATAATTAAACATGATGATCTCTTACAATTACGACAGGAACCTAACGAAGCTAAGGTGTTGGCTTAAGGAAATTTTTCATTCAATTTAAATACTCGCCTCCACTCGCCAACTTACGCACCGACATATATTTATAGAGGAATAAGTTGATATGAAATATGAAAAAATAAATAAATACAAATGATAAAATTGACCTGAGCGAAGCCTAGACATCTACTAGTGTAATAATATAATAAATAGTTTTATAATTATAACCAACAGTAGAAATATATTTCCTACCTATGGTAAGCAAGGGCAGTGATGTTTTGTGCCGTAATTTAGACAATGTGTTCATATTTTACTTCATAATTTACATAATGAGTAGCGACTCTTCCGCCATGCGCCAGCGCATAGTAATTACGAGCTACTAATTTAATGTTATACAATTAACACTAATTAAATATTTGTTTAAAATTTAGTATTATTTAGTATTTGGAATCAGTTTTAAATATTGTGTTACAATAACTTTTCCGTGCTCAATTGTCAATATGTCTTGTTACTTTGGTTCACATCTTTGAATCAATGATTATTTTTAAACATCTACATTATGGTTTCCAAATAAAATGGATGGTTGCATAGAAGACGAAAGAATTTTTTTTATTTATAAATATTATGTTCCATTATTTTCATAAGATTTATTCTAGGAAATCACCGAGAATGTAAAAACATAATTTGCGAATGCATTCTTACTATATATGTAGTTAGCAACACTGCTTATAAAGTAGTAGTAGTAGCACATTTTATATTATGTCAAGTATACCGATGTGAAGACAATATATAACCTTTAGTGCGATAGATTAGTCTTAGTCTCTCTGGTGTTGTTGCGCAGTGTACATGGAAGTTAGTGTTATAGTGTTGCGGTTAAGGTCACTCTTCTCGAGATTGTAGTTGACGATGTCGAGTGGTGGAGGTGAGTGTTTTAAACCTGCTCCTGGGTCTCAAGCCCCAGGCACCGCTCGCATCAGTCTAAATTGCATGTGTATACGTATTGCTGTACAGTAATGGGTATCATATCTCTCTCATTTTATGACAGTAGATGCCAAATTAAAATCGACTCAACATTATGTCCTTGACAGCGAAACCGAAACACGGAATGATAACCAAACGACATTATTAACAACGCTATATATTACCGAAATACTTCTAATTTGAAAATGTAAGGCTAAATTAGTTTAACTATACATAGTTACTAAGTGTGACGGTCAATACCAATGTTACGCATTTATTTAGGTTGAAGGTTATGTATTACACATTTGAGTTTAATTTAGAGAGAGCTAGTCAAATGTTTGAGACCTAAATTTAATGACTTCCGTCATAACACGATTGTCATTTATCTAAATCTTCATATCTAAGACGGGGTAAGACAGTAAATACATAAATATATCAGCTACTATAAACTATTATTGAAACATGACCGACGTTAGTAACAATGGCTTGCAATAAACTTAAGAGGGGGGTAACACAATAAATACACCTATGTGACAGCAGCTGTTATTAAGAAATGACCGACGTTGGTCACAATGGGTTCCAATAAAACATGAGGTAATCTAAGAGAGGGTAGCTCAATAAATACGCCGATATACTATTTTTCTTTTATGAAGACATGGCCGATGTTAGTTATAATAGCTTCCAATAAATCTTGTGGGTAACACAATAAATACACCTGTGTGACAGCTTCTGGTATTAAGAAATGACTGAGGTTAGTCACGATGGGTTGAAATAAAACTTGAGGTAATCTATAGAGATCTATCTAATCTAAAGAGAGGGTAGCACAAAGAATACACCGGTGTGGCAGCTTCTGGTATTAAGAAATGACTGAGGTTAGTCACGATGGGTTGAAATAAAACTTGAGGTAATCTATAGAGATCTATCTAATCTAAAGAGAGGGTAGCACAAAGAATACACCGGTGTGGCAGCTTCTGGTATTAAGAAATGACTGAGGTTAGTCACGATGGGTTGAAATAAAACTTGAGGTAATCTATAGAGATCTATCTAATCTAAAGAGAGGGTAGCACAAAGAATACACCGGTGTGGCAGCTTCTGGTATTAAGAAATGACTGAGGTTAGTCACGATGGGTTGAAATAAAACTTGAGGTAATCTATAGGGATCTATCTAATCAAAAGAGAGGGTAGCACAAAGAATACACCGGTGTGGCAGCTTCTGGTATTAAGAAATGACTGAGGTTAGTCACGATGGGTTGAAATAAAACTTGAGGTAATCTATAGGGATCTATCTAATCAAAAGAGAGGGTAGCACAATGAATACACCGGTGTGGCAGCTTCTGGTATTAAGAAATGACTGAGGTTAGTCACGATGGGTTGAAATAAAACTTGAGGTAATCTATAGGGATCTATCTAATCAAAAGAGAGGGTAGCACAATGAATACACCGGTGTGGCAGCTTCTGGTATTAAGAAATGACTGAGGTTAGTCACGATGGGTTGAAATAAAACTTGAGGTAATCTATAGAGATCTATCTAATCTAAAGAGAGGGTAGCACAAAGAATACACCGGTGTGGCAGCTTCTGGTATTAAGAAATGACTGAGGTTAGTCACGATGGGTTGAAATAAAACTTGAGGTAATCTATAGGGATCTATCTAATCAAAAGAGAGGGTAGCACAATGAATACACCGGTGTGGCAGCTTCTGGTATTAAGAAATGACTGAGGTTAGTCACGATGGGTTGAAATAAAACTTGAGGTAATCTATAGAGATCTATCTAATCAAAAGAGAGGGTAGCACAAAGAATACACCGGTGTGGCAGCTTCTGGTATTAAGAAATGACTGAGGTTAGTCACGATGGGTTGAAATAAAACTTGAGGTAATCTATAGGGATCTATCTAATCAAAAGAGAGGGTAGCACAATGAATACACCGGTGTGGCAGCTTCTGGTATTAAGAAATGACTGAGGTTAGTCACGATGGGTTGAAATAAAACTTGAGGTAATCTATAGAGATCTATCTAATCTAAAGAGAGGGTAGCACAAAGAATACACCGGTGTGGCAGCTTCTGGTATTAAGAAATGACTGAGGTTAGTCACGATGGGTTGAAATAAAACTTAAAAGAGAGGGTAGCACAATGAATACACCGGTGTGGCAGCTTCTGGTATTAAGAAATGACTGAGGTTAGTCACGATGGGTTGAAATAAAACTTGAGGTAATCTATAGAGATCTATCTAATCTAAAGAGAGGGTAGCACAATGAATACACCGGTGTGGCAGCTTTTGTTATTAAGAAATGACCGACGTTAGTCACAATAGCTTGCAATAAAACTTGTCGAAATCTAAGAGGGAGTAGCTGAATAACAACGTATTGATGTACCAGTTTCTTTAGCTATCTTTTCTTATAAATGTATATAATATAAACAAGCTATTAATTATTTAAAAAAGATACAAAATAAAACTGATGCTACGATGAGTTAAATTACAATAGAATGCAATAAATTCTTATCCAAGTTAAGTTCGTCCTTTGTACCATAAATTATTATAATAAATGGGAATCGCATGCAATTGTGACCGTCAGAATATTAAATTATAATAATTTGTGTTTCTATTAAAGTTAATTATGTTTTACCTTAACAGACGTTACACGAAATATATCGATAATGAAATAAAAGAAAACTCTGCTCTGCTTCACTATCTAAACAAGATGGACTTGTAATCAAGGTTTTTCAGGTTTTTGGTAATCTTTTTAATATACTTACACGTCACCATGGTAACATAATACTATATGAAAAATTGGCGTCAAATTATTTTAGTCTTTAAAAAGTGTGACGCACAAGATTGTAATGATTTGCTTCTCTATAAAAACTTAATATGTCCATTATATTATCATATAAAAAGTGGGTAATTCTATCGTTTGGTAATAACAGCACGATCTAGGTTCTGAACCCTCAACCTGAATAAGGAGTATTTAATTCTGTTTAATCGCTAACAGATGTAATGTGACGAATTATCTATGTTTCTCAATCATTTAGTCTAACCTGATCTTAGAAATTTGTGTAGCTTATTACACAGAATCATAAAATTACTGGCACAACCATTTGAGAGCAAGGATAACATAACAGTAGGTTAGGTTTCTTACAAGATATGACTATAAACTACATCCATATTAATTGTAAAGATCAATATAAATTATTATATGATAAGAATTTATTGATAAATTACGCAATCTCGCCGTTTTTCTGAGAAGCGACTCTTACTAAGAAACATACCAGAATCCAATGAGTCGGAATTATTATATTGTTTTTCTATTCTTTTTGCCTCGTCTTTGAGATGAAATAAGAATTTCTTTGTTATAAACCACATCCATACGCTGATGCTAATAAATTAATCGCAAATTCTCAGAAATCTTTAAACATTTCTGAAATTCAAATAGATTGTAGTCCCTCAGAATGTTATTTGAAATCTAAAAATGTATTATTCAAAAGCTTTTTGACGCTAGATGTAGTGTTTGTGACTATAATAACTAATATTTTATAATCTACGTGTACTAGAGTGGATGCCAGTTAGACGGAAAGTCGCGAATCGAAAGCTAGCGTCTGGCTACTCATTCAATTTTCTTAGAGCCAGTGATATGTGTTGTGTGTAACATATACACTTTTAAAATTTCAACAAATTCATCTGAACATTAATTATATCTAAATATACTTCTAGTACAACTATTGACTTCATTTCTTTACCTTCTAGGAAATTTGTCTAAAACTGCAACGACACGGTCATGTCAGAGGATAGATGGTGAAGTTTTATCTTCTTTGTCCTTGGTTGGTTTGTTATATAACTGTGACAATTCTAAGAGTAGTTTTAATAGATAAAGAAATAATATTTTAACACTTTCCTCCTGGTTCATCCATTTCTATCGTTTACATTTTACTGGAAGAAGTGTTTTCTACGACTTGTAGCATAAAAATATTTGAATATAACTCGTTATAAAATACGGATAATTAATTAAGTGCTTAATTATAATTTTGTTCCGTTACCAAAGTTTAGCTTTAAAATGTCTGTTTAATATCCTTATGAGTAACTAAAGATGTTAACAAAGTTTAAATTTTTGCAACGCTCGTTAATTCTCTACACAAAATCAATATTAAATAGTTTTTACGTCTTTTATATAAGTGTAACTTGAAGATTTCATATAATTAGCTTTGGATTTGAGATAAAAACTGAGATGATCAATGATAAGCGTGCGCAATGCGATGTGATGTACTCGAGGTCGGTATAATTGTACTTTGAACATGTTCAATGCTCACGATACTCAAGTTATTGATAAAGTGGGTAATTTTGTGTGGCATAATTCAATATTTGCTTAATATGTTGAATAACAGATGTTTCGCCTCAACCAATTGAATGTACGCATATAACTCAGTTTGCAAAGGAAAATCTTTATGCTTCTAAAGTTGCTAAAAAGTTTGAATAACTCTGTTATTGTCACATGACCGATAGTAGTCAGAACAGCTTACAATAAAACTTGACGACAAATAAGAGAGGGTAACACAATAAGTACAGCGGCGTAACAGTTTTTAGGGTTCCGTACCCCAAAGGAGAAAAAACGAGACAACTAAGACTCCGCTGTCCGTAAATTCGTCTGTCTGTCACCAGGCTGTATCTCATGAACCGTGATAGCTAGATAGTAGATATTTTGGCAAATGATGTATTTCTGTTGCCCCTATAACAACAAATACTAAAAACAGAATAAAATAAATATTTAAGGGGAGCTTCCATACTACAAACTTTTTTTGCCAAATACTACTGTACTGAATTGTGGTACTGAATCATTCGCGCGAGTCTGACTCGCACTTGGCCGATTTTGTTATTGTCACATGACCGACTTTAGTCAAAATAGCTACCAATAAAACTTGTCGTAACTTAAGAGGGGATAACATATCGACTAATCGTTTATTAATGTTTCATTGAAAGCTTCTTACAAATATACGGAATCACAACATAAAATGAATTTGCTGTTTTATAAAAAGGTATGTTGTTAACGTTTATTTATGATTATTTATTTATATAATGTTGTAGTTTTATTTTATTACTTAGTCAAACATTTCCTTATAAATGAAATATGTGTTTAATTAAATATTTAAAAAGGTATAATGACGATTGTCAATAAAAAGACCGAACTTGATATGATATATACGATGTTTGTGGTTTTTTATGTCCGTTTATATAAACAAAGTTATAAAAGAAGAACCTGATTGATAGACTAAACGTTTCGTATCAACGCATAGCCGAAACTACAAAGGTCCTAAATATTTGACCACAAGTTAGACGAGCACTAAGAAAGGATTTTTGGAAATTATTGACTTTAGACATCGATGTTTTACTCGGGAGGTCGGAGTTCCCTCCTGGGCACAAACCTCTGTCTCACTTAAATATCACTTGCTATAACGGTGAAGGAGAACATCGTGAGGAAACCTGCACGAGTGAGAGTTCCCTAAAGTTCTCAAAGGTGTGTGAAGTCCAACCCGTACTGGGTCAATGTGGTAGACTGAAGGGGTAAGGCTCATCAGTGGGCTATTAATGGGTTGTTATGATTTATGGATATGCGCTATGAACCTCAAAAATTGAAGAGTTAATAATACTGCAAATGATTACTATTCGTAAATTGAACCTTTTTTCTCTTCACTGTCAAAATAATAATTTAAATCCTAATGGGAAAATTATGCAAATACTTATGTTGTACCGAAACCGGTACAGTAGTGTAGTACCTAAGGTCAAAGTTTTAAGGCAGAGATTTAACGCAAAATAAAATATCGCAACAGGACTGGTTTATAAACAAGTTTTTGTGAGTTCAGTATTCGTGAATTAAATATTATCTGAATTTTATTTTTTTAATTTAATTTGTATTCTAATAAATATGTTTGTATGTTTTTTTGCCACTACGTTCGTTGTATCTTTGTTGAAATATAAAAAATGGGATTTTTCCAAATCTTACTTAGGTAAGTAGTTTTCCTTGTTTAATATAGCAACACTTCAAGAAAAATTTCCGTTACAATTCCTTCGGAAGGAAAATCCTTGTATTTTTTATTTTTTGCATTTCACTATTAAATAGATAAAGATATAATTAATATTCGGAAGTAATATAATATGTAAATAATTTGAAATATTTAATTATTAAATATGTAATGTTTGAATGACTTAAAGTTCTATATTTACATTTCGCAATGTCGGTCAAGGTTGAATGTATTTCATAAGAATATTATTATAATGAGTTTTCAATAAAGTTGTGGGATGAAATATAAATGATTTGAAAGAAACTGTTTTCTACAAGTAAAAAAATTAGGTATTAAAATTACTATCAATAATAATTTGTTGTAATTACTATTTTTCTGTATTTATTATAAAAGAGAAGGATGAGTTATATTATTTGAAAGATACTGGACATCTCTCTGTTCATCTTCAGTACAAAAATAAAAGCTATGTTCGTTTTGTCATCATAATTTGCTGACCAATATTTTGGTGATTATTATAAAATAAGAGGGAATGTTTGTATGTAATCAATTAATCCAATAATATTGATTTCCATTCAAAGTCTAGATAATAGAGGGTATGTTGATTCTGATGAGGAGAACACAAGCATTGTTTGTGAATAACAACCATTGTCAAATAAGTGACAATGACGCAGAATATTCTTGACTAGCTGATGGACTATGGATTCACTGTCATCAATATTGTTATTCAGTATTTAAAAAGTATCGATTTAGAGCGTGTTTTAGCTTAAAATTTTGACATTTGTCTTAATAGATTCGAATCTTAAAAATCTATAATTAAAAAAATATAATTTAATAGGAGCTAAGACCAGCAATAGTCACAATAGCTTCCTATAAAACTTGTCATAACGTAAGAAGCTGTGGTAACGCAATAAACACACCACTGTGATAGTTTTTGTTATTGTCACATGACCAACAGTAGTCACAATAGCTTCCAATAAAACTTGTCATAACGTAAGAGGGGGTGGTAACACAATAAACAAACCACTGTGATAGTTTTTGTTATTGTCACATGACCAACAGTAGTCAAAATAGCTTCCAATAAAACTTGTCATAACGTAAGAGGGGGTGGTAACACAATAAACAAACCACTGTGATAGTTTTTGTTATTGTCACAAGACCAACAGTAGTCACAATAGCTTCCAATAAAACTTGTAATAACGTAAGAGGGGGTGGTAACACAATAAACAAACCACTGTGATAGTTTTTGTTATTGTCACAAGACCAACAGTAGTCACAATAGCTTCCAATAAAACTTGTCATAACGTAAGAGGGGGTGGTAACACAATAAACAAACCACTGTGATAGTTTTTGTTATTGTCACATGACCAACAGTAGTCTCAATAGCTTCCAATAAAACTTGTCATAACGTAAGAGGGGGTGGTAACACAATAAACAAACCACTGTGATAGTTTTTGTTATTGTCACAAGACCAACAGTAGTCACAATAGCTTCCAATAAAACTTGTCATAACGTAAGAGGGGGTGGTAACACAATAAACAAACCACTGTGATAGTTTTTGTTATTGTCACAAGACCAACAGTAGTCACAATAGCTTCCAATAAAACTTGTCATAACGTAAGAGGGGGTGGTAACACAATAAACAAACCACTGTGATAGTTTTTGTTATTGTCACATGACCAGCCGTAGTCACAATAGCTTCCAATAAAACTTGTAATAACGTAAGAGGGGGTGGTAACACAATAAACACACCACTGTGATAGTTTTTGTTATTGTCACATGACCAGCCGTAGTCACAATAGCTTCCAATAAAACTTGTAATAACGTAAGAGGGGGTGGTAACACAATAAACACACCACTGTGATAGTTTTTGTTATTGTCACATGACCAACAGTAGTCACAATAGCTTTCAATAAACCTTATCGTTACCTAAAAAGGGGTAACAAAATAAAATAGTCTGACAGTTTTTGTTATTATTATATCGTGAACAATGTTTTAGTGAATATAGCTAGCTACTAAAGTTATCAAGTGATAACAAAAACACAGCTTCCAATCTAAAGCATTATAGTTTGCGTAACTAGGATGGGAACTGTTTAACTGTTCTAACAAAGGTATCTTAAATCGCTTAGTTCAGACAATCTATTCACTTGCCCTAAATCCTTGGCTCCTTGAAAGGAGACGCGAAGATAACCCTTTCTAATACTGCTAATGACTTGCTGGACGGCTATAAACTACAGATATAGGTAAATTTACATATAATAGAAGAGTAAAACTCGATGTGTCTGTATATTTATGGTAGTAAATAATAACGACGAAATTTGTAGAAATCGACGGTTTTGAAGGGTTTTGTTTGTTTCTTATCTCAGAAATAAATGAAACAGTATTATGTAGTTTTTAGGGTTAATATGAATGTTAAATTCTAAGTAATTCTAGGTTTTTTTTATTGCAGTTAAGAAGTGTCAGAAGCTCAGTTGGATTTACGATCGGTCATGGGTTCAAATCCCAGTCATTGCACTGCTGACGTGGCCCTCTCTAAACACAAGCATTTTAGCTTATTTGGAAGAGTTAAGGAATACTAGTAGTATGTGATCCATAGTTCTAGTATTCTTAAGCAGACAGACGATAGCAGGCAAATGAGCAGACTGCCCACCTGACAGCAAGTGGCCATCATCATCCATGGACATAACACCTACAAGAGAGTAACTCTTGTTAAGCCGATGCTTTGCCACCTCAAAGATAGAGTGAGGAAGGGGAATGAAGACAAGAATGCTACGGTTTCAATGGACCCTGAACGGGAACCCAGAGTTCACTAGAACCACAGCATTAACGAGATGGGAGGGTGAGGGGTAAATCTAAAAAAGAGGCTGATTTTTGGAAATTTAACATCATACAAACTTAACACAAGTTTGTATGAAAATTAATTATTTTTCAATACATTACGGTTAAGCTATGATCATGGTGATTGATGTCATGGTGAGCAGTACTAACGCTATGATTAATTACAATATGGTCGGTGATTTGTAAAAGTACAAGCCAGGTATGACAGTTAGTTTACTTTTAAACGAAGAGAAATAAATAAGTTTAAACTGAAATAGAGTATCAAATATTGACGATACCTATGGAACAAAGGATGAACATTATTTGATAGTTTAGTTTTCTCACGAGTTACGACGGGACGAGAGTGTATTGAAAACAATACTAATTATCGTGTATAATTAGTCAATACCTAATGCGGGTTTTATCACAAAATTATTACAATACATGTTTCTCTTAAAAGGACGTTGAACCATTATAATTAATTCCCACATCACATAAACTTGCGGATTTCTGAATACTTTAATTTTTTTGTTTTGTGAAACCGTAACCATAACATTGTGCTTAATTAATAAAGTTGTTTTTAAAATTTTAACTCGAGGTATAATATTTAAACTAAAATATTTAGTTCTTGATTAATAACATTGTTCTTATTCTACAGTTTTGTTTCTATTTAAATTTGAAAAATAGCAACTATTCCACATAAAACTGAAGAAGAATCACGTAAATCGGATCATAAATCTCAGCGTAATCGATATACATATATAAAAAAATTATACCAATCGAATTGAGAACCTCCTCCTTTTTGAAATCGGTTAAAAAAGGTCCTTTCTGTGTAAATCATTGGATTGATAGATTTTTAAAAGATAAATATTTCAATTCTACCTTTTCCAATGAAAAAAATGAGCAAAATGTGCTTAATTTTATTAAAGGTATGCGATTTTACATACCACATGAAAAATACAACACCCTCATTGAAGGGAGAATGAATATCTAGCTAACAGTGGATCTTCCCAATTTTAAATAAACTAGGTGTGTTTATTTTACATTAAAGCTCCATAAGCGTGCCTAAAGATAATGTTCATAAATAAAGATAAAAAACAATATAATATTATATACCGTGACTATAAGTTAATAATCTAATAAAATGCGGTTTGAATTGAAAAGATTCTTCTAAATCACGATTTGCGGCAAAAATGCGAATAACGACTGTACATCCAGCCCTTTGACCTCGTTGCGAAACGATTGTTCCCAATGGCGAACATAATGATGATGCATCTATCTATAATCACCTTCATTTGCATAATACTACTACTTGTACATACATGTGTTACCACATACAAATAACACACATATCTTCTATATCACGGCTTATTCATTAAACTGACTGATGTCGGTCATATATGAATAACAGAAACTGCCACACCGGTGTGTTCATTGTAATACAATACTTCTTAGGTTACAACAAGTTTTATTGGAAGCTATTGTGACTCTTTTCTGTCATGTAATGATAACAGAAACTGCCACACCGGTGTGTTCATTGTAATACAATACTTCTTAGGTTACAACAAGTTTTATTGGAAGCTATTGTGACTCTTTTCTGTCATGTAATGATAACAGAAACTGCCACACCGGTGTGTTCATTGTAATACAATACTTCTTAGGTTACAACAAGTTTTATTGGAAGCTATTGTGACTCTTTTCTGTCATGTAATGATAACAGAAACTGCCACACCGGTGTGTTCATTGTAATACAATACTTCTTAGGTTACAACAAGTTTTATTGGAAGCTATTGTGACTCTTTTCTGTCATGTAATGATAACAGAAACTGCCACACCGGTGTGTTCATTGTAATACAATACTTCTTAGGTTACAACAAGTTTTATTGGAAGCTATTGTGACTCTTTTCTGTCATGTAATGATAACAGAAACTGCCACACCGGTGTGTTCATTGTAATACAATACTTCTTAGGTTACAACAAGTTTTATTGGAAGCTATTGTGACTCTTTTCTGTCATGTAATGATAACAGAAACTGCCACACCGGTGTGTTCATTGTAATACAATACTTCTTAGGTTACAACAAGTTTTATTGGAAGCTATTGTGACTCTTTTCTGTCATGTAATGATAACAGAAACTGCCACACCGGTGTGTTCATTGTAATACAATACTTCTTAGGTTACAACAAGTTTTATTGAAAGCTATTGTGACTCTTTTCTGTCATGTAATGATAACAGAAACTGCCACACCGGTGTGTTCATTGTAATACAATACTTCTTAGGTTACAACAAGTTTTATTGGAAGCTATTGTGACTCTTTTCTGTCATGTAATGATAACAGAAACTGCCACACTGGTGTGTTCATTGTGTTGCCCACTCTTAGGTTACAACAAGTTTTATTGAAAGCTATTGTGACTCTTTTCTGTCATGTAATGATAACAGAAACTGCCACACCGGTGTGTTCATTGTAATACAATACTTCTTAGGTTACAACAAGTTTTATTGGAAGCTATTGTGACTCTTTTCTGTCATGTAATGATAACAGAAACTGCCACACCGGTGTGTTCATTGTGTTGCCCACTCTTAGGTTACAACAAGTTTTATTGGAAGCTTTTGTGACTCTTTTCTGTTATGTAATGATAACAGAAACTGTCACACCGGTGTGTTCATTGTAATACAATACTTCTTAGGTTACAACAAGTTTTATTGGAAGCTATTGTGACTCTTTTCTGTCATGTAATGATAACAGAAACTGCCACACCGGTGTGTTCATTGTAATACAATACTTCTTAGGTTACAACAAGTTTTATTGGAAGCTATTGTGACTCTTTTCTGTCATGTAATGATAACAGAAACTGCCACACCGGTGTGTTCATTGTAATACAATACTTCTTAGGTTACAACAAGTTTTATTGGAAGCTATTGTGACTCTTTTCTGTCATGTAATGATAACAGAAACTGCCACACCGGTGTGTTCATTGTAATACAATACTTCTTAGGTTACAACAAGTTTTATTGGAAGCTATTGTGACTCTTTTCTGTCATGTAATGATAACAGAAACTGCCACACCGATGTGTTCATTGTAATACAATACTTCTTAGGTTACAACAAGTTTTATTGGAAGCTATTGTGACTCTTTTCTGTCATGTAATGATAACAGAAACTGCCACACCGGTGTGTTCATTGTAATACAATACTTCTTAGGTTACAACAAGTTTTATTGGAAGCTATTGTGACTCTTTTCTGTCATGTAATGATAACAGAAACTGCCACACCGATGTGTTCATTGTAATACAATACTTCTTAGGTTACAACAAGTTTTATTGGAAGCTATTGTGACTCTTTTCTGTCATGTAATGATAACAGAAACTGCCACACCGATGTGTTCATTGTAATACAATACTTCTTAGGTTACAACAAGTTTTATTGGAAGCTATTGTGACTCTTTTCTGTCATGTAATGATAACAGAAACTGCCACACCGATGTGTTCATTGTAATACAATACTTCTTAGGTTACAACAAGTTTTATTGGAAGCTATTGTGACTCTTTTCTGTCATGTAATGATAACAGAAACTGCCACACCGGTGTGTTCATTGTAATACAATACTTCTTAGGTTACAACAAGTTTTATTGGAAGCTATTGTGACTCTTTTCTGTCATGTAATGATAACAGAAACTGCCACACCGATGTGTTCATTGTAATACAATACTTCTTAGGTTACAACAAGTTTTATTGGAAGCTATTGTGACTCTTTTCTGTCATGTAATGATAACAGAAACTGCCACACCGGTGTGTTCATTGTAATACAATACTTCTTAGGTTACAACAAGTTTTATTGGAAGCTATTGTGACTCTTTTCTGTCATGTAATGATAACAGAAACTGCCACACCGATGTGTTCATTGTAATACAATACTTCTTAGGTTACAACAAGTTTTATTGGAAGCTATTGTGACTCTTTTCTGTCATGTAATGATAACAGAAACTGCCACACCGGTGTGTTCATTGTAATACAATACTTCTTAGGTTACAACAAGTTTTATTGGAAGCTATTGTGACTCTTTTCTGTCATGTAATGATAACAGAAACTGCCACACCGATGTGTTCATTGTAATACAATACTTCTTAGGTTACAACAAGTTTTATTGGAAGCTATTGTGACTCTTTTCTGTCATGTAATGATAACAGAAACTGCCACACCGGTGTGTTCATTGTAATACAATACTTCTTAGGTTACAACAAGTTTTATTGGAAGCTATTGTGACTCTTTTCTGTCATGTAATGATAACAGAAACTGCCACACCGATGTGTTCATTGTAATACAATACTTCTTAGGTTACAACAAGTTTTATTGGAAGCTATTGTGACTCTTTTCTGTCATGTAATGATAACAGAAACTGCCACACCGATGTGTTCATTGTAATACAATACTTCTTAGGTTACAACAAGTTTTATTGGAAGCTATTGTGACTCTTTTCTGTCATGTAATGATAACAGAAACTGCCACACCGGTGTGTTCATTGTAATACAATACTTCTTAGGTTACAACAAGTTTTATTGGAAGCTATTGTGACTCTTTTCTGTCATGTAATGATAACAGAAACTGCCACACCGATGTGTTCATTGTAATACAATACTTCTTAGGTTACAACAAGTTTTATTGGAAGCTATTGTGACTCTTTTCTGTCATGTAATGATAACAGAAACTGCCACACCGGTGTGTTCATTGTAATACAATACTTCTTAGGTTACAACAAGTTTTATTGGAAGCTATTGTGACTCTTTTCTGTCATGTAATGATAACAGAAACTGCCACACCGATGTGTTCATTGTAATACAATACTTCTTAGGTTACAACAAGTTTTATTGGAAGCTATTGTGACTCTTTTCTGTCATGTAATGATAACAGAAACTGCCACACCGGTGTGTTCATTGTAATACAATACTTCTTAGGTTACAACAAGTTTTATTGGAAGCTATTGTGACTCTTTTCTGTCATGTAATGATAACAGAAACTGCCACACCGGTGTGTTCATTGTAATACAATACTTCTTAGGTTACAACAAGTTTTATTGGAAGCTATTGTGACTCTTTTCTGTCATGTAATGATAACAGAAACTGCCACACCGGTGTGTTCATTGTAATACAATACTTCTTAGGTTACAACAAGTTTTATTGGAAGCTATTGTGACTCTTTTCTGTCATGTAATGATAACAGAAACTGCCACACCGATGTGTTCATTGTAATACAATACTTCTTAGGTTACAACAAGTTTTATTGGAAGCTATTGTGACTCTTTTCTGTCATGTAATGATAACAGAAACTGCCACACCGGTGTGTTCATTGTAATACAATACTTCTTAGGTTACAACAAGTTTTATTGGAAGCTATTGTGACTCTTTTCTGTCATGTAATGATAACAGAAACTGCCACACCGATGTGTTCATTGTAATACAATACTTCTTAGGTTACAACAAGTTTTATTGGAAGCTATTGTGACTCTTTTCTGTCATGTAATGATAACAGAAACTGCCACACCGGTGTGTTCATTGTAATACAATACTTCTTAGGTTACAACAAGTTTTATTGGAAGCTATTGTGACTCTTTTCTGTCATGTAATGATAACAGAAACTGCCACACCGATGTGTTCATTGTAATACAATACTTCTTAGGTTACAACAAGTTTTATTGGAAGCTATTGTGACTCTTTTCTGTCATGTAATGATAACAGAAACTGCCACACCGGTGTGTTCATTGTAATACAATACTTCTTAGGTTACAACAAGTTTTATTGGAAGCTATTGTGACTCTTTTCTGTCATGTAATGATAACAGAAACTGCCACACCGATGTGTTCATTGTAATACAATACTTCTTAGGTTACAACAAGTTTTATTGGAAGCTATTGTGACTCTTTTCTGTCATGTAATGATAACAGAAACTGCCACACCGGTGTGTTCATTGTAATACAATACTTCTTAGGTTACAACAAGTTTTATTGGAAGCTATTGTGACTCTTTTCTGTCATGTAATGATAACAGAAACTGCCACACCGATGTGTTCATTGTAATACAATACTTCTTAGGTTACAACAAGTTTTATTGGAAGCTATTGTGACTCTTTTCTGTCATGTAATGATAACAGAAACTGCCACACCGGTGTGTTCATTGTAATACAATACTTCTTAGGTTACAACAAGTTTTATTGGAAGCTATTGTGACTCTTTTCTGTCATGTAATGATAACAGAAACTGCCACACCGATGTGTTCATTGTAATACAATACTTCTTAGGTTACAACAAGTTTTATTGGAAGCTATTGTGACTCTTTTCTGTCATGTAATGATAACAGAAACTGCCACACCGATGTGTTCATTGTAATACAATACTTCTTAGGTTACAACAAGTTTTATTGGAAGCTATTGTGACTCTTTTCTGTCATGTAATGATAACAGAAACTGCCACACCGGTGTGTTCATTGTAATACAATACTTCTTAGGTTACAACAAGTTTTATTGGAAGCTATTGTGACTCTTTTCTGTCATGTAATGATAACAGAAACTGCCACACCGATGTGTTCATTGTAATACAATACTTCTTAGGTTACAACAAGTTTTATTGGAAGCTATTGTGACTCTTTTCTGTCATGTAATGATAACAGAAACTGCCACACCGGTGTGTTCATTGTAATACAATACTTCTTAGGTTACAACAAGTTTTATTGGAAGCTATTGTGACTCTTTTCTGTCATGTAATGATAACAGAAACTGCCACACCGATGTGTTCATTGTAATACAATACTTCTTAGGTTACAACAAGTTTTATTGGAAGCTATTGTGACTCTTTTCTGTCATGTAATGATAACAGAAACTGCCACACCGGTGTGTTCATTGTAATACAATACTTCTTAGGTTACAACAAGTTTTATTGGAAGCTATTGTGACTCTTTTCTGTCATGTAATGATAACAGAAACTGCCACACCGATGTGTTCATTGTAATACAATACTTCTTAGGTTACAACAAGTTTTATTGGAAGCTATTGTGACTCTTTTCTGTCATGTAATGATAACAGAAACTGCCACACCGATGTGTTCATTGTAATACAATACTTCTTAGGTTACAACAAGTTTTATTGGAAGCTATTGTGACTCTTTTCTGTCATGTAATGATAACAGAAACTGCCACACCGATGTGTTCATTGTAATACAATACTTCTTAGGTTACAACAAGTTTTATTGGAAGCTATTGTGACTCTTTTCTGTCATGTAATGATAACAGAAACTGCCACACCGATGTGTTCATTGTAATACAATACTTCTTAGGTTACAACAAGTTTTATTGGAAGCTATTGTGACTCTTTTCTGTCATGTAATGATAACAGAAACTGCCACACCGGTGTGTTCATTGTAATACAATACTTCTTAGGTTACAACAAGTTTTATTGGAAGCTATTGTGACTCTTTTCTGTCATGTAATGATAACAGAAACTGCCACACCGATGTGTTCATTGTAATACAATACTTCTTAGGTTACAACAAGTTTTATTGGAAGCTATTGTGACTCTTTTCTGTCATGTAATGATAACAGAAACTGCCACACCGGTGTGTTCATTGTGTTGCCCACTCTTAGGTTACGATAAGTTTTATTGTAAACCATTGTGACTTTTGTCGGTCATATTACAATAACAGAAACTGTCACACCGATGTGTTTATTAGGTTAGGTCATATTCTCTTAGGCTGCGTTTCCACCAGCAATCAATCGTCACACTCTGAGTGACGGTAGGTAAATGAAGCGATTCTGTTGGTTCGTAACAAACACATCCCTCGCTATACATCCTAGCTCGTTTCTGGTGGAAACACACCCTTATAAGGAGTGATTGTGCTAGTGTCAGTCAAGTCACAAAAATTCAAATTTCAAATTCATTTATTTATTGCGAATATAAGGGGCATTCCACGCAAAGCGAACAGTTAAAAAAACTCCATGTTTCCGATTTTAGTAATATTTGAGTATGTACCTATATATGTTATTGATACGTGCACCAAATATTTTTTTAATATAATGACTAGTTTAAGAGTTATGGGACTTTGAAATTTTCGACAACCGGTTGGCATGCAGTACTTCAAAGCCGAATATAGAGTCATAATATTATATATTAAAATAATTGAACCAATGGGTTTATTACTTCATTTACTGATCTTTTTAATTGTGTTTTTGGAAACTAAAAAAAAAAAATTTTTCCCTAAAAAAAATACGAATTTTCACAAAGCTAGCCATTTTGATTTTTTTTATATAAATGGCTAATATTTTTTTGAGTTTAGTGAAACTGGCAATCAAATAAAATCACTTTTGACGGAACATACTAAAATATTACTAAAATCGGTAACATCGAGTTTTTTTACCTGTCCATTTGACGTGGAATGCCCCATAGGTTATAGATACACATAAAATTGAATGAGACCCACTGTATTCTGCCAGCAATGTCTTATAAGTATTAATCAATATTACACATTTTAATTACGTACAATTTAATAAACAAATATTTTAGTCATTGAATAAGATTAAAAATAAAATTACAAATTAATATAACCTTAACATTTTCTCATTTAAATATTCACTTATGTCGTAATATGTTTTGTCCAATAATAAGTTTTTAAGTCTTATCTTAAATAGCGATAATTGTTGTATCTAAAGAATGGTCGATGGAAGGTTACAAAAGAAGCTTTTACTCAAAATGCTAGATTTGCTTTGAGGGTAGCCAACTTTATGCGTAAGTCTGCACCAAAGTTTTCAAATAGATTACTCTTACATTTTATGAAAACACTGGACTCGTAAATAAAGAGGCTCGGGAATGTAAGAATCTTATAGATTTTAAAGTATTATTTGCAGCTTTCAGTAATCTTTAGCCCAAACTGAGATTGGATTAGAATAAATATAATATTGTATAATAGATGCATATTTACGTCTAAACACTTAGCACATAGCACATACAACCATTATGTATACATAAATTTTTGTGTCATTTACGTAAATAATTTACACGCGCTATGTAATGTGTATTCTAAATCAGGATGTTGTTATCCTATAATGCAATTTTCGATATTTGTGTTTTGATGTATATATAAAATTCTTCTGTCATAATGTTTATTCTCGATGAGGAGAGGATAATTTTTATCCCAATTAATGAGCTCAATATTTTGGGAATTGAGTCTGTCACCATAAAATCGTAAAAATCGTCAGATTATATAATCTATCCTGCGATATTGTAAATCGATAGATCGTGAACGTAAGGTACTGCTGTCCGAGGGCTGTCACTGATTGGTCGGTCTTTTAATTTTATTACTGCTAGCTGACCCAACAAACGTTGTTTTGCCATATAAATTTGAAGTGGTTAACCCTTATCACTTAGGGGGATGAAAAATGGATAGTAGCCGATTCTCAGGCCTACTGAATCGGAGCCGTTTCGGAGGAGTATGGTAACTAACATTGTGACACGAGAATTTTATATATCTATACTTCTATACTATTATATAAAGAGGAAAGATTTGATTGTTTGTATGTTTGTATATTTGTATGTTTGTTTGTTTGTTGCTAATAGGCTCTAAAAGTACTGAACCGATTTTGAAAATTCTTTCACCGATAGGAAGGTACATCCTTTCCGGGTAACATAGGCTATGTGGTGTTGCCATAAATATTCTAATTAAAAAGATATGGCCATTTAAGTGCCATAAGGTGGCCATTTTGTAAAATGAAGGGTTTCTCAGGAACTACAAGTCCGATTTAAAAAATTCTTTCACTGAAGAAAATTACACTATTCGTGAGTGACAAAAATGATTTAGTGTTGCCATGTACATTTTTTTAATTAATAGAATATGGCCATTTTGTTGCTACTGATCCGATTTTAAAAATTCTTTCATTGAGAGAATTCTATAGTATTTCCATCTCTCTTCCTCTTATAATACTATCATTGTCTCTCATCCGCTCTCTTTTCTCTCTCTTTAATTCTTATTTTTATTTGTTCAGTATGATCAGTCTCTTTTTACTTTCTTTCTTTCAATTATCTCTTTCTCTCTCTCTTTCTCTCTCTCCTTTACCTATTCAATTTTAATTTTGTTCTGTCCTCCCTCTTTTAGCATCTCTCGCTTTTCTTTTATTTTTGTTTCTATTATTTTTCTTTTTATAACTTTTTCTTACTCTCTCTCTCATTTTTGAAATAATGAAAAACTACACAATTACAGAATAACAAATTAAGGACATCAATTATTATATTGTTTTAAATACCCGGAGCGAAGCGAGGGCAGACCTCTAGTAAGATATAAGAAGATTCTCATTATGTTTAACTATTTTTATTTTATGTCTACTGTAATAGCTTTGTAACTCTATGGGAAATTCATCATGATTCAGGATTTGACGGTTCCACTTCGATGGATTATAATCTTCCGAAAATAAATGCTTTAAATTGTAAGTAGTACGTTTCGGTTCACAATCTTACGGTGACATATACAAAGGATTGTTATTATTTGTTTAAGTTTCTAATAGATGGCGGTGTAAGTTAGTTTATTGACACAACGCTTTAACATGTTTTGTTATCTAGTTTTGCGAAGTATCCAATAGATGGCGCGCTGTTAAGTTTTGTTAACAGTTCTGTTAATTTTACCTATAATAATCCTTGTATTTTTTTTTATAACAATGTTGGAAGAAAATTTCTAATAAATAAGACCTTTCATTAGCGATTTTTTGTTCGCACAAGATAACAATAATATGCACTTACAACTGAACACCGACTAACCAATATTAAACACTTACTGTAATGGAGACCTAGCATCACGACACCACATAACTGCACAGGCATAAGGGCACCAGGCGAGTTTTGACCCGTTTGAAAACTTGGTCAAGTCTATCGGAACAGAGGTTATATACAGTCTTGGAATAAAATAAAAATACCCGCGAATATACATTTATCAACGGTGTTGCTAACTAAAAGTACAAAGAGTTAAAGGAAAATCATCAGAAAAATGCCTTTAGTATAAATAAATTAAAATTAAAAACGGTTTTATATTTTCTCTCATCACGTTTAACTCATTATTGTTGCATAAAATAGTTAGTCTGCCATATTGGATTTAGACTGACGTCACTTTATCGGATTATTCTCAACAAGCCCTTTAATTTGATATCCATATTGTAGAAGTTCATTAAAAACAACAAGTTTGCCATCTTGGATATGGCGCCATGTTGGATTTAGAATAAAATTGAACTTGTATACAAAATTTCAGCTCGTTTGGTTCAAGATATCTGCTTCAAAATTAAATTGCAATATTTCATACATACTCGTACATACATACATACATTGCATGTTAAAACGCGCTAATCTTAGGAACTACTGGTCTGATTTGAAAAATTCTTTCAGTGTTAGATAGCTCATTTATCGAGAGAGCCTTTCGGCTATATATCATCGCGCTAATACCAATAGGAGCGGAGCATCACGCGGACGAAGTGGCGCGGGTCGACTTGTATAACATAATTTTGATAAACTACTAATATTTTAGAACTGAGAAGGAATTAGACGCAATCGCTTCATTCCCACGATCATTAATCTTTAATATTATACATTTTGTAATATATAGAAGTATATTCAGTTTTATAAAAAAAATATTCATGATCGATCTAAAAATATTAGCAACACCGTTTATAAATTAGTATTCGGTAGTTCATTTTATTTTATTTCGAGTAGATGATATATGTCAGAAGAGAGAAAGTCGAATCATGCGATTCCGTAGTTTTTGAACAGGAGCCTAAGCAGTGCCTTGGACATGTGACCAAGGTGTAGGCTTAAGGATATCCTTTAAATGATCATAACACTCGTCTGCACTGCCCGGTCTCACTGCTTGTCTTAGGCTAGGCTAACATAAGGCTAACCTAACCTAAACCTAAGGTTGTGCTAACACATCCAAATACAATGTAAGGACGCCCTCACTGCCATCCTTTTTTTTTTTTTTTTTTTTTTTTTAACCCGGCAAGAATCTGCTCAACAGATACCATCCTAAGCGGGGACTCAGGATGGTTATGCGGGGTTGGGATCTGCTTCAGAAGGAAACAGCCCGACCCGCTAAACCTCCGGGGTGATTCACTTCACTGCTAATAGGGCGAAGTCACGGGATATAGGTTTGCTCCGCAACCTCGTCAGCAGTCATCCACGTCTGGATTGGGTTAACCATTCCACCACTGGACCTCTTTACATGGCTGGCAGAAACCCCCGTTTGTCACCCATGGTCCATATAGTCACCGCTCTTACGGCGGCAGTGATTACTCCTACCCCAACAATATCCCGACATATATAAGTTTCATTCCTATAGGTGATGTCAAGTGATATCGCGCAGTACACATAAAAGTGGTGCAAATTATTTTCATATTTGGTAACCGATTTCAAAAATTTCAAAAATTCTTTCACCATTAGAAAGCTACATTATCCCTGAGTAACATAGGCTACATTTATTACAAGAGAAAATTAGAGATCCCCAGAAATTCTCACTAAAACCAACACAAGGTGCAAAAAAATTAGCCATAAAATATCTTTCATCGCATGCGCTGCGAAAAGTATTGATGATAGAACAAAAAAATGTTCTACAATATTATAGAACGTATCAATATCTACAAAAAACTCCGCGAGACCATATGTCCAACTATTGTAGTTAAGTCACTATAACTACTTTTTTACATTTTAAAAGTTGATAAAAATGCCTATCAAAATCAGACCATGTTTTCCATACCTTTGTATTAATTCTTATCCAAATAAATTATTTCGTAATGAAGACTGTTTCAATACCTGTTAATTACTTTTTGAATTATTGAAATCGGACATTCCAGTCAAAAGATATTACGAAATAAAAATATCAAGATAAATAAAAAATAATCCCAGACGGGCCGCCGGCGCGGTGTGGCGTGCCTCGCAGCGCAGCGATAGAGGGAGCGACAGAATGCGGGAGCCAAAATGTTAAAAAAAAATTATCCACCCGTGCGAAGCCGGGACGGGCCCCTAGTAAACAATAAAGTGATGATGATGATGACGATCAAGTGACAACCTCAAATCACTTTTACTTATTACATTAGACCGCGACCACAGACTCTCACTGCGGTATGGAATATTTGTTTTATTATAATAAAGCCTCCTTCAGTTGGCAACACCGTTTATAACTTTATATTCCCGATACATATACAATATAAAACATCTGTTCCGTTAGACTTGAGCAAGTTGTCAAACGGAGCTCGCCTGGTGACTATAATACCCATCACTGTACAGCAATATGTAGACACATGTAATTTATACCGAATCGAACAGTGCCTGGGGCTTGAGACCCAGGAGCAGGTTTAATGAGTTCTTTCATAATATATTAACTCTCACCTCCACCACTCGACCTCGCTAACGACAATAGATAATAAAGTAAACTTACATGGACTTCGAGAAGGGTGACCTTAACCACGACACTATAACACTAACTTCCATGTACGCTGCGCGACAACACCAGAGATTATATTAATCTATCTATAGGTTATATATTGTCTTCACGTCGGTATACTTGAAATAATATAAGATGATATACCCGCACATACATGTATAAAACATAGTCGCTTCCCGTCTGTCTGTCCCTATGTATGCTTAAATCTTTAAAACTACGCAACGGATTTGAATGCGGTTTTCATCAATAGATAAAGTGATTCAAGAGGAAGGTTTATATGTATAATACATACATATTTTATTAGAGAAAGTAACCGTGCGAACCCAGAGCGGGTCGCTAGTTATATTACACTAATCGACCCTTGCGACTTTGTTCTCATGTAGCTCAGCTTCTATTGGTCTTAGTGTGATGATACATAGCCTATAGCCTTCCTCGATAAATGGGCTATCTAACAATGAAAGAATTTTTCAAATCGGACCAGTAGTTCTTGAGATTAGCGCGTTCAAGCAAACTAACTCTTCAGCTTTATATATTAGTACAGATTTAGGATTTTTAAAATAACAAAGAAATTTCAATACGCCTATTTATTGACCTTCGATCTTCCGACCTTGTGTTTAGCAACATATTTGTAAATTAGCTTTTAATTGATATGCAGTCCAATATCAGATAGAAACAGGTTTTTGAGATATTACGTCAGGGCCGCACTCGTGACCTACATGTTAGGTTGTGACAACTATACGCTATACGTATCTCCATTAAGATTATAAAAAGAAAAGATTTGATTGTTTGTGTGTTGCTAATTCTTTCTGTAGTAGATTTTTACACTTTCCGAGTGACATATGGTGTCTAAATATGGCCATTAAATAACACTTTACTTGACAACTTATAAGCTCTGATTTAGTTAAATATTAGTTAACAAGTTAAAGTAGTGGAGGCGTTGTGTTTGTATATAACTGAGGTAGGGTACAGCAGGTAACTGAGGTAGGGTACAGCAGGAACTGAGGTAGGGTACAGCAGGAACTGAGGTAGGGTACAGCAGAAACTAAGGTAGGGTACAGCAGGAACTGAGGTAGGGTACAGCAGAAACTAAGGTAGGGTACAGCAGGAACTGAGGTAGGGTACAGCAGGAACTGAGGTAGGGTACAGCAGGAAACTTCCTGCTCAAATATGGAACAGCCCGACTGGGGTAGTACCTCGACCTTACAGAAGATCACAGCTAAATAACACTACTCTAAAGCAGTGTTGTGTTCCTGTTGGTGAGTAAGGTGACCAGAGCTCCTGGGGGGAATTGGGGATAGGGTCGGCAACGCGCTTGCGATGCTTCTGGTGTTGCAGACGTCTATAAGCTACGGTAACCGCTTACCATCAGGTGAGCCGTACGCTTGTTTGCCGACCTTGTTACATAAAAAAAAAAAAAAAAAAAAAATATACACAAAGAAGGCACAGTTCAGCTACCTATCTAAAGGGTATTATCATCTCTAATATGTGCTGTATGTATCATACACCTTATATTAAAAAGTCGGGTTAGTTACACCATTTATAATTTCCGATTTAGATTAAATTTGGTACAAAGATGGACTAGATCTTGGGCAATGATTTTAACCCGAAAAAAAAGTCTGTATGAGAATTCGTCATATACGTACGTATAGAATAATATGTTGAATTGTCATTCATATAACCGACATTACTTACAAAAGCATCAAACATAACTTATCGTAACCAGTAAAGGGGTAACACAATTAACACACCGGTGTGGCAGTCTCTTTCGTCATCACATGACCGACATAAGTCACCATAGCGTCTCACACTCCATTTATAGGCGAAAGTTAAAACGTACGAGAAACTTTTGTGAGACCGTAATGGTACACAAGGAGACGGCGGAGCGGGATCGAGAGAGGTTCGATCCGTCTCGTTGGAGACATAAAAGAACATAAAAATGGGGCTCCAGGTTGCAGGTGCGCAGTGTGGAGGTCTGCGCACCAGTATCTAAGCAACCCACGAGATAATGAGGGAGAGGCATTGTCTCCTCAGGATGAGCTCAGATGGCAAATTGGAAGGACGTGACGTGTCGAGGCAGAGCATCGCAGGGGTTTTAGTGGGTAGACATCCAACATAACTCAGTTTTTACTTTAATGATTTTCTTCTTCGATCTTTCGAAGATATCTCCTGCGCAATCAAAAAATAAAAAGTACGAGAAAAAGGCTTGAAGGAGTTGAAATAGGAGATGAAAGTGTGTATGGGAGTTCGTACTATACGTATTGAATAAAAAATTCTGGCTTTTGTAAGCAATAAAAACAATTGTAAGATGTAAGATAAGTGATAATACATATATAGAAGTAATTATTACGTGTGTAATAAGTACAGACGGTAAGACCCAATATTACAGTACTTAGATGAGTCGCCACTCAGTCCAAGCACGCGAACTTGACTTATTAAACACGTAAATACTTATGTAACTTTATATAAAGATGTTATTTATAGTCACCACTTATATTTACATTCATTTCCTGTATTTATATAAAGGTGAACTACGACTGTCTTCACCTTGAAAGTTGAGTTACGATGGAAAGCGAAGAAAAGAATGCTGCTGTTATAAATAGGCATAAAAGAAGCTTGACTGGAATGCGTCAAAGACACTTGGCAGTCAGATTCGCATGGTCGTGGTCACAAATCAGTTGGAGAAAAGATTCCCTGACCAAGGGATGCTGAAATATGTAAATACTACTCTATTCTATGCATTATGTTTTTTTATTTTGGTATGTCGGCGAATATATGAAACTTCCTAATTCTAAACCAAATGTTTAAGTGGAGAGTCCTTTTGGTTGGGATATTTTGTGATATATGAGGGTACTAGATTAACATAGGTAATATGTAGGTTCAGTGAACGCGTCGGTAGATATACTATGTGTATCTATTATGCAAAAATGTTTGAAGCAACATAACAAAGCACAATCGAGTTGCGCCACTCGCTAATTTCCCATACATACGAGTACGAGTACATATTGTAATCATTTCATACTAATATGTTTTGACACCGTTTTATAAACACTAATCGAAAAATTCGAGTTCCATTGTGACATCACCATAAAGTAAATAGCTTCCTACCTGTCATAATTAACTGAGGTAGGGCACAGTAGGAAACTTCCTGCTCAAATATGGAGCAGTCTGACTGGGGTAGTACCTCGACCTTACAGAAGATCACAGCTAAATAACACTACTCTAAAGCAGTGTTGTGTTCCTGTTGGTGAGTAAGGTGACCAGAGCTCCTGGGGGGAATTGGGGATAGGGTCGGCAACGCGCTTGCGATGCTTCTGGTGTTGCAGACGTCTATAGGCTACGGTAATCGCTTACCATCAGGTGAGCCGTACGCTTGTTTGCCGACCTAGTTACATAAAAAAAAAAAAAAAAATTTTTCGATGGGTACTACAAAATATAAATAGGTGTGACAGTTTCTGTTTTTGAGAGAAGACCAACATTAGTCACAATAGCTTGCTAGATGATGAAAAACGTGCAGCCTCTAGAAAATCTTAGAGGGGTAGGTAACACACTGATCATATCGATGTGACAGTTTTTGTCAATATCACATGACCGACATTACTTAAAACCTTTTAACATCACTTATCATAACCTAAAAAAGGGTAACATAATAAATATGCCGGTGTGACAGTTACTGTCATTATCACAAGACCGAAATTAGTAACAATAGCTGCCAATAAAACTTATCGTACCCTAAGAATGGGTAACATACTAATTATATCGGTGTGACAGGTTCTGTCACTGTCACTACGTTTTATGGTCGAAGGTTAAAATATACGAGAATTGCAGAATAAATTAATCGATGCCTCAGCGAAGCCAGGGCGGATAGCTAAATTAGTTTTAAAAACAACTTTTTCACGTATTTTATATATTAAAGCAAAATTAGCATAAATGTATAATTTTTCGATTTATGATGATTCATTATTATAATTTTTCATTTACGTGCGACTTTGAGTGACATACTTAAATGACCTTTGTTAAGTATTTTTGTAGAACTTTTAATAATAATATATAATTGAAGTAATATTGAACTATTTAAAAATCACGATAGGATATTAAGGAGTGCCTGGGACTCGTGGTTTAGGTGCAGGTTTAAGGAGCTCCTTTATAAGATCATTACACCGTAATAAAGCAAAATATTCACGTCATACTACATTTGTAGCCTCACTACTTTTTATAGAACAATTTAGATTAACACTATGAAATAAGTTCGAACTGCTTGTTCGAAGAGGTAGTCTTAAGATCAATAAGAATTACCAGCCAATTTAGTTGATTGATTATAGACGATATACGTACTAACGAAAGATAATGCTAAAATTATATTCATACAAATAAATCATTTTCGTCAAGTATGATTGACAAAGGATTTACGAATCCTGCTGAGTTCAGAATATTAGTCAAATATTTATTTAATATAACCGGACTGATTGCATTAAAGCAAGCAAGCCAGCTTGATTTGCAAACATAGTTATCAGTTCTTTATATGTTAATACTACTCTCTACTTCCTCTATTATTTGGTAGACAACAACTGAATTCAGAGATAAAAGATGGTACTGTATGTTTGCTATTTAAATCAGAGGTTGAATCAACATGTAGTAGGACAGTTGAGTCGCTGATTCTACAAATCAACTTGTGTCCAACCGGTTTTCCTATAAGAGTATTATTTTTCTCTGCAATACGTTTTGTACCAATTTACCAACCTATTTAGTTATAGAAGATTTTTGAATGTAGGCCTATCCTATTATTTCAACAGTTTCAACAACTCCTTGTAGCTATGGTCTAGATTAAACTCCTGTATTCTTTTCTTTCGAAACCTTCACTACTACACAGAAAAGTAAGAACTATTTATCTTAAATTACTAATGTCTAGAGACGACGCAGACCTTCTCCAAGTTTGTTAAAAAACTACAGATTTATTTAGTATAACAAAGTTGGGAGATTAAATTCTCTAGTTAAACAGTAAAGACCTTAAATCCTTTCAAGTAATTTATTTATACCGAACTTTTTAAAATTACTCAAATCTTAACATGATCAAGGTTTTGACATTTTGAATAATTTATAAGCCTCTCGAGATTGTTATTTGTCAGTCACTGGTCACTGTACCTTGAAAACTGAGTATAATTCAAAAACAATTAAAACTTGTTGTGAATCCTTCACACATTATATGAATAAATAAATTATACAATCTCCGAGGAAAACTTTAACGACTTTAGTTTGTCAATAAATACGATACTACATGCAATGGGTGTAATAAAAGAAACTGTCACACCGCTGTGTTTATTTTGCTACCCTATCATCCATGTCACCATAACAGAATCTGTCACAGCGGAGTTTATTGTGTTACCCCCTTTTAGGTTACGATAACTTTTATTGGAAGCTATTGTGACTAGTATCGGTCATGTTACCATAACAGAAACTGTCACAGCGGAGTTTATTGTGTTACCCCCTTTTAGGTTACGATAACTTTTATTGGAACCTATTGTGACTAGTATCGGTCATGTTACCATAACAGAAACTGTCACAGCGGAGTTTATTGTGTTACCCCCTTTTAGGTTACGATAACTTTTATTGGAACCTATTGTGACTAGTATCGGTCATGTTACCATAACAGAAACTGTCACAGCGGAGTTTATTGTGTTACCCCCTTTTAGGTTACGATAACTTTTATTGGAAGCTATTGTGACTAGTATCGGTCATGTTACCATAACAGAAACTGTCACAGCGGAGTTTATTGTGTTACCCCCTTTTAGGTTACGATAACTTTTATTGGAAGCTATTGTGACTAGTATCGGTCATGTTACCATAACAGAAACTGTCACAGCGGAGTTTATTGTGTTACCCCCTTTTAGGTTACGATAACTTTTATTGGAACCTATTGTGACTAGTATCGGTCATGTTACCATAACAGAAACTATCACAGCGGAGTTTATTGTGTTACCCCCTTTTAGGTTACGATAACTTTTATTGGACGCTATTGTGACTAGTATCGGTCATGTTACGATAACAGAAACTGTCACAGCGGAGTTTATTGTGTTACCCCCTCTTAGGTTACGATAACTTTTATTGGAAGCTATCGTGACTAGTATCGGTCATGTTACCATAACAGAAACTGTCACAGCGGAGTTTATTGTGTTACCCCCTTTTAGGTTACGATAACTTTTATTGGAAGCTATCGTGACTAGTATCGGTCATGTTACAATAACAGAAATCGTCACAACGGTGTGTTTATTGTTTTACCCCCTCTTAGGTTACGATAACTTTTATTGGAAGCTATTGTGACTAATGTCGATCATGTTACCATAACAGAAACTATCACACCGGTGTATTAATTGTGAAGCTACTTTCGCTAACATCGGTCATGATACGATAGCAAAAACTGCCACACCGGTGTGTATTACGTTACCCCCTCTTAGCTTACGACAAGTTTTTTTAGAAGCTATTGTGACAAACATCAGTTATGTGAAAGTAATATAAACTGTCAAACCGGTTTTTTTATTGTGTTACCCCGTCTTAAGTAACGACAAGGTTTATTAGAAGCTATTGTGACTAATGTCAGGCATGTTATCATAACAGAAACTGTTACACCGGTGTGTTTATTGTGCTATCCTTTTTTTTTTTAATGTGGGAAATGCATTTACGCATACCCTATCCTATCTTAGGTTACGATAACTTTTATTGGAAGCTATTGTGACTAGTATCGGTCATGTTACCATAACAGAATCTGTCACAGCAGAGTTTATTGTGTTACCCCCTTTTAGGTTACGATAACTTTTATTGGAAGCTATCGTGACTAGTATCGGTCATGTTACCATAACAGAATCTGTCACAGCAGAGTTTATTGTGTTACCCCCTTTTAGGTTACGATAACTTTTATTGGAAGCTATCGTGACTAGTACCGGTCATGTTACTATAACAGAAACTGTCACAGCGGAGTTTATTGTGTTACCCCCTTTTAGGTTACGATAACTTTTATTGGAAGCTATCGTGACTAGTATCGGTCATGTTACCATAACGGAAACTGTCACAGCGGAGTTTATTGTGTTACCCCCTTTTAGGTTACGATAACTTTTATTGGAAGCTATCGTGACTAGTATCGGTCATGTTACCATAACGGAAACTTGCACAGCGGAGTTTATTGTGTTACCCCCTTTTAGGTTACGATAACTTTTATTGGAAGCTATCGTGACTAGTATCGGTCATGTTACCATAACAGAATCTGTCACAGCAGAGTTTATTGTGTTACCCCCTTTTAGGTTACGATAACTTTTATTGGAAGCTATCGTGACTAGTATCGGTCATGTTACTATAACAGAAACTGTCACAGCGGAGTTTATTGTGTTACCCCCTTTTAGGTTACGATAACTTTTATTGGAAGCTATCGTGACTAGTATCGGTCATGTTACCATAACGGAAACTGTCACAGCGGAGTTTATTGTGTTACCCCCTTTTAGGTTACGATAACTTTTATTGGAAGCTATCGTGACTAGTATCGGTCATGTTACCATAACGGAAACTGTCACAGCGGAGTTTATTGTGTTACCCCCTTTTAGGTTACGATAACTTTTATTGGAAGCTATCGTGACTAGTATCGGTCATGTTACCATAACGGAAACTTGCACAGCGGAGTTTATTGTGTTACCCCCTTTTAGGTTACGATAACTTTTATTGGAAGCTATCGTGACTAGTATCGGTCATGTTACCATAACAGAATCTGTCACAGCAGAGTTTATTGTGTTACCCCCTTTTAGGTTACGATAACTTTTATTGGAAGCTATCGTGACTAGTATCGGTCATGTTACTATAACAGAAACTGTCACAGCGGAGTTTATTGTGTTACCCCCTTTTAGGTTACGATAACTTTTATTGGAAGCTATCGTGACTAGTATCGGTCATGTTACCATAACGGAAACTGTCACAGCGGAGTTTATTGTGTTACCCCCTTTTAGGTTACGATAACTTTTATTGGAAGCTATCGTGACTAGTATCGGTCATGTTACCATAACGGAAACTTGCACAGCGGAGTTTATTGTGTTACCCCCTTTTAGGTTACGATAACTTTTACTGGAAGCTATCGTGACTAGTATCGGTCATGTTACCATAACAGAATCTGTCACAGCAGAGTTTATTGTGTTACCCCCTTTTAGGTTACGATAACTTTTATTGGAAGCTATCGTGACTAGTATCGGTCATGTTACTATAACAGAAACTGTCACAGCGGAGTTTATTGTGTTACCCCCTTTTAGGTTACGATAACTTTTATTGGAAGCTATTGTGACTAGTATCGGTCATGTTACCATATCAGAAACTGTCACAGCGGAGTTTATTGTGTTACCCCCTTTTAGGTTACGATAACTTTTATTGGAAGCTATTGTGACTAGTATCGGTCATGTTACCATAACAGAAACTGTCACAGCGGAGTTTATTGTGTTACCCCCTTTTAGGTTACGATAACTTTTATTGGAAGCTATTGTGACTAGTATCGGTCATGTTACCATAACAGAATCTGTCACAGCAGAGTTTATTGTGTTACCCCCTTTTAGGTTACGATAACTTTTATTGGAAGCTATCGTGACTAGTATCGGTCATGTTACCATATCAGAAACTGTCACAGCGGAGTTTATTGTGTTACCCCCTTTTAGGTTACGATAACTTTTATTGGAAGCTATTGTGACTAGTATCGGTCATGTTACCATAACAGAATCTGTCACAGCAGAGTTTATTGTGTTACCCCCTTTTAGGTTACGATAACTTTTATTGGAAGCTATCGTGACTAGTATCGGTCATGTTACTATAACAGAAACTGTCACAGCGGAGTTTATTGTGTTACCCCCTTTTAGGTTACGATAACTTTTATTGGAAGCTATTGTGACTAGTATCGGTCATGTTACCATAACAGAAACTGTCACAGCGGAGTTTATTGTGTTACCCCCTTTTAGGTTACGATAACTTTTATTGGAAGCTATCGTGACTAGTATCGGTCATGTTACCATAACAGAAACTGTCACAGCGGAGTTTATTGTGTTACCCCCTTTTAGGTTACGATAACTTTTATTGGAAGCTATTGTGATTAGTATCGGTCATGTTACCATAACAGAAACTGTCACACCGGTATGTTTATTATACTAACCCCTCTTGGGTTACGAGTTACGCCAAGTTTTATTGGAAGCTACTTTGACTAATATTGGTCATGTTACAATAACAGAAACTGTCACACCGGTATGTTATTATACTAACCCCTCTTGGGTTACGTTACGATTTATTGTGACTAGTATCGGTCATGTCACAGCGTCAAGTACACGTTATACTAAACAATTGTGCAACTGATGCTAAGACGCAATACAAATTAACACAGAAAATAAACCTTAATATTAAAGCTGCAGTTAAGTAATATAAAATGGAAAGGAGTCCACTCGACCACTCTGACATTTTTGCAACTCAAATCTCTTATGTAGTATATCTACTTATAATTCTTACCTACATTGAATGCTTCTTAAACAGCTAAACCGATTTTGATGAAAATTTATATTGAACTTGATGACTGACCCTCTGTTCTTGTTTGTATCTTAAACTATTTAATAATATAAAGAAACTTTTACATTACATTTACATAAAGCATATTGTTCGGGATTAGATCTAGATCTCGATAACAGCGCCGTCTTCCACTGATAGCTAAGAATCTTCCAGGATATATATTGTATATATATAAAAATGAATCTCTATTTCCCTTGGTCACGACATCACGCACAAACGGCTGGACCGATTTCGCTAGTTCTTTTTTTGTTGTGTTTGTTATTGTCAGGAGAAGGTTCTTATGGAAGAAAATATTTAAAAAGTTGAGCGGAAAATTAGGAAATTTAAGAAAACTTAACGACCATATTAACTTTTATATTCTTAGATAAGACAGGACAACGTCGGTGGGGTTAGCTAGTTGTATAAATAAATTATTTTGTTGATCCTAAACATTTAATAAAGTTGATATACTGCACTGTCTAAAAAAAAAACAAAAATAGATTACTTTTAATCGAAATATTTTAGTGACGTAGTGTGAAAACTTTTCAAACATATATTTAAAATTAAAATATTAATCTTAAGAAGTCTTATGAAATTTTTCATTTCCGCATTTTTTTTCACTTAAATAAATATTGGTACCTATAGGGACTTAAAGGGGGAGAAAATATATATTAAAATGTACTCACAACAACAAAACCTCCTTAAAAATCTTCTATCACTTTTAACACACACTAAAACTAATAATAAACAATTATTCAGTCAGTCAAAAATGTATAATACGAAAACTCGCGTTTCTTGAAAACACGTCCGCCTTCCGCGAGAGTTGATTTCACACTAAAGTACTTTGATTCTTCTTTATATATCCGTAATCCGAGTGACAGTCTTAACTCTAAAATTATGCGTGTCACTTTGTTTATAAACAAGTGGTGTGGGTCTAAATTGACCCTCATCATTTACACTTTAATCTGCTCTCAGTTTTTACCGCTATGTCCCTGCATTTTAAATCTGTAATATCTTCGAAAATATTCATTTAAATTTAATACTGTAAAGGGCCATATTGATCTATATTAAATGCGCAATGTACTTAAGGTACCTAATTGGATAAGGATTAATGCTGTATTGTTTAAAATCCCTTCGTAAATAAGCCATTATTTCTCGTAAAAAATAAGAATAAAAAAATGGTTATTGTGGGTTATCACTAAGAGATAGACATATACCATCGCTGACTCTTTGTAGACCTTTTTAAGGTGTACAATACTGTAGTACATTATTTTCAGCCAGCGTTTATAATGTAAGCGCAAAAAATGTGTTTATTTACGACATCACATTAAAAACCTGTAAAATTATCAGTGTTTCTCTACTATATTATTTATGTATTATACATATAAACCTTTCTCTTGAATCACTCTATCTTTTAAAACAAACCATACATAGGGGCAGACAGACAGAAAGACAGCGGGAAGGGACTTTGTTTATACTATGTAGTGATCCATAATCCAAAGGTTTGGATTGAGATTATATATTTCTGAGTAGCGGACCCGCGCGACTTCGTTCCCGTGTTGCTCCGCTCCTATGGGTCGTGGCGAGATGTTAAATAGCCTAAGTTACTCCTTGTTACATCAGCTAACTGTCAGTGAAGTCCCGTCAAAATCGCTCCAGCCATTTCAAAGATTCAAATGGCGAAGAGATTTGTAGAGAGTTTCCAACATATATGCTAGTAAGACGGCTTATTAACTTGAATATTACTCCCGGTATAGATACAGAGCTACTGCGTTACTGCTAGAATACTCGCCATGTAATAATATTGAACTGAATTGCGGACGAGTTTGAGAGATCAATTTCGTATGAAAGGATATTATGTTTTTCACCTTTACCTGGATTAACCTTCATAAGAAATAAAGGTTTAAGACTTCCTTTCAAACGATAAGAGAGTTTGTAACACCGCTGTTACCTGTAATGTATGGAAAATGTTTTTGGTAATTTCTGACATTTCTAGTAATCATACCTTAAATGGTCCCATAGAGTCTTTTCATCCCCATACAAAGTAGGATCGATAGGCATAAAAATTTTTTTTTTTGATTTTAGTACTTTTTTCTCAAAAATCTGTGAATGCGTTCAGAATATCTTAAAAAGTTATGGAACGTTTTCGTGTAACTATAACGGTTAAGGTACCTGCCCTCACTGACCCGCCTCAAAAATCCACCCTATATGCGGATAGTTATTTTTATTTTATTCCAAGACCTCGCCTGGTCTCCATTACTAAGGTTGGCAGTAAGTCTGTAATATTGTTTACTCGGTGTTCCGTTTTAAGTGCATATTATTAAATATATATATATATATAAAATCATTGAATCCTACTAATATTATAAATGCGAAAGTGTGTAAGAATGTATGGATGTCTGGATGTTTGTTACTCTTTCACGCAAAAACTACAGAATGGATTTTGATAAAACTTTACAATAATATAGCTTACACATCAGAATAACACATAGGTTATAATTTATAATGATATTGTGTGAATAGTGTAACATAAGATTAAATGGGTGCTTTTAGACCCGAAGCGTCACGCTCAAAAATACACATAGCATTTAATGGTTAAGCAAGTTATCAGAGTAAACTAATATTTAAACAAATGTTATATAATATTAAAAAACATATAAAATTTTATATTTAAAATTAATTGATACCTTAGCTAAGCTTTAAAAAGTGCAATCAGTAAATATAATTATGAATTTTTGAATAATTATATTTGAAGTAAACTTTGACTTTGACTAAGGATTTCCTGTAAATTTAAAAGTCTACGTCAGTGACACCCAAAACCTCGCTGGGTAACGTGGACTACGTATGCAAAAACAATTTAAGGGATCCATACTCTTTCATCCCTTATTTTTTTTTAGTTTACATTCTAGCACTTTAGCAGGAGTCTGCTAAATTTAATAAAAAAAAATTTGACTATCTGTACCAGCGACTTCCGCGTGGAATAAATGAATGTCATATTTATATAAAAATGACTATACTTCCTTACAACCTTTTTTTCGCATTAAAAAGTAGCCTATGTCCTTTCTCAGGCTTTAGACTATCTGTATACCAAATTTCATTTAAATCGGTTCAGTAGTTTTAGCGTGAAAACGCGATAAACAGACATAGTTACTTTCGCATTAATAATATTAGTAAGAATTATATATCCGGATCGTTGATTAGGGGTCACATATTTTGATTAAGTCTTTATGTGCTTTCTTATGTTGCGGGGGTCTATGATTACATATATATTCTTAATAATTTCAACCGATAAGATTCATAATTTTTATTTACTTGTAATATTTGTATAACAAATTATTATGGAACATTTGTGAGGTTGGCAACTAATTTAGAAATAATATCTCTCCTTCTTGTAAGTCAAATTAAAATATAAACAAAATCACAAATAATTCAAAAATATAATTGATTGATTGATATATAGAGACTTAATAGAACTTATATTACATTACAAATATGAGTGTGCAAAGGCGATCTTATCGCTTTAAGCGATTTCTTCCAGACAACCTTTTCTAATGGAAGCTATGGCAGAGAGTGCGTAGCGATGCACAAAGTACACATTCATAAACTTACATACTTACACACATATCTATATACATACCTACATACACATAAACATAGATACATAAATAACTAAATAAATATAAACAGGTGAAAGAATTTTTAAAATCTGATCAGTTGCAACAAAATGGCCAAATTCTATTAATTAAAAAAATTATATGGCAACACTAAATCACCTTTGTTACTCACGAATTGTGTAGCTTTCTATCAGTGAAAGAATTTTTAAAATCGGATTTGTAGTTCCTGAGAAACTCTTCGATTTACAAAATGGCCACTATATGGCACTTAAATGGCCATATCTTTTTAATTAGAGTATTTATGGCAACACCACATAGCCTATGTTACCTGGAAATAATGTAGCTTACAAATAATCAAATCTTTCCTTTTTATATAATAGTGTAGATGTAGACAACAATAAATAAACATGATAATCATTGATGGTATTCCATTTTAATGTTGAATAAAACTCTTAAGCGACTTTTAAATGTATTTAATGATTTCGACTGGCGAATATAAGTTGGTAAGGTGTTAATAATATTTTTCATCCTTACTTTAAAAAAAACGAGATTTAATCATATGGAATCATACGGCTCATACGAAATGTCAATGAAAGTCATTCGTATTCGCGAATATTGAAGAAGAAGAACAATTCTAACATTCTCTACATAAATGTATGTATGTAAATATAAATGAGCGTATAATCTCTCTCAAGTGTGTGATGTGTAGCAGAGGAAGCTCGTGTCGAATTGTCGTCAATAGCAATGCTCCTTCACGGGCGTTATGTGAAGGTTTACGATTATTTTAGGCGCATTCTCGAAATAATAAATAACAAGGCCTCCAATAGGAAATCCTGTATATCAACTATCAAATCAAGAGTCAAGGGTAAAGATATTTTATAAGTAATAAGTAATAAGGGATAAAAATAATTTTATACTCGTGATGGATTCAAGAGTTTGTTGGTCTTCTAGGCGTTAGAGTCAGGGGTATATGTCTGAGTTTAGAAGCCATTAGGATAAGAAAAAACGATGAGAGTTCTATTTGAAAAGTGGTAAGATGTCCATTGTCCAGTCGTGGGCTTCAAAGTGTTAAATAATCTAGAATTAGGTATTTTATAATTGAAGACAAAACTATTTTTCATAAAAAGCAGTTCCTCTAGGTTGTTTTGTGTTATGTTTAATTTAAAAAATATGTCCGCCAAACAAATTCACGTGGTCATAAATGCTAGAAATACCAATAGTAAGGTTAAATTGGTTATTCAATGTATCAAGTTCAACAAGTTGTCTAATATAATTATGTAACGTGCGAGTGAATCTAAACATATATTATGTACCATATTCAATACTAGAATTTACTATTCACCATTTTATTCTTGTGATAGATAAGGGACAAACGAGCAGACGGTTCACCTAATGGAAAGTGACCACCGTCGCCCATGGACAACAGCAAAACTAGAGGGTATCTCTTGTTTTGTCGATGCACTGGCGTTTCGATGATAGAGTGAGAAGGGGGAGTGAAGAGAATAATGCTGTGGTTTCAGTGTTGATGGTCGCAAGCCAGTCGGGGAACAGATCCCCTAACACCAAGGGGGTGCTGGGTTACTCGACTCTTACGAGATGCTCTCCCAGCGACAGAGGGGAACTGTATTCTAACCCGTCCCCTCACGGGTCACTAATATAATACGGTTTTATTTTACACAGGATTACTTAAACCAGAAGTTCCGTAACTATTTGACCCGCAGACTACTGTAATCTCAGAGAGATTTAACTGAGGTAGTGCACAGCAGGAAATTTCCTGCTCAAATATGGAGCAGCCCGACTGGGGTACTACCTCGACCTTACAGAAGATCACAGCTAAATAACACTACTCTAAAGCAGTGTTGTGTTCCTGTTGGTGAGTAAGGTGACCAGAGCTCCTGGGGGGAATTGGGGATGGGGTCGGCAACGCGCTCGCGATGCTTCTGGTGTTGCAGACGTCTATAAGCTACGGTAATCGCTTACCATCAGGTGATCCGTACGCTTGTTTGCCGACCTAGTTACATAAAAAAAAAGGAGACCCCTTTGTCATTATTTCGAAAACCAAAATCTTTGACGATCGAGCAAATTTTCGTTTTTTACATTTATTGAACCCTCAAGGTCGATATAGGCCACTTTGTGGATTAGTATTAGATATAGAACAAAAAACTAACTAATGTAAGATAAAAACATGCATTAAGATAGGAAGATCAGTGCCTGGGGGTGGTTACCCGAGAGCAGGTTTGCAACATTACTTCCGATCACCAAATTTATTTCTATCTGAAAAGGACGTTGTTTCAAAATATAGGATAATTTGAATTATTCTCTAGTCCTCGCTTCCTTGAGTCATTTATTGACATTAAAATGTAAATCAAAAGTTCAAAACCTTGACATAGTATTACAAAACTTCCGTATTTGCCAATAAAATTTAATTTCACACCTTGACCCACAAATAACAAAGCAACGTTATCATATCACCGTTATCAAATATCACTGATAACAGCTATTGAGTCAGAATGGGCGTCGAGCACACGTTGCCTGAAAACTGTGCAGATATCTATTGTGTTGGGAAAACTGTAAAATTACAATTAAAGTGTTTATAGTGTTTAAAATGTTGAAGTAGTTGAGTGAGGTTTGTGAAAATAGGCGGCAAAATGAGTTTAAAGAGGGTGGATGTGGATTTCGAGAAGCCGAAGGAAAGCGCTTGCTTCTTCTGCACTGAGTTGTTTGAGATGGGGAAACTGCAGGTCTGTATGAGATTTGTTTACTACATCTCTCTCTCTCTCTACTAGAAAGATAAATCCTACCTTTGTATTATTAGTTGTTAATTTTATTGAAGCAGTGATGGCCCGGTGAGACTTCAATGTCTTACTCGTGACTTTTCTGAGTTATGTGTTAACGGTGAAGGATAACATCCTGAGGAAACGTGCACTCCTGAGAGTTCCCTAAAGTTCTCAAAGGTGTGTGAAGTCTGACAACCCGCACTGAACCAGCGTGGTGTACAATGGACTAAAATCTAATTCTGAGGAGCAGACCCGGCTCAGCAGTGGGCCATTGAAGGGTCGTGATGATGATTATATTATTAGTGTTAGTCTGCAACGTTTGTCTTTATTTGAGACGAGAAAGTAGTGGAGAAGACAAGAAATATCAGTGATTGTTAATTCTTTAGATGATTATTAGTTAAATACTTTTTTATGTACAAATTACACTTTCTACTTAGTTTAAGAACCAATAGATTGTTTTATTATATAAACTTTTTCAGGGGGGGTGTCAGAAACAGTAACATATGTCAATATAAAATTTAGGATCCCCCTTACAAATTAAAATATGTACAATCAAAAAGAAAATAAAGAAAACGTACCTATATCCGAATATAAAACCTTCGAGAAACGCAAAGAAACCACGTTTGTTGTATGGGACAATATTATTAACATTTATTTTATTCATTTTTTAGTATTTGTTGTTACAAGGGCAACAGAAATACAGCATTTGTGAACATTTCAACTGTCAACTATCGCGATTCATGAGTCTTAGTGATAGGGTCCCGTTTTCACCCTCTGGGAACGGAAGCCTAAAAAAGACCAACCTGATATCTGTTTTCAATATATTACAGTATTAGGTTTAATAAAAGATTGTTATGATGTATGTATGTTATATTGACACGAGAAAAAACATAAGGAATTCCACTTTACTCGAAAGATATCTGTATTTAGGGCTCCTCGGTCTATATATGCTTTCATATTGTTTATTTAAGTACTCAGTGTTAAGGGAATACAGGTATTGTTTAATTTAAACATTGCCAGAAATTTATTAAATTAAATCTAAGTTTAGTATCAGGTGAAAAGATGATGAGGTAAGGGTGGCTTCTCGTAGCTTCATCATCAGACCCTTATAAAAAAGAAACCAAATGGTTAACGGTTACCGAATACAATCTTTTGAAATTGAAGAAAATTTAACAGTTGTTGGTTTACACAATTGGTTGCCACTGATGGTGGCTATTTGACTTTTGATATATTTGGATCTAAGGCTTTGTCTCGGGATTTCAATCGATAGATTCTGGTCTATTTCATACCCATCGCAACATCTCACGGGCAGTAGATGTGTTATTATATCAAAAAGGGATTAGACGGCAGCTCCCAAGCAGTGCGACTGCAGCCAACATGCTGCAACAATTATCTTCATACTTCAACTAATTTACACAAAACCTTAACAAATTTTACACTTAAACCTTCTTCATTAATCACTCTGTCTATTACTAAAAGCCGTATGAAAATCCATTCACCAGTTTTTGAATTTACCCGTGAGGGGACGGGTTAGGATACTATTCCCCTCTGCCGCTGGGAGAGCATCTCGTAAGAGCCGAGTAACCTAGCACCTCCTTGGTGGTAGGGGATCTGTTCCCCAACTAGCTTGCGTCTACCATCAAGTCATACTGACGCGTTCTGGTCGAGCCGCATGTGGGCCAGTTCTACCCCCTCCCTCTACAATCTCATAAATGCTGCGGTTCCAGTGAACAAAGGGTTCTTGCTCGGGGTCCATTGAAATCGCAGCATTCTTCTCTTCGATCCCCCTCCTCACTTTATCTTCGAGGCGGCAACGCATAGATAGATAGTTGATGTCAAATAAAATATAATAAATAACAAGGGTTTTAAAATAACTCGGGTTTAAATATAAAATCTAATATAATTCGACATCGAAAGTTATCTCTTGATAATGCTAACGTTTGCAAAGGAATTTGAAAAATGATAAACTGAAGATTGATAACTTTGCAATTGCACGAGAAAACAATTTGATTTACTTTATTATACTTTATCTATACATAGATAATGTAAAGTCTAGAAGTCAAAACAATAATATTTCAAATTGTTTTGTTTGTATAGTTTTATTACATGACGCAAATGCTGCATAAATTTCCGCAACTTTCAAATTCTAATTTCATAATTAAAGTTCAAATTTGGTATAGATTTTCTATCCCAATCTGAGTATTTTGGATCATCACATCATCATTACAACCCATTGGCCATGTACGATAGTATTCCCAACAAATTGAAGAGAAGATTGCTAATCAGTAAATTAAATTAAAGACCATCAAAAGAATATTTCAAATAATGTCAGTAATTATAATGTTAAAGTTATTTGCATATGATTTGTTTTATTGTTTATTTGTCCGTACTAATCACAGAGTTTATAGGTGGGATTTTGATGTTCTTGCAAAAAGTTAATCTTTAAATTAAGGAGGGAGAGTGATGCCTCGTAACTAAGAGGAGTTTGATTGAGTAAGAGTATATAATAGGAAGAATACTTGTCTACGCCACACTGAACTGAATAGACCACACCAAACTAAATTGAGTTTGACAGATGTCAATCAAATAGTTTCTAGACCTATTTCAATCCGGAACTACGCATGTCTAAATTTCTATTACATCTTCTAACGCCTACGAGGAGTTATTTTTTATTTATTGTTGTATCTAATCTTAAGAATCATCTTACAACCAAGAGTTAGAACACCTTTATCATTGTAACTATGATACATTTCATCTCAACATGTTGTTCAGTCACAACAGTAGATCATGTCGAGTCCAATGAAATTTCTTTCTTTTTTTAAAATTAATTATGTAAGAAATATTACTTTCGGAGTACATCTAATAGTATTTGTATTAGTTAAAATTATTGTTTTTTTTTCATTGTTTGTTACAGAATCACTTAAAGCAATGTGGTAGTATACTGGAGCAGTGTCCGCTGCGATGTGGCGCCTGGATACAGCGGAAACACAAGGAAACTCATGTCAAAGAATGTCCGCAGATGGAAAAGGTATTTGATCCTACCAAAAATATGTGCCAGGGAAAGCAGACGATACACCTAAAGTATAAAAGGAAGTGAAAGGAATTATTTTTTTTATTTGAGCGATCGCCTTCAAAATTAGTAATTTGTGTTTTCATTGATTCTAACTTATTGTTACTGATTGTCCTTAATATCTCTATCATAGAGACGAGACGTCACATCGCCAAGTCATGTAAGAGTATCAGACCCTGCTCCTCCTCCACCACCGCCAGTGAACATCAACCACACGTGGAATCCTCGTTCCGTTCCTCTAGAAGATTGCATCGCGTACCTAGAGAAAGAAGTTGCTTCTATCAAGTAAGATATTGTGCTGATTACTATATTATTAATAATGGTAATCATTTGCTGTTTCCAATCTGTGACCACGTTAACAAGCCGTGATGTGAGTGACCAAGTCAAGGAAAAAACTTTTAACAAATACATTTAAAAAATTTCAGATTAGTAGTTACAGAAGAATCTAGTCACCGCGACGTTCAGTCTACAGAATTAGAAAACATTCGTGCCAAGTTAGTTTTGGTGGAAGAACGATCTCAACACTTTCTGTCTACCCTCGTGTCTCTGAGAGCCGCTGTAGATGATGAGGCTGAACGAGCTGCTAACTGGGCCGCGCAGTTTAAGCATGATCTGTCTAATGTGCAGTTGGCTTTACAGGTACCTATTATAAGTTTTCGAATGTCTTTCTTTTCAAAAAGGATATTTTTTGACGAGATGCTTAAACTGTCACTAATCACATTTCAATTACACTGAGACTGAAATGAGCTTTATAGCTTTAGAGTTTGTAACATTGCTAAGCTTCGCATTTATGTAACTCAGCATTGCCAGTTACAGAAATCCCCATATTGAGCATTTGCTTTGTCTTTAAATATATTGTGAATATGAATATAATTCGCTGAACCCTCACCATGTTGGTGTGTCTGCTGAAACAGGAGTTACAAAGCCAGCAACTGAACACAGTGATGCGGTTGGAGAGCGCAATCAGCAGTATTGTACATGAACAGAATGAAAGAGAGTTGCTGGAGCAAGCATTGACCCAACATGACAATAGAATCCGCACTATTAAGAGCCTTGGTGAGTTATCTTTAATGGCTATTATGAATATTGTTCATCTTTCTATTTTCAAGAGGATCCAACTAACAGAAAAAGAAAAAAAATTAAAACCCGAAAGTCTGTATACAATGAACGATTTATTTAAACTAAGCTAATTCACTAATGATATTATTTCAGAGGAGGTAATAGAATACATAAGGCAGACAGTGGAAGAAGAGAGAGAAAGAAATGCTGAAAACCGTGCAATGCTTGAAGGTGAACTGATTGAAGCGCGAAGATCATCTGAGCAGCTCACCCAGTTATCGACGTTGAGGTTGCAGTTACAAAACGCTGCTTCGTCGGAAAGACCGGTAAGTTCTATTCATGCATATCCCAATATTGTTATTTATCTACCAGGTAACCCAGTCAAAGAGTTGAAGACCTTGAAATTACAGCATGTTGGAATGAAAGTATTTCGTTAATGACTTCTGTGATTTCCAGGTCAGAAATAGGCTCTAAAATTATTTATGACAACATCGTTGAGGGAATAGATATCTAGTCATGACCTAATATGACAAATATATAAATGTAGTTCCAAAATAGAAAGCATGATGAAAAAAATGAATTAATTAATATTTTACAAACCAAAGACTGTTGGTCTCACTCCAAATTTTAATTAAAAATTTAGAAATTAAACAGAAGAAATAATATACTTTTCAGACAATAGACCGTTTAGCAGTTTTAGAAGTAGCAACAGCAGATGCTAGAGCTGAAGCAGCAGAACATGCGACCAGAATGGACATCGTAGCACGAGACTTACGGGCGTTGACGAAGTCATACCACAAAATAAGGAGCGAACTGGCTGACTTTCAAACGAGGATCAGCTTGGACAGTCCGGAATTTGGTGGAGATAACGGTAACCATTTTTATGTTTGATTCTTAAATCCTTTAATTAGCAAAGAAACAATTAATCTAATAGAAAACTTAATGTTGTTCTTTTTAATTGTAATTTTTTCTCGTTCTCTAATTTGGACAACTGGTGTTCAAATTGTCTGCATGCTAACTAAACCAAATAGTAAAAATAAGGCATCTTGCCTAATTTTACAAATAACCATTACTTTGATTTACTCAGGTCACTTAATCTGGAGGATAGACAATTATTCAACTCGAATGAAGGAAGCCAAAGAGAGTGATGCTGTGCTGACCAGTCCACTATTTCGTACCAGCAAATATGGATATACACTAAAGGTACTTAATAATATGTATCTGGTATTGGCAAAAAACAGGGGTTAAACCATGAAATAATTTGACCCACATATTTTTAACCGGAAATCTTTCAAAGCTACCATCACTGAATTTTCATTATTGTCATTTATTATTAGCGAATGCGAGTTTTCGCTCCGATCGCGATACCGAGCATCCTTAGAAGATATTGACACTTCAAGTCCATTTTACCTACCCCTTCTAGCAAGATCTACCCCTTCCCTCCTCATCCCATCCCAGTGCTGCGGTTCCAGTGAACACCGGAAACACGTATTGCTCAGGGTCCACTAGAACTGTAGCGTTCTTCTCTTCGCTCCCCCTCCTCACTCTATCTTCGAGGCGGCAACGCATCGGAAAAACAAGACTCTCTAGTTGGCCAGTGTCCATGGACGACGGTGGCCACTTTCCATCAGGTGGACCATCTGCTCGTTTGTCCTTTATCTATCATTTAAAAAAAAAACTTACAACTTTAGTAAAGTAAATATCTCCTAAGGTTGCTCTAGTGTCAGATTGAACATGCGTACGGATTGCGTACATCTTACAGATCTATGTTGTGTTCGTGGATATTAGCAAAATAGTCCAGTAATTTTTTCTTCTAAACTTCGACATGATTAACTTCAAAGTAGCCTCTGCTTCTGTACGTAGGATTTTTTCAGATTTTATACTTAATGTAGATCTTGATCTAATATACTCGTATGATTACAGGCAGAAGTAAATCTAAACGGTATAGGTAAATGGAAAGGACGACATATAACGAGCACAGTGCGCCTCGTCACTGGACCGTATGATCCATTGCTGGAGTGGCCTTGTGACCTCAGCGTCAGCATCATATTAAAAGACCAGCCAGCTAACCGTAGTCAGGTAGGTTTAATACCAATCAAATATAATTAATTAAACAAACAAGCAGACAAACATATCGTCCAATCTCGCTCTTATTTTTAAAATGTATGTTGTACAAGTTCTATTGAGCTGTTAGTATTTACATAAAACCCTTAATCCAGTAGGAACTGCGCTTGATTCCGGGATAAATAGTATCTTATGTGATTATTCAGATACATATTTTTTTATGCACAAAATTTAATTCCAATCTATAACTTTTTTCCGGGATAAAAATTATCCTATTTTTAAGTCAAGCGGTAAAGTATCTGTATGCACACACAAAATTCTGACTATGATTGCTTTAGCTTTAACTTAAATTTTTATTATATGTATAGACTTACGTAATAAATGGTTAGGGAGAGGTCTAAAAAGTCACTTAGTTTCGCAAATTTTAGAATCTTCAAATATTACATATTCGGAATGACAAATGAGTTTTCATTACGTAATGATGACAAGTTTTTTTGCAAAGGTCGAGATGCGACCATTAAAATATAATAAAGATTACCCATTGCTTCATAACTTTATAAGACAACCTTCATTTTGATTTTTTTTTTAAATATATCATAAATAGTCAATTTGCATAATTGTTTGTGATTGATGACCATCAAAGGATCACCCTCTATACACAGTTGGCATACGAACGGAATATCATGTCATCATAACGCAAATTACTAATTTATTTTTAAACTTAAGAATTATTGTTCAGTAACTGCCGGACCCTCCAAGATTTCGCAAAAATATTAAAAAGTACTAATTAAAATTTTCTCTAAACCTGACTACATTTAAAGCTAAGTTATCAATAATGTTACCAAGGCTGTAGTAATACCCCCCATTGTACTCATGGCATGCACTGGCAAAACATTTTGTGTGTTTTACGCATCAACGAGATTTTAAAATATTTACATATTTATTTATGGTTTTAAACACAACGTAATAATTTTAGTTAAAGACTATTAACGCCATCTTTTGGCAGCGTTATTGAACTAATCCGCAAAACAAATTAAATATCAAATATTATTACATAAAATGAAATTGTAAATAGTGACTGAAAATTATAATTTTTTTGACAAAGGGGATAACCGGTTTTCTATGGGATAATCGTATCTGTCTGTGGGGTTTTTCTAATCGTGCTTCCCCTAAGGCCCCATGGGTAGATATCCCATAGAAACCCGGCTATGCCCTTTAGCGATATTTACTTTAACCCGTCTTCAGATGGCAGCACCATCTTCATACAGAATGAGGGTAATATTAACTAAAATCAAGTACCTTTTCACTTCCAGGCAATGGACATAGTAAAATCCTTGGACCTTCGCCGTAAATCTTCATCGAAACGTCACGATTACGAAGAAGAGGAGAAGACGAAGTCCACGGAGAACCTGGACAAGGGTATCCTGCAGCTGAAGAGGCAGTACATCTTCATACCACACACTAGTCTGGACAAGTTCGAGTATATTAAGAACGATGTTATGTTCTTGGAATTTATTGTTAACCAATAGATTAATTGCATCTTTTTATATTATAACTATTTTTGAGTTATAGATTTAATATTTAAATTTATTTTAATGCAGAAACCGAATTTTCTCATCTTGACGGACAAACACTTCTTAAACTTTTTTTTATATGCGGGACAGGTATGAGACTATTTTCATACAATTATATGAGAATGGAATTAAACAATTTTCTAATCTATGAGAAAGTATTTAGACAACTTTCTGATCTACGGAAAGGATTTAGACAATTTTCTGATCTATGAAAAAGTATTTAGACAACTTTCTGATCTACGGAAAAGATTTAGACAATTTTCTGATCTATGAAAAAGTATTTAGACAATTTTCTAATCTATGAGAAAGTATTTAGACAACTTTCTGATCTACGGAAAGGATTTAGACAATTTTCTGATCTATGAAAAAGTATTTAGACAACTTTCTGATCTACGGAAAAGATTTAGACAATTTTCTGATCTATGAAAAAGTATTTAGACAACTTTCTGATCTACGGAAAAGATTTAGACAATTTTCTGATCTATGAAAAAGTATTTAGACAACTTTCTGATCTATGGAAAGGATTTAGACAATTTTCTGATCTATAAAAAAGTATTTAGACGATTTTCTGAGCTATGAAAAAGTATTTAGACAATTTTCTAATCTATGAGAAAGTATTTAGACAACTTTCTGATCTACGGAAAGGATTTAGACAATTTTCTGATCTATGAAAAAGTATTTAGACAACTTTCTGATCTACGGAAAAGATTTAGACAATTTTCTGATCTATGAAAAAGTATTTAGACAACTTTCTGATCTACGGAAAAGATTTAGACAATTTTCTGATCTATGAAAAAGTATTTAGACAACTTTCTGATCTATGGAAAGGATTTAGACAATTTTCTGATCTATAAAAAAGTATTTAGACGATTTTCTGAGCTATGAAAAATTATTTAGATATTTTTCTGATCTATAAAAAAGTATTTAGACAACTTTCTGATCTATGGTAAGGATTTAGACAATTTTCTGATCTATGAAAAAGTATTCAGACAACTTTCTGATTTATGAAAAAGTGTTAAGACAAGTTTCTGATCTATGAAAAAGTATTTAGACAATTTTCGGATCTATGAAAAAGTGTTAAGATAACTTTCTGATTTATGGAAAAGATTTAGACAATTTTCTGATCTATGAAAAATTAGTTAGCCAATTTTCTGATATATGAGACAGCATTTTAACGATGTGTGAGATAATTATCATGTTTTGAAATTTTGAAATTTACTTTTCTGATAAATAACAACCTGTCTAGCGATGACAACCAAATGTTTCGTTTGTAAGGAATATGACATGATTTGTGTGTCCGTCTAGCGCTGATTTATTCTTTTGTATACTTCATAAACATACAGTACATTTATATGTAAAACATATTATGACAATTTTTATAGCATGACAAATCTATCTAGTGAGTTACATTTACAAAACAAAACAAGGCTAAATTATTTTATAGTTGTCTAGCAAAACAACCCGACTTTGCGCGGTTTTTCTACTATATTATGCGTGTTTTACACATATAAACCTTCCTCTTGAATTGCTTTGTCTATTGGTGAAAACCGCATCAAAATCGTTTTGTGGATTAATACCGTATAGACGTGTGCAGGTGGGAAACGACTTTGTTTGTTGACATTTATACTATGTATCATAAGAATAAAACATATAATTGTACACATATTTTTATTTCCTTTTACACAGGAAGACAACACATAGTTTCACTTATAACATAATTTTATAACTATTATAATATAAACAAACATTTATATTCAACACTGACTAACAAACATCTATAATATATTATTTGGCATTTTGAAAGAACTAGATAATCAATCGCAATCACGACTTTATAGATAAAAAGTATGATAATATATCTTATATATAAAATTCTCGTGTCACAATGTTAGTTACCATACTCCTCCGAAACGGCTCGACCGATTTTTATGAAAATTTATGTGCATATCAGATAGGCCTGAGAATAGGTCAACATCTATTTTTAATACCCCTAAGTGATAAGGGTGGCACACCTCAATCTTTTTAAATTTATATGGCAAAACAACATTTTCTGGGTCAGCTAGTATATATATATAGTTATTAATATGGTCTTTTGAAAGAAGGAAGCTCGAAGTTCCAGTAAAATTTTCATTTATCATCTCTTGGCGAAAGACATTAATAGATAAATAGTTCAACAGTCTCCGAGACCAACTAAAATACCTGGTAGTATATGGACTTTTGGAAGAACGAGATAAAATCAGGAGTTTATAAAGGGTACATGGACTTCATTTTATATAAAAAATAATAAGAATACCTTATAAAATATATCTACAAGAGAGACTTGTACTGAACTAAGAACTGTTCCTCCTCAGCCAGTGGAACGCTCAGGTAGTCGTCATCTTCTCCACGGATGGACTTCTTGAGCCGACGGAGGGCCATTTCGCGTTCCCTTTGAAATGTTAAAAATAGTATAACTGTAGCTAGTTTACATTTTAAATTAATATTTTTAATGATACTGTTTCCCTTTCTCTCTCCTTTCCCATACATGCTGTAATTTTAGCGAATGCACTTTTTTTTATGGAATATAGGTCAGCGTTTGATCATGACTTGCCTGAAACTTCCTTACTATACTTATAAAGAAGCAACTTGTTAATAACACAAGAATTTTATGCTCCTCATATTCATGGATACTGTCTGCTAGTAGTGCCTGCCTCTAGAAGGACAATATTGAAGCAGATCAAACAAGAGTCCATCGTCACAAAACCAAAGGAGTGAAATTTCCTTTACAAAATGTTATAAAACAGTAATTCACCTTTTTTAAATAATAGATGTAGCTGATTCAATAATATTTTTAGGAATAATTCTAGACTCTAAATTTCAGTAGGACTCCTATTTATCATCACTGGCGGGAAGACTCAGCTCAGCAGCTTTGACAGCGAGGAACATATAGCACTATATGAGTCAGCATATTGGTACTGCTAGGCTAGTTTATTTCAGTTACAGTATCAAAATTATCTGTATAGTTTAGGAATTGTGGACCATCGAAAAGACTATTTAAATAATATTAAAATATTACTTTTGCCCTTTAGCCTCCAATTTCTGTTTCTTCCTTAAAGTCACTGCAGCGCTCGTGGATGGATTCGAAGTGTTACCTGTAGATCGAACAAGATACATTATTACGCGATAGTAGACCAAGTATCGAAAGGTAGATTAAAAAAGGTAGAATGTTTCCTATTTTTTACTTGTGTAAAATAACCTCATAACTTAAAAAATATTATCTGTTTTTAATGTTTATACAAATATTATCAGCTTTGAGCTTACCTTAGAAAAGGATATCTGATTTCCCTTAAAGCATAGGTCGTATCTTACAGGCTGCGGCATTTTTAGTGGTACGTCATGTTTTATAGATAATATAATATTTATAGACCGACTTACGAGTTACCTAAACTAAACCTAAGGGTAGCGAATGCACTGCGAAAATTGGGGGCAAACACTGAAGCAATGATGCTCGCCTTTCATCGTCCCTTGTTCTGCGAACAGCAGATTCCGGGGCAACTGAACTCGATATGCCAGGTAGGCAGAGCGCCTCTTGGTCAGGTTACATAACATATGTTTTTTTTTTATAATAGATAAGGTGCAAACGAGCGGATGGTCCACCTGATGGTAAGTGGCCACCGTCGCCCATGGACATCGGCAAAACAAGAGATACTCTCTCGTTTTGTCGATGCGTTGCATCCCCGAAGATAGAGCGGGAAGGGGGAATGAAGAAGAAAAATGATGTGGATTCAGCGGACCCTGGGCAAGAGCCCAGAGTCCACTATACACATAGCATTAATGGGATGGGAGAGGGTAAGTCTGGCCCACATGCGGCTAAACTGGAACGCGTCTATGACACTTGGCGGTCGGATTCGTATGTTTTCTAAATATAGACTTGAATCATGCCAAATTTTATTCCTCTTCATGATTTATTATATAGATTTGTAAGTGTATCTTTGTTTATACAGATACATAGTAGAGCTTATTATATATTTAGATTAGAAGTATTATGTCTTTTTAAACACTTCTTACAAGTAAATAAAAATGGCCAATTTATAACTAAATGTACTCTCTAGTGAGGGCAGGAGAGAACTGATATCCTAAACACAGGGACACCTAGTCAGGAGTTAGGGAACTTAGGATGCTAAACAGCATGATCCAGATTTAATTTTTTTTTGTTGCTAAATATAGTAAAAATAATACGTACAAGGTTCAATGGAGCCTGTGACTAGTAAATCGACAGCTTTATTTATTTTATTGCGAGCCAGTTTTAATGCAGCTCGAGCTTGATCTGCTGGGTAGCCCATTGCTTCTAACTGTAAATTAAATATTTTGATATTATAATTATTGTATGTCTTTTCCAATTACTAATCAATAGTGACCCGGACCTTTGGAAGGCATGCACGGAGCCGTAGCCAACGCGTAGAGGTCAATTAGACAAAAACCGATGATAGTGCACACAGGGGTACCTGCGTGCACTATGAGAATGCACCCAAGGATAATCCCCGGATTGTGTAGGACTATAAAAATATATGGAAATTGGGGTGATAGTGGATTGTGTAACTAAGCAAAAAGCCAAAGAATATTAATGATTAAATAAAATTACTGAAGATTGTGCCACTATATACCTCTATCACGAGTCTATTATCCGGTTCAGGAATGGAGGTATCTGAACTTGACGTTCCTTCATTATCAGACTCACTTGCTGCCAACTAGAAAGAAATAGTTACATTTACTATAAAATGTTATACATACGGATATTATAGCGTCCATATTTATGCTTACGACTAATTATAAGTAATACATTAGATTCCCTATACAACAGGCTTCTATCCTACCGACTGCGCCATATTAAGGCATATCAATGTTGCGTGTGCACAATATGGATTACATATTAGATTATTTTCACAACGATTTAGATTCCATTAGCATATACATATAGAATTTTTTTGTATATTTTGGTATACCTATCAAGCTACACAAAATATTTAATATCTAGGAACCAGGACAAAATGATCTATAAAAAAACTCACAAGTTCCGGTTGATCCTGAATGAGCCTGACAGCATCAGTGACGTTATTATTGGAGTTCCTCAAAGCGACGATAGCGAGGCGCCTAGAGAACCCCATCGTTTGTAGCGCTTGTACCAACTGTAGGCTCACTAGAGACCCATCTTCACATAATCCTAGCGCACGTTGTTCTCTATTATAAAACAAATGAAATACTAATTCAAAATATTTTATAAAGTACAACAAAGTACAGTTATAAAAGTAACACCCACTACACATCAAAAAACGGTTCAGTTTTGCTCCTGACCTACTTTCCAAAGGTCGCTACCATCAAGTAGGCCGCTGATTTGAATCTGGTCTATCTGTCATACAGAAATACTAATTTCATTTACCTTTCTGCTCTATGTTTCTCCCGAGCCTTCTCTCGTTCTCGTCGTTTATCCTCCAAATAGTGATGTGCTCTATCCAAGTCACCTCCTGACGCCCTCAACCCAGTTCTAGCTTGTGCGGAAGACCAACCGAGCTCCATTAATGCTGTCACTGATGTTTCGTCTACCTGGATTTTGGAACAAATTTTATTTATAATACAATGAACAAACTTATAATATTAGTATTGACAATTTAATTCTTAAGTAGTGATAGCCCAGTGGTTAAGACATTGGTGTCTTACTCGGGAGGTCCGGGTTCAATCCTCCCCACACACACACCTTTGACTTTTTTTGAGTTATGTGTGTACGGAGAAGGAAAATATCGTGAGGAAACCCGCTCTCCTGAGAGTTCCCTAAAAGTTCTCAAAGGTGTGTGGAGTCTGCACAGGGCCAGTGTGGTGGAATATGGCCTAACCCCCTTCTCATTCTGAGGAGGACCATTATTGGGATGTGATGATGATGGTGCTATTAACTCTTCATTTGTAGGGATCAACTCTAATTATGTGACTATTCACTTACTTTTAAATAATTCAACTCATTCTCCGCTTTATCCAACAATGCTTTGGCTTCTGCTCGTTTATTCTGATGATACGCCACGATGCCTTGCAACAGGTACAGGCGCATGAATAATACTCTCTCGTTTGCTAAAATAATAACATAACATCTATTTATACATTAACAAAAATTTTGCTTTTCTAAAAATCAAAAAATAGTCCGTGATGAAGACTGTATTTAGCAATAGAAGACTGTAGTTTTTAGCCCAAAGTAGAGCATGCCTACGTCTAGCTAGTAAAATAATTTTATAATTTTGTTCTTGGAGTAGAGTCAGAAGTGGAGTGGAGACTCACAACCTCTTGACTCAATCCGATATTACTTCTACATATACAGACAAAATTAATAACCAATCGCAATATTTTTTTGAATTAAGGATTGAAAGTATGTTCAAAATTCAAATTTGTGTATAGAAAATTCAGATTTGAAATTATGTTCCTTTTAATTTGTGTAGACTTTGGATTGAGATTGGTTATTAATTTCCGCCGGTAACATACACAATTAGTTATAGTGAAAGAGGTTGAGTAGTAATAAATTTGGTTAGTGGAATAAGTGATCTTACCATTAGTGCCCTTTAAAGCGATCAATCTCTCATGCTGCTCTCCGTATGTAGCTGTGAAGGATTTCTCAGCTCGAGCCAGGCGAGCTGATGCATCCAAGGCGGAGGAGAGGCTTTGCAGACACAGGTAGCACCACGATATGTCTAGCTGCAGTATGGCGCAGTTGTCTACTGAGCTGAGCATTGACGATCTGCATTCACTGGAAATTAAATATTTATTTAATTTTAATATAGATACACAAATAGAGATATGCCATTAGGCAATCAGACTGAACAGTCCTAGATCTAGAATTAGATAATAGAACATTTAACAAATTACTGGAATAACTTTATTCAATACAAAATAAAAAAAATAAGCGACAGGAAAAAACAAGACGCACTAACGGCCAACATTAATTTAAATAAATAAAATAAATCATATCAGTTACATTTCTGAGACCTTCTATTAAGTACTAGCTAACCGTCCTTGCTTCGCTGAGGTGTATTAAAATACAGGTAAATTCAAACTCAAAATTATTTACTTTAACTAGATTTTTTTTTAAAAGTACTTTTAATACGTCAAAAATTTGTTGGTCAGTTAGTTTGTCTGAAGCTACCACCAGCTCGGAAAGCAGTTTTCTGTGGAGAAGAGCCGGCCAGAAACTCAACAGTCACTCGCATCAAAAAGCCATGTTTGCATAAATTGTTACACAAATGATTTAGCTTGATGTCAACGTCACTTAGATTCCAAGCATTCTCATCATTTAAGTAATACTGTACAATATATAAAGCATAGGATGCTTTATATATTAATGACTTCTTGATCCGAGTTTTAAATTGTTGAAGTGGAAAATCTAATATAGGCTGTGGAATCTTATTATAGATGCGAACACCAAGCCCCATGAAGCTATTACTGACTTTGTGGAGACGATAGTAAGGCGTTACAAGTTTATTTCTGTTTCTAGTATTAACATTATGTTTGTCACTGTGTTTTGAATACGAATCGATATTCTGGTAAATGAACAAAATATTACAATATATGTATTGAGATGGGACTCTAAGGACGTTTTTTTTAAGTTATAAATGGCCCGAACAACTCTCTTCTGAAAAATAAAAATGGATTTAATTTCCGCGGCCCTACACCACAGCAAAATGCCATAAGACATAATACTGTGAAAGTAACTGAAGTAAACTAGCCTAGCAGTATTAATATCGGTCATTTGTCTGACTGTCCTCACAGCGTAGGCAGCTGAGCTTAGTCTTCCCGCTAGAGATGATAAATGGGGGTTCCACTGGAGTTTTGAATCTAAAGTTATACCCAGAAATACTGTCAAGTCTGCCACATCTAAAATTTAATTATTTAAATGTAGGTTATTTTTTTTAACGTTAGGTAAAGCAAACTCAACGTATTTAGTCTTTTTAGCACTAGGAACTAAGTTATTTACGGTAACCGTACGTACAATATTACACTAATTCTTCACATAGTATGGCAGATCATTAATATAAATCAAAAATAAGAACGGGCCTAAAATGAATCCCTGTGGAACGCCCATTTGTAACAAAGATCCAGAAAAATTTACACCATTTATAGTAATCCTCTGGACTCTTTGATTTAGGTATGAGGCAATTAGATCCAGTGAAACACCACCTATATCATAATAATTGAGTTTTTTAAAAAGTGTTTCTTGTTGTACACAGTCAAAGGCCTTGGACGAATCATAAAATACTCCAATCGCATTTTGCGACTTCTCCCACGCTACATAAATATGCTTAAGAAGTGCAACTCCAGCATCTGTTGTTCACTTACCCCTAGTAAAACCATACTGTTGACTATGAAATAATTTAATTTCATTAAAATATTCTAAAAGTTGGTTTAAAATAATCTTTTCAAAAATTGGTCTATAGTTACTGAGATCTTTCCTGTTTCCATTTTTAAATAGAGGTATTATTCTACTGTGCTTCATTAATTAAGTCCGGCAACTTTCCTGTATCGTTACACATTTATTAAAAATATCAGCTAGATGCGGGGCAATATTATTGATAATTGTATTTAATATTTTTACTGAAATGTCCCATAAATCACTAGTTTTTTTTTATATTAAGTGTTCTGAAATTCTTAATAATATCAAATGTTGTAAAAGTTTTATCAAAATCGTATTAGCATTTTTTTCCATTTAACATTTCCTGGACTCCCACAAATAACTCAAAACCAGTTATTCAAATCGGTTCAGCCTTTCTCAAGTTTTAGTGAGACTAAAAAACAGCAAATAATTTTTAAATATAATGTGTGTGTTTGTGTATGTCTGTATGTGTGCGCTTGTATATATGTGTGCTTGTGCGTGTGTGTATGTATATAAGAATTTTTTCTCCTATTAACTGGAGTTAGCCTGCTTCATGATATTAAATTAGGAAAAAACTAAATGATATACTAGATCAAGGTACTTAATTGGTACTTCACTCTAAAGTCACATTTGTATATTAAAAATTAAAAATTTATAATATCTTTCAATCGGAAATGTAGGGGTTGAGATTGATTATTAATTTAAGCCGTTAATGTATAAGAAATTGCTGGAGTTGGTGGTCTGATCTACATGAGTGATGTGATCTCAATTCTCACCAAAATTATTTATACTATACTGGCCAGCAAAAGAAGGTATAACACTTATATACGTGACGATAACCTCTGTACTATTTAAGTTAGACACTTGAAATAAAAAGCACCGGATGGGTCACGTTTTTCATTATTCACTTATGACAAAAGGGTAAAAGTCTACAGGCGGCCTGGTGAGCTATACCATCAAGTCTGCTTTGCAGAAAGAGTCCAATACGGCGGGGGCTTTGTACACATATGGGCTGGATTTTCTCTTCGGAAGATTGAAGAGAGTTAGTGGCCATAGAAAATGGCACTCTTACCAGGGTGAGAGATATGCTCAAGAGATCCTTAATGAGTATGCAGGACGATATCTGGTAAATATAGGTGATGGATCAATTCTAATGCAAGATAACGCCCGACTACATACTGCTCAAGAGTACATTAAGGAGGTTGGTATCAACTTGATGGCCTGGCCACCAAGGAGTCCTGACCTTCATGTCTTCCGAGCTCATCCCAAGTGTGTTGGGATGAATCCGATCGAACACACTTGGGATGAGCTCGGAAAGCCTTCCGTCGGCTGCGGTAGACGACGCAGACGACCTCCTGTGACCCTCAATGATCTTAAACAGGCCCTAATAGAAGAATATTCATAATTCAGTATGACAAACAGACTCGAAGCTGTGATCAGAGAGATTACAAACACCTTTTTCAGGGTTTTTTAAGTTTTTGCCATTTAGTGAAAATGGTTAGGTACTTCGTGTATTTATGTTTCATTTATGTTAAAATCATTAAGTTAAGTGAAATAAACTTATGTTCAAAAAATATTTTTTAACTGTTCTAAATGTTGTATTTTATTTCAAGTCTCTAAATTTAATAGTTTAGGAGAAAATTGTATTTAAAAACTGTTATACCTTCTTTTGCAGGCTAGTGCAGTTAGAGATTGATAAATTATTAGGTGTTGTATTACCTGAACTGTCGATCTGCTTCCAATAACAACACCAGAGCGAGTGAGTAATCCCGTTTTATAGCTGCAGCCCGACCTCGCTCATGTAACGCCAGTCCTATGAGCAATGCACGTTTTTCAACTGGGGGCAATTCTATTGCTTTGCCTGATTGGTCTTCTAACTGGAATGGAAAGATTTATTAAGCAAGAAACTATTGATGATAAAACAAAAAAATGTTATACAAAATACTAATAGAAAATACAGCTCAGCGGGCAACGCAGCGAGGTAGGGTGAGGGGAAGGGGGCAAAGTGATATAACAAACCAATGCAATGTGCGAAGCTGGGGCGGATCGCAACTTTTATATAAACAAAATTGTATTAAGAAGTTAATTTATATTAAAAATATGATTTTTACTTTCTTATTGAAAAACAACAAATTCAGAGATCTAATTTCACTTTGGATACTTTTAGATATATATTTTTTTAACATTCAGAAATGTAATTTTAAATTTTTATTTACGTGTGGAAGTGAGAGAGAATTTTCAGTAATTTTTTTTGCCATTAAATCAGAACTACTGACTGCTGACTACCTCTATCCCCTTAAAAAGTATAAAACCTGAAGTTTTATGCTATTTATGCACTTTTCATATTATTACAGATTAATGAGTGCAAACATTTTATTAAATTATAATATAACTATTTAAAACAATTTTATTTTCACATTCGAGATAAAAATTATTTGTGTGCTAAGTTTCACCGAAATCTGTTAAGCCGATTTTGTGTGAGTAATAAACATCTAAGGATACAAACTTTCAACTAGTATTATTAATAATTATAAAAGAAACTCCCACGTTGCGTCTGTGTGTTCGTGATAAATTTTAAAAACTACTAAACGGATTTTCATGCGGTTTTCACCAATAGACAGAGCGATTCATGAGGAAGGTTTAAGTTATATTTTGTTAAGGTTTTGTGTAAATTGGTTGAAATATGAAAATAATTGTTGGCAATGTCAGAATATGTCAAATCGTCATTGCCTCACACAATAAATCCTAATTTCTATGAAACATCTCAGCTGAATTATGACAACTTTAATATTAGGAATTTATTTGACTGATGATTGCCCGAAATCAACTTCCTGTAAGAACTGAAGCAGTCTGACAAGTATTTTCAAATAGTGAAGAAGTCCATTGTAGTTTATTGTGCGACTTCGTACGGGTGTAGCTCCGCTCCTATTGGTCTTAGCGTGATGATATATAGCCTATAGCCTTCCTCGATAAATGGGCTATCTAACATTTCCAATTTTAAAATAAATATGACATGTCAATAAAATTTATTTATCTTATTGAATCATATAACCCATAATCATATTTCATACCTTTAGTATTTAATTGATCAGACACAAAATTCTTGTTAATTTTGATTTTGTTATAAAATGACCTTAAAGATATCTCTAAAGAAAAGGAAAAGGCAGAATAATGGGTTTATTAGAGTGAGTATTATTATAACATCATCAACTGACAGACAATTTTAGGGAACTATCACGAGTACTTCACGAAGTTTTCCTTCCATAACTCCTGCTGTGTGTGCGTGTGGGGGATCGAATTTAAACCTCCTGAGTAAGACACTCAAGTCTTAACTTCTACGTATGTCTTAACTTTAAACTTTTTTTAAAATTTTTTTATTCAAAATGTTTTGGTCAATCGCAATAATATGTTAGATGACCCGGCAAACATTGGCATATAAATTAATTTCTAGAGAAACCCACCCTTATCACTTAGGGATATTAAAAATAAGATTTTTATAATATATACATACCTTCATATATTCATCATTTTCTGCCAATTCATCTATATACTCTGAGAGCAGTGTTGCATCATCAAGTGTCGATTTCATTTCCATATACCTATTATCTTCTTTTTTCACTAATTCCGGGGATTCTGGAAAAAGAAATAGTTAACTCAAACATATTTTTACTTAGATGCTTTACTAGTATTTTTTAATGGCTTACCAGATAAGACAAGAGCCATAAGCTGAGCTCCATTTTTTAATCCTTGCTCCTCTAAAGTTTTACTTCGGTCAATTAATTTTCCATTGTATATCAATTTTATCCTAAAAATATATAATTTATTTATTTACAAACGCAGTTATATAATAGATATATTGAAATTTCTCAATTAGAATGATTAATTGATCTAAAAAATTTTATTTAATTAATAAGGCTATCTGTTTAATCCAAAAAATTAATTTTCATGTTTTTTGATTTGTTGTATTTGTCTCCGTCTTGAATAACAGAATAACTATCAAAAACAATGGTAAATTGAAGACAAGATTTAATAAGAGAAAAAAACATTTTGCCATACAAAATGTTGATGGGTTTCATAACTGTAAAACATTTAATGTTCATCCAGTCGATACGGTAAACTCTCCCCTCAAATTAACTAAGAATGTATTTAATTAAAGGTTTCAAATAAACAAGATATATCCACAATATTTGCATAATGGTATATATTAGATTTTAAAAATGTGAGTATAATGTGAGTAATGAAAAAGGTTTGACATATATATTGGTTGTCAACAGTTCAGCTAATCTGTAACACGACATTCATTGTCTGTTAGGGGTAGGAAGTTTTCCGGGTCAGCTAGTTGTTTATAAAATTCATACCTGTTATGTGAAACATTTAGTGGTTCAGCTACAGAGCTGACTAATTCTTGCCCTGCGACATTCAATGGCTTCAATATTTTCAACATTCTTGGCTTCTCTCCACGTGCTGTGGCCTTGACTCTGAGTGTTGCACAGCCAGTTTCCTTGAACTCCTCATTGGCTTTGGATCTCTCTATAGAGTGCAGTTGAAGTTCTTGAAGACCTTGGAGCACTATGCCACTATCTATTTTGAGGGTTTCACCATATTTACTTGCCAAATCCTGTAAAATTTTATACGTGGAATATATTTCACTAAAGTTTATTTACAATTAAATTGAACGCTTAAGAGTCTTAATATTATATAGTATTAATTGAATAAATATAGTTGAATGATTAATTTAGTATTGACCATTGAAATGGCAAATATTTTGGTAATATCTACCATCCCAAGTGTATATCTCTATATTATAACAAAAAAAAATATATTTACTTAGGAATTTTCAAAAATTGATATCGCCAACTGTATTATTGAATTTTCAAAAAAATTATAATACATATACTTAATTTCACGCAAAAACAAATTACACCAAGAATTGTTAATATATTTGAAAACAAAAACTTTTAGGCTACAACTTGAGGAAACTATCGACCTAAAGGTAAATCTTAAGACCCCAGATGACATTGAAAACATGACAAAGTATATAACTAATCTCATTCAAAAATGTTGCTGGAATAATACTCCATCTATAAAACCATATCAACATTCAGTAAACTATCCAAGAGAGATTAAAGAGAAACTGGCAGAAAAGAGAAGACTTCGCAGAATTTGGCACCAGACAAGACATAGTGCAGATAAAACTGAATTAAATAGAGCCATTGTCAATCTCAAAGAACTTATTAAAAACTGGCATAATGACACCTTACAGAATAAACTAGTATCCTTTTCTGCTACTTCTGCCACCAATTATTCCCTTTGGCAATTTACAAAGGCTTATGATAGGCCTCAAATCACAAAACCTCCAATTAAAAAAACAAACCATGTTTGGGCCAGAATGGGAAAAGAAAAAGCAGATGCATTTGCAGTAAGAGCAATACGAGGGTATCGCACGATATCTTGGACTGCGGCAACTCTTCTAGCGAGCGACCCGCCTTGGGAGCTACAGGCAGGGGTGCTAGCGGAAGTGTTTCGTTTCCGGGCTGCCGTTAGAGCCAGGGGTGACTGCTTGAGCTTAGAGGAGGTAGCAAGGGTAAGAGCTAATGCCGAAAGAGCTCTTATTGAAAGATGGCAAGAAGACCTTAGAAGTCCAATAGCAGGTCTGGCTACAGTAGAGGCTATAGAGCCCCATTTTACCAGCTGGATAACGAGGAAACATGGGAAGCTAACATATAGGCTGACGCAGGTACTTACCGGGCATGGTTGTTTTGGTAAGTATCTGCATCAGGTAGCCCGTAGAGAGCCGACTCAGGCCTGCTACGAATGCGGAGCACAAGTAGACTCAGTGCGCCACACGTTGGAGGAGTGCGCCTCTTGGGGACCACAGCGGCATGCGCTGATGTCGCAAATCGGCGGAGATCTGTCGCTGGTGGGAGTGGTTGATGCCATGCTCAGCGGTGACAGGTCTTGGTCAGCAGTCGCCTCCTACTGTGAGTCTGTTGTAGCACTGAAGGAGGCTGCGAATAGGGATCGAGAGAGAAATGCTCTTGAGGATGCAAACCGCCAAAGACGACCGGGTAGTAGGAGGCTGCGCTTTGCGCACCTTCTCGCCTCTGTGTAATAAGGAGTAGCGCATTCGGCAGAGGGGTCCGCCGGTACGGTCACGGTTGCATGCGAGAGCGATCCCGTGACGTCCATACAAAGCGGTGACGGCACGATGGTTTTTAGTGAGTATTCTGGTAGTTCCGGCCAGCGAGTCTCACATACCCGCCTGGGAGTGCCCAAGTGGGATGCGTAATGCATTTTCCATCGATAAAAAAAAAAAGATGCATTTGCAGAATACCTCTCAAATGTGTTTTCTCCTAACCAGACAGATAATAGAGATTCGGAACTGCGAGTGGCTGAGGTGCTAAACCAACCCTATCAGATGGCCATGCCTCCAAAAGCAATCACTTGTCAAGAAGTGTCTAACACAATCAAAGGCCTTAAAGATAAAAAAGCTCCGGGATTTGATCTGATCACAAAAGAAATGCTTAAAGAACTCCCAAAAAAGGAGGTGTATTCTTAACAGCACTATTTAATGGCATTTTGAGGACTCAGTATTATCCCATGATTTGGAAAGTCTCTCACATATTAATGATCTATAAAGTGGGCAAACCTACAACAGAACTACCTTGATATAGACCGATTAGCCTATTGCCTGTTTTGTCAAAGGTGTTTTTATTATTGAACAGAATATTGCCTATATTGGCAGAGAATAAGACAATACCTGATCATCAGTTTGGATTTCGGCAGCAGCATTCCACAGTTGACAAATCTATAGAGTATATGAAGCAATAAGAACGGCATTAGAGCAAAAAGAGTACTGCACTTCTGTATTCTTGAATATACAACAGGCGTTTGATAAAGAATGGCATGACAGCCTACTATAAAAAATAGCATACCACATAGCGATCACTTGCTGCTAACTTCGTATCTCTGTGATACAATTTTTCAAGTCAAAGACGCAGAATCTATTTCTGATGTATATAGCATTAAAGCGGGTGTACCACAGGGATCTATACTGGGACCAATATTGTACATGATATATACTGCAGATCTCCCGACACCTGTTGGTGTTACCACTGCAACATATGCTGATGACTCTACTACTACTAAAATAGTTTTACAACAAGGTTTAGACAGGATTAATAAGTGGCTTCAAGCATGGAAAATAAAAGCCAGTGTGGCTAAGTCAGTAGAAGTAACTTTTACTCTGTGAAAAGACACATGTCCAACTGTACTTCTTGGTGGCACAATGTTACCTCACAACAATAATGTTAAATATCTTGGTATGCACTTAGACAGCCGCCTGACCTGGCACAAACATATCAAGGCCAAAAGAGAAGAACTCATCATTCGATACAAGTTATTGTACTGGTTACTAGGTCGAAATAGCAAGTTGTCGATAGACAATAAGCTTCTTATATACAAATCCGTCCTAAAACTAATATGGATGTATGGCATACAACTGTGGGGTTCTGCCAGTAATTCCAACATCACTATACTCCAGCGCATGCAAAATATGATTCTAAGATCCATAAGCAATGCTCATATAACAAATAATGAAATACACAAGCATCTTAACATGAGCACCATAAATGATAAAATCATTTAAACGAACTAGCAGCTCTGCTGCTCAACTGAGGCTACCAGAATCGCCTCGAAAGAAACGACATATTGAAACTGCAAAATGTAACCTAGCAGTACACAGATGGTAGTCATCTTAATGGAGTAGATGCCCTACACACGAGATCATACCAGACAACTCATCTGATAAAAGTCAGGAACTAATGGCAGATTACAATATGAACAAAGAAAAACAAATCTAGCGAAGTCCCCTATTCGAAAGAAGTGTCGCAAACAGATTTTAATAATAATAAAAATATTTACACAAAGCAAAGTAAACAAACCATAAAACTCTGCGATATGTCTCCATTCTCCGATAAGTACGGCGCTTCCCACAGCTTTATCTTCTCTTCGTTAAGCTTCGCTCGCAGCTTTATCAACAGATCTTCATGCTCGAGGCTTGTATCCATTATTGTATTATTTATTAATTAATCAATAAAATGATTTGCAAAAGAAGATATTGACAATGAAATTCAAATTTGACATAATGATAATGGATTAATGACCAGTGTTACCAATTCTCAAAAATATTTCTATCTAAAACAATTCAAAAACCTTAAATTTACAATAATATCCTGAAATTCACCATAAAAAATATTTAAAAAAATATAAATAATATATTACAATAATATAAAGACATTATTTTACTTTGAATCTGTTTTCCAAATCTTTATCAACCTTTGCTTAGGTATATTCCTTTTTTTATTTAGGTATAAGTAACAAATCTCTTGTCAATGTCGACTCAATGGCGAAATAGAAACGTATTTTACCAGTCATTAATTTTTTATCCCTAAAAATTGCAGTTGTTTTCATCTTAAGTTTAATTTAAAACCACCAAAATTAGCAAGTGATAATCACATTGAGTGACTGAGTGTTGCCAATTGCGTGAACTATGTTAGCCATTTTTAATTTGATGCGAAGTTCTTATATATGATAAAAAAATTTAATAAACAATTATCTCATATAATATCTCTAATAATATTAATATTATCTATGAGTAAATAATTCATATTTTTATTTTGTGATATGGCAAGCGTAATCATTTTAATTCATCTACTGGCAACATTAAGTTATATCTGATTATTCAATGACATTCTAGATGTGTCTTCAGCCTATGATAATGTTCTGCTTCCGTTGCTCAGGCAAAAAATGCACCAGCTGAGTCTACCGCCGAGGCTGACTAATTACATAGCTAAGCTACTTTCTTGTAGGACCATATCTGTTAAGCATGGGCTACTTACTGTTCCCCCTAGACTTGTCTGGAAGGGCCTTTCCCAAGGGTCAGTCTTGAGCCCCCTGTTATACAGTCTTTATACCCAGGACCTCGAATTGTCTGTTAATAATTTTTGCAATATTCTTCAATATGCTGATGACATCGTCCTCTACTGTAGCTCAAAATCAGTTGAGGACATAACTTTTCGCATCAACTCTGCTTTGCACTACCTAGGCCAGTGGCTATTCGATCACGGATTGTCTTTGTCAGTTACAAAATGTAAGGCAGTATTATTTACTAAAAAACGCCATATTCCTGACATTGATATTGTTTATGAGGATCAACCCATTGAAATTGTTAACAAAGTTAAATTTTTAGGCCTTACCCTCGATAAACAACTGAACGGAATTGCCCATGCTGACTATATCAGTAAAAAATGCGAGGCAGGGGTCAATGCCTTGCGAGCTGTGTCTGGTGTGTGGTGGTGTGCATACCCTTATACTCAAAAACTACTGTACAGTGCAATTATACGGAGCCATATTGATTATGGTCTTTTTGTCCTAGACCCCTTTAATAAAGCCCCCAATGAAAAATTAAACAAAATTCAAAACAAATGTCTTAGGATAATACTAGGTGCAATGAAGTCTTCCCCAATTAATGCTCTACAAGTTGAATGTGTTGATTCTCCGTTAACAATCCGGCGGCAATATCTATGCGACCGTTTTGTTTGTAAGGCGTTACAGCTATCATCTCATCCACTTTGGCCGCGCCTGTCTTTGTTGTCTCAACTCTGTGACCCAAATAAGCCTGTCTCTTCTCTGTTGGACAGTTTTCTTAGATTTACAAGGCTTCCCCATCCACTCACAGCTTTTCCGATTAATCCATTATACACAGTAGCTTATAAGTCCCTTGTCTATAAACCTGACATAACTACTGACCTAGGTTTAGTTAAAGGTGCCCCCGGTAATAATGTAAGATTGCAGGAACTTATTCATCAAAATTGGCCCAATCATCTATTAATTTACATAGACGCATCCAAACTATCTCTTGATGGTTTTGTTGGTGCGGCCTGTTGGGTACCCAGGTACAAAATTATTTTACAATTTAAATGTCCTCTGAGTCATCTGTGTTTACAGGTGAGGCTGCGGCCTTGTTTGAAGCGATCAAGTACACAGAGTCCCATAACATTAAACAATCACTTATTCTGACTGACTCGCTGAGTTGTCTAATGGCTATTAAAGAGAATCCGTTCCGGGCCCGGCGTAGACACTCGATTATTTTAAAGATCCGGGAAGCACTCTATTCTTGCCATCAGAAAGGGTTTATGATCACTTTAGTTTGGATCCCGAGTCACTCGGGCATTACTGGTAACGAGACTGTTGATTCTTGCGCCAAATTAGCAGTTCATTGCGGTTCTCTCGAACATTTTTCTAACTCATCCCAGGACCTTTGCTCACTCGCTAAAATTCATTTGGACCAATCCTGGAACGAATACTGGAATTCATCGAAGTCGGTTAAAGGCAAATACTATGCCTCACTACAATCTGACATTCCGAGACGACCCTGGTTTTTTGCTCAAAGGTTTGCTGATCGATTTGTTACTACAACTATATGTCGTCTTCGTCTCGGACACGCATGTACACCTGTGCACTTGGCTAAGATCAGAGTCAGGGACCACTCGTTGTGCGAGTGCGGCTTAGACGAAGGCTCTGCCTCTCACATTATTTTTAACTGTTCAAAGCTTTTACACCCTCTCTATGACGTTCTCCCTCGTAAAGTCCCCCGTCCTTTGAGTGTTAAATGTTTGTTAATGTTTGTGTTTTGTCCCTTATGTACATTCTTATGTAAATATATTAAAACTAACAATATTAAATTATAAATAACAATCTGTAGTATTTTATTATTTTTACTTATATTTGATGTGTGTGTGTGTTTTTTCGCCTAAAAGCCATAAACCTAAAAATTGAATTGAATTGAACGTGCGCTTTTCAGATAGAACAACCACTTCAGTTATATGTAGACTTAGACTTGGTCATTCTTGTACTCCCTTGCATCTATTCAAATTGAGAATTAAAGATAATTCCCTGTGTGAATGTGGTTTAGATGAAGGTTCTCCTGATCATATTGTGTTTAGCTGCCCTAAATTAAGTTATTCTTTGTAAAACATGATTCCCTCTGACCTTCAAAGGCCGGTTAATATCAAATGCCTATTAATGTTAGTTTTCACCCCATTTGTTAGGAATCTAGTAAAATTTATTATAGATAATAAAATTAAAGTTTGAGTAATTGTTTATTGTACCTATTTGCATAAATACAACATTTCTGTCACCTATTGTAAATCTTGTGTATAACTGCTTTATTTCACTTTATTGTTTTAGGTTGTTCCTGTATCGTAGCATCCATCAACATTTTATCATAATCACTTATAACTACATTAACTTTTTGGCACGATTTACCGCGCAGTCTCCTCCGTGTTTGTTTCATTATATGTGACACTGGCAGAACGCTTTGTGCATAAGCACATTCAAAGCCATATAATTAAAAAAAAAAGGTGCGCTTTTCTAATTATTTTTCCCGCGTAAACAATCGAAATTTGCTGTTTCAAAATGGGAAAATATTTGAAAAGAGAATTCAAACTTGGGCAAAGAAAGATGGCCCAAGGAAGGATAGATGGATTAAAATAACAAAATAATTATGAAAAAAGGTAAAGTATTGATAGTTTATATAGTAACATTGTAGTGTAGTTGACAAAGTTTGATTCATAAAAATATATTAAGTATTTTCTTTTTTTGATTTTATCTCAGGTGAGAAATATAGGCGATGCTAAAGATCTTACAAAAAGATTTTTTAAATATTACGACCTCAAAAACTGCAAATCCCTAGAATTTAACTTTTTATCACCCTCAAATCCATTTTACAGTTGGTGGGATTTTTATATTTCCTATAAACAGTCATTCTTCATTTTAAATTTAGGTTCTAAAAAATGAGGAAAATTTAATAAATTTTCCATCATCTTTAATTTTCACAAAGAGTTTCATTAAGTCCAACTTAATATGAAGTGGTGGGAGTATGAGTTTGAGAATCGTTGTACCCTTACTAAAGTTCTATGAATTATCAGAGAAATTTGTGGGTGATGCGACTTTTTTATTATTAGTTTCGGAATTAGTACATCTAATGGTATATGTATTAGTTAAAATTATTGAAAAAAATAAAATATTTTTGGCTGGTGATATCGTCAAAAAATAAAAAAAATCCAACAATAATGCATTATAATTATTTTTAAAATTCATAATGATTATATTACAGTAATAATCCATTGTTAATTTCACACCTCATAAAACTTGATAATTTATCATTTCTAAGTTTTATATTTAGAAAAGAAACATAGATCAATTCAAAATGAAGATTTCGCTGTGGATTATAAGTAAGAAATATTAAAAAATAATAATAATTTAATATACTTAGAAAGTATTAATAAATAATTTTACTAATAAACATTTTAGCCACCTGTCTAATTCTACATACATCAAACTGCTACATTCTTCTTACTGCGAATATGGACGATGTTCAGTCCCTGGCGAAGCAATTAGCCTCCTCACCAGTTGTTGATCATGTCACCAGTATTTGGAGACGAGCTGCTTCTCAGTTCCAGAGAGAAATTAATAGAGATGCGCGAAGACAGGGCGAAGAAAGTGAAGAAGGTAACTCTCTCGCACACTTCAATATACAAAATAATCAACACATCCCTCTCACTTATAAAGAAAACATTGTTTTCTTTATAAGTGAGAGGTTTTCTATCTTCTCATATATGTCCTAAACTAAAAGGAATGGATGTCGCAATAAGGTCAGGATATAACTAAACATTCCGATCTCGCACTATTCTGACAGGAACTATAAAAGTATAGGCTGAAGACGTCTTTAAACAGAATTCCAACAGTCGTCTCCACTGCCCAGGCTCTCTGTTTAAACCCAAGGTCAAACTCACATAAACCTAACCTAACAAAAGGCTAACCTAACCTATGGTTGTGTTAAAACCTAAATACAATGTTGGGACTCACAATAAATAAGACGTATGAACTCATATAATCCTTAATCGGAGAGGTTCAACTTTGAGGAGATCCGATCGCTACGGCGGCTCAAGTAAGACTATCTAAGTCCTGTTTTTTTTTCGGACTGTGTGTCGTGTGGGTGGGCAGAAGGCTCACACGGAGAGACTCGCACGCTCGGCCTCTTATAGCAAAACATTGTGTTATTCATTTGTTAACGGACACCTGTGCGGCCACCTGACGTGCAGGTGGCGGGAGGTGCATGTGCCGCTAGCGAAGCTATCGCTGTCTTTGTTATGCCGACTGTTATCTACCCCCGACATATATAAAATAAATTGACGATTGTTAGTCTCGCTAAAACACGCGAACGGCTGGACCGATCTGGCTAATTTCGGTTTTGCTATTTTTAGAAGTCCAAGCAAGATTTAAAGGTGAGAAATGCTATAACGATTTTGATAAAACTTTTACCTGTTGTATATCTTTACGAAACGAGGACGTGTCAGGTATTCAATAAATTATAGAAAATAGGGATTAAAGTTTTGATATAACTGCAACATTGGCTGGTGTGTGATTGACAGAATAACCTTTTATTTAAATCAGTATTTTTATGAAGTAAAAGCTAATACATTTGAGTGAAATCTCATTAAGAATTTTTACGCTCTCTTAAAACCGTTTTTTCCTTTCGCCTAACATTTTAATAAGAGTTTTGATGAAGAAAAAGCTCTTTGAAACACAGTATAGACTAACATTTTCGTGAAGGGTAATGACTCTTTGTATATATAAAGCTAAATTCTATTCAGACACAAATTCTCGGTAATTTCAAGTCTACATAGTCGAAATAATTCGGCCAAGTGCGAGTCGGACGCACGGACGAAGGGTTCCAATATTTGACAAAAAAAGTAACGTTTGGTGTATGGGAGTCCCCCCTTAAATATTTATTTTATATATCATTTGTGAAAATTTCAAGTGTCTAGCTATTACAGTCTATGAGATACAGCCTGGTGACAGACAGACAGAACGACGGATAGCGGAGTCTTAGTCGCGTTTTTACCCTTTGGGTATGGAACCCTAAAAATGAAGTTGTAAGGAGTGGAAGCAAACGCCAAGCCCAACGTTGGGCGCCAATGTGTAGACAATTCGAACAAACGTTGGATGTCAAATTTACACAAACACAAATGTGTACAAAACATATTTATATTTTTAGTATAACATTGTTTGTGTGTCAAAAAAAATTAAAAATATCTTTTCGACTGAAATCTACTTCTATTTTTTTTTAATCTGTGTCAATTTAATTAAGTTAACTAAAACTTTTTGATAGCTTTTGATTGATAAGTATGTTTATTGGTTTATTTAAAAATATTACATCGACTACATATAAATTCTCTCCGGTAAAATAGTGGCAGTTTGACTAGTAATTATATAGTGTATATCCACTAGGGAATCTCACTTATAGTAGTCTAAAAGTGCGCTGCGGGATCAATACAAATTAGTTTATAACAAACAATGTTACTATTATTAAATTAAACGGTTAGTCTATTTAGACTCACGATGAAAATAATTAAAGCTTACATAAATTATTCTGGTAACACAGCACTCGGAAAAAGAAAATTAAATTTTATAAAACGCCTTTGAGGAAATGATTGTAATTAGTAGAAGCCATAACAGAAGGCGAACTTTGTTAGATTAATGAAGCCAAACAAAAGCTATTATTTTTTATTTAATATGTGAAATAGAATATTCGGGAATTTGATAAATAAAAACAAAAAGGTGTTTCTTTTAAATTACAAAAAAAAGTCGGCCAAGTGCGATTGTAGAACTCACACTGAGGGTTCCGTACAGTTTTTTTTAATGGTTGATAAGGTGCCATCGCCCATGGACATTGCAAAACAAGAGATACTATCTTGTTTTGTCGATGCGTTGCAGTCTTGGAGATAGAGTGGGCAGGGGGAGTGAAGAAAAAAATGCTGCGGATCTACTGGACTCTCTTGCTCATGGTCCGCTGAAACCGCAGCATTTTTTTCCGGTCCGGAAGTCCGGGTTCGATCCTGGGAACACACCTCTGACTTTTCCGAGTTATTTGTGTTTTAAGTAATTAAATATCACGATCAAGAAAACATCGTGAGGAAACCTGCACTCCTGCGAGTTCCCTAAATGTCCTCATAGGCGCACTAGGACAACGTGGTGGACTATGGCCTAACTCCTTCGTCTTTCTGATGAGGAGACCCGGCTCAGCAGTCGACCATTAATGGATTGTAATGATGATGATGATGATACTAACACTTCATGAAGGGCAGCACTGTATTTCAAAGTGCTTTGGATGCGGATGTCGATTTCTTCTTTTCTGGTGTTACTTTTGGTGTTCTTGCATCTTAAGTATTTCATTTTGGCCACGCGATTGAAGATAATATCTCCAACATGAAGGTCTTTCCGACTATCATATCTGTTTTTATAGCGTTTCATAGGGAGATATTATTTTAATGAATAAAATGAATTATTTTTTCATTTTATGGTATGGAACCCTAAAAAATGAGGACGTAGAACAATTGTCTTTGTGAGGCACTATTTACATTATCACTCTACGAAAATGTCGTCAGCAATGTCTTTGCAAACGACGTGACGTCACATTGTGATTCACGTCACGCAACATATTTTTAGCTGAATTTATTTTGTTTGTATTTTCGCGAACAGAATCTTATTTAGTGTTACCACATTTTAATGTTACAGATTCAAATGAGGAATCAGAAAATGAAGATTCACAACGTACTAAAAGAGTGGTCCGGGACTTGATCGCCATCGGCAGAAGCTCTGGTATCCTTGAACCCATCAAGCGTGCCTATGATATGCTTGTAAATAATGCATAAATATTAAATAAAAATCACCTTCATGTTGTTTTCTTTTCTGAAAGCAATTACGACAGCCAACACCTGCCAGACCTATGGTAATATATTAAATGTGTCTATGCTTAACTGTCAAGAGTCAAACAAGGCCAAAAACTAAGTGACTGACATTCTCTACTTTCCCGCCAAATCATTGATACATGGACAATTATAGCAGCTGATAGGTTGTATTGATGCCTTCGAGATGTGGTGTTGGAGAAGGATACTCCGGATCCCATGGACAGCTCACAGAACTAGCGTATCAATATTGAGACAATTCATTACAGAGCCCAATACATTGCTCGAAGGGAAGATGGCAAACTGGAGAAGATTGTTATCACCGGCAAAGTGGAAGAAAAGAGACCTCGAGGACGGAGCTTTATGCTTTGGTCAGATAAAATCCGCACCGCACTCGACACGAATGTCCACGATGCACTACACGTTGCAACCCACAGAGCAATATGGCGCGACATCGCCCAAAAGAAAGTCGTCAGTGGAAGGGGGCTCGACCCTCAATAATGAGGAACACGACGCAGAGAGAGAGTACTAACTAAATCAGAGAGAGAGAAACGAACTTCTTAGCATTCCATGGATTCACCGTGCGAGTGCCGCGTTCATCGTGTGCAAGGGAGAGGAACTCCGAGTAGAGCCTGAGACTTGCGACACGGGATTAGGTTCTAGGGGGTGTTACTCTCCCTTCCCAACCAAATTTTGTATGATCCTGTTAATGCATATACTCGGTCCAGTATAGAATTTACCTTAGGTCTGGACAGATCTTTCAGCAAGTTATAGAGAGATTTTGGTGGAATACCCTCTCGCTCCTAATTCTACAGCGTATAAATGTATTGAAGACGTAAACCTGAGTTTCGATTAACTCCGTGTCCTCTAACTGTCGAATTTAATAATCAAACTCATTCCAAAATCTTTGGATTATAGATTGAAGATAGAATTCAAATTTGAATTTATGTATATGTGTGTTTATTTTTTTTTTCAGTTTTTAAATTTATGTAAACCCTTAATATTATATATAAGTTTCAATTATTCTTTCAAGAATAAAAAACAAATATTTAAGTTATAGTCTCCATTTAAAAATGTTTGTGTTTTTTATTTATATACGAGCGGCCTGGCTTCGCCTCGCTTCGGATATTCAAAGCAATATTATAATTGATGTCCTTAATTTGTCACACTATTTGAAAAAAAGAGTGAGAAAAAGTTATAAAAAGAGAAGTGATGGAAAGCGACGGATAATATAAAAGGGAAGACAGAGCAAAAATAAAATTGAATAAATAAAGGAGAGGGAGAGATAATCAAAAGAAAGAAAGTGAAAAGAGACAGATCATTTTAAACAAAGATAAAAATAAGAATTAAAGAGATAGGATGAGAGAGAATGATAGTATAAAAGGAAGAGAGACGGAAATACGGTAGACTTCTCTCAGTGAAAGAATTTTTAAAATTAGATTAGTAGTTCCTGAGAAACGCAATTAATTAAATTCAATTTACAAAATTGACACGTTATGGCACTTAAATTACCATATTTTTTTAATTAGAATATTTATGGCAACACCACATAGCCTATGTAACCCGGAAAGGATGTAGCTATTTATCGGTGAAAGAATTTTCAAAATCGGTTTAGCAGTATTCGAGCCTATCCGCAACAAACAAATATACAAACAATCAAATCTTTCCTCTTTATATAATAGTGTAGATCTATTACTTTTACAAGAAAGAGAATGATTGAGATATTAATATAATTATGAATCGAATAATTTTTTTTATGCAAATTTCAGTTGTAAGTATCAATGTAGTACCATTTTTAAATAGAATATAGATAGTAAAACTTATATTAAACTCTCGTTTGATTCTACGTATCAAACAATGGAATCTAATGGATTTCGATTAAAAAGCCATTAGGAAAATAAAAAAACAATTTATTAATGTTTTTACCAAAGCATTATAAACTTTTGACAGCCGCGTCCTGAACACTGTAAAAAAATTATAAAACTTAAGAATTCTTTTAATAAAGTCAAGTTTTGGTAAATCGATCAAGTAATACATAATTTTGGCATTTCCCTTTTTTTTACTTTGGCTCAATTAGCCAAGGATGGATCTACTGAATAAGGCTATGTTTCTACCAGGGATAAACAAGCTAAGCTAGGTATATAAAGCGATTCTAATGGTTCTTAACAAACACAACCACAATGTAAAATTAAAACATACCCAAGCATTACAAGCCAGTCCTGTACACTAAAACAAAATACAAAGCAACAAATCAATGACACCTCACATTTATTAGCCCCCCTCCCCCGCCCCTCCTCAGCTTTGCGCCTGCACTTCGTTCTTACACTTCGTAAAGATATTCCCTCAGCCAAGAAAGAACAGCTATTATAACATTATTAACAAGTGCCATAGATGCGTTGCGGTCGAGCCGCATGTGGGCTAGACTTACCCCCTCCCTCTCCCATCCCATTAATGCTGCGGATCCAGTGGACTCTGGGCTGTTGCGCAAGGTCCGCTGAAACCGCATCATTTTTTGTTCACTCCCCCTCCCAACTCTATCTTCGAGGATGCATCGTATCGGTCGTATGGCCACTTATCATCAGGTGGACCATCTGCTCGTATACACATATACCATAAAAAAATTTGAGGAGAAGACCCAGCTCAGCATCGGACCATTAAAGGGTGACGATTATGAATTGTAATTCCGAGCTAAGAGAGTGGGGTATACTTACATTTGAGACACAATGATCACCTTCACACTAAAAATATGAAAATATTATACGACATTTTTTAAAGAAAACTAGCAGTATGTCCTTAATAAATCACGTACTACTAGTATTCCCGTGAGGGGTTGGAATGCTATTCCCCTCTGCCGCTGGGAGAGCATCTCGTAAAAGCTGAGTAACCCAGCACTCTCCCATCGCATTAATACTGCGGATCTAGTGGACTCTGGGCTCTTGCTCAGGCTCTGCTGAAACCGCATCATTTTGTTTGTCACTCCCCCTCCCCATTCTATCTCCGAGGATGCAACGCATCAACAAAATAAGAGATCTCTTGTTTTGTTGATGTGCATGGGCGATGGTGGCCACTTACCATCAGGTGGGCCATCTGCTCGCTTGCACCTTAACCCCTCCTAAAGTAAGCTAAATACTTGTGTTTGTAGTAGGCCACGTCAGTAGTCCAATGACTGACACTCGGACAATTGCGAGCTATTGTAATTAATATCCGTCATGTCACGATAACAGAATATTCTTCAGGGTACGAAGATCATCCGTCGTCTGTGAGACAGTAGTTTTATTAGGTACATCAAGGGAATAAACTCGAATTATTTTCGAGTACCGTAAATACGACGTTAATTCGACGTACAACGTCTCCAAGACAGGAAGATTCCAGGTAAAATATGTCAGACATTTCAACGTAGACATTTATATCATTATAGTTAAGTCACTATATTATTTAATCCCCGACGCTACCACGATAGGATGTTATAAGTTTAATGGGTGTATCTGTGTGTCTGTTTGTGGTATCGTAGCGCCCAAAATAATTAATGCCCAAAGTGATGAAGTTTTGTTTGTTTGAAAGGTAATTTAATCGAGATGGTTCTTAGCTATGTATTGTGAAGATCTGGTCCGTTTGGAGACTATCAGCTCATTACTAACTTCACAATATTCATATATCTCGTAACCATGGCAACGCACTCACATTGAGTACACAAGAAACGGTATTTCTCGGTACCTTTCTTTCGATATCAAGTATCGAATAGAATCGAGTATCTGTTTGAATCGAATATTTGTTGTCTTCTTCTTATCGACTTACACAAGTCAATATCGATTCTTCTAAATCAATATCGTGTGGGTATCGATACTTGGTGATTGTATTAAATTATTTTCATAAGTGTTTTAGTTATTAAATAAAAGTTATAGAGAATTAAAGGAAAAATAAAATCATACTAGCAACACCTTTGATAGTAACTATTTGAGAACAAGGATAAGGGCAGCTGGTACGCCCAAATTCAAAAAGGGAGGCCCGTCGCACCATGGTATTATAAATATAAAAGAGCTGATGGTAGACAATTCATCACAATCACTTGTGGAATGAGATTTGGCCATTGCCTGACTCCTTCACATTTATATAGACTAAAGATTATTAAAAGTAAGAATTGTTTTTACTGTGGAAAAGAATTTGAAGGAGATCTAACACATATTATAACGGAATGTAATGAATTTAAACTGGATAGGCTAATATTAGCTGCTCAGATTAGTGATTTGTGTGAAGATGAAAGTGATGGCTATAGATTTAAAATTTATTCTCAGTAACTCTAAATTTTATTGTACTATTATAAATTTTATTAGAATGTCTTTAAAAAATATTTAAAACTGTTTAAATATCTTATTTAAGATTGACTAAAAGGTTTTGTTGCCAAGCCGTTAAATAAATTTAAAAAAAAAATAACTATTTGAGTCTATTTTAAAAGTATTTATAGTGGCTCAAGGCAATTTTTAAGCAATTTCGATTTGAATATTATTCAAACTTTTTCTCATATTATTATGGAGGGAGGGAATTGTAATTAAGTAAGTATCAACTTCAGTCAGTAAGTTAACTAATATAGTAAATACTTACCCCAGCTTTGCACATCAATCCATTACACTAAAAAGGGTAAAACTATTAAGAATTGTTAATTAAAAAGGAGTTAGTATACACAGATCAACAGTATGACAGCTTCAATCAACATAATAAACAACAGGATGTTACTAAAATTAGTGTTGCCAACATCATAATTAATATGTATTGAGGATTAAAATATTTTTTATAAAAATAATAAAACTGTTACCATTGATGTACAATTATCTCCAAAACACTGAAAAAAAAATTGTCGTGAGAAATGGGTTAAGGTATAATTCCATTCTGCCGTTGGGCGAGCATCTCGTATGAGGCGAGTACCCCAGTACCAATTCGACCGCCAATTCGCGCTGCATACGAGCCAGACCAACTTATATGCGCAAAGAATACAGAATTCACACACAGATTTGGATTATCTCTTTTTAAAATTAGAGTAAGACTAAAAAAATAATTTTGTCGAAGTTTACATCAACTATGATATGTGACGTCACAAGATAGTACGTAGCTATGTTGCTCAAAACATACTAGCGACTTAATATTCTGACTTGTGACGTCACAAGTTAGCACGACACACACTTCGGTCTTTGTCCTCACTCAATTTTTTAGGCAGTAATGTTTGCCAATATAATGGCCATTTACCATCAGATGGATCATCTGTCATTAAAAAATCAAGGAACGATAAGAGAGAGACAGAGACAGAGCAACTTACAGCCACTGAACATGAATCCTCATTGCACTGTAAAAAAGAAACAACAATAAAAATCAAGTTTTCAAATTTAAAAAAAAACTTGAGGGGAATTTATAACTAGTTGATGAATTTCTTACACTTACTACATTACATTATACACTTTACAATTTTCTACATCGGTCATGACAGTTTCCAATTTTTTTCCCTTCTCGCATAATGGAAAAGGCAAAGGCATTTCACCGTACAGCCTTTGATAGAATCTAAGTATTATTTAAAACTAAATAGTGTTGCCACTAGTAATGTTGGGTTACTATTGTTTAATAATTAATTATTAAGTAAGATATGATATGACAACGTAGTTTCTAGAAGTACCCTAGAAATCAAAATGGAGATTATTCCAGCATGTCCCAAATATACCCTTAAAACATTTCGATCCGTTACTATTCTAACAGGAACCCAAGCAGTGCCTTGGACTCGTGACCAAGAGTGTAGGTTTAAAGAGCTCTTCAACACAACTGCAACACTTACCTCCACTGTCTTACCCGTCCACTTACCCGGGAGTGTACTGGTAAGTGGACGGGTAAGTATAATACAATTCCCCTCTGCCGCTGGGAGAGCGTCTCGTAAGAGCCGAGTAACCCCTACCAGCTGGTGGTAGGGGATCTGTTCCCCGACTGACCGACCGCAACCGACGTTCCGGTCGTGACGCACGTGGGCCAGACTTACCCCCTTTCTCTCCCATCCCATTAATGCTGCGGCTGAACCCGCAGCATTTTTTTCTTCACTCCCCCAACTCTATCTTCTAAGAAGCAACGCATCGGCAAAACAAGATAATATCTCTTGTTTTGCCGATGTCCATGGGCGATGGTGGCCACTTACCATCAGATGGACCATCTGCTCGTTTGCACCTGATTTACCATAAAAAAAACTCATTATCACTACTCCAGATATTTTTCACTCCAAGAGACCACGCGTAAAACTAAACACTTATCCGTCAGTAAAGAGAATATATATATAAGGGAGGTAGGAATAACGCTCCTCGGGTGGGGTAGAAGTAAATCAACCCAATCAATCAGAGGCTATAATCGTTTACTCAGTATCAAAAAGAAAATCGTGAGGAAACCTGCACTCCTGAGAGTTCTCCATTCTCAAAGGTTTGTGAAGTCTGCCAACCCGCATTTGGCTAGGAAGGTGGACTATGGCCTAATCCCTCTTCTTTCTGAGGAGGAGACCCGGCTCAGCAGTCGACCATTAAAGGGTGACGATGACACGACGGAAGTGATAATAAATTCTCTTTATTATTATCCTACCTTTACTATACTCGTCCTACATATTCCTCTTGAATTATAGTTAAATAGTTGAACTGTAGTTTAATAGTTTTAGCATACAGACAGCGGAAGCAACTTAGTTGTAAACTATGTAAAGGTATACTTACTCGAGAGTAGCATTGATGTGTTTCAGTTATCTATAAATAATAATATACTTATATAGATCTATAGTTATATGGATAATCTTCATGTAAATGTCACGAAAAAAGTGTCCGAAACTCGCATATAAATATTTTTGTTCTCACTTCTGATCATCTTACAAAAGCACTAATAATTTAAATGAAAAGGCTTACTTATATTTAACAAATCTCAGGGATAAAAAGTAACGTACATGTAATCCAAATTTCATCGAAATCCGTTCAGCCGTTTTTGTGTGATTGAGTAACAAACATACAAGGTTTACTACTTTTTATCTGAGAAAAAAAATTGTGTGTGATAATAATAAAATATATATTTTTTGACAAATCTCAGTATTTTTTTTTTTAATTTGACTGTTGCTAGATGACTCTACTTCACCAGATGGTAAGTATGTAGAGTCCAAACACGAGGGCGGCCAATAGAGTTGCAGAATGGGAACTGCACTAGCCGCCCCCGCCCTGCGTACCCGGAAGGTGCCTCTTCACGCCTCGTTTGAAGGACCCCAGGTTATAGGAAGAAGGGAACACGTGTGCTGGTAGGGAATTCCACTTTTTCGATGTGCGACAAAAATAGAGTTCGCAAACTTCTTAGTTATTGAAGCCCTAGTTGAGTACATAATGTGATATACTTATAAAGATCAGGTAGCCATATTAATTTGTGTATACTTAGGCCAATGGTAGAAAGAGAATATTATTATGTTAAAGAAATATTACAAATACCTTCCTCCCCAACTTACCCCTGAAGTGCAGTTGTTTCCAGAGCACTATAACATTTCAACCAAAACTTTGTTGTTAGTTTTAAACTTATACTAAAACTAGCTGAGCTGCGCGACTTCGTTCGCGTGTTGCTCCGCTCCTATGGGTCGTAGCGAGATGTTAAATAGTCTAAGTTACTCCTTATTACACCTGTGAAAGTCCGTCAAAATCGGTCCAGCCATTTCAGAGATTAGTCGAAACATCTAGACAGACAGAAAAAACGAGAAACGTGTGCGTGAATACATCCATATGCACTTGGTGAAAAGCGGTTATTTTAATATTACAAACAGACACTACAATATTATTTATTTGTATGGATGGATGAGAGTAACGTTATAGTAATTGTTTTAATTTCAATCTACAGTATATGAAAAATGACTAAACAAACATACAGATACACATGTTAAACATATTTGTTATGTCTATGACAATTGATACATTTGATATTTTGTGATTGTACAATATGGCGTCATTTGAGAACACTAGCTGTCTGTTAATTCATAATCAATTAATGGATCAGAGTAATTACCTTCTTGAGCGACAACCTCCTGACTGTACGCCACCTTAGTTTACTTATTGTTATTTTACACCCTCGAGGGTAAACTTGTACAAACTTTGAATGTCATAATGAACAGCCTAAACAATAAGTTTCAAGCTACTAGATCTAAAAATGATCGATGACGATACTTCCATACAACTTTTTATCCCCCCCTTTCAACTTCTTACAAGCGTTTTTCGCATTAAAATGTAGCCTATGTCCTTTCTCAGGCTCTAGACTATCTGTATTCCAAATTTCATTTAAATCGGTTCAGTAGTTTTGATGTGAAAGAGCGACAGACAGAGTCACTTTCGCATTTATAATATAACTTACCACGACACTAACAAGTTATAAGTTTAACCGTGTGTATCTGTGTGTCTATTTGTGGCATCGTAGCACCCAAGATAATGAACCGATTCTGATGCGGTTTTTTTAGTTTAAAAGATAATTTAATCGAGGTGATCCTTAGCTAAAATCTGTCAAGATCTGTTTAGCCGTTTGAAGACTATCAGCTCTTATCAACTTTCACAAGTACGTTTGATTTCCAATTTAATGTAATAAATATACCACCATAAAGAATTTTACAACTACCAACAAAGTTAGGTAGTTGTAAATTCTTTATGGTGGTATCTTCTAGACAAGTCAGCTTTTTTTATTGTAGATGAGGTGCAAACGAGTAGATGGTCCACCTGATGGTAAATGGCCACCATCGCCCATAGACATTGGCAAAACAAGAGATGCACTCTTCTTTTGACAATGCGTTGGATCCTCGAAGATGGAGCGGGGAGGGGGAATGAAGAAAAAAAACCTGCGGTTTTAGCGGACCCTGAGCAAGAGCCCACAGTCCACTAGACACACAGCATTAATGGGATGGGAGAGGGAGGGGTAAGTCTGTCGTACATGCGGCAAAGCCGGAACGCTTCAGAGACACTTGGCGTTTGGATTCACATGCCAGTCGGGGATCAGATCCTCTACCACCAAGGATTTATTATTAGATAGTCGGAAGTAATTTTTTTTTGTTTAGCAATTATTTCTTGGTCTGTATCATATTAAAATGTTGAACTTACTCTTGCATCGCAGCTGCATTTTATATACTGTAACAAAACAGGTAACTATAGGTATAATTATTGTAGCTTACGACTTAGACAGGAATCCGAACAGTCCTGGTGCTTTTGACTCAACAGCAAGTGCTGCTTGACTAGGACTCCGATATATACGACTCATTACTTACTATATCGTGTTATTCATCTATGTTAACTAAAATAGTTGTTTAAGACTGCGTTTCCACAAGAGATCTGCGAGCATGTGAAGTGTAAGAACCAATAGAATCGCTACATTTGACTCACTCTGACCGAGGGTAGGTAAATGACTTGATCCTACTGGTTCCAAGCCCAGGCACTGTTCGTGTAAGTATTTATAGATTACTAGTCGACCCGCGTGACTTTTTCCGCATGATGCTCCGCTCCTATGGGTCGTAGCGTGATGATATATAGCTTATAGTCTTTCTCAATAAATGGGCTATCTAATACTGAAAGAATTTTTCAAATCGAACCAGTAGTTCCTGAGATTAGCGCGTTCAAACAAACAAACTCTTCAGCTTTATATATTAGTATAGATGATCTAATTAATTTTAGATTGTACTGTTACAAAATCTATTAATTCAAAGTTCAGTTTACTTTATAAACAAAAAGTTTTGTTAAGTTTATTAAGAGTATCTTGAGAGAGGAAAAGCTAAGCCCTTTTGTTTACAGTCTAGACCTACGGCCTACCAACTACATTATCTAAGATATACTAGTTTACAACTTCATTAACTAATTTTAAATTAACTTAAGAAGTTTAATTTAAGAAGAATATTTTTGTATTTTCTTTTCTTCCTTATGGCTCTTGATACTGCTTGTATTTCGCAGTAATTCTGCCAATGACGACGTAAAGTTCTGCCAAGTTTGAGGAAATTGATCGGTGTAATATTTTTGTACAGTTTTTATTTTTTTCAATTTATTTATTAAGTCCTAATATTTATATGGCAACATCATTCGTTCACCCATCGCGTGATGACGTCACAAAGTCCTGAATACGATTGACTGCGTGTCGTACTCTGGGTCAATTGTAAAAGTGATTGTGTTGTTGATTTCTATCTTGGAAATTTCCTAGAGTAAAATAATAATCAGTTGACAGTCTCGCATCTAGGACTGCTGCTATTCCTACACGAGTGGTTATTATCTGGGTAGTGCTAGTGAAAGTGCAGTTTTGTGTTGGTGCTGGAAGTGCTGCCCAATTAAGGTCAAACCTCGTGGTAATGTAAACACAACGTTAAGTTGGGTTAGCCTAGTATTAGTAAGGTTAGCCTAGCCTCAGGCTTACACAGTAATTTCCTTAGTTTGCTCCAACATACTGTATCCCGTTTTCACCCGTGAGGGGACGGGTTAGAATACAATTCCCCTCTGCCGCTGGGAGAGCATCTCGTAAGAGCCGAGTAACCTAACACTCCCTTGGTGGTTGGGGATCTGTTCTCCGACTGGCTTGCGACCACCAGCATGCGAATCTGACTTGTCATAGACGCATTCCGGTCGAGCCGCATGTGGGCCAGACTTAGCTCTTCCCTCTCCCATCCCATTAATGCTGCGGATCTGGTGGACTCTGGGCTTGTTCAGGGTCCGCTGAAACCGCAGCATTTTTTCTTTACTCTCCCTCCCTACTCTAACTTCGAGGATGCAACGCAAATGGGCGATGGTGGCCACTTACCATCAGTTGGACAGCGCTAGTGTTAGCACGTGTATTTGTCCGATAGTATAAAAGTATTGCAGTATGTAAGTGTAGTGTTCAAACACTACATGAATGTAAACTGTAATATTTCTCAGAAATATGCAAAGCGCTATTGATTAATATTTCTCTTTTCATTACATATTTAAATTAATGACTACTACCCTTTTCTATTTCTATAGGATTAATTGAAGTTAAAGGCTTTTTAACACTGTAATAAACAGAAAACGTTACTCACAGAAAATTACCTCTTACTTCATAAATCTTTAACGTTCGTTAGGGAAATTAAAACGAGCTCAGATATATTTTAAAGTAATTTGTTAAAGATGTTTTTGAATATTACAACGAAAGGGTGTTTATAGGTCCTTTGTTAATGGTATAATGGTACAACCAATCTATTTGGATCAGATTAAAAGATAAATTAAGCTATTATTTAAGCATCATCATGTAAGGGTTATTGTCTTTAAAATATCTTTTTAAGAAATTAAGATCTTGAAACGAAAAATTTTCTCACACTTAACAAAATATCGTTAATTCCATTTTTCAAATAGCAAGTGTTAATTATGATGTTGGCAACACTAACTTTAGTAGCATCCTGTTAGTAATGTTATTGGTAGCATTGATTTGGGTATCATTTTTCTTTCTTAAATGTTGGGCAACTGATAAAATTTAATCGAAGAAGCAGGGATTGCAAAATAACTAGTATTACATTGCGAGTATTTTAGCAGTAATGTTGTTGATCTGAGTTTAAAGTATAATGCCCAGGAGGAGCTTCTTTAGAGATGCTTCAGAGAGATATATACAGAGAGTCTCAATGTCAGTTGCCTCATTTAGAGAGGATTACGCTGTTAGTTGACATATTTAGGGGATCCCGCTGTTATTATTATTATTATGTGAGGGGGGCTATATGCGCCAGCAAGCACCTACCACCTCGACTATAGCTCCGTAGACTCTAGTAATATCCAAATCTTTTAGGCAGTGATCGATTGTAAGACTTTTGGATTCATAATATGTCGCCCTAGGTACTTATTTTAAACATGAGCGGCCCACATTCGCAGAGTACATGCATAGCAGTCTCGTCTCAACTTGGACTAGATCCCGCTGTTAGTTGCATTATTAGAGAGGATCCCGCTCTTAGTCACTTCATTAGAGAGAATCCCGCTGTTAGTTGCCTCATTAGAGAGGACCCCGCTATCAGTATTTACAAAGAGTTTCACTGTCAGTTACCTCATTTACAAAAGGTCCCATTATCAGTTGTCTTATTTACAGAAGATCTACAATCTATAAAAGTCCTAGTTCTTAATAAATTTGAAATATAACAGTATTATTTTAATGAACTAAATCTGAGGCCAATCATTATAAATTTATGAGAACCAAGTTTTTTGTAGTAATTATGATTCACTCATAGAACCGAGGGTATCTAGTAAATTATAATATAATCAATGGTAATCCTATCTCCCGTAAAATCGTATTCCAATCAGCTGGTAGTACAATGGGTAGAAATCGACTGACAGCTGAGGACCCTCGTTTTCAATTATATCAAGTACCAATTGTCTTTGTTAGGAATATTCAAACTTTATTTAATATATATTTGTCGGGAATGAGTAATAATCGGAACGACAGCGCCATCTATGGCGCTAGGATAAAATAATTCTCATTTCAGTTGGTTTGATAACCTCTGATTGGCTAACGTTTTCTATTTGTTGGAGGAGGGATGTATTCTCTTCAACGATTCACAAGAGCTTAGTCTGAGCTGTGGTCTCATGTGAAAAGTAAGGAGTGAACATTATCTGGGGTAGTGATAGTGGAAGTGGAATGAAGTGTATTACTATACCCTACATTGTAGGTTAGGTAAACATAACGTTAGGTTAGTCCTGTTAGGTTGGACTAAGAGTAAAAGATTTCTATATATTTAAAAGAGATAGATAAAAATTTTAGAAGGATATAAAATAAATAGTGAGTTCAAGACAACTAGAATCTTCCACAAATCAAGAAGTTAAGAAGTAATAAGAATGTAGGGTATCAAAAAAAAACCTTTTAGCCTTTATTCGATCCCTGAACCTAAACTCTCCTAATTAGATTCATAAATTGAAATTCCTACCTCGAAACAAATAATCAAGACGAACAACAAGTATCCAAGCTTCATTGTGAATGTAAGATAATTTCGCGCTACTAATCCAGTTAGTCACACAGATAATAAACAGTATTTGTTTTTATACTAGTTATATTTTAGGCGGGATAGCTTCATTATGACGGGATCTTATAATTATGTTTTTCTTACTTTTCTACATTTATCGTATAATAAAATTTTAAAAACTAGAGGGGTGAGCCTAGCGCGAATTTGGGGCTAAGACTAACTCGGTGAGGCGATGCTTCTATAGTCCTCGGTGATTGATTCCCACGGAGTCAGCGACATCCGGGACGCGTAACATGAGTTAGGTAGTCAGGTGTACATCGTTATCGTTAGGGTTACGTAACATACTATATGTCGGGGATTTTAAAATGATGAAAAGGAGATGGAAGGAGGAAGATGGGGAATATTGGGGAACACTACAAGGGGGTGATGGTATTGAATGGAATATTGGGTAAACGCAACGCAAATACTTCTACTGAACCGATAATTGATCAAATATGATCTCTAACAATTACGAGAGAAACCTAAGCAGTGCCTTGGACTTGTGACCAAGGTGTAGGCTTAAGGACGTCCTTTAAGTGATCACGACACTCGCCTCCACCGCTAGGCTCTCCGTTTAAACCCAAGGTTAAACGCACATAAACCTAACCTAACACAAGACGAGGTAATTACATTGTAAGGTACTCACGTGACCTTGATCGGACAGCACTCCTAGCACTAACACAACATAGCACAACACTATCACTATTTAGACACTACTTCACTTCTTGAGAGACCGCCAACGACTAAGACTTCAGTCAGACTGTCGATGGCATATAAAGGGCCGAGGGTCGGGACTGTCAAAACAACGGAAGTGACTACTACCCTACTCCAACGCCATAGACAGCGATGATGATTCGATTTAATCGATAACCTTTTGCTTAAAAAAAAGACTAATTATTTTATCTATGTTGCTTAATGTATTCTGTGTGACATGTGAGGTATAAGCGTGTTGTGTGAGAGCTGAAGTGTAATGTGTGTTATTTGGTGTAAGGATCTGTGATGCATGAGTGAGTGGTATGTGATGTATAAACTGTAACGGCTTGACGACAACACTTGCGGTGTGGGTGAGGGAACAGGAACGGTTATCATATCATTGTCATAGGCACTTAGAATTTTATCACTGGATTCACTTATTCCTGTTACACAAAGTAGCGGAGTCATCACGTGTGGAATACTGCCGATTGCGGTTGAAACTATAGTACCCAGTTACCATAACAATACGTGAGAATATATATATGTCGGAGCATAGTAAAAGATTGTCGATTAATCGAATCGTTATCGTTGTCTATGGCGTGGGAGTGGGGTAGTAGTCACTTCCGTTGTTTTGACAGTCTCTACCCTCGACCCTTTATATGCGATCGACAGTCTAACTGAAGTCTTAGTCGTGCGCGGTCTCTCAAGAAGTGAACATCATCTAAGTAGTGCTAGTGAAAGTGATAGTGTCAAGTGCAGTGTAGTGTGGAAGTGCTGTCCAACTAAGGTCACGTAAGTCCTTACAATGTAATTGCCACGTGGTTAAGTAAACACAATGTTAGGTTAGGTTAGCCTTGTGTTAGATTCGGTTTATGTGCGTTAAACCTTGTGTTTAAACAGAGAGGCTGAGCAGTGGAGGCGAGTGTTATGATCATTTAAAGGATATCCTTAAGCCTTTGACTTTGGTCACAAGTCCAAGGCACTGCTTAGGTTTCTCTCGTAATTGTTAGAGATCATATTTGATCATTTATCGGTTCAGTAGAAGTATCTGCGTTGCGTTTACCCAATATTCCATTCATTACCATCACCCCCTTTTAGTGTTCCCCAATATTCCCCATCTTCCTCTTTCCATTTCCTTTCACATCACTTAAAATCCCCGACATATATAGAAACTTTTTGTTGTTGTTTCTATAATAAAAATTAATATTATTGTATGATATGAAGTTTAAAGTGTGATGTGCAATGTATGAGTTGTGAAGTGTATTCTGTGATCTAGAATGTGTGTTGTCTTGTGTGTTGTGCTCAATTTGTTTTTATAACAACGGTATGATGTGTATTGTGTAATCAGTTCTGTTTTATGTGTGTAATGTGAAGTGTGTGATGTATATGAGCATAGAATGTGTAATGTATTTGAACAAAAAAATATGATTAAAACTTTGCTAAGAAAATTAATTAAAAACTTAACGTAAGGCCTTTTTATATAATTGTTTGTTCAAGTAAACTTTACAAGCTGCTTTATATTAATGCTTTTCGTTGTATTACAGTGTTTACCTAATTCCAGCTTATTAAAACTACCCACCCACGTTTAAGTGCGTATTCAGAACGTTATGCTTGTAGCCTGCAGTTAAATGGCCGTATTACTTTAACTTTGTAAATTACATTTATTTTAATATTATAGGTCAGACTGTCCACTTGATGATGGCCATAGTCACCCATGGATATCATACAGGAGTGCCTCTTCCTTGAAGATAGAGCGAGGAGGGGGAGAAGAGAAAAATGCTACAGTTCCAATGGACTCCAAGTGAGAACCTGGAGTCTACCGGAACCACAGCAATAATGGGATGGGAGAGAGGGGAGATCTGGCACACATACGGCGCGACCGGAACCTGTCACTTGGAACATTCCTATCACCAAGAGATGCTTGATTTTGTTTAGATAGTTATGCGGCAGTTTGACGAGTAGTTTCATAGATTAAATATCGATTAACGCCGTTAAGAGCTTGTAAACATGTTTCTGGGACTCCAACTCTATGCGGCTTCCTCTATCACGCGTTATTGAAACCCTCTTTTTTATATGTCGGTTAAAGCTTTGATTCACACAGTCAGCAATCCAATAGAAGTAATTATTACAAAAAGGCAATCAGAGCGTGATTATCCCATTTTACTTGCGCGAGAAGCTGATTAGGAGCCTTTCAGGGAAGAAGTGGCTTAATTGTGATGATATGAGGTTTTGTGGGTAACTAGACTATATAACTATAAATAAAGAGGAAATATTTGACTGTTTGTATGTTTGTTTGCTGCAAATAGATTCAAAAACTATTAAACTAATTTTGAAAATTCTTTAACCGATAGAAAGATATATTATTTCCGGCTAACATAGACTATGTGTGTGTGTATTGCCATAAAAAATCTAATTAAAGAGATATGGTCATTTAAAAGACATTACGTGGCCATTTTGTACAGTGAAGGTTTTCTCTGGAACTATAGATCCGATTTTAATAAATGAATACAACGTTTATGACCAAAATAAATAAATAAGTTTGTACTCTATACAGCAATACGTACAAACATTGTGACAGTAACAGACAATGTTAACTGTATGAAAACACTTGCACGACTAATTCAGACCTATCGAGCCAGATAATATATTTCATATACATCTCGGAGATTTTATGATGAGGAGGAGGAGGAGAGGGACTATTGGGTAAACGCAACGTAGATACTACTACTATAATCAAATATGATCTCGTACAATTACGAGAGGAACCTACGCACTGCCTTTGACTGGTGACCAAGGTGTGGGCTTAAGTATGTCTTTTATGTAATTACAACACTCGCCTGCACTACTCAGGCTCTTAAACTCACATAAACCTAACTTAACACAAGACGTGGCGACTACATTGTAAGGTACTCACGTGACCTTAATCGGACAGCACTCCCAACACTAACATAACACTTTCACTAACACTGTCTAGAGACTACTTCACTCCTTGAGAGACCGTGCTCTCTATACTAAGACTACAGTCAGACTGTCGAGGGCATATAAAGGGTCGAGACTGTCAAAATGACCGAAGTTTTATTATCGAATGATTGAATCATTCGGTAAAGAAAGTCAGGAAAAGATTCTTACTATCTTGCTCTATACTCCTAAATTATAAACTAGCGACCCGCTCCGGCTTCGCACGGTTACTTTCTCTACTATAATATGCTTGTATTATACATATAAACCTTCCTCTTGAATCACTCTATCTATTAAAGTAACCGCATCATAATCCGTTGTATAGTTCATAAATTTTATACTATGCAGTGATGCTAAGGCTTGTATGTTTCGACAGAATATTCCGATATTTGGATGTTAATCAATCACTCAAAAATGGCAAAACGAATTTAAATGATATTCGGCACACGAGTGCTTTATAACCTGCATTATAACATAAGCTACTTTTTTCCCAATTTAATGGTTCCTGCGGGATGATAAAAATATACCAAAGTATATGTGGTAAAATACAGCCGAAACGATCAGAATCGATCAGATTGGCTCATATCCGCTTGCTTGTCGCCGTTGCTTGTCATTGGCCAATCAAATGAAAATAATGTTGCCATTAAATCATGACAGAAGTAATGAAACGAAAAAAGAAGTTTTATTATTGAATGATTCAATCATTCGATAGACCATAGAGCAACGACCGTTGACCACCGAACCGAAATTGACCCAAGCAAATAAACAGCAATAAATCCTGATTAGGCAGTCCCGCCGGGATCTATTATCCTTACAAATATATCATTACATTGCTTCAGGGTATTATTGGGTTTTCCATACAGCTTTACAGAACTTTCTAGAGTGGCGGAGTCTTACTGTAGACAACAAGAAATATTGCTAATAAAAATATTCAGGCGTTTACGACAAACATATATTTTTATCATCCCGCAGGAACCATTAAATTAGGAAAAAAGTAGCTTATGTTGTAATGCAGGTTATAAAGCCGAATGTCATTCAAATACATTTTGCCATTTTTGAGTGATTGATTAAGATTCAAATATCGGAATATTCTGTCGAAACATTAGCATCACTGCATAGTATAAAACCTATGAACTACGCAACGGATTTTGATGCGGTTTCTTTAATAGATAGAGTGATTCAAGAGGAAGGTTTATATGTATAATACAAGCATATTATAGTGGAGAAAGTAACCGTGCGAAGCCGGAGCGGGTCGCTAGTTTATAATTTAGGAGTATAGAGCAAGATAGTAAGAATCTTTTCCTGACGACATTTTAGTATCAATATTTCATTTTGTTGGTCTACCATCACCTATGTTCACCACCTATCACTAACCCTGGACACTATTACGACGGAATATTACTATTAGATAATGGACCGATTCTGATGAAGTTTTATTTGTTTCAAAGTTAATTTAATTGAGATGGTTCTTAGGTATGTATTGTGAAGATCTGGTCACCCGTCTGAAGACTATCAGCTCATTGCTAACCTGAGAGCTGTCTCGCAATATTAATATATTGACAATTATAACAATAGAGTAAAAAGCTTTAAAAACATTATGTCATAGAATATATTTTATCTATCACTAGCTGACCCGACAGACGTTGTCCTGTCTTATCTACACTATTATAAGAGGAAAGATTTGATTATTTGTATGTTTGTTTGTACTGAACCGATTTTAAAAAATTCTTTCACCGATAGAAAGCTACATCCTTTCCGGGTAACATAGGCTATGTGGTGTTGCCATAAATATTATAATTAAAAAGATATGGCCATTTAAGTGCCATACCGTGGTCATTTTGTAAATTGAAGGGTTTCTCAGGAACTACTAATCCAATTTAAAAATTCTTTCACTGATAGAAAGCTACACTATTCGTGAGTGACAAAGGTGATTTAGTGTTGCCATATACATTTTTAATTAATAGATCTTGGCAGTTTAGTTACGAATGATCCGATTTTTAAAATTCTTTCACTGATAGAATTCTATAGTATTTCCATCTCTCTTCCTCTTATATACTATCATTCTCTCTATTCCTCTCTCTTTTTTCTTTCTTTAATTTTTACCTTTATTTCTGTTCAGAATAATCAGTCTCTTATCACTTTCTTTCGATTATTTCTCTCTCTCTCTCTCTCTTTCCTTTTTATATTCAATTTTATTTTTGCTCTGTTCTCCCTCTTTTATTATCTGTGGTATTTTTTTCCTTTCTACCATTTTTCTTTTTATAACTTTTTCTCACTCTCTCTCTTTTTTCAAATATCATCAATTATAAAATCGCTTTAAATACCCGGTGCGAAGCGAGGGCAGTCTATTTTCAATGCGTCAATTTTCCGCGCACGTTTCTTAATTTTTTCTTACATAAGAACCTTCTCCTGACAATAACAAACACAATAAAAAAAAGAATTAGCGAAATCGGTCCAGCCGTACACGCGTGATGCCGTGACCAAGGGAAATAGGGATTTATTTTTATGTATATATGTCGGAGCATAGTAAAAGATTATCGATAAATCGAATCGTTATCGTTGTCTATGGCGTTGGAGTGGGGTAGTAGTCACTTCCGTTGTTTTGACAGTCTCTTCCCTCGACCCTTTATATGCGATCGACAGTCTAACTGAAGTCTTAGTCGTGCGCGGTCTCTCAAGAAGTGAACATCATCTAAGTAGTGCTAGTGATAGTGATAGTGTCAAGTGCAGTGTAGTGTGGAAGTGCTGTCCAACTAAGGTCACGTAAGTCCTTACAATGTAATTGCCACGTGGTTAAGTAAACACAATGTTAGGTTAGGTTAGCCTTAGGTTAGATTCGGTTTATGTGCGTTTAACCTTGGGTTTAAATAGAGAGCCTTGCAGTGGAGGCGAGTGTTGTAATTACTTAAAGGATATCCTTAAACCTACACCTTGGTCACAAGTCCAAGGCACTGCTTAGGTTTCTCTCGTAATTGTTAGAGATCATATTTGATCATTTATCGGTTCAGTAGAAGTATCTACGTTGCGTTTACCCAATATTCCATTCAATACCATCACCCCTTTGTAGTGTTCCCCAATATTCCCCACCTTCCTCTTCCATCTCCTTGTAACCTCTCCTACCCTTCGGGTGGGAGGTTAACAAAAAAAATGTAAATTAAATTAAATTGTTTAATGACAATACGATCCGAAGATTCCACAGTTACAATTGTAAAAAAAAAAAACAACTCTTTACTACATAAAGTTTTATTAGCAAGAAATGAATCGAAAAGCTACCTAAAGCTTCCTTCGCATTCTAGTATAGTTTACAGGATTTGATTTGCGCGCCTGAGGGACTGACCGTAGGACTTACAGTGGTAAAATTGAAGGGTTGAGTTGAATTAACAGACAAAAGAAAAAAACAACCGGTTACTTGCTCACGGTCATCCACGCCTGACGGCGCGCATGCCAGAGTCCGCGGGCTTCTCACGGAGCCGGGCGACTCGGAGAGGCAGCATCAGCCTCCTAATCGCCTTCATAATGGAACCCGGAGCAGGGTATGCAGGGAGTAAAAAAAAAGAAAAGAATCCTAGGAACTTGTCCTTCGGGAAACAAGGGTCTTCCGGACGCAACTCCACGCACCAACAACACAATCCCCTCCGGATACAGACTAACATCCGGATACAGACTAACATCCGGATACGGAGTACCCTAGGTACACACGCCCCCTAGGTACACACGCCCCCTAGGTACACACGCCCCCTAGGTACACACGCCCCCTAGGTACACACGCCCCCTAGGTACACACGCCCCCTAGGTACACACGCCCCCTTATCGTTTAGATATTTTATTCAAATGTTTTTAAATAGAAATTTATAAAGAGAACATAAGTATTAATATAAATAATGTAAGCACATGGTAATAACCTCTATAAGTTTAGAACAATTAGAACTGTATGAAATACGTAATTACTATATTTAACTAACCTGTGGAGGTTTTTAGTATGTCAGGCTTGTTAGGGCATTAAGGATTCCAAGCCTGGCATGATGATCAAAGGCATGCTCGCACGCAGCATGGCTCGCGTCGCGGCAGCTATAACGAATACAATAATAAGACACTATCCACTCCCAACGCCAACGTCAATACGATTCAAAGGTAGTACTTACCAAAAAAAGAAAATAATATTAGGTGCTCCTGGCACCTCTCCAGGAATCACAAGGAACAGTCGCCTCCTACCCAAACGACATGGAGAAAAAGAAAGAAATGAAGTACGACAACTTGACGGAAAAGAAATAAAATATTGCCAGCTCCCTACGAGAGACAATTAAAAATCGAATAATGAAATATAGGTCCGTGTACCATTATATCAATAATAATTTAATTGTTAAAGTTCCAAAAATTATAATTTATTTAATATTGGTTAATATTAATTTTGAAATTGTTTATTTGAAAATAAAAAAAAGAAATCATATAATATTACTAAACAAACGAATCGATTTATACGTGCTAGATCACGCGTTCGAAACTAGATGGCGCTCACGTTTAGTGTGGATGGTTCACCATAGATGGCAGTAGTATGCACTATTTAAACAAATTTAAAGTAAAATATTTTTGTATATTTGAAGAAGATTGTATTAAAAATAATAAGAATAGGGTGTAGCGAATTTTACACGCTACAGTGCCCCTCCCATCAGAAAGAATTTACGATAGAAAATTCGTCGGGTGCCCTCACCCGTCCACTCACTACACCAAAGTAAAACAACAACAAAATCTAATCCTAAACTAAACAACACCAAAAGAAACCTTAAATAAAAGTAAGAACATCCTGAAACAATAAAATAAACCTTAGAAATACATAAACCTCGTTTACGGCGGTATTTAAAACAAAGTGTCTTTAATTCAACCACAGGAGTAAAAGTATCAACCGTAACAGGCAACAGGTAGTAACCTACCACGGGAGATATAGAACCCTTTGCGGTTAAAATAAAAACCAAATCCACATCTTTATGTAAGGTAGCATAACTAACACGGTAAATATTTGTATCTAAATAGGGTCTGAGATCATTATTATAACGATCTGTTACAGACGAACAAGTTAATTTAGGGCAATTGGAATCAGTCCGACATTCCAGTCCCAAAGTGGTAAGTTCCTGTTTAGCAGAAACTGCACCATGGGTAACATGGTGTATAACTACTACGCCATTGTAAACATGGGGCAGCTTAAGGGTAGAATCCTGGGTAACAGGATTATCATCGTGGGTATCACGATGTGAAGTAGGTAATTCCTGGGTAACAGGAACGTCATCGTGGGTATCACGATGTGAAGTAGGTAATTCCTGGGTAACAGGAATATCATCGTGGGTATCACGATGTGAAGTAGGTAATTCCTGGGTAACAGGAATGTCATCGTGGGTATCACGATGTGAAGTAGGTAATTCCTGGGTAACAGGAATATCATCGTGGGTAACACGATGTGAAGTAGGTAATTCCTGGGTAACAGGAATATTGTCATGGGTAACACGACGAGACGTAGGTAAGATAGGTAATTCCTGGGTAACAGGAATATCATCGTGGGTAACACGATGGGTACTAGGTAAAATAAATAAGTCCTGGGTAACAGGAGTAACATTGCGGGTAACACAATGTGAAGTAGGTAATTCCTGGGTAACAGAAATAACATCGTGGGTTTCACGACGAGAAATAGGTAATTCCTGGGTAACAGGAATAACATTACGTATGCCCTGGGTAGGGAAAACACGAACACGATTTTTATTCGTTTCGCGGACCAAAGAGGAGTTATAATTCGAAACGTGACTTGAGCTTGTACAAGAGATAGCCGGATCCTCACTCATAGATAATGAGGTAGGACGAATATGACTATCAATAGAGTCGGAGAGTTCTAGCTCTTTCCTTCTGTGGTCCGCTCTGGCAAGTTTTTTGTACCAGAACTCGAACCTGGCCTATTGGTCTGGCTTTGGTTGCATTGAGGACAACTCGTCGCCGTGAAATTCTTCTCACCACAACGATAACAAACCAAGGAAGGCTTCTCCCGACAATTTTTTAAAGTGTGTCCGCTGTTACGACAGCGTACACAGAACTCTTGACGTTTCTCGGTAGATAACTTAGAAACCACATGACACGGCTTCTGTACTCCTTTATATACTAAATCTGGGGCAATTAAATTTGAGTTAAATCGAGGGGGTTCGGTAAATGAATCCGCTCGTTTCTTAGCGTACTCTAACAAAAGACACCTGGACTTTAATTCTGACCAAGAATGAATATCCACAAAAGCTAATTAAGAAGAAAAATGAGGGCGTAAATTATATCGAACAATATGTAGCTGCTCCTCTTCCTTTAAAGGAACCCGTAACCTACTAAAGTAATTCCTCATTACACTTAAATAATTAATTATAGACTCATCACGACCTTGGGTTCGGTCTCGGATCTCACCCAGCAACCGTTGGTCATAATCCACTGGCAAATAATCATCTAATAGGTATTCCTTAAGTTCCGACCAAGAATGTACCGAATCACGAATACTACGATACCAAAACAAAGCCTCTTCCGTGAATAGTTCCGCTGCTCCTTCAAACAACCTCTGATGAGACAATCCTCGCGACAAACACAATTCCTCCAACCGCTGAACAAAAGAAAGCACGCAAGAGCGACCGTTGTACTTTATACCGAGCGTGTGAACTCCCTTACTTCGATCACAACACGCGCTGACACTAGGTTCCGGTGCACTCTCTGCTTCGATGGACAAGGAATGTACTGAGTTCTTTAAGCTCCTTTGGTAACTCACGAAAACGGAATCAGACTTGTCTAATATTTTATCTAATTGTGATTGTAAATCGGTATGCAAAGTAATATCATCAGGTTCGACCGGCTTCAACCTTCCTAACCGATGAAATAAATGATTACCTAAAGTATGAATACGGTTTAAACTTTTTAAACACAATTGCTTTTCGGACATAAGTCCGGACAACTCAACTAACTTACAGGAAATTAATTTTAATTCGACAGCAATGTCACCCTCATAGACATCGATATCATCACTAGGATATTCTTTAGCTAAGGATTTAATTTGGGAACGCAAGCCAACAACGGTATTCGCAGGCTTGGCTTCTCTTATTAAGACTTCGTATATCAACTCATCTTTATGTAAAAGGTTAAAATTAATTGGTCGTTCCTCCATTGTTAATTAATTAAATAAAGCAAATATAAAAAAAAATAAATGGTCAGTAGCCCAGGATAGCAAATACGGAGCACAATGTAGAAATAACAAATTGTTTAGAGTGAAGCTCTAAGGTAGGTATAATACAAAACAATAAAAAATAGTAAACAATTAAAATGCCCTAGATCATTGGTACATACGTAACATTTAAGTAAGAATAATACATACTGTCAGTGTATTAAACTGAACAGTTAAATATAACGGTAGTTACAAAGTAGTACAAGTAAAATATTACATACATAATACAAGTAAAAAAATAATGTAGGTAAACCAAGTAACACATAAACGGCTTAAGAAAATACATTCTTAACCAGGTAGTAAGTAGTATGTCAACTCAACTCAACAATCAGTCCAACAGTAATTAACTGAGAAAACTCGATTAAAAAGAACTAAACAACGTCCGCGCAACAAATTTTATCCTGGCAGGGTCGCCATTGTAACCTCTCCTACCCTTCGGGTGGGAGGTTAACAAAAAAAATGTAAATTAAATTAAATTGTTTAATGACAATACGATCCGAAGATTCCACAGTTACAATTGTAAAAAAAAAAAACAACTCTTTACTACATAAAGTTTTATTAGCAAGAAATGAATCGAAAAGCTACCTAAAGCTTCCTTCGCATTCTAGTATAGTTTACAGGATTTGATTTGCGCGCCTGAGGGACTGACCGTAGGACTTACAGTGGTAAAATTGAAGGGTTGAGTTGAATTAACAGACAAAAGAAAAAAACAACCGGTTACTTGCTCACGGTCATCCACGCCTGACGGCGCGCATGCCAGAGTCCGCGGGCTTCTCACGGAGCCGGGCGACTCGGAGAGGCAGCATCAGCCTCCTAATCGCCTTCATAATGGAACCCGGAGCAGGGTATGCAGGGAGTAAAAAAAAAGAAAAGAATCCTAGGAACTTGTCCTTCGGGAAACAAGGGTCTTCCGGACGCAACTCCACGCACCAACAACACAATCCCCTCCGGATACAGACTAACATCCGGATACAGACTAACATCCGGATACGGAGTACCCTAGGTACACACGCCCCCTAGGTACACACGCCCCCTAGGTACACACGCCCCCTAGGTACACACGCCCCCTTATCGTTTAGATATTTTATTCAAATGTTTTTAAATAGAAATTTATAAAGAGAACATAAGTATTAATATAAATAATGTAAGCACATGGTAATAACCTCTATAAGTTTAGAACAATTAGAACTGTATGAAATACGTAATTACTATATTTAACTAACCTGTGGAGGTTTTTAGTATGTCAGGCTTGTTAGGGCATTAAGGATTCCAAGCCTGGCATGATGATCAAAGGCATGCTCGCACGCAGCATGGCTCGCGTCGCGGCAGCTATAACGAATACAATAATAAGACACTATCCACTCCCAACGCCAACGTTAATACGATTCAAAGGTAGTACTTACCAAAAAAAGAAAATAATATTAGGTGCTCCTGGCACCTCTCCAGGAATCACAAGGAACAGTCGCCTCCTACCCAAACGACATGGAGAAAAAGAAAGAAATGAAGTACGACAACTTGACGGAAAAGAAATAAAATATTGCCAGCTCCCTACGAGAGACAATTAAAAATCGAATAATGAAATATAGGTCCGTGTACCATTATATCAATAATAATTTAATTGTTAAAGTTCCAAAAATTATAATTTATTTAATATTGGTTAATATTAATTTTGAAATTGTTTATTTGAAAATAAAAAAAAGAAATCATATAATATTACTAAACAAACGAATCGATTTATACGTGCTAGATCACGCGTTCGAAACTAGATGGCGCTCACGTTTAGTGTGGATGGTTCACCATAGATGGCAGTAGTATGCACTATTTAAACAAATTTAAAGTAAAATATTTTTGTATATTTGAAGAAGATTGTATTAAAAATAATAAGAATAGGGTGTAGCGAATTTTACACGCTACATCCTTTCACATCGTTTTAAAATCCCCGACATATATATATATATAGAAGATAGCATTTTTTAGAGTTTTATATATATTTGTTAAGTCTGTATTGACTGCTACTTTTATATTTTTTGTTTCCAACAATACAAAATGATCGACTTATACAAGTTAATATCGATTCGTTACTTGGTGACCGTATTAAATTAGAGTTTCAGTGGGGGGGTAATTTAAAATTTTAATTTAGTACATAATAACCAAGCCAATGATTTCTGATGAAGCCCTTTGCTTCTTCTTCGATATAAACGTTGAAAGTTAATAGTTTGTAATATTATGATTTCTGTGATTATATTTACTGTAGATTTATGATCAAAGGCAAAGGTTTGACTTTGATCATTCAAGTTTCACAATGTTGCTAGATGTTATAATTAATTAATATAGACTAATAATGATTGTATTACTAAGAATTCCGCGAAATATTAATCGCTAAAACTGTTGTTAAATAGGTGAGAAAATCATTCATTCGTTTCAAAGTCGTGGAAGTTATTCAAATTTTAGACTAATTGATCATACTTTTTCTATGGTGAACAAGTGAGTGAGTGGACGAGTGAATGGGTGTATGAGCCAATGTGAGCGAGGGAAAATGGATGAGTAAGGGAGTAAATGAATAAGTAAAATGGGAGATTAGGTTGGTGGATAAGTTAGGGAGTTATAGGTAGATGATTAGGTGCGATTAAAAGGGTGATGGGTGAATGAACGGGTGAATGCGAGGGAAAATAGATGTGTAAGGGAGTAAATGAATAAGTAAAATGGTAAATTAGGTTGGTGAATAAGTTAGGGAATTATAGGTAGATGGTTAGGTGCAGTTAAAAGGGTGATGGGTGAATGAACGGGTGAATGCGAGGTAAAATGGATGTGTATGGGAGTAAATGAATAAGTAAAATGGGAGATTAGGTTGGTGGATAAGTTAGGGAGTTATAGGTAGATGATTAGGTGCGATTAAAAGGGTGATGGGTGAATGAACGGGTGAATGCGAGGGAAAATAGATGTGTAAGGGAGTAAATGAATAAGTAAAATGGTAAATTAGGTTGGTGAATAAGTTAGGGAATTATAGGTAGATGGTTAGGTGCAGTTAAAAGGGTGATGGGTGAATGAACGGGTGAATGCGAGGTAAAATGGATGTGTATGGGAGTAAATGAATAAGTAAAATGGGAGATTAGGTTGGTGGATAAGTTAGGGAGTTATAGGTAGATGATTAGGTGCGATTAAAAGGGTGATGGGTGAATGAACGGGTGAATGCGAGGGAAAATAGATGTGTAAGGGAGTAAATGAATAAGTAAAATGAAAGATTAGGTTGGTGGATAAGTTAGGGAATTATAGGTAGATGGTTAGGTGCGATTAAAAGGGTGATGGGTGAATGAACGGGTGAATGCGAGGTAAAATGGATGTGTAAGGGAGTAAATGAATAAGTAAAATGAAAGATTAGGTTGGTGGATAAGTTAGGGAATTATAGGTAGATGGTTAGGTGCGATTAAAAGGGTGATGGGTGAATGAACGGGTGAATGCGAGGTAAAATGGATGTGTAAGGGAGTAAATGAATAAGTAAAATGGAAGATTAGGTTGGTGGATAAGTTAGGGAATTATAGGTAGATGGTTAGGTGCGATTAAAAGGGTGATGGGTGAATGAACGGGTGAATGCGAAGTAAAATGGATGTGTAAGGGAGTAAATGAATAAGTAAAATGGGAGATTAGGTTAGTGGATAAGTTAGGGAATTATAGGTAGATGATTAGGTGCGATTAAAAGGGTGATGGGTGAATGAACGGGTGAATGCGAAGTAAAATGGATGTGTAAGGGAGTAAATGAATAAGTAAAATGGGAGATTAGGTTAGTGGATAAGTTAGGGAATTATAGGTAAATGGTTAGGTGCGATTAAAAGGATGATGGGTGAATGAACGGGTGAATGCGAGGTAAAATGGATGTGTAAGGGAGTAAATGAATAAGTAAAATGGGAGATTAGGTTAGTGGATAAGTTGGGAAATTATGGATAGATAGTTGGGTGTGATTAACATATGGGTAAATATTATGTGAACTTATTTTTCATTATTTCAGCGTATTTCAACATTTATAGATAGAATCTTAATTACATTTACTCGGTGGCAGTCTGACATAATAGAAGATGACAAACCTTAACTCACCTGTCGCTTGTAAATATTCATTAATTCAAGACCTTCGTTACTTTGGTGGAATTGTGTTAAACAATTCATACGATAAATTAAATGTATACTCCGTTGGGGACGAAGTTTCTTTCGTTATGTATTAATTGACATACATTAAATTTGTTTACTCTTAGTCTTAGTCTTGCAAATGAAGGAGATCACTGTTTAAACTTAAGGTTAGGTTAACAACCTAACACAAGTCTAACCTAACGTTACGTTGACACTATGTGATGATGAAGCAGCAGCAACATCTATGCACTGCAACTCCAGGTGTTGTTCACCGTATGAGAACACGGTTCAGACTAAGCTCATGGACGGGGTCGAAATAAGCAACCAATCGAAAACGTTAGTTAGTTAGATGTAGTTGGTATTGACATTCCGATTATTCGGTAATATGCTTTTTTTTTAAATAAATAATTGAATGAATGGACGAACGAATTAATAAATATATGAAAACATGAATCGTACACTTAAAGCTCCTGGGGCTGAGCTACCTGTAAAGTTTACAGAACTCTTTTATAAAGCGCACATTAACTCTCGCCTCCACTACTCGGTCTCTCTGAAACTCTATCACGATCTATAATTTAAATCCTATGAATTTTGTCTATCATAGTGAAGTGTAAGATTTATTGATGATCACATGAGATGTTAACTTTGTTACTTTATTTAAATGTTATAAGAGTGATGGAACAGTAAAGGCGAATGTTAATGGCACCTGAGTCACACTCCCCAGGTGCTGCTCGTTGTTTTGTCTGAAAGGTATAAGTATGTTTTAAGCAGGATAAAGATTTTGTCATATCCTTAATTTCTAAAAAGCAGTCGTTAAAATGAAATAAGAATTTGATTTGATCGAGTCAGTCCTCAGCTTTAAATGATGGTAACGGGAAGTAATTCGATTTATCTCTCTGCAATATATTTCCTCTCGTCAATGATATCCAATTGCCAATTGAGGCTAAGGATTCATTCAATATTATTACCCTGTAGGCATTTTATTATACAGGAACCTTAGATAACAATGACCTTAAAATGATTATAATAACACTAGTCGACCCGTACGACTTCGTGTAGCTCCGCTTCTATTGGTCTTAACGTAATGATATATAACCTATATCCTTCCTCGATAAATGGGCTATCTTACACTGAAAGATTTTTTTAAGTCGGACTAGTAGTTCCTGAGATTAGCGCGTTCAAACAAACAAACTCTTCACACAGATTTTGTTATTAGGGGCTGTTCAAGTATTACGTAAGCATTATAGGGGAGCGTGGGGATATTTGCTTTACTTATTTTTGATGATATGGGGATGAGAGAAACCTGAATGCTCAGAATGAGGAGGGCGATAAAGCAGGCGTAAGCACGGGGGGAGGGGTTAGGGCTTTACTTTGACATAGGGTTGATAACTGTAAAAAAATTGCTTACGTAATACTTGAACGGCCCTTATGATAAACGATTAATTTATAATTTAGTATCTTTAGCCTTACAGTCTAAAATATATTTTCATTTAATTTAATGTTTAGTTAGAAAGTTATGGTGAATGTGATTAAGATGATTATTTTCACCATAATTTTCTGCTTCCGCTTTGAACCATCCTACCAATCTATCCCACGGGAATGAATTTTTGCAGCATAAAAAGTATCCTAACGATTAGTCAACCTTCTTTAGTATCTACCGATCAAAATTCATTAAAATCAGTTCAGTTGTATTAACGTGATGCGTGCCATTCGTCTTCGTTCAACAACCAAATTATTTTAAAATTAGACTTTTTTTACAAAAGTACTTTTGATGCGTCAAAAATTGGTCGGTCAGTAAGTTTGTCTATAGCTACCACCAGCTCAGAATGCAGATTTCTATTGAGAAGAGCCGGCCAGAAACTCAACAGTCGCTCGCATCAAAAAGCCATGTTTACATAGTCTGTTATACAAATGATTTAGCTTGAGAGTCAATGTCTATGATAATTGTTAACAATATTTATTTTTACTACTACCTACTAATTTTTTATAATTTTTTACGTCGTCGTCATTAAAGTTGATCTGCAAGATATTTTGTTTATTCTTTTTTAAATACGCCTGATTCAAGGACATGGTCCATCGGCCGAATAATTAAAATTAAAGTAATCAGCGTAATAAGGAGTTTCTGGATTTCGTTGTGGAAAAATAAGTGAAATCACAAGTGATTACCGGGGTCACTTAACAAGGCTTCGATATATGACGTGGTTTATGGAATTTGCAGTGTTAAGCAGTTTCAGTACTTAATTTTCACCCAGTACTCTAATATTCAGGTAGTATTTAAGGAATAAACAATTGTTTAAAGGCTTTGGCGTTCGCTTCACCGAGAGAATGGCGGAAGAAAAAGATCTTATAAAAAAGCGTGCAAGCTTTAAAGGCCGTCTTACGTTATTTAATAATTATTTAGCGAATTTTGAAGGGCCAATAAGCCAGTCTCAGGTAAACGAACTTCAGTTACGTATTGATAGAATTAATAATATCTTTGAACAATATGACGAGGTACAGTTTAGATTAGAATGTATAACGGAAGATATGGAATCTCAATTAAAGGAAAGAAATGACTTTGAATCGCAGTATTATAGAATATTATCCCAAGCTCAGAGTATAGTTACGCGTTTTACGAAATCAAGCGAAGCGTCTCCTGATAGTGACAAAGATTCATCGCGAGCTAATAACAATAGCAATAACCTTGTTAAGTTACCAACTATACAATTGCCTAAGTTTAGCGGGTCTTATGACAATTGGCTAGAATTCCATGACACATTTTCTAGTCTCATCCACTCCAATGACGAAATTGATAATATAAATAAATTCCACTACTTAAGAGCGTCATTAGAGGGCACCGCTGCCGTGGTTATACAGTCCATTGAATTTTCAGCGAAAACTTATCCTGTTGCTTGGAAGATACTATGCGAGCGATTTGACAATAAACGTTTGTTAATTCAAAATCATATAACGGCATTATTTAATATTGATTCTATAGCTAAGGAGTCTTCAGTATCTATTAAGCGTATGATTGATCAATTAAATAAAAACTTAAGAGCTTTGGATTCCTTGGGAGAGCCAACGAAGCACTGGGACACACTTCTGATCCATATTGTCACACAAAAACTCGATAGTAAGACTTATCGAGAATGGGAGGAATTAAAGGGTCGCCTTGGTAAGGATGAACCGTTAACATTAGATGTATTTTTAAAATTTTTACGTAATCGTGCAGATCTCTTAGAGGCATTAGAGTTATCGCGTAATAACACTCCTGTAAATTCTGGGAAATCTAATACCAAGATTAGAAGTATGGTTTCTGTAACAAATTCATCTCAGGTGGATAATAGTTTTCCAATAGCTTCCTCTACTCCAAAAACCTGTCTTAAATGTAAAGGGGATCATCAACTTAAAAATTGTCCACAGTTTTTAGGTCTTAATAATGAACAGCGATTAAAACTTTTGCCTAATTATAGAATATGTTATAACTGTTTACATATCGGTCACTATGCCAACCAATGTAAAAAACCAGGTTGTAGGATATGTAAACGTAAGCATAACACTCTCATCCATGTTACAGATTCAAAATCGCAGTCACCAGTTAATGCTGGATCATTGTGCATTGATGGAAGTGGTGCGTCAGATAAAATTCCAACATCTAACATTACTTTGTCGGCATATATAAGTAATTCGTGTAAAAGCAATCACGATGTACTATTATCGACTGCCCTCGTCAAGTTGTACGATTCTCATAAACGGGAATATATTGCTCGTGCATTACTTGATAGTGGAAGCACATCATGTCTTATTACAGAGAATATGTGCAACAAATTAAGCTTAAAAGTTAATTATGTCGAAAGATCCATATTAGGAATTAATAATTGCACGTTACCTATTGGCAAAATGTGTAGTGTACAAATCAAATCTTTAGATGATAATTATTGTGCACATGTTACTTGTTTAGTATTACCGTCGATCATAAGCAAAGTGCCTTATAGTCGTATAGACATTTCGATGTTAAATATTGAACCTAATATTAATTTAGCCGATCCTAACTTCTACATACCTAGTGATGTAGATTTAATTATTGGTGCTGATCTCTTTTGGGATTTGTTAGGATCAAATACTATTAAATTAGGTACCGAAAAACCGATACTTTTTGAAACTAAACTAGGATGGATAGTTTCAGGACCCACACTTGGCAGTCATGTATCGAATCGGTTACCATCTCAAATTAAATGTAATGTAGCACAAATTGAATCAAATAATAATTCTGTTGATTCAAATGAAATTATACAGGAAAACCTGTCAAGATTTTGGCAATTAGAAGAGATTAGTACTAAATCGTCCTATTATTCGGAGGAAGAGAAAATGTGCGAAGAGCACTTCGTTAATAATACATCACGTCTTCCCGATGGACGTTTCTGTGTTAGAATTCCTTTAAAGCATAATGTAGATTGTTTAGGTGAGTCTTATCAACGTGCTAAAAATTGTTTTCATTCACTTGAACGTCGTCTTAATAATCAACCTTTGATTAAAACTAAATATAATGAATTTATGTTAGAATATCTTACATTAGGACATATGTCTAAATCTGATTTTAAAGTTAATGAATTTTCTTATTTGATACCACATCATGGAGTCTGGCGTGATAGCAGTTCTACAACAAAATTAAGGGTTGTTTTCAATGCTAGTAGTCCTACTACCACGGGAGTTTCGTTTAATGAAATTCAAATGGTCGGTCCCACTATACAGGACGATCTTTTAAGTATTTTACTCCGTTTTAGGCAACATAAATATATTATATCAGCAGATGTCGAGAAAATGTACCGGCAGATTACAGTACATGTAGATGACAGGTATCTTCAACAAATTATTTGGCGTAGCAATACACATGATCCTTTAGAAATATATAAATTAAACACTGTAACATATGGTACCACCAGCACCATTTTTAGCAGTACGTTGTTTAAAACAAATAGGTCTTGAATGTTTAGACCCTAAAATAACTGATATTTTTTTACATGATTTTTATATGGACGACTTACTCACTGGGTCAGATACCGTCAATGAATTATTATATATTCGAAAGGGCGTAACAGATGCTTTAAAATCAGCGCAAATGCCACTAAGAAAGTGGAAGTCTAATGTATCGGATTTAGATGATGTAGAAGTTCCACCGTTAGATTTAAATATGGGTGATAAATCTAATATTAAGTCAGTTTTAGGGTTAGGCTGGCAATCATTTTCCGATGAACTTTGCTTTAAAATAAGTAATAATATTCCGATTATTATGACAAAACGTAGCATACTTTCAGTAATTTCACAAATTTTCGATCCACTTGGTTTACTTGCTCCTTGCATAGTTAGTGTAAAATGTTTGTTGCAGAAATTATGGTTACAAAAATTGTCATGGGACGATTCGTTGCCAGTAGATATAGCTCAGTCATGGAAAGAATTTATAGATTGCTTACCAATTCTTAATGATTTACGCATTGCACGTACAGTTTTAGTAGATTCCTATAAATATATCGATTTGCATATTTTTTCAGATGCTTCACAATGTGCTTTTGGAGCATGTTTATATGCATGTAGTAGAAATGAAAATGGTGAAATATTAGTTCGATTATTAATGGCGAAGAGTAGGGTCGCGCCAATAAAACCTACAACCATACCAAGACTAGAACTTTGTGCAGCCCTCGTTGGTGTAAGACTTTATGAAAAAGCTCTAAGTGCCCTTCGAATCAAGGTAAGGCGTACGTTTTTTTGGACCGACTCTACTATCGTTTTAGGATGGTTAAAAACACTTCCTAGTAAATTGCAACCATTTGTACGTAATAGGGTTGCAGAAATTTTAGAAAAGTCCAATAATTGTTTATGGAAGTATGTACCTACGAAAAATAATCCTGCCGACCATATATCACGCGGAGTAGATGCTAAAACTATTGTTAAGTCCCTCGATATTTGGTGGTCAGGACCATCTTTTCTAAAATCTAATAAGTCTCAGTGGCCTTCGTTGCCCACTACTTCTGAAATACTCCCAGAATTACGTAACGTAATTACCGCAAATATTGCTGTCGAAGGTTGTAGCGACGACATAATAAACTTTAGTAAATTTTCAAATTATTCCAGGCTTAAACGTACGATGGCATATGTTTTACGTTTTATAAAAATTTGTAAAAGGGAGGTTATTAAAAAGAAATATTTAACTTTAGAAGAATTAGATATTGCATTAAATATTTTAATTAGAATTTCACAAAAGCAGTCTTTTCCGGAATATGATTATTTACTAAATAATAAAACCTTACCTTCTAAAAATTCATTATTAAAATTAAATATATTTCTTGATGAACTTAAAATAATTCGTGTTGGAGGACGTTTAGAGCATAGTGATTTTTCTTTCAATAAAAAACATCCGATTTTAATTCATTCTAAGCATCATTTTACAAAGCTTTTGTTTCAATTTGAACATAAACGACTGCTACACGCTGGTCCACAATTATTGTTAAGCACAATTAAAGAAACCTTTTTGCCTATTGGAGGTAGGAATTTGGCTAAATTATGTTATAGGCAATGTATGCGTTGCGTTCGAGCTAAACCTAAAATAGTTACTCCTTTAATGGGCAATTTGCCACACCAACGCGTTTCAGTTAGTTATTCCTTTGAAAATGTAGGACTAGATTATGCTGGACCTGTAATGATTATCAGTCGTCAAGGGCGTGGATGTAGGCTAGTTAAGACATACATCGCAATTTTTGTTTGTTTTTCTACTAAGGCGATGCATATTGAATTGGTTGGTGATTTAACAAGTAATTGTTTTTTGTTGGCTTTGCGTAGATTTATGTCGCGTAGGGGTAAACCCAAGAATATATATTCCGATAATGGCACTTCGTTTGTTGGTGCGTACAACGATATTGCAAACTTTCTTAAAAATTATAGTAGTACTTTATCTGAGACTGCTGCTGATGAAGGTATAAATTTTCACTTTACGCCTCCGTATTCTCCACATTATAACGGTCTTTCCGAAGCGAGCGTCAAATCTACAAAATTCCATTTACAAAGAGTACTGGGCAATTGTAATCTTACATATGAGAAGCTATATAGTTTATTAGTGCAAATTGAGGCCGTATTGAATTCCCGCCCATTGACTCATATTTCCACGGATCCTGGAGATTTGACGCCTTTGACCCCCGGTCACTTTATCATTGGACGCCCTCTTGCATCTTTACCCTCACCGAATTATGAAGACCAAAAATTTAATAAGCTGACTCGTTACCAAAGGATTGAGCAACTTCGCCAGCAGTTTTGGAAGCGTTGGAGCAGAGAATATATTTCGAATCTTCAAACAAGATCGAAATGGCGAACTAAAGAAGAACCTCTTAAACTGAATAGCCTCGTCGTTATAAAAGATGATCATCTTCCACCGCTCAAATGGAAACTGGGTCGAATTATCAATATTTATCCAGGAACGGATGGTGTCGTGAGGGTTGCAGACATTAAGACCACCAGTGGAATTGTGCGGAGAGCCTTTAGCAAAATATGCCCATTGCCACAACCTGAAGACTGTTGAAAGAACGTGCTTTCAACGCCCGGGGGCATGTCTATGATAATTGTTAACAATATTTATTTTTACTACTACCTACTAATTTTTTATATTTTTTTACGTCGTCGTCATTAAAGTTGATCTGCAAGATATTTTGTTTATTCTTTTTTAAATACGCCTGATTCAAGGACAGTCAACGTCACTTAGATTCCAAGCATTCTCATCATTTATGTAATCCTGTACATTATAGTATGCTTTATTTATCAATGATTTTTAATCCGAGTTTTAAATTGTTGAAGTGACCAATCTAATATAGGCTGTAGAATCCTATTATAAATACGAACACCAAGCCCTATAAAAGGATTACTCACTTTGTGGAGACGAATGTAAGGCGTTATAGAATTTAAAGCTATAAAAAAATAACAGACTAATCTTTCTTTCAATCACAGCCTTTATATTAAAAAATAAATTAAAAGTGTCAAACGAATGAAATCGGTTTTTACATGCTTCATATTTTGGTAAAGGCAGAAAAGAAAATTCAATTACATTTATCAATGCGAAGTAAAGTGTAGTAAGGAACTAAAAATAGCAAAAAGTTGACATTTCCTCAATTATTTCCACATTCTTTACCCTCTCATTTGACATTAGTTAGTATCAACTTTCTCCTCCCTTTTCATTACGTTAGGAGTTGAATCCAGCGCGTAAGTTAGGCTTAGGTTAACCTTACCTTGCCTTGTCAACCTACTCCCTGGTTACATGTTCAAGGCAATGCTTGGGTTCCTGTCGTAATGGTAAGAGATCATAATGTTTAGTTAGTTATCGGTTCAGTAGCAGTCCCTACGTTGCGTTTACACAAAAGTCCATACAATCGGTAGCGGAGTTAGGTTAGAGTTAGCCTTGATACAAAGGGGCGCCGGCTAGCGATTTTAGGGGTAGACGAAGCTACCAAGAACACAGCAATCGCCAAAAAACTGCCGGAAATGAGATCATTTTTTGAAGTTTAGACACCCCTTTTAATGTTTTCAACATACCCCTTCTTCTTCTTCTCTTACCTATTCCTTCGAGTTATATGTATAACGGTTCGCCCAGCGGGACATTTCATCGATCTGTTATCTCCTTATCTTTTCTATCCATTATGAGCGTGCCTTAAGCTTTTGTATGTGTAATAAGTTCCAACGAATTGTACTTTAATATAATTTAAGAACGTGATAAAATAGGGAAACTATAACACAGCTCTACAAAAAGAAACTTTTTTTTGTTGCCATGGATATCATCGCGAATTTTTACGTTTTCAAGTGCCCAGACTACGAATATATTCATGAAAGTTCTCAATGTGCTCGTATATTGATTATTTTTGCATATGATTGCATATTTTTTTTTGATGGTCCTCAAATATGGCAATTGATGAAAGACTCAAATCTTATCAAAGTTATGACTGTTCCGAAAAGTGAAGCTTGGATAAGGTTTGTGTTGGTTGTCGAAAATTTCCAAGTAACCACAAAGCAGCAAATTATGAAGAAATTGTGCAAAATATGCTGACAAATTTTCAGACTTTAGGAGCAAATATGAGTATTAAGTTACACTATCTCCGCAATCATCTAGATAAAGGACATGACCACCTTCCATACATCGTTGGCCTACAAACAGAATAACATGTCATCATAACGATAATTACTCATTTATTTTTAAACTTAAGAATCAATTTTTAGTAACTGACGGACACTCGGAGGATTTTGCACATATTTTAAAAAGTACTCATTATAATTTCCTGCAAATCAGACTCCACTGAAATCTGTCTGAATGTTGCCACGGGTGTATTAATACCCCCCGTTGTACTCCTGTCATGCACTGACTTAACGAGCTGAGTGTATTTTGCGCATGAACAAGATTTTAGAGCGTGCTATAAGTTTTTAACTATTAGCAAATAATATTACATTTCGTTTTGCCTATAAGTTTAATAAAAAACGTTTATTTACACTTTTTTCTTACCAGAGGGGAGAAGCTGGTTACGGAATAACGAAGAGCTCGTGTCGCACACACGGTATTGTATACCCATATAGTCATAAATAAAACAATATTCATTCAATTGTTGATGTTCAAATTGATAATACAGGCAAATTGCATCACAAAATGTTTTACTTCGCTGATAAGCGAATATATTATAATTTAACTATTGTTAAGACAATACAATACTTTAATATATCTTGACAAACACATATTGATTGATTTAAAAAATTTGCAACGTTATATATGATTAAAAAAATCACTTTGATTTTTATAACTAAAAATATATATAGCAATTTTAATTCTGTAAGTTTTTTTAGGTTATGTGAATGTTAATGTTATATTTGTTGTTATAATTTTACTATTACTAATTATAAACTAGGGACCATTTCTCATGTTGTCAATTAATTTTATACAAAATATCTACAAATTATAGTTATCTATTTTTCATCGCTTTATTATTATAAGAATTATTAGACTAGATTTAAATACAGTAATAATAATATGTGTAAAAGGGGGGGTATTGTTACAGCCTTGGCAACATTGATGATATCAGACTTAAATGGAGTCTGATTTATAGGAAATTATAATGAGTACTTATTAAAATGTGGCCGAATGGCCGTCAGTTACTAAATATTGATTCTTAAGTTTAAAAATAAGTTGGTAATTTTAGTTATGACATTATTGTTATATCATTTTGTTCATTTCGTAGGCCAATTTGAACATTGTCCTTTCCAGATAATTTAGGAAATTATAGTGAGGAACAAGGAGAGCGGTTCCGTCAAGATCTAAAAGTGATGGAGGAAAGATATCAGTTTCGATAGGATTGTCACATGATGGCAGATTACTGCTGGTCTTTGAAAAGAGATTGTCCCCTGAAAAATTATTAAAAAAAAGCACATAAAAGGCGTTTTATGGAAATGTGGAATATATTTTCGACATTTTCCTCTTTTTTACTTCGATGTATCCTAATTTCTTAAAACATAACTGTCATTATAAATATATATGTTATTTTGTTTCTCGTTTTTTTGATTTTTGTAATGTAAAATGAAAATAAAGATTTAAAAAAAAAATAGAGCAAATCTTTCAAAATCATTGAGTTTCATGAATTGTGCGCATAAATAGACCCAAAATCTTTTCATATCTAGGGCAACAAAACCACTGTAGACCAGTGTTGTTATTCTAATTATCCAAATGAATTATGAAACTAAATTAGAAATCAAAATAGAACCCCATTCGTTAACCGCCCTTTATTAAAAACAACCAAAATGTCTTATGTCATAGAATGAGAGAGATAAGCTACCCATTACTGTACAGCAATACGTATACACATGCTATTTAGACTGAGGCGAGTAGTGCCTGGGGCTTGAGACCCAGGAGCAGGATTATGGTTTAGGGCTAACGACAATAGATAATAAAGTAAACTTACGTGGACTTCGAGAAGGGTGACCTTAACCACGACACTATAACACTAACTTCCATGTTCACTGCACGAAAACACCAGAGAGACTGAGACTAATCTATCGCACTAAAGGTTATATATTGTATTCACGTCGGTATACTTGAAATAATATAAAATGATCTACCCGCTACTACTACTTTATAAACAGTGTTGCTAACAAAAAATTATTGGATTTTAGAAGTCAAGGTCAGGATTCAAGTCCAAACGAAGAATGTTTTTTCAAAACTAAATGATGCGTATTCCTTTACAAAGTTTGATTATTCGACTTATTGGTTTGGAAGTTTTGGGCCGACCCAATTAGTATGGAAAAACATTTCTGTGTATACTTGAAACTAGTTTTGTGTATTCAGATTAAATCAAAGGGAATATTATATTATATTTCTTTTGTATGTTTATACTTCATTGAAGACCTGCAAAATGGTTAAGGAAATAATAAAAATGGCAACGAAAAAGTAAGGTAATTGCCCTACATTTTGTCATTTACATAACAGCCTTTAATTCTTATAAGTTTATGAATAAAATTGCTGTCTTTTATAGATGACGAGCTGCTTTTGCTTCGCTTTGAGTATTTTACATAAAATCATAATCCTACCTGGATAAAAAGCGACAGTAGCTCAGTGGTTCGGGCGTTGGATTCACGATCAACAAGTCGTTGGTTCAAATCCCGGACATTGGACTACTGGCGTGGCCCACTCCTGACACAAGCTATTTATTATTAGCTTAGCAGGAGGGGTAAAGGGAATACTAGTAGTATGTGATCCATACTGTTAGTAATCTTTAAAAAAAAAAAAAGAAAAAAAAAAAAAAGAAAAATAGATTATGTGAGAAAAAGAGAGACGCGTGTACACAAATCACAACTTTAGTAGTAGTGATCTGTGAGTGTGTATGAGAGAGAGAGGAGGAAGGAGTATCTTTCCTAAATTTCTTTATCTTGAGATTTTTCTTATCAGAGAAAGAATGATCAAAATCGGTTTAATAGTTTTATATGGTATATGGTGTACAGGGTATATGCAACAAACAAACAAGTAAATCCCGTTTATATAATGGTGTGAATCTATGAATTAGAACTTTAATTTGTTATGTTTAACTGCCCTTACATGTGAGAGAGATGTGAATGGTTTTATATAAGAGAGAGTGAGAGAGGACGATTATCAATTGTTTAATTGAAAATCCTTTGAAATCGGAACTGGAGCAAAAGTAATATATTTAAATGAAAATACAGACGAACAAAATATGTAGAAACTACTAGGAAACAGTTAATTATATTAACAACTCCAGGAAAACTGATTTAGTTGTTTCATAGTATTACAAAGAGATTCCAGAAAATTCCTAGCAGTTGCTAGTTGCTGCGCCGAACAGGGACACCATGCAGTAGCTTTGTGAGTGATATACAATGCCAAGTGTTTCCCTCTCCCATCACATTTATGCTGCGGTTCTAATACATTTTTTTTTCGCTCTCCTTCTTTCCTTCGAAATCCTTTTGTTTTGTCCCTTATTTATCACTAGTCAACCCGCACGACTTTGTCCGCGTGTATCTCCGCTCCTATTAGTCGTAGCGTGATGATATATATATATATATATATATATATATATATATATATATATAACCTAGCCTATAACCTTCCTCCATAAATAAACTATCTAACACTGAAAGAATTTTTAGTTCTCCTCGTCAGAATGAGGAGGGGGTTAGGCCATAGTCCACCACGCTGGCCAAGTGGGGGTTGACAGACTTCACACACCGACGGAGAACCACTGGGCTGGGACACTGGGCTATCACTACAAACTCTTCAGCTTTTATATATTAGGATAAGATAAGCTGGCTTTTACGGAAATCTGATTCTTCTGGAAGATTCTAGCTGAGGATCGAGTCTCTCTTACAAAAGTATTCCAGGTATCCCTGGATACCCTAAAGTTACTAAGCCAATGCTATTTTTAAATCGATTTATTAAAAATTAAATCTTCTCCAATCGTAACAAAAACATCACACATCCGCCATATTTAAAATGCTTAACTACGAGAGAGATTTATCTAGTTGTACAATTGACTACCAAGTAATCTCCCGGAGGGTAGAAGTATCTTTTCCCTTATAGTATATGGTGTTATCTACATGGGACCGATACCGGACAGTAACACACAAAACATAATAATAATGTGAACTTAACACGACACACCAAGTAACCAATATTACACACTTACTCCAAACCTTAGCAACTGACGCCCAGCATCACGACACCACATCACTGCACAGACATAATGGTCACCAGGCGAGCTCCGTTTGGCAACTGGTTTGACAAGTCTATCGGAACAGAGGCTACATACAGTCTTGGGATAAAATCAAGGGTGTTGCTAACTGTAGTAGTAGTAACTGTAAAGATTATTCTTGTCGTCTTGGATTTAACTATCATCTTACACTACCTGATTAATACATAAATGTATGCAGGACAAACATACAAAGAATGATTATTTATTAGAAGTGTAAATAAAAAACATTATATACTTAATTGTTATATGTTTCTTTTGGTAATAAGTTGTGAACTAAATTGTTAGTGAATATATCAAATAGTCAGTCAGTCAGGTAAAATTTGTTGTACAAAAGCGAGTCCATGACATTCTTTAAGCAGAAGTGACAAAGTGTAGGTATTGTCTAAAATCTAAATGAAATTCAAGTTTTAATGAAAGTTACTTCAAATATTTGCAAGTAGTTCTGCAGACGCGACTTTGATGGAGATCAAAGGGTGGAGCACAGATTGGATGCTATTTAAGGGGTCTTTAAGGGTCCACAGATATTATATATTAAATTTTCAAAATCACAACTATTTTGCATCGAAAAAGTAAGGAATGTAATTAAAAAATTGATTCGTTTAACATTGTAATATTTCATTGTCTAAATACTATGACAGAAAACAGAACAGTGTTGCCACCAGAGATATACGAGGATATGATACGAGGGATGTGTTTGTTAAGAACCAATAGAATCGACTTCATTTGACACACTCTGAGCGGGGCTAAGAGATAAAAACAAAATAATATAATTTGATCACTGATGATAACTTTGTTAAATAGATTTTAGCCAATCTGTCAAGTGATTTCACACAGTTAACATTATTTAAAGTAGAGCATCTATCGTGGAAGCTCCGTAATCTTAAGTAGGCCATAGGCGACCACGGTTCTACCTTTTATTTTCTTGCTTCGTCCTTTTTAGACCACTTTTAGACGGGTTAAAGTTTTTTAATTAATTATTATAACGTGATATATATGTCGGAGAATATTAAAGGATTATCGAATAATCGAATCGTCATCGATATCTATGGCGTTGGAGTAGACCGTTGTTGTCTCTTAAGGAGTGAAGTAGTCTCTAGATAGTGTCAGTGAAAGTGTTAAGTGCAGTGTTGTCCGATTAAGGTCACGTGAGTACATCATGTGTTGGGTTTATGTATACCTAACCTTAAGCTTACAGTGATTACCTTATTTTGCGCCGACATATATATATTCATATGGATTAGATTTCTTGGGCTTATCTGTGTCCGCCATGTTGCCGGTATTTAAGTGTCAGTACGCACGTCTTGCGCCTCCGCCAGCTGAGATAGAAGTGATCGACTGAACTGACTTACGCAACAGACTGACACAAACTGTCAAAGTCGTACCATCGACAATCAACCATCTGACACTGTACCTTCTAATAATCAGTGACATTACAGTGTTGCTATTAAAATAAATTAAAATACCACCATTATAATTATTTCTCCAAAATATATACTTGTGAATAAAGTAGGATATAAAAATATACGTTATAATAAAAATACTATTCAAGTATAAACACTAAATAAAGCCTTAATTAAATTACAAAGCGAATGAAACCTACTCGCAAATGTAACATGTCAAACGATTGCATAAAGAGAATATTTTATCAAACATATAAATGAAAAACCAATGCGAATACAGTACTATGAAAAATAAATGGAGAACCACCAGTAAGGCGGTGTTTCCACTAGAGATATAATTAATAAACACATCCATCGCTACTGAGTGAAAACGCAGCACTACACTTTGTTTTTATTAACTCAATACTGGTCAGACTATCTCTGATCTATCAGGACAGAGATTATATCTTGTGCCATCTCAGCAAATACATCCCTCTTTACTCATCCTTGCACATTTCTGGTGATAACACAGTCTCTCTTCCCAGCAAATCCAGTCATTTGATACCCATATCATAAGAACAATTAAAAATAACTATTCCGTTATCTTCGGCCGTCCTCCATATTGGATTTTGAATCTCTCAGCCTATTATGTAATGTCAAAAATTCAGTAGCATTTTCAAGACCAAATATGTTCGCGTTAAATAAACGCATCTTAACACGCACTGAGTACGAAATGGTTTTTTCTTACCCTCATGATGAAAAATTCCTTTATTAAGAAAAAGTTTCTTGCACTCTCAACCAAACATACTTTTCCTAACACTATATATGATGTTTCTTACTCAATTACACAAAAACGGCTAAACGGATTTCAATGAAATTTGGCATATAGACACTTTATAACCTGGATTAACACTTTACTTTAGATACTTTATCCCGGGAAAATGCATAGTTTCAGCTTTGTACAGGTGTAGTGTGTGAACAAGTCATACGAGTATTTATAACCGATTCCACTTGTGTCAGTAGTCTATTGTTTGTACAAAGAGAGCTTTATTCAATTATATTTTTATTATTTTCTGTCAAAGGTTTTTGCTGTCGGCATTACACCCACTCCAGTATTGCTCTCCTAACATGGGATTTATACAAATCTAACCTAACACAAGCCTTAAGGCTTAATCGAAAAGCACTGCACTTAACACTTTTGCTAACACTATCAAGAGACTACTTCACTCCTTCAGAAACCGCACAAGAGTAAAACTACTGTCAGACTGTCGCGTCGATGATATATTAAGATTCAAGACTGTCAAAGTGACTACTACCCTACTGCAGCGCCATAGATGGCGATGACGATTCTATTATTCTTCTTCTTCTTCAGATTATTATGTTAGAAAAAATTAAAAAAATTGGGCGGTAAATTAAAACATTTAAGGACTTATAAACTTTTGTGATGTAACGATTATGGCGTTTGATATTGATACAACTGTCATTTGACTAATATTCAAAGAAAAGACAGATAAGATACATTATATTCTCTTTGCAGCTTGTATGAGCTCTTAATTCGCGTCTGCTTCTAGATTGCGTGGTTACACTAATTTATGTTTAATGATATTGAGAGTAATAGTGTAGTGTTGTTTGGTGGCGTGGTGTGTCTCTTCTGTGAACACGTGAGTAAGTTTTTAAAACTGCTCCTGAGTCTCACACCCCAGGTTAGTTTTCCGTCTTGATTACATGTTAATGTTGTCGTTTGAATGTTGCTGTTCAGTAACAAAAATATTAATGCTATTCCCCGACTGGCTTGCGACCACCAGCATGCGAATCCGAACGCCAAGTGTCATAGACGCGTTCCGGTCGAGCTGCATGAGGGCCAGACTTACCCCCTCCCACTCCCATCCCATTAATGCTGTGGATTTAGTGAACTCTGGGCTCTTGCTCAGGGTCCGCTAAAACCGCACCATTTTTTCTTCTTCTCTCCCCCTCCCCTCTCTATCTTCGAGGATGCAACGCATCGACAAATCAATAGGGTATCTCTTGTTTTGTCGATGTCCATGGGCGATGGTGGCCACTACCATCAGGAGGACCATCTACTCGTATGCTACCGTAAAAAAAATTATGAATGTTTGCGACCTTTCTCGACCCAGCGTCTGCATTATTATAAGTCAAAGTGCGTTTCAGTTTTATCATTGAAATGAGTTTGTGTGATAAAGACTTTGAAGATTTTATGAAAGATCTTCCATCTTGAAAATAAAAGGATTGGTATAGTACTGAACAAGATTATAATTATGTTTGTTAACAACATCATAATTAGCGCAAGTTAAATATGTGTGGGTGGTAGTCGACAGGAGCGGAAGAAAACCGGAACATGGAAGAGTCGTGGAAGAGTCTTTCCCTATTGTTATTTTACACACCCTTGAGCGTAAAATTTTTACAAACTTTGAATGTCATAATTATTTACATCGAATCAATAGACTACAAAACAAGTTTCAAGCATCTAGCTCTAAAAATGACGATGCTTCCATACAACCTTTCATCCCCCTTTACAACCTTTTTTTCCCATTAAAAAGTAGCCTATATCCTGTCTCAGGTTCTAGACTATCTGTATACCAAATTTCATTTACTTCGGTTAAGTAGTTTTGATGTGAAAATGCGTCAGACAGACAGAGTTACTTACCACTGTAAAAATCCTTACTAGGTAATATTTAGTGCTAATTTTTTTTAGTGACAGACACAGAGGCAATGTCGTTTTCTGTGAACGCAGCAGATTCTGGGGCTAGTGAACTAACCTAACCTAACAAACTTCTGTCTAACTGTCAAATTGTATAAAAACATGCATTAATAATGATTTAAAAATTTACCAGTATTAAATAAATACAAGTAGTATGCGATGCATACTGCTAGTGATTTTTTTTATGACAGTATGACGGCTTGATTACTAGTATATTACTCCTCATTATACTTTAGACACAGACATCCAAAGTACGGCTAGAATACTCGCAATGTAATAATAATTTCAGTCATGACAGCGTATTTATTTGTCATCCTTTATCTTTACTTCTAAAATTAAATCTTACTCAGATTAGCATTGCCAACGTCATAATTACACTACACAGCACTAGTTAAATAAGCTTAAAATGGTTCTTATCTTCAGACAAACTGACTGACTGATCAATTTTAGACGTGTAAAAATGTCTAATTGAAATTTTGAATTTGATATTGTAGATCTGTGTAAAAACCAATAGTCTCTGCATGTGCGTCGCCGTTAATTTTATTTAATGACGTAAGTTTATCCACATCCTTGTTAGTGAATTTTACACATGTCCCGATAAAGTTTTAATTAATGCACCTTCATTTCATGTAACGGAAGGGAACAATCATATCTAGTTGTATAATTCCGTTTCACACGAGCAGCGGGAAAGACATTCATTATATTGTTTTTTTTTGAGGTACTAGCTTTAAAGGAAAACTTTTTTTACATTATGCCTACACTAGTGCATTTAATATAAACAAGCTACACTAAACATTTTCAAAAATATAAATACAAGTTTTTACTACTTAAGATAACAAAGAATTAGCCTAAATCTAATTGTTCTACCTAGAGTGGCCTTTTTTTCGGCATGGTGCATGGTCGGCATGGTTTTAACTGAGGTAGGGCACAGCAGGAAATTTCCTGCTCAAATATGGAGCAGCCCGACTGGGGTAGTACCTCGACCTTACAGAAGATCACAGCTAAATAACACTACTCTAAAGCAGTGTTGTGTTCCTGTTGGTGAGTAAGGTGACCAGAGCTCCTGGGGGGAATCGGGGATAGGGTCGGCAACGCGCTTGCGATGCTTCTGGTGTTGCAGACGTTGTTTGCCGACCTAGTTACATAAAAAAAAAAAGGAGACAGGCTGATGTGCTGGATAATGTTTCCCAAACACTAGCATTTATTATCAGCCGGCAGTTCCACTCCCTACATCAGTATGACAAGTAAAGCTGATATCAGAAAGTTACTGAAATATATAGTCTAACATATTGATTATATGTGAAATCATTTATTTCTTCATCCTTCTTAGCAAACCCTATCTTTGATATCTATATTATGGACGTGCATACAAAATAACTCTACCATCTTCATAGAACGAACCAAACCACCATACAAACACATTAAAACAGTTTAAATAAAATCTTGTAATAACTATTAAATTGACACCCTGCTCAAGTCTCGGCTGCATAGCCTCGAGCATCGACGCAGGGTTGCCTACCTATCGGTTTTTTATCGGATACATTTCGGTGAGTGTGCTCAGGAATAACATAATCAAATTCCTGCCGCCCCTTTTTTTTATAGGACTCCCAGAAAAACAAAAAGACCACTGCTTTGAAATGTAGAGTAAATAGGTACCTTCTAGGAAATCGTACTCCATCCTATACCGTGTCGTGCTTTCAGGCAAGACCTATATACCATAAAAAAATATTATAAGAGAGACATATAATTAGAAGAGAGACATAAAAAATAAAAACTTATTCTCGATTTATCGATATATATATGTATTTGATATCGAAGGAAACGTATCAAGAAATACCGTTTTACCTGTACTCAGCGTAAGTAATGTGAGTATGTTACCATGGTTACAAGATTGTTATAATTATCAATATATAATCACAATCGGTTCATCTTGGGCGCTACATTCCACAGACAGCCACACAGACACACGCGCGTTTACTATACCAGTGCGGAACATAAGCGCGTGTCATCCGTTGACCGTATGAATCGCCCGAATGGTAAATGAAATTCTCACAGCTCCTCCCACTACACATAGTTTGTAAAGTCCATAGTGTTCGGGACAGCCAACGCATTGCGGACATACACTAAATACACTATTGTTAATCAAATATATTATCTGTGTGTTTATGTTAATCAGATACATTTACTAATTTGGTTTAGACTAGAACATGATTCCGCAAACAGTTTAAAATACTAATTATAATTTCCCCAGGAATTTACATACTAACTGGAATGCGCACGGACACTCATAAAACGTTCCGAAGAGTACAGCCACTATAGGGGATTCCATCTCTTTCTACTAGTATGATGCTCCAAGGAATAGACAGAAATTAAATATTGTGTTACTAATGACATCAACTTCTGTCTATTTAACTGCCTTAAATTATTTATATATATATTTTTTTTTAATTGTAGTTAAGGGGCAAACGAGCAGACAGCCATCTGATGGTGAGTGGCAACCGTAGCCCATGGACATCTGCAAAACAAGAGGGTGACTCTTTTTTGCAGATGCGTTGGAAGGGGAATGAAGAGAACAATGCTACGGTTTCAATGGTCTTGAACGAGAACCCAGATTTCACTAGAACCACAGGTTTTACCGCATTAATGGGTTGGGAGGGGGATAGGTAAGTCTGGCCCACATGCGGTTCTTACGAGATACTCTGCCGCTGGTAGAGTATCTCGTAAGAAGAATAATTATATGGCACATTGTCTCTAATACACATTAGAAAAACACCGTAAAAAAGAGACAAAATCCCATATAGTCCGATCCTTTTCCTTTTCTTCTTTCGGAACGATTATTTCTCTTTACATGTTGGAAACAAATGTCAACCTTATGCTAGTTATTTCAAGGTGCATATTTGAATCTTACTAATATTATAAACGCGAAAATTTGTAAGAATGTATGGATGTATGTTTGTTACTCTTTCACACAAAAACTACTGAATGGATTTTGATGAAACTTTACAATAATATAGCTTACACATCAGAATAACACATAGGCTATATTTTATAATGATATAGTGTGAATTATCCAAAATATAGCGGGTGAAACCACGAGGCGCAGCTAGTATACAATATTTTTAAGTAAGCGTTCCAGTGATTGATACAAATTTCTTGTAATGTCCTCTAAACCAGACTATATCTAAATCTAAGATATCAACAATGTTGCCAAGGCTGTACTAACACCCCCCATTGTACTCATAACATTGTGCATTCATTATTTTTTAATTGCGGCCGTGTATATAACAAGTGTATTATAATATAGTAATATTTTAAGGACGATTTTTTACCTTAAAATAAAGTTAATTCAAAGAAAAAAAAGGTAATTTTTAAAAAACTCGAAATATCACTATTTATTTCACCGCTTCAAAGCCTATTAAAAGGATACTTTGGACATTTGTAGAGTTTTTAATTTTTAAACAATTCCAACATTAACGTTAAAATGATTTTTTATTCTGTTGTTTTTTAACATAATTTTTCAAATTTAATTTGTTGTTTTTGGTTTGTATTTCTTTTAAACATTTTTCACTGAAAAAATTAATATTAACACTAAAGAAAACTACATCAATAGCAATATAATAAAGCAAGGACGAGAAACTAATAAGGAATCTCAAATGCATTAATATGAATAGTTCGAAATAGTTCACACGAGTTATAGTAGAAATTATGAGATAGTTTACAATTCATTGAATACATCATTTGCATATACGAAAAATATTACACTAATATTTTTTTTGTATGTACTTACTCAAATATACGCAAACTATATATTAGTATAGAAAACATAAAATTATATTTTGGAGTACTCAAATTATATTTACCTCAATATCTGCCAGCACGGCAGTGCCCTGGCCAAGTCGATCAAATCAAACAAATAAAGCGAAACCTTTTTATCCATGTAACTCAATAATTTTTGAGCCTCTGTAAAAAATATATTCATCCTATTTCCATATTAAAAATAATTCTTACAACACAAAAATTATTACAAAACAACAATTTACACGATAAAAATAAGATTTTTTTAAATGTAGATGTGTAAGTGGCTACTCATGGACATCGGTAAAACATAGAGATACCATCTTGTTTTGTCGATACGTTGCATCCTCGAAGATAGAGTGAGAAAGGGGTGTGAAGAAAAAAATGCTGCGGTTTCAGCGGACCCTGAGCAAGAGCCCAGAGTCCACCAGATTCACAGCATTAATGGGATGAGAGAGGGAAGAGGTAAGTCTGGCCCACATGCGGCTCGAGCGGATCGCGTCTATGACACTTGGCAATCGGATTCGCATGCTGGTGGTCGCAAGCCAGTCGGGGAACAGATCCCCTACCACCAAGGAGTGCTGGGTTACTCGGCTCTTACAAGATGCTCTCCCAGCGGCAGAGGGGAATAGTAGTCTAACCCGTCCTTTTACGGGTTAAAATAATATAATAATCACATTTTTGTCTTAAAGGTAAGTCAATAGCTACTTAATCTATAACATATTTAAACTAACTGACTTGATTTACATTACATTAAACAAATTTTTACCAAGACTTCAGTGCGAGAGATGGCCTTTTTTACAATTTACGTTTTTACCGGTATTTCGTTTACCGTTGCTGTAATAACTATACACAAATATAGAAGCATCTGTCTGTAAACAAGCTTCGTGAAATTGCTTCTTGCTCTGTACACAAAAATATAAATATCTAAAATATTATTACATTAAATGAAAGAGATAGAACGGTTATATTATTTACGGTACAGAACTTTTAAGAGTTTTGTAAGGACGATTTTCCTTACTATTTACATTCCAGTTACGTGGTATAATATAAAAAAGTTATTAGTATGACATAATAGTTGGACGGAGCAAAATAAGGGAATCACTGTGTAAGCCTAAGGTTAGGCTAACATAAACCTAACCAAACACAAGGCTAACTTAACCAAACGTTGTGACAATTAGATACCACGTGGCAATTACATTGTAAGGTACTCACGTGAACATAACCACACAGCTCTCCCAGCACTAACACAACTCTGCACTTAACACTTTTACTAACACTATCCAGAGACTACTTCACTCCTTGAGAGACCGCGCAAGACTTACTGCAGTCACGGCTGACTGTCGAGTGTCGATGGCATATAAAAGTTGACACAGTCACTGCGACTAGACGGAAGTGACTGCTACTCTACCCTACCTACCCCAGCGACGTAGATAGCGATGATGATTCGATAATCGTTTACTACTTTCCGACTTAGATATTGATATTTTCTTCAATATTATAGAACTTTTTTTGTACTATCCTCAATAGTTTCCACAGCACATTCGATGAAAGACATTTCATTGCAAATTTTTATTTTTATTTTTTCAGATGGTCCACCCGATGGTATGCGGCCACCATCGCCCATGGACATTGGCAAAAAAGAGATACTCTCTTGTTTTGTCTATGCGTTGCATCCTTGGAAACAGAGTGGGGAGGGGGAGTGAAGAAAAAATGCTGCGGTTTCAGAGGACCCTGAGTAAGAGCTCATAGTCCACTGGATCCGCAGCATTGATGGGATGGGAGAGGGAGGGAGTAAGTCTGGCCCACATGCGGCTCGACCGGAACGCGTCTATGAAACTTGGCGGTCGGATTCGAATGCTGGTGCTCGCAAGTCAGTCTGGGAACAGATCCTCTACCACCAAGCGGGTGCTGGGTTACTCGGCTCTTACGAGATGCTCTCCCTGCGGCAGAGGGGAATAGTATTCTAACCCGGACCGGGGATATTTTACATTACTGCAATATTAGTAGGGATACCTAATTTATTCTAGTAATAAATATAGCCTATGTTATTCAGGGATAATGTAGCTTTCTAATAGTGAAAAAAATTTTGAAAAAGGTTCAGAAGTTTTTGAGTGTATTCGTTACATACATACAAAAACACTAAATATAAATGTTTCCTCTTTATAATATAAGTATAGAAGTACATATAGGATATGCTTACAGACTGATCCTATATTTAAAAGCAGGCAGGTTAAACACAATATATTTTTAACTTGCATTAATAAGTCATACTTTTTAAATAGATTTTATATGGTCTTCACACATTTTTTATTTTTATTTATTTAAAAAATTACAACTACAAATATCATATACCATATAAATTTACTTTTTATATATTAGCCCATTTTTAATTATGTACATTTATCATTATTGTTTTATCATTTATTATCATTATTATTTTAATCATATATATTTACGTATAAGCTAAGCTAATTACAATGTATATTTAGGCCTTCAGCTCACACCGCGCCTCGCGCAGCATACAAGGAAACCACTGAAAATCAGTTGGGGGATACACTCCCTCCCTCTACAATACTGAGTGGTTATCCGATTGACAGACGCCGATGTATATTTATTTTAGTACTTATAATATATTGTATCTTTAGATATTAAGGTCTGTTAATAAAGCATTTCTTTCTTTCTTTCTTTCTTTTCTTTCTATTTATACAATATCTGATCTGATCGAAGACAGTCGTCCAAATGATTTCATATCCTTAACATTGTCTAAAGTAGTGATAATAGTGTACTAGTAATATTTAATGGGGATAACGTGAATTTATAATTATTAGAGTTAGCAACACTGTTGATAATTTCATATTCACTGGTAGTACTTTTTATTTTAATTCGTTTTTCTGTTCCGACAGACTTGAGCCTGTTGTCATACGACACCTGGTGACCGTTATGGTTGTGCAGTGGCGTGCTGTCGTGATGTTTGGTCTCCATTACTAAGATTTGGAGTAATATTGGTCACTCGGTTTCCCTGTTTAAAATGCATTTTAATGCGAATTGCTGTACAGTAATGGGTAAGGAAATTGTACCTTACAACTGTGAGACCTCTCAGACCTTATTATACAGCTGATATCCTTCGTCACGTCGGCCATTAGGGTAAATTGTGTACATTGGTGCGTTGGTGCACAATGCTGTGTAATTGCCACCATTTACGAAACTCACGCTGATATTTATATTGTGTGCCTGTGAATTTACAGGTAAGAAATATATATCTATTCTCTTTTCGCCGAGTTTTATGACTGTCGCATTATAGTTTTGGACTTTTACCTTGTAGGGTTGTTGGTTCTACGCAGAATCCCCTCGTATATCCGGTCTCGAGACCGGTAGTGTCGAGTTAAGACCAGGAAAGCGTAGCGAGGAGGTGGACTGGAGACTTACAACGAAGCTCGTGACAACTGGAGGAAGATTTTAGAGGAGGTCAAGAACCACAAAGTTTAGTAGTTGTAGTGTCAGCGGAAGAAGAATATGTTATAGTTTTATATTCACGATCTTAATGCAGTGATGATGTACAATGCTCAAAGCATTAAATTTTAATATAACATTTAAAAATATGATTGTTCTCTTTATGTAAACACTTTTAATCTCGTTTTTAACACAATCATGATTTGGTTATAGTTTATTTTCCGGTTAATATATGAGTTAGGTTAGATGAAGTTAGGAAAGACAGAATTTCGTGAATCGTTCAACAGGTCTCCTCTAGAAATAAAACATATGTTTATTGTTTCTCTCTTTCCATTTTAGATGTAAAAATAGATTTCAAATATAAGCGCAATTATTGTTAACGTTATTAATTATTTAAAGAGAGATATTGAATATCGAGGAGATGCAATTAAATATCACTTAAGCAATTAAATATCACTTGCTTTAACGGTGAAGGAAGACTCCGTGGGGAAACCTGCACTCCTGAGAGTTCCCTCAAGTTAGCCTAATTCCCCTCATTCTGAGGAGGGGATCCGTCTCAGCAGTGGACCGTGAAGGGATGATTTTTCTCAAGGAGGTTTCTCGGGACTCGCATGTCTTCGAAGTGCTGTGTATTGAAGTATATTTTGCTGAGTTGTTGTAGTCAATTGCTTTTGCTGAAGAAGTGTTTATTTATTGAATAAAATACGAGGAGATACTAATTAACTAAATAAGTTTTCGGCCGAACATAAAACACGTAATATAAGGGATTTTATTGGTTCTTAACAAACACATCCTTCGCAAAACATCCTCGCTCATCTCTAGTGGAAAGGGAATCTTAAATTGTAGCTTCTTTTTCGGTTAAATGTTTGACACTTATGTCAAACATGAATATGGATACACATCCAATAAGCGTTTAATATTGCCAATTTTAAATGAAATGAAATTGAATAATAAGTGTCTATAACAAAGGTCTGTCCGTTCAGGGAAAGATAAAGCATTCAATCTCAATTCGTAATGTCTGCAATTTTGTGCCAAGATGTTACGACTGATTTAATTAAATTGCTCTTTTTATTATTATTCTACAATCTTTCCTCTTTGCTTTAGATATAACTCTCCGAAAGTGACTGTCTGTTCCGCTTTCACGTTTAAACTACTGAACTGATTTTCATGTTATTTGGTACAGAGATAGAATAGAGTTTAGGAGATGATGTCATTACTATACGTCTTATCGCAAAAGAAATGCGTTAAATCAAAGAAATTGAGGATTATTAAGAGTATGGTGGCTTGTTGAAGATGATGGATAAGGAGGGAAATGACGAGGAGCAGAAAGAAAAAGAAGACGTATTTATATTGTAGGTTTTTGTCGCAGAAAACAAATATAAAAAATTAATCTTTTTCTTAGTAAGAATCTTCTAATTTTACCTATATCGATGTATGAGTATAACAGTTTTCCGACGGCAAAGTTAAGTTTGTCCTTGAAGTTTTAACTACCGCTTCCTCGAGGTATGTTTATTTGTAAACAATCAAGAGATAAATATGAAGACAGTTGTAATGTAAATAAACTTTATTTAAAATATATTTTACAATAGACATCATAATATTTTACAGTTTTCACTAACCTACCCATTTTCTCTTTAATATAAAAATTACTAACATCAACTATTTTATTAGATTGAATTAAATATTGACCTTATTTATCAAAAACTTCTCTCTGTTTACGTTTAACGTTTACGGCTAAGTTCAGCTCCTACTGATGAAAGATTTTAAAAATTCTATTTCTAATATATACAGTAAATATATTTACAAAATTATAAGAATACTGTCCACATATCCAAAATCTTTTGGATTATGGATCGAAAATAAAATCTACATTCAAATTTGTGCATATAACATTTAATTTGGACTCTTTTTTTATATAACTAGGTCGGCAAACAAGCGTACGGCTCACCTGATGGTAAGCGATTACCGGAGATTATAGACGTCTGCAACACCAGAAGCATCGCGAGCGCGTTGCCGACCCTATCCCCAATTCCTCCCAGGAGCTCTGGTCTCCATACTCACTAACAGGAACACAACACTGCTTTAGAGTAGTGTTATTTAGCTGTGATCTTCTGTAAGGTCCATATTTGAGCAGGAAATTTCCTGCTATGCCCTACCTCAGTTAAAATCTCTATTTTCAATTTATATTCCAAAGATTACGGATCCTAAAATATTATTCATATTTGTGTGAACACAATGTGACGTCACGTCGTGTGCAACGCGACTATTGTAGACTCTGTCGTGGAGCAAACTTGATACAAACAGTCGTTACACTACTATACAAAGTCGATTGTTCCACACGACGTGACATCAGATTCAGACGCCAGATCATTTTTTTTTCCTTCCTTGGATTGAAATATTCAAGAATAAATTCTATCTGTCAGCAATATTTCGAATGTAGTGCCTCAGTCATGGACACTGTTTCCATGAGCCAGCTACAAATTCGGTCAATTATTTCCTCTCAAGTGATAATTCGCAAAATGCATTAAGGATTAATTAATATGATTACTCGTGACCGTCAGCTGCGGTTCCGTGGGTGGGTCTGGCAGTGGCAGCCTCCCAAACGTAGAGAAAAAAAAAGATTTTTTAGTCATTTCCTCCCATTTAAAAATATCTTAAAGATTATAGTTTACTTAATATCTTAAAGAAAAAATAAAGTCAGCTGACCATAACGTGGTGGAATACATCAGCTGGCTGCTTAAACATGAAAAAAAAAAATTAGTAATTTCCTTCATTAATTAATACTTAATGCATTTTACGAATTTTCGCTAAGGAGGGACTTGGTCATGAAAATCTGTCACTGGCTCCCGCACCATCTATATTGCAACTCAATAAGTTTACAATTCACAATCATATTTATAATCCTTCATCATCAAGTGACTTGCTTCGTTTACCCGTTTGTCCCTCCACCTATTACTATACAGGCTGGAAGTATCCGTGGTGCAGAAGCTCCTGTCTCCTCGAGACCTTCGCTCATGGCTGTGGGACCTGACCCTGACGAGGTGGGATCCGTCAGACGTGTGGTTGACCATGGTCTCCCTGACGCTGGACTGGTATCTGCTCTTCTTTCGTCGCACTTTTCGGCAGCAAAGCGTCTCTTTGAAGGCAATTCTGTATCTGTGAAAGAAAATTTACTTTACTACAGGATCGATGTAGAATCTAATCGAAATGTTAGAAAATCTAAAACGACTTAGAAATTTAAACACTTAGAAAAATAGAAAGTAGTTCCTAGTGAGGAAATAACACAACGGACAAAAAAAAATATAGGAACACCGAAACGTGGTAACATAGCAACAAAAGAAGATGAAGACAGGACTATAAGAACAAAAAAATATGGTAACGTAAAAACACGGAAACATCTCCTATGTGTTAGCAACATTGTTTATAAAGTAGTAGTAGCGGGTAGATTATTTTATATTATGTCAAGTATACCGTCGTGAATACAATATATAACCTTTAGTGCGATAGATTAGTCTCAGTCTCTCTGGTGTTTTCGTGCAGTGAACATGGAAGTTAGTGTTATAGTGTCGTGGTTAAGGTCACCTTTCTCGAGGTCCACGTAAGTTTACTTTACTATCTATTGTCGTTAGCGAGGTCGAGTGGTGGAGGTGAGAGTTAATATATTATGAAAGAGCTCTTTAAACCTACCCCTAGGTCTCAAGCTTCAGGCACTATTGCTGTACAGTGATGGGTATCATCTCTCATTTATGACATATGTTTCCATATTTTTAGGTAATATATCCATAAAATAACACAGACATGGGAATATATGAGTATGGGGGACATAGGGGACATGGGATGTTCAACCCACGTATTAGCTTTAATAAAAACTTATTTCTACATTATTTTTATTTAATACTAGAGGGCTGCCCTCGCTTCGCTCCGGGTGTTTAAAGCAATATTATAATTGATGTCCTTAAATTGTCACTCTGTAATTGTGTAGCTGTTCATTATTTGAACAAGAAAAAGTTATAAAAAGAAAAATAATAGATACAAAATTAAAGAAAAGTGACAGAGAGAGAGAGAGAAATTATCGAAAGAAAGAAAGTGAAGAGACTGATCATTCTGAACAGATAAAAATAAAAATTAAAGTGAGAAAAAAGAGAGGATGAGAGTACTTACAGTACTTTTCGAGCCTATTCGCAACAAACAAACATACAAACAATCAAATCTCTGTCGCTCAAAACTAGTGATAGGTACACATATTTTTCGAAAATTAATAACAATATAATTAGTGAAGTGTATGTTCGTCATTTCACATAATTCTGGAAAATTGTCGGCGCCGACTAAGAAGATTACGAGTGAATGGTTGCTGGTGAGTTGGCTTTGGATTTTTTCGCATACCGTGGGTATCGTGTAATTATTTAAATACAGTCTACTACTAAGTGCCGTGTTGTTACATGGGACATTGTGTTTAGGGTCTAATCTTATACTAATATATAAAGCTGAAGAGTTTGTTCGTTTGAACGCGCTAATCTCAGGAACTACTGGTCCGATTTAAAACATTCTTTCAGTGTTAGATAGCCCATTTATTGAGGAAGGCTATAGGCTATATATCATTACGCTACGACTAATAGGAGCGAAGCATCACGCGGACGAAGTCGCGCGGGTCGGCTAGTAACGTATTAAGTGTATCTCTTAACGTTACACAATTATTATTGGTGGAAATCTATATTCCTAAATTCCACGGGAATTCGACTACTTTTATAGCTATAACATTATGTAGTTACTTAACCAAATTAATTAATTTATTAACTAAAATACAAGTAAAGTAATGAATTCTTAAAGCACTGGAAGTAGATCTATCGAGGGAGTAAAGTAAATTCCAATTTTATTAAAAGTCTATTGGTTTTCTGTCAGAAAGACCTCTAGCAATTTATATACGAAACCGTTTGATGTCTGTACATATAGACTAAAAGTACGAGTATTTGCTCAGAGGTCCAAGCTGGCAACATCCAGACCGGAAAAGTTGTCTTTTTCTAATCGATTTCACTTAATTATGTAAAAAGCAACGTTTTATAACGAAGAAGTGTGCCGCCATGTTATTCAGTTGACCGATTGCACTCAAAATTGTTCTTTAAAAATACTAAATGGTTGTTTTTTTTTAAATCTTAATTGAAAGAGTTTTGTAGTCTTAAAAATATTTTGTGGTTGATTTGAGACCGGGACACCATGCCATCTCAGCTGCAAACAGCGCTTTAGCCCTATCTCCTTTAAGATAAAATATCCCAATGTCTCTTCAGTCCAGAGACTGATTCCTCGAAATGAAGAAGCGCAAGTACCAGCTCCTTCAAGTAAAGTGGTATTCGATATTACCAAATCAGCAATTGTAGATGAATCTTTAATTAGCAGCTTATCTAATTCAGAAGAACCACATCTACTGAACAAATCTGAACATGATGATCTCGTCCACTATTTAGGGCTTTCAAAATTCAAGACCCATTTTTTAAATTTCAGATTACAAGGGAGGAATCTGTTAGAAGAAAGAACAAATATTTCATCTTTCGGGAAAAGTTCTCAGTCCTCTTAGCTGCTTTCCGATGATAAAGATTTAGTTCTTTAGACTCTCAACTTCTTCCAGAATTACAGCTCCTTAAGGAAACAACGACTTAGTGACTCTTCGTTAACCACCAAAACTATCTGAAAGTGATTTATCAAAATATCCGTAATAATTTTACCCGTGAGGGGACGGGTTAGAATTCTATTCCCCTTTATCCCTGTGCCGCTGGGAGAGCATCTCGTAAGAGCCGAGTCACCCAGCACCCCTTGGTGGTAGGGGATCTGTTCCCCGACTGGGTTGCGACCACCAGCATGCAAATCCGACCGCCAAGTGTCATAGACACGTTCGGGTTGAGCCGCATGTGGACCAGACTTACCCCCTCCCTTTCCCATCCCATTATTGCTGTGGGTCTAGTGGACTCTGGACTCTTGCCTAGGGTCCGCTGAATCCGCATCATTTTTCTTCTTCATTCCCCCTTCCCACTCAAGACCCTTCTCAATGTGTCTAATGTCCATGGGCGATGGTTACCACTTACCATCAGGTGGACCATCTGCTCATTTGCACCTTATCTATTATAAAAAAAAATATACATATGTCGGAGCATAGTAAAAGATTATCGATTAATCGAATCGTTATCGTTGTCTATGGCGTTGGAGTGGGGTAGTAGTCACTTCCGTTGTTTTGACAGTCTCTACCCTCGACCCTTTATATGCGATCGACAGTCTAACTGAAGTCTTAGTCGTGCGCGGTCTCTCAAGAAGTGAACATCTAAGTAGTGCTAGTGATAGTGATAGTGTCAAATGCAGTGTAGTGTGGAAGTGCTGTCCAACTAAGGTCACGTAAGTCCTTACAATGTAATTGCCACGTGGTTAAGTAAACACAATGTTAGGTTAGGTTAGCCTTGTGTTAGATTCGGTTTATGTGAGATTAACCTTGGGTTTAAATAGAGAGCCTGAGCAGTGGAGGTGAGTGTTATGATCATTTAAAGGAATTCCTTAAGCCTACACCTTGGTCACAAGTCCAAGGCACTGCTTAGGTTTCTCTCGTAATTGTTGGATATCATATTTGATCATTTATCGGTTCAATAGGAGTATCTACGTTGCGTTTACCCAATATTCCATTCAATACCATCACCCCCTTTTAGTGTTCCCCAATATTCCCCATCTTCCTCCTGCCATTTCACATCATCGTTTAAAATCCCTGACATATATATTTATAAAGTATTGCTCACAAATTCACAAGTATTTTGTATCCAGATAGAATATGACATGTAGAGTCATTTTGACACTTAAAAAGTAAATTAACACAGACAAGAATCTTTCTTTGGTAAATAAAAAATAACTTGGAGAACTTCTTACTTTGCCGTATCTTATGAGAAGAAAAAAGATAATTAAGTAAGTAGATAAAAGAAAGTGATGTACCAAGTAGTTGATTATAAGTAAGATTATTTATTTTTCAAAATAAATTCACAACTTATTTGAAATATCAACCCGTATTTTATTTAAATCAAAGTCTCAAAAACTTGAGGAGATAGAATAAATCTGTGAAAAGAAATGTTTTAAACTATTTTGAATCATATTTCTTTTCAGGAAGTGAATAATAATAGTGTAATTATTTCAGCTACTTATTTATGGGCCAGATAGTATCCCGTTAACGGTAAGACAAATGAACCGATGGACAGGTGACGTAGGTTAGGTCATTTCACTTAAAGGATAATCAGAAACTTTAAATAAGATTTAAGATATACTAATCGACCCTTCCCGGCTTCCCCCGGGTGCAATTTACCACAAGACATAGCGACCACATAACTCGACATGCACTTCACTCCCACGCCGATAGATGGCGTACGAGCACACTCATATGTTTGCTAAGTATTCTTGAGTATGTTTTTCGCGATGAAACATAGCTTATGTCCTTCCTCAAGCTCTACTTTATCTTTGTATCACATTTCGTCAAAAGCGTTCTAGTGATTTAAGCCTGATTGTGTAACAGACAGACAGAGGCCACTCGCCAATAGATGGCGTAAGTAGTATATTAAATTGCAATATCGTTCATTCTAAATCAATTAACATATTCAAATATCGACTTAAAATTATTATCTTACATTATAATTTATTACTTTGCCTAACATATATATATTATTTATGTTTATCTATATGTTTGTATGTATATGTGTATGTATGTATGTAATAATAATAATAATAATTTTTTTAGCCGCAGGGCAGCTTGAGGCGTGCTGTTGGGGAGTAGCGACCCCACGGACCTGAGCACTCTTAGGGGAAGGTCCTGTTCCTCATCTTCAACTTTCCTTTACTGGCTAGTTGGAGTGATCACTAACGAGGAACAGATCCCCTACCTCCCTGGAAAAGACAAACATAATAATTTATTAGTATCGATGTATATGTAAGAGTACATAAAAAGTAAATACTTTTAGCACTAGCATTTACCCTATGGTATCACGTTTTATTCCATTGCATTAAACGTGGTTGCCTGGAAGAGATCGCTTTGAGTGATAAGGCCGCCATTGCATATTTCTGGTAATTTAATCTATTCCTATGTACTTTCTTTCGAAATTATAATATTAGGATTAAAAATTAAATTCGACAAATCAGAAGGTGTCGGAAGATAGGAATAGATAGATAGGAAGGATGAATTATTTAATACAACGACCAGCATGAAACATCATAGTCATATTATACATAAATAGGATGTATTTGCAATCGCAAAAAGTATTATGAGCGCCCTTGTATTTTTAGTCTAGACTAGTACTCGACCCCTAACCTAGTAAATATATTTTTAGAGCCAACTAGAGTAACTGCAACCTCAGCAACATGTATTGATAATATATTTACCAACTTTAAACCCAATTCATATTCAATTATTAAAAAGTTGAGTTCGGATCATTTTGGGCAATTAATCTCCTTTAACTGTGAGTTAAAAAAAGGAAATAAAAATAGAAAGATTGTGTTTGTTCCTACGAACTCCAAACGTATGGAGAAATTTAAAGGTAGTATTATAGCAAAACTCACATACTTAAATTTTGACAACAATAACCCTGATATGTTATATAACACACTATTTAAATTAATAAAATCAGAGTTTACTGCTATATTCACTACCAAGACAGTCAATTCGGGTGGTCTCTTGTCATTTAATGATTGGGCAACTGTTGGTATTCATCGAAGTAGAGAAAAACTATATCAACTTTATAATGAGAGATCATACAACCATTCAGAGTCCTTTATAGCCTTTGTTAAAGCATATTCAAAGTTATTTAAAAAAGTGTGTTCCATGGCAAAGTCGTTACATATTAAACAAAAAATTTATAATGCACAAGACAAAATAAAAATGACATGGAATATTATCAATTGGGAAACTGGAAGAGTCAGAGATCGTAACTTCAAGTATAATCTCATTTATAATAACATTAATATCAAAACTGATCAGGAAGTTGCATCCACGTTTGAAAAATATTTCTCTGACATTCCAATCTCAACAACTTGTTCTCTCATTTCATCTGCCAGCGTTGCTGAATCATTATTGCTAGAAAATGTTAAAAAATGTGATGTACTGTTCGAATTTAGTACTGTTAACAGTAAAGATATAATTAAAACATTTAAAACCCTAGATATGAAGAAAACAGCTGATATTTGGGGTATTTCTGTTAAAATAATTAACTCCATTATTGATGCCATTGCACCTTATCTAGCTACTATTTTCAATACTTGTATTAAACGTGGCGTGTTTCCTGACCTGATGAAGCATAGTAAAGTAACGCCTATATTTAAATCTGGATGTATAACTGATCCAAATAATTTTCGACCCATCTCAGTATTGCCAACGCTTAGTAAAATTTTTGAAAAACTAATTTTAAACCAAATGTTGATTCATTTTAATTCACAGAGACTTCTCCATGTGAAACAATTTGGTTTTACTAAGGGTTGTTCAACAACGGATGCCGGTGTCGAAATAATTAAGAATATCTTCGAGGCCTGGGAGGAATCACAGAATGCACTTGGAATATTCTGTGACTTATCTAAGGCCTTCGATTGTGTACAACATGCGACTCTGGTCAGAAAGCTGCGCCACTATGGCATCAAAGGAACTGCGCTCGACCTTATGAACTCCTATCTAAACAATAGGGTTCAAAGGGTTGACGTGAATGGCAAGAGATCTCCTGGGGCTCGTCTGGATATGGGGGTCCCCCAGGGTTCTATTCTTGGACCATTTCTCTTCCTCATTTATATAAACGACCTGCCAAACCTTGTAGAAAAAAAGAACAAGATAGTATTGTTTGCTGATGACACTTCACTAATATTTAAAGTGAAACGCTATCAAACTGAATATGACGATGTAAACAATGCTCTCTCTGATATTGTACATTGGTTCAGTGCTAATAATCTAATGTTAAATAGTAAGAAAACTAAATATATAAAATTTACGACACCCAATGTTAAGAAAATAGAGAGTGGTGTATTTATAAATGGAGAGGAGTTGGAACCGGTGGAATCTACCGTATTTTTGGGCATCACTGTCGACTCTAAATTGCAATGGGGCCCCCATATTGAGAGGTTGGCCAATAGACTCAGCTCTGCAGCATACGAGGTTAAAAAAATACGCCAATTAACTGATATAGACACGGCTCGTTAAGTTTACTTTAGCTACTTCCATAGTATAATGTCTTACGGCATTCTACTTTGGGGTAACGCAGCCGATATAAACACGATTTTCATACTGCAGAAGAGGGCTATTCGCGCAATCTATGGTCTCGGCCCTAAAATATCTTTAAGAGATAAATTCAAAGAAATTAATATATTGACTGTTGCTTCACAATATATTTTTGAAAATGTTATGTATGTGCGTAAAAATATTAATGATTTTATTAGAAATAGTGACTTGCATGACATCAATACTAGGAACAAACACAAACTTGTTACTCCTACTACTCGATTGAGTAGAATTAGTAATTCTTTTGTTGGGCGATGTGTATGCTTTTACAACAGGATCCCAGAAAACGTTCAAAATTGTTCTATAGGAAAATTTAAAAAGTTAGTTAAAAAACGTTTGTGTGACAAAGGCTATTATAACATTAAAGATTTTTTGGAAGATGTCACGCCTTGGGAATGATGCGTTCGCTCCAGGCTTTCTCAATGTATAAATATACTTGTTATAAAAATTGGCGTTTAAAAAATCAAAGATAAAAAATATCCAAAAGAAACAGTCCCGCTGAGTTTCTTGCGCCCATTCTTCTCAGGTCTGGGTTAGGTCGTTTCCGAAAGGGTGGTAGATTCCGACGTTCAATAAGAGAATGTAAATTCCAACATTGAATAAAAAATTTTGACTTTGACTTTGACTTTGACCCTATAAATTTAACCAAACGTTTATTGCTTCACCAAGCCGTCAATCACTAAAATATAAATATTGAAATTATTTTCGCAATTTATTATTTTAGACGATATTAAATGGTTTATCTAATTAATGAAAAGTGTTCAATAAAATTTATCATCACTACACAATATAATGTACCACGCTGTGTTTTTCAAATTAAACTTGTAGTGTTTGTGACTGTAATAACTATTATCACTACATAATATAAAACAAAGTCGCTTTCTCTGTCCCTATATCCCTATGTATGCTTAAATGTTTAAAACTACGCATCGGATTTTGATGCGGTTTTTCTAAATAGATAGAGTGATTCAAGAGGAAGGTTTATATGTATAATACATGCATAATATAGTAGAGAAACACAGATAATTGTAGAGGTTTCTAATGTGATGTCGTAAATAAACACATTTTTTTGCGCTTACATTGCAAACGCTGGCTGAACCCTTCGAGATAGATCAAAATAATGTACTACAGTATTGTACACCTTAAAAAGGTCTACAAAAAAATCCGCGATGATATATGTCTACCTCTTAGAGATAACCCACAATAACCATTTATTATCCTTTACTTTTTACAAAAAATAATGGTTTATTTAGGAAGCGATTTTAAACAATACAGCATTAACCCTTATCCAATTAGGTACCTTACATACATTGTGCATTTAATATAGATCAATATGGCCCTTTACAGCATTAAATTTAAGCGAATATTTTTGAAGATATTACAGATTCAAAATGCAGGGACAAAGCGGTTACGGCTAAATACACGTGTTAACTTGCACCCGGGCGAAGCCGGAACAGGTCGACTAGTTATTTTATAATCTACCCACACTGTCTTTTGCTCATTGATACGAGAGAGAGAGAGAGAGAGAGAGATAGAGCTAGTGCGTCAGGCTGCTCATACAGTGTGCTAAAGAGTCAATGATATGTGTTGTGTTTAAGGTATACACTACAAAACTCAAAAACTAGTGAACAGAATTTCAATTTTTTTTTCATCAGTAGATGGAGTAATTCATGAGGAAGGTTTAGATGTATAATTAGTTAAGGTTTTGGTTTAAATAGGTTAAAATATGACATGAATGTCGGCTGTGGTGAATTTGTGAGGAAGTGAGTGATTATAATATACCTCAACGAAGCAAGGGCGACTAGTTTTTATTATAAACCATTAATCTTATTATATTTTATATAATTATGATCTTTTAGTTACGAAGAACCACCGTCTGTTAATGTTAGTTGTATTTAAATTTTTAAATATATTTTTATATTGGATCTAAAACCACTTTATCATAAAGAGGTTCAGATAACGTATAAGATTAAATTCAGTATTAAATTCGTGTTTGTATTGTTAGAATCGTGTGAGCGTGTTAAAAAATCATTATAGTGTGATTTTCTGTAGTGTGATTAATTAGAAATAAAGAAAGGAACTAACTTTATTGGCAAAAAACAACATAAAATAAAATTACAAATACAAACAACTTAAAAGAAAATATATAAAAATTTAAAAATAGTATCTAGAACTTAATCTACGATCTAATTTGCATTGCCAAAAGAAAACCACGCAGACTCTTGAGAGACCGTATGGCCCTTTGATATTCAGTGGCCCTCACAAATGATAATTTGCAAATTAAATATATAAAAGAAGTAGAGGATCGTACATATATAAACACTATTTGGTTATAACATAAAATAATAATAATAGTGTACGTTAATTTAGATATATTTAGATTATGATTAAGTACTTAAATTATATAAAACAAATTTATTTTAAAGTGGTAAATATACAAGCGGGTATATGTATTATTATAAATATGGTATGTAGGTACATGTATATGTTCATATAATATAGATATATATATTTGTTTATATCGTTATTCGCATGAAATTCTAAGGCAAAAGCAAAACTGGCAGTTTACGTTTGTTTCTGTAAATCAAATAAATATGCCTTAAATTTTAATCTAAAGTTATTGATGGTTTTTAGATCACGTAATGGTGGAATTACTAGAATCGTTGTTTGACAATAGAAATTCTGTTGCTCATAATAAGTATATGATGTTAGTCTGACGTAGGTTTAGTAATGCCCCTATAAATAATAACTGAATTACTTAGGGCTTAACTTATTGTCCTAAGAGACTTGTCCAATTCGGTCTATAGTCATAGGAATTGTCTACTCTAACTGATTGTACGGAATAATAATAGAATTAGTTACGGTACTACAGACTAGAAATTTCCAATTAGTATGTCGTAACTACTACACTCAAGATTACGCATAGATTGTATAATTTTATGTAGTTTAATTAAGAGGCATTCGACGTGAAGCAGTTGTTCGCTTACATAGTATAAAACAAAGTCGCAGTCGACACTTTTTTCATACAAACGTAGTCCCCTGTTTCCTCCTAGGATAATGAAGTTACAGTAGAAAAAAAAATACCATGCGATATATACGTACCTCTGCCATGACTATACGTTTTGTTTTTTTTATTATTTGATTAATATAATAGAAAAAAAACTATTAAAATAAAAAAAAATACGACTTTTTTATTTACATTTGCAAACATCCAGCAAACTAATGATTACTAACATAAAAAAAAGCAAAACGTCCGGGAATAGCTTAGACCCTGTACTGCATTTTAACGAAATTAATATTAAAATCGGTCCAGATTTCGAGGAGGAAACAGGGGATTACGAAAGGACGATTTTCTTAATGTTACGTAGGTGCAATCAGTTCGAGCTGCAGTTCTCTCCATCACACGAGAAAGGATAAGCTTGGGGCGACACCAATATTTTTGGTAAAAGTGTCGTTCGTACGATTCAAGAGGAAGGTTTATTTCTATAATAAAATGAAAAATTAAATTAAAGTAAAGAATATTCTTCATGTAGTTTGTCATTGAATTTGCTTACACTAATGAATGCCCGAGAAGGTTTATTTCCCTGCTTCTTATTAAAGTGTTATTTTTAACTTATTTAATTACTTGTGACACGTGTCACTCACAAAAAACAAACTAATATTATAATTGCGAAAGTGACACATAAGAAACGTAGGAAATACTTATTAAACTTAAACTCCAAATATTTTATTCGAATAGACTTTTTACAAAGTACTTTTGACACTTTAAAAATAAATCAGTCAGTCAGTTTATCTGAAGCTACCACCAGTTTAGAAAGCTGTTTCTTGGTGAGAAGAACTGGCAAGAAACTCAACAGTTGCTCTTTTCAAAACGCCATTGCTTACATCAGTCTGTGTGTGTTCTGTTACAAAGGTATAATCATTCAGCTGAGCATCAACGTCATTTGGAATCCAAGCTTTGTCATCGTTCAAATAATCTTGTACAGAGTTGTAAACTTTATTAACTAAACACTTTTTTATTAGAGTTTTAAATCGCTGATGTGGCAAATATAATATAGTCTGTGGGATCTTATTATAAATGCGACACCAACCCCAACACCAAGCCCCTTGAAGCTATTACTGACTTTGTGGAGACGATAGTATGGCTTTACAAGTTTATTTTTATTTCTAGTATTCATACTGTGTGTGTCACTATGTTTGGAAAATAGCGTAATGTTCTGCCTAATGTATACAATGTTACAATAAATGTATTGTGACGGCATTGTAAGAATACATATTTTATAAAAAAACATCTCGAAGGTAATCTGTAGCTCTTAGATTGTAAATGGCCCGAACTGCTCTTTTTTGAAGGATAAAAATGGATTCTATGTGGGCAGCCCTGCCTCACAACAAAATACTGTAGGACATAATACGGTGAAAACAAGCTATACAATATACATATAATTATATAATGGAATACAAGCTAAACAAACGAAACTACGATTTAATATACTGATTACGCCATCTATTGATGGATAGATGACGTCTGTCTGTTACGCAATCAGGCTTGAATCAATGAATTGTATTTGATGAAATATAATACAGAGATAAAGTAGAGCTTGAGGAAGGATTAAGGCTATGTTTTATCTCGAAAAAACTACTTAAGAATACAAAGTAAGCAAATGAGTGTGCTCGTACGCCATCTAGCGACGTGGGGGTGAAGTGCGTGTCGAGCTGTGTGGCCGATATGTCTTTGGGAATTAGTCATATGTAAATAAAAATGATGAAGATGGGACAAGTCGATTAGAATTAATGTAAGCACTCATAACATAAAATATAGGGGGTTTGATCATTGCAAAAAATCTGCTTACGTAATACGTGAACGTCCCTATAACAACTGACATTTATTTTTAACATTTTTATCAGCAATTATTTTATTGCAGTTTTCTTCCTTTATTTCAGTAAATGATAAACAATGTTGCTACCTAAATTAATTCTAATTTCGATCATCTATCGATAATGACGTCATCATGAAAGCCAGCTTTGGGTGTATTAACGAGATTATTTATGGTAAGCGGTTACCGGTACACTAACCGCGGTATTATCAAAATCAATACACATGCTTCGGACTAATTGATTTGGCCTTTATTCACATCGATTAATAATATTTTTCGTATAAAATTAATAATTAATGTTTGGATGACGGCTCTTCATAATAACGTCACGAAAAAAGTGTCCAAAGTTAGCACTCAAATGAATATTTTATTTAGTCGTAGAGCATCTCGTAAGAGCCGCCTCCTTGGTGATAGGGAATCTGTTCCCCGACTGTCTCCTATCCCATTAATGCTGCGGATCTAGTGGACTCTGGGTTCTTGCTCAGGGTCCGCTGAAACCGCAGCATTATTTTTCTTCACTCCCCCTCCCCACTCTATCTTCGAGGATGCAACGCATCCACAAAATAAGAGAGTATCTCTTGTGTTGTGTATCTAAACATTTTCAGCAGTTATTGCAGTTAGGATCTCTTTTATCTTGGACACTTAAGCGCTGACTGTAATTGTATGGATCTATCATTGCCTTTTTATTTTACCTGTGGCTCATAATGTTGTACAAAATGGGGTTGACGGTGGCTGAGATGTAGTAGAAGACCCCAGCAGCAAGGAACAGGTACTCATTGATGGTGTGGTATCCCTGGACCGTGGTGCCGTAGATGAAGAACAGACGCTGGAAGTGGAATGGAGCCCAGCACACGAAGAATGCTATGACTACTGCGGCTGTGGACAAAATATATATTAAGTCAGACAGTTCATTATCTTAAAGGAAGGTATGCATGGAGATATCAAGAGGGCCGTTCAAGTATTAAGTAAGCAGTTTTTTTGCAATTATTAACCCCCAGTGCTTACATAAACATTGATGTAATACTTGAATGGCCCTAAGACAAAATAATTTAAATATCCTTGTCTGCGGTCCCTTAGAGTTGCAAGAAAATCAAAAGATATAGCCGCCTATGCGTATTTTAATACTCGCACAGAAATCTACGAGTAAGTCTATAAAGTACCTTCTAGACTTACTCGTAGATACCCGGATCTAGAATCATAAAAGTTAGTAAGTAATAATGTCTTAACATGTCAAGGGAGCAATCTGAAAACCCTACTTTGTTATATAATAAAAGATGCACAGGTAGTAAAATGATTGTGATTTATGACCTTGTATGGGAACAATATTTTTCTAACGACCAAGATAAGTTTTATTAATTTAAACTGTACGAAACTCTCAGTGCCAATCCAACTCGCACTCGATCGAATTTTATATATAAGCTCTATTTTATGGACTTCATGACGGGAACCTAAGCAGTGTCCGGCTTACAATATACTCAATAATAAATTTAATATAATCAGTAATTTACATCATCATCATCATCATCATCATCACGTCCTTTCAATGACCCACTGGCTGATCCGGGTCTCCTCCTCAGAATGAGAAGGGTATTAGGCCATAGTCCACCACGCTGGCCAAGTGCGGGTTGGCAGACTTCACACACCTTTGAGAACTTTTTGGGAACTCTCACTCGTGCAGGTTTCCTCACGATGTTTTCCTTCACCGTTAAAGCAAGTGATATTTAATTGCTTAAAAACACACATAACTCAGAGTCAGAGGTGTGTGCCTGTATGTGGGATCGAACCTCGGACCTCCCGAGTAAGACTTGAAGGCTCAACCACTGGGCCATCACTGCTTTTTTGTAATTTACAAAGGGTGTCAAAATATTTAAGGACGCAAATGTTTGTTATTTTAACATCGGTTTAAAAGCATCCTAGAAGCTATTTTACACTGAATATTGATTATAAGTAAAGTAGAGAAATGCTATAAAGAGTGTTAGTTTGATAGTTAATAGAAAATTCTTTTACCAATAGAAAGCTACATTATCTGTGAGTGTCATCTATACTTTACTTAATATTATAAAGAGGAAAGATTTGTATTTTTGTATTTTTGTATGTAACGAATAAACATAAAAACTACTGGACCGATTTCAAAAATTCTTTCACCATTAGAAAGCTACATTATCCCTGAGTCACATAGGCTATATTTATTACAAGAAAGAATTAGAAATCCCCAGAAATTCTCACTAAAACCAACACAAGGTGCAAAAAAATTAGCCATAAAATATCTTTCATCGCATGCGCTGCGAAAAGTATTGATGATAGAACAAAAAAACGTGTAACAATATTATAGAACGTATCAATATCTACAAAAAACTCCGCGAGACCATATTTCCAACTATTGTAGTTAAGTCACTATAACTACTTTTTTACATTTTAAAAGTTGATAAAAATGCCTATCAAAATCAGACCATGTTTTCCATAACTTTGTATTAATTCTTATCCAAATAAATTATTTCGTAATGAAGACTGTTTCAATACCTGTTAATTACTTTTTGAATTATTGAAATCGAACATTCCAGTCAAAAGATATTACGAAATAAAAATATCAAGATAAATAAAAAATAATCCCAGACGGGCCGCCGGCGCGGTGTGGTGTGCCTCGCAGCGCAGCGAGTAACGCGGCGATAGAGGGAGCGACAGAATGCGGGAGCCAAAATGTTAAAAAAAAATTATCCACCCGTGCGAAGCCGGGACGGGCCCCTATCTAAAATATAGCGGGTGAAACCGCGGGACTCAGCTAGTAGGCTATATATTAACCCGAAAAATGAAAAGAGTTTTTCGTGGTAGTCGGATTTGCTGCAGTAAGTCGGGGAACAAACGGTCGCACGAAAACCTTTCTTCCGAACGTTGCCTTAATGATAAGAGATATGATTCATAGTTATAGATAGAGTATGAATAAATAAATGAGGACATAATTATAATTAAACAGTTTTTAAGTCACCGTCTAAACATGGCTTATATATCAATAACAATAATTGTTTAAATCAACCTAATCACAAATATTCTCGCCAACAATCACGTAAGCTACATAACATTAGAAACTTCACAGTTATACGAAACAATTATTAATTAAACTGATTACTTATAACTTAAATTGATATTGTCTAGAGGCTATATTTGAGTTGCTATATTAATTCTATGTATTATAACTTTGTATTATAATCCCCATATATCAAAACTTTGTAGACATCAATGTTATTTTACACATAGACGCGTTATACGATGACGTAACTGTACTACACTCGCTTTAATATATAAAAAATAATCTACATCTATCTCTCTCACTTGTAAGAATATAAAAAGATCAATACTAGTGTTTCTACAATGGTCTATTAACATAGAATGTCGTTTACTCCAATATTTTTAAATAAAAAATCCTTAAATATTATATACAGTACACTGGCTGATCAATGTGGGTAATTACCTCTCTTTTAAGTAACCGTTTCTATGTACAAGTACAGTTTTTTTTAATTAAGGAGAATATTAAAATAAAGCACATTACTCATGTGCTCTCGATAATTGAGGCTTAGCACCACACCACCAAACAATACTACACTATCAGTTTAAATACTTTAATATGTACTCCGCGACATCTATTGACAAAAGTAATAAAAAGTACGCATGTCGGCCAGATCTACCCCTCCCTCTCCCATCCCATTATTGCTGGGGTTCTAATGACCACCGGGTTCTTGCTCCGGGTCCATTGAAACCGTAGCATTTTTCCCTTTGCTCCCCCTCCTTACTCTATCTTCGTAATACCCTCTAGTTTTGTCGATGTCCATGGGCGACGGTGGCCACTTTCCATTAGGTGGACCGTCTGCTCGTTTGTTCCTTATCTATAATTAAAAAAAAATTGTGTACACGAAATAAGACAAAATAAACTACCCACGAATACTAATCTACAAACGGTGTTGCTAACATAAAAACTTTTTTCTAGCTTACGTAAAAGTTAACGAAATTCTAAACAAAGTAGTAACATAATACGAAAGCGAGACCTAAGTGTATTCGCTCCTTTACTCGAAGCCACTAAATGGAATAAGTTTACATCAAAAAGTTTGGATGTGAGTTAATGTCGATTGGAAAGAAATTCCTATCATGTACGTAGCCTAGAATAATATAATAAAGATAAACTTTTAATGTATGTGAACACGCATGCGAACTGATATACGAAGCGAGGAGAGTTCTCGTCAAAGCGTCCCGATTTCCGGGACTCGTCTCGACTTATCTTTGTTTGAGATACCGAAGTTTTATCACCAAGTCCATATATTTCATTCATGGCCATAATTTCCTGGTGTGACATAATCTGCCAAAAAATTTTAAAAGTGGCAAAAATTTGTAAAAAAAGCCTGTCTCGCAATGAAGCAATTTAACTGCAAGAATTGAAATCTTATATTAACATTATTATTCTCTCTTAGACAATAATATATAATAATTGTTATTTTTAAAAAACATACCAATCGAATTGAGAACCTCGTCCTTTTTGAAGGTTTATAAAATTAAAACCACTGGGTCAAACTATGTGAAATTTTTGTGGGACCAAATAATAACAATTCTGCATCAAATTAAAGAATAATCACGTAAATCAGATCATAAATCTCAGCGCAATTGGTGTACATACATAAAAAAAGTGTCGCGCGCCTTAAACTATATAGATGTCGGGGATTTTACGATGTGAGAGATGAAAGGAGGAAGATGGGGAATATTGGGGAACACTAAAAGGGGGTGATGGTAATGAATGGAATATTGGGTAAACGCAACGTAGATACTTCTACTGAACCGATAAATGATCAAATATGATCTCTAACAATTATGAGAGAAACCTAAGCAGTACTTTGGACTTGTGACCAAGGTGTAGGCTTAAGGAGCTCCTTTAAGTAATTACAACACTCGCCTCCACCGCTAGACTCTCTATTTAAACCCAAGGTTAAACGCACATAAACCGAATCTAACACAAGGCTAACCTAACCTAACATTGTGTTTACTTAACCACGTGGCAATTACATTGTAAGGACTTACGTGACCTTAGTTGGACAGCACTTGCACACTACACTGCACTTGTCACTATCACTATCACTAGCACTAGCACTACTTAGATGATGTTCACTTCTTGAGAGACCGCGCACGACTAAGACTTCAGTTAGACTGTCGATCGCATAAAGGGTCGAGGGTAGAGACTGTCAAAACAACAGAAGTGACTACTACCCCACTCCAACGCCATAGACAACGATAAAGATTCGATTAATCGATAATCTTTTACTATGCTCCGACATAGATCAATCACAAAGAGGGAACGGAAAAAATGTTTATAAAATAAAAACTACTGGGCCAAACTATTTTAAATTTTTATGGGACCATATGGAAACGATTCCGCATCAAACAAAAGAAGAATCACGTAAATCGGATCATAAATCTCAGCATAATTAATATACATAAATAAAAAAAAAACCAGAGAACCTCCTCTTTTTTGAAGTCGGTTAAAAAATTATTTATTTTAATTAGTATCTATTGTTAATTTTAAAAAAAGAAGAGTGAGAGTTGTAGTAGTCTATACGCAGTGGGTGGTACGCAACTCTTGGGGTTATACTTTGAACTCAGAGCTTCAGGGTTACTGCTAGAATATTCGCGATGTAATTCAATGTTAGCAACACTGTTTATAAAGTCATAGTATCGGGTAGATCATTTTATATTATTTCAAGTATACTGACGTGGAGACAATATATAACCTTTAATACGATAAATTAGTCTCAGTCTCTCTGGTGTTTTCGTGCAGTGAACATGGTAGTGTTATAGTGTCGTGATTAAGGTTACCCTTCTCGAGGTCCATGTAAGTTTACTTTATTATCTATTGTCGTTAGCGAGGTCGAGTGGTGGAGGTGAGAGTTAATATATTATGAAAGAGCTCTTTAAACCTGCTCCTGGGTCTCAAGCCCCAGGCACCGCTCGCCTCAGTCTAAATTGCATGTGTATACGTATTGCTGTACAGTAATGGGTACCACATTTCTCTCCATATTTATAGCATAATTATTATTTTGCAATCCCCACTTCCTTGATTTGTGTTTATCAGTCCACCAACATTCAAGAAAGTAAAAATGCTACACATATCAGCCCTACCAAGTTTTGCCAATATCATAACTAACACATTTATTTCTATAATAGTCTTAATTATTTGGTAACTCATACTAAGAGTTTCCTAGCGACAATAATAATAATAGCCAAAATTTGAAGTAGTGGGTCTACTTGAATGGTATAATCGGTTAGTGGGTTAATGGAAATCTTAATATATTAAACTGTCGATAGTTCTTTATCTATAAAGAATAATTAATTTTGGAATTTTCTAGAGAAAGCAGAAAAAAGAGGATCGAGAAAAGTATGCCACGGCTATTTTGTGCGCGACTTTGTGAGGGCACTTCCGTGCCACCAGATGGACCCTCACCCTATTCTGTCGGCGCATTTATTTTGTGAACCCTAATTTTTCGATTGATGTTTATCCATTGTCCAACATTCAAGAAATTAAAAATATATCAACAACTACTATAAAAATTTTGAAAAATCGTAATTTATATAATATTAATTTATATGCGTTATTATCATAGTGAGCTTCTTCTATTGTATATTAATGGCTATAATAGAGCTTAGTTCCTCGTTTTCATCCACGAGGGTAAAACATATAATACATTTATTTTCCCTATGGAAAACTACGCACTTATAACATAGGGTTTTAATTAGTAAGTCTTCCTCTTTAATAAATTATTATAATATACAATAATGTACTTAAACGAAGTAAGTAAGGAGGGTAATTGCAACAACACTCACCCACCATTGCTCCACCTTATTACATATCTAATTAATGAAAATTCGCTTGCACCTCAATATCACTAAAACTTTAAGACAACACAACTTGCGATTACCGTAGCCTATAGACGTCTGCAACACCAGAAGCATCGCAAGCGCGTTGCCGACCCTATCCCCAATTCCCCCCAGGAGCTCTGGTCACCTTACTCACCAACAGGAACACAACACTGCTTAAAGTAGTGTTATTTAGCTGTGATCTTCTGTAAGGTCGAGGTACTACCCCAATCGGGCTGCTCCATATTTGAGCAGGAAGTTTCCTACTGTGCCCTACCTTCAGTACAACTGCCCTTTTTGGTAGTATGTTCGTAAAATATCTTGACAACCAATTAGCAGCCCACTGCTGAGACGGGTCTCACGTATGAACCCCTCCGGGTTACGGGTTGGCAGACTTCAAACATCCTTGACAACTTTTAGGGAACTCCCAGGAGTGCCTTCAGCACGACGTTTTCCATCACCGTTCTCTATCACCGCTTGTTCGCAAAACATATGCTTCGTTGGTGTGTAAGCAGGTGACGAAAAAAGTTTCAAATCGTGTTGTTATGCTATTGAAATTGTAACCAACTTGTAGGACAAACAACAACAGATTGGCTCTAATCTGCTGGGGAAGAGGATTTAAATATACTAGCCACCCAGGTAACGTAACGATTTATCAAAAAACATTTAATTCTCAATATATTGTTGCTAAATAAACATATTATATCATTACCCTGCAGGAACTCTGAATTTTTCCTGGATGAAAAGTTCAAGGACACTTGTAACATCAGTAAGAATATGTTACCTACATTCATCGAATGTTGCCATGTCATAATCATAATTAACAATAAGGTATCAGTAACTTGAGTTATTAGACAACGCAAACAGCGCATTATCATGCCATTCATCAACGTCAACTTGGACGCCTTAAAAAGAAGATCTCCTGTAGGAGCAGATTTACATAACAATACTGTTAATCAAACACTTAGCTTTCATTACGAAAATCCTGTGTTAGCTAACTACTAATATGCACTTACAACGTAACACAGACTAACCAATAATAAACACTCACTGCACACCTTAGTAATGTTTGACAACTGATTCAAGTCTATCGGAGCTGAGGTTATATACAGTCTTGTATTAAAAAATTATTCATAGAGGTAAATGAAAATACGAAGTGATTACACAATTTTATTAATTGACAATATTTAATTCAGAACACAAAAATGTCAGATCATCATCTCATCGCGCCATCTATCAAGTCCAAACTAAAACTGAAATATCTGGTCCATGATATAAGAATAAAATAGAATAGTCAAATTATTGTTTATAGAATGCGCTAACAAAAACATAAAATATTATCTGGGCATATTGACTGTCCTGAACTACTTCAATCAATTTCCCAAAATGTACCTCCTAGAAGATCATGGCATACACCCTTGTTGTATGAACCCTTCGCAAGAACCTCATATGCTCAAAATTCCCCATTAATACGTTTGTTAAAATTGTATAACACTTCCTATAAAGATATTGATATTTTTTAGTTAAAAAGAAAATGTTTTAACAACAAAATTATTGAAAAACATCTTGTGAATTAAAAAGAGATGCATACAATAAAATCACATTCACATACATACACACACACGCACACAAATACACATACATTTACTTACTCTTTCTTTTATTATTGTAACTAACTACTGCTTTGTTAATGTTTTTTTTTTTCCAACTGTGTAATCCTATATTGGCATACATTTGTTAGTATTATTAGTTGATAAATGTATAAACTCATATAGCTGTTAGATTACCGAATAAAAATAAATAAAAAATAAAATAAACAATTTTGTGTATTTTAAGGTTAGCAACACACAAGCTTGCATATTAAATATTTAACTATTTTTTAAATGTTTATAACTGCGACATCTGTTATCTTTATTAGTTATTGTTGGACACTGAAAATATAAAATACCATCAATGTAATAATTGTGTCATTTTTATTACTCAGCGAAGGGAGGAGGGTATCATCTAACTATTTATATTTAAATAGCAATTTTATAGGGTATTTAATTCTGTAAGAAATAATTCGTACTTTATCGTGTAGCTATTTTGTGGTTCCAAAATTCAATTATAGATGGCTCTGATCGCAGTAACATCGCGCACGCGAGTGTACAACCTGTAACCGGTATATAATATTCAGAATAGTTGTTACATTACATTCATTAATCTCCCCTCAGTACATTAAATTGTAATTGAGAAATTTTTGTAATGCTTTCGTATGAACGAAAGCACAGAAATAACACGAAATGTCAATAACATACAGTTATTATGTTATTGGAATGGATTTATTGATATTATTAAATTAAATATTAAATACAATGATATAGAGTTTAGAATTATAACAATGCAGGGCTATTAATATACGGCTGGACGGCAGTATTTACTTGGAATCAAGTAATTGAACCGATAACTTATGATAATGTCAAAGCAATAGTGAAAATATATAAACACTGATTCTCCTATTTCATTGTTTCTTGTCCATCACTGGTTCTACTACTATAATTTTTATTTGTACAAACGAAAATCAAATTGTGTTTGATAGGCACCATAGAAGCTGATTAAAAGTTATAAAATGAAAATATATATTTTGTATTTCAAATACTGATATTTGAAAAATGTCACATCTTTGTTTAATACCTAATTATCAACAGTTGCATTCAAGACTTTATCTACACCCATGATTAAATCCTCTATAAAATATTCTGAAACAGTCAGCTTACTGCCAACACCACAGACAGCCACTCCTAGTGACCTAACACCATCCATTACTGAGTGTATAAGAATAAACTAAGTATTGATGACACAATTATTTATTGTAGTAGTAATAAACATGTTCTTAATGTTGGAAGGCTCATTTTTTTGTAAACAAAACGTAAAAGTAAAAGATTTCATATCTGTTACTTTTATTGAGACTTTAAATGAATATTCATATCCGTTACGTACAATATTTTTGATTTATCAAAAAATATTTAATTTTAAATATATTGTTGCTACAGGAGCTCTAAATTTTTCCCGGATGAAAAGTTCAAGGACATTTGTAACATCAGTAAGAATATGTTACTTACATTCATCGAATGTTGCCATGTCATAATCATAATTAACAATAAGGTATCAGTAACTTGAGTTATTAGGCAACGCAAACAGCGCATTATCATGCCATTCATCAACGTCAACTTGGAATAAAGAGAAGATCTCCTGTAGGAGCAGATTTACATAACAATACTGTTAATCATACACTTAGCTTTCATTACGAAAACTCTGGAGTTTCTCTTGTATAATATGTTAAGTAAATATCTCCTGTGTTAGCTACATGGGACTGACTATATAATAGTCACCCGGCGAGCTCTGTTTGACAAGTGTATCGAAACAAGCTATATCCACTTGGATTAAAATAAAAAGTACTACCCGCGGATATAAAGTTATTAACGGTGTTGCTAACTCTAGTGTTAGAGCTATACTGACATACAGAAAGTGAGATATAAAATTTGTACATTTTTTTAATATGGCTTTGAATGTGTTTATGCACAAAACATTCTGCCAGTGTCACGTGTAATGAAAAAACATTTTATTCTAACAACTTTCAAAAACAAAAATGTCAAACACGTCAAAATCTCAAAGAATTGTAGGAAAGTTAAAGAATATTCCGTATTTCGAAAACAGCGCCATCTAAACTTATAAGTATTGTAAATTAAAAATGATGGCGGCTCGACTAGAATATCCTCCTGAGGGATATACTTTAGACTCAAAGCTTCAGAGTTACTGCTAGAATAATCGAGATGTAATTAATAATTATTCTGTCGCGAAGGTCTTGCAATCCTGTTCACTGTTGCAATCCCCACTTCCTTGATTTGTGTTTATCAGTTGGCCAACATTCAATAAAGTAAAAATGCTAGTCAAATTATTATTTGTAGAAACTGCTAATTAATTAGTTAAATACTATTTTTTAATATTTTTTTATAACTGTGTCGTCTGTTATCTTTATGTATTCGTTATTGCTGGAAACTGAAAATGTAAAATACCTCCAATTTATTTATTTTTTATTTAATAAATGTGTAATTTTTATTACTCAACGCCATCTATCAAGTCCAAACTAAAACTGAAATATCTGGTCTATGATATAAGAATAAAATTAGAAACAATTTTGTGTGTTTAAAGGTTAGCAACACACAAGCTTGCGTTAAATATTTAATTAATTAGTTAAATACAATTTTTTTAATATTTTTATAACTGTGACATCTGTTATCTTTATTATATTATTTAATGTTGGAAACTGAAAATATAAAATACCTTCAATGTTATTTTTTTTTATTTTATAAAATAATTCTGTAAGAAATAATTCCTACTTTATCTTGTAGATATTTAGTGGTTCCAAAATGAATTATAGATGGCTCTGATCGTAGTCACATCGCGCTATCGAGTGCACAACTTGTAACCGGTATATAATATTCAGAATAGTTGTTATATTGCTATCAAATAGAGGTCTAACCTTAGTTCAGCGCTAAGTATTTTTGTAATGCTTTCGTATAGTATGAACGAAAGCACAGAATTAACACGAAAGCTCTATAATATACAATTATTTATGTAAGTGGATTAGATTGATAGATATTATTAAACTATTTATTTCAACAAATTTATGCTATTTTTACAGGATACCCAAACAGCACAGTAACCCAAACGTAATATCTATTATAAACATTTTTATATAATAACCATATTCTAGAATAGTCTTAATTATTAATTTTATACTATATAATCTAAATGATAATATATACAAAGTACTTTTTGTGAACAACAACATACGTCTAGTCGAGGTTAAGTATACAAAGTGTTCGCGACAGTAGCGCCATCTAATAAATATAATGATATAGAGTTTAGAATTATAACAATGAAGGGCTATTATTATACGGTTGCGGGATCGAATATGATAAAAAAAAATACATTTTAAAAAACCGACTTCAAACTAAAAATGCACTAAATAGTAAGAAATAAGTCCGTTATTAATTATTCTCTCTTTATTAAAACAATACTATATAATAATTGTTATTTTGAAGTCGTTGCCAGCCAGGTGAACAGACGTGTAGTGAGATAGAATAGTAATAGGTATATCTATTTAACTACTACTATTACTATACTATACTATTGCTGGCACCGACTACAAAAATAACAATTATTATATATTATTATCTTAATAAAGAGGAATAATAAATAACGGAATTATTTCTTACTTTTTAGTGCATTTTTAGTTTGAAGTCGGTTTTTTTAAACGTAGTTTTTTTTTATTTTTTAGTGTGTAATAGGTTGTTCTGTAAATCAGGTAGACTATATCACGTCGTTGCTTTTTATAGTCATGTATTGAATAGTAATTTTATTTTAAGTAGCTATGGGTAGGCCTACCTAAGGTGCCGCGCGCCTTAAACAGAGCGGAAAGAATGTTCATAAAATGAAAACTACAGGCCTAAACTATATTAAATTTTTATGGGACCAAATGGCAAACTATTCCACATCTAACTAAAGAAGAATCACGTATAAATAGGTTCATAAATCTCAGTGTAATTGGTGTACATAAATTTAAAAAACATCTTTCATCTCATCCTTTTTGAAGGTTCATAAAATTAAAACCACTGGGTCAAACTATGTGAAATTTTTGTGGGCCCAAATATATCAAACAAAAGAAGAATCACGTAAATCAGATCATAAATCTCAGCGTAATCAGTATACATACATAATAAAAAAAAATATACCAATCAAATTGAGAACCTCCTCCTTTTTGAAGTCGGTTAAAAAAGAAGTGTCCACCTTAACTGTTGATGATGAACAAGTTTAATATGAATTCAATATTTGAATTATTTAAACCAGTTGTTTTCATTTTTTTTTAAATGTGACTAGATCGATTTTGATAAATTTGTTACTCCAATTTAAATTAGGAAGATTACAAAAAGTAAAAAAGATAATAAAATATTATATCTTAGTCCATTGAAATGTTACAATTTAAGGACTGAGTATTGCCTTTATTTGAGGACGCAATTTTATTTTTGGGACATGTGTGGGGTTCAATAGAAGCTTAACCTCAAGTTTGTGGGGTCGTCACGCTTGTCCCTCGGCCGCCATTTTAGAAAAAGACATAATTTGTAGCAAATTGTTTTGCCAAATATGTTTATATAGCTTTTTGCCTTAAATTTAAAATTAAAGAAGTTATAAGCAAAAAAGTGAAAAAGTTTTTATAAACATTTTCTTTTTTGCTCTATAACATTTTTTAATACATTTTACAAAAAAATTACATCAAACCAATCTTGTAGATGATCTTTTGAAGAAAATTTTTCTCTGTATTTTTTTTTAATTTTATTCATTTAAACGCTGTTACAGCGCTCCGAAGTTGACCGGGTTCGTTACAAATTATGTCTTTACGTATTTTTTGTAAGACGCATAGTTTTCGAGATATCGCGAAAAAGATGTTTCCACCCCTTTTTCTAAGATGGCGGCCGGGGGACATGCTTGAGGTTAAGCTTCTATTGAACCCCCACACATGTCCCAAAAATGAAATTGCGTCCTCTAAAAAATGCAAAGCTCATGTAACATTTCAATGGACTATACGTATTCAATAAAAAATAGTTGAAGCATTTCATGTTCAGGAAAGTCTAAATAAAAATAACCTAAATAATGATATCAGACGAACACAGATGGCGCTAGTGGTATCGAGCTAGATATTAAGCACAGCTAGCTTTGTCTTCAATTAAATGAATATTTTTGAACGTGAATCTGTTTCAAACGAATCTTAGGCATAATAATTATTTATGCAACTGTTGTATAATAAGGGATATTAAAACACAAGCCGAGTGTGATGATAGTAGGTGGCGGGGATTCGAATAACATATTCGATAGAAGACGAGCAGTGTATGGGGCTTGACACCCAGGAGAAGGGTTGTAAACTCTCACCTTCTTCGCTCGACCTCGCTACCGAATATTAAAATAATAAACTACATTAAACGCATGCTCCTCGATAACGGAAGCCGAGCACCACGCCACCAAAAAACACTACACTATTAGTTTCAATACTTTAATATGTACTGTGCGATATCACTTGACAGACTGTATACCTAAATCCTATGGGAATGAAGGTTATATATTGTCTCCTCCAAGTAAGATAATGGTAAAAAAGTATTGATTCGAGTATTGGCATCGTATATATGGTTGAATAGTTATCAGCTGATAGCATGTAATTGCCACGTGGTTAAGTAAACACAATGTTAGGTTAGGTTAGCCTTGTGTTAGATTCGGTTTATGTGCGTTTAACCTTGGGTTTAAATAGAGAGCCTAGCAGTGGAGGCGAGTGTTGTAATTACTTAAAGGATATCCTTAAGCCTACACCTTGGTCACAAGTCCAAGGCACTGCTTAGGTTTCTCTCGTATTTGTTAGAGATCATATTTGATCATTTATCGGTTCAATAGGAGTATCTACGTTGCGTTTACCCAATATTCCATTCAATACCATCACCCCCTTTTAGTGTTCCCCAATATTCCCCATCTTCCTCCTTCCTCCATCTCCTTCCACATAGTTTTAAAATCCCCGACATATATTTTGGAAGCATAGACGGAGAGTCTAGGCAGTGATGGTGCGTATTATTCCCTTAACCTACACCTTCGTCACAAGTCCAGGGCACTGCTTAGGTTCCTGCCGCAATTATAAGAATGTATCTACGTTGCGTTTACACAATAGTCCATACAATATCACCCTTTTTATTCTTCGCCTTATGTGTATATTTGGTTCCAAAAAATTAAATTAAGTAGAAACAATGTGGTCTCACTTCTTAGACTTCGTTCCGGACACGTTCCAACAAATAAGTTTAATTTTTTAATGGGTAAATCCACAACTAACAGATGCATACATTGCAATAATGGTGTAGGTGATATTTATCATCTTTTGATGGAGTGTGTACGAAGCGAGGCGGTGAGACCACATATTTTAAATTTAAGTAATTATTAAATAGATATGTGTAGTTGACATATTATAATATGTTGGTATTGGCGTATCGTGTGGGTGTGTGGTGTACGATATATTATATATTTAATGTATCATATACTACATACGTTTTTCGCGAGGTGTTAGTTGCCGGTACGTCGTATAAAACTTGCACTAATACGGTAATTAAGCCTAAGTATGTGGAGGGAGTGACATAGTCAACTGTATGACTAAACTCCCATGAATAATAAGATATAAAAAAAAGAGATTGACATAGCAATTATTATATTGAGTAAAATAATTTTTCGTTTTGTTGATGACATAGTAGTAAAAGTACTGAAATAAGTAGTCACACATAGTATTAAGTATTATTTCTTACCCAACATTCTGATGATGTTCTTCCTGGATTGAGCTTGTCTTGCTTCTCCATGAACACTGCCATTTACTCCATTCAAAGTTCCAGGACTTCCAGGATTATGGGTGTGCGTTGACCTGGAGAAATGGAACTAATAAATTTTTATATTTTGAAAAAAATATATAATATTAGGTATTTGGATGTTTATATGGTTGGAGGTTTGGGGGTTGTTAATCAATCACACAATAACGGCTGAATATATTTCGATTAAATTTTTGGTAAAAAATAGTTCCTGTGGGATAGTATAAAAACATTCCTAACGTGTGCCCTCTCTAAAAATTAATTTATAAAACAAAATATACATAACAAATTTAATTAAAATCGGTCGTTTCGGAGGAGTTAAATAACAAATACTTTTATAGGAGATGGGGGCTCCTTTCTTCCGTCAGACATACAGACGCACCGCAGGCTTTCATCGCCACCTAATTGATATACCCTTCATACGTACAAAGCGCTTCAAGTCATCTTTTTTAATGCGCACGGCCAAGGAATGGAAGTCTCTGCCGGCGTTTGTATTTCCGAGTACGTATAACCCGAATGCTCCATCTTCGACCTCGTCTCTGCTCTAGAGCTAGATTGAGGTCAAGAGTAAGCCCATCTTATAATTAAAAAAAAAATTAAAATGGCTTTTGTTAAACCACGTGGATGGTAAATTGTACCCGTACAAAATCGAGGGCAGGTGGACTGCGAGTATCCCGTAAATGAGATTTAAATATGTAGTCGTTATAACACCAAACCCGTAGGACGTTGGTTTGCAATCTCATTATTTATGGATGCAACCACGGGCACAGGCACAGGCACAGTTCTGCGTGGATATGAATTTAACATAATAATATATACGTTCAAAAACGCTTCCCGCTGTCCCCCTGTCCCTATGTACGCTTAGATCTTTAAAACTACGCAAAGGATTTTGATGCGGTTTTGTTAATAGATAGAGTCATACAAGAGGAATGTTTATACGTATAATATATGCATATTATAGTAGAGAAAGAAACCGTGCGAAGCCGGAAGCGGGTCGCTAGTATATTATATGGATTTTCTTCTTTCTTTTGACACTAATCGGCTGTAGCTTACGTTAGTGAAATTTTTATTTAAATTATCTCAAATTTCGTTAGAAGATATTTTAGAAGATTCACAGAATAATAAACACTCAGCGAGCAAAAAAAAGTCTTCGCTGAAAAAGAAATTTCGGAGGATAAACTTCCTTTCCCCATTACACTAATCTATATATATATAAAAGAAGAAGCTGACTGACATATCAACGCAGGGCCTAATCTATAAGGAAATCTTGAAATTTTGCACAGGGTTCCTTTTATAATGTAGGGGAGCACTAAGAAAGGATTTTTGAAAATTCACTCCCTAAGGTGTAAAACGGGGGTGAAAAGTTAGTATGAAATTTTGCTGTTTTTTAGGTTATTCAAATGAAATTCAGTATGAAGGTTCTTCATTGGAAGTCATGGAACAGGGATAAAATATTTTTTCGAAAATAATCCCTTAAAAGACTAACCTAATATCGCAAACGAAATTGCGGGTAAAAGCTAGTTATTTAAATATTCAGTAAACTATCTTTAAATACACCACACTGAAGTCATATTAGATCCGAGAACAACTAAACTTTATTGAGTAAAATTCATCCTTTTATAATACAAAATACCCCCCTCATCTATTCACAGTATAATGACAGGTTGGGTCGTAAGGCCTGTGTTGCCAAGTTAATATTCAATAATCTAGATATTGATCAAATTATTGTAATTTAATTCAATATAGATATTTTATAGTATTTTTTATAGCAGTTAAGGGGCAAACGAACACACGGTCCACCTGATGGTAACTGACCACCGTTGCCCATGGACATCGGCAAGAGAGTAACTCTCGTTTAGCCGATGCGTTGCCACCTCGAAGATAGAGTGAGGAAGGGGAATAAAGAGAAGAATGCTACGGTTTTCGGTTCGGAACGCGTCAATGACACTTGGCGGTCAGATTCGCATGATGTCGCAAGCCAGTCGGGGAACAGATCCCCTATCACCAAGGGGGTGCTGAGTTACTCGGCTCTTACGAGATGCTCTCCCAGCGGCAGAGGGGAATTGTATTCTAACCCGTCCACTCACGGGTAAATAGTATTAATATTATAATAAAACGTAACCTGTAAAGCACTTTACCGAGAAATGGGGAAAATTAGTTTTGCTACTCACAGTAGATTGCCGAAAAGGTACAAAGCAATTTAGGCTTCAATTTACGCTTTCCCATCACGATTGTGAGTCTTTACGAGTTGCAACTACGAGTACTAGAGTTAAAAATGAATTAGTGTAAGTGAAAATTATTTAATTATTATTAGCGCTAGTGTATCTGTATAACTCTTTGTGGCATTGTAGCGCCAGGTAATTAAAGAGGTAATTTAATTTAATTCAAGCTAACAAAGCTATGTATTTTGAAGATCAGGTCAGCTGTTTGAAGACTATCAGCATGATAACGATCTTGTAACCATGGCAACACACTGGCATCGCTTACACTCGGTACACATGAAACGGAACCTTTCTTTCGATATCAAGTATCGAATAAAATCGAATATATTTTTTATTATATAATTGAGTAAAAGTTAACTTTTTAAAATATAGTAGCCGGCAGCTAACTTTAGATCTGATAAAAATAGTGGAGGTGTTGTGCATTGCGAGCGTAATGCGTTTCATCCGTTACTTATCAGACGCGCGGGAACTAAACGTCACATAAGAACCAATCGCGTAGGACGCTCCGTTCCCGGGCTTCACGCTAAAAAGACGCTAGTAGTCTGTTCTGCGCTTTCAAAGTCAAACCTATATTTACGTGTCGGTTATACGTAACAGTATATATATTTTTTATTTATCATTTGTTTTTATTGCATTTTATGAATATTTGTTAAATCTGTATTGACTGGTGTTTTCCACAAAACAAAATTATCGATTTATACTAGTTAATATCGATTCTTCTAAATCGATGTCGTGTGAATATCGATACTTGGTGACTGTATTTAATTAGAGTTTCTGTGGGGAGTTATTTAAATTTTTTAATTTAACTTATATTGATAGGAAAACGTGTAAATGAAATGTCCAACCGCCAATAAGTGCGGAATGGCTTTAATGTGGTAACGCGCTGACATTGACACTGACGCGCTCGGCTTGGCAGCACTAGGATAAATTATTATTTAAAAAACCAAGCCAAGTTCGGTTTAGGTTACAATTTACTTACCTACTATTATATAAATTATAATAGTAGGTAAGTAAATTGTGTTATAATGTAAGGATTATGTTAAAAATTACACGATTGTCTATACTAATATTATAAAAAGGAAAGATTTGTATTTTTGTATGTAACGAATAAACATAAAATCTACTCGACCGATTTCAAAAATTCTTTTTCCGTTAGAAAGCTACATTACCCCTGAGTAATATAGGTTATATTTATTACTAGAAAAAAAATTAGAGATCCTCAGTAATTTTTACTAACACAAACCCAAGGTGCAAAAAAATTTGGCATAAAATGTTATTCATTGTATGCGCTGCGGAAATTATTGATGATAGAACAAAATAATTTCTACAATATTATAGAACGTATCAATATCTACAAAAAACTTCACGAGACCATATGTCCAACTATTGTAGTTATGTCACTATTAGTTATTATTCTTTACATTTTAAAAGTCGACAGAAATGCCTATCAAAATCAGACCATGTTTTCTATACTTCTTTATTTATAAACTAGAGGGCTGCCCACGCTTCGCTCCGGGTATTTAAAGCAATATTATAATTAACGTCCTTAAATTGTCATTCTGTAATTGTATAGTAATTAATTATTTGAGAAATTAGAGAGCGTAAGAAAAAGTTAAAAAAGAAAAATAATAGAAACAAAATTAAAGAAAAGCGACAGATGATAAAAGAGGGAGGACACAGCAGAACTAAAACTGAATGGGTAAAGGAGAGAGAGAAAGAGAAAGAGAGAAATTATCGAAAGAAAGAAAGTGAAAAAAGGCTAATCATTCTAAACAGATAAAAATAAAAATTAAAGTGAGAAGAAAGAGAGACGGAAATACTATAGACTTCTAACAGTGAAATAATTTTTATAATCGGATTAGAAACAACAAAATGGCCATGTTCTATTAATAATAAAATGTATATGGCAACACTAAATCACCTTTGTCCCTCACGAATAGTGTAGTTTTCTAACTCTTCAATATACAAAATGACCACCTTATGGCACTTAAATGGCCATATCTTTTTAATTAGAGTATTTATGGCAACACCACATAGCCTATGTTACCCGGAAAGGATGAAGCTTCCTATCGGTGTAAGAATTTTCAAAATCGGTTCAGTACTTTTCGAGCCTATTCGCAACAAACAAACATACAAACAATCAAATCTTTCCTCTTTATATAATAGTATAGATATAGATTATTTCGTATTCAAGACTGTTTCAATACCTGTTGTTTACTTATTGAATTATTGAAATCGGACATTCAATTCAAAAGATATTTAGTAATTAAAAATGTCAATATAAAGACCACCAAAATGCGGGAGAGGCAGAATGGAAAAATTATTATTTCCTTCAGATATTCAGCTTTTCAAAATAGAATTGAATATATATTTGATATTATACAAATCTTTAAAATTACTTATTTCACACAAGTAAAATAACTGTAACTTTAATTACTTTGTACTTTGTGCTTTACATATAACTTAATTCAAAGTTCATCAAAGTCAATACAAAAAGTTCTTTTCACTGATTGTTTCACTGGTTGCTCGCTCACGCAGACGCGTATTCACATTTAGACACTTGTTTTGAACTTTAACTTTTGATTACTTGAAAGTCGCGGTAATTTCATATGCATACTGATTTAAATGCGAAAGGGTGTTTGTTGGTTTGGCCTACTTTTAAGTTGTCACGAGAAGGATTGAAGTAATTGAATTAAGGGGTTAGGGGCATTTTTTCATGTCCCTGACTACCCCTAAAAAGATATAACTGTTTGTGTTGACCCAGTTTCAACAGAAGTGTCAAGATTATCTATTTATAAAACTATTTTTTTGTCCGAATAACTTTAGATGGATCTCTAAGGAATACAAACAGCTATAACTTTTGACATCATAAATTTTTTTTTTAACTTTCGTGACTTCTAGTCAAAACATTGTGTAACGATGCCATATTATTAATTTTATGAAATAAAATGATTGCATAGCCAAAAAAAAAATTACCGAAAATTCTTATTTTTTTTCATGTCTCTGACTATCCCTAAACCCTTAAGAAATTTTCAATAACACTACTTTTTATGTCGAAAAAGCATGTGGAGTTTCTTTTAAAACTCAAAAAAACTATATATTTTGAAAGAAAAAATCCCCATCTTGAAAATTTCAGAATCTTTTAAGATAAGAGGTACTCTGGAAAAAAATTAGGGCAAAATGTTTCATGTCCATTTTTTACGATTTTTTGATTTTCAAAATCGTGCAAAACAACAATTATTCGAAAAAAATCTAAATATTTTTTCTCTTTAAAACAAGTTTGCAGAAGTTATTATGATAAAATAAAAGTTCTGACCAGAATTCATCCAAATTAAAAGGAGTCGATTCCAACCATTGGTGGATTTGGCATGGAATGGTCCTGGTTTAAAAAAATAGGTGTTTTAAAATCCTCTTTTGACTTACACATTGATATATTAATCCTATCTATTAAAAAACCATAAACAGCTATATAGCCTATTGGGGATGGTTACCTGATGGACGAGTAAAAAAGCATCCTCGTTTTATAAAAGGTACCCAAACAAAATTTTTGGCTTTGTAGTACCACAATCACTAATTTAAACCACATACAGATGGATGGACAGACTGAAACGAAGCAATAACCTTTCTTTTCGAATGTTAAACCATAAAATTAAATGTTTCTTTGTATGTTTGTCGTCTATTCCTTTCTAAATAAAACTAAACATTTAGTAATTTGTCACTGTATGCCCTTTTATCTGTGTTCCAATAATTACCGTTATAGCTCAACTAATTTATATAAAACTTTAACAAATTATACACCTAAACCTTCCTCATAAATTAGTCTATTTATTGATGAAAACCGTATGAAAATCCATTCAGTAGTTTTTGAGTTTATCGCAAAAAGAGAACATACGCGTCGTGGGACTTTGTTTAAAACTAGCCGACCCCTCTCGCATCCCTGAGATGTGTTTCACTCAGTCATTTATTCATTCATACTCTACCCGCAACTATGAATCATATATATCTCTCATCGTTAAGGCAGCATTCGTAAGAAACGTTTTCGTTTGACCCGACCCGACCTGATATATTTTGCAAATCCGACCACCACGAAAAAGCTTTTTCATTTATCGGTTATATATATGTTTATTTATTATTTATTTATATTTTATTAAAGAAACAAACAGCACAACAATTCTAAAAATAAAACCTGACACAATTTAAATTAAAATAAAGTAGAAAGACACTAAAACAAAAGTAAATATAACACACAAAAATCCGGCTAATTTCTAGTGGTACTGCGCAATAATCTTTTTAATTTACGGATTGTACAAACACACACATATATATATATAGGCTGTGATACTCGCAAATAATGTGGCTTTCTATCGTTAAAAGAATTTTCAAAATCGGTTCAGTAGATTCTCCCCTACAACCTCACAATCTTTACCTATCTATATCTATATCTATACTAATATTATAAAGAAGTAAGATTTGTATTTTTGTATTTTTGTATGTAACGAATAAACGTAAAAACTACTGGACCGATTTCAAAAATTCTTTCACCATTAGAAAACTACATTATCCCTGAGTAACATAGGCTATATTTATTACAAGAAAAAATTAGAGATCCTTAGGAAATCTCACGAAAACCAACCCAAGATGCCAAAAAATTAGCCATAAAATATCTTTCATCGCATGCGCTGCAAAAAGTATTGATGATAGAACAAAAAAATGTTCTACAATATTATAGAACGTATAAATATCTACAAAAAAGTCCGCGAGACCATATGTCCAACTATTATAGTTACGTCACTATAACTACTTTTTTACATTTTAAAAGTTGATAAAAATGCCTATCAAAATCAGACCACGTTTTCTATAACTTTGTATTAATCCTTATCCAAATAAATTATTTCGTATTCAAGACTATTTCAATACCTGTAAATTACTTTTTGAATTATTAAAATCGGACGTTCCATTCAAAAGATATTACGAAATTAAAAATATCAATATAAACAAAAAATACACGACGACGCGACGGGCCAGTATAGCGACGCAGCGCAGCGAGTAAAGCGGCAAGAGAGGGGGCACCGAAATGCGGGAGGGCCAATATATTTTTAAAAATAATATTCCACCCGCGCGAAGCCGGGATGGGCCGCTAGTTTATAATATAAGTGTAGATGTAGTAATTAAAAAAGTATCTATAGAAAGGAAGGAAGGAAAAGAATTTGTATCTTTGTTTGTTGTTTGAGTTAATACTTAGAGACTTCAAAGTCGAAGTCGATGTTCAATATAAAGACATTCGTTACTTAGACTCACATCTAAGCTTGTTTATTTTCTTTAAAACCTTTGTAAACTGTAAGCCGTCTGATACTAGATTTATTTATTATTTTGCCTAAATTAATGTAAGTCATATATATGTCGGGGATTTTAAATGGTGTAAAGGAAAGGGGGAGAGGGGAATATTGGAAAACAATAACAGGGGGGATGGTATTGAATGGACTATTAGGTAAACGCAGCGCAAATACTTCTACTTTTTTTTTTTAGGCTCTCTGTTTAAACCCAAGGTTAGACGCACATAAACCTGACCTAACACGAGACCTGGTGATTACATTGTAAGATACTCACGTGACCTTGATCGGACAGCACTCCTAGAACTAACACTGCACTGCACAACACTAACAATATTCAGAGACTATTTCACTTCTTGAGAGACCGCGCACGACTAAGATTTCAGTCAGACTGTCGATAGCATATAAAGGGTCGAGACTGTCAATACAACGGAAATAACTACTATCCTACTCCAACGCCATAGATAGCGATGACGATTCGATTAATCGATAATCTCTTACTATTCCCCGACACGGCCATTCTGATAATCAACGCGCTTTACTATTACTATTCTCCGACATATATAACTCTTTGTAACAATTGCTCTATTATTGGTACGGGAGCCAGATTCAAATTCGGTCGATCATTTCCTCTCGAGTGAAAATTCGTATACTGCATAAGGAATATATATTATGGTTACTCGTGACTGTCAGCTGCGATTCCGCGGGTGGGGCGAGCAGTGGCAGCCTACATATGTAAAAAAAAAATTCAGTCATTTCTTCCCATTTGAAAATTTGTCGGAATATAGTTTACCTAGCATCTTGAAGGAAAGATAAAGTCAGCTGACCATAACGTGGTGGAATATACGTCAGCTGGCGTTTCGTAAGTGAATGAACGGAGTCGAAGTCGAACATAATAGAGTCCTATATCGCGACATACAAATTGACGATAATTCACTCATGTTAGATGGGTAAAATTAAAATAAAATAAAAGATACTGACAATACACATCAACACCGAGTAACCAATATTAAACACTTACTCCAAACCTTAGATGGTCACCAAGCAAACTCCGTTTGACAACTGGCTCAAATGTATCGTTACAGAGGTTATATACAGTCTTGGAATAAAATAAAACGTACTACCCGCAAATATAAAGTTACCAACCATTTACACCTTTCTCTGACCTGAAAGATAAATTGTAGAAAATATTTTATCTATAACCATTTGTAATTAAGTTGAATACTAAGTTGTAAACGTCTCTCGCAGAAGTGCCCAAGTTATTAAGCTAACAGCTTAATTAATAATTTACAATTTATGGCTCATTCTCGCTTCGAATAGGGTATAATATAATCATTGTGAGAATTGTTTATTTCGGGTAGAGGGCTAATTGTGTTACAATTCTGCCTATATTAACTAGTCGATCCATAAATATAGATATATGCTGTCTGGTTGTGTGGTGCTCTTATAGGAGTATTTCCATACATGATATAAGTTACACGTGTAGCTCTAATGCACATGCATGTGTAAGCTATATTATTGTACAGTTTTACTAAAATATATTCAGTAGTTTATGCATGAAAGAGAAGAAGAAAGAAGAGAGAAAATCAGTTCAACTGTTCATGAAACATACAAAAAGTAATCCATATACGGAATCGGAATCTAAACCTATAAGATACTTCCTGTCAAACTCAGTTATTGTCAATAATCTAAAAAAAAATTGGAATAAAAAATATTTATTTTGCAGTTAACTGACAACAACTTTCCGACTAAATTAATTTTATCATTCAATTCAAGCAGTACGGAACCCACGACAGTCCGACTCGCACTTGGCTGAGTCTTTTTTCCATTAAAGAGCTAATCATATAATTGGACGAAGAGATGAATAATTGAAGTTTTCAATATGTTCTAAGAAAAAACACAAGTAAAATAAGAAATTTTCTTAATATGTAGTAAGTCCGTTAAAATGAATACAAACATGTATCAATCATTTCTATAGACTTTTAAATTGGCTTCTTTGTCTATGACAAGCTATAGATTGTAAACTTGTCAATTGTCAAACGTCAAAATGCCTGGCCGCCATCACAGATTTTTGTTGCGTTGCATTTCAAACTAATTTGACATTAAAACATTATTTTATAGACGTTTATCCAAGCTACACATATTTTAAATTCCAGATAATGATCTAAAAAATTAAAACTTTAAAAATTACGTACTAAAATTAACAGATACATACCCCATGACATACCTGATGCGCAACCCCATCCTGACGTAGAGACAGAGGATGATCAGCCCTGGCAGGATGAAGAAGAAGAAACTGCTGAGCTCACAGATGTACCAAGATGGCAGCTCCAGCATCGCGCAGAAAGCCGATTCCAAGGATGCGTTCCCGGATGCTGTTGAAAGATAGTACACGATATAACAATAATAGACACAGTCATACTGATATGTTTTTTCTGTTACCCTCTGGTAGTTTAGGTTTTTATTGGTCATGTGACACTAACAGAAACTGTCACACCTCTGAGTTAATTGTTTTACCTCCCCATTATTTTACGACAAGCTTTATTGAATCGTATTGAGACTAATGTCGTTCATGTGACAATAACAGAAACTGTCACACCTCTGAGTTAATTGTTTTACCTCCCCATTATTTTACGACAAGCTTTATTGAATCGTATTGTGACTAATGTCGTTCATGTGACAATAACAGAAACTGTCACACCTCTGAGTTAATTATTTTACCTCCCCATTATTTTACGACAAGCTTTATTGAATCGTATTGTGACTAATGTCGTTCATGTGACAATAACAGAAACTGTCACACCTCTGAGTTAATTATTTTACCTCCCCATTATTTTACGACAAGCTTTATTGAATCGTATTGTGACTAATGTCGTTCATGTGACAATAACAGAAACTGTCACACCTCTGAGTTAATTATTTTACCTCCCCATTATTTTACGACAAGCTTTTTTGAATCGTATTGTGACTAATGTCGTTCATGTGACAATAAAAGAAACTGTCACACCTCTGAGTTAATTGTTTTACCTCCCCTTTATTTTACGACAAGGTTTATTGGAACGTATTGTGACTAATGTCGTTCATGTGACAATAAAAGAAACTGTCACACCTGTGAGTTTATATTGTTACCTCCCCCTTAGGTTACGAGTTACGACAAGCTCTATTGGAATGTATTGTGACTAATGTCGGTCATGTGACAATAACAGAAACTGTCACACCTGTGAGTTAATTGTGTTACCTCCCCCTTAGGTTACGAGTTACGACAAGCTTTTTTGGAATGTATTGTGACTAATGTCGGTCATGTGACAATCTCCCTCTTAGGTTCTTCGTATATCAAGTACATCGCCATTTATGTGATTTCCATTTATTTTTATTATATCCAAAGGGTAGATTGGATATGCCTCTTGTTTGATGTCGATGGAAAAAAGGGTTCCCTTGTATCTTAACAAAAGCTGAGTAACTCAACCCGAACGTGACTCATAGAAGTGTCCTGACGTCCTCAAGGACTTCAACTAAAATACAAGTTAGGCAACAAACTTCACGTGAAGTGGACCACGCAAAATGTAAGGTTTTAGATTTAGTTTATCTTATATATAAAAATCTCGTGTCACGGTGTTTGTTATCCTCCGAAACGGCTACATCGATTTTTAGTAATTTTTTTGAGTATATTTGGTTGGTCTAAGGGTTTTTTTATAGTACCACTAAGTAGTAGTAATGTGCATATCCGCCATATCTATGGATTATTTTGACTTAAAACAATGATTTTTTTCACATCTTTACGGGACTACAGACTTCAGTAATTAATACAAATTTCAAAGCTTTCCTAAGAAAAAGAAAGACAGACAGGCTTCGTTGTGATCTTATAGAGTTCCTTTACCATTTTGAGTAAGGTAATCCTAAAAATTAAAAATCTTCATATCGGCTATACAGCTCGACATACACTTCACCCCCACGTCAATAGATGGCAGAACGAGCACACTCATTTGTTTACTTTGTATTCTTATGTATCTTTTTCGTGATAAAACCCAAGCTCTAATCTATTTCTGTACCTAATTGCATCAATTTCGGTTATTGACTTAAAGGTGATTGCGTACCGGACAGACAGATACCAACTATCTGTCAAAAGATGGCATGAGTAGTATATTAAATCGCACTTTCGTTGGTGTAGTTTGTATCCTTTTTATTACCTACGTTTCTTTAGTTACTTTCAAAATTTTAAAATTAGTTAAAATAATTTAGGATTCTTTTTTGTGCAAAATAATTAGTGGTAAGAGGATTAGTTCTGCACACAAGTCTCGAAAGTCTAAACCGGTAGCGTAGCGTTGTCAAAGGATTTCCAAATAAAGGTAATTTCCTAGCTGGGAGTTACTAGAACTTTGAGCATGAATATGTTGTTTTGTCAATTTCAAATATTTAGGTAAAGACTGCAAGTAGAGTATGGTAAACTATCCTTCGTCAGATTTAATTATAACACATAAATGCTGTCAAAATTTCCTAATTAATTTAATAACGACGGAGTGTTATAAGGTTAACATGTGTATCTGTGCATTGTGTATCTGTATGTCCCAAAATAATGAACTTATTGTCATGAAGTTTTATTTGTTTATAAGGTCATTTAATCGAGATGGTTCTTAGCTATGTATTGTGAAGATCTGTTCACCCGTTTGAAGACTATCAGCTCATTGCTCACTTGAGAGCTGCCTCACAATATTAATATATTGACTATTATAACAATCTTGTAACCATGGTAACACACTCACACTGCTTCACTGAGTACACAAGAAACGGTATTTCTCGATACCTTTCTTTCGATATCAAGTATCGAATAGAATCGAGTATCAAGTTTTTGTAAAGTACGTAACAGTTTATATATTTTATCCATAATTTGTTTTTTTGCATTTTATTAATATTTGTTGTCTGTTTTGACTGCTGTTATATTTTGTTTTCAACAATACAAACAGATCGACATACAAGATATTTTGTTGTATTATATTGGAGTTTCAGTCATAAGTCATTTAAATTTTTAATTTAATAGTTATACGTGTTAGAAAGTTATAAGATACTGAGACAGATAAACGAGCAAACACATAAAGTTATTTTGCGAAAACATTACTTATATCAAACTTTCTCCAACTTATTACGATGGAATCAGTCTATTTGCAGGTAGATACATAAATTCACATTTTTTCATTAAGCTTGTGCCTGGATAAACATATATTTTCCAGTGGTTGGGATAATAAGATGGGATAACCAAATCTCCTATACTCATAATTGAAATTGAATTTTGGTGAAGGTTATGACGCTTACCTTCACTATTTAAACTCTCTAAGTCTGTACTGACGACTATACTTATAATTTTACTTAAATACATACCCTACAGTAATTTCATAGAATGATCATTGACTATCACAGTGAAGCGTAAATGTTGTGATATTGTAGCCTTTTTGAGTTTATCCTTACTCAGTTTCGTTAGGTAGTCGTTGATAACTTCAAACAGTGTAGGCGTTGGTTGTAATGAAACAAGACTTTGAAAGCAAAATGAAATCTGTATTATCATTGCTATAGGTGGGAATCAGAGCAGTGCTCGGGGCATGTGAACTAAGAGCAAGTTTAGAGATTCCCTTGACATTCACAATCCACTCTATCAAAACCAAAAAAGTATAATAGCAATAACACACATGGTCCTCGTTAAGGATGACCCTAGCAATTTAGATAAAATTAAACGATAAATTCTGTGTTTAATATCCGAAAAATAGATTTTAAGCTTTGGGTACTTTTAAGGTCTGCTTCACAACGGCCTATTAAAGTTCCGAATAAAGACATCGTTTGTATTTCACACTTGCACACTCTACCACACACTCACTTGCGCTCGTTTTCCCGCTCGTATTCGCTAGTCACTCTTTCCCTTTCCCTTTCACTTACTCCCTATTGCGACGCGCGAATTTTAAAATGCGCGAAGGTTAAATAATCGATAAGTTTTCTGCAATCTTACAATATTCTGCACAATTATTTTTCAAGACCCTTCTACAAAGTATATATATATATATGAGACTAGATAACTATATAGAAATAAACTAAATCATAAAGCCTACATATATATAATATACTAAAGCTAGGAGCTGTTTGTACTTTTAGGTCTTTTTCAAAACTTGAATGAAAATTTTTGTTAGTCAGTACTTCCAGAAAGGGGTGTAAGAGGCATAACTCGCGCAGGGCGCATAGATGGTTATGGTGGACACTGCGTGTTCTGGGTAGTACTCGCTTACCTGGCGGGTAGTCGTGGTAGTTGACGGTGGTGTAGTGCGCGAAGGGCGCGGCGGCGCACAGCGACAGCGCCCACAGCGCCAGCACGATGCGCAGCGCGCGCCGCAGCCCCGCCACGGCGTAGATGTGCAGCGGGTGGCAGATGGCCAGGTAGCGCTCCAGCGTGAACGCCACGATCGTCAGCACCGACACGTACGACGCTCTGCAACAACGTACCACCACATGTGATCACAGTGAATAACTATTACTAAAACTACATGTTTAATAGACGACACAGAAAAGTTGACACCTAGGTGTGACATTATATATCACAAGCCAACCTGCGTGACTTCGTCCACGTGGATTTAATACCCTACAGCAGGCAGCTTGACTTTTTCGACATATTTCAACCAAGTTACTTAATGTTTAACGCGTATATTAATGACTTCCCTACGATCACTAACCATCAAATGGTATTGTTTGCGGACGACAGTACAGTAATTTTTATCTGTGATAACCAAAACTCATTTTTAGATGACATAAATAATACATTAATAAATATAATTAACTGGTTGACATGTAATAATTTAATTATAAATTTGGACAAAACAAAAATTATGACATTTACAAATAAACATGATAATAAAAAAAGGATAAACATAAATTTCCAAGGTGAAAGGATACAGGAAACTTCACAGTAGGGTAGTAGCAAAAAATTTTTAGGTCTTAACATCGACAACTCTCTAAAATGGAAGGAACACATAGAAAGCTTATGTATTAAATTAAACCAAATTTCTTTTGCATTACATATGCTATCTAAAGTAGTCAACGAGGCAGCGGTTAATGCATACGTGACTTCAAATATAGGGTTTGGCATAATATTTTGGAGCAACTCAACTACAAAAAGAGTATTTAAATGTCAGAAAAAATGTATAAGGGCTCCTCCTCCTAATCCTCTGATTCGTGCAAACCGTATTTTGACAAACTTACGTTAAAATACTTACGTTCCCATGTCTAAACATATTGGAAGTGTTGATGTTTATAAAAAGAAACTCAGAATTGTTTATTTTTTCTGAAAATGAACGAAGGAAAAATAAATTGAGCTATTTACAGCATAACACGAAAATGTTAAACTTCCAAAATCGTTGGCAGATAATAAACTAGAGATTGTTTTCAAACAAAATTTGACAAAGTTCTTGCTCAAAAAACGCTACAACTCGGTCCAGGACTACCTAACAGATTCCTAGTAGAGAATTAAGAATAAATATTGACATCAATGACTGAATTAGTTATATATGGTTATAAATTTAATTAATAATCTTTAATTTTATATTTTTTTTTGTTTATTTTGCATGTCACTATGTGGCGGATTGTGTTACTAATCATTATTATAAGACCTCTGTGTACCAATCTGCAAATAATGATAAATAAATAAATAAATAAAACCTTAGCAAATTATACATCTAAACGTTCCTCATAAATGACTCTATCTAGTAATGTAAAATATATCAAAATCAGTTATTAGTTGCTGAGTTTATTGCGTACAGACAGACAGAAGACGCAGCGCGGCATCAATAGATACACTAGATAGAGAGGAAAAAGTTTGTTTGTTGGCTGACTGACTACTGAACCGATTTTGATAAATTTGTTTACTGATTCCTTTCGGGTACTATAAGCTATATGGTATTATCAAAAATATTATAGTTAAAATTATATGACCATTTAAGTTCCATACAGTGTCCTTTTTATAAGTTTAATATTTTCTCTGAATTAAGGTAATTATTTATTTTATATAAATGTCTAGAAAATCTTTTATATTAAAAGACGTAAAGCCTTGATATCCCATAAATAGAATTTTCTCTCTCCTTTTCTTTCTTGGGAATTTCAGTAACAAATATACAGGCATTCCTACATTTGTTATCTTGTGGTAGATTAAGACACTAAATTAAGTATTTTCCTCTACATAAAACTTTTTACGGATGTCTACACCCTTCTTGTTTATTCTAGGGTACAGTTTAAGCACAAAAAGTTAATCCAGTCACATTAAATAGACTAGCCCCCCCGATCCGACATCAGTGCCCACCATTTTGTGGGTCTGTTCACATTGGGCAGCCACTATTACTATCCGGAGTGTAAAAATAGTGCTGTGTTGTCATATCATAGATCCAGGGCATTGCTTGGGTTCCCGGCATAATTTGTAATAGTTAATTCGATGCTCGATTCAACTCGAGCTCTTTTAGTGTTTTATTAATCCCTCTCACTCCGACTTATACTCACGTGACCTTAATCGGACAGCATATCCAGATCTAACACAACACTGCAATTAACACTTTACTAGCACTATCTAGAGACTACTTCTCTCCTTGAAAGAGCATGCAAGTCTAAGACTTCTGTCAGACTTTCGATGGCATATAAAGGGGTCGAGATACTCAAAACGACGGAAGTGACTACTACCCTACTCCAACGTCATAGATGGTGATGATGATTCGATTATTCGATAATCTTTTACAATTTTAATGATTTTAATGATGTAAAGGAAGTAGGAGAGAGAAATATTGGAAAACACTACAAGGGGTGATAATATCGAGTGGACTATTGGGTAAACGCACCTAAATACTTCTACTGAACCGATAAATAATCAAATATGATCTCTAACAATTACGAGAGAAGCCTAAGCACTGCCTTGGACTTGTGACTAAGGCGTAGGCTTAAGGAATTCCTTTGAGTGATCACAACACTTGCCTTTACTGCTGAGGGTCTCTGTTTAAACCTAAGGTTAAATTCACATAAACCTAACCCAACACAAGATGTGATAACTAAATTGTAAGGTACTCGCGTGACCTTAATCGGACAGCACTCCCAGCGCTTCCACATCACTGCACTTAACACTTACTGACACTATCTAGAGACTACTTCACTCCTTAAGAGACCGCGCAAGACTAAGACTTCAGTCAGACTGTGGATGGCATATAAAGGGTCGAGACTGTCAAAACGACGGAAGTGACTACTTCCCTACTCCAACGCCAGTACACCAATATAGCCAACGTGTCACATTCATCATACGACAGATGGTAATAATAAGTCAAGAATTAGATGCCTAATTTTGTCATAAAAGGCTGAAAAAATTATGATCCTAAGGGTCAGCAGAAACATAATGAAATGGGCGACGGCCCTTGACGCTCTAGCACAGTGCGCAAAATTCAAGTAACTTTCAATGCTTTACTTAATTCATGCAGTTTCTGTCGCTACTGAAATGCTGTCGACTAATATTCGATAATATATTCGTGACCATGGCAACGTGGTACTATAACAGGGACAATAGGAATCTAATCAAGTGCATGTCAATAGTGGCGTCAAGTTCAGATACTGTCTATCTACTACAACTTAGCATATTATTAATTTTGAACATCTTGACATAGTTGATAATTCTTGTTTGATACATACAAAATTAATCACAAGCTAAAAGATAAGTCGGAGAATGAGGTGAATTAATAACACTGATTTGCATTAGGTAAACGTAACGTAGATACTGCTACTGAATTGATAAATAACTAAACATTATAATCTCTTGCAATTCCTGCTGCCTGCCACATATGTGAACACTCACCCCCACTGCCTAGACTCCGTTTAGGGTTCCGCCTTCCGCTTATAAAAGACTAACTTAACACAAGGCTTTTTTATCGTTTAACATGCGGCCTTATATATACCCCCCGGCGACGAGCGGAAGGTTTTGTGGGGCTCTCCTTAATGCCGCCTTCTGCGAGGCGAGCGACAGTTCAAGGCATACCCACTCAAACTAACGGTACCTTACCTCCGCTGTAGGGAGGAGCAACAGAAATGCTTACGCACACAACTATGATGCCTCAGCGGGTCGGCCCGCTCTTATAGCGGGACTGCACACGCCAGGGTACACCGAGAGTGCCTACCCTCCGTTGACCTCCTCCTTTCTGGACGACTCCGTTCAAGATGGAAGGTTGGTCGGGAGAAAGAGATCTCCACCTAGGACCGCCGCCAAGTTGTGGCATTGAGGTCCCCATCCTGAGCATTCTGCCAGAGAATGATGCGGCGTGACTTCCGCCACATCATACTCGTAACAGGCCGGCATCATCTCCCGTTTGGCAATTCAGCACAAATACTTACCAAAGCAACTGTGCCCGTTAAGTATTTGCGTCAGCCGATAGAAAAGGACGCCGTGCTGTCTTTCGACCCACACGATGTGAGGGCGGATCGCTACAACCGTCGCCAGGCCTGCATTGGGCTGACCTCAAATCCTACTTCCAACTCTCTTCGCGCGTCTCCCAACGTTGGGTATTAGTGTTCCTAACGCCGCGACGGCCTTCACGAACCTGGGCGAGTGAGACCCAGTTATTTCATCTGTGCGCACATTGACCACCGAACCTTGGACGGAGGTAGATAAGAAGTGGGAGTATAGTGGCCTCGTGGGAGGCATCTCAGTGGACCGATCTAACACAAGGCTAATCTAATACTATATATACCTAATACAAACATAATTTACGCTTCCGATATAATAAGTTGGGGGAAAAGTCTTTTTGTATTATAGTATGTATGAACTTGTAATAAAATCTCTTTGGCTATAGTATTTGTATCTGCCTGGTTTTGGTATCATTTTATTCCAAATTCAAATTAGGAAAATGTGTGATTTTTATTTGTTTTTCGTACTGTGAAGATGTGTGAGTCTAATGAAGAAATTAGATACATTTTAAAATTTTACTACAAAAAAGGTAAAAATGCAACGCAAGCCGCGAAAAAAATTTGTGCATATTTATGGACCTAGTGCAGTGTCTGTGAGAGTAACACAAATTTGGTTTAAGCATTTTCAATCCGGAAATTTTGATGTCAAAGATGCACCTCGCTCTGGTCGCCCTATTACGGATAAAATGGATGCCATTTTTGAAAAAGTAGAGCAAGGTCGGCATATCAGTAGTTACGACGTAGCTGAAGAACTGGGAATTGTCCACAAAACAGTTTTGGCACATTTGAAAAAAACTGGGTACACAAAAAAGCTCGATATTTGGGTACCTCACTGAAATAAACCTAAAGAACCGTGTACTCAATTGTGATTCTATATTATGACGTAATGAAACCGAACCATTTCTGAAGAAGCTGATAACTGGTGATGAAAAGTGGATCATGTACGACAAGAACGTGCGAAAAAGGTCGTGGTCAAAGGCCGGTCAGGCTTCACAGGCGAAACCCGGGTTAACTAGCAACAAGGTGATGCTGTGTGTGTGGTGGGATTGAAAGGGTATCATTCATAATGAGCTGTTACCACCAGACAGGACCATCGATTCTGAACTCTACTGCGAACAACTGATTAGATTAAAGCAAGGAGTTGAGAGCAAGCGGCCGGAATTAATCAACAGAAGGGGTGTGGTTTTTCATCATGATAACGCTAGACCTCACACATCTTTAGCTTGGCTGGGAGGTGTTAATGCATCCGCCGTATAGTCCTGACCTTGCACCTTCAGATTTCCACCTGTTTCGGTTTCTGTAGGCAGTGTCAGGTTAACATCACGAGAGGACTGCCAAAACTACTTGTCGCAGTTATTTGATCAGAAGCCCCAAATTTCTATATCAATGGGATCATGTCCCTACCTACAAGATGGCAAAACGTTATCGAACAAAATGGTACCTACATACTTTAGTTAAATATAAATAAACTATATTAAAAAATTTTGATTTTTCTTAAAAAATACGAAGAAACTTTTTCTCTAACCTATAGGACACATTTTAGAACAAAATTGGAAAGAAGTACAAATAAAACATCTGTATTCATTTTAAATTCAACATTAATACGTAAAAGCTATAAACTTAGCTGGATCGTGACTTGTTGTTGGTGTGATTCATTAACGTTCATTGCTGAATTTCATTGCCTAAACTAATGTATTATATTAAATTACGATATACAAATTGCTTTTGATCTATCAAGAACGAGTAATTTTGTGAAAGTATTCCAACAATAGATGGCGCCACCATTACATGAAACCATTGTGGGCAGATTTATTAATTTCAGTTTAGTATAAGCCTTGGTTATAACTGTAATTAATTAGCAATATAATAAATATAATGCTGGAAACAAAAGAATTTAAGTAAACATCTTAATGCCCCATTATGTGCCCTTAAACTAAGGAACCATTAAGGCTTTCAATGGCTATGGAAATATTTACATTTATTATAATTAAAAAGGGCATAAGTAAATTAATTGTGTTTTATTTATGACAGAGAATGAGAAAGTTTTAGTAATTACACCCCTCCACTATCCGAACAATAATAAAATAACTTACGTGGACCTTAAGAAGGGTGACCTTAACCACGACACTATAACACTAACTTCCATGTACACTATGCGACCACAACATAGAGACTGACTGTAATTTATTGCACAAAAGGTTATATACTGTCTACACGTGGGTATACTTGACATAAAATTAATGGAACCACCCACGAATGTTCATTTAAATGGTGTTGCTAACTTTTGTGCAAAATAAAAGTTGGAAATTAATTGAGACAAAATTACATTAACGTGATTACCATTAAGAATATAACCGAATGGAAAACATCCTTTTTTAAGTCGGTTAGACGATAAATAGACCTACAGACTGACATAGACAAATATAACTTATAGCTACAATGTATATTAGGTTAGATATAAATATATAGTGCAGTATAAAAATAGAAGCTTTTCCATAAAACCCAATTTTTCTCGTAAAAGCTTTCCTTAGGGAATGCTATAAATCCTATACGAGGTTCTTAGAAATACTTGCTGAAGGTATATTATGATAGGATACGTGCGTAGGGATCAGCGCCCTCTGTCCACAATACTCACAAATAAAGGCACTTTGTTATCTGGTTCTGTTTTTTCTCAGGTTCACATGAACGTATCAAGTTTAAATTAATATAAAATGGGGACTTAAGTCTGCAGTCCTTCGCCAGGGGCAACAATCCATATGGTGCTTCCCACTAAGCTAGAATCATTAAATTTGATAAAAATGAGGTATGGCGGTGACCAATTCTGACGTGTCAATAGTTCTTTGTAAAAAGTCTATTTGAAATAAACTATTTTGAGTTTGAGTTTGAGTTTAAATAACGGGTAATATTTCCTGTATAAAAAAGTTATACTGAATTTAAATCTCGATACGCAACAAAATGAGCTCAAAACGGCGGCACGTCCCCCTCCCCCGCGCGATGTTGCACAGTCCTTACTTAGCGTAATAAATTCATATGGTTATGGTTTAAGATTTCTTTATTTCTCAAAAAAATAGGTACATTATTCACTTAAAGAGAAACAACTTACTTTCTATTATGTAAACATACAATCACAAGCGAGTACACCGAAAATATCACATCTTTATTATTTTAGTTTCACTTATTAAATACTAGGGGCCCGTCCCGGCTTCGCACGGGTGGATAATTTTTTTGTAACATATTGGCATTCTGTCGCTCCTCTATCGCCGCGTTACTCGCTGCGCTGCGAGGCACACCACACCGCGCCGGCGGCCCGTCTGGGATTATTTTTTATTTATCTTGATATTTTTATTTCGTAATATCTTTTGACTGGAATGTCTGATTTCAATAATTCAAAAGTAATTAACAGGTATTGAAACAGTCTTCATTACGAAATAATTTATTTGGATAAGAATTAATACAAAGTTATGGAAAACATGGTCTGATTTTGATAGGCATTTTTATCAACTTTTAAAATGTAAAAAAGTAGTTATAGTGACTTAACTACAATAGTTGGACATATGGTCTCGCGGAGTTTTTTGTAGATATTGATACGTTCTATAATATTGTGAAATATTTTTTTGTTCTATCATCAATACTTTTCGCAGCGCATGCGATGAAAGATATTTTATGGCTAATTTTTTTGCACCTTGTGTTGGTTTTAGTGAGAATTTCTGGGGATCTCTAATTTTTTCTTGTAATAAATATAGCCTATGTTACTCAGGGATAATGTAGCTTTCTAATGGTGAAAGAATTTTTGAAATCGGTCCAGTAGTTTTTATGTTTATTCGTTACATACAAAAATACAAAAATACAAATCTTTCCTCTTTATAATATTAGTATGGATATTTAACTTATTATAACTTAGTGTTAGTAAATAATATAGGGTAGAACTAAATTATTTTTATCAAACAAATAACAAAAATGAATAGTTATTAGTCATTTAATAAAATACAATGAATTAGCGGGCAGGTAGAGTAAAAGGTCCGAACGACCCTATTACATGTCGCTTGCCATGAAATCGTTATGAAGATTGTAAACAAATATCAGTTGCTATCAGAAAATTACACTTTTACTATTATTCATCAATTTATGTTAAGTCTGTAAATTGTTTAAACACTGATTCTATTTTTATAGTAAATTGTTTGCAATATATTTAATGATTTTATTTTATTGAGTTTGGTGATTGCTGTATACATGTATAATATATGTTATTGTTTCAGTTTTGTATGTTTGTAAATTTTATGTAGGTATATATGTTTACGAGAATATATGAATCAATGTATTTATATATAAATGTATGTTTGTGTATATTTACGTATGTAAATACGAGCTTACTGAGTTATTAATCTTGTATTTGATGTATTTTGACGAGTGATTTCTTATTATTCCGTATGATCATTTATTATTAAATCCAGTGGAGATGATAGATATGATGCAACACGTTTTTTGAATTCCCTCCCTAAAACCCGGTAATTTGTGCTTAAAATATTTTTTGTACCAATATCGATAAATGGACAACATTTTTCTGACGGCAAAGTTAAAATTGTCCCTAAATTCAAATTTATTTTTTACTCTTTTCTTCGGTGGAAATAAAACTAGCTTGTACTTGAAATAGAATGATTTATGACACATTGAATGAAGTCTGCCTCAACAGATAAATAGCATCTACAAAAATAAGTACTAAGTAGTCTTAAGTACTTTTGCATTAAAATAGTTCCTCCATTAGAACCTTGGTTATATTTTACAAGTAAAAATAACGTTTCTACAAACTAGTAAAAGGTTAAAGTTACTTCGCTTCCATTGTTCTTCTTTGTTGCAACTTGTACTCGAGTCCAGGACAAAGAGTAGTTCAAATAAATTCAAAATCTTTACAATTCAACTCAATTCTCCAAATTGAATTACGCTCTTTGTAGATCTCGTCTTTCAGTTTCAAACAATTCACCGATATAGATTTTAGTACTTTCCCTGCCCTGGCTTTGCATGGTTTCTTTACTATAATATGCATGTCGGCGCGTATGTTAGGCTTAGGTTAACCTAACCTTAGGTTTGAACACAGGGTCTGGGCAGTGGAGGCGAGTTTTGGAGTTACTAAAAGGAATTCCTTAAACCTACACCTTGGTCACAAGTCGAGACCATAATGTTTATTTATTTATCGGTTCAGTAGAAGTATCTACATTGGGTTTACCCAATAGTCTATTCAATATCACACCCTCTTAATGTTTTCAACATAGAGAGGGAGAGGGCTCTACTCCTCCTTCCTTCCCTTCATAAATCTTCGACATGCATGTATACATTCCTCTTGAATCAAAGACTATTGTTGTACCACATTAAAATCCGTTGCGTAGTTTAAAAGGCCTAAAAAGGAAGTGATTTTATTTTAAAATATATAATAGGAAATAATGTCCCTTTCTGATATTTGTAAATCAAGGGTTTCAAGTTTTCTTTCTGTAGTAGAAATTGTCTCATTATAATGTCCTATATTTTTTTAACTGGTTTCCGATAAACCATAATAATTTCAAAATGATAGATTTTCATCCGTTTTTTAACAATTAAATGTTCAACATTGAGAGAGAGGGGAGTTTAGGATTATATTTTGATATTATGTCAGTCAGTTAGTTGTTATTTTATATTAGAAAAGGACGATTTGGATATTTATTACGTTTAAGCAGAGACGCGCCAAGCATCTTCTCCGCCGTTGTGCCGAATACTTATTAGCGTTTATATTTGAAAACCAAATATAGAAGTAATTACTGTCTTATCCCGCCTACAATAATCTGATTGCCCCCTCCAGTTGCTTTTGGCGCCCACAAATAAATAACGAGGTGAGAACAAAAATTATTAAAAAACAAGGAGATTTGAGATTGCTCAACAAGAGCAATCGCTTCGCTCGACGCGCTTTTTGGACCAACTTTTTTTTCTTCGAATCATATTAAATTTTTATTTTGGCGAACCCTGAAATCTTTACGGCACTCTGGCGCCGTCGTGCGCCGCACGACATTGCATGTATGGACGGCGCATTTCTGAATTAAAAAATGATATATTATGAATAATCGTTTAAATATTCCGCCGTTCTGGTGGCTGCCAAGAGATGGCGTTAGTACATAATTATTATTAAGAAATTCTAATCTATATATATGTCGGAGCATAGTAAAAGATTATCGATTAATCGAATCGTTATCGTTGTCTATTGCGTTGGAGTGGGGTAGTAGTCACTTCCGTTGTTTTGACAGTCTCTACCCTCGACCCTTTATATGCGATCGACAGTCTAACTGAAGTCTTAGTCGTGCGCGGTCTCTCAAGAAGTGAACATCATCTAAGTAGTGCAAGTGATAGTGATAGTGTCAAGTGCAGTGTAGTGTGGAAGTGTTGTCCAACTAAGGTCACGTAAGTCCTTACAATGTAATTGCCACGTGGTTAAGTAAACACAATGTTAGGTTAGGTTAGCCTTGTGTTAGATTCGGTTTATGTGCGTTTAACCTTCGGTTTAAACAGAGAGCCTAGCAGTGGAGGTGAGTGTTATGATCATTTAAAGGATATCCTTAAACCTACACCTTGGTCACAAGTCCAAGGCACTGCTTAGGTTTCTCTCGTAATTGTTAGAGATCATATTTGATTATTTATCAGTTCAGTAGAAGTATCTACGTTGCGTTTACCCAATATTCCATTCAATACCATCACTCCCTTTTAGTGTTCCCCAATATTCCTCATCTTCCTCCTTCCATTTCCTTCCACATCGTTTTAAAATCCCCGACATATATATAATGTACATATAAATAGCTGTTAGGATTTTAATTCCCTATTTATAGAGGTATAAAGAGGATTCAGTTTATTAGTTGTTCAAGAAGTATATGTGTATCAGTAAGTTAAGTTCAGTTTTATGAAGCGTAAACTTTGCGAATGTCACCGTAAACTGTCTATGGAACGATTTTCAATCTTCTGATAAATGCTATACACTATAAACCAACCTAATACCTATAACTCGGAGAAGGAGGAGAAGTGGGGGTGTGTTGAAAATGTTAAGTGGTGTGAAATTGAATGTACTATTGGGTAAACACAACGTGGATACTGCTACTGATCTGATAAACAACTAAACATTATGATCTCATCCTTCATTCAATTGCCTTCACTGCCCAGGTTCTCTGTCAACATAAACTATACTTATTCTGTATTTTATTTCATTTCATTACACGTGTTGAATCAAAAAGAAAGATTTCTCAAGAATTTGGAAAAAAATCAAAAATGTGAAACATTGGGAAAAGTACTTCACAAATGTCTGAAGTCGTTAAATAATTTAAAAATAACATACATTTGAAATTGAACATAAAATACTCAAAACATCACTAAAGTTAGAATTTAAATATAATAGCGCCGTCTGTTAGTAAATATAATATTAGATTAAAGTTGAAAACATGGATTGTAAAGCTATTATCTATATCTAGACTATAAATGCGTGAGCGTGACACTTAATGAATAATTACGCTAGTTTTTTATATTGATGTCTAGTTTAGTTGAGTACTCGTGTTTATTATTTGAATAAACCTGTTCCTGGGTCTCAAGTTTCAAGCACTGCTGAAAGTATACTTGAAATAAAATAAAAAATCTATAATAATACACCAATAAGTTATCAAAACTGATTGGGAATATGCATGATTTTTTTTATTTCTTAAATTAATCATTTCCATCTTTATAACCATTTATCGCGCGCTTTTGATGACGTCATTGCTTGTCTCGTGCTTGCTTACTACATCATTTCGCTCTGTACAAATCATGGAAGAAGTTAAAAAGCCTTCTTACATGTATTGTATGGTACCGAAGTCCCTTAAACAAAGGAATTGTTGTACGTGTACGGGCTAGTGCTAAAGATTAAAAATAATAAAATAGAGTGAATACATATTTAGAAGCGTCATTAGGTGAGTGGTTCGGGCGTTGGATTTACGATCAACAAGTTGTGGGTTCAAATCCCGGACATTTGTCGCGAATGTAGTAACATATTCGCGAATACATCTATTGATATCTAGATTCGATTTTATCATCATAAATTTGAGGGAGTGATAGTGAGGGTAGTAAAGTATATAAAAGAAATTTTTCCAACATTAGCTCACTTATTATTTGGACCTTTGGCGGAGCAGTCGGTCGCTACGGGTCTGTAAGTAGATCTAGTATTAGTGTTTGTAGAATCAGTGATTTGGTTTTATTGGTGTCAGTGTTGTAGAAGCAGTGAAGTGTTTAGTGTGAATCTGATATAATTTATGAAGGTTATTTTGCTCCATGCGAGTTAGCTTATTAGACCAGTTTAGTCAGTGAGTTTGTAATTCAGTATAACTTGGTGAGTGTGGCATATGAGAGCAGTATATCGGTGCCAGTTGGAGCGGTTGTTTCAGTGACAGTTTGTAAGCGAAGCATCTGAAAGCAGTATCAGATGCACGCCGTAGTAAATCAGTGCCAGTTAAATCAGTTGATCAGACGAATAGTCAGTTGTTCGAGGCTTGGGGTGGCTATAGGGGAGGTCGGAGGCCACTAGCGGGTCAGGTCCCGCGTTACCAGTTGTAGTGTATCAGTCAGTATCAGAACAGTGTGGTGTTGCACTAATTTGTTAGTTTTCGTTTAGTCATTCGCTCGGGCACCGAGTAGATCAGAAGGTGCTCGGCGACAACATTGGACTAATGGCGTGGCCCACTCCTGGTAAAGGGAATACTAGTAGTATGTGATCCATATTGCTAGTAATCTTTATAAAGAAAAAAAAATATTTAAAATATATATACTACATAAACTTGTTACACACTATAATTATATGCATGCATGTAAAATAAAATATAATATAAAATAATATAAGACATTTTAAAATACTTATTAGCTGTTAAACAGTAGAAGATTCGGTCTAAAACTAACCTAACCTGGTTTACAAAAGTTAATTAGATATTTCTCTAAAAAGCTTGCTTACTCCTAATATCTAATATTAACAAAAATTATATAAACATATCATACTTGAAAGATCTTCAACAATATAATATTACATGTAAATTATTATGATATAGACGTAAATTAGGAGTTTAGGAACAATTTTAATGACAAATGGTTATGTGTAGGTTACGTTTTATTGTAAGTATTATTTAATCTATGTTATAGACTAATATATTCCTACCATGTAACTTAATAATTATCCTACAGCTTTGATCTCTGCGCTCGTAAAATAGAGATTTGATGCAAAATATGCTGATATCATAAATGCATCTATTTTCGGTAGCTTATCCGATTATGCTTTGACAAACCCAGTTAGACGCTTGTAGCGCGACTCCACCTACACTAGCAAATGCCGAGACCTACATGAATGACATTCACATTCGGCAAAAGGAAGTTCGCAAAATGCTATGCAGTCTAGATGTGAACAAGGCTAGCGGACCTGATGGTATTCCAGCAATTGTACTGAAAAATTGTGCGCCAGAACTATCTCCCGTCCTAACACGCCTGTTTCGTCTCTCTTATGAGACTGGTTTAGTCCCGAAATCCTGGAAGCTTGCTAATGTGCAACCCGTGCCCAAAAAAGGTAACCGTGCTGATCCTTCCAACTACAGGCCGATCTCGATTACGTCCATAATGTGCAAAACTATGGAACGTATTCTTAATAGTAGGCTGCTGACGTACCTAGAAGCTAACGACCTGATAAGTGACCGACAATACGGATTTCGCCGAAATCGGTCCACTGGTGACCTTCTAGCGTCCGTCACGCACATATGTAGTGAGGCCATAGAGAAATACGGGGAGACACTTGCTGTATCCCTAGATATCTCAAAGGCGTTCGACAGGGTTTGGCACGATGGCCTTATTAGCAAGCTTCCTCTGTACGGTTTGCCTGCTAGCTTATGCAATTGGATATCAGATTTCCTGAGGAACAGATCGTTACGAGTAGTCATCGATGGCTGCTCGTCGGATCAAAAGGCTATAAATGCCGGAGTTCCCCAGGGGTCGGTGCTCTCTGCGACACTATTTCTGCTGCATATTAATGATCTGTTGAAGCCCGGTATCTTTGGGTATGCAGATGACAGCACAGTTCTGGAGAGCTATATGTCCAATGCGCGAGCAAGTGAGGCACAGATCCGGTCTTTAAGGAAGACTATGGTTGAACGTTTGAACGAGACCCTTAAGGCAGTCTCTGATTGGGGAGAAGCCAATCGGGTCACGTTTAACGCAAAAAAAACGCAAGCATGTTTATTCACTGCGAAAAAAACGAAATTTGACCTATCTCCATCCTTTCGAAATGTGTCCGTGCCAATAACAAACAACCTAGAACTTCTTGGCGTTACTCTCTCATCGACTCTCAACTTCGGCTCCTATATTGAGTCGAAAGCTCAGCTAGCCGCAAAAAAACTTGGCATCCTCTCAAAGGTGAGACGTTATTTCACTCCGGAACACCTGCTCAGCTTATACAAAGCGCAAATCAGGTCGTGTATGGAGTACTGCTCTCATCTTTGGGACGGCTCTGCCAAGTACCAACTTGAGGCCTTAGAATCGGTTGAGAAGCGCGCCAGAAGGCTAATAGGCGACGACACTTTGCTCAAATCTCGGCTGCAAAGCCTCGAGCACCGTCGGAAGGTTGCCTCCTTATCGGTGTTTTACCGGATGCATTTCGGAGAGTGCGCTGAAGTACTCCATGACTTGATCCCACCTGCCCCATTCTACTATCGAACACCCCGGCAAACGCGACCAAAACGACATCGGTACATGGTGGAAATTCCCAGAGTGCGTACCAAACGCTTTGAATCCACTTTCATTATTCGCACTGCGAAATTGTGGAACGATTTGCCGGAGTTTGTGTTCCCAGATACGTACAACGTTGGTGTCTTCAAAAGCAGAGTGAACAGGTACCTTCTAGGCAAGCGTGTTACATCCTAGACCGTATCGTGCTTAACATCAGGCAGATTACGGTCAAACGCTTGCCTATAAACGATAAAAAAAAAAAAAATTCTGTCATCGTCCTAGATTGATATTCACAAATAATGTTTTTGTAACAAACTATGAATGTCGCAGTATGAATATCGACGCTAATAAATCCACTGACTATTGACGTCACATTTTGTTCGACCATTGGTGACGCGTTTCGTAAGTTTTTAAATAATATTTTCTGGGTTTAAATAATAACTTAATAAAAATATGTATATGCCCTATAATTGTGAGGGATTAAGTGACAGCTGAAGTGAGCGAGTGTTGCCAAATTTAAAACAAAAAATGTCACTCAAAGTGCATTTACAAAGCATTAATTTGTAATGCGTTTACAAGGGAAGTTACATAACAAAAAATTGAACATGTTTTTATTTACATTTTACTAAAATGTTTGTCATCAAATCAATAGAATCCAAAACAATATATTTTTTTAATTCTTGTCAATCCCTGTTTTTTATTATTGTCGTATATTATATTTTAGCTCAACTAAGCTAGTTACGTCATCCTAAAATGCTACGTCAGTTAAGGGACGTCGCTTCGCATAGCATAGAACATCGACGCAGGTGCACTGGATGATTATCTTCATAGTTTTAAGATAGTAATTAAGTTAGTCTATAATAGTCTTACGCCTACTCGGTCACCAATGAGAGCGCTCAATTTAGTTCGCAATTCAATGACGAACTAGTTGGCTCTTTTAGTTCATTAGTTCTTCCACTAAAAGAGAGAAATAAAATTATAATTATTGCAAAATCTGTTTATTTTTATTTAATAACTACAAATAATAATGAAAAAATTAAATCATTTATTAATAATTAGTCAACAAATAGTCTCGTTCCTATCACACATATATTACAATACTCACATCATGAATCATCATCACAACCAATTAATGGCCGGGTCCCATAATGCAGAGCCGGGTCTTCTCCTCAGATTGAGGAGGGGGTTAGGTTATAGTCCACCACGCTAGCCCAGTGCGGGTTGGAAGACTTCACACACCTTTGAACATAGAGAACTCTCAGGAGTGCAGGTTTCATTACGATGTTCTCCTTCACCGCTAAAGCAAGTGATATTTAATTTCTTAAAACACACATAACTCAGAAAAATCAAAGGTGTGTGCCCAGGGTCGAACTTTGACCTCCCGACTGAGACATCAAGAGGCCACCGCGGCTTTAAATGAATATAATGAATAATAAATACAAAACAAAATCAATCGATGTATCGTTAGAAGTAAATAATTCGATTTGTCAGTAGCGCCACTACTTAGTAAAACGGACGGCAAAAAAAAATATAAAAAGAAGTAAGAGCGAGATCATCGGTGAACTAGTTCGTATAGTTCACCTAAAGTTTTATAAATCATCTTTGACCTAAAGGGGCGCTCTTCCCGCCTAGGTCGTTCACGAACTACCCAAGACTGTAATTAACCACGGAAGCAAACAGTAGTCTGTAATCAACCAGCGTACTGTATGCTAGACTTAAGAGTCAATAATCTTGTAATATATGAAATAAAGTACACTAGAACCTCGATTATCCGAATTAATTGCGACCGAGACAAGTTCGGGTAATCAAAAAAATCAACACTTTCATTAATATATAAGTGTATAGCTGCTTGTGCTGATTCACTGACTGATTGATCACTTCTCCTGTAAAATTTTGTATGAAGAAAATTTTTTTCACTAATGGTTTCGTATAGAAGACGAAAATTCATTCAGAGGAAAAATATGGAAATAGCTGATGATTGAGGAATTCGGTGACGGGGGAAGAGTACAGCCAGGATATTTAAGATGGGTGGGAGGTGCTTGAACAAATTTCATTTGAAACCTTATCCAATTGGCAATGAGCTAAAAAAAAAATCCAAAATGGCGGATTTAAGATGGCGGCCATACAGATTTCATCGGTGTCTACCTCAGAGAGTATACAAGATGGAAGAGTGGTTTTTTGGAAAAAGATAATCAGGGCCTCAAGATCTATATGATGACTAAAAAAAATTCAAGATGGCGGAATTTATTTATCCATACTAAATGTATGGGAAATATTCAAGAGACTACAAGGAAACTATGCAAGAGACTTTTATACGGTTCATAGAAGAACTTTTATTCTGACAAGTGTTGATTAAGGAAAAAAAATCCTTCGAAACCTCTTCCAATTAGCAGGGAACTAAAAAAATCAAAATAGCAGATTCAAGATGGTAGCCATGCAAATTTCGTCGGTGTCTATCTCAGAAAGTGTACAAGATGGAAGAGCGTATGAAGGTCTACTTGATGAACAGAAAAAAAAATACAAGATGGCGGAGTTTATTATTCCATATAAAATATATATGGGAAATATTACAATATTGAAACTATGCAATACTTTGATATGGTTCATAGAAGAACATTCATTCTGACAAATTCATCGAGGATTTCAGAGATGGGTATGGAGCACGGCCAGGTTATTAAAATAGGTGGGCGTTGCTCAAATAAAAAAAAAAAACTAGAAATCTCATCCAATTGGCAGGGAGCTGAATAAACATTTCCAAATTGTCAGATTCAGTATGGCGGTTTTGTAGAAAATGGTAGAAAGTAGTAGAGAAATGGTAGTCAGTGATTGACAGTTGTCTTTATTTTACATTCATTAACTTTTATTGTGCGCTGAAGTGATTTTCATGTCCTGGATGTTTTTTTTTTTACATCTTATGGCTCTGGTAGATATTAAAGAAGGTCTCTCTTTTACATTCCACATTACACTGTGCTCGATAGCATATCAATCTGATATTCGCTTTAGAACATTTAGGCAGTAAACAGTGGGCAGTTGACAGAGCTATATATAGTAGAAAAGTAAGTTACAGACAGTGCACAGTAGAAGTTAATGAACGTATGATAGTAGACCACTGTCTAACACTGACTACCATTTTCTACCGACGCGCCGTCTACAACTCACTACCTTTTTCTACTACTTTCTACCCCTGTCTATCATTTTCTACATAACCGCCATCCGGAATCCGATAATTTGTTATTCACTCCTTCACAGCCACGCACCATACTAGTTTATTATAATTTGACATACATATTAACGTTGTTAATATAAATACCTAAGAAAAGTCTAATGAAATTTTTATATTATTCTTTTATAAATGAGCAGCAACAAATTCGGATAAACTAAGTCAGCGTTCGGATAATTAAGGGTTCGGATAATTGAAGTTCTACTGTATTTCTTTTACAAATAGTTTTTTAAAAGGTCTCCTCGGTGTCGACGACTTGACTAGCTAACAATAAAATATAAATTGGTAACAATAAAATAACTAAGTAAGGTTTACTTACAAATTGGATGTTATTTCTGTAGATTGTGAGACGGATCCTGAGTGATCTGATACTCCATTGTCTGCTTGTTACCAATACCAATATTCTTGTATATACGTGTCTGTTTTTTTGTATTTGGATAGTCTGAGAAATTATCCATTAGACATTGGATAACAATGTAGTTATACAATTTTAATTTATTTATTTCCTTTGGTATTACAGACGTAATGGTCATATCAGGTTAGCCGCATGCTTTGCCTTTACAATGGCGTAAAAATATATTTCAGGAAAAAAACATAAAATGAACGTCAATATTGAAGTCATTTATTTTTTTCTTATTCCCATTACATTCCTATTCACTCTTAACCAATGCATTTCTACTTAATTTTGCTTGACTTTGTTCAGTTTCATTAATTTTTTAATTCCTAAGCTAATTTTTCCTTTCTATGCATGTTTCATTTAGCTCCTTTCCATTCCATCCCATTATATTACCTTACATTCCGTTCAATTGTATTCATATTTGTTACACCCTGTTACGTCAAATTTTGTATTAGTAGTGCTGCTATGTTTATATTAGTTTTTTTTATAATAGATAGGGGACAAACGAGCAGACGGTCCACCTGATGGAAAGTGGCCACCGTCGCCCATGGACATCGACAAAACAAGAGATGACAAAACTAGAGGGTATCTCTTGTTTTGTCGATGCGTTGCCGCCTCGAAGATAGAGTGAGGAGGAGGAGCGAAGAGAAGATAGAGTGAGGAGGAGGAGCGAAGAGAAGACTGCTGCAGTTTCAATGGACCCCGGGCAAGAACCCGGTGTTCATTGGAATCGCAGAGAGGGAGAGGGAGGGGTAGACCTGGCTCACATGCGGCTCGGCCGGAACGCGTCAGAGACACTTGGCGGTCGGATTCGCACGCTGGTGGTCGGAAGCCAGTCGGGGAACAAATCCCCTACCACCAAGTATTTACGATATTGTGACTATATTATAAATCAATAAAACGCTACGGTTTTTAAAATTCTAACCGGTCATACGCAGCGATGAAAACACTATTGACACATCACATAGAAGTGAATTTTTCTACTATTTCCTATTCACTATTTACTACTCTTCATTTTATACCGTACTAGCGGCCCGTCCCGGCTTCGTACGGGTGGACAAATATTTTTTAAACATTTTGGCTCTCTCGCATTTCGGTGCGTTGCTCGCTGTATTTTGGTTTTTTTAATATCTTTTGAATGGAATGTCCGATTTTAATTATTCAAAAAGTAATCAACAGGTATTAAAACTGTCTTCAATACGAAATATTTTATTTGGATAAGAATACCAAGGTATGGATAACATGGTCTGATTTTGATAGGCATTTCTATCGACTTTTAAAATGTAAAAAAGTAGTTATAGTGACGTAACTACAATAGTTGGACATATGGTCTCGCGAAGCTTTTTGTTATAATACGTTCTATAATATTGTAGAACATTTTTTTGTTCCATCATCAATACTTTTCGCAGCGAATGCGATTAAAGCTATTTTATGATTAATTTTTTGCACCTCAGGTGGTGGTTTTAGTAAGAAAGCCTATGTTACTCAGAGATAATGGCGAAAGAATTTTTGAAATTCGTCCAGTAGTTTTTAAGTTTATTATATACTATACAATACTATACATATAAATAAAATCTTATATATAATATTATAGTACAGATTTATCCCATTCTAACCCATCGCTTTAGATTTGGTTCGATTGGATGTCGGTCCGTTACATTAGGTTACATTACGTTACGTTCCATTTAGTTCCGTTCTATTCGTTTCAATTCCATTCCGTTCTGTTCCATTGACATCTATAAATATCATTTTATTGCTATTACAATCTAAACTATAATAATATTTGGTATATTCAACAAAAAGATGCAATAAACGGGAAAGTTTAACAGGATCTTGCTGTTATAACAAAATTCAGTTATGATTATCCCAGTTAGTTCCTATATCACTATCCTAGAGCTCTATTCTTAACTACAAAGCCTTTCTAAATCACTTGTATTATAAAACATTTCAGTAACACGTGTATCGGCGTTCGCAAAAAAACCACCAGCGAGTTCTAACTAGAACTAATTGAATTGTGCCGCGCGAACAATTACTCTCCTTGTTCGCTAACACTGTTTTTGACAACTCTACTAAATAAAACAACATCTACCGTCTATTATACTTATTTTAGTGCTAAAGTGCTTATTACGAAAATTCTTTTACTGTTGTCGCAGCCCGACTTTAGAACACAATCCCAGAAAATATTTTTTTTACGGTAGAGACCATCATCGCCCATGGACATCGGCAACACAAGACTCTCTGTGAAGAAAAAACTGCTGCGGTTTCAGCAGACCCTGAGTAAGAGCCCATGTCCACTGGATCCGCAGCATTGATGGGATGGGAGAGTTTGACCGGAACGCGTCTTTGACTTATAGCGGTCGGATTCGCATGCTGGTAGTCGCAAGCCAGTCGGGGAACAGATTCCCTACCACCATGGGGGATGCTGGGTTACTCGGCTCTTACGAGATGCTCTCCCAGCGGCAGAGGGGAATTGTATTCTATCCCGTCCACTCACGGGTTGCTCAGTAGTTGCTCGCGAGTCAGTCGATCCTAAGCTCAAGGAGAAGGGAGATATGGTTGGGAACGCGAAGAGCACCGCATTTGCGTCTCTTCCCATAAGCATTTTTTAGGCGCGCGCTAGTTGCGCGCTCAGGGAGAATGGACCGTCGGTCTAACGATCGCACTCCCGCACTCCTGAGGCGTCTCGTTTCCAATCCGTGAATGCACAGATGCTGGGACCCGAAAGATGGTGAACTATGCCTCGTCAGGTCAAAGTCAGAGGAAACCCTGATGGAGGACCGTAGCGATTCTCACGTGCAAATCGATCGTCGGAACTGGGTATAGGGGCGAAAGACTAATCGAACCATCTAGTAGCTGGTAACCCAACACAAGACGTGGCAACCATATTGTAAGATACTCACGTGACCGTAATCAGAAATTACTCTCAGCACTAACACAACACTGCACTTCACAACACTAACACTATCCTGAGACTACTTCATTCACTTTAGAGATCGCGCAAGACTAAGACTAAAGTCAAACTGTCGAGAGCATATAAGGAGTCCAGACTGTCAAAATGAAAGCATGTATTTGTGTTAGTGTATGTAGTATATCGTAGTCATTATTACTTATGCCTGCACCGCTTTTTCTAATAATCCTCTCCTATATCCAGTGGTTACTGGAAGAGATCTCTTCTAAGAGATAGCAATCCTTTGTACACTAGTGCTTATATTTACCAATTTTGTATATAGTTTAAGGTACAAGAATAATCAAAAAAGATAAGTATAATAATATTATAATAAGGTAAGGAAGGGGATATAACATCGAATAATAAAAAAAAAACGATTTTTAAGACTGATATCTAGGCCTGAATCGATTAGTGAACTTAGAAAATCAATATTCGACTCGTTTATTCCAATTAATTACTTTAAAATATACGGAAAATAAAATCTAGTTGTTTCTTACTGAATAACCAACCTTTTCCTCCCCAACTTTACCATATTCTAATATTATTTGATTTCTAAATATACTATTAACTATATAAATAACTATAAGTACATCTGAGAATTCATAATCGAAAAATCGATGTTTTGGACTTATATTAAGTCTAGAGATCTATTTTATCCTTTGACGTGTAAAACTAAAAAATATTAAATAAGGTGAAGAGCCGCAAACATGTAAAGAGGAATGAGCGATTTTCGAGCCCTACTAATCCTACGCGAATGATAAAAAGCACGGTTCCTGCGGGATGGAAGGGTATTATTCAAATAAGAACGACTAAGGGAAATAAACTGAAATTGTGCATATAAATACATTATATCCGGGACTAAAGCGTAATTCCTGTAGGAGATAAAAAAATTATTTATCCAAAAATGGCTGAATCTAATTGTTATAATATACATATATAGACACATATAGTCTTTGTCTCAAAAACCACAGTTTCTATGAGATATTAGGGTCTTCACACAAATTTGACTAAAAACGGATTAGACTATTTGTATACATTAAGTATATAGCAAAGCATCAGTAGCTCAGTAGTTCGGGCGTCGGATTCACGATCAACAAGTCGTGGGTTTAAATCCGGACTACTGACGTGCCCCACTCCTGACACAAACTATTTATTAGCTTACTAGGAGGGGTAAAGGGAATACTAGTAGTATGTGATCCATACTGCTATTAAGCTTTAAAAAAAATAAAAGAAAACCCTGGATTTGTCATAGAATGAAAGAAGAATGATTCCCATTACTGTACAGCAGTATGTAGAGCCGGGCAGCGCCTTGGATTTGTGACCAAGGTGTAGAGTGAAAGGCCTTTTATATAATTAAAACGCTCCCCTTCGCTGCCCGAACATTAGTTACAGTAGATAATAAAGCTAACTTACGTGGACCTCAAGAAGGGTGACCTTAACCACGACACTAACTTCCATGTACACTGCGAGACAACACCAGAGAGACTGAGACCAATCTATCGCACTTAAAGTTATATAATATCGACATGTGTACAATGTACAAGAAACTACCCGAGAAAACTAATTTATCAAAGGTGTTGCTAACATATTTAAACGTAGGATATTTCTTAGCAAAAGCTTAGCAAAGAATAGTTCTTGTAAGATAGGTCGTATTCTCATCACATTCAGTTCAATCAAAAATGTTATTGCAGACAAAGTCATAGTTCAAGGTAAAACCATTTATTCAGGAACGTATTATTAAATACTCAAGTCTGAACGCAATCAAAAGATGTCTGTTTATGCGTGCCTTAATATTTACAACGGATTTAAACCTATAGTGTACTTTTCAGTAACCTAGAGTCGTTCAACGTTATATAATGATTAAAAAAAGTGTTCAGTTAATAAAATGATCTCGTTCTGTGTCGGTATATGAGGACCAGTTTCCCATAATCCAGATTATACAGCATTCTCAGTGAATTAATCACTCTCTTTCTCACAATCAATGAGTTATTTAGAAGAGAAATAACAACATCAGAAAATACATATGGTTACTTTAATATTAGTATACAGTTGATGATAGTATTTGCGGAGTAACAATCCTCAGCATGACAGCTAATTGGCACCAATTGAAACTGTACTGAACCTCTCGGCTCTGAAGCGACTATCTGTCACACTACAAATTAGTTTCCAGCTTCTGTCTGTAGAATGATTGTAAGTTTGTAACAAGTTAAATACAACTTTAATACACTGTTATTGATTGATTACGAATTAATTTTATTTCATCACTACATAGTATGAAAAAAAGTCCCACGACGCGTCACACTTCGCGATAAACTCAAAAAGTACTTAATGAATTTTCATGCGATTTTCACTAATAGATACAGTGATTAATGAAGAAGGTTTCGTTGTATAATTTGTGTTTAAAATATGACGATAATTGTTAAAAATGTCGAAAAATTAAGCCTATCCCTGGAAGCTAAGCTGCCTAATCCAATTTCGTTCCAATTAATAACTCTACGACCTGTGCGAATCTGGGGTGGGTTGCTAGTTATTCTACAATAATAAAGAAGTCGGGCCTTTTAATAAATATCATAAAAAAATTAAATTAAATTAATGTAATTGAAATTATAAATAAAAAAAATTTTTTTGGCGTAAATCTTAAAATGATAAAATATTACTACAATTCACTTGAGCAGTATTTAGGACCATATTACACTGTGTTCATAAACACAGTAGCAAAGTGATAAACACGTAATTGAATCACTTTTGCCTTGAACATGTCGGAGAATAGTAAAAGACTATCGAATAATCGAATCGTCATCGGTATCTATGGTGTTGGAGTAGGGTAGTAGTCACTTCCGTTGTTTTGACAGTCTCGACCCTCGACCCTTTATATGCCATCGACAGTCTGACTAAAGTCTTAGTCGTGCGCGGTCTCTCAAGAAGTGAAGTAGTCTCTGAATAGTGTTGTGTTGTGCAGTGCAGAGGTTAGGTTTAAGTGCGTTTAACCTTGGGCTTAAACAGCGAGCCTAGCAGTGGAGGCGAGTGTCTCGATCGAATAAAGGAATTCCTTAAACCTACACCTTGGTGACAAGTCCAAGGCACTGCTTAGGTTTCTCTCGTAATTATTAGAGATCATATTTAATTATTTATCGGTTCAGTAGAAGTATCTACGTTGCGTTTACCCGATAGTCCATTCAATACCATCCCCCCTGTTAGTGTTCTCCAATATTCCCCTCACCATCTTCCTTCTCATCGTTAATAATTAATAATATTTAATAAGTGATTGTGAATCCATAGTTTTATTAAAGGCTAGTATCCATGAAAGAAGAAAGTAACCTATATGCAGTTGTTTTTTCAGAAAATTCTAAGATAATTTTATTCTCCGGCAAAATATGGATCCTACAAATGTCGAATCCTTTTGGTTGAATGCTTTCAGTTTACCTCAAATATTTCCAATGATCCGTGAAGAAAAATCGCTGAAGAATGCAAAACGGTTTCACAATTCACTGATCTACATTTTTCTCTAGATAAAGATTTAAAATGAAAAGGTATAGGGTATTGAAAGTTACCTTATTTTATCCCACGACGCTAAAGAATCAGTGTGTTATTTTAACAAGTGTATCTATATATCTGTGGTATCGTATCTCCAAGATAAAGACCGATTTAGATGCGGTTTCATTTGTTTGAAAGGTATCGAGGTGGTTCATCTGTTTGAAGACTCATTGCTAACTTGTAAGCTGTGTAATCGCTTATATCTCCTGAATTTTTTTTTACGATAGGAAATATTGAGTCCACCAGTCCCGGCTACGCCCATGTGCAACGTTACCACGTGTATTTAGCTTTAACTTCACATTTTAATCGCTATAGTCACTATATTCTGTATATATCTGTCCACGACTGGCTTGCGACTACCAGCATGAGAATCCGACCGCCAAGTTTCTCTGATGCGTTCCGGTAGAGCCGCATGTGGACCAGACTTACCACTCACTCTCCCATCCCATTAATGCTGCGGATCTAGCGGGCTGGGCTCTCTTGCTTAGAGTCCTCTGAACCCGCAGCATTTTTTTCTTCACTCCCCCTCCCCACTCTATCTTCGAAGATGCAACGTATCGACAAAACAATAGGGTATCTCTTGTTTTGCCGATGTCCATGGGCGCTGGTGGCCACTTACCATCAAGTGGACCATTTGCTCATCTAATTTTTTATATAAAATGCTAGAGATGCCTCATACGTCACCTACCACCTGGAAGGTTATGAACTTATGATTTTTTTTTTCTTTGTTTGGTGAGACTATCGTCGTCATTATGACATCCCTGTTATAAATACCCGAGGGGAACTTTGCACCCGTCCCTTTGTCCGTGTCCCGTTTTGAGTGACAAATTAAATGGTCACTTTGATTATAACAATAGAGTAAACAAGAAAGTACTTACGCTTCAGAGATGAGGGCTCGCAGCTTGCAGAAGACGACCCCCAGGCTGTAGGGGTACTGGTGCCAGTATACTGACAGATCGTTGGGGAGACCTGCAACAATAATATTACATCAATATCTGCACTTCACTTTCACATATTATGGAACAAAATCGGACGCCAAATCTGTGTGTCCACATCCACACTATTATATAAGATCGAAAGCTACACCCTTTCCAGGTGACAAGGGCTATGTGGTGTTGCCGTAAATAATATAATTAAAATGATATGGCCATTTAAGTGTCATAAAGTGGCCATTTAATAAGATGGTGATTTTCTCTGTGAGTACTAAACCAATTTTGATAATTCTTTCGCCGATAGAATCCTACACCATACCAGAGAACTAAATTTATTTAGTGTTGCCATACATATTAAAATGCAGATGGACATTAAATGGCCATTTAGAATTACTAAGACATAGTCGTTTTTTTTTGTTGATTTGATTTTTTCTTACTCATGAAAAGCTATACATATATACTCTTTCTATATTTCAAATAGTGTTGCCATATATTTTGTAATTAATTATGCACTCAAGAATATGGGAGCTATATTCCGCAGTATTAACGTCCATATTAACCTGTCTAGATGGAAGCCGAACAGTGCCTGGGGCTTGACACCCAGGAGCAGGTTTAAAGATGTCTTTTATAACCGTAAACTCTCACCTTCATCGCTCGACCTCGCGAACAAATATTAAAATAATAAAGTACATTACTCACGTGCTACAAGATAACGGAGGCCTAACACCACACCATCACACAACATTACACTAGTCTCACTACTTTAATGTGTACTGCGCGATATATTAGTCTCAGTCTCGCTGGTGTTTTCGTGCAGTGAACGTGGAAGTTAGTGTTATAGTGTCGTGGTTAAGGTTACCCTTCTGGAAGTCCGCGTAAGTTTACTTTATTATCTATTGTCGTTAGCAAGGTCGAGTGGTGGAGGTGAGAGTTAATATATTATGAAAGAGCTCTTTAAACCTGCTCCTGGGTCTCATGTCTAAGGTACTGCTCACCTCAGTCTAAATTACATGTGTTTCTGTAAAGTGATGGTATCATATTTCTCAAAGTTTTATGACAATTGTCTACTTGAAATAAGATAAAATGAACTACCCGCGAATACTAATTTATAATCGGTGTTGCTAACAATAGCTAGACTGATTCATAAGGAAGGTTTGGGTGTATAATCTGTTAGGGTGTAGTGTAAGCCGGTTGAAGTATGACGATAATTAAAAAAGTTCCATCCATTAAAACATAAGAGGATGAAGTCATACAAAGTCAAACGTCAACGATTTTCATTAAGGATAAAAAAATAATTTCGATTCATCACAAATTCATTTGCGATCCAATTGGATTCATAAATACGCTTTATTTATTTTCCTTGGCAATGTGTGAGGGTAGATTCGTACTTAAATATAATGGGGTTGACAAACAGTCATTTCACGCGGCTTATCCGACAATTTTAGGGTTCTTTATGAAATGAACTTTTAAGTGAACTTAATCTGATGATAGATACGACCATTTGTATAATGTGATACTTACAAAGGAATCACAACCTATAGAATACTTTCTATTTATTTTGAATCATAAAATATTGTATGAAGCTAAGTAATACGTATTAATATGCATTTTTGTTAGAATGCCGAGCAGTTGCTGGGGCTTGTAGTCTGGCAGCAGGGTTAAGAGTCCTATTACGAATCGTAAAGACTCGCTTACCGCGCGCTGGTGTTCGTTTGCAACTTCGGTGGTGTTCGGTTGTACTTTACTTTTATTTATTGTAATTTTTTCTGATTATATTGACAAATGAAAACTAATGAAATTGATTAATTGTAGAATGAAGTTTTATATCATATTAGTTTATTTGATAAAATTGTGTTTATTTGGAATGTAATGGACGCTAAATCAAGACAATTATGGCTTAAATTAGGCTTTTTTTAAGATTTTTTCCGTGAAAACTCAAGTAATTTAAAGAAATTCTAAAACTCCAATAAAAAAGTAAAACATTCAACTTATATTTAATGAATTTTAGCGTTTATAAAAATTGAATGTAACAATGTGAATTTCAGCGTCAAAGTTCCATCGCCGACGGTTATGCTTGCAAACTGAGTTCGTAAAACGTTTATTGTAAATTACGCGAAAAGAAAAATGAAAATGTGTAACTCCAACTTACAAGAAAGAGAATGAGACTATCGTTATTCATAATCAAATAATTAAAATAACTTACTGCTACTGAAAATTGCAGCGTCAATAATCTAGAATTTTGCGTAAAAAATGTAATAGGACTCTTAAGGCGTTCTACTATCTACTCGCACAAGACCAAAAATATTTAAAAAAGCAGATGTAAAAGGGATTCAAGGGAATACAGGATGATTCCATACATGACGCTGGATAGGCAAGATAGCCAGGTTACCTATATTGATGTGATTATCTGTATGATAGTAGTTTGTATAGAAAACAATGATCGCCATTCACCGAAAAAAATTATATATCAATTATTTATGACCATCTAATAAAATCGTTCGTTCTCTCACTCACACACATAGGCACCACCGACTCACTCACTCGATCATTTTCTATCTCACCCACACCTTGTCCTGAAAATAACTAACTTAACAGCAGACAAGTGAGTGTCTTTCATCTACTCTGAACTCAATACAGAAGTCTTCAGACGAAATCGTGAAACGATCATATTTATTACGTTATTTATGATAATGGCAACATTAATCTGAGTAACATGCTTTAGAAAATGACACAACTGATAAACTTTATGGCAACATTAATTTGACATTCGTTAACAATAAGTTGGCACAAACAGAATCCATGAAAAAAATAGGAAACCAAATAAATAACGCCGTCATGACAGAAATCTTGATTATTACATCGCAAGTATTCTAGCTGTAATGCGGTAGCTCTGCGTCTAAAGTATAATTCTCAGGGGTTATGTTTTGTTTAACAATCGTATAATGTCGGCGGTGAGTGGCGTGTGTTTCAGATTAATTTTTTTTCTTTAATTCATTCATTTTAATGGTTAAATGTATGTTTAATTCTTGTAGTGCTTTACTCTATTTTAGTTTACATATTGTTAAATTCTAATTCTAAGTTAGCAAAACCGTTCATAACGTGTTCTTGGCTAGTTCCTTTTATATTATTTTAAGTATACCCACGTGTAGACAATATACAACCTTTAGTGCGATAGATTAGTCAGTCTCTCTGGTGTTGTCGCGCAGTGTACATGGAAGTTAGTGTCGTGGTTAAGGTCACCCTTTTAGAGGTCCACGTAACTCTATTATCTACTGTAGTAACTGTTTGAGAAGCGAAGGGGAGAGTTGTAATTATATTAGAGGCATTTAACCCTACACCTTGGTCGCAAGTCCAAGGCGCTGCCGGCTTGCACGTGTATACGTATTGCTGTACGGTAATGGGTATCATTCCTCTCTCCAGCTTTATGACACATAGTAGTATGGCTAGTCGTTCTTATTGGTTTATATTATACTATCTCGACTGCACTCGAAACACTACAATAATACACAATCAAGAAGAAGTTCGGCCCTTAAAGGGCCATTCTACTACCAGTAAAAGTGACTTATACTTTACATTTCTTCAGCAAAATAGCAATTACGATAATTATGTAAATATTCAGTAAACTATCTTTAAATACACAACACTGAAGTCACACGAGCTCCGAGAACAACTGCACCCCGCGGTTTCACCCGCTATATTTTGGATAATTCACCATGTTACATTATAAATTATAGCCTATGTGTTATTCTGATGTGTAAGCTATATTATTGTAAAGTTTCATCAAAATCCATTCAGTAGTTTTTGCGTGAAAGAGTAACAAACATATATACATCAATACATTTTAACAAACTTTCGCGTTTATAATATTAGTAGGATAAGTCATCTTTCTTATTATATAAAATACCCCCTCATCTATTCCCACTATAATGACAGGTGGGGTCATAGACCTGTGTTGCCAAATTAATATTCGATAATCGAGATATTGATCAAATAATTCCAATTACATTAAATATCGATATTTAATAGTACTAATCTTATATATAAAATTCTCGTGCCTCAATGATAGTTACCAAACTCCTCCGAAACGGCTCGACCGATTTTTATGTAATTTTGTGTGCATATCGGGTAGGTCTGAGAATCGGTCAACAATTTTTATACCCCCAAGTGATAAGGGTGGCCTACCCCAATTTTGTTAATTTTATATGGTGAAACAACGTTTGCCAGGTCAGCTAGTATTTTAACCTAACATTACATTATACTCTCTGTTCCGATAGTTCAGAGTGTATATTGTCTATCGTAGTGCAGTTTAACGAGTCAGATCATGTCAGTTATTAAGTATTAGTTAAGGATATGACGCGTGCGCATTTGACGCAAATAAAGCAGTTAATTTTAATCACCTTTGTCCTGAATATAATTTGATTAAGCAATTTCCTGTTTGATCGAGATCCTTTCTGGTGAAATCCTCTTAACTCAGTTCAGATTACGAACCAATCTACGATTGTACTAAGTTTCAGGGTCATGGTGGGTGAATAATTGATCAGATCAGATTTTTTTAAATTATATAAATTTTCTATTTAACTATAGATTTAAACTGTTTGTCTGGAATATAATGCATTATTATTATGGTATATTTACACTGCTATTTTTTTTATTCGTGGGGTATAACCTGACGTCGCGTCGCCAGAAAAAACTCCGTTCTGTCCAGTATATAATTAGAAATATCAACTAGAGTAAGGCTGCGTTTTCGCCTGAGATAAGCGAGGATCTGTAGCGAAGGATGTGTTTGTTAAGAACCACTAGAATAGTTTCATTAGACACACTAAGCGAGTGTAGGTAGTTGCAATAAAATAAAAGTACTTTCCGCGAACTTACCTTTCTTTAACCTAAAAGATATTTATATTCTGTACAAAATGGCTGAACATGCGACGGTAGAGTGAATTTTAATACAATTTAAATGCGTATTTGCCAAGAGACATATTTCCCGATCAAATATACAATATTGAATATTGCAACTTATGCGCAAATAACACACAACATTTCAAAGAGAGGTAGTAATCCATACAAATAAACAAAATTGTAGTGTCTGTTTGTAATATTAAAATAACCGCTTTTCACTAAGTGCATATGGATGTATACACACACACACCACATATACTAAAACTATATTTTTTTACAATTTTTGTCTGTCTGTTTGTTCCGGCTTATCTCTGAAATGGCTGAACCGATTTTGACGGGTCTTTCATTGGTAGATAGGTGATGTAACAAGGAGTAGCTTAGGCTATTTACCATCTCGCTACGACCCATAGGAGAGGAGCAACACGCGAACGAAGTCGCGCGGGTCGGTTAGTAAGATATATAAAGCGATTTGTGAGACACGTTGTAGCAACATTTCTTGTGAGCAACAAATTCTTTACATTTCTAAGAGAGTTATGGAATGAGAGAGGAATGACACCTATTACTGTACAGCAATACGTGTACACATGCAAGCCGAGCAGCGCCTTGGACTTGCGACCAAGGTGGAGAGTCGCTGCCTGAACACTAACTATAGTAGATAATAAAGCTAACTTAGGGTGACCTTAACCACGACACTAATCTCCATGTACACTGCGCGACAACACCAGATAGATTAACTCTAATCTATCGCACTAAACGTTATATATTGTCAAATGAAAGGACCTAACCGCGAATATTTTTTTTATGGTGATAAGGTTGAAACGAGTAAATGGTCCACCTGATGGTAAATGGCCACCATCTCCCATGGACATCGATAAAACAAGAGATACCCTCTTGTTGCATTCTCGAAGATAGAGTGGAGCCCACAGTCCACTAGATTCACAGCATTAATGGGATGGGAGATGGAGATCCCTTACCACCTTAAGAATATAAAGTTATAAAGGTTCTATAAGTGTCCAGAGATTCTGTTAAAACAAAACACGTAAAGAAACTTTATCCTACTGTTAATTGTGTTAAATTGTTTAAAGGGAGATTTTAAATATTAATTGGCAACATAGGCCTATGATCCCACTTTTGAGTCATTATAATGAAGGGATTAGTGAGTATAAAGGATAATTTCTGCGCAAGAGGGTTTAGTTATTCTCGGAACTCGTGTAACTTCAGAGTGCTGTGTATTTAAAGATACTTTGCTGAATAATAGGATCAGAAGATCGAGCGGTGATGGAGAGTGTTTACTGGTAATAGAAAGGCGTTTTAATCCTGCACCTGGGTCGCAAGCCTAAGGCACTGCTCTGCTTATGTTTAAATTGTATGTTACTTTAGTCTTTTGAGTGGATAAATCCAATTGTACAATTCACAAAAGTCATATTATGATAGTCCTATCAATATTGTATACGCAAAAATTTGTGTTTGTTACTCTTTTACGCAAAATCTACTGAATGGATTTTGATGAAACTTTACAATAATATAGCTTACATATCAGAATAACTTATAGGCTATAATTTATAATGATATAGTGTGAGTTATCCAAAATATAACGGGTGAAACGCGGGGCGCAGCTAGTTGTTAATCAAGCGACTGCGCCTTAAATTGAAAATATTTTGATTAAATATATCAATCATCAACAAATAGTCTGCGGGAGCAATAAAGATAAATGAGATCGCTTTACAAACTCTATTACTGACACTTTCGTATCAATAAACGAGTATTGTGACTATAGGGTATATGGATCATTCAAGTAAGTGTTAAATATATCTAAATAAATAATATTTTTTTTTATGGTAGGTAAGGTGTAAATGAGCAGATGGTCCACCTGATGGTAAGTGGCCACCATCGCCCATAGACAAGAGTGGCGGTCGGATTCGCATGTTGGTGGTCGCAAGCCACTCGGGGAACAGATCCCCTATCACCAAGGAAAATAACTGTTAAATTACAAATTTAAGTGATCCCCGATTAAATCGACGTTAAGTTAAATAAGTCAGGGTTTGTATTGTTGTAAGCAAAATATAAAAACAGCAGTCAATAAATATAGACTCAACAAATATTCATAAAATGCAAATAAATAAAAAATGGCAGTGTAAGCAATGTGAGTGTGTTACCATGGTTACAAGATTGTTATAATAGTCAATATATTAATATTGTGAGGCAGCTCTCATGTGATCAGTGAGCTGATAGTCTCCAAACGGGTGACCTGATCTTCACAATACATAGCTAAGAATCATCTCTATTAAATTACCTTCCAAAATGAAACTTCATCAGAATTTGTCCTTTATCATTGGCGCTACAATGCCACAGACAGACACACGTTAAACTCATAATGCCCCATCGTTGCTGCACAATCTCTCCCCACTCATCCCTCAGTAAAGCGAGGACAGGTTGGCTAGTTTCCAATAATAAGTGATATTCTCACAAATGTTTAATAATCAGTTAAGTTAAACACGGTTATGTAATTTGGCATACATTCATGTCAAACTCATAGTTCACAAGCTAGACGTCTGCTACGTTCAGACACACATTACAGCAGAATATCTCAGAACAATATTATTAAACACTGATAATTAAACCTATCATTAAAATACACATTCGATATTAATTACTAATTTACATGTGTCAAATCCATTGATTTCTCTCTCTCGATGGATATGTAACGTTAATTGAAACTTTTTGTATACTTTGTAATTTATTTTTAATAAGCCGACCTGAAAGTCTGCGTCACATAAGAGAGATAGAGAGAGAGTTAGACTGATGCATAGGCACCTATAATATAATTCTAAAGAAGCTAAAGGTTTCTTTGTATAGCAACGCAAGGGAAGATCATTAATGCTCTGCTCCTATGGTATCGCCGAACACCTTCTGGTCTACTCAGTGTCCGAGCGAATGACTGAACGAAAACTAACAAACGTGTGCAACACCCAAGCCTCGCACAACTGACTACTCATCTGATCTAAATACTGCTCTGATCAACTGATAGTACTGGTCTGATCATATCACTCATTCTACTGTAACTGAATTGATATAATTGGCACTGATTTAATAAGGTGTGCATCTGATACTGCTTTCAGATGCCACGCTTACCAACTGAGACAAACTGGTTTAATAAGCTAACTCGCATGGAGCAAAATAACCTCTATAAGTTATATCTGATTCACAATAAACACTACTTCACTGCTTTTACAACAATGATACTAATAAACCCAAATCACTGATTTTACGAGCACTAATATCCACTAAAATCGGATTAGTATCAACAAAATGGCCAAATTATATTAATTTAAAAATGTATATGGCAACACTTAATCGCAGTTGCTACTCACGAATAGTGTAGTTTGCTATCAGTGAAAGAATTTTTAAAATTGGATTAGTAGTTCCTGAGAAAACCTTTAATTTACAAAATGACCACCTTATGGCACTTAAATGGCTATATCTTTTTAATTATAATATTTATGGCAACACCACATAGCCTATGTTACCCGGAAAGGATGTAGCTTCCCATCGGTGAAAGAATTTTTAAAATCGGTTTAGTAGTTTTCGAGCCTATTCGCAACAAACAAAGATTATAGACAAGCTAAAAGTTTAATTCAACTAGTAACATATGTTTAGTACGTCTAAAATCTTAACACAACGCCATCTAGTGAATGCTTACCTAATGTAGATAACAAAACATGTTGAAGCATCGTGTTAATAAACTAACTTACAGCGCCATCTGTTACAGTTTAACTATTCACAATTTACAGGGCTACATGGAAACTCAGATAAAACTCAAAATATATAATTCTAAGCAATCACAAAATCCTTCACAATAGAGTCTCAGCATAACGATACCACACAAGTTTTGTATCTCACCAGGTGATCTCCGTTTGATAACTCGCACAAGAAGTATTCGTGCCGGTAGATCCGCATGTGGGCCATACATACCCCTCCCCTCTCCTATCCAATTAAGGTTGCGGATCTAGTGGACTCTGGACTCTTGCTCAGGGTACGTTGAAAACGCAGCATTTTTTCTTCACTCCCTCTCCTCACTCTATCTTCGAGGATGCAACGCATCGACATGGGCGATGGTGGCCACTTACCATCAGATGGACCGTCTGCTCGTTTACATCTTTTCTACCATTAAACAATTTATTCAGTAGGTATAAAGTAATGAAAGTGGAGGGTAGGTTCAATAGATGGGTTTTGTAACGATATAGATCGTTGAACGTAATCGAGAGCTGAGATAATCAAATTATGCAAAGCGAAGCACGTAAAGATAGAAAATAATTTAAGTTGTATGTCTTCTTGGACGGGTTTATGTGTAACGAGCCAGTCAGCCAGAGGGGAACCAGTAATGGACCAAAGAAATTAAAACTTATTGTTATCTACATGGGAGTTATACCGCGCAGTAACACGGACATGATAATAATAATATGCACTTACAACGGAACACCGAGTAAACAATATTAAACACAATACTACACAGCCATAATGGTCATCAGGCGAGCTCCGTTTGACAACTGAATTAAGTCTATCGGAACAGTTATCTATATGAATATCACAACACAGTGTTGTAACTTCAGAAATGTTGTGTTTCTAAATATTTTGAGGATATTTATAATGAATCATTAAATTCAATTAATTAATATACTTATATTTATTGCTATGTAATAATTGCATTAAAATCAATTCAATTACTTCAGAGATGTGCGTGCAATATTCAAGTAAATATGACCACATTCATGGTCATTACTGTCTCCATTACTAAATATTTGATTTGATTGGTTAATTATATTAAAACCGACTGGGGTCCACATTCAATTAATTACAAACTTACAAGTTTCAATTCCAATGCATTTAAGGTTGTAACGTTCACAGATAATAGTGAAATTTTAAATTCACAACATAAATGGGGTGTTTAGCGTATTTGGAGTCGTTGATACTGATGTTGGCAACACTAATTTGATGAATAGTCTGTTAGTTATGATCTTGACAACATTAATCTAAGTTACATTACATTTTGGAAATTTGTACAAATATAAGAAACTGAAAATTATTATTAACTGCAACGCTTATATCTGTTTGTTGTTATAAATTTACTTCATTTTTGATTTGCCCTTATGCTATAAGACCTTTTCCATGTCCAATTACATGGTTATATAGGTTTTGATTTACCTGCAATTCATGCCATTTATTGTAGAGTAACTAAGTAGGTAAGCTTTGGATTAAAGTATTTTAAACCGACTTCAAAAAGGAGGAGGTTCTCAATTCGATTGGTTTTTTTTGTGTATGTATACCGATTACGCTGTAATTTATGATCCGATTAACGTAATTCTTCTTTTGTTTGATGCGGAAGTTTCCATTTGGTCCCATAAAAATTTGACATACTTTGTCCGAGTAGTTTTTATTTTATGAACATTTTTTTCCGTTCCCGTTTCATGGGATTTATATTGTTTAAGGCGCGCGGCACCTTTCGTAGACCTACCCACAGCTACTTAAAATAAAATTAGTATTTACTATATGACAATAAAAGGCAACGAAATGTTATAGTTTACCTGATGTAATCTAGAATAATCCTACTGTAGTTTACAGAACAACTTATTACAGACACTAACACTTACTAACACAGTCGCTCTTATAGCTAATAAGTGGTGGATCAAAATGTGTAACTTACCAAATAACAGCAGCAACAGATCACTCAGAGCCAAACTGAATAAGTAATAGTTGGTGTCCGTGTGCATCGCCGGGTGACGCACTATCACCACGCACACGGCGACGTTCCCTATCACTCCAGTCAGGAATATCAGCAGGAGGGATATTGTGATCGGCACTATCCTGGTCAAGGGCAGCCGCCGGGGACCCATCATGTGCCACAGCATCTCCTCTTCACTACAGTCGAAGTAACTCAGATTTGTGCATCTTGTGAAAAACTGATCCTCAGTCTCGTTTACACGGAGAAATTCTTCCATTTTTAATTTTTTAAATCACATCACATAATTTTACTATTTAATCTTCAATATTTCAACCTTTTGGTTTTTAACTTTAATGTAAATGAAAACAATTAATCTACAACTTTTCTAACGTTTTACTATTTATGATTTAACAAAATAAATAGTATTAAAAACAAAGACAATTCGTAAAAGATTTAATTGCAATTAAAACTTTTAATCCTATAGAGAACTTAGAACAGAACAAATCCAAAACTCTAGAATTAACTTGTTAATTTTAATTATAATATTATTTTTATAACCCTGACTGAGACTGGTTTTATGACTTTATTATTTATTGTTAATTATTATAATTAATTTAAGACAAAACTAAAAACAAACAATCCATAAAAATATAGTGAAAATAAAATTGTGTTCCTTGATTTTGTAGGGTTGTAAGTTTGCCCTTTTTTTCAAGCAATCGAATTATTTATTTTTAATTTAATTCCAATCTAAAATTTAAGTAATTCAGTTTATCATACCGGAATAAAATATGTGTATTCACTATTTATCAAAGCAATTACACGATAACATTCACATGTTTGAATGTTACAAAGCTCTGATTAGTCGCCGTTTTCATTTTCTTTATTAACTATAAACAACACTTTTACAATTTATTTTGGCACTTATTAAAATTATAAAATATCATTTTATTATTTTTATCATACCGAATTTCTTATAATACTTTGTAGATTTAGTTTACTAGCTTTTAAATCATCGCTAAACTGATTTATATACACCGAAATGAGGACCCTATTGGTATTTAAATATTTAAATTAAAAATATTATTTACATTATATTTTCGATTTTATATCGTATTCTGAATTTATAGCAAGTTCGTAGCGCTTGAGCTACGCGGGTACTACGTCGCTTCGTCGCTACGGCGCTACGTGGCTACGTCCGTAGCTGTGCGCGGCGGCTTGTAGACTGTTCGCACTTGATGCTCGTGCTCGTAGCGTGGGAATGTTTATTATAAATCTAAGGGACAGTATACATTATTTACAATACAGTGTATTTGAATTATTACCTTTATCGTGATAAACTGGCGACTCCCTTCGGCTATTCAGGTTTTCTTTACTATATGTATATAAACCTTCCTCTTGAATCACTGTCTCTTGGTGTGCACAGCATCTACAATCTGTTTCGTAGTTTAAAAGATCTAAGCGCACAGACAATGGAAGCGAATTTTTCGTATACTATGTAGACATATAACACAATTTTTTTCATTTTCTTCATTGTAGTGGTAGTGGCTTAATGACTAGGGCATTGGATTCACAATTATCAGGCTGTATCTACGAATCCTGGTCATTACATATGATTGATTATTTTTTTTACTTTAAAAAAATTAGTGATTTATTCGTACAGTGAAAAAATAGATAACCTTGAAGGATTTCCGAGTTTTTCTTACACATGCTCTCGAAATTTTAATTTTGCTACTTCATTGGCAAAATGACGTCTAAAACAATTGTCAGTGTATCAGTGTTGTATTACTTATCATTTGAGATGATGTAAGAAATATAAAGTGAAATCCGAAAATTTAACTGTTTTCCAGTTTCAGGAAGATAGTGTCCTGTCATCACGCACGAAACGTATTTAACATTCTTCCAGAATCTTTTAGGGCTTTATTAAGGATGATAGTTTACATCTTGGTATAAGAAAATAATAAATAACTTTATATCCTATTTACATCTAAGTAAAAAGGTAAAATAAATGTCTTTTCTGTTTTTTAACATTAATAATATTACAATTTTGTACAATTATAAAAAATTAAAAATCTAACAATGCTGCTAATTAACGCAAAACCACAATAAAAAAGTTTAAATTTGACCTAAATAAATAAAAGTCATGGTTTTTTCTGACGAAACTCAGGCATTCTGGTTAAAACTGTTGGCTTTACATTATTTAAAATGCTTAATCTAACTGAAATAAATTGAAAAAACTAAATAAACAATCAGCGTAAAGTATCCGATACAAATGAGCACTCATTTGAGTATTTGGTTACACTTTTTTTTTGGTTACCATTTTATGAATATCCAGTTGTGTTAATTTAGTTTTCTTATTTGGACTACCGTGATTTCGAGTCATTCCGTATTAGGGTGTCAGTACGAAAAGAACTCCCAAAAGTATTTAAGGACGAGGCCATTCGTCTGGAAGCCGGCTATAAACTCTGGAAGTTCACTATTTCATTATTCCTTATTATTTGATATAAGTTTGCTTTGTTACATGCGGTTTCTATTCCCGTTTATAATAAAACTGACTGTCAATATGGTGGGGCGTTTTACTTTTACGAAAGTTATATTTTATGCGGGTTGGCTTTGTCAGGAGGGGAAGAAAATCCGGAATATTTCGTAAAAATATTTCTTTCTTACTTTCCTACATTTTTTTTATAATAAAATCTTACAAACTAGAGGAGTCAGCCGCCTAGCGCGAGTTTGGGGCTAAAACTGACTCGGTGAGGCGATGCTCCTACAGTCCTCGGTGGTCCATTCTCACGGAGTCGGCAAATTCAAGGACGTGTAATATGAGTTGGGTAGTCAGGTGTGTAGCGCCACCGTTAGGGTTCCGTAACACGAGTATCTAGTCGAAATTAAGGCAATATTTACATAAATTATTAGTACGCTCCTACACAATAAGCACAGAATAGCAATACTACTTAATACCTTCGCTATGTCCTTCCCCAAGCTCTAATCTATCTCTACAAAATTTCATCAAAATCAGTTCAGTGATTTAACCGTGTTAGCGTAACAGACAAGACGGATTATCTATCAATAGATGGCGTCAGTAGTATATTAAATCGCAATTTCGTTTGTTTAGTTTGTATTCTTAAGTATTACCTACGACTCTCAAGGATTGCTTCCGAAATTACAATATTAGTTAGGATTTAACATGAAAAGGAATTCCTCGCATCTCCAAAATATTCCTTATTACGCGAGGGAGACATTGATCTAATTTAAGGCACTTTCACGAGGCAGGACAAGGCTTTGATCATATTTCCTAGTTAACTTCATTTATTGCTGCTTACAAATAAAATATGTCGACAATCTCATTGGTATGACTACAAGATATTTATAGCCCGAAAAAATGATAATTGAGAGACCAAATAGTTCCTGAGAATTGTGACATAAGTACAAGTTTAAATGATCACTGTCTTGACAATATACTATATGGGTAGTCACGTCCGGAATCACCAAAGCCTTGAATTGTATTGTGCTCTCCACCACAGTCTATACGGTAAACACGGGGCACTAGATAGACGGATAGACAAACAAATGAATAAATGAATGAATGAGTGGAAAAATTAACAAATGAGATAATGCGATAAAGGAAATAAATGATAGATAATTGAATGAACTTGACTCAGCGATGAACAAGTGAGATGAACTGAACTAAAACTAACTTTTCATGATTCTGACCTGATTCCTTTGGTGGTCGGGGGATCTGTTCCCCGACTGGCTTGTGCGTACCAGCATACGAATCAGCGTTCTGGTCAAGCTTAGACTTAGCCCTCCCCCTCCCGTTAATGCTTCTGTTCTTCTGAACTTTGGGTTCTTGTTCAGGATCCACTGAAACCTTAGCATTCTTCTCTTAATTCCCTTTCCTCACTCTAACTTCGAGGTGGCAACGTACCAGCAATGGCGAAGGTGGCCACTTACCTTCAGATGTACCATCTGCTCGTCTGCCCTTAACTTCCATAAAAAAAGTTTTTCCTCAGCACAACGAGGGCAACTCATCTAGTATAAAATATTCATAAATTCCTTTAAAATTGAATTTTCTTGTCGCATATAAATAGAAGGAGTCGACAGCGACACTAGCGCCTCCTAGCGGTTAACTCAATAAATTATAGAAAGTTAATTATACTATAACACCGTCATCGAGAGAGACGCCATCATAATTCAATTTTTTTCTACCAAATGAAATAATAGGATTACCCTCATGTTTTACTAATAAAACATTAAATTTTCATATATTTTATATCTTAATTAATAATCTACTCTCTTTTCGCAGAGATATCAACATTACTTCATCTTTATTCCTTTCTTCTTTTATTTCCTCGATCTTTAGGATTCAAACATATTTGTATTTGTTTTTGTATTTTACTAGTCGACCTACCTCAGCAATGTTATTGCTATATCGAAATGTATTTAAAAAAAATAAAGTTTCAAAAAAGAAAATAATTCATATAGAAACCCAGAAATGCATCAGTTTAGAAATGGTCAAGGTAGAACCGTGGTCACACATATATACCTACCATCTTTTCTTTGTGGTTCGGGCGTTGGATTTACGATCGATAAGTGGGTTCAAATCCCAGACATTGGACTACTGGCGAGGCTCACTCCTGACACAAGCATGCAAGCTTACTAAGAGGGGTAAAGGGGATACTAGTAGTATGTGACACAAACTGCTAGTAATCTTTTTTTTAAATTAAAAAAAAAAATTATCTGAGTTTATTTTTTTTCTAGGCTTATAATCTGAGGTATAAAAAATAAACTTTAAATTTTTATAGCCTATGTCACCCGCGCCATTATTACGAATCTATTGACACCTCACTCATGAAAATAGGTTCAGTAGTTTATTCGCTAGGGTGGAACATAAAAAAATACATAAATAAATACATACATACATAGACTGTCAAAATCATAATTTTTCCTTATTGCTGAATTTCATTGAAATCCGTTCGGTCTTTTTTGTGTGATTGAGTAACAAGTAATCCAAAATAAAACCTACTGTTAATTATTATGATATTGGCAACAGTGAGGGGCAGCATGAACATTAATGATATTAAGTTGGCAGAAACTAAATATAATTCTGCTGTGCCAACTTAAAGATAAAAGCTAACAAAATAAATACGCTTCCAAGTAGACATTATTATTACATCGCGAGAATCCTAGAAGTAATTATGGATCTCTGGGTCTAAATTAATATTCTAGTCAACAAGCCGTCATACTTTCGTCTGCATATAGACTATAACTCCATTAACTACCGTGGCGCCATCTATTATTGGATGTTTACCCACATAAATTTTCAAACATCTTGAAATGTATCAATAAACTAATTTACACTGCCATCTATTAGAAACTTTTAAAACTTAAAAAAAATGAGCTCACTAAACGGGACAGAAACTATCCTATCTCTCAAGTGTGCTAAATTACACCTATTTATTTTTATAAATATATACTTAAACTGTATATAAAAGTACTCTAATAAAATTGTATGAAATTTTTAATTTGCTGCTTTGAGAGTCTGTTTAATTTCACGCGTCCATACATCTCGTGTAAATAAATTACATCAATTTGCATTTAAATACATAACAAACGTTAGTACCTAATTATACCGTAACGTGCTGGATTAACAACAATATATTATTTTAAGGTTACTTCGAGAAAAACTGTGTAACAACTAGCATCAATAATTTTATCGTCCATCGTTCTTTACTACCACTAATTATAATACAATCGTTCTTCACTACCACTAATTATAATACAATCGTTCTTCACTACCACTAATTATAATACAATCGTTCTTCACTACCACTAATTATAATACAATCGTTCTTCACTGCCACTAATTATAATACAATCGTTCTTCACTACCACTAATTATAATACAATTGTCCTTTTACCACTAATTATTTTTAGCTTTTCTTGTCTACGACTTGTATTGTTATTTAAAATATAGAGATAAAACATCCGACTAAACTAATAGTATTAAATTAATTAAATTATCAACGTCAAAATAAGACTAGTCAATATAAAACAACAATTAATTCAAGTCAAATAATTACAACAATTACAGCATACTTCACTACAACTACTTATTGATACTGTTACAAATGTTTTTTTTCTTTGTTTTTTATTAAAAAAAAATTCCAAGTGCTTCCTTAAAACCTTCTATTATCTCATGTTTTCCATACCTTTTCTACAACATCCAATATTTCATCATCCCATTATCTCTGCTTTCACCACAACTAGTAGCTGGCAGCTAACTTTGGGTCTGAGAAAAAATAGTGGGGGTTTGTTGCGCATTGTGACCGTATTCCATCCGTGACGTAGCAGACGCGCGGGAACTGAAACGTCGCGTAACAACCAATTGCGTGACGCGCTGCTCAAGGTCAATCCTATATTTCAATAACTGTACTAACTGTTTAGTAATTATACTGTAACAATTATGTTTGTCTGTTTTAACATTATATATTATTGATAAAGACGTTTATTAATAATATACATTCTCATTGTATCTTTCCTTACCTATTCCTAACCCCTACAAGTAAGCTTAATGTTTGTGTTAGGAGTAGGGTACATCAGTAGTTCCATGACTGGCATTTAAACCCACGACTGATCGATATCCAACCTGGACCACTGAGCTACAGACACTTCATCATCACGACCAGTCAATGGCCCACTGCTGAGCTGGGTCTCCTCCTCAGAATGAGGAGGGATTAGGTCATAGTCCACCACGCTGGCCCAGTGCGGGTTGGCAGACTTCACACACCTTTGAGAACATGGAGAACTATCAGGAGTGCAGGTTTCCTCACGATGTTTTCCTTCCCCGTTATAGCAAGTGAAATTTAATTGCTTAAAACACACATAACTCAGAAAAGTCAGAGGTGTGTTGCCCAGGTTCGAACTCGAACCTCCAGAGTAAATCATTGAAGTCTCAACCACTGGGCCATCACTGCTGTTACAGACACTTAGTTTTGCTTAAACCCTTATACGTATAGAGAGATTTTCGTTTAACTAAAAGCAATAGAGATGTGTATCTTTATTCTTAATCAATGTAAGTCAAGTTGGCGCGGTGGACAAAGAGCTGGGTAATAGTCGTTTTATATGAGGACCATGTGAACTCCATTAGCTCTTGATTGTCCAATACATATAAGGCTCTGTGTAAACGAACGTTTTTAAAACGATCTAAAATTAATTTGTAGATGATCATGAGAAGTTAATGCAATAGAGAAATTGAGGAAATCCCCGTGAGGGGACAGGTTAGAATACTATTCCCCTCAGTCACTGGAAGAGCATCTCGTAAGAACTGAGAGAAACCCAGCACTTCTTGGTGGATCTGTTCCACGACTGATTCGCTACCAATAGCATGCGAATCAGAGCGCCAAGTGTCTTTGACGAGTTCAGGTGCTCCGCCGCCTGTGCCATTAATGCTAAGGAAAATCCTATAAAAATTATAAACAAAAAGCGAATTAGTAATTTAGTTAAAACCTATTAAGCATGATTTTATTTTTGCTCATGATAAAACCGATATAACTCCCCTAATTTTGATTGACTTCACATAAATAAGAATCACGTTACCTTAAAAACTTGCAGCCGGCAGATTGCCAGTTAAAGAAATTCCTATAATGTGATACACTGTTAATACTAAACAACAACACTGCGATAGTTTTAGCCTTTGCGAGGCCCTTTGAGGGATGACAAAACAAGAACAATTGATGATTTGAAACAGAATCCATCTATACAGTTAATCAGAAGATTAAACTAATATTACTTATATCATATCATTGTAATTAAGTAGATTAAGTTTGAATTCTACTAGGTTCTAACTAAAATTATCTGTGACTGCTACGACGTCTGCGACTTTACAGCTTGAATTTGCTTAAATAAATAAATGCTTATATTATAAACACCAATCAGTGAATTACACTATGTAAGTGTAATAGAAGTACGTGTAATGGTAGTAGTGGTAGTGTAGTTTAGTGGCGGTTATATTCCCGTCCGCGTGTAAGCAGCCTAAAGCTACCTAAACCGCAACTCGAGCGTCACGAGCGGGATGTTGTTGACCTCACGCGAGGATACTCCTACTGTATGACGCTTACCCTTTGTTGTTGTGACACATTATTTAAGGTAAAGGGTTTTATGCACTTTATTACAGATTATATCACACCATGGGAATTGAATATATACAGTTTGATTAAGTAATTATTAAAAATGCTCACAAGTTTAATTTTGTGTTTGCGACTTTACTGCATCTACAGTAACAGGTACTAGATATATTTTTGATAAGAAATCTAGTAGTACATAGATCTTGTGAACCAGGAGAAGGTCTAAATCACTCTTTCAAATTGCACCAACACCTTTCCACTGCATAACGTCGTTACCTATCATTTAACTAAACCAAATAGTAATATAATAAAGTAATATTTATAAACTAAAATAATATATATAAATAAAAATGGATGCCTGTATGTATAGTTATGATGTCCACAACTTTAGAAGGAATGCATCAGATCAATAATACGTAGTAGTAGTAATAAATGAGTGAGTGTGTGAGTCAGTCATTTTTCTGTCTTTGACTTACCATTTATTCATTCGCTTGATTTTCTTTAAAAGTATTTAACGTTTTTCCCTCACGTTTAAATATATAGAAGACGAACGAGCAATAAAGCGCTATTATTAAAAGATATAATTTAAAGCATTTTCTAAAATAAGCGTTCATTCGAAGCCCTTCATTAATCACTGAAGGGCACTTTATCGAGCCTTTGTAGCCCAAACGAGTCAAAGAGAATTTTTATGAAAACGCTAAAATTGGTACAATTAATATTTTTTGTATTTATTATTTTGCTGTTGAGCAATTATCAGATTGGGTAGAAAATGGCGATTTTTATGTAAATTGCGTTAATGATATTAATTGAGGGTAAAATTATTTTCAAATTAAATATTATGTTCCGTCATTACAGATTAACAAGATAAGTAGTAAGTATAATATGTACGTAATATTATACAGTCAATTTGCTGATGGTGTATCAACAAGGCCAAGCTAATAATAAATATTGCCGATTAATGCCTGGGGCTTGTTGGAGCTAACTTCATAGTCTTTTGTATTAACTGAATTTTTTTGTGAGGGTAAGGGTTAGAGTACAATTATTCCCCTCTGCCGCTGGGAGAATTTCTCGTAAGAGCCGAGTACCCAGTACCCCCTCCCCCCGCCTTGGGTGGCGGCCTAATTATCTTTGATGCGTTCCGATCGCGACGCATGTGGACCAATTTTACCCGCCCCCCTACCTTCCTACTAATGCTGCGGTTCAAGTGGACTCTCGGTTCTTTCTGGCTTAGGATCCACAGAAACCGTAACATTCTTCTCTATATTCTATATTCTATCACAACAACAACGAAAAAAAACCTCTTGTCAAAAAAAAAACCTTTTACTCTTTTACCTATTTGTTGATTTTCACCATTCGTCAAAAAGCCAATTATTAAACCATTAGCATAAAACTTTATCTCAAAATAACTATAGACATGTATACAGTTATTTTACCTCCTAATAAATATAGATGATATCCAGGATATTAGCATATCTATTGCAGAGGATTACAATGTACGAGTAGGAGCGGCGGATTCATTTCACCCGTTGCTCCTCAATTTAGATTTACCTGGTTATCCTAATCTAAATTTAACTGCATTGACCAGTGTGCAGTGTGTGTAATATTCTGCTCTCATTAAGATAATCCAATGAATCAAATTCATTCAATTACCCATCCACTAATATCTTTTTAAAATAATAAACCACTAATTCTTCCACCAAGTCTTATCATCATTATCATCTCAACCTGGGTTTCCTCTTCAGAATGAGGAGGTTGTTCGGTTGCTCAGTGCGAGGTAAGAGACTTCACACGCCGACAGAGAACATGAAGAACTCTCAGGAGTGCAGGTTTCCTCACGATGTTTTCCTTCACCATTATAGCAAGTGATATAATACAACATTTTAATAATTATCGTAATATTCAACCAGTTTACACAAAACCTTAATAAATACCCGTGAGGGGACGGGTTAGAATACAATTCCTCTCTGCCGCTGGGAGAGCATCTCATAAGAGCCGAGTAACCCAGCACCCCCTTGGTGGTAGGGAATCTGTTCCCCGACTGGCTTGCGACCACCAGTACGTTCCGGCCGAGCCGCATGTGTCCCAGATCTGTCCCTCCCGCTCCCATCTCATTACTGCTGCGATTCCAATGAACACCGGGTACTTGCCCGGGGTCCATTGAAACCGCAGCAGTCTTCTCTTCGCCCCCCCTCCTCACTCTATCTTCGAGGTGGCAACGCATCGACAAAACAAGATACCCTCTAGTTTCGTCGATGTGTACGGCGACGGTCGCCATTTTCGTCATCAGGTGGACCCTCTGCTCATTTGTCCCTTAACTCTCATAAAAAAAAAAAAATTATATACCAAAATCTTCATGAATCACTCTGTCTCATACAGACAGACGTAGCATGAGAATTTGTTTTATAACAATTTAAAAGCTGAGTTATTTAATATATTATTGAGAGTAAAATAGAGAGTATAACTTATTAAATTCCCTTGTCCTTTAAGAATAAGATTTCAGCAAATTTTTCACGTAAAATACTTTTCATGTAAAATATTAATCTTGTTCTCAATAGACAACCTTATTAATAGCCTTTTGTTCAAAATAAATGGAGCAATAAAATTAAATATGACGGATCGTAAATATTTCAAACTTATAGTAGAAGAAAACTCAGACAATTTTAAATTCTTATTTTCTAGAACTATCGCATATTCTCGCCTACACTGTTTGGCCTCGTTACCAAATATTCCATAATCATATCCGACTCAATCTTCATTAAAAGTGTCCAGTTAGAGAGGTCTAGTAGTGAAGAAAAGTATTACTACAATGCAGAGGAAATACTTACACCTGAACTAGGGTCACAATCCTCAAACATTGTTCTGTTTTATCCAGAGTGCATGTTATTATTTTCTTTTGTGTCTTTATATGCAATAAATGCGCAATCCGTTTTATTTATTGAAGAGGAAAGCGTATATTTGCTTGAACGCGTTAATCTCAGGAAATACTAGTCCGATTTAAAAAAATCTTTCAGTATTAGATAGGCCATTTATCGAGGAAGGCTATAGAATATATATCATCACGCTATGACCAATAGAAGCGTAGCTACATGCGAACGAAGTTGCAAGGGTCGACTATAATCGGTCGATATTAATTTCAACTTGCTACTTGCACGCATTCCTGAGAAAAATGGTCTTAACAGACAGATAGATGAACAGACGGTTCATTTTGACGCATTGAACCCTAAAAAATAATATGTCATATATATGTGTTCCAATAAAATGTCGTATATATCCGACAAGCCCATGGGAATACAGAAATGCTCGCATTTCTCCAATTTGCTTCGAATGTAACATCTTATATCTCTAGAGAGTTTAGTACTTTATATTTATGTTATTTTTTAGATTTATTTACTTTTAGCTACCCTACTATAATATACATGTATTATACTTATAAATGCTCCTATTGAATCACTATCTTTTGTGAAAACTGCATTAAGAAATAAAATGTATAGGTCAAAGATATAAACGTACAAGTTCCGCTTTTACAAGTAAATGGATATAAAGATGGCATGTTTTTATTTGTAAAAAAGCAGTGACGGCCCAGTTGAGACTTCAAGTCTAACTCGGGAGGTCCGAGTTCAATCCTGAGCACACACACCTCTTACTCTGAATTATGTGTTAATTTTAAGCAATTAAATATCACTTGCTATAACGGTGAAGGAAAACATCGTGAGGAAACCTGCACGAGTGAGAGTTCCCTAAAAGTTCTCAAAGGTGTGTGAAGTCTGCCAACCCGCACTGAGCGTGGTGGACTATGGCCTAATACCCTCCTCATTCTGAGGAGGAGACCCGGCTATCAAACTTCTAAGGAATCTACACCTGTAGATTCCTTAGCAAGGCTATAAAGTAATGTTTTATAATCCACGTGAGAAAAAAATGCCAAAAACTATGTAATACAAAAAAATAGCACTTGGTAAACTAACTAAGACCTATATCGATGTATTGAGATATCAGATTTCCAGCGGCAAAGTTAAGTTTGTCTAATACAAATTGTAGAAACTCTCTCTCTCTCTCGGTGTGTGAATGGGATTCACACTTAGCTGAATTATAAATTTATCTTTTTTTAATGTTGGCATAACTTCCTGGACCCCTTTTTTATTTGGTAAATGCATTTTTTTTAAGAACACTTGGAATATGGATCACTACTAATTGGAGGGGTTAAGGAACCCCTCCTAATAAATACCCACATCCCTATAAATTTACGATCCAACCTTTAAATAAAAAGAAATCAATTGTTTCTCAAGTTGGGAACGTGGAAGGAACAGTTAATTGTTTCCTATGCTAAAGTTTTACTTGTTTGTTCTGTTTCATTCGTTTAATGCGTTCCGTTTACAGTTTACACGTGCTCGTGACACAGTTTACTAGTAAATAGCAAGCTGAGGAGTGCCTGGGGCTCATGAACTTCTATTATACCTCGCTAAGCTAAGTAATAAGGTTAACGAATCAATGACAAATTAGACAATGTTCACTCTTTCGAACATATCCATACAAACAAATAAATAAAATAACCGCTTTATACTAAGTGCATATGGATGTATACACGCACACACCACATATACCAACAACTATATTTTTTACAATTCTTGTCTGTCTGTTTGTTCCGGCAAATCTCTGAAATAGCTGAAACGATTTTGGCGGAACTTTCACTGGCAGATAGCTGATGTATCAAGGAGTAGCTTAGGCTATTTAACATCTCGCTACGACCCATAGGAGCAGAGCAACACGCGAACGAAGTCGCGCAAGTCGGCTAGTTCTTAATAAAAACGAATGCGTGACATATATCTGTCTCTTTCTAACAATTGTTTTAATTTCAAGACAAAAACGATGATATGTTCTCAACGGAATTGAATCTTCTTCAGCATTTTGGAACTCTTTTGCATGAAGTATTTTTAAATGCTGATTCTGAGTATATAATATGACGTCATCATATTTTTTTCCTATTCGACTGTTCGTGTTTGGAATAAAAATTTAATAAAACCCCTAAGGACATTTTTAAGAGTAATTAAATAACTAAGTATATTAATCTTGAACAAACTTTGTTTCAAACTTTCACTTTGTAATTGTAGATATCCTTCACAAAGTTTTCTAAAGTTTTCAACGTTCATTAAAAATATAAAAATTAAAAATTTAGGCACACTAATTTGGTGGACGATAAAAAATGCTATGAGCATGTATTGTCTCACCTTCACTGCTTGAACTTGTCATACAATATTTACTAACATATCGAAATCTTGTACGAATTCTCTATAGTGGAGTAAACTACACAACATTATTTGCACCACGTGTTGCATGTTTATCGGGCGAGATCACTTTGACGACTGGCTCTGATTTATCGGAACAAAGGTTATTATATATATCGTGGCTTATTCTGGGGGAGGGAGTCTTTAAAATACCACAAAGTCTTGTGGTCCTTTAATCACAAGAACGGGAGGGTCAATATCCTCTTATCACGAAATCACGTGCTTTTTCGAGCTATACTCAAATATGGGTGGAGTCTTGGCATATAATATTTGTGATCACCAAGGGTATAAATTTGTCACGTAGTGTAGGGTATGTTTCATAAGTGTTGCTAGCTTTCAACATCTTTTATTGCAACTTCAATGTATTAAAACTATTTGTTTTATTAATTTGTAACAGATGGCGGTTTAAGTTAGTTTATTGACACAACACTTCAAGTTTGTTATTTAGTTTGGGTAAGCATCTAATAGACGGCGCTAATATAAAGATTTCAAGCTTTCTATGTATATGAAGTTTGAAACTATTTCGTGAATAGAAACAGAGACAGAGAATGAAGACAAATTGTATGATGAAGGTATTTTGTTTCGGAACGAACCTGCGAAACAATTTCAATCCATTCTCATGCAAATCAAACAATGGATTGTGCGTCAACTCTTACACGAACACTCGGACGTTTTAGTATTTATTTATAGTTTTCTATGTTTGAGGATTTATGTACATATGTCGGGGTGTAATTAGAGTAGTATAATAATAAAGAAAATTAATTATCACTTCCGTCGCATCATTTAAATATCCAACTATTTTTGATAGCCTCGAACGAATAAACGAGTGTAATAGGTAGTCGAATCGTCATCGCCAGCCATGGCGCAAGAGTAAAATTTTTGATAGCCTCTGTTTCGCTAGCGTTTGTCACTTATCTCTGCCCCATCCGTGGAGGGGTGTTGCTATTACCGTCTCGACACTTTATAATATTCCCTCGACAGAACCTTAGTTTTAAGCGAGGTTTCTCAGGGAGTGGATATTATCTGAATAACGCTGGTGAAGGTGTTGAGTGCAGTGTTGTGTTGTCCGATTGAGGTCAAGTTAGTCCTTATAATGTAACTGCCACGTGGTAATGTATACACAACGTTAGATTAAGTTAAGGTTAAGTTAGCCTTCTGTTAGGTAAGGTTTATGCGAGTTTATCAGAGGTTTAGGTTTAAACAGAGAACCTGGCCAATGGAGGCGAGTGTTGTCATCACTTAAACAAGCTCCTTAAGCCTCCTTGGTCACAAATCCAAGGCAAAGATCATAAAATTTAAGTATCTTCTGTTCGTATCATGCTCGTAGCTTTAAGACAGGCCATCCATTTCGTATCTAGAATGCGTTTATCCAATTGTACATAACTAACTCATAACTCACCTCTTCCCACATATCCGTGTTCCTCTTTGACGTGTATATGTATAGTTGGAAATAAGGTGTCTCTTAAATGTGTTTACCTCATCCCCTAATATCAAGACTCTGGTGTCCATGGTTTCATGATTCTACTAAATTCAACATCCTAACTGATTGGCCAATGACACACGACCATGGACGCGGCTTCTGTTAGCCAATCAGAACATTTCCCGACGAAAACGTTTTTGGATAAAAATTGACATGGAAGTATTTATGTAAGAGCATTAAAATTGGGAATTTGGAAAAAGAGAGATTTCCTTTGAAAATAAAGTGATAAATAATGTGTTTAAAGTGATGATTGATAATATCGAGTACCAATAAGAGAGCATTATATATTGTACTAGCTGCGCCCCACGGTTTCACCCGCTATATTTTGGATAATTCATACTCTATCATTATAAATTATAGCCTATGTGTTATTCTGATTTGTAAGCTGTATTATTGTAAAGTTTCAACAAAATCCATTTAGTAGTTTTTGCGTGAAAGAGTAACAAACATCCAGACATCCATACATTCTTACAAACTTTCGCGTTTATAATATTATATTAGGATTAGGATGGAATAAACAGGTATTAGAGCTAACAATGACTTTGATTCATACGACTAACAAGACGTGTTTGTGTTTACAATATAATACAGATACATGTTAATGAATATTGCGGGAAACATTCCAGCGTCTAGTGTGTACGTAGTTTAGTCTGAAATATTACGTGGGTGAATGTTAGTTATGCCTTTATCTTCCTACAGATATAATTTATCTACTTTAGGTATACTCGTAGCAAGAACAACAAATGTAAAACGTAGACAAACATATTAAAACAAAGATCATTTTATTTATCTCGTAGCTTTTCGCCTTAAAATTACAACTTTGTGTAAAATTATTAAAATATACATTTTATTTTAGACCTTCAAAGATTTTTGTATCGACCTCCAAGAATTTTAAAGCAAAAAAGGACTGGACATGACAGGAATGTCCGTCCGTCTGTCTGTATATCTTTTTTATGGCAGTTAAGGGGGAAACAAGAGACGGACTCTTGTTGTGCCGATGCTTTCCCATCTCGAAGATAAAGTGAGGAATGGGAATGAAGAGAATGCTACGGTTTTAGTGGACCCTGAACGATAACCCAGACTCCAGAGTTCATTAGAACAGCAGCATTAACGGATGGGTGGAGGAGGGGTAAGTTTGTCCAACGTGCGGCCTCATTGGCCTGAAATCAAAAAAATAGAATGAAGTAAGGTCTTGTTCAAATAAAGGGAAATTAATGAAAACCGTACATTTGTAGTAGTCCATTAGGAACCTTTTATTCATGAAAGCGGGAGGGTATCAGATTGATTTTAATATCTAATACTCAAGTCTGTAGTCTCTTGGGATTGCAAAAACTCAAACTTCTAATTAAATAAAATAAATGGAAAGAGTCTTACACTCATGCTTGGCCGATTTTTTTTTTAAAATTGTAGGACCTACCTACAAACGGATTACATGCTAAATCTTTAGACCAAATAAGTTTGGACCAACTTCGGCCTTTGACCGTTTAATATCTATAGGCATCATTATACATTGCGCAGAAATATACTAAAATTTAACATTTTATTTATTTAATTATACAATTTTATTGTACACCACAAAAATAAACTTAATAAACTAGATATAATTAACAATTAAAAATTAATTGTAAAATACAACGGGCCGGGCGGGCCAATTACTTATGGCTAATTAGCCATTTCTGCCAGACTACCCCCGTTTCAAAAAGAAAAAACGAAGATAAAATTGTAGAAGATTGTGTAGCTATAATATACTTATTACCTACATCTGAATACATAAACATCATACATGTATACAGATAATTTAATATACATACTGTTATAATACAATAATAAATATTGTAAGAAAATCAAATACTACATTAACATAAGTGAATTTAATAAATAGATATTATTTCATGTTAAATAATTAATTATGTCGTCTTACTTATCGAGATTGTAATCTTTAACAGATTTTGTTGTTAGAAAACTCTACTTCAATGAACAGATGTTCACCCGAATCGGGAGGAGGGTTGAGGAGACGAGCTAACTATAGAAAAAGGAATATAAGAACGTAGATAAATCGTAACCCTACCTCCCCTTCTCCTGCGGTCATTACGGATCATGATAACCAGGTAATGAATATGAAGTCGACGGTAAACAAGGTTTAAACCAGGACCCAGAAATGATGATCGCATGAATATGGCGAGAGTCAAATGATGCAAGCATGTCAGGATAATGAGCCGGAATACTTTGTGCGTTGATGTGAATGACATTAAAATTTTTCAGGCAATCTCAGGAGTGAGAATCATAAATAAAATTGTTTATATAAAATCATATAATTTACAAATATAAATAAATAACCACTAATAAATACTACTACTAATTTACTAAAAAGAAAAACAACAATTATCCCGCCAGTTGTATTTTAAGATTTAAGAAAACTTAATCCATACAGAATAAAAATGGCAATTAATACTACGGATAACACTAGGATTATTTAGAAATAACAAAAAGTAAAAATATACAAACTATGAAAACAGTATATAGTTGTGGTAAAAACATGAAGTGATATTATAGTTTAATTGCTAGTATAATCTGAACTTGTATTGATCGCAGTCATAATGTCAGTGTCACTTGACAGATAACAATGTTGTCACGGTTAGTAAGTTATGATAGGCGCGTTCCACTAAGCGATCTCAACGCCCAAAATGATCAGTTAGCCATTCCACTAGACGATCGCGGGCGTTGTGGTCGCGCCGAAAACGTCATTGTTGTCATGACTTGTGCTCACTCGAAGTTCATGACGCATGTCAAATCGTGGGTCGTTGGCGACCAAAAAATGGCGATGATGTAAATAACTTTATTTGATACGGATAGAGATTTATTAGTGGACGTGAATGTTTCTGCAGCGCATATTTATATAAAATTAAGTTTAGTTTCATTTAAATTATAAATATAAAGAAAATCAATCAATAAAAATATGAATATAAATTAATTTAACCAATAATTATAATCTCGCCATTTGAATTATTTACGTTAACACTCAAAACGCTCAATTACCCGTTCCTCTTGGGTTAACGCTCGTAACGCTCGCGGACAAGTTGAACGGAAAAACCGCGGGCGTGAACGTGGGCGTTGAGATCGCTTAGTGGCACGCAGGGGATATTTGTTGAAAATAAAAGTGAAACAAAGATTTACGACGTAAAATAAAACAATGATGAATTAAACTAGATAGCAGAATGCTAAACAAAAAAGAATCAAATAAACTTCTACTTCTTCAGCACCCTCTTTGTTCTTGGAATGATGGCTTTCACATCAGCGGTCATCATTGGAGGCACATCTTGATTCCCAGATGGAGTGAAGACTGCCCCTAACTTAGACATGGTTGTTACTTGGTGATTTGTTCCTTCTGCGTCTAATACTATGATAGCACCATCCTTAGTCCAACCAAAAGGCGCAGAGGTTTGGTGTCATAGTAAAAAAAGCTAGGAATTGTGTGTTTTTTTTTCTGACCGGCACTTTCACATTTGGCCCAACAATGTATGAAACGTAAATGATATCCTTTACACCATTTATTTAACTATTAACCTAACCCAACTTTTTTATATATATAGGTTTTCTATTACACGAAAACTCATAAAGTTTTAAGTACTTCAATACGTACATTTACTTTATTTATTTCTACTAAAGTATGTTTTTATTGCTTTGCGAATAGACCCTCAGTCCTTACTTCGGTCTGTTTATCAAACACGAAATATACCAAGCTTTCGAAATAAAGTTGTTGTTTGTGACATTAGCAATGAATTTCTAACGTAATACAACAAACTTATGTATAAATGTATATCGATTTCTCATCTAAATATCTCGAAACGTTAACCCGACCTCTCTTGATAAATCCATACTAATAATATTATAAAGAGGCTAAGTTTGGGAGGTTGTAGGGGGCAATCTCTGGATCTACTGAACCGATTTTGAAAATTCTTTTACCAAAAGAAAGCCACATTATTTGCGAGTGTCATAGGCTATATACAAAATTTATCCTGTAAAAACGGTCGAACGAAAACGTTTCTGCCGTAACGATGAGAGATATATGGTTCTTAGTTACGGATAGAGTATGAATAAATAAATGAGTGAACGAGTAACAACCACAAGGAAGCGAAGTTATAGTGAACGAGAGTGTTGTATATTCCATATGTTGTAATTTCCAGTTTCAGTTTTTTGGACCATTGTTTATACTTAATATAGGTAGGTATAAAAAATAAGCTACAATTCTCATACCTACCAAACATACATAAAAAATTTCATAAGAATCAGGAGTTCGATAACAAACACTGTGACGCGAGATTTTTATATATAACAATATATATATGTCGGGGATTTTAAAACGATGTGAAAGGAGATGAAAGGAGGAAGATGGGGAATATTGGGGAACACTAAAAGGGGCGACGGTATTGAGTGGAATATTGTAATTACAACACTCGCCTCCACTGCTAGGCTCTCTATTTAAACCCAAGGTTAAACGCACATAAACCGAATCTAACACAAGGCTAACCTAACCTAAGGCTAACCTAACCTAACATAAGACGAGGAAATTACATTGTAAGGTACTCACGTGACCTTGATCGGACAGCACTAACACAACACTGCACAACACTATCACTATTTAGACACTACTTCACTTCTTGAGAGACCGCGCACGACTAAGACTTAAGTCAGACTGTCGATGGCATATAAAGGGTCGAGGGTCGAGACTGTCAAAACAACGGAAGTGACTACTACCCTCCTCTAACGCCATAAACAGCGATGATGATTCGATTACTCGATAATCTTTTACTATTCTCCGACATACTTATGCTGTATATTAAACATATGTGTTTAAACATTTTATCTGTTCACTGACAAATAAGCTTTGTTTGTTGTTAACATAAACTTTGCTTAACACTTAAAAAACTACATCAATATACAATCAAGACGGAAGCCGACCAATGCCTGAGGCTTGCGACCCAGATGCAGGATTAAAAGGCCCTTCTACCACCAGTAAATACTCTCCTTCACCACTCGACCTCCCGACTCTAATATTTAAATCTCTAAATACACAACATTTTGAATTCACACGAGATCTTATAACAACTAAACCCCATTGCGTAAAAGTCATCCTTTTTATAATACAAAATACTCATCTATTCCCACTATAACGTCAGGTGGAGTCGTAGACCTGTGTTGCCAAGTTAATGTTTAAAACCTCCCTTTTAAATATATACTAATTTATATAAAGCTGAAGAGTTTGTTTGTTTGCTTGAACACGCTAATTTCAGGAACTGCTGGTCCGATTTGAAAACATCTTTCAATGTTGGATAGGCCATTTATCGAGGAAGGCTATGCGCTATATATCATCATGCTAAGACCAATAGGAGCGGAGATACACGCGGACAAAGTCGCGCGGGTCGACTAATAATATAACAGCGCTTACAGTATGTTGTCATAAATAGTAGAGAATAGAGTCAGAATAATTTGACCAAGGAAATTAAATGTATCGTAATTTGTTTGTCTTTTAAAGGTTTTCAAGGTTTCAAGCCCCAGGCACTGTTCTGCTATCCAGACTACATATTATTATGTTTAACGTGTAACTGGGTAGCAGTTTAGTATTATAATAGTACATTAAATATTAAATGAATCATTTCCACCGCACTTACCGTGCTCTAGCCTCTAATGTAGGCTGTTTGTTATTTAAACACTTGTTAATGAATGCCTTAATGCTAGAATGTACAACGACAAAATACTAATTTTAGAGAATACGCCTTCACTATTCGTGCAATAACTGTTATTCAGGGGCGTGGCTAACGCCGCATCAATGATACGGGCCCTCCGGGCTATAGAGTCCCCCTCATGTGTGTAAGCAAAAATTAGTAAAATGTTATCCACAATGTCACTTAATCTAGTGCTTCTCGGGAAAAAACATCATATTTTTTGCTGAGATAAGCGTGTGCCCAAAAGTTGGCAACATCCTACATCGGTTATTGCGGGATTCACCCGTTTAAGTCATTCACTTAAACGGGGAAGTCCCGCAATTACCGAGGCCCGTCAACTAATTTTGATACAAAGCCCCTTCAAGGCACGCTACGCCACTGCTGCTATTGTATGGAGATTAAAATTTATAACAAGATTCCATCTGACATCCAAAATTGTGAATGAAACGTTTTTAAAAGAAAATGTTTGACTAATGGCGAAATGTAATTACACAAATACTTCTTGGACGAGAAATATATTGACATTGAATAGTAAACTTGATATGACATATTTTAATAAATTATATGACGTTTAGTACCAAAGATTTTGTAAATTAAATTGATAACTTTATTATGTAGGTTAGAGATGAAAATAATAATAAAACATTTGTACGCCTAAATGGCAGAATATCTTAACACTGTATTTCTAACACTAACACCAATTAATTATTGTACTATAATGGAAATAAATAATTAAATACTTTTTTACAATTTTGGTCTGTTATATATATGTCGGAGAATAGTAAACGGTTATCGAACAATCGAATCGTAAGATATTAGTACGTTCAATAGTCAGTTTCGTCGTTTTGGCAGTCTCGACTCTTTATATGCCCTCGACAGTCTGAATGTAGTCTTAGTTTTGCGTGGTTTCTCAAGGAGTGAAGTAGTCACTAGATAGTGTTAGTGAAAGTGTCAAGTGATCAAGGTCATCTGAGTACTAACAATATAGTTGCCTCGTCTTGTGTTTGGTTAGGTTTATGTAAGTTTAACCTTGGGTTTAAAAAGAGAGCCTGAGCAGTGGAGGCGAGTGTGGCGAGTGAGAGAGGATTCTGTTTTCAAGATGTAGTCAGTAGCAGTATCTACGTTGCGTTTGCCTAATAGTCCATTCAATATCACATCCCCTTGTAGTGTTCTTCAATACACCCCCTCTTCCTCCTTCTTCTTATCATTAAAATCTCCGAGATATAGGTTTTATTTCATTGTTAATTGATTGGCTTATGCTAGAGTTAATGTAATATGTATTGCCTAGCTGGACAATGATACCTTATGCTTCATTTTTTTTAATAACTATCCTTTCACTTGTTTTCTACCCGCGAATATAAAGTTATCAACCATATTGCTAACTTTTATTATAAAGTTAGCAACACGTTGATCAAGTTAAAGTGTCAGTTGTGTGTTAGTGATCGTGAGTCAGTGGTTACCACAAATATCTTTGCCTTCTTCTTCTTTCTGTGCCTTTATTCCCATTTATTTGGGGTCGGCACTCCACTCTGCACGATTTGCGGTGAGACTTGTGTCGAGGTCTTCTTCTTGAAGTTCCTTTTGGACCGTTGTCGTTAGAAGGTTTAAGACTGTTTTGATGATATGTTCTGGTGATCGTCTTTGAACATGGCCATACCATCTCAAACATTGCACATTACAAATATCTTAGCCTTTTAGACATCATTTACATTTTCTTACCTAGTATCACTGAAAACATAGTATTTCCCATTAAATATTATTATTTAAAGCGAAACAAATTTTAGTGAAAATTTAGTTTAGACACTCAAGCAATGGAACGACAGTAAAACATTAAACACGTACAATGTGTAATTTAATAAGAAATTAGCGAGGTAATGTTCTCTCCTGGGAGATCTTGATAATTATAAGATTTAATGTTACTTCACTACATAGTATAAAACAAAGTCGCTTCCCGCTGTCTGTCTGTATGTTCCTATGTATGCTTAAATCTTTAAAACTGAGCAACGGATTTGGTGAAAACTGAACAAAAGGCTGGCTGAACCCTTCTAGATAGATCAAAATAATGTACTACAGTATTGTACACCTTAAAAAGGTCTACAAAAAAGTCCGGGATGTTATATGTCTATCTCTTAGGGATAACCCACAATAACCATTTTTTTATTCTTTACTTTTTACAAGAAATGATGGCTTATTTACGAAGTGATTTTAAGCAATTACAGCATTAATCCTTATCTAATTAGGTACCTTAAATACATTGTGCATTTAATATAGGTCAATATGGCCCTTTACAGCGTGAAATTTAAATGAATATTTTCGAAGATATTACAGATTCAAAATGCAGGGACATAGCGGTTACGGGGCGCGCGCCTATGAAAACATGTTTGTATTGTGTAATGACAAAAAGCTGTGAACGTTGTATATGAAGACTTCTCTAGTATATTTGGTATCAGTATTGCACCCGAAGCCGGGGCGGGTCGCTAGTATAATTATAAAAATAAAAGATACTGAGATTTATATGTCTTTCGTTATGACATGTTTTACTTGTCGTAACCTAAGAGGGGGTAACACAATAAACACAACGGTGTGACAGTTTCTGTTTATGTCACATGACTGACATTATTCATAATAGCTTCCAATAAAACTTGTCGTAACCTAAGAGGGGGTAACGCAATAAACACAACGGTGTGACAGTTTCTGTTTATGTCACATGACTGACATTATTCATAATAGCTTCCAATAAAACTTATCGTAACCTAAGAGGGGGTAACGCAATAAACACAACGGTGTGACAGTTTCTGTTTATGTCACATGACTGACATTATTCATAATAGCTTCCAATAAAACTTGTCGTAACCTAAGAGGGGGTAACGCAATAAACACAACGGTGTGACAGTTTCTGTTTATGTCACATGACTGACATTATTCATAATAGCTTCCAATAAAACTTATCGTAACCTAAGAGGGGGTAACGCAATAAACACAACGGTGTGACAGTTTCTGTTTATGTCACATGACTGACATTATTCATAATAGCTTCCAATAAAACTTGTCGTAACCTAAGAGGGGGTAACGCAATAAACACAACGGTGTGACAGTTTCTGTTTATGTCACATGACTGACATTATTCATAATAGCTTCCAATAAAACTTATCGTAACCTAAGAGGGGGTAACGCAATAAACACAACGGTGTGACAGTTTCTGTTTATGTCACATGACTGACATTATTCATAATAGCTTCCAATAAAACTTGTCGTAACCTAAGAGGGGGTAACGCAATAAACACAACGGTGTGACAGTTTCTGTTTATGTCACATGACCGACATTAGTCATAATGGCTTACAATAAAACTTGTCGTAACCTAAAAGTTTTTGAATTTAAAAATTTATCTTATCTCCTTTTAATATGAATTCCGGCACGTTTCAGGAATTTCTACACTTAACAAAAAATATAGAACCAACAAGTATGTGTATTGTGTGGTGTTAGCAAATACGATAAACAAGTTGACGAGGGTCCCGAAAATTTCACTTGTTGTGCCAATACGGAGTTAAGTGTATGTTTTGTTATATAAATAAAATATTAGTTTAAACCAATCTTCACTTCACTGGGATAATACTTTTTAATAAAGAAACAAAAAAGTATATCCAACCTCTTATCATCAATATGAAAGCTAACACTAATGTTGTTCAATATTACTTGATGTCTGGAAAATAAAAATAATAGGGAATAAAATCTTCTACCAACATACACATAAAATCTTATATATGTCGGGGTATAGTTGGGGTAGTATAGTAATGAAGGCCGTGTTGGGCTATAGTTAGGGTAGGATAGTAATAAAGAGGACTTGTTGTTAGTCCTTACATTGTATTTAGATGTGCTAACACAACCTTAGGTTAGGCTTAGTTTAGGTTAGGTTAGCCTTTTTTTTTTTTTTTTTTTTTTTTTAATGTGGGAAATGCATTTACGCATACCCCTTGAAGGGGTTATGTGGGACTCCCAGCGATAAGCGCTGGACTACCGCACTAAAACCCACCACCGTCCATGCCGTATGTTAGGCGCCGCAGGAACGCGTTAGCATACTACTGCGGACGCCTCGGCACAACCACCCGTCTGCGGGTACAAGTACCCGCAGTTCAAACCCGCCCATGGGCTCGCTTTACCAAGCACCTAACCGAGGAGGAATGCCAGGACATGTCTACTGAAACACCCAGCCCCCGGAGGAGTTAGAAGCGGCCCATATCCCTCGAGATCAGGTCGCTCACAAGTCATTTCTGCTAACAGAGAAGTACCCGGAGCGACCCGTACCTCCGGCCACCGGACCCCCCTGGACTTAACCGCCGTCTGCGACGCCCAGGGTATGGACGTTGGAGTTTAAGGCCCGCGCCCGTCACGCCGGCGCTCCGCGACCTCCGCGCCCAACCTTGGCGCAAACCTCTGCGCCGGCCGCCCGACCGCTACCCCCATCCCGGATACGCTACTACACCGAGACAGGAGTCGACGGCGAAACATCCAGCGCAAGAGACTCTCGCGCTTACGCGCCCCACCATGACGCTTTCACGCCCACGCATCAGATATGTCCAACTGCCCCCCCGATCATGGAGTACGGTTGCGCCACTGAGTGGCTACCCCACGAACGGAGGCGCAGCGGGACACACAGAACTAGACGCTGCAACGCAGCCACCGCCCACTGCGCCTACGCGCCCCTCTTCTGCGGATATTGGCCTCCGGATAGTAATAGTGGAAAATTACTATCCGTAGTTGCCCAGGGTGCACCGGCCCACAAAATGGTGGGCTCTCGAGGAGGTTTCCGCAGCTAGCACCCCAGGTTAGGTTAGCCTTATGTTAACCTAACCTAACACAAACAGTGAGACCAGGCAGTGGAGGTGAGTGTTATGATCATTTAAAGGATATCCTTAAGCCTACACCTTGGTCACAAGTCCAAGGCACTGCCTGGGTCCCTGTTCAAAAACTACAGACTCGTTAGATTCGATCACTTCATTCATCCAAATCGGCTCTCTCCTCTGACATATATAAAACTCTTAGTGTTTAAATCGAAGTCCTCCGAAATGGCTTGACCGATTTTTATAAAAAAATTGTGTATATCGGGGTATAGTTGAGGTAGGATTATAATGAAGGCCGTGTCGGGCTATAGTTAGGGTAGGATGCGGAGGTGAACGCGGAAGTGTACAGGTTCCGTGCGAGCCTACAGGCGACCGGTGTACGGCCCAGAGAGGAGGTAGGAAGAATCAGGGCTCTAGCCCAACGAGCCCTGATTGATAGGTGGAAGGAGGATTTGAGGTCCCCGAGTGCAGACCTGGCGACGGTTGATGATCCGCCCTCATATCGTGCGCGGGGTCGAAAGGCAGCATGGCGTCCTGTCCTATCCGCTGACACAGATACTTACCGGGCATGGTTGCTTTGGTAAGTATTTGTGCCAAATTGCCAGACGGGAGGTGACGCCGGCCTGTCACGAGTGTGGTGCGGCAGAAGACACATCGCATTATACTCTGGCAGAATGCCCAGGGTGGGAACCTCAACGCCACAGCCTGTCGACGTTCCTAGGTGGAGATCTCTCTCTCTCGAGCGTGATTTGCGCCATGCTCGAAAGTGAGAGATGCTGGTCGGCCATGGTCGACTTTTGCGAGGCCGTAATCTCGCAGAAAGAGGCCGCGGAGCGGGAACGCGAGGGTGACGCCACTGCAGACCCGCGCCGCCGAGCTCGATCGGAGAGGGGTAGGCGGCGTTTCGCTCACCTCCTCCCACCATCTTGAACGGAGTTGTCAGGCAAGGGGGCAACCACTCTCGGTGTACCCTGAGAGCCCTCTGGCGTGCAGGCCTGCTATAAGAGCGGGCCGACCCGCTGAGACGTCACAGTTGTTTGCGTAAGCGTTCCTGTGGCGCCTCCATACAGCGGAGGCAAGGTACCGTTGGTTTTAGTGGGTATGCCTTGAACCGTTGCTCGCCTTCTGCGGGCGACATCAAGGAAAGCTCCACATAACCTCCCGCTCGTCGGTGGGGGGTATGCATAAGGCCGCATTTCCAACGTTACAAAAAAAAAAAAAGAAAGATAATAAAGACGACTTGTTGTCACATTCGTCACGTCATTTTAATATATTCGACGTCTTTAGATAGCGAGTAATCGATTATCGATTAATCGGAACGCATCGCCATATCTCTTATTTGTTGATTTACTTCCCCACTAGTGGAGGAGCATTGTTACCATTGTCTAGTCCCCTTATATTCCCCGACTGACGCAGTTTACTTTAGTCTCTCGACAGGTCTCTTTGAGTGAAAATCACCTAGCTCAAGTGCAACAAATAGTGTATATGCTAAACGGATATTGGACTTTCCGATTAAGGATCATGTGAGTTGTTACTTCTTATTTATTATGAGTCCCTACATTGTATTTAAGTAGTCTAGTAAGCTAAATTGCTTGTGTCAGGAGTGGGCCGCGCCAGTAGTCCAACGTCCGGGATTTGAACCCACGACTTATAGATCGTGAATCCAACGCCCGCACCACTGAGCTACTGACGCTTCAAAAGGTTAGGTTAGCCTTAGTTTAGTTTATGTTAGGTTAGGTTCGACTTATGTTAATCTAACCTAAAACAAACAGTGAGACCAGGCAGTGGAGGCGAGTGTCGTTACCACTTAAAGGAGCTCATTAAGCCTACACCTTGGTCACAAGTCCAAGGCACTGCCTGGGTTCCTGTCCAAAAACTACAGAATCGTGATATTCGATTACTTAATTTATTAAAATCGGCTCTCTCTTCTGACATGTATATTGGTAGATCTGAGAATAGGTCGCAGGCAATTTTTATATCCCTAGGTGATAAGTGGCCCTCTCCAGAAATTAATTTATATGGTAAAACAACATATTGGGTCAGCTTGTATATTTTATAAGGGTAAACAGATGAAATCACTTGGTTTATCCTATAATTATCTATGTAGTTTTATACATGAGCCGAGTTCAGAACTAGAACAGCATATTGTGTTAAAGCATACTTTATTTATATTATATAAAAATGTAATAGGATTACAACGCTTTCGACTTTATAAATATATTTGACTATTATTCTTCAAGAAATATACATTATTCTGTAGAAGGGAACATTAGCATATACTGTCTATGCAAAAAATCAAGATCTGTAGCAGCGTGAAAGAAAAATAGACTTATTTTTCCTTTAGCATTTATAAAATTACTTTCGATTAAAAACGTTGTTTTCCTTCAATATTGTTTCTAGATAACAAGATTTATTTGTCAAAAAGTCTTGAAATACAAGACTTGAAAATACTTAAATGTAATGTGACTTTGTAAATGCAATTTTCTGAACGTATAGTGTATGTAACTTTATTTCCGCAGGACTGCTGGAAATGCTGACATTTACTAAATATTATAGCAATATTTAGTAAATGGTAAAATAGAATAGTTCAAAAACTTGTTTTTATCTTCGGCTTTCTAATAACGCAAACCTACACTTTTTCTAAAGGTAGGCCATAAGCCTTCATCTAGCTAATAGATAATGAACAAAAAAAAGGTAGAACTCAAAAGGTTTTATTGGAAGCCATTGTGACTAATATCAGTCATGTGACAGTAACAAAAACTGTCACAGCGATATGTTTATTGTGTATCCTCCTCTTAGGTTACGACAAGTTTTATTGGAAGCTAATGTGACTAATATCAGTCATGTGACAGTAACAAAAACTGTCACAGCGATATGTTTATTGTGTATCCTCCTCTTAGGTTACGACAAGTTTTATTGGAAGCTAATGTGACTAATATCAGTCATGTGACAGTAACAAAAACTGTCACAGCGATATGTTTATTGTGTATCCTCCTCTTAGGTTACGACAAGTTTTATTGGAAGCTAATGTGACTAATATCAGTCATGTGACAGTAACAAAAACTGTCACAGCGATATGTTTATTGTGTATCCTCCTCTTAGGTTACGACAAGTTTTATTGGAAGCTAATGTGACTAATATCAGTCATGTGACAGTAACAAAAACTGTCACAGCGATATGTTTATTGTGTATCCTCCTCTTAGGTTACGACAAGTTTTATTGGAAGCTAATGTGACTAATATCAGTCATGTGACAGTAACAAAAACTGTCACAGCGATATGTTTATTGTGTATCCTCCTCTTAGGTTGCGACAAGTTTTATTGGAAGCTAATGTGACTAATATCAGTCATGTGACAGTAACAAAAACTGTCACAGCGATATGTTTATTGTGTATCCTCCTCTTAGGTTACGACAAGTTTTATTGGAAGCTAATGTGACTAATATCAGTCATGTGACAGTAACAAAAACTGTCACAGCGATATGTTTATTGTGTATCCTCCTCTTAGGTTAGGACAAGTTTTATTGGAAGCTAATGTGACTAATATCAGTCATGTGACAGTAACAAAAACTGTCACAGCGATATGTTTATTGTGTATCCTCCTCTTAGGTTGCGACAAGTTTTATTGGAAGCTAATGTGACTAATATCAGTCATGTGACAGTAACAAAAACTGTCACAGCGATATGTTTATTGTGTATCCTCCTCTTAGGTTGCGACAAGTTTTATTGGAAGCTAATGTGACTAATATCAGTCATGTGACAGTAACAAAAACTGTCACAGCGATATGTTTATTGTGTATCCTCCTCTTAGGTTACGACAAGTTTTATTGGAAGCTAATGTGACTAATATCAGTCATGTGACAGTAACAAAAACTGTCACAGCGATATGTTTATTGTGTATCCTCCTCTTAGGTTACGACAAGTTTTATTGGAAGCTAATGTGACTAATATCAGTCATGTGACAGTAACAAAAACTGTCACAGCGATATGTTTATTGTGTATCCTCCTCTTAGGTTACGACAAGTTTTATTGGAAGCTAATGTGACTAATATCAGTCATGTGACAGTAACAAAAACTGTCACAGCGATATGTTTATTGTGTATCCTCCTCTTAGGTTGCGACAAGTTTTATTGGAAGCTAATGTGACTAATATCAGTCATGTGACAGTAACAAAAACTGTCACAGCGATATGTTTATTGTGTATCCTCCTCTTAGGTTAGGACAAGTTTTATTGGAAGCTAATGTGACTAATATCAGTCATGTGACAGTAACAAAAACTGTCACAGCGATATGTTTATTGTGTATCCTCCTCTTAGGTTACGACAAGTTTTATTGGAAGCTAATGTGACTAATATCAGTCATGTGACAGTAACAAAAACTGTCACAGCGATATGTTTATTGTGTATCCTCCTCTTAGGTTGCGACAAGTTTTATTGGAAGCTAATGTGACTAATATCAGTCATGTGACAGTAACAAAAACTGTCACAGCGATATGTTTATTGTGTATCCTCCTCTTAGGTTGCGACAAGTTTTATTGGAAGCTAATGTGACTAATATCAGTCATGTGACAGTAACAAAAACTGTCACAGCGATATGTTTATTGTGTATCCTCCTCTTAGGTTACGACAAGTTTTATTGGAAGCTAATGTGACTAATATCAGTCATGTGACAGTAACAAAAACTGTCACAGCGATATGTTTATTGTGTATCCTCCTCTTAGGTTACGACAAGTTTTATTGGAAGCTAATGTGACTAATATCAGTCATGTGACAGTAACAAAAACTGTCACAGCGATATGTTTATTGTGTATCCTCCTCTTAGGTTACGACAAGTTTTATTGGAAGCTAATGTGACTAATATCAGTCATGTGACAGTAACAAAAACTGTCACAGCGATATGTTTATTGTGTATCCTCCTCTTAGGTTGCGACAAGTTTTATTGGAAGCTAATGTGACTAATATCAGTCATGTGACAGTAACAAAAACTGTCACAGCGATATGTTTATTGTGTATCCTCCTCTTAGGTTACGACAAGTTTTATTGGAAGCTAATGTGACTAATATCAGTCATGTGACAGTAACAAAAACTGTCACAGCGATATGTTTATTGTGTATCCTCCTCTTAGGTTACGACAAGTTTTATTGGAAGCTAATGTGACTAATATCAGTCATGTGACAGTAACAAAAACTGTCACAGCGATATGTTTATTGTGTATCCTCCTCTTAGGTTAGGACAAGTTTTATTGGAAGCTAATGTGACTAATATCAGTCATGTGACAGTAACAAAAACTGTCACAGCGATATGTTTATTGTGTATCCTCCTCTTAGGTTACGACAAGTTTTATTGGAAGCTAATGTGACTAATATCAGTCATGTGACAGTAACAAAAACTGTCACAGCGATATGTTTATTGTGTATCCTCCTCTTAGGTTGCGACAAGTTTTATTGGAAGCTAATGTGACTAATATCAGTCATGTGACAGTAACAAAAACTGTCACAGCGATATGTTTATTGTGTATCCTCCTCTTAGGTTACGACAAGTTTTATTGGAAGCTAATGTGACTAATATCAGTCATGTGACAGTAACAAAAACTGTCACAGCGATATGTTTATTGTGTATCCTCCTCTTAGGTTGCGACAAGTTTTATTGGAAGCTAATGTGACTAATATCAGTCATGTGACAGTAACAAAAACTGTCACAGCGATATGTTTATTGTGTATCCTCCTCTTAGGTTACGACAAGTTTTATTGGAAGCTAATGTGACTAATATCAGTCATGTGACAGTAACAAAAACTGTCACAGCGATATGTTTATTGTGTATCCTCCTCTTAGGTTACGACAAGTTTTATTGGAAGCTAATGTGACTAATATCAGTCATGTGACAGTAACAAAAACTGTCACAGCGATATGTTTATTGTGTATCCTCCTCTTAGGTTAGGACAAGTTTTATTGGAAGCTAATGTGACTAATATCAGTCATGTGACAGTAACAAAAACTGTCACAGCGATATGTTTATTGTGTATCCTCCTCTTAGGTTACGACAAGTTTTATTGGAAGCTAATGTGACTAATATCAGTCATGTGACAGTAACAAAAACTGTCACAGCGATATGTTTATTGTGTATCCTCCTCTTAGGTTGCGACAAGTTTTATTGGAAGCTAATGTGACTAATATCAGTCATGTGACAGTAACAAAAACTGTCACAGCGATATGTTTATTGTGTATCCTCCTCTTAGGTTACGACAAGTTTTATTGGAAGCTAATGTGACTAATATCAGTCATGTGACAGTAACAAAAACTGTCACAGCGATATGTTTATTGTGTATCCTCCTCTTAGGTTACGACAAGTTTTATTGGAAGCTAATGTGACTAATATCAGTCATGTGACAGTAACAAAAACTGTCACAGCGATATGTTTATTGTGTATCCTCCTCTTAGGTTACGACAAGTTTTATTGGAAGCTAATGTGACTAATATCAGTCATGTGACAGTAACAAAAACTGTCACAGCGATATGTTTATTGTGTATCCTCCTCTTAGGTTAGGACAAGTTTTATTGGAAGCTAATGTGACTAATATCAGTCATGTGACAGTAACAAAAACTGTCACAGCGATATGTTTATTGTGTATCCTCCTCTTAGGTTACGACAAGTTTTATTGGAAGCTAATGTGACTAATATCAGTCATGTGACAGTAACAAAAACTGTCACAGCGATATGTTTATTGTGTATCCTCCTCTTAGGTGACGACAAGTTTTATTGGAAGCTAATGTGACTAATATCAGCCATGTGACAGTAACAAAAACTGTCACAGCGATATGTTTATTGTGTATCCTCCTCTTAGGTTAGGACAAGTTTTATTGGAAGCTAATGTGACTAATATCAGTCATGTGACAGTAACAAAAACTGTCACAGCGATATGTTTATTGTGTATCCTCCTCTTAGGTTAGGACAAGTTTTATTGGAAGCTAATGTGACTAATATCAGTCATGTGACAGTAACAAAAACTGTCACAGCGATATGTTTATTGTGTATCCTCCTCTTAGGTTAGGACAAGTTTTATTGGAAGCTAATGTGACTAATATCAGTCATGTGACAGTAACAAAAACTGTCACAGCGATATGTTTATTGTGTATCCTCCTCTTAGGTTACGACAAGTTTTATTGGAAGCTAATGTGACTAATATCAGTCATGTGACAGTAACAAAAACTGTCACAGCGATATGTTTATTGTGTATCCTCCTCTTAGGTGACGACAAGTTTTATTGGAAGCTAATGTGACTAATATCAGCCATGTGACAGTAACAAAAACTGTCACAGCGATATGTTTATTGTGTATCCTCCTCTTAGGTTAGGACAAGTTTTATTGGAAGCTAATGTGACTAATATCAGTCATGTGACAGTAACAAAAACTGTCACAGCGATATGTTTATTGTGTATCCTCCTCTTAGGTTACGACAAGTTTTATTGGAAGCTAATGTGACTAATATCAGTCATGTGACAGTAACAAAAACTGTCACAGCGATATGTTTATTGTGTATCCTCCTCTTAGGTTACGACAAGTTTTATTGGAAGCTAATGTGACTAATATCAGTCATGTGACAGTAACAAAAACTGTCACAGCGATATGTTTATTGTGTATCCTCCTCTTAGGTTACGACAAGTTTTATTGGAAGCTAATGTGACTAATATCAGTCATGTGACAGTAACAAAAACTGTCACAGCGATATGTTTATTGTGTATCCTCCTCTTAGGTTAGGACAAGTTTTATTGGAAGCTAATGTGACTAATATCAGTCATGTGACAGTAACAAAAACTGTCACAGCGATATGTTTATTGTGTATCCTCCTCTTAGGTTACGACAAGTTTTATTGGAAGCTAATGTGACTAATATCAGTCATGTGACAGTAACAAAAACTGTCACAGCGATATGTTTATTGTGTATCCTCCTCTTAGGTTAGGACAAGTTTTATTGGAAGCTAATGTGACTAATATCAGTCATGTGACAGTAACAAAAACTGTCACAGCGATATGTTTATTGTGTATCCTCCTCTTAGGTTACGACAAGTTTTATTGGAAGCTAATGTGACTAATATCAGTCATGTGACAGTAACAAAAACTGTCACAGCGATATGTTTATTGTGTATCCTCCTCTTAGGTGACGACAAGTTTTATTGGAAGCTAATGTGACTAATATCAGTCATGTGACAGTAACAAAAACTGTCACAGCGATATGTTTATTGTGTATCCTCCTCTTAGGTTGCAACAAGTTTTATTGGAAGCTAATGTGACTAATATCAGTCATGTGACAGTAACAAAAACTGTCACAGCGATATGTTTATTGTGTATCCTCCTCTTAGGTTAGGACAAGTTTTATTGGAAGCTAATGTGACTAATATCAGTCATGTGACAGTAACAAAAACTGTCACAGCGATATGTTTATTGTGTATCCTCCTCTTAGGTTGCAACAAGTTTTATTGGAAGCTAATGTGACTAATATCAGTCATGTGACAGTAACAAAAACTGTCACAGCGATATGTTTATTGTGTATCCTCCTCTTAGGTTAGGACAAGTTTTATTGGAAGCTAATGTGACTAATATCAGTCATGTGACAGTAACAAAAACTGTCACAGCGATATGTTTATTGTGTATCCTCCTCTTAGGTTGCAACAAGTTTTATTGGAAGCTAATGTGACTAATATCAGTCATGTGACAGTAACAAAAACTGTCACAGCGATATGTTTATTGTGTATCCTCCTCTTAGGTTAGGACAAGTTTTATTGGAAGCTAATGTGACTAATATCAGTCATCTGACAGTAACAGATACTGTTACACCGGTGTTTATTGTATTGCTCTCTTTTTTACTTCTCTTAGGTTACGACAAGTTTTATTGCAAGCTATTGTGACTAATGTCAGTCATGTGACAGTAACAGATACTGTTACACCGGTGTTTATTGTGTTACTCCTTTTTTACTTCTCTTAGGTTACGACAAGTTTTATTGCAAGCTATTGTAAGACATTCAAGATAAAATTCAAGATTACGGAGCTTTTATTCTAACTATATCAATATTTAAAGTTAAAATAGCTGAAGATGGGTATATAATAAAAGCAATAACTCAAAGAATATTAATGGATTCTGACGACAACTTCAAAATAAGTTAGAAATTTTGGGGTTTTTATAGAATCTTAACTGTACAAACAATTTACATAAAAACTTTGGTGTCTGTGGGCGGCGGCGCGTCCCTTCCTCCATCGAATAAATTGGGGAGTCACTTCCCCAATTTCAGTTTAAGTTTAAACCACTTTCTTCAAATCATTTTACTTTTACAAGAAATGTCAAATTTGTTCTTATTCGAGATACGTGATTGAATCAGTGAATCCATTAAATAATTTACATCATCTCTAAATAACCTCAGACCTGCAGTATCACAGCTAGTTGACACACAGTTACAGCTTGATTACTTTCTGTGTTACAATAATGATTTATATCGTAAAGGCGTATTTATTTTAAATTACTTCTCAGATTTATGATTATCAGTTGTCCAACATTCGAAAATAAAATGCTAATCATATCAATGCTACTAACTTCATAACTAACAGAATGCTATTCAAATTAATTCTATAAACATCACAGCTTTTCAAATCAATACTACCAATATCATAAATAACAGGATGCTACTCAAATCTATGCTTCCAATATAATAACAAACAGGGTGCTTCTCAGATTTATTTATTTATTTAAGATTTGCCAGTGGTAATTACATTGATAAATACACAGTTATTTTGCTACATATCATCACGACCCGTCAATGGCCCACTGCTGAGACGGGTCTCCTCCTCAGAACGAGGTATTAGGCCATAGTACACCACGCTGGCCCAGTGCGGGTTGGCAGACTTCACACACCTTTGAGAACTTTTAGGGAACTATCAGGAGTGCAGGTTTCCTCACGATGTTTTCCTTCACCGTTAAAGCAAGTGATATTTAATTGCTTAAAACACACATATATAACTCAGTCAGAGGTCTGTGCCCAGAATCGTACTCGGACCTCCCGAGTAAGACTTGAAATCTCAACTTTATAAATTTAAAAACTTTATAAACGCATTACCTATTAAGGCAAATACAGCATGCACTGATTATGATAAGGAGTAGAAAGAATTATACAAAACAAGACTTAAACATTATAAAAGAGACTATGTAAATAAAGGAGTGACTGAACTTTCATAAAGAGAATAAAAAAGGAAAACTTTAATACTAGTATAAAAAAATCTATCCTATATAAAATAATAAAAAAAGTTTATTAAAATTAAAAAATAAAATAAAACAAAAATTCAAAACAGTTGTTTAACTTGAGAGACTGAGCGGATCTAGAATTTTATTGTTTTCATTAAAAAGAATTAGTGCCCAAAACAGTTTTACGCATTGGTCTGACTAGTGGAGCTATAGGATTGCGTGGATATCTAGAGGGAACACAGTACCTAAGTTTCGATATGAAAAAAGGATTATCATGTTTATTGGTTATACTCTTGTAGATATTCCAATCTTTCTTTGTACGTAGAAATAGCTTTGGCTTTACCTACAGAGTATGCCAGACGGTACATAAAGACTCTTTGTATTCTTGAAGAGTGTGTGGCATAATGTGGTCTTCACATAACACTACCATACTCCAAAATACTTCGAACCTAGCAACAGGTTATTTTAACAAAACTTAATATTTTTGAAGCTCGGCCGATTATGTTATATGAGGCAAAAATGTAAATTTCTCATCGAAAAACACACCTAGGTCTCCAGTCACATTCATTCTATAAACATCACAACTAACAGGATGCTTCTCAAATCAATTCTACCAACATAATAACAGGGTGCTACTCAAATCAATTCTACCAACATAATAACAGGATGCAACTCAAATTAGTGTTCCAGTTTAGCAAGTAGACTATCACTTTATTGAAATTGTTTTTCTTCGTGTTTTTTCTTTTTATAACAGCAACACCGGTTGTTGTAGACTGACTAAATGTCGGGCAATTACCTCACTTTATTGTTGCTACTATAGAACGTAGGCTTAGTTTATTTAGGCACTTATTTTGCTAACAAACATTTGCTAACACTAAGCCGATTGCGGACTCTGTTATGTAGGCGTAGCAGAATCAGACTAATGAGCTTGAGGACTTCATCAATATCGAGATACACTTATTTGTTATTTATTATAGACGAGCGGCCCGCCCTCGCTTCGCTTCGGTTATTCAAAGCTAAATTATATTTAATATCCTTAAATTGTAATCGATAATAGTGTAGCTTTTTAAATCTTCAGTGTTATGTATTATTAATAATTGAAAAGAGAAAAAAAGGATAGATAATGAGGTAGAGATGGTTAGATTCCCTCTCTAACCATCGCTCCTTCTCATCATATATGAAATATAGAAAGAAATGTTGAGAGAGTGGTAAAGTACGTGAACAAAAAGAGAGAAAAAAAGTAGTAAGAAAGAAAGAAACTAAATAGACAGAGAATGAAAGAGAAAGACGTGTAAACATTAAAGAGAAAGGAGAGAGACGGAAACGGAGATTTCTATCAGTGAAAAATCGGATCAGTAAATAATGGCGACTTCCAATTAAATAGGCACAGTGTTTGGCAACACAATAATTTTTTTTAAATATAGCAACATTGCATTATCCACGTCACGCGACAATATCAGTGGATTTTTGTTAATTTTAAGAATTATGGCAACACCATGTTATATATGTAACATAGGACATGTTACCAAGAAAAGTTGTAGCTTACTATCGGTGAAAGAATTATCAAAATCGATTCAGTAGTTTTAGAGCCTATTCGCAACAAACAAACAAAAAATGCCTCCCTTTATTTTGCAGGGGCAACTGGACACCCTTCCCCCCTCTTCTTCAGCTAAAAAATTGCAAAATCGAATTTTGCTCATCTTTACCAACTTTTACTTAATAGTCCCATAACCAATCCTGAAATCATCAACCACATCACCTCACAACCCCCCCTCTTCTTTTCCCCCTCGACAATCACCTAGCGAAGCTCTTGTATATACGCGTAAATTAGGCTTAAGTTAACCTAACCTTAACAGAAAACCTAAGCAATGGAGGCTGTTGTAATTAAATATTTATATTAAAAATGATATTAGCCTTAATTAACATTTTAAAAAAGGCCTTTCTTTTGACACTAAATATGTTATTTTTAATACTCCTTCGCTCATCTGAGGTATAATCAAACCATTAATTTTCTTATGATTTTTTTCTTTTATGTAATCCTTGTCCAGACAATAACTAACACAACATTTTTATTTATATACAATTAATGTCATAGTATATTAGAACGTTATGTACAAACTTTATAATATACTGATAGCCGAATACTGAAACGCTACTCAAGTATTTAACGGCTACTTAAAACACTAGTTACACTCAAACGCCACTTAATCAAAATTTCGTATACTGAAACGTCACTCAACGTAATTTAGCTGTCAAATGAACTGTCATCACGGTTACCAGCTTAGGGGTTTTTCCCCCAGATTTAGGGGGTAAATAAGTGAGATTGGAATTTTTTAGGGGTCTGAAATATTTAAAGGTTTTTTCAGGGATTTTTTGACTCTCTAATATTTTTAAATTGATAATATTAATATTTATTTCTTGACCTAGCGAGTTATAACGACATCTAGTACGTAATTCTACAAGCACTCTGTGGTGACTGGCGGCAATACTAGCGCCACTGGCGGCCATTTTATTTCCTGAGCATATGGCGATTATTGTTGTGTATATGAACGTATGTTTGATATTAGCTTATGTCAGATAGGATACCGCCAAAAAAAATAGTTTAAGAATATTCTTACGACGATTGTTATTTCGATTTTGGTTTGTACTGTGTCGATAAGAAATGTGTTAATGATGCCTAAAAACTTCAAAAAATCTGAATCCTTAGATGAAGACGAAATATTTTATTTATTAAATAACTTATAATAAAGACTTTTGAAAATATTACTGTATATTATTTCTAAATCATTATGAATTTATGTTTATAAATTTTTTAGGTAACGACTAAATAATTTAGTAACGATTTTAGGGGTTTTTGACACAAACTTTAGGGATAAATATTATTGAGAGTTGGTAACACTGGACTTGAGTAGCCCTCAAAGTTAAGAGTAGTCGCAACTCGCAAGGTGTCTCAAATTTGTATCAACTTATATTCCAAAGGATTTATAATGTCTTTGTCCTCATTATCCTCCCTTTCGGCCACGAAGTGCCTTCTGTGAGACGCAGAAACGTCGAAAAGTTAGATGCGTTTGTAAAATACAGCGATTCTGAATTTCGTGCCAGGGTCCGCGTCTCTAGAGACAGTTTTAGTGAGATAAAGTTTCAATTGTAATGCACAACTGAATTTGTAATTAAAACGGATATACTTGTTTCATTAACTACAGCAACACTGCTCCGTAGTTTGTAACAGAGTTAAAAGTTTTTAATTAGTCAGTCACCTAAGCCAGCGACCAGGCCAAAGTTAGTCGGCTGGTCGGGTTGAATTAATAAATAAATTGAATTATGAAACGTTACGTGATGTTAATATTTAGGGTTCCGTATCTTACAAATCCATTTGTCAAGACCCCTTTTTTTAGGATCGCATGGAGATCATCATCGCTACCTTTTTATGGCCCACTGCCGAGTCAGGTCTCCTCCTCAGAATGAGGAGGTATTAGGCCATAGTCTACCACGCTGGCCAAGTGCGGGATGGTAGACTCAACACATCTTTTAGAATATGGAAAACTCTCAGGAGTGCAAATTTCCTCACGATGTTTTCCTTCACCGTTAAAGCAAGTGATATTTAAGTCAGAGGTGTGTGTGTGCCCCCCACACTCGAACTCGGACCTCCTAAGTAGACATCAACGTCTAAACCACTGGGCTATCACTCCATCATCAAGTTTAAATTAATATCAATAATTTTTCTAACGACCGAAATTAATAATCTCAATCCAAAATCTTTAGATAATAGAAAATAAATTCCAAATTCAAATTTGTGTATAGAACATTCAAATTTAGAATTCATATTTGCAATCTGTAATCTGGGGATTTTGTATTAAGATTGGTTATTAACTTCAGCAATCATCTATAACTAATACTTGGAAACGGTTTTGGTCTCTTAGAGAAATAATGAAGGATAAAGAAATGCCAATGAAAGGAAAAAAGAAAGTATATGAAATGTGCATTATGCCATGTTTACTATATGGATGCCAGACATGGGCGCTAACAGAACTGCAAGAAAATAAAATAAAAACGAAAACCAAATTTAAAAATGTACACACTGCCTACAAACAGCTTAAATGGCGTTGGACGGGACATGTGCTACGAGACAGTAAAGAAAAATGGACTAAGTTAATAACAGAATGGTACCCAAGAGATGGCAAAAGAAATAGAGGCAGACAAAACAAAAGATGGGAAGATGACCTTAAGAAACTGGCTGATCCGGTGTGGACCCGTTTAGCAAAAGACAGGAATACCTGGAAATCTTTAGAGGAGGCCTTTGTCGACAGACAAGCTGTCCTTTACAAATATCCAGTTGCCGATAGTTCATATAATATAATAGATTAAATTAAATAAGTGTTTAGTAAGTAAGTACATAATAATTGTAAGGAAAAGCAGCAATAAAGGCTATTTTATTTTTTTTTTATTTTTTATTAACTTCAGCCGTACATTTTTATGCATATTTGAATTTTAAATATTTTTTTATCGTTTATAGGCAAGCGTTTGACCGTAATCTGCCTGATGTTAAGCACGACACGGTCTAAGATGTAACACGCTCATCATTTTCGGTCTTCGAAAATACGAACATATTTCAGAGTTTCGCATTAAGCTCAAGTGGCTACCAATTTCGCTTCGCAGGAATACTCATTTGCTTCATCTTTTATACTGTGTGCTTTTCAATCCTTCTGCTCCTTCTTACTTAAAAGAGCGATTTGAGTTTCTAAAAGATACTCACACTCGTCCTCTCCGCTCTGAAAATAACCTCTTTCTTTACACTCCTTCGCACTCTACTACTTTTGCATCAAATTCATTTGTAGTTGAAGCTGTCCGTCCGACTTTGGAACACTCTTCCATTAAACATCAGACAATCAAAAAATTTAAATATTTTTAAAATCATCATTACCTTTCAATATGAATCCCTAGTTTTTTGTAACATTTCCTGTATTTTAGTCACATGTATCATATATGTATGTAAGTATGTATTGTATGTATATATGTAAGCATGTATTTGTATGTAGGTATATATGTATGCATGCCTATATTTATGTATGTTTGTATATGTATGCAGATGTGGTTATATATATATGTAGGTGTATGTATTTTATGTATGCCACGATAATTAATTAATTTTAACAGCTTATATTGTGTTGTAACAATAACTTCTTTTTTATTATTAATGATTTATTTTCGTACACCACCTACCTTTTTATTTATTATCTCCTCAGCCATAAGGTTGCCTGGAAGAGATCGCTTCAAGCGCTAAGGCCGCCTGTTGTATATCTCTTACTATAATGTTAATTTTTTTTTCTCTGTATATGTTTGGTGTACAATAAAGAATATTTCATTCATTCATTCATTCACGCTTACCTAGACTCTGGTTTTGAAGACACCGACATTGTACGTATCAGGAAACACAGACTCCAGTAATTCGTTCCATAATTTCGCAGTGCGAATAATGAAAGTGGATTCAAAGCGTTTGGTACGCACTCTAGGAATTTCCACCATGTACCGATGTCGCTTTGGCCGCGTTTGCCGGGGTGTTGGATAGTAAAATGGGGCAGGTGGGAGGGATTAAGTCATGGAGTTCTTCAGCACACTCTCCGATACTCACATAGGAATCGTTACACTAAAGGATGTAAACGGAAAATCGTAAAATTTCACTAAATTAATTTATTGTAATTATTAAATAGTGTATGAGGACAACAGTTTCCGGACGGCAAAGTTTCTCTTAATTAGTTAAATTGTATAGAACCCTTAGTGTGCGAGTCACACTGAGGGTTCATTTAGCCGAATTTTTAACCAATAGGTTTTACTGTAATAGAAATTAAAAATTTGCAAAAATTTTAATCTTGAAATTCACAATATTTTACAATTTTAAGTCTTTTTTTAAATTGTTTTATTTTAATTCTAACACTGGAAGAATTTATCAATTCGGACAAGTAGTTCCTGAGATTAGCGCGTTCAAGCAAACAAACAAACTCTTCAGCTTTATATATTAGTACTAGTCGACCCTTGCGACTTTGTCGGCGGGATGCTCCGCTCCTATGGGTCGGAGCGAAATGATATATAGCCTATAGGCTTCCTCGATAAATGACCTATCTAACACTGGGAGAATTTACTTTGACTTGACTTTGGCAACACGACAATTTTTAACATTTGGGAGCACTTGTTACTTTTTTATGATGAGAGTGGTCATTTAATTTTTCTAATTTTTCCCAGCACACCTTTTCATCTAATACGCATATCTTCGGCGTGCACAAAATAAACTAGTCCGCCATCTTGGACGGTTCGTCATATTGGATTTAGAGTAGTCATTTTATTTTTCGTATTTTCCCCAACAAATATATTCATTTAATACTCATATTAATTAATTAATTTGCTGCCCTTGATTGATGTCAGATCGGATAAGTAACATCAAAATGGCCATATTCTATTAAACTAACTTTTATATTACTTCTAGATATTGAAAATCTTTGAAATTATTTGAAACAATTATAATTGGCAACAACAAAACTAAATTGTGCTCGCTGCTTCACTTGTATCATAATAAATATCAGGGATATAAACTTTTCTTCCACTTTTGGGTAAAAATCTGAGATATACTTTCTAGTATCAAAGAAACCGTAATCCTAAATACCGGGTCTCACCATTCCCGCCTTGTTTGAATATAAAGAATATTTATCTCCAATTGTCAGCAAGTAATGGATAAGAAATAATTTACATTCAACTTAGACTCGAAAACAAGGATATATTCGAGACAAGATCATTGATAGATTTTTGGTTAACTTGTCGTTAAAAATACACAAAATTAGCTATCCAATCAAGTAATAACTTTAATGCCTTTAGTCAAAGCCTAAAAATGTAAAGCTGGGTGTACAATGTTAGTTTACCTTACAAATAAATATAGAAACCGACTCAAAGTGGAACTGGACCTCAAGATGAAACTTTAATCATCTGCGACAAACTTGGATTCTTTGGAACAAAATGAGCAGCAAATTAAGTGTAAAAATTATATATTACAACATTATTAATAACAATAAATGTGTATTATTTTACTTAATCTGATCAAATAAATATTTACCATGGCAGAACAGTCTGGGAAACACTGTCCTAGTCAATTGGTCTTTGTATCATCTATTCATTTATATACAAAACAGATTTTTTAACTAATGATTGATTATAGAAACAGTCAATGTTGTCAACATGGGCTCGACAAACATATTGAATATCTCAATAAATAATTCTGACATCCTTGTCTCAAATGTTCTTTCGTTTTTCCTGAAAACAAATACATAAATGTTATAATAATGTAGAGAATATCTATAATAATATAAATAAAGTTTGTAAGTACATGTAAACGAGGTAATCTCTGAGATAATGATATTTTATAGAAAGTTTCAATATGCAGTTATGAACAATCTGTCAATAATTTTTATTATCAAAATATTCATATTAGTACCCTATCTTTGAAATATAAAACGTGTTTAAATAAACCCCAATACATTGTTAGTTCAAACATTACTTTTTAATTAGGCTGATCAATGAAAATATTTGTCAATTTATTTCAAATAAATTATAACAAAACAATAACATACAAAGAATCCATAGCATGCGTAGCATCTCTATGTAGTCCACAGAACACTTATTATGTAGTCTGTGCAGATACCTAACACAGACAAGTGTAAGGTCTTTGGCACAGACAGATTAATATTAACCAACAGATATCATAACGGCCGAAGATTTTATTGATAGTAATCAAACATAGAGAACAACAAAACAGCAGTATTGCCATTATCTTATTACAGAATTGCCCGAAATACCAAAATACCAATTAATCAATCTTATTCCATCTTTGGATTAAAAATAGATTCCAAAATCAAATTTGTGTGTGTAAAATTTAGTTTTGTTCCATTTTCAATCATTTATATTTCGTGATTTTGGATTAAAATTAATTAATGATTTCGCTCGGATAATATGCATTGTAGAAAATATTGATTTCTTTGGCAACAATTTATTTTATACCCAAAACTATATAGTATATACTCTTCTTCTTCTTCTTTAGGGCTTAGGCTTTCAGATTCAGTTGCGCACTACAACTGTGCATGTACACAAAGTACTCTACCAATGTCACGTAGTAAGAACGAAACACACTTATGGAGGATTGACCAGTGACAAAATACAATATTTAATTTATTATCCGTCATCCATGACATGTGAGGATTTTATCTTATTAGTTTCAATCTACAACAAAAAAACACACACACACACACACGTTAGAAAATAGTGTAGGTCACCACCATGTAACTAATTACAAAAATTAACATTTAAAATGTAATTAAATTATGACGTTTAATAAATTTGCACACAAATTTTACATAACGAGGATGAGATACTAAATTGAGAAAAAGTTAACATTGACAGGACGAGGGATAGATAGAAGATTATATAAAAAAAATATCTCTCTAATCCATTTATTTCTTGTTAAAACTTTTTCTTATTAAATGTTTTAAACAATTAAACATCACTTGCTTTAACGGTGAAATAAAAATTCGTGAGAAAAGCTGCCCCTTTTCTTCATAATGTTATCTCCCGGTGTGTGAAGTTTGGACTATTGCTATTACCTAATGCCTTGTCATTCATCCAATTTGAATTTACGAGGAGACTTGGTCCAGCAGTATTCCATAATAACGAGTTACGGTAATCATGATTATTGTAATATTTATATTTTTATACAAACCCTTTTTTTATACTTAGTTTTTAAAGAATACGTGTGTAACACGGGTAACACGTGTAATATATTGCTCAATCATGTTTATATTAAACTACTGACCTTTGTTTTTAATTTTAATTTGTATCATAATCCAATTTTGTTGATAGAGAGATATCGATTTTTTTAATAATCGATTCTGCAAATACAATCAAAATTATATAACAGGATTTTTTCCTATTATTAAAAAAGCATAAATTAACGTACGCCTAAGGTATGAAAAAATTTAAATAAATAATGACGACCGTGACATGTATATATAAAGATAAAATTTTATTTTTAATCTGTAAAGCCAAAAATATAAATAAACAATTGAATAGGTTAATTTCTGATTTCAGTGTTTTAACTATGTAATAAGTGTTTTTGAAACTAAAGTATTACATATTTCTTAAAAGAATAGAAATCTAATGTCTATTAAATGTAAAATATATTAATGTTTAATTAAAATAAATATAGAAGAATATTTACTATCATTTGCCGCGTTTTTCCTAACAAATATACCAACATAGAGAAAAAAAATACTGAATTGCCATATGCATAAATTGATATGTTTGAAAATTAAAAAAATTAACAGTCGTCAAGTTACCTTACGATATTATATGTAAAAATAAGATCTTTATTTTTTTGCTATTATATTTTATTTATTTTAGTCTATACTCTTTATATTCTTATTTGTAAAATGTATTGAACTTATATGTATTAAATAAATATAACAGTTAAGTTATAGAACTCCAGAGAATCTTTATTTTAAATCTTTTATAAATGAAGACTAAATATGTTTTAAATAATTAAAATACACAAACCATAAATGTAAACTAGTTTATTTATTTATTAATACTCTGTTAAATCTATAATAGACAATTCTTGACGTCCGACGCCGTTCTCTCTCCTTTTGTTAAGTTGCCATTGCTGTTGCTAACGCCATTTTTGTTATACACTCGAAGCTGCATATGGTGATTTTTTTATACTCATAGGAGAATTGCGTAAGTGCGAAAGAGAAAGTCGAATAAGATAGGTATATGCAGCTGCTAGTAACCTGAATATTTTCTTGAAAGCTTATTTACGACGTTTCTCATTGTCTATGCTATAGATACGCATCCCGAGCGATACATACGGTGTAAAGCTTATAGTGACAAATGTATAGTAAAAATGAAGGAAAACGCTGTACTTAAGTGGCAAAAAGTTTGCAATCCTAGCGGCCCACAACCCCGTCCCCGCCATGGACATCGCGCGGTCGCCATAAAGGATTTGATGATAGTTTTCGGCGGCGGAAATGAAGGGATAGTTCACGAGCTTCATGTCTTCAATACTACTACAAATCAATGGTTCGTTCCCGTCACAAAAGGGGAAGTGCCTCCAGGATGTGCCGCTTATGGCTTCGTGGTCGACGGAACACGTCTCCTGGTTTTTGGCGGCATGGTGGAGTACGGCAAGTATTCTAACGATCTGTATGAGCTGCAGGCCTCTCGGTGGGAGTGGAAGCGTCTCAAGCCCATGCCGCCGAAGCAGGGGCTGCCCCCATGCCCTCGGCTTGGACACAGCTTCACGCTCCTCAATGGTAAGGTGTATCTATTTGGGGGACTGGCCAACGAGAGTGACGATCCTAAGAATAATATACCACGATACTTGAACGACTTGTACACTTTGGAGTTATATCCTAATTCATCTATGACAGTATGGGACATGCCTCATACTTATGGCCAGTCGCCCCCGCCACGCGAGTCACACAGTGGTGTCGCGTGTACCGACAAAAACACTGGAAAATCATCTTTGATAATATATGGAGGTATGAGTGGATCGCGCCTCGGTGACCTGTGGGTGCTCGATGTGGACAGCATGTCTTGGTCCCGGCCGGATCTCGGTGGCCCGCCACCCCTGCCCCGCTCATTGCACACAGCAACAGTTATAGGTCACCATATGTATGTATATGGAGGCTGGGTCCCACTGGTGCCAGATGAATCTAAACTTGCCACACATGAAAAGGAATGGAAATGTACCAATTCATTGGCTTCTCTAAATTTGGAAACCATGACATGGGATAATATTGCTCTTGACAAGTTTGAAGAATGTGTACCTCGGGCTAGAGCGGGACATAGTGCAGTTGCAATACAAACCAGGCTTTATATTTGGTCAGGCAGAGATGGCTACAGAAAAACATGGAATAATCAAATCTGCTGCAAAGATCTGTGGTATCTCGAGGTAGGAGTTCCTCCACAGGCAGGGCGTGTTGCTCTCGTTAGAGCTGGCACTACTTCATTGGAGCTTTGTTGGCCAGCTATGAACACTGTCTCAACATACTTGCTTCAAGTCCAAAAATGTGGTAAAGTCACACCAGCACGATATCCAGCAGCTGCTGAACCTGTTGCAGCACCAACACCAGCCTCACCAGTGGGTGGCCTGCCAGATGCAGCTAAAGCCTTTGGATTATCTTCTCCGATATCCACTGGGTTGCCTCCTACTCCAACAGACATACCAGTGCGACCAGTGGCAGCCGCATTGTCTCCAGTAGTAACACCTATCACATCTACACCACAGAAAGTAGTATCTGGGCCGATCAAAATGCCTGGTCAGGCCACAACTGTTAAAATATCACCAAATACACCTACTATAAAGCAAACTTACCAAGGTAAAACAGTTGTGAAATCTCCAGCTGCCGGCTCATCTCAACAAATCAAAGTCGCTGCAGTGACACCTCAAGGAGTTACGAGAATAGTAAGCGGAGTAGGAACACCGAGCAGTGTCCGTGTGTCTACTCCACAGTCCAATGCGCAGATTGTCCTCGGAGCCACAACTGGTGGGACGGGAACGCCACGCTTCGTCCAAGTCAAGACAGGTTCAAGTGGTGGGGTTCCACTCAAGATAGGAAGCGGCAACGCTGTGAAACTGGCCGGTAACGCCGTCCCACTCAAGATAGGCACCGCAAATATTCAGGGTAAGATAGCGACGAATAGTATGCAGAAAGTAGGACAAATATCAGCCACAAACGTCCCTTTGAAACTTACTGCAGGAAATGTTAAAATTGGCACTAGCAATGTGTTAGTTAAGACCGCAGGTGGAGTGCCAATCCAGGCGGGCGTCAACATGCAAGGGAAGATGACAACGGGGGTCCCGGTGAAGCTAGGCGCTGGTAATCTCCCCGTGATAGGAAGCACCGGTGGCGCGATACAGATAGCCAGCGGCGCTATCGCGGGCCAACAAGTGAAGGCTCCCGTATACAAAATAGTAACCGCCAAGTCTAGCGATCAAGGAACGACGGGGTCGACGGTGACGACCGGCTCCGGAGCGACCGTGCTGCGGCAGGCGGGAGGGAACGCGGGCATACCCGTCATCATCAAAAAAACCCCGGGAGCGAGTGCGCAAGCGAGCACGGCGCCGCAATACGTCACTCTCGTGAAGACTTCCACAGGTATGACCGTGGCGACGGTCCCCAAGATGACCATGATGCAAAACCGGGTCACGACTTCCGCGAGCGGAACCCAACAACAGGGTATCGCTCCGGGAGCGACCATTGTGAAACTAGTTTCCGCCAACACAGTGGGCGGTAACAAGATCATCACGTTGCCCTCCAACATGCTGCAGCTGGGCAAGACGGGCGTGGGCGGCAAGCAGACCATCGTGATCACCAAGTCGGCGAGTCAGGCGGCGCAGAGCGGGCAGCCGCAATGAGGACCGCGCCCCGGAGGCACCGCGAGTGCCGGAGTGTACTGTACATTGAGAACATTGAAGTGACAGAACTATTATATATAGAATATTTTAAATCATATGAGTTTTGTACGTTAATGGGTCTGCATAGTTGTCCTCTTAGAGTTTTTACTGAAAATATTTTATTTACTCTAATAATATTATTTTAATGTTGTCTGTTCGCACTGAATCCTTAACGCAATGATCTGTAGTCTGTACGCGACCCCGTGTGTGAGACTCGCGCGTTTTTTTTACTTGTGACCTAACTTATACTTAATCACGCAAAAGTGCCTGAGGAGCAGTAACCAGGGTGTTCCGAGTGAGGAGCACAGACCGCTGCCGGGGACAGCGACAACTAAAATATAAATTAGATTTTAAAGAGATATTGGAGTTTATAATTTTATGTGTTTATAGATTTATTTTAAATTAGAATATTTTTGTATGCAATGAATATATAGGAGAGGAGTAATATAATATTTCACTATTGGTAATCATGACCGAATACTGCCAAGAGTGTTCTGTGGGAAGGGCTGGATGTTGACTTGTTTGTCCGCTTGTCTTGTTGTGTTGTCTTCCTTGCAGCTGCTTAGTTCACTTCCTTTGTTCCCTTGCGTGTGGCACTCCATTGGGTATATGACTAATTTTACATGTCAAAATTAATTGTAATAAAATTAAATTGATATATTTTGTGTACCGTATAGGTAATGATGTTTTTCATTAATAATAATAATGATCATTAAAGTAATCACAACTATTTATTTAATAATGTTAAGTTTAGCTACAAATTGCATAATATAGTAAAATGAGTCAGATACCCTGTCCGGACAGACAGAATTGTGTATTGCATAGTAATATATGGTGCTTGACGGAGCTGCTCTACGGGGGTCACCAAGTGAAGGTCTCGTAGCAGCTCGTCAGGTTTAGGTTTAGTTAATCACAATATATTATGTTTTTGGCAACCATTGTTGATGTTTTGGTGTTGTTAGGCATCCGTGGGAGGTCCACCTCGAGGCTAACCACTTCCACGGGTGCTGGCCTTAGATGAGTTAGTTGACTAGACTTTTCAATTCAACGCACATTGCTTCAGAATATGAAACATGTCCACGATCAATTAAATATAAGTTTATATTATGAAGAAGAAAAAATTACATTTGTTTGTCTATATACCATGTGGGTATGTGATGAACAACAGTGGCTCCTGAACAATGTGCGTTGGGTCCTGGATCCTGGATGTTGATGAGATCAGAGAGAATCAGCAATGACGACAATGCAGAATATGATTTCAAATCAAACCCAATGTATGAATAGTTTGCCTTGTATGAAACTGTGTTCTGCATCTCTTGTAGAGTAAGTTAGTGTAGCGTAAGCGGTATGAAGTGTACATATAAGTAGGTAAATTTAATGTTATAGTTTGTTCATAATATGTTCATTTGCTTGAATAAACCATTTGGATAAATGTGTTTTTTATTTATAATTATATCGATCAAGTAATCGAAAGGTACTCGTTTTTAGTTCACTAAGCGATTTTAATATTTATTTATAAAATTAATTAATATATTTTTTTGCTTTAGATTATTTTACTTATTAATTTGTGAAACTTCCAACAGCGCCATCTTTTGTGTGAAATTGGAACTACTAAATTTAAACCGACGCGGACGTCTATTCTATAAAACTCATGAAGTAGTTGAAATATTACTCATATTTTATAAAAAAATAGTTAAATTATTTCATGTTTCACAATGATGAGATAGAAACCTATTAATTAAGTTATTAATATATTTTATTAACTTAATTGCATGTTTATTACAAAAAGATAAAATAAATTTCATCTGTCATATAAAAATCTATTAGAGTGTAAAACTTTGATCTGATCTGCAGCATTAATGAGGTAGGGGGTACGACAGGCCTACATGCTGCTCGACCGGAACATGTCTAGGAATCTATGGACACTGGATGGTCGGATTCGCATCGTGGTGGTCGCAAAGCCAGTCTGGGAACAGATCCCCTACCACCAAACGGGTGCTGGGGGCTGGCGAGTGCCAGCGGCAGAGGGGAATAGTATTTTAACCCGGGACGGATTACGGTTACAGTCCTTCTTTTAAATATAGATAAACCTGTAACTTAATTTAATGTAGATGTAAATAAATATAAACGAAGTACATGCTTGCCATTTATTAAAAAAATGCTATATATTTTTTTTGTGAAAAAGTTATTAATATTTGAATAAATATAATTTAGTAGCGAAGTTTATATTATTAATAATTAATGCCATCTAGTATTACAAAATGAAACTTATTATTTAGGCGCGTAATTGCAATATAGTTTATACGTAGTTTACAAGATGGCGCTGTAACCAAGTAGTTCATTTAAATTCCGTAATTTTGTGGAAAATAGCGCTACTTATAATATATGGTTACAACTTCCAATAACCTTATTATAATATACTAGCCGACCCGCGCAACTTTGTTCTCGTGTTGCTCCGCTCCTATGGGTCGTAGCAAGAAGTTAAATAGCCTAAGTTACTCCATGTTACATCACCTATCTGCGAGTGTAAGTCTCGTTAAAATCGGACAAGCCTTTTCAGAGATTAGCCGGAACAAACAGACAGACCGACAAAAATTGTAAAAAAAAAAAAAAAAAAAATTAGTTGTTGGTATATGTGGTGTGTGCGTGTATACATCCATATATACTTAGTGAAAAGCGGTTGTTTTAATATTACGAATACATAGACACTCCTATTTTATTTATTGGTATGGATTAGAGTTAGGTAAAAAATTAAAATATTAGTCTGCTTATTTTTGCTGACCAGGAAGATAGGGAGGTTAAAAATAACATAATAAAGTTTCCGGACTTAATGAAGCACAGTAAAATAATACCTCTATTTAAAAATGGAAACAGGAAAGATCCCAGTAACTAAGGACCAATCTCTATATTACCATCACTGAGTAAAGTTTTTGAAAAGATTATTTTAAACCAACTTTTAGAATATTTTAATGAAAATAAACTATTTCATAGTGAACAGTATGGTTTTACTAGGGGTAGGTCAACAACAGATGCTGGAGTTGCTCTTCTTAAGCATATTTATGAAGCATGGGAGAAATCACAAAATGCGATTGGTGTATTTTGCGATTTGTCCAAGGCCTTTGATTGTGTTCAACATGAAACACTTTTAAAAAAACTTAATTATTACGGTATATGTGGTGTTTCTCTGGATCTAATTGCCTCATACCTAAATCAAAGAGTCCAGAGGATTACTATTAATGGTGTAAAATCTTCTGGATCTTTGCTACAAATGGGCGTTCCACAGGGATCCATTTTAGGCCCGTTTTTATTTTTGATTTATATTAATGATCTGCCATACTATGTGAAGAACTTGTGTGATATTGTACTTTTTGCTGATGATACATCTCTTATATTTAAAGTAAACAGAAATAAACATAATTATGACGATGTAAACAGTGCATTATCGCAGGTTCTTCAATGGTTTACGGTAAATAACTTAGTTCTTAATGCTAAAAAAACCAAATGCGTTGAGTTTGCTTTACCTGTTAAAAAACAAAAATTTAACCTACTTTTAAATAATGAAATTTTAGATGTGGCGGACTCGACGGTATTTCTGGGTATAACTTTAGATTCAAAACTCCAGTGGAACCCCCATCTATCATCTCTAGCGGGAAGACTCAGCTCAGCTGCCTACGCAGTAAGGAGAGTCAGACAAATGACTGATATCAATACTGCTAGGCTAGTTTACTTCAGTTACTTTCACAGTATTATGTCTTATGGCATTTTACTGTGGGGTAGGGCCGCGGACATTGAATCCATTTTTATTTTTCAAAAGAGAGCTGTTCGGATCATTTATAACTTAAGAGCGCGGGATTCCCTTAGAGATGTATATAAAAAAATAGACGTTCTTACAGTCCCATCTCAATACATATATTGTAATATTTTGTTCATTTACCAGAATATTCATTTGTATTCAAAACACAGTGACAAACATAATGTTAATACTAGAAACAGAAATAAACTTGTAACGCCGTACTATCGTCTCCACAAAGTGAGTAATAGCTTCATGGGGCTTGGTGTTCGCATCTATAATAAGATTCCACAGCCTATATTAGACTTGCCACTTCAACAATTTAAAACTCGTATCAAGAAGTCATTAATATATAAAGCATACTATAATGTACAGGATTACTTAAATGATGAGAATGCTTGGAATCTATGTGACGTTGACTCTCAAGTTAAATGATTTGTATAACAGACTATGTAAACATGGCTTTTTGAAAAGAGCGACTGTTGAGTGTCTGTCCGGCTCTTCTCAACAGAAAACTGCTTTCCGAGCTGGTGGTAGCTTCAGACAAACTAACTGACCGACAAATTTTTGACGTTTCAAAAGTACTTTTCAAAAAAGTCTAATTGAAATAAATAATTTTGATTTGATTTGATTTGATTTGAACAAAATTATTTGTGTGATACTTGAATGGCTCCTATGTTGAAATATAGAGTAAATATAAATATGTTAAAAGTTTCATCTAATTCCTTACATCTCTGAGACAACAATCTTATAAAATAAGTACTATAGTTTATAAATGGGTAAGAATATAATTTTTTTTGTTTGTTATTTTTTTGATGATATTATAATGACGCCGTGGACTGCAGATGTTTTTTTATGTTTGAGGTGATTGATCATAACGTGTTCATTGTATATTTTTTTATGTCACATTGTATATTTTTTTATGTCACATTGTATATTTTTTTATAAGTCACATTGTATATTTTTTTATAAGTCACATTGTATATTTTTTTATAAGTCACATTGTATATTTTTTTATAAGTCACATTGTATATTTTTTTATAAGTCACATTGTATATTTTTTTATAAGTCACATTGTATATTTTTTTATAAGTCACATTGTATATTTTTTTATAAGTCACATTGTATATTTTTTTATAAGTCACATTGTATATTTTTTTATAAGTCACATTGTATATTTTTTTATAAAAGTCACATTGTATATTTTTTTATAAGTCACATTGTATATTTTTTTATAAAAGTCACATTGTATATTTTTTTATAAGTCGCATTGTATATTTTTTTATGTCACATTGTATATTTTTTTATAAGTCACATTGTATATTTTTTTATAAGTCACATTGTATATTTTTTTATAAGTCACATTGTATATTTTTTTATAAGTCACATTGTATATTTTTTTATAAGTCACATTGTATATTTTTTTATAAGTCACATTGTATATTTTTTTATAAGTCACATTGTATATTTTTTTATAAGTCACATTGTATATTTTTTTATAAGTCACATTGTATATTTTTTTATAAGTCACATTGTATATTTTTTTATAAAAGTCACATTGTATATTTTTTTATAAGTCACATTGTATATTTTTTTATAAAAGTCACATTGTATATTTTTTTATAAGTCGCATTGTATATTTTTTTATGTCACATTGTATATTTTTTTATAAGTCACATTGTATATTTTTTTATAAAAGTCACATTGTATATTTTTTTATAAGTCGCATTGTATATTTTTTTATAAAAGTCACATTGTATATTTTTTTATAAGTCACATTGTATATTTTTTTATAAAAGTCACATTGTATATTTTTTTATAAGTCGCATTGTATATTTTTTTATGTCACATTGTATATTTTTTTATAAAAGTCACATTGTACATATATGTCAGGGTATAGTTGGAGTAGGATAATAGTGAAGGCCGTGTTGGGCTGCAGTTGGGATGGGATGATGATAAAGAAAGTTAATTATCACTTCCGTCGCGAGTTTTATATTCAACGATTTTTGACAGCCTTAAACGAGTAAACGATTGTCGATTGGTCGCGACGCCAGCGCCATATTTCCTATTTGTAGATTTACTTCTGATAATAATAAAGGAAATTAATTATCGTTTCCGTCGCGTCATTTTAATATTCAACGATTTTTAATAGTCTCAAACGAGTAAAAGATTAAGCGAGTAGGCATCTATGGTGCAAGAGTAAAATAATAATCACTTCCGTCCGCCATACCCGTGGAGGGGAATACTAGCTAGTCTCGACTCTTTATATGCCATTGACAGTCTGACTGAAGTATTAGTCGTGCGCGGTCTCTCAAAATAGTCTCTGGATAGTGTTAAAGTCACGTAAGTACCTTACAATGTCACGCGTCTTGTGTTAGGTTAGTTTTATGTGAGATAAACCTTAGGTTTAGACAGTGAGACCGGGCAGTGGAGGCGAGTCGTAATTACATAAAGGGATCCCTTAAGCCTACACCTTGGTCACAAGTCCAAGGCACTGCCTGGGTTCCTGTTCAAAAACTACGGAATCGTGATATTCGATAATTAATTAATCGTATGTATATTTTTTTTATAAAAGTCAAAATCTATATTTTTTATAAGTCACATTGTATATTTTTTATAAGTCACATTGTATATTTTTTATAAGTCACATTATATATTTTTTACAAAAGTCACATTGTATATTTTTTACAAAAGTCACATTGTATATTTTTTATAAGTCACATTGTATATTTTTTATAAGTCACATTATATATTTTTTACAAAAGTCACATTGTATATTTTTTACAAAAGTCACATTGTATATTTTTTACAAAAGTCACATTGTATATTTTTTATAAGTCACATTGTATATTTTTTATAAGTCACATTGTATATTTTTTATAAGTTACATTATATATTTTTTACAAAAGTCACATTGTATAATTTTTACAAAAGTCACATTGTATATTTTTTATAAGTCACATTGTATATTTTTTATAAGTCACATTATATATTTTTTACAAAAGTCACATTGTATATTTTTTACAAAAGTCACATTGTATATTTTTTACAAAAGTCACATTGTATATTTTTTACAAAAGTCACATTGTATATTTTTTATAAGTCACATTATATATTTTTTACAAAAGACATTGTATATTTTTTATAAGTCACATTGTATATTTTTTTATAAAAGTCAAAATCTATATTTTTTATAAGTCACATTGTATATTTTTTACAAAAGTCACATTGTATATTTTTTATAAGTCACATTATATATTTTTTATAAGTCACATTATATATTTTTTACAAAAGTCACATTGTATAATTTTTACAAAAGTCACATTGTATATTTTTTATAAGTCACATTGTATATTTTTTATAAGTCACATTATATATTTTTTACAAAAGTCACATTGTATATTTTTTACAAAAGTCACATTGTATATTTTTTACAAAAGTCACATTGTATATTTTTTACAAAAGTCACATTGTATATTTTTTATAAGTCACATTATATATTTTTTACAAAAGACATTGTATATTTTTTATAAGTCACATTGTATATTTTTTTATAAAAGTCAAAATCTATATTTTTTATAAGTCACATTGTATATTTTTTACAAAAGTCACATTGTATATTTTTTATAAGTCACATTGTATATTTTTTATAAGTCACATTATATATTTTTTACAAAAGTCACATTGTATATTTTTTACAAAAGTCACATTGTATATTTTTTACAAAAGTCACATTGTATATTTTTTATAAGTCACATTATATATTTTTTATAAGTCACATTATATATTTTTTACAAAAGTCACATTGTATAATTTTTACAAAAGTCACATTGTATATTTTTTATAAGTCACATTGTATATTTTTTATAAGTCACATTATATATTTTTTACAAAAGTCACATTGTATATTTTTTACAAAAGTCACATTGTATATTTTTTACAAAAGTCACATTGTATATTTTTTACAAAAGTCACATTGTATATTTTTTATAAGTCACATTATATATTTTTTACAAAAGACATTGTATATTTTTTATAAGTCACATTGTATATTTTTTTATAAAAGTCAAAATCTATATTTTTTATAAGTCACATTGTATATTTTTTACAAAAGTCACATTGTATATTTTTTATAAGTCACATTGTATATTTTTTATAAGTCACATTATATATTTTTTACAAAAGTCACATTGTATATTTTTTACAAAAGTCACATTGTATATTTTTTACAAAAGTCACATTGTATATTTTTTACAAAAGTCACATTGTATATTTTTTATAAGTCACATTATATATTTTTTACAAAAGACATTGTATATTTTTTATAAGTCACATTGTATATTTTTTTATAAAAGTCAAAATCTATATTTTTTATAAGTCACATTGTATATTTTTTACAAAAGTCACATTGTATATTTTTTATAAGTCACATTATATATTTTTTACAAAAGTCACATTGTATATTTTTTATAAGTCACATTGTATATTTTTTTATAAAAGTCACATTGTGGGCTGGGACGGAATCAGTTCTAAAATGATCTCTATGATATTAGATATCGTGTTACCAAGCATAACGTCTATTATAAACTATTCGCTGTCTGTCGGAGAATTCCCAAAATTTTGGAAAAAAGCCTACGTAATACCTATCCCTAAAAAAGATAATCCTACAGACATTAGAGATTTCAGACCTATATCAATACTACCTTTTATCTCTAAAGTCATAGAAAAAGTGGTTCATCGCCAATTAACAAATTTTCTAAATTAACACAGCTTACTTAATAAATTTCAATCTGGTTTCCGCCCGTCCCACAGTACGTGTACAGCACTAGTGAAAATCACCGACGATATACGTAGTGCCGCTGATCAAAAACTTGTGACTCTCCTGGTACTTTTGGATTTCAGCAATGCCTTTAACTGTGTTGACCACGATATTCTATTAGCTATAATGAGGTCACTCAGTATATCACAGTCTGCAATTACGTGGTTTGAATCGTATCTGAAGGAACGGCAGCAATGTGTACGCACAGAGGACAGTACGTCGGAATGGTGCAACCTAACTACTGGTGTACCGCAAGGTGGTGTTCTATCTCCTTTGCTGTTCTCTGTATTTATCAACACTTTAGTCTCAGTATTAACTTTCAGTTCCTTTCACCTGTATGCAGATGATCTGCAACTCTACTTGTCCTTTAAAGTGGAATCTGTGCTGGATGGTATCAACAAAGTTAATCAAGACCTTGAGGCAATACGAGTCTGGACCGAAAATCATGGTCTCCTTGTGAACCCAATAAAAACACAGGTTATGTTGGTTGGTAGACTGTACTATCTCAACATGCTAGATATCAACGCTTTGCCACCTGTCTTGTTCAATAACATTCCGTTACAAAAGTCACTGTATAATTTTTACAAAAGTCACATTGTATATTTTTTACACAAGTCACATTGTATAATTTTTATAAGTCACATTGTATATTTTTTTATAAAAGTCAAAATCTATATTTTTTATAAGTCACATTGTATATTTTTTATAAAAGTCACATTGTATATTTTTTACACAAGTCACATTGTATAATTTTTACAAAAGTCACATTGTATAATTTTTACAAAAGTCACATTGTATATTTTTTACACAAGTCACATTGTATAATTTTTATAAGTCACATTGTATATTTTTTTATAAAAGTCAAAATCTATATTTTTTATAAGTCACATTGTATATTTTTTATAAAAGTCACATTGTATATTTTTTACACAAGTCACATTGTATAATTTTTACAAAAGTCACATTGTATAATTTTTACAAAAGTCACATTGTATATTTTTTACAAAAGTCACATTGTATAATTTTTACAAAAGTCACATTGTATATTTTTTACACAAGTCACATTGTATAATTTTTATAAGTCACATTGTATATTATAAAAGTTACAAACAAACGCAACAATATTAATATTTTGAATTCAATTGGAAACGCAGCCTTAAACTCATTTAAGATCTTTGGTCTATGCTCTCCTCAATGACAATGAGGTTATTATTCAAACTGAAAATTGCAAAAAATATATTTATTCACGTCATGTAATTTATAAATGTCGTATTGTTGAGTGATCATTACTTTTTTACAATTCAGATGCGGAATTAAAGAAACAGGAAAATTTCTAAAAAGATGACGTTCATTAATGTATATTGTCAAATTTTTTGCCATTTTGTTCGTAGCATTAGACATGTTATTTTTAAAATATAAAACGCTGTCTATCCCAATGTATGCTTAGATCTGTAAAACAACGCAACAGATTCTAATGCGGTTTTCACCAATAGATAGTGTTTCAAGAGGAAGGTTTATATGTATAATACATGCATATTATAGTAGAGAAAGAAACCATGCGAAGCCGGAGCGGGTCGCTAGTGATACATGTTATTAGAAACGATTAACAGATTGGTGTGAGAGGTGTTCATGGCTAGCGATGAATTTATTTTTCAAAATGCAAAAACACACATGAGTTTTTCACACTATTCTTTGTTTAATTCTTTTTCTTTAATAAATTTAATTTATCCATAAATTAAATATAAATAAAAATTTATATATGTCGGAGCATAGTAAAAGATTATCGATTAATCGAATCGTTATCGTTGTCTATGGCGTTGGAGTGGGGTAGTAGTCACTTCCGTTGTTTTGACAGTCTCTACCCTCGACCCTTTATATGCGATCGACAGTCTAACTGAAGTCTTAGTCGTGCGCGGTCTCTCAAGAAGTGAACATCAACTAAGTAGTGCTAGTGATAGTGATAGTGTCAAGTGAAGTGTAGTGTGGAAGTGCTGTCCAACTAAGGTCACGTAAGTCCTTACAATGTAATTGCCACGTGGTTAAGTAAACACAATGTTAGGTTAGGTTAGCCTTAGGTTAGGTTAGCCTTGTGTTAGATTCGGTTTATGTGCGTTTAACCTTGGGTTTAAATAGAGAGCCTAGCAGTGGAGGCGAGTGTTGTAATTACTTAAAGGATATCCTTAAGCCTACACCTTGGTCACAAGTCCAAGGCACTGCTTAGGTTTCTCTCGTAATTGTTAGAGATCATATTTGATCATTTATCGGTTCAATAGGAGTATCTACGTTGCGTTTATCCAATATTCCACTCATTACCATCACCCCCTTTTAATGTTCCCCAATATTCCCCATCTTCCTCCTTCCATCTCCTTTCACATCATTTTAAAATCCCCGACATATATATATAAATATATATGACATATCAACGCAGGGCCTAAACTATAAGGGTTAGAAACTTAAAATTTTGCATAGGGATTCCTTTTATATTGAAAATTCACCCCCTAAGGGGTAAAACGGGGGTGCAAAGTTGGTATAAAACTTTGCCGTTTTTGAAGTTATTTCAATGAAATTCAGTATGAAGGTTCTTCATTATTCTTCATTCATAGAAATTCATTATGCGGGTTACTATTGTACGATTAAAAGTATATATGCAAGAATGATTGTATGAGTCTCGATTTTAATACCAGAATGCTTATATTTTGAAATTATTTGAAGCTTGAAAGTTTGATATTATTAGCCTCGAAATGAAAAATGAAGGCTTAGGTACTTGAAGTAAGTTTGGATGATTGCATGATTATATGCTTGTAGGGCGAGTCCGGGAGAGAATACGCCGTACACTAAATATAAATATTTCTATAACTACGTATTGCTATTCTCTATGAATTAATTTTTAAGCTGTATTACTTATGTTAGAATACACTTTTGATTTAATATATTTTGTATTAGTATCCGGGCTGTTACAATATAATTTGACTTCCTGTACGTATTTTAAATTTATTTTAAGATATAATTTTACGAATATCCGACCGGATATTATAACACACGACAAGAGCTTCAGAAAGGTATTTAACGAAAGACCATACGGCTGGAAGCCGGCTATAAACTGTGGTGTCAGCGCGACAAGAGCTCCCGAAAGGTATTTAAAGAGGAGACCATACGGCTGGAAGCCGGCTAAAAACTCTGGTGTCACAGCGACAAGAGCTCCCGAAAGGTATTTAAGGACGAGACCATACGGCTGGAAGCCGGCTATAAACTCTGGTGTCACAGCGACAAGAGCTCCCGAAAGGTATTTAAGAAGGAGACCATACGGCTGGAAGCCGGCTATAAACTCTTGTGTCACAACGACAAGAGGTCCCGAAAGGTATTTAAGGAGGAAACCATACGGCTGGAAGCCGGCTATAAGCTCTGGTGTCAGAGCGACAAGAGCTCCCGAAAGGTATTTAAGGAGTATACCATACGGCTGGAAGCCGGCTATAAACTCTTGTGTCACAGCGACAAGAGGTCCCGAAAGGTATTTAAGGAGGATACCATACGGCTGGAAGCCGGCTATAAGCTCTGGTGTCAGAGCGACAAGAGCTCCCGAAAGGTATTTAAGGAGGAGACCATACGGCTGGAAGCCGGCTATAAACTCTTGTGTCACAGCGACAAGAGGTCCCGAAAGGTATTTAAGGAGGATACCATACGGCTGGAAGCCGGCTATAAGCTCTGGTGTCAGAGCGACAAGAGCTCCCGAAAGGTATTTAAGGAGTATACCATACGGCTGGAAGCCGGCTATAAACTCTTGTGTCACAGCGACAAGAGGTCCCGAAAGGTATTTAAGGAGGATACCATACGGCTGGAAGCCGGCTATAAGCTCTGGTGTCAGAGCGACAAGAGCTCCCGAAAGGTATTTAAGGAGGAGACCATACGGCTGGAAGCCGGCTATAAACTCTTGTGTCACAGCGACAAGAGGTCCCGAAAGGTATTTAAGGAGGATACCATACGACTGGAAGCCGGCTATAAGCTCTGGTGTCAGAGCGACAAGAGCTCCCGAAAGGTATTTAAGGAGGAGACCATACGGCTGGAAGCCGGCTATAAACTCTTGTGTCACAGCGACAAGAGGTCCCGAAAGGTATTTAAGGAGGATACCATACGACTGGAAGCCGACTATAAGCTCTGGTGTCAGAGCGACAAGAGCTCCCGAAAGGTATTTAAGGAGGAGACCATACGGCTGGAAGCCGGCTATAAACTCTGGTGTCAGAGCGACAAGAGCTCCCGAAAGGTATTTAAGGAGTATACCATACGGCTGGAAGCCGGCTATAAACTCTTGTGTCACAGCGACAAGAGGTCCCGAAAGGTATTTAAGGAGGATACCATACGGCTGGAAGCCGGCTATAAGCTCTGATGTCAGAGCGACAAGAGCTCCCGAAAGGTATTTAAGGAGGAGACCATACGGCTGGAAGCCGGCTATAAACTCTTGTGTCACAGCGACAAGAGGTCCCGAAAGGTATTTAAGGAGGATACCATACGACTGGAAGCCGGCTATAAGCTCTGGTGTCAGAGCGACAAGAGCTCCCGAAAGGTATTTAAGGAGGAGACCATACGGCTGGAAGCCGGCTATAAACTCTTGTGTCACAGCGACAAGAGGTCCCGAAAGGTATTTAAGGAGGATACCATACGACTGGAAGCCGACTATAAGCTCTGGTGTCAGAGCGACAAGAGCTCCCGAAAGGTATTTAAGGAGGAGACCATACGGCTGGAAGCCGGCTATAAACTCTTGTGTCACAGCGACAAGAGGTCCCGAAAGGTATTTAAGGAGGATACCATACGGCTGGAAGCCGGCTATAAGCTCTGGTGTCAGAGCGACAAGAGCTCCCGAAAGGTATTTAAGGAGTATACCATACGGCTGGAAGCCGGCTATAAACTCTTGTGTCACAGCGACAAGAGGTCCCGAAAGGTATTTAAGGAGGATACCATACGGCTGGAAGCCGGCTATAAGCTCTGGTGTCAGAGCGACAAGAGCTCCCGAAAGGTATTTAAGGAGGAGACCATACGGCTGGAAGCCGGCTATAAACTCTTGTGTCACAGCGACAAGAGGTCCCGAAAGGTATTTAAGGAGGATACCATACGACTGGAAGCCGGCTATAAGCTCTGGTGTCAGAGCGACAAGAGCTCCCGAAAGGTATTTAAGGAGGAGACCATACGGCTGGAAGCCGGCTATAAACTCTTGTGTCACAGCGACAAGAGGTCCCGAAAGGTATTTAAGGAGGATACCATACGACTGGAAGCCGACTATAAGCTCTGGTGTCAGAGCGACAAGAGCTCCCGAAAGGTATTTAAGGAGGAGACCATACGGCTGGAAGCCGGCTATAAACTCTTGTGTCACAGCGACAAGAGGTCCCGAAAGGTATTTAAGGAGGATACCATACGACTGGAAGCCGGCTATAAGCTCTGATGTCAGAGCGACAAGAGCTCCCGAAAGGTATTTAAGGAGGAGACCATACGGCTGGAAGCCGGCTATAAACTCTTGTGTCACAGCGACAAGAGGTCCCGAAAGGTATTTAAGGAGGAGACCATACGGCTGGAAGCCGGCTATAAGCTCTGGTGTCAGAGCGACAAGAGCTCCCGAAAGGTATTTAAGGAGGAGACCATACGGCTGGAAGCCGGCTATAAACTCTTGTGTCACAGCGACAAGAGCTCCCGAAAGGTATTTAAGGAGGAGACCATACGGCTGGAAGCCGGCTATAAACTCTTGTGTCACAGCGACAAGAGCTCCCGAAAGGTATTTAAGGAGGAGACCATACGGCTGGAAGCCGGCTATAAACTCTTGTGTCACAGCGACAAGAGGTCCCGAAAGGTATTTAAGGAGGATACCATACGACTGGAAGCCGACTATAAGCTCTGGTGTCAGAGCGACAAGAGCTCCCGAAAGGTATTTAAGGAGGAGACCATACGGCTGGAAGCCGGCTATAAACTCTTGTGTCACAGCGACAAGAGGTCCCGAAAGGTATTTAAGGAGGATACCATACGACTGGAAGCCGGCTATAAGCTCTGATGTCAGAGCGACAAGAGCTCCCGAAAGGTATTTAAGGAGGAGACCATACGGCTGGAAGCCGGCTATAAACTCTTGTGTCACAGCGACAAGAGGTCCCGAAAGGTATTTAAGGAGGAGACCATACGGCTGGAAGCCGGCTATAAGCTCTGGTGTCAGAGCGACAAGAGCTCCCGAAAGGTATTTAAGGAGGAGACCATACGGCTGGAAGCCGGCTATAAACTCTTGTGTCACAGCGACAAGAGCTCCCGAAAGGTATTTAAGGAGGAGACCATACGGCTGGAAGCCGGCTATAAACTCTTGTGTCACAGCGACAAGAGCTCCCGAAAGGTATTTAAGGAGGAGACCATACGGCTGGAAGCCGGCTATAAACTCTTGTGTCACAGCGACAAGAGGTCCCGAAAGGTATTTAAGGAGGATACCATACGGCTGGAAGCCGGCTATAAGCCGGCTATAAGCTCTGGTGTCAGAGCGACAAGAGCTCCCGAAAGGTATTTAAGGAGGAGACCATACGGCTGGAAGCCGGCTATAAACTCTGTAAGTTGTATTATTTCATCAAGGTATTTAAGGAGGGAAAGGTATTTAAGGAGGAGTAGTAAGTAGTAGTAGAGAGGTATTTAATATAGACTAATATACTTTAGGCAGAAAAGTAGAAAATGAGAGAGAGAAATATAGAAAAATATACTTTAGTCATCCTAAAATTTTTATGGCGTATTCAATAAACAATTTAAAAAATACATTTACAACTGCCAGAAGAATTGAACGGATTTTAACGGAGCTTTAGGCTGCACTTCAAGACACTCGCTCCCAGGGTCGTGACAGACGTCGCGGCGCGGGCTTTGGGAACGTTATTGACGTTTATGCCCACATCGTGCGTAGTATGGCGCTCCTATTTACGTATTGTTAATTAATAAGAGAAGAGAAAAGAGTTGTTGTAGTCTATACGCAGACTAACAGTATGACGGCTTAACTGGAATATCCTCCTGGGGGGGTTTATTTTGCAATCCCTACTTCCTTGAATTGTGTTTATCAGTTGTCCCACATTCAAGTAACAGGATGCTACTCATATCAGTCATACTAACATCAAGTAACAGAATGCTACTCAAATTATAAGTGTTGCCAACATCATAATTAACAGTATAGACGCTCGACACCGAAAGCAACATGGTCCTGTTGCGGAGAGCGCAGAGCTTCATCTCGGTGAAAACTATACGGGCACCGTAGTCTCGTGGACAGAGGCGATATATCTCGCGGAGGATCCTCCTTGGGCTCTCTAAGTGCAGGTGCATGCGGACTGATCCGGTTCCGTACAATGCTGCGGGGGCCGCTGTGCGGTGCAGAGTCCTCTAGCCCAACGAGCTATGATTCAAAGGTTGAAGCGATCCGCCCTCACATCATGTGCTGGGTGGAAAGACAGCACGACGTCCTGTTCTATCGGCTGACACAGATACTAACCGGTCACGGCTGCTTTAGTAAGTTTGTGGTAGTCGGCCATGATCAAAGGAGGTGGGAACTTTTTTTTAAAAAAAGGTGGGCTAGTCAATCTCTAGTCTCAAGTCTAGCTCTTCAACACGATGCTTACCTATAGCCGATTTATTCCACCTCTGTTTCCTCGAATTTAAGTCATACATAATGTGTATATGTGTATAATATAAAACATTGACAAAAACAAGTGTTTTTCATGGAAAATAACAAAAATGTTTAATCAGATTTATTCACATCTGAGAAAAATAAATTTAAAAAGACAATATAATTTACCACGAAAAAAACAGGCAAATAGATCAAAAAATGTCCATTTTTTTAGTTTTAAATACACGTTTTATTACGAACTAAGTGACTTGCCTTAACTTCACGAAGGTAAAATAGATCATTAAAAATTCTGTTGCTCCTATTACTACCAAGCCATTTCATTAAATTCGGTTCGCCCGTTTTGAGCCACAGAGAAATCACATACAGCTGATATTTACACAGCAAGTGTACACCATCAGAATATAAAGTGATAGTATCAAATACTCAAGAAAAACAATTTAAAAGAAGTAGAATTTTTTTTAACACGTTTTAAGGTATAATCTTTCTACCGGAAACGCATCCGATAGTTGATCAAATTACAACTTGTCGTTTTATCAAATCACTTAAATAAAGCAGTTATTGTTTTATAATATTTTTGTTGCTCTAATTGTTTTTGTGTTGTTGTAGATCTATACTAACATTTTATTCCTCTTATTGCGATGTCTCTAATGGAAAGTCAAGCAAGCAATATTCTAGTACAACCGGCCAATCTCCTTTGTGTTTTACTCAATATACGTGACATTGGCGGAGTACATGTTGTTGCACACCTGAAATCCATAAGTAAAGTAGAAGAAGAAGAAGACACCTGAAATCTTGAATAGGTGTTGCCACATTCACGAGCAATTTCCCGAATAAGTAACTATTACAAAAAATGCATTCACAATTCCAATTGTTTTGGAATAAAATGCAGGAACCAACAAACAGCTACCATAAATCAAAATATAACTGCAACTATGGATAAAAAAACTAAAATCGCTTGTAGAAAATATAGCTGTACTGAAAGTAGAGGTAGAAACATTGAAAACCAAATTCAATACTTAGAGAGACAATTAACGAAAGCAATCTAAATATCCACGGCGTAGAAGAAACGGAGACAAATTTCTCTGAACTATTTAAAAGCGTGATCGCAACGCTAAACATTGTTAGCGAAAAGGCAGAAACAGATACTTGGGACAAATGGGAGATAAGCAATGTTCATAGGATCGGGAAGAAAAATGGATACAAGACGCGGTCAATTTGCATGACGCTTACCTGTCTTTTGGCAGAAGAAATTAAATAAAAATATAACTAAAAGCAAGGATAAAAAAATGACAGATTCGATGAGCTGGAAAAATTATAAAGGAGAAACTCAAGGACTAAACGGCATAGGTTTTGTCGTAAAAAATACAATTCAAAAGTATATCAGAAAGAATATCTGTCTTAGACTTGACCATCCAAGAAGGTAAAAAATCATGGTCCATAATACAAGTATGAGTAACTGAAGAAGAGATAGGCAGCCAAAAAAATGGAGAAAATAATGCTGTGGGTCTCTGTGTACGGGAAGTACGGTAAAGCGCAATAAAATTGACAAAAACTTAGCTCTAGAATGTAATTTAAGAATAATGAAGACCTACTTTAAGAAAAAGATAAACAGAAAATGGACATGGATTTCACCCAACGGAAGATGTTACAATAGTAAACCAACCCAACTTTAGTACAAATCACAGAATGGTTAGAGCTACTATAGAAAAGAATTAACAAAGATCTTCAACGACATTCTGGATAACGAAATAATTTCAGAACAGTGGAAAAAGTACAGAATAATTTTGATTCACAAAAAGGAGATATAGACAAAATTGCGAGTTTTAGAGCAAATATCTCAACAGTTGACCATATGCCTGCAGTAAAGCAGGTAATTTAAAAATATAATGAGTATGGGAAAACATTCATATTTTTTTTGTAGATTATAGTAAGGCCTTGGGCACACCATCGCGTAGCTATATATTTAAAACCATGCAAATCAAGAAATAAATACCAAAAACATCAGAATTATAAAAAATATATACATCAACAGTACAGCAAAATTATAACTAGAAAAAGTTGGAGAATTTAAAATCCAAAGAGGAGTCAGACAAGGAGGCCCCATGTCTCTTAAGCTTTTCTTGGCAGTGTTAAAGTAAATCTTTCGGAACGTGGATTGAGAGAACCAAGGAATAAACATAAACAGATGCAAACTATCGCCTTAACTGAGATTCGCAGATGACTTAGTTTTATTTGCGGAGGATCCAGAGTCCCTACAAGAAATTCTCAAACAACTTGTCACAGAGAGTCGGAAAGCAGGTCTCACAATGAATATCTCCAAAACAAAGGTCACGACAACGGACAAACATGACAACTGTCAAAATAAGCAACCAAGAGATAAAATATGTCGATGAATATCTTTATTCAGGTCAATTGATAGCTTCAAAATCACAGATGGATAAAAAACTGCAAAGAAGAGTTAACAATGCCTGGGCTCACTTCTGGTCTCTAAAAGAAATAAAAAAAACAATGATATACCAATGACAGCTAAGCGTAAAGTGTACAACATGTGTATCTTACCAATTCTCACATATGGATGTAAAACTTGTGGCCTCACCAAGGCTCACTGTCAAAATGTCCGAGTTTGTCAACAGAGGATGGGAAGAAGCATGTTGTACATGAAGCAATAAGACAAGTGGTGACTCACAAAAATAAGAAAGGCTGGTATATCAGATTTTACGCGAACCATAAAAAGATTAAAATGGTGATGGGTTGGCCATGTAGTCAGATCTTCCAAAAACAAGTGGTTCAAAAAAATGATGTCTTGGTACCTCAGACCAAGATATCCCAAAAAAGCCAAATATAGAGGAGGATTGGCGAATACTAGAGACCGATGTCCTGAGTGGACATCCTGATCAAAAACTTGATGCTGGGGAATAAATTAATAAAAAAATAAACCAAAGCAATAAATTGCAATTATCAAACTAAGTAGATATAATCGGTTACTAGTACTTATCTAAATGTAATACCATAGATCAGAGAATTATTTATTACACAAAAAAGACCAAGTTGACGAATTTATGACTAACATTAATTATGATAATCATGTATTAAACGATGAATGATAGATCCTAAGGACCCCAAATTCCTTGTATGTTTTTTTTTTTCGTATAGGATACCTGTAACTCGTCATCAACCTCTGGGGATTGTAGTTCGATAGTAGATGATGTGATAAAATATTAGATGTTTTGAAATCACATATATTTAAAAAGACACTATAATGGTAATTGCAACATATTTCAATATAGGGTAAACATACAAGTTCTCGACCATAGATTAGTTCTTTTTATTTTAGAAATTTTTTGAGAAATTTATATTGAGTTCTGATATTGACAAATTTATATTGAGAATAAGATGGAGACAGATTTGTGATGTCTTATTTAATACTTTCTATAATCTTTTAACAAACATAGTTGCTACAAAACCTAATTTATATTTATGTAAATTATTCTTATGTACTTGTCACTAACATAATTAGCATTTGAATGGAGCGTTTTACAGGGCAATTCTGGCGGTGCAGGACTAGTGTTATGACAAGTTTTATGACAAGAGGAAGATATTTTATTTAACAAAGTAGTAAATATCACTACAACTGACTAACTATTGACGAAAACTTAACTCTGAATATGGTGGACAATTAGAGGTGTCCGATAACTGGTTCGTTTACCCTATAACAATTGATATACACGTGGTCTCAGAACAACGTGTGTTTAGCTTAGCTCGGGCGTTTTACGTCATCTAGCAGCCACTATAAATAAGCTGCACTGTTTCCGTCCCTCACAGTCTATCACCAAAGTTTACAAGATGAGTTTCAAAGATAAAGTTGTAATATTGACTGGCGCTAGTTCCGGTATCGGAGCTGCGGCAGCGAAGGCGTTTAGCTCGGAGGGTGCTAAGGTCGTCATGGTTGGCCGTAACCAGGTCAAATTGGATGCTGTGGCGAAGGAATGCAAGGATCCTCTTGTTATCCGCGCTGATGTGACCAAAGACGATGAAGTTCGTGTAATCATTGATCAAACCATCAAGAAATATGGACAAATAGATGTTCTCGTCAACAATGCCGGTTCAGCTAGCGGAGTTTGTGGTTTGCTAGAGAAGGGAATTATGAAGTCCTACGATTCCATAATGAATACAAATATCCGTGGTGTGGTGCAACTCACCTCCCTGGCTGGTCCTCATCTAATCAAGACCAAGGGTAATATCATCAATATATCCAGTGCTGCTGGGAAAATTCCACCACCATTCCACGGATTTACAAATTATCACGTCTCTAAGGCTGCTTTAGACCACTTCACCAAGTGTGCTGCATTGGAGCTTGGAGTCCATGGTGTCAGGGTTAACACAATCAGTCCAGGACCAGTGGAGACGGACTTTTGGGAGAACGCTGGTAATACGATCACTTATGAAGACATTAAGGGTATTACACTTCTGAACAGAGTATCGGAATCAGAGGAGATATCAGATTTGATTATTTTCCTAGCGAGTGATAAGGCGAGAGGTATTACAGGATCAGACTTCGTGAGTGACAATGGAGTGCTTATTAAGTGAAGTATGATTTTAATGTTATTTAAATATGTAAATATAATTTTTTTATTCTTTTTTTTATCTCTTCAGGGTTGAGATTATGTAACTTATTGTAAATGTTATATTGAATAAGAGGTACATAAATTATTTAAAATATATTTTTTTATTCATTGTATTCTATTCATTTTACTAACAGTATTTGTTTGCGATAGCAGCGCCTAATAAATGTTTATAGCAAAAATCTAGTTTCAATCAATTGCTATGTATAAGTTATTTTTTTTCTTATTCTATCGATGACTTATTATAGAAAATATTACACTTGCGGTGACTCCGCAGTACTCCTTTAGATAAAATAGTATTTTATCTCCATAAGGATAATTTTTAAAGTAATTAATTGTTTTCTATAAAAAATCGTTGAAACTTGCCTTTTGTTAAATATTTAGCTGCAGAATGTTGGGTAAACGTCGTCGTCGTCGGTCTTTCTTAGGAACCGATAATTACGAGTGGTAGTTGATGGCTACATATCTGATGAAAGGGCTATCAACAAATCAAAATCGAATCAAAATTATTTATTTATATTTTATTTATAACTTTATTGTACACCACAAAAGGATAAGGATGCAGTAAAATTAAACTAAATTAAACTAATGTGAAGTACAGCGTGCGGTCTTATGGCTAATTCGCCATCTCTTCCAGACAACCCAGTCTTGGAAGGAGCGAAGGTTAAAATAAAGTAGGTGGTGTAGTTACAATATACTAATACTAATAAGATACAACCGAATACATAAACAACCTAAATAATAGTAAATAATACTATGTATATATACAGTTATCATAAACTAATATATATTCTTATATTATAATACAATACATTAACCATACATATATTTAATAAATAGATATTAATTGATATAAATAATGTAGTCTAATTATTCATATAGTGATCTTTCAGCAAGTTCTTAAACCTATAGAGTGTATCAGATTCTCTAATGTTGAGAGGTAGATCGTTCCATAGGTTAATGGCCTGTACAGTAAACGATTTTTTATAAAACTTCGTTGAGAATTCTGGCACATGAAGTTTTAGCCTACGTGTCGATCTCAACCCAGCTGGATTATCCACGAATTTAAATTTATTCTTCAGATATGAGGGTGCATTTGGACTAAATAGTACACAGTACAAAAGAGAAAGAATATGTAGGTTCCGGCGATAGCGTATAGAAAACCACTTGAGCTTTGAGCGAAATTCTGATACATGGTCATATTTGCGAAGGGAGAATATGAACCGGATAGCGAGATTCTGTAGACGCTCAAGTTTATTAAGTTGGCCCTCGGTTAAATCGGGATATCTTGCATCTGCATAATCGAGAATAGATAGCAGGAGAGAGTTTGCTAGCATAACTTTGTTAGGAATAGGTAGAACAGATCGAAAACGTCTTAAAGAGCTTAGCGCTGCAAATATTTTGTGACTCACATGTTTTATTTGCACCGACCACGAAAGAGTTTGGTCTAAATGCACACCTAAGTCTTTGACCGAGGAACAAAAAGGCAATCTTTTGCCGTTATACACAGTAGGCGGCAAGTTTAAATAATCAAGCCTTGCAATCATACCCGGACTGCCCAAAACAATGACTTGCGATTTATCTGGGTTAATGGTTAGGCCGTACTGTTTGCTCCAATAATGTATTGCTACAAGATCATTGTTAATGGCATCGATTGCAATGGGTAGAGTTTCAAGGGCTGAATGGCGATAAACTTGGATATCATCTGCATATATGTGATAGGGAGAAGAAATACATTGAGAAATAGAATTAATGAAGATAGCAAATAATAAAGGAGACAACACGCCACCTTGAGGCACCCCAGCCCCGACATCGCTCCATGACGAGAAGCTCTCATCAAGACGAATACGCTGTCGTCGGCCTTTGAGGTAACTTCGAAACCAGTCTATCACAGTTGGAGATATGTTAATAGAATATAAAAGGCTTAGCAGAATGTCATGGTCTACACAGTTAAATGCGTTGCTAAAGTCTAGGAGAGTTAAAATTGTTACTTGTTTGTTGTCCATGGCCCATCGAATGTCGTCAGTGATCTTAACAAGCGCCGTTGCTGTACTATGACCCACGCGAAAACCGGATTGCAAAGGATTTAGAAGTGAATATTTACTAAGGAAATTATTTAATTGGCAAAAAATTAACTTTTCGAGAATTTTGGAAAGAAAGGGAAGAATGGATATTGGACAAAAATCTAAATCATTGACAACACTAGCTTTTTTAGGGATTGGTACCACCAGAGCATTTTTCCATGCATCTGGAAATGTATTGGAACTAATAGAAAAATTTAAAATATGAGTTAGGATGGGGATAATAATGTCTAAAATAGGGATAATCATATTACGGCTAACGGCGTCACTACCAACAGCATACGAAGACACAGACATTATGTTCTTTTTAACATCACAATCTATGAAAGCACTGAAAGTAAACGGTGAGAGGTTAAGAGTTGGTAGAGATGAAAGAGTTTTAAGTGTGCGGTCCTTTTCAACACTATCTTATACATTTGAAGATGTAAAATGCTTATTTAGGAGATCAACATCTATATTTATAGAAGTTATTTCAATTAGACTTTTTTTAAAAGTACTTTTGAAACGTCAAAAATTGGTCGGTCAGTCAGTTTCTCTGAAGCTACCACCAGCTCGGAAAGCATTTTTCTGTTGAGAAGAGCCGGCCAGAAACTCAATAGTCGCTCGCATCAGAAAGCCATGTTTACATAGTCTGTTATACAAATCATTTAACTTGAGAGTCAACGTCACTTAGATTCCAAGCATTCTCATCATTTAAGTAATCCTGTACATTATAGTATGCTTTATATATTAATGACTTCTTGATCCGAGTTTTAAATTGTTGAAGTGGCAAGTCTAATATAGGCTGTGGAATCTTATTATAGATGCGAACACCAAGCCCCATGAAGCTATTACTGACTTTGTGGAGACGATAGTAAGGCGTTACAAGTTTATTTCTGTTTCTAGTATTAACATTATGTTTGTCACTTGTGTTGAATACAAATGAATATTCTGGTAAATGAACAAAATATTACAATATATGTATTGAGATGGGACTGTAAGAACGTCTATTTTTTTATATACATCTCTAAGGGAATCCTGCGCTCTTAAGTTATAAATGGCCCGAACAGCTCTCTTTTGAAGAATAAAAATGGATTCAATGTCCGCGGCCCTACCCCACAGTAAAATGCCATAAGACATAATACTGTGAAAGTAACTGAAGTAAACTAGCTTAGCAGTATTAATATCGGTCATTTGTCTGACTCTCCTCACTGCTGAAGCTCGTTTTTTTAGGTACCCAGATAACAGCACCGTTGTTAAGAGTTCCACATCCAGTGCTAGAACTAGTGAGGCCAAAGAGAAGCCATGGCTGAGCGTTTGAACTTGGCCCTCAGGGCGGTCTCCGATTGGAGTGGTGACAATTTTATCAAGTTCAATGCGTCGTTCGCATGTTGCTCAGCTCATATGAGTCGTAACGGGATGTTAAGTAGCCTAAGTTACTTCTTGTTACATCAGCTATCTCCATGAAAGTACCGTCAAAATCGGTTCAGCCCTTTCAGAGATTAGCCAGAACAAACAGGCAGACTGACAAAATTTGTAAAAAAATGTTGTTGTTGGTATATGTGGTGTGTGCGTGTATACATCCATATCATCACGACCCTTCAATGGCCCACTGCTGAACCGGGTCTCCTTCTCAGAATGAGGAGGGTATTAGGGCATAGTCCACCACGCTGGCCTAGTGCGGGTTGGCAGACACAGTTTTGAGAACTTTTTGGGAACTCTCACTCGTGCAGGTTTTCTCCCGATGTTCTCCTTTACCGCTATAGCAAGTGATATTTAATTGCTTAATACACATATAACTCAGAGTCAGAGGTGTGTGCCTGTGTGGGGGATCGAACTCGGACCTCCCGAGTAAGAGTTGAAGTCTCAACCACTGGGCCATCACTGCTGTATATACATCCATATGCACTTAGTATAAATTTTAATATTACAAACAGACACTAAAATTTTATTGATTTTAATTTTTTTTATATATTTTGCGTTATAGCTCCAGAAACGAGCCGTCGATATGTGCGAAGACGTGCGGTGCACGACGGCGCCAGGGCGAAAAGGCTCTAGGAATATTTTTGGGGGCGCCAAACCGAAAATATAATATGACAAGATTTGAAATGAAAAAAAAAAAACAGGACGCAAATAATTGTAGACACGCAGGCGCAGAAGATACTTACCTACTTGTTACCTTTTTTTTGCTCTTCAAGTATAGGCGCTCATAAGTATCTAACTTTTAACGACTTTAACTAACTTTAAATGCTAAAACATTTACGAAATTAATATATAATCATTTTTTAATTGATAGATTATGGAATTTGAGTTTTCCTTATCAATAGAGTTAAAACATCTACTCCAATTTTAAATGTTAGTCATTGTAAGTTTTACCTCATTTTACTCAACTCTAAAATTATATTGTTCACAAGATAATACATTTTATCTATCCAAAATAGTGTGGGGACGGGTTAGAATACTATTCCCCTCTGCCGCTGGGAGAGCATCTCGTAAGAGCCGAGTAACCCAGCACCCCCTTGGTGATAGGGGATCTGTTCCCCGACTGGCTTGCGACCGCCAGCGTGCGAATCCGACCGCCAAGTGTCATAGACGCGTTCCGGTTGAGCCGCATGTGGGCCAGACTTACCCCCTCCCTCTCCCATCCCATTAATGCTGTGGATCTAGTAGACTCTGGGCTCTTGCCTAGGGTCCGCTGAATCCGCATCATTTTTCTTCTTTATTCCCCCTTCCCACTCTATCTTCGGGGATGCAACGCATCGACAAAACGAGAGAGTGTTTCTTGTTTTTCCGATGTCCATGGGCGATGGTGGCCACTTACCATCAGGTGGACCATCTGCTCGTTTACACCTTATCTATTATAAAAAACAAAATAAGGCTTGTATACATGTAAGCTTGAATGACTGTATAATTATATGCTTGGATATATATGGTATGATTATTATACGCTTTTAAGCCTGTATGCAAGAATTATTGTATGTTTGAATGCTTAAATACTTTATAATGCCGCTCTCCATGCGTGCGCATTTCGGTACCCGCTCTCTCGTCGCGTTGCTCGCTGCGCTGCGTGGAGTCACACCGGCCCATCGTCGTGTATTTTTTGTTTATATTGACATTTATTAATTCGTAATATCTTTTGAATGGAATGTCCGATTGCAATTATTCAAAAATAAATCAACAGGTATTGAAACAGTCTTGTATACGAAGTCATGTTTTTGGATAAGAATTAATACAAAGGTATGGATTACGTGGTCAGAGTTATATCAGAGTTATAGTGACATAACTACAATAGTTGGACATATGGTCTCGCGGAGTTTTTTGTAGATATCGATACGCTCTATAATATTGTAGAACATTTTTTTGTTTTATCATCAATAGTTTCCGCTGCGCATGCGATGAAACACATTTTATAGCTAATTTTTTTACACCTTGGGTTGATTTTAGTAAGAATTTTTGAGGATCTTTATTTTTTTCTTGTAATAAATATAGCCTATGTTACTCAGGGATAATGTAACTTTCTAATCTTGAAAGAATTTTTGAAATCGGTCCAGTAGTATTTAAGTTTATTCGTTACATACAAAAATACAAATCTTTCCTCTTTATAATATTAGTATAGATATAGATACTTAATATATGAGATAGATATTACTCAGGAAACGTTTTAATGATTGGATACAGGATAATTTATATACAATTCCGTTCGAATTGTAACTTACAGATTAAATGGAATATTTATAGACACACCAAATTAATTTACCCAATATTGCCCAAAAAGAAGTAGGTTTACAATTCGTCGGAATCTTATTTATGTGTATTCAGAGATTACTTGAAAACCCCTGAGCCAATTCAGAAAATTCTTTTTTATTTAAAAGATTATACTTCCCAGGGGATGTATAATGGGACCATTACCATCAAAATTTTATCAAAAAGAAGCTCCTGCAAAAATTATTAGTCACTACATTAATGTTTAATATTTTTATATTGAAGTTACCCTTAGAAAATTGCTATATTTTTTTTCATGTAAAAAATATGAAATTTGTGAATATCCAATATCAATAATTGCTGTGAACGTATCTCGTCGTTCAGTACGCGAGTTACAGGACATAATTTTTACTAAAAAGCAAGAAATAAAACAACAAAAAAATTAACCGATTTCAAACTAAAACATGCACTAATAAGTAAAAAATAATTAGCTTATTTATAACCTGTACCACTAATACATGTACTTACTATTTCGTTAACGATTCTTTCGAAAGATATTTTTACTATTATTTCTCACTACGCGCCTGTTCGTTCACCTGGCTAGCTGTACTACTAATAGTACACCATATATACTAGTAGATCTAGTATTAATAATAAGTAATCATTTGTACAAATTGTCTGTTCTGTTATAGGGCCGACTTAGAGATCAACTGAACCTTCATGCAGTAGGTACTTATTTGTCATACCCCTAGGGACCTAGAGTGTATATAAAGCGGAAGCGTGGAGGGAGCATGGGTTTTCATACTGTGTTACGCAAGGGCGAGTGGGCCACCTTGGATGTGAAAAGGAGGAAGCAGAAGCAGGACGAGGAAAGAGAGGAGGATGGGAAGGAAGAGTAAGAATAGGTGGAAAAGGATGAGGAAAAGAGGAAGAGCAGAAAGAAAAAGAGAGAAGGGGTATATAAGTTGAATTTTCATATAGGCCACTTGTAACTAGTCATCAACCCCTGGGGATCGTTATAGATTATATTTGGAACCAGTGGAGTAGACAAATAGTCGCACTGAGTTAGACATTATTAGCTATTGAATGCTTCAGGTGTCCCCTTGGGTTCAAGGTCAGATTACCTTGATTTTTGTATTGTGTCGATAACGAGGAAGTAATTTAACTATACAAAGCATCATAAAACTACACTAATCACATTCAATGTCAAGGCAAAAGCAGTATTTGTTAAGATACTGTTTACGACTAATAATTAATGATTCTAATGCACTTTCAATATTGATCTATTTCTTATAAACTTGTTCCAGGCTGATTTTTATATCATGTAGAAGAAAGATTTTTCTGTTTAATTAGTTAAAATTAACTTTAAAAAGATAATCAAAAATACTATATTATACATAAAATTTAGTTCTAAAATGCCAACTATGGTATTTCTGTATAACACTTTTTTTTATTATTTTACATCAAACTAATGTATCTTGGTATTGTTGATAGATCTAGATAACGTTTCTTTGTAACATGATTCAATTTCGAAGGGACACAGAGTCTAAAGAGAAAAATTGTAATTACATTTTACTCACTACTACTACCCAAAATATTATGAGCGCGACTTTTACTTAGAAGCCCCCTGCACCCCATAACCCTTACTCAACATAGAATGTTCGGGACTTCAAATAGTCGCCTCAAGCAAATCGCAGTGTGAGAAAAGAGAAAAAAGAGAGAAATTAGTACCAGTGGAGCAATTTCTTGCAGATTGCCCAGCTGAATTTCATTCTTCTTATATTTAAAGTCTTGTTAATTATAACAATATAACTTATATTATTAAATTCATTATCAAAAACTAACAACTATTTTCTTTTATTTCATAATTCCAAATATTTCATTGCTTGTTTGACGTGTTTTTACATAAAATTGTCATTCCCTTTATTTTAACTTACGGGGAGAATGCCTACAGTAGATGCCATAAAATGAAAACTACTAGGCCAAACTATGTAAAATTGTTATAGGACCAAATGGCAACTATTCCGCTTCAAACTAAAGAAAAATCACGTATATCATATCATAAATCTTAGCGTAATCGGTGTACATACATAAAAAAAATATCAATCTAATTGAAAACCTCCTATTTTTTGATGGTTCATGAAATTAAAACTACTAGGCAAAACTATGTTAAATTTATGTCAGACCAAATAGCAATAATTCCGCATCAAACTGAAGAAGAATCACGTATATCATATCATAAATCTTAGCGTAATCGGTGTACATACATAAAGAATGCCAATGGAATTAAGAACTTCCTTTTTTTTGATGGTTCATGAAATGAAAACTCCTGGGCCAAACTATGTTAAATTTATATGAGACCAAATGGCAACTATTCTACATCAAACTAGAGAAGAGTTACATAAATCGGATCAAAAATCTCAGAGTAATTGGTGTACATATACAAAAAAATATCAATACAATTGAGAACATCCTCCATTTTGAATGCTGTTAAACTTAAAAACGACATTTTATTGATGATAAGCAACTTAAAATTAAAAGTTTCAAAAGTTATACCTAATATTTCTTCGTGTGATATTGCGATTTTGAATCATTAATTGATACGTCTACAATTTCTAAACCTTTAACATCTAAAATCATTTATTCCAAGCAAGTAACAACTCTGTTTTTAGCTCCTCAGAAATAATTAGTTTACTGCTAAAATAAGTGTAAAAAGTGCTATTATTTATATAATTATCAATAATTTAAGTGATTGATGAAGTGGATTTGTGATAAAAATTAACAATTGATCTTGAGAGATTAATATTATTACAGGCAAAATTATTGTAACACCAGATAATGTTTTTAGAGCCTTAAAGAGAATGGACCCATCCAAGGGAGCGGGCGTAGATGGAATTCCATCACTATTTGCCGTCAAATGTGCATCTGTTTTGTCATATCCTCTCTCAATGATCTTTTTTTTTTTTAATGTGGGAAATGCATTTACGCATACCCCTTGAAGGGGTTATGTGGGACTCCCAGCGATAAGCGCTGGACTACCGCACTAAAACCCACCACCGTCCATGCCGTATAATAGGCGCCGCAGGAACGCGTTAGCATACTACTGCGGACGCCTCGGCACAACCACCCGTCTGCGGGTACAAGTACCCGCAGTTCAAACCCGCCCATGGGCTCGCTTTACCAAGCACCTAACCGAGGAGGGATGCCAGGACATGTCTACTGAAACACCCAGGCCCCGGAGGAGTCAGAAGCGGCCCATATCCCTCGAGATCAGGTCGCTCACAAGTCATCTCTGCTAACAGAGGAGTACCCGGAGCGACCCGTACCTCCGGCCACCGGACCCCCCTGGACTTAACCGCCGTCTGCGACGCCCAGGGTACGAACGTTGGAGTTTAAGGCCCGCGCCCGTCACGCCGGCGCTCCGCGACCTCCGCGCCCAACCTTGGCGCAAACCTCTGCGCCGGCTGGCCGAACGCTCCCCCCATCCCGGATACGCTACTACACCGAGACAGGAGTCGACGGCGAAACATCCAGCGCAAGAGACACTCGCGCTTACGCGCCCCACCATGACGCTTTCACGCCCACGCATCAGATATGTCCAACTGCCCCCCCGATCATGGAGTACGGTTGCGCCACTGAGTGGCTACCCCACGAACGGAGGCGCAGCGGGACACACAGAACTAGACGCTGCAACGCAGCCACCGCCCACTGCGCTTACGCGTCCCTCTTCTGCGGATATTGGCCTCCGGATAGTAATAGTGGAAAATTACTATCCGTAGTTGCCCAGGGTGCACCGGCCCACAAAATGGTGGGCTCTCGAGGAGGTTTCCGCAGCTAGCACCCCCTCTCTCAATGATCTACAACAACTCACAATTAACAGGATCATTTCCATCACTGTGGAAGAAGTCTTTAATCGTTCCTCTTTTTAAAGCAGGTAACACTGAATCGGTTTGCAACTACAGACCTATTTCTATTTTAGTTACTTTTGCTAAAGTCTTTGAAAAACTGGTTTGCCCAATAATTGACTGGCACTTCAAACAAATTTTATCCCCACATCAACATGGTTTTTATAAAAACCGGTCTTCTACTTCAACAAATCTAGTGTGCGATATTGATAAAGTTGCCAAGTTGATGTCATATATACCGACTTTAGCAAAGCTTTCGACAAAGTTCCCCACAACATACTCATAAAGAAAATGTCTCAGTATGATATTTTTGACAGTTTGCTGAAATGGTTTTCATCCTATCTTAATGATAGGAAGTCGATTGTTGTCGTTAACGGATATAAGTCTCTTCCATTTAAAAAATTATCTGGCGTTCCTCAAGGCTCTCATTTGGGGCCTATTCTTTTTAACATTCTTATAAATGACATTAACCAATGCTTTTTACATTCCAACTTTTATTTATTTGCCGATGATTTAAAATTCTTTCGTTCCATATCAACCTGTAATGACGTAGCTCTCCTTCAAAAAGATATGGATCGACTTGTCACCTGGTGTGACAACAATGGAATGAATCTCAATATAGATAAGTGTAATTCGATATGCTTTTCTAGAAAAAAAAACGGTCATCACAAATACATACAAAATAAAATCTACCGCGCTTAAGGGGGTTTGCGAAATAATATCTCGACCACAAATAACACTTTCATTGACATATTGACAATATTTATTTAGGATTTATTTTGCGTAATTCAAAACATTTTAGTAATCCCGCAACGGTTATAATGTTATATAACACTTATGTTCGCAGTGGATTTGAATATTGTAGTGTTGTCTGGAATCCTTTCTACGGCATATATGTCAAACGATTAGAAAGTGTCCAGAAACGTTTTTTTTTGGCATCTTGCTTTTAAATACAGGTTATCCAAAAAAAATACATCATTACGACGACCGTTTAAGACTTTACAAATAAAATCCTTAGTTGAGCTTAGAAGAATGCTGGATAACATATTTTTACATAAATTATTAAACGGTTGTTTAGATTGTCCAGAGATGCTTTCACGCTTTATCATATCAGTGCCTCTTAGATCAAAACGCCTTAATAGCAGAATTTTTTTTGTCAGCCATCAATCTAAAACTAATCTTGGGAACAATTCTCCGATTTATCGTCTGATGAGATCTTATTAGTCGCCCTGAAATGAATTCCATAGTTGATATATTTAGAAACAGCTTAATTACGTTTAAAAGGAGCCTTTAATAATGTATTCATTTTTTATCTCATTTACAATTATTATTTTTAATTTTCTTTTTTTTATTTTTTTTCATTTTTACTGTAAAATATCAGCTTTAATTGTGTAATATTTTCAACTTTAGTTTTGCTTAAGAGTTGTTATATTTAATCTATGTCAATGTCGTTACACCTTTAATTAAGATACTACTTAGTATATACATATTTAAATTAATGTTTCTCATGGCGTGTATTTGGTGTGTACCTTGTTGGTGTTAAATAAGTAAATTTAATAGAATACATATAAATTGGATGGAATTTAATTCATCTTCAAAGCGTGCGTTTTAAAAGGCAATACGAGCAGCGTAGGCCTGGTGATTAGTGAACATTTAATGAGAAAAAAAGTTATTTTAATTGACAATGCAGTAAGTATCAATATAATATGAACGGAGCTCTGAACATGGTAGAGGTGTCCGCTAACCGGTTCTTACCCTATAACAATTGACAAGTGCGCCTAGTCATAAGCGCGTGTGTTAAAATACTGTACGCCTACTGTATAGCTCGGGCCTCATACGTCATCTAGCGGCCGCAATAAATAAGCTTAAATATTTGGATTTCCTCACAGTCTATCACCAAAGTTTACAAGATGAGTTTCAAAAATAAAGTTGTCATAGTGACTGGCGCTAGTTCCGGTATCGGAGCTGCGGCAGCGAAGGCGTTTAGCTCGGAGGGTGCTAAGGTCGTCATGGTTGGCCGTAACCAGGTCAAGCTGGATGCCGTCGCGAAGAAATGCAAAGATCCTCTCGTCATCCGCGCTGATGTGTCCAAAGACGATGACGTTCGTCGCATCATAGATCAAACCGTTAATAATTATAGACAAATTGATGTTCTCGTCAATAATACCGGTTCCGCGAGCGGAGTTTGTGGTCTGCTAGAGGAAGGAATTATGAAGTCCTACGATTACATAATGAATACAAATATCCGTGGTGTGGTTCAACTCACCTCCCTGGCTGGTCCTCATCTAATAAAAACGAAGGGTAATATCATCAATATATCCAGTGTTGCTGGGAAATTTTCACCACCATTCTCGGGTTTTACAAATTACCACATCTCCAAGGCTGCCTTAGACCACTTCACTAGGTGTGCTGCGGTGGAGCTTGAAGTCCATGGTGTTAGGGTTAACACAATTAGCCCTGGACCAGTGGCATCAGACTTTTTGGAGAATGCTGGTATTACGGCCACTTATGAAGACGTTAAGAATATTACAATTCTGAAAAGAGTATCAGAGTCGGAGGAAATATCAGATTTGATTCTTTTCCTGACGGGTGATAAGGGGAGAGGTATCACAGGATCAGACTTCGTAAGTGATAACGGAGCACTTATTATGAGAAGATAATGTAAATGTTACATTTAATAAGAGGTAAATAAATTTATTTAAATATTTTTTTTAATCATTTCGTTCTATTCATTATATTCAGTTTTAACAAATTGTTATTTTTGTTTTTGTTTCTTCATATACTTTCCATGTTTTATAATTAAAATTAATACACATGAGGAGTTTACCATTAGTGTTATTTGACTTTATAAAGATAATTTTTTAAGTAATGTATTACACTACATAGTATAAAACAAAATCGCTTCTCGCTGTCGGTCTGTATGTCCTTATGTATGCTTAAAAACTAAGTTTTGCGGGCAGGTAGAGTGATTTAACAGGAAGGTTTATATGTATAATACATAAATAATATAGTAGAGAAACACTGATAATTTTACAGGTTTTTAATGTGATGTTGTAAATAAACACTTTTTTTGCGCGCTACATGGAGCACTAGTACCTTTATAAATTGTGGTTTAAGATTTCACTTATAAGAGAAAATACATTGCTTAATTGTACTTACGAACTATTTTCACAAACAGGAAGCAGAAAGTTATTTACTAGATATAGAATTCTATAAAGTAATAGTACACAAATTTTCGTAACATTACATCATACATGCAAATCTATCTACAAAACAAAGTGTATGTAAGTATGTATAACAAAGAATTAATAATTAAACACTATAATAATAGGTTTGAATGGCAGGTATTTATAATACGTCGGGTAGATCCTAAATTAAAGGAATAGTCGGTGGGTAGTAGAGCGACGGTCATCGCTGCGATGAGAATAAGCAAGGGGTCTGTTACGTATGCCAGTTTGTTTACATCTTGATAGCAACCGATACAAGTTGTTCATTACTTAATTTTTAATTTTAAGGGAGAAATTTTATAGACAGAAGCTCTTAATTGATTAATTGAACTATTTATACACAATGTATATTATTATAAATAAATAGTAATGTATACAAACAATTCAATAATTCAATATAATTTATATATTTGTTAATGTAAGTAACAACTTAATATATAAATTTTTTTTTATGTATCTTTTTATTAATTTATTTATTTTATATAGTTGTGTACGTGGAAATGAAACTGTTTTTGTATTTTTATATTACAAGCTTTTTAATTAAACGAGGTAATTAGTTAGGATTTGTTTTAATTAGTGAATTATTTGTAATGTTTTATTTTGTTGTTTGCTTGTATTTTATTTGATTTTGTTCATAGTATAATGCTTAAGGCTCTTTTTAAATAATGGAAATATTTGAATATTTTTTATATCATTGGGTAACTTATTGTACATGAGCGCTCCTTCATACTTAAAATTATTGAGGCCATAGTTTATAGTTCTTGGGTTCTTTAGCAGGCAAAGGTTATTTGAGTTTCTTAGAATTCTTGATCGTGTTTGTGATTTTGTGACAAAGGATAACGATATATGTATATTTTTCTGTAATATTTTCCTCACAAGTATGCATGTATTATAATGATATATTTGTGTCAATGTCAATAATTTAGTTTTTTTATAAACTGATTCTGTAGGGGTTAAGTAATTAAGACAAAAAAGTAGATTTACAAGTTTGTTTTGAGTTCTTTGCAACTTTTCTAGGTTACTTTTAGCCGCACATCCCCACACTTCAATAAGATATGTCAAATGAGAGTGAATGAACGAATTATAAATGAGATATCGCACAGATTTAGGATAGCAGTGAATATTTCCTTTAAGGATTCCTAGCAAGGAAGATAGTTTAGATGTAATTGTTTTAATGTGGGGTTTCCATGAAAGATAAGTGTCTAGAGTAAGCCCTAGGTATTTTTCTGATTCTACTTTTTGTAGGGGTTGGTTATCAATACTTAATTGGAAGGAATCACTAATTATTTTATTTTTTTGCCTGAATATCATGAAGTTAGTTTTGGAGATGTTTATTGTAAGTAAGTTTTGAAGAAACCATGTATTCAATATGTCAAGATCATTCTGGGCTCGGTTTAAAATACTTGAAATATTGTCTCTGAAGTAAAATAAACATGTGTCGTCTGCGTATAGGGTTATATCTCCAGTCAAATTAAGTTCGCTGATATTGTTAATATAGATGAGAAAGAGAAGTGGACCTAGGATAGAATCTTGTGGCACGCCGCAGGTTATCAGTTTCGGTTTACTAGTCGACAGTTTTTACTATTTGGTACCGGTTAATTAAGTACGACTGCAAAATTTTTAGCGCCTTATCTCTGATCCCAATGTTATGGAGCTTGTGCACTAGTAATTTGTGACTTATAGTATCAAAGGCCTTTTTGAGGTCAACAAATATACCTAATGCTATTTGTTTTTTGTCCAGTTTAGATTTAATATTTGTTATTAGCTCTACACAAGCCTAGAGAGTGCTCGATTGTGAACGAAATCCATATTGTTTTTTATAGAGAAAATTATAGGATTTTAAATATTGATCTATTCGATTGTATAAAACTCGCTCAAATATTTTTGAGATCATCGGTAAAACTGATATAGGGCGGTAGTTTCCTGGCTCCGTTTTACTTCCTGATTTAAAAATAGGAGTTACCTTAGCTATCTTCAATGATTCGGGAAAATATCCAGCCTCTAAACAGTCATTGATAGTTACTGTTAATTTACCAATGATTACATTTTTAGTATTTCTTAATACTTTGCATGAGATGCCATCAAAGCCGGTACTGGTGTTTATATTAAGACTGTCAATTATATTGCTAATTTCGTCTTGCGTTGCAGGGGAAAAGCTACACAAATTCATGGGGGCTATTTTGTTTTTAGTAGTTAAGTTGTCATAAGTGTCTAAGTCATGATATTGCGATGGGATTTCATTGGCTAAGATTGATCCAATGTTGGCAAAAAAGTCAAAGCAATCACATATTTCAGACATATTGGTGAAACTTCCGGATGGTGTCTCTAGTTTAGAAGGAAAAGTTTGAGTTTTTACCTTGTTAAAGCTCAGGGTGTTAATCAGTTGCCACATCTTGCGGTGTTTATTCTTACACTTTTCGAAAGCTTTATTGTAGTGTTTTTTCTTTGCTTCTTCTATTTTTCGTCTTACTTCTTTTCTTGCTTCAGCTAGCTGGACAATAACTTCATTTTTCGTTTTCTCATCATTCATATTTACTTTCTGTGTTTTAGTAATCCAAATCTGATTTCTTTTGTCAATCGCTCCCAATATGTCTTTATTTATCCAATCAGATCTCGGTGGGTTTTGTATCTTTACTTTATTTATTTTACTAGTATCTATGGCTGTTTTTATTCTTGTTTCTAATGTTTCATAAGTAATTTCTTCATTGATTAATTGTAGATCCAATTCTAGTGTCTTGTATAGTTTAATATAATCAATTGCTTTATATTCAATCTTTTTAGTTTTCTCTAGTTTATGTTTATGTATTTCTAGGTATAAGTGCTTGTGATCGGATAGATTCGAATCTATCACAGCTAAGTGGAATTTATTATTAGTCAAGTTAGTGCATATATGATCTAGCAGCGTTTGTGTGTTGAGTGTTTGTCTGGTACAGTACAGTGTGTGAATTTTATTTAGTATATCATAACCACTTTCACGTATTGCTCTTTTGTATTCTCTTGTCGGTTTGTTGTTTATCAATATGTCGTAATTGAGGTCTCCAAATACTATAGCTCTTTTCCTTTTTTCTAATTGGTTCACGTAGGCTTGTAGATGCCACCGATGTCCAAGCAAAATTTCTTTATATGTACCCGTATAAAATGGTTGTCGTTTTCACTCAAATCTTCAATTTCGTTGTGTTTAATGCAATTATGTACATAGATCGAGACGCCACCTCCTCTTCCACTGTTTCTATAATTATAATAATGTGTATAATTTGGTAGTGCTAAACTTTGAGCTTCTAGATCGCACTTTATCCAAGTTTCTGTTGCTATGACTACATGAATAATGGTGGGTATTGCGTGGATTATGCATTTAAATTCATCTAATTTGCCAGGCTTAACCAAGCTGCGTGCATTAATGTATAAGAATTTAAGTGATTTTTCATTACATACTATATTTGTATGGGTATCCGTTATCTGGAACGTGATTTGATTCGATCTTTTGGTTATATCGCTTACAACTTCTGTGGATAATAGTTTTAGTTTTTTGAGATAGATTTGATAATTTTCGGGGTTCCTTTTATATACTTTATAGTTAGATTTTGTTCTTCATCTTCAATTCTCTTTTTTAATGAGAGACCTAAGAGATTTAGGTCATTTAGATATTTTTTCTGGTGTGGTGTTTGATTCGAAAAACACTTAATATTGGGTAATTTACTGTATATTAAACCGCTGTTTCTTAAAATTGTTTTGGCATTATCTGCAGAAATAAAAAATGCTTTAATCGGCCTTGTTTTTCCGGGTACATATTTGCCTAAACGAAAGGATTTGGTGATCAGTTGGGGTAATTCCGCGTCAATATTTCCAATTACCTTATCAAGTTCACCCAGGTCATGTTTGCTTCTTTCCGTACTGCTACTAGAAGATGATTCTGTTATGCCACATATAATTACATTTTTTTCCTTGATGGAACGTTCTTGTATCTCAACAATCATCTCTTCATATGTTACTGTGGAAGCAGCGGCAGTAGATGATGGCCTGGGCTGGTATATGTAGTTTTTTATAGATTCGATTTCGGTTTTCATCTCAGCTTTATATGTTGTGAGCTCCTCCCGCACTTTGGATTGTTCAAGGGCGAGATGATCTGTAATGGCTTTCATTTCGGTAAACTTTCCAGTAAGCGTGGATACTTCATTTGCGATTTTATCCAACTTCTCATTTTGATTGTTAAGTATCAGTAATATCTTGCTCTCAAACCCATCTAATTTGGTATTAAAATCATCGTCTGGTACCTTTCTTTTCCGAAAAGCAGTGTTTTCTGCATATTCTGACAATACTGACTGCCTTAGTTCCGGTTGCGAACCGCTTCGGGTGACTAAGGGATCATTGGTATCTAAATACGTAATAGGTGATCGAGTTGGCGAGCGGCGCACAGTCATTATTATCTTCTCGGGCAGAGTCCAATGTTAAAACAAGACGGGTACCCGGTGTCACGTCGCTGCACTTTCATTTCAAGAAGGATACCACCATGCTAATATCTATCTACAACAACACAATTGGAAAATAGTAGCAAACACCAAAAAAATTGCCTTCATTCTAATAAACAGCATACAGTTAATATAGATATTATTTACAGTTTAATTTCATAATACCGATTTTGATAATTCTTTCAAGGATAGAAAAGTAGTAGGGATTCGGGAGTTCTGGCTCACTTGTTCCAGAGCGCCCCTCAACCACTTCTTCGAATCTCTAACCGTTACAAAGATAGTTTTGCGTCCAAAGTAATCCCTACTTCATTATCTGATTGCTAATGACCTACTAATCACCGCTCTCCCTAGATCATTATCTAATTGCTAATGACCGCTTGTGTTCATATTACTTCAATACTACTGATTTTATCGTTGCAGAGGATCATACATGAACGGGAAGTAAGACCATGTTATTTCAGATATATTATAAATCATCATCAACCCATCGCCGGCTCACTTCAGAACACGGGTCTCCTCTCAGGATGAGAAGAGTTTTTGGCAGACCTTTCACAGCACATCATATAAATAATGGTGGATAACATAACTTACAAATAAAAATAAAAAATATTTCTTTTATCAGTGTTTTATTACAAACCTTAGTATTAATGTACATACAAATTATAATTTAAATCTATTTACAAAAATTATCCTTCTTAACTGCTATAGTCCGCTTACATACTTACATTACAATTTTTATCAATTTCAATAAAATTATCAAACTCTGCGTACACGATACAGTTAATGGTTTCATGAATAACTGTATCAAAGCGAACTTCTAATTGCTAATGATCTACTAATCACCGCTCTAAGATATCGCTCTAATTACAATTTCATTATTTTTAAATGTTTATTGAAGTATCTCTTGCATTAGTTACCACCGTAATTACAATTTAATGTTTTGAATTTTGATTGCTTAATTTTAATTAATTTTCTCGTTATATAACCTCAAGTCATGTAAAGCATATTCAAACTAAAACAGTGAATCGTACGATTTTGTGTTTGTGCTATTAAGTAGAACCACCATGGAGGTAAGATTATATTACATATTGTCTTCTTATAACTGTTGGTGTCATAGTTCTATACATTAAAATATTAATGATAAGTTACATTGTAATTACAGAATACTTTTGAAGAAATTACATTTAAAAATTACTTCTATAAACCATTATCAATAGAAGATAGTAATGATAACTTTGAAATTGAAGAGAATTCAAAACCAAAAAGGAAAAGGGAGGAGGAAGAAAATCAAGGATGAGTTTTTTGACTTTACAAAGAACAAGGACAAAACGAAATGTAAATCATCAACAGTATCCCAGGCACAACCAAGCGGTAGCGTGGGTTACCTATCTATCCACCAATGTAGATAGAGCATCATCGTCATCACATTTAATAAAAATTGATGTATATGATTTGAATAATATATCGAAAATACCCAACGATCAACATTGCAACATGGAAAGTTGCGTGTGAAATATTATATAACTGATAAAAATAAAAATAATGAAAATATCACAAAGACAATATTTAACATAACAAGAAATTTCAACGGCAGAAGAAAAAAATGTATTTCAATAAAAATAATACTATTTAATAATAAGGTTGTTCATTAATTATCTATTAGTTAAATAGCTCATAATAATTTTAATATAACTGATATTTAATAATTAAATTTATAAGTTTAATGTAAAAGTTTACTAATGTTTCTGTTCATTTTAGTTTGTTCGTATAAGTAGTCACACGAAATATTTTTTTACATCATTTAAAATTTAGTCTTGCTGCAATCAATAGTTCTATTATAATTTACGTATAAAATGGAATGTGTTAGTAGTTTCTTTTCGGAAAATAATAAGTCTTGTGTCCATCATAATGAACCATCCAACCAATCTGAAAGTGGAGACAGAGTTGATAATAGTGAATTTGAAGAAATATGTGATTCAACAGAAATAATAAAACTGTGTGAAACAGTTGAAATGGATGAACTATTTCGATCCAAAATATGATGATGATCAGGGGCCTTAGCCAAGTTGACTTTCTACAATTGTTAACGCATATAGAAAACTCGAAAAATGTATGGGAATGACATATGTCAACGATATATTTCGTGATCAAATTAAAATGACATATGGAAAATGAGCGTTTGCACTTAATGGGTGCGTTCCACTAAGCACTCACGAGTACGACGACCACGCTCACGACCACGGTTTTTACCGTTGCACTTATTCGCGAGCTTTACGATCGTTAATACAAGTGAAAAGAGTTATTGCGCGTTTTGAACGTTAACGAAAATAATTCAAATGGTGAGTTAAAAAGCAATAGTTTAAGGAGGTTAAGGTTATAATTATTTGTAAGACTTAAGAGTAAACTTCAATAATTAATGGGTAAATTAATTTATATACATATAATTAAATTGAAACTAAAATTAATTTACATAAATATATTTACCTGAGGCGGGACACTGACCATCCGCTGCAAAAACATTTACTTCCACTAATAAATCTCTATCCATATCAAAAAAAGTTATTTGCATCTTAAAGTTATTTGGGCGTTGTGAACGCTTAGTGGAACGCACTAAATATGTCAACAAGGCTTGTCAACACTTATCGCTTGAAATTGTAGAAAAAGAATAGAAACATAACGTTTGCAACTTGGCTAGACCTCCTGTACAGATTTTGTGATATATTGGAAAACAGTATCAAGTAAGTATAATATAATTAACAAATAAGAACATATCATAACGTATAATTTATTTATATTTTATTTTTTCTTCTTTACAGTCAAACTTCATCACATATTCAAACAGAACGAGGAAGAGGGTTAAAAAGAAGACCTGATATAGAATGAGGAAAACTCTGAAGCATAAGACAAAGAATTGAAGAACCATCAGATGATTTTGATAAGGTGCGTTGTGATACATGTAACATCGTGGTAAATAAAAAATATTTGTCAAGTCACATAAAAAGTGTCACAGTTCGTTAAATAATGTATCTGTTATTGATTCAGCTTTTGGGCAACGTATTATCCCTACTAATATTATAAATGCGAAAGTAACTCTCTCTGTCTGTCTGTTACGCTTTCCCGCTTAAACCTCTCAACCGATTTTGATGAAATTTGGCACAGACAATCTTTAAACCCTGAGAAAGGACATAGGCTACCTTTTATTGCGAAAAAAAGGGACGCGGACGAAGTCGCGTGGGTCGACTAGTTTCATATAAAGTTAAAAGCAAACAGGAATCTAATTTAGAGTTCGAAACACCAGAATTATTTTTTCAATCAATTAAAGGTGATATTATTTTCTTAATTGATGAATGCAGTTAAAAATACACTAGTGTAAAGATAAACTTTGTGCTACATGTAGACTTCGTTCAACAAAGTAAGAACCTAAAAAATTCATTAGATTTTCAAACAAGTAATTATGTAATTTCTCAGAGTTTGATAATGTTATTGAAATTGATAAAAATCGCAATGTAAGCGGACTATAGCAGTTAAGAAGGATAATTTTTGTCAAAAGATTTCAATTATAATTTGTATGTACATTAATACTAAGGTGTGTAATAAAACACTGAATAAAAGAAATATTTTTCATTTTCATTTGTAAGTTATGTTATCCACCATTATTTATATGATGTCAGTGAAAGGTCTCCCAAAAACTCTTCTCATCCTGAGAGGAGACCCGTGTTCTGAAGTGAGCCGGCGATTGGTTGATGATGATTTATAATATATCTGAAATAACATGGTCTTACTTCCCGTTCATGTACGATCCTCTGCAACGATAAGATCAGTAGTATTGAAGTAATATGAACACAATAGAGATAAAGACATATTTAAGAACAATCCACCCAAGTCTTCAAGATAATGTGTATGCTGCAAACTGATTACCGATTTATGTTGAATCGCAAGCCTATTTAATAAATAATCTAGATCCTGATTACAAGCCAGGGTCTCATTGGATAGCCCATTGGATAGATATATAAATGATGTTGGACAATATTTTGATTCATTTGGACGACTACCAAATAAATACCATAAGCAGTTCCTGGAAAGAAATAAAAGAATATGGTATTTCAATACAAGGAGGGTACAAAATGATAATACAGCAGTTTGTGGGGAATATTGTATAATGTATTTGTATTTCATGTCTAGGGGTCACTATAGAACTCGTGATTTTGTAGATTTATTCAATAAAAATACAATTGGAAATGATATGATTTTGTTACAATTATTTAAATCTATATTTGAAGGCTAATAAACAGTACTTATCAGAGGCAAGAAGTTTTTCTTGAAACCCCCGCAATGAGCAAGCGAACAATAGAGCGGTGATTAGTAGGTCATTAGCAATTAGGTAATGAAGTAGGGATTACTTTGGACGCAAAACTATCTTTGTATTTTGTGTTCCCTCAACACTCTGGAACAAGTGAGCCAGAACTCCCGAATCCCTACTACTTTTCTATCCCTGAAAGAATTATCAAAATCGGTATTATGAAACTGTAATACTATATTACAAATCTAAACAAACAAAATTAAACTGTAAATAATATCTATATTAACTGTATGCTGTTTATTAGAATGAAAGCAATTTTTTTAGTGTATCGGTATCCTTCTTAAAATTAATTTAAATTTCATGATGTTAAGGGCCATATTAATCTATATAAAATGCCCAATGTATTTAAGGTACCTAATTAGATAAGGATTAATGCTGTATTGTTTAAAATCGCTTTATAAATAAGTAAAGGATAAAAAAATGATTCTTGTGGGTTACCCTAACAGATAGACATATACCATCACAGAATTTTTTGTAGACCTTTTTAACGTGTACCATACTGTGGTACATTATTTTGATCTATCTCGAAGGGTTCAGCCAGCGTTTGCAATGTAAGCGCAAAAAAAGTGTTTATTTACAACATCACATTAAAAATCTGTAAAATTATCAGTGTTTCTCTACTATATTATTTATGTATTATACATATAAACCTTCCTGTTGAAACACTCTACCTATAAAAAAAACCCGCATCAAAATCCGTTGCTTAGTTTTAAAGATCTAAGAATACATAGGGACATACAGACAGACAGCGAGAAGCGACTTTGTTTTATACTATGTAGTGTAATACATTACTTAAAAAATTATCTTTATAAAGTCAAATAACGCTAATGGTAATCTCCTCATGTGTATTAATTTAAATTATAAAACATGGAAAGTATATGAAGAAACAAAAACAAAAATAACAATTTGTTAAAACTGAACTTTTGCAATAAAATTTTAATACGCGCTACTATCGCCAACAAATACTATGATAAGAAATAGATATAATGAATAGAACGAAATGAATAAAAAAAATATTTAAATAAATTTATTTACCTCTTATTAAATATAACATTTACATTAACTTCTCATAATAAGTGCTCCGTTATCACTTACGAAGTCTGATCCTGTGATACCTCTCCCCTTATCACCCGCCAGGAAAAGAATCAAATCTGATATTTCCTCTGACTCCGATACTCTTTTCAGAATTGTGATATTCTTAACGTCTTCATAAGTGGCCGTAGTACCAGCATTCTCCAAAAAATCTGATGCCACTGGTCCAGGGCTAATTGTGTTAACTCTAACACCATGGACTCCAAGCTCCACCGCAGCACACCTAGTGAAGTGGTCTAAGGCAGCCTTGGAGATGTGGTAATTTGTAAAACCCGGGAATGGTGGTGGAAATTTCCCAGCAACACTGGATATATTGATGATATTACCCTTCGTCTTTATTAGATGAGGACCAGCCAGGGAGGTGAGTTGAACCACACCACGGATATTTGTATTCATTATGGAATCGTAAGACTTCATAATTCCTTCCTCTAGCAGACCACAAACTCCGCTCGCGGAACCGGCATTGTTGACGAGAACATCAATTTGTCCATAATTATTAACGGTTTGATCTATGATGCGACGAACATCATCGTCTTTGGACACATCAGCGCGGATGACGAGAGGATCTTTGCATTTCTTTGCGACGGCATCCAGCTTGACCTGGTTACGGCCAACCATGACGACCTTAGCACCCTCCGTGCTAAACGCCTTCGCTGCTGCAGCTCCGATACCGGAACTAGCGCCAGTCACTATGACAACTTTATTTTTGAAACTCATCTTGTAAACTTTGGTGATAGACTGTGAGGAAATCCAAATATTTAAGCTTATTTATAGCGGTGCTAGATGACGTAAGAGGCCCGAGCTATACAGTAGGCGCACAGTATTTTAACACACGCGCTTATGACTAGGCGGCCTCGTCAATTGTTATAGGGTAAGAACCGGTTAGCGGACACCTCTACCATGTTCTGAGCTCCGTTCATATTATATTGATACTTACTGCATTGTCAATTAAAATAACTTTTTTTTTCTCATTAAATGTTCACTAATCTCCAGGCCTACCCTGCTCGTATTGCCGTTTAAAACGCACGATTTGAAGATGAATTAAATACCATCCAATTTATAAGTATTCTATTTTAGATGTGAAAGGTTTAGAAATTACAGATGTATCAATTAATGATTCAAAATCGCAATATCACACGAAGAAATATTAGGTATAACTTTTGAAACTTTTAATTTTAAGTTGCTTATCAATAAAATGTTGTTTTTAAGTTTAACAGACTTCAAAAAGGAGGAGGTTCTCAATTCGATTAGAATTTTTTTATGTATGTATGTACACCGACAACGCTGAGATTTATGATTCGATTTACGTGATTCTTCTGTAGTTTGATGCGGAATAGTTGCCATTTAGTCTCATATAAATTTAACATAGTTTGGCCCAGTAGTTTTCATTTCATGAACCATCAAAAAGGAGGAGTTTCACAATTTTTTAGCCAGATCTAGAACGGTTAAGGGGCGCTCTGGAACAATTGAGCCAGAACTCCTGAATCCCTACTACTTAGAAAGCTATATTTTCCGGGTAACATAGGCTATGTGGTGTTGCCATAAATATTAAAATTTCAAAAGTATGACCATTTTAGTATCATAAGGTGGTTATTTAATAACTTGGTGATTACATATCTCTAAAAGTACTCTACCGATTTTGATAATTTATCGGTTATCTATACTCTATACTAATATTATAAAGAAGTAAGATTTGTATTTTTGTATTTTTGTATGTAACGAATAAACATAAAAACTACTGGACCGATTTCAAAAATTCTTTCACCATTAGAAAGCTACATTATCCCTGAGTAACATAGGCTATATTTATTACAAGAAAAAATTAGAGATCCTTAGGAAATCTCACGAAAACCAACCCAAGGTGCCAAAAAATTTGCCATATAATATCTTTCATCGCATGCGCTGCAAAAAGTATTGATGATAGAACAAAAAAATGTTCTACAATATTAAAGAACGTATCAATATCTACAAAAAACTCCGCGAGACCATATGTCCAACTATTATAGTTACGTCACTATAACTACTTTTTTTACATTTTAAAAGTTGATAAAAATGCCTATCAAAATCAGACCATGTTTTCTATAACTTTGTATTAATCCTTATCCAAATAAATTATTTCGTATTCAAGACTATTTCAATACCTGTAAATTACTTTTTGAATTATTAAAATCGGACTTTCCATTCAAAAGATATTACGAAATTAAAAATATCAATATAAACAAAAAATACACGCCGACGCGACGGGCCAGTATAGCGACGCAGCGCAGCGAGTAAAGCGGCAAGAGAGTGGGCACCGAAATGCGGGAGGGCCTATATACATATTTTTAAAAATAATATTCCACCCGCGCGAAGCCGGGATGGGTCGCTAGTGCTATATATTTTAAAATTGAGAAATTTATCAATAACCAGTTTCCGAAGAGAAAGGTTTAAGTTGCTTATTTACAACTGTTTTTACTTCTTTGATGAATATTTTAATAAACGCCTATATTTTAATATAACGATATTTACAACAACTACAAATATTTTTTATCTTTGCTCAAAAGATATAAAGTCCTATATTACATACAAGGAAGTGATATAAAAATGTTATCTACACTGATACTACTGTGATAACTGGGCTTGACGACGATTAATATATTTATTGCTATTACTGATGTTATCTATCATACTATATGAAATTGCTGTTTTTCATGAAATAAGTTAGCGTCCTTTTTTCTCTATATTTTTATTTTTATTATTCAAAATAATTACCCATTCATTTTTGTCAACGTAGTGGTAGCTTAATGATGCCCTTTTTGAAAAAGTCTGCTGGATGGGAGGCAACAAATTCTGCAAAGAATGAGAAATGAACTGCCTCTCGGTCATTGAATTATTTCCGCGCCAAGAAGTTATCTAAATTCTTAAAAAATTGGGTTCTCGATTTGCTGCCACTCACTCATACTCCATAATCACTCGAATATTTAACGTATCCATGTTGAAGAAAAATGCGATGAAAACAGAACGTTAACCATTAAACAAATGACTAATTTAAATAATTCGGCCAAGTGTTCCGTACAATATCAATAAAGGGATAGTCCATTTATTCCCGACATTAGTAATGCGTATTTCAATTGACATATTTATAATTACTTACAAAAAGAAAATATGATAAAACATTTTTAACAAAAAATGCAATAAAAAATAATTTCACTAAAATGATTTTAAAGTCGGTGAACATATATCAATAAAATGTAATTGTCAAATATAGAACTTCTTTCTTTTTTGGAGTAAATTAAAATATTTTACAAGTTGTCATTTAGCAACATGTCATATCGTCAACAGTCGTTGCTAAGATATAGCTTTAGATTCATTTCACACGATACGACGATAAAAACGTCCATGTTTGCGATTTTACTAACATTCGAATATGTTATACATACACACGTCTTCGGCACAGACTTAAGCCCTGATGAACGTTAACCTTAAAAAGCCTTGAAAATTTGAGTAAATGGAAGAGGTGCCTTACTTTTAAACCTTATTCCCCAGTGTGAAAATAAAAAAATAATTAATTATTTAATGGAATTTATATTTTACCAAATAATCTTTTTAACATACATTTTACAATACAAATTATTTATTTCTTTCTTGGAATATATTTAATAAAAGTTTGTAAATTTCAATTTCATAAAATTAAACGCGTTAACTAGAGTTAAAACGGAAAGAATATTTTGTATCTGTATTGTGAGGAAGTATATTGAACAACATAGTCGAATATTACTAAAATCGCAAACATCGACTTTTTTCATGTCAGCATATCATGTGGAAAAAGTATTTGTTATCGCTTCAGTACGCTTTTTTAGCTTTAAGATATTATAGACTTACATGATTAGTATTAATTTCAACTTTATAACTTCACGTATTCTACAAACAATTCCTCAAAACCTAAATCTATAAAATATAATTTTTTTCGTGATGAAACAAAAAATTACCATTTTTAGGATTTTCCCCATATGTGTGCTATAAGACCTTGCTTTTTGCCCAAAATCATGGTCCTAGGTCAAAAGACAAAAATATTTGATATAAATTTCAACTTGATATCTTTACGTTTTTCTGAGAAAAAGTCTTGCGTGACAGTCAAAAAAAATTAATTTTCTAGTGATGTAAAAAGAAATTTACAGTTTTTTAATTTTATGCTTTATTTGTGCTATGAGACCTTACTTCATGATAAATTTCACGACGCTAGGTCATTGGGAAGTACCTTATAATTATATGAGTGACCACATTAAAGGCCTATAAGGGTTACTTTTTTCCTTTTAAGGTACGGAACCCTAAAAAAAGAATTCCATATTTCAAAAATAAAAATAATTTTAACTTAGAATTATTAGCGAAAAAAGAAAAAACTTGGACTTGAAATAGCCAGTACAGCAGAACGGCAAGTTTATAGGTAGACCTATTATAAGAAAATAAATTTAATAATATTCAATATCCAAATGGTTTTTATGCTAAGAAAAGATTATATTTTCTTATTTTGTTGTTTTTATAATAAATTTAATATTTAATTTTATATATCCTTGAATAAAATATTATATATGTCGGAAACCAATGGAAAAGGATATAGATGGACGACCTAACTCAAAAGCTATACGGGCGCAACACGGTCAGGATATGACTAAACGTTACGATCTCTTACTATTATGTCAGGAACTGTTTAAACTCAACAACTACATTGTAAGGACCCACGTGACCTTAATCGGACCGCACTTTTAGCACCAACACTGCACTTCACAACACTATCACTATCCAGGGACTATTTCCCTTCTTGAGAGACTAAGACCACAGTCAGATTGTCGATGGTATATAAAGGGTCAAGACTAGCTAGTATTCCTCTCCACTGTTAGGGCAGAGGGAAGTGGCTACTATTCTACTCTAGCGCCATAGACACTGATGACTAATCGATCGTTCAATCCCGACATATAAATGTCTCTAAACATAAAAATCATTATCGAGTGACAGCAAGTCACGTTATTATTTACTTAGGCCCCGTTCCCACTACGCCGGACCGGCAGATTTGCCCGAAACCGGCTACCGGACAAAAGTGTTCACATTACACCGGATCTCACAAGAAAACCGAAAAAAGAAGTATTCACCTCAGTTGAATTCAAACCAGTGTGCATAATTAAAGGATAGGCGTAATTAAAGTTTCTGTGTTTATATCATCCTTAATCAGAATGCGAGCGGAGCACGGCCGGGGCGAGGGAGACATACATACCGGCGCGAACTCGTTCACATTACTCCGATCCGGGTATTCTACCGGCGCGCAGTGACAAAACGCTCGGTGTTTTTATCAGATCCGGGATTATATGAACAGCTTCCTATAAATTCTTACGCCACTAGCTCTTCCGACAGTTTTGCAGTGCCGGCAAATTTGCCGGTCCGGCGTAGTGGGAACGGAGCCTTATTGTTTGTATTTTGAACTAAATGCTTTTTTTTTATAGAATACGGGTGTAAACGAGCAGAATGTCCACCTGATGGTAAGTGGTCACCTTCGCCCATGGACATCTACAATACTTTACTTTTTAAGGAACCTGTACACTCGGCGTTTAAGGACCCCCAAATTAAAGCGCTCTGGGAAAACCTCTGCGTGCTTGAATTGTGAGCTAAAATAAAAAATCAAAATGTATGCAAGAATGATTATATAAGTCTATATTTTAATACTAAAATATTTGTATTTCGAAATAATTTAATGGTTGAATGTTTGATATTAAAATAGACTCGACAGCTATACATAATATAAAGCTTGGTTGTATATATTATGTCTCTTTTGTATCATTCGTATGATTATTATACACTTTAAAGCCTGTATGCAAGAATAATTGTATGCTTAGATTTTTTATGTGAGTATACTTAAATGATCGTATGATTAATTGGTTTATAATCGGAAACGTAAGGAAACGTTTTACCTCAACAAATGTTAATTTATTTTTTTTCTAAATTGAAACCCATTCACGCAAACTCACAGATTGAACTATGTAGTTATTTATAGACACACCAAATTGAGATGTCTGTTGCTCAACGTTGCGCAATATTGTGTAATCGTTTTTTATCATATTTATTGATGAACATATCTTTATATTTAGTTCCTAATAACGTATTGAACATTTAATAAATTATTAATATTAATCTATGAATACATTTTTAAACAATATGCGAATGAGAGGAAACACTTCATTTTATTCTTACTTAATATCATATATTAATTATAAATGCGAAAATAACTCTGTCTATCGCGCTTTTACGCCAAAACGACTGAACTGATTTAAATGAAATTTGGTTTACAAATAGGCTAGAGCCTGAAAAAGGACATAGGCTACTTTAAATGCAAAAATTTTTGTTTTAGACAAAAAATATATGGGACATAAAACATGTATTTCTAATCTAAAACATTTGTAAAGAGCATTTTTTTCCAAGAACAATATTTATTGAGATTTTATTGGCAATGTTTTCGAGTTTTGACCTTGAAAATAAAATTAATATCATATTCTTGATCAGAGAGTGAAAATACATAAATAAGGGCTTTTCGGAATTTTACCATATAAATAAATATAACATTTACAAAGTGTTATAAAACTACACTAATCCGTTCAGAGTCAGGGCAAAAGCTAGGATTGAATATTTTAATATTCTGAATTGGGAAACAATAAGCGATTTTATTAAGATTGCGCAATGATATGCAATACCCGAAAAACATTCGCCGAAATGTTTATTGATAAAATATTAGATTTTTTATAATACCTACATGTAACAAAACACTATATTGGTAATAGCAACTTATTTTTAATATAATAATAGGGTAAACGCACAAGTTCTCGACCACTCATTACTCATTTTTATTCAATACACAACGCTCTAAATTGTTAGAAAAACTTTATTTTGGTGAAAAATACGATGGAGTCGAATGACTTATTTGATTCTTATATGGCTTCATCTTCGATGGTGGCTAATTTTGACAAATTACACAAACGACGGAATACACAGACGATTACACAAATTCATGACGCATTTTTTTTTTTTTTTTTATAATACATAAGGTGCAAACGAGCAGATGGTCCACCTGATGGTAAGTGGCCACCATCACCCATGGACATCGGCAAAACAAGAGATACGTTTTGTCGATGCGTTGCATCCCCGAAGATAGAGTGGGAAGGGGGAATGAAGAAAAAATGATGCGGATTCAGCGGACCCTGAGCAAGAGCCCAGAGTTCACTAGACCCACAGCATTATTGGGATTGGAGAGGAGGGGGTAAGTCTGGCCCACATGCGGCTCAACCAGAACGCGTCTATGACACTTGGCGGTCGGATTCGCATGCTGGTGGTCGCAAGCCAGTCGGGGAACAGATCTCCTACCACCAAGGGGGTGCTGGGTTACTCGCCTCTTACGAGATGCTCTCCCAGCGGCAGAGGGGAATAGTATTCTAACCCGTCCCCTCACAGGCAATATGTTCACCCCGACACCATGGCATCCTCAGGAGATGTAGACTGTACAGCAGTCAGTACTAAAGTACTCGTTGTGTTTTGTTGTTAAACATGAACGTGCCTGAAATTCAAAGTACATAACATACTGTCAAATAAAGAACTGTACTATAGAGTAAAGATTCTTTATAAATGACCATGATGACCATTTTTTTACAAATATTTAATCTATTTTTAAACTCTTGACTCAGAAATTTCGCTTGTTTCACCAGTCAAATAAGTTAGCCATAGGTATGTTAATTACCAAACATTAAGAGATAACAACAAAATTATACTTTTCCACCAAATTAGCTAGACGAGTTCAACAAATTTACCTAATGATAAAATTTTGTGGTTTTTGAAAAGAATTCTAGTGGCTGTCATCTAAATAATACAAGAAATAAATTTCAGAGCGTGCGTTTTACAGGACATTGCAGGCGGGGCAGAATAGAACTAAAGGTGTCCGCTAACGATATCTTATACCCTATAACGATTGATAAGCGCGCGGTCTCATAACAGCGTGTGTTTAGTAATATACAGTATGCCTACTGTCTAGGTCGGGCCTCTTACGTTATCTAGCGGCCACTATAAATAAGCTTCAGTGATCCAGTTCCATACAGTCTATCACCAAACCAGATGCGGTTATTCTGCAAGTGCAAGATGAGTTTCAAAAATAAAGTTGTAATAGTGACTGGCGCTAGTTCCGGTATCGGAGCTGCGGCAGCGAAGGCGTTTAGCACGGAGGGTGCTAAGGTCGTCATGGTTGGCCGTAACCAGGTCAAGCTGGATGCCGTCGCAAAGAAATGCAAGGATCCTCTCGTCATCCGCGCTGATGTGTCCAAAGACGATGACGTTCATCGCATCATAGATCAAACTGTCAAGAAATATGGACAAATAGATGTGCTCGTCAATAATGCCGGTTCAGCCAGCGGAGTTTGCGGTCTGCTAGATGATGTATTTATGAAGTCTTACGATTCCATAATGAATACAAATATCCGTGGTGTGGTTCATCTCACCTCCCTGGCTGGTCCTCATCTAATCAAGACGAAGGGTAATGTCATCAATATATCCAGTGTTGCTGGAAAAGCAGCACCAACATTCCCGGGATTTTCAAATTACCACGTCTCCAAGGCTGCCTTAGACCACTTCACCAGGTGTGCTGCGGTGGAGCTTGGAGTCCATGGTGTGAGGGTGAACACAATCAGTCCTGGACCAGTGGTGACAGACTTCTTGGAGAATGCTGGTACTACGACCACTCATGAAGACGTTAAGGGTATCACACTTCTAAACCGAGTATCGGAGTCGGAGGAAATCTCAGATTTGATTCTTTTCCTGGCGGGTGATAAGGCGAGAGGTATCACAGGATCAGACTTCGTGAGTGATAACGGAGTGCTTATTAAGTGAAAATAATGCTAACGTTGTTTAATTTATTTAAATATAACTTTATAATAATTATTTTTTTATTATTTATTTTTATTCATGGATATTAGATCATGTAACTTATTGTTAGTATTATATTTAACTGGTCTCGGCACTACCCCACAGTAAAATGCTATTATGCTGTAAAAATAACTAAAATAGCAGTATTGACATCGGTCATTTGTCTGATTCTCCTCACAGCGTAGGGAACTGAATTAAGTCTTCCCGCTAGAGATGATAAATGAGGTTTCACTGGAGTTTTAGACGCGGAAGGTAGCGAGATCTGATGGAACACATAGTATAAAACAAAGTCGCTTTCCGCATCCTTGAGTTGTCTAAAGGACAAACACTCGAGCAAGCCGAGCTGCTCGCTGGAATGTTGCGTACAGTGCTGGACGGCGTTGCCAGGGTCGTCAGGCCTAAGTAGACTGCGGACCTGCGGGGTGACGGATTTAGATGATGCCGTCACTAAGACCAAGTGGCAACTTTCGTGGCTAAAGCCGTGGCTGCGAGGTGGAGGTGGTCCGAGTCGGGGACATAACGTCCGGCTCGTGGGGGATGCTGGCGGCACCAGAGACGTGTCCGGTGTCAGTGGCCAAAAAGCTGGCTGACGCTGGAAGGGTCCTAGTCGGTTGGATCTCGGCTAGGGTCAAGATCTTGAAGGCGCTGCCGTTGCGGTGTTATAAATGCTTGAGCCTAGGGCATATAAAGTCCCTCTGCTCCTTCCGGGTTGAGCGTGGTGGCCTGTGCTACAGATGTGGTAGCGAAGGTCATAGGTCCACAACATTCGTTTCACCTTTAATTAAGATACAGTATATATATATATATGTCGGGGATTTAAAAATGATGTGAAAGGAAATGGAAGGAGGAAGATGGGGAATATTGGGGAACACTACAAGGGGGTGATGATATTGAATGGAATATTGGGTAAACGCTACGTAGATACTTGTACTGAACCTATAAATTATCAAATTATCTCTAACAATTACGAGAGAAACCTAAACAGTGCCTTGGACTTGTGACCAAGGTGTTGGCTTAAGGATATCCTTTAAATGATCATAACACTCACCTCCACTGCTAGGCTCTCTGTTTAAACCCAAGGTTAAACGCACATAAACCGAATCTAACATAAGGCTAACCTAACCTAACATTGTGTTTACTTAACCACGTGGCAATTACATTGTAAGGACTTACGTGACCTTAGTTGGACAGCACTTCCACACTACACTGCACTTGACACTATCACTATCACTAGCACTACTTAGATGATGTTCACTTCTTCAGAGACCGCGCACGACTAAGACTTCAGTTAGACTGTCGATCGCATATAAAGGGTCGAGGGTAGAGACTGTCAAAACAACGGAAGTGACTACTACCCCACTTCAACGCCATAGACAACGATAACGATTCGATTAATCGATAATCTTTTACGACATATATAATTAAATTAATATTTCTCATAGCATGTATTTGGTGTATACCTTGTTGGTGTTAAATAAAAAAATAAATAAATATCAACTTCCTCCAGGGGAATATAAACCACTCCGCCGGCGCGCAGGATCTACTGCTGCAATCGGTAGCGGAGTGGTCGATGGGTGTGGTGGTGGCTGCCGAGCCATATTACGTTCCCCCCAACCCTCACTGGGCCGGTGATCTGGATCCGTTGCGATCTTGGTCGGAAGCGGCTCTCCCCTCGATCCTATTGAAAGGGTTCAGGCTACGTCGTGGCGAGATGGGGAGAGTATGTGGTAGTGGGGACGTACTTTTCCCCCAACCTCATTCTGGAAGAGTTTCAGACATACCTCGAATCCGAAGAATAAAAATATATTCAATGTCCGCGGCCCTACCCAACAGTAAAATGCCATAAGACATAATAATGTGAAAGTAAGTGAAGTAAAGTAGCATAGCAGTATTAATATCAGTCATTTGTCTGACTCTCCTCACTGCGTAGGCAGCCGAGCTAAGTCTTCAGCACTAGTGCCGTCTTGTGTAAAACCACCAAAACTGTATGGGTTACCTAAAATATATAAAAACAGTGTGCCGCTACGACCAATTGTAAGTCAAATTGATTCACCTACTTATAAACTAGCACAACATCTAGCTAAGATTTTTTCACCTTTCCGCGGTCAAACCAATACACATGTTAAGGATTCCTACTATTTCATCAGTGAAACAAAAAACTTGCATCTAACTGATGATGAAGCTATGGTTAGTTTTGATGTGAAATCATTGTTTACACACTTACCACTGCAAGATTGCATCGAAATAATAAAGAAAAGGCTAAATGACCACCAGTTACCTATTGGATATGCAGAATTATTAGAACATTTTTTTACATCTGGCTACCTATTCCGGGAAAACAAATTTTACATTGAAATTGATGGTGTTGTCATGGACTCCCCAGTGTCTCCCGTAGTTGCAGATATCTTCATGGAAAATTTTGAGGAGAAAGCACTATCAACATTTTTGATTACACCAAAAATCTTTAAACGGTACGTAGATGATACTTTTGTAATACTTCCCAAAAATCAAATTTCACATTTCTTAAATTATTTAAATTCAATAAATATTAAAATACAATTTACTATGGAGCTAGAATCTAATAATTCTTTAACCTATCTTGACATTTTCATAACTAGGAATACTAAAAATACAAATCCCACTAAAAACATTTTCATGTAAAATGTTGCCAAGACGAACACGTATACCTCATGCTGTCAAAAAGTGATCAGATCTCCTATAGAGCCAAGCTCCTAACTCTACACGCCCTCCCTACCTACAAACCCTCACTTCACAAACTCTAAACCTTAGTCAATATATGTGGCTTGGCATATTAGGCTAAGGAAAATTTAAACCTTAGAAAAGGGAGGGTGAGCTTCATAATTATCGAATACAAGCTGACCCGATAGACGTTGTTCTGTCTTAACTATGAATATTGGTCAAATGATTGACAGTTAAGTTACATTAGAAAAGATTATATAGTCTTTACCTAATTTTCCGCATAACTTTCTTAATTTTTTCTTACATAAGAACCTTCTCCTGACAATAATCAACACAACGAAAAATGAATTAGCGAAATCGGTACAGCCGTTTAGGCATGATGCCGTGACCAAGAGAAATAGGGATTCATTTTTATATATAAGAAGATTTAAGTAGGACAAATGTTTTAGTAAGACTATAACAGCAGTTATCCTTCGATTATAAGCTAAAGTCACACATAATTTTCACAAACAAAAATAGACCTTATACGAGCAGCTCTCAAGTGTGCAACTGACAATGAACCTAAGGGTGGTAAGACAATTAAATGGCTGACTGTATATGCAAACGAGCCTCTTAAGAAAACTGAGTCGCACAAAAAAATATTACTATTTTATAATATGGAGTCCCTTTATCGATTTTTAGAGCCTCTAGCATCAATATTTGCGGAATTCTCATTCCCAGTTTAAGGGGTTAAGGGTAAAAGTTCCAAATTTATAATTTTTTGTTATTTATTTACTAATATTAGCCTTTATACCAAATTTTAGCTTTCTAGGACTTCGGGAAGTACCCTAAGAATTTTGATGATCATCAGTGAGTCAGTGACGAAATAGGTGTTTTTTAGATATTAATAAAAAGTAAAGTATAAAAGCTATGGAATTGAAACTTTGTATGTTTAATAAGTCTACTACTGACATCATATCCTGATAATTTAGTAGATCTGGAATAATCCAAACCCAAGTTATGAGGGTTCAAAAAAACGACGAAGCACTTCGAGAAAAGGTAGTAGTGCCCTTGCGAGTTGCGCTTCGCTTGGCTCGTCTTGGCGCTACCGTGCCCCCAGATTTATACTTATTAAAGTATGATATAAACATTACGGTAGTAATACAAACTCACGTTTAACGTTAGTGGCTGAGGAATTGGATATAGCCCAGACTACTTAATGTCGACATGTGAAAGAGATACCACCGAAGAAACTATCCTCATAAGTCTCATCATGAAATGTCAGCTGTAAGTGACTGAGGAGTTGGTATACACAATACTTAATGCTGCAATATCATCAATGTTGCAAAGTCTTAAAAATACTTTACAATAAATTTGAAACCAAACAGACTTGTTGGAAATGACTTAGAGAAGAGTCTTCAAACGGCTAATCAGAACTTTAGCTCAGAACCATCTACAGCAAATTGATTTTCATACAAAAAAGTCGCATGTAATCTAATCGCATTTTCTCTCTCTCTTGTCACAGACATACATACGGATATTCACGTTTAACGTATAACACCCCGTCGTTGTAGCGTCGGGGGTTAAAAAGTATATGTCATTATGGTATGATCTGCAATTCAGGTATAAATGCTGAGAGTCTCGACTGTACCGCTATTAGGATATTTCTCAGTACAAATTTTGAATTTTATTTTAAACACGCAAATAAATGTTTCAAAATTTTCTATAAAAGGTTAAAAATTTCGACCGCATCTGCAGCAATGGCGCTGTGGTCGCGTCAGTCTGGCTGTTTTATTTGTGCAATATTACAAAATATTACTGTAAAAACCGATAACTATAAAATAATACATTATAACTACACTTTACACCGACAATGCCATCTATGTGACAGAAGAAATAAACATTATGTAGCAAAACTACAAAAACATCTGTTTGAAAATAAAAAAACCATTTTATATTATTGTAAAATATTACATAAAAGTATTGTAAAATCCAAATATTGATTAGTGATAATATTATGAAACAATTATCAAACACGCGGCGCCATCTACAGGACGTGTGACAGGTTCAACTACATGAATAACATTTGTAAATGGTATCTATAGGTTATTTGAATACCCTTCTGCAAATTTTTTTAATATACACGCAATGTACAGACCCGACAAGTCTACAGATTTATTATATGTATAGATTACCATTACCATAACCAATCACAACGGCTACATTCTTGCGGGGAAGAGAAAACAAAAATAATTAACTTTCGAATTAGAAAAGATCCATATGAACCTAATATACATTACTTAGACAAAATCATTGAAGCAACCAAAGTAACTAAATTCTTAGTTGTTCAAATAGATGATAGTTTGTCATGGAATACACACATTGATGACCTGTGCTCAAAATGTGTTTTCATATGCATTATATACGCTATCTAATATCTCTGATAGCATATCACGCCCATGTGGCTTCTATTTTAAGATACGGCATAATCTTTTGGGGTAATGCTAAAAATAGCTATAAAGTTACCATCCTTATACATATATGAGACCGCTATATTTGGATGAAGCAATGAAAATATGTTTGACAAATTATCTAGTGTACGTAAAAAAGATATGTTTAGATTTCTTCCGAATAACTTTTGCTAATAAAAATGTGTGTGCAATGATTGTAAAAATTTATGATAGTTTACCAAAGAGTATCAAGTCTTCAAAGAGTATAAATGATTTTAAAAGAAAATTGCATGATCATCAGAGCTCAGAAACTGCTCTTTTCGGAGCAACTCACTTCAATGTTTCGACGTGATGACGCTGCTACAAGTTCAAGGTCATATTATATTGATTGTTGTATTGTATCGATAACAGGAAGTAATTGAATTGAACAGCATAAAGCATCACAAAAATACACTAATCACATTCAGTGTCAAGGCAAAAGCTAGTATTGAAAACATTAATATTTTAAATTATGAAAACTATAAGAAATTTTATTTGGTGACACAATATTATGCAATACCCCAAATACGTTTGCCGAAATTTTTATTGATAAAATATTAGATTTTTTTGATAACACATAATAAAGGTAAAAGATACTACAATAGTAATTGCAACATATTACAATATATTGGGTAAACGTACAAGTTGTCGACCACTCATTACTCATTTTTATTCGTTACAAAAGCTCAAAAATTTAACAACCTTTACATTGGTTATTGTGGAGAATAAGATGGAGTCGGATGAATTGCAATGTCTTATATAGCTTAATATTAAGTGGTGGCTAACTTTGGCAGAGAAAAAGAGAGCCATATGTGCTTATCACATATTGTTGAGTCAATAAGTCATTGGTGGTGTAAACATTTTTATAAAAATACCTAATGTTATAAAATAATAAAAAATATTTCAACAGATAAATAAGTCAGCTACAGGTCCGTTGTTTATAAAAGTTTAAAAAGAAAATTGAGTTACTTGTAGTAGTGTAGTTACTTGTCACTGATATATATTTGGATGGAATTTAGTTCATCTTCAAAAGGAGCGTTTTAAAAGGCAATACGAGCAGGGTAGGGTTCTTGTAGAAGAAAAAATTAAAAAAGTTGCGCGGAAAATTAGAAAATTTAAGAAAACTTTACGACCTTATTATCTTTTGTAATGTACCCTTTTGACAGCCAATTAGAATTCAATATTCATAGTTAAGACAGGACAACGTCTATCGGGACGGACGGAAGGACGGAGCCCTGATCATGGTAGACATCTAGAGATGTCCGCTAACTAGTACGTTTACCCTATAACAATTGACGAACACGCCGTCTTATAAACGCTTGTTAAGTAGTACACAGCATGCTCAGTAGTGTGCTGTGTAGTATATTGTATAACTCAGGGCTATTACGTCATCTAGCCGCTACTATAAATAAGCCACATTATTTTAGTTTCCTCACAGTCTATTAACAAAGTTTACAAGATGAGTTTCAAAAATAAAGTTGTAATAGTGACTGGCGCTAGTTCCGGTATCGGAGCTGCGGCAGCGAAGGCGTTTAGCACGGAGGGTGCTAAGGTCGTCATGGTTGGCCGTAACCAGGTCAAGCTGGATGCCGTCGCGAAGAAATGCAAAGATCCTCTCGTCATCCGCGCTGATGTGTCCAAAGACGATGACGTTCGTCGCATCATAGATCAAACCGTCAAGGAATATGGACAAATAGATGTTCTCGTCAACAATGCCGGCTCAGCCAGCGGAGTTTGTGGTCTGCTAGAGGAAGGAATTATGAAGTCCTACGATTCCATAATGAATACAAATATCCGTGGTGTGGTTCAACTCACCTCCCTGGCTGGTCCTCATCTAATCAAGACGAAGGGTAATATCATCAATATATCCAGTGTAGCTGGGAAATTTCCACCACCATTCCCGGGATTTACAAATTACCACATCTCCAAGGCTGCCTTAGACCACTTCACTAGGTGTGCTGCGGTAGAGCTTGGAGTCCATGGTGTAAGGGTTAACACAATTAGCCCTGGACCAGTGGCATCGGACTTTTTGGAGAATGCTGGTACTACGGCCACTTCTGATGACGTTAAAAATATCACAATTCTGAAAAGAGTATCGGAGTCGGAGGAAATCTCAGATTTGATTCTTTTCCTGGCGGGTGATAAGGGGAGAGGTATCACAGGATCAGACTTCGTGAGTGACAACGGAGCACTTATTATGAGAAATTAATGTAAATGTTATATTTAATAAGAGGTAAATAAATTTATTTAAATAATTCTTTTTTATTCATCGCATATATTTATAAGCTAATAGTATTTGTTTGCGAGAGTAGCGCATAATAAATGTTTATAGCAAAAGTTCAGTTCTAAGGAATTGTTATTTTTAACTTCGAGCTTCTTCTTCGGCCTCATCTTCACTTACCATCAGGAGGCCAATTCTACTAATGTTCAACGTTCGATAAGCTGCAAAGGTTCGGTTTCGATCACGTTACAATCGACGTTCAAAAAGCTAATCTGCTAAAAAGGGTCGAGAGCTGTATCAAAACCAAAACTTAAACGCAATTGAATCGCAAACGAATCGTAACGGAACCGATACTATTCCATATGGTGTGGCAATATTAAAAATTTGGTTTCCCACAAAATCAAATTATTTCGATTTTCACTGTTAAATAAAGGTTTTAAATGTAATAATCATTAAAATTCTAAAATAAAACATTACATGTCTGACGAGTTTTTCTGTATGAATCGTTAAGTAATATAAAAAACGATTCGAACGACAAAACAAGAGTTGGTTCATTACACCTTTACTGTTATAATCATAACATTGGCGGCAAAATTAAAACGCGTTCAAATGAAACAGATGTTTCTAAAGCCTATTAAATAATATCAAGAATGGAGGAATATAATTACTACTGCTACTTTAAACGGCGGCGTATCTGAGAGTTCAAAATTTAACCGAGTATGATTGTACTGTGAGTGAATATGCAAGCCTTTGTAAACTAATAGGGAAACATCGAGTACAAGAATGTATACACAAACAATACCATTGGATCTACTCATTTCTAACACGGGGAGTCCTCGCGATTCGCGATGAAGCTTTGGGGCGTTACGAGAGGCCAAACGAAACCAGCTGCGAGTAGAATGCGCTGAAATCCAGAGGAATAAACGCGTGTAAGTACCTAAGTATTAACATTTATTAGATAACAAAACACTTAACTTCCTAAATTAGTTTTGAAACTATAAATGCAGGGTTTGAGCCAAAATTAGTAGGGGTTTAAATAGTTTTCTCATTTTCAGAAGGGTAAAGAAACAATGTAATACACTGAACAACATTATTTATACCATTGTATATTTTATAAATGAAGAATAATAAATTATATTTAACTTAAAATTTAGTCTATATTTTATCAAAGTTTAGTTAAAACAATTTAACTTGTAATAACTGCAGAGACCTATCACTTAAATACCAGTTATTAGTACAACTATACAGCTGGATTCAGCTGCTGGACATGACCAAATAAGAAGTTAACATGCCTACGGCTCAAAATAGTAAAGTGAGAATGTAATGAGAGAATTTGGTGCAGATCAAAGTAGGAATAACAAACAAACTAGCAGGTTAGTAATATTTTTATTCTTCAAAAACTAGGTACACAGATGAAAGATGCCTTCGATTTATTACATTTATAGTGTGCCTACAGTAAAAAAACCATATTACAGTAAAATACAAATGTATATAATTAACAATTTATTCTCTACTTAAAATAAAATTAATGTCATATTAAATTATAATTATAAATAAATAATTCGGCCAAGTGGGGGCGTTTAGTTACAAAAATAATATGTATAAGAAAACATGATAAAACAATTTTAACAAAAATAAATTTACTCGATTTCTAACTCTGAAAATGCAATAAAAAAGTAAAAATTATTACACTCAAATAATTTTTAAGTCGGTGAACATAATATATTAATAAAATACATATTGCCAAATATAGAACCTCACTTTTTATTGGAGTCACTTTAAATATTTTACAAGTGGTCATTTAGCAACATGTGATGTCAATCTATCTATATATATGTCGGAGCATAGTAAAAGATTATCGATTAATCGAATCGTTATCGTTGTCTATGGCGTTGGAGTGGGGTAGTAGTCACTTCCGTTGTTTTGACAGTCTCTACCCTCGACCCTTTATATGCGATGGACAGTCTAACTGAAGTCTTAGTCGTGCGCGGTCTCTCAAGAAGTGAACATCTAAGTAGTGCTAGTGATAGTGTCAAGTGCAGTGCAGTGTGGAAGTGCTGTCCAACTAAGGTCACGTAAGTCCTTACAATGTAATTGCCACGTGATTAAGTAAACACAATGTTAGGTTAGGTTAGCCTTGTGTTAGATTCGGTTTATGTGCGTTTAACCTTGGGTGTAAACAGAGAGCCTAGCAGTGGAGGCGAGTGTCGTGATCACTTAAAGGAGCTCCTTAAGCCTACACCTTGGTCACAAGTCCAAGGCACTGCTTAGGTTTCTCTCGTAATTGTTAGAGATCATATTTGATCATTTATCGGTTCAATAGGAGTATCTACGTTGCGTTTACCCAATATTCCATTCAATACCATCACCCCCTTTTAGTGTTCCCCAATATTCCCCATCTTCCTCCTTCCATCTCCTTTCACATCGTTTTAAAATCCCCGACATCAGAAGTGGGATCACAGGCCCAAAAGTTCACGTTAAGGGTTCTTTGCGTATAATCCTGACAGTTAAATTAGTTTCAATGCGAGTAAAATTAGTTTTAGAAAAAGTTAAAAGTGGGTAGTTTAAAAAAAGAATTCAGAAATAGTTGAAATCAGAAATAGTTGCGAAGGTAGTTTAAAATCTTAAAATCGTGATTATTATTTGAAGTAGGTACGCCTTTGCTTTACATGAGGCTCATCAGCCGTTTCGGTAGTAAATTATGGTGTTGACAGTTTTTACGCATTGTGTTTGGAAATTACTGATCATATTAACGTTTTATTAGTGCAACAGAGAGCTTTTACGCTTTGTCGGAAAGATGTACTGGAAGCGTTGTCGCTTTGTTGTTATTGAGCCGTTGTAAGGTGGCTTTGTAGGCCCCGACGGTTGGGGCTGAAAGCTGTTACGCTTTGCTACGAATTTGAGATGTTTTCTGTAAAGAGTGTTGAGAGCTCTTTGTTTCTTTGTGTGTTAATGATTGAAATACTTATGTCTAGTGGAAAATAGTGCTGAAAGCTGTCACACTGTAACGAAGTTATTGGTCTATGAAACTAGTGTTACGTGTTACGTATTTTGAAACTGTGTAAAGGCAACGCGAGAGCGCGTTGATTATCAGAATGGCCGTGTCGGAGCATAGTAAAAGATTATCGATTAATCGAATCGTTATCGTTGTCTATGGCGTTGGAGTGGGGTAGTAGTCACTTCCGTTGTTTTGACAGTCTCTACCCTCGACCCTTTATATGCGATGGACAGTCTAACTGAAGTCTTAGTCGTGCGCGGTCTCTCAAGAAGTGAACATCTAAGTAGTGCTAGTGATAGTGTCAAGTGCAGTGCAGTGTGGAAGTGCTGTCCAACTAAGGTCACGTAAGTCCTTACAATGTAATTGCCACGTGATTAAGTAAACACAATGTTAGGTTAGGTTAGCCTTGTGTTAGATTCGGTTTATGTGCGTTTAACCTTGGGTGTAAACAGAGAGCCTAGCAGTGGAGGCGAGTGTCGTGATCACTTAAAGGAGCTCCTTAAGCCTACACCTTGGTCACAAGTCCAAGGCACTGCTTAGGTTTCTCTCGTAATTGTTAGAGATCATATTTGATCATTTATCGGTTCAATAGGAGTATCTACGTTGCGTTTACCCAATATTCCATTCAATACCATCACCCCCTTTTAGTGTTCCCCAATATTCCCCATCTTCCTGCTTCCATCTCCTTTCACATCGTTTTAAAATCCCCGACATATATATCGGATGCTATTAAAAGGGATGGATGACCTATAAATATAAGCTACGGGCGCAACACGGTCAGGATATAACTAAACATTAATATCACTTACTATTCTGACAAGAACTATTATGACAGGAACCTAAGCAGTGCCTTGAACTTGTGACCAAGGTGTAGGCTTAATTACTTAAAGGGATCCCCTTTAAGTAATTACAACACTCGCCTCCACTGCCGACTTTCTCTGTTTAAACCTAAGGTTAAACTCGTATAAACCTAACCTAACACAAGGCTAACCTAACCTTCGGCTAACTTACACTTTCGACACTTGAAATTTTGCACAGGGGTTCCTTTTATAACGTAGGGGAGCACTAAGAAAGGATTTTTGAAAATTCACCCCATAAGGGGGTAAATCGGGGGTGCAAAGTTAGTATGAAACTTTGCCGTTTTTGAAGTTATTCTAATGAAATTCAGTATGTAGGTTTTTCATTGGATGTCATGAAACAGGGGTAAATATTTTTTCGAAAATAATCTCTTAAGGGGGTGAAACGGGAGTGCAAAGTCAGTATGAAACTTTGCCGTTTTCGAAGTTATTCTAATAAAATTCAGTATAAAGGTTCTTCATTGGATGTCATGAAACAGGGGTAAAATATTTTTTCGAATATAATCCCTTAAGGGGGTGAAACGGGAGTGCAAACTTTGTATGAAACTTTGCCGTTTTTGAAGTTATTTAAATTAAATTCAGTGTGAAATTTCTTCATTAGATGTCTTTGCACTCCCGTTTTACATTATGATACAAATGGGCTAAGTGACCAAAGCGCACGAGTGTTGTGCAAAAGCGGGAAATGAGGAGCAATATTTAGTTATATTTATTTATTATCTTATGATGATTCTACAACAAAACATTTATTTTTCTATGTTTCTTTTTTTTTTTTTTAATGGCTTTGTATGTGCTTAAGCACAAAACATTCTGCAAGTGTCGCGTATAATGAAGAAAAATCGAGGGAGACTGAGCGGTAAAAATTGCCAAAGATTCAGTGATAATTTCTGTAACTACATTAGGGTTAGTGACGGTGAAACGCAGAGATGGTTATGCGACAGGAACCTACAAAGAAATAAAAATTAAACATATTTATACATATATATTATATATACAAAGATACAACCTTCATTGCATTACAATTTAATATTATTATCTATAATAAATTTAACTAATTTTGTAACAAACGGGCTAAAGACTAAGGTTAAAATAGTTTTTAAATGTACTGGACGTGGAATGTAATCAGGGATAATATCATATAGTGAATATTTTAATTTTGGGCAGTCAAAAACAATATGATTCATTGAACCCTCATCTAAACCACATTTACAAATAGCACTGTCTTTAATTCTTAGCTTAGCCAGGTGTAATGGAGTACATGCGTGGCCTAAGCGGAGTCTACAAACGACTGACGTAACTTTGCGGTCGGCATTACGAAATCGGAAAAACCATGGAGAAACAGGGACTTCAGGTTGAATAGCACTATAATATGAACCTTTGATTAATTTTGACTTATCCCAAAACTGATTCCATGCACTATACAAAAATTTTTTGAATACAGGGCCCAAATCGTGAGAGAAATTAAAAAAATAGGAAAGGGAGCCAGGTTGAGTTGCAGATTTGGCACACTTGTCAACTATTTCATTATTCTGAATTCCAGAATGACTTGGGATCCAGACAAGTGAACAGAGATAACCTTGTTGGTGACAATTAAATAAAGCTTCTCTAATTTTAAGTATAATAGGGAATCTTGATTTACTTCGAAACGGATTTTGAGTTATTGCCTGCAGAGTGCTTAAACAGTCCGAAAAAATAACGACCTTATTTAAGTTATGTGAATCAGAAAACAAAATAGCTTCAAGAATGGCTATTGACTCCCCAGTAAAGACGGAGGACTGAGGGGGGCATTTGAAATTAAGGATAATATTAAATTTAGGGATCCAACACGCAGCTCCAACACACGATTCATCTGATAATTTAGACGCATCTGTAAATATCATAACAAAATCAGACCAATTTTTAGCAACTTTTCCCAAAAACTTCCTATTAGCCCCAGGGACGCCTTTTTCTATTCCCAAATTGGTGATCATCGATGGATTAAAAATTAGAGAAGGATAGGAACAGGAGTATAACGGGTTGAGATGGGATTTGTAGATAGGTGCACTAAACTGAGTAAATTTATTAAAACTTCTATGTTTCTTATGACTTATTTGTCATATTCTGATAAACTTATTCTAATAAAATTATTCTTCTAAATAATAAAATTATAAAAACTTATTTTTTATCGTTGGAGTTTTAACAAGTGTACATACAATGTTTTTCAACACATTTGCGAGGAAAAAAGACATCGGTATACTGTTTGTTTGTGGTCACTGCAATAAAAAAATCTGTGCGTTACTAAACTAACAAATAAACGTATTTGATAATATTCATAATAAGACGTAGTTTATATAAATCCATTATATAAACAGTGAAAAAATGACACTTTACGAGCAAGTGTGTTGAAAAAAAACCTTTAAGCAAATATACATAATTAGGTGACAAAATCATTTGATCTATGTGAACAGTATTAATAGTAATTACTTAATAAATAATGTGTACAAGTTATAATTGTACTAGTATTACTCAGTAGGTATTTACAATAAAGAGTATCATAATATTGATTTTGATAGAGCTATATCAGTGAAATGAAAGTCCGTGGTTAAGACATCGGTGTCTTACTCGGAAGGTCTGGGTTGGTTGAGTTATGTGTGTTTTAATCAATTAAATATCACTTGTTTCAACGGTGAAGGAAAACATCGTGAGGAAACCTGCACCGTAAATCGCAATTGCATAAAGTGGGACATTAATTGGGTGGCCTTCTTGAATAATAGAAGTATTACCAGATCTTTTTTCAATGATAAGAAGCTACACTATTACCGAGTTGCTTTATACCCGGTGCGAAGCGAAGGCAAGCCGCTCGTTTTTAGTAAATCTAAATAAATAACTAAAAACATTGAAATTAATTATATATCTAATGTAAATTTGTATATCAATCAATCAATCAATCACCGGCTTACTATAACATGTTTTTTAAATATTACTATTTAGAATGTTTTGAATTTTAAATTATTGATTTAGGACTTCAAAATAATAAACTATATAGTTGACACGCATATTTACTTCCTTTAATGGGATTTTTATTTTAAACAGATTTCCCTTGATATTTTCAACACGTTATCAGCACAATATTTTAGCTTGAGAGTCAACGTCACTTAGATTCCAAGCATTCTCATCATTTAAGTAATCCTGTACATTATAGTATACATTATATATTAATGACTTCTTGATACGAGTTTTAAATTGTTGAAGTGGCAAGTCTAATATAGTCTGTGGGATCTTATTATAGATGCGAACACCAAGCCCCATGAACCTATTACTCACTTTGTGGAGACGATAGTAAGGCGTTACAAGTTTATTTTTATTTCTAGTAGTTTCTATTTTTTATCTTAACTGAAAAGATGTAAAGTCCTGTATTACATACAAATGTTAATCTACACGGTGAAGTGATAACTGAGCTTATCTATGATTAATATATTTTGTTATGACTGATTATAATTTATTAATGTGGAAAAGATTTTATTAAGTTGTGACTTACGTTACTATAGTATTACGCTTAAATTATTTGAAGCAAAGTAAGCAGCTAGTAATAATGAAATTGTATCGTTATTTTGTTGTAAAGTAACCCTTGCGTACTTTCAAACAAATTGATAGTATTTTAATACTTTATCTCTAAGATATAACTCAGCACCAGCCAGCCTGCAAGATTGCAGAAGCCTGCAGAAGAATTTAACATAATGTTTTTATTTATGAGATCAAATTTCCAAAAAGCTCATTTAAATGGACACTTTTGCGTATAACTGAGGATTTGGGTCAAAATAAATAATACTTTATTTATTCGTCATATATTATTTTCAGGACTTGTTCTAGGAAATGGTGAGTCTGAATTGTCTATTATGCCAACACCTTTGTTTTCCCTATTTTTTTAACTTTGGCTGGTGAGTATATAAATCCTAAAATATCGAATGAGTATATAAGTTCTACTTCAGATCTTTAGTTAAATTAGTATTAAACCTCAGGCACTAACAGAGTACACAGTATTAGCTATTGAATGCTTCAGATGTCCACTTGAGTTTAAGGTCAGATAAGGTCAGAGGAGGTAATTCAAAATTGAATTTAATTGAATTTTATAAAGCGTCAGGGTAAAAGCTAGTATTGAACATTTATTATTCTAAATCGGGATAACAATAAGCGACTTTATTATAAGATTGCGCAATATTATGCAATTTTTATATTCAATATAGGTACTTGAAACATCCTACTAATATTAAAAACGCGACAGTTTGTAAGAACGTATAGATGTCTGAATGTATGTTTGTTACTCTTTCACGCAAAAACTACTAATGGATTTTGATGAAACTTTACAATAATATAGTTTACACATCAGAATAACATATAGGCTATAATTTATAATGATATAGTGTCAGCGCTTCACAGATCTCATTTTTCAAATTTCAATATATCAGGACGGTATCCTGAATACGTATGACAACTAGTGGTGTCCGATAACTATCTCGTTGATATGCGCGCGGACTCATAACAGCGTGTGTTTAGTGTCTAGCTCGGGCCTATTACGTCATCTAGCAGCCACTATAAATAAGCCTCAATATTTCAGTTCCTCACAGTCTATCACCAAAGTTTACAAGATGAGTTTCAAAAATAAAGTTGTCATAGTGACTGGCGCTAGTTCCGGTATCGGAGCTGCGGCAGCGAAGGCGTTTAGCACGGAGGGTGCTAAGGTCGTCATGGTTGGCCGTAACCAGGTCAAGCTGGATGCCGTCGCGAAGAAATGCAAGGATCCTCTCGTCATCCGCGCTGATGTGTCCAAAGACGATGACGTTCGTCGAATCGTAGATGAAACCGTCAAGAAATATGGACAAATAGATGTTCTCGTCAACAATGCCGGCTCAGCCAGCGGAATTTGTGGTCTGCTAGAGGAAGGAATTATGAAGTCTTACGATTCTATAATGAATACAAATATCCGTGGTGTGGTTCAACTCACCTCCCTGGCTGGTCCTCATCTAGTAAAGACGAAGGGTAATATTATCAATATATCCAGTGTGGCTGGGAAAGCTCCACCGCCATTCCCAGGATTTACAAATTACCACATTTCTAAGGCTGCCTTAGACCACTTTACCAGGTGTGCTGCAGTGGAGCTTGGAGTCCATGGTGTGAGGGTTAACACAATCAGTCCAGGACCAGTGGTGACGGACTTTTGGGATAACGCTGGTGCTGCGATCACTTATGAAGAAGTTAAAAAAATCACAATTTTGAACAGAGTATCGGAGTCGGAGGAGATATCAGATTTGATTCTTTTCCTGGCGAGTGATAAGGGGAGAGGTATCACAGGATCAGACTTCGTGAGTGACAACGGAGTGCTTATTAAGAGAAATTAATGTAAACGTGATATTTAATAACAGGTAAATAAATTAATTTAAATATATTGCGTTTATTCATTCTACCTATTAAAAGTATCTGTTTGCGATGCGCGCCGCCTGATAAATTTTTATAGCAAGTCCAGTTTCCGCAATTTGTTATATTTATGTTTTTACTTTTCTTACTATGTCTTATTATAGAAATTAATACACTTGAGGAATTACCTTTTGTAATATTTTTTCTCCATAATTATATTTTTTTCAATTATGTATTATTTTCTGTAAATAAGATGATATTTGACTTTCGTAAGATATTTAGTAGTGTTAACTTATTAAATATTCTAGTTAACATCGACAGACATATTAAATGTTTAATATTATATTTAGGATGTGCAGACGTATCAATCAGTTGTATATAGCATCTATAGTATATGGGTCATCAGTACCAAGAGACAGTAGTCGACGTGTCACGTGACCGACACGAAGGTGACCTTTATGTCTGCAAATGTTCTGTTACGTTCTTCAGTATATACTATATAAACAAACTATAGACAAATGAGGTGTATGCAACACCCGGTCGTTGTTTACTACGTATAAATTTTCATACCTGCAGTTTGTTTACTGTGTTCGTATAGAACACTAGCGGCCCGTCCCGGCTTCGCACGGATAGACTTTTTTTTAAACGTTTTGGCTCCCGCGCCGGTGCCCCCTCTCTCGCTGCGTTGCTCGCCGCGTGGCACGCCACACCGGCCCGTCGGCACGCCGAAAAATGTCAATATTTTTGTTTATATTGACATTTTTAATTTCGTAATATCTTTTGAATTGAATATCCTTAAAATTGATTAATATTATAAGTAAAATCTATTAATTTTCGTTAAATGTTTTGAAAATAATATATATTTAAATTATCATATATTTAACGTTGATAATTTCATAATAACATAAACTAGTAGTCACAAATAATTGGAAATGATATAAATATACAATTTTTATCATTTTATACTTTAAGTCTTTTTTTCGCGATAAAATATAGCCTTTGATACTTTCCCAAGCTCTACTCTATCTCTAAACTAATATTCATCAAAATTGGTTTAGTGGTTCAAGCGTGAAAGCACAACAGACAGTGTTTCTTTAACATTTATAATATTTAAAAAATAAATGAAAAAAGCGGAGTTTTCAGGAAAGGATAGACAACCAAGTACCTATTTCTTAAATTTGTAAAACATTTGTCATTTTCAGTAATATTTTTACCCTAATTTGCTAACTTTTGAAATAATTTTAGTTTTTGGAATACAAACTATATTTGTATCATTCAATTCAACATCTATATAAACTCGCTAAACTAACAAAGATAAGTTTTTTTGGTGATAATAGTATACGAGTACATTACAGTAGAAGTGGTATTTAGATAAAGTTTATATGGGTAGAGTGCATGTACACAACGTGCTATATACTTATGTCATCTATATGGGACCAAGTCTATTTGAACAGAAATTATAACAATCTCGGTGTTATAATTTCTGTTCAAATAGACTTGGTATCAACGGTGTTGCTTACTGTTATTTATCAATAAATTTAATATTAAATGAATTATTTATTTTCCCATAGACTACTGATTTGAAAAACTATGAAATAACTATAAAATTTTTTGAAAAACTAATTTTAAACCAAATGTTAATTCATTTTAATTCACAGAGACTTCTCCATGTGAAACAATTTGGTTTTACTAAGGGTTGTTCAACGACGGATGCCGGTGTCGAATTAATTAAGAATATCTTCGAGGCCTGGGAGGAATCACAGAATGCACTTGGAATATTCTGTGACTTATCTAAGGCCTTCGATTGTGTACAACATGCGACTCTGGTCAGAAAGCTGCGCCACTATGGCATCAAAGGAACTGCGCTCGACCTTATGAACTCCTATCTAAACAATAGGGTTCAAAGGGTTGACGTGAATGGCAAGAGATCTCCTGGGGCTCGTCTGGATATGGGGGTCCCCCAGGGTTCTATTTTTGGACCATTTCTCTTCCTCATTTATATAAACGACCTGCCAATCCTCGTAGAAAAAAAGAACAAGATAGTATTGTTTGCTGATGAAACTTCACTAATATTTAAAGTGAAACGCTATCAAACTGAATATGACGATATAAACAATGCTCTCTCTGATATTGTACATTGGTTCAGTGCTAATAATCTAATGTTAAATAGTAAGAAAACTAAATATATAAAATTTACGACACCTTTCTTAACATTAAGAAAATAGAGACTGGTGTATTTATAAATGGAGAGGAGTTGGAACCAGTGGAATCTACCGTATTTTTGGGCATCACTGTCGATTCTAAATTGCAATGGGGCCCCCATATTGAGAGATTGGCCAATAGACTCAGCTCTGCAGCATACGCGATTAAGAAAATACGCCAATTAACTGATATAGACACGGCTCGTTTAGTTTACTTTAGCTACTTCCATAGTATAATGTCTTACGGCATTCTACTTTGCGGTAACGCAGCCGACATAAACACGATTTTCATACTGCAGAAGAGGGCTATTCGCGCAATCTATGGTCTCGGCCCTAAAATATCTTTAAGAGATAAATTCAAAGAAATTAATATATTGACTGTTGCTTCACAATATATTTTTGAAAATGTTATGTATGTACGTAAAAATATTAATGATTTTATTAGAAATAGTGACTTGCATGACATTAATACTAGGAACAAACACAAACTTTTTACTCCTACTACTCGATTGAGTAGAATTAGTAATTATTTTGTTGGGCGATGTGTATGTTTTTACAACAGGATCCCAGAAAACGTTCAAAATAGTTCTATAGGAAAATTTAAAAAGTTAGTTAAAAAACGTTTGTGTGACAAAGGCTATTATAACATTAAAGATTTTTTGGAAGATGTCACGCCTTGGGAATGATGCGTTCGCTCCAGGCTTTCTCAATGTATAAATATACTTGTTATAAAAATTGGCGTTTAAAAAATCAAAGTTAAAAAAGTAAAATATCCAAAAGAAACAGTCCCGCTGAGTTTCTTGCGCCCATTCTTCTCAGGTCTGGGTTAGGTCGTCTCCGAAAGGGTGGTAGATTCCGACGTTCAATAAGAGAATGTAAACTCCAACATTGAATACAAAATTTTGACCTTGACTTTGACTTTGATTAATACTCATTGAATGCTTCAGGTATCCTCTTGGTTTCAAGGTCAGATTACAGTGAATAGGAAGTAATTTTAAATTGAATGATAGCCATTCAAAGTCATTGTAAAAGCTAGTATAAACAATTTAATATTCCGAAAGGATAAGATACTTTATTATGTTGATTGGACAATTTTATGTGAATTCATAATACATGTGTCCAACACGGATATATAGGTATAAAGGAACGTTTATATATTAATGAATTTCTTACACCGTTCGCAAGGAAACTGCATTATTTTGCTAGACAGCTAAAAAAATTGCAAGGGTATAAACACATTTGGACTTCTAGAGGCAAAATCTACATTAGAAAGAGCGTTGAAGATCCAGCTATTAACATAAAGTCATTGGAACAAATAGAAGCTCTCAAGAATTTGTAAGCAGTACGCATCTAAATATAAATATATTTTAATGATAGTGGCGAGTTTAACATTGTTTTTGTCTTGGTTATAGAAAACACTACCTGTACTCTAATTTTACCACTTCTAATGAACATATCTATAAAATATTTTATTATATTATATGCTTTATGTAACATATACACAATCAAACAGTTTCATTCACACACACACACAGTCAAACCTTTTCTTGCCCTTCTCACGTCATTATCATTGATAGTTACAAAGTATTATTATTTATTATAATTTTATATCAATTATGATTAATATTCAGGACTTACAAACCGATATTGATCATAACTTTAATATCGGCAAAGCGGTAACGATAGAGGATGCCGAGCTATGCAGATCAGTAATACAGAATTCAGGTAAAGATTTACGTATAATTTCACAAAATATACGGAGTATCAACAAAAACTTTGATGAACTTAAGATTCTAATAGAAAGACTTAAGATAGATCAAGATATTATAATTTTGACTGAATGTTGGTTATCTAAAGTAAATAGTCTACCAACACTGACTGATTACCATCATTATAGTACAGAAAGAAACCACAACCAAAACGATGGAGTTGTAATGTACGTAAAAAGGTCCCTTGATATAAAAGTAACTGAACCAAAAAATATCCAGGAGATGACTTGTCTTGTGGCACGCCTCAACAATATTGATATAATTGGTATATGGTGGACCACATGAATTCTCCCAGTTAGATAAATTCTTTGAATCTCTTGAACTTGTTTTAAATGAATTCCGTCAAACGAATGTAATATTAATGGGGGATATTAACATTGATATTCAAAATGGCTGCACTGACACAGGAACTGATAATTACTTACAGCTTTTAGCTACGTATGGTTTACAACCAACTCATAACTTTATTACAAACTCGAAAAGCTGTTTAGATCACTGTGTGGTAAAAACTAATCTTCCCATTATTACAGTGGTATGTTTATCTTCAATAATTGATCATGCTTGTGTTGTTGCCTCTCTAACAAGTAAAGTTACCAAGAATCCAATAAAACCAAAATATGTAAAGAAAATAGACTATGATTCGGCTATTAAATCATTAGGGACTTTAAATTGGAATGAGCTTTTTAAAAATAATAATCCAGACAAAGTAACTGACTTATATTATGGATAAATTAAGCGATTGTACGTTTATCACTAAACTGTCAAATAGGAAGAAAAATCTAAAGCCCTGGATTACACCAGGGTTAATAAGATGCATGAGACATAGGGACAGACTACATGAAAAACTACGCAAAGAACCTAATAATGTGATGCATAAAATAATCTATATAAGATACCGCAATACTTGCAGTAGGATACTAAATAATCTAAAAAAAAAACATATTATGAACATAAATTATCAAAAAATAGATATAATACAAAAATACAATGGAACTGTGGCAAGGAAATTTGCGATTTAAATAATAAATCAGAAGCCACATCTGACATTCTGAAAATTAAACCTACCCCAAGTGACTCAATAAACTTTGCTGATTCATATTTTGCAGATGTGGGTAACATTGATAAACAGTTGGCTAATGAAATAATTGTTAGAGCGAATAAAACTGAAGAGCAACTTTTAGCTAAGCAACCACACACGCCAAATCAAAAGAATTCATTTTTTATTTTCCCTACTGATATACACGAAGTTAGTAATGTAATCAAGTCTTTAAAGAATACAAATTCATCTGGATGGGAGGGGATAACGTCGTCATTTCTTAAATTAGCAGTAAATGTGTTGGCCACTACTATTGCGTACATCTGTAATCTTTGTTTTGAACGAGGCATTTTCCCAAAGGCTCTTAAGAAATCCATTGTCATACCAATCTTTAAGTCGGGGGACAGCGACAACATCTCGCGCGCTGTATGCCGAAATACAGTTTACACTAGTTCGGCAGCAGATGATCATATTGTATTTTAGCGATAATATGTTATTTGTCCAAATAAAGAATTTGATTTGATTTTGATTTGAACCACGTACTAGAAATATCGAAAATATAAAATATCTCAAATTACAGACCAATATCGTTATTGCCAACTCTCGCTAAAGTAACTGAAAAGCTATTGATTTACCTAGACAAAAACAATATTTTAGCTCCAAATCAGTACGGTTTCAGATACAAGAAATCGACACCTGATGCGATGAAAAATTTAACATCACTTGTTGTAGATTACCTTGATAAAAAAGTTAATACTATTAGCGTATTTTTAGATCTAAGAAAAGCCTTTGACACAGTTTCTATCCCAATATTAACTCGGAAACTACAAAATATTGGTATACGTGGGTTGCCTTTAAAGCTTTTTTCAAGTTACCTATCCGAACGTAAGCAGACGTTGAAAATTAGTGATGTTCTTAGCGGGGAGATTTACATATCCTACGGCGTTCCGCAGGGTAGTATATTATAGGGGCCTACCTTGTTTCTAATTTATATCAACGACCTTTGTCAACTACCTCTTAGAAACACTAAAGTCATTACTTTTGCTGATGATACAGTGCTTATTTGTAGTGGTGAATCCTGGGAGGAAGTTACGGATAATACAAATAATGATTTTAAAGAAGTATCAAAATGGTTAGACTTGAATTTATTAACTCTAAACATTTCAAAAACTACAACCTTTAAACAGAATAATTGTAAAAGCACACAACTGTAGTAATGAGTCTAAAAATTGTCACTGTGCTGAAATAACAGAGGCAAAAAGTATTAAGTATTTAGGAATAACAATAGACAAACACCTTAATTGGAAAGAACGTATAGTGTCCCTAAGTGGGCGTATCTGAAAATTATTTTTTATATTTAAAAAGCTTAGGTATTTTTGTGACCAAACGCTTCTCTTTTCCGTATATTATGCCCTCTGTCAATCACTATTAAGTTATGGAGTTTCTGTATGGGGAGGAGTAGGTAAAACAACGCTACTTACACTTGAGCGTGCCCAACGTGCGGTCTTGAAAGTAATGACTTTTAGGGAATTTCGATACCCAACTGAATCTCTTTACACTGACTTACCGTTTCTCTCAGTAAGGCAAATTTATTTATCAGATATCATATCTACCCAACACACTATTATGCCTAATACTTGTCATTTTAAAAGAAGACAAGACAAAGTTTATATTTTACCTAATTATAAAACCTCCTTTGGGAAATCATTCTATGTATTTTTAGGCCCTTACGTATATAATACAATTTCACTAAAAATTACCCTAAAAGATTTATCCAAATACCAATTAAAAAAAACTATCAACACATATCTTAAACAACTATCCTACAGTCAAACAGAACAACTTTTAATCATAAAATCGTAACATCAATCCACACACACATACACACAAACACACACACACGCACATTATGTGTAGATAGTTGGTATATATGTATTTACCTAGTATGTATGTGATATGACTATATATTTATATATTTTTTGTGTATAGTATGTATATATACCTCAAATTTATAAATTAAATAATTAATAAAATTATCATGTTCAAAGCTGGTAAAAAAATGTTCATAGTACTCGTAGCATCGTGAGTTTTTCAGTATACTATATTGATGAATCACAACATGAATGAGCCGCGAGGAATACTACTCGACCGTCATACAGTTAAAACTAGTACGGAGGGTAGTGTAAATAGTTCTCGAACTATTGCCTTGTTTAGTGAACGTAATATTATTTTACCTACACATTTCCTTCTTTTTAAAAATACTATTCTTAAATAGTTACTATATAGTTTTTAATTTAGATTTAACATGTTTCCTTGTAATATAAACTTGTTTTTTATATTGTAATTACGTTAAGGCAACACTATGTTACTTTGTAATAAATAAATTAAAAAGAAAAAATAGGTATATCTATGTGTATATGTTTCTGATAAAGGTTTTCTCGATAATATATGAAAATAATACAGTTACTGTTACGGTTACAACATATTTCAATACATTAATAGGGTAAACGTACGAGTACTCGACCACTGATTTCTTCCATTATATTATACTATATGAATATTGTACTAGTCAACCCGCCTTGCTTTGTTTATGGTATATGATATTATTTATGTCGGGAAATAGTAAACAATTATCGAATTATAGCATCGTCATCGCCATCTGTGGCGCTAGAATAAAGTAATAATCACTTTCGTCGCGTCTGCATATATGCCAGGCGACGCTGATGTACCTCCAACGGAGCTGACAGCGCTAATCACGTACTGTGAAAGAGAGGCGCTAGAACTGGTGATCTCTGCCGACTCCAACGCGCATCACACGCTGTGGGGCAGTAAGAAAACGAACACCAGAGGTGAGGAACTGCTAACTTTTCTTTTCTCCACAAACCTACGGGTAATGAACATTGGGTCTGAGCCTACCTATGTTACAGCTCGAACTCAAACTATTATAGATCTGACCCTTGCATCTGAGCGAATTTCACAGCATCTAACCGACTGGCATATGTCAACAGAGCTGTCATGCTCAGACCATAGGTGGATCCGCTATGTATTGAACATTAACATACCACCAAAAGATCCAAGTCGCAACCCCAGAAAGATCGATCGCCAAAAGTACAATATTATGGCGACGAGTAAACTAGGGGAACTGCACCTGCCCACTAGTTATAGTGGCACGGAAGAGATCGAAGACCATGTACAAAATCTGACATCAACACTTATCAACTGCTATGAACAGACATGCCCTCTTGTATCACCTAAACAGGGACCTAATCCAGGGCATGGATGGTGGTGCCCCGCGCTAGGAAAACTTAGACGCAAGGTGAGAAAGCTGTTCAACAAAGCGAAGAACACTCGTGCAGAGGAAGACTGGGATGAATACAAAAATGCCCTACATCTCTACAAGAAACAAATTCGTCTCAGAAAGCAGGAATGCTGGAGACAGTTTTGTACCAAAATCAATAACTTTAATCAATCAGTGAAGGTCAAGAAAATGTTGGCCAGCGAACCCGAACGCAATCTTGGCAGCTTAAAGAAACCAGATGGTACCTTCACCAAATCTGAAGTGGAATTTTGTGAGCTACTGATAGAGACTCACTTTCCAGGGTGCCGAATATCGGGATCCCATAAGTGGGAGTCGGCACAAGAATCAAAAACAGTGCATCTCAATGAGACTAAAGCTCATAACATAGTCGTTGGAGACAAAGTCAAATGGGCAATCAAAAGTTTCCTCCCATTTAAAAGCGCAGGCTTGGATGGTATCTTCCCAGGTCTACTCCAATGGTGCGGGGAGGAAATAGTGCAACATCTTACAAATATATACAGAGGATGTCTTATATACCGCTTTGTTCCTCGTCAATGGAGAGAAGTTAAAGTGGTATTCATACCTAAGCCCGGCAAAAGTGACTACACGCAACCAAAATCCTTCAGACCAATTAGCCTCACATCATTCTTGCTGAAAACAATGGAGAGGTTATGTGACTGGGAGATTAGGAACAATACGTTGCGAAACAAACCACTTCATGCTAAACAACATGCCTACAGTATGGGCAAATCAACAGAATCCGCACTGCACAATGTTGTTACAAAGATTGAGAGCGGTTTAGTACCAGGACAATCAACTTTAGGCGCCTTTATTGACGTTGAAGGTGCCTTCGACAAGACAAACTTCACTAGCATAAGCCTTGCCCTTGAGAGATATGATGTTGATTCCATGATTGCCGGATGGATAGACAGCATGCTTCGATATAGGGCGATCCAATTCACTGTTAACACCACCATTCGAGGTGTGGTTTGTAGAGGCTGTCCACAAGGAGGCGTTCTTTCACCGCTCTTGTGGAACATTGTGGTGGACGAGCTGATAACCCGCCTCAATGAGCAAAATCTTTACACAGTGGGCTATGCAGACGACCTAACTATACTCATTAATGGACCATTCGAAAACGTACTCTGCGACAGAATGAGAACTGCCTTTAAGATCGTAGAAGAATGGTGCAACAGACATGAACTCACAGTTAATCCGACTAAGACGGAACTCGTGCTGTTCACCAATAAGAGGAGATTGAGCAATCTTAGATTACCGAAACTCTTCAACACAGAACTTACATTAACAAACGAAGTCAAGTACCTGGGCGTTATACTCGACAGTAAGTTGTTATGGAATAAGCACCTAGAACACAAGCTTGAAAAAGCATGTATAACCTTTTGGCAGTGTAAAAGACTCCTTGGTAAGACTTGGGGGTTATCACCCAGAATTACACTCTGGCTGTACACTGCTGTCATAAGACCAATCATCACCTACGGCGCAATAGTTTGGTGGCCCAGGACAAAACTAAGCACCGCTATAGCTAGGCTGCAAAGGTTTCAACGCCTGGTGTGCTCTGCTGTAACAAGCTGCATGCGCACAACCCCCACTGCGGCCATTGAAATTTTCTTAGGGCTACCACCGCTTGATGTGTTTATTCAACAGGAGGCGGCCATGGCAGCAACACGATTAAACCACCTAGGCCTATGGCAAAACAAAGGGGGTCCTCACACAAAACTATGGAAGGAAATGGTGAGCTCTCACCCATTCCTAATAGAGCACCCAGTGACAAGATTCCCAAAAGACAAATTTTTGAGAGAAAATATAGAATACAACTGTTCGAACACCAACAAGACCATTTGAAGACACTGGAGTACCATATATACACAGATGGCTCCAAAATGGATTCAGGCACAGGAGCAGGTGTCTTCTCCATGGATCTGAATATTAATATATCACTAGCATTGGGTAACCACAGCACCATTTTCCAGTGCGAATGTGTAGCTGTTACCCATGCCGCTAATGCAGTCTTTAGGAAAGAAATCACAGATTCCGGAATCCGGATTCTCTCTGACAGTAAGGCTGTTCTCCAAGCGCTTGGTAGTGATTCCATCACATCAAGCCTCATATACGAATGTCACCTAGCACTGCAACGCATTGCTGCAGTCAACAGGGTCGTCCTACAATGGATAAAGGGGCATAGCGGATCTCTAGGTAACGATGCAGCTGATGAGCTGGCGAGGAGAGGATCCATGACTACTATGGTTGGCCCTGTACCACACCTTCCTCTCTCCTTTAGCACGTTTCGTTCATGGCTGCGTCAGTTCACCCTAGACACGCACAATGCGAGATGGAATAACGCAACAGACTGTCGACAGTCCAAACTAGCCGTCCCTGCTTTGTCAAGGACCTTGTCCCGAAAACTGCTCAGTCTGAAACGCATTGATCTTCGTCTAATAGTGGGAGTAATGTCGGGACACTGCCCACTCAACAAACACTTATTTACCATAGGCCTGACTGCCCACGTTGTCCTGGAATGCGTGGGCGTCGCCACACAACGGGCACAAATCCTCAAGGACATGAGGTCGCTCCAAGAAGCCTGTGAAGTTCCCAGGAAACTTCTGCGCTTCTGGAAGGAGCTGGGCTGGCTCTTATAGCTAGTCATCCCTGCACGCACAATGGACCGACTTAGAGTCTAAGTGCGGAAACAGGAGCCCACTTACATTACATTACACTTTCGTCGTTTCGACAGTCTCTGTTTGTCACTTACGTCTGCCCCTCCCCATGTCTCGACTGTCTCGACTTTATATTCCCTCGACATTCGGACTGCAGTCTTAGTCTTCTAGCTCTTAGCTTTTAAAAATGCAACTAGTGAAGTGAAAATAGTGAATGCGAATGTTGGAATGGCACCGACTTAAAACTGATCAGTTAGTAGTGTGCTAAAAATCTAAGTTTGATTATTTTTTTGCTTTTTAGTGAGTTCATTATTTATTTTTTGAAGTCGGTTCAATTTTTTTTTGGTTTAAAAATACTTTATTTTTATACTTTTTAGTGTTAAATATTTACCTACTCAATAAATTGCGCAGTTACCCATAGAGGCAGTTGATTGCAAAACTCCTACGACTTCTTTGGTAAGCAAACCCTTACTAAAACTCCTCAAAAACACCTGAGGGGTATAGCGGTCCGGTTCCTGGTTTCATCATCAGCCTACCTAAATAACTTCAAAGTATACAATTAGTTGTCTGTACGTCCCCATAAAATACAAAAAAATCCTCTAACTCCTAACCGTTGAGGAGTTGTGCCTTCCGTCACATCAGCTCAGCAATAACATTATACACAAATATCTGATTATAATAGACAAAAATATGTAAAAAACATTCTAAGAACCTTTGAAAATTGAGGGTTTCCCTCGATTTCCCCCCGATTCCGCCAATGGGACCAACGGAAGTGCACTTTTTCGAATAAAAAAAGAATTTTGAAAATCAGTTTACAATTGACGGAGAAATCGGTTAACATACATAAAAAAATATATACAGTCGAACATAGAACCTCCTCATTTTATGAAGAAATTCGGTTGATAAATAGGAATAATTAGATTGACTATTGACTACATGGTTGACAATTAGAGGAGTCCGCTAACTAGCGGTTTACCCTACAGCAAGAGTCAGCCAGCGTGCTGGCCTATTCGGACCTCTGACGTCACCTCGTGACTTGTATAAATAGGCTTCAAAATTTCAGTTCTGCACAGTCTAAGATAAAAGTTTACAACATGAGTTTTATAAATAAAGTGATAGTAGTGACTGGTATAGGAGCTGCTCGTAACCAGGTCAAACTGGATGCTGTGGCGAAAAAATGTAAGGATCCTCTTGTTATCCGCGCCGATGTGTCAAAAGACGATGACGTTCGTCGAATCATAGAGCAAACCGTCAAGAAATATGGTCAAATAGAAGTTCTCGTCAACAATGCCGGTTCGGCCAGCGGAGTTTGCGGTCTGCTAGATGAAGGATTTATGAAGTCTTATGATTCCATAATGAATACAAATATCCGTGGTGTGGTTTAACTCACCTCCCTGGCTGGTCCTCATCTAATCAAGACTAAGGGTAATATCATCAATATATCCAGTGTGGCTGGGAAAGTTCCACCACCATTCCCGGGATTTTCAAATTACCACGTCTACAAGGTTTCACTTCACTTCACCAGGTGTGCTGCGGTGGAGCTTGGAGTCCATGGTGTGAGGGTTAAAACAATCAGCCCTGGACCAGTGAAATCGGACTTCTTGGAGAATGCTGGTACGACAACCACTCATGAAGACGTTAAGGGTATCACACTTCTGAACAGAGAATCGGAGTCAGAGGAAATATCAGATTTGATTCTTTTCCTGGCGGGTGATAAGGGGAGAGGTATCACAGGATCAGACTTCGTGAGTGACAACGGAGTGCTTATTAAGTAAATAATGTTAATGTTATATTTAAAAAAAGAAATTAAAAAAAGAAATAAATATATTTATATATCACTTATTTTTATATTTTTTATTGTTACTAGCTATGCCCGCGACTTCGTCCGTGTGGAATAGCGATACAACTTTATATCCCCCTTACAACAGCTGACATCCCTTCTTTCGCATCAAAAAGTGGCCTATGAACTTTCTCAGGCTCTAGACTATCTGTATACCAAATTTCATTTAAATCGGTTCAGTAGTTTTGGCGTCAAAGTGCGACAGACAGACAGGCAGAGTCACTTTCGCATTTATAATATTAGTAAGGATTGTGTGTGCCTGATAATTATTTGAAGCAAACATTTATTTATTTTATTTTTATTTAAAATACTTTATTGCACACTAAATATATACAAAAGAAATAAATGCTAATATGCTACCAGGGAGCAAATGTGGAGAGGCGGTCTTATCGCTGATAGCAATTTCTTCCAGACAACCTTTGTTGTGTGGAATTTCGGAAAAAAGAGAGTCATACATATACATTATTCATATAAATACTTAAATAATAAACTAATAAATACATATACTTTAATCTACATATATTGAATGAAAGATAATAAAAACATATTATATAGAGAATACTTATAATAGATGTGGGATGAATGACATTAGTAGACACATAGATATACGTATACTACTTCAGTGTTAAAGATATTAATAAATTCCGAGTTACGTACATGTTGAGGCAGGTCATTCCACAAACTTACAGCCGTCACAGTAAACGATTCGTTATAGGATTGTGTATGGGATGAGGGCACTTTCAGTCGATTGTCTGAGCACGATCGTAGTATGGGACCCTGGTTGTTGCCTGTTCCCAGATAAGTGAACCGCTCTTTCAGGTAAGGGGGGCTATTCGGAAGGCAAAGAATGGTATATAGAGTGCAGAGTGCATGGTAAGAGTTGTGTGTGCTAAGTGACGTGGGTCCAAGGGTAACAGACGGGGGTTTCTGTTTCCCATGGGAAGGGCCAGTGCAGTTGTGCGCCCCTAGGTGTTTCAGGAGCGGTACTTTGCGGAGGATTGAAGGGGATACCCATCTTGTCCCCCAGAGTAGTGTCCAGGTGAGGACAAGCGTCGGTAGGTTGCGGTGCGTTTCGAGCCCGTGGCCTGCCATTTCCAGACGCTGTGTAGGAACACCCCGGATGGTTTAGCGGGTCGGGCTACCTCGTTCAGAGGTAGTTTCTTGCTGCCACCTTCAGAGACAGTTGCGCCAGCCCCGCATAACCTTTCCAAGTCCCCGCTGGGGAAGGTATCTGTAAGCAGATTCCTCCGGGTCAACAAAAAAAAAAGAAAAAATGGTAATTCCTGCGTAATCTAATGGAAAGCCATTTGAGCTGTAGACGACATTCAGAAATGTGATCAAATTTACGCAGACCAAATATAAAACGAATGCGCAGGTAAGCGTTCCAATTTGTTTAGTAAGTCTTCGTTCAGGTCAATATAACTAACATCAGCATAGTCTAGAATTGGGAGCAAGAGTGTCTCGGCTAAAGATATCTTTGTTTTGATTGGAAGCAGATTTTTTCATAGTTTCAGTGAATCTATTGCAGCGAAAAGTTTTTAGCTAACTTCATTTACCTGAGCACCCAAGCAAGAACGGTCAATGGTGAGCCCAAGATTTTTAATGGAGGTATTTATTGGCAGAACAGTTTTATTATAGATAATTGGTTGAAGCGAATCAAAATTTAATTTTGCAATTTGTTTTGTTCCACCAATAATAGCAGCTTGTGATTTCTTCGCGTTAACCTGTAAGCCGTGGGTACGACTCCAATTTGCTACTTTATCCAGATCTGCGTTAATTTGGTCTATGGCTTTTCCGATGTCATCCACAGAAGAAATGCTGAGAGAGATTTGCTGAGGTACTCGGAAAATATCGCATAACTGTATAATCTCTCATCCTTCTGTATCGTTTTCAGAATACCATTACTTAATACTTAGTTTAAGATTTCTTCTATTATTATTAAAATGTTGTATCTTTTGTTGAGTTAGAGTTCAATTTTCATACTTATTTTTATTTTGTTTGTCATTTAAGTTATTTGTAATGTAATGTTCATCTTGTTAGTAAGTGGCATCACCGTTCTAATTGTATGTAAATAAATAAATAAATAAATGTAAGCTTGTTATTAAAAAGTTTTTTATTTCTTTTAATTTTTTAGTTTTTTACATATCAGTTAGTTATATAATTACTGATTACAATCTAGCACCAAAGTACTGAAAAATTGAAAACAGGTACGCTAGGCGCACTAGACTACATATCGGGATAATGCGCCTAGTACTATTGAAGCATTAGAATAAAAAAAAACATATTTTATTTATTTATTTAACACTTTATTGTACACCACATAAAGGGACACAATAACGTAAATTTAATATTAAAACAATGGTAAACAAAAGGCAGTCTTAAGGTTTATTAGCCATCTTTTCTAGACTACCTTTAGGTTAGGATAATTACGAGATGAGTATAGGGTGGTGCAGCCATAAACTACATACAAATAATTACAACCTAATACATAAACATTTACTTATATATTATAAATATCATATATATATGTTAACAATAAACTAATAAATATTCTGATAAAAATAAACTAAGAATAATTAAGGGATATACAATATATACTCGATATAAATGTCAATATGATCTGAATTATCCTCGTCAGCTAGATAATGATCTTTAACGGAATTCTTAAAAATACTAAGGGACTGACTGTCTTATACTTAAGGGTAGATCATTCCAAAGTGTTATAGCCTGAACTGTGAATGAATCTGAATACGTTTTAGTGTTATGGAGAGGCGTTTTAAGCAATAAACTTCGTGACGTACGTAATCTACTAGGTGATCCAATATACTCGAACTTCTCCTTCAAATAAGAAGGAGTATTTGGGTGAAATAACACGCAGTACAGAAGAGAGAGAACATGCATATCCCGGTAAAGGCTATAGGGAGCCATACGAGATCCTTAACGGTAGAGCAGTAAGGTAAATTAGCACCGTTGTAAGTGACAGGCGGGATGTTGGCGTAATCAATATATTCAAAATCAATAAAAGGAAGAAAGTATAATTTAGTTTCAGTTTCAATGGAATTATATGGTAAAGAATAAATTGATCGGAAGTCCCTTTTTTAATTGATTATAAAAATCAAATTATTGCAATCAAAATAATCTTACTTGTTAATATACTAATATTTAGAATTAAAATAAATGAGGATGTAAGCATCTTCTATTTTTTATTGCTCATACATGAATATTTTTATTAATTAGCCTTATAATTCGTAAAAGAATAAATAAAATGTTAATAAAATCTGGGAAATGGCACTTAAACTTTAGGTAATCGTGTAAAAATGTCACATTACAACAGATAACCTCTGGATTGCGGGGAAGTGCGCCATATGAACAGTCAGTATGGTGCACTTATCCAACTTGACAAACTGAAAGACTTTTGAGCATAGAATATTTAACTTGATAAAATTTTATTTATTTTACTAATTAAGAGAGAAATAAATTCCGAACCTTGAAGTAAAATATTTAAATTGTATACTTATTCCCTTAGATTATTTATATATCTAGATAGAGTGTTGCGCTGCAAACGAAGTTATACAAATAGGCCAAGTTTTATATGCTAGTGTGCGTGACAGCTATATCTTGCACTCCCTCCACGTACTTTTATTTTGGTAGTTTGCGTGCGTAATGATACCAGTAGTTGAAAATTAATTTTAAAATGGGGACTTTATTACATATAGAGTCAAGTATTTTTTATTTACAAAAATATGCCAAAATAATACAACAATAACAATTTAACGTCTCAAGGTCCGGATTTCGGTCATTTTATACTTTTACATTAAAACTTGCAATGTTTTTATATACTTAGATGGGTTAACCGAACGCTAACTTTTTCGTTAGAAGAGAGAGAAAAGAAAATCCAATATTTTTAAATTGCCTTTCTTGCCAATTTAGTATAAAGAAAGAAAACTATGGACATAAAAAAGGCAGCCATTTCGAAATTATAGTGGTCATCATATTCGTAAATCGTAACAAGCATTACCAATAACTCCGAAAACGACAAAAATGTATAATTTTTGAAATAATCAAACTGGTCCACCATCTTGGAATTTATAATTAAAAAAATCATATTTGTAATAACATACTAGAAAACCGCGAAATAATATTCTTATGAATTTTTATCCATGTTCATTTATACTATTCAAAAAACATGTCCGCCATTGCCTTTGGAATATTAACATGTATTACACATTTTTATTAGGGAGTTCTGAGTCCATGAACCGGCAACACACAAGTCAATGACGTCAAATTCAAGATGGCGAGAGAGAGAGAGATAGAAAGAATGATAGAGAAAGATAATCGAAAGAAAGAAACTGACAATTCTGAACAGATAAAAATATTTTTTTAAAGAGAGAAAAAAGAAAGAGGTTGAGAGACAATGATATACTCATAAGAATTAGAGAGACGGAAATACTATAGACTTCTCTCAGTGAAAGAATGTTTAAAATCGGATCAGTAGCAACAAAACGGCCATATTCTATTAATTAATAAATGTAAATGGCAACACTAAATCACCTTTATCACTCACGAATAAAGTACTTTTCTTTCAGCGAAAAAATTTTTAAATACGGATTAGTAACAACAAAATGGCCATATTCTATTAATTAATAAATGTAAATGGCAACACTTAATCACTTTTGTCACTCGCGAATAGTGTAGTTTTCTATGAGTGAAATTTTTTTTTAAAATTGGATTTGTAGTTCCTGAGAAACTCTTCAATTTACAAAATGACCACCTTACGGCACTTACATGGCCATATCTTATTAATTATAATATTTATGGCAATACCACATAGCCTATGTTACCCGGAAAGGATGTAGCTTCCTATCGGTAAAAGAATTTTCAAAATCGGTTTAGTACTTTTCGAGTCTATTCGCAACAAACAAACATACAAACAATCAAATCTTTCCTCTTTGTATAATAGTGTAGATAAGACAGGACAACATCTGTCGGGTATAATATTACTTACCATTTAATGTAAATGTCGGAAGGCAGTCGCGTGCGATCGAATAGTAGAAATGCCTCATTTGCAAATGGCCAAATGACGCGTTAGCTAGAACAAAGGAGCGCACGCGCATCGATTGGCAGACCGCCTCCCGACATCAGTCGAAATCACGCTCAAATTCAGAATTAAAGTAAGTGGAAGTTATTAGTGGTTTTTATATATCGCCTTCTTCCAAAAATACCTGCAGATTAACCACTACAGTGCGTACATCAAGTCTCTGATACTACAGCCATTTGTGATTTTTACGAACAACTAATTTTTAGTTTTTATTTTAGTTAGTAGTTTGGTAAAATGTCATTACTAATATCCTATATGTAGTTTTTGATATATTTAAAATTGACGCACTTCCCTGGCAGGCGTATTTTGCCCCCCTGACCTACATATGTTTTAATAAAAAAATATTTTAAACAAAAACGCATTTTTCCTTGATATCTTCAACACGTTATCAGCACGATATTTACGACTATATCTTTTATCTTAACTGAAAAGATAAGTCCTTATATACAGGGAAGTGATAAAAATATTATCTCCATCGTTATGTTAAGTAATGACTGGGCTTGTCGATGATTAATGATTATAATTTATCAGCGTTGAACAGATTTTATTATTATGTTATACAAGTCCTGAAAACGAAAAGGATCATTTTCTTCACAATAACAGTTGTCACACCGGTGTGTTTATTATGATACTGCTTTAGGATTTGTTTCAGTAGACTAATAATTGTTTTATTTTTTTGAAGTACATATAAAAGTTATATAAAACGTTGTGTTTATTGGGTCACCCTAGGTGTGACTCACGTAGGGGTATAAAAAATAGCCTACAACCTTTTGTCAGAGCTACCTAAATATACACAAAAAATCATGAAAATCGATCAAGCAGTTTAGGAGTATGGCCCAGTGGTTGAGACTTCAAGTCTTACTCGGGAGGTCCGAGGTTCGATCCCCCACACAGGCACACACCTCTGACTCTGAGTTATGTGTGTTTTAAGCAATTAAATATCACTTGCTTTAACGGTGAAGGAAAACATCGTGAGGAAACCTGCACGAGTGAGAGTTCCCTAAAAGTTCTCAACGATGTGTGAAGTCTGCCAACCCGCACTAGGCCAGCATGGTGGACTATGGTCTGATACCCTCCTCATTCTGAGGAGGAGACCCGGCTCATCAGTGGGCCATTGAAGGGTCGTGATGATGATGATGAGTTTAGGAGTAGATCAATAACAAACACTGTGACATCACTACACAGTATAAAACAAAGTCTCTTCCCGTTTGTCTGTCCCTATGTATGCTAAAATCTTTAACTACGCAACGGATTTTGATGTGCTTTTTTTAATAGACAAAATGGTTCAAGGGGAAGGTTTATATGTATAATACATGCGTATTATAGTAGAGAAAGTAACCGTGCGAAGCCAGAGCGTTTCGCTAGTGAGATATATAAGAAAATTAATTTACATAATTTATTAATATTCGATGTCTAAATGATGTTTTTCCTGAGAAAAGATTATATTTTCTTATTTCGTTGTTTTTATAATAAAAATAAATCTTATATTAAAAATTCTAGTGTCGCGGTGTTTGTTACCAAACTCCTCCGAAACAGCTCGCCCGATTTTTATGAAATTTTGTGTACATTGGTCAATATCTATTTTTTATACTCTTGTGTGGTTAAAAAATCTAGTATACTCACTAAAATCTAAATATATATATAATCTTGTACGCTTTCCGTTCCGTTATAATTCCACAAAAATTTGGAATAATCTATCTCCTCCTATTCGAAACGTCGAATCGTTAAATGCATTCCGATTCAAGACACCGCGACTCTAAATTTAGAAATCTAGATTGTTTTAACACTTTGGTATTGCCTTCATATAACAATAACTATGGGATGAAATCATATAGGTAAATATATTCTACCAAAAATAATAAATGACCTCTCTAAGGACATACAGAATAATTTTCTCTCCAACAAAAAATACATAAGTCAAATAAAAAAAATTCTATATTTCTCATGGAATTATAAACTTTTTACAATAGTTATAGATATATATTATGCGCCTGGAGTGGTGCTGCAGTGGTATTTGCGTGTATGCATATATATATGGGTGTTATAGTAGCATTATTCTAGGTACATATATATTCTTCTAATAGATTAACTAACTAGAACTAGAACTCACGAGCTGCTCACGAGCCCTTAAGGCCTCTGCGGCTTTTATTAGTTATTAAATATTGGAGAATATAAAGCATATAAATAAATAAATAAATACCCAATTGGATCTTTCTTCGACAGACGCAACATAGTTGGTGATCATATCTTACTATCTCTTATGAACTGTAACTCTATTAGGTGATTGTTAGCTGTTTATTTTTCTTACTTTTTTATCCCAATTATTTTGTAGGTCACGACTGGTTAGGGTAGCTACTGAAAATCACTGTTGGGCTTAAGCCCAGCAAAGCCTGAGTATCATACTTTTTTGGGACATAACACTTCCTTTTTTTACTTTTTTTTATTTATCTATGTCAGGTTATTGTGTTATGTATGTTTCTTGTTTCCTGTGTTATGTATGTCCATTTCCAAGTTTGAACGATTGTATGTATGTATGATTGGTGGTCAGATAATAAATGACCTAGATATTAGCCAGGAAACGTTTTATTTTTATTTATTTTTTTTATTTTATTTCAATTTAAATTTGGGAAACAAACAGTGTTACAATAAACATAAGTAAACGAAATCTATATATAACATAAACCAATAAAGTTTCCTCTGATAAGTTATACATTACAGAGCAAAGACTAATATAATAAAAAAACTAAACAGTAAGCAATTATGCATGAAAAAATTAAATACAATAAAAACTAAATAGTAAATAATTATACCTGATCAAATTAAACTACTGACATAATTTATATTTAAATTCTGTATATGATCATACTACATGATAAATAAACAAAATACTAGATCGTCGCATCTGCCAAAATTTGACTTATTTCTTTTTTAAATTGATTAATTTTACAGGATAAATCTACGTCTTTAAACAGTTTATTGTAATTATTTCAAGTACGAAAAATGAATGAATTTTGTGCATAATTACCTAGTTCTTAAAATTGGAGTATGAAATAAAGATGTATCTCGTGTACAAATAATAGGACACCTGAAGTACAAATTACTTGTTAAGTAAGGCGAATCAATTAAATTATTTAAAATTTTAAATAGAAAGACCTGGTCTCTTACATTTCGTCTGTTTTTGAGAGAACTAACAATTGAAAGATCTTTATAGAAGTTTCTGTATCTCAAATGTTAAATAAATTTATTTTGTATTTTCTCAATATTGTCAATATGTACCTGATATTGAGGATTCCAGATAACAGAGCCATATTCAAGTATAGATCGACAATAAGCATTAAATAATTTGACTAAGGTAGAATTATTTTTAAAATCCCTACCCACTCGCAAGACAAAACCAAGCATTTTTATAGGCTTTTGCTATAATTTTTTCGATGTGAAAATTAAAAGTAAGTTTTTGGTCAAGATAAATACCCAGATATTTTATCTCATTTACTCTATTTAATGTATCTCCATTCAAATTATAAGAATGCATTATACTAGAGATTTTTCTTGTAAAAGTTATAAGAGCGCATTTATTAACATTTAGATTTATGTAATTATCTTTACAGTAGGTATAAATATGATCAAGATCTTTTTGCAAAAGCAAGCAATCTGAAAGGTCGGTAATTTTTCTAAATATTTTCATATCATCAGCATATAATAAAATTGAAGAATGTCTAATAATATTTGATATGTCATAAATAAAGATATTAAAGAAAAGAGGCCCAAGGAGGACCCCTGTGGAAGACCAGAGGGCACTGGAACAAAAGATGAGCAATAGCCATCAATTGTAACTGCTTGACAACGATTTTGGAGGTATGAAGTAATCCAACGAAGTACATCGCCATTTATACCGACTTTTTTAAGCTTATGGATAAGAATGCTATGTACAATTTTATCGAAGGCTTTGGAGTAGTCAGTATACACAACGTCCACTTGATGTCTCTTTTCCATAGCAGTGGTTACGTAATGCAATAACTCAGACAGGTTAGATTCTGTAGATATTTTATTAACGAAACCATATTGTTGTGATATTAGGTAAGGCCTGATGATGGGAAAAATAACATCATATATAATTTTTTCGAATAACTTGACTATGGTACAAAATTTAGAAATAGGTCTATAATTTTGGTCGTTGGATTTATCTTCAGATTTAAAAACTGGCACCACATAACTATAAGGCATAGTTCCTGACTGCAAAGACTTAGAAAAAAGTATGAAAATAAGATTATCTAACTGTTTGTGACATTTTTTTAAGAAAAATGGAGGTATGTGATCCAGCTCCTTTGGTAATATCCAAACGTCTTAGACATTTTTCCACAAAGTCAAATGTAAAACCCAAAGATATATCACAATTAATATTATAATTACAATTATTCACAGAGGGCCTTGTTGTAGTTGGAGTATTAAACACAGAATGAAAGTATTCATTAAATAGTGAGCATACTAGAGTACTGTCACTTGCTGACTGATTTTTGTAAAATAGCGTTTTAGGTAATTCAGACGATGATTTTTTTGATTTAATGAAGGACCAAAAATCTTTACTATTAGATCTAATTTTTTGCTCCGATTCAGAAATATATCTTTCATAACAAGCAATCTGTAAATTTTTTTCACGCTCACGTAATATTTTAAAAGTATCGTAATCACATAAACGAATATAGTTCTTCCATTTTCTATGGTATTTAAGCTTTTCAGCTGTGTTTTTCTTTAAAGCACGAGAGTACCAGGGAGGGAAATGATGGTCAGGGTTTTATGTTTTAGTGGGGACCAAATCAGAAATTACTGAATTAATCTTGCCATAAAATACTTCAACAGCTTTATTGACATCGGCATCGTCAAGTATATTAATCCAATCAACCTTAGACAAAACATCATTTATGGTGTCACAATCAGCAATACGGAATAATCTAATAGATCGTCTAGCCGATGGCAACGATTTTATAGTAAAAGACGTAATTGATACGCAAACAGTTGGATGGTGTGTATATTCATATAACTCCATTTAGCCTTCGTAATGGTAAAATCACCTACAATAAAGAAAATATCATCAGGTTTGCTTAAGAGGTCATTTGAAACAACTTCGAAAAATTCACAGAGAGCATCAAAATGGTATCGGCAATGAGGGAAATATCCACAATATATATGTAAAGTTTTAACCTTAGAATAATAATATATATGTCTGAACAGAGAGACGATTAGGATGAAGGCAGTGATCGAATCTAATGGAGAAGGCCGTATTTGAATGAATTAATAATCGAATATCACGATTCCGTACTTTTTGAACAGGAACCCAGGCAGTGCCTTGGACTTGTGACCAAGGTGTAGGTTTAAGGACGTCCTTTAAGTGATCACAACACTCGCCTCCACTGCCCGGTCTGCCTTAGGGTAAGTTAACATAAACCTAACCTAAGGCTAACCTAACCTAACATAAACCTAACCTAAGGCTCACCTAACCTAAGGTTGTGTTAACACATCTAAATACAATGTAGGGACTCATAATAAATAAGACGTAAGAACTCGTATGATCCTTAGTCCGATATGTCCAATATCCGTGATGCGACAAACTATTTGTTACACTTCAACTCCAGGTGATGTTCACTCAAAGAAACTTGTCGAGAGACTAAAGTGTACTGCGTCAGTCGGGGAACATAAAGGGACTAGACAATGGTAGCAATGCCCCTCCATTAATGGGGAGAAGTAAATCAACAAAACGGAAATAGAGCGCTGGCATCCCGATTAATCGATAATCTTTTACTCGTTTGAGACTTTTAAAAATCGTTGAATATTAAAATGACGCGACGGAAGTGACAATTAATTTTCTCTATCATTATCCTACCCCAACTATACCCCGACATATATTTAAAGATACTTTAGTCAAATCAGCTGCACAGTGCTTAATAGAAATGCTAGATGAACCACACACCGATAAGTTCGATTTTAAACCAATAAGCACACCACCCCCCATCCCATCGCCTCGTGCTTGATAATCTCGATTACTTCTATAGACCACGTATCTAGAGTCAAAGAGTTCCTCACTATAAATACCCTCGAGCAACCAAGTCTCAGTTAAACAAATTATATCAAAATCCACCTGTATTAAGTTCTTAAAGAAAAAATTAGTTTTTGTTCGTAAACCCGGCACGTTTTGGTAAAATAATTTTAATTCTCTATCCAGTACCAATATAAAAAGTAAGATTCATAATACAAAATATCTTATATTTTAAAAACTGCAGACAAGTTAATAAGTACTTCAGAAAGTCCAAATAAGTGTATAAAATATTTAAAATAATGAATAAAGCACCAAATTCTGAATAATCACAATGTATTTCAAAACAAAGATCATTAATAATGATAAAAATAACAGAACCAAATTAATAAATAAGGAAAACTGTAAAATTTGTAAACATAAAACTTAATAATTGTAAAATGTGTAAATAAAAGAATAGAAAAAAGAAAATATTTTTAAAATAACAGATATTCAGTCTTTCTTAATCATTTTTTTTTAAATCGTGTGGTGTAGAAATAAGAATAACAGGGCTCGTGCTATTGCGACGCACCAGTGTCGAGCAACTCTTTACTTCTACGAATCGTACTTTTTCTCTTTGGCTATTCTCTTAGTATCCTGCAAAAGTATTTTGTTAGAACTAGTCAGGTGATCATTCAGATCAAATATTTTACCTCTATAAATGATATTTATTTTATTCTTTTCTGACTTTAATAACTCGTTTAATCTGTGAGTTTGCGTGTATGGGATACGCAAACTCACAGATTAAACGAGTTATTTATAGACACACCAAATTGAAATGTCTGTTGCTCAACGTTGCGCAATATTGCTTAATCGTTTTTTTATTAAATATAAAAAACTATTAATTATTGGTGAACATATCTTTAAGTATATTTAGTTCTCAGTAACATATTGAATATTAAATAAATTATTAATATTAGTGAAAACTCCTTTTAAATGTAAACACAGCTGGCAGCTGCACAAATACGCGAAGACATCACTATGCATACATTTTTAAACAATATGCGAATCAGTGGAAGACTTCATTTTATGTATAGTATATGGTGTATAATATACATAATATGTTATTAGTGTATAAAACATTGATAAAAACAACTGTTTTTGATGGAAAAATACTGACTGTTATATCAGATTTATTCAAATTTGAGAGGAGAAAATAAATTTAATAAAAGTTTTATTACGCACTATATAATCCAATAAAAAAGTCATTCAAATCGGTCTAACCGTTTTGGAGCCATAGGAAACATACATACATACACAAATAAACTGTAAATATTCTCTCAACACTGGGGCACAACAATACGTAGACTACAAATTATTCCCAAACTTAGGTAATTGACGCATATACCCCTTGACAACTTTTTCTTATTTTTTATTTTATTTATATCTTATATACTTTATAAACATAAACATAATGTTAGTCCCACTGAAGCTTGTATGGCTTATCTGTGGAAGTGAGCCACTTAAGGAATAAAAAATATATATTTAGATAGCATAGTGCAGTTAGGCATACTTGTAGACTATATAAGAAAATTGTCTTTAAGTATATATCTATATTTAAAGACAACCTTCCTTTCTTTTTTTTAATTATTATATTTACCTACCACTTTTTTAATACCAGCTTTAAATGTTTGGTGTCTTTGCTTGTTATTAATTGATCTATAATGCTTTTTGGTAGATTGTTTATTATTATTGGTAACAGACATTGCCAAGTGCGTGTTCCGTAATTTTTTTAGTTTGGTATGCCAAAATGTGGTAAATACTCTAGGTGACAAAGTTGAGGAGGTCTTATCCCCTATTTTAATTCTTTTAGGTGCTCGTATTCTTCACTGATAATTTCTAAGTGTAATCTGTCATATAATTTATACATAATCTTTTAATATGTGATGGAACCATTGCTCTCAGAATTCTCTTTTGTATTTTATATATTCCATCAATATAACTTTTGAAGGTTCTGCCATCGCTACTTAGGCCGTAATTGATAACAGATTCTGCTAAAGCATATGTAAAATTTGATAAGGAATTTTAGATTTGAGTATTGCAAATTAGATAGATAGAGCCCTCCTCCTTTATCATATTTATTTTCCCATCATTTCAAATTGTCAGTAGCGACCGATAAGTTCACGATCGATAAGTCGTGGGTTCAAATCCCGGACATTGGACTACTGGCGTGGCCCACTCCTGACACAAGCTATTTATTAGCTTACTAGGAGGGGTAAAGGGAATACTAGTGCTATGTGATCTTTAAAAGAAAAGAAAGGAAAATTTTCCAAGTTTAAAAAAAAACACCGAATTGATGACTAACATTATGATGATTACATATTAAACGATGATACTGTTACAAACCCCTAATTGTATGTTTCCTTTTTTTATTAACTTAAGTTAGTAACTGTAACTGGTCATGAATCCCTAGGGATTGTTCTAGACTACTTACGGAATCAGAGGTGTAGGTAAATAGTCGCACAGAGTACACAGTATTAGCTATTGAATGCTACAAGTGTCCTCTTGAGTTCAAGGTCAGATAAGTTTGATTGTTGTATTGTGTCGACAACAGGAAGTAATTCGAAATTGAATGAGATTAAATTTTGTATTGCGTTTTAAAACTACACTTATCCGTTCAGAGTCAGGGCAAAAGCTAATATTGAACATTTTAATATTCTAAATTGGGATAACGTTACGCAAGTTTATTAAGATTTAAGATTGCGCAATGTTATGCAATACTTGAAAAACATTTGCAGAAATTTTTATTGATAAAATATTAATTTTTTTATAATACCTACATGTAACATGATTCCGTATTGAAAATTGCAACTTATTTTAATATATTAATAGGGTAAACGCACAAGTTCTTGACCACTCATTACTCATTTTTATTCAATACAAAAGCTCAAAACGTTATAGCACGATATTAAATGATATAATAAAGAACTGTACTACAGACTTCAAAAATAACAATTATTGTATATTATTGTCCTAATAGGTTAGTAAATAAGCTAATTATTTCTTACTTTTTAGTTCATTTTTTTTAGTTTGAAGTTGGTTTTTTTAATTCGGTTGGTCGGTTTTTTTTAATTAACTCTTGACTCACATATTTCGCTTATTTCATTAGTTAAATAAATTAGCCGTAGCTATGTTGGTTAACAAAATTTACAAAGAAAGTTAAGTAATACACATTAAGACGTATTATAATTAAAAAATCGATACAAATTTAGATAAAATCGATAAAAATAAAATAAATAGTACATTTAATTATAATACTTTTAAAAAAGAAGTATTGTACTTAAAAGTGCTATTTTTCGAAATTAGCTAGACGAGTGTGTTATTCCGTTAAAGTTAATGATGAAATGTTGTGGTTTTTGTTAAGAATTCTTGTGACTATCATCTAAATAATACAATAAACGAATTTAATAACATATAGAAATAATCTAGTAAATATCAGTATATATAAGGAGGGAACCTTGAATATGGTCAAGAACTAGAGGTGTCCTCTAACCGGTTCATTTACCCTAAAACAATACCGACCGACCGACGAACGCGCCGTTTCATAATATGCGCTTGTGTTTAGTTGTAAACTGTGCGCCTACTGTCTAGCTCGGGCCTCTTACGTCATCTAACGGCCGCTATAAATAAGCTTAAATATTTGGATTTCCTCACAGTCTATCACCAAAGTTTACAAGATGAGTTTCAAAAATAAAGTTGTAATAGTGACTGGCGCTAGTTCCGGTATCGGAGCTGCGGCAGCGAAGGCGTTTAGCACGGAGGGTGCTAAGGTCGTCATGGTTGGCCGTAACCAGGTCAAGCTGGATGCCGTCGCGAAGAAATGCAAAGATCCTCTCGTCATCCGCGCTGATGTGTCCAAAGACGATGACGTTCGTCGCATCATAGATCAAACCGTCAAGGAATATGGACAAATAGATGTTCTCGTCAACAATGCCGGTTCAGCTACCGGAATTTGCGGTCTGCTAGAGGAAGGAATTATGAAGTCTTATGATTCTATAATGAATACAAATATCCGTGGTGTGGTTCAACTCACTTCTCTGGCTGGTCCTCATCTAATCAAGACGAAGGGTAATATCATCAATATATCCAGTGTGGCTGGGAAAGTTCCACCACCATTCCCGGGTTTTACAAATTACCACATATCTAAGGCTGCCTTAGACCACTTTACCAGGTGTGCTGCAGTGGAGCTTGGAGTCCATGGTGTTAGGGTTAACACAATCAGCCCTGGACCAGTGGTGACAGACTTTTTGGAGAATGCTGGTACTACGACCACTTATGAAGATGTTAAGGGTATTACACTTCTGAACAGAGTATCGGAGTCGGAGGAGATATCAGATTTGATTCTTTTCCTGGCGGGTGATAAGGGGAGAGGTATCACAGGATCAGACTTCGTGAGTGACAACGGAGTGCTTATTAAGAGAAATTAATGCAAATATTTTGTTTAATATAAATATATTTTTTTTATTCATTGCGTTCTATTTATTCTGATTCCAGTTGTTTTTTCTTTTTCTGACCATGTTACTGTAGAATTTTTTTTTCTTTCTTAAAGTATGTTTATTCACACTGTCACTAAATGTGTCACTAAATTCAATATGAACTTGAATAAGAAAAGAAAGACATTTAAGAAGAAGGCTCTGTTCTACGGTGCAGCACTTCCACCAGCACTAGCCTCGAGGGGACTTACTTATTTTTTATTTATTGCAAAATAAATAATTAATAATACAGAAAAAGATTAAGAAACAGAAATTCAAAGTTTGATTTATATGATATACAAAACACTTAACCAGTAACTATAGAGAAATGGCACAAATGAGAATACATATATTAATTGAAATATTAATCACCTGCGTATGACTACTGTAGAAATTAATAATACACTTGAGGAGTCACCTTCAATATTATTTCAGCTGCATAATAATATTTATTGACGTTTTTAAAATAATTAGTTGGGTAAACTTATTAAATATGTTGCTTAGCATCGACAAACATATATTTAGGATGTACAGACGTATCAATCAGTTGTATATAGCATCTATAGTATATGGATCATGAGTACCAAGAGCCGTGCCAGTCGACGTGTCACGTGACCGACACGAAGGTGCCCTGGGGGCTTAGCCAAGTTGCAAACGTTATGTTTCTATTCTCTTTCTACAATTTTAATCGATAAGTGTTGACAAGCCATTTTGACATATTTGGTGCGTTCCACTAAGCGCTCACAACGCCAAAATAACTTTAAGATGTAAATATCTTTATTTGATACGGATAGAAATTTATTAGTGGAAGTGAATGGGTGAATTTATTGCAGCGCATGATCAACGTACCGCCACAGGTAATTTAACATGTAAAATTAATTTTAGTTTCAATTAAATTATAAATATAAAAAAATCAATATCAATCAATTTAAAATATGTACACAATTAATGTAACCAAAAATAAGTTTATTATAAGACTTATAAATAATAATAATCTCTTGTAACTATTGCTTTATAACTCGCCCTTTGAATTATTTTCGTTAACGCTCAAAACGCTCAATAATCCATTCCACTTGGTTTAACGATTGTAACGCTCGCTAAGAAATGGAACGGGATAAACCGTGGTCGTGAGTGTGGTCATCGTACTCGTAAGTGCTTAGTGGAACGCACCCATTAAGTGCGAAATGTCATTCTACATATGTTATTTTAATTTGATCACGTGATATATCGTTGAGATATGTCATTTCCATACATTTTAATGTTTTCTATATGCGTTAACAATTGTAGAAAGTCAATTTGGCTAAGGCCCCTGTTATGTCTGCAAATTTTGTGGGTTTCTACATTCTTCAGTATATACTATACTAGCGGGCTGCCCTCGCTTCGCTCCGGGTATTTAAGAAAACATTATAATTGATGTCCTTAAATTGTCACTCTGTTATTGTGTAGCTTTTCATTATTTGAAAAAAGAGAGAGTAAGAAAAAGTTATAAAAAGAAAAATAATAGAAACAAAAATAAAAGAAAAGCGACAGATGATAAAAGAGGGAGGGCAGAGCAAAATAAAATTGAATAGGTAAAGAAGAGAGAGAAAGAGAGAGTGAGAGAGAAAGATAGAGGGAGATAATCGAAAGAAAGAAAGCGAAAAGAGACTGATCATTCTGAACAGATAAAAATAATAATTAATGAGAGAAAAAAGAAAGATTGAGAGACAATGTTAGTATTATAAGAAAAAGAGAGACGGAAATACTATAGACTTCTCTTAGTGAAAATTTTTTTAAAATCGGGTTAGTAACAACAAAATGGCCATATTCTATTAATTTAAAATGTATATGGCAACACTAAATCACCTTTGTCACTCAGGAATAGTGTAGTTTTCTATCAGTGAAAATTTTTTTTAAATCGGATCAGTAGTTCCTGAGAATCTTTTCAATTTACAAAATGACCACCTTATAGCACTTAAATGACCATATCTTTTTAAATAGAGTATTTATGGCAACACCACATAGCCTATGTTACCCGGAAAGGATGTAGCTTCCTATCGGTGAAAGAATTTTCAAAATCGGATTCGTACTTTTCGAGTTTATACGCAACAAACAAACAAACAATCAAATCTTTCCTCTTTATATACCTAATAGTGTAGATAACCTAACTATAGCGAAATGAGATGTATGCAACACCCGGTCGTTATGTAATTGTAATTTTCATACCTGCAGTTTGTTTATTGGCTTCGCACGGATGGACTTTTTTTTTAAACATATTGGTTCCCGCGCCGGTGCCCCCTCTCTCGCTGCGTTGCTCGCCGCGTGACACGCTACACCGGCCCGTCAGCGTCGGCGGGTATTTTTTTGTTTATATTGACATTTTTAATTTCGTTATATCAATAATTCAAAAGTAATCAACAGGTATTGAAACAGTCTTGAATACGAAATGATTTATTTGGATAAGAATTAGTACAAAGTTATGGAAAACACGGTCTGATTTTGATAGCCATTTCTACCAACTTTTAAAATGTTAAAGTAGTTATAGTGACATAACTACAATAGTTGGACATATAGTCTCGCAGAGTTTTTTGTAGATATTGATACGTTCTATAATATTGTAGAACATGCTTTTGTTCTATCATCAATACTTTCCGCAGCGCATGCGATGAAACAAATTTTATGGCTATTTTTTTATTCTTGGGTTGGTTTTAGTAAGAATTTCTGAGGATCTCTAATATTTTCTAGTAATAAATATAGCCTATGTTACTCAGGGATAATGTAGCATTCTAACGGTAAAACGGTAAATTTTTTGAAATCGGATACTGTTGTTAACTGTTGTTGTCAGTACTATCATAGTTCTCGGTCGCGTGTCAATTCAGTAAAACGGAATTATGACGTAATAGACGCAATAGTCGCAATAGTCGCAGCACTGAACGCAATTAGCATGTTAAATATCTCTCAGGGCCATTTTGTATGGGATTGGTTGTCTTGTTCCTATTTACCGGTCGAATCATGTCTTTACAATATACTAATTTATTACAAAAAATTTGAATTATTATACATACTTTAATATACATTTAAAATTTATTGATATTATGTACTCTATTTTTTTTCGTTAAATGGTTAGAAAATAATATACATAGAAATAATCGTACATTTAACCTGTAATATGATGATTATTAAGGTTTCTTTTTGATTGTTGATCTTGTGTTAGTTGATATTTTCTCTACTTGAAACGTAACTAGGTGGGTATCTTATTAAGTGTAAGTAGTATTTTACGTTATAATTCTATGTTTACAAATAATTAAAAATTATATAAATATACAATAAAATTATTATAATAATTGATTTAAAAGTTAAATTGAGTTCGAACTAAATACAATTTTCTGGTCTTCATCTAAATTATTTTCTATAAGAAGTAACATAGAGGTGTTTTATATGATATAACAAATTTTAATTTAAGACCAAATATCTATCATTTCTATATTATTCTGTTTATTATTTTACACTTAAGTCTTTTTTGCGATAAAATATAGCCTATGATCCTTTCCCACGTTCTACTCTATCTTTATACTAATATTAATCAAAATCGGTTCAGTGGTTCAAGCTTGAAAGCGTAACAAATAGACAGAGGTACTTTCGCATTTATAATAATAAAAATATTAAACATTAAATAAGATATAGTACTTATGGTGATATCACTATATATCATGGTAGAGATGGTATGTACACTACGTGTTATATACTTATTGATCAGTAAATTTAATATTAAATTAATTATTTATTATACCATGGGAACACACAGATAGTTATTGACAACAAGCTATGTTGATTGCACAATTGTATGTAATATCATAATATATAAGTGTCCAACACGGATATATAGGTATATCTATGAGTATATGTTACTGATAAAGGTTTTCTCGATAATATATCAAAATAATACAGATACTGTTATGGTTACAACAAAATATTCCAATACATTAATAGGGTAAACATACAAGTTCTCGACCACTGATACATTTCTACCATTATATTAATATTTCACTAGCCAACCCACCTCGCTTTGCTAAGGTATATTCAAATCGTTGATTCATTCACTTCTTCACTAACTCTATTGCCCATTTTCATTCTCTTATACTCTAACTCAACTAAAGTTCTTCCCGTGAGAGGACGGGACAGAATACTATTCCCCTTGGGAGAGCTTCTCTTAAAAGTCGAGTAACCCAGCACCTCCTTGGTGGTAGGGGATCTGTCCCCCGACTGGCTTGCGAATGCCAAGTGTCATAGACGCGTTTCGGTCGAGCCGCATGTGGGCCAGACTTACCCCCTCCCACTCCCATCCCATTAATGCTGCGGATCTAGCTCTAGGTCTGTTGAGACCGCAGCATTTTTTCTTCTTCACTGTCCCTCCCCACTCTATCTTCGAGGATGCATGTGTCCATGTGCGATGGTGGCCACTTACCATTAGGAGGACCATATGCTCTATAGGGTTGCATTTCGGCAAAATGCCAGGGGCCCCGAGCCGAAGGGTCCCCCGGTCAGAAAAGGCTGTGAGCACAGGTGGATCTTTATATATACTATTTCAATATTTAGTATAATGTATAACTAAGGTGCAGTTATTTGCCAAGCAGGATACTTGGTGGCGAACGACCTTATTTTTTTGCCGTTCAAGTGTAGGCGCTCATAAGTATTTCGCACACCGGCGCAGAAGGTGCTTGGCGCATGCCTGGGTTAAGTTTCTTAATATTGGAGGAATAATTCATCAGATGGGGCACCCTCCATCTGATGAATTTGCCAGGGGCCCGGACGGTGTAGTTACGCCACTGTAAATAATGTATGTTACTGCAAGCAACGGCTTATAACCACTTATAATTATATCTTAAAATTACAAACATTAATGCAGCTAAGTACGTATGCAAAAGACGCACTTAGCGACAAAGATCTCTTCTTTGTTTATTATATTAAAAATAATAATTTCACAGAAGAAGGAGGGTTTTTCAGTGCAATATTGTTTTGGTATTCATTTTACATGGAAAAAGGAAAAAAATTAAGATATAGTAAATTGATTATTTAATATAAAAAATCGGCTAAGTGAGAGTTTGAACTCGCGCACTGAGTGTTAATCAAAAATAGTATTGTTACGCGTTTACTCCCAACAAATTAATGTATGCGTGTTTCAATAAACATAAGTATAATTAATAACAATAAGAAAATAAGATAACATGATAAAATATTTTTAACAAAAAGAAATTAACCGACATTAAACTGAAAAATGTAATAAAAACAAACATAACAATAAAATAATTTTGAAGCCGGTGAACATATATCTGTCAAACATATATTGTCAAATATAGAACCTCCTTCTTTTTTGCAGTCGGTTATTATAATATTTTACAAGTTGTCATTTAATAACATGTCACGTTATCAACAATCGTTGCTAGGACACTCGCCTGAAATTGCTTTAGATTCATTCTACACGACACGACAGCAAAAACGTCAATGTTTGCGATCTTCATCATGACCCTTCAATGGCCCACTCCTGAGCCGGGTCTCCTCCTCAGAATGAGGAGGGCATTAGGCCATAGTCCACCACGCTGGCCCAGTGCGGGTTGGCAGACTTCACACATCATTAAGAACTTTTTGGAAACTCTCAAGAGTGCAGGTTTCCTGACGATGTTTTCCTTCACCGTTAAAGCAAGTGATATTTAATTGCTTAAAACACACATATCTCAGAGTCAGAGGTGTGTGCCCAGAATCGAATTCGGACCTCCCTCCCGTGTAAGACTTGAAGTCTCAACCACTGGGCCATCACTGCTTTTTTGGCCATCACTGCTTTTTTTGGCCATCACTGCTTTTTTGCAATCTTACTAACATTCAAATATGTTTACATATACACGCAAACATCGACTTTTTTCATGTCCGCATATGTGGCATGCCCTATAGAAAAACTACTTGTGGTAACTTCAGTATAATTGGCCATATTTATTGATTACTTGCACTTAGAATATTGATTTTTTTCACAGCTTCAAGATACCACAGATTTTCATGTTTAGTATTAACTTCAACTTTATAACTTTACGTATTCTTTAAATAATACGTCAAAATATAAATACATAATATAAAATTTTTTTCGTGATGTAAAAACAATTTGCCTTTTTTCGGATATTTCTACATACTAGTGCTATAAGACCTTGCCTCTTGCCAAAAATTAAGTCAAAAGAAAAAGCCAAATGGGAATTTTGATTATTATCGGAAATCAAAGTTACAATACTTGAGATAAAAGCGGCTGTATCTTTTCTTTAAATTGACTTAGCAGTTTGATTATTCTTGTGTCTGAGAAAAAGGGTTTTGCATGGCAGTCAAAAATAGTTAAAGTTAGAAAGAAATTTATAGTTTTTTAATTTTATCCTTTATTTGTACTATGAGATCTTACTTCATGCTAAATTTCACGAAGCTAGGTCATTAGGAAGTACCTTATAATTATGTGAGTGACCATATTAACGGTTATATCTTTTCAATGTGTGGTTGAAGTTAGATTATTCAAGTACCGCAAGAAACCGCTTGCTTGAGTATTTGATATTAATTTCAACTTGATACCTCCACGCAATCCTAAGAAAAACGGTATTGACAGACGTACGGGCAACGAATGATCCCATAAGGGTTACTTTTTTCTTATAAGGTATGGAACTCTAAAAAATAAGTTACATACATTTATTTCTATTATACTTAAATGATTGATTCGAATTCACCACATGGTTGACAATTATAGGAGGCCGATAACTAGCGCGTTTACCCTATAACATGTGCTGATCTCTGACGTCACCACGTGGCTTGTATAAATAGGCTTCAAGATTTCAGTTCTACACAGATTGAGATAACAGTTTACAAGATGAGTTTTATAAATAAAGTGATAGTAGTGACTGGAGCTAGCTCCGGTATAGGAGCTGCTGCAGCCAAAGCATTTAGCAAAGAGGGTGCTAAGATTGTCATGGTTGGCCGTAACCAGGGCAAACTGGATGCTGTGGCGAATAAATGCAAGGATCCTCTTGTTATCCGCGCTGATGTGTCCAAAGACGATGACGTTAGTCGTATAATAGATCAAACCGTCAAGAAATATGGCCAAATAGATGTTCTCGTCAACAATGCCGGCTCAGCCAGCGGAGTGTGCGGTCTGATAGATGAAGGATTTATGAAGTCTTACGATTCCATAATGAATACAAATATCCGTGGTGTGGTTCAACTCACCTCCCTGGCTGGTCCTCATCTTATCAAGACTAAGGGTAATGTCATCAATATATCCAGTGTTGCTGGGAAAGTACCACCACCATTCCCGGGTTTTACAAATTACCATGTCTCTAAGGCTGCTTTAGACCACTTCACCAGGTGTGCTGCAGTGGAGCTTGGAATCCATGGTGTCAGGGTTAACACAATCAGCCCTGGACCAGTGGTGACAGACTTTTTGGAGAATGCTGGTACTACAACCAGTTATGAAGACGTTAAGGGTATCACACTTCTGAACAGAGTATCAGAGTCGGAGGAGATATCAGATTTGATTCTTTTCCTAGCGAGTGATAAGGCGAGAGGTATCACAGGATCAGACTTTGTGAGTGACAACGGAGTGCTTATTAAGTGAATAATGTTAATGTTATATTTAAAAAAGTAAATCTCATTACGATGAGGCCTTAGGTTAGGATTTTAGTTATAGTTTTAGTTTTGGTTAGATTTATGTTTTACAGGTTAATTTTATATATAAAAATATATATTTTAAATATGTACAAAAAAAAAGTAAATAAATTTATGGAAATGTTTCTTTAATATCATTATTTTTATTTTGTTATTATGTGTGCCTGATATATATTTGAAGCAAAAAATCGGTTACTATAAATTACTATTTTCAATTTTATGGTCAGTTGAGAGCCGCTTACGAGTATATTGCCATGGTAACACCGCGTGCGCCCGCGCTTGTTTATCGCTTTCGATCTACCTCCTCGCGGTTAATATTCGTTATGAGGATTAAATAATTATGACGTCTAATAACTTGTCTGGTGATAATATTACGAGAAATGAAAGTGAATATGTCAATGAAGAGGTTGTTACTCATACGGAGTTGCCAGTTAACACTGACCATACATGCTCAAATTCCTCAAATTCTAAGTGAATAAGGGAAATTGACGAGGACGAAATGTGGAATGTTGTAACCAGATCGGGTAAACGTTATGCACGTAATGTGGGTGTCAGCGACATAGAAACGTTGGGAAGCCTAAATGAAAGACTTAAGACAGCACCTTTTATCTAATTTTAATGCTCATTTACATTACAATAAACAGGACACTTGAGTTTAAATCTTTATACAATGCAAAACTTAATATTAGAACAGATTTAGACAATGCGTATGTGTCGTGCAGAGGGCAAGAGGTCGACTCAATGACGACGGACGTGGGCAGCCTGCCGCGCTCCTTCCGTGGCACGATGACGTTTTGTTTCCGGGCCCCCTTATTGGTTGGTTGCATCCGGAGAATAATTTGGACCTTATGTACAAGTTTAATTTGCAGATTAGAGCAATGACCGATTTGTAAAATTGCCTCCTACTTTGGCCAGGCACGTACATAACTCCCCCCCCCCCCCTGGAATACCTTCAGGCATTCTAGTATTCGTCTGGTGTTGGGAGAGGGCATAGTTTCGCGAAAGACCTTCTTACGATGCCCCTTTTGGTTTTGATGTCGGCAACTCTGCTTACACCGTCAATGCCAGGGAAAAGATGCGTAACTCGACCCAAACGCCAGTGTAGGGGTGGATTCATGTCTTCCTTTAAAAGAACCAAATCTCCCACACGAAGAGTATTCCTCTTCTGTGTACGCCATTTGGAACGCTGCTGCAACTCGCTGACGTATTCATTTTGCCATCGCCTCCAAAAATGTTGGAGAGCTTGTTCAATCCGTTCGTAGCGTTGCAGGCGATGAGCTTGTTCTTCTTCCAGGACTGGATCTGGCAGTGAAGACAGCGGTCTACCAATCAGGAAGTGCCCTGGAGTGCGAGAAAGAAGGTCGTGAGGGGATGTAGAGATAGGACACAGGGGGCGGCTATTTAGAATAGCTTCCACCTGTGAAAACAACGTAGAAAGCTCTTCATACGTGAGATTTAAATTGCCCATGACTCTTTTGATGTGGTGCTTGGCTGACTTGATACCCTGTTCCCAGTAACCTGCGAAATGAGAGGCGTAAGTTGATATAAAATGGAATTTTATTTCTTCGCTACTTGCAAACTCAGATATCGAATTTAAATTTTGTTTCAAAAATGCACTGATTTCCCTTGCAGCGGCAACAAAGTTACGACCACTGTCGGAGTAGATTTCAAGCGGCTTGCCGCGGCGAGCGATAAATCTCCGTAACGTCATAATAAACGCATCCTTTGATAACTCTGTTACCGCTTCCAAATGCACGCACTTATATCGAAAGCATATGAAAAGACAAAGGTAGCACTTGCAAGTTTTTGCGCCACGACCTTTGCTATTTAAAATCGTAAACGGACCTGCAAAGTCTATCCCGGTAGTAAGAAAAGGAAACGCTGGCATAGTGCGTTGAAATGGAAGATGGCCCATTATAGGTGTCAATGTTTGACCACGTAGACGCCTACAGCGCACGCAATTGCGTACCGTTCGACGCGCTAGATTTCTACCTCCTATTGGCCATATATAATTTCGTACTGTGTAAGAGTTGAGGCCCTGCGTGCATCTGTTTTAAATGTTCGTACTTAAAAATCAGGCTAAATAAATGATGTTTAGAATCTAAGACTACAGGATGTTTCTTATCGTAATCGTATTGTGAATGTTCTAACCTTCCACCTACCCGAATTATACCAAACTTGTCTAAAAATACGTTTAATGGTAGTATATTACTTTTAATAGAAATTGATAGTTTTTTATTTAAAGCATTGTATTCATCTGAAAACGATTGTATTTGAGAAAACTTGCAAAGGTAATTAAATGAAATTTGTAATTCATCAGTTGTAGGAGATTTGGTGTTATGTATAAATCTTAAAACATAAGCCAAAGATCGTTTTAACCGCATAAAATTTGAAAATATTTCGAACTCAATAACCGACTCGTTAATAATTGAGACACAAACCTTTAATTCTGGAAGTTCACTATCGTTTTGTTTGACTAGCGATGGCCACTCCGATTCTATATTGACTAGAAAATTTGGACCTGACCTCCATAATTCCGAATCTATAAGAACGTTAGCCTTAGTGCCTCTAGATATAAGATTAGTTGGGACATGTCGCCAATTCGCTGGAGTTGTGGTTTCGCAAATTTCAACAACTCTGTTGGCAACGAATGTTTTTAATTTATTTGGGCTTGTATATAGCCATCCTAGCACTACGCTAGAATCACACCAGTGGACAATCCGTGATATATGACAACGCAACGATTCTATAACTGACTTGCAGAGACGAGCGGCAAGTAAGGCTGCCAACAACTCCAAACGAGGAATAGTAACAGGCTTGCTAGGATTAACTTTGGACTTGGAGCAAAGTAATTTAACTACTACACATTCACTGGCATCGATGGACCTTAAATACACGCACGCTCCGTGGGCTGATATAGATGTGTCACTAAAGGAGTGCAATTCAATAATTTTTGGTGATTCACATAAACTAAATCTAGGAATGTTGACTGTCTTTAATGTAACTAAATCATTTTTTAATTCGTCCAAAGTGCGTTGTAAATCAAGAGGAACAGGTTCGTCCCAGTCAACTTTAAGCCATAGTTCCTTTATAAGAAGCTTGGGTCGAATAGTGCATGGACTAATGAGACCTATGGGGTCGAATATTTTGAAAGAATGTGATAAAATTATACGTTTAGTCACATGTTCGTTAGAATGAGTCGGTATGTTTGTCAAAATGTGTAAGGTGTCAGATTGCGGCTGCCACTGTAAGCCTAAGGCACTAGTAGACTCACTAAGAGTTAGTGGATCTAATGTGTTTATCATAGAAGTTTGAAAAATTGAGGATACATTGGACTTGAATTTCCTGAGTGGAAAACAGCCAGAGCGTAGAACTGAAACAACTGAATTTAAAATATGTTGTAGATGTGGTATTGAATCGGCACCTGTCAGCAAGTCATCAACATAAAAATCGTGTTGAATTATGGTTTTTATAGATTTATCTGCACAATCTTCCCCTAATTTCCAGATACACTTAGTACTAAGATAACTAGCGCTTGCGAAACCGTAAGTTACAGTATTTAGTCTAAGCGTTTGAATAGGCTGTGACTCATCTGATCTCCATAAAATCAACTGAAGATTACGATCCATTTCGTGTAAAGTAATTTGACGGAACATCTTCTCGATGTCACCAGTCAGCACGTATCTATGTTGACGGAAGCGTAATAGAATGGAAAACAGAGAATCTTGTACCGTTGGGCCTACTAATTGTAAATCGTTGACAGAAATACCAGAGGAAGTGCGTGCAGATCCGTCGAATACAACTCATAATTTAGTTGTCTCGTTATTTTGACGTAAAACTGCATGATGACATAAATAGTATGACGGATCTGGTCTGGAACCTTGTAATATAGAACAATGACCTAATTGAATATATTCGTTAATAAAATCAACGTAATGTCCCTTAAGCTGAGGTTGTTTTTTGAAACGTCTTTCTAGATTTAAAAGTCGATTTTTTGCTTGAATATATGAGTTACCTAAACAATTCGGTGAGTCTTTAAGTGATAACCGAACGCAAAATCTGCCTGAGGAATCGCGAGAAGTATGAGTCTTATAATGTTGCTCACATGCTTTCTCGTCCTGGTTTTACTATTTGTTTTTGTGGTAACTCTTCTAGATCTAAAAATCGATTCAATAGTTTGTTGAGATTGTCAGACTGTGATTCTAAACCTTGAAAGTTACAATTAATATGAGAAAAATGTGAATTTAAAAATAGGGATCCGGATAAAATCCATCCAAACTCAGACTGAATTGAATAGGGTTTATTAGAACCTAAATTCTTGCGCTCACTACCTACGATGTGCCAAAATAAATCGGCGCCGACTAGCACATCTATTGGCGATGGCTTGAAGAAAGATGGATCAGCTAACTGAACATCTGTAGGTATGTGGAGGCCTTTAATGTTTAAAAATGACCTAGGAATATTGCCTGTCAGTTCTGGTAGTACCGGACACGTTAAATCGACGAAGAAATCACTGTGTAAAGATTGTAGTCGAAGTGTGCAAATATCCTTTACACAGTGTGAACTAGCATTTCCGATACCTATAACTTGGACAGGTTCCGTCGAGGTAGACTGCAAACATAGCCTATCTCTTTGTCTTTCTGTAATTAAACTAGATTGACTACCATTATCGAGCAATATACGAACTAATTCGCCTTTATTGTTGATTGGATTAAAAGCTTTGACTAACGCCGTAGATAGAAAAGTCAACTTGTTAATATTATTAGTGGCAAAATTAATGTTAACATCTTGCTGTTCACTAGATGCTGTGGTAGTAGATGTGGTAGGGTTCACAGCATTTGACGATTGACCACTATCGTTGCAAAGTAAAATATTGTGTCGCCCTCTGCATTTACGACACGACCCGAGACGACATGTGTAGCTAGTGTGACCAGGGCGCAGGCAATTGCAGCAAAACTTAGATTTAGTAATGAACTCCTGCCGTTGCACTATTGACCTGGACTTAAAATTTGGACAATCGTATATTCGATGTTCACCATGGCAAACTAAACTACTTTTAGACTCATTTTGATTAAATACTTGGGCTGAAAACGAACCTCGAGACTGTCTTACCTTCGTATTTAATTTATTGTACGATTTGTTAACATTAGATTGTGAAAAAAAATCAATCTTCGACCTATTGTGATTGTAAGTTTCTAAAATATCTGCCCTATCCTTGAGAAACTTGTTAAATTGTTCTAGAGTAGGTGAATCTGAAAAGTTGTTCTTGTGCTCCTCCCATTTCATGCTAGTTGTACTCCTGAGTCGTGAGGATACTAAATTAATAATAAGAGTATCCCAGTAAGTAGTGGGTTCGCCTAAGCTAGAAAGTGCACCTAAATTTTTATTTATATTGTCGATAATAGATCGAAGAAGCTTGTCGCTTTCTTTCTCGTTACTTAAATAATCAAAATTGAAAAGAGAATTTAAATGGCTTTTAATTAAAAGTCGTTTATTATCATAACGCTCGCACAAAAACTCCCAAGCTTTAATATAATTCGATTCAGATACTTCTAGATTACTTATTACTCTCGCGGCCTCCCCTTCTAAATATGAATTAAGGTAGCAAAATTTGATGGTAGGCGGAATTCTCTTGTTGTCATGAACAAGAGAAGAAGACAGTTCGCGAAACTCAAGCCACTTGTAATAGCTACCATCAAACTTCCCTATTTGTAAAGTGGGGGGCTTGAAACCTATTCCAACTGTATGGTCATGGCAACATTGTGATGACTGAGGATCGATAGCGTTAGACGTGTTAGCTTTATTAACAAAATGCTGCGCGGCAGTAATGAGGCTAGCGAACTCCACCTCAATGTCGCTCCTCGATCTCCGTATCCATCTGTGTTGAGTTCAAAATCTCTATCTGAGTTTGCAAATCTTCGAAGACACTCGACAAAGTCTCAATTTTAGAAAGTTGAATGTTTAATTTAGATATCTCAACTTGATCTAGCGTGTCTAAATCTTCTATGGAACTAAAATAATTTTTAAACTTAGTCAAACGCCCCTTAATTGAGCTGCGTTTAACTAATAACTCTTTTAACTTGTCAGACATAGCTATAATTGTGTAGTATAAAGACTCGAATCAAGACGTACACAAGTAAACTAATCATTAATTAAAACGTTATAGTGAAAAAATTGCTAATTAGTTGTAAATAGAAACGAATATTGCATCTTACGCTTCCCTTTGTTTATTTCATTCAACTTGTTCAGCCGTCGCGTACGCTTGCGCTCGCTCGAGCCCGCCGCACGCGCACTATATGACGATAGGTATCAAGTCAGCTGAGCACTCCACCTGAAAACTATATGTAAAAATTGTGAATATGGTGAAACTAGCAACAGCTAAAGAAGCGTGATATAGATGATAAGATTTATTCAATAAAATTAACTGAAAATAATGAATAGGCTTTAATGAAATACTGCAACATCACATGAAATTATGTTTAGATTAAAATTAAAGACGCAATAAAGCAAACAAGACCTTTAAATTGTATTAACTTAACGTTAAATAGATTTATGTCAAATTAATCATGAACAGTTTTGAACTCAGCGAAGCGAAGTTAACGATTGATAGTAAGCCATGAACTAGTAAGCTTTGGGAAAATTATAGTAATGTAAAATCTTATATATAAAATTCCTCAGCGAAGCGAAGACTATGTGCTAAATAGATCAAGAATAAATAATAAATTACGATTTTGCATGAAATAAATAAAATGAAAAGGTTTAATGATAACTTTGTTAACTTGCGACGGTTGTTGATAGTATTTTATATTACTTATTGTGCATAGGTTTGAACTTTGGACTCAGGTTCAGTAGTCACGTACGCATTGCTTACCGCTATTAACACAGTATGAAAGCTATATCTCGGGAACATGAAATAGGTATGAATCTTGGATTGATGGAAATATAATGGTATAGGGACACTTAGCTGATTAGCTTGGCACTGCAGGGCGGATGGCTGCCTGGCGCGGTCTGATGCTGTAGCTAACCCTGATGATTGCTGCTTCGTGTCCTGTCACGGTCGCCACGTTTCTATGTCAGCGACATAGAAACGTTGGGAAGCCTAAATGAAAGACTTCGAGCACCTTTTATCTAAATTTAATGCTCATTTACATTACAATAAACTGGAAACTTGAGTTTAAATCTTTATACAATGCAAAACTTAATATTAGAACAGATTTAGACAATGCGTATGTGTCGTGCAGAGGGCAAGAGGTCGACTCAATGACGACGGACGTGGGCAGCCTGCCGCGCTCCTTCCGTGGCACGATGACGTTTTGTTTCCGGGCCCCCTTATTGGTTGGTTGCATCCGGAGAATAATTTGGACCTTTTTTTTTTTTTTTTTTTTTTTTTTTTAATTATATGGCTTTGAATGTGCTTATGCACAAAGCATTCTGCCAGTGTCACGTATAATGAAACAAACACGGAGGAGACTGCGCGGTAAATCGTGCCAAAAAGTTAATGTAGTTATAAGTGATTATGATAAAATGTTGATGGATGCTACGATACAGGAACAACCTAAAACAATAAAGTGAAATAAAGCAGTTATACACAAGATTTACAATAGGTGAGAGAAATGTTGTATTTATGCAAATAGGTATAATAAACAATTACTCAAACTTTAATTTTATTATCTATAATAAATTTTACTAGATTCCTAACAAATGGGGTGAAAACTAGCATTAATAGGCATTTGATATTAACCGGCCTTTGAAGGTCAGAGGGAATCATGTTGTACAAAGAATAACTTAATTTAGGGCAGCTAAACACAATATGATCAGGAGAACCTTCATCTAAACCACATTCACACAGGGAATTGTCTTTAATTCTCAATTTGAATAGATGCAAGGGAGTACAAGAATGACCAAGTCTAAGTCTACATATAACTGAAGTGGTTGTTCTATCTGCACTGCGAAACCGGAAGAACCAAGGTTTGGCTGGAATATCAGGCTGGATATTACCATAATATGTACCTTTAATGAATTTAGACTCGTTCCAGAAACGATTCCATGACTTGTATAGATTTTTTTTAGAAAGGGATCTTAAATCATGAGCAAAATTGTAAAAATGAGTTAGACATCCAATTTGTGCTGCAGATTTGGCATGCATATCGGCAATTTCATTATCTTGAATCCCAGAATGACCTGGAATCCAAACTAAAGAGATGTGAAGGCCCTGTTGATAACACAAATGTAATGCTGCTCTAATTTTGAGAATAATAGGAAATCCTGTTCTACATCTAAATGGATTTTGCAGCACAGCCTGTAATGAACTTAAACAATCTGTAAAAATAACAACCTTTCTCATTTTATGTGATTCAGCAAACAATATAGCTTCCAGAATCGCTAAGGACTCCCCTGAAAAAACAGAGGATTGAGGAGGGCATTTAAAATTCAGTATAATTTTGAACTTTGGAATCCAACAAGCAACTCCAAGACAAGCATAATCAGATAATTTAGATGCATCTGTGAAAATTGAAATATAGTCTGGCCATTTTTTACACAAAGTTTCTAAAAAAAGGTTATTTGCACCAGGTTGATTTTTAATTATGCCCAGATTAGTTATAATTGAGGGACTAAATGTTAGAGAATAATAAGGGACAGAATAGAGAGGATTGAGATGACATTTATGAATTGGCGCTGGATATTGTGCAAGTTTTTGAAAACTTTTCAAAATACAGGGACTTTTTTGATTTGGTTTGATGGTTTGAGCCAAACGGGTAAGGGACGATAGAAGTTGATGGGATGAACACTGTAAAATTTTGGATATGAATCTATCTGCCAAATATTGTCTACGTAGGTGAAGAGGGGGATCGACACATTCTACCTGTAATGCATTGGTAGGGGTGGATTTCATAGCTCCTAATATGATTCGGAGGCATTTATACTGTAATATATTTAATTTTCCTAATGCATGTTTATTACCAGAGTCCAAGAGGAATGTACCGTAATCTAAATGACTACGGATAACTGCATTATATAAAAGTTTTTGTGTGTATTGATGAGATCCCCACCAAACACCTGATAAAGAACGTAAAATTTGAATATTTTTTTCACATTTCTTTATAATATAATCTGTATGAGCTACACCATTTAATTTTGAGTCTAGGTAAAGGCCAAGAAATTTAACTGAATTTGTAATGGGGAGAGCATGATTATTATATACAATGTTAAATTGAGGAATATTTCTTTTTCGCGTGAAAATAACCACATTACTCTTAGGAACTGACAAGGCTAAACCATGATTTGATAGCCATTCTCCAAGATAATATAGAGCAGAATTTAATTTAGACACAATTTCAGATACATTTTTCGAACTTGCATACAAAACTATGTCATCGGCATACTGGAGAATGTTGCAGAAACTATCAACAGATTTTTCCAAGTCATAGGTATAAAGACTGTACAAAATAGGATTAAGCACTGAGCCCTGGGGAAGACCCTTCCATATCGTTCTTGGAGGGAGTATAGTACCATTGTGTCTCACGCTAATAGATCTGCCAATGAAAAGGTTAGAAATGAATTGAATAATTTTAGTGGGTAAATTTAAGTACATCATTTTAGTTCGTAAAACAGGTAAGACAACATTGTCGTACGCTGAGGATATATCTAGAAACACCCCCACAAGATATTCACCTCTTGCTAATGATAGACGTATATCAGATGTAAAGATACTTAAGCTGTCCATAGTACCAATACCTTTACGAAACCCAAATTGTGTCTTTGCAATAATTTTTCTGCTTTCCAAAATCCAATCTAATCTATTTTTTATAAGATGTTCCATGACTTTACTTAAGGTTGATGATAACGCTATTGGGCGGTATGACATATGATCATCCGGGTTTTTGCCCGGTTTTAAAATGGGGATTATAATTTGGGATTTCCATGAAGGGGGGACACAACCTGATTGAAAAAAAATATTTGCTAATGAAAGAAAGAGATGTTTAGCTGTATCACTAGCTTTAATTAAGGACGAATATGGAATGCCATCTTCCCCAGGGGAAGAGTCAGTAAGTCCATTTAATGCACAGTTCAATTCATCAAACGAGAATGGGAGATCCATTTCCACTGGGTGAGTGGGAATGGTTAAAGTTATAAAACAGTCAAAAGGAGGAACAAAAGAAGGAGCCAGATGCCTAGCAAAATCAAGGAGCCATAGCGAGTTGTTTGCCGATATATTGTGAGAAAGGTCATTGTATGAAGATCTAAATTTTTTAATATACTTCCAAACTAAGGATGATGGTGTGCCTGGGCAGAGCATTTCACAGAACTTAATCCAGCCTAATTTCTTTTTCTTCTTTAACAATCTTTTAGTTGCAGCAAAAACATTTTTAAAAAAGATAAAATTTTGTAGTGACATGCAATAACGATATGTTAGCTCAGCCTCTTTTCGTTTTTTAACTGCAGCTGAGCACTCAGCATCCCACCAAGGCGGAGAAGATAACATTCTTGATTTTGTTTTTTTTACAGGAATGTATGTGTCTGCAGCTAAAAGGACGATGCTTTTAAACTGCTCATAGGCACTCAAGGCATTGTCAAAATTTAAATTCGGAAAGTCAACAATATGAGAATCAATAAAAGACCGAAATTCAGGCCATTTAGCTTTACTTAAATAATATGGTAAAAGGGGGTTTAAGATAGGATATGGAAGAGCCTTCTTATGAAAGTTAATTAGAATAGGAAAATGGTCACTCCCATATGTCGAAGAAAGGATCTTCCAAGTTAAGGAGGGAACAAGATAAGATGAGCAGAGGGATAAGTCTACTGCAGTCTGTGGGTTTTGGGAAGGATACACTCTACGAGTTGGTGAGCCATCATTAACGAAGCAGATGTCCATTTCTTCAAAAAGTTCCAAAAGTAGAGTTCCAAAACTATCACAGGAGTGACATCCCCAAGCAGTGTGGTGAGCATTAAAATCACCCAACACAATAACCGGAGGAGGCAAACTTGATAGTACAGTTTGAAGTTCTAAAATTAGGGAAGAATGGGGATGAGGAATATAAACTGATGCAACTGATATATCAAAAAATCGGATGGCAACTATATTTATTTCTGGAGAATGTGATGATAATGATAGTTGAGAAAAAGCATATGATCTGTTTACTAAAATTGCACTACCCGCATATCCATCATCCCTGTCATCCCTCAGACAGGAGAATCCAGGTATTCGAAACCTCCTACCTGACTTCAGCCAAGTCTCAGAGATGGCAAGAATGATAGGTTCATATTTATTAATAAGATGTATGACATCAGACGAGCGAAGTGGGAGACTTTTACAATTCCATTGTAAGATTTTGACTAGATCCATTATTAATTTTAGATGACAGATGTGATGAAAGTGCAGAAGAAATTTGTGCAACGTTGTTCGGTGAATGATTTTCAGGTTTCGAAAAATGGACATCTAAAATTTTTATAAGAGCATCGATGACATGTTCAAGAGCAGATGGACGAGATTTCGAATTTAAGGCACACCCATTACTCAAAGAAGAAGAACATGATGCTGTAATGTTGTTGTGTGCGTGCACATCATATCCTTTTGCCTGATGGAAATGCTGTCGGGGACTCTTTATACTTGTTTTTTTGTGGGATAAAGTACTAATTGAGGAAGAGGAATGAGATATATTTTCAGATGATTGAGAATTTAGAGCAGCGTTTGGAACTGTAAATAATTCTTTTGCAACTTCAGCATATGAACGTTTTACTGGAGGAAAACGAGAAGAGGCTTCTGCATAGGAAAGATTCTCTTGTGACATCACAACTTTGATTGCCCTCTGCCTAGAATGTTCGGGACAATCTTTGTCATTGGCAAAGTGATTGCCAGAACAATGTAAGCAAGTGGCCGATTCTTTAGAAACTTTACAGCTTTCTCCTAAGTGCGGTTGGCAGCACCTGAAGCACCTTGGCTTTGACCTACATAAGTTTTTGGTATGCCCAAATCTGCAGCAATTTAAGCACTGAATAGTTGGAAGATTATATATTTCCACATTAAGGGCAGAATAATAAAAAAATAACTTTTTTGGGAGAACTTGGCCTTTAAAAGTAACCACAACGGATTGTGTAGGAATCCATTTTGGAGAACCATCAATAAATTGTTTTCTATTGAGTCTACGAACCTTTAAAATGGGACCACAACCAGATGGAACTTCTAGATTCTCAGCAACATTTTGCATAGAATATTCAACTGGAATATCTCGTATCAAGCCCATTCGCGATACACTATAGATTGGGATAAAAGCTTTATAATTATTTTTGCTTAGAATTGGATTTTTTATAAAATTGTTAGCTGCTGTGGCAGATGAAAATTCAACGCTTAACCGGTTTCTCCCAATAGTTTTAACCCCATCTTTAAGAATATTTTCAAATTTGTTTCTAAATAAGAATTCACCAAATTTAATAGCACGGATGGTTAAGCCTGCCACTGGGTCCGTTTCCACCCGCACTACATGAACTATAAATGGTCCTTTGTCATTATTATCATATAAATTAACTAAATCTTGGAATAATGCATTAACAAAAACTGTCTGAATGGATGGACTGGCTAGAGATGGGAACTTTTTTATTTAAATCTATATTATTATTATTTTCAACATGTCGCTTTCTATTATGTATATTTACATTTGGCAATTGTATTACAGAATCAGGAGTGTAAAAAACGTCCCCAGGATCAGGAGGATCCGGGGGGATTTTTTCCATTTTGATTGTGTCAGAATTGACACAATTAATTAATTAATTTGGACCTTATGTAATAGTTCAATTTGCAGATTTGAGCAATGACCGATTTGTAAAATTGCCTCCTACTTTGGCCAGGCGCGTACAGTAGGTGATGAGAGAATACCCGTAGAAAAAATTGAAATTAGTATTACCTCTAACGAACCTTTACCCAAACAATTCGCATTCGCCCGTTTATTAAAAACAAATAATATATCCAATATACTTAAAATTAAATATATCAACAAAATATTCATAGAACTTACATAGAACCAAGATGAATCGAATCTTTCAGAACTCATAAATTGTTCAGATTTTAAAGAGAAAGGATGGAATATACAGAGAACATTAGAAGTAGGTATTTCGTATGGAATTATTAAAAATGTCGAAACAGAATTAACACACGAGGATATTTTACAAAGTATTACATGCGATGCTGATTTAATTGCAGTAAAACGACTTAATCGAAGAAACGAGAATGGATCAGGATGGACGAAAAGTGAAACAGTGCGTCTCTGCTTTAAGAGTTCTTCAGTACCTTCATTTGTTTATGTTCATGGAGCGCGGGTCAAAGTTGAAGCTTACGTATTTCCTGTTACTCAATGTTCAAAATGTTGGAAATTGTTGGAAATTTGTGTATGTCCAAAAAAGAAAATAATTTGTCCGAAATGTGCAAAAAACCATGAAAACTGTGAAGCAACCTCTTTTACATGTGTAAACTGTAACGGTAACCACATTGTTCTCAACAGGAATTGCCTAGTTTATTTGAAAGAAAAGAAAATACGAGAAATTATGGCAGAATTCAACTGCACTTATAAGAGAGCTCCTAACTATGTATGTTCCGGATTCCCCTATACCTGAAAAATCTAGTTCGAAGGTACCTGACCCTTCACATGATCTAGATATGCATGATTTCCCGCCATCTCTAATTACAGAAGACATCGAATTTATATCGCCAATAGCAGGTCCATCTTATGCTACTGTAACAGCTTCAACATCCAATAATAATAAAAATAAAAATACAACTGAAAACCAATCTAGGACTAAGAAGAAAAATCCTTTAAAATAATAAAAGTAAACAAATTAATAATACAATAATAGAAGAAACAATTAGTCCAACATTAGAGTCGGAGCAATCAGATATGGATACATCTGAAAAATCGAGCGGAAATACATCTAAAAAATAGAAAGAAGGATAGTCGAATTTATGATTTGTTAGAAAAAATTAAAAATGTGATTTTCATTGAGGACATTACAATTAAAGAGAAAGTTATAGAATGTTTTAAGACATGCTTTAAGTGGTTGATAACGATGATAGCCCCTTATATCTCTAATTTGCCTTTTTTCGAAAATTTTTTGGATGGGCTTAAGTAGAAACACAAAACAAACGCTAAACATTATCCAGTGGAATTGCCAGAGTTTAATAAATAAATTAATTTCTTTTAACAACTTTTAATATTGGAAAAGGTACATATTGCAAAGGTACGTATTGAGCGAAACGTGGTTAAGTTCAAATTCAACTTTGAAAGTTGGTAGTTATAACATTTTTCGTAGAGACAGAACAGATGGCTATGGTGGTGTGGCAATTCTATTAAAGCACAAGTACAAAACACAAGTAGCAACAATCCTGAAATTGAAATCCTACATGTTAAAGTATTTAATTGCGAAAATCTTGAAAATATCGTCTCAATATACTGTTCCCCTTACTCTAGAACTTGCCAACAGGACTGGAATCTCCTCTTCTCCTTATTTGACAGAAAATCTCTTTTATTAGGTGATTTAAACGGTCACCATACTAATTGGTCACATAGAAATGACTCTCGAGGTAATCAGATATTTGATTCTATATCTAATTCTAATCTCATTACTCTGAATGATGGCAGCCCAACTCGTATCCAATTAGTAGATGGAAGACTTCGCCAATCATCTCCAGATATTTCTATTATTATTTCAGATGTTGCAATAAATTATGATTGGACAACAACGAATGTGAAACATTGGGTAGTGATCACCTGATTATTAAAATTTCAACTACTTCTAGAGTTCAGCCCACCCATATAAAAAGGAGAAATTTTTAAAAGGCTGATTGGAATTCATATACCAAACTCCTAGACTATAGATTCACAAATTTTATATTGCCTGAGAGTTTTCAAGATGCTTATAACCTTTTTGTTGACGAAATCAATAAAGTAGCTGATGAATGCATCCCTCAATGCGTTCAATTTTCATTCCAAAACATTACTGGAACATTAGCTTATCAAAAGCAGTTGCGGAACGTCGATTAGCTTTAGGAAACTTCAGACGTAATCCCACTCCTAGCAATTTGACTACATTTCAAGAAAAAGTTAGAAAAGCACAACAAATCAGCCGCCGTGCCAGAAGTGAAGGATGGCAGAAGTTTTGTTCATCGCTTGATGTCTACTACAAATGAGATGTAGTGGAAGATGAAGTGGATAAAGGGCTATACAAGACCAAATAGAACTGTGAACCAGTCAATTGAACTGTTGCATAGTATAAGTCCCGATTATGTTCTACCTAATCAACCTTTGTTTACATCCTGTAATTTAAAATTAGAGTCACCGAATTGAAAAATGTACAAAGTCATCTGACACTGCTCCAGGATTTCATAACATATCGTTTTCTATGATCAAAAATTTGCCTGTTAACGTTAAAAATATTCTTACTTTCTATTTATGAGATGTGAAAACATTCATTTTTTATGTATTAAAGAGCATTGGCTTCGTAATTATGAACTCATATTTAATTTCAGTGGTCACCAGGTAGCAAGTGCGTTCTGCAGAGAAAAATCGTTACGTGGGGGCTCCTTAATAATTTTAAGTAAATTTTTTAAATTTAAAGAACGCAAAGACATTGTGAGCCTCTCTGTAGAACGTACTATTGAGATAGCCTGTGCAGAACTTGAGCGCTTCATTGTTGTGAGCATATACAGTCCCCCTGGAGCGTTATATGAATTATTTGAAAATGTGTTAGAAGAAATACTATTAAAATTATCTGAGTCTAAAAAATATATTATAATATGTGGTGATTTTAACATTAATCTATTAGAAAACTCCACCACAAGTGTTAGATTCAGATCCCAGTTAAATTCATATAACCTAGTAAATATATTTTTAGAGCCAACTAGAGTAACTGCAACCTCAGCAACATGTATTGATAATATATTTACCAACTTTAAACCCAATTCATATTCATTTATTAAAAAGTTGAGTTCGGATCATTTTGGGCAATTAGTCTCCTTCAACTGTGAGTTAAAAAAAGAAAATAAAAATAAAAAGATTGTGTTTGTTCCTACGAACTCCAAACGTATGGAGAAATTTAAAGGTAGTATTATAGCAAAACTCACATACTTAAATTTTGACAACAATAACCCTGATATGTTATATAACACACTATTTAAATTAATAAAATCAGAGTTTACTGCTATATTCACTACCAAGACAGTCAATTCTCTTGTCATTTAATGATTGGGCAACTGTTGGTATTCATCGAAGTAGAGAAAAACTATATCAACTTTATAATGAGAGATCATACAACCATTCAGAGTCCTTTATAGCCTTTGTTAAAGCATATTCAAAGTTATTTAAAAAAGTGTGTTCCATGGCAAAGTCGTTACATATTAAACAAAAAATTTATAATGCACAAGACAAAATAAAAATGACATGGAATATTATCAATTGGGAAACTGGAAGAGTCAGAGATCGTAACTTCAAGTATAATCTCATTTATAATAACATTAATATCAAAACTGATCAGGAAGTTGCATCCACGTTTGAAAAATATTTCTCTGACATTCCAATCTCAACAACTTGTTCTCTCATTTCATCTGCCAGCGTTGCTGAATCATTATTGCTAGAAAATGTTAAAAAATGTGATGTACTGTTCGAATTTAGTACTGTCAACAGTGAAGATATAATTAAAACATTTAAAACCCTATGAAGAAAACAGCTGATATTTGGGGTATTTCTGTTAAAATAATTAACTCCATTATTGATGCCATTGCACCGTATCTAGCTACTATTTTCAATACTTGTATTAAACGTGGCGTGTTTCCTGACCTGATGAAGCATAGTAAAGTAACGCCTATATTTAAATCTGGATGTATAACTGATCCAAATAATTTTCGACCCATCTCAGTATTGCCAACGCTTAGTAAAATTTTTGTAAAACTAATTTTAAACCAAATGTTAATTCATTTTAATTCACAGAGACTTCTCCATGTGAAACAATTTGTGTTTACTAAGGGTTGTTCAACAACGGATGCCGGTGTCGAATTAATTAAGAATATCTTCGAGGCCTGGGAGGAATCACAGAATGCACTTGGAATATTCTGTGACTTATCTAAGGCCTTCGATTGTGTACAACATGCGACTCTGGTCAGAAAGCTGCGCCACTATGGCATCAAAGGAACTGCGCTCGACCTTATGAACTCCTATCTAAACAATAGGGTTCAAAGGGTTGACGTGAATGGCAAGAGATCTCCTGGGTCTCGTCTGGATATGGGGGTCCCCCAGGGTTCTATTCTTGGACCATTTCTCTTCCTCATTTATATAAACGACCTGCCAAACCTCGTAGAAAAAAAGAACAAGATAGTATTGTTTGCTGATGACACTTCACTAATATTTAAAGTGAAACGCTATCAAACTGAATATGACGATGTAAACAATGCTCTCTCTGATATTGTACATTGGTTCAGTGCTAATAATCTAATGTTAAATAGTAAGAAAACTAAATATATAAAATTTACGATACCCAATGTTAAGAAAATAGAGACTGGTGTATTTATAAATGGAGAGGAGTTGGAACCAGTGGAATCTACCGTATTTTTGGGCATCACTGTCGATTCTAAATTGCAATGGGGCCCCCATATTGAGAGATTGGCCAATAGACTTAGCTCTGCAGCATACGCGGTTAAGAAAATACGCTAATTAACTGATATAGACACGGCTCGTTTAGTTATTTACCGTTAACCATTGAAAAACATGCGATAAAGCACTGTTTACATCGTCGTAATTATGTTTATTTCTGTTTACTTTAAATATAAGAGATGTATCATTAGCAAAAGTACAATATCACACAAATTCTTCACATAGTATGGCAGATCATTAATATAAATCAAAAATAAGAACGGGCCTAAAATGGATCCCTGTGGAACGCCCATTTGTAGCAAAGATCCAGAAGATTTTACACCATTAATAGTAATCCTCTGGACTCTCTGATTTATGTATGAGGCAATTAAATCCAGTGAAATACCAGCTATACCATAACGATTAAGTTTTTTTAAAAGCGTTTCATGTTGAACACAATCAAAGGCCTTGGACAAATCACAAAATACACCAATCGCATTTTGTGATTTCTCCCATGCGTCATAAATATGCTTAAGAAGTGCAACTCCAGCGTCTGTTGTTGACCTACCCCTATTAAAACCATACTGTTGACTATGAAATAGTTAATTTTTATTAAAATAATCTAAAAGTTGGTTTATAATTATCTTTTCAAAAACTTTCACTGAGTGTGATGGTAATATAGAGATTGGTGTATAGTTACTGGGATCGTTTTTGTTTCCATTTTTAAATAGAGGTATTGTTTTACTGTGCTTCATTAAGTCCGGAAACTTTCCTGTATCGACACACTTATTAAAAATATCAGCTAGGTGCGGGGCAATATTATTAATTATTGCATTTAATATTTTTACTGAAATGTCCCATAAATCACCTGTTTTTTTTTTATATTAAGTGTTCTGAAATTCTTAATAATATCAAACGACTCAAAGTAATTAGCACAGCCTGGTAGATTAGTTTTTAGTAGAGAAGTAGCATCTGTGGGCGATGATTTTAATACAGATGTTACTTTGATAGGTATATCAGTAAAGAATTTTTCAAACATGCTTGCTACTTCTTCTTCTGAATTAATTAATATATTATCAACATTTAATTTAATTGGTTCGTTTTCTATTTTAGATCTTCTAGTTATGCTATTAAAATATCCCAGGTAGCTTTTATTTTGTTGTCACAGTTACGAATTTTGTTTCTAATATAAATTGCCTTTGCCTGGATGCAAATACTTTTAAAAATCTTAGAATAACATCTAATGCGTTCCAAAAATACTGGATCCCGATTATATTGCCTCTTTATCACGACCCGTCAATGGCCCACTGCTGAGCCGGGTGTTCTCCTCAGAATGAGGAGGGTATTAGGCCATAGTCCACCACGCAGGCCCCGTGCGGGTTGGCAGACTTCACACACCTTTGAGAACTTTTAGGGAACTCTCACTCGTGCAGGTTTCCTCACGATGTTTTCCTTCACCGTTAAAGCAAGTGATATTTAATTGCTTAAAACACACATAACTCAGAGTCAGAGGTGTGTGCCCAGGATCGAACTCGGACCTCCCGAGTAAGACTTGAATTCTTAACCACTGGGCCATCACTGCTTTTTTTTTATTATATTGCCTCATACCATATAATTCATATAATTTATCTCTACTTCTAAATATACCTAAGTTAGCCCAATCACTAAATTTCAGTTTTAAATTTTTATTAAAAGTTTTTATTTTAAACGTGTTATTAAATTCATTTAAAATCATAGTAAATAAATTATTATATAGCGTATCTGGGTCCTTATAAATTAAACACAAACTAGGTATTTTTTTATATTTACTACCTTATTCTTAAACAAGTTAATTTTATTAATCGACTTTGGTCTACATGAAATCTTATTTGAATTTTTAATTTCTTGGTCTTCTGACGTGAATTTTTGTCCATAATGGTCCGAAGTTAAGTTTTTCATTTTTAAAATCTCAAACACTTCACAGTCACAAAACACATTGTCTATGCACGTGGCAAAATTATCGCCAACATGATTCGGCTCAGAGAATAAGTTTAATAAATTATATGATTTAAATAAATTTGACAGCCGACGACTGAAAGTTGTCTATATATATTAAAGTCTCCACACACGATTATAGATTTATTTTTAATACAAATACGTTTAAGTACCTCATCAATAGTGGACTCAAAAGTTTCAACATCACAACTCTACACAAGAAATCTCAACAATACGCTCGACAGAGAGAGAAACAATATCTTGTAGAGATTTACAAATTGTATTGGATATGTCACTGCGAACTAATATTAAAGAGCCTCCGCGAATTGTGTTCTCTCTGACGAATGTACTTATTAATTTATAATTATCCATAAGTGACATAATACAATGTTTAGTGAACCAGGGTTCAGTGATACAAAAGATATGAATATTAAATTTATTAGCTAACAATTCAAGTTCAAGTTCTTTGCCGCCTAAACCTTGCATATTTTGAACTATGTTAATATTTAAACGGTTTAGCTTAGGCTTTGTCTCATTAACTAGTGTAAACTAGCTTGTACAACATTATTAATGATAACATTATCATGGTTAATTGACGTCTGCGTTATATTACATATAACGGTGTTTTGTATAATATAGGGGAAGATACACTGTATCTTTTGTCAACTTACAACTATAATAAATAAATTTGTTTAAGTCAAAATATAGAAATACGTCACTATGACGGTATGTCAAATTATACAATGTCATGTTCAAATTATATACATGTTTATTCTGCGCATCTGTGAGTGAGCGAGAGTATGGGAAGGCGCAGACTATAAATTTACATTTATTATTTTCATTTAATGTGATAAAATCTTCAATACTACTAATGACATTTTGCTTACTCACATATAAGCTATTTCCATGCAGTAATACAACAGTAGTATTTTCATTTAAATGCATGGACTTGATTTTATCTATTTGATACTGGTAACTGGCACCCGGAGTACAAATATTACAGGAGCCTTCTAAATAATGATTTAAAACGGAACCAAAACCTTAACCTAAACCGTCTGATATAACAAATATCTTTTGTTTTGAGGTGTGAGGAGGCCCTTTATTATTAAGGTTTATTTTACAATTATTAGTAACGCAAGGTAAACTAGGGCTAGGACTAGATATTTGCATGTCACACACTGAATTCGGTTGACCGACCGAGCCCGGTAGATTCTGCTCTGACTCAAATTGCATGCAACTACAACGCTTATTTAGTAATGACTCGAATCTCTCTAAGTTGTAGTTGCTCAACTCAACCAAATCATTAGCAGCATTTATGTGCTTATTTATTAGTAATTGAGCTGAATCATTCTTGGCACTTATGCTTTTTAAGGAGCTGGCCAGGTTATTTCCTCCTGCATACTGCGTATGTCCTGCTCATATTCAGTCCTATTTTTAATTAATTTAGTTTTGTGACATTTTAATTTATTAATTAAATTTATGCGGTCATTTCTCAAGGCTTTATTTGATTTCTAGTAAATCTGTGTTTCAAAATTTTTTTGGTTTTCTTAAAAACTTTTTAATTTAATATATTTTTAAAATTTTTGATGACTTGAGAAATGTATGTATTGCATATTACAAGACTGATTGTTATTATTACTAAAGGAATTGCACAGAACCAGTTCGTCCAAAAGTGTTCCAACTGGAGGGCAGAACTCTTGGCTTCCTCCAAACTTATCTCCAGTTCTGTGATACGCGACAAGGCCCTCTCATGTTCGTCACAACACTGTTGGAAGGAACTTACAATATTCAATAGTTTATCTCGTTGACTCAAAGTGTCAGTATAATCTGTATGCAACTGTGCAAGTTCACTTTTTAATTGAGAATTTTTATTTATAATGTTTCTTATTTCCTCCTCACTGTCATCACGCTCCTTTAAAAGTTGTTCATAGTTCTCCTTGGATACTTTTAATTCTTGCAGTGTCAATTTTAATTTATTTTCCAGCTCAGTTATGGTTGTTATTATTGACTTATCCATAGCGAAAGAAACTGATAAACAGAATGAAAACAATATAAGATTTAAAGAAAGTTAGTAAATTAAATATGATTTAAATTTTAGATTATATAAGAAAGTTAATAAAAGAAATAAAAATAAACAAGAGAGACAGAAAAGAAATCAGATAAAAAGTTAATTGGAATTTTAAAATAAGATTATTTTTATAGTATATTTTTTATGATGTGTCTTCTTTTAAGTAATAGGAAGTCTTTTGAAGGTTATGTTTATTTTATGTATTTTTAATTTGAAACCTAGTGTTGAACGTTATTGCTATCGGTCGAACTTTTTCCCCCTTTTTCCCCAACCTTCTAACAGCTTCTATGTTGTAAGTGTCGCATGACATTTTTATGTATATATTTATTATATTTATTACCATTTTTTCCAGTTCATCGTACGACTATTCTGTCTCTTCTACGCCAAAGATTTCTGCGTCTGCACTGTCTTTGTAGGTTGTTAATTTTATTTGATTGCTCTTCTAATTTTTTCTCCAAAAGCTCATTTTTCAGTTCTAGGTTATTGAACTTCTCGTTATAGCTATTGATTATTGTACATAACTATTTCACTTTAACTATTTAAAAAGTTTATTTCAAATAAACTATTTTGAGTTTGAGTTTAGCAGGAGTAACGTGAAATAGTTTATTGTTTTCACTACTTGTGCCAATGTGTATGCCTTTGATATAATTACAACGCTCCGCTTCGCTACTCGAACACTAACTACTGTACATAATAAAGCTAACTTATGTGGACCTCTAGGAAGGTGACCTTAACCACGCCACTATAATACTAGTTTCACGACTTCCATGTGTACTTTACGCCAATACTATTTGAATAAAATAAAAGGCGCAAAATATTTGAATAGAATATAATTTTCAAGCAAAAAGAATACTTTTACGAAAGACAATAAACCAAAAACAAATAACAATTTGTAAATGAAAAGTAACAGAAAAATGTATCAAAAACAATTATTATTGACTACAGAAATATTTAATGTAAAAATATTATCACACCAAAAACAGTTTCATGTAAAATGTAGCCAAGGCGAGATTACATACCTCGCATGTCAAAAAATTATCAGATCTCATATAGAGCCAAGCTTCTTACTCTACACCTTAGTCAATATATGTGGCCTTTTCGTTACTACAAGAATTATAGTATTAAACGGGTAGTGAAACTACAAAGCCACGTATTTTATTATTTTCACACATCTAGCGTGAAAATTTGCGATAGTCTCATTCAAACTTCTTAGGGGGTAATTCTTCGCTTACATACCAAATTACTACTTTCTAGGACTGCAGGAAGTACCGTAAGAATTTTGATGGTCATCAGTGAGTCTGGCGAAATCAGGGTTTGTTAGATATCAATAAAAACTTAAGTGTATATGCAACTGAAACTTTATATTTTTAATGAGTCTACTACTGGAATCATATCCCGAGAATTTTGTAGATCTGATATAATTCAAACCCAAGTTATGACGGTTCAAAAAACGACGAAGCGCTTCGAAAAAAGGTAGTAGTGACCTTACGCTTCGCTTGGCTCGTCTTGGCGAGTGCAGACCGTGCCCACAGATTAAAGTAAGTAATGTCATTATGTCTTTCATTTCTTATGTTAATTATGTGATAATATTATGAATGAAATGATAAATCATTTTATTACGATAAGAATTATTTGATTTGCAGGTGATATGTACAGATAATAATATACAAAAACGAGAACGATTATTTCTAAAACTTTTAAGTTTTTTGACCCCCTAGGTTATACTTTCTCTGGCCACCATACTGCCGAAAATTATCATGAACTATGGACTATGGATAAAAATATTAATAACTAGCTGAGCCGGCAAACGTTGTTTTGCCATATAAATTTGGGGTGGCCCACCCCTATCACTTAGGGGGATGAAAAATAGATAGGAGCCGATTCTCAGACCTACTGAACATGCATATAAAATTTCATAAAAATCATGACACACAAGTCAAATAAAAATTTTAAATAAATCTTAGAATAATATTTTAGATGTTATTGATTAAAACTGTATCGTTTATCGGCACTAGTTAAAAACTACAATACAATAATTCAAGGTGACGTTAGATAATCGCTTACTTTAACTTATCTATCACTTCTTGATACCTACATATTTATAACAGATTTTTTTAGTGTAATGAAATAGTTTACACGATGAGCTTCAAAAATAAAGTGGTGATAGTGACTGGAGCCAGTTCCGGTATCGGAGCTGCTGCGGCGGTGGCGTTCAGTGCTGAGGGTGCTAAGGTGGTTATAGTTGGACGTAACGAAGTCAAGTTGGCTGCTGTGGAGAAGAAATGTAAGGATCCCCTTGTAATCCGCGCTGACGTGGCTAATGATGTCGACGCGCGTCGCATCATCGACGAGACCATCAAGAAATATGGTCAAATAGACATACTCGTCAATAACGCCGGTACAGCCAGCGGATATGTAGAACTACTCAATGAAGGAATCATGAAATCATTCGATTACATTATGGATGTCAATCTCCGTGCTGCTGTACATATCACATCGCTGGCAGCCCCTTACCTTATCAAAACAAAGGGTAATATAATCAATATATCCAGTGCTGCTGGAAAAATCCCACCAGTTCGTCCAGGATTTATAAATTACCATATTTCCAAAGCTGGTTTAGACCATTTCACTAGATGTGCTGCTGTAGAATTAGGTGTTCATGGTGTAAGAGTTAACACCATTAGCCCTGGACCGGTTGTGACGGACTTTTTGGAGAATGCTGGAATTACAAAATCTTTAGATATGTCGAAGGTTGTTCTTCTGAATAGAGCATCAGAATCGGAAGAAATATCTGATTTAATTCTTTACTTGGCGGGCGAAAAAGCTACAGGTATCACAGGATCTGATTTTGTGAGTGACAATGGCACTATCATGAAAAGAGGTTAACACCTATGTACGAATATTAAATAAAATAATGAAATAAAACGTATTGTATAATTTTTATTGCTGATATTTATTAAATTAAATATCAACAATTATTGTGTGTTATAAAAAACCTAAGAAACATCATTCAACATAAATATTTACAAGAAAGGAATTAAGTGGAAACGAAACCAACATTAAAATAATTAAAAAAATACTTAAAAATTAACTTCTGACTAGTCTTAATATTTATCTTATGTCTTACTTATATTATAAATGTTAAAGTTTGAATATTTGTTACTCATCGCGGTCACACAAAAGCGGCTAAACGGATTTCGATAAAAATTTGGCAACCATTTTGTTTTAAATTGAACGCCTCAATATTTTTCACTTGTTGAATTGGAAATATATGTTATTACATTAAATAGTGAATCTCGTTCTATAATGATGAATACCTTGAGCAGATTCTGGGTAGTATTACAATAGGTATTTAAATGGTAACTCAAAGGAGCTGCATATCCTTTGGTATTATTCGCATAGTTATCGATACTTAAAATAATAGTGTTAAAATATTAGTGTTTGTAACCTGACGAAGAAGCGCGATACCACCAGACATATCGAGTTCACTAGCCCCGGAATCTGCTGAGTTCGCAGACCACGACAAGCGAAGGTGGAGTATCAACGCGTCAGTGTCTGCCCCTAATTTTTGCAATGCTCTGACTTCCCTTAGGTTTCGTTTAGAATTAAGAAAAACGTAAAAATAAAATATGTCGGGGATTTTAATGATGAGAAGGAAGGAGGAGAGGGAAATATTGAAAAATACTAACAGGGGTTTTGATATTCAGTGGACTATTGGGTAAACCAACGTAGATACTTCTACTGAACCGCTAAACAATCAAATATGATCTCTAATAATTACGAGAGAAATCTAAGCAGTGCCTTGGCCTTGTGACCAAGGTTTAGGCTTAAGGAGCTCCTTTAATTGATCACAACACTCGTCTCCACTGCTCAGGCTCTCTGTTTAAACCCAAGGTTAAACCACATAAACCTAAGCTAACACAAGATGTGGCAATTACATTGTAAGGTACTTACGTGACCTTAATTGGACAGCACCTCCAGCACTAACAACACTGCACTTAAGTTAGTTTCATGATACTCGGAGCATACAGTGCCCGTTTCTTGACATATCAGCTTGTGATGGTACGGCTGTGTGATCGTCTTTTTAATTATGCATTAGAGTAATACTTTTTAATTATACTTTAGAGAAATCTCCCGTCCTCCATCCTTTGTAAGAAAAACTGCAGTTAGATCACATCTACATCTAAACAATGACTATTATTGATTTTAAAGTTAACTATGTAGCGCATACTGGTCAGACAGTGAGCCATTCAAGAAATCATTCTACCTGCTTATCCGAAGCCCTTATTATATTACTCTGACACTGAGAAACCCTACGCCAGTATCTGGACCTGTTATCAGGTTATTGGGGGACAGTATGACCTCCTTTCGCTGCGAAGCGTTTACAATTTCTCTAGTCCGAAGAAGAGTACTATATTATTTTGAGCTTTAAGCATTTTTTTTCTTTTATATTTATACTTTGTTAGTTCTGTTTTTTTTTTGTTTTACCCTTAAAATTTTTCTATAATTTCCTACAATCTGTCATCCTGTATTTTGATTTATGGCGAGCAATTATTCATTCACAGGGTCAGTTTCTCACGCATTGAAATAATAAAACAAGATAGACGTTAACCATCTCAAGCTTTAACTGATTAATTCGAGCTGAATACTAGTTTTAATTATATTTGGAGTATGCTTCTCTAATATACGTTCAGTAGAACGTATTCAGTAAACTTCCCAACTTGCATAAAACAAGACTTCATCCCCATCCCAACAACCCACAGGAGATCCTACTCATACAACTTCGACTTTCGGTTTCAGGCTGTGCAAAGACAACTTTCTTTTTCTTCTTACCATTCGCATCGTATTTCTTTTCCTCCTAAAAATTTAATAAGACATGTTATATTTAAGGCAATATTTACAGTATGTTTAAACACATTTTTTAATTTATCGCAAAAGAATTTCATTATTTAAAAAGGTTTAAAAAGGCTCGTTTTTTAATAAAAGCCAAACAGGTCTGCATATCATGTCATTCGGCCACTTAAAATTATCAATAATTATGATATAGAAATTATATTTCCTCGTTATAGGAGTAGAACAGTTAAAAGTACTCTTAATCAGTAAAATTTTAAGTTTATTGATAATAAATGTAGTGCACTTAGGACACTACATAAATAATCTTGGAGACCTAATCTGCACATAGTCTACTACGACTGTTACCAAGATGAACTTCAAGAACAAAGTTGTAATAGTGACAGGCGCCAGTTCCGGTATCGGGGCTGCGACGGCGGTGGCGTTTAGCGGAGCCGGTGCTAAGGTGGTTATGGTTGGCCGAAATGATAGCAAGTTAGCTGCAGTGGCAAAAAAGTGTAAAGATCCTCTTGTTATCCGCGCTGATGTGGCCAATGACGACGACACACGTCGTATCATAGACGAAACTATAAAAAAATATGGACAAATAGACGTTCTCGTCAATAATGCTGGCACGGGCATCGGAGGCGGTGAGCTTATTGATGGTGGAATCATGACATCGTATAACACTATCATGGATGTTAATTTGCGAGCTGTAGTTCATATCACATCGTTGGCTGCCCCTCACTTAGTCAAAACTAAGGGTAACATCATCAACATATCGAGTATTTCTGGAAAAATACCACCGATTTTGAAGGGATTCACATGCTATCATGTCTCCAAAGCTGCTTTGGATCTCTTTACTAGATGTGCCGCTGCGGAACTGGGGCCTCATGGTGTAAGAGTCAACGCGATCAGCCCTGGACCTGTAATTACGGATTTCTTGCAGAATGCAGGCTCTGCCGTAACAATAAATTGGGATGATACAACTAAGATGACCCTTCTGGGTAGAGTATCTCAAGCAGAGGAGATATCTGATTTAATTCTTTTCTTAGCTAGCGACAAAGCTAAAGGTATCACAGGATCAGACTTCGTGAGTGACAACGGTACGCTCGTTAAGAGAGGGTAAGAGAAATGTAATGTTTGTAAAAGGTAAATAAAATTGATTAAATACTATTGTGTTATTATTGTATCCCTACTTTGCACAATGTGATCCAGTGTTGTAATGTAGTGACGGATGATAATACTGAAGATGGTGTCAGGAGGTGGACAATGGAATTCCTCAATAAATCCATTTAGTTTGGGATTATCTGATTTGTTTAATGTGTATTACATATTATGGTACTTCTAGTCTATAACAGTAATTGCTCGTCGCATCATAGACGAAACTATAAAGAAATATATATTATGCAAATGAAACTGGTCCGAAAGAAGGAAGGCACTAAAAAGAAACTCAGCACGAGTGTCCAAGCTCTTCTTCTCTCTATTATTATACAATTATGTAACATGTATAAAATAAGCAAAATAGATAAAATTTACTTATATATAATTATTTAATATTACAGTAGTATTTATAGAAGAGCTAAATAAGCACCATTTTATCTTTATCATATCTTATCTATTGTGATCTCGTCATAGATGAATTCATTGCAATGTCATTTTTACCTACATCTACACTATTATATAAAGAAAGAAGATTTGATCGTTTGTTTGTATGTTTGTTTGTTGCGAATAAGCTCAAAAACTACTGAAATTTCTTTTACAGATAAAAAGCTACATCCTTTCCGGGTAACATAGGCTATGTGGTGTTGCCTTAAATATTCTAAATATAGATATGGGCATTTAAAGGCCACAACGTGGCCATTTTGTAAAGTGAATGTTTTCGCAGGGAGTACTGGTCCGATTTTAAAGATTCTTTCACTGATACCGGACTATTCCGGAGTGATGTAGTGTTGCCATATAAATTTTTTAAATTAATAGAATATGACCATTTTGTTGCCACTATTAGGATTTTAAAAATTCTTTCACTGGTGAAAATTACACTATTTATGTGGCATAGGCATGTAGTGTTGCCATTTTTTAATTAATGGAATATGGCCATTTTGTTGCTACTGATCCAGTGATCCATACTGATACTATGGTTTTAGTGACTGGTACCCGTTCTGGCATTGGAGCTGCAACGGCTAAGATGTTTAATGCATCTGGTGCTAGCATAGGTATGGTTGGTCGTAATGAGACAAAGTTGGCTGCAGTAGCAAGTATGTGCAAAGGTTCCCTCGTTATTTGTGCAGATGTAGCTATTGATGATGAAGGAAGTTACGTCATGGACCAAACTAGCATACCATATCTTAGCAACGACTGTTGACGACATGGCATGTTGCTAAATGACAACTTGTTAAATATTTTAAGCGGCTCCGATAAAACAAAGTTCTATATTTGGCAATATGTATTTTATTAATATATGTTCACCGACTTTAAAATTATTTGAATACACAAGAAAATCATAATTTTATAGTGTTTGTCCCTTTATTAAAATTGTACGGAGCCCTCAGTGCGCGAGTTCCACACTCGCACTTGGCAGAATTTTTTAATGAGTTTTGAAAGTCATGCAGTAGTTTTGTCAATATGGAGTCGATCATCCTCGGATTGTTGTTGTTGATAACGGTTTATGTACATTACCATGATAAAGATGTTTTGCTTTACAGCTTAGAAAGTTTTGAGGTCTAGCACAATATCCTGCAAGATATTAATAAAATATTAATATGAAGTTAAAAACGCCCTGTTGTGTTCATACAGTAAACAACACCGTTAATAACATTATATACGAGAATAGTAATCTTTATTTTATTCCAAGACTGTGTATAACCTCTGTTCCGATAGACTTGAGACGGTTGTCAAACGGAGCTCGCCCGGTGACCATTACGGCTGGGTAGTAATGTGGTGTCGTGATGCTGGGTTTCTTTTCCTTCCTCCCTAAAAATGGAAACAGGATCGATCCCAATAACTATAAACCAATCTCTATAATACCATCACTGAGTAAAATTTTTGAAAAGGTTATTTAAACCAACAATTAGAAAAAAAAATTATGAAAATAAACTATTTCATAGTCGACAGTATGTTTTTACTAGGGGTAGGTCAACAACAGATGCTGGAGTTGCACTTCTTAAGCATATTTATGAAGCGTGGGAGAAATCACAAAATGCGATTGGTGTATTTTGTTATTTGTCTAAGGCCTTTGATTATGTATATGTGGTGTTTCGCTGGATCTAATTACCTCATACCTAAATCAAAGAGTCCAGAGGATTACTATTAATAGTGTAAAATCTTCTGGATCTTTGTCACAAATGGGCGTTCCACAGGGATTCATTTTAGGACCGTTTCTATTTTTGATTTATATTAATGATCTGCCATACTATGTGAAGAATTTGTGTGATGCTGATGATACATCTCTTATATTTAAAGTAAACAGAAATAAACATAATTATGACGATGTAAACAGTGCATTGTAGCAGGTTCTTCAATGGTATACGGTAAAAAACTTAGTTTTTAATGCTAAAAAGTCTAATTGCGTTGAGTTTGCTTTGCCTAATGTTAAAAAAAAATTAATCTACTATTAAGTAATGAAATTCTAGATGTAGCGGACTCGACGGTATTTCTGGGTATAACTTTAGATTCAAAACTCTAGTAGAACCCCCATTTATCATCTCTAACGAAAAGACTCGGCTCAGCTGCCTACACAGTGAGCAGGGTCAGACAAATTACCGATATGAATACTGCTAGGCTAGTTTACTTTGCATGCTTTATAATTTGTATTAGCCCCATATTATCTTTTATATTTATTTTGTGTGCAATAAAGAGTTTATTCATTCATTCATCGATTCGTATTCAACAGTGACAAACATAATGTTAATACTAGAAACAGAAATAAACTTGTAACGCCTTACTATCGTCTCCGCAAAGTGAGTAATAGATTCATGGGGCTTGGTGTTCGCATCTATAATAAGATTCCACAGCCTATATTAGATGTGCTACTTTAGCTATTTAAAACTCGGATCAAGGAATCGATGATAAGTAAAGCATACTATAATGTACAGATTTACTTAAATGATGAGAATGCTTGGAATCTAAGTGACGTTGACTCTCAAGCTAAATCATTTGTATAACAGACTATGTAAACACGTTTCAAAAGTATTTTTTAAAGAAAGTCTAATTGAAATATTCTGAGTTTGAGTTCTACGCGTTGGCTACGGCTCAGTGCATGCTTGCCTAAGGTCCGGGTCACTGTTGAGCCGTGATTGATAAAGACATACAAATAATTATAATAACCCACGGACCTGAGTGTTTTCAGGGGAAGGTCCTGTTCCTCATCCTCATCCTGCCTTTACTGGCTGGTTGGAGTGAACACTGGTCAGGATAAATCACCTACCTCCGGCTTGCCTTAAGCGGCTGATCTGTGAATACGACAATTACTCTAAAATAAGTGCAGGATTTAGACGTCGTGAACATGCCCCTTTTATTGAAAGCCTGCCTGTCAATAACCCATGTCCTCCTGACGGCCAGTAGACAAATCTTGCAAAGGATCCTTTCACGATCCTGTTACGAGTTTAGCATATCCTCAGCAAGTTGCAGTATATTTTCCCAACCCGTGGGCTTTCTCCATTTGGTCCAAACTGCTGCCTGAACCTTAAGCAAGCGCCAGAGATGTTCGTGGGAGGTGTAATGATAAAGACACTACTGACATGAGAATTTAAAATTACAGCTATCAATACAATTTCCCAACACTCATCTCTAGTCAAATTTACTAAATTGTTCGTCACTCAATATCTCCGAAAGGCGAAACATAGGCGGAAATAAAAGAATCAAGTCAATTTAAAGTCACTAAATAAGGAATCATATGTTACTAAACTTAGTTAAATCATTGTGTGCTCCTACAGCCCCCATTATTTGAATAAATATGAGCTAGTTTCCCTCGACGAGTAATAAACGTACGTAAAGTGAAACAAACTATTACTATTTTTATTAGAATTTAATTTTATCATCTTGGCTGTGAACCATATGAAAATGGTGACGGAACCCTTCACAACACAAGTACCTCGCCCTAACGATTAATAAAGAATAGAAGAATACATAAAAAACAGAATTAAAAGGGAAATGTTCAGATATAAGACGCTGCTTTGGTAAAGAACATAAATGGAGCTACACTTTCCTATGTTCGTGAACTGTTGAATATCGAATGCAGTCACGATACCATACTACACGTGCTAAATTCCGCCCTCCTATCGGCCAGTCGTGATGTCTGATTGACACTAATAATAAACATTAAGCGTAATATTATTATAATATATTAAACATTTAAAAAAATTAAACAATTTAGTAAATTGACGAGTGGGCTGTAAATTAAAAATAATCAAAAGAAATTGTTTGTATATTTACCTTTGGGTAATATTACTCATATCGCAGTCGTTTATCTCAACCTACATTAAGTCGGTGACAGAGATTTGACATTTGACATTTTTAAAAACTCTTTTCAACACACTTGCTCGTAAAGTGGCGTTTTGTTTTACTGTTCTCGTGAATGTAAACAGCTCCATAACACACTAGTGCTGTTTACTTTACTTTTCAGCACTAGTGCAGTAATTGATTTATATAAACGATCAGAGTGACTTTCTCTGCTTGTGCTCCGCATTTATTTTACTCCTACGTATGTATGTATTTGATGGAATATATGGTTTGAATTAATAGACCATATATGTTCGCAGAGGTTATTTTACGCAGCACCAAACAGCAATACATGCAACGACCAACGTTGGTACATAAAAAAAAAACACTCGAACAGTTATCTAGTTTTCAATTCCATAGCTCTTATACTTTAGTTTTTATTGATATCTAATAAACGCTGATTTCGTCACTGCCTCACTGATGATCATCAAAATTCTTAGGGTACTTCCTAAAGTCCTAGAAAGCTGACATTTGGTATATAATTATAAAACTTGAAACTTTTACCCCCTTACCCCTTAAATTGGGAAACGTTTATTTGTATGAAAATTCCGCAAATATTGATGATAGAGGCCCTAAAAATTGATATTGGAACTATATGTTATTAAATAATAATCTTTTTCAGTGCGAGAGAGTTTTCTTTAGAGGCTTGTTTGTATATACAGTCAGCCATATAATTGTCTTACCACCCTTAGGTTCATTGTCAGTTGCACACTTGAGAGCTGCTCGTATAAGGTCTATTTTTGTTTGTGAAAATTATGTGTCACTTTAGATTATAATCAAAGGATATCTGCTGTTATGGTCTTATTAAACATATTATTCTACTTACAACTATATATATAAAAAATAATCTCTACTTCCTTCGTCGCAGCATCACACATAAACGGCTGAACCGATTTCGCTAATTCTTTTTTTTTGTGTTTGTTATTATCAGGAGAAGGTTCTAAAGAAATTTAATGACAATATTAACTTTTCTAATGTCAGCTTTTGAACGCCAATTAGAATTCAATATTCATAGTTAAGACATGACAACATCTGTCGGGTCAGCTAGTATTCGATTATTATGAAGCTCTCCCCCCTTCTCTAAGGTTTACTTAGTTTTGTTTACAAACAATAAGTTTCCTTAGCTGTAGATTATTATAACATTCTTAATATACTAATCGTTTTTATCAATTAATAGGAAGACTGTGAAATATCACGATATAAATTAAACAGTTTACACGATGAGCTTCAAAGACAAAGTGGTGATAGTGACTGGAGCCAGTTCCGGTGGCGTTCAGTGCTGAGGGTGCTAAAGTGGTTATGGTTGGTCCTAAAGAAGTCAAGTTGGCTGCTGTGGAGGAGAAATGTAAGGATCCTCTTGTAATTTTTATAAGATTTATAAATTACCATATTTCCAAAGCTGGATTAGACCATTTCACTAGATGTGCTGCTGTAGAATTAGGTGTTCATGTAAGGGTTAACACCATTAGTCCTGGACCGGTTGTAACGGACGTTGTGACTTTTTTCAGAATGCTGTACACAAAAAAAAACTAAACGCGTTAATTACTAGCATATTTATCTATTACCGTTTTGTATACTTATAATAAACAATTTCTTTTTACTTCACCATAAAATTTCAATTTTTCCAAGTAGGTACACTCGGTGTTTCAGATGATCCCTGTGGTAAAAAAAAGAACAAAAATACATTAAAGTTACATAGTCTTATTTACCTGCTTAAACAACGGGATTTTTAAACCCCCTATAACTTAGATGCGGATAAAATTAGAAGCTTGAGTTTTCGACGATCCAGAAGACTACGTCTACAAAATTGACAAAATATGAACTTTTTTATTTTATAGTTTACGAACTATCGATAATTGAACTACATCAAATTTCCCACTGACACAATCATCAATATTAGAAGACTGAGGTACTTTTAGCAGACGTTATTTAGTTAGCCTTTTGATGAAAACAAACCCAATTTTAATTTCATATATCTTAAAACGGGAAATATTGGATAGGATTGTGTCTTAAAGGAATCCTTTCGATCTTGATTGATAACATCACCTATAAAAACGCCACTGCGGCAATTAGACAAGGCAATTTACAGTGGTAAATAAACAACATTAAGCATAACAGAAACCCATAAATCCGGTAATCATTGCAAGAAACAGCATTAAAGGCAAAAATAAGGTTGAATTCTACCCTACCTTAGACTAACGGGACACATTTTATATTTTTACACATAAAATTTGATTTAAAGTGTGGTCACAATCAAAACGGATCTTATCTCATGGAATCAACATGTATACCTTTCCCTATGAATTTATGCTATCATAAAAACCAACAATTCACACATACATTAGTCAAAGATTCTCAATGTTATTTATTGAAATGATTATTTTCGTCTATCAAGAAAATGGTCATATTTTTAACAGATTTTTTTCAGTTGCTTTAATCATTAAAAGAAATCTTTGATTTAAAAACTTCTGGAAATAATCTTCTACACCCGGACTTTTAAGATTACAAACTTTAATAGGACTAATTAAATATACAACACCCAAATGAAAATCAAGTCATTTTTAATTAAAGTAAAAAATATATTATCAATAATTTAGTTTAACTGGTTTTATTTTGCAGTTTATTTGGGCAACATGTTGATGATATTAAAGTATTGAGATATGTTTCATATGTACTTAGTTTCACGATACTTGAAGCATACAGTGTCCGTTTCTCGACATATCAGCATAACTGATTGATTCAAGCTGAATACTAGTTTTAATTATATTTGGAGTATGCTTGTCTAATATATCTGATAACGTTTTACTGAACGTGTTCAGTAAACTGCCCAACTTGCATAAAACAAGACTTCATCTTCATCCCAACAACCCACAGGAGATCCTACTCATACAACTTCGACTAGAGGTTTCAGGCTGTGCAGAGACAACTTTCTTTTTCTTCTTTCCATTTGCATCGTATTTCTTTTCCTCCTGAAAATTAAATAAAATGTGTTTAAGGCAACATTTACTATATATTTAAACAAATATTTTAATTTTCCGCAAAAGAATTTCATTATTCATTCCAACTCTCTCATGTAATGGTTTAATGTAGATTTAAAAAGGCTCGTTTTTAACAAAAAAATCCAAGCAGGTCTGCATATCAAGCAAGAAGAATATCTGAAGGTCATTCAGGCCAGTTAGAATTGTTATATGAGTAGAAAACAGTTAATAGTACTCGTAATCAGTAAACATTTTAAGTTTAATGATGATCAATGTATTGTTCATTGTTTCATTATCACTACCGTGATCTCTACACAGTACACTTAGGAAACTACATAAATAACCTTAGAGACCTTATCTGCGCATAGCCTACTACGACGGTTACCAAGATGAACTTCAAGAACAAAGTGGTCATAGTAACAGGTGCCAGTTCCGGTATGGGAGCTGCGACAGCGGTGGCGTTTAGCGGAGCCGGTGCTAAGGTGGTCATGGTTGGTCGTAACGAGATCAAGTTAGCTGCAGTGGCAAAAAAGTGTAAAGATCCTCTTGTTATCCGCGCTGATGTGGCTAATGACGACGATGCACGTCGTATCATAGACGAAACCATAAAAAAATATGGACAAATAGACATTCTCGTCAATAATGCTGGCACGGCCAGTGGAGGCGGTGAGCTTATTGATGGTGGAATCATGAAATCGTTTAACACTATTATAGGTGTCAATTTGCGAGCTGTTGTTCATATCACATCTTTGGCTGCCCCTCACTTAGTCAAAACTAAGGGTAACATCATCAACATATCGAGTATTGGTGGGAAAATACCACCGATGTTGAAGGGATTGACAACCTATCATGTCTCCAAAGCTGCTTTGGATCACTTTACTAGATGTGCCGCTGCGGAACTGGGGCCTCACGGTGTAAGAGTCAACGGGATCAGCCCTGGACCTGTAAAGACGGATTTCGTGGAGAATGCAGGCTCTGCCATAAAAATGAATTGGGATGATGCTCCTAAGATGACCCTTCTGGGTAGAGTATCTCAAGCAGAGGAGATATCTGATTTAATTCTTTTCTTGGCGAGCGACAAAGCTAAAGGTATCACAGGATCAGACGTCGTGAGTGACAACGGCACGCTCGTTAAGAGCGGGTAAGAGAAATGTAATGTTTATAAATGGTGAATAAAACTGATTTATTGTTATATTCATTTTCCTACATTTTCATTATTTTTGGTTTTTTTCTTCCCAAGGATACCCACCATTAGCAACCAGTACCATTTAGCTTTTTGGCCATAGATAGTACTTATTTTTAGGGTTCCGTACCTTAAAAGGAAAAAAAGGAACCCTTATAGGATCACTTCGTTGTCCGTCTGTCTGTCTGTCTGACCGTCTATAAATACCCTTTTTCTCAGGATCGCGTGGAGGTGTCAAGATTAAATTAATATCAAAAACTAATGAAGCCTGTGGTCCCTTGCGGCTGGCAAAAAATTTAACTTCTAATTCCACGCATTGCGGAGATATGACCCTTAATGTGGTCACTCATATAATTATGAGGTACTTCCCAATGAATAGCATGAAGCAAGGTCTCATTGCACAAGTACAGGATAAAATTAAAAACTACTATCACATCACTAGAAAATAACTTTTTTTGACTGTCACGAAAGACTCTTTTTCTCAGAAAAACGTGAGATATCAAGTTGAAATTTATGTTAAATATTAAAGTCTCCAGTCTCTCGGATATGTAAAAAGATCAAACTTCTAAGTCAATTTAATGAAAACCCTCAGCCGCTTTTATCTCAAGTATTGTAATTTTGATTTTCGAGATAAATCAAAATTTCCAGGCTTTGTCTTTTCACCTAGGAACATGATTTTTGGCGAGAAGCAAGGTCTTATAGCAATACTTTGGAGTAAAATCCTAAAAATGGAAATTGGTTGTTACATCACGAAAAAAATTATCTTTTACAGATTCAGGTTTTGACGCATTATTGACCAAGTATACGTGAAGTTATCAAGTTGAAAGTAATATTAAACATGTAAGTCTATATTATATTAAAACTATAAAAATATCAAAGATCTATGTGTAAGCAATGAATAAATATGGCCATTTATTCTTAAGTGATTAGAAGTAGTTTTTCTATAGGGTATTTACACATATGCGGACATGAAAAAAGTCGATGTTTGCGATGATATTCGAAAATATTATACAATATTCCTCCCCTCGATACAGATACAAAATATTTTTACCGTTTTACTCTGGTTAACTCTAGTTAACTAACACAAGAAAGAAAGAAATAATTTGTTATACAAAAATGTATTTAAAAAGATTATTTGGTAAAATATAAATTCTATTAATTTATTTATTAAATTTTTAATTAAAGTAAGGCATCTCCTTCCAGTTTTTCAAATCCTTCTAGCTTAACGTTTATCAGGGTTTAATTCTGTACCGAAGACGTGTATATGTATAACATATTCGAATGTTAGTGAAATCGCAAACATCGACGTTATTGTCGTCGTATCGTGTGAAATGAGTCTAAAGCCGTGAATCTTAGAAACAGTTGTTGGCGATATGACATGTTGTTAAATGTCAACTTGTAAAATATTTTAATTGACTCCTAAAAAAGGAGGAGGTTCTATAATTGACAATACATATTTTATTAATATATATTCACCGACTAACATTATTTACGTGAAATTATTTTTTATTGCATTATTTTGTTAAAAATGTTTTATCATATTTTCTTATATTCTTTGTTTAAGTAATTAGAAATACGTCAATTGGAACACGCATTACTAATATAGGGAGCAAATGAATACTATTTTTGATAATATTTTAACCCGCACACGAAAATCAAAATTTGATAGTGTTTGTTATAACTGTACAGACCCCTCAAAGCGCGAGTTCCAAACTCGCACTTGGCCCAATTTGTTATATATAAATTAATGCATAACTGTCAGGATTGTTGATTATTTTTAACCGACTTCAAAAAGTGGGAGGTTCTCAATTCGGTTGGTATATATATATTTTTATGTATGTATATCGATTACGCTGAGATTTATGATCCGATTTATGTGATTCTTTAGTTTGATGCAGAATAGTTACTATTTGGTCCCATAAAAGTCCCGTTCCAGTTTCATGAGATCTATACTGTTTAAGGCGCGCGGCACCTTTCGTGGGCCCACCCACAGCTACTTAAAATAAAATTACTATTTAATAAATGTCAATAAAAAGCAACGAAATGTTATAGTCTACCTGATCTAATCTAGAAAAACCCTACAGAACTACCTATTACAGACAATGAAAAGTAAAAAATAAAAAAAACTACGTTTGAAAAAACCGAATTCAAAAACTAAAAAAATGGACTAAAAAGTAAGAAATAATTCTGTTATTTATTAACCTTCCTATATTAAGACAATATTATACAATAATTGTTATTTTTGTAGTCGATGCCAGCATAGTATGGTACGTAGTAGTATAATAGCACAATTGTACATACTATGTATTTTGTTACAGGTTAGGTCAATAGATATACTTATTATTTATCACTACACGTCTGTTCACCTGGCTGGGCTGGCTAGCACCGACTTCAAAAAACCAATTATTGTATAAAAAAAGGAATGATTCCTTTTAAACCATGAATTCCCGCAAAGTAACGCCTGATTCAATTGAATATGCATCTCTTTAGTTTTTGAAGTCGGTTTTTTATATTTCAGAATAAAATATTTATGTACCATTAAAATGAAACGGATTTTTTGACATTAGATTTAACTGATTGTTATAGAACTCCATTTGTTGCGGCCCCGTACACGTGTCACTTAACGTTATTACCTTAACTACATCATTACGGGTCAGCACTTACGGAACTATTGCATAAATGTATTTAATTACACAATATTGAGCCATTGTATTGTATTGGTTTCACGTCCTGAGCCCAGAAAGGTTTTGGTCAACAGCAATTATCTTGAAAGACCTTTTTCTTAAGACTTAATGTACGTTTTCTTTTTGTATTTACTTTCAAAATAATAAATAAAATTAATTAGTCTGGATATAGTTAATTTTTATGATGATACATTATAGGACATGAATGTATTAGAAGTATTATAGAGACTCAAAGATGGTTTTTAGAATAATAACATATCTAATAACTAGTTATAGTTCGTCGCCCCTTATTTCTTATTATTTACGATGTGGCGTCTACTTATCGCCATATTGAATTTTGGATTAATTAAGACTAGCAAAATTAAAAGGAATTAATTTACGTTAAATCATCAAAATCTGTTTGGTCTCTATAGTGCTACAAAGGCACAAACACAACCTTCTTCACATCACGCAGATACAAATATATTTGTTGTGATGTTGGCAACATTGATTTGACTAACATTTTACTTTCGGAGGTAAAGTATAACCCTCGGGAGTAATATTTTGATCAACAAGCCGTGATACTGTAGGTCTGCATGTACATAACCTGTACTTAATAGTAGTAAAGTAATTACCTCAATAATTTCACCAATTTTATATTTTTTCAATATTGTCAAGGAATCTGAACTGTGTCCTACTTCGTCGAAGGCTTTGGTTGCGTCTTTCCCAGCTTCCTCCAGGATCACGTCACCTCCAGGATGCTGGAATTGAAAAAAAATTCTTTTCTAATACTGAATTAGTACTTATATGTCAGATTCCCTAAAGAAAATTTGAGTTACTAGATGACACTAATACCTAATACTAATATTATAAACGCAAAATTTTGTAAGAATGTTCCATACATGTATGTTTGTTACTCTTTCACGTAAAAACTACTGAATGGATTTTGATGAAATTTTACAGTAATACAGCTTACAAATCAGAATAACATATAGGCTATAATTTATAATGATATAGTGAAACTGCGGGGTGCAGCTAGTTATCTATAAAATACCAGCTCGAATCTTTGGACTCGGTTGATGGTCGTGCAGGGAGACCTTAGCACGACTAACAGTCCATCCGTCTGCAGCTGCATGATCTAATTCCATCTTCTCCCTTCTACAACAATAGATTGAGTACTTTTACCTAAATCTTTACATAGTATAAAATGAAATCGCTTCCGCTGTTTGTCTGCCCATATGTATGCTTAGATCTTTAAAACTACCCAACGGATTTTAATGCGGTTTTCACCCATAGATAGAGTGATTCAAGAGGAACGTTTATATGTATAATACATACATATTATAGTAGAGAAACCTTGCGAAGCCGGGGCGGGTCGCTTGTATTAAATAATTAAAATTATACAAAAATAATTATTTGACGGTTTTTCAAATAACTTTTTAGTTAAATAAATGAATTTATTGACATTTATTTTATTTTAATTTATTTATATTTAAATCCTAATCCTAACTTTCTAACCAATATTATAATTTTGAAGGTAACTAAACAAATGAAGCTGCGATTTAATATACTACTTACATCTATTGACGGATAGATGGTCTCTGTCTGTGACACAATCAGGCATAATTTATTGAACCGATTTTGATGAAATATGATACAGAGATAAAGTAAAGCTTGAGGAAGAACAGGCTATGTGTTATAGCGGAAAAATTACTTAAGAATACAAAGTAAACAAATAAATGTGCGATAACGCCATCTATCGACGTGGGTGTGGAGTTCATGTCGAGCTGTGTGTCCGTTATGTCTTTGGGAATTACTCATATATAAATTAAAACGGAAAATATAGTGATATAGTAATATTGCGATTAAAATGTGAAATTAAACTTATTTTAAATTGCACCCGGGTGAAGCCGGGACGGGTCGACTAGTGTAGTGCATACTTGACTAAGGTATGTATAATAGAAGTGTTCTATCATAATAGGATGTTTTAAAATCTCAATATGATTAGATAGACCAAATATGAGTATGATATAATATAATTAAATCATATCCTCGAGTGTTAACTATCAAGTAGATATGTTATCTAATCATCATATTATAATCATGATATTTAAATTTAATTATGAGTTTTTTAAAATATTAAATTGTTTCAATAGCAATCATAATATATTCACGAACATAACTAATAATGTAATTTGAATGCTTTATTTTTGTGTCTATTTTTCCCTGAAATCAAGCAAATTTTCAAAGTTGGGTAACACCAATTCATCACTCTTTAGATTTGCCAAGAGTAATTTCTCTTTGTTTTGCTTTTTGTTGCTATAAGTACAAAGGATTACATATACAAGATATACTAATTAGGCAGGAAGTCAAGAAGCACCCGGGGCTTGTGACACAAGTGCAAGTTTACAGGGCTCTTTCACACAACTTAAACCATCCACTGCTCTACTCTGCCATTAAAAAAAAGTACTTAAATAATCCTTAAGAAAGATCGGGTACTGGCACACTAAACTACACTAGCACTACTTTAGACAATGTTTAATATTCGAAATCACTTGTCAGACTGATTCAATTCAGATGTTAAAATTTTTCTTAAATGAGTACCTCAGCGATATAAGTGGTGACGTCATAGACGGAGTCCTTATAGATCATCCAGACGGGAGTGTTGCCACGTCCGTTGCGACTGGCAACATCTGCTACCGTGTACCTCTGCACTTCCGCCATCCTGAAACACCATTATTGATCTTTATTGTATTATCATCACCTTAAACAGTACCATAGCAATAAAGAAACTAATTGATTTATAGAGGGGAAAATTTAGGGGAAAAATACTAAGTTGGCATCACTGGAAACAACCTATTATAAAACCTTTTTAAAGTTAAGGATTTTTTTAATACTTTGACCTATTGTTCAGCAAATTAAGAGTATGTTAAAATGAAACATCAACATTTTTGACAGAATACTATGTCTGATTATATTTTTAATAACGCTTCAGATAAACTTCTAAACTGCAGTCTTTACTGTTATAATAACGTTTGTCACTCTGTTTTTTAACCAATAAGTGGTTTAAATGAAATCTTATAACAGTATGGTAACATACCTTCACCAAAATTACAATGAAATTTAAGGAAAACTAGACGATCTGCTAGATGACTAGATGACGCACTAGTTCTGTCACTCCAACTGCGTCCGCCCTGAGACATCATGAGCAAGACAGTGTGGGTAGGTTATAAAATAATAGTTACTATAGTCAACACATAGGTTTCCACTTGTCATTGTAAAGTTGACATTCCTTCAATCTACTACTAGCTTGATACTAATATATAAAGCTGAAGATTTTGTTTGCTTGAACGCGCTAATCTCAGGAACTGCTGGTCCAATTTGAAAAGCTTTTTCAGTGTTAGATAGGCCATTTATCGAGGAAGGCTATAGGCTATATATCATCACGCCAAGATCAATAGGAGAGGAGCATCACGCGGACAAAGTCGTGCAGGTCGACTAATCTAATTATGAGAGGAGATATTATTTCTATATACAATTAAAGTAAAAATTTATAGAGAGAAAGTAAGATGAAAGAGTTTGTATTGATATATAGTATGGTTGACTAATAAAGAGAAAATATTTTCACTGCAAAAAAATGTAAGTAAATAGTCAAATAGTATTTTTAAAATCTAAGTAATGAGACGACTTCACAGATTTGGAATCGCTCATCAAGTGACTTCCTTCCTGTGGTGTTTCTTCAGGTAACCTTGGATACGCTGCTAACACCATGAGAAGGTGTATATTACATAGATAAGGGGTTATGCTGACGGTACGACAATTTCTACAGTTCTTCCAGGCCAGTAATACATAATCCAGCTAGCCCCTCTAAAACCTCTACGAGTAGGCGTAAACAAAAAAGAGGTTGGCAACATAACGATGTTTTCTATTTCTAGGACGTCTCCCAAATAAAGAATTAAAAAATTAAAAAAGAAACTCCAATTACATGACATTATATATCGTTATTGTATATTATCTCCCTTTATCGTAATAATTTCATTTTATCTGTAGAAGAAATATTCAAGAATACTTAAAAATAATAATAAAGAAGAAAGGGAAATTTAAAAAAAAATACCACAAAAGACCAAAAAACCTTTGAAATTCATTAATTTTTAGTAATAAAATAAAACATTTTTTTTATTCACATCGAATTGAATTAAATCTATTTGTATCGGATTACAAAACGAATATAGTGTTAATAAAATATATATATTAATATACCTCACCTCCTTCTGGTCTGTATATCTCAACCAGCCGTCACCGCGCGACTGATATCGATACTGCTGATAACACTCTCTATAGGTTTTATCGCGACATTCTAAATTTTTAGGTGATTATCCTGTCTCATTACTTTTATATAGAAATTACGTTCCGAGTATCACTATATTAATATATAAAATGTCTGTCTGTAATATTAAATAACGATATGGTGTAAAATTAAATTTTTTAAGACAATTTTTCTTTCTCTGACAATAAATGCAGAGGACCCTTTGGAAGCACTAAAGGCTTGGTTGATCGTACCCCCACTTCCTGGAGATAGTATGATGAAAGGTTGTAAAGATAAAGGATATAAATAAGGAATAAATTGTGGAATTACGGATAAGGGAGTGTTTGGATTTTTTGGTATCTGCTTACAGATACCTCCCCTAGCGGGGATTTGGAAAGGACATGCGAGATTGGTGCGATTGCTTCTAAAAGAGACAGTCCAAAACTACCTCAGAAGGAATCAGCCCGACTCGCTAAATCATCCGGGGGGTGTTCCTACTGAGCGCCGGGGAGTGGCAAGCCATGGGACCGTAACGCACCTTCAGACACTACTCTTGAGGGAACAATACAAACCTCCCATTTATCTCCTCAAAGTGTCGCCCCCATAATGTATTGTGTTACCCTGTGGTGTATATTTTAGGTCTAGATGACGTCAGTCGTGTCAGTTGTGTATTACGCTTCGTGCGGGATGGACGTGTAGTGGTAGCGACGTTTGGCGTAACACTTGTATATTATTATTATAGTAGAGAAACCGTGTGAAGCAGGGGTAGGGTCGCAGTATAATAAATAGATATAGTCACGGGATAAGTTAATTATTTTAAAAATCACTCTAATTCGTTATCTCACTCGTCAATCAATATATAATAATCTTAACTGATAAAATGTTTTTTCCAATATTTGTACTATTATTCATTTTACATTCTGTATCTTTCGAGCAGACGACGACGAACTTGCTATCTATTTGTCATTACCAGAGCTCGAGCAATACCCGGGAGTGGCTATCCATGTGTACGGTTACGAGTTTTCATCGCCTTTTCTTATATACCTTAGAAATATACGATATGGCGCTAGAGTGACGGCAAACACTCAATTTCATCAATGTCGTTGCAGCCATTTTCGAGATACATGAGTATGATACAATTGCTCATTTAAAATTGTTTAAATCTACCTTCTTGCAGCCTAATACTAAACTGAGTCAATGAAATAAGCTGTGAAAAAATCAAACTTCTAAGTGTAAGCAATCAATAAATATTGCCATGAAAAAGTTGATGTTTGACATTTAAGTAATATTTTTAACGTTTAAACTCTGGTTAACGAGTTTCAATTTTATGATATTGAAATTTAAGCACTTTGAATTAATTTATTCCAAGAAAGAAAGAAATAACTTGTAATGCAAAAATGTATTTAAAAAAGATCATTTGGTAAAATATAAATTCCATTAAATAATTTATTACATTTTTTATTTTTAGACTGGGGAATAAGGCACCTCTTCCATTTACTCAAATTTTGAACGTCCTCTTGCTTATCGTTCATCAGGGCATAAATATGTGCTGAAGACGAGTATATTAATTATAACATATTCGAATCTTAGTAACATCACAAAAAAAAAACGTTTTTGTTATCGCATCGTGTCAAATGTATCTAAAGCTTTATCAACGCGAATCTTAGCAACGGCTGTTGACGATATGACGTGTTATATGACAACTTGTAAAATATTTTAATTGACTCCAAAAAAAGAGAGGCTCTACATGTGACAATATATTTTTTGTTAATATATTTTCAACGACTTTAAAATAATTTTAGTGAATATATTTTTTATTGCATTTTTTTGTTAAAATGTTTTATCATATTTTGTAATATTCTTTTTGTAAGTAATTATAAAGATGTCAATCGAAACATGCGGTACTAATGTGGGGAATAAATGCCTCCCAATACTATTTTTGATAATATTTCAACCTGCACACGGAAATCAAAATTTGATAATGTTTGTCCCTTTATTGAAAGTGTACGGAACCCTCAGAGCGCGAGTTCCACACTCGCACTTGGCCGAATTTTTGATTATATATGTAGAAAATTACTAGAATGAAGAGGAGATATTAGTTGTAGAGAATATACAATCTTTTAATAAGAATCGTATGTGCACCACGGATGGCCTATCTTGAAAGCCAAAAGGCGCAATACGATCAAGGTATCACTAAACGTGATGATCTCTTTCTACTGCGACAGGAACCTAAGCAGTACCTTGGATTGATAAAAGGTAAGATTACTTTAAATTCAATTTAGACACTCGACTTCACTGTCTAGGTTCTCTGCCTTAGGGTTAGGCTTACATAAACTGAGGTAGGGCACAGCAGGAAACTTCCTGCTCTAATATGGAGCAGCCCGACTGGGGTAGTACCTCGACCTTACAGAAGATCACAGCTAAATAACACTACTCTAAAGCAGTGTTGTGTTCCTGTTGGTGAGTAAGGTGACCAGAGCTCCTGGGGGGAATTGGGGATAGGGTCGGCAACGCGCTTGCGATGCTTCTGGTGTTGCAGACGTCTATAAGCTACGGTAATCGCTTACCATCAGGTGAGCCGTACGCTTGTTTGCCGACCTAGTTACATAAAAAAAAAATTTAAAAAAAAAACCTAACACTAACCTAAACCAAATCTAACTTTTACAATTTAATAATGGATCATTCTCTTTGATTTTTAACCGACTTAATTTTATTAACAGGTTTCATTTTTTGAAAACGATAAGAGTTTGAAATGCGTTTAAAAATCGAGGATATCTGAGGAACAGCGCTAAAACCTCCATCTCAAGGCTCTGCATTAAAATCAGAAAAAGATATAAGGACAAGGGTAAGGGTTCATAATAAAGTTTGGTCATATTACTCTCACTACCATTCATCAGATTATTTTTTATAAAATTGATATATTATGTATTTGCAACCTTTTTAAGGATTTTCCTGCGCCTTTGGCTCGTGAAATAATTTATTTAGTTTTTAACGGCTAAAACAAAATTAAAATAAGAATGGCATTGATTGTAATCAAAATTTTTAAAATATAAGTAACATGATAACAATTATCTTTAATTATTTTATTGCAAGGAAAATTTTTAAAAGATATGCAATGACCTTATAGAGTACATTGTGCTATAAAAAGTCATCATTTATATTTAATTCTTAGTCATTACTCTATGTATAATGCATATATAATACGAAATGATTCGTCATAGATTTTCTAAGAGAATATAATTTTGTTGCAGCGCCATCTAGTGGCATATACTTTTTGTTAATTTATTGACCAAAACGATTCTTATTTTAATAAATTGTGAATGATATAATATATCTATCTATTTAACCGTAAAGGTTTTTATGTGAATAATGAAAGTACTTTATTATATTTTGGAAGGAGATAATTTACAATTAGGTAATACTAGCTGTGCCCGCTACTTCGTCCGCATATATCGCGCAAAAGTATCTTTACGTGTACACCTCACCACATGTAGTAAGCAAACAAATATAATAAACCCTCGGTACCCACAGACAGGTCGATTTTAATAGTAGACAAATATAAAGGAATATTTACATACAACAGTAATTAAAACAAATTGGGTTGCCCACGGGATAGAGCTACATCAAGTCACATTACCGTGCGAGGAACAGTTAGCACTCAGGTCTCCTCCTGCTACGCGCTGAGCTGGTCCCTGTGCCTTAGTGATACTCAAACCAAAAAAAAAAATTAGGTGGCGTAGTGTGCCGAGAGTGGGGGGTGCGACTCGTTTCTGGCGACTATTATAGAGGCCGGCAAAATTGTACATAAAATAATAGTAATCTTATTAGAAGAAGCAGTGATGGCCCAGTGGTTGAGACTTAAACGTCTTATTTACTCGGGAGATCCGAGTTCGATTCTGGGCACACACCTTTAACTTTCTCGTTATGTGTGTTTTAAGCAATTAAATATCACTTGCTTTAACGGTGAAGGAGAACATCGTGAGGAAACCTGCACTCCTGAGTTCCCTAAAGTTCTCAAAGGTGTGTGAAGTCTGCGAACCCGTACTAGGCCAGAGCGGTGGACTATGGCCTAATACCCTCCTCATTCTGAGGAGGAGACTCGGCTCAGCAGTGGGCCATTGACGGGTCGTGATGTTGATGATGAATCTTATTAAAAAATTGGGATTAATTTAATAGTTGTTTTAAACTTCTTAAAGTATTATAGAAACGCTATTTAATATGTTCTACTGTAATAGAAGGCGGTAGGCGGAAAAAATGTAAAGTTTCTGAGTGCACTCTTAGATATGTATCGTAAAAACTATGAGGAGGCAACACTGTGGCGGGAATGTTACAAAATGTCGTCTTTTATTTCTCTTCTGGCGCGTTTGTGACTTGACTTTGGTGTTGTTGAACAACGTAACAACACTTCGATATACCGATAGTCAATATGGCGTCTCTATTGCCTACGTTACTGTCCACGTTCTGTCTTTTTAATTTGTGACCTGTACACAATGATAAATTTTTTGTCAAAAAATGTACTGCACATTCTACAGTCTTTATAATTTAAAGTATTGGTCACCATCCACGCTGCGCCAACTTTTAAACTGAATAAAATGCTGTGCGACGGAAAATGGATCAGATGTGCGGAGAGAGTACAACAATTCGGATAGATAACTTGTGATGTCGCCTTGTTTCTTTATTATTTGTGTATATTACAAAATATTACTGTGAAAATCGGTAAATAAAAACGAAACTTTACACCGACAACGCCATCTATATGACAGAAGGAAAAGAAAATTAGTCTAATAAACAACATGCAGCAAAACTTCAAAAAATTCTTATTTTTATTTATTAAAATTCTTATTCTTTAATTGAAAAACCTTTTATATTATTGTAAAATATTACATAATAGTATTGTTAAATCTAAATATAGATTAGCGATTATATTATGAGTCAATGATAAACACGTGGCGCCATCTACAGGACGTGTGACAGGTTCAACTACATGAATAACATTTGTAAATGAATATATCTTCTGATTGAGTGAACCGATTGCGATGAAACAAACACTAAATGTTACTCCAAAGTTAGCGCTACAATTATATTATATAAACGTCGCAATATCGCTCACAAACAAACGACAAACAGACAATTTTTTTAAAAACTTTTGAAATGGTATCTATAGGTTATTTGAATACCCTTCTGCTAATTTTTTTTAATATACACGCAATGTACAGACACGGCAAGTCTACAGATTTATTATATGTATAGATTACCAATCCAATATAAATATTTTTTTACAAATTCAATTTTGGTACAATTACATATTTTGTTGGCAACGCTGTTTATAAAGTAGTAGTAGCGGGTAGATCATTTTATATTATTTCAAGTATACTGACGTGAAGACAATATATAACCTTCAGTGCGATAGATTAGTCTCAGTCTCTCTGGTGTTTTCCTGCAGTGAACATGGAAGTTAGTGTTATAGTGTTGTGGTTAAGGCTACCCTTCTCGAGGTCCACGTAAGTTTACTTTATTATCTATTGTCGTTAGCGAGGTCGAGTGGTGGAGGTGAGTGTTAATATATTATAAAAGAGCTCTTTAAGCCTGCTCCTGGGTCTCAAGCCCCAGGCACCGCTCAGCTCAGTCTAAATTGCATGTGTATACGTATTGCTGTACAGTAATGTGTATCATATCTCTCTCTATATCTATAGCAATTTTGAGTGTCATTGTGCAAGCAGCTATGGGTACGAGCGAATTGATGGAATATATGGTTGAAATTGAGAGACCATATATGTTCACAGAGTTTATTGTATCATAGTAGCAAGCAGCAAGAACATGAAACGACCAACGTTGGCACACAAAACAGTGGAACAGTTATGACAATTTCGAATATATGTACAACTAGCTGCGCCCCGCGGTTTAAACCACTGTATTTTGGATAATTGACACTTTATCATTATAAATTATAGCCTATGTGTTATTCTGATGTGTAAGCTATATTATTGTAAAATTTCATCAAAATCCATTCAGTAGTTTTTGCGTTTAAAACTTTCGCGTTTATAATATTAGTAGGAAATGCTAATTTATTTTTAAGAATGTTTTGGTTTAGTATAGAAACTCATTTCTAACACGAATAATGTTCATTATGAGGTGAATGTGTGTGCATGGCTTTAGTTTTTGCAGCAATAACCAACTGTATTGAAATTATTTCTTATAATTTGTTCCGCCATTTGAATATTAGAATGATCAAGCAAAATTAGTCTATTCATTTGCTGAGATTATATACAGAACTTTTTTATTTTAGTCTTAGGCATAGGTTTACATAGATCTTTAGTATAAACTATACTACTCGAACTAGTTTAGACAATGTCTACTATCATTGGATAAAAATCTTAAATGTATCGAAACAGAGGATATATTATATCTATACATATTAACCCACTACTTATTTGGATTATTTATTCAAATTTGGATTATTTATGAGCACGAGCCCAGAGTCCACTCTAGATCCGCAGCTTTAATGGGATGGGAGAGGGAGGGGTTAAGTATGCGGCTCGACAGGAACGCGTCTATGACACTTGGCGGTCGGATTCGCATGCTGGTGGTCGCAAGCCAGTCGGGGAACAGCTCGCCTCTTACGAGATCTCCCGGCAGCAGAGGGAAGAGTATTCTTACCCATCCAGACACGGGTAAAAAAATATAATTGGTTCCTCCTTGCTGGATCAGTCTGTCCTATAAAAAGAACAATAGATTTGATAAGATAAAATAAAATAAAAAGAGTAAATGTGAACTTCTAAGAATAATTTCGAACATGGTGTCCTAAATAGGACCCTGGGAAGGATTATGTTAACTTTAACAGAAAACATTAACATGTTCCTGATTGAATGTTATTTTTCTAAATATTTTTAAAGAATTTTTAACCAAGAAAGGGTTCTGATGAAAATAAATGGTAATGAGAAGATTTCAATAAACATTATATAACATAGTTTCGCTTCTCAGCAAGAGCATAGAGATATTTTTAATTAGATAGAAAGGCTTCTGTCTGTATATTTCTATTATATTACACTGAAAAATGCAACATAATTTTAACCTACCTGTTACCGGCAGCTTCACACGCTTGAACTGCAGAATTCAATAATTTCAAATTAAAGCAGAACTTAAAACAAGAGGGCGCTGTTTGAGAGCCTAGTCAGTGGAGGTGAGTGTTCACTGATGTGGCAGGGATCCCTTAAACTTACAAGTTTGTCACAAGTCCAAGGCACTGCTTAGGTTCCTGTCGTAATTGTAAGAGATCATAATGTTTAGTAAGTTACCGGTTTAGTTGCGTTTACCCAATAGTCTACACAATATACTCCCCTTCTAGTGTTTTCAATAACCCTAATTTTCCTTACTAAATTTATTCTTACTACACATAACGCCATCTATTAAGCGAATGAGATACTAATGATTTTCTTTGAATAGCTTAATTGAATACAAATAATCAGTCTGTACATTGCGTGTATATTAAAAAAATAGCAGAGGGGTATTCAAATAACCTATAGATACCATTTCAAAAGTTTTTAAAAAAATTGTCTGTTTGTCGTTTGTTTGTGCGCGATAAACGCAGAAACTACTGACTCCACTCGATTGAAGTTTATATATAATTGTAGCGCTAACTTCGGAGTAACATTTAGTGTTTGTTTCATCGCAATCGGTTCACTCAATCAAAAGATATATTCATTTACAAATTTTATTTATGTACTTGAACCTGTCGCGTCCTATAGATGGCGCCACGTGTTTGTTGATTGACTCATAATATAATCACCAATATATATTTAGATTTAACAATACTATTATGTAATATTTTACAATAATATAAAATGTTTTTTTAATTTTTAAATAACATGTTTTTGAAGTTTTGCTACATGTTGTTTATTTTATTAATTTTCTTTTTCTTCTGTCACATAGATGGCGTTGTCGGTGTAAAGTGTAGTTATTATGTATTATTTTATAGTTATCGGTTTTTACAGTAATATTTTTTTTTCAGCAAATCATACCATAATGGGATATACTTTTTAACCCCCCATGCTACGACGACGCGACGGGGTATTATACGTTAAACGTGAATATCCGTATGTCTGTCTGTGGCAGGCTAGAGAGAATGCGATTAGATTAAATGCTACTTTTTTGTATGAAGACTCAACTCTAACTTATTTACTACAAGTCTGTTTGGTTTCAAATTTATTCTAAAGTATTTTTTAAGACTTTGTAGCATTAAGTAGTGTGTATACCAACTCCTCAGCCACTTATAGCAGACATTTCGTGGTGAGGCTGATGAGGATAGTTTCTTATATGGTATCTCCTACACATGTTTACATTAAGTAGTCTGGGCTATAACCAAAACCTCGGCCACTTACGTTTAATGTGAGTGTGTAGTACAGTAGAATGTTTCTATCATATATTTTTCTATAATATCTCTTCCAAGGCGGAGCGAGACGAATCGCACCCCCCACTTCCGGCATGCTACGTCACCGAATCACCCTCCAATACTTTTGATGTAATCATCAACAAGGCACAGGGACGAGCTCAGCGCGTTGCAGGACTAGATCTGTTCTCGCACGTCAATGTAACTTGATGTAGCTCTATCCCGCTCTATCCCGTGGGCAACCCTCACAATCTCTCCACTAACATAGTATAGCGGGAAGTTTTAATATAATCTGTAACGCCGGTGGTGCAATAAGTTTCGTCGTAATTTGGTAGTTAAAAGTATTTTTTTTTAGTTTTAATTTGGGATGTATGTAAATATTTGATAAATAATGTAATTGTGTGGTGAGGTGTACACGTAGAGAAATTTCTGCGCGATAGGTCATACGCAGACGGAGTTGCGGGCACAGCTAGTAATGAAATAAATATAATATACTACACCTACCCATACTGCCCTCGCTTTCCTGAGTAATATGTTTTTATTTTGGAACGAAATTCCTTATGTGACGATGCAGAGGTACCCTAACTGGGAAAAAACGACCGTCCCGTAGTTATTACCCATACCTACACAGTATTGGCCATTTCAACTTTGATTATGAAAAACCCCAAACAAATGGTAGATTTTAAACAACATCAATGGCAACACTTTTATTATTTAATCGAATAGGCAAAAGTATTACACCGTACAGCCTTGTCATAGAGATAAGAAAATGTGTGTAATGGTAACGTACATTGGACACATTTTATTATTTTTATCAATAAAAAATCATAATAATAAATGTATCCCCGAATAATTATTTTCTTTATACCTCGAATAGAACTTCAAATTGATATTTCTATAATGTCTATCCGGTGTTTTATTTAAGACTAGGGGCCCGTCCCGGCTTCGCACGGGTGGATAATTTTTTTTTAACATTTTGGCTCCCGCATTCTGTCGCTCCTCTATCGCCGCGTTACTCGCTGCGCTGCGAGGCACTGCACACCGCGCCGGCGGCCCGTCTGGGATTATTTTTTATTTATCTTGATATTTTTATTTCGTAATATCTTTTGACTGGAATGTCCGATTTCAATAATTCAAAAGTAATTAACAGGTATTGAAACAGTCTTCATTACGAAATAATTTATTTGGATAAGAATTAATACAAAGTTATGGAAAACATGGTCTGATTTTGATAGGCATTTTTATCAACTTTTAAAATGTAAAAAAGTAGTTATGGTGACTTAACTACAATAGTTGGACATATGGTCTCGCGGAGTTTTTTGTAGATATTGATACGTTCTATAATATTGTACAACATTTTTTTGTTCTATCATCAATACTTTTCGCAGCGCAAGCGATGAAAGATATTTTATGGCTAATTTTTTTGCACCTTGTGTTGGTTTTAGTGAGAATTTCTGAGGATCTCTAATTTTTTCTTGTAATAAATATAGCCTATGTTACTCAGGGATAATGTAGCTTTCTAATGGTGAAAGAATTTTTTGAAATCGGTCCAGTAGTTTTTATGTTTATTCGTTACATACAAAAATCCAAAAACACAAAAATACAAATCTTTCCTCTTTATAATATTAGTATCGATATAGATATTCAAAAATGTATAAATAATTGCAATTGTTATACTTTTTTTATCTGTGCAAGGGTATTTCAGTTTCCATTTTTAGCGTTATTTTATTTTTATTTTTTTTGGGAGATATATTTTTTGGTAGCTAGTAAAGCTGAATTGGAGTTATTTCAGTAAGTAGTTAAATAACGAAGAATTTAATGTAAAATTATTTTAGTGTCCTTATCCTATTTATTGAAGAAAACAATAGGCTATATAACACCACTACGACCCATAGGAGCAGAGCAGCAATGAAGAGCTTCATAAAAAAAAAGAAAGTTTCAACTCCTTTAGTATGCTATGTGACGCAAACAAAGTCGCGCGAATCGGCTAGGAATAGTATTTTTAGCATTTTTTTAATTTAACTCACTAACTAATATAGAGCCACTCAGTCAACAGATTTACGATATTTACAGATATTCTTGGATGATCTCAAACACAGCGCAGCGCAGCGCAGCGATGATCTAACACCCACTCGCTGAGCAAACACTCAGTTGACTCAACTAATTGGTTGTCTGGCACTATGTCGCTACACTCTATCTCATTTGTGTTATTACTATCTTGACAATCATAATTCTGAAGGCACAGCTGTTCCGCCGCCAAGTCACGCAAAACAGAAATTCTCATAATAATGTATAATATTTTCTTTACAGATCCTTGTTTCAAATTCTGTGTGTTTACAGTTTGAAAATGAATTTCAAATATGAATTTTCTATACACAAATTTGAAATTGAAATCTGTCTGTTTTGAATCCATAATCCAAAGATTTTTGATTGAGATTGATTATTAATTATGACTTATATACTCTAGTCTTGGCTATCACACGCTTTATATCCGTCATTGCTAGGTTTAAACTTACCAAGCGATTATATAACTATACTAGCGGACTTAGCGCTCCTATGGGTCGTAGCGAGATGTTAAGTAGCCTAAGTTACTCCTTGTTACATCAGCTATCTGCCAATGAAGGCCTGATTAGTCGGAGCAAACAGACCGACAGACAGACAAAAATTGATATTAAGTAACTAATAGGACTGACTTGGTTTTACATCTTTTAATTTTACAATCAGAACTCTCATTGCGGGAATCAACATTTTTTTCTGTTTTACGATACTGAACGAACAGCGTGAGTTCATCCACGTGATGCTCCTTCTTTTGCTCAAAAACTATTAAACGGATTTTGATGAAACTTTAAAGTAAAATAGATTATTTTTATAAATAGCAGTTAAGGTGCACCGTCGCCCATGGAACACTAGAGGGTCTAGGGTTCTCGTTCAGAGTGCACTTAAAGAGAGTTAGCGATTAACGGGATGGGAGGGGGAGGGGTAAGTCTGGTCCACATGCGGCTAGACCGGAACGCGTCAATGACACTTGGCGGTCGGATTCGCATGCTGGTAGTCGTACCGAGGAACTGATCCCCTTCCACCAAGATTAAAATAAAATCAAATACAGAAATCTTAGGGTTCGTCGACGACTTATGATTTCCATAATCGTTTCATGATATAGTAGCCGACGGTTAAATTCAGGTTTGTGAAAAAATAGTGGGGGAAATTTGCGCATTGTGAACCAATCTTATTCGCCCTGCGCTCCCCTCTAAAAATGCCCTAGTAGTGACTTCTGCGCATTCAAAGTCAAACCTATACTTACGTGCCGGTAGCTATACATTATGATGTTTTTGTTTTCCAAATTGTCCGACTTTTCTCTATATATGAAACTAGCGGCCCATCCCGGCTTCGCGCGGGTGGAATATTATTTTTAAAAATATATTGGCCCTCCCGCATTTCGGTGCCCCCTCTCTTGCCGCTTTACTCGCTGCGCTGCGTCGCTATACTGGCCCGTCGCATCGACGTGTATTTTTTGTTTGTAATGATATTTTTAATTTCGTAATATCTTTTGAATGGAAAGTCCGATTTTAATAATTCAAAAAGTAATTTACAGATATTGAAATAGTCTTGAATACGAAATAATTTATTTGGATAAGGATTAATACAAAGTTATAGAAAACACGGTCTGATTTTGATAGGCATTTTTATCAACTTTTAAAATGTAAAAAAGTAGTTATAGTGACGTAACTATAATAGTTGGACATATGGTCTCGCGGACTTTTTTGTAGATATTGATACGTTCTATAATGTTGTAGAACATTTTTTTGTTCTATCATCAATACTTTTTGCAGCGCATGCGATGAAAGATATTTTATGGCAAATTTTTTGGCACCTTGGGTTGGTTTTCGTGAGATTTCCTAAGGATCTCTAATTTTTTCTTGTAATAAATATAGCCTATGTTACTCAGGGATAATGTAGCTTCCTAATGGTGAAAGAATTTTTGAAATCGGTCCAGTAGTTTTTATGTTTATTCGTTACATACAAAAATACAAAAATACAAAAATACAAAAATACAAAAATACAAAAATACAAATCTTACTTCTTTATAATATTAGTATAGATATAGACAACAGAGGGTCAAGTGATCTAGAGGTCAAGCTGGGAGACTTGATGAGATTGTAGATATAAACGTTTTTGCATAATACCCTCACCATAACGATCTCCATTCTCTGGGCTGAAGCAATGAGCATAAAGTCGGAATAAAACCCTCACTAAAGATAATTTAACTACCGCTTCTAATTGATTTCAATTATTGCTTTATTGGTATGCTTTGATAGCTCAACTTTATGTATCTCTAGCGACGCGCCCTGACTCTCCTCTATCACTGGGACTGTTGATACAAGATCAGAGCTTACATGTGTCCGAGGTTAAAGAGTTTAAAGCGCAATAGATATACAAATACGTTTCTATCTCTATGAGAGCACCTCTACAATGTCGCACTACTATTGTAAAATGTTAAAAAACTATTGTATATACTAGTTCTTGTGAATTGTTAGAAAGAGACAATAATATCTTTAATATCCTGTAGGAGTTATGCCATTTATCCGGGATAGAACTTTTCATAAGTTATTCCTAAACAAGACTTAAAATATTACAGACATGGATGATCTTCGTTAAAAAAAGAAAGTTTGAGAAATATATTTAAATAACATTATTACTATCGGGGAGTATACAAGATCTATAGGACCTCAGTGAAGGGAGAACCCTTATCACGTAATAGTACAAGTATTAAAGTCCATTGTCATTATTCTGTTAGAACACGAACTTAATGAACAGTTAAAAGTTTAGTTTGAGTAATGTGTTTCGTCTAGATCATCTCATCTCTAGCTTTCATTAAGATAACACTATAGTTAGTATCAACTATAAGACTTATACTTTATTGAGCACAGATTAAATAAATTAAATTTAATTCCTAAACATTGTTAAAAGAATATTTGATTATTTATAAAAATTATTATTTATCTTCTGTGTGTTTTACAGTGTACTAGTGAGTCTTCTCTACTAGAATATGAATGTATTATACATATAAATCTTCCTCTTGAATCACTCCATCTATTGGTAAAAACCGCATTATTATGGCAACACTACATCACCTGTGCCACTCAGGAATAATGCAGCTTCTTATCAGCGATAGAATTTTCATTTAATAATTCCTAGGATTCCTTCCTATATTTAAAATGACCATATGTCCTACCATCCGCACTTTAATATATATGGCAACACTATAAATTAGGAAATCTGCCGTAGTGTAGCTTTCTATCGACGAAAGAATTATCAAAATCGGTTTAGTACCTTCAGAGATAATCACCAACTTATAAAATGGCCGCTTCATGATACTTAAATGGTCATATCTTTTTAATTATAATATTTATGCCAACACCACATAGCCTATGTTACCCGGAAAGAACGTAGCTTTCTATCGGCAAAAGCATTATCAAAATCGGTTTAGTACTTTCAGAGATAATCACGAACTTAAAAAATGGCCACTTAATGATACTTAAATGGTCAGATCTTTTTAATTATAATATTTATGCCAACACCACATAGTCAATGTTACCCGGAAAAGATGTAGCTTTCTATCGGCAAAAGCATTATCAAAATCGGTTCAGTAGTTTTAGAGCCTGTTCGCAACAAACAATCATACAATTTCTCTTTATATAATAGTATGGATAACTGGGTACACAACTTAACTTGTACCTTATGGTAGGTGATAGGGGGGTTACCATAGAGCATGACTGGGGCTCTGTCGATCTGTCACATAAAAATAAGTTTAGTGTAAAAATATTTTGTTGTATAAAAAAAGTTTATAGTAGAGTAGCCAGTTAGAGTTTACGATCTTAGTTAATAGTTAATAGTGTCCGTTACAATTGCCGTTTATAGCATCACCATAAACCCACACTTTACGCCTTGTTCATGAACGACACAAATTATTTCATTAAATATTACAACTAATATAAACTACTGGGTTTTCTTAACAATTATTTTTTGAATCACAAATTGTAGAATACAACTCTTGATAGCTTCACGGAAAAGAAAAAAATCCCTTTAAACTCGGAGCTAAGCTACGTTTAGGGCTTGCCACCAAAATGTTGGTTTTGTAGTAGGGATGTTGCGGATCCACTTTTTTCCACATCGGATGCGGATTTTAAGATGCTCACATCCGCGGACGCGTATGCGGATGCGGATCTGTATAAAAAAACTTTAGTGTTGGGTTGGTAGGGTAAAAAAACACAGTATTATTTGCCCTTTTTTATTTAATAATAAAGTAGTGAATGAACTACTATTACTAATTAATTATTTTAGTAATTAAATTTAAATATTGGAGCATTATATTTAATGAAAAGTAGAATGGCCGCCTTTTCGGACTCCAATCTATTTCGCAAGGGTTCGTTTATTAATCCGCATCCGCATCGATTTATACGGATGCGGATGCAGATGAGGATGTCAAAATCTATGCGGATGTTCCGCATGTGCGGATGCGGATGCGAATATTAGCAACATCCCTAGTTTGTAGGTTAAACTCACTATATTGATATGAACTAGTCACGATTAATATCTAAACTAATCTAATGTTGTGTTTGATCCTTACCACACTAAACTACACTACTTGTACTACTTAAACTGTGTTCAAGATATTAAATAATTATATTTTGTCAAAGCAGAGGGACTGTTCAGAAAATAAATCAGTAGTCAATAGTGATAGTTATTGTTCATTCATAATCATTGAGAGCTCAGAGAAGAGAAGGAAAGAATGTTAGCAACACTGTTTATGTATTAGTATTCGCCGGTAGTTCATTTTGTCTTACTTCCAGTAGACAACATATAACTTTCGTTCCGATAGGATTAAGTTAGTCTGTCAAGTGGTGTCGCAGAACATATTAACGTATTGAGAGTAATAGCGTAGTGTTGTTTGGTAGCGTGGTGGTCGGCCTCCGTCCTCCGAAATTTTACGGTTATAAAAGACTTTTTTTTTAAACTTCTCCTGGGTCTCAAGCCCCAGGCACTGCTCAGGTTCCATTTAGATCTCATGTTAATATTAGTATAGCTCTTATACTCTTAGTAAAAACCCTCAGACAACCCTCAATAGGTGAAAACTTTGACACATGACCTTAAACCTCTATCATAGTAGTTATTAACAAAATATTAATGACGTCATACGAGACGTCATCCAGATTTGGTGTCAAAATAGGTGGAGCTAGGAGTGTCATGCGCCTACTGGCTCCGCCCTCAACCCTCGGAGCCTCCAACGAGTATATAAGGCTTTGGCGGGCGAAGTGCCTCCAGTAGTGTTCTGAACACGACGCTCCCCTATACTGCAGATCATCAAAAGTTTGCGGCGAGACACATCAAGGTAAGTCAGATGATTTTTATATTATACTCCTCAGGGAATTGATTCCCTTTTGATATTTACAGCATATGGAAAAACATTTTAAATATGGGTAACATCTATCCAAGATTTGAGGGACTATAATAATATTTCAAAGTTTTAAATATAAGAATAAAATATATGTAATACTTTATCACCAAGATAAAAAAAATATTATATATACAGGTTTTAAAAATACTTATTATCTTCGTTAAATTATAAAATATTGTAAATTAGCAATATAGGTTACATATGTTATATATCTTGAGATTCATAAGATATAAATCAAATGAATATCAAGGTTTTTAAAAGTATTTAAATCATCTATACCTATTTAAGAATATAAAGTTTTGAATATAAAATCTTTAAATTTATATATTGTTAGGAAAATATTATATATTTTAAAATATATAAATAAACTAGCTAACCTGGCAAACGTTGCTTTACCATATAAATTTAAAAAAAAATTGGTGGGGCACTCTTGTTACTTAGGGGTATAAAAAATAGTTTACAACCTAATCTCAGACTTACCGAATATACATAAAAAATTTCATAAAAATCGGTCAAGCCGTTTCGGAGGATTTCGGTTACAAACACTATGACACGAGAATATTATTTCAATATAATTATCATCTAAAGTTTATGTAATAAAGTTCAAAAATATTCGCTATGAATAAATTAGAAAAAATATATTCTTATTAAAATCTAATAAGCGTAATTACCATAACGTAGACATCGGATATTATTAGGAAAGGTTGATTGAAGTCAAGGAAATTATGGAATTTTTATACCGAGTAGGTATCGATTTACGGGATACTAATTAAATTTATAATTACTAACTAACTAATGGATGAAATTCATACTTGAAAAATGCTTTTAATATTTCACCTATCCGATACGTTTTATAGAGTTTATATCGTTGTAGCCGACTCACTCTCGATCCGCTGAGGTGTATATCTCTCATCGTTAAGGCAGCGTTCGTAAGAAACGTTTTCGTTCGACCCGACCCGACTTACTTTGCAAATTCGACCACGAAAAAGTATTTTCATTTTTCGGGTTAATATATAGTCTATGACACTCACAGATAATGTGGCTTCCTATTGGTAAAAGAATTTATAAAATCAGTTCAGTAGATCCATAGATTACCCCCTCTCAAAATCACAAACTTTACCTCTTTATAATATTAGTAAAGATCTCTTTGGTTTTTAATATTAATTACCTTAAAGAGAATTTCTAAGTTCTCTAGTCAGAAATTATTACTAAAGGATTTTTTAACAAATATAAGACAAGATTATATTTGTCAGAAGTATTAAAATGAAATTAACTACAAATACTAACTAGTTTTACAGAGATAATATAAAATAATAATTTAATTCCTAAAAAACTCAATATTTTAAAATATATATTAAATATCATTACATAATTTATTTATAATTTAAGAAAATATTTTAATAAGTTAAAAGGGATATTGAGAAAACTTTTTAAGATCCCTATGTAACGGCATTTATTTGTTAATATATATATATATGTGTCGACGCTTAATTAATTATGGTAAGGTTAGCCTAACTATAGGTTTAATATAGAATACAAAAATATATTTCTAATAGCAATTGACGACATTGTTCTCATTATAAAAGGGCACATAAATTGTCCAGGGACAACTGATACTAAATAATCCATTCTACCACTATTCATAATATTAATTCTAGACCTTTAAATCTAAATATTACTATTTTCTGTTTTAATTTTGTATAACAATTTTTGTACTACACCAGCTATTATTGAATCGGTTAAAACACAGAGGATTCTGTATAAACTGAATTAAGAGTAAGATAATATATTTTAAAATATAGAGATGCGCTCTTTTATATGTAAAAGAAACATTTCCTTTATTAATTTTGTAGCGTTTACTGTAACGTCTGAAAAGGTCATACATCTCATGATATTTTTTATAAATTTATTGAAGACGATTCAGTGCTAAATATTGATTTCGAAAGATAATTCTAGACTATTTCCTAGCTGAAGAAAGAACATAACTTTGACTGTTTGCAAACTTGTTATCCACATGCATCGAAATAGCTCGGGATTCATTAACCAATTATTAAAATGTATGGACGTGAAGTAATTCTTTAGTAGCTTTATAGGATTTATATCCTTTCAAATCAAATCAAAATTATTTATTTCAATTAGACTTTTTTTAAAAGTACTTTTGAAACGTCAAAAATTGGTCGGTCAGTCAGTTTGTCTGAAGCTACCACCAGCTCGGAAAGCAGTTTTCTGTTGAGAAGAGCCGGCCAGAAACTCAACAGTAGCTCTTTTCAAAAAGCCATGTTTACATAGTCTGTTATACAAATGATTTAACTTGAGAGTCAACGTCACTTAGATTCCAAGTATTCTCATCATTTAAGTAATCCTCTACATTGTAGTATGCTTTATATATTAATGACTTCTTGATACGAGTTTTAAATTGTTGAACTTTTATACGGAACCCTAAAAATATTTGATAATTTGTAAATTACTAAGTAGCTGTCAATAAAACCAGTGGCTCAATTCATTAATATTCATCGACTATATTAGCTCTGCTCTCTGAGGAATCGTTCATAATATGTTAAGAATATTTAATCATATTGTCCTAGTTAAACTCCTCGTTTCGCTTATTTAAAAGGTACACAGAAAATGCTGCAATCATATAATTTTTTCCGGAGTTTTATCAGGTCACATAATTTTGAAAACAAAACCTCATCTAAATACAAAATTTAATCCAAAATGTTAAAACCATTTCCGAGGTGTTGAGATACATACTCGTATTTATAAAAAATACTAACTTTTTTTGGTTTAAGATAAAAAGTATCTTACTTAAGTTCGTGTTAATTCCTGTCCTGTTTATCCCTTATATCTTAAAAGTTCCTTTGGTTTTTTAAGATAAAAACTATGCCCATTTTAATTATTTTTTTTTTTTGAAGATACTTTACGATTAAAGGAGTTAAATTTCTATTTGAGTCACATTTCAAGTGTCCAATTAAACGACCCAACTCTTAAATGACAGAAAGTTTAAAATTCATCTTAGACTTAAACCATCGAGAATTGTACGTCTAAGTATATGACTAGGAAAATTATCATTCAAAAATCTTCAATTTTATTTTCAACTAGCGAGCCGCCCCGGCTTTGCACGGGTAGTAGAGCTATTACATCACAAAAAGAGATTAGGCAGCGTTTTCGATTATAGATGACTTTTTCCGACTATCTCAACAATTACTATTACTATTAATTATTACCCCACAGCAAAATGCCATAAGACATAATACTGTGAAAGTAACTGAAGTAAACTAGCATAGCAGTATTAATATCGGTCATTTGTCTGACTCTCCTCACTTCGTAGGCAAGCATTATTTTTAAAATATCCATTAATTATAATATGTAGAACGTTTAGGTCAAAGTCAAAAAATTTTATTCACAATTGGAATTTACATTCTCTTATTGAACGTCGGAATCTACCACCCTTTCGGAAACGACCTAACCCAGACCTGAGAAGCATGGCTGCAAGAAATTAGCTTATACTTTACTTTTTATCTTTGATTTTTATAGATGTTAATTTTTTTTTAAACAAATATATTTTATAACTTGAGAAAACCTGGAGTGAACGCATCATTCCCAAGGCGTGACATCTTAAGTTAAGATTTCCAGTCCAAATGTTTTTCAAAAGAAATCTTTATTGGCTTAATTTCAAGAAGAAAACCCTCAGGATATTTTTTGGGTTATTTTAAATAAAAATATAGATTTATATTAATATAAAAATATTAATAAAAAATGTTTTATATATATATATATATATATCGCACATCCTTAAAGTTACTGAAAAAATAATACTTTTTTAACATTGTTTTAAAATTAAAATACTTTTTAATATATAATTTAAACATTATTATTCTAGATGAACAATTATATTGAGTAGTACAAAGTATGCAAACAATACTTGTATGTGTCTAGTCTAACCCCTAAACTAATGGGACAATTTAAACACTCGAAAATAAATTAAAAAAGAAAACTACAAGCGAATCCGACCGCCAAGTGTGTCAGACGCGTTGCGGTCGAGCCGCATGTAAGCCAGATATATCCTCTTCCTCTCCCATCCCATTAAAGCTGCGATTCCAGTATAAACCGAGTTCTTCTTCAAGATCCACTGAAACCGCAGCATCACTCTCCCTCTTCATTCTGTCTTCGAGGAGGCAAGGCGTCGGGCGGGCGGGGTCCATCGGTTGTCCCTCATCTACTATAACAAAAAGCAAGAAAAAAGCAATTAACGATAGACATTTACCTAGCAGATATAGCTGGACTTAAGACATAAATAGACCTTAATTAATTTACATTAGTTTTATGTATTAACGTAAAACTAACTAGCAGACTAATAGGTTAATAGGTTATATAAGTTTAAATCTGTAACTAAGTGAAAATATAATCCACAACTTGTTTGTATTCATTAATTATGTTATAACTAAAATAGACCTTTTTACACATCAACTAGCTTTTGAAACAATAACTTAAGTATTTAGGATAAAATCAGCGGCCGTTTAAATACTTATTGGACCCTTATTACCCAAATTTATTGACCCCTATCATAATAGTCTTGACACCGTCAAAGATTTTAAGTAGTAATAAGTTATGGTTTATATAAAATGTCTTATGGCTTATACCATGGGATTTATGCGTTTTTCATGGATGAAAAGTAATCTATTTCCAAGATATGATTGCTTATATAAAGATTTATCTTTTGAAAATATTTTATATCGATGAAAAATATCTATTGAATTATGAAGTACCTATCTTAGCGGACCTACAATTTAAATGACACACAAAAAATTACTGTTTTGGCTCTCTTCTTAGTAGTTAATAGTTCTGTTAAATATCTACTACATACAGACATTCGGTAAGTAAGATTTTTATTATTTAAGATTTATACCGTCATTTCGTCACAATTTCTAATAAGTTATCATTTGATTTGTTCGCGTCACGTTTATCGCAGATGGTAAGGAGCCGTAGCAGCGTAGCAACGTAGCATTGTAGCAATGTGCTACGAAATGTCTACGAGATACGTAGCTTTTGTTCATAAGCTTGTAAAAAATATATGTTTAAGAATAATAAATAGGAAATTGAGATAATTAAATTCATTTCATATAATATATAAAATAATATAATTTTATTAATTTTAATATTGACATGACTTTAATTTTGACATATTTCTGTAACTAAGTGATATTAAGGGCAAAATATTATATGATCTAAATATCTTATATTTTTATACAAATTGTATAAATTATTTGATTTTATACTTTAATAACTACAGTTATAATTTAATATTTTAAATTTATTTCCCTAGAATTGATTAATAAATACATACAAATGGTATAGATGAAATATTAATATAATTCCTTAACGACAATCCGCAACTGAAGCGAATTGAAACTAGTTCAAACAAATTTATACAATCGTTAATGATACGTTTAGAAATCAAAACTTACAGCATTTACGTTACTTATATCAAATCCAATATAAAACCGTACATTTACATTCGTTATTAAAATATGATCTTGTCTGTTTTCTTCTCAAAGAGGAGATTTATGAAAACTCTTTGAGTGAAGTATTAAGGAATGAATTCATGATTATATTATTAAATATTCTTTCATTAGATTTATTCATTAAATTTTCCCTTTTTACAATGGTTATACTCAACAAGTAAACATTTTTATTGCATAACTAGTTGACCCGACTCGACTTAGCACCGGTAAAATTTCAACATGTATTTAAATTACACAGTAACTATGAATTTTATCGAGATAAAAAGTAGTCAATATGTAAATCCAGGTTATAAAGTAACTTTGTCATAAAATTCATTGAAATAAGTTCGACAGTTTTTACGTCATTGAGTAACAAACAGTTTTTTAGTTTTTTACTAGTTAATCCATCAGTGAAAACTATATAAAAATTCAAGACTATAATTTTAAAAGAGCGCTCTCTTTAGTTCACAATCCAATGGCGAACTAGTTCGCTTGTTTAGTTCTTTTTTAAAATAATTTAGTAAAAATAATAAATAAAGGGAAAAATCATCGATATTCTCAGAAGTGAAACATCGATGCTAGAAATATCGATGCTTATGAACAAAATATTGATATTTCTATCACCATTTAAATATATAAATATATATCGATTTTTTATTAGAAATAATCCACTATTTTTATTTATTACACATTTATTTTTATAGAAAACAAGTAGTAAAGTATGGATGAAATATAAGAATCCCTGGAAGTAAAAAATTCGATTTAAAAAAATATAAGAACTAAAGAGAACTAAGAGCGAGATCGTCGACGAACTAGTTCGTATAGTTCACTTAAAGGAGCGCTATTTTGAACTAGGTCGTTCGTGAACTTCCCAAGACTACAAAATTAATTAATTAATATAGAAGAAATAAGCAAAGAAGTAGATAGAGGTATAAATTAATAGTTAGTATTGTTAAACAAAAGTAACAACAATAAGCACATTTATTAAATACATAAGTTATATAATCAAAACGAATGATTCAAGTGAAGTTAACGAAAACTGTAAGAACAGTCTGAAACAAACGATCGCAATTACAAACGTACTTGCGATTTAGTTGAATTTGAATCTTATTCCGATACAGTAAGATTTGAAGTATATTTAGTGAGTTTCAATTCTGGAAGTACGTTTATAAAATAGGCGTTCAACAACACTATACACTGTGCTCCAATAAACATGGAACAAAAGAAACTGTTGTTTTGTTAACTACTGCTTCTGGATAGGACATTAAAACCACTGAATACGGGGAAACAATCCTCTTGTAATTGTTCGTAATATACACAAAAGAATAATACGTGAAATATACTAAAACCTATAAGTATCGTTGTTTATAAATGAGTGTTTGCGGTTCTTTATGAAAACTTAAACAGCGTATTTATTTCCTAACTCACATCCACCTTTGCATCAGATGCAGATTCCTTTTATCTATACTATATCATTTATACTTTGTATTAAAGCAAACCCCGCGGCTATCAGACTTTAATGATTTTATACCACCTGAGAGTTTCTCTGTGTATGTTCCTAGAGGAGATATAGACGATCACCTGATATGATAATATGTCTGACTAAGATTCAGCTTTAATACTATACGTATAGCTACCGGCACATAAGTATAGGTTGTACCTTGAATGCGCAGAAGTCATTATTAGGGAAGCGCGGGCGAGAGATTAGTTCTTAAGCGACGCCGACGTTTCAGTTCCCGCGCGTCTGCTACGTCACGGATGGAACACGCTCACAATCCGCAACAAACCCCCACTATATTTCTCAGACCTAAAGTTACCTGCCAGCTACTATAACAATAATTTTAATTGAACTTTATTATCTACTAATTATTTAAAACTAAATATATTATATACGAGCGGGCTGCCCTCGCTTCGCTCTGTAATTATGTAGTTTTTAATTATTTGAAAAATGAGAGAAAGAAAAAGTTATAAAAAGAAAAATAATAGAATAAAAAAGCGACAGATAATAAAAGAAGGAGGACAGAGTGAAAATAAAATTGAATAGATAAAGGAGAGAGAAAAAAAGAGATAATCAAAAGAAAGTGAAAAGAGACTGATCATTCTAAACAGATAAATATAAAAATTGAAGGGAGAAAAAAGAGAGAGAATTATAGTATATAAGAGGAAGAGAGATGGAAATACTATAGACTTCTCTCAGTAAAAGAATTTTTAAAATCTGATTAGTAACAACAAAATGGCCATATTCTATTAATTAAAAAATATAATATATGGCAACACTAGATCACCTTCGTCACTCACGAGTAGTGTTTCTATCAGTAAAAGAATTTTTAAAATCGTATTAGGAGTTCCTGAGGAACTCTTCAATTTACAAAATGGCCACGTTATGGCACTTAAATGGCCATATCTTTTTAATTAGAATATTTATGGCAACACCACATACCCTATGTTACCTGGAAAGGATGTAGCTTTCTATGAGTGAAAGAATTTTCAAAATCGGTTTAGTACTTTTCGAGCCTATTCGCAACAAACAAACAAACATACAAACAATCAAATCTTTCCTCTTTATATAATAGTGCAGATATACGTGTTGCTGTACAGTAATGGATATCATTCCTTTCCCATTCTTTTATGTTGATCAATATAAACCGCTCTGGGATTACCAATCTAAACATTATAAATAATCTAGGTAAAATTCACTGTGTAAGTTACTTGTCAAACTGCTACCGATCTATCGCGACAGAGCCTACAATGTTGTTTACATGGGACTGACACCACACAGTAACACGCACAAGACAATAATAATATTCACTTACAACGGAACACCGAGTAACCTATAGTAAACACTTACTCCAAACCTTAGTAATAGAAACCCAGCATCACGATACCAAAATAGAACAGACTATCGAACACACTTCTTCGTATATAATATTGAATATTATTTAAGTACAATAAATAATTTAAAGCCTAATTACTACAAACATCTACAGCAGACGCTCATCAAATTCTGAAGCACTCACTCTTCATTACTTCATAAACTTGGAAATAACTTGTAAATAAACAGAATTTCTTAGACAAATAAAACATTATTTAGGTAGACGTTATATAAAATAAATAAGTTATTTGGGAGACTAATAGTTTACGAATAAATACACTTTTTTTTAATTTAAATACCAGTTGCTTCTCAATAGTTATTCATAACAAAATCAATATTTGAGAAGCGTAAGTTACACTTGTGTTATGTACCCTTATGTAAGCTCAACCTTAAGATTCTAGGCAGTAGAGGTGAGTGTTTACATATGTGGCAGAAGTCCAAGGTACTGCTTGGGTTCCAATCACAATAATAAGAGATCTAAATGTTAGTTATCTTCTACCCGTATCGCGTAGCTCACATACAATGCTTTTAAAAGAATGTATATTCTAACTATCTCTTCATTCTAATCTCCGATCACTCTTTACTCTTATTTCTACAGTTTTCTCTTTGTAATGGAATTAATAAGATATTTTATTGTTTACTATATTTTATTACCCGCCGTTTTGTTATAAAGTTATTGACAAGCGAAGGCAAGCGACGGACACGATGCGGTGTGCTTCCAAAGTTTAACCTTAAAAATAGTAATATTAAGGGAAGGTGTGATATGTATCTTATCCCGAAATTGACCCTTGATGAGAACTAAAATGGATGATAAAGTGTGAACTGGGGTTTAGTGAATAGGACGCGCCCAAGCAGATTTGAGATTTAGCAAACCTGTGAACCTGTGGGTACAGTGCTATTTATTTTTATCATCACATACTGACTTTATAATTAAGAAGCTTAAATCCGGACCAGCAGCTTCTATGCGTGCGGTTTTGTCCTATATTCATAAAATAAAATAAAAATAACTCACCAGGCTATAACGTTTACAAGAAAATGCACTAAGTGTCTAATGAAAGCTAGACTTATACATCGACTTTTGATATATAATATAGAATTATACTGCATTATAACACGTATTAGATAATAGTAGCATTCTTTATAGACAGATACCTGAGTAATATCTGGGATTTGAGACCCACGAGCATGTTTACAAGTCCTACACACTACGAAATGATTTTAGCTTCCATTGTTTGACCTCTCTCGTTATTATTATTATACTAGTCGACCCGTCCTTACTTTGCACAGGTGTAATTTATCACGAACAATAGTTAGATTTATCCAAAAAAAACATTTAATTTTGATTGAATTGTTGCTAAATAAAAATATTCATGCGCTTATGACTGAAAACATATATTATTATTATCGCGCAGGAACTTTGAATTTTTCCGGGATAAAAAGCAGCCTATGTGTTCATCCAGGTTATAAAGTATTTGAGAGCCAAATGTCAATGAAATCCGTTTAACCATTTTCGCGTAATTGAGTAACAAACATCCAAACATACTTATGTAATATTAGTACGATCTTTCTTTATGTGTTGAGTAACAAATGATGTGATTACGAGTAAGAAGTAAATCGTCTGGTGAAAAGGTCTGATTTATGTCCTCATATTAACAGCCTTTATATCTGTGGATGAATTTTCTGAAGTATTCTGTATTGTTCCGTTATAAAATACTTTAAAATGTATATCCTTCAGAGTTTTACTTGGTCTGGTGATAGGAAAATTGTTTTTTTCAACATTAATAAACATATTACTAATAATTTAATCATATTTCTTTATTTTCATATTTCTAATAATTTAATAAATAGATTTTAAAATCATTAAAATCAAATATCATTACATAAATCGAGAATAATAACTCCAAATGATATGAACTCTTTAATATATTAAACTAGAAGAAGAATACAATATTTAGTTAAAGAAATGGTCACCAAAAACGTCTGCTCTTTTCTTCTTTTCCTCCAATTATCTGAAGTTATGTTATATGAAGAGTTGGTTTAGTATGTTCGTCTGTAATCAACAGCCTCAGAAACTAAGTAGCTTGAGTTAAATTATTGCCATTCATATTTTTAACCCCCGACGCTACAACGACGGGGTGCTATAAGTTTAACGGGTGTATCTGTGTCTGTCTGAAGCCAAGATACGGTCCATTATCTTGGCCTCATTCTAATAAAGTTTTATTTATTTGAAAGGTAATTTAATCGAAATGGTCCTTAGCTATGTATTGTAAAGATCTGGTCACCCGTTTGAAGACTATCAGCTCATTAAATAATTAATATATAGACAATTATAACAATCTTGTAACCAAAAAAAAAAAGCAGTGATGGCCCAGTGGTTGAGACTTCAAGTCTTACTCGGGAGGTCCGAGTTCGAACCTGGGCACACACCTCTAACTCTGAGTTATGTGTGTTTTTAGCAATTAAATATCACTTGCTTTAACGGTGAAGGAAAACATCGTGAGGAAACCTGCACTCCTGAGAGTTCCCTAAAAGTTCTCAAAGGTATGTGAAGTCTGTCAACCCGCACTGGACCAGCGTGGTGGACTATGGCCTAATACCCTCCTCATTCTGAGGAGGAGACCCGGCTCAGCAGTGGGCCATTGAAGGGTTGTGATGATGATGATGATGATTTAACCATGGTAACACTCACATTGCTAACACTGAGTATGTGTAAAATGGGATTTCACATACGTAGATGAAATCATAGGTATGATAGCAATCAATAATAATTTCTTGACTCGTTATATAACAAATAATGTAGAAAGAAGGAAGGACTGTTTTCCAAAGAGGAGAATTCTCATCAAAGCATCTTATTTGCATGTCAGATATTGGTAATATTGGAACAGCTCGGATATTACACATCTCAAAGGCCTTTTGACGGACGCTCATGTCTAATATTCTAATATATCATTTATATCATACTTAAACAGATTCATTTTATATTTTATTGAAAAGAGATGACAAACATAAAGTTGATATTTCAAATACAGATTAAACGACTCGTCGACATTATTTCAGATCTTTAGACCCAGAAGCAGGTTTAAGGTTGTCTTCAACTTGCTCCTGAAACTCATAATCCATACTTTTTGACTTTGCCAAAAATAAAATATAATATCTTAATCTAACCTATATAATTCATGATTACGAACATCTAAAACCATGACACTTAACAATACTTGCACTACTTTAGATAGTAATCTTAATAATCAAGATACTTTAGTAGAAGTAAATTTTGTATATTGTGGTACCTTTATTGTTTTATAAATTCAATAAAACAAAAATAAAAAAAAACGATGTCGCCATTAAATAACAATGTGTAGGTTTTAATAAAATATCTATATTTAATATAGTTAGAATTATTTGTTCAATATCTCGATTATCGACAACAGATTTTATATTCTTTCTGAATGTTCTAGAGACCTTGGCCTATCGTACCCCCACTTATTGAAGGTAGTATGATCGGACGATTAGTTTTAGATCTACGACAGTTGCTTTTTAGTTTTTAAAGTGGAAGGTTGTAAGGAGGAAGGAATTGCGAGTGTTTGGATTTAACTCTGACCTAAACCCCCCTATAAATGTTACTAAGTATTTTACCAATATTTTACAACCCTTACCATATTAAAAATGGCGGAGTGTACCAAATAACTCGAAATAAACACATAAATGAGAATTGTCTAAACGTGAGCGAGCCTTTACTGCGAAATTATTTGAAATGTCTTCAACGTTCAACTAAATAGTTTACAGGAATTTTAATTTCAACTTACTAATTTTCAGCCAAAAGCCGTTCCTCAAACGGTAACGAGAAAATATTACCCACTTACCATTTCCTTGACGAAATAAAACGAGCTGACGTTTGCTGGAATTGTTTAACCATTGCTCGCTTCGTGGAAATATCTTATAAGTGGTTGTAATTAAACGCGCAATGGACGTTGAATGCTGGTATTCATTAGTGAATAGGAATGAGATTTAAATGAATTTCATTTTCAAACATTTCTACAATTTGCATGTTTATCTATAAGACGACTATTGCTTCGCAAATTTTAAAGAAATCGAACAGTACCTGGGATTTGTGACCCTAGAGCAATACACTGCTTAACCTTACTACCCAATAATAAAAATAATAATAATGACTCACGATAAGGGAGACCAATTGTTAATCTAATTAATATTTAAAATTAAAATAACATTGTAAATAATAATAGTATGAAATATTTTGATGACCTCATTTCCTGCCTCAAATCCGTTTTTTTCCTCAGGCAACACTTCCAATAACTTCATTAAGGTAACGTGAGCTGAAAGATATATTAAAGACAATATATCATTTATACGATTACAAAGATATTACGTGTTTTCCGGAAGGTTCTGTAATTAATACCTATGCTCCCTTTGAGCTGACATTGTCGTTATTTAATTGAGAAAACCTTCATATCTATACATTATAACACTTCATCAGTTATAAATGGTATTTCTATAAGAACATAGTAATACATCATGTGACGTCACGCCTTGCGGAACGTTTTTCTGGACGATATTTTTGTAGAGTAATGAGCAATGATAATGTAACTATTAAGCTATACTGCGCAGTAACATTCATATGATAATATTACCATTTAATATAAACAGCGGTGCCTGGTGCTTGAGACCCAGGAGCAGGTTTAAAAAGTCTTCTATTATAGACAAATTCTCACCTCCACTGCTCGACCTCGCTTCCGAATATTAATATAATAAAGTACATTACTCACATGCTACTCGGTAAGCATATAGCACCACGCCTCCAAACAACACAACACTATTAGTCTCAATACTTTGATATGTACTGCACGATACCACTCGATAGACTAACTCAATCCTATCGAAACTAAATTTATATATTGTCTACTCTATCGAGAATAATTTATAAAAGGTGTTGCTAGCATGCATACATTTATACCCGTGAGGGGACGAGTTAGACTACTATTCCCCTCTACCGCTGGAAGAGCATCTCGTAAGAGCCGAGTAACCCAGCACCCCTTGGTGGTAGGGGATCCGTTCCCCGACTGGTTTGCGACCACCAGCAAGCGAATCCGACTGCCAAGTTCCATAGAGACGTTCCGGTCGAGCCGCATGGGCCAGGCTTACCCCCTCCATCTCACATCCCATTAATGGTGCGGATCCAGTGGACTCTAAGCTCTTGCTCAGGGTCCGCTGAAACCACAGCATTTTTTCTTCACTCCCCCTCCCCACTCTATCTTCAAGGATGTAGTGCATCGACAAAGCCCGATAGTATCTCTTGTTTTTCCGATGTCCATGGGCGATGGTGGTTACTTACCATCAGGTGACCATCTGCTCATTTGTACCTTATCTGCCAAAAAAGATTGTTCCACATGATATGACGTCATATAAGACGCCATGACAGTTTTGCAGAATAGCAAAACACTTTGTGTAAAGGATGGATTCTGAAAATGACATATTTCAAGAAATATTGCAATATTTTCTTATTTTATTTTGATATGATAAATTTGTAAAATAACAACGTGACGTCATATCTGGTGGAAATTGCAGTTGAGGTGTCACAATCATTTATCATTAGAATATAAAACCTATAAATCTAGTGATAGCATTTAATTGACTGGTATCTCCTATAGATTTGTTCTAAGAATACCTGAGACTGCCTGACAAGTGATTTTATATAGTGAACATTCTCCAAAGTGTAGAAGTGCTAAATTCTTCTTTTTGAGGATCACATGAGAATACTTATTTGCTAGTTTAGATATCTGACAGCTAGTCGCACAATCAAGCTTAAAGAATTGAACAGATTTTAATGAAATATGATACAGAGATAAAGTAGAGCTTGAGGAAGGATTAAAATGTTTAATATAATGCAAATGCATAAATCTATTTACTTCTCTTTCATTCAATCCTCAATAGGTTGTTAAGTGTCCATCAATTAGTATGCACTTCGCACTCCGCACTCTGTATCGGTTAAACGCTTCATTAAACGAGAAATAGCTGACCTACACTCCTTCTCTTAATCTCCAATAATATCGTAACTAGGTCTTCATACAAATATCACGAAAACGTGCCCTAAGCTTGCATATATTCCTAATAGTCATAGTCAACAATACACTATTAACAACCATATACAGTGTTATTTTTTTTTACGATAAATATACTTTATACAATGATTTGGAATTTAGTGCGACTTTATAAAGACGACATTTTAAGTTATACCTTTTGTTAGGTTTCATTAAAATATTAATACTACAAAGCATTGATTGTAACTACAATAATTAGACTTTCGATCAATATCCCGATTAACGGATAGAGAACTCACTCCGTAAATGCGCTAAACGCCACCAATCTTCTCTATTAAAATTTTAATAGAGAAGATGGGTGGCAAATATCACCTGTTTGCGATCCCGTTATTAAAATAATAAAATCTCAAACAAAAACAAATATTGAAAGAAAAAAAAACACTGTGAGCAGTTCATCATCACGATCCGTCAATGGCCCACTGCTGAGCTGGGTCTCCTCCTCAGAATGAGAAGGGTATTAGGCCATAGTCCACCACGCTGGCCCAGTGCGGGTTGGTAGACTTCACACACCTTTGAGAACTTTCAGGGAACTCTCACTCGTGCAGGTTTCCTCACGATGTTCTCCTTCACCGCTACAGCAAGTGATATTTAATTACTTAAAACACACAAGTCAGCAAAACGAAACGTTACGTAAAATTTAAAAATTGTGCGGTAGTTGAAAATAATATAACAATTTTCTATGAATATTTTAATGAGAAAACCGTCATCCAGTCTGTCCTGTGATCACGAACACTGCAAAGTAGGCGAAACGGCGGGAATACAAATGAAAGAACAATAACGTGATCTTCTTCTTCTTCTTTTAATGCCATCTCCTAACGTAGGTTGGCAACCATTAAGGCAATTCTAACTTTGTCCACCGCTGCTCTAAACAGTGATCTGGTACTCATTCCGAACCACTCACGAAGATTTCTAAGCCAAGAGGTTCGTCTACGGCCGGGTCTGCGGCGTCCTTTTATCTTTCCTTGGATTATGAGTTGAAGCATTGAGTATTTGTCGTTTGGCATGATGTGACCTAGATATTCTAATTTCCTTTTTTGTACGACTTTGAGTATCTCTGTAGCCTTTCCCATTCTCTGCAGTACAGAGGTGTTACGCACTTTATCCAGCCATGATATACGAAGTATCCGCCGGTACACCTACATTTCGAACGCTTCTAACTTTTTTTCCATCGTTTTTCTCAGTGTCCAAGCTTCTACTCCATATAGAAGTACTGAGAATACGTAGCAGCGCGCTATCCGCATTCGGAGGGAAATCTTTAAATTTCGGTCACAAAGAACTCTTTTCAGTTTTGTGAAGGCGTTTCTTGCTTGTTCGATTCGGCATCGTATTTCCAAACTATGGTCCCCGGATTCGTCATTAATTGTTCCTAAGTATCTTATAGGTTGGACTCTCTCCAAAACGTGATAAAAACCGTTTTATAAAGTAATTTCAACATGTACAACAATCGTGAAAACCTAAGAAATCATTATTGCACCAAAGGAGTTGGCTGATCGTATCCCCACTTTGTAATGGGGGTAGTGATGTGATTGAGCAATAAGTGTCAGGACTATGCACAGTTTTGATGAAGCGTTGAAGAGAGAACGACGTAAAGAGTGAAGCCAAATTGTGAAAGTACTGACCGTGAATATTTCGATTTTTTCTGATTTAAACCCCTTTTACTTTAGTTACCTTTTACATCAAGTAAGCTTATATAACAGTGGTATATAATGGGAGTATATTGTGACTATCAATTAGCAATAAAAACAAATATGAGTGTGAGTACCCAATGTGTGCATTTACATACAAATGACACACGCAGATGGCAACACCGCGTCTGCTTCTAACTTGAATATTTTAATTTTTTTCATTTAAATTCACTTTTATTGTTAGATAGTGTATGTTTATAACATAAGGTTTAATAATAACACTTAAAAAGTGATTGTATTTTTAAAACACGATAAATGAAGCATTTTAGTGATATATTCTGGATGGAATACGAAACATGATTGAAATAGTTATAAAGAGGAAGGATACTTTAAACTATAGAATAGAAAAAAAATAAAGGTTAGCTATTATTTTATCTATCTTATTCCTGGTGATGGTGAGAATTTAAAATTTTTCAGACCACAATATATTTGGCGGAGAATAGTAAAAGATTATCGAATCGTTATCGCCATCTATGTCGTTGGAGTAGGGTAGTAGTCACTTCCGTCGTTTTGACAGTCTCGAACCTTTATATCCCATCGACAGTCTGACTGAAGTCTTAGTCGTGCGCGGTCTCTCAAGGAGTGAAATAGTCCCTAGATAGTGTTAGTGTTGGAAGTGCTATCCAATTAAGGTCACGTAGTTGCCACGTCTCTTGTGTTAGGTTATGTTTATGTGACCTGAGGTTTCTCTCGTAATTGTCAGAAATCATATTTGATTATTTATCGGTTCAGTAGTAAGTAAAGTAAGTATCTAGGTGCGTTTACCCAATAGTCCGTTAAATATCATCTCTGCTTGTAATGTTTTCCAATATTTCCCTCTCCTCCTTCCTTCCCATCACTAAAATCCCCGACATATTTATAATTTACCATGTGGATAATAACCTAAAATATAATATGATAATCATCATCATTTGGTTAATAGATTCTACAAAATAAAGAACGCGCGACTTCGCCCGCGTGTAGCTCTGCTCCTATTTGTCTTAGAGTCATGATATATAGCCTATAGCCTTCCTCAATAACTGGGCTATCTATCAATGAAAGAATTTTTCAAATCGGACCAGTAGTTAATGAGATTAGCGCGTTCAAGCAAACAAACAAACAAACTCTTCGACTTTATATATTAGTATAATATTTAACACGGGATGTAACCTGTGGAAAGGTGATCATAAATAAAAGTAACAATATACTCTATGCGCTAAACACTCTATGGGATGCTGTTTTAATTAGATTCATATTACTATCCCCTTCTTTACAGAAGGTAAAATAATATACAATTTTAGCTACCCGACTATGTCTGAGGAAATTTAATAATTAGGCTCAAATTTCAAGTTTAAAATTATGACCGATACCTGTATTTTATTTAATAGTAAAATAAAAAGTACTCCACCATTTTTATGCCAATAATTACTATCTCTCCCACAGGAACTGTGTTTGATTTCTGGATAAAAATGTCTGGATACCATTTTACTAATCTCCATAAAAACTTTCACTTCCTTATTATTGTGATTTTAAATGACAACATTTCATATTTTTAACATTTCTATATATTTACGTTATATCAAACTAAAAAAAATGGACACGGATTTTTTATTTTTTCAAAATATGACCCCGGTAATGGTTAAAATAAATTTTAAAATTTAATCTTTTCTAAAAATACGTTAACTCCAAATGACGTCATATTTAAGGTGCAATAGCGATATGTTTACGTGATGTCAGCACATTTTTTTAGTTTTCATTTTTTTTCTCTGCAGCAATGAACAAAAAATTAATGGCATTTTTTTAAATCAGGGGAAAACTAAAGAAACGGTATTTTTGTTTTAAGTGCCTAATATTTTTGAATATAAAATACCTGAGCAAAGCAGAGGTAGATTTCCAGTATACAGATAAATATAATATTGTTTTTTGTAATGAAAATATAAAGTTCTACATCAACAGCTGACCCTCTGGAGTGACGTTAGGATGAGTGAAGTGCACTCTGTCCGTCTTGTTTGTTCATTAGTATTTATTAAGTGACAGCTATAAACATTTTTATATTTCATTCCTTTATTATCTGTATTCTTAATATTCATTTCTCGATTCTTAAGACATAAATTTCCTGTGTTTATACGATATTAATAGATTAGGAATTGTATTCCCACCATTTTCCTAGGAAATATTTATATTCACACTATATCATAGAATTTCGATGAATAATTAAAACCAGATTTTATTTGGCTTCGTGAGTTTAAATCTACTTCAATGTACTTCTAAATGCTACTTCATAGATTTCATAGGAAAATATTATAAGTATACCCAAGAGTTTGTAGACATATTATATTGTTTTAATTCAGTTTACAAAAGTGAATTTAAATTATTTCATACCTAAATAGAATTACACAAATTGAAACACATACAAATTATTGTTTTTTTTTTATAGGTTACTAGTCAACCTATCCCGGCTTCGCCCGGGTGTAATTTACCACGTGAATTTAGGTTATGAATAGGAGTGATGGCCCTGTGGTTAAGACGAGTTCGATCCCCCACACGCACACACACCTCTGACTTAAATATCACTTGCTTTAACGGTGAAGGAAAACATCGTGAGGAAACCTGCACGAGTGAGAGTTCCCTAAAGTGCTCAAAAGTGTGTGAAGTCTGCCAACCCGCACTTGGCCAGCATGGTGGACTATGGCCTAATACCCTCCTCATTCTGAGGAGGAGATCTGGCTCAGCAGTAGGCCATTAAAGGGTGATGTTGATGATTTAGGTGTAATTTCACATTTTAAACACTACATCACTATATCGCACATATATTTATTACTAGCTTTTACCCGCGGCTTCGCTCGCATTGAAGCCATTAAATAAGTATCAAAGATCATTACGATAGTAATGAATTGTATATTTTTCGTAAGTTGTTTTTTTTTAATCATAAAAAGTATCCTATGTTACTTCTAATACCCTCAAGAATATGTGTACAAAGTTTCATGATGGTCGATTAAAAAGTTTTCGCGTCAAAGTGTAACAAACAAACTTACATTCACGTTTATAATATTAGTAGGGATAATATAGCCATAAAAGATAAATATTACATAATTATCTTTTTTCGCTTCCACACAAAAGATTAGAATAAACAATTCCATCATCCATCACACACACACACACACACACACACACACACTACACAGCGAGCCTACTTACTACTTACTGCTTCTCCTTATATTGTGGACAATTCACACAATATATTTATAAATTATAGCCTATGTGTTATTCTGATGTGTAATCTGTATTATTGTAAAGTTTCATCAAAATCCATTCAGTAGTTTTTGCGTAAAAGAGTAACAAAAATCCATACATTCTTACAAACTTTCGCGTTTATTATATTAGTAGGATCAAAATAAGTAAACTTATCGTCTCAAGTATTTAAAACATAGGATCATCTCAGCGAGGCGAGGGCGGGTCGGCTAGTACATTATATATGTGTAACTCCAACGGTTTTTGCGGCGCACGCCAGAATAGCTCGCGGATTTACCTACTTACTTGACACTTATCATTATAGTTTGGATAATTCACATTATATCATTATAAATTATAGCCTATGTGTTATTCTGATGTGTAAGCTATATTATTGTAAAGTTTCATCAAAATCCATTCATTAGATTTTGCGTGAAAGAGTAACAAACATCCTCAAACTTTCGCGTTTATAATATTAGTAAGGATTATTTGGTTCGGTTAGGAAGGTAAAGTTTTGGTTTCGAAGTTGTTCCATGTTGAGTCGTATAAGCGAAGTGATAGAGCTCGTAAAATCCTCGAATATATAAACGTTTATCAGCAGCAAGTCATAAATAGTGGCGTCGTAAATGTATCTTATATGTGTTATAATGTGTATACTAAGGCGAGGATGCACTGGCATGGTGGGACGTCAAAAGACCATACTCTCTAAGAAATAATTCCAATAGAACACGACCCCACTTTTATGAATAGTTTCTATGCTTATTATTACCATCAAATATGGTTAATTACTTTAGTAGTTGCCTGATATTATGGCAAAAATAAAATAATAATAGTAATGTGTTTACTCTATTATAATATGTGTCTCCTTATTTAGCGATTAGATCACTAGAATCGGGAATTTCTTCATGAATATATTGTATGCTTCTCTTTTAAGTTGAATATGACGCCTTTAACCTTATATTTAGAAATGATATGTAGATATTAATTCTGATAAATATATCCAGACAAAGACAAGCAACAATACTAGTAGTCCATCCATTGATTCCTAAATAAGTGTAATTTAATTATTTTCAATTTTTTTGGATATACGTTCCGAAACTGGAATGGAATTTGCATCAAAATATTAATATCTCAAATAAAAAGTAAAAAATAAACATTAAGAATACATGAAAATAAATATAAATGGCAAATTTAGTAATGGGGTGGCCGGGGCAGATTGAAATTTTTAATTTCAACCGGAGCCTAACTCGCGCCCTCGCCCCCCAGCCTCCTCCACAATTACATTTATCACTGTAAATAACTGCTCATATTTATGACTAACCGGCCCTCCCTCACTCCGCTCAGGTAAAATACAGTTTACTAAAGCTAAATAACGAGACTAAGCTGTAAAAAAAGGTGGAAGTCTAATTCTGCGAGGTCCTTCAACATGTGCGCTAATTTACAACTTCAACAGATTTAGATCTTAATTTTTTTTATTGCAAATTTCCCACCGGCTCTTGCCTCGTTCACTCACTCACTTTCTCAAATACTTACTCACTCACTCAAACACTAAGTTCCATTGAAGTTCTATGCTATAATGGGTAGTGTTCATAAAAAAAAGTTATAGTCTACTTACTTAATATCCTCCTGGGAGTTATATTTTAGACTCAGAGCTTCAGCGTTACTCCTAAATTACTCGAAGGCAATAATAATGATTTCTGTCATGGCGACATATTTAGTTGTGCCAACTTCTAAAATCGTTGCTCATCCCTCAAACACTAATTCTTCTGTACAAACTTTGTACTAGCAATAACGAACACAACAAAAAAGATTTATCCAATTTGGTGCAGCCGTTTTGAAGTTATGGGCGTACATACATTTCACCTATTCATCGGGGGTTCCGTACCTTAAAAGGAAAAAAGGAATCCTTATACAAGCTTCATTGTCTCAGAATCGCGAGGTATCAAGTTGAAATTAATATCAAATATTCAGGTCTGCAGTCCCTTGGAGCTGCGAACAAGTCAAACTTTTAAGTTAACATGATCAAGAGACGTGACCTTTTATGCGCATTTTAATACTCGCATAGGAATCGTAACATATTGGATACTATTAGTTGGCTTCATCATAAAACCGTAAAATTATACTAAAAAGTGTTTGTTGAAGTTGGCAGAGAGACTACGATCTATATTGATGTACATAGACAAGAGTTTTCAAACGGTGGTGTCAATGTTAATTTTGTCCCTTAAATCAAAATGTATTAAACCTTCGGTGTGCGAGTCCCGCTCGCACTTGGCCGAAATTTTTTTATTTATATAGATTTTGCTTTAGACGATGCAATATCCAGTGAGTGTTTCAACGCTGAAATATTAATTTTGGCTACATCTCTCGACAAACGATCCGAAAATTTAAGATACTGATCATATCACAGTACAGACGCAGACATTCATCATCTTCACTCAATTCGTAAATGATAAAAATTTAGTCTCTTAAATTTCTTTCGATAAATAAACTTTATCATTTTCACAAGTCGACAATTCAATGCTCTTTCTTTTCACAAATGTCAAAATAGAGAGAACTCTAATACAAATGAATGCCACGTCCATGCAGATATATTTAAAGAAGCGAGAGGCACTACATTAGAAAGAGAAGGCTTTATACTAAACATCATCAGCGTCAGTTTTGTTATTTAATAGTCGCACTATTTATATATTGGGCTGGAATTATATTTAAAACTAACATAAATCACAAAGAAAATCACTAACGTTACAAATCTTAAAACAGCGCCATCTATTGTATGAAAATAAAATGGAATATATCAAACTATACTTTTTAACCTTATTAATATTTATTTTAAGGTTTTTGTGATTCCTTAGAAAAGTGTATAAATATGAAAAATTAAAATATTTGTGCAGTCTCTATCTCTGTATCTTGACGATTGTTTGTCTTCAAAGGAACGTTCCAGAGCTTTTATGTAATGCAATCCGATAAGGAGCAGGAGCAGGAACAGGAACATGGGGCGTGGGGCGTGGGGCGTGGGAAATGGGACATGCTTTTGTCTACCATTATTCTTTCTATCTATTCTACATTAATATCTGCTAGCGCTAAAGCAACTTTGCTTCAGCTTTAATACATTTAATTTCATACATTAACAATATTTGACTTAAAATCGACTAGACATGCCAATGTTCGTATATTGCGCTTTGCACATAATCTACACATGCGTGGGTAATGCGTTTTAATATAACTTTCGTTGAGAAACGTACTTATTAAATAACATTAAAATAAATCTTTTGATTTCAGCATTAACCATTCGTTCCCACCGTCCTATTTTTAGAACACCATGTGTGAAATTACTTTTAGGAATATCACATTTTCTATCAATCTATATATATTCCTGTTTATAGAACAGATTGTAAGAAGAGATTAGCTATATTTTTATGTTATATATTTTTTTTTAAACAATTTTTAACCTTAAATACACAATTGAATAAAAAATTCCAAATGGCTTTGGAAGTAACCGTAATCTTCGGGTAATGGATTAAAAATTGATTCCAATATCAAATTTACGATTAGATCCAAAGATTTTGGATAAATAATTTCGGCTGATAATCAATATTCTCTTAACGAAATGACTGAAATAATAAAACGACAAGCGTTACCGTATTGTCGACGCCATTTGCAAAAGACTATTATAACAATCGAATCATTCGATATTCAAACGTCGACACATAAAACACGAGCCGATCATATCACGTATGTCCTAAAAAGTGTATTACGTGATGAAAATGTTTTGTCATATCTATGTGCTTATAGGTCTACTATAGTTGTACGTATGTAGAGCTGACACGCTCGCCTCTTTACAAAAACTTATCCGCCTTTGATGCGAAGCACTTTGTCGAGATTATGTGACATACTCGTAGAGTTCGAGATTACGAGACTTAGTTGTGTGTTAATGTGCATACGGTAATGGGTATTGTTCACAAGTTCAGTATCGTGACACCAATGTGGGGGCACAGTAACATTATGTCACTACTCCCACATATAATAGTTCCTAATTAATAATAATGACGTTACCTAATACTTACCTACTTGCAAACCAATATCACCGTGATCCCACATTGGTGTCACGACGACTACTCGTATTAATCATGAAGTATTTATATAAAACTGAGTATTAGACAATTGAGGGGATCCCCCTCCTCACTCTGAGGAGGAGACCCGGCTCAGCAGTGGGCTATTAATGGGTTGTGATTATGAACAGTGCTTGGGCCTTGTGACCCATTGTTCAACCCCGCTACTTGACATGTAATTAAACTGAGCGTGATCCCCCATTGGTGACACTAGACTACTTGAATTAATGATACCATGTGGTCTTGATGGAATATTGTGCAGTACTTGGGGCTTGTGTTTTACAACAACTACTATGTAAAGGTTAGCAAGTCTCTCAGTGTTGCTAGCAATCTTTGGTGTTTTAACCAAATTTAATAGGTTCCTATAAACAGCTTGTTATTTACTTGTGACTGTACTCACGACCTTGTACTGGCAACACTGTAAACACAATGTCTAATATTACATTATTTACATTGTCTCATCAAATATTTAATACGCAACTCACTCACATTGTGTTTTATTATTACTTTTGATCTTGTTATATTAAATGTGTGACGGAGGGTACAACTCTAGAGGGTACAACTTTCGAGATATTTGTAAGAAGTCGACTACTATTAGTGGGTACCGAAAGAAAAATTTGGAAGAGAGATGAAATTCTTAGCATTCCATGGACTCACCGTGCGGGTCCATCGTGTGGAAGAGAGAGGCTCCAAGTAGAACCCGAGACTTGTGACTGAGGAGTAGGTTCCGATACACATCAACACCTTCACCACTCGTGTTACTCTCCCTTCCCAACCAAGTTATAGAGAAATTTTGCTTACATACCTCACTCCTACTTCTACAGCGTGTAAATTTACTAAATAACCGTTTCTCGTCAATTCATCCGTAAGTTCATAATATTTATTTAGTTTCATTGTGTGGTCTTTAGGTATGTTTGTTTCTTTTCTTAGTACAGTAAGTTCTACAAGTACTACGCGTTTAGTGGCTCTGGAAAAGAGGAAAAAGTCCGGTCTGGGTGACGAAATACCAACATCCCCTTAGATTTCATAATGTTTTTCATACGTGTCCGTTTAAATAGTCCAATCAGGTGCAGGGCCTAGGATTGAATAGGGCTTCTTCTTTTATAAAATTAATTTGTCTTTTATTTGTGGTCAATCCCTTTTGGGCTAGAGCTCAAGCTAGAGCTACCGATAGGCTTAATTAATTAAAAAGATATATCGTAAATTTTATAAACGATTCAAATATTCTTGAATCTATATATATAAAAAAGTGTTATTTGTTATTTACACCATTTATAACCCAAACTGTTGGATCAATTTTGATGAAATTTGGTACAGAAATAGACTAGAGTTTGACCCATCTTAAATTTTTTAAAGGATTATACATAAACGAATTATTCAGAGAAATTTCGAATTAGAATTAAAAATGAATAATTCATTAAAACTCTTATAACATTAACTAGTCGACCCATGTGACTTTGTCCACGTAGAAGTTTATGTTAAATTAAGTATATGTATACAAAATTATTTTCTGCTTGAACTTTTCTACCACCCTATCCCAAGAACAGTTTTTTTTATAAAATAAAAAATACCTTATGTATTAATCAATTTTCTAAAATATTCGTATACTACATTTCATTCAATTAAATCTGTGTAAAATAAAAAAATATTTTTTTACGTAATGACATTAATACGATAAATGAAGTATTTAAGTATTATATTTTTTAATCATGAATAGAAAATATTTTTTTAAATATAATTATCTCGTAAAAAGTTTGTCAAAGTTTTGTCGGCAAAATGTCGTAATGAAACGAAGGTTAGGTGTTTTGTAATCTAACTTATCGGAGCTGTTGAATATTAATCACTTCATTCTTTGACACTTGCTCTCCAAACAAACTCATGTATATCATTAATATCATTCATTATTTTTACATTCAATAAGGCTTAGGTTAACCTGACCTTAAGTCTTTAAGCCTACACCTTGGTCACAAATCCAAGGCAATGCTTAGGTTCGTGTCATAATTGTAAGAGATCATAATATTTAGTTATTTATCGGTTTAGAACCCAATTTTCCAGATAATACCATCATCCCTTGTAGTGTTCCTCAATATGGGATATATTCTCTCTCCTCTTCCCTTCTCTTTCCCAAATCTCTGACATGTATATTCAAAAATATGTATCTATATGGGAGATATACTGCACAGTAACATGTAAAAGATCAAAATGATATGCACTTAAGACAGAAACCAAGAAATATAATCCCATACGCTCACAAAATCCTTCACAATGAAATGCCAACCTAACATTTTTATCCCAATATTCCACAGAGAGTTCGAATATATCGCAGTGCAAGTAAAACTGTAAAAGGTCCTATAATTGTGTCACAACCCCCAAGCACTAATTTGTCTGCATTATTTGTGTATTAATGTGTAGTTATATAGACTTTTTTCAAAGTTATTATATTTTCAAATATTTAGAGCTAGCAGCTCTAGAAATTATTATAAAATACGTTAAACCTAAATCTGTCAGAACTAACTGAGCGTTCGAAAAGTAATGTAGCCTAATAGTATGTAAAGAATGTTGTATATATATATATAGTATTGTCTATTATGTACCTGAGTGTTTCCAAACAAACCGACAAAGCAATTATATAGACATCTTTCAATTATTCAGCGAAACAGGTGAAAATCTGACGCGAACAAGCTCAGAGCGCCCATAAATCTGTTAAGGGTAAACACATATTGTTTAAAATGGAAAAATTGCCCTCCCGCCCTAGCCGCCCTACAGCCCTACCGCCCGCCCTACCGCCTGCATTAACAAGCTAAATAATTTTCATATTTTTGCACGTGAAACGAATATTTACAAATGTTTAGAGATTGAAAAGGGTCGTGTGAATGTAATTTAAAACACTTCTCTTGATGAAAATTCGTTTTTAACGCTGACATGGACTTGGACGTGTTTGTTCGTTTATACTCATTTAAAAAAGCTGAATAGTTTGTTTTTTAAGCCCGCTTTTCATTTAAACTACCAGATAGATTTAAAAGACAACCTCAGTACAATGTAAAATCTAATAACTTTTTGTAAAATCATCATAAAGGAAGGTTCCATTTATTTTTCAAAAAACTGAGTTTTACAATTAACTTTTAATACGATTCATGTCCTTATTCGTTTTTTCGTAAACAAGATTTTGTGGAGACAACTGTCTATATCAGGTTTTTTGGTAGTATTTTTAAAATAAAGTTTCTAGCTTTCTAAGCAGAAGTAAATTATTTTACACATTTACTTTACCTAAACATTCACATTGTACACCTCCACTTATAGGCTTACATAAGCAAATTTTTTTTTTAAATGAGAGCAATAAGATTGCTAAACATGTGGCATAAATATTTTAATAAAAATTAATGTTTCTAAATAACGGAAATTTAAGATGAGATTTTATAGAAATACTAGTCGACCCGTGCGACTTAGTCCGCGTATAGCTCCGCTCCTATTGGTCTTAGCGTGATAATATATAGCTTATAGCCTTCCTCAATCAATGGGCTATCTGACACTGAAAGAATTTTTCAAATCGGACCAGTAGTTCCTGAGATTAGCGCGTACAAGCAAACAAACAAACTCTTCAGCTTTATGTATTAGTATAAGATTTAGTAATTATTTTATTTTATTTCAAGTATACCTGACAACAAGACAATATATAATCTCTGTTTCAAAAAAAATGATCAAGTTGTCAAAGCGATCTCCTTCGATACAAATTAAAGATTGATGCTGGGATTCCATAATTCTGTTTATATTATCTAACACTCACGAAATACCTTACAATGGAGTCTCAGCATTACATCCTCCTTTTTTCTCTTTTTTCTACCAGAGAACAGAGTTTATATATTGTCTTGGTAACGTGGGTAAAATTGATATAAAACACAAGGAGCTACTCGTGAACACAATGTTATAAACGGTGTTGCTAACTTTTAATAAAATGACTTCCTAAAAATAGTTCTCATTTCCTTATGGTAATAAAAAAAGAATGGTAATGTTTGACATCCGGCGTAGTGTGTAGTGTGTAGCGTGTAGTGTGTAGTGTGCAGTGTGCAGTGTGCAGTGTGCAGTGTGTAGTGCACTACAGCTTGTCGCTATTTGACTGCGACACTCAAAGACTTCATTAGCGGAGATTAAAACCTACTGAATGAGAGTCACTGGAGCAGCGGAACATTCGAGAACATCGCTTTTTAAATGTCTACTACTATTTCGAATATACGGTAAAGTCACTTGCTCTATTTTGCTCCTTAATAATAAATATCATACACATGGAGGCTGAAAGCTTTTGAATGTATCTAATTACAACAACCGGTCAACAAGGATTTTGAATCTGACTTGTAATAATTTGGCAAATTTAGATTTTTGTCTTACTCATATAGAGTAACATAGTTTTTTCGGTTAATGTTTGCTTTTCTAAAAAATTCTTGTCCATAAAAAATTTCATGATAAAGGTCTAGACAGGTCGAAAATTCAATCATCAACCTAACACAATAAAAACAAACTTTACAATTCAAAAACGAATATCCTGATTATTTTCGACGAAAAATATATTTTTTTATGACTTATTTTATACATTAGTAAGTAATCGATATGCCCCGGTTTACCACGGATACAATTTACAACATATTAAATATATTCAACTTTCAAGATTTTATTGTTAGATTAAAATATTCAAACGCTTACGACAGTAAACATATTTTAATATTATTCAGCGGGAACTCTGAATTTTCCGGGACAAAAAGTAGATTATATGTTAATCCATGTTATGAAGTATCTGTGAGCCAAATTTTATACAAAATTAATTTAGCCAGTTTTGCGTGACTGAGTAGCAAACATACAAACGTTGATAACCTTGTGTAGTTTAGTGTAATATTTGGGAACCGAACGCTAAATTTTTTTGGCGGATTAAACCCATAAATTAATGATAAAATATTTATATATCTTGCTATCATATGCATAAAATGTTGCAGAAAGTCAAAAGCTTACTTTAATTATGACACGGTTAAAACTTTCCCAACTTTGTGGTTTCCATTTAAAAACGGGCATTAGTGCAAAAATACAAGTAACAGAATTCCACTGAAAGTTGTCGTAATATTATAAGTAGGAATCTCATCTCAAGCTCATTAGACCCTCATTACGAGGGGGTGGAGTGCCGTGGGAGGGTGGGGGTGGTCAAGTAGATGTTGTGCTCGCCGCAATACGTTTTCTACTTCATTACGCGTAAATGTTCTTTTAAACTGACTTTACTTAAACATTTTAAACTTCTGTGTTATTATTTTGTACGTTTTTGTTTATTTTTCTGTTGTAAATGACATGGAATCTTAGAAATAAATTTGCAAGATATGATGTGATATCCGTACGAATGTAAAACAAATATTTTTCAAATCTTAACATCTACAAATATATTTTTCTGTCTTTATATATTATCAGCTGCTAATTTATGTATTATCCACATTCCCAGACTAACAGAAAACTATGAAAACAGTTAAAATATTTAGTTAATTTAATTTCACATTTTAATCGCTACATCACTATATCTTACATTTTAATTTATATATGACTAATTCTCAAAGACAACGGCCACACAGCTCGACATGCACTTCACCCCCACGTCGATAGATGGCGTACGAGCACACACATTTGTTTACTAAGTATTCTTTATATAAAACATAGCCTATGTCTTTTCTTTAAGCTTTATTTTACCTCTGTATTTTATTTCATCATAGTCGGTTCAGTGATTTAAGCGTGATTGTGTAACAGGCAGACGTCATCTATCCGTCAATAGATGGCGTTAGTAGTATCGCAGTTTCGTTTGTATTCTTAAGTATTTCCTACGTTTCTTAAATTATACTTTTGAAATTATAATATTAGTTAGGATTTTCTGTTGTTCAGTTATTATAAATTATTTTTATTATATCTATTTATTTCAACATATAACTTTTATCGTAATTTGTCTAAAGTAGTGTAGTAAGTTCAGTGATGTCACTACTAGCTCTTCCGTAACTTGAGTTACGTACTCTGTTTATTATCTCTTCATATAGTAACATTCTTATAATAATCAATAATATAGATACAACAGTAACGCTTATACTACAGTTCCAAACAATATAAGAGTTAGTAAGTTAGTTAATTTAACAGCCGTTCTCATAGCAATCAAATAAACTGTAGAATGTATCGTGTGTGCACTTTAGTCCCGCACTCACAACTTTTCTCATTTACTATTAACTCCATTCATAACGAAAAAGAGAAACACCTTTCAGTGTTGCCAATTGCTCGTGACCTTATAAATCACTGGTTAACCGCCCACGCTTTACTAAATAATGTGACATCAATAATAATTTATATAAAACAATTATGATCAAATCTATCATCGATTTTAAAAATTCTTTTATTGATAGAAATACACCATCATTCATCACACACACACCCTCTTTCTTTCTCTCTCTCCCTTACTCACTTTATCGCTTTTCCTGTCCATATTTCTTGCTTTTTTTCAAAATTGGTATACTTCATCATTAGTATATAATTCACTTTACATTTTGCTCTAAGCATCCAAAGCGAAGCGAGAGCTGGCCAGTAGCTCTCACCAATTTAAGTAGTACCCACCAAGTAGCCAAAAACTAGATGGAAAATGTCCACTAGTGTTCAGCGATATACTTTGAATATCTTGACTTGTATAAAACTTATATGTTCAGTTTTAAGTTATAGTATAAGTTTAAAGTAGTTCAATCTTAATCTTAAATCCGTGTGAGATGCACTCGTTGAGTGAACGATGCTTGACATTTCACTTGTGATCGTGATCGATGATTTATGATCACTGAGATAAAGTTATAACTTATCGATTATATCGCTATAAGTACCGTGAATATGTTTCTCTACCGAACCGAAACTTAAAGGAATGAAATGGAATTACATCTAACATTACAAATGACATCATAATCAACTAAACAAAAAATCATTTTACCACAAATTGCGGAAAACCGCCCAATCTGGTAACCCTAGTCATGGCGGCGTATTGGATTTCATTAGCTTTTATTTTTGTTAAAAAATGTTACTCAGATTAATGTTAACAACAGACTGCCACTCAAACCAGTGTTGTCAACATCATAATTAATACTAATTAAACTGAAATATCTACTATTATCTCCTGAGGTTTATAGTTCGATTCAAATACGAACTATTCAAGTGAAGTAAGTCGTGGAATGTAATGAGAAAAGTTGTCGTGAACAAGCTACCACCACCGGCGAACTGTTCTTACCTGCTGAATTAAATCTTTAAACGCCTTAGTTCATAGCCCTTCGAAAACTTTTCAACAAAAATCTCAACTCTCATTAATTTATTTCGACTTATTCGCCAATCAATTTTATGTTTGCAACACTCTTAATAGTTGTGAAAGAATATTGAATTGAAGCTTGTAGAGTCAACACCTCCTGAAGATGCTTCGGTTACGGAGCGAAACGTACGCCGATTGTCGATCGCGATCTTTTTGTGTGATGTGTACCGGTTCGGGTTCGCGCGTCTCACTTTTATGTGGGCAGGGTGCTCTTCTGGGTTGTGCCATACGAGTCTGGTTGTTTAGATTGCCGCGGATTATAGCAAGGTAACCTTTTGATTCCTTTTAAGTTGTGAAAGAAGTTGTTAAGGTGATTTCGCCCATCAAAGTTGTCTTGATGTTGGGGACTCTACTGTGAATGTTTTCGTGTAAATATTTGACAGTATATTATTTGCTTGACCGCATAATTTGCATTTTATTGACAACAAAAAATAGATTGAATGAGTTGAAGGCGGGTTGCTATGGACGAAAAATAAGTTGTTTTTTAAATGTAATTATTTCTCTGTAACTCACAAATATTATCTGTAGGTACATTAAATATAAATAACTTCACGTGCGGAGTATTTGTACTAATAATAGAAGCCGGGACAATTATTTTAATTTTTTTGAGTCTTTATTTTTAACTAAACCGGCCAATCTCGTATCTGACAGGTCTATTAGCCGCACCACAGATTACAAACTCATAGTAAGTTTAAATTTGGAATATAATGACAAGACTTTATGCTGTCTCTTGTCTCGTAGTTGGCAGCGCTGTCAGCTTCGCCACAGATTATAGTAATTAAACGAACTGATTGAGTTTGCTCTATGATAACCAATCCATACTAATAATATAAACAATTTTATATTGTATATATATATATATATATAAGACAAGAAGCCGAGCATTACCTGGGGCTTGAGACCTATGAGCAGGTTTACAAGGCAGTGTTTACAATATTAAAAAATTTAACACTTTACTTTTCTTTCCCTATAATAATCAATATTTACTACATTAAATAGTCCATAATAAGCTGGTTAGTGTTTGTGGCTTGCGACCCAGTTGCAAGTGTACAACCTATTATTTAATTCATCTAAATAAATTCTCTTACCCGCACTCTCTCGAGGCCTCAATCCCCAATATAGCTCTTATACAACAGTTCTGTGGACTATTAAACCCTAAATTGAATACCTAAAGGGCCTCAATTATGAGTTTATCGAGAGCTGGCTAAGCAAGAGGGAGTGAGGTCAGAGCTCACAATAACCAACACATTTGAATACTACACTACGTCATTAGCATAACACCGATATTAGATTAGTTATACCTAATGTATTCAGGCGTTGTTCTATTGTATATAAACAATTACTCTTCTTTAGAAATAGCAAGAAAGAAATGTACTTAATTAATTAATTAATAAATTAAACTGCCACACTCAGAGACACTCAATGATTTAGGACTAATGGTTACATAACAAATTCTCATTAAATTTGTTAATTGTAGAAACATCCCAGAGACAAAATTTAATCCTTACATAGTTAATGACAATTTTAAGTATCCGTATTTTTTTTTTTTTTTTTAATTTATTTAACGGCTTGGTAACGAAACCTTTTAGCCAAGTATCCGTATAGTGCTTTGGTGTGGCCAAACTAAAAAACGTGGCTTTTTAATTTTCAAAAACTTATTTTAAATTCATTTTAAAAACATAACTAAATGTTTTATCCATAAATTAGTTGTTTTACTGTTAGTTTTTAGAAAAAAAAAGATGGAAAAAAATTGATATTACCTTTTAAATGTAATATAGATTTTTTTTATTCCTATGACAACATTCTCATGTGTCATAAACAAATAAGTTTAGAATTTCAAATTGTCAATTTAAATAAAAGTCCGACATTTTTTCAAATTTCTAGATTGTCAAACCTCTCATTAAAGAGGTTAATTAAAGGTTTTGCTAGACTTAATTTAATTGCCATTAAGGAGAGCTAAATTATCATTAACTGACTCTAGATGTGATTAATTATAAATTAATAATAATGAGCGACTTAAGTAACCATTTGACGTTTCTGAGTGTGGCTGAAAGACTACCGACTACACTCTGTCCATCATAGCTTGATCGATGACAGCTTGTCACTTTGACATAACTAGACCTGAGGATAACGTCGACATAAATTATCGATATTCCAACTAAACTTACTGAATGTTTCAAACGAATTAAAAAAAAAGGAAGTTGTAACGTTTTTATTCTTGTTAAAATGGTTCACAGCTCAAATCGTCATCATCAAAGTCCGATTCAGACGCGCTGGAGTACTCTTGTAGATTTATAATCGGTTCCCAAACTTATTCCATAATTTCTCTTGTTTTATTCACTCGATTAAATTTATCGAACCATTAGTTTTCGTTATTTGCCAATAAAGTGTGATAATTGTCATTTAACATTTCACTGTCGCAAAATACGGTATTTCATACCTGCGTGTTTTGTGATGACAGCTTTCATCGATCAAGCTATATTGGACAGACATCATATCAATACATGTTTTTATTTAATCTAAAATGATAATCCATTTCTTTTCAATTTTAATATTTATATTCAGCTTACATAGTCTATATTAAGCTATTTATTGGCTATTAACTTTTAATAAACTGGCTCATCTACTTGTACCTGCTTTAAAAGTAATTTCATTAAATAAATACTCTCAGTTAGTACTAAAGGTACTTTAAAACTATACATAAATCACAAGCCCCAAGTGAATTATTCTGGAGCATTATTAGATGTTTCATGAAAATCGGTTTAAGATGGCCGCTGCCCCAAAATGGCGGATTACATATTTTTCACAACTCCCTCAATATGGGTATCAAATGAAAGGGTACTAGTAGAATACTGTACATTATGATAAATTTCAAATCCAAGATGGCCGCCACTACAAAATGGTGAATTACGTCCATATTACTTTTACTATTTTGCATCGGGGGTTTTTTACATATACTTGTGATTCTGTTTTTTTCGCCTTGCGCTGTTTATGGTGAACGCAGTGTTTGAAATCTTTCTGTTTTGTTTTTAACTTTTAATAGGTGGTGTGGGGTTATACTAACATATATTTGGATTACTAACATATTTGGTAGTGGTAAGTGTTGTTTTATTTATAAGTAAGCCATAAAAATGGGGTCGGAACCGCCTGACCCCGGGGGCCAAAATTTGATCGAAGTTGATTTGGCTTCTCAAAGCTCATCTCGTAAGCGTCATGGAGATGATCCCGATCTAAATAATGCGGCAAAAAAAACTATAGTCGATCCTTCCTCTGCAACTCCATCAATTAATAATATTTTTGTCCACCCCTCTATGACTGACGGACCGAAGTATTACTATGACGATGACAAGGGACCTTTTATTGTTTACGTGTCTCGTGACACTCCAGATCCTGCCGCTGGTACATCAATCCGTGCAATTAAATTTGGCCAATTCTTGCACACCAATAAATTTGTAGGTATAACTGGTGGTGGTGTTAAAAACATTGGACGTAATAAAATCTCAGTGGAATTTACGTCGGCCAAGGCTGCAAACGATTTCCTTATTAATCCCATATTAAGAATATCAAAATATAAAGCGGTAATTCCCACATTTAATGTTACCCGTATGGGTTTGGTCAAGGGTGTGCCTGTGGATTGGTCAATGGAGTTGTTTGCCAGCTCTGTTGAACTCCCTACAGGATGTGGTGAAGTGCTCAAAGCTAGGAGATTAAACCGCAAAATTATTACAGAGGGGAATGTAACATGGGTACCAACCCAGTCAGTTGCAGTAACCTTTCGGGGGCAAATGCTTCCAGAAAGAGTATTTGTATTTTACTCATCCTTATCTGTAGTTCCTTACAAGTTACCCACTATCCAGTGTATGAACTGTTGTCGATTTGGCCATGTAAAATCTCAGTGTCGATCTCAGCCAAGGTGCTACAGGTGTTCTCAGCCACATACTGGGGATTCATGTTCCATATCAGAGCAAAACTCAACATGCTTGTATTGCTCCAACAGACATTTTTCCACTAGTAAGGAGTGTCCAGAATATTCAAGGCAGCAGAGTATCAAAATTGTGATGTCCCAGGACAATATATCATATATGGAAGCAGCTTCCCGTTTCCCCACACTCCATAGATCTTATGCTAATGTAGCCAAGGAGATGTTTGCATCCCCAAGTACTAATCCTCCCCCCTATGTTGTATCACCCCCACAACATTCACTACCTAACAAATCATACAGACAGACAGTTTACCGTTCTCCCCGCCCCAGAGCTCCTCCAGCTAAGGGGTATGATAGACAAGCCCTCCAGGAGATTGTGTGTTCTCCTGCTTCTACCCTTCCCAATGGCTGTGCTCTTGATGATAACTCCAATAATATACCTAACAATCATGCAAACTTACTAGTTTCTCTGACTGAAGTACTTGTCAGTATTATATCTGCATGTGATGAAATGCCTTTACCGTCCAACGTTGCCAAAAACTTAAAACACATTTTTGAAATACTCAAAAATGGCCCAAGCCAGATTTCTGCAATGGAATTGCAATAGTATCCGTCCCAAAAAACATGAATTACTCACTTTAATAAACTCACATAAACCTGTTGTTGTTGCCATCTCGGAGACAAGGTTGGGACCTGGATCTCGATTTAGGGTTCCGGGTTTTGCCTGCCTGCGGGATGACAGGAGTGATGGGTTTGCTGGATGTGCCGTTTTAATACGTCACTCCACTCCTTATTCTTTTATTTCCCTTCCTCCTCACTGTGAACAGATTAATGCTGTTGCTGTGAGAGCTTTTAACATCTCTTTTCTATCTCTGTATATCCCCCACCCTTCATCTTCACTCATACCTGAGTTACATTCTCTCTTCTCATCTTTACCTGATCCTTTATTAATTATGGGTGACCTTAATGCCCACCATACTTTGTGGGGCTGTCATTACTCTGATGGTTTTGCCTTGCGACTGTTGGACATTATTGATGAGCTAGGACTCTGCATCCTTAACGATTGCTCCCCTACACGTAGGGTCAATCCATATCAGAATCCCATGACTGCAGTGGACCTAACTATTTCGTCACCATCTCTTGCTTCTCAACTTTCATGGCAAGTACTTCCTTCTACATGCGGAAGTGATCACTTCCCTATTCTCTTAGGCCTAAACAATAGAACATTACCTTCTGTCATTTCTAGTCCAATTTTAAAGTATAACTTAAAAAATGCTAAGTGGATAGACTATGCTGAACTTGTTGATGATATGATTAACTCACTTCCTAGTCTTGTGGATGATAACAGTGTCGATTTTTACTATGAACAGTTTATAGCCGTTATTGTAAACTCAGCTGACCTTTATGTTCCTGCTAAAAATTCCACACGGCGAAAATTACCCCCTAATCCTTGGTGGGACCAAGAATGCACTGATTCTTACAATCAGAGATTTACTGCAGAGCAATCATACTCAATGAACATGACAGAAGAAAACTTCTTGGTGTACCGGCAAAAAGATGCCCTTTTTAAAAAACTTATTATTAAAAAGAAACGATGCGGGTGGATAAATTTCTGTGAATCTTTAGACCCTCGTACTCCATCCCCCTTAGTATGGTCTAATGTTAAGAGATTCCGGCGTTCTTTTAATTGTATTGAAAGTCCTAAATCTAATAATCCTTTAGAATGGCTTAACCATTTTGCGGATAGGTTAGCTCCTCCTTTTGTTCCTGAGGAGGAACAGTTTTTAATACTTCCCCCAATTTGTAGCATAGATGACATGGATGCCCCCTTCTCTTTCTCTGAACTTACATATGTGCTAAGTAGCGTTAAAGATACTTCTCCAGGGCAAGATGGCATCCCTTACTCCTTTCTTTATAAACTTAATCATAAGGCTAAACTATATTTTTTAAACTTAGTAAATTTAATATTTAAATATAACCATATACCAGAGTCTTGGAAAACCCAAGTTGTCATTCCTATCCTTAAGCCCAGAAAATGTCCTTCTGACCCAGATTCATACAGACCTATTGCTCTGGCATCCACAGTAGCTAAGGTCACTGAACACCTTATTAAAAATCGTTTGGAGTGGGTAGTGGAAAGCAGGAATATTCTGGCTCCCTCCCAGTTTGGCTTTCGGAAGGGATTCAGTACTATAGATAGTCTCAGCATCTTAACGACAGACATTCGAATCGCCTTTGCTAAGGGAGAGTATTTGGTGGGTGTTTTCCTGGATGTTTCTTCAGCATATGACAATGTCCTTCTTCCGTTGCTCAGGCAGAAAATGCATCAGCTGAGTTTACCGCCGAAGCTGTGCCATTTCATAGGTAATCTTCTTTCAGGAAGAAGCATAACCGTCAAACATCCTCTTCTTACTACTTCCCCAAGAACTGTCTGGAGGGGAATTCCCCAAGGGTCAGTTTTAAGCCCATTACTATATAGTTTATATACTAGCGATCTTGAATTGTCTGTCAAAAACTTTTGTAATATTCTTCAATATGCTGATGACATTGCCCTCTATTACAGTTCAAATTCAGTAGAGGACATACATTTTCGGATTAACTCTGCTTTGCACTATCTAGGCCTGTGGCTTTCTGATCATGGACTTTCTTTGTCAGTATCTAAATGCCAGGCAGTTGTTTTTACCAAAAAGCGGGTTATTCCAGAGTTTATGTTTTCATTTGAGGATCAACACATTGAACTTGTAAATAAAGTTAAATTTTTAGGTGTTATTCTCGATAACAAACTGAACGGAATTTCTCATATAGATTACATCAAACAGAAATGTGAAAGTGGCATCAATGTAATGCGTGCTGTGTCTGGTGTTTGGTGGGGCGCGCACCCCTATACTCAAAAACTGCTGTACAATGCTATTGTCCGCAGTCACATTGATTATGGTTTGTTTGTATTAGACCCTTTTAATAAAGCACCTAACGAAAAATTAAACAAGTTACAATATAAATGCCTCAGAATAATCTTAGGGGCAATGAAGTCTTCCCCAGTTAATGCGCTTCAGGTTGAATGTGTCGATCCTCCACTTCCTATACGCCGGCAATACTTGTGTGATCGTTCCATAGCCAAATCTTTACAATTATCATCGCATCCACTTTGGAGCCGCCTGACCTTATTATCTCAACTTTGTCCTGCTAGTAAACCCATTTCCTTTATATTAGACAGTTTTCTAAGGCTTACTAAGCTCCCGCACCCCCTTACAACTTTTCCAAAAAATCCTTTATACACAATTACTTTTAAAGCACTTGTATACTCTCCTGACATAATAACAGATCTAGGTTTAACCAAAGGTGCCCCTGATTGCAATTCTAATTTACAAGCAATAATTCATCAAAATTGGTCAAATCACTTATTAATTTTTACTGATGCCTCTAAATTATCCCCAAATGGTAATGTTGGTGCTGCCTGCTGGATTCCCAAATACAAAACAATATTGCAATTCAAGTGTCCTCCCCAATCATCTGTGTTTACAGGCGAGGCTGTCGCACTGTATGAGGCTATTATTTTCTCCCTATCCCATAATGTAATGCAAACTGTTATTTTGACTGACTCACTTAGCTGTCTGATGGCTATTAAACAAAACCCGTTTCGTAGTAAATCAAGATATTGCATCATTTTGAAGATTCGTGAAGCTTTGTATTCATGTCATCAAAAAGGACTCATAATCCATTTAGCCTGGATCCCTAGCCATTCAGGCATTAGAGGTAACGAAACTGCGGATTCATGTGCTAAAATAGCAACCCAATGTGGTACTCTTGAGCATTACTCTAATTTGTCTCAGGACCTCTGTTGCCTTGCGAAAACTCATTTAGATCAACTGTGGAATGAGCATTGGGAATCATCAAAATCAACCAAAGGCAAATATTATGCATCCATCCAAACCGAAATACCCCGACGGCCGTGGTTTTTCTCTCAAAGATATACTGATCGATGGATTACCTCTACAATATGCCGTCTACGTCTCGGACATGCATGTACACCTGTGCACTTGGCTAAGATCAGAGTTAGGGATCACTCGCTGTGTGAATGCGGCCTTGACGAAGGTTCTGCCTCGCACATTTTATTTAATTGTCCTAAACTTTTACACCCTCTCTATGACGTTCTCCCACGTAAAGTCCCCCGCCCATTAAGTGTTAAATGTTTGTTAATGTATGTGTTTAGTCCATTATGTACATTCTTATGTAAATATATCAAAATTAATAATATTAAGCTATAAAAACTAATCAATTTATTTGTCCTATTTTTCTTTTATTTTGTATCTGTGTACTTCATTGTGTGATTAAATTTTTTTTTTTTTTTTGGTTTTAGGTTTACTAACAATAAAAAATCCACCTATTTTTAGAGCTTGGAAAAACCAGTTAATGTGTAAAATTCTTTTCTACCGAACATTGTCTCTATACCTGCTTTCTCTATTTCACGTGACATTGGCGGAGTTAAATGTGCTCAACTGGCACGCCTAAAAGCCATTAAACTTAAACTCTCTCTCTCTCTTGTGATTCTAACAACCTATAACGTACCTTCTCAGATTTTTTTATAATGTATCAGTATATCCATAAATTACACACTATACATACAAACTTCAGTTTTATATACTAGTCGACCCGCGTGACTTTGTCGAATTAAATCGAATGTGGACAAAACCATCAGCTTTTCTACTTTCGTTTCACACCAACATTCTATCCCATGGGAATTGTGCTTCCTTTGGGATATTCGTATTATCGACAATCCAATACATACAGACTTAAGTCATCTTGACTGATGACTTAAGTCTCCGGAGACATGTTGACTCTCTATGTGTCTTCTACCGTCTCTACAACGGGGAATGTTCCAATGTACTATTTGATTCAGTGCCCCCAAGTCTTTTCCGCCATCGCACACTCCGCCACTGGGACAGGTTCCACCCTCACCGTTTGGATGCTTGGCGTACTAGTAACGTACGTGCGTCAAGTTCCTTCCTCCCACGCACGTGACGTGCAAGCTGTGGAAAGACCTGCATCCAGAAGTATCCCAGAGGACAATATAAGGGTCTTCAAATGGCGTGTGTACAAGTTGGTACGATGACCACTTACCATCAGGTGGACCTTCTGCTCGTTTGTCCATTTTTAAATATTAAAAAAAATTACAAAGTACTGTGTTAACCCACCTTCTAAAGTATCCGTGTATCAAAATCTGTTTACCCGTATTAACGTGATTCATACACAAACACGACAATTCTACGATTATATTATACGTATATAGTCAGGTATCATCATCATCACGACCCTTCAATGGCCCACTGCTGAGCCGGGTCTCCTCCTCAGAATGAGGAGGGTATTAGGCCATAGTCCACCACGCTGGCCCAGTGCGGGTTGGCAGACTTCACACAGCTTTGAGAACTTTTTGGTAACTCTCACTCGTGCAGGTTTCCTCACGATGTTTTCCTTCACCGTTATAGCAAGTGATATTTAATTGCTTAAAACACACATAACTCAGAGTCAGAGGTGTGTGCCCCAAATATATATTTATATAGTCAGGTATATAAATATATATATGGAAGAGTAATAAAAGTTTAAAATGATCGGTATAATGTCGGCGGCATAATTACCCGCGATTACGAGTCGAGCCGACAAATTTAATATTTCCACTGGATATTCAAATTAACGTTATATTTTATATTTTATTACTGTATTACAGATTCTTCCAATTCCTTTAATGGATATTAAATCTTTACAATTAGACGAGAATTGCGATAGATAGATATCTATAGAATCATTATTCATTTCTATAAACTTTTTACTTTACACGAACTTGTCTTGATAAAAATAGACAATGCTGCCAACCAAATTAAATAGTGCCAAAATAGCTTAGTGTTGCCATAACATAATGGTTCTTTATAAACCTTAACTATATATGTAAATTAATAGTTGATCTAGCAGATTAGTATAAAATAGAATATCTAGAAAGTTGGGGTAGGATAATAGTGAAGACCGTGTCGGGCTATAGTTTTCTTAGGATAATGATAAAAAAAAATATTTTTAAGTCTCAAACGAGTAAAAGATTATAAATTAATCGGGACACCAGCGCCATATTTCCGTTTTGTTCATTTCATCATCACGACCCTTCAATGGCCCACTGCTGAGTCTCCTCCTCAGAATGAGGAGGGTATTAGGCCATAGTCCCAGTGCGGGTTGGCAGACTTCACACACCTTTGAGAACTTTTTGGGAACTCTCACTCGTGCAGGTTTTCTCACGATGTTTTCCTTCACCGTTAAAGCAAGTGATATTTAATTGCTTAAAACACACTTAACTCAGAGTCAGATGTGTGTGCCCAGGATTGAACCACGGACTTCCCGAGTAAGACTTGAAGTCTCAACCACTGGGCCATCACTGCTGGCCTAATACCCTCCTCATTCCTCATTGTTCATTTACTTCTTCTATATTTATTATTATACAAATTTATAAGTCGATGAAACTGATCAAACCAGATGAAAATCGAATTTCAAGTGCAGAATAATTTCATAACATGATAACTAAGAAAAAAAACTATAAAGTATACGGACTTAACCTAAACTAAATCATTTAATAATTGCCAACATAAGGTTGCGTTTCCAACAGAGACGTGTGAAGTAGCTAAGTGTTGCAAGAATGCGTAAAGAAGCTGTGAAACAATGTGAGCGTTTCCACTGGAGATGTGCGAGGGTACTTTTCATAGATGCGAGCTCGCATCCATCCCAACACACACCGGTTAGTGGCCTAGCACATCTTTGGTGGAATGGTGAAAAATTTAGATTTCCTCGCACACAGTTCTGGTTCAAACGCAGCCTAAGCGTAACATACTATAGAGTCTTCGAAACTATTAATAATATCAAAATTAGACAGACAGACTAAAGTAGAGCAAGGAGGATACCTAACTACTTAGTATAAACTAAGTATTTGTCATGTGTCACCTAAATCTGTGGCCCTCGAAGGGTGGAGATATTAAATGATCGACAAATATTGCCTCACAAACATTATCCAATTTTGCTAACACTATCCCTATCCGTCATCTCCATGTTTGGACAACTCGTATTGAATCATATTACCTATCTGTTACACGCGTGTTACCAGGGTACCTCGCCTCCATGAGGGCCTCTATTTTAATCAAATTTATACATAAGCAAATGGAATCATTTTCATCCCATTTTTTCCATTTATTTGAAAAGTATCATAAATATTTTTCTATTTAAAATTAAATAATTTTTAATGATTAGTTGTCTGATGTGGTGATGTGTTAACAACACATCAATTATATCATTGTAATATTCATATATTAAATCTCAACAAGTGTAAAGGGAATAGATTTAATTATTTTATATTAAAATATTGTTTATTAGCAACTTTTTCTTTTCAATTTGAATTATCTTGTAGCCTTTGATCCCTTGTAAATATCTCCAGTTATAATCGCATACGTAGCGAGTAGTGACCTCATCACCTCAGCCGAGTTCCACACAATGGCTCCAAACAATGCCTCACAGCTTCCACTCCACTCGTACGCCTGATATAGGTTACCCGATCACCATTATACTCACCACGCCACAATACATACATACGAGTACATACACATTAGTATTATACGTGTAAAAGTGCGTTTGGTTGGTTTACTTTCACGTTGAATCTGCCCTTCCTTTTTATCTTACCACCTGATAGAATAGTCGATGCTCAGATTCTTATTCGATCATCAGTGATGATCTTCAGTAAATATGTTCGAGTTAAAACAAAACAATGTTCATCAAAGATGTAAAGAAGATATGGTCTTTACACGAAATAAAGAAAGAAGTTTTAGAGAGCAAGGGTCCCATAGCACACTTTGACATCTGTCAAGTTCAATTTTGGTGGGAAGCACATAATGACAGCGACCGCGACGTTATGGTCACGTTCAGTATAATGACATAGACAGAACTGTTGTCTGTCATGGTGTAGGTCAAATTGTAATAAAGTTTAATGCAGTATATATAACTATATATCGGGGTGGGTATAAATGATTATCATGGCGCTTTATGAAAGAAATAAAACGTAAACGTTCACATGGGTTGTAAGTTTCATGCGGTACTTAGGGAGCAAAATCTGTAAGAAGAAGAAATCGTTACAATGTTCTCATATTTGTATTAATTGTAATACATTGTAAATGAAATTTATTATTTACGTTAAATGAACAGTAACAAAAGAGAAGTAAGGTTAAGCAGATGTTTAAATTCCACGTTTAATTGGTGACACTAGTCGACGTCACCAATCGATACTTCTTACCAATTCACGGACTATTGATTTTCCAGCTAAAACTGTGCCAGCTCTATAAATACAAGCTAAAACTAACTTTTGGTTTTACTTTCGTATCCAGTATAAAAATATGCTTTATCTTTCTAAGGGAAGAACTTAAGAATAGCCATTTTATAATCGGTACGCACGATATTTTTACAACTACCTGAAATCACAATACTACATCAGAATGATTTCTGATAAATTTTGCCATATTTTGTTAAGGTTATTGTTATATTAGCAGCGAAATATCATTTGTATATAAAGACTCTAATCGAGTGTGAAATAAAATTTCAAGTGAGTAAGGGATCTTTTCATTCATGCGGTAGAAAAACATAATTATCCAAGGTCGAACAAGGTCTTTATACAAACAAAACCACTTTACAATTCTTTCTAAGAATATTTTAAAAGTATATTCGATGAAACGGTTCTTGAAATACATTGAAGTAATAACCGAGTCGTTTCTAAAGCTTCAATGAATATTCTATGCAGTTCGCGGACAATAGTGGTAATCGATGCTTTCCACAAACTCTACATTTTATTTGACCTAAAACTTACATTTCTAGAATATCAACATTTCCTTTAAACGTGTTATATAATAGTTTGCTATATAAACTTTAAATATTTTATAAAAATGTATTTACAATGAGCAACTCAAAAAATGGGCTTACTTAAATACAACGTGAGCTTCTAGCAGGAGTAGACGTAAAGCCTGCACATATTATGTGTTGTCGAAGTAACTACTATATAACACCACTTATCCCTCATGTCCTCTATCCAAGACTTGCTTTTAAGACGGTACGCCATCTTGTCCTGTCTTCACCTACTCGGAGAGCATCATAGACGATCAATCGAGTGTGTTGCGGATCTGGTCAGACCAACGCATCGTGTTGCAGCCCGCCGATCTTTTTCCTTCCACTTTGCTGGTGACCACTAGTTTGTCAAGGTTGTCTCCATCTTTCCTGGCAATGTGTCCGGATTATAACACCACTTATACTGAAAATAAAATTTCTAAATTAAAAAAAAATGATATACATATACTCAAATATATAAATCTCAAACAGATTTAAAATTAATTATTCATGGTTATCCTAGTAACTATAATTTTGGTAAACCTCTTTGTTTCTTTTAAAAGTGTCCATTAGTTAAATGACCACAAAAACTTGAATCTGATATAATGGAACTGTCCTTCAAAATGTTTTTATTAATCTCTAAAGCGCCTCCATCCGCCTCCATCCGCCTCCATCCGCCTCGCATCTATCTCGCTGTCAATCGAAATTCGCTCGATATCAGATAATGTAAACTTTTAAATTAAAATCGGTTGCTAAGAAAGGCTTTTATGAACGAGTATACAGGCAAAATACTTGACGGTTCTCTGTCTTTATTCCATAATGGAAAGGTTGGACCTTACAGCCTTGACTTTGACAAATATATATTTGTCCTCTCCTCTAGTCTCTCGTTACCCATTAAGTGTTGCCAACATAGATATTATTAGCTAAATTTAATCTATTTTAGCTACTTTACAACCTAACACATATTTAGTTTTTTTTTATTCTTTGCTATTTTATACAACAATAATTATTTTTCTGAAAAATTAAAAAAAATCTAAAAATTCATTTTGTTTGTTGCAAATAATTTCATGATGATTTTAATTATTATAAAAGTTTTTATTCTTATTTTGTACTAATTTTGAAAATGTAGTTTTCCATATAGCTATCTATGGCTACCTGTTACCGCTATAACTCAGTTGGCAACACTGTCTCAAATAATCACAACTGTAAGCACTCATATTTTAGATATTACATAAACTGTGTATGTATATAGATAATTTATCGTACGCAGAAACAATTTCAGCTTAGCTAATGAATATTGAAGCACACGTCCCCCGGAGCCCCGGAGCCTCCGAGCCCGGAGCCCCGGCCATGTCGCGCGTGTTTACTTCAAATAATAACCTGTCAACCCTTCAGCAAACAACTATGATGAGTATTGAGAGGAGATGGTTAGTGGTGGGAGGTGATCGCCAGCTAGTACAGGTTCAGTCTTAGTAAAAAGCCCTTTTCCAAGTCTTCTATTGGACTGTAAAATAAGACCCCTTTTTTGATAATGAAATTAATCCTCTTTTTTCACAATTTTATATACGTCTTTTTTATAATAAAAAAAGGTTTTCTATTGACAATGAAACAAATTAACTTTTAGGAATTACAACAAGTCTTTCTTTGATAATAAAAAAAACTGGTTGATAATTTCTCCTTTTTTGATACTTATATGCATTTAGCAATGAAGTAAGTCTTCTTTTTATAATGAAACAATTCTTCTTTTCAAAATAAGACGTCTTCTATTTGGATAATAAAAAATGTTTTCATTTTTAACAATGATATAATAAAATGTCATTTACTTATTTGGTATCTTTTTTTTAATGAAAATTAATAAAATTCTTGTATATATGCAGAATGTAAAACCTTTATTAACATACAATATATTTGTATATATATGTGTAGTAATAACCATAATCCTTATTGTCTGTCCGTGTCGTTACAACAGATTGGTTTTAATGTCGTTTTGATGGAACGAGATTCGATCATATACATTATGGATATCAACTGAAGCGAATTAAATTCATTTTATTGTGAAACGATTACCTACGGATGTTAAATCCTTTTATACTCATTGTATTAAACTCTATGTAACGATATTCAAATGAGTGAGTGCTTTATTGTGCTGCTGTGAATAAAGAGCAGCAGAGATGTTATTTGGCTTTACCAGTTATTCGTTAAATCGAGTTTGCGATGCATATAAATACCAATAATTGAAAGATTTGTAGGAGCAGTTCTTTTCTTCAAAATCTCGCTTCGCTTTCATGAGTTTTTTGTAAATTTTTCGAAAAAAATCGAAATTGCGAATTTTCCTAATTTAATTAATAAAATCTTTGTATATATTAAAATAAAATAAAGTAGTCCATAGCTAATAACCGTTCTAACCTCAGTTTCTATCTCTATATGAAGAAACGATTGAATATTTGTTACTCAATCATATAAAAACTGCTGAACAGATTTTAACGAAATTTAGTACACATATACTTTATAAATTGTATTCTATAATTAGGCTACATTTTATCCGGGAATCATTCAGAATTCCTACGATATCACTACATAATATAAAACAATCGTTTCCCATCTGCATGTCTCTATGTATGCTTAAATCTTAAAAATTAAGCAACGGATTTTGATGCGGTTTTTTTAATGGATAGAGTGATTCAAGAGGAAGGTTTATATATATAATACATGCATATAGTAGAGAAAGTGGCCGCGCGCGAAGCCGGAGCGGAATAAAATATGCTTATTGAAGGCCTGAATATTTTTATATAGACACAACTGGGGCCAGTCGTCTTGTATATTGCTCCTAATATCTTCTAAATATTCTTTACGACGGGTCCATTCAATTTAAAGTGTAATAAGGAATAGTGACTGTGGAGTAAATCCTTTCTTACGTTTATCGTTTAATCTCGTAAAATGATCGAAGTAGCCGATAAAATCGTTATTCCTATCTCTATCTCTGCTATCTATAGTTTATCATCGTTTCTTTCAAACAATGAATCCCTTATATCTTGGACCTATAGGCAACAATTTATGTAATCGTATACAAAAGTTAAATTATTCATCAACTTCCCTTTTTTAAGGAATTTTGTATGTTTTTGTTGAAGCCGATAGTGTAACAGGTATTTTTGAAATACAATTAATGACATACAACATATTTCCCACAAGATTGGGAAAACTATAATTAAATTATTTTCATAAAAATCATTTCAAATTTTAAAATCTTAATACTTTAAATATTTCATTTATATTTTTCTGAAAACTAGGATTTGAAATATATTTAAGAAATGATTCTTGCGTGGAACCATGGTCGCATCTAAAACTAAATATTATCTATTTGTTTTAGATGAAACTCAGCATTATACAAATATAAATTGTAATGGCATTACTCGGCAAAGCGTCTACTCAGCAGTAGACCCGTATTATGTACACTACGAGTAGTTTACTCTGGAACTGCTTAGTCGCCTTACACGCTGTACTGAGTCAGCCCCTCAGGCCCACAGTAGACCGGCTGATAATAATGGGCAGGATGATGCAAATTTTGCTAAATTTGGGAATTATGCTTATTATGTAAGACTTGGATATTCTTGAAGGTATTAATACAGGAAGTACATAAAAGAAATTGAATTTAGTATATGCGCGTTAATATCATCTTCAATTAATACCAATTTTGAGGAAGTTGTGCAAAAATATGTAATTCGCCATTTTAAAGCGGCGGCCATCTTGGACCAATTTTAATGCTAAGAACACTCCTGAATAATTAACCTTTAAAAAAAATGAAGCCCATCCGTTCGGGAGCTGCAATGCCACAGACACACACACACGGACACGTCTCTTATATCCCTGTCTTTTTTGCGTCGTTCGTTAATTTAAAAAATAATTCGGCCAAGTGCGAGTATGGAACTCGCGCTCTGAGGGTTCCGTACAATTTCCATAAAGGGGGCAAACACTATCAAATTTTGATTTTCGTGTGCGGGTTAAAATATTATCAAAAATAGTATTGGGAGGCATTTATTCCTGATATTAGTAATGCATATTACAATTTACATATTTATAATTACTTACACAAAGAATATAAGAAAATATGCACCCGAGGGGACGGGGTAGAATACTATTCCCCTCTGCCGCTGGGAGAGCGTCTCGTAAGAGCCGAGTAACCCAGCACCCCCTTGGTGGGATCTGTTCCCCGACTGGCTTGCGACCACCAGCGTGCGAATCCGATCGTCAAGTGTCATAGACGCGTTCCGGTTGAGCCGCATATAGGCCAGACTTACCGCTTCCCTCTCCCATCCCATTAATGCTGTGGGTCTAGTGGACTCTGGGCTCTTGCCTAGGGTCCGCTGAATCCGCATCATTTTTTTTCTTCATTTCCCCTTCCATCATCTTCGGGGATGCAACGCATCGACAAAACGAGAGTGTTTCTTGTTTTTCCGATGTCCATGGGCGATGGTTGCCACTTACCATCATTTTTAACAAAAAAATGCATTAAAAAATAATTTCACTAAAATAAGTTTAAAGTCGGTGAACATATATCAATAATATATAATTGTCAAATATAGAACCTCCTTCTCTTATTTTACAAGTTGTCATTGAACAACATGTCATATCGTCAACAAGCTTTAGATTCATTTCACACGATACGACGACAGAAACATCGATGTTTGCGATTTTACTAACATTCGAATATGTTATACATATACACGTCTTCGGCACATACTTAAGCTCTGATGAACGTTAACCTTTAAAGGCCTTGAAAATTTGAGTAAATGGAAGAGGTGCCTTACTTTAAACCTTATTCCACAGTCTAAAAATTAATTATTTAATGAAATTTTTATTTTACCAAATAATCTTTTGAACATACATTTTACATTACAAATTATTTCTTTCTTTCTTGGAATAAATATATTCAAAGTTTTTTTTACTTATTGCAGTTATAATTTCAGAGTTCAGGCAACAATTACTCGCATTGAGTTCATTCGTAAATTCACTTCTTGTTAACCAATATGTCAGTTACAAGTTTGGGTTGTGGAAGTGAAAGCAAAACAGCCGTATAACATCCAAAGTGAATAACACAAACAAAGTTAGGGAATTATTAATTGAGTCAGGACAAATATAAATATTTAGAGGCTAATCAGCGATGAGGCTCAAACTGAGACGGAATGAATGGACGAATTATACATTCAATCTCTCACCCCCCCCCCCCCCCTCATACCCTCACCCCCTCACCCCCGCACCTCTTTCCTAATTATCTCACGGGTATATTGACTCGTTTCATCTTAGATAGATTAGTTTATTTAGCACCTTTCACTCTTCATTTCAATTTCTAATATTTTCTGTTACTAAATTAAACTTACTAAACTTCCATGTAATACAAACCGGAGAGACTTTTCTATGATAAATTAATTTTATCCAAATCTCCTGAAACGCCCAAAATGTCCTGTTCCCATGGGAAAGTTGGATTCAACAATCAATTGCAACAATTCATCGGCTATTTAATAGTTTTACAGGTACAACTGTTAGTTAGCAACACCGTTTAGAAATTAGTATTCGCGGGTAGTTTATTTTATCTTATTTCAAGAAGACAATATATAACTTTCGTTCCGATAGGATTGAGTCAGTCTGTGAAGTGATATTACGCAGTATATATTAAGTAACACGAAGCACGTGAGTAATGTACTTTATAATTGTGTAGTGCATAGTAGAAGACGTCTTTAAACCTACTCCTGGTTCTCAAGCCCCAGTCACTGCTCGGCTGCCGTCCGGTCATATTGTTGTTTGAGTGTTACTGCGCAGAATAGCTCACATACTCTTAATACAACCTCTTTTTTAGCAGCTATTAATTCCTGAAATATGTTTTGTACATTATTTAAAGTGCATATGCTATTAACTTATTTTATACGTATACATATAGATATAACTTAATCCTCAAAGATAATCCAACCAGTAAAGGTGAGCTTCGGTTACGTCAGAATACTGCCTCCTCTTCGCTGAGCCTCCGCACTCCTATTAAATTTATATTTTTTGAAAAGTAAATTATATTAAAGATAGAAAATCTAATTCTATCTCCCTATTAAGTTTTTGATTTATAAATGTTAGCAACACTGTATATAAAGTAGTATTAGCGGGTAGATTATTTTATGTAATGACAAGTATACCGACGGGTAGACAATATATAAACGTTTACTATCGAGAAGTGTACATGGAAGTTGGTGTTATAGTGTTTTACTGTTTAGTGGTGTCCGATTATCGAGGAGCACGTGAGTAATGTACTTTATTATTTTAATATTTGGTAGCGAGGTCGAGCGGTGAAGGTGAGAGTTAACCCTGCTCCTAGGTCTCAAGCCGTCGTCAGACATCTAGATTATATGTTAATGGTGTTGTTTGAGTGTTACTGCGCAGTATAGCTCACATATACTTAGCATAAGTTACATAGATTTATTGGAAACCCAATCCTATCCCATAGAAGATTACGGTCATTCGATTTTGATTTTTGACTTAATTTTTTATTAAAACTTCATTGTTGGAATAAAATATAAAGTACTACCCGCGAATATAAAGTATCGACGATGTTGTTAACTAGTCCTTTAGATTGTTTTTGGTGAGGATAGAGCGATCATTAAAATCTGTTATACGTATTTGTTTGTAACAAAAGTGTATGTGCAAGTGTGGGGGTCAGCCAAGACTGGTTTCTAGGAACAGGTCATCGCTTCAGTATCCTATTTATAATGCAATATCGATCCATTAAGACCCATTTGTCATGCCTAATTGGATGAGGGGTAAATTTAGCCTCTACCTCTACCTCTACCTACTACCTTCTCGTACGTCATAAACTAGTTTCCTTTGTGTTTATCGGTACAGGACACTAGAATTGTTCGAAGTTATTTTTTAATACAAAACTATATTCACACCCCACTTCCGTCAGCAATATCCTCGACAACTTTTGATGAGCGGGTAGTTTCTATAGATTTATCTTAAGAACACTCTACCGCCTCGATTAAATATATCCTCTGTCCTACTCGATCTGATTAAGTGATTTCATACAGTTCACTTCCTTTAGAGTAGTCTCTCTTATTGAGAATCATTCCGTTAAATTTTGACGTCAATGTATCTTGTAATCTATATATATTGTATATGTTTGTTTATTTTCATATTTATATTTTACATTCTATATTTTAATACCTCAATATAATGATAGCGCTGCAGCCAGCGGCGTAACTACACCGTCCGGGCCCCTGGAAAATTCTTCAGATGGCCCCTCCTCTAATATTAAGAAACTGAACCCAGGCACGCGCCAAGCATCTTCTGCGCTGGTGTATGAAATACTTATGAGCGCTTATTAATTATGAGCCTCAGTTATACATTTTACTAAATATTAAGATCTACCTGTGCTCACAGCCTTCTCTGATCGGGGGCCCTCTTCGGCTCGGGGCCCCTGGCATTTTGCCGAAATGCCACCCTATTGTTACGCAACTGGCTACAGCAAATAAACTAATACGAAGAATACTTTCCGCTATTCTAACTTACCACAAGATGGCGCTGTAGCATATTAACTTTTATACTACTTACGCCATCTATGGACGGACAGATAATCTGTCTATTACGCAATCACGTTTATATCACTGAACCCATGATGATGAAATAAGGTATATAGATAGATTAGGGTTTTGGAAACTGCATACGCTAAATTTTTATCGCGAAAAAAATAAAAAGTAAATATATGAGAGTGCTCGTACGCCGATTATTATAATAATGATAAGAAATATTTCTAAAGTTAAAAGTATTGTCCGCATATGGAGTACTGTGCTCATCTCTGGGCTGGTGCACCTAAGTATCAGCTTGAACCCTTTGATCGCATTCAAAGAAGGGCTGCTCGAATAGTCGAGGACCCGGTATTGCATTCACGGCTGGACCCTCTGGCATTGCGTAGAGACGTATCTTCATTGTGCGTCCTCTATCGCATATATCACGGGGAGTGTTCCGAAGAGCTTTTCCATTTGATCCCTGCCGCCGAATTCCACCATCGCACTGCACGTCATAGACTAAAATATCATCCTCACCATCTGGATGCGTGGCGTTCCTCAACAGTGCGTTTTTCTAGAACTTTTATTCCACGCACAATCAACTTATGGAATGATCTACCTTCGGCGGTATATCCAGAACACTACGACATGGGGACCTTCAAAACTCGCGTATATCTCCACCTTAAAGGCCGGCAACGCTTCTGTAACTCCCCAATTGTTGCAGGAGTCCGTGGGCAGCGGTGATTACTTAACACCACGTAACCCGACTGCTCGTTTGCCTTCCTATTCTATAAAAAAAAAAAATAATAAATATTCGTTTTTAACAGAAAACTTTGTTAGTACCAGCTTACAGACTATGTTAGTGGAGTCAAATTAGGCTTGTAGTATTAGTAATTCTTATGTCAGTATACACTACCTTAAAACTATAATAGTGTTTACGATATATATCAAAATATTTAGCGCATAAGTATTTCCATGTAGTGTGGACAATATTGGAGTATCTACCTTATGCGCCAACATCGTCAGGATGCCGTCGTCGAGTGATATGCGTATCGACTCTCAGTTCCGTCTCCAATATTTGATCACGTTAAGCGTCGCTCCGTTTAAATTGTTTGTTCAACAGTTATTTAGTTTCCTGATGTGTTTGAGTATCTACAGCTTTACTAGATAAATTAGAATTGCATTTTAATTCAATTTTATTGCATCATTTATGTTAAACCGATATTATTTGCAGTCTAAAGTTTTAATAAGTTATATGCCCAGTCTTGCCGAATTTTTATATATATTATTTTACTTTTTACTACTTAAATTTAACGGCATATGTACTAGGTAACATTGTCCAACTATATCTAATAATACATTATTAAATTAGCCGCAGTCATCCCGGTATTCTCATTGTAAGATTTTGTCAACTATTACAAAGAAATCCTAATTTGATTTTTAGTACCGAAATAAAAATTGTAGATGAATGTATTCAGTTCAAGGTACTATTACATTGAATGTTCTAAACTGTCTGTACTTTCATTTAAAAACCTTCCAAACTAACGAAATATGAATTAATGTAATTTAAGAGAATAATGATTATGACTATAGATTAAAAGCTTTCATACCTTAGCTGTATTAAACATTTAGTCTATTTAAGTTTCCTTCATGTGAGGGTAGTGAATATAAATGATACTTAGTAAGCTGTAATAGAATAGATAATTTTCCGGCCTCCTAGTTACACATTACCATATCATCCTGGAATAATTAGTTAATGTCAACGACATATTTATGTGACTGGAATCTCGAATAATATTATACATGTTAAAATGTACATGTTTAATATATAATTTCTCGATAGATATTAATTTGTGGGCATAATTCTTAACTTGTGACTAAGTAGCGCTAATGCACTTTTCCCAAGCTACCTTCCCTAAATATTTAAATTTCGGTATCCATTCTTCAGCTTGTTGTTTTTCATCCTACTAATTTACCTTGTTTTGTTTGAGGTATCAATATATTTTTCCATAAAATAAATACATAGAAATAAAATCTGTATTGGGTCAGGAACTTCGACGAACACATTCAAAACTATTTTTATCATAATCGCGTTATTTAAGAGCATATACAGAATAGACATACGGATTAATGTGCTTTTACATTAATACTAGCTGACCCGGCAAACGTTGTTTTGCCATATAAATTTTACCCACCCTTATCACTTAGGAGGATGAAAGATAGATAGTAGCTGATTCTAAGACCTACTGAATATGAATATAAAATTTCATAAAAATCGGTCGAGCAGTTTCGGAGGAGTATGGTAACTAACATTGTGACACTAGAATGTTATATATAAGAAGATTAATGAGAGTTATTATGGATGACAGCTTTAATTAGAACTAGAGTTATTTTTAATGTACACCAAAATTTTTCTGTGTAAATAAAATTAAAATCACATCGACAGTAGATGTATATATATAGATAGATTGAGTACACAATAGAGTCGCAACATTCTGTTCGGTTTGCAATGTAACTGTAAGTCTAAGATGTTTTCCTTGTTCAGTCCCGTAGTACGACGCCAATCCTCCTTACTCCAATGTCGTATTATTGCACTATTCACTCTTTATAATACTCACAAAGTATTCATAAAATAGTCTATTATTTTAAGTAAATTAAATGATGTAACAAACTTCTAAATTCTTTATTATCTTCACATAAACACAAGATTTACCATTGTGAGTTCTTTTCAATACAAATGTGTTGAATACAATATAAAATATTTAAAAAAAATTGATTAATTAAAATGACCTAAACCGAACTAAAGTTATTGATGCGAACCATCAGATCTTTGAACAGCAAATTCGTTTCAAATTTTTTTGACATAATTATTTGTTAAATTAACTCACAAGTCAACAAGCACGCCATAGCAAACCAAAACTGCAATATAATGATGATATGTAACATAACTGATGGGAATTGATGATCCAATAAAGATTCACGGTTCACTCACTGATTCCACGAGTTTTAAGTAGAATTTATATCAGTATAATTCACTCACTTTGCCGGATACATCAGTATAGAGCGCAGTGATGGAGTTCACTGATCTCCCGTTATTATACCACGTGAAATTGTTGCCATATCCTGAAAAATCAAAGTAGTATAAATAATCTACAAATATACTAGAAATAAATCATATTATGGTGGTTCTGCAAGACTATATAAGCTAAACAACAATAACGTGGAAGAAACAATATTAAAATATAAAAAGTTTGGCAAACACTCTCGCCTCCACTGCTCGATTTTGTTACCTAAAATTAAACTAATCCAATGAAAATATCAAAGGCTCTTCTTATATAATATGATCCTAGATAGAAGTAACCCTTATACTTCATTAAGACAGGAATATCAAATGCTTAAATTTCTTTCATGTTTTATATGATACTAACCGACCCGGTTGCGCTTCGCTGAGGTGTATTCAAATCGTTCACTCACTCATTAACACACCCACAGAATTTTTGTTCTATAATGCGTAGTATGTCTCTAATGTTCAGTTCACCTTAATGACTTGCTCATTCTTCTGTCTCACTAACACTTTGTCCTGTATGAAACTTTTTATATTTATTTAAATTGAATGCAGGAACTCATGTGTTAGATTTTATCCAATTAAATGAATCGAGATACACAGCTCCCTATTTGATCTATTCTCCTCACATCCGTTCAACAGTTGGACTCTACTTCCGTCCCCGCGCAAGCCACTTCCGTTCCACTCTCCTTGATATTTACCCTTTAGTTCTATGCTATATTATAAACTATATGTCGGAAGCATAAGTTCAAAGGCTTGGATTAGATTAGTGTTAGGTAGGCTTTTTGTGAGGTTAGGTTAGGTCAGGCAGTGTGCAGTATGTCTTTAAACCTACATACTTGGTCACAAGTACAAGACACTGCTAAGGTTGCTGTCGTAATTGTAAGAGACTGAAGAAGAATGTTTAGTTATTTATCGGTTCAGTAGCAGTATCTACGTTACGTTACCCAATATTCCACTCAAGAATACCTCGCTTAATGTGTTCACCCCTTCGTTTTTATATTAGCTACACTTTACTATATTAGCCAATCATTCTATAATAATAATAAATTCTTTTATTTGCCAAGCATACTAGGTATACATAATATGATTGTAGTATAGATATAGGCTACTGTTTCTGCCACTAACATCATCATCATCGCAACCCATTAATGGCCCACTGCTGAGCCGGGTCTCCTCGGGGTTATGCCATAGTCCACCACACTGGCCCAGTGCGGGTTGACAGACATCACACACCGTTGAGAACATGGAGAACTCTCACTCGTGCAGGTTTCCTCACGATGTTTTCCTTCACCGTTAAAGCAAGTGATATTTAATTGCTTAAAACACACATAACTCAGAGTCAGAGGTGTGTGCCCTAGATCGAACTCGGATGTCCCGAGTGAGACATTAATGTAACCACTAAGCCATCACTGCTTCAGGAAGCATAAATCTAAGAGCTACTAAAACAAATTTTTTTTTAGGAGCATAGTTTTTATGGCAATAGATTATTATAAGTTTTCGCTGCCACGCAATCTACATTATATATACAGTTTACTTGGATCTCGGTTGTTATTCTCGCCTAGTACTGGGAATAGGTTTGGATACCTTTTTACAGTGCTTGCTCTTAAAATAATCAAATTAAAAAAGTCACTAAAGTAGTCAAAGTGCCGCTTAACTATCAGAATTGTATAAATTGGCGAGACGGTGGAGAATATTAAAATAAAAAATAAATAAGTTATTCAAACTCAAACTCAAAATTGTTTAGTTTATTTCAATTAGAGTTTTTACAAAGTACTTTTGACATGTCAAAATTGGTCAGTCAGTCAGTTTGTCTGAAGCTACCACCAGTTCGGAAAGCAGTTTCCTGATGAGAAGAACTGGCAAGAAACTCAACAGTTGCTCATTCAGCTGAGCATCAACGACATTTGGAATCCAAGCTTTGTCATCATTCAAGTAATCCTGTACAGAGTAGTAAGCTTTGTTTAGGTACTAAACACTTTTTAATGAGAGTTTTAAACTGCTGAAGTTAACAGTGTGGCTAGTTGTTACTCTTAATCGATAATTGGAATATAAAGTGAATAATATTTAAATAATAACAGCAATACGACACGCAAATAATATTTGCAATGGACCTATAATGCGTGGTGGTGGGTGTATAATTCCACAAACGGAGACCAGTGCACGCTCGCGGTCTCTTTGATCCTGGTACCACCACGTGTAATTAATGATGTTAACAACTATTTGTATGTTACTTGCAATCTCTTTTATTTAGTATTAGTATCAACTGTTACTTTAACCATTAACCTCATCCACATTTGTTGCAGTGTTGCCAACTTAGCCATTTTTATTGGATGAATGAGGTAATCCCAAATATAATAAAAGAAATCTTTAAAACAAAAATAAATGTTTGTGTATGTTCATAATCTAAACAAATGTATGACTTTTTACCATGTTACTACTTGTGTGAGACGGCTGCCGAGACAAAAACAAAATTGGATCTCTTTTTACGTTTCGAAACTTATTTGATTAGTACCTTTGATCAGTAACTCACTTTGACTTTGCATTATGATACAGATAGCAACAAGAATAATCACATAACCAACCTCACTCACAATACATCAAAGCGACCGCAACCCGCGACCCACAGAGCAGCAGAGCCGCAGAGCCGCAGAGCCACCGACTGACAAACTATTAACTATCAAGTATCGATTGTGTCGCCACCGCCACCGCTACCACTAAACATATCTAATTCATGTACTTCAGGAACTTCAGAAAATTCGCTGAGAACTTTGTGCTCTAATCAATCTTGTCACCAGACCGGTTTAAACTTTATTTATTTATATACTACTCCTATTTATGACTTTGCTCGCGTAGTTATTGTGTTATCTCTTCGATCACTAAGGATTACATACATAGTCCCCCTAGAGTGTTTCGCCAAGAGGTCGTAGGTAGGGGCAGCTGAACCTTTAGACAAAAAAATGTGTAGGAAAAACGTTAGCAAACTTAGCTAATATGTACATGGACTGGCTCCCCTCCTTCCTCCCTCCTAGGCAATCAGCTATACTTGAGCAACTATAAGTGGTATTAAGTCGGATTATATTTTATACACAGAGCTCCAATATAATATTTCTTCGCAATGTGTGGCAGTATCATGGTATACCTTTCTGACTACCCCCTACTCCACTCCTATCACCACCACGTCTCGACGATAATTATCATTATTTAAAAATAGTAGTACAATCTCTTACAAAACGAAAATGCTATTCAAACCAATACTGTCAAAAATATAAGAAACTATTAGTTATGCTATTACTATCAGTTGCAGACTATTTCAATTATACATATCTGGTGGAAACGTAGCCTTACTCAGATACTGACGATAACGATTACCAAAATATCTGCCGAATATGTGAAACCTTTTAAATATTTTAAGAGCCCTAGTAATATATTTTTTATATGTGATACTAAATTTGAAGTCTATTCTAATATGCATACATGTTCTATCTAGTTGTGAATGATCGATATCACTACGTATATATACTTCTACAGTGGAAGGACTTAATCTAATTTGCAGCATATTACGTTTATCTAATTTAAATGTAAATGGTATCATTATTGCATTTCCACCTTTAACATAATTTATCCTAATGATATCACAGCAATGATTGTTGCAAGTTTCGGTCAATAGGTGGTAGTTTGATGATTTTAAGATATACTTTTCTAAGGGGCCATTCATTTATTACGACTATTTTCCCTAGTTTTTGACCCCCTCCCCTCCTATTATAAGGAAAATAAGAATAGGCCGACCCCCTCCCACCTGTTTAATATTTATTACGTAAGAATATAAAGGAAAAAATAAATGTTGCCCGCGCTTTTTCAAAGTATAATTTTAACTTTGAGCATTTTTGTAATCTTATGTAAGTACCATCGAGACTCCCTCCCACCTCCTTGTAAGAAAAAATAAGACATGGTCGACCCCCCTCCTCCCCTAAATCGTTTTACGTAATTAATGAATGGCGCCCTAACTAGTCGACCCGCGCGAATTCTTCCGTGTAGCTCCACTCCTAGGGGTCGTAGCGTGAAGATGTATAGCCTACAGCCTTCTTCGATAAGTGGGCTATCTACAACTGGAAGAATTTTGCAAATCCGTCCAGTTCCTGAGATTAGCGCGTTCAAGAAAACAAACTCTTCAGCTTTATATATTAGTACTAGTCGACCCTTGAATCTTTGTCCGCATGTAGCTCCTCTGCTATGAATCAGAACGTGATTATACATAGCCTACAGCCTTCCTCGATAAGTGGGCTATCTAGCACTAAAACAATTTATCAAATCGGACCAGAAGTTCCTGAGATTAGCGCGTTCAAGAAAACAAACTCGTCAGCTTTATATTATATTAATATAGATATCTCATCGTAAAGGCAAAGCAAAATGAAATCAAAATAAATAATAATGTAAACAACTTATTAGCGTCGTATAATGCTTATTTAAAGAAAGAAGGTATCGCTATATGGAGTTTAGACATAAAATCTTAAGTTTCTAATTTCTGTCTTTTTCAAGCTAACACTGTGTTTCCACCAAAGATGTGTTTGTTAAGAACCACTTCATTTAACACAGAGAGGCTAGTAAATGAAGCGATATTATTGAATTTAAATTCATTTATTCCCATAAGCATATTATATATAAGATTATAAACTGTATGTTGGCCCCATGCTTTGCCATTACAATGGCGTGGAAATATTGTAATAAAGGTTGATATTATTTGATTTAATTTAATAATATAGATTTAATCAAGTACACATTACAAAAAATTTAAAAGAAATGATAAAATTAGTCAACACATCCCTCGCTTCACATTCTCGCTTATCTCTGGTGGATACGCTGCCTAACAGTGGATAAATATCAGAATCGAACAAAACTGGTATAGGAATTAGTTGCTAATTAAGTGTTAAAAAAATATAGCGCTTAGTTATGTTACAGTTATACTTTTGACTCCTTCCAATAGTATAGTTAACATCTATTTAAGACTTGTTCACTTATCCATCCAGCGTCAAAGCCTAATCCTAACTAATATAAAAACACTTAAAGGTACTGATAATGCTTAAGAATACGAACGAAACAAACGAAACTGCGATTTAATATACTACTTACGCCATCTATTGACGGATAGACGGTCCCTCTCTGTCTGTTAAGTAATCACGCTTTAATCACTGAATCGATTTTGATGAAATATGACACAGAGATAAAGTAGAGTTTGAGAAAGATCACAGCCTATGTTTTAACGTGAAAAATTACTTAAAAATACAAAGTAAACAAAACGCCATCTATCGTCGTGGTGATGAAGTACATGTCGAGCTGTGTGATATAGCGATTAAATTAAAAAGTAGTAAATTGCACCCGGGCGAAGCCGGAATGGGTCGACTAGTATTATACTATTATTATAAAACTATTTATTAATAGTTATAATGATGTAAAACAAGGCAAGTTATCGGAGTAGTAGTCGAATGATCCGGGTCACCTAAGTATAGCTCGTGGACAGGCTCTGCTGCGTCACGTGACCTATCCCATTCACCCAGCTGCCTTATAACCTTACTACTTGGCTATATTTATACTATATGTACTTATATAGCTGCACACTGCCTTACTTTCACCCGCAACTTCGTCGTTATAAATCGTTCAATCGTTATTGAGTGATTGATTAATAAATACTAAACTATATATTTATAACTAGCTTTTACCCGCAACTTCGTTTGCGATATTAGGAAAATTAGCCTACAGGAGATCGTCTCGAGACATATTTAATAATTTCATGATGTAGTCATACAAACATTGCACCCCCCCTTTAAGGCCCTTAAGGGATTACTTTCAAAAAAATACTTTACCCCTGTTTCATGACATCCAATGAAGAACTTTCATACTGAATTTAATTTGAATAACTTCAAAAACGGCAAAGATTCATACTAACTTTGCACTCCCGTTTTACCCCCTTAGGGGGTGATTTTGGAAAAAATATTTTACCCCTGTTTCATAACTTCCAATGAAGAACCTTCGTACTAAATTTCATTTGAATAACTTCAAAAACGGCAAAGTTTCATACTAACTTTGCACTCTCGTTTTACCCCCTTAAGGGATTGTTTTCGAAAAAATATTTTACCCCTGTTTCATAACTTCCAATGAAGAACCTTCGTACTAAATTTCATTTGAATAACTTCAAAAACGGTAAAGTTTCATACTAAATTTGGACCCCCGTTTTACCCCCTTAGGGGGTGAATTTTCAAAAATCCTTTCTTAGTGCTCCCCTACGTTATAAAAGGAACCCCTGGGCAAAATTTCAAGTTTCTAACCCTTATAGATTAGGCCCTGCGTTGATATCAGTCAGTCAGCTTCTCCTTTTATATATATAGATATTATTTATATAGATAATATTATATAATGTTCATTTATATAAAAACACTGACTTTTTAGTTTTTCTAACCTAACAACCTTCCCTTATGCCGCCTCCATAGGGATCTAAAGAAATCTATGGAGGCGGCATAAGGGAATATATTAATAAAAATTTTTTAGCATTATTATTTAAAAAAAAAATATTATACTAGTCAATCTGCGCAACTTCATCTGCGTGTAGCTCCGCTCCTATTGGTCTTAGCGTGATGATATATAGCCTATACCCTTCCTTGATAAATGGGCTATCTAACACTGAAAGAATTTTTCAAATCGGACCAGTAGTTCCTGAAATTAGCGCGTTCAAACAAATAAACTCTTCAGCTTTATAACATTATAAAAATATAAGATAATACTTCTGACCTGGTCTCGCATGAAATGACAAGCTTTCATAGTGCTCAGTCAAAAGCTTTCGAAATTCATTAATATCAATTTATATAACACTAGCGATCCACCTCGATTTTCAACGATTTATCTACTATAATATGCATGTGTTACACATAAACCTTCCTCTTGAATCACTCTATATATTGGTGAAAACCGCATTAGAATCTGTTGCGTAGTTTAAAAGACCTAAGCGTACAGACAACGATAACAACTTTGTTTTGTATTATGTAAAGCTACATCTTAGATAATCGATAATACTCCAATTGATTTGAACGAATTGGATATCGATAAAGTGGAATATATTAGATAGATTAAAACGTATTTAAAGCGTTTAACAGTTACCGCCGATACAGTAACTCAACTCGGCTATAAAATGTTATGTGTCCCGCGGGGAATAAAACTAGAAACTAAAATAAAACTTTTAAATCGTTTTATAGTTAAACGCGTCCGTGTATAAATAACTAGATTTATAGCTAACTAGTCACCTGACATGACTTTACGTGGGTGCCTTTTACCATACTGTAATTAAAGGTAACTGAAACATCAATAATGTTATGAAGCTAGAAATCGATACAAGGCGCCATACATACTAAAGTAATGTACCAATAAACTAACTTATATAGGTACTTATATATATATATTATAAATAATCAATTAATATTTTAAAAAAAACATATCTCAATTTGAATTAAATGTCACACAGTGTGATGCATTTCTTTTTGATTGGTATTAGTAGTTTTGGAGATTTGATTTCGAAGACAATAACTCATAATAAATAAATTGTATTATTATCCGACGGGATAAAAAGTACCCTATTTTAGGTCTATAAACAATCCCTACAAAAAATACATTGATCCATCGCATCATGCAACGTGAAAAGATTATAAACAAATAACACATATTTAGGTTATTTGCAACACATGTAAAGAATGTTGCACAAATGCAGTTATTAATCAAGTCGAGTGACCTGCTCTATGTGTGTGAGTGTGTGTGAGTGTGTGTGAGTGTGTGTACCCGAAGCTTCATTCATACTCACTCATACTTGTTAATGTGTGTGTGACACTGTGTCACGCGTCACTGCTCACGTGATGTGTGACGACTGTACAGACATTTATTCTAATTATATATGCATATAAAGTTCATCTTTATATCTATTAAGAATTTGGGAGCTATACTGCGTATAGATGGAAACTGAGGAATGCCTGGGGCTTGAGACCCAGGAGCAGGATTAAAAACGTCTTCTACCTAGACCTAGCACTACGTCACCAAACAACACTAACCTATTAGTCTCACTACTTTAATATTAACTATCACATGACAGGATGTCTCAATCCTATCGGAATGAAAGTTATATATTGTCTACTCGAAATAAGATAAAATGAACTACCCGCGAATACTAACACACTACTACAGCTCTATTTACATGCGACAAGATTTGCAAGGGTTCCATCTCTTTTTTGTTCCCGAAAGGGCATTCTATACTAATTGACTCTACTACTAATATAATAACAATATTATAAATAAGAAGTGTTGCACGTGTGAAATTGATAAAGATAGCTCACTCACTTGACATTTGAGAGACCTCAAACTACAATCAGTATTTATAAATGTTGCTTAATCAATATAAAATGTTTATACATACCCATCGGAACAAATCGGTCCCCTAATAAAGAAAATGAAAATGGAGTACTTTCTCAGATTTAATAATGATTTCGTTCCACAGTAGCTTTACTAATAAAAATGTATTTCAAATTTAATAATGTATTCATATTTGAATGCTCATAATACAGGATATACCTGGAATTTAATTTTGAGAGCAATAACTCCAGACATTACTTTAAAAAGCGCCCAGATTCAAAATCATATATCTTCCCCGTGAGGGGACGGGTAGAATATTTACCCCCATAGTTCCCCGACTGGCTTGCGACCACCAGCATGCGAATCCGACCGCCAAGTATCATAGACGCGTTCTGGTCGAGCCACATGTGGGCCAGACTTACCCTTCCCTCTCCCATCCTATTAATGCTGCAGATCCAGTGGACTCTGGGTTTTTGATCAGGATCCACTGAAACCGCAGCATTTTTTCTTAACTCCCCCTCCCCACTCTATCTTTGAGGATGCAACACATCGACAAAATAAAGTATCTCTTGTTTTGCCGATGTCCATGGGCGATTGTGGCCACTTACCATCAGGTGGACCATAAAAAAAAGGCAACACTTGGCGAACTCACACAACACACAACTGGCGATACATGTCTTGGCCGGTGGAAAAACGTCACATTTTTTATAAAGTGATATACGGATCCAACCGTTGTCGAACACTTATTCTATTTAAAACCGAATAGCAAGACTAGTCTGTTATTGTAAACGAATTTTATAAGGATTATAGGTTCTTTAAGGAGTAATCATCAACAGCGACTTTATTAAGTATGGTATTGTTGCAGATGCGGTGCTGTGTAGCTGCGCTGTGTGCGGCGCTCACGCTGGTGGCGGCGGCCGCGGCCGACCCTCCCCCCCCACAGGTACCAACGCCATACCAAAACCAAGCTTCTCTATTGTTATCTATAAACTCAGATGCCAAACATTTTAAAGGCAATCTGCCTGTGTATCCTCCCAAGCAAGACATTACTGAGTTGCACAATTAAACAATTAACAAAATAAAAATTAATAGACTTAGCTATAGTATTAGGGATTTAGTTCTCAAATCTGATAATAGATGGCGCTAGTAGTTCAATAAATAAGGAGAATTTAAGTAATTTAACTATTCATAATGAGTATTAGTAAATATTCAATTTACTATAACTCCAATAAGAGAGTAGGTAGATTTATTCCAGATCCAGGATTCCCAAGTTAAACCCTATTTTTTATTGAATAAGTTTAACAATCATAATATCTTCTAGACGTAATCCATTCAAGCTGCGTCTGCCCACCCACATTTTCGTGTATGGGTTAAAAGCAAATAATAAATAATACCATTAGCTTTAACAATTTAAGCGTACGTGATATTAATGTGTACATATTTGCGCTCTCGTCCTGAACAAACAAGCCTTTCGATTTCACATTCAATCTGAAAACCGCGCGTTTGCGTTTTTACTGCAAATACTCGTCCGAATATTGACAGATCTATTGATAACTGATAAATATACTCGAGGAAAGATGGAACGAGGATTCTTAACGATTCCTAATAGGATAAGGGAAATTCTGTTCTAAAATTTCATCAATTTTCATGTTTATGACGCTAATTTGTTAGAAAATCCTTTATAAAGATTTTAAGAGGAAAATTCCTGGTACTTTATATTCTTTTAATATCAAGGTAAGTATTTTTGGTTAGGATATTGGCTTATGTTCATTAATATCAGGTGCCAAGAGAAAAATAACTTTAACTTAAATATATTTTTGTCCCCACAAAGCGAGGAGGATCGAATGGTCTATTAATAAATACTTTCAAAAACATATTTAATATTCTAAAGGAAATAATTAATGATTTTCCCTTTAATTTATATATTAAAATAATAGTTTATATTGCACTTGTCACAAGTAGATTGTTCAGTTTTCTTGAAAGACGATTCAAATGACGTAACCAAGCAATTACACGAACAGACAGAACAGTAAATGAATCTATTATGTATTTAGTGAATAGACAAAGGGCACATCTCGTTTGCGCACAATTACTGTCTAGCCCACGTGCCGCTACGAGCCACTACGACGCTGCTACGGCGCTGCTACAAGCCGCTACGGCAGCGCTACGAGACATTACGGCAGTGCTACATAAAACGTCTAGCAAATATTGTATTAATGGATTGTTCTGATTTCATATTAATATAACTTTATTTGCATTTTGTAATATACATAAGCGCAAATAAATACATTGAAGTAAATTCTGATGAATATAATACAATACACATTATGACTTTTGAGACATAAATAAACATTCTATAAAATGAGATTTAGACTTAACATTTTTAAAAATATACCTAAATACCATTAGGTAATATAATAGGACGATAAAGAATCATCTAGAATAGTAGACAAAATAAGTTTGCCTGAATACTCGTAAAATATACAACTGTTAAAAAAATGTGGATTGATTAACTTCGAAAATATAAATAATTTTTCTTGAAGTTCTTGTAGAGGATATTGTGTATCGTGTCACATTTATTTTCAGGATATACATAACTATTGTGCGTTTTGCTGTAGATTTTAATTGCATCATGTGTTTAAATAATCTAAAGAAATACAAAATACGTTGATTAAAAGATTAATGAGTGATCACATTAAAAGTAATATGAGTCTGAGAGGCTCTGTGTAGCAGTAGAGTGTAGACAATGGTATCTGATGGACGGACAGACAGATTGACAATCGCATTGTTACTCCGCCAGATTACACTTCACTTTAGTCGAGACATTTTAGATATCAATCTTCTTGGGAAACTATCACACTTTAGTAGTACTATTAACTCCTTAAAAATAAATATAGATAAAATTATTGAGAGTTAGTTCGAAGGATATTTATAGCAGCATTTGAATTCTACTTACAAATTCTAGTTTTACATTACGGATTACCGAAAGATTTAATCAAATAGTTAGATTATGTAAAACTCGGCTCGGCTCCGCACGAGTGCTTTTATTAAAATAATTTACTTCATGTCGAGTTGTCGCGTCAGCCATAGGACGTCCACTGCTGGACATAGGCTTTCTCCTAAGATTTCCAGTACGACCGATCATCATCGACCTGCATCCAGCGGCTCCCTGCCGTCTTGACAAGGTCATCTGTCCATCTTGTAGAAAGCCTTCCAAGGCTTCGACGTTTTGTCCGTGGTATTCACCCGAGAAACTTTCTGCCCCAAAAGCCATCTGTTCTACGGGATATGTGCCCAGCTCACTGTCTTTTCAGCTTACTAATCCACTGGGCTATGTCGGTGAGTCTAGTCCTTCTACGGATCTCCTCATTTCTGATTCGATCAGGTAGAGAAACACCCGACAAAACCCTCTCCATAGCACTTTGAGCGACGCTGAGCTGGTGTACAAGGTCTTGATTGAGAGATTACGTCTCAGATACGCACCTCATCACTGGTAACACACACTGTTCGAACTTCCGTCTTAAGGCACTGAAGTATTTTGGACGACAAGACGTCTTTTAGCTCCCCAGCTCCCCAAACGCCTCCCATCCGAGTTGGATTCGACGATTGACCTCCTTCCTGAAGTTGGACGTGCGTATAATCCATTACATAATGTAACGAATTTTGAGGAAATATTATGAACATACTATGCATATAGTAAAATGTTAAACGATCTGAAACCCCATTAGCGGATGGTAAATATATTAATAGAAGCACTTACTCGTACTCGTATCTAAACAAATGTTGAGCGTTTAAGCGATGTAAAAAGCTTTCTAATATTAAATCTATTTAAATTTCCTCCGACGTCTATTATTCATATCTTATCATTTGCATAACAAACAAACTTCTGCTCCTGCTCCTGCTCCTGCTCCCGCTCCCGCTACTAGAACCATCTTCACGCTCATTCCTTTTTTCTCTTTAACCATTCTTTGGTTACTGACAATGGACGGCTGACACTTTACATATAATTAATGTATTACCCGCGGATTTGCTCGCTTCATAGTAAAGTCATAGCGACGGGTAAACCATAAGATGAAAGATTCTTGAATACATCAATCCCTTTTTCCACAACCTCTAAAATTCAAGAAATTAAAACTCAAAAATCCTCGTCCGAAAATTTTTTTATATGTATAATAAAAAACCTTCCGACCGACAGTATGAAGGCTTGACTAGAATGTCTTCCTGAGGTTTATAGTTTAGAGTCAGAAATAAATATTTTATTTTATTTAGTAATTATTTGTTAGCTTTTATCTTAGCAAATCAGTGTTGTCATCATAACTAACTGGACGCTACTTAAATTAGTGTTGCCGACATCATAATTAACAATATTTACACTATAACTTAACAGCCGCTCTATTTTTTTTTACATAGAGTTAGCTTATGCATTTGAAAATAATATAGTACAACTTTATTTACTTAAAAAATATATAATTAAATATAACCGTTGTCAAAAAACTTTATTGAATTTCTATATGACATATTTTTTTATTAACAACAAAATCTTGTATTTATGATACAAATAATTAAATTATAATACTCGACTCAAGTAATGAGTGCGCAGCCTTATACACTCGCTTAATAAAGTTCCAATATAAACGCTACAAGCCGCTCTTGTTGCTCTTGTTTCTCTTGTTGCTCTTGTTGCGCACTTATTACGCAATTGTTTCGTTCCCAGTTAAATAACTTGCTTCAAAGAGAAAACAGAAAAATGTTAACAAACAAATGCTACATTAGTTTGTTTCCTTTGACCGCTGATTGCATTCCTTGCAACAAAGGAAATTATTTGAATAAATTGAATATTAAATGTCTTAAACTATTATATTACAAATAAAAATTGTCTTGCTCTGTTTATTTATATTGTAGAGCAAGACAGACGTTTACACAATGCACTTTGAGTGATATAATTAACAGAAAGCTGACTTTTGTTCTTAGTACACTCTCTTTACAAATGACTGATACAAATAACGAGCAACAAAATGCTCAGATAAAGCTAAAACAGATTTATTTTTAAGTATATGATTATTTATTAGTTAATAAAACAAACACTATTTTACATAACTATTAAAATAATATAGATAAAATATATATTGTTATGTACTTGAAAAAAGTCGAGAAACACTGTTTCATGTGTACTCAATGTAAGCAATGTGAGTGATCACATGATTTCAAATTTATTCAAGTCATTATTAAGTATATTTTCATTAAATTCTCAGCTAGTATACCGCGCAGTCTCCTTCGTGTTTTCTTCATTACGCGCAACACTGGCAGAATGTTTCAAGCACATTCAAAGCTAATTAAATTTTTAAAAAATCACTATTTTTTTTTAAGAAAGTTAATTAGATTAAAGTTCTTCGATTAAACAACTACACCAATAAGCCTGTCAATTGCCAAAATGATATCAGTGACCGCCATCACAGTTTTGTAGAGTATTCCAGTTTTAAGTATGTTTAAATTCATTTTACAATCAAACAACTTAATTGTAAAAAGTATTTGAATAGCTGATAACAATTTTATAGCTATTTACTAATTTCGAAGTATAGTGTACATTGTAAAACATTTGTTTTAAATAACTAACAAAACATCTTTGCCAACACAAAGACTCCGCAAACCTCAAGCACTCAATCAACATTCCTGCTCCAAGTCAGTCTCGCGTAACTAATAAAACCGATTTTTCCTGATTGTTAACAAAGCTCAAAATCCCTGGAGCTAATCTAATGGAAACAATGAAATAATCTGCGCCATTAAACTACAAGACTACGGCTCTATACTGCGTAATGCCTTAAGAATAACGAATCAAAGTGGATTTATCTCTTATACATAAATAATGAGCGGATCATTCGCTGACTTGAGTGGAATGATGATGTAATGGGGACAACGGACGACACTTATGTATATACTTACAGTAAATAGTATTATAATAGGTAATTTAAATTTTAGTAATTTTGACGCTTGGAGTGCTATCACAAATATTATATATTTTATGGCTATTAATACCATAAAACACCACAAAAAAACTAATTTCAAGTAAGTTTATGTTAACTTTACACATTTATTTATATAGTATTGTATACAGTGACGTCACACTCCATAAAACAAGTATGGTTGCTTTTCAACTATCGACTATATTTGACAATATAATAACAATTAATAATACTTTTTGTCGTAGGCGGACACTGACATTGAGCTAACTGAAGAAGACAAGCGAGCCTGGTCAAGTCTGCACGGCGGCGGGGGGTGGGGCAAGCGAGGCTGGCAGGACATGAGCTCGGCGTGGGGCAAGCGGGGCTGGCAAGACCTCAACTCAGCTTGGGGCAAACGTGGCTGGCAGGACCTTAACTCTGCTTGGGGCAAAAGAGGCTGGCAAGACCTTAACTCCGCATGGGGCAAAAGAGGCTGGCAAGACTTGAACACCGCGTGGGGCAAGCGTGCCTGGAAGGACTTGTACCAAACTCCATGGGGCAAGCGGGCGTGGCAGGACATGAGCTCCGCTTGGGGCAAACGCGGCTGGCAGGACATGAGTTCCGCTTGGGGCAAACGGGGATGGCAGGACATGAGCTCGGCTTGGGGCAAGAGAGCACCGGTATGTACCCAAACTCAAATCATTATTTATTATTTCTTGAAACTAAATGTAAACTTATAGTAGCTTTCGAATCATCAATTTTCAATTAATTAAGTAAGCGGAATAGTTTCCCAAGTTACTCGTGTTTGCGAAATACTAAATTAGCTGAGTTTACACTCATTACTGAACGTAGGCCTACTTATTGAAACTTTACATTACACTGTATGCAAATATTAAATATTGAAACTAAATATTTATTTGTTCAGGAAAAATGGGCTAACTTCCACGGATCTTGGGGCAAGCGAGCTGGACCTGACCCTGACTATGAAGACTACGAAATCGCTTATGAACACCTCATCCCCGTACAACAGGTATACTATATACGTCTTATAACTTTGAAGTTTACAGCATAATGGTTTTTTTTATAATAAATCACAACAACACTAGGCGACATTCAGTTAAAAGTTTCTCAACACAACTTTAACGAAGTTAATAAATGGAGTGTGCGTGTATTGAGACAGCATTATAGAATATTGTAAATAAATATTATAAATTATTGACAAATTAATGTCATTTTTATTCAAAGTTCCGAACATTATTTATACTCCCAACAAATATTAATAATTTTTTAATAAATATTACCCAGTAACACTTGGAGGGATCTACACAAAAATTAACTGCGATATGGATTCACCGTTAAACCTAATATATATAACACCATACCACAGATCTTAGTTGTGATCTGTGTACCATACCTATCTTTCTATAATGATTTGAAAATTTATTGTCGTGGGAACAGACAGTTGGAGTGAAATATAACGAGCAACATATTGGATTTGATTCCGATCTCCATCATTCTCACTGAGATTAATAGCGCGGTAATTTAATACCTGTTAACATCTCGCAATACTTTGTCGCCTACACAGCTCACACCTCGATGCGGATAGTAGTAAATATTTAGAAGTAAATATTTTTTTTTATATAGCTACACGATACGACATATATACGAGTAGTCTTTAGATTTAGCGTTATATTCGTACAAATAGACACCCTGACACACAGATCACAACTACATACTAAGTTGGTGTTTATGAGCGCCGTCTCGTATATGTGACAAATCACATATGTTTGACACACTTTATTGCCCTGAATGCGGCATCTATTGTGTATTTGTGATCTGTGCTCTGACACTATTTATGTATCAAAAATACTTTTACTATAAAGTAAAACAAACTTTATTGAGTTTATAGACTGTACATATAAAAAGCTGGGGCAAGTCATTAGTCATAACAAATATTCATGAATATGTTTTAGCATAAGTGTTTGTTACAGATGGAAGAGGCCCCGGAGAAGAAGGCGTGGTCAGCCCTGCACGGCGCCTGGGGCAAGCGACCAGTCAAGCAGGCACAGTACAACAGTGGTATATAATTCAATAATATCATTGTTATTTTTGTATGTTTACATATTTAGATGTTTGTTACTCAATCACACAAAAATGGTTGGAACAGATTTGAAAGAAATTTGGCATATATACTTTATAACCAGGATTAACACATAGATAACCTACAGGATAATAATATACTTTTGGAAGCGCCTAAATACTACTATTTAGAAACAACATATTTAAAATATGAGATTTAATAAAACTAGGTATTACAAGTAGTATTTCGGACCGTACGGAGCCAGGGTTGGGGCGACTAGTGTAACAAGAAAGCGGAAAAATTAAGTAAGCAGCGGATATACGTCATCCATTTTTTGTGGTCAATGATTTTATATTACAATCAAACACTTCACTAAGAATACGTCACTATCAAAGCCTATGTTCATAAAATTATTTCTAATGTGATCGCAGTAGCTTTGAAAATCAAATAAATCATTGATTATTGTGATAGAAAAGTGACAAAATTAATAGTATATACCAGTACATTATAATGTCTTTATACTTTTGTTTGTTTAACTCAATATTGAGAGCGGCCAAATTCACTCTACAAAATTTTACAGTAATTTTAAATTAAAATACTCAAATACAGCAAGAATGAATATGTATAAACTGTTGTGAGTGCGAGGTGGTGCGGTGTGGTAGAGTATCGTGCGATGAATAGCATCATATTACTTTTTTCATAACGGTTATGAGCTCTTCAACAAAATGAATTCTAGGTAGAGTATGTAGAGCTTTGTGTTGAGCAAGAAGCAAACATCCATATTGCATTTTAAACTATTGTTACTGGAGAAGCTTAGAAACATTTCCAATAACTAACTGACTGACTCGCCCTTACTTGGCTGAAGTAAAATTATCTTTCTTGCAAAGTATGATAACAAAAACAACTTCTTACATCTTACAATTGACGCCTTCTTCACCTTTTGACAGCTTATCTAATATTACCATATACAAATTAGTGTTGCCTTAACTATCCACTTTAATTTCCCTACGTGGGTTGTACATAAAAGAATCTTTAATATTTTAATCTGAAATAAAAATGTGTATATTCAAACTTATCTATTAAAGTCAGTTAAAAAGCTGCATTTTAATATTGTTCGTTGAAACTCCAGCCTCTACATTTATAAGAACCCTTTAAAGAGAATTTGTTCAAGATTTATTAACCGATTAATAGTTTACGATCGAAATCGAATTTATTTGTTGCTTTAAATCAAATGAACAAGCGCTGCCAGTGTTGCCATTAAACTGAGACGAGGCGAGACGACGGGTGACGGGTGGAGAAAGTGATTTATATTTATTGTACCAACTCTGAACATATAAAAATATTTTAAATTTGATAGTAGTTTCACTTATAAGAGAGTTTGCAGTTCTTCTCTGTAACTTTTCGGTTAGTAAAGGTAACCAACCCAATTATGGATAGTTTAAGAATAATTTTATTATATTTATAAAATATCTTTATTACTTGTAAACGCTACATTAAAAGTGATGAAAGTTAAACGTCCTATATTAATTCAATTTTTCTAATATGTTGACAACTTCCTTAACGAAAACTGATAAAGCATAACAAAGCTGTCATTATGTATCAAGCAAATTAACAAATTACTTAAACTTAAACTCAAAATAGGTTATTATTACTTCTGACACGTCAGTGTTTCTGTAAGTCAATTTGTCTGAAGCTACCACCAGTTAGGAAAGCGATCTACTGATGAGAAGAACTGGCAAGAAACTCAACAGTCGTACTATTTTACTACATTTATTAAGATATCTTATGTTTATAAAAAAAACTAACAACAATATTATAAAAACTAATACGTGTGTTAGCAATATTGTAAGAATATGCAAAATATCATGGAATGTTTCGACATCAGTATCGGATATAAATTTAGAAACAACAAGATTGAACTGATTACGCCATTTGATCAGTTTATACTGGTGATTTGATAGCACAATGAAACGACGGTATAACTGGAGACTGGAGTGTACTGATCGATGTGGTCTGCTCGCTGATTGCCCCAGGAGCCCAGCCTCCCGTCGAAGTTAGTTTAGTTATTTCACTCATTAACTTCCTCACTTCGATACTGCGCGTCTGTGAGGTCCGCGAGGCCTGCGAGGCCTGCGAGGCCTGCGGGTGACTAATGTTCTACTTATACTGAATTGTTTTAATTTAAATCTGTAATTAAACAATTTATTTCGAATGATTTCTGTGATGTTTAATCATTAATAATATGGCATTAATAATAGCACTATACTTAAAAACTACATTTCACGTAAATTATTAGCCATATATTGTTTTCAACAAAAAAGCAACATATTGAGATACTTACCTAACTGTACGGAATTGTATTCTATACCCGTCTCCCTTCGAGTTAAATTAACTTGACAAACTCGAGCAATAGATAAAAATGCAAAGAATTTTAATAAGCCGCAGATACGGGTGGAATTATTATCGCGAGCCCATTAAAGTATAATTTTTTAACAGAATATAAAGTGCAGCTCGCGTACACTCATAAATATTGTTATAAAGAGGAAACTCTCAGATTTATGTTGGAAAATATTGTGGTTAATTATCGCGGTTGTAATATTTAGGGAAAATGGAGAATGTGGCATAAAATTATTTTCTTTTTAGTCAGTTTTCAATTGACCGCCTTATATTATACTAAGCTACACATTTCTCCTTTTCATTTTGAAGTTTAATAAAAAAAACCAACATAAATACTTGTTACTCCTAAACACCCATGAAAGGAAACAATTGAATAGAAAAACTTATTTTTTGAAGTCGGTACATATCATAATTTACCGATTAACTCCTAAGATTGCCTGGAAGATAATTATTTATTCCTTTAAAACAAAACTTTCGTAAACTTTATTATTAAATTACACGAAATCTCGAAGACACGTTAGGTTTAAATTACTCAGATTCAGATGATTAGTGTTGACGTTTAGTTGAAATACATGTACAAATTAAATTCGTTATACATATATTATCAAATTATTTTTATAAAGGTTTAATCGATCGCACACAAGTTTTGCAAAGTCACGTAGCACCGGCACACTACATTGACATCTGTCAGATTCGATTTGCGCGGGAAGCGCACAGATAATGAAGCGACAGTCGGCGTCGGGTCGGCTGTATGGTTGCGGTTAGTTTTAAATTGGCGCAAACTCTATCGTCAGTCTATACTTGTATGACAGATATGCTTGCTTTAACAGACTAAATCCTTTTTTACACAATGAATAAGGTTTCACTCAATAATAAAATAACGATCACAAAAATAATTAAATTCTAAATGCGAATTAGATTTAAATCCAAGCTGGTTTTTAAAGAGGAATAAATCTTTTGAAATGAATCTGGTATTGAACGATCCGTCGCCGCCGTCCCGCCACGTTATAACTTATTGCTATTTCTTTATTATATCCAGATATTTGGTTTTTCTAATAAATCATTTGGAATGGTATTTTATATTCAATTTGAAAAATATTTGCTAAGTTATTTGTACTTTTGAATTATTCAATTACATTATTACTGACGATTAGTCTACGCTCTTCTGGTATGTGTGAAGAGTGTGTTTACGACATGTTTTTCTACGGTGATTTTTTTAATTATAGCGCAACAATAAAATCGATCTTGTTATTTAAAGTCATACAGAAAGACTTTGAATATTGTTAAACTTAATTATAAATATTATTAGGATTTGTCTAAAAAAATATGAACAATTTAATCTTTAAGTTTGTAAATCACTGAGACTTCAAAAAATTTATTAAATTTTTTTTCATTATTACAATAGACATTAAAATACATAAATATAACTCTAAATTATAGTTAAGTAAGTATATTTAAAGCTCTATATTTAAAACGAGTCAATAATAAGAGAATAACTTGTGAGCCTGCCCAACAGGATCGTATTACTGGAAGAGAGAGCCCGCCTGGACGAACCTCAGAGGCATGTGGGGCAAGCGCGCGTCTCGCGACCTGCCCCCGCCCCTCACCCTGCCCCTGGACGAGGAGCACGGTAACATGCCGCCTTCCTCCTCTGAGTAGATTGACCTTCTCTTCTTTCCACTGTCTCACACTCTGCACCAAGTATTCTGCTGCAGTAGATAGACCTCTGTCTCACTCTCTCTATATTTGTTTTCTTTCTTCTTCTCTTTCTGGTAAGTTTTGCTTTATATGTAGAAATTTATGGATAAGGTAACACGCTGCGTAGAAACTTCCTTGCTCAATGTCTCTTCCAGAACTTTCTGCTAAATACTCTTCTTCTCACTCTCTTACCCTCCACACTGAATACATTATCACAATATCAATACACAATGTACTGATTTATATATAAATGTACTCTTTTGCTCTGTTCTCTCTATCTAACTCAGTTCTATCTAGTTTAAGTTTACTTTTAGAATCTTCTAGTTTATACTTTTGACACTTTGTTACACTCCACACTGAGTACTTTACCCTCCACTCTTTGTAAACAGAGCTTTTTTACTCTACTCACTTCTGATACATTCCACAATTCTAATTACTAAGTATGTGTTGCCTCACTCACTCACTCTATATTTCTTCTCCTACTGACACCTACTGCTTTGTATGTAAACCTATTTGGGTAGTATGAAAGAGTAGCTCTTGAGTGTTGACCTAGTATATTAATTGCAAATTAGTATTTTTTCTTTGATAATTGTTAGTTTTCTGTTTTAAGTTTGTGAATCTACCCTACTCTACATATCGGCGCGCCTCGTCATAGAGTCATGAAATTATTACCAATAGATTATTATTCATGTGTTAGCAATTATCAAACATGACAGAAGCAATGGATTATTATAATAAAGTAAAATGAAAAAATTGTTCACGTGTTGGTGAACAGTTGCTAGAATGTTGCCGCATCAGACTCTTCATCAAAACCAATTGCAGCGAGATGGAAAGGTAGGGGTTATAGTTGCCGAAAGTATTTGTATATTATCGCGTCTCTACGGGATGACAAATGTTTGTGTATGATAATAACATTGAGAGTCCTTCGTTGTTCAAACTGTACACGTATTATCACTTTCCTCTGCTCTTCACTGCTTTTTATGTGCTCCTTATACACAGTAGATATTCCCTTCACACTTTGATGTTAGCCGTAGTATATCTAGTTAATCTATATCTGGTATATAAACTAAGATTTAAGGTGTATTATATCATGAGGATATGTTGAAGTGTTAAAATTTGGTTCAGTCACGTCAAATTCACTCTTATTTTAATTAATATCTTTTAGATAGTTTTGTTTTTTTTAAGTCCTAAATCCCTCTAGATAACTTGTACCTGTTGAGCGCTGAAGTATAAACGGATAACATAATATTTTTAATAACCATAAAATATCCTGTTTATGGATGGCAAGGAAAAAATACGATTATCCCAAGCGCAGTCACCCGAGTCCAAACAGACCAGCGACCAACGAAATACGACGAACATACACATTTATATTTTATATATATCCATTTCCAGTCAACAGCTGACTAAGTTCAAAAAAGGACGACCATAAACTGTGAAAATTATTAGTTAGTTATTAAAAATAATATGAGATTCATGATTTATCGAAGAGACAAGGGAGATGCTTATAAAAGTAGTATTTAATAAGAAAGTTGTAAAATGGCCATCGCAGCTCTTTTTGTTACCATTGGTTTGCATAACTGTCAAATGGTCATTACTGCCATTGGCGTTACCATCAATGATCATCATAGACGTTTATATTGCTGCCAAATGGTCATCATTGTCATTTGTGTTACTGTCCAATGATTATCATCCTGTCCAGCAGCATTTTTCTTATTACAAAATACTACAAAGTTCGTAAAAAATGAATATATGTAGTTTGTGTCCGCCCTTACGATCCCTTCAGTGGATTAAATCGACACCTGTGCTTACAAACATCTCGAAGGGATATCCTTTGACCCGTCCGAACGTCTTTATTTACGCTTCATATAAAATATGCTATAATAACATATTTCTCTGATCAATTCAGTTTAAAAGATTTACTTACCATAAGAAAGATATATAAAGAAACATTTTAATTTTTTTGATACATACATAATAACATAGAGTTTCGCTTTTACGCTATTCATTAAAAATTTAGTTTCTTTATGACTTCTCTATGTTTGATTTTCTTATTATTTTATATAAATACTAATAAATATTATCGTCATATATATAATAAAAATAAAGTCAATCAGATGTAAAGTAAAAGTAAGTCTATACATTTTCATATCTGCAAGTAAATGGATATCATCATCAATACTAACAATAGCGGAATCTTATAATGTTAAAATTTTCACTGATGATTATTAAGAAAAACGATGCCAATAAGGTCATTTAAAAATGACACAGAAGTCATAACATTAATTCGTAGCATAATCCCATTAGCGAGCAATTTGAAAGGGACCCACAACTTCCTCTCAAAACAGCCCACTCTACAGAGCGCAGTATTCATTAACACAATAAAAGTTAATTGTTCCGAGCTAAGCGCCCATCACACTCACCCCCCAATCGCCCACCCTTCGGCTCTCCTAATCATTTACATATGATTTTATTTCGCTTTGTCCTGTGTGTAATTACCTTACGCCGGATGAGGGCCGACCACTGAAAATAATTTATTTAAATATTATTGTAATTTTAATTATATTTAGCTGATGATCAAGCTCTCTTGATAGTCAAGCAACTCATTGCTGAAGTGTTGCCAGCATTGAAAATAGCAATCTACTGGAATCATGACATCGCCACAAATTTTTATAGAACTTTTATATTAATTAGATGTTTTATATATTTATTTATGATTGATTTTTACCACTATTGATCTTATTCATTAAATGATAACAAGAAAGATTTTCTTGTGATGCTGTTATGTTGCCTATATTAAAAAGGAGGTAAAGTTCTGCTTGAGCAACAAAACGTCAAATAAATTTTTGTCCATGATTCTTTTGTATCTGTTTCCAACATTCAGTCTTTATCTACGTTTGACGTTAAAATTAACCTAATTTCCTGTAATAGATGTTAAAATCTACAAACTTATAATTAATAGAAGACACATTAAATATTCGCAAAGTCAACCGTAACACTCTCCGACATTAATATATGAAATATTTCCCCCACTTAATATATTAACGAGCTAAACGTTGTTGAGTTGTCAAACATCTGGTCGTGGGGGACACCCCACCCCGCTGGGGTGGTCGTGGGCTCTGGAAATAATTAATCCGTTAATATCGCCGCATTTCAAGCCATTCATACCGAAAAGCAGCTTATGAAGACCGTTTTATTCTTAACTGACTTCAAAACAACTCGTTAAATCGACTCTACTACTTAAACCGCCAGTTGTCAGACGACGAGCGTTAAGCGTGGCTAATTCGGATTTAACTTACAAACAATTACAAACTTATGATGCTTTCATTCTTTGATATAAAAGCCTCTTAAAATCTTGTTGGATATATCCTAATTCTTAATCAAGCATAGAGGGAATGTGTATATATCTAATAACTTTATATAGGAGAAACTACACTATAAATTGAGGAATCAAATTTGAATTTAATTCCTTATTCCCGACATATCATGTATATATATGTCGGAGGTGTGAGTTAGGTTTAGGTTAGGATAGCCTTAGGTTAGGTTAGCCTTGTGTTAGTTTAGGTTAATGTTAGTCTAATCTTAGGTTTAGACGGTGAAACTAAGCAGTGGAGGTGAGTGTTATGATCATTTAAAGGATATCCTTAAGCCTACACCTTGGTCACAAGTCCAAGGCACTGCTTGGGTTCCTGTCATAATAGTTCCTGTCATAATAGTAAGAGATCGTAACGTTTAGTCATGTCCTGACCGTGTTGCGCCCGTATAGCTTTTGTGATAGGCCATCCATTCCATTCCTTTCTTTTATTAGTTTCCGACATATATAAAAATTCTCTCTATAGCTCTAGTCAAAGATATAAATGATAATATCATCATCACGACCCTTCAATGGCCCACTGCTGAGCCGGGTCTCCTCCTCATAATGAGGAGTGTATTAGGCCATAGTCCACCACGCTGGCCCAGTGCAGGTTGGCAGACTTCACACACCTTCGAGAACTTTAGGGAACTCTCACTCGTGCAGGTTTCCTCACGATGTTCTCCTTCACCGTTAAAGCAAGTGATATTTAATTGCTTAAAACACACATAACTCAGAGTCAGAGGTGTGTGCCTGTGTGGGGGATCGAACCTCGGACCTCCCGAGTAAGGCTTGAAGTCTCAACCACTGGGCCATCACTGCTTTTTAAAATGACAATATAGTGATTAAAAATATGCGCAGTATAATTAGTTCAACAGTAAAGTACGAGCAGACGGTCCATCTGATGGAAAGTGGCCACCGTCGCCCATGGACATCGACAAAACTAGAGGGTATCTCTTGTTTTGTCGATGCGTTGACGCCTCGAAGATAGAGTGAGGAGGGGGAGCGTAGAGAAGAATGCTGGTTTCTATGGACCCCAAGCAAGAAACCGGTGTTCATTGGAATCGCAGCAGTAATGGGATGGGAGAGGGCGGGGTAGATCTGGCTTGAACGCGTCAGTCGGGGAACAGATCCCCTACCACCAAGGGGCTGCTGAGTTACTCGGCTCTTACGAGATGCTCTCCCAGCGGCAGAGGAGAATAGTATTCTAACCCGTCCTCTCACGGGTAAAGGATAAACTAGTAAAATTAAATTTTATAAAGCAAAACGACAATATAATTGTTGAAACCGTAAACGCTGTAGAGAATCATTGACAGAGATTTTGTTTAATATATTGAGGAGAATAATTTGAAATGAAACCATTTTAAATGATGATGAGAGCAATTCAGTGGGAAAATGTGAGGATCCAATGAGTTTATGGCGGCGAGTGGTGAGTGGTGAAGCTCGACGTATCTGGTAATGTTAATCGTTTAGGAGAGCTATTTGTCGACAGTAACCGGCAACACTGGAGACCGTGCGACTAAACAAGGCGACTGGAGGACATCATAACTTCTTGAATTACTCGGAATATTAATATAAATGTATATTTTATGTTTATTTGTTAAATACTTAACTATAACTTTAATGTGCGGAGTAGAGTTTGGTCCATCATAGTGAATCTAAAGCTCTGAATATAACCATTATGTTGTAATTAATAACTATATACAAGGACTAACTATATACATTATACGAGTGGCTTAAGAACTAAGTATTTAATATAATTCAATGTGATATTTTCCAAATCATTACTTAACAAATTTTAAGTGTGAATAAAATAGTATCCTTATTATCCTCTTTCCTGTTTAATTTGTTTTAATTAACTCGCTGGCTAGAAGATAATTTTTTTTTTTTAATAACTTGATAAATTCGATTCGATTTGATCTTCATCAAAATCGACCCAGTCGTGCGGAAGGAGATCACATAAATTCGTTAGATTTCTTATGATTGTGAATATACAGGTTACTTTAAATGTTTACAAGATTTTAATTAAGTATGATACTCAATATAACTTGATGGTAGCAAAAGCTAATGGGCTTATTGTGAATTTAACCACACAAAATCCACTCAAACTGACAACAAACTTCATCAAAATCGATCCAATCCTACAGGAGATTACATATTTCCGTTAGATTTTTGTGATTGTAAATATAGTTAGAATAGGTTAATTTAAATATTTATTTTTGTTTTTATTATTATCATTTTTTAAAGTATAATTCTAATCATAATGTATCCATTCCAGAGGGAGCCACCGGCACTGCGGACGAGGCCTAGACAACTGGCGACTGTAATATACGATTCTAGTCATATCCGAATAACGCTACTCATGTATTCAATTATTCTTATTTCACCATTAATAGTACAGTCGAAACTTCCCCCACTCCCAACCGGTGGGGGGAGCTTTGCGCTTTGCGGTATCAGTTCCTAATTGTTTTCTTTCGTCTCGTACAAATGTAGCTCTTACTCTGTCACCTTCTAGAGTTAAATATTCTTGCTTGCTTTATATAAAACTGAACACACACTTAAAAGTTTAAATAAAACTTATTTATCGATTAAAAATAAATCTTATCACTTGATATCAATGGGAGGGGAGATCCCTTGACATAAATGGTTTATTTTCTAATTATTTTAATTTTAATATGTGCAATATAATATTTAAGTGATTTTATATTTAAACAATTTTTACCTACTTTTTAGGCTAAAAGGTTGATAGTACTGGTCACATCACAAAAAAACAATATCAGAAGTTTGCTTATTGTTTTATCAACAAACACTTTGACGTAGCAAGCTTCTCAAGTATACTTGAGCAAATGACAGAATCGTGTCCCCAAACTTTTATATAAAGCAAGTGAGTTGTATAAGTTTACTTTTACGATCTGTATACGTAGATATAAGGTTAGATACGCGTCTGTCTGTCGCGGAGTATGTACGAGTATGTATTAGTTAGTTGGAATAATTATGATAATTATAAAGTACGGATTATTTTAGTAAAGTTGATGTACATTGAGGGCTTCGTTCGTTAACGTTTGTCCAATAAAAGTTTATTCGAAGCCGACATTCGTTTTATTTATAACCTTAATGAAGTTTGGAAGTAATGTATTAATTGAAAATTATCTTTCATAACTACAATGCAATTGATAGAAATAGAAAGTTGTTTTAAATAACTACTCATTTAAACATGTGTAACATTGCTTAGTCAAAATATACAAATTACTAAAATTAGTAATAACACTTTTCTTAATGAAATTTATTATGGCAACATCGACATTTATTTAATCTCGATTGTCAAACAAGTTTTGAAACTTTCGAAGAATTTGCTAATTGTCTCCAAAACTGCGTGAGAATAGAAAAATAAAAATATTTTCCTAAATTAAATAAACAACCCTAAGTACAGGTAAGCATACTATTCCGCTTTCTCGCTGGGAGAGCATCTCGTAAGAGCCGAGTAACCCAGTACCCCCTTGGTGGTAGGGGGCGTTCCGGTCGAGCCGCATGTCCAGAGTTACTCCCTCCCTCTCCTATCCATTAATACAGCATTAATGGATCTGGTAGACTCTGGGCTCTTGCTCAGTGTCCGCTGAAACCGCAGCAGCAGCAGTTTTTTTTCTTCACTCCCTTTTTCCACTTTATCTTCGAGGATGCAACGCTAGAAATACCCTCTTGTTTTGCCGGTGTCCATGGACGATGGTGGTCACTTAATCATCAGGTGGACCATCTAATCGATAGCACTCTATCTACCATTAAAAAAAATAAGGAATTCAATAAACAGTTATCATAAGCAAAAAATAAAGTGTTTTTTAATTACCTTTTTTAAAATATGTATGCCCTATAATAATTATTAATTAATATAATATATGACTCACCCTTGACTCACCCTTCCATCTCTCGCAGACAGATATATCGATACACATAATAAACTTATAACACCCCTTTTAGCGTTGGGGGTTAAAAAAAACTAATATTAAAAACTGAGCAGGTTTGCATTTATTTATTAAAAATGTTTGCATATTTACCAACCAATACCTCGCAACGCCATTTTTCTGCATTTGCAATAGAATGAATTGTTAATACAATTAAAACAAATACTGGCAAACACGAATATGGAACATTGTTTACAGAATACAGATGGAAAGCTGAATGTAAACACATACTCCACGTTCGGCGCTGCGAGTTCCGCGCCGCCTAACTTACATCTCTCAAACAAACTCTGTTCTCCCTCGTTTTACCAATTGATGGATAAAATACATACACTTCTTTTCATACTCGTGTGTAGGTACTAAGAGATAATTAACTTAAATCTCCTACTACCTAACGCAAGACGACGACTTCGCAAGTGACGCTTCTAAAGTCAACAACTCCTGAAGATGCTTCGGTAAACGTACGTCGATTGTCGTGCGATCTACTTGTATAGTGGAGCGAACCAGGACGGTTCGGGTTCGCGCGTCTCACTTTTCTGTGGACGGTGTGCTCTTCTGGGTTTTGCCGTACGAGTCTGGTTGTTTAGATTTCAATTTCTGATTACTTTTAAATCATGAATGCCTGAAACGCCTGATTCAATTCAATATCTTTGATGTATCAAAATAGTTTGTGTGCCTGAAGGTACCACAGTTATTATTAAGAAGAGTCGGCAACAAACTCAACAATAGTTTATTGTTGCCATTGTTTACAAATGTACAATAATCTAACTGTAACAATGTATTCATGGCATGCAATGACAAAACGCACTCAGTTTGTTTTGCGCATCAATGAGATTTTATTGTTTTGTTTAACTATTAGCCAATTAGAATATTTTGTTATGAAAATTGCCCGTATTATCAATTTGCGTTGAAAATACTCTTGTTTAATGTACAAAAAATAAATTAATATTCAAGTTCAAGTTGCGAGTGCGTTTTGGTGCGTGGCGTGAGTACAATGGCTATTATTACAGCCTTGGCAACAGTGATAATATCTTAGATTTAAATGGAATTTGGTTTAGAGGAAATTATAATTAGTACTTTTTAAAATGTCTGAAAAAATTTTGGAGTGTCCGTCAGATACTGAAAACTGATTCTTAAGTTTAATAATAAATGAGTCTTTTCGTTACGATGACATTTTATTTCCTTCATAGGCATAGGGAAGTAATTAATTACTCGTAGAGACGAAATTACGGCGTAACAAGTTTATTTTTGTGTCTGATTTTTGAAGACTTAACCCATATAATCATATAACATGGACATGTTACTAGTCCACCGCGCATCGATACTACGCAATAGAACAATCTCGATGATTGTGTACTGAACATTATACATCCTGTACACACACGTATCTTCTCTTATTAGTTGGGTAGATACTCTTGACAGAGTGATCGTGGTTAAGGTGATGACAGGGTTATCGTAATCGTCTACCTTATTCTAGGTTGCTGCTCGTCTTGCGATGCTTCTCCATTATTGGCGTTATTGGCGGCATTAGTAACGTTGCGAGTACACTGTACTGCGGTTCGCTCAGTGGCCTTAGAGATAAGGTCCAGCGTGTTGGTGAACGTCCACGTGATCTCTTTTCTACCACTTGGCCCTTGCATTATAAGTCTTTCTAACGAGTTTTCGTTTCTAGAGAGGTGACCAAAGAACTTTAGTATTCGTAATTGCGTTATTGTGAAGTTCTTTGAGTACAGAATTTTGGAGCGGAATGTTGTCCACGGCATACTCAGAAGCCGTCTCCAAAACCACATCTCCAGATAATAAATCTTTACGTCAAACCTGCAGCTTGAGGAACCATGATTCGGCTTCGTACAGAGAGATCGAAAAAAACAAACATTTCATAAGAGGACTTTTGTTTTCTTGATTATGCGACGGTCAGCATCGTTCTACTGCCGGCTTGTGATAGCACATCGTCTTCTGATTTCGACTTCACCTCCTCCTGTGTACATTATAGTAGAGCCGTGGTATATACATGTACATTAAAAACAATTTTTGTTTTGTACAATTTGTATTGAAAAACAAACTTAACTTCTTTGTTGGAAAAATATTTTTCTAATCGGGTCAACATTATTCTCATTAATAGAAGAAAAATGCATATTTCTTTAAGTGCTATACGATACAAAATGACAGGATAGATTAGTTATTCAGTGGAATAAATCCAGTGGATATAATATTTAAAACTTTGTTTACTGTGTTCCGTGTAATAAAAATTAAATGTAAAATAAATACAAAGTAGTTTATGTAAATTATTTAAGCTTCAAGACTTGAACAATATCAAAATATATAGACCAACAGCTTGTGACCTACGAAAGTGGTGGAGGCATAATGACTGATCTTGTAAGAGAAAGTATATACAATTAAAAGGTAATGCAGTTTAGGCAATCAAAACCTATATTGTAGGTCGGAAGCTAGCAAGAAGCAATATCTTATAGCAATACTTACATCGGTGTATGGGAAATATTTATTTACTTTAAAGTCAACAATGATAATCATAATAATATTTAAAAGAGATTTTTTATACAAATAACTTTTAAATTGAAAATAATCTGTAGAGTAGTTTTTAAAATAAGTGAAAACTTCTGTTGAAGGTAGTTTAAAATCAATTTATTTATACATAGTGTTAAAGTTACGGTGAGTGTAAAAACTATGTAAAGAGCGATCGACATTAATTATTCAGAGTTGGATGAAAAAGGAGCTCAGCGAGGAGCTCAGGAATCCACTAATTAGTTTCTACCGAGTTTCACTGACGAACTGCTCCCTCTCCCTCACTCCTTCCCTCTCCCTCTCTCGCACTCGGACGTTGTTTAATTATACTCGGTTATTGGTATTTACAGATTTTATCTTTAAACATTTTTGAACTTTATTAAAAGCACAAACTACTTGAACTGATTTAAACTAAAGCTGAAAATCAGACAACACAGGAGAAATATGTTGATTGTAAAATTATTTAAAAACTTCTTGCTATTAATAATTGAATAAAAATAAAATAATTATAAAACAATTCTATAAATATTGAAATATGTGTTGTGATGAAATGATGAAATTTCAGAGTATTTTGATCATTGGCATCAACATCAACAACGGCATCGACTCATATGTTTGTCTTTCTAGATATTTTATTTATGATATAATTTGTGATAATGAGAAAAAAATATTTTAAACTGAAGCACATATTATGTGGAATTTTGAATGAAAATATCTCGGAGTGATGGTAACTCCCACGGGTGCTACGTGATACGATCAGTAATATTTAATGGAGTCGTATGTAGTTTTAAAGTGACCTTATCTGAAGAGCCCTTTGACACAAACCTTTTATCCCCTAATGATTTGCATTTATAGCGAATGACTACTATGTATGTGGGTTTGGAAAATCGAATAAGAATACAGAACACGTTAAGAAATTATTTCATATTTTAAAATTACACGAATATCTTCATGGGGAAGAACAGTTTGAATCGAAAACATATGCGCAAAATACTGCGATATATTATATTTACCAGGTGATAGCTTAGCTCCGACTGACATCTATAAACATACTATCACGTTAAATCTTAACGTAGACCCAGTTTATATAGAACCCTACAGATTACCTCATTCTCAAAAAGTAGAGATTAAACAACAATTAACATACTTTTTAGAAGTAAAAAAAATGGCCAATTTATAACTAAATGTACTCTTTAGTGAGGGCAAGAGAGAACTGATATCCTAAACACAGGGACACCTAGTCAGGAGTTAGGGCTCAACCATGTACTGAACTTAGGATGCTAAACAGCATGAGCCAGATTTTATTAAAATGTATAATTATACATGGTAAATGTGTGTAATCAATGTTTTTTGCAAAATAAAGAAAGATTATTATTATTATTTATTAAATAGACAATAATAATAAGAAATAAAGATTAGTAATTGATTCAATAGTAGATGATAAGTTTCCTTTGCCGAATGTTACACAAATACTCGACTCTCTTTCGGTTTGTATATATTATACACATTTAGATTTGAATAAAGTTTTTTATAATGTGGAATTAGAACCAGAAAGTCGTAAGTACACAGCATTTTGTTTTAGCCAATACCAAATGACCAGAATGCGTATGGGTCTCAAAACCAGTCCCAGCTTCTTCTAGGATGATGAATATGGTAATGGCAGGATTAACATATGAAAAATGTTTTGACATATATTTAATTTTTGAAAACTTGACGGAAGTATTTGAGAGCTTAACACAAGTAAATTTAAAGTTAAACGCAGATAAATGTACGTTTTAAGAAAAGATATTATTGTATGACCCAATCATGTTATCTTCTAAAAATGATGTTTTACCAGATCCTGAAAAAATCAAAGTTATACAAAACTAACCAATTCCTACTAACACAGACAGAGATAAAACGCTTTGTAGTATTCTCTAACTTTTATCGTAAATTTATTCCTAATTTTCTTTAACTATTTTAAGCATAACCGTAGAACCCATATATAAATTATGAAGATCATCTCTCAGAGTTAAAATATCGTCACAAATCTCTCAAAAAGCAAAAGAAAATTTAATCAATAGTAAAATTGTTAGGAAATCTGAATATGATACAAAAATGAACCCTACAACTTATAAAATGAACAATTTGATATTAGTTAAAGAAGAAACTGGCAACAAACGTACTGCGATACATTCAGGTCCATATTCAGTAATTAGAGATTGTTCACCGAAAGTTGAAATATTAAGAAATGGTAAAAAGTTATATTGTTCACAAAAACCGAACTAAATTGTGTTATCCTTAGATGTTAGCCACACTGTTTTTTTTTCAACCTTTTATGTTAGCAACACTGTTTTTAAAGTAGTATCAGTGGGTAGGTCATTTTATATTATGTAATTTATACCGACGTGTGGACAATATTCAACCTTTAGTGCGACAGATTAGTCAGTCTCTCTGGTGTTGTCGCGCAGTGTACATGGAGGTTAGTATTATAGTGTCGTGGTTAAGGTCACCCTTCCTGATTCATCATATCTACCTTATTCTTGTCGTCAGCGAAGTCGAGTGGTGGAGGTGAGAGTTAATATATTATGAAAGAGCTCTTTACACCTGGTCCTGGGTCTCCAGCACGCTCGCCTCAGTCTAAATTGTGTGTGTATACGTATTGCTGTACAGTAATGGGTATCATTCCTCTCTCACTGTATGACATTTAGCATATTATTTTATTATTAAGTTAAACATTTTAATTCTAAACTGCCTAATCCATTATATCGATAGCTAGCGCCATCTGTGTTCGCCTGATGTCATTATTTAGGTTATTTTTATTTAGACTTTCCTGCACATGAAATGCGTCAACTGTTTTTATGTTGAATATTTGGAGTTAAAGTATGAAATTACCCATGTGCACTGAAAAATTGATTATTATCTATACATTGCTGCCATCTAATAGGAAGGTCACTTATACCTTAGCGATAGAACTCTGGAGATCTAGATTCGATAAACTGTGTGAAAGCATTTTGTAATGCCTCCTGAGAAGAAAACTTTTTATCACGTAGAAAATTGTCCAAATCACGAAAAAAATGGTAGTCCGTTGGAGCAAGGTCTGGCGAACACGGAGGGTGACGGATGGTTGCTAATTGCAGTCCCTGTCTCGCGTTATCATGGAGCAATAATGGTGAAGATCGATTCAAGAGTCGGGGCTGTTTCACTGCTAGTTTTGCTATCATTGTTCGGAGTTTGGCACAGGAGACAACATCCGTTATTGCTTGACCAGATCGGAGAACGCTATAGTGAATAACGCCATTTTCTTACGGTTTTCGTAAAGAATCACATGTCACAATTCGATCCAATATTCTTTCATTTCTGTATCGATTCAGTTTGCTTTTTTTTACTTATATCCAATACTTGTATTTTAAGAACCAGAATTCTGATTTGTGTTTTAAAGTGTTATTATGATAAAAAATAATAAAATAATTTTTTCTTTGAGAAGGATAGTGTAGTATCGGTCTATAGTCACCAAAGTGTATCTATATATTGTTAATTATGACGATGGCAACACTTATAATTTGAGTAACATCCTATTATTTGAAGTTGGTAGGATTGTTATGAGTAGCATTTTTACTTGATGTTGGCCAACTGATAAACACAAATCAAGGAAGTGGGGATTGCAAAACAAATACCTACACCTTCGCGACAGAATAATTATTGATTACATCGCGAGTATTCTTGGAATAACTCTGAAGCTCTGAGTCTAAAGTATAACCCTCAGGAGGATATCAAGCCGTCTTACTTTAAGTCTGTGTATAAACTAAAACTCTTTCTTTCTCCTTCATTTAATTAACAATACATAATAAACCCAACTAATTATTAAAGAGTTAGTTCTTATCAACATTCAAGCATTTCATTTCTCGTCCTTATTGATATTCAGTCATAGAGATCCAAATTTATTTAATTAGTTCCAAATATATAAATGTTCTTTTAAACTTAAAACATGAAACATCAGCAAAATACATTTAATCTACTTCTAAATATAACTAATGACTTTACGACCAGTTTGTATCTATAGGAGTTTATCTATAAATCTTACCAGAAAACTTTTTAAATTGACTTGAAAAATTTTGAAAGACGATAAGCCACAAGGCCACTCTATACTAAACGAGAGATATCGCCTTATATTAATATTATTATTAAAAAAAAATATTGAGTACCTTTTAATTTATGATAAGTTATAACAAACTACTGTGTGTGCGACAGTTTCTGTTATGACCGCAGTTTCTATTATTGTAACATGACCGGATCAGACAAGTAGACAGAAGTCAATGGATGCGTTTGTATGTAATAATGTATTTCTGTTGCAATAGCGCAATGCATGATGCATCTCACCGCGGATACCGAGTCACGTCGTATACAAGTTACAGTTCACAAACAAAGTTAAATAAACTTAACTTCACTTCTTTCTTGTCATACTGTCATATATTATTATATTTTTATATAATCAATTTAATTTATTTTTGCTAAATAAAGGATTGCCGCAAAAACAAAAAAGTAGATTTTTTAATTGCCTTGAGTGTTTGTGTTGTGTTATCATACGTTTTTATTAATAAATTATAATAAGAAATAAACAATCTAATATGTATAATATTCAGATTCGCGATTTCCAAATCACTGAGTGTTTGTTGTGTAGTGTAGGGTGAATGAATACGTTGTGTATTTTACGACTCGATGATTGCTTCGCATAACCTTCAATGTTTCAGTCTCTGTCACGTAGTAAGGATATGTACTTATTTAGAGTACTTATGTGATCTCCAACAGTATTAGATAATAGTAATTATAAACTAATAGATGCATGGCGCAGACGGTAAGATTTTTTTTAATGGCATTTAAGGGGCAAGCAAGCATACGGTCCACCTACAAGAGTGTCTCTTGTTGCCGCCTCGAAAACAGAGTGAGGAGGAAGAATAAAGAGGAGAATACTACGGTTTGAGCGGAGTCCACTGAAACCGCATCATTAATGGGATGTGAGAGGGAGGGTGTAGGTCTGGCCCACATGCGGCTCGACCAGAACGCGTCAAAGACACTTGGCGGCCGGTAGTCGCAGGGTCATGCTGGTGGTCGCAAGCCAATGGGGGAATAGATCCCTCCGAACAGATCGGGGAACAGATTATACTAAATTAAGATTACGTAAATAAACTATTTGTATGTAAAAACTAGCTGTGTGTAATTAAAGTTTTAAACAGACAAAATATTTAAATAATATTAAAATGTTAATATACTAGAGAATATAATAAAAATGTCTAGCACTGCACTTCTAACACATCATCGACTAACTTTCAGCCGCGGACATCACTAACATTAAGAGACAAAGTTGTAGAGATCCGAGTTGAAAAGTGCAAGTGAATTGTCTCAGGAGTCGGGAGTCAGGGCGAGGAGTGAGGAGTGAGGAGTTGGTAATGCAGTTAAGTGTAGCGGCGGGAGACCAGCAACTTTACAAACTTATAATTGAAAGAGTCGCAGTGTGGCGACGGCGCAATGTTACTTCGGCTTTGCGACGTTACATTTACACAAATTAAAAGTTAAGTGGAGGGATGAATTAATATAAAAACCTACATAGTGCTCTTTCATCATCCAGATGTGTGTTGTTACGTACAATCACAAATAACACACATTATTTGGAACAGAAACTTGGCTCACGACAAGTTTTACTTGATGCCAGAGATTGGAAACTATTTTGACCAATGGTGGTCATGTCACTAGAAGAAATAACACAATAATACACTGATATGATAGGTAATACTCAGATGGCAAGCTCGTAATTTAAGAATTTATAGTAAATTTCAAAACTGCAGTATCCTTCGCCGCGGAATGAATACCTCTGGGACTCGAGGAGAAGACTCTCTCTCAATGAACCATTCGTTCGACCAACTTCATACTTTAATCTATTTATATATAAATTATTTGCGAATTCTAATTTAACAATTATTTTGTAATCCATTTTTTTATTTTTAATATCTTAAATGAGAATTAAAACCATTTGTAAAAGTAAACATTTCATAAATAACAATCTAGCAGTTATTTAAATGTTTTTAGTTATGTGTTAAGAATTATATTATACTAGCGCCCTGCTCCGACTTCCTCTACTATAGTATGATTAATATAAACCTTCCTTTTGCATCACTATATCTGTTAAAAAAACCGCATAAAAATCCGTCGCGTAAATTTTTCGCGATTTTAAAGATCTTAGCATACATAGGGACAGGCAGTTTATACCCTAAATTAAGTAGAGATAATATATAAAGTCGGTCAATTAATTTCAAATATCTATAATTCAAGAAAACTTTTTCTAAATTGAAACTATTTTTATTTCGTAAACACGAAAAGGGCAGAAATAAGTAAACAGTATTAGTGAAAAGAAGATGTAAATCTAATAAATAGAGCAATCCGTACAGATAAGGTTAACGAAAACGTGTAGTCCCGATTTTTGTTTATTGGCAACCCCATCTAAAGCCGCGAAGCCGACGCGACATGTTGCCTGGCCGGAGCTCGTATCGGTCAATATCTTGAGCACTTGCAATAAGGTTGAAAACCATTTGAGTTGTTCGGGATAGAAGGTATTGACAGAAATGTAGATCGCGGTCCGTCCGCTCGTTTACATATCGGATATCAACGCTTTGTACTTTACCCTCAATGACAGGATTCGGTTGCTATTTATGTTCAGAAAAAACATTTCATTCGATCATATATTTTTCTCTTTTTATCTAAAGACAATGTAATCTAGATAGAAGCCGAGCAGTTTCTGGGACTTGGGAACTAGGAGCAGATTTAAACACATCTTCTACTATGCACAAACTTTCACTTCCACCGCTCGACATAACTACCGATTATTCAAATAACATTACTCACGTGACACTCAATAACGGAGGCCTAGCACCACGCCACCAAACAACACTACACTATTAGTCTCACTACTCTAATACGAACAGCGCGATATCACTTGACTATACGGCTCAATCCTATCGGAACGAAAGCTACATATTGTCTACATATTTTCTACTGCAATGATTATTAAATTCTATATATTATGACAGACGGGATTGTACGGTCTTGTTTCTGTTCAGAGAATCACTAAGATTCTCCAAAAAATCACAGTCTTATGAAAAAGGAACAGTTTATATGAAAAATTCCAGTTTGTTGTTACATAAGGTTAGTTCTATTTTTTTATATAATTTTTTTTATGATGAAATTTTAGCCATTCAGCTGAACTGTTCTTGAGTAGTGTGCTTGTAGCAACCATTATCTATTATCAAGTTCCTTTCCATTCCTTTCAACGATGAGGATGGATGAACTTATATTACAATCCAACAGATGGTAAGTCAATCCTGTAAACTGAAATATACGTTTTGCTGTAGTGGCTGTTCATAATACACGTCCATAAATCCGCGGTATTAAAAGGCCTTTCTGCAGACAATGCATTAACACTCTCCTTCACCTCTCGACCTCACTCTAATTTTTAACACTTCAGCAAAACAGCAATTACACTAATTATTTAAATATTCAACAAAATATCTCTAAATACACAACACTTTGAATTCACACGAGATCTGAGAACAACTAAAACTTTATTGCGTAAAAGTCATCCTTTTCATAATAAAAAATAACCCCCCTCATCTATTTCCACTATATGACAGGTTGGGTCGTAGACCTGTGCTGCCAAGATATTGATCAAATTATTGTAATTATATTTAATATCGAAATATATTTTATAGTATTAACATTTTAATACAACCTAACATAAATGACTATGATAGTGATTTAATTGTTATTTTGACGGTCACTGTGACAGTGATTTTGACTGTGTCCTGAGGTTGTAATTGTAACTATGATAGTGGCTGTCTGACTGCGACCATCCTTACCGTGTCTGTGACTGTAACTATGATTATAATCTCTCATATTTTTCTATACACATACAATACACAAACGCATATACAAATATTTACCTACCACACAGATAGAAATCAATATTGCGCCTGAATGCTTTTATGAAAAGAATATTTAAACATTTTTCGGCACTTCCTTGCGCTGAATTTCGAGAAAATTGTGACAAAGTAGTGAGTGGTTGTCTGCAGTCCTCGTCCATTAGGGGTCGACGCTTCTCGACTTACCGACGCAACTCTGCACACTCTTCACACACTCCGCACACTCCGCTCGCTCTCATCAAACACTTTAAACCAGAAATATTTTTAAAATATTTAGAAAATATATAAATATGAGTTGTGTAATTTATATAAACAAAATAGAACTTTAACTACCTTTCCCGCAAAAAAAATTGAAAAAGTAAAGCGGATTGTTTATTTAACAAGCCATATTCAGTTCTCTATAATCAGTTCTCAATTATTTTTTACTATTAATAAAATAATTATATTAACTACTAGCGGCCAATCCCGGCTTCGCACGGGTGGAATATTTAGTTTAAAACATTTCGGCTCTCCCGCGTGTCGGTGCCCCTCTACCTCGGCGTCTCGGCGTTACTCGCTACCACTCGCTGCACTTCGAGTATCACCGACATAGAACTACACTGGCCCGTCGCGTCGCGTCGGCGTGTATTTTTTGTTTATATTGATATTTTTAATTTCGTAATATCTTTTGAATGGAAGGTCCGATTTTAATAATTCAAAAAGTAATTTACAGGTATTGAAACAGTCTTGAATATGAAATAATTTATTTGGATAAGGATTAATACAAAGGTATGGAAAACATGGTCTGATTTTGATAGGCATTTTTATCAACTTTTAAAATATAAAAAAGTAGTTATAGTGACATAACTATAATAGTTGGACATATGGTCGCGGAGTTTTTTGTAGATATTGATACGTTCTATAATATTGTAGTACATTTTTTTGTTCTATCATCAATACTTTTCGCAGCGCATGCGATGAAAGATATTTTATGGCAATTTTTTTTGCACCTTGGGTTGGTATTAGTGAGATTTTCTGGGGATCTCTAATTTTTTCTTGTAATAAATATAGCTTATGTTACTCAGGGATAATATAGCTTTCTAATGGTGAAAGAATTTTTGAAATCGGTCCAGTAGTTTTTATACAAATCTTACTTCTTTATAATATTAGTATAGATATAGATATAGATGTGGCGTTGGGGGTTTTGTATAAAAGAAACACCCCAGTGAAAACAAAAAATATGTTAAAAAAAAATATTGTAAACTAGGCCGTGGGTGGAATGGCCTGCCTAATAATTGCAGCCGCAGTCCGGTACTTCCCTGAGGTAATTGGCAGGGCGCTACTGGTATTGTCGCTGGAAAGGTCTGCCGTGATGACGTCACGGGTACAACAGGCAGTAAGTCACCAGACGGGTAGATGTAGCACTATCAGTTCGAGATTGTGGTGCCTCCGCACGTGGTGACTTCACCCCACAGGTAGAACCCTGGAATGCATTTCCAGCGAATTTAAAAAAGTCCTATACCGTCTACTAACACGATCACCCTTAGCGAAGCGAAATGAAAGAGCGGAATAGTAGAAGGTGGGTGATTGTGGAAGTCAGTTGGAGTTACAAACATAAAATAATTTAATAACAAACAAAAATGAATAAATAAAATAGTATGATAATTCATATCGGAATTATCCACTGTAAATTTACTAACATTAATTCGTTACAAAACAAAAAAATGGGCTGGACTTTCCAAGTGCTGACGTAACGAAGGGGGGCGAGGGGTGGTGATTGGGGTAGATAGGGTTCCCTTCTATCGATCCCCCCATTTTTTTTTGCCGCTGACGCATATTTTGGGAATTATGGGGGGAGAAAGAAAAATTACTTCTGAACTTTTCAAGCGTTGACGTAATGGTTTCGCTCCTAAATTTTATTGGCGATAGATCTAGGCCTACTAGACTCACTCACTCACAAGATCCCGAACTGCAGAAATCAATAGTTTCCGAAATATAACATTTTAAAATTCTACAATAAATTTTGTTTACAATAGTCAAATGTCACTTGTAATCATTGTGATTTATTCCATAGAGTAAATATTTAATAGTGTTGCCGAATTGCAGGATTTTTCCCCGATTTCAGGAAATTAGAAATTGATACTTAATGTTTTAATAATAAAAAATAATAAATAGTAAGTCGATCGAATCGAATATGCCGAAATAACACGTAACAGCCAATAAGTGACCGCGGACGTGCGGCGGCCGGCAACGAAGTGACGTTACAACTAAATTAACAAAAATAGTAAAACTAGTATCCTGGCCACTTGGTCGCATAAACATTTTAAAGAAAGCTATCTATAGTAGCTAGTTACACTTGGGTTAGCCTTGTGTTGGGTTGGCTTTATGTTAGCCTAAACTTAGGTTTAAACAGCGAACCTGGACAGGAGAGGTCAATGTTACAACTTACAATTGTGTTGAAGACATCTTTAAACCTACACATTTGGTCACAAGTCCAAAGCTTCTTCTTCGTCTTGGGTTCCTGTCAGGATAGTATGAGATCGTAGTATTTAGTTATCACCTGACCGTATTGCGCCCATAGCACTCATGATATAGGCTAGGCTGTCCATTGTGCATCTTGAATGCGTATAACTGATTGCACATTCGAATCTCCCTTTTAGTATTATAATACCTACCTAAGAACCCACCCCTTCGTATTTCTCCGATATATATAAAAAAGAATCCCTATTTCAGTTGTGTATAGCGTATAGTGAATGCAAGACCGATTTCGCAAATTCTTTTTTTGTTACGTTTCTTATTGTCAGGAAAGATTCTTATATAAGAAAATATTAAGATAATTATGCGGAAAATTAGAAAATATACAAAAACGACCATATAAACTTTTGTAATGTAACGTTTATGGCGTTTGACATACCTGTCAGTCAATTCACCAATATTCATAGTAAGATCGGACAACGTCTGTTGCGTCAATTCAACTTGATCCCTCCATGCGTTCCTGAGAAAAGGGGCTTGACAGACATACAGGACGAAGTGATCCTTTTTATTGTTCCGTAACCAAAGGACCCTATTACTCCGCTGTCTGTCTCCAGACTGTATCTCATAGACCGTGATAGCTAGACACTTAAAATGTTCACAAATGATGTATTTTTGTTGTTGCCACTATAACAACAAATACTATAAGCAGAATAAAATAATTATTTAAGGGAGTTTCGTGTACGAGCTCGACTCGCTGAACCCTATAAATGTAATCTAAGACAAGGACGTAGCATATTTAGAATGATAACGTAATCTTATAACATTATTATAATGGATATAAGCGAGCAGGTTTAGTGTTGTACAGAACGAGACTAATAAGAAAAATTAAAATAACACAAGTAGACATTTTACCAAATTTTTAAACAGGTTATTTAGGTTGTATTAATGAAATCATACACTAAGAGATTAAAACATTTTAATATGAAAACTCTCTCCAAACGAATGGATATTGATATAATATTTGTTTCCAAATTGATTTCATCTCAGAGCGATAGTGCTAAAGTTCTGTCTCATCTCAATATTAAAGTTCCGTATAAATACCCTCCTAAATTTATTACTAATTTTTTCTCTGCTCCTCTCCGCAGAACGGCACCTATTCCACGTATTAGTCGTATTTTGAATAAGTTTGCAAATGATTTTGATATCTTTTCGGACACACCAATTAAAATTAAAAATATTTTATTTAAATTGATGTAATTATTTTTATCTCTAATATGTATCTCTTTTTTTACCAATCATATTATTTTGAATGTAATTCAATTACAACTAGTGTTCGATATTATATCTACTGTATTAATAGTTTTAATTTAAATTTGTAGAACTTAAATAAATAAATTTCAAAAAATAAACTTATTAAAAAATAAAAAAAAATTTAGTATGAATCCCTTTTTTACATTTTATTTATTCCTGTACCTACCTATTACACAATGGTAATAAAATATAACAATATCATAGAGCCTGGGGCTTATGACCCATATTAGTATTGCGACTCGACCTCGTGCTATATAATGTTAGCAACACTGTTTATAAAGTGTATCGGGTAGATCATTTTATATTATTTCAAGTATACCGACGTGAAGACAATATATAACCTTCAGTGCGATAGTTTATTCCAATCTCTCTGGTGTTTTCGTGCAGTAAACATGGAAGTTAATGTTATAGTGACGTGATTAAGGTTACCCTTCTCGAGGTCCACGTGAGTTTACTTTATTATCTATTGTCGTTAGTGAGGTCGAGTGGTGGAGGTGAGAGTTAATATATTATGAAAGAGCTCTTTAAGCCTGCTCCTGGGTCTCAAGCCCAGGCACCGTTCTCCTCAGTCTAAATTGCATGTGTATACGTATTGCTGTACAGTAATGGGTATCATATCTCTCTCACATACTTAGCATTAATAGTACTTGTTATAAGTTAAGTACTCTAATATTGTTTACGAATCAGTTAGTGAGTGATCCTCAATAACAGTCAAAATAATTGCCACTGAGTTAGTGAGGGTATTATTTAAAATATTTATATTAATAAGAAGTAATCGCAATTAAAAGTTTAGTGTTGCTAACAGTTTTAATCCTAAAACTTAAATTCTTTGTCTTAATAAAATAATATGAATGTTTAAAATGTTTATTTGAAGTGTGAACGTGAAAAAGTGCTAAAACTGCAGTTGGAGAGTGCTACTGAATGCTTATTTTTTCATACTGAGAGCTGTTCCGAACAATTTCACTATTTAGAGAGCTCTCCTCCATTCGCTTCTCGTGTCCAGTTCGTTGGAAACGTTTACTGGAATGTATACGGAATTGGCGTCACTACCACATAGAAGTGTATATTAGAATATATATATTCCGAAATTAAAATAATATATTTAGCGCTATTCGTTAAAAGCTAATAATTGCCCCGGCTTGGCACGGATGCAATTTATCCCGTGTTTTTTTATATCTCTTTAATCATTATTTTACACAAGTAAAATAAAAACAATACATACTAAAATAGAACTAAAGTGAATGAGTACAAAGGCGGACTTATTCCAAAGAGATCTCTTCCAGACAACCTTATTTTGATTTAGAGCAATGACAATACTGAGTCGAGTAGAATTTTAAACTTTGTTTTTATTTAATTATAGTTAAAAATTAGTGCTTTTGAAATGTATCAAATTACAATTTTAACGGAATTTTTCCGGGATAAAAAGTAGACTATGTGTTAATCTAGGTTACAAAGTATGCGTGTGACAAATTTTATTAAAACCCGTTCAGCAGTTTTTGTGTGATTAAGTAACAAACATCTAAACATCCAAATATCTAAACATACAAACTTTTACATTTATAATAATAGTAAGATGAAAGAATCTTTTTGTGATTTTTTTTACTTAAACGTAGACCTGATTATTCTCAGTCCTCATACTTAAGAGTTGTTAGTGATATGAGTTTAGGGGAATCTAGATTCCTACCTATAGATAATCGCCTATAGGGGATTACTCAACCAGCATCTGGGTCGCAAACACCAAGCAAGCATTCGATAGGTCGTAATTTCGATGTCCAGGCAATTTGCTAGGTTGTAAGGGTCTCTTTGTGTTCATATCAACAAGGTACAAATGTACGTAATATTTTAAGTTGGTATATATCAAAAGAAACATTCGTTCAAGTGTAAACAGTAAACACATCGCGTTCAATTTCCCACACCGGATATGAAGTTGCCGCCAAACCTCTCCCTCTCCTATCTTTCGTTCCTTCACTCTGCTTACGTTTTTGAAAAAAACTGTGCATTTCATTAATGTGTTACTCGCATATATTAGCTTAACTGTCATAGAATAAGAGAGGAACCCATTACTGCACAGCAATACGTATACACATGCAATTTAGTGCGTTCGACAGAGAGAGAGACAATATCTTGTTGTGTGTATCCTCACATACGGCGCGAGCAATATCATTACTCCTTCACGTCGGTATACTTGACATAATATAAAATGACCTACCCGCTAATACTAGATACTTTATAAACGGTGTACCTAACATAACTTCGAACAAATTGTATCTTGTAATTAAATTGTTTTTTTGAACATGTATTTGTTGGACACAACACATTTGCTGAGCGACATCAAATAGTGATGATATGCTACAATATTCTATTGTGATATGTTTATTATTTTGATAAAACCTTGGCCTCTTTTGAGAGCTCTATTAGTAGAATTTTATACGGTAAATATAATGTAATAAATAAACCCGAAATGTCGTTAATATTACATTTATTTGTCCCCTAATTTCGGCAGACGAGGGGCCCGGGGCCAGGAGGCATGAACCACTGAGGGCTTAGGTAACGTTTAGCAATTTAAATACCGCGACTCCGCTTAAGCCTTCATTTGCTCCCTTTTGAGGAATTCATCTAAATAATTAACTATGAATTGTTATTGCTGGGTGTTGGTCTCTTTCTCACCAGTTTACCATTCGTTCATACTGCGACACATATACATACGCTGAGATAGGATAAAGAATAACATTTAGAATATATTAGTTACTAGCTGCGCCCGCAACTCCGTCCGCGACTTACTTATCGCGCTGAAATGATTCTACGTGTACACCTCACCACATGATCTGGTATATATATACGAGGGGAGGTCCAAAAGTTCGTGGAATGGAAGGGTTTGAAATAAAATGAAACAACAAAACTATTTTTCCTTTTCAATATAATCACCCTGAAGTTGAATACATTTATTAGATCTATGAATTAATTTTTCTAAACCGTCGTAAAAATATTTTTTATCTTTTGCCGCAAAATGAGCCAAAATTGCCCCTTTTACTTCATTGTCGTCGGAAAATTTCCTTCCCCTTAGGTCTTCAACAAATTTCGAACAAATAAAAATCACTTGGGGCCAGATCTGGACTGTAGGGTGGGTGGACTAGCGATTCGAAGCCATGTGTGTGCAGAGCAGCCATTGCAACTCTGCTCTTGTGAACCGGTGCGTTGTCTTGCAAAAGCAACACACCTTTGGTCAGTTTTCCTTGACGTTTTTCCTTGATGGATTCCTTTAATTTTTCTAGAATCGTTGCGTAGTATTTTCCTGTTATGGTCCTTCCCTTTTCTTTATAATCAATCAGTAGTATCCCTTCACAATCCCAAAAAACAGTTGCCATCAACTTTCCAGCCGACTCCGACACTTTGAACTTCTTTGGCGGCGGTGTCCCCTTTTTGTGCCATTGCATGGACTCTTGTTTGGACTCAGGCTCAAAGTGATGAACCCATGTTTCCATCTGTGCAGGCTCGTCTCCACACAACTCCAAAAATTGTTTTGAAGCATCGACGCGTTGCTGTGTCTGAAGCGGCGTGAGCATTCTCAGTACCCATCTTGCACTGACTTTTGTCATACCCAGATGGTCATGTAGGATTCGCAAAATGGTGGTATCTGATACTCCAACTAATGCAGATATCTGTTTTTTCTTTAAACGGGTATCTTCCAGTACAATTTTTTCCACTTTTTCGATGATGTTTGATGTGGTGGCCTCAACTGGCCTTCCTGAGCGAGGGTCGTCCTCAATCGACTCCCGACCATGTTTAAAAAAACCATGCCACTTGTAAATCATTGATTTACTAGGGCACTGGTCCCCATAAATGGTTCCCATTCATTCAAAATGGTTTGAGCGGTCTTTCCTTGCTTGGTAAGGAATTTTATTACAGCACGGTGATCAATTTTCTCCATAGTTTTAGTGTTCTTCCAGATTGACTTGTTTATCAGGCGAGTATTCGTAAACGAATGACGCAATTAGGCTGAAACTCAGCTTATATATTAATGATGAGTCGGCAATTAGTATGACACTAAGCAAGCATCCCTATCCCCACTCCATCCCCTCCATTCCACGAACTTTTGGACCTCGCCGTGTGTTGTGAGGGTTGCCCGCGGGATAGAGCTACATTAAGTTACATTGACGTGCGCGGAGCAGTTAGCACTCCTGCAACGCGCAGAGCTTAAGCTAACATAAGATAACAAATAAAAAAGGAGAGAGATCACACTAAACACGAAATGTCTGCTGTAAGTGGCTGAGGAATTGGATATAGCGCAGACTACTCAATGTTGACATGTGTAGGAGATACCACCGAAGACACTATACTCATTAGTCTCACCACGAAATGTCTGCTATAAGTGGCCGAGGAGTTGGATATAGCGCAGACTACTCAATGTTGACATGTGTAGGAGATACCACCGAAGACACTATACTCATTAGCCTCACCACGAAATGTCTGCTGTGAGTGGCTGAGGAGTTAGATATAGCGCAGACTACTCAATGTTGACATGTGTAGGAGATACCACCGAAGACACTATACTCATTAGTCTCACCACGAAATGTCTGCTATAAGTAGCCGAGGAGTTGGTTATAGCGCAGACTACTTAATGTTAACATGTGTAGGAGATACCACCGAAGACACTATACTCATTAGTCTCACCACGAAATGTCTGCTATAAGTAGCCGAGGAGTTGGTTATAGCGCAGACTACTTAATGTTAACATGTGTAGGAGATACCACCGAAGACACTATACTCATTAGCCTCACCACGAAATGTCTGCTGTGAGTGGCTGAGGAGTTGGATATAGCGCAGACTACTCAATGTTGACATGTGTAGGAGATACCACCGAAGACACTATACTCATTAGCCTCACCACGAAATGTCTGCTGTGAGTGGCTGAGGAGTTGGATATAGCGCAGACTACTCAATGTTGACATGTGTAGGAGATACCACCGAAGACACTATACTCATTAGCCTCACCACGAAATGTCTGCTGTGAGTGGCTGAGGAGTTGGATATAGCGCAGACTACTCAATGTTGACATGTGTAGGAGATACCACCGAAGACACTATACTCATTAGCCTCACCACGAAATGTCTGCTGTGAGTGGCTGAGGAGTTGGATATAGCGCAGACTACTCAATGTTGACATGTGTAGGAGATACCACAGAAGACACTATACTCATTAGCCTCACCACGAAATGTCTGCTGTGAGTGGCTGAGGAGTTGGATATAGCGCAGACTACTCAATGTTGACATGTGTAGGAGATACCACCGAAGACACTATACTCATTAGCCTCACCACGAAATGTCTGCTGTAAGTGGCTGAGGAGTTGGATATAGCGCAGACTACTCAATGTTGACATGTGTAGGAGATACCACAGAAGACACTATACTCATTAGCCTCACCACGAAATGTCTGCTGTGAGTGGCTGAGGAGTTGGATATAGCGCAGACTACTCAATGTTGACATGTGTAGGAGATACCACCGAAGACACTATACTCATTAGCCTCACCACGAAATGTCTGCTGTAAGTGGCTGAGGAGTTGGATATAGCGCAGACTACTCAATGTTGACATGTGTAGGAGATACCACCGAAGACACTATACTCATTAGCCTCACCACGAAATGAGACAGACATACAGATATTCATGTTAAACGTAAACATCCCGTCGTTGTAGTGTCGGTGGTTAAACGGTTAAACTGTACCGCTATTATGATATTTTTCAGTACAAATTTTGGATTTTATTTTAAACACGCAAGTAAATGTTTCAAAATTTTCTATATGAGTAAAACTTTCGACCGCATCAGCAGCGATGGCGCTGTGGTCGCGTCTGTCTGGCTGTTTTATTTGTGCAATATTACAAAATATTACATCATAGTATCGTAAAATTCACATATAGATTAGTGATTATATTATGAGACAATTACCAATCACGTGGCGCCATCTACAGGACGTGTGACAGGTTCAACTAAGTGAATAAAATTTGTAAATAAATATATCTTTTGATTGAGTGAACCGATTGCGATGAAACAAAGACTAAATGTTGCTCCGAAGTTAGCACTACAATTATATATAAACTTTAATGGAGTGGAGTCAGCAGTTTCTGCGTTTATCGCGCACAAACAAACGACAAACAGACATTTTTTTAAACATTTTTGAAATGGTATCCGCTAATTTTTTTTTAATATACACGCAATGTACAGACACGGCAAGTCTACCGATTTATTATATGTATAGATGATAGAGTAGGTAGTATTTAATAATTAGTAACACCACTTCCGTTACGTCTTAACAACATAATGATTTTTGATAGCCTCGAACGAGTAAACGATTATCGATTAATCGGAACGCTAGCGCCATCTACGGCGTTGGTTTGATAGCTTCTTATTGGCTAACGATTCCCATTGGATGATTGATTTCTACCCCCACCAGTAGAGGGGTATTGCAACCTCTGTATTGTCCCTTTATATTTCCCGAGTGACGCAGTACACTTTGTCCTCACGAATAGTCTCTTTGAGTTAACATCACCTGAAGTAATGCATTAGCCTTTAGACTTTAACTGTGAAACTAGGCAGTGGAGGTGAGTGTTCATATAAGTGGCAGGGAGAGCTCTCCTAAACCTACACCTTCGGTCACAATTGCAAGGGTTCCTGTCCTATAGGTTATTACATTCATTCAAATCGGCTCTCAGTCCCGACGTACGCAATACTTATATAGAAAAAAGGACGACATAAATAGTAACTTCATTATTATTAGACTTAAGGTTTTTTTGTTGTATCTTCGCGTATATTCCGTGGCAATGATATTTAAATAAATGTTCGATACCTAAGAGTTATAAATAAAGAGGTTATACTCGAAACTCCCTAACATACAATTAAATTAATCAGAAATAAAAGAATCAGTTTTTTTAATCAGTTAACTCATAATGGCAGTATTGCTAACTATACTGTATTTTTATCAAAACCATCTAGTGAAACAACATTTTTTGAATAGTTGGCAACAGCTCGTGTAGTGTGTGTACTCGTAAGTATTGTAATTGATTTCTGATATAGCAATAACATTGAAGTACTCACTACTCGTGCGGTCTGAGTGCGCTTTCTTGTTCCACTTCACTTACGAGTACATCACCAACGATCCTAAACTGCTTTTGTTTCTTATTGTTATTCATTCCTCACATTACTGTATACTGTTCGCGACAAAAAAACGTAAACTGTCACACCGATGTGTTAATCTTGTTACCCCCTCTGGTTTTATTGGAAGCTGTTGTGACTATTTCCATGATCCATCAAAGGTTATCTGGTAGAAATCTCTAGCAAAAACAAGACGACCTATGATTAGGAGGCATTTGTACCATATAGACATATTCTACCATACATTTATTAGAGGATATTTCGTTGAGGTAAAGTTTTAAGTAAGAATAAATAAGGAATTCAATTAAAAACATCTTGTTTACTCTGTGTGAAGCAGATGGCAGATGGCAGATGGCGCCTCCTGATATATTGCATTCGAGCTAGACGCAGTACACTATAAAATATCCTTTTAGCAGATAGACCAACCTATTTGTTACTACAAACAAACCTACACTTGCTAAATTGCTATTATAACAGACTAACAATTCCTTTTTAGCAACTCATTTATGTATTGGGTTGTTGATGATATTTTTTTTAATGAGAAATAAAGCGCAAACGAGTAGACGGTCCACTTGAACACCTTCAACGGGAAATCAAAGTCCACTGAAACCATAGTATTACCTAATAGAATGGGTGAGGGAGGGAAAAAGCTAGCCCATACGCGATGCGATGCCGTGCTCAGAAAGTGCGATATCCACGCGTAGAGACCAGCAGACAGGCCAGATGACGGGAGTGACCGTATGAGGCCGTCATGCCAAATTCTGTCGAAGGCCTTCCAGATATTTACGGAAACCTTACCGTACTTGAACTCACTCGAAATGTTTGTGACGTATGACAGAAGATCACCAGTTGACCGGTTTCGGCGAAATCCGTACTGAGCAGGTATTAGCTCTAGACACGCGAGGGCTCATATCCAATTTTCTTATTTTATCTAACTCGATATCTACTCATCCACATGTATCTAATAGCAAAACATTGATACAATATGTAATGCAACTCATCGTATCCTGCCCGTAATATGTTTTCAATAGCATCCTTGAGCGCTGATCCCGGCGCGCGCCGCCCGGGACACGTACCGCGAGTCCCGCGGGCTGCAATCAGCCCACACACTAAACGACAAGTTAAACTAGGCACGTGATCGCGATCACCCACCCACCACCCACCGCACACCGCACATCGCACACCGCACATCGCTCTCATGTGATACACATTATATAATATCCTTTAACTAGGTGTAGCTTCAATATAAAAATAGAAAATGCCTTAATCATTACTGACGTGTTTACGTCTATAAAATTGCTGCCATAAGGAGCCAATTCAAAAAAGTGAATATTAGTCTAATGGAAATAATCTGTGAAGTGTGAAGTGTGAAGCATCAGTAGCTCAGTGGTTCGGGCGTTGGATTCACGGTCGATAGGTCGTGGGTTCAAATCCGGAGATTGGACTACAGTGCCGTGGTATATCTATAATGCCGTTATCTACCTTAACCCAATTTTAGGCTATGAGCAAAAAACGCGGGGAAAATTTAAACCTATGTAATTTCTCAATGACAACACCGATTTGAAACCTAAAAGCACCAAAAACTACATTAAGTGAAATACTCTTTAATTATTCTTCTATCGTATTATAAATATAATTTAATTATTTACAAAATGGCTTTTTTCGTTCTAGTTCATTATCGATGTTCCTAATTTCTCATGAATAATGGACTAAAATGCCGTTAAGCATACCTTAACGGCATTTTAGTGTTTCTATTTAAATTAAGAATATTGTCTTTTAAAACACTAAAAAAATCTTATACATATATTTAGCTAAAACGTGGTTATAGTACATAACCCTGCTTTAGCTTAACATTTAGGTTACACAGAACTTTGTCATGTTAGACTTTAGTGCCGTTATTGCATATTACCGCATTTAAGTCTGGTAAACTATAAATGTATATCAATTTTAAGGAAAAACTTGATTGATTTTTACGTTAAAACGCTGTTAAACGAAGAACCTTTTACGTTAACGGCATTATAGCGAAACAATAATAAAAAATATTGGAATGTAATATTCAACCGATGGAAGTTTAAACACTGAAAATGACAATTTTTAATAAATATAGACCAATGTTTTATAAATCACAATATTTATTTAAACTTATATACTTAATTGAGCATCTTTTTTAGGAATAGATTCTCTCTCTCTCTCTCAGAACTCTCAGTTCTATACTAATACAAATATCACATCAATTAGGTATAGTTCCCTTAGGCACTTACTTTTTATAAGTATTATAATAACACATTATTATTAGCTGTTGACCAGTAAGTGGAGGTTGTCTTTATAATGTCTATATAATTAAAAATTATTACAAAATTAAAATTTATGAACTTAAAAACCCAATCAAATGTTCTCCTCAACTTGAGATTCTATAACCATTTAAAATAAAATCATCCATTAACGAAAAAACAAAAAAATATTTTCTTTAAACAAAACAAAATCTAAATTTCCTTGATATTTCAATATTTATATCTCAAAAAACTTAACATAGTAACTTTACCAAATAAAAAAACAATTCTTAATTAAAATAAAATTATTATCTAAAGTAGTTAAATCAGTCTCAAGAAACTTAGATTATTGTACCGGCAGTTGCATTTTCTTTTATTGGCAAACATTTCCAAAATACCAATTTGTGAGGAGGAATTATGCTTGATAGTTTTTCAAGTATATCAGCTTTTCTCTTAGGGTCAACACATTTTGGTTCAGTTCTGAATTCAAATGTCATTATACGTGGGTTTTTTAGATATTTATCATTCATGAAACGAAGAGAAGTATACATAGTATCGGCAAAATCGTTTTTATACACGAGATCATAACTACCACGGGTAAAACATACCTCTACCATATTTTTCAAATAAGCCCTTGGGTTGGATATTTGAATTCTTCTTTGTGACACGTAATTCGGTATATTCAAAAAATTTTCAGGTGACATAGACTGTACAATTACTCTTGAGTTGTTAATTGAAGACACACACTCTTCAAAATCAATGAAATCGTAGAGTTTGCCTTTTTTTTTCATGGCCAACTCTACCTGGCGGTGGACTTGGTCACTGCTTATAAATGTGTGACCGGGCTCAAAGTAATGGAGAATAATTTTTTTTATTGCAATGGATTCATCACTGTTAATTATGTGAACAAGCATTGAATATAAGAGCCAATTCTTATTTTGAGCGCTGCAATTATCTAGCCAAATATGTACTTGCTCAATGTCTCTAGAACGCAAAAGAAAATGATAAAAGGCAGACATTATGTCTTCTTGTTTTCTGCCTGCGATGCCATCATGCCAGATAACTGTAAGGGGTTTACATTCTGTGGTAATCTTGCCAAGTGGTGCGAAGGTTTGGTTGTACGCTATAAGGCGCTGGCAGAAAATTGCTGCTTTAAACGTTTCCAATCTGGGCAACATGATCACTTTTTCCAGGTCAGCGCTATAAAATACCTGTGAACGACTTTGAGGTTCCTCTTTTTGTGCTGTGTAAAGCTGTCGTGCCATTGTATACCTTTGGTGATGTTGAGTCCAATTCACACAAACTGTACATTCTTCTATTAGCTGGCCAGTGGCATCATGTGATGTCTCTTTTTTGTGAAAATTATAAGCTTCGCATAATTCACACTCTTCATTGCCGAGAGTAGTGAAAGATATGTTCATTTTTTTAACATGTGATCTGTATAAGCTGTACGAAATACATTTATCGGGATAAGTCTCACAAAAATGTTTATGCATTTGAGTTATGCTAATGTCACTTGGTAGGTATCTTCGCAAAGGTGCATGTTCACGCCTGTAGTGTGGTTCTAATGGGTTAAACGATTCAACATGTTGAGTCAGTAAATTCCGATCAAATTTCGGTGTTTTTTGATGTTTACCACGTTTATCTGAGGAAGGATCACTAAAAGTTCTATGTAGGATCCTGTCATTTACTTTCAAATAGCCTAGAGTGGTAAGGAAAAATATTTTGCATATGTCTATTTTAGTACCGTCTTGTTTTTTGAATGTAAAACTTCTTTTTGGTAGCCGTTTTGGTTGACTCGTAATTTTTCTTTTTGGAACTGCTACATAAGTATGTGCTTCTACAAATGCATGTTGTTCTTTCCACGACATATCCCAATACACTCTATTTATGGCTTCCCTTTCTTCTTCATTAAAAAAACTAATACATTTCTTATAACACTTCTCATTGCACCCAGGCTTGACACTATGTTTCTTTTTTTTTTCATTTTTTGCATCCAATTTTCGCTGTATCAAAGGAGTATCATACTTTTTTCGTTTGCGTGGAGGTTGTGGTATCTCAGGTAATGTGGAACAATAATTGCCATCAACGGAATCGTAACGCTTTCGGAGACATGGTCGCTCATGCGAAGTTTTTGCACAACTAGGACCAATCGAATTTCTACAACGTCGCTCCAAAGTTCGTTTTTTGCTAAGAGTAACGTTATTTTTGACTTCATGATCCAATATGCAACAATAATTGCCATCAACGGTATTGCTACGCTTGCGGAGAAATGGTCGCTTCGGCAAAGTTTTCTCGCAACAAGTAGCACCAACTAACTCTCTATGACCTCGCTTCAAATTTTGCAAATTGTTAACATCAGTTGACAAATTGGTTTGCCGCCTGTACTTCTTTTTTTTAATTTTCTTTTCAGACACATCTGAATTAATAGGGCTTCCTGAGGAATCAGATGGATAGTAATCTTTATCAAGAACAGAATCGTCTGAAAAATCATGTGGACCGTTTTCACAAGTTACATTTGTATTCAGCTGAACTACTAAATCAAGAGGAGAATCTGGTGGCATTAATTCATTGCACGTTAAATTTACTTCGATGCATGGGTTCACAATATTATGATGCTTCGTAATAGTACGATTGACGGTACTTTCGTTGAAAAAGGCCTCTTTTAACTTATTTGTATTCAAATTTGCCAAATAATACGAATTATATGTCGTTTGTGACTCACAAAATGTGTCAAAAATGCTTCCGGTCATTGAATATTGTCTTGTATATATGCTATCAATATAGTCAGGTTTACTATTGTTTTTCTTCTTTGTGTTTTGATTTGGCGTTAAAGTAGTCACATGACTCTCAAGCTTATCTTTAACCATATCTAAAATAGTTTTAGCTCTCCGGGCAATAGCAGAGCTTCTGCAACAAGAATAAATAATATGCAATATTTAACAAACAAAAACATTATTTGTAAATCGAAAATGTATAAAAAACGAAAAATTACATAAGTCTTGCATTTATTTTTACTACTAGTGTTAACGATATTATAGTGATAGTAATTTTCAAAATAAATCAAAAAAGTTCGTTTTTACCTACAGTAATTACGGTCCGCCATCGTTGTAAATATGGCGGGAATAGATACGGAGCAACGTGTGACGCGTCCTTCGCAGGCAAACGCCTTCGACGCACAGCAGCTAGTTTCACCCCGATTCCCGACTCCTTACCGCGGATCGTTGGTACCCCCGCCGTGCGAGATTAGTTAACGGTATTATAGCTTATTATTGTGAGATAACGACACCTAAGTCTAATTTTTAAGAACAAATATTTTTTGTTTTATTTTAGAAATGCCGTAACTGGCTCATAAGGTGCATTAAGTCAAAATATAAGTACATACCAAATGTAGCTATAATGCCGTTAAGCTTCGTTAATCACATTTAAGTCTAGCTCTTTCAGTTAACGGCGTTATTGCTTAATATACGTATACCTCTATTTTATAGACAAGGAATAACAATAAAATAGTAAAACTACATTAACAGCTTTATAGTGTGTAAAAGACTTATAACGGCAATCTAGGGAATAAATTATAGGAAAAATTTATACCAAAATTATAAGTTAATGAACTTTAGCGGCTATATTGACTCGCAAAGTTACTTAACGACATTTATGCATATTACACATGAGAAAAAAAGATATATAACGGCATATTTATTATAATTATTTCCGAAACTATTGAACATATCAAAAAACTGCGTATACAGGTTGATAGAGAATTTTTTTCTTATTAATCTACCATCAAAAGTTAAAAATCGACCAGATGTCAGTTAACGGCATTTTTGTTATACCACGGCAGTAGTAACTGACGTGGCCCACTCCTGACACAAGCTATTTATTAGCTTACTAGGAGGGGTAAAGGGAATACTAGTAGTATGTGATCCATACTGCTAGTAATCTTTAAAGAAAAAAAAAAAATAATGGAAATAATCTATCATCTCCACTGGATAGCTAAATCGAGATTCTCATGTTGTATAACTTTTGGTTCGGAGAAGCAACGACATTCGTTTAAGTTTCAGTCGTCAGGCCTCGTGAAAATCTCACGTTTATATATAATTAAATTTTATATATAAAATATGAGTTACGAGACGTATTCACGTCCATGACGACATTTTTTGTATTACATTCCATTAAAATATTAGTATTAAAAGTATGTCATAAACTCTGTTATAATTGCATTAGAATATTTCGTACCGAATACATAAAATATCGCTTTTTTTCTTATCAGAGCCAGAGAGGGAATCTAGGAAGTCTAAAGCTTTCATTTTATATATAAAAATGAATACCTATTTCCCTCGGTCACGGCATCACGCCTTAACGGCTGGACCGATTTTGCTAATTTCTTATTTGTTGTGTTTGTTATTGTCAGGAGAAGGTTCTTATATAAGAAAAAATTAAGAAAGTTGAGCGGAAAATTAGGAAATTTAAGAAAACTTAACGACCATATTAACTTCTATTCATAGCTAAGGCAGGACAACGCCTGTCGGGTCAGCTAGTCAGTTTATAATATGAAGTATAATAATTATATGATAGAGTCATAATCTTATTAAAATCGTACCGAAGCAATAACTAATCAAAAAATGTTATAACTACCTTAATGATAATTAGATGATATTCCCGAGTCGAGAAAGTGTCTATCCGATTCGATTAATGGAGACGAAGACACAGCGCGACCACAGGAATATCTGAGTAATCTCATTATCATTCACTAATACCTACATTGTAGAGCTCATCTCTATCCACACTCTAAGGACATCTGTTCATAAAAGACTATATTTTTAGTCTTAATTAGGTACAGCTACCGGCACGTAAGTATAGGTTTGACCTCGAATGCGCAGAAGTCACTATTAGGGCCTACTTCGCTCAACAGGGCTATTGGCTATCTTTGACATTCCTAGTGAAAAACTGTAGACTGTTGCGCACCGAGTCTAGCTTGTCACTATGAACTTTACGTTTTTGGTATTACGTATCATAGTGAGTGGCAATCACGGTACGGTGCCTTTCAAAACTTCGATATTTTTATCGACTTTATGCTACCAAATTAAAAATCTCTTTTTAAGGTTACTTTGTTGAATAAATTAATGCTTCTGTTATAGGCGTATTATAAGTGGGTTAACACTTGAGAATTGACCAGCGTTAACTGCCGGCCACTATATTCCGTCTGTTCGTCCGTCTATCTATCGTCATGCTGTATCTCATGAACCGTGATAGATTACATAAACTATTTGAAAATGTTAAATGAAGAATAGCGAAATATCAATTAGAAAATGTTTAGAAACTATATCGTAGTAGTCAACCTTCAAGGTTCGCTGGAGCCCCGAGACCGAGCTCCAGGGTTAATTGATACCTCATAATCCTATTTCAATTAATCGATCTCAACAAAATTGACATCTTTAATCGTCATTGACTGTCTGGAACTAACACATAAGCTGTACCTATAACCTAACTGAATATACCTACTTTAGTTACACTTACAAGTTACAACTAAAGTTAATAAGTGAATATAACAATTTTATTTCGTGATAAAATATACGCTTTAGTTTAATAATTTTTTTTTCATTGGCAACATTACTTTGCATAAAATGTTAAAAAAAGAATAAAATGTAACGTTACTGAAAACTGAAAATAAAATTATTTATAAAGTGACTAGCGATCCGCTCCGGCTTCGCACGATTACTATCTCTACTATAATATGCTTGTATTATACATATAAACCTTCCTCTTGAATCACTCTACCTATTAAAAAGAACCGCATCAAAATCCGTTGCGTGGTTTAAAGATCTAAGCATACATAGGGATAGACAGACGGGAAGCGACTTTGTTTTATACTGTGTAGTGATTGGTATAAATAGTTTAGATGTAATACTGGTGGATAATAATAAATAAATAGAATACAATTATATTTCAGTTCAGAGTAATTTCGATATATAAAACGTATATAATGCGTTCACTTTCAGGTCTGTCTTTCCTTCCCATCACGTAGATTTTTATATGGTTTACTAGCTGCGCCCCGCGGTTTCACCCGCTATATTTTAGATAATTGACACGTTATCATTATAAATTATAGCCTATGTGTTATTCTGATGTGTAAGCTATATTATTGTAAAGTTTCATCAAATTCCATTCAGTAGTTTTTGCGGCAATTATAATATTAGTAGGATACCACTTACTAAGCTTACGATATTACCCTAAATTCCTCTTTTGGCCAGAAATGTGGACGTGTGTAGCACTTCTTATGATATAACAAAATTTTCCAGTGATTTGACCGCTTGAAGAAATTTCTATTGTACGTCGACTTAAGCGGGCATAGAGGCTCAGTATTGCGTCACTGATAGCGGTAGCGGTAGCGGTAGCGGTAGCGGATCAGCCGCAGATATTAAACTTTCAATTGCTGCAGCCGTCTAACCAGAACAACAAGCCGAGGAACAAAGAACTCAGAAAATATTTAAACTTATAACATTTCCATATATGCAACGTTATTACTTTAATTTGAATAATGTTCCTTGTATAGTGCATCAGCCGACGCCGACGGGCTAGTGTGGTCTAGTGAAACTATGCCTAAACGTGCCTTAAGTATCATTTTTGTTCCATAAAAAGATAGGATTTGGAAATAATTAAAAATATTAAAAATTTTATGTAATTTATTAGAGAACTCTTACAATATTTACAAAATCATTATTCCGCCTCCCGGCTGCAATATATTATACTGAACACATCAGACATAAGGACAAACAAATAATCGATACTCACAGTAAAACACATAACTCAGTTACAAACTAAACGAAAGACTACAGTTAGCGCCCACGCGCGCTCTGTACACACTCACCCTCACCCTCACACCACGCTACGATCCGATCGCGACACGACGACACGACAAGTCGCTCGGTTTTAATTACTCTTTTTGTATCCATGTTCATTTACAATTAATTAAATAAACAAACTCCATAAATAAATTTTTATTCCACACACGCACACTTAAATTGCGTCCATTGACGCTTATACAACCGTTTCTTTTTTTTTTAATTATTGTATCCATTCAATCACTGATACAATATTACAAAATAAATAAAAGTGATATAATGTGACAGATGAAAGCATTGTAAAATAAATAATGTCATGAAATATACATATACATGTTGACGCCTATAGTTAATTCCTCCGTGCAAAAATACTAATGTATCTATATTGTATATACTATATACATACAAGTATCACTCATGGCTCTGTCTGCGTGGCACCTACCTAACGTTGAAACCTACTTGAATATGTACCATACGCACCATGGCGCAGTACAAAAATATTTGTTGCTATTGCTGTATGATACATCTGCGATTACATTGACTACACGTAACATATATACAAAATTAATCTATCTAACTGTCTGTACACTGTTAACATTTTATAAACATTAATATTAAGGAAACACATGCATTTGTTTTACATTTACTATCATACAATATGTCACCGTTTGATTACAATCTATCTCGTGACTCGTGACTCCCTGTGTCGTGTGTATGTCGATTGATTTTATTGATTATATACCAAATAATAAGTACATACTTTATATCACAATTCTTGAAGTACAATCATTTCATTTGACTGACACCTAACTCTGGACACAGACCAATCAGAGCGCCTTCGGACAGCACCATCATACGGTTCACAATCTATCAACAGTTCACAATATCTTGAGATAGATTATAATCTAACGGTCTTGACAATGTTATGGTGACATATATAACACATTAAAGGATTTACTTATAAAAGTAATTAATCAATTAATTAGTTAAGCAGCTTTTTGTCTCTTTCTTTCATATAAAAATAAAGTTGACATAACAAGGAATAAATCCTAATTAGACATAGATTACGTTAATCTGTGTTTATAAGTAAGGGCGTAAATCCCTGTATTGTGCTGGTAATATGACAGATAAAATCAATGTAAGAAAGCAAGGTTAAGTAAGACTGATGTCAAATATCGCTATTATTAATGTTATGTGAGACTTAGAGAATCAATGTTGTCTGATATAATTCGAGCAACTATAAACACACTAACAAGCTATATTTGCATACTTATTGTCATGCACAGATCAGTGAAAAATACCACGCACCTTACATTATAACATAACAAATAATAGAAACATACACATATGTAGCTACTATGCAACACAGAACGTGTATTTTTTAGATTTCGTCACGTAGCTCTTACAGTGCTACATACATACACGGCAGCATTGTATATTTCACCAATATGTATCCAACTATGCTTTACTATAGTCAACTTCTACAATGCATTGTAAACTAACAAGTTATTATCACGAGTTGCTTGCAATAGTTGGGGTGCTGCTACAAATCTATTGCTCAACAGTGAACTCATGGAGATGTGAAAATTACAATGAACAGGTTCATGCCTCATTACTTAACTTCCAGCCTTAGGGCCATTAATCATAAATATGCCAGATTTGTGTTGTTTGATTGCTTTAGGTATTTCTCAAATATCTCAGGTGTGGTACGATTTAGGCGTTCCAAAGTTTTACGTATAGTGAAAACGTTGACGTAGAAAGGTGATAGTACGTCATCGGTCATCAGCATTGGCATATGAGGTACGTCGTGTGCGATCACTACTCCTATTCGTTGAATATAGCCAACTATAAAGCCGACATTTAGTTCAGACGACCGCTGTTTCGAAAAGGCAAGCTGAAAAAGCTGTAGAATCGTTACTCAGTGTATGATGGCGTCAAATGTTTCTACCATGGACACAGACCCGCCACCATTCACTTCCAAGAGACGCAACGTCGACGTCCGAAGGCCCAGAGGTTCCCGTGGACGAGGATCAGATCGAGGAAAACCTAACGACCGAAGTCAAACTTGGCGTGAACGCACGAACATCCGCGTTAACGACCAACTTGAAGCTGAGCGAAATGCAAGATTTGCCGCTTTCGCAATGCCTGACCCCGCGACAGCCGCCAAACAGATTGCTGAACTTCCTATCCCATCATCTTCAACTGAATTAACAGCCGTACAGAATCTTGGGTTAGCTGTTTCTCGCTATGCCCATCCCACTCTAACAGCTACTCAAGGTCTTGGTTTGTTAGTAAACCAATACTACATCAAACTCACAGAACAACTTGGTTTTCAAAATGTCGCAGAACGTTGTACAATTTATCAGTTCTATCGATATGCACTTGTGCAATTATCGTATCATTTGTATCGTCATGTGAAAGAAACCGTCCCTCGGTATTCTTATCGTACGGAGTTGCCTCCTCCGCCATTACTACCCTTCGACATGCTCGAAGCCATGCGGTCGTGTGAACTAAATGTCGGCTATATAGTTGGCTATATTCAACGAATAGGAGTAGTGATCGCACACGACGTACCTCATGTGCCAATGCTGATGACCGATGACGTACTATCACCTTTCTACGTCAACGTTTTCACTATACGTGAAACTTTGGAACTCCTAAATCGTACCACACCTGAAATGCTTTAGGTATATTTGTACATGCTTTACATTCAAGTAAGTAAATTAAAAAAACATAGCACTGAACTGTAATGACAAGTCGTCCCCCTTTCTGAGTGAACAAATAAATTAAATTATATATTACATATCATTAAATACAATATTTAAATTTATTTTCACAAATTTCATATTCCCAATATTCCTTTTTACAAAAAAATCTCAATTTGTAAATAACAAAGAGACAAATGTGATGCAATAAGATTTAAACGGTCTTGGCAAAGCTCCTGGTTACCATGACAACCAAAGAACTTAACATCTTACATATTACAGATTGTATAATTTAAACACCGTAACAGTCGCGGAACTTGTACACACCGTAACACTAGCACAGACTCACAGAGCACTGTCACTCAGTGAAAGTACATGTCACTATATAGAAGTATTCGTCTCTCTTCATCGTCAGCTTGCTTATGTATTTAGTGAAGGAAGCGGCGCCGGCGTCGCAGTACACCAGGTTCAGTGCGTTGTGTATGGGCGGGAGGGTAACTAGAGCCCCCACGTCTTCGTCGGAGACCTCCTCGGGGGCCACATACATGGTCTGACCCCCGCATATTGGATGTTTTGGGATCCCTAGGTATAGGACTGCTTCGAGTCGAGGCTGCTGGTAGTGTTCCCGTGGTGGTAACAACTATTGGAAAATAAACATAAATCAATTATTTATTTATTGTTATAAGAAATATTTAGATAACGAATATCGTAAAATGAAGGTTTTAAAAAAATCAATATATTAACCGTAAAGTCGGCCGGCGACCACCTCTGCAGCTCCAACTTTCTATAGTTAGCTAGCGGCAGGTCCGTGCAGTCCGCCAACATCCTCACGAAAGCGGTGGAGCTGATCAACGTGAGCAAAGCGCGGACTATGTGTTGGTCCTCCCCTGTGGAATCGCTTGCACTAAGCCACACCTCGGACACGCGGTGGTAGCGGCGTTGCTGCGCTGGACCGCACAGCTCCCACTCCACATCTGGAAATCATTAAGAAAATTCAAGTTTATAACTGAGTTAAATACTTTTACTGCTAGACTAACAGATTAGTGGTGAGTACGCACCAGGCTCAGTGAGCGCCCGCAGCAACGCGTCCACCTTGACGGGCTGCAGCAAGTCGTGCAGGCACACCTCGCTGGCGCGCTCCATCTGCGCCTGCACCTGCGCGCGCACTCGCGCCGACATGTACGTGCTCTCCACCCACTGGTTCAGCAGCACCTGCACACACATATAACACATGTATAATCCATATTAATAAAATAAACTAGTGTCCCCCCCCCCCCCCCCCGATTTCTAATTACCAATCATAATAATTAAAAATAATATAAAACATAAGCTGCAGCATGTTACGAACAAATGAAGCCTTAACATGGCGGCGTATATTGAAAACCAGTCCAAGCTAGATAACAAAATAGTTCAAGTATTGTGTCAATATTATAACTGACACAACTTCCAAATAACAACAACCTATCTATCAATCCTAACTCTCAAGTTGGACCACCGCGCCCACAGTGTGCTAGTATTACTTACAACTTGGCTGTGAGGCGTGAGGGACTGCGGCACATCGGAGACAGGCGGCGGCGGCTCCGGCACCGGCCCGTGGAACCAGCCATTGATGGATAGCCGAGGCAGCTCTAATGATAGGATTTCGCCTACCTGGGAATAAACACAGCCCATAACATAATGGAAGGAAATTAATATTATTCTGTGCTAACAGAGATCACAAGTACTGCATATTGATTTACACAAACTCAAGACTTATGCAATTGTACTTGTTTCCTGTATCTATGAACATTTAAGAAACCACTGTGTTATCAGACGTGTGTATTCACTTTATGAGATGTAAAAAAAAAGGCTCATAAGACAAATTACTCACCTGATGGAAGGATGTCGGACCCACAGTAAAGAAAGCGAATGTGTTGTTAGCGGGGTAGGCGCGCAGGGAGACGCGCGTGGGGACGCCGTCGCTGCACTCGAACAGTTCCAAAGCTCCGCCCATATTTGAGTTCCATCCATCACCTGTCGTTTCCTGGAAATTGTTTGAATATTAAACTATACAACTAAAAGATTTTAATAAAATACAAGAAACAGTAAACCAAAATAAACAGTTTTCAAATAGTGGCAATGATCCTATTAAAATTGAAGTTTTACAGAATTGATAAATATTTGCTCTATAACATTTGTGTGTTGGGAGTACCGTACCTGAAAATTATTTTTTTTATCACAATCACCAACCCCTGATCCATTATGTATAACCTCTGGCTTCTTTCTGGGTGTCCAGGGCGATAGGTAGAAAATAAATGCCACCCTCCGGTCACCGAGACGGTCATCATGCACCAACAGATGATCACCAGGACCATATAAAGAACAAGATGCTGATACAGATGTTAACTCTAGACCTGTTACTTGCGATACCTAAAATGAATTCAATATGTAATCTTGTTAATTAACTGATTTCTATACTAGTTTATGTGTGCTTGATTTTCAATGCAAATATGAATGATATTACCATGAACAGATTACATAGGGATGTACTCACCCAACTCATAATTTCAGTCTTTAATAGTTCATAAATACCCCTAATGCTGCGTTGCCATGTTAGATTAGCTAAGTCAGTAGTCTGATGAAACTCATACAGATCCATTTTTTTTCTAGTCCAGTCCAATGTGTTCATATCATCTACAATATTATTAATGATCTCCGAGTTCTCCAGCAACCCATGCAACCGACACAAGCGGAAAGGGTTGCAGGTCAAGGTCACATCTTTGCTTATGTGGTCTTTTTCTTCTTGCCAATGAGTTTTAACCTTGTCTATGATTTCTTGGGACTGTAATTACATCAAAAACTTTGTTATAATTCTAATACTCAAATATTTGTATTTGAATTTATTATAAAATATTCATATTCATTAGGGATTAGTGTTATCTCTAAAAAGATGGCATGCACCATCTCACATGAATTTACGGGTTCACATAAATTTTAATGTTTATATTCAAAAATTCAGATCTCTAAAAGCTAATTCAAAAGATAAATTAAACAGGCTATTTAAAAAAAAAATATTACTTAAATTCACCTCTCAAAAATATCTTAGGAAACAGTGTATTTTTGAAACAAATATTTCAAACATGGAGGCTTACTATCCTAAGGAAATCACAATAATCGTTATCATTAATAAAGAGCAGTATTGTTTATTGTTTTTTGTTTATATATATCAATATTGTTTAGATTTAATATATACAGACAGTAAAGAAGATATAATGTAGGACTAAAAATTACCTTTAAAGCTGGATTTAGTTTAGGATCATCCATCCTATTGGCTCTAGAATTCAGTTGAGCTTTCTCAGCTTTATTAGATTTTATCTTGTCTTCAATCACTACAGAGTCATCCTCCCAGGGAGACTCAGAATCAGAGCTATAGTCTGATAACGAGGATGATGAGGAATATTCTGCAAAGAAGTTTATTTTGAAACTAAGATGATTTTGGCCTATAAGATTAAGAAATGCCAGTAATAAAATTGAGTGCAATGACTGGGGATTGACTTTGCTTTGATCAAGACTTTATTCCTTCAACCACTGAGATCAGAATTTAATCTGCCATATTGACTAATTGGACTGCAAGCCAGACTGCATTAAACCCCTGTTTTATTGAATAGGCCACCAAGTGACGGCCTGGAGCTGCTGCCGCCATATAAACAATACAAAATTCCCGCGCAAAGCATAGCATCGAGTGAGCGTAAACAAGACGCAATAGGAAACACCGACCTCGCCTGATCCTCTTCACCTCGTCGGCGGAGGCCTGATAGGAATTGACAGCGCAGACGTCCGAGTCGTCGCTGTCTGTGTCGGATATCTCGATCACCGGAGTGATCTGCCGCTTAGCGGGCGGTCGCGGGCTGGGAACACTCGCGCTCTGACTGGAAGCACCCGCCGCACAGCTCGACGACCCCTCCTCGGTTTCTTTGCTTGGAGAACTCATCTTACACATTCAACACTACATAATACACGAAAGAAAACAACCAAATCAAAATGATGCGACGCCTAACCTAAAATGTATTATTTTGTTGACGTTCTAATCTAATTGTTGCCATTTAAAGTTTATGATTTCAGTTTGAGTTTACCACAAACTGGGTTGTGTTGTGGCTGTGGCCGTGGGCACAATATATTAAAATGTACTGTATGGATTGAAGAATTAATTTTTTAATATAAAGTTCTATGAAAATAATTTATATACATTTTTGATTACAACTTTAAAAAAAAATAAAAGACAAGTATGAAATATCATGATTATTACATTTAAAATTCATAAACTTTACTTAACATACTAACGAATACAAGGATATCTACTACCATAAGGCATTTTACAACTACAAAACAATTTTACCGAGACATGAATTCGACATTACTATGTCTATACTATGAATGATGAATTTAACTACTAATGACAAGGCTGTACGGTGTAATACCTTTGACTTTTTCATTATGGAATAAAAACAGAGGAAAAAAGTCGTCATCGTCAAATATTATAAACTTTAGTTTTACTTTTAAGTTTTAACTTTTTCTCCGAAATTCAAAACAAAGTTAAGACAAACCCTTTCTAATAAAAACAATTATCTAATATTAAAGAAACCCACAGCGTTAAACTTTCATTAATAAAATAATGGAAATACTCTCGAAAACAAAAGAAAGTGCCACCATTCAACCACAATGCCAATACTTTGTATTAAGAAAGAAACGTTTATGTAGGATGACTGTGAGACCGGGGAGGCAATACTGCGGAGAGCATGAGCCGCAGCCGGTCACGGAGGACGGAAAGGTACTCGCCAACCATTAACTCTGATAAATGTAATCTAACACTACTCAAAGTAAACATATGTTTATACAATATCACAATTTCAGGATGATACTCGTATACCTTGCCCCAATGACCCAAAACAGTAAGTTTAAAACCATTAATATTAACAAAATACATAAGAAAGAGTTACATTGTTCTTACTGTTGATTGAATATATTGTGCCATTACTTACATACATGACCATCTTACTACAGTTGATAATTTTAGTCAGTAAGTTAAATCCATATGAACATCTTGAAATATTTGACATTCTCTTCTCTGGTCTAAGCTTTATTGATTCTCTAACTAACTGATATCCGGGATTATTACACTTGTTACATTATAAATAGATAAAAAAACTGAAAGCAGTTGTATGTGTTTTCAGTACATGTTATGCAAGTAAGCTTGAAAAACATTTAACTATTTGCAATGCTCGGCAACAGAAACAACCTGATTATATTGTACAGAATGTCAATGCTCCAGAAGAAGCAGAAGACATTCAGCGTCAGCCATTGAGTAAAATACCCTTGGAATTAATATTGAAAGTTATTAAAAAGGTCAACATGTTATATGATAGTAAGTAAAAGAAATCACAATTTTATTAGCAGTCTGTTAGACTAGATTACATTTATTACTATTGTCCTCATCAAATTACAGTTTAAAAAAGTCACAATATTGAATTAGTTCAGTTCAGGCGTTACTTTGCGTAAATTCATGATTTAAAAGGAATCAAATGGTTACCTTGCTATAATATAAATAAGTTATAGCAAGGTAACCTTTTGATTCCTTTTAAAAGTCACAATATAAAGAATATCAGTAAAAATTTTATAACTATATTATGATATAATTATATAATACCTATTTAATTATTAGTATTAGGTTTAATAATTAAATATTTTTTTAGCGCACATAAAAGACAGAATAGCAACTTTATCAGAACAGCCCATCCACACAGCGGTGCAGGAAGAGTTCAATGAAGCTGGTAGAGCTGAGAGCTCCTTGCGTCACTTGAGACAGGCCTCTCGGTTAATACAAGTGGTGGAAGATGAAAACCTCAATATGCAGAATACTTGCTTTGTAGAATTGGGAGCAGGGAAAGGTATACATTTTATTTACCAACAAACCACTTTTAACAGGTCTTCATGTTTCCATACAAGATATGCAGAATGACTTATTAAATTGCTAATTGCTAGAAATAATTCCTAGAGCTACAAAGTTATTTTTGTATGAAACTATAAAAGATATTTGAATTTACTCAACCAAATAATAATGCATAATTCATTCATAATTCAAACAGAACTAAAGTCTACATAATAAGTTTGATGGGTTATCATTAGTGATTAACAACACTTTAAAAAACACAATTTATAAAAATTAAGTGATTGTAACATTGTAGAGAGATTATGTGTTCTGTCAGTGTCAAGTAAGTGAGAAATTAATTGTTGACAAATTAAGTTCTGACCACTACGGTCAAAAATGTACTTTAATGGATACTATAGTTGAAGAAAGACAAAAATAATCTGCCTAAGACTGTTAGCAGAATAAGTTGTTTTAACGACAGTGTTGCACAAAAAGTAAGTGATTTGGACACAAACTCAAAGAATCCAGATGAACTGTATAATATACTGTTTCATTTAATTTTATCTCAGTTTAATAATAGCTTTAAAGAAAAAACCTTTTTTAAAAACTTGAAACTTAAATTTAGTGATTGGGCAACTGTAGGAATTTAGAAGGAGACAAACTTTATGAACTATACGGGGAGAAGCAATTTAATTATGATCCTAAGTTTTTACAATATGTTAAATTTTCAAAGACTTAAAATTGTTTGTACCCAGGCAAAGGCGATATATATTAGAAATAAAATTATGAACTCTGACGATAAAATAAGAGCTGCATGGGACACTACTGGAAGATCGGTAAATATTACCGATCTTCCAGTAGTGTCCCATGTGAACAAGTTGAAAATTGACAATGTAATCTTCTTCTTCTTATTTTGTGGACTAGTACCGCCATTAAAAGCAGTAATTTTGCCAATGTCAATGTTGGAGGGTAGACAGTCACAGTAAGAATGAACGGTAGTAACGCTGTATTCTCTTCTCTACTTAGGCTTTCTGAAGACACTGCTTGGTACTGTGGATATACCGCTTTTTGGTTCTGTTAAGTGTGGACGTTGAAAAATGTAGTGTGATTGGATCTCGGATGACTTTAATAATTACAATTAAAACCGATTTTTTGGTGCCTTTGTTATACTTGCAACCACACATAAAAACTATCTAAGTGATAAACTAACCCACTACTTTTGTTAGTTATAAAAAGCAATTAATAAACTGATGTTAATCTTAAATATACTTAATACCTTATTTTAGTAACTTAAAACTACTTTATGTTAGTAATCATAAAGTCTGGAAAAGAAGTCTAGCATTAAATCTTCTCCCATCGCATCGCAATAGCATATTGCAATGTTAAAAAGTAATCACTTGGGTTGTGACTTCAAGTATGTTTCACCAGTAGATATAATTAAAACATTTAAAACTCTTAATTTTAAAAAAACTGGTGATTTATGGGATGGGATGGTAAATTATTTATAATATTGGTCCACATCTAGCTCTTGTTTTCAACAAGTGTATGGATACAGGATTGTTTAATCTAATTTAATGAAACACAGTAAAGTTATACCTCTATACTACAGACCTATCTCTATATTACCATCACTAAAGTTTTTGAAAAAATTATACTAAATCAACTTTTGGAGCATTTTGGAAAAAATAATATTTTTCATAGTGAGCAATGTGGTTTTACTAGGGGTAGGTCAACAACGGATGCAGGAGTCGCGCTCCTCAAGCATATTTACGACGCATGGGAGAAATCACAAAATGCAATTGGTGTATTTTGTGATTTGTCCAAAGCCTTTGATTGTGTTCAACATGAAACGCTTTTAAAAAAAACTCAATTATTATGGTATAAGTAATATTAAGGACTTGATCTAATTGCTTCTTACCTTACCCAAAGGATCCAGAAAATTGCTGTTAAGGGTGAAAAATCTTCTGGATCCGTTTTAAAAATGGGCGTTCCAAAAAGTTCCATATTGGGTCCATTTTCATTCTTGATTTATATAAAAGATTTGCCATACTATGTGAGGAATTAATGCGACATTGTACTTTTTGCTGATGACACTTCTCTTATATTCAAAGTTAAGAGAAACCAACACAGTTACGACGATGTAAACAGTGCATTGTCGCAGGTTCTTCAATGGATTAATAATTTAGTATTAAATGCAAAAAAGACTAAATGTGTTGAATTTGCTTCACCTACCTATTATTAAATAATGAAATATTGAATTTAACTGACTCAGCAATCTTTTTAGGAATAACTGTAGACTCAAAACTTCAGTGGAACTCCCATTTATCATCTTTGGCGGGAAGACTCAGCTCGGCAGCTTACGCAGTAAGAATAGTTAGGTAACTAACTGATATTGATACAGTCAGACTTGTTTATTTTAGTTACTTTCACAGTATAATGTCTAAGAGCTAGAGATTCCCTAAGAGATGTTTTTAATAAATTAGGTATTCTTACGGACTAGTGCCGTCACAATACATTTATTGTAACATTTTATACATTAGGCAGAATATTACGTTATTTTCCAAACATAGTGACACACAGAAATAAAAATAAACTTGTAACGCCATACTCTCGTCTCCACAAAGTGAGTAATAGTATCATGGGGCTTGGTGTTCGCATCTATAATAAGATCCCACAGACTATATTAGATTTGCCACTTCAGCAATTTAAAACTCTAATAAAAAAGTGTTTAGTAAATGTTGTTACTACTCAACACAAACACAACAACAAAGCAAAAGCTTGGATTCAAAATGACGTTGATGCTCAGCTGAATGATTATACCTTTGTAAATCAGACTGATGTAAACAATGATCGACTGTATTCTTCTTTATAGTCATTTCCTCATGTCTGAGGGTCGTGACCACCATGGTCAAAAATCTCTGCACGAGCACTCGCCAAGACTCGCGACATTCGGCTTGTTTTAAAGAGTTTGGAATGCTTGACTGTTTGTGTAGTAAATCTGATATTGTTGCAGGCCATCTCTCTTATTACGCATGGTGGGCGTGGTGTCAACACACAGACAGCAAGGTGTTGCTGATAGACCGCGCCTCCCTCAGGCACAAGCGAGACAACAAGCTGCGCGACACCAATCCCGACGATAAATCTAATGTTCACAGAATACGCGCGGACTTAGCGCACCTGGCCTTGGAGCGAGTCCCCGCTGTGCAGCACTGTGACGCTGTCGTGGGTTATGCCAAGCATTTGTGCGGTGTCGCTACAGGTAAAACTTTATCTTATTTTACTAAATATGTTACATATAACGATAATCAAATAACGTAATAAAATAATTTTAGATTATGCACTGAGGTGTATCACAGCAGACAGCGTGGTGGGTAAAGTGCGCGGCGCCGTGCTGGCCACGTGCTGCCACCACCGCTGCGAGCGCGCCGCCTACCTCGCCAGGGGACACTTACGGGTAAAGTACAAGAAAACAATAAACTCCGCTATATAATACATGCGTTATTACTCGTGATTAACTAAAACCTCACCATATGGATAACTACCCTAGAATTTATATATGCTCATGTGATTTTAAGAAAAATCCTAAGGGCAAAACATGTCGACAAAGTATAGGTTCAATCACACCACAGTGCGGCCTCAGGACAAACTTGTACTTGTTATGCTTTGATAATAGTATAATAATTATCTTTTTCAGGCAATGGGTATTAATGGTGTAGATTTCAACGTAATACTCGGCATAGTCTCGTGGGCGACCTGCGGCGACGGACGCAGTCGAGACCGACGCAATCAGACTCTGCACGATATTGAATCTTTTGCGCAAAATAACGTTGACATGCAAAATGATGCCACCGGTACTAAAGCCGGTCTAGGGACTAAGAATTTAAACCTGACCCAAGACGAACGTGAACAAATCGGTAGGCGAGCCAAAGCGTTGTTAGACTGGGGTCGAGTGTTATATCTAAACGAACGCGGGTTCGACGCTCGGCTCGTCCACTACGTACCCACCAGTGTCTCCCTGGAAAATGTTTGCATCATAGCTAAAAAGTCGAGCTGATATTGTAGTGATAACATATAAATAAAACTCCACATGTAAATATACCTTTAATTATACTAAAAAATCTATTTTTATTTCTATACAAGTTTTTTATAATAGCTAAACAAATGCCAACACTCGTATCCCACGTTACAGTGGAAACAAACAAAGTATCCCACATAAATTGTAAATAAAAGAATCAAGTTACATGAAAGTATAGAATTTAAAGTGTTTTATTGCTGTAAACAACATGGACCCTGATGATTGATGTAAATGAAAGTGACACATAAAGCTAACTTATCTACACACAGCTCCTCTTCTCTCCTCCCAACAACTCTATTAGGCTAATAATCCATGAGTTCCACTAAGTGTTCACAACGCCCACGCTCAGGACCGCGTTGCGTTGCGATCGATAACCCAAGTGGAACGGAACGGGAGCGGCGGCGGCGAGCGTTAACGTAAATATGTAATTCAAATGGCGAGTTATAAAGCAATAGTTTTAAGAGGTTAAGTTTATAATTTTGGTTAAATTAATTTATATTCATATTTTTATTCATTGATTTTCTTTATATTTATAATTAAATTGGAACAAAAATTAATTTTATATAAATATGCGCTCAGAAACATTAACTTCCACTGACAAGTCTCTATCCATGTCAAATAAAGTTATTTACGTCGTCGCCATTTTTGTTGTATTAAAAATGACGCCTATTTTGCAACCACAGATCACTAGTATTGCAACGCTCACAACGACCCACGATTGTGAGTCGTTTAGTGAGAGTGAGCACAAGTCATGACGTTTTCGTCGCCACCACAGCGCCAGCGATCGTCAAGTGTAACGGCTAAATGAGCGTTTTGGGCGTTGAAATCGTTTAGTGGAACGCGCCTAAAATATAAACACTTATTCAATGTTCATTCATTACAGATTGCGTCTGTCTAAATCAATAATATTGTTTAACAAAAATAACAAAGAATATAAAATTAAATTATTTCGTTATTCTTTCATCCATCAGGGAAACCAGCCAGGTTTTCCCCTCGACTCCACTGAATAGTAAAGCAACTATAATTAAAGATACAACTAAAATTGTTTACATTACAAAATAAGATATAACGTTATGTTTTTATGAAGGTTGTCAAATTTTCCCCCAGACCCCAGCTGCAGATAATTCAGAAATATAACCTAAATGTTTACATTACTATATAATAGTCAAGTTTCACAGTAACTTGAATGTAATACTTAGTTTAATATAATTTAATTATAGAATTATTTAGACAAAAATATATAAAAATGAAGCTAAAATAGAAAACATACAAAAACAAATTATATCATATTCAATTCACAAGGAAATTTTATCGAGTTTTCTCACCGTCTCAAGTTAGTAACATTTTTCAACATTATCAAAATATAAATAGTGGTTATTAGAGAAAAAGAAAAGCAGATATTTAATTTTAAGGTATTTTAACTATAGGTTTAACATATTGTCTTCATACTGTCGGCTGAAGCTACTGATAATGTGATATACAGTGAAATGGTGACACAAGCACACAGCCTTACAAAGAATGCATTCCACTAAGTGTTCACAACACCCACGCTCGCGATTTTCCCGTTCCACTCGTCCGCGAGCGCGAATGGGATATTGAACGTTAACATAAATAATTCAAATAGCGAGTTATAAGTTTATAATTATTGGTTAAATTAATTTATATTCATATTGATTGATTTTCTTTATATTTATAATTTAATTGACCATAATTATAATTCATTTTATATAAATATGCGCTGCAGAAACATTAACGTCCACTAACAAGTCTCTATCCATGTCAAATATAGTTATTTACGTCGGCGCCATTTTTGTAGTTTTAAAGATACCGCCAATTTTGCAACGCTCGCGATGACCTACTTGGGCTTCGCGTGTGAGCATAAGTCATGACGTCAGTAGTGACGTTTTCGCCACGACCACAACGACCGTAATCGTAAAGTGGAATGGCTAGAAAAGCATTTGGACGTTGTGAACACTTAATGGAACGCACTCTGAGTGAATCGCTCTACAATTAGTAATATATACAAAGGACAATTTTTACAATTATTGTCTGTACTTATATTAGAACTAACATGAAACCACAAATCTTTTTCTACTCCATACAAAGAACTAAGTGCTATGAAGAATACACCTTTGTGCGTCAGTGAAACACGAGGAATGCTAGTGAATAACAATAACAAAGTAAATAATTTCAACTACTAACCAAACCAAGAGGTCCCAAAAAATATGATCAAATGTGAAAGATATTTAGACCATTCCTCATCTTTACAAGGAGGTGATGAGTAAGTATCTCATAAAAGTTCCATAAATTGAGTGCCAACCGCGGAAATCGGGAACGAGCTTAGTCTTTGTGTCAAGTAATTTTACGGCACCCTCGAGCCTCCAAGGTTTAATACATTTTAATGTCTAGCATAGAATAAAGTATGTTACAATATTTATTAATTTGTTTGACATAATGGGTAAATAAATTAGCATTATCGAGCATTACACTTAATAAAAATAATTGCAATAATGCTTTTTAAGCAAAAAAACCTCTAGTGATATTGTGAATATAGATACAGAAACGTGAGCACTGACTGTCACACCCTCCATAGAATAGAATAGTTTTGATATAATATTTACATTTAATTTTCATATTTTTCATTATACTTAAATCCATAACACTACACTCAGAACATAAATGTCAGCATTTAAGATTGTTAGTACAGATCGGTTGACCATTGCTGACATGTGTGCTCTCAGCCTTATGTCAGGGGTGAGTGGAAATATACAGCAAATAATGAAAACAGCAGCTATATTAAGCTAAAGATGATCAGTTAAATATAACACTCTTGTCACAATTGACGATGACCTCTCCACTATCGACACTATATCCTAGAGACTTCCTAGTAGATGAGTGCCGCTGGTGTTGGTGGTGGTAGTGGGGTCGGTATGCGGGAGCTGTCATCAGTAGCCGTAGCGCTCCTGTATAGAGGAGACCACGCCGTTAGCGAGCGAGGAGAGGCGGCCCGCGACGCGAGTGACCCCCGCGCGGACGGACTCGCGGACCTGCATCAACACAACACATTTCTTAAGATTATCAAATCATATTCATATAAAAAATTTTGTTTATGAGTAGTTTCTTATTAAGTAATGAAAGGCTTGATGTCAATAATGTACTGATTGATCCTTGTTGGTGCAACTCACATCATCGAGATCAGGTGCAGAGACCGTGAAGGCGGGCTGCCGCGCAGTCTGCTGTGGGCCCCCGAACAGCTCCGCGGAGGAGATACTGGTGCTGCCCTCAAACCGTGACAGGCTGGAGTTGTCGCCGTCTCCCCACCGCCTCTCCGGCTGGGGACAATAACATTCATCCACTCTTATTTCAATAATTCCTTATGCATTATTATTATAGTTGAGTAAATATTTCTTTTTTATATTCAATCTAGCACAGTCTAGCTTAGCTTTAAATATCATAAAATACCTGGTCTCCAAAGAACTGTGCAGAGCTGATAGATTTAGCAGAGCCAAACTTCTTAACGGCAGAATCGTCTTCCACCTCCTGTTTCCTTGTGGGTCTGCTCCTTGCCGGCGCAGCGGTGGGGGCCGCGGCCGGCTTGTCGTCCGAGAACATAGTCCTCACATTCCGGGTAGGTTCTGGCTCAATGCTCTCCCATGAGTCCATCTTCCTGCTACTGGGGGTTTCATTGAGGAGGGAATCAAGTCCCCTGTTACTGCTGTATGGCTCATTTCTGAAATAAATCATTCACGAGAATACCTAAACTAGAAATTCTAACAAACTATTGTCACTCAAAAGATATAACTGTTACCTGATCATAACAAACACATTGTTGAAGTCATCTAGATCATCGATAGGGCGCGGCGCCGGCGCTCCCTCCTGCTCAATAGTTGTCATGTCGGATGCCGCCGAGTGTGACACACCACTGAAACAATTATATAATATTTCATTGTATAAACAAAGGGCTCTAAAGTATTGAACAGTTACAAGTAGATAAAGTATACATACTGCGCTTGCTTAGCGGCCCGAGTGGCCCCGGCGATGCCCAGCCGGTCGCGCGAGTCCCGCGTGTCGTGGTCGCGCGGCGCGTAGGCCAGGCGCAACGACGCCACCTCGGCCTCCACACTGGCTAAGGTGGCCTTGCTCTCTGCAGCCGATGCCTGTCATACAGTAGTACACATTCTATTTCACATTTACTAAATAATACAAATATAACTCAACCTAAACAATATTTAAAACCAGCCCAACATTGACTTTGATTGACATTTAAAAAAAACAGGCAAAAACTGCTGCTTTTTTGAAATTGGTAAAAAAAATTTGAATTATATAGTTTTACCTCCATTTTCAATTTCTCAGCCATAATTGCTTCCCTCTCAATGTCATCAAAATTAGCGGCCACTTTAGTTGCTCCCAAGCCACCTTTTCGAGCTCCCAGCTGCAAAGAATTTCATACTTTGGATTATACAACTAATATATATTCAAATGTAATAACAACTTACAGTTATATGTGGGAGAACAGTCTCATAATGCTTACATAAACTTGTATACTTACACCTGGTCTCCTAGTAGTAGGTCGAGCTGCTGAGGAAGGTGTCTGAGAATTGCCCCATAATCTTGCTTCCGAACTAATAGCTGCGCCCCCCCCACCAGGACCACCCGTATTCAATGATGCCTGATGAATTCAATTATTTTAATAATAATACAATATTTAGCACTCAAGATTAATATTTTATGCTATTGTGTTACATAGTAAAATATGGTAAATGACATGTTAAATTGAATAAGTCCAAACTCAATCCACAAACTGAGTTACTGAGGTCAAACTCTTTAAAACACTGACATTATTTCATGTATTTTATTAGCACAATTTTTATGTTTTACGAAAATGGAGGTAAATATAAAGCTGTAAGTGTCCTAAGTTGTCATTAGTGGCGAATGACGAAAAATCTAAAAGAGTAGTTTTGTGTAAATTTAACCTTTAAATGCATGTTGTTCACACTGACAGAGTAATGTGGGGTTGTATTATAAATTTGATTACAATCTAAAAATTAACATAATTAGTTTGTTTTAATATTAAAAAGTGTGATTGTATGTAAAATATGTTAAAAAAATTAATATAAAATGAGAAACATTTTTACAGTCATGCCCTTGAAAAACAATGCGCTAAGTTATCACAATTAATTAACTAATTAATTTCCTGTTCTCATAATAATGACTTTAATCATTATTTAGTTCATACAATCAAAGATATGGCTGCCAGAGTGTTTGCAGGCAGTATTGTTACCTGGTGTGCAATGTTATTAGCATTAGTGTCAGATAGCTCTCCATGCTCAGCAAACCAGTCTACCTCTTGTTTCTTGATTTCCTTCACCTCGGCCGCTGGTGGCTCCAGGTGTAACTGCACACAGATTAACATCTGTTACCAAACTAGTATCTACTTCCTCATTACTATTTATCATAAAACACCTAAATTACATTAACTTTTTGATTTAAGGAACTGAACTGTTAATTAATGTCAATCTAAAGCAATATCAAAGTGTAGTATCCTGTATCAAAACAACATGTTAGATGTTATCAATATGTTTACAGTAGTAATATAGCTTTGATTATTGTAATACCTTGGTCCCATAAGTTTTCATGGCCTGTTCAGACATAGAACTGAGTTTGTCTCTGTATAACTGCGCAACTCTTGAACTATATTTTTGCCGAGCATCCTCAGTCGCCAGTCCATGTGATCGAAAGAATTGTGTCTGTACAAAGAACTTGAATTATTTCATCTTCTAAAGATGCTCCAGTGTTGGAGTAAAGTATGTGTTATGAAATTGAATTTGCTACATGTCTGCCTGTATTAGAACAGAGTTATATGAATAATAACAATAAATAAAATGTCATCATACCGCATTGGCATTGCCGCCAAGTTGCATGTTCCTCAGCTGCTTCCACGTCCAGTTGGTGTCGAGCTGCGTGGACCGCACGAAGGTGAGGTGCACGCCCAGCCCGCGGTGCACCGCCGAGCAGTCCAGACAGATGAACACGCCATACGTCACCGACGACCACGTAGGATTCTTCGCGTTGCAGTCGAAGCATACCTGCGACACACGACTCACATGTACTAGAACCAATTGATAAATATGTATCGTTTCACCACTTAGTTATCAAAAAATACACACTTTGTTTGCAGGAATCGAACGTAATCTCTGGAAAACAGCTTCAATATCGCTTTTACTAGGCCCCGAGTCAGCCATTTTACTGCTGAGTGTGAGTTCACTGTTCCAGTGCTCTGTTGTCACTTGTCAACTTGTCACAACTCGTATGGCCGTCACGCTGACAATAACTGTCAACGCCTACCACCTCACCCACCTGCCAGTATTGCCACAAACGATTCGGGATCAAAAGAATAAGGTAAGTTTGAGTATGGTTTATTAAGGTACCAAAGACATTACACGCAGTAAGTGTAAGGTCTTAAAGTTAGTGAGTGTAAGGTCTTTGGTAGGTACAACTTGAAAAAAAATCATTCCTTCTCTATAAAATATTTTTTTCATAGTAGAATTCTGTTTAAAAAAAAGATTATCTGTTAAAACAGAAGAAGAGATTATTTAGATCTACAAAATTGGTATAAATCTCGGTATAATTTAATAAGCTTTGAACCTTACTTCTTTCCTTCTTTTATTTAATGTGGTTTTGTCTAGTCTAGATTTTAATGGCAAATCTATATTCGAATTGACAATTTGGTCTGTCGTCTATGGTTCGCTATTCGCTCGCTGATTCGCTCTCGCTGCCAAGCTGCCAAGTGCCAATACAAAGTTCTGAAAGGACGCATGTTTCGACTTTTGTTTAAAATATAAAAAACAAATGAAATATGTTTTACGTTTGAAATGTGAAGAGTCTGAAAAAAACGTGTGTTCTACAAATATAGAGTTTCATCGTTTATCAATACTGCAGAATAGTCGAGAAAAATCTGTCCGAAGTAGGCCCATCTCACAATAAGAGGCAAGAGTAAAGAGTTCAATTAGTTATGTTGAGTGTTGACGTGCATCGTGTAAGTGAAAGTTCTGGACTGAGTTTTTCTTGGTGAAAATGAGACTTGAACGACTTGATCACTTAGTGTTCTAAATAATATTGTGAATGGAGAACGCGAGCTTTCCCCTGGGCGCGAGCTCGGGCGCGGGCGCAGAGTGCGGAGACGAGATCGAGCGCGCGCTGATGGACCTTGGCCCTCTGCTCGGTGTCACCATCAAGGAAGAGGTCCCCGATGAGATTCTTGACGGCGCGCAGACGGCGCGAGGCAATGTATGTATTTCTGCACCTGAAATATTAACAAATGTAATGGTACCATTCACCATTTTGTTTTATTGTGAAAGACCTTGCAGAGACTTCTCATGTTTCATTTTAGCAATTTATAGCTGTAACACCGAAAAAATAAGTATGTGCTTCTTGGATACTTATATTATGAAACTTTTATGACTCCCAATAGGACAACATAGACCATACAAGATGGGAATCTACAGATAAACATTCCTTTTTTTCAATTCAATATTTTTTTTTTGATATTTACTTTTTATTGTTAGGAAATCTGAAGGGTCACAGTAATGTTATCAGTGTGGTCAGAGATTATCTGTAGTGGTTTGATGATAGTTCTGAATAAGTTTATGATTGTAGAGAATTTATCTTCAGAAAAAAGATAAATGAAAAAAAACTTATGAAAACACTTGCTTGTTGCATCAAAATAGATAGATAACAATAAGTTGAGCATTAACATTATACAAATTTGTACACTTCCTCTGCCTTTTGTACATAGATCCTATAAAGTTAACAAACAACCACAACTTTAATTATGAAAGACTGATTACTGATAAAAGGCACATAAGAGACAGTCCAATGTATTAATTCTAGATAAGCTCAACACATCACAGAACTTACAAATCATCTTAAAGCAGTTTCAAGAGCCTGAAAAGTTTGAACATAATTTTGTTACACTTTGTTAAACTATCTGGTCTGGATCATTGGACCTTCACTAATAATTTACACTTAATCAATTTGTACAAATACTTATCCCTAGTAATAAAATAATCTTGTAAACTTTTTTAAATAGAAAGTATTTTCCATTTAAAAAAATGTTAATTGTTTTTTCCATAATTATAAAACAGAAGGAAGCTGTGAAAAAATATTTTTAAAAGAAGACCAATATAACAACAACTAATGACATAATAATATCAATATATTCAAGCAAAACAATGATGAGTAGTACTAGTCTGTTGATGTAAGCTGTTTTGTAATTTATCCATATTTTTTGTTGTATTTTTTGTTTGTTCTATTCAAATAATCTTGTGTCCATGGGTTACAGGCCCTAATCACTAATTGGTCATTATCTAATAGTCAAATATTTCAATAATTCTAAATGGAGCTGCACAAGTACAATTAATGTTACTATCTGTTATTGTCAGAGAGAACCAATACATCACTGAGTAGTATTGATATAAGGTCCCATGTCTTAGGCGAGCATCATCAGCGATGGCGCCGGAACGAGCGGGACCACAGAAGGCGCCGGCACGAGCGGCAACAAGCCGGAGGGCGAAGGTGCTGACTCACTGGCGTCGCCCACCGCTCGCACCACTTTCCTCGCCATGCGCTGCGTTTTCTGTCAGCAGGCGCTCTCGCAGACTGAAGGGACTCCCAAGCTCATGGAGTGTCTGCACTCTGGCTGCGAGCCCTGTATCAAGGCTAAGATTGAGGAGAAACTGTCTGGAAGTAGAGATTTTCTAGGTATATTTTAATTATATATTTATATAGATTTATCTATAGTTAATTGAGGAGATCATGAAAGGTTAAATAGTATTATTATTTGTTAATAGATAATGTTTTGTTTTGTATTATAATTAAACTCATCCCTTATCTTGTGTTTTCATAAGTAGATGAGTTTCATTTAGATGTTACAAGTAAGATGATAATAATAATAATTAATATACTTTATTGTACACCAAATATTACAAAAAGAATTATATTATAAACTAACCGATTTCAAAAACTCTTTTGTTGTCTTTTTCACATTGACATTGGCAGAATTACTGCTATCAATAGTGGTAGAAAAGCCATAGACAAGAGAAGAAGTAGAAAGCTACATTATCTCTGACTAACATAGGCTATATTTATAACTAGAAAAATTAGAGATCCTCAAAAAGTCTTCCTAAAACCAACCCGAGCTGCAAAAAAAATTAGCAATAAAATGTCTTTCATCGCATGTGCTGCGGAAAGTATTGATGGTAGAACAAAAATATGTTCTACAATATTATAGAATTTATCACTTATCTACAAAAAACTTCGCAAGAGTATATGTCTAACTATTGTAGTTACACTGCCAGTACAAATAAATTTAAAAAAAAAACCAATATTTTTAAAACTTTTTGATCAACACACAAAAAACACACAAGATTTAAAATTAAAAATTACATGAAGTCTTGATCTTGAATACAATGTTTTGAAAAAAAATACATCAGAGGTTTCATACCCATTTTTCATCAAAATCCCTCCTTTATCCTCCACACTTTTTTTGACTGTTTTTGTCTAAATAACCCCTACATAATTTTGAACTATGCTTTGGATCATTATCTTGTTGGAAAATTAATCCTTTGGCGATTCACTTCAGCCCTGTGGGAATAGCATTTTTCTCTAAAATTTCTTTATATTGCTCCTTTTTCATAATTCCTTTAATTTGGACCAGATTTCCAGTTCCAGTTTCATAGCCTGAGAAATAACCCCAGACCATAACAGATCCGCCACCATGCTACACACTGTGGAATCATCTTTTCATTGGCGGAACGTCTAACGAAAATTATTCTTTTTGAACCGAATATTTCAAATCTAGATTCACTCCAAAGTACTTTTTTGTAATCTTCTTTGGTTCAGTCTCGATGGGCTAGGACCCATTGCATTTTTTATTTTAGAAGAGGTTTTCGCTGAGCAACGCGACCAAACAACTTGGCGTCTCGTAATCGTCTTTTCACTGTAGACACTGACACAGGTTTTTCCCGAGATTTGTTGTTCAACACGACTTTCTGGGGATGTTAGGCGTCTATTTCGCTTGCTGATTACCACAAAACACTTGTCTTCACTAGAAGTCGTAGCTCTTGGTCTTCCGGAGCGCCGACGATCTTGATTACTGCCAGTTTCTTTGTACCGCACAATAGTGCGATGAACACAACACAATACGATGTTCGATAACTGGAGTCGAGATGCAATCTCACGTTCAGATTTGCTTTCATTATGGAGAACAACGATGGCAGATCGCGTTTCAATACTAATTTCGCGAACTTTTCCCGACGCCTTGACTGTAGGAATCACAAAATCAGACTAATTGCAGATATTCGTAGATAACCATGAAAATATCTTAATTGATGTAAAATAAAAGAATTGTCAGTTGTGGTAATGAGGTAATAAAATGTTTACAATCAATTATCGGACTAGCTCTTCTTCGGTTGACATTGAAGTTTGGAAACAATGGTTGTTTATTACCCTTTCCTTATCTTAAATACTAGAGAATAAGCTTTTAGGTAATCTTTATAAACAATAGAATATGCAGGTGTGCAGGTTACTCTTTATCACCAATATTTTGAAAATATTTACTTATAACATAATATTAGTGGTTTCAAACTTTTGACCGGTAGTATGTCACTATAACTATAAAAAATTGATAGAAATACCTATCAAAATCAGACCATGTTATCCGTGCCTCATTTTATATTAATTCTTATCCAAATAAATTATTTCGTATTTAGCACTGTTTCAATACCTGTTGATTACTTTTTGAATTATTTAAATCGGACATTCAATTCAAAATATATTACGTAATTAAAAATATCAGTATAAACAAAAAATACACGCTGACGGGCCGGTGTGGCTCCACATAGCGCAGCGAGAGAGGGGGCACCGAAATGCAGAAGAATGAAGACTGTTTAAAAAAATTATCGCTAATATCAAATAACATTATTTACCTAAATTAGCAAACTTTGATCTGTTAAATATTATTAATATATTTTTCTGTTAGACATATATAATGTGATGAGATGTAGTAACATTTTGTCCTGTCTGTGTGTGTGCGTGCAGGCGCCGGGCGTGTCACCATACTGTGCGGAGCGTGTCGGCTGCATTGCCAGCCCAGCAACATGATCGAGCAGAGGTTCGTTCTGGAGAAGATGGCCCTGGAGCACTCCGGCAACAATGGTACGTTACATGTCTAGAAGTTTTATTATAAGCTGTACAAACATATGCCATTCAAGTATAAACACGAGATTAAAATATATATGTCGGAGGTGTGAGTTAGGTTTAGGTTAGGTTAGCCTTATGTTAGGTTAGGTTAATGTTAGTCTAATCTTAAGATTAAACAGTGAAACTAAGCAGTGGAGGTGAGTGTTATGATCATTTAAAGGATATCCTTAAGGCCTACACCTTGGTCACAACTCCAAGGGACTGCTTGGGTTTCTGTCATAATAGTTCTTGTTAGAATAGTGATAGTAATGTTTAGTTATATCCTGCCCGTATAGCTTTTGAGATAGGTCATCCATCTATATCATTTTTTTTAAAGATTACTAGCAGTATGGATCACATACTACTAGTATTCCCTTTACCCCTCCAACTAAGCTAAATGCTTGTGTCAGGAGTGGGCCACGCCAGTAGTCCAATGTCCGGGATTTGAACCCACGACCTGTTGATCGTGAATCCAACGCCCGAAGTACTGAGCTACTGACGCTTCATTTATAACTTACCTTTATGTATAATATAAACTTTAAATGAAACCAGGTCAAGGTGATTGTTTACAGTGCTGACATGTCATTGCAGGAAATGTTCTAAATTTTTAAATAGATATAATGGATGGTCTCCTAGGAAAGTTTTCCTACAACTATAATGGTTAAGGTACCTGCCCTTCTGACCTGTCTCAAAAATTCACCCTGTATGTTAGCAATTTAGTGTCCCGTAGTTTGTTATTTGTGTTATTTTTTGTCTTGTCCAATTATGAGAGGGTTAAAAAAATGAGAATTTCATGAAAAAGTAGCGTTTAGTGACCCCTACACAAACCTCCACAAAATATCAATGTAGAAATGAAAGAAAAAAAAAGCATCTAAATGACATGTATAACATTTGTATGATTGTGTTATATTATTGGTGCAGGGTCAACGAGCGGGGAGCAGCAGTGCAACAGCTGCGAGGACACGGAGCCCGCCACCAGCTACTGCGTCGACTGCGCCGAGTTCATCTGCGATAACTGCGTGCACGCGCATCAGAGGTGATCACCACTAAATGAGTTATAAAAACAGTCATCATTTTGTCGCATTGAAAGACAAAATGCGCTGAGGTAGAGATATTTAATAGATGCGTATGTTGCAGGCTAAAGATCACCAAGGACCACACCATCAAATCTAAAGAGGAGGCGGTGTCCGAGCTGCAGGCGGCCCAGGGCAACGCGCGCGCCGCGCACGACATGTACTGTCGGGACCATCCACAGGTCACAATATATAATAAAATAGACAAACTTTGTATATCAATAACAAAATATGAATGTAACTGAAAGATTACTCTTTAATAGGAGCGTCTAACGCTGTTCTGTGAGACCTGCGACCGCCTCACCTGCCGCGACTGCCAGCTGCAGCACCACCGCGACCACAAGTACCAGTTCAGCACCGAGATGGCTGCTCAGGTTAACTGCTAATCTAGGCTGCTCCCTCTCTTCCCTTCTCTCGCTGTTGCAAGGAGAACTACAGTTTGTTAATTGTCACAGGCGCGCGGAAACATCGCCGCGCTGCTGTCGGAGGTGAGCTACAAGCGCGTTCTGCTCGGCTCCGCCATGAAGGTTATCCGCGACCGGCAGGCGCTGATCGCGGACAAGAAGAAGGCGCTGGTGCACGAGATCACGCAGACTGTGGTCAAACTCACCAACGCCATCAACACGCGCGGCAAGCAGCTCGTTCTGCGCCTCAATGAGGTGTGCGACGCCAAGCAGCGCACCCTCGGAGAGAAGAAGGACGCGCTCGAGCAGCTCGCCGCCATCACCGACCACTGCGTTGACTTCGTCAACACGGCGCTCGAGCAGGGCAGCGACACGGCGGTGCTGCACAGCAAGCGTGCCGTGTGCGCGCACCTGCAGCGCATCAAGAGCCGCCGCGCCGACATTCCCAACCCCGAGATCCCCGTGCGCATCTCCCTCGCGCTCGACAAGCTGCCCGACCTCGTGCGCGGTGAATATGCCTTGTCATTATACATCTCTAGCGAGTTATTTTGCCATTAGAAACTGTTCCATACCCGGTGTCGTTGCAGTGCTATCAAACATTGGAGCGATCGTCGTCGACGGTAAGGTGGATGGAGGCAGCGGCACGGCTGGCAGCCCGGGCCCTGGGGCAGGTGGTGGCAGCGGTGGCGGAGGAGGAGGCGGCGGTGGCGGGGGCAGCAACGCCGGCGCGCTTGGCCCCTACCACGCCGCTCCTGCGCCGCCGCACTCCGCTGTGGTCGCGTTGCAGCAAGTTGCTATGCATCAGGTTAATGTCCTTAGCATTATATTTAAACTATATTATCTTGTGTTTGTGTATTGCATTGCTATTACAGTTCATGTCTATATTTCAATTGTACTTTGTTATATTTCATGTCTCAGACTCTGGCGCGGTATCAGGTTGGTTGGACCATATGATTATTGTACAAATAAATATTTGGGACACAGATAACAGATAGTACTATCATATGAAGTCAAAAACTTTATATTTATATTCCTATGCACGCTGAAAAACAAAAGACGGAGTAGATCTAATCTAATCTCAACAGTTCATCACCATCCGTCAGTAGTGTCTCTGTCTATAGCTAAAAGTACCCACTAAGTAACAATTTGATATTGACAGTCTTATGTGCAAGCGGTGTCGGGCGCGGCGGGCGGCATGGCGGGGACGGTGGGCGCGGTCGGGGGCGTGGGCGGCTACATGGCGCTGCCGCGGTCGCGCGCGCACACGCCGCTGCGCCACTCGCACGTCACCTCCACTACGCATCCGCATCACTTGCATGGTGAGGAGCGCCTCCTACGAGTTTAATGTATACGTTATATGCTTTTGCTATAGACGCGCATTTGGCTAATTAGTTTTATTTTATAAGTATGCTTTATGCTAGAGCATTTAGGAGTGAATAGTGCATAAAATCCGCACAGGAATGAATGAGATGAACCTCCGCGGCCTTCTGAATGCGAGCGGAGCACGGGGACGCGCGCCGGTCCCGTCGCCGCACGCCGCCACCGTGGCCGCCGCAGCCGCCATGCCGGCGCAGGCCGCGATGCAGCACGCCTACCATCACAGTGAGTCGTGTAATTCATCTCTGTTTATCGTTTAGTATTGCCTATGTGATGTGGTCCGCAGGCAGCTTCTTAAAGATTACGTGATAAAAATTATGTTACATGTGCAGTGATGGGCGCATACAACAACGCGTACGGCGGCAACGCGAACACGAGCGGCGCCGGCACCGGCAGTGGGCGACGCAGCGGTGGCCCACGCACCCCCTCCCCCGCGCCCCTGCACCACGCCCACTCGCATCCGCCCCACGCGCAGCTCGCACAGCACGCTCACGCGCTCCCCCAGCAGCAGCAGCACGCCCAGCATCAGCCTAGCTCGGCCGCCAAGTGGCATATTCCCCAACATGGACTGCCTAACGGTAACCAAACTACATATAGATATAGAAAATAGTGATGTGCCGGATCGTTATAAAAGTATATCCGCGGATACGGATTCAGATACGGATCAATGGCGTCAAGATCCGCGGATACGGATACGGATCTTAACTATGCTACTCAATTTGTGTCGGTGCGCGTGACTTTGAAAGAATAGTTAATAAAGAAGATAAATAAAAGAATATGATTTATTCTTGAAAAAAGACTCCAATAACAAAAGTTCTGTCGAAATGTCTCAGCCGGGAATATCAAACGTTACATGTTTGCAATAAAAGGTAACCAAATATTAGATTTTTAAAAATAATTTGATTGAAATTTAATAGTATTTTATTGCTACCTATTTACCTACATATAGAATTGAATTTATGTATTAAACATTTATAAAAAGTAAAAGTAAAAAGAGTAAAAGATCCGCCCAAAATGTAACGGATACAGATACGGATATTTTTTTCTACCGCGGACATCCGCGGATACGGATACAGATACGGACATCCGGAACACTACTAATAGAAAATAAAAGATAATTATAAAAATACTATACATCCGATTATTATTGTTCAAAGTACTAATTGTGGTAACATTGCTTGGTGGTGGTCCCCAGGTGGTCTGGAGGCTGCGAGCGTCGCGCTGGGGGCACTGGGGAGCGGCGGCGCAGACTACAAGATCACCCTCGGGCGTGCGCGGCCCTCCTCCGCCGTCACGTCTACAAACCCAAAGACGCCGAGTCCGAGCTTCAATGTAATATTCATAACACATTACACTCGAATTATATTACTTTAAGGACAATCTGTGCTAATGTAGCTGTAGACACTTGTATGCAATTGCAAAAAATATTCTAATATTGTAAAAAAAATGTATGCTATTAATTTTAGGGTTTGAGTGCGGGCTGCGCGTCGGAGCTGGACAAGGTGTGCGCAGAGTCGGTGCAGGATCTGATGGCCACCATCGCCAAGCTCGACTCCAATGGAGTACAGGTACATCCGTCCATTGCTTGTACAACCGCCTATTATGATTACCATTCGGTAGAGCTTCTTAATTAATTAGTGAAGCTTTATTAGGTAGTGGCGGAACAGAGCTGCGCCGACGCGCCTTCGCCGGCCGTGGTGCACTCCTCCACCGACGGCGGCGAGGCGGGGGAGGCGCGCGAGACGAGGCGGGGCGCAGACCCCAACGAGGACTGGTGTGCGGTGTGCATGGACGGCGGCGAGCTCATGTGCTGCGACAAATGCCCCAAAGTCTTTCACCAGTATTGCCACATACCCACCATTGAGAAGTTGCCCGAGTGAGTCAAATGTAACTACAAAATGTAATCTTGCTCATAGTAAGTCAGCCATATCCTTTTTTATTGTATTTAACTTTTGTACAGTGAAACGGAATCCTGGCAGTGTCTCCTCTGCGTGAACTTCGCAGAAGAGCCTGATGGAGAAGATATCGGAGGCGAATTGGTGGGGCGCACCCGGCGCATAGTGGAGCGGATCACGCTGGAGCTCTACTGCCAGTACGAGCTGTCGCTGCCCTTCCGCGAGCCTGTGCCCGAAAACAATAGACACTACCACACAAAGGTATTATGTTCGTCGTAACTCATAAATGGTACATGAATTGCGTACAACATAATAAATAAAAACAGAATAGGAATGAAGAATAATAATATTTCAGATCAGTCGACCCATGTGCCTCGACATGATCCGGCTGAAGCTGCAGCCCAGCGCGGAGGGGCGCTACACGCACGCGTCGCACTTCGTGGCCGACTGTCGCCTGCTGTTCCGCAACGCCTACAGATACAACACGGTACTGCGCTCCTCCACACACACACTCACACACAAACATACCAACATTCATTCATTCATTCTTATCCATTAACACTTTCAGCCCGAGTCGCAACTCTACAAAGATGCGAAAAAACTGGAGGAGTTCTTCGATGCACAGTTAATGAAATGGCTGCCCGAATATACTTACTGGAACGGCGAAGGCGAGCCCCCCGCCAAGAGGCCCCGCACCGACTGACGCGAGACTCCGCGGGGCTCGTGGCGCGTGCCCCTCGGTCCCCCTGCGCCGCCCCCACACCACATGCTGCTGGCGCTGCCGCGGTACATGCCTCACTGATTGCGTGCTGATTGAGAGCATTTCTAATATAACAATTTTATATGTGTATACAATACAATGACATCACCGGAACCTGCAATCAAATTGTGCCCAATTTAGATATTAACTTAGTTGTAGAACAATTCACAGATATACCTTTTATTTAATTATAGGATATAAGTAACATATAAAATAAATACATTATATTAGTTATGATCTTGGATCAAGATATGGTCGACATCTAAACAACACACGTGTTTCAGATGTTTAATTAAATATAAAGTGGCAAATTCATTAACAGGAAAGTGAGAAGTCGACCTTACTTGCGATCTTGTACTTTACGAGCCAAGATGAGTATAGTTGTAATGATTGTTATAGGCAGTGCTTTTACACGAGTATCATCTTCCAAATATGTTAGGAGAAAACTAATCTATTATATTAAGATTTCGAAATCTCTGACGTGTTACGTAGGTTATATTTAGAAGTTCCTTTCGAGTTGTATGAGCGGTAGCTACCCAGCGCGGCAGTCGGTCGTCGAGCCTCGCGCGCGCTTTATTACTTTTATATTTTAAAAAGACTTGCGCCGTCCAAGACTGATAACTGTGGTTATGATTTTTTTCCCAAATTTGCCACATTTGGAATTGGGATTATTTTTAGTTCTATGTAATTTTTAAGGCGCAGTATTTTTGGCATAATAATATTAACAAAGTGATTTAATTTATTTTTAACACAACAGGAAGATGGATGATGACCAGAACAAAGGTTTTCATTCAACTGTTGCTCTAATTTATTCTTGTTCTATTTCTTTTAAATGAAATAGAATGTGTATGAGTGATCATCTAATTCCTACTGTTTGATATGATAGGTATGCAAGTGTCTGGGTGACCCAGACCAGTCGCCTGTTACTGAGCGCCGAGTGTTCGGTGCGGTTGGGCCGTTGGTGTTGAATTGTTGATGTATCTACGTTACATTTGGTCGTTTGGTATTTTAGATAATCTCGTAGCAACTCTACATTTACTTAGAGAATAAATATCATTTATTGGAACTTTGGCTTTTATTTATTACCACACACGTTATCGAATAAAACGTTACGAAATAAAAGCCAATAATACTTAATATACCGATACTTCAGTATTTAGAGTTATTTATCAATTTGAAGAAATATCAATATTTGAATGTGCATCGAATTATATAAAACTTCATCAATACTTGAAATGAAATAATAGTTGTTCTCGGTGTATGTAATATTTTTGCACTAATTAGTGCAGGACAATAAGTTAGCAATACATACTGATTTAATGAAAAGAATGACACTGAGATTTAGGGGTACTAAATTTTCAAAAAAAAAATCGTAAATTCATCTGCAACGATTCTTGGTAAAATCTAAGTTTGTTTCGTTACATGATATTTAATATCGGTCTATTGTTACAGTGACACATTAATTTCTTGACTTCCTGTGTTAATATCTGAGATTTATTTATTATATAATTTCTAGACGATTTTCTATGCTCGATTAGAAAAGATCGATTTTTCGACTGTCAATCGCATCAATAGTGTCATATTTGACAGATTCAATCAGAACAGTAAGTGCATGCCTATTGGTTTGCTATTGGCCAATAATAACTATTTTATGATAAGTTTATATTTCGCCAATAAGTCGAACTTAAGTAGTTTTGTTGGTCGTATTCTCATATCTCTAGTTAATCTGTGGTATTCTCCAATCTCCGTACTAGTGGCTAGTGGTACGACACTGATACGATTCTATCCTCATTATTTGGTAATGCTAATGACATTTGTGTTTTGATTTATGTTAACAGTAGTGATAAGGTGATTGCGTATTTATGTTAATTGTTATCAATAGCAACAAACAGTGGGAGCGCAGAGGCGAGAGGGACCACACTCCGCACTCCACAGCCGGTTGCCGCCAGTCACTCACGAGAACCAACAGGTCTGTACAGGTCAGTGAACTTTAAGGTTATTGACTTGCGAATTATGACCTTAAACTATTATCTAGAATAAGTTTTACATTTGATGTGCCAAATAGCATCTTTGCAGGTGTTGTCAGGTATTTACTGGTACTGCTGATTGATCTAGGTTAAGGGATCGGTTATGAAGAAGTATTTAATATTATTTGTCCACCAAACGATGTTTAGCCATATAAACAAAAAATAAAACAATCTGGGTAGGGCCACCATTATCACCTTAGGGTATAAGAAATAGCATACGACATATTGTCAGACCTACCAAATGTACATAAAATAATTATATAAAAATTGTTCAAGCTGCTTCGGAGGAGTTCAATAACAAACACAGTGACACAAGATTTTTATATATAAGATTTAAAATGACAAACAAACATCGTCCACAACAATAAGACACAAACTACTGAAATAAATATCTGAATTCTATATTATAGAGATGTTCCAGTTGAGTTTCGCATTTGTAGATTCATCTCCCTAAAATATACAATGCCTTTTGTTTTTGAGATAGTTTAGTTTATTTTCCCTCAAATAATTTATCTTTATATTCAAACTAGTTTATATCAATTAGACTGTAAACAAAGTACTTTTGACACATCAAAATAGGTCCATCAGTCAATCTCCACCAGTTTGGAAGCAGTTTCCTGATGAGAAGAACTGGCAAGAAACTCAACAGTCGCTCTTATCAAAATTCTATTGATTACATCAGTCTGTGTGTGTTCTGTAAAAGGTATAATCATTCAGCTGAGCAGCAAAGTCATTTTGAATCCACACTTTGTCATTGTTACTTGAAGTAATCCTGTACAGAGTAGTAAGCTTTGTTTACTAAATACTTTTTAATGTAAGTTTTAAATTGCTGAAGTGGCAAATCAAATATAAGCTGTGAAAATTATTATATTAAAATTCATCAAAAAATATAAATAGTTATCAAAATAAATTAACTGAATTAGGTTTAATTACATTAAAATAATAATGAAAATAACAGTGTGACTTTAGAGATACTAGAATAAAGAAAGTAATGGAAGAACGTTAGGGATCATAAAGGCATTAGTCATTTTATTTAGGCTAGATTGTAATTGGATCATTATACTTTAAAATACATACAAAGAAAAAGTAACAGGCATGCAAGTGTTAGTAAGTTTCAAAGTCCAATGAAACACCAGGGTCTACTATTGAGGACAAACCACGTCACCACGCTGACCTGGTGTAGTGCAGCTTGGCAGATTTCAAACACCGAGCTTTCATAACTTGGAAAACTTTGATGTCTTACTGGGATTTCACATCGCAATGATTAGATTGTATTTATTGTACGACAAATGACGCAAATGAGTTTATTGGTCTCAGCTCTGCTATCGGGTGGTCTGTGCTGGAGTGAGATATAATATATAGGGCAACGACATGTTATCTTGGTTTTTATTGACATTTGCACTTAACCATCACCTTTGTTGTGAAATCGATAGCAATATTTATTATACGTATCTATAACACTAGATATTGCAGTAACATGTTTATATACTGTTACGACTAAGTTTACACAAAAAAGAAAGTTCCATTCGCACTGGAAGTTCAGTTCTGTTTCCAATATACAGTATATCCGTGTGCACGTGAGACGTAAACATGCGCCTGATAATCCTGGAGGACGCGTCGGTGGTGGCGGACTGGGCGGCGCGCTTCGTGATGCAGAGGATCAACGAGTTCGCGCCCGCGCCCGGCCGCCACTTCGTGCTGGGGCTGCCCACCGGCGGCACGCCCCTCGGCATGTACCGACGCCTCATCGACTTCTACAAGGAGGGGCGCCTCTCATTCAAGCACGTCACCACCTTCAACATGGACGAGTATGTTGGTGAGTGCGCTCGTGACATCAATGCATATTACCAATGCAGTAGTTAGGCTGTTGGGAAATTAAGGGAAAGAAAATTAGTTATTATATTATGATAATATAAAGGGACGAGAAAATAGCAACAACAAGGACGAATTTTCTCTCCTTTGTTTGTTGTGTTCTTTTAGAAAAAAGTACTTTAGAAGGTGCATAAATAACGCGTTTCCTTATTTAAACATTCTTTACTTATTGTACAAGATAAACATCAATATGCAGGTCTCCCGCGCGACCATCCGGAGTCCTACCACTACTACATGTGGAACGAGTTTTTCAAGCACATCGACATCGCGCCGCAGAATGCGCACGTGCTGGACGGCAACGCGCCCGACCTCGTCGCCGAGTGCCAGCGCTTCGAGACCCTGATACAGGCCGCCGGGGGCATCCATCTCTTCGTCGGAGGGATCGGCCCCGACGGGCACATCGCCTTCAACGAGCCGGGCTCTTCGCTGGTGTCGCGAACCCGTGTCAAAACCCTCGCTTACGACACTCTGGAAGCCAACAAGCGATTCTTCGGCAACGACATCAGCAAAGTACCTCGTCAGGCGCTGACGGTCGGCGTCGGCACCGTGATGGATGCCAAGGAAGTGATGATCCTCATCACTGGCGTGCACAAGTCCCTTGCCCTCGCCAAGGCGGTGGAGGAGGGAGTCAACCATATGTGGACGGTGTCCGCCTTCCAGCAGCACGCCCAAACGCTGTTCGTGTGCGACGAGGACGCCACGCTCGAGCTTAGAGTCAAGACTGTTAAATATTTTAAGGTAAATGATGCGCATGCGCATGTATACATTAATTTGTACTAACATTAGTTAATGTTATCTATACTGCATGCAATGTGGATGCTTTAAGTATTGAAGAGGCAACTCAACGGTGACAGGTAATCGGTGCACGCATGACAGATTGGAATGAGAGGGCGCGCCACACCTGGCCTGAAGGCTCTACACTAATGCTATTCTAATATTTTGACACTATTCTGTTTACGAGCAAGGTTACACAATATTCTAACAATGTTGTCATTTAACTTCAATGAGAATATCATAATACTATAGGTATATCATAAACATAAAACAAATGTTGTAAGTTTTCTGGTTACAGTATTATGATATTCTCCTCAACTATAAATTGTCTGGGTAATTTTAATTTGATATATATTTAAAATTAAAATAATAATAATAATTAAAGTTCTCGTGATATATAATAGGCTGGGTGGGAGTAGTTTGTTGAGTAGTGGTGTGTGTGTGGTTGTTGAGCGTGTGTGTGTGGCAGGCGCTGAGCGACGAGCACCAGAAGATGATCGAGGGAGTGCCCGTGCAGGAGCAGAGGGTGCTGCACTGACCCCCCAGACTACTCCCTGCGTGCCCACGTTATACTGGTATGGTCATCATTAGCTTTCCTTGTTAAATTTGTTTAATACGGAATGTGCGTGTATCTTTTATTTTGTAATGGCTTGCATTGTTATATGATTTTTTTTAAATATTCAAATGTCCCACAATTTATCATGCTTGCCATGAAATCACGATCCATAGTAACAGGAGGCAATGGAAAGTAGATGAATGTTCTACAATATATTATCCCAATGCAAAAACTTTTGACCAACTTAATTCATAATGAACACTTACAAAATTTTAGTGATAAAGCAATAAAATTTGTTCTTTATTGGAATGACATTAATTTTCCTTATGGAATTGTGGTTAATCTATGATTGAGATTGTGTTCACTGTGTACTGCATAGTGAGTGAGTTCCTCTTACACTTATATACTGAGCGTGCTAATGCAAGATAAATTATATACAATCCCACTTACTTTACAGAGTCTGATGGGAGAGCACAACAAGCTGATAGCAGGCACTCGGTGAAACTTGAAACATTCCCTCTGCTCTCCTACCGAGTACAGAGCACTACTTACCTATGTGATTAAGGCCTTCATACTGTGCAACAATATATATATTGAATATGTTATGTAATTATATTAAGTGTAAGGATTAACATTGATAAGGATTTTTTTACTATTGATCTGTTCATTTGTTAAACATATTTCTATAGATATGATATATATTTTTTATTAAAAGTATAAAATTAATTGAAAGGTTTCTTGATTTTAAATCATTTCATTAAAAAATACCCTTTATTAATAAACAAAATACTTAACTAATTTAAAATTTATTTACACAATTAATGTTTATATTGAAACACTAAATGTAACGAAGCTACCAGTCAGTGTCCGCACCTGGGCCTGCCTCAGCAGCTCGACACATCCGTGCTAGTAAGGCAGCCAGCTGTAGCGGTGAGCACAGGCCATCTGCTACACGCATGTGCGTGCGCCCTATTTCTCGGATAAGCCCTAGCTTGAGCTCCTCGGTCACCTCCAGTGTCTTGCACACACGGAACATGTTGCTCACTATGTCCTCTGCAGCATACCCCAACTTGCACAGCTTGGCTATTACCTATGCACAATGTTACCAATACTACTAATACTGATATTTTTGCTAGTTTAATGTAATTTAATTTTTCTAACAAACTTTAAAGTTCACAAATTTTTTCAAAGGAATAACATCAATGTAATACCTTATAAGCTTCATGTATGTCCTGCCGGGTGCAGGCCTCTAACATATTTTTCACAAGCATTGGATGAGGCTCGTCACACACTTTGAATACATTGTCAGGGCTGATGTGGGAGAAGCCTTGTGCTGTTGCTTGTAGATTGTTGAGTGCTGCGCGCAAATCACCCTGAGCCGTGAATACCACAGCACTGACACCGTCCTCTGTATAAGACAGGTTCTCTGCCTCGCATACTTGGATCACCTATATAATAATTTCAGATTTATAATACTAACTTACGGATAAGATAAACTGAGATTTGTCATCTTAGAAGACCACTTCCTAAACTTTAAATCAAATATTAAAACAGAAAATCAATAAACTTACCTTTGCCAAAATCTGTGCATCAGTGAGTCGTGAGTATCGTAACACAGCACACCTTGACTGGATGGGCTCTATAATCTTTTCACTGTTATTGGCCGCAAGAGCAAAACGCGTCGTGCTCGAGTACAACTCCATAGTGCGACGCAGTGCTTGCTGAGCCCCATCTGTCATACTGTCTGCTTCGTCAAGAATAACTACTTTATGCCTGCCGGCTGGCAGAGTTACCTATCAAATAAGAAATTAAATCATTGTACGTTTTACATATAAACTAATAATTATAACTTTCTAACCTTTTGTTGTGCAAACATTTTAATTTTATTTCGCACAACATCAATGCCACGGTCATTGGAGGCGTTGAGTTCCAGAACAGCGTCCTTGAACGATGCGCCGAGGAGAGCTCGAGCCAAGCAGAGTATGGTAGTCGTCTTGCCAACGCCAGGCGGACCGGCAATAATTATGTTAGGCGCGTTGCCGGTACGAGCGAACACCGCTAGTCGCGACACTGTGTCTTCATTCCCTACGATGTCAGCAAACGTTTGCGGCCGGTACTTTTCTATCCACGGCAGATGCGAATTAGATTTGCTCGGGCCAGCCGCCGGTTTACTGGGTTTCGGATCAACCTCATCAACTTCCATTATACTAACTTCATCGTCACTCATTTTACTGCTATTACTAATCCCCGATCACCGCTGCACAAAAACTTTGAGTTAACAATATTATTAGTTGAAGAAACTTTCATTTATCAAACGCGTAAAATTTATATTCAAGAATATGTAGGCGCGAAAAAATAAATATAATATAACCACAGACAACATACAATTAAATTGATAGACAATATAGGTTGTAGAGTAAGTTCCACTGAACACTCACGACGTTACAGGCGCTGTGCAAAAACGGTAAATGAAGAGCAAATTATTAATGTTTTAATAATATTTATTTATTCGTATGATATTCTTCTTCTTTTCTTTATGGCTCTTGATACTGCTTATAGTTAGCAGTAATTCTGCCAATGACAATGTAGAGTATTTTCAAGTTTGTTGAGATTGATCGGTGTAATATGTTTGTGCTAAGATTTTTTTTTTTTAAATTGTTAGTTATTTAGTATGGTGGCCTGCGTGCATACCTGTAGGACAACATTATACATATAAGACATCACAACATTATACAAATAACAGACAAACAAACAATCTAAATCACCTTCCAACATAAAATTGTATATAATATGAATAAATATTTATAATTTAATATTGTTAGAATTAATATATTTAATAAGGGCTAAAAACAGAAAAGGGTTAGTAATAGAGAGAATAGTTTCAAAGTTGATGGGTCGAGAGATATCGCTAGGTAATGTGTCATATAAGGAGGTGGGATATTTACGACAGTTAAAAAATATATGTTCCGGAGTTCCTTCGTCGAGGCCGCACTCACATACAGAGTGGTCTCTAACCCTAATTTTTGCTAAGTGGACTGGTGTGCTTGCATGACCTATACAAAGGCGACATATGGTAGACGTCAACTGTTTGCTCAGTCTTCTATAGCAGAAGAACCACGGTTTGGAAGGGATGCATGGTTGAATCGATCGATGGTACCTTTCAATATGTAACTAACCCAACGCTGATTCCATGTCTCCAACAAATGGGACCTTGCTAATGCAACAATATCTTTGGAGTAATTACGATAGTGAGTCAGTTGGCCAGACTCCGCAGAAGTCTTAGCCCAAGCGTCAACGCATTCATTGCCAGTGATTCCACTGTGACTCGGTATCCAGGCTAATATTACATTTAAATTACGCTCGTGACAGCGGTATAAAAGTTGTTTGATTTTTAAAATAACTGGAAAACTTTGGTTTTTGTTTTTAAAATATTGCCAGCAATTGTCTCCAGACTACTTTTAGAATCAGATAATATAAGCACATTATCAAGATTGTGAGATTCAGCAAATGATATGGCTTCTAAGATGGCTATAGCTTCACCAGTAAAAGTAGTAGTTTGAGGAGGGCATTCATCATAAGCATTTTTTCCTGTCAACAACGTCATATTTATTCTTTGCTCGCTTCACTTAAATAATTCTTTTTCTGTTACATTTGAGTTCTTAACATCCTCCCAACGAGAGAGAGAGAGAGAGAATAAAAAAAAGTATAATACACATGAGATTAATTAGAAAACTAGAATATCTAAAAAGTTAACAAAAATTTATGATCATCAGATGTCAATGTGTTAAATATATAAAAAATATTACTAGCAAAACATACATACTACCTACTACGACATTACTCATACATATTATTTCAAAACAAAAATCACATATTAACTTAAAACTAATGTAATTATTTAATTTTAAATTTAACTCGACCTCGCTGGCCTTTCTGCTTATTATTTTTTCTCTCAGACACCTCTACTAATCCTGAAGATTCAAAAAATATATCATTATAAATTGAAAGCTTCTCAGCTGCTTTCATGCATTTACTTTTATTATAATTAGAATTCCATCTCTTAAACTGGTCATCGCTATTACATCCCGTACACTCTTCGACACTTTTTCCAAATATCTGATCGTTTTCAGTCTCTTTTTGACTTTTAGTGCTAACTTCAATATGTATTTCATCTGCTATCGATATGGATTCATCTTTTCCCGAAATATCTCTTTTATTTTCACCCTCACACAACACGACAGAATGAAGTTTTGAACAAATATTTCAAGATAGACCTGCAGTATTTTATGTCATGTCCAATTTTAAGACACAACATGCATCCTCTCTTTTTCTGAATAATGTTCATTCGATCTGCTATAGATAATTTTAAAAGTTTAAAGTACTCTAAAGTGATATGATTACTATTTCCGCAGAAAATGCATATTTTAATATTTTGCTTATTTGTGGAAGAAGTTAAAAAGTTTGATATAATATGTTGTGCTTCCGGCATAGAATTATTTTCATTGTTCTTTATTGTATTTCCGGCCAAATCAATCTTTATCTTAATTTCAATTTCATTTTTTTCAAAAAAGCTAGAATATTATTTAAATCGTCATGTATGTTATGAGTAAAGTCTGATCTTGAACGTAGCAAAATTTTTAAAACTTCCTTTGGCAAAGAAGATTCGATTAAATGAGATAAATAAATACAGCATATTTATCTTTTGTTACACCAAGGGACTTCAAAGCTTGGATGTTAGTGTTTGATTTAGTATAAAGCTCCATAAGTGCCAGGTTGTTATTTTCGTGTCTTTGTAAAAGTACAATATTTAATAATTCCCGAATATAAATTTGAATAAGTATCTCATCACGTGCGTATAGAGAATTCAGTTCTTGCAAAGCCAAATGATATCTTGATCTAGATTGTGAAAATGTTTCTATCAATCTTCTAACAAATGTATTTGGTTTCATAAAATTTAATAAATACTCATATTTATCATCATCGTCAAGCTCTGAGTGATTATGTATTTTTTTAAATTGGCCCCAGAATGGAAGCTGGCTTCCATTCTTTTTTATTGAACCATCGAACATCTTTATTTCTAATATAGGCAATTGGTATGGATATTTTGGTCTTTCATTTTGTTTTAATTTTAATATGATTTCTAATATTGTCTCATATTTAGTTTCTAATTTGAACAACCGTGTTTTATAATTTTCAGATATAGTTAACTCGTTTTCCAAGTCTTTGTTACTACAATCCTTAGAAAGCATGAGATCTTTTATTTGCTCGTCTAACTTTTCTAGTTTATTCTTTAAAGAACTAACCTTTTTTACGAACGTTATCAATTTTTCTTTTTTAGGTGTTATTTCTTGCATAACATTTTCAAATTCATGACAACTTCGTGTGAAAATTCGTTGTAAAATTTCCCTTTCTTTATTTATCTTCTCCATTTCCTTTTTTACTAATTTACGGTCGCCACTTGTGCAAAAACGGTAAATGAAGAGCAAATCATTAATGTTTTAATAATATTTATTTATTCGTATGATATTCATCATAGCATTTATTCCTGTCAACAACGTCATATTTATTTTTTTCTCCCTTCACTTAAATAATTCTTTTTCTGTTACATTTGAGTTCTTAACAGGCGCGTTTCACAGAGCGATTTCAGCCACAATCCATGTCAAATCGTGGGTCGTTGTGAGCGTTGCAAAATTAATGATCTGTGGTTGCTAAATTTTGGCGGCATTTTTAAAACAACAAAAATGGCGAAGATGTAAATAACTTTATTTGATACGGATAGAGATTTATAAGTGGATGTGAATTTTTCTGCAGCGCATATTTATATAAAATTAATTTTAGTTTCAATTAAATTATAAATATAAAAAATCAATCAATAAAAATATGAATCTTCTTCTTCTTCTTCTCTTGTCTATGGCTTTTCTACCGCTTTGAATAGCAGTAATTCTGCCAATGTCAATGTGAGAATGTTCTTCAAATTTGAGGCTTTTGACCAGTTACAATTGCTTCTCTCCTCATATGCTTCTGAAGAGGTTGTGCGGTAGGTGATTGTTATACCGCTTTAGTGTGACTGTCAGGTGTCAATAGGATGAAAAAGTCACTGTGTATGTTGGCATTATGCCTATTATAATTTTCTAGGAAGATTAGTAGAGATTGCTTGATTCCCTTGTTATAATATCTACAACATTAATTTAATAAATAATTATAAACCCTCTTGAAACTATTGATTTGTAATTCACTGTGAATTATTTATAACGATCAATTACCCGTTCCACTTGGGTTAACGATCGTAACGCTCACGGACAAGTGGAACGAGAAAAACCGCGGTAGTGAGCATGGGCGTTGAGATCGCTAAGTGGAACGCAGGATTGGTACATGACAGTTAACAGTGATGGATGTCAAAAACTTTTAAGTTTTCCTGTATATAATCTTTAAGTTTTTCGCCTGTAGGTGTAGCAGTAAACAATTGATTTATTAATTATTTTCTTCTCATTTTTCCTCTATAATCCCTGAAAGATTTCATTATATTTGTACTTTCAATTTAGTAACTTTAGAAAACGAGGAAATCCATCTTTTAAATTAGTGAAATAAGATTTAAAACATTGATTGCTGTTTGGTGAATCATCAACCTAAAACAAGTGAATAGTGTCGTATAAGCAGGTACCTATTGGTTTTGTATTTTATGACTATTCTTTATTTGAGAACCTTAAAAAAGCGATGTAGAATTGGTATAAAGCCTAACTTTTTTTTCTGCAGGATGAGTTTCAAGATATTTCAAATAGTACAAAATGTCTAAATAACCACTATGATTGCCCCTTGGTATATATTATTTTTAATTTAGTATTTGATAGATTAATCGCCGTAAAAGTCCAGCCAGTGCCTAATTATCTAGTTCAACAAATATTTTTACAATTACTGAAAACTAGTTATTAATAGATTGTATCTACATGCTTTTAACTCTTCCAGTGTAATATTGAAACCAAGTTTATTTTTATTTAATATTCATAATTGTATCATTATCCTGTCTGTAATTCTATAATATCATAAATATGATATGTACTATTTTGACTGTGACTTACTGAAAAACATTTCTATCAGTAATATTATGAATACTACTCGACCGACCTGGCTTAGCATTCATCACATACATTTAATTTTTAATATATTATGGTTGAATAAAAAAATTCATTTATATATTCATTGCAAAAGTAAACATATTTTATTGCCACTGGAACTCTTAATTTTTTCAGGGTAAGAAATAGTTGTGTTAATTCAGGTTATAAAGTATCTGTGTGCCATATTTCATAGAAATCTATTCAACTGTTTTTGCATGATTGAGTAACAAACATACAATCATTCACATTAATAATATTAGTAAGATAACAGTATATTATTGCTATTGAAGGTCAGAAAAGTTTAAACAATGGAGTGGTTATTTGGACACCGAATGACACCAGAGGAGATGCTACGTAAGAACCAGCGTGCCCTCAACAAGGCCATGCGCGATCTTGATCGTGAGAGACTGAAGATGGAACAACAGGAGAAAAAAGTCATAGCGGACATTAAAAAACTTGCTAAGGATGGACAGATGGTATCATATCTGATGGATCTATATCAATACTTATAAAATGTGACATTTTATAGAATACCTCATGCCCTCTTTAATTTTATAAAAGTTGATTTAACTCTCCTGTAGGAGTTAAACTTGAATGATATCCACTCGATAATGTCTATTTGTAATATATATTAGGCATATCTATTTGTTATCTAACAATTACAAAGTATAATTATATAAGTTATAGCTATTTGTTGTTGCATTAATTGTTAATATTATGATTAAAAGGATGCAGTGAAAATAATGGCGAAAGATCTGGTACGCACTCGTCGGTACGTCCGCAAGTTCATGCTGATGAAGGCCAACATCCAGGCAGTGTCATTAAAGATTCAAACGCTCAAGTCACAGAGCAGCATGGCGCAGGCGATGAAGGGCGTCACGCGCGCCATGGCCACTATGAACAGGCAGCTCAACGTGCCACAGATACAAAGAATATTGCAGGTGGAGTTCACTCACACATAATATATATTTTATTTACAACAAAAAATTTTGTATACAATAGCATTAACTGTAATATCTACATTACAGGAATTTGAGAAGCAGTCGGAGATAATGGATATGAAAGAAGAGATGATGAATGATTCCATTGATGAAGCCATGGAGGCGGACGATGATGAGGAAGAGAGGTATATTACATTTAAAATACTTTTCTAATTTATTGTCAACAGATATGTTTTTTTTGTTTTCAAGCAACTCTTCTCCAGTTCAGTCACATAGGGAGTTCTGTTTGTTATACAGTGACCTGATCTTGAATCATGTGCATGTTTGTTGGTCAATTGGGGCCAGGAAATTATTATACTGGGATTTATTTAAGAGTATCTAAATATTTTTATTTTTGTGTGGTTCATATGTTTTATTGCTTTGCAGTGATGTGGTAGTGTCACAAATTCTGGACGAGTTGGGGTTGCAGCTCAACGATCAGCTTTCAGGGTTACCTCAAGCCACAGGGTCTTTGTCAGTGGCAGGTAACTACCGTTAAATATTTATTAATTCATTAACAAACACTTAGAGAAATGCTCTGGTTATCAGTTGGTTCTTATTCTTCAAGGAAAAACTCCAGCGGCTGCGGCAGCGGTGGCGGGGGGTGCGGGCGGAGGAGCCGGAGGTGCCGGCCCCATCAGCGACGCCGATGCCGAGCTTCAGGCGCGTCTTGACAATTTACGCAGGGAGTAAACACTACACCTGTTCATCAGCATCTTGAGACCCTTTCGGTTTATTGCATTCCTTAAATCTATTAAGGAACACAGTTTCATATCCGACTATGCAACATTGTAAAACATTATGTAATACTGATACAAATTTAGCGTGGCCTTTGGTTTTGTTAAATTGAAAAAAGCTTTAAACTAATTTTTAAATGAATTACTTGAATATATTATATTATTATGTTTCTTTATATTAACATCCCGTAAATAGACTGAAGAGCTTATGCAGCACCATTTAATATTTTCAATGAATTTATTTTTATAATATTTAGTACTGTCACTTTAATTAGTTGCATAGACAATATTTTAATTAACTCAAAAACAATGTTTCGTACTTTATACTAGACTAAAGTAACCAGAGACTCGTCATTTAACTCGTCATTTTTTATATCGTCAGGTATCTGTAACCTCGTCAAATGCGTTATTTATTTTCTTTGTTAATTTCAAGTTATTTGATGTCAATATAAAACGCCCATACCCGCCCGAGTTAAGTTTTTTAAATATTATAAAAACTAAAAAATAGAGGTCTGATATACTCGTTCGATGTGATGTACATACGTTATGAATATTGTTGCTATACACTTGTAAATATTTGCTTATATTATGTGAATAAATACTTAACATCGTTATTTAGTTTTTTAATTGTGTTTGCTCGTCGCAATTCCGGTTTTTATATTGACAAGTTGAAGAGGATGAGAAAAAAAAGTATAAGATACCCTTCCATCGATTTATTGTGTAGATATCTACTCGTGTTGCGTGCGCGTCTGCATGCAACTATAACGATAATAAAATATTACACAAAATAACGTTTAATACTTACTCACTAGTCACTACTATCTTACAGTCTACCAGTGACGTGTGTGACGTCACAGCTCATGCAATGGTGGCACTTCACTTGGTTATTCGTGTTTATGATACAGTCGTGTTTCTAGTCTTGTCATATTCAAAATAACATTAAAATAAAACAGTAAAAATTGTCTCACAAATTGTGTTCATTCATCTTATTGTAACATATTAATCTTACAAGAACTATGTTTAGTAACAAACAGTACTGAAATATGACTTAATTATATAAAAAATTAATGAATTTTTTTTTACAATAACTTGGTAATTAATGTATATGAATTTTTACCAAGGGTCAACTCTCACGTATCCGATGTATACCCAAGTTGAAGTGGCATCATTATACCAAAGTGAAAGTCAGCCAGGACACACAAATATTACTCGCTTTACTTGAACAATTATTATGTGAGAAGGTTACTGACACTAGACCCTACTACGCTAGTCGCTACGTGATTCTACAATACTTTTATAAAACAGCGTCAATACTACCGCTCGACTCGCTTATAGATATGTTTCGATTTGTAAATTTTATTTCATATTACATTCCGTCAGACATGAAAATATTCGAAAACGTTTCAACTAAAGCACGAGCCACGAGATTCAATGTTACAAGTTCCGAGTGGAACTCGCACACAAACACCTACTACCCGTCACAGGAACTCTCTTATATCACTTAGTTACATAGTATCAAATAGATGTGTATGGAGACAATGGAATTCACCTTTCGTCACTTGTTAAAGAGTAATGTAAACAAATAACGAGAACCCACCCAAGTCACATTCGACGGTTTTCGTGAGTTTGTAGTCAAATGTATTAAATACCAATTGATCGAATGCCTTGAATAATACTTAAATTTTAATCCAATTCAAGGACTAAAACTTATCGCAATATGTATGAAAACGTCACGAATTTGTTTCTATTTTAAAAACAAACTGATGGAATGGGTGAATCATACGAGTCAAGAAAACAGGCTCAATACAAAAATATACAGTTTCAGTCTTATCACTATCCATTGAACGAGAACCAGAACACTGACAGAAAACAGTTCATTATATGTTTAGCTGAACGAGGAACACATGTTGGATAGGAAGACAGCTCACACCGGAGATATGTTGTGTACCCACACCCAGCACGGGGTTGATGTCAGATGTGGACAGTGGACACCAGTGTTAATTGCTAAACTCACATTTACTGTCGTTGCATAACTGAAATAATCCTTAGGTAGGCTGTCCAAAATGCACAATCTCATTGTCCCACGTCCACGCCCAACATATCGTCCACAAATATTGGAGATTTCACTTGAGTCGGCTGACGGCTCGCAAAGTGGTAATCGATAACGAGTGCTGTGAACACTATCGGCATTTAATTTCTCATCATTTTGGCACCAGTCGCTCTGAACCACCCAAGAATATCCTCTTCCCCGATTGTTCAGTTCAGTTCCAGGAATCGAGTTAATTCGAAATAATATACATATCACAGACTCATTCACCTCGATCACAATTTGTTCTCGCTCCGTTACTATAATACAATCTAAAACTACAACTAACAAGGTAAAAGTGATAAAATACTCTATAATCTATAATATAAATAAAACGACTTCTTTAGAAGTACTGAGGAAGATCTAAAACCGTTACCCTGGACCAACGTCCATCTACAAGAATATAACAATAAGACTGCGCGTTACTGAGCGAGCGCGTGTGCGTGCGCGTGCGCAGCGCGGGGCTCCAGTGCGCTGAGAGTGATGCCGAGTTGACCCAGGTAATATGTTGACATCACCAGCATCTGGAATTGAGATATTTGTTTTATTAATATTTTTTTAATTAGACAAGTATGACGTGAATTACGTAAAATAGATGACGGATTAATTATTGTTGACGTCAGAGGATCAATAAGTCTAATACCTGTCTATACGGCACAGTCCCTGCAAAGAGACTGTACCCAAGAATGGCATCAGAGAGCAGGAAGAGCAGGGCTCCGGGGCGTTGGTAGCCGGGACGTGCCGCACCTCGCCACGCCATGGTGGCCAGCAGGAGCGCGTAGAGGGGCACGATAAAGCGCAGGGGGCCCGGCGCCGGCACCGCTCGCGCATAAGCCACCGCGCCCCCGTAAAGTGCCACCGCCGCCAGGTACGCGCGGGGCTCCGCGAGCCCGAACGCGCAGATATAAGCTACATGAGCGCCCGCGAAGGCCGCCATCCCCGCCATGAAGTACTGCGGCCAAACTAGCAGCGCGTCTCCGGCCGCAGACAGTAGTAGCCCCGCTGCCACACAATGCGCATACTGTCGCCTGCGTGGATTATACTGATTAAGACACCATCGATCGTGCAGGAAGGGCAACAACAGAACTACAAAAACTAACAAATTAACAACAAAACACTCAAGACTGTCACGCGACAGACGGATATCTACAGTCTTGTACGTACTAGTACTACCTCTTCACAATGCCTTTCACTCAAGTATTCCGTAACGTGGACACTGGTCGCTGAGATGCTTCAGACAAATTGATATTTTACAAAGTACTTATGACACGTCATGTTATAAACTATTTTGAGTTGAGTTTGACAAACCACTCAGGAGGAATCTTCATTCAGCTGTAGGTACGGTATGGCTGAATGACATATCCAAGCTAAAACAAATGATGATTCCGGTGTGTAATATTGTTAACTGCGTAGATTATCCAGATAAAGCAAATGTGAACGTTCTTGTTGTGATATTGTTGACTGGCGATAACAAAGCCCTTCACAAAGTTACGCGGGTAAACACCTATCGTATCTTACAAAGGCTATGTGAGTATGTTAATACGTTCACGTACTGTGGATGTGGCGCAGCGCGGGCTCGCAGCAGCACGCACAGCAGCAGGCACAGCACAGGCGCGCACTTGAGCGCCGCTGCCGAGGGCGAAGGTGCTCCTCCTCCGGCTACGAAGTAGACGCACACCGCCTTGAAGAACGGCACCAGTCGCCCACCGCGACCCACCAACTTCATCTGTTATTCAATCAATCCAATTGAATTAAGAACAACTATTTATAACCTAAACATACATTTGAAATTAGTCGAGATGGCTCGCTAACACTAGCAATGTGTTTCCATTAGTTAACAATCTGAGTCTACTATTTATCTACACATAAGTATTATAAAATTATAACTGACCGCTATCTGTACATACAGGGTATAAGGTATAAGATTATTAAAAAAATGAATATAAGAGGTTTATGTATAAATTGAATAGAACATGAACATATTTTAACTTTATTTGCCTGTCTACTATATACGAGTATTTTGTACGCGAATCACACAAAAAATACTGCACGAACTTAAAAGCAAGACGCATCACAACGATATTGTTGGAGATCACATATAAAATATAGCCATCATTTAATTCAAAGAAGACGTCAAGAAAAGAGTCACATTTCTAGAGTTCTTGTTTCTCAGCGAAGCGAGGGTGGGTCGTATCAGTAACTCGGTACTCGGTAAAGACTAGAGGTAGCCGATACGAGAATGCTGATGGACTGTAGTATCTTGGTTTAATAGATAATAAATACTCTCTGTTCAGATGATTCATCTCTACGTTTTTATGAATTCCGTTTTCGCCAATCTATTGCTGTTGCTTACTACATGACTTAGCAACATTTTAAACTGTTATACGAGATTAGGTGGTGAAGCGGTCTGGTCGACATTATCAAATATTTCAGATCTTATGACACTTTTTTTACAATGCCATTAGAACCCCAATACGCCGCAGCCCACAACTATTATATGGGGCATTCCACGTCAAGCGGACAACCAAAAGAAATGAAGTCGTGAATTTTGTTTATACTCTGGTCAGTTATACTTCTAGGTGAAGTGGATGTGTAAACTTTATTGCTGAGCTTTGAGCTTTTAAAAATTGACTAAGAATGATTTCATGAATTTTTGGATGCTTATAATCTGTATTAACTAATTTGTAAAAAAATATAATATTAATATAATAATATTAAAAATGATATAATAATATTTTTTTAATAAGATTGAAATTGAAACAGTATTTATTAAAATATAGAGATTTATTTTGTAATTTTTACAATTTTACTATTTGCAGTAGCACTAATTCTCTTTACACACTCTTTTTTGTGAAGAATATAGTACATTTAAAACTTTAATTCAAAGTTAAAATATTTAAGAAAAAAGGGTAGAAGTTACTCAAACATCGATTTGAAATTTTAATTTCCGGTTTTCTACACGTAAAAAAATTCAAATTTAAAATTCGAAAAAAAAATTAAAAACTTCAACTTTTTAACTATAAGAAACGATACTTTTATTTTGTTTTTTACAAATTAATTGATACTGATAATAAGCATTCGAAAATTCATGAAATCATTCTTAGTCAATTTTTAAAAGCTCAAAGCTCAGCAATAAAGTTTACACATCCACTTCACCTAGAAGTATAACGACTTCATTTTTTTTTTGGTTGTCCGCTTGACGTGAAATGCCCCATATATTCGATAGGGTTGGGGTCATGCGTTCGTCATGCGTGAACGTTCATTGCAAGAGCTGTGACTCAACATCAACAGGAGCTCAGTCGTCAGTGCTGACCTTACTGACGTATTAAATATATAAACGAACAGCGACCGATGAAGGATTAAGAGGGGAGAGTGAGAGTATTATGATTGATTTTATAAATAGAATAGCAGACACGCTAGGCGGATAGGCGATGGCATCCCTAGCATCCGTATGTTTATTAGTTACTAGCCGATCCATCCTGGCTTCGCACGGGTGGAAATTTTTTTTTAAACATTTTGGCTCTCCTGTATTTCGGTGCCCCCTCTCTCGCTGCGTTGCTCGCTGCGCTGCGTGGAACTACTGGCCCGTCGCGTCGTAAAAAAGTAGTTATAGTGACATAACTACAATACTTGTACATATGGTCTCGCGAAGATTTTTTTGTTCTATTATCAATACTTTCCGCAGCGCATGCGATGAAACACATTTTATGGCTAATTTTATTGCAGCTTGGGTTGGTTTTAGTAAGAATTTCTGAGAATCTCTAATATTTTCTAGTAATAAATATAGCCTATGTTACTCAGGGATAATGTAGCTTTTTATTGGTGAAAGAATTTTTGAAATCGGTCCAGTAGTTTTTAAGTTTATTCGTTACTGTATTGAAACATACAAATCATTCCTCTTTATAATATTAGTACAGATAATATAATAATACAGCATAAGTACTGCAAATTTCGTATCATATCGATTTTACGATAAAATTCTGCTATTTTACTTTATTGTTTTATTCCATTGGAAAAACGAATGTAGGGACATTATAATAAATATTATGGTACCTCTTTAGAATAGGGAACACCTCTATTATTGTGAAACATTTTTTTAAATAATATTAGGATATACTAAGGATAATAACATTATTAATAAAAAATATTTATTTTTTATTATGTAAGTAACTGTATTTCTGAAATCCGTTTTTTCATAGTTTTCAAGAAAAAATAAAAAAATCGGTGAATAGGTGTTCATAGAAAGTTTGATATTTTCTGCCGAATTTTCAAAAAATCATATCTTGCAGTGTAATTTTTTTGGAAAATCTGATTTCAAAAATACATTGACCAAGGGTAATTCTACCAAAAAAAACTATGTCAATAATAACTACATGAAATTATTCGTCAAACAGCCCCGAATCTCACACCTACACTGCTCAACGTAGCAACAAATCATTTAATTAAAAACCATTAACTATGATAGTCAATATTAACTCCACGAAATTACTCGTCAAACAGCCAATAAAATATCCAATTGAATATAAATATGAATGCTTACGAATTTTCCCGACGCGAGTTTAACATTTTTTACCCATCCCAAAAAAATGTACACAACTGCACAACGCCGCTAAACAATTTCAAAAATGCATTAAGCTTAAGTAAAAATAAAAAAATTCGAAGTCACATCGAAAATTCCTATGAGGTTCTTTACGAATTTTGAAAAAATCATTTCTCGAAGAAATGAATTTCCTGATAAAACGAATTTCAGATATACACTTAGGATGGTAAATATTATCGAAATAAAAATAGTTTAAAAAAACTAGGGGTGTTGCCTATTCGAAAGAAGTGGCAATATTAAATTAAATTCTTGCAATATATATTCGATAATTTTCAAATTAATAAAATCTGTAATGATCCGAGTGAATTTTTGTACACAATTGTTCGTAATTTAATATAAAAATTAAATTAACACAATATCGAAACTTAACAAAATGTTAAACTTATGTTGCGCGCATTTAATTATTTTAATGATGTTTTTTGTTCACACCGAGGATTAAATATGAAAAAAAATGCGCAACAAAAGCATCTCTAACATAAAATAAAACAAACTCATCAAGAGAGTCATATAATCGATGAACGTGCACTAACCAGATCAGAAGACGATATCATGATGATTGATGGTGAGCAGAGGAGCGCTGGTAATTATTGGGTGTACTGGTGATGGTAAACTGCGCACGGACTCACTAGTACGTCTACGTTATAAGATCAGATAACAAGTGTTCATTTCCGCGACGCCGCCAAACCGCGCACCGTTTGCGAAACAAAAGCGCATAATATTTTGATCCTCCAAGCGTAAACAGACTGATAGTCTTGAACATACAAAAATAATCCGCTTCCATACAAAATCTATAAACACAACATCACTCTTTATTTTGTATGGATAATTTACATGTTCAGAAACACCATCATATAATTAACTATATTTAAAACTTTTATTAATTTTTAACAATTAGTAAATATTTTTAAATAATAGCTAGTAACATTCTACTTGCTCTTAATTTGTATAAAATTCAATAATTTTTTTTTAATTAGTAATACATGCAGTGTTGCCATATCACAACATATAATTACCTATTGTAATTTGTAATGTTGTTAAATTAAATTGACTACTAATATATGAAAGATAATTATTGTTCTATCGTTTTGATTTAACAATGCACTCAATTTTAACCAAACTTCCAAAGCCTTAAAATGGGATAACCTTATTTCAGCACTGATGTCAAGTGCCAACTTGAGATTTTATCAGCTGAGTTTTTGAGTTTGACTTTTGGCTGAGGTTTGAGCTGACGATAGTTACTTATACGTTGATAAAATAATTAACAAACCTACTTAATTACATTTAGAAGAAAATGCCTAAGAAAAAAACAGGCCAACGTAAGAAAGCAGAAAAACAGAAATTGCGGCAAAAAGAAATACGCAATGCTCGAGAACATGTCGACCTAGCGCAGCATCCTTGCAATGTACCGATGGAATGTGATAAGTGCCAAAAGTAAATCTTTCATTTATACAGAAAAAGAATCACACTTAAAAACTACTGAAGAAGATCATAATATTTTAAAATATTAATTTTCTGTGGTGTGTAAAGTGGCTCATGTAAAGACCAATTATTTATATTAATAAGCAATTAATTTTTATTTTCTCACAACAAGGGCAGTAAAAGATAAGATTTCAATATGTATTAACCTAAAGTTGTTGAATAATTTAAATAATAAAAAACTCTCTCATTTGCGTTTCAGAAAGCAAAAGAGTCGTGCCTTCTGTTATTTCTGTTCAGCTGTGCAGCGACTGCCCACATGCGCACAGTGTGGGAAGGTAAAATGCATGCTCAAATCAGGGGATTGTGTAGTGCGCCATCCAGGGGTATTTACTACAGGCATGGGTATGGTGGTAAGTTCAAAATAAGAAAATACCTAACTGATTTTTATAAAATGTTTCATTTTAACTATGTTGTATTATTTTTGTTTATAGGGTGCAATTTGCGACTTCTGTGAGGCCTGGGTGTGTCATGGACGTAAGTGTCTTACTTCTCACGCCTGCACTTGCCCCTTGGCTGATGCTGTATGTTTGGAGTGTGAACGAGGTTTGTGTTTAATATTGTCCCAACTTTTTGTAAGTATTTGTTACCATAGCTAAAAAAATGTTTTTTAAAAAATAAAAGTTAAGAGCAATAAATATATTGAAAGATAATTTTTCAAATAATTACAGGAGTGTGGGAGCATGGAGGAAGAGTGTTCCGCTGTTGTTTTTGTCAGGGATTTCTGTGTGAAGATGATCAATTTGAGCACCAAGCTTCTTGTCAGGTTCTAGAGTCTGAGACATACAAGTGTAAGCTTAATGTTTTATTATTATTAAACAGATTAATATTTTCTTTTTTAATAAATTCAACATAGTTTACTCTTTTAGTTTTTTTAATTTTTCATTATTTAGAGAAAATGTAAAATTCAGTTTCAATTATTTATATTGTAATTGGCTAAATATAAATCTCAAAGATGCTAGTGTAATTCTGAAGTACTTGGAGCTACTGCTGTCTTCTTACTACCATGATAGAAACAATTTTCCACTTCAGGTCAATCCTGTAACCGCTTAGGCCAATACTCGTGCCTGCGCTGTAAGACTTGCTTCTGTGAGGAGCACGTGCGTCGTCGCGGCTCGCGCCCCGCTCGGGGCCCTCCTCCCTGCCCGCGCTGTGGCTACACAGTGCATGTTACTGCAGACCTCAGCATGTCTAGTGAGATATATTTTGTGATTATTTTGACTAATCCTTTATTAATATTAATTTGATTTAATTAATACTGTTTATTTGCACAGCGCGTTCCCATCGCTACGGGCGTCAGGGAGCAGCACTTGCCGACGAGGATGACGATGAAGGGGGCTATGGACACTCTGGTAAGTCCATACATTCCCTGAAAAGCTTTTATAATTTGTAATTTCAATCGGAACTTATTACGATATATCTATATTGTTTCATATTAGGATATGGAGGAGAGGGCGGAATGGAAGGCGGAGATTATTCCTATTCCGAGTCCGACGATGACGATAATGAGGATGACGACGATGACGAGGAATCTGATGAAGAGGAGTCGCCTGAAGAGGAAGAAGTTGAGGCATCAGCCGCCAAGAAATCTTAGGATCCATCAATTTATTGTTTTGTACTATTCAGTATTTAAGGCTTGTAACTAAACTCGTAACTATTATTTCTGGAAATCAAAGCATTTATTAATAAATCTGAAAATTTAATAAATATTTTTAATGTGTTGTGCTAAATGTTCTTAGAAAAACCTTATCTTTCCCAACGCAATATTAACTCTGGATGTTGGTGTCTTACATTATGTGGGCTATCTCCTTGTTCAGTACACTTTGTATATTTATTTTTAATTTAAAATGTGATATGACACGAACCGGCGATTATCCCTGTATACACTATGAGAACGCACCCAAGGACAATCCCGATATATGGAAACTAAAAAATATGTATTGGGGTGATAGTGATGCTATGGATGAAACTATGGCGTTTACCCGATAATGTTAATATACATATAAAATGGGTAGACGGAGACTCGCCAACTCATCAATGTGGCCCCGTGAAAGATCGCTTGTACGTTGATCTTGCTACTAGAGGCAACAAGTGGTGAGCGACTTAAGGTTAGGGATGTGCACCCGGTATTCTACCCGATCATTGGTCCCTTACGTGCCAATTAACCACTTAATTAACCCTTAGAACGTAAAGTTCTAGCAGCTTCATTCTAAACGACCGGTTAAGGCAAGCTAGAGGTAGGTACGGGATTTGTTCCTCATAATAATTAGTGTTCGAAAATGTTTCCAACAAATTCTACTGTTTCTTATTATTAATAGTTCAAAATGAATTTATAGAGATGGTAACACAAATCACACGATCTTCTAAAATCTAAAAACATGTTATCATAAGAGTGAATTTCAGGGTTGCTGCGTTAGTGAAATAGTATCAATTTTGGTACTTCTGGAGATACAATGATAAAGAGCTAAGCCAGTATAATTTTTAGTACTTTTTAAGATATACATAATTATTTTATATAATTTTCATTATTCTATTTTAATACATTTAAGGTACCTGGGTATAATAGTATTAGTATTTAAAAAGCAAATGTCATAAAAGTATTATTACTTTGTCCTCAGTTCAATATGAGAAATGGGTATCCTTTTACTCTTACCAAAAATTAATAAAAAAAAGTATTGGTGACTGCCAAGTATTATATTCATTAAGAATGTCTTAATAAATAAAGTATAAACTCAAATTCAATTTTTTATTCAAATGTACTTTTTACAAAGTACTTTTGACACGTCAAAATTGGTCAGTCAGTCTGTTTGTCTAAAGCTACCACCAGTTCGGAAAGCAGTTTCCTGATGAGAAGAACTGGCAAGAAACTCAACAGTTGCTCTTTTCAAAATGCCATTGTTTACATTCAGCTGAGCATCAACGTCATTTTAAATTCAAGCTTTGTCACCGTTCAAGTAATCTTGTACAGAGTAGTAAGCTTTATTTACTAACACTTTTTTTTTAATATTAAATAGTGTCCGACCGAAGTTTCAATTTTGGTTACGGCCAAGTTTCTGCCAAAAAATGTGTTTCGCCCGAAGTTTCGGTTTCGGCCATATATCGCCCGAAACTTTCGGCCCAGCCGAAACTTACTAATTGTTTTATTTTGATTAAAATTATAATGTTACAGAAGAGATTTAACGATGCAGAAAAATGTACAGAAGTTTAAAGTTTTAGTTACCTTTTGTTTATTTTCGGCTGTGTGTTGTATGAATCGTGCATGTATCTTATTGATTTGCGTAGTATTTTATTTTTTTAGCCTTTATTTCATTCAATGGTTTTGTAATTAAACACAAATTTCTTTTACATGCTAATAGGTGAAAGTGTAACAGTTTAACAAACCAACTCTTTTTTTTTTTTTTTTTATTTTTTTTTTTTTTTTTATCATATACATTTATTAATAATTTTATTTACTAATTACATATATTTATTTATAATATATTTATATAATAGTTATTATTTAATTTAATATGAATTTAGCTGATTCTGATGGTGATAGTAGTATTTATAATTCAGCCTCTGAAATTTCAGACGATAGTTTTCATAGTGCTTCGATGCCATTGAATAGTCTTATTGACACAGCATTCTCTACTGTTCCTAAAAATTTTAATGTTGTGCATATAAATGCGCAGAGTATCCCCTCGCACTACCCAGACTTAATTGATTCTTTTAGCACTAAAAATGTCCATGCGATTCTTGTCTCTGAAACTTTTCTCAAACCTAGTCTACCCTCAACTTCCTACTCTCTGCCAGGTTTTCATCTTATACGCAATGATCGGACCAACAAAGGTGGCGGCGGTGTTGCAATATATCTACGTAGCCATATACCATTTACAATATTAGACAAGTCACCCTCCCCATACTCTGAAACTGCTGAACATATTTTCATCGAGGTATTATTTGGTAGTTTGAAAGTTCTACTGGGAGTTTTTTATAGTCCTTCTCTCCAGATAAATTACTTTCAAACATTCGAAACTCTACTGGAAAAATATGTGTCCACAGTTGATCATACAATCATAATGGGTGACTTCAATACGTGTTTAATCAAAAATGATTCTCGTGCCAAACGCCTTAAAAATATACTAGATAGCTCAGGTCTCAAAGTACTCCCAACGAATGCAACTCACTTTTTCCCGAACTGTATACCATCACAACTAGATTTAGCTATAGTTTCCTCCAGCGATCATGTAAATCTGCACGGTCAATTACCAGCAGAAGCATTTTCATACCATGACCTGATTTACATGTCTTACAAAGTAAGGCCACCTAAGAAGAGACCAACGGTCACTATGCGTAGATCCTTTAAAAATTTCAATAATGAAAGGTTCATGGGTGATCTGAATAATATTGACTGGGATATTATCTTTAATGCACCTACTATTGATGACAAGCTTAATATATTTAATTCCTTATTAATTGAATTGTTTGATGTACATGCGCCACTGAGACCTATTAAACTTAAACACCTGCCAGCCCCTTGGCTGACAGAGAACATAAAAATCATAATGTTGAGACGCAACATAGCTAAGCGTAAATATAAATATAATTCTACAGAGACAAATTTTGAAAAATATAAACATCTAAGGAATAAATGTAGTCGTGCGTGTAGGGACGCCCAACGTAGGTTCATCCACGAGTCGATTAATAATTGTAAGCCTGGTAAAGTGTGGAGGTTCTTAGACTCTATGGGAATTGGTCATCATCGAGACAATATCCCCCAGGAAATTGATATAGATAAATTAAATAAACATTTCACTGCGGATAGCACCAATAATCTACGTAAATCAGACACCATTAACGCTATTCTTTCAAAACCTAGAAAGTGTCCGTCTTTTGAATTCAAACACGTATCCACCAGTGACATAAGGAAGAACATATTGGCTATCAAATCTGATGCAATTGGCAGCGATGGAGTAAGTAGGAAAATGATACTTTTAATCTTAGATTCCGCTATTCCTTTACTTGAACACATTTTCAACTACTCCCTGGCTGCCTCCACCTTTCCTAAGCACTGGCGCTTAGCCCATGTTCTACCTATTCCTAAAGTATCTAATCCGTCCCTGTATTCACAATTTCGTCCAATTTCAATATTACCTTTTCTCTCTAAAGTTTTAGAACGAATTGTTCATAGTCAGGTATTCGAATTCTTAAACCAACATAACATCTTGAGTCCTTATCAATCTGGATTCCGTCCCGGGCATAGCACAGTGACGGCACTAGTCAAGGTTTGTGATGATATACGTGTAGGGATTGATAATAAACAAGTGACTATTTTGGTACTCCTAGATTTTTCAAATGCCTTTAATACTGTTGACTTTGATATCCTTTTGGCAGTCTTACAAAGTTTAAATTTTACACCAAAGGTACTTGAATGGTTTAACTCATATCTGTATGATCGTCAGCAATGTATACGTCATAATGACAAGTTGTCATCTTCCTGTTGTCTTCAAGCCGGGGTTCCACAGGGAGGTGTTTTATCTCCTCTCCTTTTCTCAATTTTTATTAACACAGTTACAGAACTTATAAATATTCCATATCATCTTTATGCTGATGATTTACAGATATATCTATCAACTACCATAGATGACTTACCAAACGCTATTGAACGGATTAACTCGAACCTCAATGCTATATGCAGATGGAGTAAGTCATATGGATTAACTGTTAATCCCAATAAATCTCAACTTGCAGTAATCGGCGGTCCAAATCAGATATCAAAATTAAATACGACACATTTACCCACAGTTGTATTCGATGGCGTCGCACTCAAATATGAAGACAAAATAAAAAATTTAGGTGTGATATTTGATAACACCTTAAGTTGGATACCGCAGGTTAGTAATGTAAGCCGTAAGATTTTTGCCTCAATTGGTTATCTAAAGAGGTGGAAAAATCTTTTGCCAATTAGTACCAAAATTTCTATTGCCCAGTCACTTCTCATTCCAATCCTTGACTATGCCGACACATGTTACACAGATTTATCTCAAGCACTTGTTGATAAGTTGGAGCGACTGCAAAATATGTGTATTCGCTTTGTTTATGGTCTTAAGAAATTTGATCATATAACACAGTATCGCTCCCAACTACAATGGCTTACAATACGATATCGTCGAAATCTCCATACTGTTTCACTTCTTTACACGATATTATACAATCCTCAAACTCCTAATTACCTGAAAGGGCGTTTTACATACCTTGGATCCGATACACTTCTACATTTCAGACTTCGTTCCCAAGACGACAACAAATTGAAGTTTCCTACTTGTTTCTCTCAGAATTATAAAGAATCTTTTACTTTCAAATCAGTACAGTTGTGGAATGAACTTCCTAGGGAAGTTCGTGAGGCACCATCGCTATCTGTATTCAAGGCACTCGTCAAAAAACATTATTTGTCCTTACAAAATTTATAGTATAGTTTATATATGTGTATATATAGTATAGTTTATATATATATATATATGTATTTATAATATGTATTTATGTAACATGTACAATTTATGTATGTAGTATAATAAAAGTTATTATTATTTATATGTTTACACATATTATATGTACCAAAAACTTTTTATTGGTTTTATAAGTTAATACAGGTTTAAAACTGTTTTGCGCACCACCTATATTATTGTTTGCTAAGGTTTCGTACGACCAGCAGGTTGCCTGGAAGAAATCACTTTAAGTGATAAGGCCGCCTTTGCATGCTATAGCTTAAGTTACTGCTTGTAATTATTTTCGTCATTGTATTTCACTGTGTGTGCAATAAAGTATTTTATTATTATTATTATTATTACCTTTATTATTATAATTAAGGCTGTACAAAAAGTACAAAGGTTTAGGTTGTTTGTTATGTTAGTACTTACTATCTATTAATTAGTTTCAAGTTTCTACCAAAAATGATTTGATTTCGTAAAGAAACTCAATAAAAGACTGTGTTCATAGGAATAGGACTTAAACAAAACAAGTGCAAGAACTAATTCAGTGCTAGGACTTAAATTAAATAATTATATCTGATTTCACAAATCAACTAAAGCATTTCATTTTAAGTAACCCTATTAACCTAGAGAAACATAGTTACAGTTAGAGAGGTAATATCCAGCTCCTGTTAAAAGTCTAAATAAATATTTAAATTTCTCGTAAACCAGTCAATTTTGTTAGGGTTAAAAAACTTTCGATTTCGACCGAAACTACGACGGAGGCCGAAGGTTCGGTTTCGGCTGAACATCCAGTTTTGTTCGGTCACTAGTTTTAAATAGCTGAAGTGGCAAATCTAATATAGGCTGGGTAATATTATTATAAATGCGACACCAACCTCAACACCAAGCCCCATGAAGCTATTACTCACTTTGTGGAGACGATAGTATGGCGTTACAAGTTTATTTTTATTTCTAGTATTTATACTGTGTGTGTCACTATGTTTGGAAAATAACGTAATGTTATGCCTAATGTATACAATGTTACAATAAATGTATTGTGACGGCACCTTAGTCCGTAAGAATACCTATTTTATTAAAAACATCTCGAAGGGAATCTCTAGCTCTTAGATTGTAAATGGCCCGAACTGCTCTTTTTTGAAGGATAAAAAAGCGCGGCCCTGTTACAACAAAATCCCGTAGGACATTATACTGTAAAAGTAACTAAAATAAACAAGTCTGGCTGTATCAATATCAGTTAGGTCCTTACTTTCCTTACTGCGTAAGCTGCCGAGCTGCACTGAAGTTTTGAGTTAAAGTTATTCCTAAAAAGATTGTTGAATCAGTACTGTTGCATTCAATATTTTATTATTTAATAATAGGGTGAATTGCTATTTTTTAACATTCAGCAAATTCCACACATTTAGTTTTTTTTGCATTTAGTACTAAATTATTAATCGTAAACCATTGAAGAACCTGCGACAATTAACTGTTAGATCTTATTTATTCATGACACGCTTTGGTACGTTTTCACGGAACGCAGTGGTACGTTCAACGTTGACAAGTGGCAACACTGGCAGTAGGTACATATCTTTTGCGATGAATGTTGTTCCGTATCGAAATATTGGTGTTCATTTTTTAAATAAATTTACATGTAGCTTAGGTGGTAGCGGCGGTAGTGGCTAACTGGGAAGTGGAGTTGAGTGGAGAGTTCGACTGATTAGTGAATAGTGTAGTGATGGTGTCCGGTCGGTGAAAGTGTCCCGTGGGCGAGGATGGGCGTGGGCCTGCAGCCGCTCGAGTTCACCGAGTGCCTGGCGGACAGCCCGCACTTCCGCGACAACCTGCAGCGCCACGAGAAGGAGTTGGAGCGCACCAGCCAGCAGATTAAGCGGCTCATCAAGGAGGTCAAGGATGTCGTGCAGGCCGCTAAACGTAAGCAACTATCTTACAAAGGGCATTATTATTATAAAATACATAATACATATTCGAATTCAGTAAAATAGAACACGGGCTTTGATGTTGAATCATTACAATAATAATGTGAACACCCCACTTGTGTCCCAAGGGTTTAAACAAATAAAAATTAAATTTACTGTTCTTATTAGATTTAGAAATAAGTAGTTTTGGTACCTAGATGTAGTCTAAAAGGTTTGAAGCGGTGCAGCTCTGTGAGCAAGGAATAGAATACATTGTCAAAAGTAAAAGTGTTAAGACCTTTAGTGTAGCCTGCCCTTGATGCCTCCAGATGATATAACCTTGCAGTTTAATTGAAAGTGTTGTTCACACAATATCACACAGTCTTTAGATATTCTCACAGAGCAACTCTAAATTCTCTGAGATATAAAGCACATAGTGAGCACCCTATCTCAATGTCATACTATAGTTTTTGCTAGATGTGTAAAGATACAGACAAACACAAATCATAATTCATTTTTATTATATGTAGATTACAACATTCTTTTGTACTTCCTGAGTGTGTCAATGAGTTTCTTAATTAACTATCTGTACTTTAGTGTAGTGAGTTTGCTACAGTCCAATTCACAAATCAAACTTTATATTTGAATTGCGAAATTACCTCCATCTGTCTGTTACACTATCACACTTAAACCATTAAACCAATTTTGATTTGATTTAGTTTGGTATAAAAATAGACTAGATCTCCAGAAAGAACATTTTATTGCTGTTTTATTACGAAAAAAGACTTGAAGGGGTTGAAGTAGGGTATGAAATTGATGTTGAGATTTTTTATGTCTTTAGGAATTAGTCATGTAAAATATGCTGACCCACCAAACCCCCCAGTGGAACGGTGCAATTTAAGTTTTATTTAAATTTTCGTGGTGAGTCGACTAGTAAATCAATAAATAAATACTACGGTGTTTGTACTGCATTAGCTATTATTCCACTAGTCTAAGTGGTAAACAATACCTCCTGTTTACGTTACAATTAGTCATATAATAAGGATAGAGATTGTAACTTATCAACACGCAACCTTAACTGCTCTAACTACAAACGTGACATTTGAACAAGTATGTAGTTTCCTTTTGTGACTAAAGAATGTATGGGGACAAAAATTGCAAATTACTAGTATTCTTAACCCCTTCAACTAAGGTAAATGCTGTGTTAGGAGTGGGCTAAGTCAGTAGTCCAATGACTGGGATTTGAACTCACAACCACTGACCTACTCATGCTTGTAATTTAGCACAAGAAAATTCTAACACAAATAAACACTTTTTTAAGGATTTTCCAAAATTTATTTTATGCAGAATTTTTAAGTTTATTATTTATCAACACAATTTCATTGATCCTTATGGATTTTATTGTGGTTCTTACAGGTAGATATAGAAAGTATATAGGTTTTTTAATTTATAAATGTCATAAAAGATATAGGCAACACTTTATCAATCTTTTTATCTCAGCTGAGGGAGGGTCCAATCAACCAATAGAATATAAACAAAATTATAAGAATAGTTTTAAATAAAATAGTCAAATGACATTCAAATATCATCTTTATATATAAAAATGAATCCCTATTTCCCTTGGTCACGGCATCACGCCTAAACTGCTGGACCGATTTCGCTAATTCTTTTTTTTATTGTGTTTGTTATTGTCAGGAGAAGGTTCTTATGTAAGAAAAAAATTAAGAAATGTGTGCGGAAAATTAGAAAATTAAAAAAAACTTAACGACCAAATAAAATTTTGTGTAAATGTAATGTTTGTGCCGTTTGACAACTGTCAGTAATTTGAATTATATTCATATACTAGCGGGCTGCCCTCGCTTCGCTCCGGGTATATAAAGCAATATTATAATTGATGTCCTTAAATTGTCACTCTGTAAATATCTAGCTTTTCATTATTTGAACAAAGAGAGAGGAAGAAAAAGTTATAAAAAGAAAAATAATAGAAACAAAAATAAAAGAAAAGCAAAAGATGATAAAAGAGGGAGGGCAGAGCAAAAATAAAATTGAATAGGTAAAGGAGAGAGCGAAAGAGAGAGAGAAAGATAATTGAAAGAAAGAAAGCAAAAAGAAACTGACCATTCTGAACAGATAAAAATATTTTTTTAAAGAGAGAGGAAAGAAAGAGGTTGAGAGACAATGATATACTAATAAGAAGAAGAGAGGCAGAAATACTATAGATATCTCTCAGTGAAAGAATTCATAAAATCGGATCAGTAGCAACAAAACGGCCATATTCTATTAATTAAATAGTGTACATGGCAACACAAAGACACCTTTGTCACTCACGAATAGTGTAGTATTCTCTCAGTGAAAGAATTTTTAAAATCGGATTAGAAACAACAAAATGGCCATATTCTATTATTTAAAAAATGTATATGGCAACACTAAATCACTTTTGTCACTCGCGAATAGTGTAGTTTTCTAACAATGATAAGATTTTTTAAATCGGATTTATTGTTCCTGAGAAACTCTTCAATTTACAAAATGACCTTATGGCACTTACATGGCCATATCTTTTTAATTATAATATTTATGGCAACACCACATAGCCTATGTTACCCGGAAAGGATGTAGCTTTCTATCGTTGAAAGTATTTTCATAATCAGTTTAGTACTTTTTGAGCCTATATTATTATTATTCGCTTTTGAGTAATACAAACAATCAAATCTTTCCTCTTTGTATAATAGACAACGTCTGTCGGGTCAGCTAGTAAAATATAAAATAGGCCCACTCTTGATTTATAACCACACAAACTAAAAGAAATCCACTAGATCTGCTGAGAAACCAAAGGCAATGATCCATAAAAAATATATATACAATCAAATGGAGGAATTTCCTAACAACTAATAGAAGTGAGTTAGTTCTGCGTAACTAAATATGATAATATTGTTTAACATTAGTGTGAGTGTGCTCGTTTAGACCCTGAGTCAGCATTGGTCTCCACAACCATAACTGCCGCCAACACAAATGCTAAAATAATAACAATAGTGTCGTTAGCACTGCCTTATCACCTGCACGCACACACACACATACTCACACACGCACATTGAATATAGAACTCATTAATGAATATTTGTAATGCATGAATTCTAAATAAGCTATCAGTAATTGATGGTTTATTACAGTAAACATATACCAAACTTATTGTTAATACTACTTAGGTTCAAACTATTGTAATGTATGATTGTAAAATGCCATTCATTAATTTTAAAGTCACAAAAGTTACAAAATTTATTAATTTACTGCCATGTAAGTAAGCATGTCACAACAATAGGCCTCATTGACGCAGGGGTGAGGAAGACGAAACACCGCTTCTATCTTCACCTCTGTGTGAATGTGGTCCGTTGGTACACAAGCAAAGTCACATACTTGTTAGGTATTTTATGAACTAAGAGGATGTTATAAGTTCTCCTGTCCTGAAAAGATACTTAAAAATAGTATGTTTCCGAAATGTTTAATACATAAAATGAAAAATAAATCACAATATATGTAAGTATATAGATATAATTTACATTCATAATATGAATACTACTTGTGTAGAAAAAAATATTCAATTACTTTATACTCAATTGAAACTTAGCTTATCACACAGTTGTTGCTATCAGATATCACAATTATGTATGTCAGGTATTATATCAATTTCAAGTGAGATAATGATGTTTTTAATCTTAAATAGGTCTAAATTTGTTTGTAGTATTGATGCCATATATAATAAATAATATTATAAAGAGGAAAGATTTGTATTTTTGTATTTTTGTATGTAACGAATAAACATAAAAACTACTGGACCGATTTCAAAAATTCTTTCACCATTAGGAAGCTACATTATCCCTGAGTAACATAGGCTATATTTATTACAAGAAAAAATTAGAGATCCTTAGGAAATCTCACGAAAACCAACCCAAGGTGCCAAAAAATTAGCCATAAAATATCTTTCATCGCATGCGCTGCGAAAAGTATTGATGATAGAACAAAAAAATGTTCTACAATATTATAGAACGTATCAATATCTACAAAAAAGTCCGCGAGACCATATGTCCAACTATTATAGTTATGTCACTATAACTACTTTTTTATATTTTAAAAGTTGATAAAAATGCCTATCAAAATCAGACCATGTTTTCCATACCTTTGTATTAATCCTTATCCAAATAAATTATTTCGTATTCAAGACTGTTTCAATACCTATAAATTACTTTTTGAATTATTAAAATCGTACTTTCCATTTAAAAGATATTACGAAATTAAAAATATCAATATAAACAAAAAATACACGACGACGCGACGAGCCAGTATAGCGACGCAGCGCAGCGAGTAAAGCGGCAAGAGAGGGGGCACCGAAATGCGGGAGGGCCAATATATTTTTAAAAATAATATTCCACCCGCGCGAAGCCGGGATGGGCCGCTAGTATATAATAAATTGGTATTGTTGACTATTGTATTGGAAGAGGGAAGGCCTTCCTCCAGTTCATAAATAGCATTAAACAGTAGAAAGAAGTTCTTAATTAATTTGGAATGTTTTATGGCTGATTAGAATGCTGACAAACAAAGCACTAGACGTATACAAGAAGTACAAACCTACTTAAGTAACAGTTGAAGCCCTAGCGCGTTATCTGATAGGATGCTTGTGTTTATCTGTCGTTTGTAATCAACACCTTGAAAAGTGATTTGTATCATATGTGTTATTTATCTACTCGCTATTACTACATTGAGGCTACATTTAATGGTCTGTTTTAAAATGAAATAAACACTAAATGAAATCGAGGAAAAGTTTGATTCATAAGAGACCATGCATTTTTTATAAACAAATAATCCTTATATATTTCAAGGTAGAAAAAGAACAACAAAATGTATAATTAAAATACTAGAAATTTAAAAAAATCAAGCAGACTTTCATATGTAATTCGTTAAAATTATATTGGTTCATTAGTAGACCCGCTTCACTTCATACGCCTAGAAATAAATGTTAAATTAAGTATAATTATAAGGACAAAACTGTAGGCTTCAGCATTTTTGTACTACCTGTAGAACGGTATCCTATCCCACAGAAACAATGTATTTTTTCAGGATAAAAAGTAGCCTAATATCTAAAATATCACTGCTAACACAGTGAGCGAGTTTGCTGTAGTGTATGTGTGTGTGTGTTGCAGGGCTGGGCACGGCGCAGCTCGCGCTGGCGGCCAGCATGGAGCAGTTCGAGTTCGCGTGCATCGGCGCCTCCATGACGGAGGACGAGCGCGTCATCGGGCGCTCGCTGCAGCACTTCGCGCAGCTCATCCGCACCATCGAGGACGAGAGGGATCGCATGGTGAGCGACGCTCTACCACTTCTAGGGTTATTCAGAAGAAGTAAAATAATAATATACAGCGACATTTACCACTCCTCGCAAATGAGTCATTAACATATTTATACAGATAGTAGAATTAAAAAATGTATCAATTGTTTTTTCTAATTCAATATTTAATTTATAACATTGGTAACCGTCGCGACCTGCGCGCGTTACGTGGTCGGTGCTGCCTGGAGAACGGCGAACGAGTTTATTGATGGAGATTACATAGTCTTAAGGCAATTAACTGTAAATCATGACAACCCGTTGAAATACCATTACCATTAATCAATGTCTGCGGCCTGCGCACTTGTGCACATTATGTTGCGAAAACTTAGGCTCGAGGTTTATTTTGGTATTAGGTACATTCTGCATCACGTTGGTATATTTTCAGTATAGCGAAAAAAATACTCGGAAAATTGATTTTATACAGCCGCACATTACACGGTTCATATTATTATGGCAGATTGTACACCACTCGGCTTTCATCTCCCTCGGGTCAATGACCTGTTAAAGTAAACGGTTCTAAGTAGGAAATTATGAATGAGAATAACATGCTGGCTCTTTTTTTTATGCCGCGTGAACGAAGTAGTTTATCATGCGGGTCGTTTTCGAGAGAGTTTTTCAAACAAACAGTACCCGTGGTGCACAATGCACTGCATCATGTGCAACATAGAATAGTTTATGAAGCGGGTCACCTTGCACCGAGCTCGCTGCTCGGCCTTCGAGAACACTTTCCCGCCGCGACACTTTTACTATCGTCGCGCGCCCGGCTCGGGGCTCGGGGCTCGGGGCCCGAGGGCGCGCCGCGCCGTGCATCTCAACGAGGCGGTGCGGTGACGTCACGCGACCTAGCGCAATGTACATAGTTGCACGTACAATGGGTGCTCCTGCTCACTGCTCACTGCTCTGTTTGTATTGTCAATAGTTCAAGGATACCTTTTGAACATTACTTCTACAATTATACGAGTAGATACAAGATATAAATTATTTATACTATAATACTACAAGTTTGTAGTGTTAATAACTGTCCGGGATTTCGTCTGCGTTCACACTTCCGAGTTCTCACTTACCAAAATATACAAAATAAAATAAATGATAAATTTTTTTATCCCTAACTTTAGGTATTATAGCATTTGATTGTAACTTTAATTTTTCTGATTTAAAATACATATATTTATTCTCTAATTAAAAGACAAAGTTACTTTAGAATTTATTATGTTAGGCTTAGGACGGATGGTTAACAATATTTAATATTCATATTGGAGAGTCAGCCACACAACAATGACATCATCAGTAGTGATGTCTTGTCGTCTGCTGTACACCTCTCACCTGCCTGCCTGCCTACACCTGCCTGCCTGCCTGCCTGCGTTCATCTTAGTTAGGTACTTCTGTTATTATCTAATGTCATTTACATCTCTTGAAAATTTTAGTAATTACTTGAATGTTGAAATATTAGATTACTAATTGCCTATGTTTAGAATAAGTACCTAATCGTAATGTGGAGCGCCAAGATACCGAGCCTATGATTGTAATAATCAAACTATGTTTTTAGATATCTTGTCTTTAGGCTCACAGGTTAGCTAGAAGTACAAATAGATAACGAATAGCATACTTATCAAACTCTAATACATTTATTATTTAACGTAAACTTATTATGTATTTGCCTTTACAAATTATTTAACTGGTATTGATAGGTAAGCAAATAGGAAGTAAGTCAAAATGTGTAATGTTGTGACTATTATCTAAATAGACGAGTGTCGAATGTCGCTATCGGTTAGTGAGTAGTCACGAAGCGGTTACGTCACCCCTCAGTGCTGCCACTGCCCACTGCCTGCATCGTGCTGGTGCTGGTGCTGGTGCTGGTGCTGGTATATTAGCAGTGCATGTCAATAAACCAGATGGCCTCGCTGCTTCATAAATTATACAATAACAGACCTTTTCTCATTTTTAATATTATAATCAGTAACGTTCCGCTTACATTCCATAGCTATAGGTATCACCCGCACAGGCAGTGGCGTCACATGTTCTCTAATTTGATTAGCACAAACACACACACACACACGCGCGCGCGCCTGCGCGTCACACTCCGTAGAGATTACAAAATGTACAAACAAACACACAGCGTTACCTTTACCCACTTAACGAATCGTATACTATTTAAAACAGCTATAGCAAAAGAAAATCATATTTAAGAAAAAACAAGTAGAAATTTAATATTAACATCCGATATTATTAACCAGTAACCAATCGACAAAACTAACAAATTAAATAAACCCCCCTACCTACAAATGTCCGACTCCTGTGTTACTGTAATATACTGATCTTTCACGAGATTATAATATTATAGTTGGGGGAGAAACAAATTGGGTATTAGTTCACCTTCTAATGAGTAAATCAAATCCGTGTGTACTAATAATAAATCGTTATGTTAGTTTAGAATATATTGTTTATACCAGGTGGGGCGAGCGCACGAACAGATCATCCAGCCGCTGGAACGGTTTCGCAAGGAACACATCGGTGCTGTTAAGGTGACCTTATATATACCATTCTTTTACTTTTGTTACTACAGAAGTCGTATATGAACTTGAAATTTCTACCTTTTATTATTTCAGGAGGGCAAAAAGAAATTCGACAAAAAGACTGCTAAATTTTGCCAGAGCCAAGAGCGAACACTGTCGCTCTCGACTAAGAAGCCGGAGAATGTGTTTCAGGAGGTAAGAGATGCGTTAGTGAGTGTAAAGGTAGTGGAGACATTTGACACTTTATACAAACTACACGGTTGGTATTGCAGGCAGATGCAGCCATGGACATGGCGGAGCGCGACTTCTGCCAGGCGTCGCTGGAGTACGTGTTCCAGCTGCAGGCGGTGCAGGAGCGCAAGAAGTTCGAGCTGGTGGAGACGCTGCTGGGCTTCGTGTTCGGCTGGTGGACCTTCCACCACACGGCGCACGACGTGCACGCCGACGCGGAGCCGCTCGTGCGCGACCTGCAGCTGCGCATACAGCGGGTATGCTACCACAACAAGGATTACTTTTCTTCATTTCAAAAGCAAAATTAAAAAAAAAAAAACTTGAAAATTAACTCTAGAAGGTTGAAGAGGAAAATAACAATAGCATAGTGTACCTTGTGTCCTGGTGTACAATGTGCTGTGAGCTGTGTAACAAACCTGTTAGCAAGGAGTTATGTATCAACTAATAACAGTTTAATAGTTATAATAATTGGATTATATATCGGCAGGTATAGAGGTGGTAGAGGTGGTAGAGGTGTAGGGGTGACACCATGTCGTCCACAGAGTAGGTCCATCTTGATGCCTTGTGAATGTCTCAGTTTGACTCAGTGCACTTGTTTTACATAACACTTTCTACTAATTTGTTTTGCTTTTATTTTAACCATATTATTATCTTATATTTACTTGATATTCTCCAAGTGCTCTAACAGTGAAGTTTTTCTGCAATAACTGCAATATATTTTTTTTAAAGTTAGCAAATGATCAAACATAGTTTTGCGAAATATAACGCATGCGTGTGCGTGTGCGCGTACGTGTGATGATAGATAGAATGTGCCAGAGTGTGCGTATTTATAATTGCATTACATTTCAATTAACATGAACTTGTTTTGCAGACGAGGAGTAATTTTGAGGAGACCAGCAAACAGACCGAGTCTCTTATGAAGAAAATGATGGAAGTGCGTCAAATGGTAAGACAAACGTGTAACGTACTTTATTACGTGTGTATTGTGCGGTAAAATAAAATTAACTATTTTCTAATACTTTTGCAGAATAAAGAAGACGAAGGAACGGATGACGTGTCTGGAGGAGTTTCTCGTGCTGGATATTTGTTCCTAATGGAAAAAAGTTAGTTAAACATTACATTTGCTTTGATCTCTGTTCACAGAATGTTTTTAATGCGTCTATGTTTATGTGTGTGTGTGTGATTTGCAGAAGCTTTCGGGACGACGTGGAGTAAACAGTATTGTACATATGAGAAGGGTTCGCGGATCCTCTCGCTGATGCCATATAATCAAATTAATGTTAAGACGGTAAGACACTTTTTATTTATTGCATCTCAAATTGTCACAACTGTTCATATTGGTAGTGATATGTGTGTCGTGTGCAGGTGGGCAGCTCCGAGACTGTACCGGTGCTGGGGGCGCGCGGGGTGGTGGAGGCGGAGCGACGTTTTTGCTGGGAAGCGCTGCCCGGGGAGCGCGAGAGACCGCCGCTCACACTGCAAGCGCTGGGCGAACGAGATCGAGCCGCCTGGCTCAGAGTCGTGGACTCCTCGCCTCATCCTCACCACCCGCACCATAGACAGGCAGCACTAGTGAGCCGCGGGGGCGGCGACGAAGAGGCGGAGGGAGAGGTGTGGGGGCTGGACGAGGCGGGGTTTGCGTTCGTGAGGCGGCTTATTGCGGTGCTTGAGGCCAGAGGGTTGGAGGAGCAAGGTCTTTATAGGTAACCGGGTTACTTTTATTATATTATAAGATTATTATCAAAATGCTTAAGATGTGAGCTGTGTAACAGATGCCATATATGAACAGAACCACCTTACAGCAATATTTAAAAGCCATTGAAAAGTGGATAAATGACTACTTACCCTCAATTTCAACAAATGCACCATTTTACACATTTGACAAAAAATTGTCGAATAGCATATTTTTTAAATAATAAGTAGCTTAAAACAGTAGAAATACAAAAAAATGTAAGCGGCGTCATAAGCAACGACCTGAATATAAGACATATGTCAGACTTGTTAAGGTACGTATTTCAAGTGTGGAACCCATACTTCGTCAAGGATATATCAATGTTAGAGAGAGTACAGAGGCGAGACTTGAAAGTAGACGAGAAAGAGATTACCTAATTCAGACATATAAAATATTAAATAACTATTACAAAGTCCCAAACATGGAGGCCTTATGCAAAAAAAACTACAATCCAAGTCAATGTGGACACAGCCTTAATTGAAAAATCAATTCAAGATTCAAGTGTGATGCACATGGATATTATAGGGGATAAGAACTTGTTCAAATTGTTGTATAAAATGTTGTTGGTTGCTTAAATCATAACCAGAGTAATGCTGGACCGATTTTGCTCATTTTTATTATTTAACTGGCGTTATAGTTTGAATTTGGCTAATAGCAAGAAAAATTGGATAAAAATCCTGGAAATTATTTAAATTCGGGAAAAACTAAGCATTCTATTGCTATGAGGGTCTTAAATATGATTTTTGTTGCCTAGCAACAGTCGACAGTGCGCAACGAGATTACTCTTAATATATTTTTTTATTAAAAGAATTTTTTTTTCTCATCAAATATTAATCTTAATATTAGGTCGGGGAAAAAGTTTTTTCGCATTTTTTAAGAAAATTCAAAACATTTTTTAATAATGTTTATTTATATTTAACTAAAGTATTTAGGTATCATTTTCTTCGATAACTTTTTGCCATCTTGTAGGTAGGGACATGACATTTTGCTCTAATCTCATCAGTTGTTCATAGTAGAGTTCAGAATAGATGGTCCTGCCTGGTGGTAACAGCTCATAATGAATAACTCCTTCCAATCACACCACACACACAGCATCACCTTGTTGCGAGTTAACCCGTGTTTCACCACAGTCTGTGAAGCCTGACCGGCCGTTGACCACGACCTTTTTCGCACGTTCTTGTCATACGTGATTCACTTTTCATCACCAGTTATCAGCTTCTTCAAAAATGGTTCGGTTTCATTACGTCGTAATAAAGAATCACAAATGAATACACGGTTCATGAGGTTTCTTTCAGTGAGCTCGTGAGGTACCCAAATATCGAGCTTTTTGTGTACCCAGTTTTTTTCAAATGCGCCAAAACTGATTTTGTGGTCAATTCCCAGTTCTTCAGCTACGTCGTAACTACTGATATGCCGATCTTGCTCCACTGTTTCAAAAATTTTTTCGCGGCTTGCGTTGCATTTTTATCTTTTTTGTAGTAAAATTTTAAAATGTATCGAATTTCTTCATTAGACTCACTCATCTTCACAGTACGGAAAACAAATAAAAATCACACATTTTCCTAATTTGAATTTGTAATTATCTTCTTTAAAATGTAAACTTGTAATGATACCAAAACCAGCCAGATACAATAGTATAGCCAAAGAGATTTTATTACAAGTTCATACATACTATAATGCGAAAAGACTCTTTCCCCAACCTATTTTTATATCGCGATTTATTGTGGAATGATTTTAAACAAAATTTATTAACGTCAGTTTGCGTCAATGGCCACCCCTCGTCCTCCCTCTTACGTAGGCGATCCTTTAGTTGTTTGACATGTCTATAGTCTGCTATACATATTATAAAATAGACTGAAGCTGAAAATAGTGTATATACCTATATACTTAATTCAATATATACATATGGTCATTCCATGCCCAATCGACAAATTTTTTGCCTGACCCCCTTCGATTTCGCTAAAAATTTTCTATCTTTTTCTACACCCCGAAAGATATTTTTCAGAATTTTTCGATTTTTTTTTCCCGACTCAAAAAAAGTTACGAATTTTTGAAAAAAATAGCGCTTTTTTTTGAAACTGGTAGAATTTTTTCAAAAATTAACCGTTAGGGAATATTTTTTTTAAATTTTTGTTTTCAAATTTAGTTTTAAAAAAAACAGAAACCCAGATATATGAAATATTTTGTTTTTTCCGAAAAAACCATTATTTTCTCAAAGTCCGACCGTTTTTCTGAAATGCGTCAGGGTGGCAGGCGTGGCGTCGAAGGTATCGCGGCTGGTGGCGCTGGGGCGCGAGCGGCGCTTGCCTCCGGGGCTGGCGGACGCGCTGGAGTGGGAGAGCAAAACGCTGACGTCGGCGCTGAAGAGCTACCTGCGCGCGCTGCCGGACCCGTTGCTCACGCGCAACCTGCACAAGCAGTTCCTCGCCGCCGCCAGTAAGTTCAAAATTCTACTTATTCTTACATAAATGTAGCAGCAATTATTACAAATATTATGTTCTAGGAGAGTAGTAGGAGATAGTATTGTCAATGAGTGGTGTGTGGTTGTGTTGTTGCAGAGTGCGAGCGGCGCAGCGAGCGCGTGGCGGCGCTGCATGCGCTGGTGCACGCGCTGCCCCCCCACAACCGCGACATGCTGCGGCTCGTACTGCACCATCTCACCAAGTAACTATACCAATTTATATTCTTTAGCTTTTACTCAATCAACGCATAGACTTATCGCTGATTGTCCCAGGCGAAATGTTTCTTTCAAACCTTAGTATCATAATTTTGCAGCCCTTTACGAGGCAACTAAGTATTTTAAATTTGACCGCCTTTCGAGACATGAGTAAGACGCGTTGCGCACCATTCATTGGAAACATATAACACACTTAACACAAAATATTAAGATAAAGTAGAATCTCTTTTGAAGGAAAATAACAGATAATATGTTCCCAGAGTGGCGGCTAAAAGCGACAAGAACCTGATGACGGCCTCCAACCTGGCCGTCTGCTTCGGGCCCACGCTGCTGCGCGCCGAGCGCGAGACCGTCGCCTCCATCCTCGAGCTCAAGTTCTACAACGTGCTGGTGGAGTCGCTGCTCGACAACTTCGCGCCCGTGTTCGCCGACGAGCCGCCCGCCAGCCTGCCTGGCCCTGCGCCCCTGCCCCTGCCCCCCAACGCGCATAACGGACTGATCAGGTTAGTAATACTAGGATATTATGCTTATGCTTTCCTATAAATGTTTTTTGTCTGTGTGTGCTTTCAATCGTCATAATCGGAACTAAGCATTTAAATAGTAAGCTGTTGATTTTGAATGCTGTGTTGTGTTGAATGTATATAACAGAAAATAACGTTTTTTCACGCTACTTATTTTCGGACTCGATAAAAAATATCCAAAACCAAAGACCTAACCCTGAATTATTAGTATAATCGACGAATCAACGAGACACTAACAACATACTGATTATCTCTGGTAAGTTGTTAGGTACATACTATACGTATTTCTTTATTTATTATTTATTTTGTTAGTTTATTGAGAAATGTTTGATGCTCAACAGTTTAAGCTTTAGTTACATCAATAAAATAACATTTATTTTTTGGATTGCATAGTTAATAGTGACTAAAAGGATTTTTTTTTAAAATTATTATTACATATTGTAGACGCATACATGTTAACATCCAGGGTAGTGGGGATATCGTTCCATAAGGATGATAACACTGATTGAGTAGTCTACCGTTCATACATAGTACATAATTCAACTTAGGTAATATCCGCGGCATGATAATGAGCTTAAGGGCCATTCATTATTACTAATGGAAGGTTCGTGTGTCTGCTATGCTTACTTTTGAAAATATCGGGGTTGGTGGGGGGTCTGCATGGTAATTACATCACCAATAATATATAATATACTATGGACTGAGGATTTTTGTGTTTGTATGTTGCAAGTGGGCCCAAAAACTACTGAACCAATATTGATAATTAGTTCAATGAAGTTACATATTATATCCTTTCCGAGCAATAGCCTATGCAGAGTTGCTATAAATATTTTAACTAAAAACATTTGGCCATTTGAGGCACATAAAGTGAATTTTGTAGTTATAATCTATACATATAATAAATCGGTAGACTTGCCGTGTCTGTAGATTGCATATATATTAAAAAAATTAGTAGAGGGGTTAGCAGATAATCTACCAGATACCATCAGATACCATATCAAAAGTTTTTTTTTAATTTTCTCTGTTTGTCGATTGTTTGAACGCGATAAATGCAGAAACTACTGACTAAACTCGATTATACGATATATAATCGTAGTGTTAACTTCTCAAAAGATATATTTATTTACAAATGTTATTCACGTAGTTGAACCTGTCACACGTCCTGTAGATGGCGCCACGTGTTTATCATTGACTCATGATATAATCACTAATCTGTATTTGGATTCTATGATACTATCTTATAATATTTTACAATAATATGAAATGTTTTATCAATTATTAAATAAGAATTTTTTGAAAGTTTGCTACTTGTGGTTTATTTTATTAAGTTTCTTATTCTTCTGTCATATAGATGGCGTTGTCTGTGTAAAGTTTAGTTTTTATTTACTGATTTCTATTTCTATAGTAATATTTTGTAATATTGCACAAATAATGGCGCAGCGTGGATGGTGATCAACACTTTATATTATAGAGACTTTAGAATGTGTTACTTCAGAATGCTAAAGAACCTTTCAACAAAAAAATCATCATTGTGTACAGGTTACAAATTAAAAAGACAATAAAAATAATCAAGTAAAAATGGAAACGTGGGCTATATCGAAGTGTTTATACGTTGTCCAACAACACCAATGTCAAGTCACAAACGCGCCAGAAGGCAAATAAAAGACGACATTTTCTAACATTCCCGCCACAGTGTTGCCTCTTTATAGTTTTTTATTTGATACATATCTAAGAGTGCACTCAGAAACTTTACATATTTTCCGCCTACCGCCTTCTTTCAAACAGCCAGGCAGAAGCGACCACAGCACGATTGCTCCAGCTGCGGCCGAAATGATTACTCTATTACAGAACATTTTTACGATTATCTTGCTCTCAGCCTTTTTTACCTGATATGCAGGTTAGACAATAATACGCCATATTTTTGAACTCCTAAAGCTATAACGACGGGATTTTCTACGTTTAACATTTCTTATTTACACTCATGGGATAGTTTCTTTGGTGGTATCTCCTAGACATGTCAACCTTATGTAGCTAGCTCGATATCCAACTCCTCAGCCACTTACAGCAGACATTTCGTGTTTAGGAAAATTAAACGTGTTTTAATAAAAAACGAGTATTACAGTAGAACATTTTAAATAGCGTATCTATCATACTGTAAAAAGTTTAAAACAACTATTAAATTAATTCCAATTTTTTAATAAGATTCATCATCATCACGACGCGTCAATGGCCCACTGCTGAGCTGGGTCTCCTCCTCAGAATAAGGAAGGTAGTAGACCATAGTCCACCACGCTGGCCCAGTGCGGCATGGCAGACTTCACACACCTTTGAGAACTTTTAGGGAACTCTCAGGAGTGCAGGTTTCCTCACGATGTTTTCTTTCACCGTTAAAGCAAGTGATATTTAATTGCTTAAAACACACATAACTCATCATCGCCGAACATCGACAAAACGAGAATATCTCTTGTGGCCACTTACCATCAGGTGGACCATCTGCTCGTTTGCACCTTATGTACTATTAAAAAAAATGGCATCGGACAAAGACAGTTATTCCAAAACATTTCGCTGGATAAAAATAATTCAGGTTTTTCAATATAAATAACACCGGTCATCACGAATTTTGAGTGTGACTTCTTAATGTCAAGTTGAGATTAATTTTATTATTATTAATAAAGCGACTTGCCTCCATTTATTTAAAGTATTACCACCCCCTGTTTTGAAACCTAATTATTAATGCAAAACGGACAAAAGCGACCTTTATAAATAAAAATATATTGATATGTAGAGTCTCAATTTACACACTAAAACAGAAAATTAAGAAAATATTTTTCTTGTTGACTTATGAAAGCTTCCTTGTATCTCCAACTGTTTAGGATTTCCCTAACCTAGTTTTAAAAAAACACACTATACCCCCTTGTAAAGCCACAGACACTTAGATTTATTAAATAAAAAATAATTTTGAATATATTGTTGCTAAATAAAAATATTCAGTCGCTTACATATTTTATTTTGTCTCCCCAGGATTTCTGATTTTTTTCCGGAATAAAAGTAACCTGTAGTCAAAGTCAAAATGTTTTATTCAATATTGGAATTTACATTCTCTTATTAAACGTCGGAAGCTACCACCCTTTCGGAAACCACCTAACCCAGACCTGAGAAGCATGGGCGCAACAAACTCAACGGGGCTATTTTCTTTTGGATACTTTACTATATTTTATTATCTTTATGCCAATTTCTATAACAAATATATTTTATAAATTGAGAAAGCCTGGAGCGAACGCATCATTCCCAAGGCGTGACAACTTCCAAAAAGTCTTTAATTGTTTGCCTTTTTCACGCAAACGTTTTTTAACTAACTTTTTAAATTTTCCTGTAGAATAATTTTGATCGTTTTTTTTTGGATTTTGTTGTAAAAGCATACACATCGCTCAACAGAAGAATGACTAATTCTACTTAATCGAGTAGTAGGAGTAACAAGTTTGTGTTTGTTCCTAGTATTAATGTCATACAAGTCACTATTTCTAATAAAATCATTAATATTTTTACGTAATAGTATAACATTTTCAAAAATGTATTGTGAAGCAACAGTCAATATATTAATTTCTTTGAGACCATAGATTGCGCGGATAGCCCTCTTCTGCAGTACAAAAATCGTGTTTATGTCGGCTGCGTTACCCCAAAGTAGAATGCCGTAAGACATTATACTATGGAAGTAGCTAAAGTAAACTAAACGAGCCGTGTCTATATCAGTTAATTGGCGTATTTTCTTAACCGCGTATGCTGCAGAGCTGAGTCTATTGGCCAATCTCTCAATATGGGGGCCCCATTGTAATTTATGATCAACAGTGTTGCCCATAAATACGTAGATTCCACCGGTTCCAACTCATCTCCATTTATAAATACACCAGTCTCTATTTTCTTAACATTGGGTGTCGTAAATTTTATATATTTAGTTTTCTTACTATTTAACATTAGATTATTAGCACTGAACCAATGTACAATATCAGAGAGAGCATTGTTTACATCGTCATATTCGGTGTGATAGCGTTTCACTTTAAATATTAGTGAAGTATCATCAGCAAACAATACTATCTTGTTCTTTTTTTCTACAAAGTTTGGCAGGCAGGTTTGAATAGAACCCTGACCCCCTTATCCAGACGAGCCCCAGGAGATCTCTTGCCATTCACGTCAACTCTTTGAACTTTATTGTTTAGATATGAGTTCATAGTGGCGTACCTTTCTGATCAGTCGCATGTTGTACACAATTGAAGGCCTTAGATAAGTCACAGAATACTCCAAGTGCATTCTGTGATTCCTCCCAGGCCTCGAAGATATTCTTAATTAATTCGACACCGGCATCCGTCGTTGAACAACCCTTAGTAAAACCAAATTGTTTCACATGGAGAAGTCTATGTGAATTAAAATGAATTAACATTTGGTTTAAAATTAGTTTTACAAAAATTTTACTAAGCGTTGGCAATACTGAGATGGAATATTGAATTGAATCAGGCGTTACTTTGCGGAAATTCATGGTTTAAAAGGAATAAAAATGTTACCTTGCTATAAACCGCGGCAATCTGAACTACCAAACTCGTATGGTACAACCTAGAAGAGCACCCTGTCCACACTAAAGTGAGACGCGCGAACCCGAACTAAGACACACCACACAAGTAGGTAGCTTGACTCTACAAGCGTCACTTGCTTGTAGAGTCAACACGTCCTGAAGATGCTTCGGTTACGGAGCGAAACGTACGTCGATTGTCGATCGCGATCTACTTGTGTGGTGTGTACTGGTTCGGGTTCGCGCGTTACACTTTTCTGTCAACGGTGTGCTCTTCCGGATTGTGCCGTACGAGTGTGGTTGTTAGATCGTCAAGCTACCTACTTGTGTGGTGTGTCTTAGTTCGGGTTCGCGCGTCTCACTTTAGTGTGGACAGGGTGCTCTTCTAGGTTGTACCATACGAGTTTGGTAGTTCAGATTGCCGCGGTTTATAGCAAGGTAACATTTTTATTCCTTTTAAATACTGAGATGGGTCGAAAATTATTTGGGTCAGTTATACATCCAGATTTGAATATAGGCGTTACTTTACTATGCTTCATCAGGTCAGGAAACACGCACCGTTTAATACAAGTATTGAAAATAGTAGCTAGATACGGTGCAATGGCATCAATAATGGAATTAATTATATTAACAGAAATACCCCAAATATCAACAGTTTTCTTCATATGACTCTTCCACTTTCCCAATTGATAATATTCCATGTCATTTTTATTTTGTCTTGTGCATTAATAATTTTTTGTTTAATATGTAACGACTTTGCCATGGAACATACATTTTTTAAATAACTTTGAATAGGCTTTAACAATAATTCGATCTCAATTATTTAATGAGTTCCACAATTCAAGTACACACTAATTAAACAAGTAATGGATGAGCGATTATGTGATCACAATAATTGTCGATTGCACGGTTACATAATCGCTTGAATGTTGCGTCGCTGAACCCCCGCATTAACCTATACTTATGTCTAAAAAAGTAGTCTAAAAAGGACGAAACAAGAAAATTATTCAAATAGAAACACAGAAATGCATACGTATAGAAATGGTCAAAGCAGAACCGTGCTCTTTCTTTTGATACCAAACACGTGATGATTATCTCAGTTTAATTTTTTTCGAGGTTAGAATCTGAGGTTTATATTCCGTCATAAAAAAAAATCATAAAATTTATGTAGCCTATGTCACCCGCGCAACGAATCTATTGACACCTAGTTCATTGAAATTGGTTCAGTAGTTTAGGCGCTAGAGTGGAAAATACAAACATACATATATAGATACATACATACATACAACTTACATACATACATACATAGACTGCCAAAATCATTACAATTCTGCAAGTAGAATATACGTTCTACGTTGCGTTTACCCAATATTCCATTCAATACCATCACCCCCTTTTAGTGTTCCCCAATATTCCCCATCTTCCTCCTGCCATTTCCCTTCTCATCGTTTAAAATCCCCGACATATATATGTGTCGAAAACTAAAAAAAGGATATACAATCATTTATAAGCGTCGTATGTGCATAACGGATGGCCTATAATATAAGCTATGAGGGCAACACGGTCAGTCTCGTACTATTCAGACAGGAACCCAAGTAGCGCCTTGACGTCCTTTATTCGATCGAGAAACTCACCTCCACTGCTTAGTTTCACTGTTTAAGCCTAAGGTTAGACTAACATAAACCTAACCTAACCTAAGGATAACCTAAACCTAACTCGCACCTCTGACAAGTATATATATTTGTGTGTAAAAATAACACTATCTTTTATGTTGAGTCGTGTATTGTATGCAGGTTACAATTTGCAGCTTACTCAATCCCTTCTAGGATCGTAATGTTTAACGTTACGAAATTTGCACAGAATAAAAATGTCATTGATTCGCACAGGTGATTTAAGTTCATAGACAAAGTGTTGCCCGGTTGTAATAAATATTGTGAGTCGTAGACAATTTGTATTTTATAGGATATATATTCAATTGAAAGTTTTTTTCACTAACTATACTATTTCCGTTTCTTTTTCTTTCTTCTATTCCTCCGTTTTCCCTTATATTATCTTTTATCTCTCTTTCATTCTGTTTCTTTTTTCTATTTTGTTCTTGAAAGAAATAGACTTACTATCTCTTTTTCACTTTTCTCTTTCACATTTTCTATCTCAATGCCTCTCTTTTATTTTATTATGTCTTTCTTGCACTCTATTTCTCTCACTCTGTTCTTTCTCTTTCATTTTTCATAGATACAAAAGGCAATAGAACAATATAGAAAACAATAATCTTATCGAGAAAGATCTTTTATGCGCTAAACTCCAACTCTGTTATAAATAAATAAGTTTTCAAGTACATTAATAACCATAATCGCTATATTACGAGATTTGTTGTGTCATATTGCGCTAACCGCTAACCGGCCGAGTGACAGACAGACAGACACCTGGAGCGGCCCGCACCGCCTGCGCCGGAAGGATTTTTGGAACGTTTAAGAGCCATTTCACAATTTTTCGCTCTGCAAGTTTAGGTAAATTTGGTCGCAGCGCACGTGAGTCTCACGAGCCGCGCGGTCTCTGTCCTACTCGGTATAGTGCGACATCCAAAAAAACATCTTAATCTTTTTCTAATATATAATAAAAATTAATAACTATTATGTTACAAAATGTTTTTTACATAATTATTTTGTTAAAAATTTCAAGTCTGTTATAACAACAGTCAAGAAATTTAAAACAAATAATCAATTTTATAAAATAGGTTTTTAGATAGATTTTTAAAATTGATTTGATTGAGTGTCTTGAGTTTACGAATGAATCGAATATTTACGATATAAATAAAATAGCCTTTTATTTTACTCCAGAAAATCTGAATGTGAATATGTGTTGCACAGTTTTGGGTGCAAGCAGAACATCCAATTTTTGCCTGCTTTAATCTATATCTATACTTCTATACTATTATATAAAGAGGAAAGATTTGATTGTTTGTATGTTTGTATATTTGTATGTTTGTTTGTTGCGAATAGGCTCTAAAAGTACTGAACCGATTTTGAAAATTCTTTCACCGATAGGAAGCTACATCCTTTCCGGGTAACATAGGCTATGTGGTGTTGCCATAAATACTCTAATTAAAAAGATATGGCTATTTAAGTGCCATAGGGTGGCCATTTTGTAAATTGAAGAGTTTCTCAGGAACTACAAATCCGATTTAAAATTTTTTTTCATTGTTAGAAAACTACACTATTCTTGAGAGACAAAGGTGATTTAGTGTTGCCATATAAATTTTTTTAATTAATAGAATATGGTCATTTTGTTGTTACTAACCCGATTTTAAAAAATTTTTCACTGATAGAAAACTACACTATTCGTGAGGGATAAAGGTGATTTAGTGTTGCCATATACATTTTTTAATTACTCTTTTCCTCTTATAATACTATCATTGTCTCTCATCCTCTCTCTTTTTCTCTCTTTAATTCTCTCTCTCCTATTCAATTTTATTTTTCCTCTGTCTAGCATCTGTCGCTTTTCTTTTATTTTTGTTTCTATTATTTTTCTTTTTATAACTTTTTCTCACTCTCTCCCTTTTTTCAAATAATGAAAAACTACACAATTACAGAGAGACAATTTAAGGACATCAATTATAATATTGTTTTAAATACCCGGAGCGAAGCGAGGGCAGGCCTCTAGTTTATTTATAAACTTGATGACACAGTTAAACAGCCTATTTGTATTGATAAGATGAGAAAAACGATTTTAAATAATACATTTGTTTTACATAAATTACCATAAAATTTTACATTACTTTTTGTATAATTTTCATAATTTTTATTTTACCGTGGTATGATAATTAGAATAGAAAAAATTACCACATTAATCTATCTATTTACAAAAATACTCATTGAAATATAGCGGTATAAAACTTATTATTAGGGGTTAAAGTTTGCACTAAAAAATTGAAATTAGTTTTTTTTTTAATTTAACATATTTATTTAATCAAAATAATTACTATTATTATCTTTACATTGCTGCCATCTAATAGGAATTCGATCCAATATTCCTTTATTTCTGTATCGATTCAACAAGGCAACACAAGTTTCAACACGCGTTTCTTTCTGCAGATCAGTCAAATCATGAGGCACCCATTTTTCATATTTATTATTTTATTGATTTGACGCAAATAAGTCAATTTTTGGCCACGCCGCTAATTCCTGGATAGTTTGGCTCGGATCGGCTTCCACCATCTCTTTCAATTCATTGTTATTCACCTGCGTGGGCGGTCTTCCACGTGGTTCGTTCTTCAAATCAGTTTCCATCACGAAAGCGTTTAAACTAAAATCGCATTCTGTGTTTCGCAATCCATCATGCCGTTTAGGTCAAAAAGGCGTCAAAAAGAATCGTATATCGAATATATATAAGAAGAATATATATATATATATATACTAGTCATACATACACCCTAAAAACATAACCCTCCTTCTAAGCAGTCGGGTAAGAATATAAATGTAGAAGTAAAAGCATACCCTGCCTGCACTGCACCGCAGTGATAAGCATTACCTAAAAAATTAATTTATAATTAGAAAAGTATCTACTAATATATTTGGAAAAACAAACAATTTAAATATTAATTTTACTTACTTGAAAGTTTCAAATACGGTGTATCACACTATAATATCAGTCGCTTGGCGCGTGTGAGTGAGACCGATGTAAGAAAGAGAGCTGTTCAAAATTTGGCGTAGATCCTACCTCTAAGAGCGCTGGCGCTCGACTGATTTACTGGGCTTGATGCATGGTATTATATATTTTCTTTTTATTTTTTAATATAAAAAGTTATATATTTTATTTTTATTTTTTTCTGTTCCTAAAAGATGTAAGTTTATCTTGGTATAGATAGTTCGTTAAAATTTCTTAGTTTTATAAGAAAAATATCGCTTTTAAAATTGTACTTAATTTAGAAAATATTCGTAACTTTAAAATTTTATTATGGATTAACGGAGATGCTAATGTAAAAAATTCTAAATTGTGTATCAATAATAACATATTCCACATATTACGATATTTTTTTAAACAATTTCAAAGTAGTGGTTATTAAGAAATAGGACTTCAAAATATACTTTGCGAGCGCTTACCCAGGTAGGCGGCGGAGGAAAAGGGTAATAATTTTATACACACAATATAAATCAAAATTCTGATAAATTAAGTTACTACAACAAAGGTCACTCTATTATATTTCAATTATAGAAATTATATTATTGCATCCAATGCTGAGATTAACGACGTCAAAATGTTACAATTTCGCGGATTTTTACCGAATTTTGTGAAATGGCTCTTAACGCCTAATGTGATGAAAAGCAGGATACAAGTTTGTACTAAATCTGTCACCTTTCATCCATTACGGTTTGATTATTGTCTCCGTAACCAAGCGTATTTCGTTAGAATAATTAGTATTCAATGTAAATCCAAAATCACTGGACTACAGATCGAACATTGATTCCTTATTTGACCCTAATCGTTCCATAATGTTATAATAAAAGATTATTTGTTTACGCCGTTTATTAATAAGCTCATTATTTTTAAAATAAATAAAAGTAAACAACCGAAAACATAAATGGTCAGATTGATAACTAATAATGTAGTGTAGTGGTGTAGTGTAGTGTAGTGGTGTAGTGGTGGAGCAGGTGCGCCCGCGCGCCAGGTGCCGCGCCTCGCTCTGCCAGATCGAACTGTTGTACAATCTATCTGATATATATTCTTTTCAGTTTATTTAAGTCAGGGAACATTTAAACAAATACAAAATACATCATCTACGTTATAACACTTTTTAATACATTTATTAAAAATCATGTATTATTTATGAAATTGTTTAATAATAGATCTCAATCCGAAATCTGATTATCGTTTGAAAATAGAATCCAAATTAAGCTTTTCTTGCGAGCGGCCCTTCAATTTTGTCAAAAAGTTTCTACATGCCATTCCGAATACAATGACACCTAAATCATAATTATTGGAGAATTGGAAAGAGTTTCGACCTAGAAAGCACTCGTTGACGCCAGACTATTCGCTCAGCCTTAAACTATAATATAAGATGAATGAAGGAGTGTATTGTATTTGAAGTGTTTTCTCTTTAATTTCCCTGTAAAAGTTATGGAGAAATGATAGCTGCTTGCTTGCTAGATAAGTATAATTAAAGACTTGCAAACTATACTAAATGGATGTGAGGATGAGCTCAGGAGGAGCAGCTCCGAGTGGGTAAAAGTATTGAGCGGCGACAGGCCGTACAGTGTACACTCCACAACCTGAAGTCGGTTATATTATTATGAATTTACTATTTATATATATTTTCCTAAACTATTAATTAGCAATCAAAATGTATTGTTCTTAAATTAGTTTGCCTTACCAAACCTTAGATGGTGAAGGTGGTCTTCAAGCCTACACCTTGGTCACAAGTCAAACTCAAAAGTCGATCATAATTGGTTCATTAGCAGTATCTACGTTGCTATTATTATCCATTCATTATCACACCTCCCTTGTAGTATTCAAAATACCTCCTTCTCCTTTTCATCGTTACTCCCGAGTTATTTATTCTGGATAGAACCCATTGTTATTAAAAACGAAAGTCGTGTGTACTATTCTGGAAAGGCTCGTTCGGCGCACGTGTGGTGTGTCGTGTGTGTAGAGTTGAAGCACAACACATCGGAGCCCCAGGCTGTAAGAGACTATATGTTTGCTAACAAATTGTTCTATTTATAAGTATAAGTTATTATTATGTAAGGCTTGCGAGTGTGTCCCCCACAAGAGAGCAATAAAAGAAACGCGTTTTTTACATCAATCTGTTTGTTTCATGTGTTGAATGAGCTTTTAATTGTATAACCGGCAACGGCATCGAGCGCAGCCGCCGCGCAATCACACCCATCTGCCGCTGCCACTCCCCCCTCCCCCGCGCCCGTATTATACATACCAAAGATATCAATTAAATTGTAATTACATTGAATTATCTTCCGTCGGGACTTGTATACATAACTAATGTGAAATCTTTTAAAGCTAAGGGATGTCTGGAAACATCACTTAAATGAGAATTATTAATTGTAGAATATGGATTTATATTGATATAATATAATAATGAACAGTACCTTCGACTTATCAGTAATGCATAATTTCATTCAAAGCAGACACCGGCGGAGCTGGGGGAGGTGGAGGTGGCAGCTGCTCTCTTATTCGTAAATCTATAGATAAGCTCCTTTCATGTTTTCAATACATCATTTTTTATACGCATCCTTCAACTGCAAAAAGTTGCCTTTATGTTCGAGCAGTTGGTGAGCGCATGTCACCTGTGGCGAGTGGTGGGCATGGTCGGCATGGTGGGGGTCATAATGTCTTTGTTTTGAGATTGTTGAAATGATACAAATATAACTCATTCCTGTATACACTACAAAAGTAAACGAAGGAAGGTTTAATTTTATGGTATGAGAATTGTTTCGCTTTTTTGGTGTCGGAAAGGTGGTGGTTAGATGACCCACTTCTACGAGACCTTACCCCACCTGTTTTGTATTATGTAAAATGTGAATTTGGTCTATAACAGGTTATTTGGAAGTTAGTACGAATGGATATTTTTTCTAACACCTGAATTTTCAATACTTTCGTATGTAATTAATCGCTACTTTTATTAATTTTTTCTGTAACAGTATCAAACAATCAAGTATCTACCAGCCATAGGGCTGCAATATCGAGTATTTACATGAAGTGACCATAAAACCCTAACAGAATACAAAATAAAGTTTGACACAATATATACGCAATACGCTCCGCTCGCTCCCAGAAACTATCTTTGTTTAATGCGGTTTTCCCCAAAAGATAGAGTGATTTAATAGAAAGGTTTTTATGTTCAATACATGCATATTCTAGTAGACAAAAAACATGCGAAGCCGGAGCTGGTCGCTAGTTTGTTTATAAATGAAAAATTCCATTATATAAAGCGATTGAACTGTATTATAGACATTTTCATCAGTTTTTGTGTTCGGTGTCTAGGAATAATGTGTATAAAGTATAAAAATATGACGGTAGAGATATCTAGGGGCTAGATGGGATGGTGGGGTGGTGGGGTGGTGGGGCGGTGCAGCAGCTGCGCCGAGGAATGCGCACCTGTCGCCATCCCACCAGCGCGCAGCTTCAACACTACCTGATCGACGCGACGCCGCGACGTGTACTCATCTTATACTATGATATATAAAGCTGAAATTTGTTTGCTTGAACGCGCTAATCTCCGGAACTACTGGTCCGTCAGTGTTAGATAGCCCATTTATTGAGGAAGGCTATAAGGCTTATATATCATCACGCGAAGTAGCGCGAGTCGACTAGTAGAGTATAATCTCATATGTGCCGGTCCATAATACCTAATAATTAATTAAATAATTATATCATTATGTAACATAGAAATAATTAAAATCAATTAATTAATAAATAATGTAGGCGATCATACTGTTCATTAAACGAGTCGGCGAGTAATCAGGCTGCGCTACGCGGTAGGGGGGGTAGGGGTACTGAACTCAATAAGTGGTGCAATAAAACTGAATGTAAAGCCTTCGCGGCGACGGCGAGCACCTGGCACCTACCTGGCTGGCCGCGCCGCACGTGCGCCTGCGCCTGCGACACATATATACGGCGCGCGCGCCCGCCGCCCTCACTCGCGACCCGACCGCCGCGCCGAGCGCACGCACGCTCGCTCGCTCCCTCCACCGGTCTTGTGTTGTGTACTTTGTGTTTGTTGCGAAAATGATCATCTGCCTGTCTGGATTTGTTATCGCCGGGTTGGTCCTGTTTCCAAAGTTTCATCATTATATAATTATCTTCACAATATTATTATATTAGAATATATCGCTGTTTAGTGTCAGTTTGCTGTGTTGTAGAGTTGTGTTGTTTGTTGCGTTGAGCTAACCGAGCCGGTTATTGTTTCAGGACCTCGCCTTCATCAATACCCATCACTTCCAGAAATGATATTGTAAGTAAACTCCACTATATCAAATATTTATTCATTTCAAGAGAAATTTATTTACTTTATGAATAGTCCTTTATTTTATTCATTTTTATTGTTTATGGACAACCAATAGTTGTTACGTTATTTCTCTCCAATATTAACTGCATCGCTGTAGTAATTCTACACGAACAACTTTTCTTTCAACAGAACACTTTTTTTTTCATGTACCGAATGCAGAATGAATGTTTATTATTACTTATTTCAGAGCGTGCCGTTGTCGTGCGGAGCGGTGGCGGCCATTGGCGCCGGTGCTGGTGGTGTTGCCGGCAGCTACTCCCCCCATCACCAGCAGCTGCTGCACCAGTTCAGCGTGCATGGACGTAAGTATACTCTCCCTTCAAACATTAAACATGCAAATTCTAGCATTTTTTAACGTGATGTACTTGAATAATTTCTTTATTAGACAACCTCAATTCTATTAATCGAGGAATTAATTTGTGCAGGCGTCGCATCTGCAGATATAAGAGTCGACAAACCATATTAGTCTCGTCACTTTAAACATATAGAGCATTATATATAGAAATTTAAAGTTTGTAACGTTGTTGCTAGACCAAACTCAATTAATCGTTTTGGCAGGACTGGGACGATGCAGCAGCAGCTCAGAGTCGGTATCGAGCCACAGCGCGTCGCCGCCCCCGCGCGCGCCTCACCCGCCCCTCTCTGCCGTGCACCCCATGCCTCTGTCACACGCTTTTCCGTCGCGCACCACGTAAGTATCCAATTCACTAACTACACACACTATCTGCAAGAGGCAACACTAGTTAATGCCCGTCTCATGTCGCGTTGCAGGCGGGTGAGGACGCTGTACGCGTGCCTGGGGGAGAGCGAGGGCGAGCTGTCCTTCGAGCCGAACCAGATCATTACCAACGTGACGCCCTCGGCGGAGCCGGGCTGGCTGCGCGGCACCCTCAACGGCAAAAGCGGCCTCGTGCCGCAGAACTACGTGGAGCCGCTGCCGTAGCCCCCACCCCGCCGCCTCGCCTCGCACACCAAATATCATATCGTTTTAGGTTTACGTTGTTGATTGTTTTGTAACTATTTGTATATTTTGTACATTGTAAATACAGAGTTGTTGCTATTTTAACTATTTATACTATATTATTATACTTACGTTGTGAATTTTGTACCAAATATACTTTAGTGTATGTGGATTTGTACTATACAATAAAACATTACTAATGAAACTAGTCTTTTCGTTCCTTCGCTTTATTCAGATCCAACCCTTACTTACACCATCGTCTCCGAAAACATAACAACACCCTTATACTATGTTACCATTAAGTTTATATGTCAATTTACATTATAAAGTAACAAAACATGAGTAAATAATAAATGAATGAGTTTGCAGAACAAACAGTAGTTATTTATCTACACAATCATAGCAAATACTATTCTATACTATACAAACATTAAGCGAGTGCAAATATACTGGCGCGAGTGAGACGCGGCATTGTCGGGTCTCAGTCTAGAAGCAGCAGGGCGCTTCCATTACCACCTGACTACTGCGACGTGACTAACGTGCTCAGCACGAGTAGAAGCTGCACGAAATGAATAACATCGAGACAGTGAGATCAGTGTCGAGGGGCTCATTAGCTTCGTTCACCCTCGCCGGGGCCCGCACCCGCTGCGTCGGCCAGCCACTCCAGCCGCCGCCCTTCGCTCGCGCGCACCACTCGCGCTAGGGCGGCGCACTTGTCCTGCAGTGCCCGCAGCCGAGCCGTATGCTCCTCCGCCGCGTGTCGCGCCGCGCGTTTCAGTTCTCCCACTGCGGCGTCTCGAGCCACCAGCGCCGTCTCCACCTCGTGTAAGCGCGCTGCAGACGCGTCCGCTCGCGCCGTCGCAGCCTCCGCATCGGACACGGCCCGCGCCAGAGCCGCCCGCAACGCGCGCTCCTCAGCCGCCGCACGCTCCGCCTCCGCGCCCGCAGCTGCAGCCGAAGATGTGCGCACGCAAGCGCTCAGCCGCGCCTCGCGCTCAGCCAGCACTAGCAGCTCACGCCGCAGTCGCCGGACGTGTTCGGTGCGTCGTTCTGCCGCGAGGGCGGCGCGTGCTAGCGCTTCCACGTGTCGCGCCGCTTCGAATGACTCGCCTCGTGATCGTCGCAGTTCGGCAGCGTCAAGGGCATGTTGAGCCTCTGCTTCCCGCAAAGCGGCTTCCGCGCGAAGTCGAGCAACGGTCTCTTTCTCGAGCGCAGCCTCAAGGAGAAGTTCGCGCTCAGAGGCGGCAGTAGGTACGGTGGCGTGGGGCTCGCGGGTTAGTCGGCGCAGCAGCTCGTCACGCTCCAGCTGGGCGGCGCGAAGGCGGTCGCGCAGGGCCGCGTTGTGTAGCTCGAGGGCGCGAGCCTGGCGGCAACGACCAAGCAAGCGACGGTTGCGCTCTGCATGGGCTTCGCGGCGCCAGCGCTCATACATCAGTTGCGCGTGCACTAGAGCCAGTTGCTCGGCCAGCTCGGAGGCGCCGGCGACGACGCGGCCCGAGTACAGCTCCGTTAAATAGTTGTCGAGACGCTCACTCGGCGGGACGGGCTCTTCAATCTTCTCGCTGACAGGCTGTTGAAAAACATAATTCATATTTCAGCGCAACTACAAACTGTTGATAGTAGTAAAGAGAAGTTACTATTTGAGATTAAAAAGAATGTTTTAGCTTCTAGAATATCAGCTAAATTAAATATTTTAGTAGATTCTAAATGCACACTATATTTTAATGTTAATATTGGATCTTTTAATGACACATAAATAAAAAACTTATCGGCGATGCGTTGCCGCCTTTGAACACAACGGAAAAAAATAAAATGGTTTCAGTTGACCTAAAGTTAGATAGAACCCAGAGTTCATTGGAACCGCACCATTATTGGGATTGATGAAAGAGGGGGTCAGCTGTTGTAACTAGTCAAAACTATAACTATTAATATTGTCAAAGAGTCAAAACTTCTTTTCATAGTTTCACCATAAGTCTACATGTGATGTATGTCGATATCATTATTAGCCAGCTTACCTGTTTACGTTCATCTTCAGGGAGATTACGATAGAAATCTGCTATTAGGAACTCGTAAGGCGCAGGCCACACGTCTAAGGTCTGCACTGCCGTCGACGTCTTACGCACTGACCGCTCTCCACCAGAACACGATGCAGAGCGGCGCACTGGTGCTGCGCTGGAGACGCGCGTTCGTCCCCTGTCCCCGTATCCAGCACGCGGGTCGCGCGCTACCGGCGTCCGAGCGTCAGTGTTTGCCCACGAGCGATCTGCTCGCGCACGTTCTGTCAGTTCTAGTACCTCGCGATCTTCAACATTTAGCGGTTCCGTGTCGGCCGGCGGGGCTGCACGGCTCGGTTCCGGTCTCGCCACGGCGCCCGCAGGTGGGGGGCCTCCGCCGAACGGCACCGGCGACTCCGCTGCACGTCTCTCCAGTGCAACGCGTGCTAGTCTCCCTGCGTATCCCTCACCTCCAGAAACGGCACCTGCGGGCGGCGAGGTCTCCTTGCGTAGCGGTGACGGTGGCTGGGAGCGCCTTCCGATAGCGCGTACTGCAGAGGATTCTGTTGGAAAACGAAATTGTGCCCGAGTCTCCTTAGCGGGAGTGTTTTCAGGTGTAGCCTCGACGGCGGCTTCGGGTGGCTCCGTAATATCAGTATCGGCCGGCAGCGGCGTATTGGGAGCGGAATCAACACCACAACGATCACCTAGAGCGAACCATGGCTCCGCACCTGGCCGCAGCGCAGAGACAGCGCGGGCCGCGTGGACTCCCGAGCCGGGCGCCGGTGAAGAAGGCGCGAGAGGCACGGGAATGACGGAGGTGGCGCGCTCCTCGGGCAAGCGACGAGTCTCGGCAAGGACGTCGTGTATCTCGAGGCGCGCCAAGCGAGCAGCGTCGGCTTCGCGTTGCCGGGAACCGGTGACGAGTGAAGGATGCAGGCGCACGTATCGTAGGAGCGGGGCGACGCCGCGTTCCCAGAGGTCTCGGGGTCCAGCGCCGAGGCACTCGGTGCGTAACGTCTCCAACAGTGTACAGGGGTGTGTCGAATACAGGGCGTAAAACAGTGCGAGTTGCGCTAAGCGTAAGTGGTCCCGCGCAGGAGGAGGCAGGTCAAGTGCAGCAGGTCGCAATAGTGCGTCGGCGAGCTCTGGCCAGTGCGGCGCGGCGAGGGCGGGCTCGGCGGGCAGCAACGCCGCGAGCGCGAGCAGCGCGTGTAATAGCGGCAATGGGTCGCGTTCGTTTCGCGCGGCACGTACGAGTTCGCGAGCTAGTGGATGGGTAGGCAGGCGATGTAGCCAGGGCGGGCGGCGGGTTACGAGCGGAGCGAGCGCGGCCAGAGCGTGCAGGCGCGACGGCCGGTCGGCGCGCAGCTGGTCGTGCAGAGCATCGAGGAGATGGCGCGCATGTGTGTCAGTGGCGCGCGCGAGTAGCTCTAGTGCGCGCGCTGAGCCGGTGCGCGAGTGGTAGAGCAATAGGGATCGCGTGAGCCATGGTTCGCGTACGCTGTTATAGAGTCCGCCAATATTGTCAAGTGTCTCTCGAGCCTCAAACACCGCGAACACCTCGCCCGTTTCACACGCTGCCAACATCTCCGACCACCTGAAGTTATCAATAAGTATATAAAATTAATCACAATTCAAATTCCACCATATAAAAGGCAAAACTTAGGTACTGCTTTTGTTTGTTGTTTGAAAGAAATGATTTATTAAATGTAATGTGTAAGTTTTATTCAAATGCTAAATATTAGTGATTTAATACAGTATAAGCCCAGCTACATGGGTCACTTCCTGATGATGACCACCTAATGTGGGCGAAATTTTAGTTGCAAAATTGTGACTCAACTTTTCACATTAGTAATACATTATAACAATGCATTGGTTTCTATAATATAATAAAGTAATAATTGATTAATTTGTTGTAACAACTAATTAATCTCTCATGGATCACCATTCCCAAATACAACCCAATTCCTACTGTTGTATACAAAAATTGGACCTCAAGTTAATTGTTATATATATGTTTCATGAACACTGCCTTAATGCTGTTACTCTATCATGTTTTCCACTTTTCATATTTAAAATATGTTATCAACTCTATAGATAATTTGGTAGATTTTAATTGAATTCAGCACTGGTTGATAATCCTACCAATATAATGTAATCCATACATTTCTAGAAACTGTGGATGTATGGATGTATGTTTCTTACTCTTTCACCCAAAAACTACTGAATGGATTTCGATGAAACTTTACAATAATATATCTTAAAAATCAGAATAACACATAGGCTATAATTTATAATGATAAAGTGTGAATTATCTAAAATATAGCGGGTGAAACAGCATTAAACATCGATGACATTCTATTGTAATGTTGAATAAAACTAACTAAAAGAAGCATCTTTTAAATGTATTTAATGATTTTGACTTACAAATATTAGTTGCAAAAATAAAGCATATGTTTACAATTTTTACAGAAAAAGATTTATTGTAAAATAAAGTATGAAACACTGGTAATCTGAGACAATTATCACAATTGCTATAGATGGATAGGGCAGCCTATGTGAATATCATCTGATATAAAAGTAAAATATTCTTTCAAATATGAGGGTGTATGATGCAAATAATTGACATAGCATAATCCAGAATTGGAAATAACAGTGACTCAGCCAAGGAAACTTTTGTTTGAATGGTAAGGAGATTTCTCCATTACTGCAGTGTTTTCTGCTTACATCACTTATCTGCGGTGCCCAGGACGAGGTGCGATCTATAGTAAGCCCAGTTTATAATTGAGTTATTAATTGGCTGAACATTATTATCAAGTATTATAGAAGATAGCGAATTGAAATCAATTTTAACACAGTGATATACTTAATTATTTTTTCATTTAACAATGAAGTAAGTGGTGCATTTGTAAAGAAAATAAACAAGATTTATTAAACTTATTGTATATTATTAATGACAATCTCTTATCAGTGGCTAATAACTTAATCTATATTTTGGCTGTAGTAGGATGAAGGATCTAGCAGCAGTTGTTTAGTGTTGTGATGCAATAAATAGTAAATACTATGTGTATTACATACCAATTAGTAGTTCGGAGAGGATTTCCTTCGTTTATCGCAGCTGGAGGAATTTTGATTAAAGCTGTGGTCACACGGGAGAAATACACTTCTCTCTACGGAGCGGTTATGCAAAGGCTTATTTTCAAACAAAAAGACACCAAAATGTAATGGTTCTGAACAGATTTTAGTTATTTATCTTAAAAAGGCCAGATGCCAGAAAAAAGACCGATAGCCATTGACAGCAATGACAGATCATGGTGACATATGTCTGACCGCTGGCCGCTGACGTCTGGTCTGACAATTGATAGCCCCACAGAGTATCTCTATGGTACAATCTTTGTCACGATGATTTCCGGATCTACGTATTTTTTTATTGGCTTGAACAATAACTTTTTTTAATAAACCTTACAGACATGATCTAAACTATAATCTATCGTTCCGATTGTAGAAACTAAACAAAAGGAAAAAATATATTGATATAGAAAAATATGATATTTCGCTCAAATTAACTTTTTATTTAAAAATTGTCACAATATTGATTTGAGAATTTTTCGTTACCTATTTTCTACTCAATCCTAATTACCTATTTTCTATCATCGCTACGGAATCAGAAGCGTACTTAGAGCAGCACCTTCCATTTTTGGAAATTTCCAAGATTTTTTTTAATACAGTACTACATCTCCATGAGTGGTTTCAATAATACTATGACTGAATTATAAAAGGACTTTTTTTTTTGATTTTACTTATGAATACAAGGACATCTACTTTCACAAGGAATTAGATAATTATAACGGAAGACATGGCTTCGATCTTATTAAAAATCAATAAAGAATTAACCTACTAGACAAGGCTGTACGGTGTAATGCCTTTGCTTTTACCTTTATCAAATATAAACAGGAAAAAAATAAATAAATGTCAGAAAACAAGTCAGAATTATAACCTTAAATACCTCTGTTTTATGTATCGCGATAGTTATTATGTGATGAATTATACAGAAATGAAATTAGAAGTTAGATAGTATATATAAGATCAATTGAAGCGGAGCGGGAAGAAGTCAATATGCTCAGAGCAGTAGCCAGCGTTTGTATCGAGGGTCAATCAATCGTTCGACGAGATGCATTTAAAGTGTTTCGTAAGTATTCTGTATTACACTATATTATGATAACTAAGGGCGATGTTATGTTATCGATTAACAAAGTTTGACTATCTGCTTGTACTACTATAGTTTTGACAGTTCCAAAACTATACGGTGATTTGTGACCCAGGTGAGTGTATGTTGGGGTTGCGGATTAATAATAAATAAAGTTAACGACTCCCTTGAATATTTAGAAGTTACAGTACATTTACACTTTCATTATACTATGTTAGACAATATTACTTTATGATTTAATATTTTAATAAGTACTTATTAAATACACACACAAGAAAAATTTTGAATTTTTATTACTTTGAATTATTATTATCCGGTATTAAACATTGGCGACGATCTATTTTTAATTCACGTTATGCAAAAAATAACGCAGTTTTCAACATTATTTTTCAATCCAGAATATTTCAGAAGTCTGTTATGTTGACATAAAATTGGTTTATTGTAAATGACGATGGATAAAAAGAATTACTTCAAGTATAAAGACGTGTAATATTGTTAAGTGCACTCAGAGAGACTACATATTACCTAACATCAGATCTCTCTTTAGCTAAACATCTACTTTCTGTTTCATATGAAAATTACTTAAGCTTTTGGACAATCATTTTACAAATACTTTGGAAAAATATTTTTGTAATGGCAATGTCCATAAACAGTTTTTGCAAAGTGAAAGATAAAAATCTTTCACTGCAAACTACCCTTCCAAGAAAACTCAACCTTGACTATCAAACAGTTACATTTATGACATTACTTATCAAAATAGTTCAGGTGTATCAAGACAGAAACTGGTAACCGTTGACTCAGTGTGGATGTTTCAATCCAAACTAACAGAAACTTCTAGCCTATAGTCATAAGCAGTGGCCTAACTATAGGGTGGCATTTCGGCAAAATGCCAAGGGCCCAGAGCCAAAAGGGGCCCCCGGTCAGAGAGCACTGAGCATAGGATCTTAACATTTATTATTACAATATTAGTAAAATTTTATTCTTAATTTATTAGTTTTATTCTTAATTTATTAAAGTTACCAATTGCACACAGATGCAATATGCATTAAACAAAAAAGAAAATACATTTGTAATACTGATGCTAGAGAAAACTCTGCTTTATGTTTTGTAAGTAAGACTTTTGATAGTGATGTCTTTGGCTTATTTATAATTGACAAGATCACGAAATGTCTGGGCATATTATGACACACCTGAATGCATATAATAGACTCCCAACTTTTCTTAATGATGTCTATAACATATCGCAGTAAACCCAGCTGGTTATGTGGACACCGATTTTGTTTACCGATGGAAAATGCTTTAATGCACCTCTCCCTCTCTGGGTTCCCAGCTGTCAAGTATCCACAGAAAAAGAACCTGCCCAGATTAGGGCCTCATATGAAGCCATACTACCTATAACAGGAGTACCTTGGTTTTTGCTTACCCTTCATGTGAACCCTTATCAACCCCAGGCGACGTACCGACTACCACGAGACATACTGCCTCTGAGTAACTGCTCTCCTGAGATGTTTAAGAGTCCTGTCTGTGACGCAAATTCACAGCTAGGAGCGGGCAGCGCAAAAGCCAATCATTGCCAAGCACCGAATTCTTTAGTACTCTGCGGTCAATTTTGCGATTTCGTGGGATACGTCTAAGATAACTTGCCATCTTCCGATTAAAATCCACTGGTAGAACGACCGACACAGAATCCACCCATCTTCCATCCTACAGGAAACCTTGCCTCACGTAAACATGCACCAATCGCTCTAATTCCGCATTCAGTTCCTTTCAGACAACGGGGGGACAACTTCAAACCCTCACCTTTATTCCATCTCGATTACACCATCTAAAGGGAAATCCGATCTAACACACCGTGGACTTTACAAAGAACTACATGGTCACCAGTGTCAAATTGTGTCAAGCCCAGGAATTACAATTTGTCATTAGTATTTATGTCATGTCAGTATGTCAGTCAATATACAAGTAACGGATAGAATTAAAAAAAAACGAAAATATCGTTTTTTTATGTGTATCGATATACTAACAAAATGTGAGAATTGTTCAATAATAATTTTTACTCTGCTGGAATATTATTTTTCATTCAGGATTCAGTTCTCGGTAATGGAATAAGACTCGCGGCACGTTTTTTTTTTTAAATTGACTCGGTTTTGATTTCTATTTATAATCTCAATTTTTCCTTATTTTAATGATTTTTGTTGAATTTTAGTATGTAAACTAAGGTGATTCTTCTTTTAATATTTTTCTTCCAAACTTCTAACCAAAATCTTATTATAACATAAAAATTACATATGAGACATTCTGGTTGAGTGTGGTAATTGTGTTGAAAATGTCTTTAAACCTGCATCTAGATGCTTTTATGCAATAGTCTATTCAATATCACCCTTCTAGTGTTTTCAATACCCCTTTCACTCCCACTTATATGTTATTAAATACGTTTTTTGTACATTTAGTTTTACATTTCTTTAAAAAATAATTCAAAACATATTAATTTTTTTATTCCTACAAGTATAGTATGCTTATAATTTAGTTGTAAGTCCCATACCGGGCTTTGGGCTGCGAAGTCTTTAGGAGCTACACTGATAACAATGCCGAAGAATATTGCCCGACTGATAGTAACAATTTTGCTGATTGCATGGCTGCTTAATTATTAAACGTTTTTGTTTTCAGGTGTCTGTAAATATTCCAGTGCTCCAAGCAAAGATCAGGTATTTTATTGAAATTTATTTATTACACATTTAAATTAGTTTGTGCTAAATAGTAATTACATACATATAAAAATGTTAATAGTGATAGACTGACATATTGTTAGTTCCACTTTCACTACACGGATCAAATTGTAGAAATGATGAAATCTCAAACTAATATTGACAATACACAGACTATAGATGCAGATATATCTAAATCAATAAAGTTAAGTTCGAACTTACAAGAGGTACCTAAAATAATTAATTTAAGATGTACCAAATGATACAACTATCGCTCGCGGGGCTTGACGTAGGGGGGGGGGGGGGGGGGGGTGCTCCCTGCCGCGCAGGCAATGAGCGACACAAACAAAACGCACACTATATTAAAAAACGCACGTCGAATCGTTATCAAGATAAATAGTTAAGAAACTGTCTTAATGTCAACGACGCTAAGGATGAATTAATAATTAATTCACAAGATGATTCTGACTGAAAGAGGTTCAAGTGGATGAAGATTTGTATAAATTAAATGTTGTTGGCAAGTGAAACGGGCGTTATAGTGAATGAATTAGGATGATAGCAAGAAAAATGTAATAAAAATCTTAGAAATTATTTCATTCGGGAAAACTAAACATTCTATTGTTGTAAGTATGATGAACGTAATATATATTTTACCTACTGATATATATTTTTTAATAAAAGAAAATTTATAATTTTTTTTGTACTGTCTAAATATTTATGTAAATCATATCTTTTCTTTTTATTAATTTATTGTAAGTACGTTAAATTATGATTGTACCAATATTATGGTGTGTGTCGATATTTTTAAATGAGCTAAAGTTAAAATTATAACTGATATTTGTATTGCAAGCATCAAACAAGGAAATTGAAGAAATATAGAACGGTAATGTACATCCTGACTATAACATTATAATTTCGAAAGTAACACTTAAGAAATGTAAGTTATACTTAAGAACACAAACTAAACAAACGAAACTGCGACTTAAAATACTACTTACGTCATTTATTGATGGATAGATGGTCTGTCTTGTCTATTACGCAATCACGCTTCAATCACTGAACCGATTTTGATAAAATTTGTTAGTGATATATAAGTATTATCAAACTTAATCTCAAAATAATTCGTTACAATTAGACTTCTCTACAAAGTACATATAAGACAATCATCTTTCAATAACATCGCATTTTGCAGACTGTTTTAAGTCATGATGGCGGAAAAGTTCGCGTTGCAGAGCATACGAGTCCGTCGATGGCGAGTTCATCAGCTGGTGACAGTGGAGGAACACACGCAGCGCCCCCGCCTCCCCCCTCCCCGCGCACTTGGTCCGCTCTAGCCGCACTGGCCGTCACCGCCTCGCTGGGAGGAGTAAGTGTATTCTATTCGACGCCTTGTATAATGTACTGTGAACAGTTAAGCAATACTAAACGCACATCTGTCACGCAGGTATACTTGTACCGTAGGCGTCATAATGTCGAGGTGGAAGATAAGATTACAAACAAATTAGGTTTGTATTACAATTTATAATATAAAAGACTATATTTAGAAATTAAATTAAAACTATTAAAAGAAGTATATTAATATGCTATAGTTGAGGAGAAGAATAACATTGAAGACTCGGAGCCCCCAAGTCCAGCTCGTGTTGAATCATTGCCGGGACACGTGCAGTACCTGCTGGTGGGCGGCGGCACGGCGTCCTTCGCAGCGATGCGCGCCATCCGCAGCGCGCGCCCCGAGGCTCAGGTTCTGATCGTGTCGGCGGAGCGCGCGCTGCCCTACATGCGCCCTCCTCTCAGCAAGGAGCTGTGGCGGGAGCCCAACCTCTCGGCTCACGTGCACTCGACTGATATCGACTCGCTCACTTTCCGCCAGTGGAATGGACGGCGACGTAGGTATGTATGGCATGTAAATTCTATTTATGAAATTAATAAATAACTAAATAATGTGTGTATTTAAATTCTCCAACGTTGCAGCCTAGTGTACGAACCGAAAGCGTTCTATACTCCATCGGAGGAGCTTCATGAAGGGCGCGCGGGGGCAGGCGTGGCTCGGGGCTGGCGCGTCACTCGCATAGACCCGGCGCGTCACACCGCATACGTGACCGACGCGGCGCAGAAGCAGACTCACGAGCTGACCTATGACAAGTGCCTCATAGCGACGGGGGTGCGGCCGCGACGCTTAGCGGCGCTGCGGCCCGCGGCGGCGGCGGGGCGGGCGCTGGCGCTGCGGGGCGTGCGCGACATGGCGCGGCTGGCAGCGGTGCTGGACGACCCTGCCACCCGCACAGTCGCTATCGTGGGTGGAAGCTTCCTCGCTGCAGAGCTGGCGGCCGCACTCGCTGATCGATGTCGGTATTCTTTTTTACTTTATTTTACTCATTAGTATTAACTTGCTGTTGGTTGAGATATTAACGTGCATAAATGTTACGTTACGTGAAATGTTACAGTGCAGTCTAGTGGCAAGCGTGTGGTGTTGGTGTGCAGCGAGGAGGCTCCGCTGGCGCGGGTGCTGCCGCTCTACCTGGCGCAAGACGCGGCGCGGCGCCTCACCTCGGCCGGCGTGTCGCTCCTACCACACAGTCAGTATAAAATATGTTATTTACGGGGAGAGTTCTGCTGAGCTGTATTACCCGCGACCTCCGACTGCCACTGCGCGGTCACAGCACTAGTCCACTGAGGCTAAAAATAAACATTGTAATTAAATAAATATAGTGTAATAATAGGTATTGTAATACTTAAATGTGTCGTGTGCACAGCGGAGGTGACGGCGAGCGCAGTGGAGGAGCCGAGCGGCCGCGTGATGCTGTCGCTGTCCAGCGGGGAGCGGTTGGAGGCGGACCTGGTGGTGGAGTGCGCAGGGAGTGAGCCTAACGTGGAGTTGGCGGAAAACTCCGCCCTAGAATTACATCCTGACTTAGGTAACATACTCAACAGTCACAAGTCACACTTAGCAAACAAATTTAACGTTGAGAAAAAATAATTTTATAATTTCGGAGCGGCAAATAACTCAATGTTATATATTAAATCTACGACGTTTCAACCTGGTGTGTCGAGTAGGCGGCGTGGTCGTGAACGCGGAGCTGCAAGCCAGGACGGACGTGTTCGCGGCTGGAGACGTGGCGTGCTTCCACGACGTGGTGCTGGGACGGCGGCGCGTGGAGCACCACGACCACGCAGTCGTGTCGGGCCGCCTCGCCGGGGAGAACATGGCCGCGCTCGCGCCTGCCAAGCATTACTCCCACCAGAGTATGTTCTGGAGCGACCTGGGACCGCAACTCGGTTACGAGGTATGCTTGACAATAATGATCAATCCAAAGATAACTTAAATTTAAACAAAAGATAACATTGGAAATGATCGATGTCGTGTTCCAGGCGATAGGTATCATTGACTCAAGACTGCCCACTGTCGGCGTGTTCTCTGCGGATGCAGTGGGGGACGAGGCACAGGCGCAGGCGCAGGAGCTCGCCGTACACAGCGAAGGCGACGCAGTGGCGTCTCTTGCACCAGAGACTGGCGGGACAAGCGAGGCGAGCGCTGCGCCCAAGCGCTACGAGCGTGGCGTACTGTTCTACCTGCGGGACAAGCGCGTGGTGGGGGTGCTGCTGTGGAACCTGTTCAACCGCATGCACGTCGCCAGACAGGTACCATCACACCGTTATAATCTCAGCATTATATATGCCTTAGTACAAATATAGTTTTTGGACTATATTTGTACTAAGGCAATTTTGATGAATTTTGTCTCACAAATAGATAGAATGGGACCTTGAAAAGAAATAGGCGCACTTTGTCGCGAAAATAAAACAAAGCAATCAATCATTTCTCAAGTTAGGGAAATAAAGTATTTGTATAGTCAGCCATGAAATTGCCTGACCACTCACCGCTCACCGCTCACCGGTCACCGCTCACCGCTCACCGCTCACCGCTCACCACTCACCGGTACATATTTGACATGACATGTCTTACAGTGGTAAGGCAATTGCGTGGGCGACTATACAAGCTTGCTTCGGTTGTTATGTTTCTCAATATGTAGCAAGTATCAAGTGCTGATAGTAACTACGTGTGTCTGTCTGTGTGTTGCAGGTGTTGTCGCAGGGAGAATTCGAGGACCTGTTCGAGGTGGCCAAGTTGTTTTCGCCTCATGAAGAGGAATAATTTTACGCATTTAATTATTTGTATATAGTATATTATTTAGAAATACAGACGAAACGACAAACATTTGTATTATTATTGAAAATATTAAATTTAAATGATTTTCATAATTTGTAATATTTAAAGTTAAAAAGTTTAATTTCAAATTATTTTTTTCCCATATAGGTTAAATACCTTATATGTAAATAGTGAAGTGATTTGTATAATAAATTATGTAAACATGGCTTTTTGATGCGAGCGACTGTTGAGTTTCTGTCCTCTGGCTCTGACTCATAACAGAAAACTGCTTTCCGAGCTGGTGGTAGCTTCAGACAAACTAACTGACCGACCAATTTTTGACGTATCAAAAGTACATACTTTTAAAAAAACGTCTAGTTAAATAATTTTGTGTTTGAATGTTTTTTTGACTCAGATGTCACAACGAAAGTCATTTTTACTCTGCAGAGCATCTAGTAAGAGCTGAGTAACCCTTGCGACTTGCGACCACCAGCATGCGAATGCGACCGCCAAGTGACTGACGTGTTCCGGTCAAGCCGCATGTAGTCCAGATCTACCCCCTCCCTCTCCCAGCCCATTAATTCTGTGGTTCCAGTCAACTCTGGGTTCTTACTCGGGGACCACTGAAACCGCAGCATTCTTCTCTTAAACGATAATTTATTAGGTGGACTTCCACTTCAAAACGATTTCGGTGATGTTGCATTCCGATGGAGGCTAATATGGCACAACTTTTAGCCGTCGGCTGTTAAATTTATTTAAACCATATTGTTAACGACGACGATGACGTAGACGTACGACGTGACGTGTTGCGCCGCGTCGGGAGTCGGGACCATTCGACCGCAGGGACGCATGCAGGTCGCTCCATACAAAATACATTTGATTTTTATCCATGTAAATTGTAAAATCTTGTTAATACAAAGATTACAAAGTCCACTCAGTGTGTTTAATTCAACCCGCGCTTCACCGGCGCAGTGACAAACGTTTATGGACCTTCGAAGCCGCATAACCAAGACTCTTGAGACCAGCCGGGAGTGAGGTTCTATCCAGGAAGGAGCGACTCAACCCAATGGATTGCTAAAAAGTGAGCTTGTTCCAAGTTATTCCCTTTGTTTATCCAATAATTAAATATTGTCTCAGTTTATCTTATTATAATATCATTTTTTCCCCAATAAAATTCTCAAATAATTTATTCATACTATAATTAAACCCCCCTTTCAATTTTTTTCCCAGCACAGAGGTGCTGTAGCCGTGATTTGGCCCCCGCTATGGGATACGGGTAGCCAATGTCTGAGTTGAGGACAATTGTGCATGGGAAAGTCAAAAATATTTATGAGTCAATTTGGGATAGTATTTACAATTAAAGTATATGCTGGAAATGTGACCTTATGCATACCCCCCGCTAGCAAGCGGGAGGTTATGTGGGGCTCTCCTTGATTTCACCCGCCTTTGGACGAGCGGCAATTCAAGGCATACCCACTAAAACCAGCGATACCCTCCTCCGCCTTAGTGAGACGCCACGGGAACGCTTTCGCAAACAACCGTGACGCCTCGGCGGTCGGCCCGATCCACGCGGCCCGGCACGCTCAGAGGGGCTCCCAGGGTACTAGGAGTTGCTCCCCTCCGTCTACGACGGAGCGGCCGCTTTCTTTCCTTGGCGGGGGGGCTTACAGTTCTTGCCCCACATTCTGTGGCCCGACGGCTTGACTGCGTCAGCGCAGCGCATTGCGGCTGTGCAGAGAGCCGCCTTGTGCCCCTCTTGGCTGCAATGGTAGCAGAGATCTGCTCGGTTTTTCGGCGAAGGGCAGAGGGCTTTAGTATGACCTAGGCCCATGCACTTGTAGCAGCGCATGGGTAGGTCATCCAGTATTTGGACCCTGGCGGAACTCCAGCCGACCAGGATCCTCCCCGCCTTGGACAGCACCTTAGCTGTGTCCACGGGGCAAGAGATGCGCACCCCCTTCATCCCTGCGCGGCCGGTCCACATCTCACCGACGCGCACCGCCTCTGCCGCACAGCCGCTCGCTCGCACGACCGCAGCAACCATCTTCTCTTTGGTGGCCGAGTTGTCGAGCCCGTCCACCCGGAGATTCACGACCTTTGTTGGTCGTGTCACCTGCACCACAACATCCAGGACCGTGCGCCGTCTCTCCGCCAAGGTCTCCGCCTGCTCGGGCGTCTGCCCCTTCGGCAGCTCCAGCACTCGAGCCCCGGTCTTGGCCTGGCGGATCCTCATGCCGGCACCTATGTCCAGCTCCGCAAGGTCGATACACATCGCGGCTCTTTCCAATATATGGGCATAGGTGACTCCCTTCTCCGCTGCCTCGGGATGCAGCGTGAAGCCGACGGCCGACGTACGAGGAGCCACGAGCCTCTTCTTTGACGGTTTGAGCAGGAACTTTCCTCGGTTTTGGCGCCTCAGCCGGAACCACCTTCTGGGACGGACGGTTTTTGCCCTCCTGCGACCACGCCGTGCGACCGTCGCCCAGCTATCATCTTCCTGTTCCGCTGAAGGCGCACTCGCCAGCACAGCCTGTGCCGGTTCCTCAGTAGTCGGCGGAGCCTCCAGTACGGAAACTTTCCCCCTCTTTGGAAGAGGGGCTACTGGGGCACGGTCGGGCTGGGATGCTGCGGATGTGGGCGCAGCTGACGGAGCCAGCACTGCCTGCCTACTTCTACCAACCGATAGTGGCGGCTGTATGTTCGCATTCATGAGCAGCCGCTCCTCGATCCTTGACAGGCGAGTTTCCAACATCGAGGCGATCGCCGTCTTTAGCTCCTCCGCCGCATTCGCCACCTCGCCAGACGACGGGGGTGTGGTTTGTTTAGGAGAGCTCTTTACCCTCATCTCCTCTTGCTCTGTCCTGTACTCCTTAAGGATCTTAACATAGGTCCCTTTGAGGTTCCCGGACTTCTGAGCCAGTTCGATAATTTTGGACGCGCTCCGTCCGGCATCCTCTCGCAGCTCGTCCGCGTTCCTCAGGGTTGGAGCAATATCGGTATCGCTAGGGCCCTTTGCCGCCGCTGGAGTAGGCCTGCGGAAGGTTCTAGCCCGAAGCGTGCGCTTAAAGGTTTCCTCTACCGAGTCGCACATTGAGGCCATCTTATCCTTGGTTTCAGTGTCCGAGTCCGAGGATATAAGAGGCACCTGGGGACGGCGCCGTCTTGTTCCTAGTCTGGCGCCCTGTGCACCAGACTTATCTGTACCCGCAATATTTGCGGGATCATCCGCTGCAGCCAATGCTGCTGCGTTCTCCGAACCCGACATGGGATTCACACAAGATCCGTCTTTGAAAACACCTAGCGTGCACCGCTCTACCTACAACCCTAAAGGGGAGGGAGCTGGTGTAACGTTGCAATTCGTTACACTAGAATTAAATTTTAAATTTATAAAATATGTGTATACTTATAAAAAAAAAATAAACGTAATAATTAGTAGTTATTGCGTAAGCCATGAGAGGGAGGTGAGACGAGGTGCGGGGGACGCGCGCTGCGATTCTATAATTTTATTAAACACTAGGGGCCCGTCCCGGCTTCGCACGGGTGGATAATTTTTTTTTAACATTTTGGCTCCCGCATTCTGTCGCTCCCTCTATCGCCGCGTTACTCGCTGCGCTGCGAGGCACTGCACACCGCGCCGGCGGGCCGTCTGGGATTATTTTTTATTTATCTTGATATTTTTATTTCGTAATATCTTTTGACTGGAATGTCGATCTCAATAATTCAAAAAGTAATTAACAGGTATTGAAACAGTCTTCATTACGAAATAATTTATTTGGATAAGAATTAATACAAAGTTATGGAAAACATGGTCTGATTTTGATAGGCATTTTTATCAACTTTTAAAATGTAAAAAAGTAGTTATAGTGACTTAACTACAATAGTTGGACATATGATCTCGCGGAGTTTTTTGTAGATATTGATACGTTCTATAATATTGTAAAACATTTTTTTGTTCTATCATCAATACTTTTCGCAGCGCATGCGATGAAAGATATTTTATGGCTAATTTTTTTGCATCTTGTGTTGGTTTTAGTGAGAATTTCTGGGGATCTCTAATTATTTCTTGTAATAAATATAGCCTATGTTACTCAGGGATAATGTAGCTTTCTAATGGTGAAAGAATTTTTGAAATCGGTCCAGTAGTTTTTATGTTTATTCGTTACATACAAAAATACAAAAATCCAATAATACAAAAATACAAATCTTTCCTCTTTATAATATTAGTATAGATAACTTAAATAACGTTTATTGCTAAATAGATTCTTTTTCTTGATTTTAATTGTTTTTTTTATTATTTTGTAATTACGTAATTTCTTTTAAGCCTTCCGCTTGCGATATTAAGTTGTTTTTTTATATATAAGTGTAACTCCGTTCTGGTTTCTCTGGCCACCACGGTAAAACTTCTATGCGTACTAGGTGTCGTATTGCTGATGGTGGACTTCCAGGATGGAATGCTTGGGCCAGCGACTCATTGTTTGTTTTGCCAATTCCAGGAATCTGGAACTCTGTTGGTACCAGGCACCTCGGACCAGGATCCAAGTCTATAAGAAGCTAGTGGTTGGGTACCGAGTTGTTGCAAGCTGCAAGATAAATTGCAAAACAGTTTTTGCTGACCATCGTATTATTTACGGCCAGAACTCCTCTCCTCGGCGGACATCCACCACCATCGGCCAGATATTTACTACGCCGGACGCGCCAGGAGAGTATGGTATAGAAGTAAGGCAGATGGCTTTATACCCACTGCCCACGTAATTTTTTTTATTTATTTTTAATATATATATATTTTGTTGACTAGGGTTGTTGTTTTTTTTTATATATCCATTAGAACACCCCTACGTCACACTGGGGAAGGAATACCTTTGCGTATTGCACACACTGAGGTTACCGCACTAGCACACTTCAGCCACCCGCCTGCCACTCCGTTACGGTGGTCAGGACGGGGCCCAGGGGAAACGACGAGGATGTATGTGCTTCTGAACCCCCAACATAAGGCTAACCTTTTTTTTTTTTTAATGTGGGAAATGCATTTACGCATACCCCTTAAAGGGGTTATGTGGGGCTCCCAGCGATAAGCGCTGGACTACCGCACTAAAACCCACCACCGTCCGTGCCGTATGTTAGGCGCCGCAGGAACGCGTTAGCATGCTACTGCGGACGCCTCGGCACAACCACCCGTCTACGGGTTCAAACCCGCCCATGGGCTCGCTTTACCAAACATCTAACCGAGGGGGGATGCCAGGACATGTCTACTGAAACACCCAGCTCCCGGAGGAGTCAGAAGCGGCCCATATCCCTCGAGATCAGGTCGCTCACAAGTCATCTCTGCAAACATAGGAGTACCCGGAGCGACCCGTACCTCCGGCCACCGGACCCCCCTGGACTTAACCGCCGTCTGCGACGCCCAGGGTACGAACGTTGGAGTTTAAGGTCCGCGCCCGTCACGCTGGCGCTCCGCGACCTCCGCGCCCAACCTTGGCGCAAACCTCTGCGCCGGCCGCTCGGCCGCTCCCCCCATCCCGGATTACGCTACTACACCGAGACATGAGTCGACGGCGAAACATCCAGCGCAAGAGACACTCGCGCTTACGCGCCCCACCATGACGCTTTCATGCCCACGCATCAAATATATCCAGCTGCCCCCCCGATCATGGAGTACGGTTTCGCCACTGAGTGGCTAACCCATGAACGGAGGCGCAGCGGACACACTGAATTTTCCGCTGCAACGCAGTCACCGCCCACTGCGCCTACGCGCCCCTTATCTGCGGATATTGGCCTCCGGATAGTAATTAGTGGAAAATTACTATCCGTAGTTGCCCAGGGTGCACCGGCCCACAAAATGGTGGGCTCTCGAGGAGGTTTCTCCCCAACATAAGCTAGCACCCCAACATAAGGCTAACCTGACCTAACATAAACCTAACCTAAGGCTAACCTAAACCTAACCTAAGGCTAACCTAACCTAAGGTTGTGTTAACACATCTAAATACAATGTAGGGACTCATAATAAATAAGACGTAAGAACTCACATGATCCTTTGTCCGATATCCGTGATGCGACACACTATTTGTTACACTTCAACTCCAGGTGATGTTCACTCAAAGAGACTTGTCGAGAGACTAACGTGTACTGCGTCAGTCGGGGAATATAAAGGGACTAGACAATGGTAGCAATGCCCCTCCACTAGTGGAGAGAAGTAAATCAACAAAACGGAAATAGGGCGCTGGCATCCCGATTAATCGATAATCTTTTACTCGTTTGAGACTGTTAAAAATTGTTGAATATTAAAATGACGCGACGGAAGTGATTGTATTTAGATGTGTTAACACAACCTTAGGTTAGGTTAAGTTTATGTTAGGTTAGGTTAGCCTTATGTTAACATAATCTCAGACAAACAGTGAGATCAGGCAGTAGAGGCGAGTGTCGTAATTACATAAAGGAGCTCCTTAAGCCTACACCTTGGTCACAAGTCCAAGGCACTGCCTGGGTTCCTGTCCAAAAACTAAAGAATAGTGATATTCGATCACTTCCTTCATTTAAATCCTCTCTCTGTTCTGACATATATATGTCGGGGATTTTAAAACGATGTGAAAAGGAGATGAAAGGAGGAAGATGGGGAATATTGGGGAACACTAAAAGGGGGTGATGGTATTGAATGGAATATTGGGTAAACGCAACGTAGATACTCCTATTGAACCGATAAATTATCAAATGATCTCTAACAATTACGAGAGAAACCTAAGCAGTGCCTTGGACTTGTGACCAAGGTGTAGGCTTAAGGATATCCTTTAAGTAATTACAACACTCGCCTCCACTGCTAGGCTCTCTATTTAAACCCAAGGTTAAACGCACATAAACCGAATCGTAACACAAAGCTAACCTAACCTAAGGCTAACCTAACCTAACATTGTGTTTACTTAACTACGTGGCAATTACATTGTAAGGACTTACGTGACCTTAGTTGGACAGCACTACCACACTACACTGCACTGCACTTGACACTATCACTATCACTAGCACTACTTAGATGTTCACTTCTTGAGAGACCGCGCACGACTAAGACTTCAGTTACGACTGTCGATCGCATATAAAGGGTCGAGGGTAGATACTGTCAAAACAACGGAAGTGACTACTACCCCACTCCAACGCCATAGACAACGATAACGATTCGATTAATCGATAATCTTTTACTATGCTCCGACATATATATTGTTATTAATTTAGTAATATGTACATTTAATTAGTTTTATTGAAGGCTTTTAAATTCTTTACGATATGGGTAATAAAATTTGTAAATTACTTGATTCCTCTTTCTTTTTCTGCTAGGCTAATCAAATCGTATGGATCAATTTCCAGATCACTGCAAATTGTTTCGTGGGTGTATCTTTGTTGATTAAATTTATCGCATTGCTTGAGTAGATGTTCGATGGACTGTATAGTTACCACGTCGCAAGGACACTTATCTGTATCTATTATCTTAAATCGATGTAAATATTGACGAAGGTAACCATGGCCAGTCAAAATTTGGCAAGTCTTTTAGAATACTTTTCCTATTGATTCCAGATTTGGTGAACATACCTTAGGTCGCTATGAGATAAACATCTTTCATGATGCTTTTAGCATCAACTTTGGCCTTATGTTTTACGAGACTGATGCGAAATTTGCAGTAGTCGTAGGAAACATGATATTTGGATGCCGCTTTGGCTGCTAAATCAGCTTCTTCATTTCCGATCGGACCAGCATGAGCTTTGACCCATGCTAACCTGACAGAAAAATTCTGCAATTTAAGTTGGATCGAGTTCTTTTGGATGGATATTACGAGAGAGTTATTATTGTTCATGTCTTTTATTGCACTCGCCTGCTGGAACTGTCAGAGAAGATAGTTGCGTCATCAATATTTTTGTCAAGTATCCATTCAGTAGCTTCTCTGATGGCAAAGAGTTCTGCCTGGAAGACTGAACAGAATCCGTGTAGTTTCAATTTTTTGGTGTATTTACTTCTCGTCTGTGTACAACAAAGGAAGCTCCAACGTTACTGTTTTCATCCTTACTACCGTCTGTAAAAATGCGGTAGGTGTTGGCATTGCAGTATTCTTCAATTTGCTCTTCAGTGGTTGCAGTGCCGGTGGTGATTACTTCTTTCAAGGATGGATGAATGAGTTCAGAAACAGGTGTGGGTTTGTCTAGGTGTATATCATCCGGAAGAAGAGCGGAAATTCCAGTAATTCTAGTATTTTCTACAAGATCTATTTCTTTAATTTTTATATGCAGGGGAGTGAGATGTGCAAGTGCGATGGAGGCTACTGAAGATACTGTTTTGAAACCACGTACGATTTTCATGGCGAATCTTCTTTGAAAGGATCGCAGGGAATTGACGACACACTTGTATTTAGTGGCAGGGCCCCAAATACTAGCGGCATATGTTATAATTGGCTGTACTACTTGATTGTAAAGAATGAATATATTTTCGGGATGTAATCCCCAGGTTGCTCTAATAAATTTACAAAGGTCGTGAAAAACTTTTAGTCCTTTATTGATTGCGTGTTGTGAATGTTTTATAAATTTTAAGGTTATATCGATTATAACTCCTAATATTTTTATTTGCTGGTAAAAACTAATTTACTGTCATTTATGTTTATATTTATCATTTTAGCTCTGGGTGTAAAGGTTATGAGATGCGTTTTTTGAGGACTGAAGTTCAATTTAACTTTATTCCCCCATTCTGTTATAAGTTGGAGTGCCTTATTTGTGCAAAGCTCTAGATCGGTCTTATTTTTATTGCTGACTATTAGTAAGATATCGTCCGCAAACGCCTGTATATGACAGGCCTCCGGCTAAGAAAATTCAAGAAGTTCATCTAAAATTAAGTTCCAAATGATAGGTTCACAGACGGATCCTTGAACTTCAACTTGAGCTTCAACGTTATGTTATAGTATGCGTGTACCGCCCCGCCTAATAGTGATTATAATTTATTTGAATCGACAATGGACGATGTGCTTAAAAGACTATGTAGTAAGAGTAAGTCGGTAATTGTTTGTGGAGACTTTAATGTAGATATTATAGTAGAAACGTCCTTGAGTCGTCGGCTATTAAATTTGTTTAAATCATATAATTTAATAAATTTATTTACTGAGCCGATTCATGTAGGAGATACATATGCCACATGCGCAGATAATGTGTTCTGTCAGTGTCAAGTGAGTGAGAAATTAATTATTAACAATTTAAGTTAAGACCACTACGGTCAAAAAATTACTTTAAAGGATACTATAATTGAAGAAAGACTAAAAATTATCTGCCGTCCTAAGACTGTTAGCAGAATAAGTTGTTTTAAGGAAAGTGTAGCACAAAAAATAAGTGATTTGGACACAAACTCAAAGAATCCAGATGACCTGTATAATAGATTGTTTCATTTAATTTTATCTCAGTTTAATAATAGCTTTAAAGAAAAAACCTTTAAAAACTTGAAACTTAAATTTAGTAATTGGGCAACTGTAGGCATATTTAGAAGTAGAGAAAAACTTTATGAATTATACGGGGAGAAGCAGTTTAATCATGATCCAAAGTTTTTACAATATGTTAAAAAAATTTCAAAGATTTTTAGAATTGTTTGTATACAGGCAAATACGATATATATTAGAAATAAAATAATGAACTCGGACGATAAAATAGGAGCTACATGGGACGCTATTAATATTATTACTGGAAGATCTGTAATTAATAATGAACAAGTAAAGTTGAAAATTGACAATGGACGATAAAATAGGAGCTACATGGGACGCTATTAATAGTATTACTGGAAGATCTGTAAATAATAATGAACAAGTAAAGTTGAAAATTGACAATGGACGATAAAATAGGAGCTACATGGGACGCTATTAATAGTATTACTGGAAGATCTGTAAATAATAATGAACAAGTAAAGTTGAAAATTGACAATGGACGATAAAATAGGAGCTACATGGGACGCTATTAATAGTATTACTGGAAGATCTGTAAATAATAATGAACAAGTAAAGTTGAAAATTGACAATGGACGATAAAATAGGAGCTACATGGGACGTTATTAATAGTATTACTGGAAGATCTGTAAATAATAATGAACAAGTAAAGTTGAAAATTGACAATGTAATGATAAATTCTGGCAAAGAAGTGGCAAATGCTTTTGAAAAATATTTTACAGAAATTCCGGTTAAAGTAACATCTAGCCATAAATCTTCTCCCATCGATGCTATTGCATTGTTAAAAAGGAATCACTTGGGTTGTAACAATAGTTTCAATTTCAAGTATGTTTCACCAGTAGATATAATTAAAACATTTAAAACTTAATTTAAAAAAAACTGGTGATTTATGGGATATATCTGTAAGATTACTTACCGAAATTATTTATAAAAAAAAACTAAAAACACGCTTTTTATTATAGAAAACCAAACTAAAAAATAGAAAATAAATTTTAATAAATTTAAAATAAGAATAGTGTTAAAAATTTCAATAAATATAAATTAATAATAGTGTAAATAAAAAAAATGTATTTTATTTAAAAAACGCGTGGGGTGCTTGGTGTCAATAGTTATAAATATTTTATTGACAGATATGAGTAGAGTGATTATCATTTTGATAATATCTTAAAAAGCATTATAAGGTATAAGGTATATATACAATAGCATATAAGGTATTCGTCTGCTGCCTCTAACTGCATCAAAAATAGTCAAATCCGATGAGAGGTTTTCAAAAAATTTCTTAAGAAAGGTATTTTCGACTGTGATGTTAGTAGATGTTACGCTATATTATCGATGAAATGAAATGAAATTATTTATTCGCAAGAAAACATGACAATATATAGTCTGATCTGGCCATCTCTGGCATGAATCGAATCAAAACCTCTTTTATAATGTTCGGGAATGTTTTTACTACGATTATAAATCGTTTCGAGGGGGTCTTTATGGGGGAAAAAATCGAAATTTCGATGAAAAACTACCAAAAAATTACTAATTTTACTTTAAATTTGAATAAACCAATTTTTTATTAAAAAAACTACAATATAAATCTTAAAAAAACACTATCGAAATTGATAATACTAATTGTTATTGACAAGAAAACGAAAAAAATTGAAGAAATTCGAGTATATTTCAATTAATTTATAATTTAATAAACTAAAGTGCATTTTAATATTAATTTTAACAGAATATTGTTGGTATTGGCGCGTCGATGCATTGGAATGCAGTATTAGATCGTAGACAAGAGCCGAGCGTCGGTCGAGCGAAACGTTCTGCTATAGGAACTTTGAGCGAAGTGGTTTTTTCATGTGGAGTTTTCAACGTATTAAGTAAACAAGTAAACTACAATTTTTATTTCAGTTAACGTTATTTCTAGATTTGTTTTGTTATAGTTTGTGTTATATATATAAATTAATTGAATCTTTATATTAAAATTAGTGTTTTATATTTATTATAGACGTAAAATATTAAAATTAAGAAAATAAATTTTATTAGTTATTTCAAGTGTGTTTACTTATATTTGAGACTTATATAGGTATTCATTAATAACATCTATAAATTAAAATTTGTAGTTTGCTATTTATTGATTACATAAAAATAAAAGATAAATATTAGGTTTACTACTAAATTTAATTCATTATTATTTCGATTTACTGATTTTACATCCATCTTTGGCCGCTTAAATAATTTCTGAAAATCTTACTAAAAAACGAGCCTCAATAAAGGGCCAATTAACAAATTTTATAAATTATGTTAATTCATTGAAAGGCCAGTTATCTTCAACATACAGAACTTGGGCTTCGTATCCCTAAGACAGAGCAACATCTAGATCAGTTTGATCAAATTCAAAGTAGTAAGAATGTTTGGCAGATTCCAGTGAAGAATCACTCCTTGAAAGGGAAGAATTTGAAAATCAATATTTTGCTATTCTCTAAAGCTAAACAACTTTATAAAAATAATAGTTGTTGATAATAATGACTTAAAAACTATGTTAGTATTTATTTAATTAAGAAAAATTACATATAATTTTTAATATTACCTCATTCCATTTGCCACTTTGATAATGTCGTAATTTGTGATTTCTCCCATGCGTCGTAAATATGCTTGAGGAGCGCGACTCCTGCATCCGTTGTCGACCTACCCCTAGTAAAACCACATTGCTCACTATGAAAAATATTATTTTTTCCAAAATGCTCCAAAAGTTGATTTAGTATATTTTTTTCAATAACCTTACTTAGTGATGGTAATATAGAGATAGGTCTGTAGTATAGAGGTATAACTTTACTGTGTTTCATTAAATTAGATTAAACAATGAGATTAAACAATCCTGTATCCACACACTTGTTGAAAATAAGAGCTAGATGTGGACCAATATTATAAATAATTTCAGTAAGTCTTACAGATATATCCCATAAATCACCAGTTTTTTTTAATTAAGAGTTTTAAATGTTTTAATTGTATCTAAGTATTGGTGAAACATACTTAAAGTTACAACCCAAGTGATTACTTTTTAACATTGCAATAGCATCGATGGGAGAAGATTTAAGGCTATATGTTACTTTAACCGGAATTTCTGTAAAATACTTTTCAAAAGCGTTTGCCACTTCTTTTCCAGAATTTATCATTACATTTGTAGCAGCGTCATCACGTCAAAACATTGAATAGAGTAGCTCCTAAAAGAGCTGTTTTCCGAGCCCTGAGAAGAGCTACTCAAAGGAAACAAGACTTGACGTGGTGTACGTATGAAACGGCAAGACATCCGACTAGCGCCCTACCGCGGTGAGAGCCGCAGCCGAATGTGCGCAGGAACAGCTGGCGCGAGAGTTTTGTTCGCATAGCGTGAGATCGCTAATGCGCATGCGCGGCAACCCCCCGCAACTCCAGAGGCGATCTCCGCTTTTCCCCGCAATAATGTAGCTGTTATGATTGGTAATAGAAATTAATGTAGCCCTTATTATTCGCTGATCTAATTTGTAAATATAATAATTTTTAATGTTTTTATCTCCAATCAGCATGTCAATAATGTACAGATTTTAATTGGTTCACAGATTTAATTTTAAGGTTTTTATTGGTTTAGCATATTTTTTCTAGTTTTAAGTTTTTGTATAAATAGCCATAAGTTTACAAAAATATATTATTGATATCATCAGAAGTCAGAGTATCATTTCTCTCTAATATTAAGTCAGTATTACCAGTAGTGTTAAACATTGTTAAATTTCAATTTAATTTGTTCATTAATATTTAAAGATCTTCCAGCAAAACTATTAAATGCGTCCCATGCAGCTCTTATTTTATCGTCCAAGTTTATAATTTTATTTCTAATATACAAGGTGGAACCAGACTACTCCGAAAACTGAAAGGGGGGGATAGAGGAAACCCCTTTATGGCCGAAAAAATCCTTGGTATAGCCGAGGGCAGTAATTTGATAAACAAAATCTTATTTTAAAAATAATTGTCACTATCTTCAGCCAGCAATGTATACTCAACATAACTTTAACATATTATCACCAACTAGGCAAATAGAATAATAAATCACACGTGCTAATTTCTACCAAATTAGTTAGATGTTTTAGTATTTACTTTATTATTAAATAATTTCAAAGAAAATTGCAATAAAAGTGGATTTCCTTAAGTATCTAGGTACTTACCTAGTTTCGGTAACGTATGAGAAACGGCTCGAACTTCGCACTATAAGGCATTCCCTCGTGCTTCTCCATAACATATCAACATTTGTCCGTATTCACGAGCACTGAAAACTATTGTACTAAACTAATTCACAAACTATTAAATAATCACGTCACAAAAAACACTTAAAACTATTGTACTAAACTATTCCACAAACTATTGAATAATCAAGTCACAAAAAACACTTTAAAAAAATTAAAACATTAACTAAGGATAATTTTTCGCGATTTACGCATTAGTAATTAAATTGCAAGTAGAACGTACAATCTAGCACCGTAGCACGTTGCAATAACGAGTAACGACTGAAGACTAAAATTTATTTACCCTGAACACTTCGTTACCTTACCCAAAGGATCCAGAATATTGCTATTAATGGTGAAAAATCTTCTGGATCCTTCTTAAGAATGGGCGTTCCACAAGGTTCTATATTGGGCCCATTTTCATTCTTGATTTATATTAATGATCTGCCATACTACGTGAGGAATTTATGCGACATTGTACTTTTTGCTGATGACACTTCTCTTATATTCAAAGTTAAGAGAAACCAACACAGTTACGACGATGTAAACAGTGCATTGTCACAGGTTCTTCAATGGTTTACGATTAATAATTTAGTACTAAACGCAAAAAAGACTAAATGTGTAGAATTTGCTTTACCCAATGTTAAAAAACAGCAATTCACCCTTTTATTAAATAATGAAAATTTGAATTTAACCGACAACGATTTTTTTAGAAATAGCTTTAGACTCAAAACTTCAGTGGAACTCCCATTTATCATCTTTGGCGGGAAGACTCAGCTCCGCAGCTTACGCAGTAAGAAAAGTAAGGCAATTAACAGATATTGATACATCCCGACTCGTTTATTTTAGTTACTTTCACAGTATAATGTCCTACGGCATTTTGTTGTGGGGCAGGACCGCGGACTTAGAATCCATTTTTATTCTTGAAAAAAGAGCAGTTCGGGCCATTTACAATCTAAGAGCTAGAGATTTTTTTTTTTTTTTTTCCAAATAAATTGATAAAGACGCTAATGTTGCATGTACCCATATCAACATATTGTGTTAGATCCTGGGTACACGCAGCCTATGCTAAAAGTTTTTCTTTAGATTATGAGTTTAATTTTATGTAGGAGACGGTTTTGTTAAAGAGTGTGAGAGTATGGTAGGTGGACGTAGTGGCTTATGCGATTTGATACAATGTACTATTAGGTCCAACCTGCCGGCAAATGAGGATGAATGAAATACGATGAAAATGATAATGACGATGAAACGTAGATTCGTATGTTATGTTGGGTAACAATTGACAGTCATAGGTAATATAATAATTATTACCTATGACAGTCAATTGTTACCTGCTCTCCATCGCATGCAACAATTGACCGTCATAGGCAACAGTTAGACGCAATAAGAAAAATATTTACATAAAGTCAATTTTGGCCATAGAATTATAAAATATGCTATTACAAAAAGATAAAACCAATATAAAATAAGTATAAGTTATCACGTGACGTCAAAACTTTAAAAAAAGAAAATATTTACAGACAAAATAAGAGCAAAATTGAAACACTTATACAGATTCGTAATATACACAAACAAAACAAACATCAAATAAAAGTACAAAGGCGAAATATAAAACAAAATAATATTAATATAAATAATTAAAAAAAAAAAAAACTATACACAAAAACTTAGTTCAACCCATTAAACTTTTTAAGCCTGCTCAGGATGGAGTCGGCAAGCTTTACGAAAGAAGCCACAGCTCGCTCGTGTTTCAAAAGACACCCCACCCTGAACGGACTTACTCCAAGGTGGTCGCAGAGGATCTGGTGGTCTAGTCTAAGTATAGAAAAACGAGGACAGTCCTCCAGAATATGGTCCATGGTCTGGCAAGTGGTCTCATCACATGGACAGGCTTCGTCCTCAACAATTTTAAATCTGTGCAGGTAGTGTTTTGTGTACGAGTGTCCAGTCAGTGCTTGTGTCAGAGTAAATGTAGTGTCAGTGAGTGTGTGTAACTTTTTGATGTCTGTGAGTGTTGCTAGGTGCGATTTAGTGTAACGTCCTTGCGGCTCGCTCTCGTATCTAGATTGCCAAACTGAGGCGTTATGAGTTCGTGTCAGATGTTTTATGTATGAAATGGGGTAGTGTATGTAGTCCGGGGCCCTATGCAACTTAGCCGCCCTCTTTGCGGCTCTATCCGCAGCTTCGTTGCCGTCAATACCCGTGTGGCTCTTGACCCACGCGAGCTCAACGGTGTATCGTGCTGTGTATTTGTGCGACCAAGGGGTGTGTGTTGCTGCGATTTTGAGTGGCGAGAATGGCAGCTCTCGAATCTGAATATATTACAGTGTGTGTATGTTGGTGAGCGGAGGCCCACTCGCAAGCTTTAAGAATGGCTAGAAGTTCAGCTTGAAAGACAGAACAGCTGTCGTGGAGCTTGAACTTCTTGCTGACCGGGCTTCGCCCTTCGCCATAGCCAACGAAGGCTGCCCCCACAGCACCGTCCTCAAGCTTACTCCCATCTGTAAAAGTGTGGATGGTGTCTGGAGAATGCGTGTCTGTCTGGAAGCTCTGAACCTCGTCTTGATTCCAGAGCGTGTGTGTATCAGGTGTATGTCTGTGTGCTGGATGTAAGAGAAGGTGAGGAGGTGTGTGTTGTTCCAGTGTAATGTCTGTCGGGAGGTATGGGGAAACGCCTGAAAGTCGGGTGGCTTCGACCCCATGAACCTCTTTCACCTTAAGATCCAGGGGTGTGAACAAGGCGAGTGCGAGGGCAGCAGAGGTGGACACTGTCCTAAACACGCGAATTGCTCTAAGAGCGAACGCCCTCTGCATGCTTAGGAGGCGTTTCCTCACGCACTTCTTTGCAGCCACGTGACCCCATACCCCGGCGGCGTATGTGATTATAGGCTGTATCACCTATAAGTAGATTATGCGAATGTTTTCGGGGTGGGCCCCCCATGTGTTGCGGCAAAAAAGGGTGAGTCTATTGAAAAGTACTGTCGCTTTGTTGATAATGTAGTGGACGTGTTTGTGGAAGTTGAGTTTCTCATCCAAAATGACGCCGAGAAATTTGATGATTACCTTCGAGATGTTTTTAATGAAATTGGTATTCTTACAGTGCCGTCACAATATATGTATTGTAACATTGTATACATTAGGCGGAACATTACGTTATTTTCCAAACATAGTGACGCACACATGATAAATACTAGAAATAAAAATAAACTTGTAACGCCGTACTGTAAATAAAGCTTATTACTCTGTACAAGATTATTTGAATGATTACAAAGCTTGGATTCAAAATGACGTTGATGCTCAGCTGAATGATTATAGCTTTGTAAAACAGACTGATGTAAACAATGGCATTTTGAAAAGAGCAACTGTTGAGTTTCTTGTCAGTTCTTCTTATCAGGACACTGCTTTCCGAACTGGCGGTAGCTTCAGACAAACTGATTGACTGACCAATTTTGACGTGTCAAAAGTACTTTTAAAAAAAGTCTATTTGAATAAAATATTTTGAGTTTGAGTTTGTCACTACACCCAACCTGAGAGCGTGGCTCCCTATGGTGACCCGAAATGAAACCAGTGAATTTTTGTAGCAACGAAGGAACTTTATTTTGTATTTACAATTTTGACTTATACATATCGCCCACCATAAGGACAATGATTTGTCCTATTATTCATTACTATGATAATTAATGCTACCCAAAGTACAGAATCGCTTAAACGAACATCTAATATTGTTCTCTTTGTTTCAGGTTGCGAGATCGTCGAGAGTTTTACCGAGTAACCGATAGACTCGTCACTGCGGTCCCAGGAAAGTACAAGGTTATTCATTACATCATCTATTTTTATTTGTAATCAGGTTATCAGGTCGTCAACATAAAAATCATTTAATGTACTACCCTCATCGACTGCAACCTGCTGTAGAGCCCTAACTGCAAGGTAAGGAGCGGAAGCAGTCCAAAATGTTACCGTAAGTAGTCTGAAATGTGTATCAATGCCTTTTTTATCTTTCCAGATAATTCGCTAAAAGTCCACATCCTGTTTGGCAATTAACACCTGTCGGTACATCTTTTCTACATAAGCTACCAGGCAAATAGGATGAACCCTCCAACGAAGCATGATGTGCCGTAAGTCTGGCTGCAAACTTGGACCCACCATCAAGCAATCGTTCAAAGAAAATCCATTCTTTCCCCTTGCAGAAGCGTCGAACACCACTATTAACTTCGTAGTATCTTTATCCTCTCTGGTAACCGCATGATGGGGTAAATATACTGCGTTTGCATGTTTATTTCAGATTCTTTTACCTTTTCCATGTGTTCAAGTTGTAAATACTCGTCTGTTACAGCTTCATATCTATCATTAAATTCGATGTTTCTCTTTAATCTCAATTTTAATCCATGCCATCTTTTATTTAGCTATATTCAGAGAAGAACTTCGCGTACACTCTGGATCTTCTGTCCTAAAAGGTAAGTGAACCATATATCTACCTTCTTTGTTTCTTTCTGTGGTACGAGCGAATAGTTCTTCACACATTTGTTCTTCATGATTCATTTTTTGCTTTATTGTTACTTCCATGTTTGATTCAAGTCATTGTCATCTGCACGGCAATGAAAAGTTTTTAGTTTATTCTTAGTTTCCACTCTTGGTGATGTTTTTACCTCACCTGAGATAATCCATCCAAATGATGTACACTGAACTACGCTCGCGGTCGATTTAGGCGATCGCAATACATTGCTGTTTTTATTATTTTTTTAATTTTAAGCTTAATTTAATTAAATATTCACAAAACTACTTTGCTGTTTTACTTTGTGTTATACTACTCGTACCTGGTCGAAAAAGGTAAAAAAAAATTAAGACGTCATTGGTTTTTTTTGGCAAAATTTCTACAGGCGAATGTTCAGAAGCGTTGTCTGAACACCCCCTCTCAGTTTTCGGAAGTAGTCTGGTTCCACCCTGTATATTGTCTTTGCCTGGATACAAACAATTCTAAGTCTTTGAAATTGACACACAAGTGAAGAGTTTAGAACTTTATTTTACGAGTTAGATGATGAACATTTTCAGTTATATTATCGTGTTACGAGAGTTTAGTTTTATGATTTGTTATTATTGATTATCTGAGATATTACCAAACAAGATATTAACTATCGGAAGGCTATAAACCCAGAAGAAAGATTAACTATTTGTTTTAGGTAAGTAAAACAATTTTAATTTAAAGAAATGTTTATTTATATTTTTTATTGGTAAATGCCAAAAGGTTACAAATTATCTAAGCTATCGTTTTGAGTTGGTGTCGAGTAACTGGATGATGATGAGTACCCATGTTGGTAAGGCTGCGTAGACAAATATATATATACCTTTCATAATTTTCCTCTGCTTCGTTTACAATTTGAAAAACCTTTTTTTTTACATCTCTTTGTATCCAATCGGAAAACTTTTTAGTTGACTCGCACATACTGTCAAAAAACCAATTTTTTAGCGGATGTCTGTGTTTCTCCGCCTCTTTTGCCTCCTCAGCCTTCCGTTTCTCTCTTTGCTCACATCGTTTCATAAAATCGTTATCGACTTCCTGAAGTAAGTCGCGTACTGATGAATCATCGGCAACTTTTCTTTTTTTATCCTTGGTTCGGAAATGCTTTCATCATCATAATTCTAGTTTGATCATCAGTTGATGCACCGGGCAAAATACTTCGACTTTCGGTTGATGTACCGGGCAAAATACTTTGACTTTCGGTTGATGTACTGGGCAAAATACTTTGACTTTCGGTTGATGTACTGGCCACTGATACGTTACCAGTTCTCTTACGGTTTTTCATGTAAGGTAAAAGAAATTCGAGTAGCTCGGCATATTTATTTCCAGTTATTCGTCGGAGAAGCAACCTGACCACTTGTACTGGCTTTCATCCTTTTGAGTGATTCCCGATGACTATCGCGTAATTTTTTCCACTCATTCTTCGCAGTTTTCACTGTAACATACACCAAGTCAAACTTAGTAATAAATATTTATGATTTATGTGGTTCAGGTTCATAGCTACGGGCGACTCCTTTAGAACGATTGGATACAATTACAGAGTGGGTAATAATACAGTTTCTTTGATAGTAAAAGATGTGTGCAATGCACTTTGGATTTAGCGACGGAGGTATTGTTTTTTTTTTTTTGCAGATAGCGTATTTGGCTACAAATTACAAAACAGGCAACTAAACGTACCTAATCATAAACCTGTAGGTAGGTAGGTAGGTAGGTAGGTAGGTAGGTAGGTAGGTAGTAGGTAGGTTAGGTTAGGTTAGGTTAGGTTAGGTTTTTTTTTTTTTTTTTTTTTTTTTTAGTATGATATTCGTTCCACAGACTCTAGGTCCGTGCCATTTTTTAACTTACACAATATTTGTTTACTTACATTATTTACAATAGTTTTATATACTCATTTTAACATATTACAGTTTCAACAATATACTATCTATTTTGTATGTTATCTTACTATCTACTTTTTAAGATCTAATTTTGTTTTAATTTTCGTGACAATTTTTCCAATAGCATTTTTAATTTTGTTCTTCTTAGGCTTTTGCTGACTGTTCTCTTGGTTGGGGCTTTGTTGGTTGATTACACGTTGTTCCTGGGCTGCGAGTAGCTCGTTCATTACGTCTTCGTCTCTGTTTTTGATAGCCATCTTGAGATTGTAGTCCCTTATCTCACTATCTGTAGCCTGCTCGGACTTTTTAATGAGATAGGCTATGGCGTCACTACTATCATCTGAGTAGTAGGTGCAGGTTTTCGTGTGACGTGATATGGCTACGACTGCGTGGGGAACACTGTCGTGTAGTTTTATTTTTGTTGGGGACGTGCGTATCACAATGACCGTTTCGAAGGTGGCTCCTTGCGATTCATGGATGGTGTTTATTCTCGATCCCTCTCCTGCACCATAGCCTTCACTCTTGAATTTGTCTTTTTCGGCTTGTGTGTGGGTTAAGTAGAGGGTATTCACTGAGTCCCTGGGGATTTGCATTCCTCGATATCCTTTAATCGTCAGTGATCTAACCTGTGGCTTCGATGAATATATGCCATTATATATTTCGTTCAAAGCGTACGCTACGTCCATTGGGTTTCTGTGCGTGCAGAGTAGCTCTTCGCTTATTTTTACTAGCGAATCAGGACGACAATACTTTAACCGGAAAAGGTTATCCCTGTCTATGAATGGCAGTTGATTTAAGTCTCCGATCAGAAGGGTTTCGCTGGCGCCGGCAAGTTTGGACGCTAGCACTATTGCTCCGAAATGGTTCATTGCGTGTTCATCTACGATGATACGTTGGCATTCTTTTTTTTCCGTATCTCTGAAACCATTGACTAAAACTGAGGCCATAGTGCGCACTTTTCTCTTTGCGGCCTGTCCCAGACGGGATATCAACTTTTCCTTTAGGTCGGATGCTGCTTCTATAGTTGTTGTAATGACTACGTCCTTTTTCAGATCGAAGTTTCTTGTTATCCATCTTGTTTTACCCCCTCCGGGCACACCATTTACCCATTTGAAGTTTATGATATCCCACTCTTCCAACTGTCCATTGTCGTTTCCTGCGATGGTCTTCATTCTTTCCAGGATTTTGTCGCTTAACATTATCCTGGTGCATCGTGCGATTACGACGACCGGATCGTTTGGTGGAGTTTTAAACTTCTCCCTGCTTGTAACCTTGGCCCCTTCCTCGTCTAGGTCCACGAAGCCTCCCGTGTTGCTGTACGCGGCCATGTGGGTTGCCGACTCGTTGCCCATTAGGATTTGGCCTGTGTCGCTGTTGTAGATGGCTGCTTCCGCTTCCTCGAGTCTGGTGTTTAATAAGCCTAAGTTACCGAAGAGATATGCCTGCATGATGTTTTTGCATGTTATTTCGGCTACTTCTTTCTCGGCTTTAATTATGGCTTGAAATTCAAGGAAAGCGTTGATGATATGGTCGAGAGGTCTTGTTGTTCTTCTTAAGGTTGGGGGTTTTACTTGGCCTTTATCCGCCCGTGTCCTGTTCTGCTTTGGGATATCCTTTGTTCCCGTTTGGACTGAGGCATGTTGTTGTGTAAAGGGGTAGTTTGTTTTACTTAGATCTATTTTTCCTGTTATTGCGTCATGGATTGTGTCTAGTATGGCGAAGGACTTTGCATCAGCTTGTGGCTTAGATCGGTTCTGTTTTCCCGCGGTTATGTTTTCTATTTTCTGCTGAAGTCTTTCTGATCCACTTTGTTTCGGTGTCGTTGTCATGGTGTCCTGATTTATTGAGGAAACTGGGTTAATGGGATTTGTGACTTTGGGTTTTTCCGGTCTAAGAAACTCGAGGTTTTGGCCTCGGTTTTCGTACACTACTATCTCATGATGTTCTGAGGCTTTTATGCATCCATAATAGTCGTTCACATTTCCCTTTTCGTATCCCACTGCCATGGCATCAACACTGATCAGTCTTGATGTGTTCTGTACAGAGCTTGCGTTTGCGAGATTTACTAGCATAGAACTTGCCTGGGTGAAAGGGCTTACTAACGAGTCCCATTCGAATAATGCGATCGTTTTGTTTCTGTGTCGCACTATTTTACAGCTTTTGTTGAGTATTGCTGTCTTAGGGAGTTCGTTGTAAGTTCTTCTTCTCATTTTGTTTCTGGAAGTACTTCCGTTTAAGAGGGCGGCAAGCCCTGGGGATATTTCTACCCAGCCGCTGGTTGCTGAGTTACAGAAGCCGATACCGAGCTTCTCTGAATCCTCATCCATGTATAGTGCTACACTGCGTATTCGTATTCCCGGTTCTCCTTTCTCACCTTGGCTTAAGAATTCTTCTATTTTGGTGTCCGATACTGTTGACGTGGAGCTATGGAGATCTACTGTTTGAGTTGTTTGTGATGGGGGGTTTTGATTGGTTGGTGTTGTAGTGGAGTTTCTTTGGTTTGCTTGTTTGAGAATTTTTTTAATGTATTTCAGTAGGAGTGGTCTTTTATAATTGTTTTGAATTATATTTTGTATATTAGAGATTTTAAGTTCGGTGTCTATTTGCATTTCTATTGAAAGTTTTAGTGTTTGAAAACGAGGGCAGTCTATTAGTAAATGTTCTACCGATTCGCTTATTTCGCTGTTACATTCGCAACCGGGACTGCTTTTCAGCTTAAATCGGTACAAGTAATCAGCGATTCCGCCATGTCCTGTGAAGGCTTGTGTTAGCATTTGGGTCAGTTCTATCTTTCTCACCACGCTGTATGCTATGCTTACATCGGGGAAAAAGATTTTAGTGACCCTTCCTTTCTCAGAGGCGCTGTATCTGTCTTGCCATTTGCGTACAGATTCCTCTCGAATTTTCCTTTTCACGTGAGACAGCGGGATCTTTGCGTAGTCGGGTTGTTTCCCTTCTAGTGCCGCTTTTTTGGCCAGTTCGTCTGCTCTCTCGTTTCCGGCTGTGCCTATGTGTGCTCTAACCCAGAAAAATCGTATCTTCCTTCCGTCTGCAGTTATTCTCTTGATGCTTTGTTTTATGGCCTGTACTAACGGGTGGCAGAGATGCGCATTACCCAGCAGCTCGAGTGATGATTTGGAGTCACTCATTATGTTTATTTCTGGTTCATTACTTCTTTCTGCTAGTTTTGCTGCTCTGTACAAGGCGTAAAGCTCCGCTTGGAAAACACTGCAGGCTGGGTCCAATTTGAAGAGGGAGTGTGATATCTCTTTTTCTTCTTTCCACCATGAAAGGGCGGCTCCTACCATTCCTTCTATTTTGCTACCATCTGTATATATTTTGGGGCCGGTGATTTTATATGTGGCTAAGGTTTCAGAGTCTTCATTTTCTAGGGATTGGTACTCGGTCGATATGAACCATGATGGATGTGGTTTTTCAAGATAATGAATGTTATGCTCAAGTTCCCTCTTTGGTGGTAAAAAATCTCTGGATATATTCTTTTTCGCTCTATATAAACTTGCAGCTTCTTGGATTCTCAAGTCCAGTGGGAGGAGTCCCGATAGTACCAACGCTGACGTGAGTGAGACGGTGCGATACGCTTTACATATCTTTTGCGCAAAACCTCTCTGGAGAGCATCCAATTGCTTGCGAATCATTTGGAGTTCTGTTGCTTGGGCCCACACACTGGACGCGTAAAGCACTATTGGTTCAATTACTGCTACATATATTGTCCTTACTATTTCCGAATTTAGTCCCCACGTCACCTTAGCTGCGCACGCTAGTTGTTTATATATGTCGGCTGTTTTCTTGCATATGGCTGCCACGTGCGATTTAAAGGTAAGTTTGTTATCAATTGTGAGGCCTAAAAGTTTGATTGCATTTACATAGTTTAGGTTTTTACCTGCCATTTGGAGTACTGGTTTATCGAACTTTAGCTTTTTTGTGAATACCATAGCTTGAGTTTTGTGGGCTGCGAAGTTTAATTTGTTCTGTTTTCCCCAGTTAACGACTGCCATCAAGGTGTTATTGGCCACTTCTTCCATTGCGCTTCCGTTGTGACCTGAGAACACCAGAACGCAGTCATCTGCGAATGCTTGGCTGTATACATTTTCTTCTGCAAGCTTGTTGAGCAGGGGATCGAGTAGGATGTTCCAGAAAGTTGGTCCTCCGATTGAGCCTTGGACGCAACCTTTCGAAGTTTCCATTTCATATTCTGCTCCTGCATAGTTGACTTTTACCGACCGGTTTTGTAGGTATGAGTTCACCATTTCATACAAATTTCTTGGGCATTTTCTTTTTATTAACTGATTTCTAAGGGCTGGCCACCATGCGTTGTCGAAAGCTCCCTCTATGTCCAACGAGATAAGTAATACGGCTTTCTTTTCTTCTACTTCGCTTCTTACATATTTCATTAGGTCATAGAGAGCGTCTTCTGTTCCTCTTTGTGGTATAAACCCGTACTGAGTTTTATTAAGAGTTGGGAGGATATGCCATCGTACCCTATCTACCATCAGTTTTTCTATGATCTTTCCTAGTACTGGTAGTAGACCGATTGGCCTATACGACTTTGGGTGGGTATAGTCGTCCTTTCCTGGCTTTCGCAATATGATGACGTATGCGCGTTTCCATTGTTCCGGGAAATACTTTAGTGACAGACATTTGTTTGCAATTGCCGTGAATATCTTTCTTTCACATTGGATTGCTCTCGTGCAGATATCGGCGGTGAGTCCGTCTTCTCCAGGTGCTTTTTTGGGATTGAATGTTTTTATGACTCGGTCGATCTCTGATTCTGTAAACGGAGGATCGTCGTCGGCCAGGTTTGCCAGTACCGTGGTGTTTTTTCCCTCTGTTAATTTCCGAATTCGCGCGTGGTATGGGGCATCTGAGGATGTGTGATCCTCTGGGTAAAAGGTTTTGGCCAGAAGTTCGGCTGATTTTTCTGGGCTGAGGGTATTTTGGTGGTTGTCCCTTAGGAGTTCGTCTGCGTACCTCTTTGATGTTTTCCTGATGACACGGTACACTCCGTCCCACATGCTTTCTCTTTCTTGAGATGTGCAGAATTCCTTCCAGCTCTCGGTTTGGGCTCTTGTTGCCATTTCGGTGTACCGTTTTTTGGCTTCGAGGTATTCACGTATAACTTCTTGTCGTCGTAGTTGGCTTGCGTTTTTTATTCTCCGTTTTCTTCTTAAAACCTCCGCTTTAGCTATTTTTAATACGTTTGACCACCATGGTGGTTAGGTTAGGTTAGGTTAGGTTAGGTTAGGTTAGGTTAGGTTAGGTTTCGGGCCGACCGCCGAGGCGTCATGGTTGTTTGCGAAAGCGTTCCCGTGGCGTCTCAACTAGGCGGAGGAGGGTATCGCTGGTTTTAGTGGGTATGCCTTGAACGCTGCTAGCCCAATGGCGGGCGGCACCAAGGAGAGCCCCACATAACCTCCCGCTCGCCAGCGGGGGGTATGCATAAGGCGGCATTTCCAGCGTTAAAAAAAAAAAAAAAAAAAAAAAAGGTTAGGTTAGGTTAGGTTTTTTTTTTTTTTTTTTTTTTTTTTTTTTTTTTTATTAATTACACTATTTTCAACTGTTGCTTTGTATTATGCAACAACTTTTAAACGATTATGTGAACTATGTACATATTTAACGATATTTATGACCTATTTCTCTTAACCGATTGGGTTTTTACTATTTTACAGTCCTATTCTACATTTTACATCCTATTTCTTAAATCTATTATCTTATTTCTACTATGTACAGTTTTTTTTTTTTTTTTTTTTTTTTTTTTCCTTTTTTCCTTTTTTTTTTTTATATATATACTTATTTCTTAAATTTAATCTTTGTATTATTATTTTTATTTACAGTTTGCAGTGCCTCCTTTGCGAATGTCAGAAAATCGTTTCGTTCGTTAGTACCATTTATTAATGTTCTAAAATTCTCCTCTGTTAATGTTATTTTATGTTTAATTTCTATATCATTTCTTTTACTTCCGAATTTCGGACATTCGCAAAGGACATGTATTACACTTTGGACCGATGAGTTATCGCAATCGCAATAAGGATTGTCCTTCAGTTTAAATCTGTGTAAATATTGGCCAACTCCACCGTGTCCGGTCAATATTTGAGACAACATATTTTCCAAATTGATCGATTTTAAGGTTTTTCTTGCCTCTCTAACGTCAGGGAAAAACAACCTTGTCAATTGGCCCTGCTCAGCACTACTATATTTATTCTGCCACTTTTCAATACTCTCCTGTCTTAGAATGTATTTAGCTGACGAGACGGGTATTGCATCATACACCGGTGCTGTTTTCTTTGATAAGGCTGCCCTTTTTGCTAAAGTGTCCGCCCGCTCGTTACCAGCCATACCCTCGTGCGCCTTTATCCAATAAAAATTCACTTTTCCTCCTTTCTCTTCGATATGTTTAACTGATTTTCTGATTTCATATATTAATGGATGGAGATGGTTGGGATCTTCTAGACATTGTAGGGCTGATTTTGAATCTGAGATTATATTTGAATTTTTAAAAGCTATATGTTTTTGTTGGTTAGGTTAGGTTAGGTTAGGTTAGGTTAGGTTAGGTTAGGTTAGGTTAGGTTAGGTTAGGTTAGGTTAGGTTAGGTTAGGTTAGGTTAGGTTAGGTTAGGTTAGGTTAGGTTGGGGGTTCAGTAGCACATACGTCCTCGTCGTTTCCCCTGGGCCCCGTCCTGACCACCGTAACGGAGTGGCAGGCGGGTGGCTGAAGTGTGCTTGTGCAGTTTTCTTAGTGTGTGCAAATACGCAGAGGTTTTCCTTCCCCAGCTCCCTCCCCTTTGGGTTGTAGGTAGAGCGGGGCACACTAGGTGTTTCAAAGGCGGATCCTATTTTGAATCTCATGTCCGGTACAAAGAACGTAGCAGCATTGGCTGCGGCGGTTGCGTCCGCAAAGACTGCGGACGGCACTACTAGCGAGTCTGACGCCAGACTTGGAACAAGACGGAAGCGTCCACAGGCGCCACTTATATCTTCAGATTCGGACACCGAAACTGAGGAGAAAGTGGCGTCCAGGTGCGGCACGGTGCGCCGCTGTACACCCCTTTCAAAAGGGCGTGGTGGTCAAGAGGAAGATTTCGAGCGCTCGCTCCGGGCCAGGACTTTCCGCAGGCCAGCTCTCACTGCGGCAAAGGGCACGAGCGACTCCGACATTGCATCTACTTCGGACGCAATCTCGGAGAGAGAACCGACGTTGCGGAATGCAGACGAACTAAGAGCAGATGCCGGACGGAGCGTGTCAAAAATTATTGAGCTCGCTCAGAAGTCCGGCAACCTCAAAGGTACTTATGTAAAGATCCTGAAAGAGTCCGCCAGCAATCTTAAAGACATTGTAGATGCGCTGGCGGACAGAACAGAGGCAGAGGAAGCGCGCCGACTCCGAGCTGACAACGCTCGCCTTCGCAGGGAGCTCGAAAATGCGAAGGCAGAGTCAAAAGCGTATAGGAGGGAGTACGAAGAGGCGAGGTCTAAGAGCTCCCCTACGACACAAGCCGCACTCCCGTCATGTGGCGTAGAGGCAAACTCGGTGGAGGAGCTCAAAGCATCGATCGCCGCTATGGTGGGCGACATGTTGGATACGCGGCTGTCGAGGTTCGAGGACCGGCTGCTCACGACGGCGAATCCACCCGCGGTCGATAGAAGAGCACAGGCGGGGCTGGCGCTGTCAGACGCGCTCACATCAGCAGCACCCCAGCCCAAGACTGCCTCAGCAGCCCTTCTCCAAAAGAAGGGGAAAAAGAAGGGCTCCCCGCAAGCGGCGGTCCCTGCAGTGGTGGCTCCGTCCGTTACCGCGGAGCTACCGGCACAGGCTGTACCGGCGAGCGCGCCTGCGACGCAGGAAGAGGACAGCTGGGTGACAGTCGTTCGGCGTGGTCGCAGAACTACGAAGAAGCCCCCGGCCTCGAAGGTGGCGCCGGCCGTGGTGCCGAAACCTAAGTCGGCAAAGAAGAGGCTCGTGGCTCCCCGTACGTCGGCCGTTGTCGTGACGCTGCAAGCCGAGGCGGTGGAGAAGGGCGTCACCTATGCCCAAATCTTGCAAAAAGCTGAGAGTAGCATTGACCTCGCTGAGCTGGGCATAGGTGCCGGCATGAGGTTCCGCCAAGCCAGGACCGGGGCTCGGGTGTTGGAGCTGCCGAAGGGGCAGACACCCGAGCAGGCGGATACCTTGGCGCAGAGACTGCGCACCGTGCTGGACGGCGTGGCGCTGGTTGTACGGCCAACGAAGGTGGCGAGTCTCCGGGTGGACGGGCTCGACGACTCCGCAACCAAAGAGAAGGTGGTTGCCGCGGTTGTGCGAGCGAGTGGTTGCGCCACGGATACAGTGCGCGTGGGCGAAATGTGGACCGGCCGCGGAGGAATGAAGGGGGTACGCATCTCGTGCCCTATAGATGCAGCAAAAGTGTTGTCAAAGGTGGGGAGGATCCTGGTCGGTTGGAGCTCCGCCAGGGTCCAAATACTGGACGACCTACCCATGCGCTGCTTCAAGTGCATGGGTCTAGGGCACACTAGAGCGCTCTGCCCCTCACCGACAAACAGGGCAGACCTTTGTTACCGGTGCGGCCAGGAGGGTCACAAGGCGGCTTCCTGCACAGCTGCAATGCGCTGTGCTATCTGTGCAGATGCAGGCAAGCCATCGGGCCATAAAATGGGGGGCAAGAACTGCAAGCCCCCCCGCCAAGGAAGGGAAGCGGCCCACGGACCCAAGGCCGTAAGGAAGGATGGGCGCCCCGTAGAGCGCACGGAGGCTGATGTTTCGAAATAATGCCCGGACGACTCATCAGCTTCCTACAGGGGAATTTGAACCACTCCGCCGGAGCGCAGGACCTGCTGCTCCAGCAAATGGCGGAGTGGTCGATAGATGTGGTGGTGGCTGCAGAGCCCTATTACATCCCTCCCCACCCGCTGTGGGTGGGGGATCTCGAGGGAACGGTCGCTATATTGGCCGGGAGCGGCATTGGCCCGCCCCTCATTCCCATAGAGAGGGGTTCGGGATATGTCGTGGCGGGGTGGGGAGATTACGTCATTGTCGGGACGTATTTCTCACCAAATCGCGCCTTGGCGGAGTTCGAGCTATACCTCGACTCCGTCAAGGCGGCGGTGTGCAGACAGGCACCGAGACCCGTCCTAGTTCTCGGCGACCTGAATGCGAAGGCCCGGGAGTGGGGCAATCCCGCCACCGACACGAGGGGGCAGGCCGTGCAGATATGGGCGCTCCTCTCCAACCTGTCCCTCCTCAACAGGGGGACTGCTCACACCTGCGTCAGACAACAGGGGGGGTCCGTGGTGGACCTTTCGTTCGCCACCCCCGATGTCGCGCGCAGAGTACAGGGCTGGAGAGTAGAGGAGGAGGTGGAGACCCTATCGGACCATCAGTACATCCGGTTTGAGGTCTCTACCCGCTCAGGGCCAGCGGAACACCAGAGGGTCCCCAGCAAGCTCCCACGCTGGGCCCTAGGCCAGTTCAACAAGGAACTGGCCGAAGAAGCGGCCATAGTCCAGCGCTGGTGTTACGCGGGGCGAAGGGAGGGCGCCAGTGTTGAGGAGCTGGCGAGCCGCATGTGCACGGCGCTCGAAGAGGTGTGCGACGCAGCCATGCCGAGGGTTAGGCGGAGGCCGCCGCGCCGCCAGGTCTACTGGTGGTCGCCCGAAATAGCAGGACTTCGGGCGACGTGCATCAGGGCGCGGCGGGCCTACACCCGGTGTCGGAGGCGCAACCACTCCGACCCGGTGCTAGAGGAGGAGCTGCGGGATGCCTACAAGCAGGCGAAGAAGGTTCTGCAGCTCACCATCAGCCAGGCAAAGGAGCTGGCTCGAGAGGAGCTCCTGGTGGGACTGGACAGAGACCCGTGGGGGCGCCCATACAGAGCGGTGCGGAACAAGATCCGCTCCCACGGCGCCCCAGTCACGGAGTCAATGGCACCAGGACCGCTCCTGCGGCTCGTGGGGGAGCTCTTCCCGCACCCTGCGTCTCATGAGCCGCCACGGATGGCCCTTTCTTTGGAACCCAGGGAGGAGGTGGGTTTCCCCCCCGTCACCGAGGGGGAACTGGAGGTGGCCCTCGACAAGTTGAGGGCCAAGAAGACGGCGCCGGGGCCCGACGGTGTCCCTGGGCGAGCTCTGTGCGTCGCCCTAAAACACCTCGGGCCAACGCTCCGGGAACTGTTCGACGAGTGTTTGAGGACTGGACAGTTCCCAAAGCAGTGGAAGGACGGTAGGCTCTGTTTATTGCCGAAGGAGGGGCGTTCGCCTGATTCCCCATCGGCATACAGGCCTATCGTGCTGTTGAACGAGACGGGGAAGTTGCTGGAGAGGATTCTCGCTGCCCGTCTCGTTCGACACCTCGAGGACGAAGGTCCCGATCTGGCGCCGTACCAGTTCGGGTTCAGGGCGGGCCGTTCCACTCTGGACGCCCTGACCGAACTGAAGAGGACAGCCAAGGAGGCGGTGGACGAGGGAGACGTGGTGATGGCCGTCTCCCTAGACGTGGCCAACGCCTTCAACAGCCTCCCTTTTGAGACGTTGAAAGCGGCACTCCGCTATCATGGGGTGCCGGCCTATCTCGGGAGGCTGCTGGAGGCGTACCTCGAGGAAAGGGACGTCCTCTGGGAGGGGGGCGATAGGCGGATGGTCCGACACCGGGTGGGCTGCGGCGTTCCGCAGGGATCGGTTCTGGGTCCGGTCCTGTGGAACATCGGGTTCGACTGGCTCCTGAGGGAGCCACTCCCCGCTGGCACAGGGGTGATCTGTTACGCCGACGACACCCTTGTGACGGCAAGGGGCCGGGACTTCCGGCAGGCGGCGCGCCTAGCCGAGGTCGGATCGTCGCTCGTCGTGGAGCGGATCGGGATGTTGGGCTTGAGGGTCTCCATAGACAAAACGGAGGCCCTGTTATTCCACGGTCCCCGGAGGGGTCCCCCTCCAGGTGCGTCCATCGTCGTCCAGGATACGGCGGTGGCAGTGAAGGCCCAGATGAAGTATCTGGGCCTCATTCTGGACGGACGATGGAGCTTCGGGCCGCACTTTGCTGCGCTCGCCCCTAGGCTCGTCAAGGCGGCCGCCGCGCTGGGTTCGCTCATGCCCAACATCGGTGGCCCGGCCTCGCCATGCCGGCGACTATACGCCGGCATTGTGCGGAGCATGGCACTGTACGGTGCGCCAGTGTGGGTGGACGCTCTCACGGAGCGCAACGTGGCCCTGCTGCGGAAGGCGCAGAGGGTCATCTCGGTGAGAGCGATACGGGGGTATCGTACAGTGTCGTGGACGGCGGCCACACTTCTGGCATGCGATCCGCCTTGGCATCTCCAGGCGGAGGTGCATGCCGAAGTGTATCGTTTCCGGGCGGGCCTTCGGGCGAACGGCGAGGCGCTTGACGCGGCAGAGGTGAGCAGGATCAGGGCTCTAGCCCAACGAGCCCTGATTCGGAGGTGGGAGGAGGAGCTGGGGTCCCCAACTGCCGGCCTGGCGACGGTGGATGCGGTGAGGCCGCACCTCGATCGCTGGGTCGAAAGGCAGCACGGTGTGCTGACCTACCGGCTGACGCAGGTGCTTACCGGACACGGATGCTTCGGTAAGTACCTGCACCGGGTCGCCCGGAGGGAGGCGACGCCGGCCTGCCATGGGTGTGGTGCGGCGATGGACACGTCGCATCACACTCTGGCAGAGTGTCCTGCGTGGGGACCCCAACGCTTGGATCTAGCGATGGTCCTAGGCGGAGACCTCTCTCTGCCGAGTGTGTTAAAAGCTATGCTCGATAGTGAGAGGTGCTGGTCGGCTATGGTCTCCTTTTGCGAGAATGTCATCTCGCTAAAGGAGGCCGCGGAGCGGGAACGCGAGGGTGACGCCTCTGCGGACCCGTGCCGCCGAGCTCGAACGGGGAGGAGGCGGCGGCGCTACGCCCACCTCCTCCCTCCGCTGTAGATGGAGTCGCTAGACGGAGGGGAGCAACTCCCAGTACCCTGGGAGCCCCTCTGAGCGTGCAGGCCCGCGTGGATCGGGCCGACCGCCGAGGCGTCACGGTTGATTGCGAAAGCGTTCCCGGGGCGCCTCACTAAGGCGGAGGAGGGTACCGCTGGTTTTAGTGGGTATTCCCCTGCAGCTGTAGTTGCGGCAGCGCAGGGCTGAGCCCCACATAACCTCCCGCAGTCAACGGGAGGTATGCGTAAATGCATTTCCAGCGTCAAAAAAAAAAAAAAAAAAAAAAAAAAAAAAAAAAAAAAAAAAAAAAAAAAGGTTAGGTTAGGTTAGGTTAGGTTAGGTTAGGTTAGGTTAGGTTAGGTTAGGTTAGGTTAGGTTAGGTTAGGTTAGGTTAGGTTAGGTTAGGTTAGGTTAGGTTAGGTTAGGT